>JACCHW010000013.1:0-2864746 GCA_018907185.1 Platyscapa corneri
TCAACAAGAAGTATAAATGAACGCGTGCATACAGAACTTATCTGAGGTCGATTTATAATAAAAATATAATTTGCAATTTCTTTCAAAGTATTACACGAAATGAAAAATTTTCTACAAAATATTATCTCTTAAGAAAGGTTAATACAAATTTTTAGATTTTCTAATATTCAAACCATTAAAAATGTTTTAAAAATCATTTTATTTTTTTTTATATATTCTCGTTACATATTACAATAAAAATAACATTAAATTATTATATATTCAAATGTTGATACCATATAAATTACGAATAAAATATATTTTCAATGCAAACAAAATTATGTGTTCAATTGTCAATAACAATTTCTCCAAAAATAAACCGAAATCTACTTAAAAAATTTATAGTTACTTTACATGTGAATTCTACGGTAGATGGTACCAACACCTGATTCCCCATGTCGGAGATCGTCATACTGCTTTCGACCGGCAACGAGTGAACATCTCCTGATCTAATCGTAACAAGTTTTTATTTTTCAGGTGGGGCCAAGGGGGGAGTAAGGGGGGGAGGGTTTTGGGAGTTTGAACTACGCGAAGCCGAAAATGAAGCGGCGATTTTCGGACGAATTTGAAGCTTTCATGAAGAAGAATTTCTCAGACTCGGACGACGACGACCAGGACGACGCACCGCTACACGACAACGTCCCCTACGACGCACCTCCGGACGACGACACAGACGACGTACCTCTGGACAACGACGACCCAGACGACGTACCTCCGGACGACGACGACGACGACTCAGACGACGTACCTCCGGACGACGACTCAGACGACGTACCTCCAGACGACGACGACTCGGACGTTGACTTTTTCGACGACGACTCGGACGTTGACCTTTTCGACTACGACCCGAACATACAACTTTCCGACCTCGACTCACTGTACAACTCGACGTACGACTCGCCCTCCGACTACTCGGACGACGAATTAGTATATTACCCGAACTTGAATATATCAGCAGAATCCGGCTTCAGCTCACTTCCCAGCTCCTTCATGTACGACTCCGACGACTTCGACGTAAGCTACAATTAAAAAAAAGGCTTTTCTGTGTGTACATATGTGTGAATTATTGTATGTATTGTATTGCGGTTAAAAAAATGCTGGATCAGTGTGGCAGGGGGAGAACGAACACAGCGAGAAGGTTGTAGTTGTAAATGTGGGGCAAAATGGAGATTTGGGTGAAGGAGAGGAAGAAAAGAGGTTAGTGTGGCGGGATTAGTGGAGGGGCGGGAGCAAAAGATGCTGGCTAGACGAGATGGGGGTATTAAGGAAAGTAGAGTGCAGGGATTAGGGGGGAGGGGGGTAGGAAGAAAAATGTATGGGAGGGATGGGGGGTGGAGGGAGGTTGTAATTTGAAAAAGAGGGAGGGGACGGTGGTGGAGGTTGGAGGAGAAAAAGCGGGATGGATGCGGGGGGAAGAGGAGTAAGAAAAACTAAGGATTGCGAGAGGGTAGGGGTCTGAGAAAAAAGAGACATTATAGGGGGGATGGTGGATGACTGAAAAATATGTTCCGTCGGTGGTTGTTACTGCGTAGTAATAAAAACAGATCGGACGGTAGCTGTACTGGTAGGGGTATGGCGAAAAAGAGCGGTATAATTCTAGTTTTTGTATGGAATGAAAGATCGGAGCGTGAATGGGGGTAGTTTGTATTAATAAAACTAGGATTGTATGTTTTGTACGTGAGTTTCAAGAACTGGATGCCTTGTGTGGGAGTGTTGGAGTTAAGCAAAACATTGACTGTAATGGGGTGGGAAGGCGTTAGGAATACAACATGTATTGGCGATAGTGTTGTATGTCGTATGGATGAAAATAGATATGAAGAGATGGGGAGGTTGGATGAAGAAAGAGAGGATTGGATTGGTGGGATATGAGTACTAATGAAACAGATGGAGTTAATCTGTTTTTGTAGTGAATTAAAATGAGGGAATAGTTACAATTGGGTATGAAGAACTATAGGTATGGAAGGGTTGTATGGTGGATGAATATACAAATATGTAGGCGATTTGGGGCGTAGTTTGAAGGGAAAAAGAGGGAGCATGGTTGGGATGGGGAGTAATAAAAAATTAGTAGTATGTGGGGGTGACGGATGGAGTAATAAACCTTGGTATTTATAGAGTGGTAGGGGAGTGATAAAAAGAGCGATATAGCGGGTGGATGGGTGGAGAAGAACGAGAGGTATGTATTCGGTGTCAGCGGAAGAAGAAAAAGATGGAGGGATAGATGGGATGGGGAGGGAAGAAATAAAAATCGTAGAGAGCTATGGGGAGTGGACAGGGAATAAAAATAATGGCTGGAAGGTAGATTTTGTCTTAAAGAAAAAGATGTATGGATGTTGGGATGGCGGTGCTAAGAAAGAAGAGAGCCAGGGGGGGGTAGTGGATACTGAAGAAAAGGAGGGATTGGATTGGTGGGAATGAGAATAAGGAAAAAAGCTTTATGTAGGGGGGGGAATGAGTGTATAAGACACACGAGGTGTATTAGATATTGTATCGGGGTATGGATGAAAAACTATAGAGAGATATAGAACTTATATGGTGGTATGAATCAATATCGGCTTGGCATTGTTTGGATCGGTGTATTAAAAAAATATTGAGGGATGGGGATGAGAGGCAAGAAACCAGAGGGAGTGATATGCCTGGGAGGTGGACACAAACAATGAGGTATGTAAAGCGGTGTATCGTTGGAGGGATGTAAAAATATCGGAGATCGCGTTGTAGGTTGTATTAAGAAAAAATTAGGAGGGTATGTGTGTATGGCGTTTGTAGAAAGCTAGGGAGGCATGGGGTGTAGGTTTAACGTACTAAAACTATTTATGAATTGTTGTAGAGTGAAGATAGCAAAACTATGTAGTTATGGAGTGTATTGGGAGTGACAAAAAAATAGAGCATATATGGTGTAATTTGTGTATGAAGTCAAAACAGGGTTAGGTACGTGGGGAATTAGAAGTAATAACAATATGGTAGTATTAGATTATACGTGGTATGATGGATAAAAATAATGAGAGCTAGGTTGTCGGATGGGTTAGTTGAAGACAAAAGCTGTACGTAGGTTTGGCCTTTGTTCTTCATAAGAACAGGGATCGAATTGGTGTATTTTTTATGAAACAAAAGATGTATGAAAAATGTTTGATATTACTTATCAGATTGTGAATATAACTAAGACAGAAAGATTTTGGGTAAAAAAAGACAAACAAGGCATGCATAGTTGGTGGGAAACGGAAAGACAAAAAACGTACATACCGAGGTTTCAGATAGGAAAAAAATCGACAGAGATAGGATGGGGGTGAGCAAGCGAAAAGAGAAGAGAGAAAGACAGAGGGTTAGAGGCGAATGAATACCAAGACATAAAGGAGGGGGAGGAAGTAAAGAGAACAAACAAAGGCAGGACAGAGGGAGGAAACGCGAAAGACAAGAGAGAACGACGCCGGGAGGCCGCAAACAATAGACCAGAAAGATGGGAGGAGGACGAAGGACAAACAAAGACAGCAAGAGGGGGAGTAGGACGAAGGACAACAAAAGACAGAAAGATGGCGAGAATTGGAAAAGTACAACCAAGGACAGACAGAGGGCGAGTAGGAAGAGGACACGACGACAGAAAGATTGGTGCGGAAGACAAAATACAACACAGAAGACAGGGGGGGAGGAAAACGATAAGACAAAAATGCCTAGACCATCGGGGGGAGGAAGAGAAAAGACAACAGAGAGAGAGATCTAGTGGGATCAAGGACAAAAAGACAAGCTGAGTAAACCAGTCGGGGGATGGAGGTACGGATAGGACAAAAAAAGACAGAAAGAGGGGAGGAAGACAAAATGACAACAGATACAGACAGCTAGGGAGAGACAAAAAGGGAAGCGAGAAAAGAGGTGGGCGCAAGACAAAAAACAAATAGAGAAGACAGAGTGGGTGAGTCGTACGAAGGACAAAAACGAAGACAGAAAAGAGGGAGGAAGACCAACAGACAACAGCTAAGAGAGAGAGAGGGGAATCAAGACAAAGACAAGAGAGACGACGAGTGTGATGACGTACGAAGGACAACAAAGACAGAAGAGGGGGAGGAAGACAAAAGGACACAAAGCAGACCGATTGGGAGTCAAACGAAAGACAAAAAAACAGCCAGAGTGGGAGGAAGACAAAGACAACCAGGACTATGGACATCGATTGAGGAGACAAAGAGAAGAGGAAAGAGATGGGATCAAGACAAAGCAGGAGAGAAAGACCGAGGTTTATGAAGACGAAGACAACAAATACAAATACAGTATATTTAAATACATAGTATTATATACAGTAATTAAAGACATCAAATTACATATATATATATTTCCAAAATTAACATAATTATATATTTTTATCAATACAAATACAATATATAAATACATAATTTTATTACTACTAATTACAACAAATACATAAATATTTTTATTAATACAAAATACAACAAATGCATACATATTTTTATTAAAACTAAATACAAAAAATACATACATATTTTTATTAATACAAAATACAACAATTACATACATATATTTATTAATACAAAATATAATATATAAATATATTTTTATCAATACAAATACAATATATAAATACATATTTTTATTACTACTAATTACAACAAATACATAAATATTTTTACAAATTTAAAATACAACATATATATATTTTTATTTATACAAAATTCAACAAATCGATACGCAATTTTTTTAACCGCAATACAATACATACAATAATTCACACATATGTACACACAGAAAAGCCTTTTTTTTAATTGTAGCTTACGTCGAAGTCGTCGGAGTCGTACATGAAGGAGCTGGGAAGTGAGCTGAAGCCGGATTCTGCTGATATATTCAAGTTCGGGTAATATACTAATTCGTCGTCCGAGTAGTCGGAGGGCGAGTCGTACGTCGAGTTGTACAGTGAGTCGAGGTCGGAAAGTTGTATGTTCGGGTCGTAGTCGAAAAGGTCAACGTCCGAGTCGTCGTCGAAAAAGTCAACGTCCGAGTCGTCGTCGTCTGGAGGTACGTCGTCTGAGTCGTCGTCCGGAGGTACGTCGTCTGAGTCGTCGTCGTCGTCGTCCGGAGGTACGTCGTCTGGGTCGTCGTTGTCCAGAGGTACGTCGTCTGTGTCGTCGTCCGGAGGTGCGTCGTAGGGGACGTTGTCGTGTAGCGGTGCGTCGTCCTGGTCGTCGTCGTCCGAGTCTGAGAAATTCTTCTTCATGAAAGCTTCAAATTCGTCCGAAAATCGCCGCTTCATTTTCGGCTTCGCGTAGTTCAAACTCCCAAAACCCTCCCCCCCTTCCGCCCCCCCTTACTCGCCCTTGGCCCCACCTGAAAAATAAAAACTTGTTACGATTAGATCAGGAGATGTTCACTCGTTGGCGGTCGGAGTTCGAATGAAATGTCGAACATTAGGAGTTTGGAGGTTGGAACATTTAAATTGCAATTCTTAGAAAAAAGCTGCTCGATACCTTTGTTAATCCTTTTTGACCTGTAGGACCCGAATTCGTCCATTGACTGTCCCAATGTATCTTTTGTTGTTAAAATAGTTTGTTGTTCTTGTTTTCACTCTTCATTGGAACTCCACAAGTATTCGCCATAAAAATAAGAATTTTTAAGAAAATATTAGTTAAATAGAAGCCGCAGATATGGACGATGAAGAAATGTTTCATTTTTATATTTCAAAAATGTATTTAATATAACATAAGTTAACGTAAAATACGAAAAAAATATAGGTTATGTTCTGAGTATAATAATGAGAAAAAACGATTGTATGAAATGATTTTTTGCGTACATGTTAGGCGAGTTTCTTACGATTTTATAAATCTTCTTGTATTTTTATATGTTTGTGTTGAATAAATGATTGTAGCAGAAAAGAATCTTCTTTGCTTGCGTTCAATTACGCACCACCAGTTATTATTTTAGAATTCTCACCGAACGAATATATTTCGTTTTCTGTTTACGTTCTGTAAGCGCTGAAAAATTCAACTAAAGCCATTAATGTCTCTGGAAAAAGCAACTGTTGCAAAATGTAAATTCATAGCTTTTGCGAATATTAAAATGTATCAGTTGCGTTGGTTATCATCGTTAGGCTTTTCTAAAAGGCAACGATAACCATTGAATATTAGACAACTGGTCGAGTGTTCAAAGGATACAATCCTTTTACACATTATCATCATAATACTTGCTTATATTAATACTTTTGTTCAAACATTTATATTAAACATTTAAGATAGCAATTAAATAAAATATATTTAAAATTTTTTAAATATTGTATAAAAAACAGAATTTCGTAAAGTAAAATGAAAATATTTAAAGGGTGATATACATATCTACTAATATATTTTCAAAGATATAAGACTGAAATTTTGGTCACTGAATACCTTAATTTTGGAAAGTGGTAAAAGTATATTCAAGCATTTACTTAATTGAAATTATACTTCTTTTAAGTAAATAATTTCTTTCCTATCCATCTTCTGGTAAATAGTATATATGAATGTTTTATATGTATGTTTATATATATATATATATATTTGATTAAGTATGCAAGGCATAAAAACAGCGGTATAGATTAGTGGATAAGAGAAAGACCCCAAATCGATTCTAAATGAACTGGTAAGATATTTTCAAATTCTTATTTGAGTTATTGTGCAATTCAATATCGATATTATCGCTATTATCATAATATATTTGTCGAGTAACTATAAATACCTCTAATATTAATATTAATTTAAGAAGCATATTTAAGAAATGAATCAAGAATTTTATTAAAGAAGAAATTAAAAGATATTAATGTTTTTTAGTATTATTCAACAGTGGTACCATCAATGAATAATAATTAATGAGCTGCATAAATATGCGTGTACATAAAAATTAATTTATTTGAATTTATAAGCATTTATAAATCATTAACTATAAGCTAATAATTGTTTTAACTGGTAGTCAAATTACATTGTAAAAAAAGAAAATCAATCTAATATTTTATGGGAATCAATAAATCTCTGTTTTCTTTGTATTCGTTACATAAATTCACTACAAACTTTTATTATATGATGTGCAAGACTGTTTGTATTTAACTTCACTGTACTTCTAAAATTTATTGTTTTTGAGTCAATAAGGATGCGTAATGTTATTTGTTAAAATTTTATTAATTTTAATCTGCAATTTAGTATATTTAATTTTTAGCCTTATTATACAGTTATTAATAAAGGTAATTATAATGTATAATCTAATAATCTATAAAACTATATTTAGATTTTAATTAGAATATTGAGCATAAATGAATGCTGCAGATTAAAACTCATTAGTTATTACAAGTAATTATCACAAACTTGTTTTATAATCGAGTTAAGTATTTCAAGTGTAAAAATTAAATATAAACCGAGTGTAACAATTAATATTAGATCTTTATATAGTAAATAATTATTAAGTTTATTCTTTACTAAGTAATAAGTAGTAAAAACTAATTCGTTCTTTTGTGATTTTAACTTATATTTCGCAATTCATTAAAGTATTATGAAAATGCATTGCTACTAATATCACGTACCATTCATCGCCATTATCAAAATGTTTACCGCATTTTTAGGACGAAAACCACTTTGCGTTGGATATCTGACTAAAATAACAAAAAATAGAAAAGCATAAAAGTAGAATAATTTGATAAATAAAAATTATGTGCACTAAGAGAGAAACGTGCAACTGAAATAACTCATTCGAAATACCATGCGACTGCATTCGTCAGGCTTTCAACAGTCAACAAGAATTTAACTTTCGCATTTATCCGCCTAACTTGTGACATTTGTATCAAAATGCATAGTCGAGAACATGCATGACTTTAGACTAAATATTATTTTGAAGTTTTTCAAATTTGCTAATAACGGATATTTCAGTGCAAAAAACATTTAACAATTGAAATTCGTAAAACAGCAAAAACTTGGCTTGAGAACCGAAAGCTTAATTGAATAAAATTCCGAAAGAAACTGTAACGAATGATTCTTTGTAATTACTAGTTGAAAGCATGAAATTTATAGTATGAAATTTTCAAATGTAATTTATACAGACAAATAATGGTTATATCAATAAGCTAAAAGTCATATAAATTATAGAGAATCGTATAAATTATGAATGAAATAATTAGAGAGTTAATACGTAATAAACGGTCAAACTAGTCGAAGCATAAAGTATTTGTTATTATATTAGATTTAATTATCATTTTTTATTATTGCAAAATCCCGTAAATCAAACAAATTCATTTTAATCCCCATTAATTTTACTTCAAATATTTAAAATGTTCCTCGGACTGAAATACCTAACCGAAGGCACAAGCAAATTATTAGTTTTAATGCAACAACTTTAAAATAAAAACGCGAAATTAAATCCCATTACAGTAGTCTCATTAACGTATGCGGATAATTTTTTTTTTTCATTTAACTCTGTAATAAATCTTCAATGTAACGTTAAAAGTAGGCAGATCACGTTTATCTTAAATGTATGACTTTGTACACTATTTCTTCTGCGGTGACACGCGTAATTGAGTTTTCATCATCGGACCCCTGAGCAATTCGCACAAGACTCGCGCAATCCGTCGCGCGTTACAAGCCTGCGAGCGATAATTTATACTGTAATAATTTTTTTTATGATTTGCCTGCATTAAATTTAAATACCAAATGTATCTCCGCGTTCGGTTTTCTGAATTCAACGACACAATTATAAGTTCGCGCGAAACTCGCAGCTCTTACAACGAAAATGCGTCGGCCAATAAATAAAAGACCAGAATCGAATCTCGATCGGGTTCAACCGATTCGCGTCTAATTTTTATTGTCTAATCGCGTCTAAAACAGAGTTCGCAGGAGCTTCGGCCAATTTAATCAACGCTAATGACAATACAACAACTCGGTCCACATTCGCGTTCGGCTCGAATTAATCAAGGACCAGACGCCGATTCACCTACGAATCGATGATAACAATTATCTCAGTTGCTCCGCTGATAAATAATTTTAATTTTACCGGTACTCCCGTTTCTCATTTGGACTGCGAATTTTTTCCTGCTCGCGGCTCTCGAGCAAAGGTGCACCGGCCTACGCATGGAATTGCAGGTGAGATTCGAAGCAGCGGAACCGCGGCGCTGGTTACGTAAATTAATTTCCGCCGGTAAATAAATTGCCGGCAACGAATCGAATCGCACCCAAATTCGAAATTTCGGATTGGAGCGCGGAATCCCTTAATCCCCGGAGATGGCGCGGCTCTGCGTGTCGGTGTCGCTGACATCCACACGCGTGAGAGCTTCTAGAATGCGCGCCTGTGTAAATTGGAGCTTAACGAACACACGCGTAAGAGTGAGCGCGCATAATTCACGGCCCCGCGTTCCAGATGCACTGGTCGGCTGCTATTTTGCTCGTGGCTCTGTCGGTCACCTCGTTTGAAATTTTTTATTGCGTTTGCAGCGAGTTTCGGTCGTTGCTGATTCTCATATTTTTGCTCCCGGCTGCGTCCCTCGCTCGTTTGAATTTCCACGTCTTTAAATAGTGCAAACGTAACGTAGCGCGTGAGCTTTATTAGATAGACGAGTGAGTGAAATTCAAGCGAATAGATAATTCTTGACGCTTAAATAAAATAATTATCTATTTCTAAATGATTTACTGGCTCTAGGAACTGTAGCGCTCTGGCGCTCTTATTTTAAAGTCTAAGTTTGAATTTGTTATCAGCGTGACGTTGCTCTTCGCTTTTTCCTCGGTATGCTGTATTAGAAAAAACGACTCGCGTGCCGAGCAGAGTTTCTTCGAGATTGCCTGCCAATCGCGAACTCGAGCGGATCAGATAATTATTCTGGATCATATTTGGCTAATTAATGAAGGCGAGCGCGCACGAGTCGATGGCTCGTCAGCAATGCTGATCGAGCGTTTCGTAAACCTCCCGGTGGCTCGGCTACTTTAGAAATCCATACGCTCCATATTCGTACCATGGATTTTGATTATGTACCGGCATATACACGTACGCGCACACGTACGTAGCCCTAGAAACATGGTAATGTACATGCAAACACGTACCTCTCATTTCGTCTTTCAAATAATCGTAAAAAGTCCAAGCGTAAAAGCGCAGCGCAACTCGGCACGTGACACATTGAAGTTATTACAAGTATTTAGAAATCGGACTGCCCGATCTTTTACATCATTTTACTCTGTTTTTCTGATCGCTGAATAGTCGTCGATTTGCCTGGAATACCTAAATTCTCACAGTTTCTCAACTGGAATTATCAAAAAATAAATACATTCATTATGCGTCTCATTATTACTTATATTCAGTAAATTTATGTGTTATTTCAAAATAATTGCATTACACATAAATTTCAACCAGTCGATTTAATGAATATGCGTACACAGTTTTTTAAACATTGCAACAGAGTATTAATATCAACGATTATAATTAATGAATTTATCTTGCAAATCTTCAGTACTAGAATTACCTTAACTTCTTTACAACATTTAGAGAGAAAGAGAGCGAGATGAAGTGATTGGTATCGAATTTATTAATGCCAAGATCAAATTCTGACCGAGTAACAAATAGAGAAACGGCAACACACTTATAATTAACGCAAAGGTTGCTTAGAAAGAGTAATAGCAGCATTGATATAGTACTTGCCACATTAAGAGAAATATGTAATATAGATAATATAAAATTAATAATTAAGCGGAAAACTAAATCGCTTACTAGTTTATGATTAAATATCTAAAAGCCTAATAGCATTTATAATCGAGACACGTTTCAGATTAAAATTAAGATTACGTAAATAAAATCGCTTTCAAATTTAATAAATATTCATGTAAAGTTATTTTGAACGTCGTAACTGGTTTATTTGATCAAATTCTAATCCGTTAGAGTTCCAAAAACACACAGATTAAAAAGAAGAAAAATATTATGATAACTACTACTGCTAGCTTGGGATCGCACAAAAAAAAGAAAATCCATCAACTTACCATTTCAAAACAGGAAAAATAATTTGTAGGAATAATTTTAAATAATTAACCGAAATATCAACGTCCAAATAAATATTTTCTTTAGAATTTTCGTTCCGGTTCATTCGTGTAAAAATTAAATCAATAAATTAATGCCTTAAAAACGTCGTGTGACTTATTATTATAATTATATAATTATAAAAGTATTAAGCGATTAATAGATTTCCGGAAGTACAGCCATAGGCTAAAAATTTTTTATAACTCAGTCAAAATATTTGAATTATTTAAACATTCTGTAACATGCTTTTAAAAAAAATAATTTTAATACTATTCATTAGACAGAGACCCGGAGAGAGAAAATGTTATAAAAGAGTAACATCAGCATCGATCAATTTAAAATGTTTCATTAATGATCAATCACTTTGCATTTAAGATTCTTTAATTCTGATAATGAAAATTTAAACATTAATATTACTAATATTTATATTTAAAATTATTCATAGAAACTTGCAGTGGATGAATTCCTGTCTTGTTATACACGCTTGAAAAGTTGTAAAATAACAAGAAAAACATAATTTTCAATTTTGCGTAATTTCATGTACTTTTTTATGACAGTTTATTAATTTTTTTAATGAATAAATTATTGCGATGATAAATATAAAGTTGTTGTAGCAATTTGAAATAATATAAACCAACATTTAAGTCAAATTTAATTAAAGTATCGATTAAGTACTAATTTTTTAACATGTTTAACATACTATTTTAATTTTCTTATCTTATAATTAATAATAGTTAATTTATACAGAAATATTATAATTTATTTGTAAATCAATTTTAAATTCTGAAAAAATTAGGAAAATCACGAAAAGTAAGAATTTTCAGAACAAAATCTTAAAACTAGTTACGTACGTTGTTTACTTAAAAATATATTAGTTTAATGGAGTCTTAAAATTCATCGGTTAATTTATAATGTTCATAAAAGTATTTAATAATCTATATATACATGCTCAATACAAAAAAGTCTACGAAAAAATGGAATATGATTATTATCTACATTGTAAAATATCTATTTTGTATAAATAAAAACTTAACGAACTTTTACATTTAAAATACATTTCTTCTAAAAGTATAGATAATTGATTAATACGTATATGATAAATGTAAGAAACACGTGCAGGATCGTGCAAATGGAAGGATCATTACTTACATTTAACAATTTTTTATAAGCAAAATGACATCGACGGTTCACCAAATTGTTAAACAAAAATTAGAAATTGCCTTTTACATACATTTTATCTTAAAATTTATAAAAATACATTTTTTCGATTCTTAATTAATGATTTTATTGATATATTTTTAATAAAAAACATATACTGTTATAAAATTATTTTTTTATTATTTTAATAATTTTATTTATAATCTAAATATTATTAATTTAAAAGTTGAAATCAATTTTTTAGATTTATACTATTAAACTACGTTTCCATATTTTAATTTTCATCAAATTTTTTCCATGTCATATCTTAGTAATAAAATTATTCATTATTAATAATATAAAAAGAAGGTGTAATCCTTATTATTTATTACTAAGAGTAAAAACACTTTTGAATTATTATGATAGTTATCAAAAAATAAAAAATTTTTATTAAAATCAAAACTATAAACTTAATATAGTAAATTAGAGATATAATATTTAAAAAAATATTAAAACTTTATAATAATAAATTAATATTTTTATTTTCTTAAAAAAAAAAACAAGTTATTTAGTTCATATCGAAGTTTTCAATTGCCTTTATAAGCAACTTATCAAAATCTGATAAAATTCTAGTCTTCTTATGCGAATACCTTGTATATTAAAAATTTGTACACGTCACTATAGTGATTCATATGAAATTAAATATTGTATATATATAAACTAATTAAGTTTTGTTAATATCGCTCAGTAAATATGATTGTGAAATTTTCTATCCTAACGAATCTTACTATGCGAACACACGTATTGCTTATAATGCAAGTAATGAATTTTAATCGTTATCAATTTGTTCATTTATTATTATAAATTCTGTAGTTGTATAGCTTATTATTTCACCAAACTTAGATATAAACTCTACATAAAAATTACAAGCTTAAAATACTTTCTACGTTTATGTATAAAACTTTTTCTGTCTCAACAAAAATTATAAATTTAAAATTTTTACCTTCAATGTTATAGATTTTATAAAAAAATTTAAATATATTTTTAATACTTTTATAAACACAGTAATTTTCCTAGAATATATAATTATATAATAAATACAAATAAAAATAATGAAGAAAATAAAAGCCACGAAATAAAATATATGAAAATCGATGTATTTTCGTTATTTTTCATACTTATTTAAATTATTTTTCTACTAATTTTCTTGGTATCATAAAAAAATTAAAGTTTCTACGTAAAACTTTACAATATTAGTTAACTTTATTACATTTTAAAAGATTTAAAAAACTTTAATTAAAATTTCTCTTATACAGTATATTTACAGAAATCACATTTTTAATTTATATAAGTTATAGTCCAACTATGTACAAATCAAAATATGTGTACAATAAATAAATATATGAATTTATCAACTCTTTTTCAAATATATATCCAATTTGATTATAGTTTAGTATGAAAATATTCGATAAGAATGTAATCCAGTTGAATTATTCAAATCTTCAAGTCAATTATTTTTATTTAATTTATTAAGTATGTTATTAGAAATTTTAATTTGGTTCTTTATTGATTTAATAACGAGTATTAAAAAATGACGATATTATTTATTTATTTGTAAGGGGTCAAAATAATTGATTAGTATAAAAAAGGACTTACGTGGTTACCCTGTACATACAAATGCAAGAAAAAAGAGTGGCAAAAAACGCAATAATAATAATAAATAACAATGAAATTTTATCGCATCATCTAAATTTATTTGCAAATTAGCCAATTTCCGATCTATAGAATCTAAATGAAACTGGTTTACCAGCGACACCAGTTGACACATTTATCTATTTTTTCTGACAAAAGGAATTCGTAGTCAGCCAAAACTGTTTATGAAGAGATGACAGATAGAATACAAAATGGATGAGAGAATGTTCTCCATCTACGTATTTCGCAGACATAAAAGTACCGACATCGCTTTTTACGCTCTGTTTATCCTTCGCTCAAATTTCCCTAAAAATATTTCTCATTTACATAAATTGTGATGTTAATAATGGACATGACAGATAATTAATGCCAATGCATAAGATTCTTTTTAGAAAGATAACTATGATCACCGTTTCTTAATTGCGCTTCATTTTTCAAGGACAATTACTCTGATATAACTTGTTAAACACAAATGTTCTTTGCAACTTTTAGTTTCAAAAATAAAACGTATCGATGAACTTTATGAATTTCAGAGAATTAAATATTGTTGATTACAATGTTTAAATAATAATTTTCCTTCAACTTACTTAAAACTTGGCTACTATTAATATTTAATACTACACAGATCCTAGAATGAAGTAATTAAAAATAAACTTTATTTTATTTTACAAGATAAATATTTATTTGCCGATTTGTAAAAGTAAGAGGCAAATCAATGGAACAAGCATAAAAAGTAAAACAAGCCATTAATGTGACCGTAGGCAGTTTGCTGGTGTATAAAAACATTATTCACTTTAATTAAGCACGTAGATCGTTTTAAATGTATAACAAAACGAAAACATAAAATATGTTTAAAAACTATAGTACATCTTAAATACGTTAAAAGGGTAATTTTTTAAATTAAACAGGTGTAAACAGTATTTTAGGAGTATCCTTACTTTTCAAACAGAAAAATGCAGAAATGAAATTGTGCTTAAAAAACTTAATTTCAGCTCGATTTTAATTTTATTGTAATTAAATAATCGATGTGTTTTCAATATAACTGATTATATAAACAATCCACCAGCCAATAATGAGAGTTGAAAATGTATCTACGTCGTATTAAATATGTGAAAAATACATACCTGTATATGAAATTTCTCTGCAAAGTTATTCGGTTTATTTAACGCAAATTAATTATAAGAAACTTTATTTCGGAACATATATTTATTTATTTATTTTCATCATCTGAATCATAAAAAAATCTTTAAAATAATTAATCAGGATACAATTGTATAAAAAAAACTCTATTCTTATACGAAATGTACAGATTTTTTTTTATTTTTAAGTTTAGTTACATTGTATTTAATATTATTATTATTAAATCTATAAATACAAGTTTCATTGATGTTTTATGTTGTACGCAATTCATCAGTGCAATGATTGTTCGTACAAACATAGTGTTCGACTTTTTAACAATGATTAATCGACTAATCATTAAACAACTTATTTGTTTACGAAACATGAGGTAACGAGGTACAAATAATACAAAAAAAAATCTTGGAAGTGTCTCGTGGCATAATTTTGTTTTAGAAGTAATAACAAACATTGTTATCAATATCAAAGACTTCCGAAGCAATGCTCTGTTTTTCTTTATCAAATTTATACAATTTAACACATTAATGTTTTAGTGTCAAGACATATTAAAAGCTTCTTGCGTGATCTGGACTTGAATTAAGTATTATTGGTAAAAATCGTTCCGCATACATTCGAAATAATAATTAGAAATCGAAAAAATTAAGCTCATAGCCAGTCAGAATTCATTTCCCCCATTCCTAATTGCAATTTTTTCTTGTTTCCTGTTTGTTTATGTTAAAATTAATTATAATAGAGCAGTATTAGTCTAAAATCTCAGAAAGAAATTTCTTGTTTCTCGTACAGCTTTTTGAAAATGTTTAATCAAGATTTTCCACATTATCGAGATATTTAACAAAATAACTCTGTATGCACTGTATACACGATAGTGACGTGACACTTTCACATGTGTTTTATTTGCTCAACGTTAAATGCACGTATCATTCGAATCAATTGTCCCTTCTCCACTACCGGCACGTTGAATTACTCCCGATCCCCTCTTTCCTCGGCCCGCTCCTCCGCCCGCGCTTTCATCCTTGTGATGAAGGCCTGGCCCTTGCTCTTGCGGAAGTTCTCGTAGGGGTCGTTGAGATTGACACCAACGCCTTTGTACTGATCTACGCGATCGCGTATCTCACCTCCGGATATGGGAGCCTCGATTCCTTGTTCGTTAGCACCTAATCCAGCTCCACCCCAACCCATTTTACGTAGTAATTGATGCCCTTTGTTGCTTTCGTCAAGGCCCATTTCTTGAGAAGCTTTGCTGTACATGGAGCCTCTGCAAAAAAATCAATCGGTCAGTGCGTCAGTGCCAAACTCTTGGGCAATGATCAAATATTTGTCCGGCACAATCGACGATACACTTTGTTAAAGCGATGTCGCAATCCAAAATCCTGAAACTCCTTCAACTTCAACCATTTTTTTAATGCTGTGTACTAAAGCTTATTATCGGCATTTTGAGAAAACGATTATACCTGAAAAATTAGTGATATTTAAATATATAGAATTTACTTACAAGAAACTAGGTGGCGTGGGACTTCGCTCCGTTCTATCGAGCCTCCGGTCGGGAGACCGATGCGGTGTAGGCGGTTGCTGCAGCTGCTGCTGCTGCTGCTGTTGATCCATTTTGTTGCTATTCCGTCTCCTTCGGTTGCGGTTAGTGTGATTTGTATTGCGATTATTCCGCCGATGATTTGGCGTCGGCGGTGGCGATCTGGATCTACTTTTCCCTCGCGATCTGGATCTCGATCTCGATCTACTTCGTGACTTGCTTTTGTAACGTTTCTTTGGTGGACTCGGACTCTTTGAGCGCGGCCTTATTATAGGCGACGGAGATTTTGACTTTTGCCTTAAACCGCACATTATATCCTCTTCCTTTCTTTTCCGGGCGGCATTTTTTGCTCTGTAGTATTCGTATAGTCCCAATTTTTCCCAACCGTCACTGAAAGATTTCACGCAAGCGAACGTTATAATCAAAGGCGCTCATTACTGCAGAAAAAATTATTAGCTTACAATAGCCATTATTTTAATATCTCATTCTAAAATCAATTATCGTTAAAAACAAGGATTTTTATTATTATTATTATCGTTATCATCAATACACTGTTTTTACATATTTAGATAAATAAAAGATAAATTTGTAAACTGAGTAATTTGTGAATTGGTATTTTTTTTTCAACCTATACGTACACCATCAACATTTATTTATACAAATCTTAGACAACTATATAATATGGCGACGTTATGCTTCATCGAAATGCTGTGTGCGTTTGCCGTCAACGTTACGAAACTCCAATATAAAACTATTCAAACTTTAGAGAATAAAACCCTTTAGACCATAATTCACCGAATATCAGTAACTCGGCAAAAAATGCGTTATACAAATATTACAGCGATCATCGACTTACTGTTAACAGAATAACAATAAACTATAATCATATAAACTGCAAATGGAATAATAATAAAACATTTTCTGTGTTTCCAATTGATCGTGTTAAGAATTGACAGAGAAATAACAGTAAATATAGGTTCGATCAAGTAATTTGAGCAGAACTTAAAATTTCTAAAGGTATACTTCAGAATCGATTAGCAAAAAAAATTTTTTGAAACTACGATTTATTCAAAGTTGTACAGGATACTTTTATTTAAGATATCTTTGCAAAAAATATATTATTATTTAATTTATAAAAGAGAAAACGTACAATTTTTAAGATTCAACGATTACCATTTCATCGGAAATTAAACATTCGAACTGAAGCTTCTTCAAAGAGTAAGCTACAATATTTTTCTCAATGTTTCATTTGAAATAATTCACTACTTGGTGAATTCTTTACTTATAATGAGCATCATTAATATACCCAGTCAATTCATTTTTTAACCTTCTTAAAAGTACTACAAATAATTATGAATCTATAAAATTTTTGACATTTTATAAGTCATAAAAATAATTTTTAAAACTTTTCATATTTTAGTTTTTCAATTACAAGGAGTTCTTAAAATGTTTTGTAAAATATTTCTTCAAAAAATTAACTTAAATTTTCCCCTAAATATACGCGTACACAATATAATACATCCTTTTTATACTAATGATTCGAATAATTTTGATAATCTAGGTGTTAATGATATCGTCGACAATACTAATAAAAACTCTTTAAATAATTCTGATATTGTGAAAAACACATGTTTCATCTGTTAACTTGGATTGGGTATAAACTCATAAAATACATAAAATGTGTGCATCCAATTATTAGTAATCGAAGCTCCATAAATCATTGATACAACCACAACATTCAGCAACAGAATATAAAAATGTAGACTTCAAAAAATACGTAAAGATAATTGAGCTTTTACCACGCCAAAATTAAAAGATTAAATCACAATAAAATTAGACATTATCGAATATTCAATAAGCCCCATAACTTTGATTATTAAAATTAATGTTCCGTTTATTATGATTAAACAATGGTGGGTAACTTTATAAACTCAAAAGCTTGGCTAACTCTTGATATTATTGATTTTCATTAACAAAAAATGTTTAACATAATCATATAAAAGTTCAAAGAATAAAAACACAGCAATGTACTGTTAAAAATTCATATTAATGTCATTTTATTTTTGCTCTTATTTCTTGACAGAATTGAAGATTTCTCAGTAAATTTGTAAAATAATCGTGCGTATATAAAAAAATCGTTATTAAAGAGTTTTATTAATTTTGGATAAGCGGGTTAGTACATAAAAAAAAGTAAAATTGATCCGTATTATTTCTAATCGTTTTGATCATTTTATAATACCAACAAACGACGTAATCATTACTCTATTCAACTACCTAACGCACTTAATCCTATTAAATTAAGACTAGGAAAGAGAAATTTATTATTCTCCTTATATCAACTTGTAAGTACGCGTTAAACTCTCTACTATTTATTCCTTCTGACTCAATTATTATCAATTACTTTCTAAATATCTAGAACATAAGTAACTATTAATCAACTCAAGACAAGTAGAAACCAGTCCTGAATTTGTCAGTATTCCTTTTCTCTCAATTAAAAAAACTAGCTTACACCTAATCTAGTCCTTACCAATCATGTTTAACATGAACCTGGATTCTGAAACTTCCACAACAAAATAGTTTAAAAAATTATATAATATCGAATGATAGATTAAAAAAAAAAAACAAATGACTTATAACGAATTACAGGCCAATAATTATCCTAAGTGTATTTTTTCAAAATTAATTCGCGGTAGAAAATGTAAAAACATTTTTGCATCAATAAGAGATACAGAAACATGAATTTTCATTAGGTAGATCAATAACAATAAATTTACTGACCTTTCTTTATTACGTATCAATGGATCTGGACGATTCTCAACGTTTTCACCCGATTTACACAGATAGCTCCAGGGCCTTTCGATACTACAGATCATGAATGTGACATATTACAAAATATTGAGTACACAAGTAGCATTTTAAAGAAATAAGAATTATGTTGAATCAACCGAGCGTTAACGGCTAAATTTATTTCGCTCTAAGTTGATGACTAAAGCCATAAAAGCTTTTATGAGCGGCGAACAGAAATGCAAATTTCGAGAAGAGCAAAAGATTTGCAACGCTTTACTCGCTCTCGCTATTATCAGTCACATTAAAACTTTCTCTGAATTTATCTCAACAATTGAGATAAATATAACCGGGAAATACAATAAATATATCCGACTTTCAAAATATGTAAAAGTGATACGATTCAAGCTCTAAGGAAACTGTGTTTCATTTGTTATTTTATCAGTTCACGATTTAAACCGAGCAACTGTTAAAATAGAGCAAAACTTTTATTAAATTTTTGACAAAAAACGTTAATGCGCTTTAAATGAATATTTGCGAAAAATTATTTATGAATTACAAATATACGCTCTTTTTTCTAATAAACAGAAGTATATTGATAAAGTGAAATAATTATATTTGCCTCTAAAATCGATTATACATTAATTAATTAGAGGATTAGTTTCTGGGTTTTAGGCGCATCAGCAATAAGGACTGATCATTAATATAGACGTTTTAATTAATTCGTAAAACTAATGCTCTTAATTATTTAAGATACTACAATATTATCATATACAATACATTATTATTATTATTATTATTATTATTATTATTATTATTTAATATTCCGTGTATTGATGTTACTTCAAATTCATTTACAATTTTGTGTTAAAATATACAAACAAACAAGGGCAAATACACGGTATTTTTCCGATACACAAAAATATTTTTTTAAACAAAATTTTGAACTAAATCTCACAGCATATGTAACATTGAAAATAATTAAACGATGTAATGATTTACTACTGAAAAATATTTTCAAGACCACATTAATAGCATTATAATATTTAAATAAAAAATACTGATTTTTGCAAAAATTAGAACTTTTTAAGTTATCGAAGAAAAATTATGCAAAAATTTTAAAAGCACAAAATATCTATTTGAGTAATAAGACTTTAAAAATTAAATTTTAAGATAAAAATCGTTAAATTTATTTCAAACTACGATATCATACAAAAATCAGTTGATTTCGATTTCACATGCTACATTCGTTATATTGGCATTGATCTAATTCTAATAAATACAAACGTAATGATTTTTCTAAAACTGAAACGCTGACCAAATTGCAATTTTACATAGTTTATTATCTGACAGTTTGGTATCTTCGGCTCCATTCCTGGTAAAGATTATGTTTTATTTAAAAATAGATCATTTTTTAAGTTGATATCGTTCCAGTTTTTATAAATTAATTCCCGTTATTTCAATCGTCAGCATTTATATTATTAAAAAAAATGTCTATTTATTTATATTTTTAATTTGGGATATAACTTGATGGATGTATCAAATCAAGCACAGCCAACAATAAATTGTTTTCAAGGAGACTTGGATGATCAGCTTTTATTTAAATTTTTAATTAAAATTCCTACAAACTACAGTATTACTTTGCATGTAATTAAATCTACGTATATAAACTTACGCACAACAAATGGTTAATTTATTTTAAAATTGTAAAAATGCTTAAAAAAGAATTATTCCAATACAAATTTATACAGATACTTTTACAAAGAATGCGAATTCTTTAATACATTTTGGAAGCGTAATATTGTTAGCAATTGATTTTTTAAAATACGAAATATTTAAATAACCGTAACCAGTTTAAAATTATATTTAATCCTATTCAACATATGCATATATCATTACTAAAGTGAATTTTATAGTACATAATTAATTAACTTACTTTTTTTTAGAGTTTCAACTTAGTATTTACTGTAAATATTTCTCTCGCTCTTATTTAACTATATTGTAATATATCTTCAAGATAAATTACTTTACGGGGTTAAAACTTTTAAATAAAACTGTAAAGGATATGTAAAAATTGTCACAAATTTTTTTAGTTTTTTTTCTTCATAAATTTTACCATAAGTATTCATTGATCAAAATAATAAGTGCAATTTTGCTTCGTGTACGAAAAAATCACGTCAGCACAAGTTTCTCAATGAATGCTCTTAATTTATAAAAATAACTTATTATCATGATTGGAACACAAATGAGTTATCAACAATGTTTAACACAAATTTTACCCATCTTAATCTATTTTATTTATCTATGTTCAAGTACGATAATATTTTGAATCCTTTGTTCCAATACACATAATCATATTACAACCACATACTTAATAAAGCGAGAGCACTGGCACAAATATTAATGATTGTAATGATGATGAGAAAATTAATAACAGAAACAAAAACAATAACAATGGCAAAGACAACAATAACAACAACAACAATAACAACAACAATAACAACAACATCAACAACAATAATGACAAGAGCAACACCAATAATAAGTAAATGCGTAGTTTTAGTAAATTAGTATGTATTTGTTTGATACATCTGTTGTCAGACTCTACAGATCACATCCCCCTATCAATATATAGCAATTAAGGTTCACGCAATAACGCGCGAAAGTGCTGGCTTACCTATCTCTCGGAGAGTCGTGATTAGGCATGGCGTAAAAGGCCTCGACCGCGGCGATGAGCCTGTCACTGGGAGGAGCTGGTGGCGGCAGCCTGATAGCCTCTGGGTCCAGAGGCTTGTATTCAAAGTCCTCGAGCTTAATGAGCGGCACCATTAGTCCAGCGGGCAGTTCGAAGTAAGGCATGCTCGGCATCAGGTCCTCCAGGCAGATTTCCTGTGCCATGAGTGGCGGAGGCTGGGGGGGACCGAAGCCCGGCGGCGGCTTCGTGAAATCCGGCAATGGCAAGTGCGTGAAGGGCTCGCCAGTTGGACCCATTGGTGCACCAGGACCTGGAGGCACGCTCCATCCGGGAGGCGGTTGACTAAAGTTCATGTCGGTGCCAAGCGGTGGTGGGCCCGTCATGGGCAGACCACCGTGTCCCATCGGCCCAGCGTGAGGTGGCAGGGGTCCATGTGGAGGAGGTGGTCCTATACCTGCATTCAATTCTGTAATGAGAGTGTTGTACGAAATGTATACTTGCCCTATTATCCACTGCCGAACCACAGTGAATAATTTTGTTGTTTATTTTCTGAAACCTTTACGTCTAAGGAGTTGAAAGAATTTAAAAATTATATTGAACATTAAGAAATAAGCGTAATTCGCTCGAGAGAGAGAGAGAATTATTAAACGCAAAGAGCTTGATTTCGTTAACATTAAGCTTCGATAAAACGATTAAAATGATTTAAAAATTCTTTTTTCTCACTGGATGTATTATGGACTTACCAAAGGAATGCCTAATAAGGAACCTACAAGTTAGGAGTGGATTAGGGTATACCAGAGAAGAAAGAAACAACTGGAAAACTATACAGGTTGAAGGGAAAATTTTTGAGAAATCAGCGTGGATGGTCACGCTGATACCGGGAAAAAAGTTTGAAGGTGAAAAGAGGATATCGAAAGAGGTCTGATAGAGGCAAACCTGATCAGAAAACTTGCAAAGTCAAAATGCGCACTGGAGGTAAAAGAGCTAATTTTAGAAGGTCTGAAACATCTGCAATGCGTGTACGAAAGCGGGAAGAGGGGAAAAGAGGCCTGAAAATTCTGGCGTGGTTTAATTTAAAGAACGAAACGAAAGCGAGCAGACATTTATAGCCGGCAAAGCAAAGGTGCATATTATACAACGGTGCACCAGAGATAGCAAAGCACATCTCAAAAGGGTGCAAGATTGCAGATTTGCCAACAAAGGATTGAAAGAAGACGTTAAAAGGGAGTCGGCAAAGAAAGAAGGCGAGCTTTATAAAAAATTTTCGGTGAAAGGAAAGAAGGAGAAATAAGGACGAAGCTCGGTTAAGAAATTAGTAAAAGGTAAGTTAAAGGTAAGTTAAAGGTAGGCAAAGTAGCCCGTAGCAAAAGATTAGTAAGAATATAAGTAACAAGTGCAAAAAGGTGCAGTGAAGCACTGAAAGTCGAGTTCCTGTGTCATTTAGACTGCAGATATACGAAAGTGCACAAAGTGTGTAAATAAAATCTAAGAGTCTAGTGTTAAGACGAAAGCATATTGATACGCGTAAAGCAACGTGTGTGATTATTATGTATGTTGAGTACGACAATATATACATAATTCAATAAAGTATCTATCTACCTACACATATACTACTCTAAATTTTGTACTCAATGATGATACTCAAGTATGATTTTTTCTCAAATTCAATTTTCAGTTCCTTAATGAACTGTAAATTCACTAAGGCAAGAAATATTAATTCCTCCCGAGCATCAGTTGAATAATAATAAATTTATTACAATTAAATTAGGAATTAATTTGCACTTTAATATTATTTTTTTAAACTTAACACGAATCGAAAGAATTTTAAAAATAAAAAAGTCAATAGTTCTTACCTCTAGGTGGTGGACCATGAAGCGGACCTCCATGAGGTGGTGGGCCACCGAGTGGTGGAGCCCCGTACGGTGGTGGTGGACCGCCGTGAGGAGAGCCGGATAAGGGAGGGCCTCTGTGAGGAGGATAATCAGCATGAGGCATACCGCCATGAGGTGGACTTGCATGAGGTGGCGGCCCTTGAAGTGGACCACCAGAATGTGGAGGCGGTGGCCCGCCATGGAGCGGAGGCGGAGGGCCACCATGAGAGGGCGGAGGAGCGCCGTAGGGCGGTCCTCCCACGTCATGAGGGGGACCATCGTGGGGTGGTACCGATGTTACGTGTGGCGGATGTCCTGTATGTTGTGGTACGGGGGATGGGCCCGAGTGACTTGGCGGTGGTACAGAATGTGGTGGTCCTCCAAGAGGCGGAACGTTCGGTTGATTCTGTGAAACAATGTTAAAAAGATGAAATTTTAAATATTTAGGTTTCTTATACTCTATTGAATAAAGACAAAATGCAATTGAAACATCCAACATGCACTTGTACTAACATGTTTAACATTTATTCTTATTATTCATAAATTTTAAGATGTAACTTTTTATGATATAAATGCTTAAAATTCAAATTTTGTTATAAACTATTTTTATTAAAAGTAAGAACATTTTTTAAATTAATAACTATAATAAAATACACATTGCATACGTAATATTCTATATTGATTGGTATCGGTATTAAATTGAACGTTATTTTAAAGTTTAAAAATCTTCAATATTTAACAATAATAGAGGTATGCACGAACAATACACGTTTATCTCATTTATGCAAATCAAACGTGTGATATAACCTATAAAAATTGTATTTTATAGTGATTATTCATGATATAATACCGCGTATAGGGCTTCTTATGAAATAATTTAAGTAGCCTAAGTTAATTTAATATTATATCACTGTAATAAACCATAAACATACGTACTAGCAAAGTTAACATATATGTAAGTACTTATAAAGAAATTATTGATAAAACTTAATTTTAAATGAAATAATTAAATTACTCAATAAAAGTTTTATAAACTCAAATTTTGTAGGAATTAAGAATAATTCGATTTTTATGGGTTAAATTTTTTCAAATTTAGTAATATTTACTATAAAAAATAGAAATAAAGATTTTTTTATCTTAATTTTAAAATTTGTACAAATTTATTTAAAATATTGATAAACTTATAGGCTAAATTTTTTGAAAATCATTATTAAATATAATAACATTAATCAAATTTTAACTTTCTTTACAAATGTAAGAGTTCGGTTTTTCATTTGTAGTAATAAATATTTTATGTTCTTAAAGTAAACATTTTTAGAATCACTTTTCTACCACAGTAAATTAATGTTTTTGAGTTTCAATTAATTCATCAAATTTATTGTATATATTATAAAAAAAGTGCTAATAGTGGTTATGTTCATTAGTACACTTTGTTATTAATATTACAATATTTAATAACAGTATTCTTATTAAACCTAATACATTTATAAAAATAATGTTTTCTTAATTCAATCTTCATATTTTTTCATATTGTTTTTAAATGCCATTTTAATGTAAGCTTTAAATTTAAATTGATACATTTCTTACGAATGAATTATTTTTTTATTATATAAAAATATTTTTGACATCTTAATAGAATGACTTACCATTGATACAGGAGGTTGTACTTTCAGTTGTCGATCGATAACGATTTTTTGTTGCTCTATACTTTGTATCTGCCTCATTGCATGATTAACAAATGCTTGATGCTGAGCTTGGTAATTATCAAAAGTTTGCTTTGTCGTTGCTGCAATAGATGAAATAGCATTAGCGTGTTGTGTCATTACATTAGCTTGATAATCCGACCACGATGTACTTGGTTTCTTCAATTTATCTATAATGCCTTCCTCAAAATAATTATTCCTGGACTCCCATAAACTTAAAAGCTTGTTTAATTTATTGAGTTGCTCATCTGACGCAGCCAATGATGCGTTACAAAACATGGGTACCACAACACTTTCCATCGCTTTTCGTAAGTCCAATGATTTTTTTCGAGCACTATTGAAATTTAGAAATTTTATCATATATCATTCCTTATTAACAAATAAAAAAAACTTAATTAAGCTTATCTACATTGAAACCCATTAACTTACCAATGATGCAACACATCATTTACCAGATAAATAATATGAAGTTTATGATTAAAACTCGTTTCCTGAATTACTCTAAAATTTAATGTACAGATTTATACTAGGTTCCATATATTTTATCAATTAAAAAATTTTTAATTTTCAAATTTGAAAGCTACATACCTCTTAAGTAAATGTTCAGCAACTACTTGATTGCTCGGCAGTGTGGTAGAATTTTGAAGTATCCAGGCCTTTCCTGCACTAATGCTATCCTTAGTACAGCTATCAATGATAGGTTGAAGAACAGCATCGAAGGCAGTCAAATCTGTATTAGTAGTTTGTGCATTAGTTTGCAGAGTATTTTCCTGTGCTTGCCTCACAGCATCCTCTACTCTTCCTTGTTGTTGTGCCATTAAAGCTGCGTGTTGAGCAGCTAAATTTTGTTCTGACTGTCGAACTTGATCTTGAAGAGTTGTTTGTTGTGTCTGAAGATTAACTAATTCATTTTGTAGCCAACCTGGTGATCTACCGATAGAATTTTGTGGTCCAGGTAAATGTGCAGGGCCAGAATTAAGCGATCCTGTTAAATGTCCAGATCCAGAATTAGGTGGTACAGGCAGATGTGCAGGTCCTGCATTTGGAGGTCCTGATCCTAAAATTGTAGAAGGATTGCTGGCTGGTCCCATATTTACTTGAACAGAGGTTAGACCATTATTCTGAGCCATGCCAACATTATTGACTGCTACTGTTGTTGATTGCTGCTGCTGCGAAACGTTTAAACGTGGATCTGCATTTTGCATTGGATTTATTCCTTTTTGTTTTAAAACTGCAAACGAATGATGGTGAATTATTGCATAGGCTTAGAAGCTCAGTCAAAAAATTATATGTTAATTTTTATGCAACTCCGACTTCTTTTTTTCTCCATTACAAATGATCCAATAATCGTCGCCATTGATTTTTTATCTCTTATGTACATATTAACTCCCAATTATTCAATAGTCTATCACCTTGGAAGTATCAAATTTATCCCTTCCCAAATAGTCTCAAATGATGTAGATGTAAAGACGATTTGTCCCACTTACTGGCTTGCTCTGTTGTCACTTTGTACTGGTAGTAGTTAAAGTACTCTCCACCAAACAGAAAGCTGAACTTAGGGTTGTCCTTCTGTTTGTTTTTTGTCATTTGCTCAAACTCAGGCCCATTTCTTGCAACAAACTGCGCTAACTTATCTATGATGTTGCGCAATTCGGTATCTGTATTAAAAACAAACAACAATTTATTTGAAAGTATTCTTGATTCAATGATTAATATGTTTAGGGGTACAAATCTTATACCTGACTTGAGATTCCTGTCAATAAACTAAACTTTATATTCACATAAATAATTTAAACTTTTCATATTAGATATATCTTATTATAATAAACAAATAATTATAAATTCAAAAGGAATATGTTGATATCAAAATTTATAATTGAATGACTTCATAAATTATATTTAATTTATAAAAATTAAATTTAATTTAATTGCATCTTGATTTTCAAGGATAGATATTTCTTGCTCTAACCTCAAATACGCAGTCTCGCGAAATCCTTAACTTTAAAAATTAAACAATTACAAAATGTTTAATATATATTGGTAACTATATTAATATAAGACTATTAAAAAAATTATTATTTAAAAATTTTTTAATTAAAATTCCAAAAACACTAACCTCAAACTCGTATTGACTACCGAGCGCAAGACTCCGAAAACAGAATAATTGAAATAATTTCATAAATGTTATAAATTTATATAATTGTATGATTGTTAAAAAAGAAATTTATAATAAGCCTTTCATGCAAAATTCTTGTTAGAATAACCTCGAAACCTCGTGCAAAATTCTTGCAATGCTCCGCGGATCCCGTATTCAAATTGCAATGAAGGCGGAAAGTAAATCATGAAACGAAATGGAAAAATTTACAAACTCTTCCAACACATAGTGCATGCGTAAAGAATAAAATAGTACAATTAGAAAGATACAATGCATTGCTTAAAAAGTCTAAAAGAAATTCGGCGCGCAAAGGGACATTATCGACTGTGCGTGAAGCAGAGATACGATGCTCACCTGCCGGTGCCTGGTCCATCTTTTCCAACTTCGTCAACGCGTGTCTCCCCTCGGTCTTTCGTAGCGCTTCCTAGTATCGCCCATTAACGCGGCTTTTCCACCTTTATATTAAGTGCAAGTGCTCTTACGCAGGTCACAATTTTGCGATAAAACACCAGCTTTAACGATTAGCTACGCTACAGCATTCGGACGCGGACGACGTCTTCCAAAAACCAACTTTGATATCTAAACCGGCCCCAAACCCACTGCCCAAGCCCCACAAACAGGAAGGAATATACCTTTTTCTCTCTGCTTTACTCACGCTTGCTATGTAACTCTGTCTTTGTCTATTCTTCGTATGGGCGACAAAGCCTGAATCGCGTGCACCGAGTTTATCCGATCTCAACCGAAGTAGGCGTACATTATCCATAAACGCGTACTCCAGATTAGTAATCGACCGTCAGTATATGTATCTCAAATTTTATTAAGTAATAACATTGAAAACGCCATTTAGCACTAATTATTTCATTGCATATTAAATATTTTTTTATTTGTAATTAAATCAATACAAAAACTAAAATTTAAAATCAATGGTCATAAATTAGATGTTAATAATGGCGGTATATTTAAAAATATATTACTATTAAGTAGTAGTATATAAAGTTTTACCATGAAAACAATGAAATAAAAATTTAATTATTGAATAATTATCAACTATAAAGCATAAATTTTATAATTATTCTTTACTTTTCAGAGAAAACTTATTGCACATATTGAAATACCTAAATAAATATTCTTATTAACTAATATTCTTATTTATAATAATTATAAATTACCTTCAGAGTAAAAGAAATTTAGATATTATTTTAAATACATACATAACTATATAATATTTATGTGTAAATTATTAAACATTTTTTAAGATCATCTATTTCTTTTAATTTATCGAATCAGTATTTTTATTTCATAATATAAATATAATATTGATATAAATTGAAATTACTGAAAATTAATAATTATTTAATAGCAAACATTTTTTTAAATGCTGCTTTCAATTATTTTAAAAAAAGTTGACGGCTTTTGAATTTTAGCGCCATTTGTATCTGACGCCCTGAAGATCCGCCACATTTTTGTGACATCTTACTGTCAACATTAGGCGTCTTTTGCGCCATCAACGACAAAAAATCAAAGCTCCTGTTTACGATCATCTGGTCCGAACCCTCCCCAACCCCAGCCCCCGGCCCACGAACAATGTTTCTCAGCTATATGTTAGACTGTAGCAGAATTTGTAGTGCCTACTAGTTGTAACTGACACCCACACACGAAAAATTGAGACTTCATCGCAAAGGTGCTTGAAGGAAATTTCATTCGTTATCGTGCCTTCCATCTCGCAATAAAATATAACAGTATTCCATAATTCTAAGTTCATGTGTGTTCACGATGCCAACTCTAGTGAAAAGACGATAAAGATTGTCACCTCCCGTTTTCGGTTTCTGTATATTGCAGCTGCTGCCTAGGCCTCGCATTTCCTCATATTTACATTGAATAACTACAAAAGCGTGTGAGATAATATTTAGTGCAAAAGAGACAGCGTAGGAGCGAGGACAAATGTTCGTGAAAATGAAAGCTTCGGCTTGACGTAATTGTTGCGACGAGTAGCCATAAAGAGAAGAAAGTTGTCGAAGAGGACGCGTCGCCGTCGTCGTCGTCGAGATGCTTGGGGGTGACAAGTGTTGACAAGCCTGGGGACGAGGAGTCAACGGATCGTAGAAAGCAGTTTCCTTATTTATCCTTCATTTCTCACTGGCTGGTTCCAAAAAATTTTAAAGGTCAGCACGCTTTCATATTCATGATATGTAATTGTAATCATAAGAAGTCCGATATTGTTATACGATTCAGCGGTTACACACCAACGGGGCTCGGAAGACTGCTTTCACCTTGTGCTTGATTTTTATCTTTTTGATGAGTAAGCAGTTCCGGATACATCCTCACTGTGTGTCACTATTTATATTTTGTTAAAAAACACTGCCAAAAAATCTTTAATTGACTTGCAACAAAATTTTTCTAGTCCTAATACAACTAGTAAACAACAATATATTATTTCTTTTTTCATAAAGTCAACATTTATGAATGTCATCATCCTACAAGATATATTGTGACATAATGCTGTTAAAAATTTCAACATTGTTTTATTTATCGTTTTGAATTTTTATTCAACAATATATTTCTACTTTCAAAGAATAACTAGGTATTTTAATATCTTTAAAATTAAACTCATGAATACAATTAAAACATAAAATAAAAAATTAATTAATAGAGTAATAAAATATACAATCTGTTTTATATTAAAAACTTTAATATTTTAAATCATTCTATACCGATGATTTTGGATCCCTGATTATAATACAGACAATATTTTTGAAACTTTAAGCATTGTCTTAATTGACTACTTATTACATATTAATAAAACTGAATGTTATAATCATAACTTAATAAGAAATCTCACAATCTCAGAAACTTATTTTATGTTTACATTTCATACAAAATATAAGACTTGTTTTTATTTTAGTGCAATTGATTTAAAGTTTTTCAAGATATATTGCAGCAACATTTTATTATTTGTTTTTTTGCGTAATATCTGTAAAATACATACTAAGCACTTTTATGATCAACTCTGATTAAAATTACATTGCTTACTCACTAACTTGTATTTGCATCAGTTATCAGTCGACTCTGTAAACTTATGTATCAAATTTTCAAAAATTTTAAAGGTAACCACATATATATATATATATATATATTAATTTTTGATTGTAAAATATGTATCTACTATTTATTTTATATTATTTTAAAATATATTCTTTCAAATTAACTTTTTACAAACACTGTCAAACAATTGTATAACAGTTATATGTCTTTATAAGTTAAATTCCATAAAGCATATAATATAAATCTTAATTTTTATTGATTTGCTGCATGTTTTCCAATAGTTTAAGTATTACTGAATACCAATAGTATGTGGAATATGTATTCGTTGCAATGATAGTACAGTGAAAATTGAATAATTGATCTGTTTGTACATGTAACAAAATTTATTATAGATATTTTAATAAATATAATCAGATATTCTCTTTTTCCAAATTGATTTTTTATTAATATTTATTAATTATATTCATGAATACAATTAAATTGATATTTTGTATTCCACTCGATGATGTATTATCGGAATAAGCAAGGTAAGTTATATTTTTCTCTATTGATAAATAAAACTTCAATTATTTAAGTTAAAAAAATTCACTATTTAATATATGAGCATTTCATTAAAAAATATATAATCTTTATGTAAACTCAAAATTTAATTCAAATAGTTGGTGAATATTTATTTGATGCTAATATTAACATTTTGTAAGTGAAAATTTTATTATCTTTTGAAGACTTATCATCTATATTGCAAGTTAAGTGTTTTATCTACATGACATTATTTACTGAGATTAAAATAAATGTTTTTTTTTAGAAAATAAGTAAAAATTATTTATAAATGTATAACCACATATTTAAAAAATTGAAGTAAAATTTCATAAAATACATATAATAATTTTGATGCTTGAAAATGTAAATTTTTTAAAAGTCCACCTGTGTTTACATCTTTTTATGAAAAAATTAAATATTATTTGTTATGTATCTCATCATTCACAATATGATAATATTTACATTCCAAATATTGCATAAAATCGTTATTTAGAGAAGTACATTTCACGAAATTCGCTTCAGGCTATTAATGCTACTAAGAAAAACGATTATTGACTTTTCTGTTCTATTTAAAAGAGGCTTGGTTATAAAAAGTAAGCAATTAAAACTAATAATATCTACGAGCCAGCCTAACAATTCGTACTTTGATTAGATTTAAATTGAACACATGTGCTGCAAATAACACTATGAATAATACTTTTAGAAAACAATGGCAAAGACTCTAGTTCAATGAACTTTAACGAAGTTAGCTTTAAAAGATATAAAAGTTTTTAATAGTATAAATCAAGCACAGAAGGTGCAGTGCCAGGTTTATTGCTTTGCTTAATATTAAGAGTAAGAATCTCCCTATTAGCATTGGAATTAACAACCGATTAATATTTCAGATAGACTCATTGTGGGGTTGGACGTCACCCCCGCTGCGCCTCCAAGTAGCCGGGGGGACTCGCGGGGCGTCTGGGAGTGCGGCTATCGCTGCCCAGTCCTCCCAGAGGATGGGCGAAATGGTCGTCGATCGCGCTCACTCGCCAGCACGCCTCAGTCATACCTCCGAAAAGCATCCACGTGCCACACTGACGGAGCTCACGGTACTAAGACGACACAGGGAGCTTTGCGACGTCGTGCTCAACGTCGGCTCAAGGAAGATATTCGCGCACCGCGTCATCCTCTCAGCATGTAGCCCTTATTTCAGGTATATCTCCTTGGCATGAGCTTCCTTTGGATGAACGGACGCGGAGAGAATGTGAAAAGTTTGCTTGATTTGTTAGGCATTTGTTAAAAAACATAAGAATCGTAAGGTGCAGGTAATGATAACACCACTTCCTTCATAAAAAATACAAAGCACTAGGTGGTAAAACATGTACATATGCGGTATTAGATGCTCGAAGAGTAGTATGGTTCTGGTAAAACAAAATTGTTGCTTACTCGACTATATTTAAAGTACGAATGAAAACGTTTTATTTACTTTGATTGGAATATTGAACGTACCTGAGTAATCCAATATATTCCCATCAATGTTATATACTTTTAGTAGAACACTGGGTTGTGCAATTACGACCCTGTATTCAGGAAAAATAATGGCTCAAGTGATCCTGAGTTCTTGCTTTCGAATGAAAGAAACAATTTATGTAATCATTCGCGTAATTTTTGAAAATCTGCCCAAAATCACAAGCCACGGTATTTATAGATTTGTATAAATACTAAGAAAAGTACATGCTCAAACAAATTTTTGAGTTTTGTTTAAAAAATTATTGAGACTCTTGTGCGAATGATGAGAAGTTTTCAACTACAAACTCAATTATGATTGTCCAATTTCATGCGCTTAAGAATATTAAAAATATTGCTGATTGTTAAGCCAAAAAGACACTGTGATTTTTAACAAGAACAAATGTTGACGTTCTTATCACAATACTTAATACTTGATATTTCTAAAATAGCATATTTTTATAACTAAACTTTATTCGTGTATTTCTAAACTTGAAGAAAAAATTTTGATTTTAATCAAATAGCAATAAAATGACGTGGAAATTTGATCGATTCATTTCAACGATGCAGCGTTACTTTACATTCGTAAAATTTGCTCTCGAAATTCATTAGAAATGTATTTTTCAATAAGCAAGAAGACTATCTGTAGTAAAGTCGCGATACGACCATTGCACGCAATTTAGGAAAGCTTGAACCATCAAAAAACGGGTAGAAAGCAATTATCGTCAGTCATTGTTAATCGCTCGTCGTTACAATTGAACAGCAATCGAGGTTAGGGATCAAACTCATGAGTGCGTAATATTGACATTTCTTGTTTGCAGAGCCATGTTTACTGGAGAATTGGCCGAGTCGCGGCAGACAGAAGTGACCATCCGCGACATCGACGAAATGGCGATGGAGCTGCTGATCGACTTTTGTTACACGTCACACATAATCGTCGAAGAGGCTAACGTGCAGACACTTTTACCGGCTGCCTGCCTCCTTCAACTGACCGAAATTCAGGACATCTGCTGCGAATTCCTTAAGCGGCAACTCGATCCCTCCAACTGCCTCGGCATAAGGGCTTTCGCGGACACCCACTCCTGTCGCGAGCTGCTGCGAATCGCTGACAAATTTACGCAGCACAACTTTCAGGAGGTGATTCACGTTGTTGCATTTGTGTTCGAGCCAATTCGTTTTATCGGTCTTACCAAACAATGCGCGCTCGCTCAAACTGAAGATTATGTTAAGGAGTTTGTTTAGTAAAATATTGCATGCCATGCGATTACTACTTCGTGTTATAAAACTTTTCTTTGTATTTTGTGCAATACAAAGATGTCGCACGAAACGAAAACATTTGGATCTTTGACGAATTTAATTATTAATTAACGTTTCGTCTCAAATATGGTTTTAAAATACAAACACTCGTGGATCGTGGAAACGGTTCGATTGATCGATGTTAATAATTGGTTGTTTTAAGATTTTAGTCAAGTGCCTGAAATAAATCAGTATAAGCAAGAACATTCTAAAAATATAAGCTGCGTATAAATTTATTAGTGTTGAAATTAAAAAAGAGAAAGTTTTTACTTTTGCAAGATTAAAAGAATTTTTAAATAATTTTACTGGTAAATGATAATACATACTTTTAAATCTATTTCCTTTTCTAATTCAATTGTACGGTTTTTTTTTAATTTAATTTTCGGAAATATATACATAGTTAAGAGACTATAAAAATTCTAGAAGCACAAACTGATTGCTTTTCAACTGATATTAATATTCAGTTTAATTTTAGATCGACGAGAGTCCGCTTTATTTAATTATATTTATATAACTATAATTATATGCTGTAATATAAATATATTGAGATTTAAACAGAAGTAATTATTGTTAAAATATTTCCAACATAAGAGTAATTGTTATAATGTGACTAATAATAATTAAAAAGTAAAATTTAATGTTTTTACAATTAATGAAAAAACCAATTCGTGAAAAATAAAAAATAATTTAAATAAATTATTTAAATTTAGGAAAATAATTATAAATTCGCTAAACTTCTAATTATTGCCAACTCCAGGTAATGGAAAGTGAGGAGTTCCTCTTATTACCGGTGGGCCAGCTTGTCGACATTATTTCCTCGGATGAGTTAAACGTGCGCACGGAAGAACAGGTTTTCAACGCCGTAATGAATTGGGTTAAGTACAATTTAACCGAACGTCGCCAGCATCTTGCCCAGGTCCTTCAGCACGTGCGCCTCCCGCTCCTCAGTCCGAAATTCCTGGTGGGAACTGTAGGATCCGACCTTCTCGTGCGCTCGGACGACGCGTGTCGAGATCTCGTAGACGAGGCCAAGAATTACCTGCTGCTGCCACAGGAGAGGCCACTAATGCAAGGTCCGAGAACGCGACCAAGAAAACCCACCAGAAGAGGAGAGGTAGCCAACAAATACTTTCTAATAAGCTTCTCGTTTACTATTGAAACAATGCTAATATCAATAAATGAACAAAAGATCGTGTCAAATAAAACAGCCTGTTGACAAGGAATTACAAAATTATTGAAAAGCCGCGATAAAAATATTTATTGAACCAAACGAAGTCGATGTGTTTGTTTGAATAAGAATATTATTAGGGAAAGTAAAAATTTGAGTTTCAGATGAGCAAACATTATTATACAGACTAAAGTAGATACAAGTATAGACATAAGAAAAACAGAGAAAAGAATTGCACTAAATTGTGGTCGGTTTGTCAGGTGTTATTCGCGGTTGGAGGCTGGTGTTCCGGTGATGCGATCGCAAGTGTAGAAAGATTCGATCCGAACACCGTCGATTGGAAGATGGTGGCGCCGATGAGTAAGAGGAGGTGTGGAGTTGGAGTTGCGGTGCTGAACGATCTCTTGTACGCGGTTGGTGGACACGATGGACAGAGTTACCTGAACAGTATCGAGAGGTACGACCCTCAGACGAATCAATGGTCCTGCGACGTTGCACCTACAACATCCTGCAGGACTAGCGTCGGGGTAGCTGTGCTCGACGGATTATTGTACGCTGTGGGGGGACAAGATGGTGTGCAGTGTCTCAACCACGTCGAAAGGTTTCTATACATTCATATTAAATTAAGCTCAAACGTACCCTCGCACTGCCATAAATGTCACAAGGTTAAAGGGATGCAAAAGATAATCCGAGGAGTCTAGCTAATGAAATTAAATGTTAGTGGTTCGTCTTTCTGTAGTTACAATATCCTCTTGCATTACGTTGCATACTATATAACCCAGAGGAAAGTAAAGGAAAATCCGTGGAATTGAGGGATGAAACGAAACGTTGTCACTCTAGGTACGATCCAAAGGAAAATAAATGGTCGAAGGTATCACCAATGACTACGCGGAGACTCGGGGTAGCCGTGGCAGTCCTTGGGGGTTATTTGTACGCCATCGGCGGGTCCGATGGTCAGTCGCCCCTGAACACGGTAGAGCGCTACGACCCAAGACAGAACAAGTGGTCCCAAGTATCCCCCATGTCGACGCGACGTAAACACTTAGGCTGTGCAGTATTTAATAACCTCATCTACGCAGTCGGTGGCAGGGACGACTGCATGGAGCTCTCGAGCGCCGAGCGTTACAATCCTCACACGAATTCCTGGAGTCCAATCGTCGCGATGACCTCGAGACGAAGCGGGGTGAGTTTGGCACATCGCCAGTGTGCGATGACTAAGTATTATAACAAATTTATTTCTAATCGTCTTACAGTTCCTTTTCAATTATCCTCACGATATAAAAAACGAAAAACAAGCGACAAGCATAACCAACTTTGAGTTTCCGACCTATTCATCTAAATTTCAATTGCATTAATTCTATTCGTAAAAAAAACTTACTGCAATGCATTTAAAAATAATTTAAAGATTGTGACTTTACAAAGGAAATTGAGAACTTCGATGATAAGTGATACACAAATAATGCGTAAATAAGTAAATAAAAAAACACGCCAGGCAATACTATGATTGTTTTTTATATTGAGCCGAGTGTTTATAATTTGAAAAAAAACGTGAAATATCAGATACTCCCATTTGACTGTTAAATTATGTGTCGCGTCGCTTTAAATTCAATATCTTCTACCTTGGGAATTAATTAATATTAGTAAAGTAGAACAAAGTAAGCTTCAAAGCGTTAAAGACTATAGCGTCAGTAGCTAGAAACTAAAAAAAGTTTTATTTTTAAAACAGTTGCAATGGGTTAAAAAAAATATGCTTTATATAATTTGTTAAAAAATTACGAATAAATAATTATGACAAAATTTTTTCACCTGATTTCAAACAAAATTGTTTTCCATTCGAATCATTAACTTTTCATTTTTAATTAGACTTTCCAAATAATAGGATTGTTTACGTAAGAAATCAAATGCATTTAACTGCCGCATTATAATTTGTTATAAATATGTCATGTAAAAATACTCGAAATATAGATATTTATTCAACCGAAAGTTTGTAATCAATAATTCTAATAAACTAGATTTATATCTCACGTTTCCTTCTTTTCGAAATAAAAAAAGTTACTTAACTTTCTATTTGTTTAGTGTTAGTTAAACGATAATGAATTATTGTAAGTTCAAGCGATTTTTACAATCTTAAAAATGAGTTCGTGTAAATATTACTTATTTTAAATTAAATTAAATTATCAGAATTGCTAGTATATCTTTTTCACAATTTAAAAAACGCATTATATACTTAGACTTTTATAATAGAATGCGTTTGAAGGTTGATTGATTGTGATATTTGAAGAAAGAAATCAGGAATAATGTAAAAAACAGAAAGAAGGAAAACTTCGGATTCCGGGAACGTCTGCGACCAGGCGACCGGATAAATAAATATTTTTTCTAATCTCCTGTTCTTTCGTCCAGGTCGGTCTAGCAGTGGTGAACGGTCAACTGTACGCAGTGGGCGGCTTCGACGGTACGGCTTACCTCAAGACCATCGAAGTCTACGACCCCGAGCAAAACCAGTGGCGGCTATGCGGCTGCATGAATTATCGACGCCTCGGCGGCGGCGTCGGTGTGATGCGCGCACCCCAGACGGAGAACTACATTTGGTAGCTCAGGCCCCCCACTTCAGCTACCGCGGTGGCTGAATGCACGACGCCTCTGACAACGCCGGTAACCCCAGTGACACCCGTGACGCCCCCTGCACCGATCTCAGCCCCTCAGCAAGCGAACAATTCGAATACGAACACGAGGAAACGATACCGACGCTCAATGAGTATCATTTAATAGTGAAATGTCGTGCACCTTTTTTCGTCCCCTCCCCCTCCTCTCCGCGACTATACGCGCGCGCGCGCACGCGCGCATTTAAGGCACCCATGCGCCCTCCCCCCGCCCCCCGCCCCCTCATCACGCACACCACGCACTACAGTATGACGGAATACACGCTTACGGGTAAGGACATGGAATATATCAAAAATAAAAAAGAACATATATACGAAGAAATATGATTTTTATGAATCGTTTATTCATTACGAACATATTAACTTCGTATCGCTCCTTTTTTCATCGTCATCTACCGGGTTCAGAGTCTTAAATGAGAAATAATCATATGGAATAGATTTATAAAAATGATCGATTTCATTTTGATATTTGTTGAACTATTATTAAATATTTGTTATATTTTTAATATTTTTAAGCTAATATTATGAGAATTAAAAAAAAAATTAAACTTCTTAGTTTATTGTGTATTTTTTATTTGATGCTACTATTTTAATTGATTAATACGTAAAACGTTGGTTAAAGATGATGAGAGATTAAAGTACGAGTGGCACAACTTTTTAGAAAAAAGAACATTACAAAAGTACAAAAAAGTTTTTTAGTTTTTTTTATTTAATGATAAAAACACATTGTCTTTATTTTAATCTAGAATAATGATATACATTGTCTCTGCTGCTGAATGTTTTTTAGCTTTAATTGCCATTATCTTAGTCATATTTTTTATAGTCTTATTTTTACTCTGAAGATGAAGATAATTTAAATCTTCGAAATGACAGAAAATGTTTGTCCATTTTCATCAAATAAAATTAAAAAATGTCAAGTTAAATCATCACTTTTATTAATAATCTGTGATCCAACGGTAACTTCTTCGATGTGTAAAGAAATCAATCTTTTTTACAAAACACATCACAAATTTCGTATTACCTCAAGAGTATTAAAAGTATTATTAAAAAAAAATTTATTACTCGAAATTAAAAAAAAAAGTAGCTATTTGTTACAAAACTTGATTCACTTAAAATTTATAAGTATGTTCCTATATCATCCACAAAATCAAACTTTATCATTTAAAAAAAACTTGCTTTAATAATAAAACGTTATGTAAACAAATGTATAAAAACGTATAGTGATGTCACATTAATAGCAATATTATTAAAAAAACAATCAATGAAGACAAGTGTCATAATATATATAATTTAAGAAGTGCAATGTAATATTTAACAACTTTGCTTTGAGATTAAAAAAGTCGATAAAGTACTAAAATAATAGATCTTAATTTTGTATTCAAAGTATTTTTAGACCATAATAATATATGCATTTATAAGTATAATTATAGTATTATTTACTTTTTTATATCTCTTTTATTATATTTAAAATTTTGTAAACGTATAATTGTAACGTGATTAATTAAAAAGAGTCAAAATTAATGTAATAATTTAATTGTAGAAAATAGTCATACAAAACCGGCTGATAATAAATGATAAAATCTTTTGTTTGTCTGTATAAAGCCTTGGAGTTTTAAATTTTACTCGAAAAAATAAATTACCTTGAAATGACATGGTAATATAGTAATTTTGTGTGTTATCGTTGGATTAGAAAAAATTATTTATAATTTAATGTTGATTTAATTGAGAAGAATAATTTTTCTTTTTTACGCGTATACTACAGTAAAATAATGAAAACATAAGTAGAATTATTTTACAATTACCCAATTGTCTTTCAAATAAATATATCCATGTCCTTCACATTTAACAATTTACAAATTAATTAGTACTTGCCAATTTAATTTATATTTTTTAAACACTAAACTCTCTCTCTCTCTCTCTCTCTCTCTCTCTCTCGCTGTCTATCTCTTTCTTTCTCTTTCTTTCTCTCTCATTGTCTCTTCCGAAATGCATTGAATCAAAAAATTCTTGGAAAGTGCATACGAGACTGTTTGAATCCCGAACTTTCAACGATTCAATATACCAGCGAAGGCATTACTGATATTCTAAACGCATCACTATCAACAATCACAGGCATTTTTATTAATTAATTTAATAGACTTTCGTAAATGAAAGAAAGTATAATATCAAAGTAAGTTACATTCATCAAGGAATGAAGTATGTTAAAGTGTAAGCTTTAAGTGACGTACACTTTTGTGTCCGATATCAGGGACTATTTTATCATAGACAGATTCATCGAAAGCTGAAATTAAAATTTAAAAGTATAATTTTAGGACGCTCGCTTATTATTTTAACGATACCAACACTACCTGTTCGTTAATTATTCTTAAACAAGATACCTAAGTTAAATCGTCAAATCGTAATTCTTATCAACGACTTAGAATTATTCTTACGAATCAAATTTATAAATTATTCGTTTTCTCTGAGTATATCTTCCATAAATGTTTTCAGTTAAAAATTTGTACTTTATTTACTTTCTTAAATTTTACCAAATCTAAATGGATAAATTCATGTAAAAAAGCTCGGAATGAATTATTTAATGTATGTGTGTTTTAAAAATGTTACAATTTTTTATAATTATGTATTTAAGCTACGAAACTCTGTTTATGAACGGCTTCAATCCTTTGTAAATATAAAGCATTTTAGCGCTAAAATTGTCACGATTGCATTCAGTCTGGATGTTACAAACGAAAACGATTTTTTTAAATAAAAACAGAACCATAAATTGTATAGTTCCGTACAAGGTCATCACAATCTTGTCATTAACAGCTTAAATAAATTATTCTAATTAAGTAAAAACTAATTAATGCCAAATTCTTGCTTCAAGGTGTGACATGAAAAATGAGTAGAAACTGTTCGTATTTTTAAAGTACAATTCTTAGAACGAATAAGTGTAATTTTAACGTTTTGAGCGAACAGTAGGCGAAGGCGAAGTAACATCTTTACACGTAAACGCAACTGAACATTAGCCCACCTTATTTATGCACATGATTACATATAAATACAAATAAAAGGTTACTTAAAGCCTGAATAATGTACTCGATTACATAATTATCTGAGTAAATAACAAATTACACACCGGAGAACTTGTCACAAAATACACGAGGACTGAAAATACTGAGAAGATAAAATATGTGCTCAAGACATACTTTTTTAAGTTTGTAATATTAACTATGATTGTACATGGATAATTAATTTTGTATATACTGGAAAAAATCTGTCGAAAGATTTATGAAAATATATTGTTAAAACTAATGCAACAAAATTCAATGTTTATTAACTACTTCCCTACTCCTATACACGGTGCTAATTATATTTTTACGAGATTTTTTTATGCGTACTTGCTAAAGAAATTAAAATTATATACTTTATGAAGATTATATTTTATAATCTGATTAATTGTATTATAGATTTATATTTTAAGCTAGAAATAATAATTATAGTATAAATATTAACGACCACGTAAATCGGAAATTTTTATTTAATAAGTACACTTGATAAATAACAGAAAAGAAATTATGTTACGAATATTACGAATACTTTCATAACTTCAAAACGGTAGTTAAACATTGATTTTAATAGTGAAAATTTTTTGTTTTATTTTATAAATATGTATGTACATATGTTTAAAAATGATACCTACCAATAATTATTTAAATACTTGTTTGTTTTTGCTCTTGAAATTTAAAAAGAAAAACAATTAATTAAGTTTATTTAAAAGACGTATTATGAAAAATAAAAATTGTTTTATATTATAGTTGAAAAATAATATAAAAAGAGAAAATATTAAATTTTAAATCTTCATATCTAAAATAAAATTGGATTTTCTAAAAATTATAATAAATAAGAAACCACAATTTATATGATTAGATTAAAATTTATTTAAAAGCACTTAGATGCAAATGATAATAAAAATTAATTTTTTATTTATTATACTATTTAAGTAGTTTAATAAAATTATATTTTGTAACTGCAACAATAAATAATGTAATAACTATTTTAAAACATATCAATAATAGAATTTGTCATTGATATTGATCATTTTCACCAAAATAATTAGCAGTTTTGTTATCAGAATATATGCATTAACTATTTTATGCTAATTGATTATGCCTGTTATAATATAACTATGATGCAATTGAATTATACAATTATTTCTAAACATATAAAAATATAAATTTAAAATTTTTAATTTAGTTTTTAAAGTCTTAAAATATATATAATTTCTTACTATGAAAATAATCTAGAATTTAATAATTGAATCTCAAAATAAATATTATAAGTAAAAATCTTAAAATAAAGATAAAATTAATGTTGAATCTTTAACAACAATAAACTTTTTAAGACTTAATTGTGAGTAATTATTAGAGGTTGAATATTTCTAAATATATTATTCTTAGAATGGTAAAACAATAAAAGTATGAACGAATATATATGTACAAATATATAATAATGTAAGTGTAAACTGAAAGTTGTAAAAGATAATATATTAAAGTAATTAAAAGATGATATATTTTTATAATAACCATTTTGAACATTGAATAGAATAAAAAATTTGAACATAAACCTAAATGTATCTTAAAATTGTTTAAAAATACATTAATGCTAAAATATTTTTAATGATGCTTTACAAAATTTATTTAATTTATTTAAAATTTAATCTATTTAAAATTCTGTAGTTTATAATCTTATAATTTATTACGGTATATTGAATTTCATAAGTGATATATATAAAATGATATATATAAAAAAAAAATAGAAAAAAAATGTTCTTAATCAGTGTGAATTACATTATATTTTTTATTATTGTTGTTGTTATTATATTCATCAATAATAAATACATTATTATTTATATTTATAACATAACCATAAGCATTAACATTTACATTCCAAATTTAGTTTAACTTTATACATATTCTTTTTCTTTTCCCCTCTTAAAAATTATTACTTCATTTTATTCCCTTATTTCTTCAATTTTTTTCTTTCTCTAATCCATACATATACATTATATAATTTATTAATAATTAAATTTTATCATATTCAAGATATTTTTATTCTTTCTACTCTCTGTAATGTTCCACTTCTCAAATATAATTTTATATTTTAATGTTTAATCTTCATTATTACAACTTGGCATTTTTTGTTTTTCTGACATACAGTACGTACTTGCTCTTGTAGTGTGACTATTACTATCAATGTCAACAATTTTATAAAATTTTAAAATTTATGATGAATATACCATAGCAGTATTTTATAATATCTTGTAGTATTATATTAATAAATAAAATGCGACTTATGATGACATTTATATAATATGTACTTAGTTAAAAATAATTAAAGATATTTAAAAAATTCATAGTTTTTGAATTATCATTTTTAATTGTAACTATATTACAAAATATTCCTATTTAAAAAAGTCAATAAAATAAATTGATCACCACCATTAATTTATTATACCTCGTGCAGTTTAGATATACATATTTATTACAATTATTTTGTTTATAAAATATTTTTATAAAATTTTATAAATTTTTTGTATAAAATAAACATAAAAATAATAAGTTGCAGCTTCATCTATATCTCACCACTTTTCCTGCTTATGATAGTTGATATGAATTCAATAAAACTAATAAAATCAATTATTGGAATATAAATAGATATAAGCTAAACTACTAATTTATATAACAGTTATCAATGCATAATTAAAATAATCGTAATTATAAAAAAAAAATAAACTATAAAAAGGAAAATATTTCGAAAATAGAAGAATCAGTTTTCAATATAAGCTTTTTAATAACTGATGAAATAATCGAAAACATTAGTTTCTACGATAATATAAATGAATCAAATACAAAACCTTAAACATGATTATTATATTCTCATCTATTTCCATTCTCAATAGATATAAAGTACATTATGGTGATATAAATGTATAATACGGCACGTATTGAATACTGGGTTTTTAAATATTTATTGATTCGCATTTATTTCAATTCTTTCATTGCATTTTTATAATAATATAAACTTTTTTATTATTAAATGAGTAGAGAAGAGCAGTTCATCGTGAGCACATTTGATACAGATTTAACAAGTGTTCATAAATTGGCTCTTTATTGAACAAATAATATACATAATTCTGAAAAAACTGTTCGTAATATAAATTTTAATACATTATTATATATTAATTATTATTATATAATAAGTCTCTATACCTATTAAAAATTAAAAATCTATATTGAATAAATTTTTTGAAATCAAACGATGTATTCGAGTAACAGTGTGTGCGATACATATACACTATTTTTGAGTCATGGAAACCAGATTCTTTCTTATAAATAATCCTTATTATAATAAAATAATTTGACTAATGTACTGTTAATATATAAGCGTAAAAAGTGCATATTGTTAAAATTAAATTTTGAACAAAAGAGCAAAGAAGTTTGATCGTATTCTATGGATAATTTAAAGGCTTAAATGAATTTGCATTGTAAATCTTCAACAATCTTCGAGAAAAGTGGTAGTGAACATCGTGGTTAATTAATTTAAAACGCGAAAACTAATCACAAATTAAATATATATGAATTTCATTGATATATAATACCAATTGAAAAATTAACAAAATTTCTCTAAATATCATAACGTAATTATTATTAATAAAATTACGAGTGTAATATTAAAAGTAAACAAAAAGAGTAGGAAATTAAGTGTGCCGATGAAAAAAATTGAAAAAGTTTAACAGGCGTAAAGATAGATGAACAAAGAATTTACTATAGCCTAGCTTTATGTCTGCAGTACAACTCTATAAATAAAATGAGAGATGTAAAATGGGTGACATATTATCATTACAGTCCCAAGATAAACAAGACCCCGGTTACTGCTGACTCACGTTCCGTACGGTAGCAAATTTCTTCGAGTCCTCGTGCAAGCACTTGGCGAATAGTAGCAGCGAATAACATAAATATAGGCATCAATGACTAATAAATCAATATATAAAAATGCAAGCACAGCCAAATGATTATGGCAATGCATGGCCGGATAATTTACCAAAGAGTAACGTCGACGGCCATGATTAATTGATAGAAATGGAAAATAATTAAAATTAGCGGTGCACACCTGAATATTCCGTTTAAATTAGAATTCTAAATTACTCCTAAAAATAATGGACCCGAGCACTTGTTAATACGTAGCAAGAGACAATAAAGTCGTTCAAGCTGCGTCATGCTTGAAAAAGCACATCTTCCTTAGTTCATGGGTTCCAATACGTTGAAAAGACATATTCAACAATTGACGTTTCCAAGACTGATTGTTGTATCCATACTGTATGAGCTTTAAATACGCTATTTTTGTATGTTAAACAGTTTCGGTATAAATTTTCATGAATCATAAATCGATTTTCAACAAATAATTTTGAAAATTACTTAGTTGAAAAAATTGAATTATTGCACTTTTAAAAAAAAATTAACCTTATATACATTCTTTAACTTTTTATTTATAATATTAACACATACAAAACATTTTTTTTAATCCTCGATAATATAACGTCAAAATATTTTATTTATCTAGCAAAGTCTTAAAAATAACGAATTGGGAAAGTGTTAATTATCTTTAATTATCAATATTATTTATAAAAATTTTGTTTTGTTAAGAAAAGTTCTAAAGGGATATAAGATCTAATTTCTTTTTAAACATTTACACGAAGACAACCCTTGAAAACTTAAAATTTATATTTAATTTTACAGAATTAAGTTTAATAACTTTATTAACATTACTTACAAAAAATGGTTGAAAAATTTTTTGAATTGTGACTTATAACATTATACAAAATAATATGGAATTTTTAAAACTGTATATAAAAATTGCATTCAATATACATACACATTAAATAAATTTTTTACTAATCATTAAATTAATTGAAAATAAAATAAAAATTTTTTTAATCATATATAAACTCGTTAGTTTTCAATAATATGTTTTTATCGTTCAATTATTTCAATGAAATATAAGAAAAATTTTTACTCCCTAAATAAATTAAATTTAGTTTTGAAACATAAATTTCTATATTTCAACGTTATTTACTAAATGTATTTAAATCATTAATAAAGATCTCAAGTTTTTATTTACCACAATTACGTCATTACTATATTAAGAGACTTTATATCGCCGATATTTTTTTTAAATGCATACGCTAAATTTATCATTTTTTTCAACTTATTTAAAATTTTTGAAAAGTATTCATTAATGCAAAGCTTCATATTTATAATTTTCTTATTCGGTCATATTTTTTTCTTTCAACTGTAATACAAATACTGTTTTATATGTTTTGTACATTCTTGTTTAAATATTTGTCAACTTCATTCCGAAAACATATTTAAATGCAGAAATCATAATATTTTGCAATAAATAATAAAAAGTAGTAACCCAATAAACAAATACGAAAGCTTTATCCAACACTTTAAATTTATATTACACGTATAATACTGTTGTAAAAATTATATAAATCAATTATCAATTTTTATAAAGTCGTATTTTTTTACATTCATATTGTTTATCTGAATTTTTTCAAATTTTATGTATTTAAATCATAATGTTCACGAAATTATAATAATACTTTTTGAAGTTTTGTTACTCAGTCTTATTGAATAGTTAGACGTTATCTTTTTTCATTTTAAGCTCTATATTAAATTTGTCTTATAATAATTTGGCTATACAACTGCAATAGTGATGATTGATGGAAATTAAAAATGATGTGAATAACTTATTAGACAATAATTTTTATTATAGGCAGAATATAATATTCGTATTTATTATAATTCTATAGTAGTTTAATTATTAAACAACAAATGATGAAGAGGTACACTGCTTTTTCTCTGCCTCCTCTTCTCTCTTACATTCACACAAACACATAGCCTCTCTCTATCTTTCATGCACACGCATATCTGATTAAGCCGCAAATTCAACGACTTTTTTACGAATTTAGGATCGCACAAATTGTTTTTTACGAGATAAAATTAAATTTATTCAATTAAAGTTTGCATTTAATTAATTTTCATATTTATCAAATTTTTTAAATAAGATCACGATCGCCATACGCCAATCACCACGCAAACCAAATGAAAATAAATAAAGTTTTATCTTTATCGCCGTCAATTATAATTTGTTTTCTAACTACATTTTTATATATTATTTATGAAAATGATAATTTTGATTCAACTGTTATAATGTATATATTTTACCTAAATAAGCTTAAAATATTAATAATTAATTATTACAAACTAAATATACCGAATATTTCTTACAGTAGTGTAGCTCTGAATAAAACAAGAAAGTTATTGATAAGAAAAATTAAATATTCTCTATCTGGCATATTAAAAAATATATAGAATAATAAATTGATTACACAGCTAAAGAAAAATCTTGAAAATTATATCTGTATATTAAAAAAATGTACTGGTAATTTTAAAATACAATAAGTTTTTATAGACTGATATCGTTTAAGATGTTCTTTAAAAAAGATCTACTATTAATTAAGGGTATGTAGATTTTAATTAATTTGAACGAAGTCTTATTCTTAAAAATTTAATCAATATAATTCAAAAGGTAAATTACATAAAATCAATACTCTATATACGACTTAAAATAATCCACCCGACTTTATTAAACAAACTATCCACTACTTTTTTTATTCACATTACAATCACTCTCTATATTCATGATAGCGTTTGCTCTTTTATCATTACACCCATGCGCCACAAATCCGCTACGTGCGCACGCCTATTTACTAAAAATCGTGTGCGTAAGTATATATTTCTTACTTTATTCGACGTGCACACAAAAGTTCGATAAAGAATGAATACGTGGCGTCCCTATCGGACAAACTTCGTAGCTCACAGGGTCGATTTTTCTGTCAGTTGTGTATTCGCGCCTCTGGCTTGTGGTAAATGGCAGTACTGTAGTCCGCACCTCGAAGACAGTTTCGCGACTTTTTCAATCGCGATTATCTGTCAGCTGACGCGAGGAGGTGGACAGATAGACGGTGCGTGAGTGCGTGTGTGTGCCTGTGACTGCGTGTAAAAACTCCAAAAATGGTAAGTTCTTTTCGTAGAAGCAGAAAATTTCGTCTATCTCGGCTGGCGCTTTAGCCCGCTGAATGGTTATTACTAATGCTCTTTTTCCCTCCAACGATGCATACGCACAACAGTCGATCGGGGACAAGTTGGCGGCAATCATGCGGAAACCCGGACAGGATCCCGCGGTCAAGGATGACGCACCATGGTGGATGAAATACGCGGGTCGTGGTCTTGGCACCGTTGGAAGTTTCAGTAATGCCATTAATATGTTACTTCCCTTTTGTGCAAAAATCATTGATCAACCTCATCTGATCATTCGTTCTTTGACTTTACTCTATTAACTTTTGAAGAATTTTATTAATTTACAAACTTTCTTTGCGAAGTTATACATTTTATAAAAGCTCATCGAGCTTAAAATGTTTTGAGTTATATTTTGATTTATATTCAATCTTGTTAATGTTATTTATGATTTATGTTAATACGTTATGTGTGCAAAAATGTTTATATATTCACTCATTGTACCTTAATAAATGATTTAATAAAATCTTCTAAAATTTAATAAAACTTTCAAAACTTAATAAATTTCTAAAACTGATTTTCAATAGTTAGTTATCTGAATAGTTTTGATTATTTTTTCATTCCATATTTTCCATTACTTTCCAATCATAATTTACGTTTATTTTCATAATTTTAAGTATAGTAAAAATAATTTTCATATCAGAATGGAATTCATAGTTTAAATTAATGGTTTATATTTAAAAAATTTATTAAAATAACCTTAGACTATTATTTAATTTGTATGTGATACTAATGTTTTAAAACTTTTGGAAAAATAACGATAATTTAGTTAATAAATAATTCATAAATTTAATTTCTTAGACCAACTTTAAGCTTTCTATATTCTTAAAATATAATATATAAATTTTTATTGTTATAACATTAGATTCAAGAAGAAAAATATTAAATTATATTAATCGAATATGAATGCGTCATCTACTTACGATTTTGTAAGATATAAGCCATGTACTCTCTAAAGTTATTGTATGCCTCTTTTAGCATGGTTATAAAGAATTCTATTAATAGAAATTCCATAGAAATAACACATAATAATTTTGATTTATAATTTCATTTATAACAGTGTAAAAGATATAAATATAACAATACACCGGTTACTTTTAATCATATATTTTTTTTAATATATAAATATTAGTTTTCTTATTAGTTACATTAAATGTTTAAATTTAATTTGTAATTTTAAACTAGCTATATATATATTTATTTATTAATATAATATAATATAATCTATTTTATGTAAAACTTTAGAATAATTTTTCTAATATTCTTTTATTAATGTTTTGTATATTTTTATAAATAATATTTTATATATATTTCAGTTGCGATCTTCTTGGGAGCCTGGAATTGTGCATCAATTTTATTAGCACAAGTGGACTGCTTTTTAGGTGGTCTATGGCAGATGGTTGCTGGATTTATAGTTGTTACTGTTGAAGCACCTTGTTGTTGTATGTTTATTGACTTTGTTCAGAATCTAAGTGATTGGGTAGATAGGAGACCTTATTGGAATCGAGCAGCTGCCTACTGCTCGTAAGTATTTAGTTGTGAGTTTTTTTAATCAATTAAATACCCTTGAAGCATAGTAAGAAAATCAACAATTCACTAAAGTTACTTATAAGGATATATTTACTTAAAATTAAAATATTATTTTAATGCTTTTTTCATTTATGTAAAAAGCTCCATTCTAATTAACTTGGTTATATTGAACAATAGTTTTTGTCAGTACTTTCTGATTATTAATCATGTACTTCCTCAAATCAGAGTAATAATAATTATTTATTGGAATTATACTATAGATAAGTATATTGTTTGACTAATATTAAAATATTACATTAAAGATATACTTAACCTTTTCAAAATTTATGTATGATTCATTATCAAAATAATATAAGGCCAATAAATCGATTTTAAATTGATTATACATAGGACAATATACAGTAATGGAAGACCTTAAGAAAGTAAATAAATACATTACAGTAAAATAATTAAAAAGAAAAAAGAAAACTACAATTTTAATTAATAATCCATCTAATAATTGATAACAAATTTTATATCTTTGAATTAAAAATATTATTAATAATTGCAGCCTAGCTCTACCAGCAATCTTTCTTTGTCCTGGTATTGGCACTATATTTGGAAGTGGATTAATATTTGCTACTGGTGTAATTTATGGAATGATGTCTATTGGCAAAAAGTAAGTAAACACTTTGTAATACATACTTTCTAATATTTAACTATATATAAATACATAATATTTTATTATTAAATATTGTTAATTTAATAAAACCACACTGTGGTTAAAAAAATATAAAAATAAAATATTTTCAATACAAAGATTTTACAAAATTACTAAAAAGTCTTATCTATGCAGTTTATAAATATTACATAAAAATTTGTCCTTGTATGTGGTTAATGAATATACATATAAGAGAAAGGAAATCTGCAAAAATAACACTCAACTGAATTATTATTTTATTTTATCTTACTGAAATTAAATACTAGTGCAAATATCTTCAATTATGTAAGTTTTATTGCTATAAAAATATGTGTGCATTCATCTTTAATAAAAACATAATTTACATGCATAATTAATATAGTCATAGGCAAACAATTATGGAATTAAAAATTATAAACTAAAAAATTTATTTTTTACTGCTATCAATTTTATTTGTGTTATAATATTAAATTTTTTTATATCTAAAAAAAATAAATTTTGTATCTTCATCGCTTTAACAAATTCATTACAATAATTTATAAACATTAAATTTTCTTCATTAATTACCATTTTGAATAATTATGTGCTTTCATTTTACTTTTATTTGTTTTACATTGTGTTACAAGTCCTCTTTTTCCTATCTAAACTATTAACATATAAAATAGTGACCAAAAAAGTGTGCAATACTATCAAATATATGAAATAATAGAGGTAGCGGACTCGATGCAGCAGGCCAACCCACTTCAGTTGGTTCTCCGCAAGAGCCAATTCCACCTGGTGATCATCATACTACTCTAATGGAGGATCCTGATGTCTGGAGACCGACATAAGCTACAAAAATTTTAATCGCAGTACTCCACTAACCAGGCAATAATACAAAAACTCCATAATTTCCCAAACTAATCTTGATCCTGTAGTTTAAATTAATGGCCCGTAGTATTTTATGTATCTCATATCATTTGTTTTTACATGTAATATATCTATTTGGAGACATCAGTACTTTTGGTTTGGTAATATGTAGTTTCTAAAATATAAAATGTATGAATTTAAAACATTATTAATTTATAAATTTTTAAATGATTTATATTAAAATTTTTTATAAAATAATGAAATAAAATTATTTCAATCATGTATCATAAGATATATTTAATTGATAATAAATCTTATTTTATTTATGCTAAGTATTTTACAATAAAAGTACACAAGTAGTATATTTAAGTAAAGATTGCTTATTTTAATTTATTCAAATATTTACATGAAAATATAAATGTTTACTTAAGACTTATCATAATAAAAATCTAAGTTTAAAATTTAGTGAAAGCTTACAAGATTTTAATTATATAAAATTTTAGTATATTGAATTTGAATTATATTATAACGTAATAAGTTACTTTAACTTTAATTCATTAAATTACATCATTGTTTTATACAAAAAAAATTTATACATTTTAATATTTTTCATCCAATACTTCCTTTAGAATTAATAATAAGGTATTTTAAACACGAAAAATTTGAGTATAATATCTAATAAAACTAGTTAAATAATATTTACTTATAAAATAATTGTCTATGAAACTAACTTTATGCTTAATATTCATACAAACCAGGAAATAATTGCAACACTATATGCTTCATATGTGAATTCTATAATAATAATCATATTTTCTAATATGTAAGTCTAATTCAAATATATAATTTATAATATTAAACATATCTTAAAATATAGTATTAGTAAATATTAAAATTTAGGTTTTAGTAATGAGTAAGTTATATGTAACACTTAAATAACATTTTATTTCATATACAGAAATTTTATTGAATAAATTACCTATTTTATAAATATGAATGTGAAAGTAAATTGATTATCAAGAAAAGATTATAAATGGTTTGCTTATATTTGATTTTTCACTCCATCCTAATCATTATTATTTTTTATATTGCTTAAAAATTTGTTGAATAATAGAAATAAATTAGAAATATAATCTCAATACAGAATCCTCGTAAAATAATTACATATCGAATCATAATCAAATATAACTGTAATTTACAAAAAATTTTAATATTTAAATTGAACGATATTTTACCTTTCTAACAAAAGTTCTGGAGTCTCTTGAATATAGACAAACAATACTTGCTTTTTAGGAATACTATATTTAAAACTACGTTTTACTTTTTTATACTATGAACTGCTTTATTTATTAAAAAAAATAATAAATTTTTATTGCAGAGAAAGGTGCCAATAGTTTTTTATGCATTATTTATCTATTTTTTCAGAGAATGTTTAATTATCGTTATTTTATTTATGTAGCTATTAGATTATTAGACTTTTATGTAATCATTGTTTATGTAATTGCGAAACATTACTATGTAATTTAATCGTACTATATATTTAAAATTTTTAATATTTTAAAAGATTATATTTATCTAACTAACGTGAATTTTTATAGGGCATCGAGAGATGAAATGAGAGCAGCAGTAATTACTGATTCACAGGGATTATCATCAAATACAAAATCAACATTAGTTGAAAATGCTCAACCAATGGGTTTAAGCGAAAGACCTGACAGTAATGTTTGACCTTTAAAAAACAGCATGATGAATGATTATGGAGGTATCAAGAGTAAGAACCAAGTAAAAAAGTTTCTTAAGCTTTTATAATTGTTAAGAATACTTGAGTGTCTATTGAAGTACGTATGAAGAAATTTATTTATTATTGTAAAAAGAAATCTATTATTGATGAGCTATTTCTTTACTTGAGGCGAAACGTCAGCCAAATTAAGTCTTATTTTAAACAATTATTTTACTTAAACATTTATTCCTGCAAATAACACAAAATATCTAAGTATTATTTATTGTATATTATTGTTAATTCAAACTTAAAAACTTTTAGCGACGGTAATAACATTTTATCAAAATTAATTCATCAAACAGTTTAAATAATAGTTGAAGAGGTTTTTAATTGTTTTTCAAAAAGTGAGATTAAGGATTTATCTCTACCCCAATTTGCTTGAATCTAATTCTTCCCATTTGTCTTCTTCTTTGCGCTATAATTGATATTTTATTAATACTTCATTAATAATACTCTTGTTCCATTGATATAGCTTTGCAACATTATGTAGCAGAAACATAAATATATTTTCATTATTTTTAATTTAAACTTAATATTTCAATGTCATTTGAATCTCAAAAATAAGTTTTTTATTTCGATTTTCATGAATTTATTCATTTTTTTCTAAATATTTTTTGTACTTACATTCATTATTCAAATTTTATTAGTCTGATTAAAATTTAATAAAATATAATATTAAAAGGCACAAATTTACTATTATTGATCTCATAAAGACATTAAACATGTATTTTTCCAAAATTCTAAGGCAGTTCTCCAAAAGTAAATGACAACTTTGACTTCACCAGTCTAATGAAAAATTAACAAACTATTATATATTTTTTACAAAACGTTATCCATTAATAAAGACTAAATAAAGCGTTCAATTTCAACTAAGATTGTCAATTTCTTCTAGACATTCCTATTATATTCTAACAATTGATATTTATTTAGAGTGAAAGACTTGGGAATTGGTTTTTAATCAACTGTTGTTTATATTGGGGTTCGGATTTGATCATCGCTGTCCTGGTTACGTTTTTATAAAATTAAAGTATCACATAATAATTATCCCCCAATAGAAAGTCTTCTCCTTCAGAAATATTCCTGCGAAAAGTAAATTAGTATTAAATTATTTGTTGAACTAGTGTAGAAAATTTTTATGCGATTTAATTTATTATATATATTAACACGATAAGTATAATAAATTAAACTACATAGAAATTATGCATATATATATATATATAAATTATCTTCTCAATTTTCATGACGTTAAAAATAAAAAATAAAAAATCTTTTTTTCTATTTAGTATAAAATGTTTTAAAAAATACAATAATTTTATTCTTTTAAAAGCTAAGTACTATGTTTTTTTCTTAATATTAAATGTATTTAATATCTTCTATTTGATCAATTACTTATATGCATTATCATCGTAAATAAAATTTATTATTTTTATTTCATAAATATTCTATACTAATATTAATATTATTACTAATAACAAAAAAATTGAAAAAAGTGTAAAGTAATTTAAATGGCATTAACATACTATGCTGTTTAAAAACAGCTCCTGTTCTACATAGGTAAATCAAATGTATCTTATAATAAATAAAATCAATACAGAAACCTAATGAAGTATCGGTAAAATAATAAATATTATTGAAATAAAACTACTTTGAAAAAATTTTGCAAATATAATAAAATATAATTGCTTTAAACAAAAAATCAATTTCTTAAGTAATCGAGTACTGCGCAGTCTTAAAATATCTATTACTATGTTAATTTTTGTTTTGATTGGTTTAAAAAATATAATTTTAAGGAAATATAAACAAAATTTATTAATAGTCTACCATACATGTTATGTAATTAACAAAAAGAACGATATTGTAAGAAAAATAATACACGAATAAGTGTATATAATATTTACAGTGAAAATGAATAAAATTATTATAATTTTTAACAAGATAATATTGACTATTGAAACAATAATGTATTTAAAAAAAAATATTTTATGTCTTGTTTCATGAAATTGAAAAGAATTTTATATATATTATATATATATATATATATGTTTATGTGTAAGTTAAAAATGAACTGTCGTTTAATTAATTAAAAGACTTAATTGTATTATTTTTGTACATATAAGATTTGCTTACATGAATATATAAACAATTTTCGACCAATTAATCTTTACGTCATGTAAAGTGACTAAAATAGTTAAATAATGATGAAAACAAAATAACACACTAAGTTATATTGCAAAAAATTAGAATTTACAGTATTTAAAAAATGTTAGGATTTTATTGTATAAACAAAGACCACGATTTCATTGTTCACTTATTTTAGAAAATTCTGATGGAGATGATAGGCAGTTACTTCCTAACAAAGGATATTTCTTACAATGACTCAAATCACGTAGCAATATAGTAAATACCTAAATTTATTTCATCAAAGTCGGCTTGAATGTGGCCTCCTTCAGTTTATGTTAGATATAAGCCTATGATAAATAATAATAATAATTTAGTATAAAACTGAAGAATAAAAGCTCTTCAATTTCTGGAAGAGTGACGAGAAGTAAATTTATGCATGTACCCCCACGGCGTATCATCTGTTCGTTAGTCAAAAATACAATTATTATAGGTTTAATTTCATTAAGATTGCTTTTTTCGACAAAAATGTGATTTTTATTGATTATATTAAATTGAGTTTACTATAATAAGAACAAATTATATATAAATTATACGCATAATTCATATAATTATGTGTGTTCGTATAATTTTATTATAATTTATATATAATCACTTACGATAACTCAATAGCTCTACTAAGTTTTGTTTTGTCGATAAAAAAAAATATAACTTATGTGCGAATTATATCAAACTATGTGTATAACCAAACATCAATTTTACCCTCATAACTTATATGTTTCATTATTTATAAATCAGCGTTTATAAAACTACACTTTATTTGTTAATAATTTATAACTAATTTCTTGTTTAAGATCTTAAAATAGCAGTAATGATTCAGCGACGTTGTATGCGTTCATTATTGTAAATCAGTCAATTTTGTAAATCATTAAAAACTGCATTAATGTAAAGGTACATGAGATAGAAGTCTGTCATTTATGTAGCACGTCTAGGTAATGATTATTCGTGTTCATTAAATGCAACTGAAAGATATGTAGCAAAGTTGATTAAAGGATGATTGTTAAACTAATGTCAGTAAGTACGTGGAACCCTGCAATCCGCCTAATATATAAGCTACGGTTTTCGCGATTAGTAGTACGTAGAGTAAAAAAGGAATAAAAATTATTGTTATTGACGATATCAAGGCCAATAACCTTCTGTAAAAAATGTTTAGAACGTGATGTTATTGATTAATAAAAAAAAGAATGAATCATAGAGGGCAGCTCAAGCGGAAATACATAAAAATCACAATAAGGATATTAATAATGAACCTTCATCAAATAACGACTTATTCGAATCGTATGTCGAAAAAATATTCTAATTTAAAAACTACTTTAATTTATGTAAAATCTAAATTTTTAACTTGATATGATATAATGATATCTAAGAGCACGGAATTTAAAAGAAATATAAAAATAGTGGCTTTCAAAGTTATTGAATAATATTTTTTTTAATTAATAATTTGTAAAAGTATCGTTGTTGCATGATACAAACAATCAACGAATTTAGGTTTTACATCATTTTGTAAAAAATAGTTGTCTGCATTAGTATAGCAAGTCGTACAGGTGGGTTTATATCCCAGAAAAACTACTTTTTTTATAAGCCATGTTAATTTTTTATTCAAAAGTTTTTTCCTCGCGTTTGAGTGAAAATTAATATTTTAAACAATGTAGATGTTAGAAGTTTATTTTATTAAGATTTTTTACTGTACATTATTGCGTAATAAATAAATATTCAAATATCGTAAACAAACCCCTGTAAATTGGTTTTTAATTCTTTGTGAAATAAAATTTAATATGAATATATTTGTTAATTTCAGAATGAAAGTAGTTATTTGAAGTTTTAGCAACAGTTGTACATGCTTTGCATAAGTGTGAAATATATTTATTCCGTATTGAAGAAAGAAATATGATAATTATACATATGTGATTTATCCGCGAGAATAATTACATCGGTGTGCATTAATTATCATTGAACGTATGAATATCATCATACATTATAATTTTAATATATATATAGATATATATATAATCGAATTCTGTGAACTTTGAGAGTTCATTATGTACGTATGTAATGAAATTGTCAATATATCAATATTAAATAAGTAAGTAAATCTGAAGCTAATTGATTGTTTTATTCTCCTTTATCGTTCATGTTCTATTCTAATTTATTGCAAATAGTTAATTAAAGAATTCGAAATTTAATTTAAAAAATCAATTCTTTTATAAAATATCTTACAATAATGTATTTATACTAAATATCGATTGTTTACATTAAATAAGTAAAGAGCAATTCTTGCAACAATATTAATGAAATTTTGAAAAATTCATTCTCAAATAAAATAAAATATAAAAAAAAATTATATTAATTTTACTATTAATTATTATTCCCATGTAAAGAATACTTGAATATTTTTTAATTTTACAAATCCGTGAACTTATATTCATTTAATTTATAAATAAATAATAATAAAAAGAAAAATTTATATTACTTCTATCATATAAATTAATAAATAATAGGTTGGTATTTTCATTTAGTCTAAAAATTAATATTTCGTTGTAATATATTTTCCTATCTCGGTTGTTTACTAGTTTATGGTACTATGTCATCTGATTAAGTCATAATTTCTTTTAATATTAGTCTTATAAAGTTTAATCGTGTGTTTTATTCAATAAAAATATTGTTTATATATTTAAGTAGGATATTATTTTTAAGCATAATCATTTAAATAATAATTTATTTGTAATTTTGGTAAATATCTACATTAATATGGCACTCAATTTCACAGGGTAAATATAAACTTAATACAAAGTAGACGATAGATTCTTTGTTTGATATTTAAATAAGAGAATAAATGTAAGAACCCTTATTTTAGATTACTGTGCAGACGCAATTTAAATATTCGTAATTTTCGGTGTTTATATGCATCCAAGTAAGTTATGTAAGAATAACCTAATATTGAAAATTACTCTTAAATATCAATGTTTTAAATAATTATTTTACGTGCAGTCAGTCAAATGTTTGTGCATCTGCAGCAATACGAAAACCTACAGCTGAAACACACGACAACAAAAATTTACGCCTTAATCGACCATTATCGCCACATCTAACAATATACCAAGTACAATTGACATCAATGTTATCAGTAACGCATCGCGCTACTGGTATTATCTTAACTTCTTATGTGGCAATCCTAGGCATAGGTAATTATAAAATTTTTTTTACAAATTACATACAAAGTTGTATTTGTACAAATTAATACATATCTGTATGAACTAAATTTGGTTAATGAAATATTTATTTAAATTTATATTAATTATAAAAATTACTTCAAATTAAATAAAACAATTAGATAATATGTTTAAAAAATTAAATATATTCATAGTTTTGTAAAACACCGTATAAATGTAATAAAAATAAATTATTTTTATTAGGTACTCTATTTATTCCTGGAGGAATTCCTTGTCTTATTGATGTTATTTCTGCCTGGAACTTGCCAGCAGCAGCAATTTTTGTAGGAAAAGCATTATTTTCTTTTCCATTAACATATCATTACATGAATGGAATAAGACATTTGGTATGATATAACAACACATGATTAAACTAATATTAGTAATTTTAACCAGATAGTTAATCAGAATTTTACTTTTTAGTTATGGGACATGGGCAAATGTTTAACAATTAAAGAAGTTTACAGTACTGGCTGGGCCGTAGTAGCTATTTCAGCATTTGCATCATTAGCTTTAGCATTTTTGTAAATCTATTACTTAAAATTATGTATTATTATTTCAATTGTTATTCAATTTCAAATAAAATTATTTATTAAAAATGATTAACAAAACTTAATATTTAAAGTATAGTAGTTCAGTTTATGATAATATAAATAAAGTCTTAAGTATAATTTTTACATAAATGCTTCTAAAGAAGCATCCATAAATTTTTTGTATATTGCCATAAATCTTGCAGCAAATGCTTCCAAATGAAAGATCAGTTTTGATCCATGATGCATTCTGTGTTCATATTGTGCAGCAACATTGGCAATTTCAATTTTCAACTGTAAATCGCAATTTTTAGTAACTTCTTGTAATAAACCCTTAAATATCAAATCTACAGGTATTCCATGTGTTAAGAGTTCATAAAATCGATTTCTAACTTCCAATAATTTCCTTGGACTTTGTTCAGCAACCATAAGATTTGCAATACCTTTAATGTAAACTTGCCAATCTGGTTCTGTAATTTTTTGATCTGCAGTAAATGGATACCTAAAAGTATTTTTAAATTTATATAGCATAACAAAATTTAAGAAGAATATAAATAAAAAAATGAAGTATTAAAATTATATCTTATTTACAAAATTTTATTTTAATTCATTTATGATAGTAATAGCTATATGAAAATATTATTTTACTTATCTTAATTAATTACTATTATTATTATTACACATTGAATTCAAAAATAAAATTTCCTTTGTTTTTTAATAATATTTCCAATTACATAAAAATATTTGGCATTTGGCATTTTATTTAATTGTTGATTTTATTAATTTTTTTATTGACATTAAATTGAAACAATTCGAAATTATATATTTATTATATATTTTACTTATGTAATGAAACTTACTGCTCAACTTTAGATGCTTCTAACATTAAAATTGCTCTTCTTAAATTTCTTCCACTCATTTCTGCAACTCTTACTGCTAGTTCATCTGGAAGACTAAGACTTTCTCGTTTAGCTACATAATGTAAAATGGATTTTATCTCTTCTATTGTTGGGGCAGGAACTCTAATTCCTAAACATCTTGATTTTATGGCTGGCAGTATTCTAGATATTGAATTAGTACACAGTATAATTCTACAAGTGGCAACATATTTTTCCATAGTTCGACGAAGTGCATGCTGTGCATCTTTTGTCAACTGATCAGCACTAGATAATAATACCACTATAAAAAATGTACAAAATAAGTTTTTAGAGAATCATTTATTCTCAGTTATATAATTTAAAACATATAATTTGATTATGATCATTTCTTCATTATTTCATATAAGGATTAAACTTTCTTTAAACGTATAAAAATTTTACATTTATTTTCTCTACACTAATTTCTTTTAATAATAAAATATTCTTTATTCAATTAATCAATGATTTATTTATTAGAAATATATATGGCAAATAAATAATTTTTTATTTTACCATTTGAAAATATGTTGTACCTTTGAATTCTCTTTGACCAGTAGGATCAATTTGATGTGTCTGAGCAGTCGTTTTTACAAGATCCATAATGACTACTCTATCATAAATACCTGCATCACTAGGATTTACTTCTATGTGATAATTACTACTAATAGTTGCAATTTCAAATTTTTTTTTTGAAGGAGTCTAAAATTAAAAATTTTTTTTATAATTACTAATGTAAATACTGATAAAATAAGACAAACCTCAAAATGCATGCTATCCATTCGCAATTTGTCAACCCCATTACCATACAGTTCTTTGAGAATACACATAATTCGAGTCTTTTTCCCAGCTCCTGATGGTCCATATATCAATAAATGAGGAAAATCTCCTTGTTTAACCTTTATAATTGTAAAAAATTATTTAAATTTATTACATTTTTCATGTAGGAACTATTTCTTTTAAAAAAAATATTCGCAAAAACATTTCGTTTACAATATCGTAAATAAAATTGATTAAAATTATGTTGTATTAGCTTTTATTTCCCGCGCAAAATTATTTTATAACCTCTTTAAATAATTTTTTTATTTTACTTTTAATGTTTGAATTACTTGCCATGTTTTGTAATTTCTTAGCTTGATCTAAATGATAACTTAATTTTTTGAAATTTGTAGGTCGGTATTTATCTACCCAAAGAGACATTTTTAAAATGTTCGATCTTCAAATAAAATGTATTATTAATTATTAACCCTTATAACAAACAGTTCTTCATCATCATGGGTAAATAGAAATAATGTCGGGTAACATGAGATATTTTAGCAAACCACTGGCGGCGCTACCTGTATATTAATATACAAATTTTACACATGAGAGCGATTCATTGATATTCTCTCTTCAATTTATTTACCATATACATCTAATTACATAAACACAAATATGAATAAGTCTATGCATGTTCTAATATAATTATTTATATCCTATTAATTCTTTCTTAAATATTATAAAGCAACAGAAAAAAATAAAATCTTTCATAGCACTATTTAACGGATAATATTAATTTATTTCATCTCCAACAATTCAATTTAAATCATACTTCCAATAAACATCTATATTAGATTTATATTTGTTACATAATAAATTGTGTTGTTCACTCGGGATATTCAGAATTGAAATAATTTATTCTTATGTATGAAGTGATATATTTTTATAAATTTTTTCATTTAAAACTTACTGTTCATTATTTATTTTCATTTTTAATATATTTTTTTATTTTTTATAATTTTCAAGAAAAAAATTGAAATTTTATTTTTTATAAGAATTAGCTATTACATAATAAATGATAAATAACGTTAAAAAAGTTTTTTAACCGTTTTGTTAGCTATTTTATTCATGAATATATCAAAATAGAAAAATGATCAAAATAATCATTCATATGAACGTATCCAAAACTTTTATATTTGTATCATACTAAATTTTAATTATGTTTACTTGCTGATAATTTTAAAGAATTTTTTACATTGGTAGCAATATCATAATAGTGTTCGTAACATTTATTCATCTTTTTTTTCTCAATTCAAGGAAAAAAGTATAATATTAGAACGCAATTATTGTGCATCCAGTATTATTGGTGAAAATTCTAAAAGTTTATATGAAAAGATTGTTCAAACATCCTTATACGGAGTAATTCAATTTAAAAATAATGATTATTAACATTATTTAATTGATTCTCTATCTAGTAATGTGTACGCTCCTAACACATTTGCCTAGTAAGTATAATATAAATTTATAGATTATGTAAATAATTAAGTGAATATACCGTCTGGCAGACTAATTATACCTGTATAGAGAACATTAGGTAATAATTAAAACTCCCATTCCTTTCATGTGTATTAATCTAAAAATTACCATTAATCTCTTTTTAAAGTAATTTCTACTTACTTTAATAAGCCTTCCTTTTAATATATACTTTTCTAATTATAAAATTTTATTATCATAAACTTCGTTATCTTGTCCCTTTTTCGACGACTATTTTTATTTCAATGTTCAAAGATTAAATTTATAATAGGAAGGAAAGAAAAGAGTATTGGGTAAATACATTGAGTGGAGAAATCATAATAAAGAAAACCACAGAAGAGTAAATTTATAACTATTTAAATGTAATGAAAGAAAGTCCAATTTATTCAAAGCCGATCAGCGTCACAGTAACATTAATTCCAATTAATTATTAATTGTGAATATTTGTAAATCTATCAAATTTGTATTTAATTTATCAAAAAATTGCTTCTTTCTAACATCTAAAACGATTAATTAGTTTTATTGTTAAAAAATGATGAGGTTAGCAAACACGAAATTTCATAAATGATGATAAAAATTGACAGGTAACCATTTTTTTAAAACCATAAATTTAATAGTTCTTATTCAATTTAATAATTTCAATATTTTAACTACTTTTTCGAAAATAATCGTTTTCATATAGAATGATACAAGGATATCTACAAATTTACATGTATAAAAACTTCTCGTATTAATTTTATAAGTTAAAATAAAAAATATAAAAAGTTGAATCTTTAAATTAACTTGTAGGACATCATGAAAATAGTTGTATAATATGTCTGAAACATAATTTAATCGAATAAAAAATAAAATGTAATTATATGTAATTAAAATACGAGATAATTTTTATTTATTGGAAATAACAAGTACAAGATATTGATATTACTCGAGCTCATTTTTAATGATATTCAATTATTCCGATCAAAGTTCCCGCGCATGTTTCTATTAATAAATACAACCATTTTATGCAGAATCAAGAATACGCATGCCTGTGATGAGCATACTACTTGAGTTCATAATGCTGTTGAATGAATGCTATCAATTTTTAAGTGCATCCAACATACGTCATTTGATTGTTGTATGAAATTACAATAAAGCTTTTTCGATGCACATGTAAACGTGTGTGTGTGTTCACTTTTTATGCACATGTTTATTATACGATATATTTATGAGTGAATGTGTGATCATTATGCATCAGTATAAGACTATGACGGTGTATTTTGTACATTAGAGGAAACGTAGTATTATCATTGATACAGTATAGCGTTATTTATGTTTCCCGTAAAAGAAAAAACTTAATAATAATTATTTATCTTATAAATTTTTTATAAGATTATTTACTCGACAAATTTATTATAGGTAACTAAAATTAATAACTTGTTTTGTGATATTCGTACGTAAGTTATAATTAAAACTTTAAGGTTATGTTTATGAATAATAATAAAACATAAATTAAAATTTAACAAAATATCGTATTACTGTTAAAAAGTAAACCTTAGAAAACGAAGTGTTATCTTTTAAATAATTTCTTTTGAATTCCGCATAATTATAAAATATTGAATAATTGTATTACAGATTTTATTTTTAAAAATAACAATATATAAATCAAAATGTCAGCCAATGTTGTAAAGTTTGCCAAGATTCGATGTTCACCAGATCCAAGTTTCTGGGCAAAATTTGCTGAACTGAAAGTTGATAAATTTAAATTGGATGATGCGATAAAAATTCCACTTTGGGGAAGCTACAATTTTGAAACAGATGAACAAGGACCAAGAACACTGTGGCTTGATTACACATCATTTAATGGGTAATAAAGTTTTTATGAGATATCCAACTTTAAAGCATAAATTTTAAAGAAATTATTATGTAAATAAAATACTTAACCATTTTTAATTATTTATTATACATAATTTATCATATTACAATTTATAAAGTCTAATTCATATATTAAAAATGTTAATATTTTTTATTTTTATATATTATTATCCTCTTGTTTTCAAGCAACTCTTAGTAATAACAAATTTTAACAAGTTTCATTAATATATTTAAGTGGACGATGAAAGCTTTCAAATGTAGATCTCCTAAAAATTATTTTATTTATTAATATATATTATCTTTTTCACATTCCATAAAAAATATATAATTTTGTTTTAAATATAAATAAATATTATTTGAATACTGAATATATTATTGTTTTAATTAATTTTTGTAAATTAAATAAATTACAGGGATTTAGAATTAACATCTCATAATACAGGAGTTCCTTGTAATGGTTATATGATTAATAAAAATACATTTGAAACATTCAAGCAAACTAATCCTGAAACTTTTATTAATACACTTGGAAAAGAACTTCTTGATTCACTAAAAAGTGGATCTGCTCTTCAGGAACCATGGCGGTTAATGACATTTTTGATTCTTTCTCATGCAGATTTAAAAAAATATTGTTTTCATTATTGGGCAGCACATCCCACACCTTTCAACTTACCTGAGATGCATTATGTTAAGAATCCGGTATTTATTAAAGAAGAATTTTGTACTAGTCAATTTGAAAATTTTGTAAGTGAATTTAGAAAATTAGATGCCAAATCCAGGAGTTTTTTTTCTGTGATTATTTCAAAGGAGTTAAAAACTCTGAAAATTGTTAGTCTAGCTCGAGGAGTTGAAATTGGAAATTCAAGTGATAAAGAGGTAATTATAAAAAATTTAAGAAACATTTAACCATTTGTAATTATTTAATTTATAATAATGAGCTCCATCAGCAATTATAATAGTTATTTTTAAAAACTATTTGGTTTATCTTTAAAAGGTAGTTTTAGGGCAAAAAATTTTTAAATAATATAATTTATCATAAAAATGTAATGAATTTGAAAATTTTAAATATTGTTATTTTAAAAGACTGTATTTATTTACAGAATGAAGCAGATATATATTTTGCTTTTTATGATCCGTGTTCACATACTGCTCCTGGCTGGCCGTTAAGAAATCTTTTATGTCTATTATTTCTTCATTGTCCCAATGTTTGTTTTGAAAAATGGGTGAAATTTATTTCAGTACGAGGACATAATTTTAGCAATTCTGTTGTTTATACAATTAAAACCAAAGAACAAGAAGATAGAGAAGTATTAAGGTCAGCATTATCTGAAGGAAATTTAGTAGGTTGGGAAATGAATGATCATGGTCGAATGGGATCAAATAGTGTTAATTTATCAAAATCAATGGATCCAATAAGGTAAATAATTTATTACAAATATTTAAAATTTTTCTACTTACAATAATTTTTTTTAATAATAAAATGATTTAATTGTTTATTAATAATGGAAGTTTTTATTAAATAATTTTATACCTCATTTATGTATGTTTTCAGGCATTTGGATAGAGCAATTAGTTTGAATTTAAGACTAATAAAGTGGCGACTGGTACCTGATTTAGATCTAGAGTATATTAGAGGACTGAAATGTCTTTTATTGGGAGCAGGAACATTAGGTTGTTCTGTAGCAAGAGTCTTACTTGGTTGGGGAATACATACTATAACTTTTGTCGATAACTCCACAGTTTCTCCTAGTAATATAGTTAGACAAAATCTTTACACCCACGAAGATTCTGTAAGGCAAATTTCAAAAGCAGAAGCTGCAAAAAATGCCTTGTTAAAAATTCATCCTAAATTGGTAATAAAAACTTTCAAATTATTACAAATATATAAAATATATGTTTTGTTCACATTTATATAATATTAGCATTCTGTCTCATAAGTATATTTTCTAATCATTGCATAACTATTTCGGAATTTATATATAATTTATTTAATTTATATGAAATGAAAATATTTCATACTATAAATGCTAAACTATGGTGTTTAATATTAATAAGTTAAAAATAAAAGATATTACTTACAGTATGGAGAAAATGAAATTTTTAATTTTTAATTCGAAACTAGATTTTTAAGAATCATTTGTCAACGAAATTACTCAAAATAATAAATAAATATTAAAAAAAAAACAGAAAAAAGTTAAAATTTATAAAAATGATGATTTATCAATTAATTGTGAATTAACTGAGCAAAGTTTTTTCAATTACTTCAACTAATATTATTAAAGATTTTAAAAAATGCTAATAATTATTTATGTATAAAGTGACAACTAATATGTTTAATGAAATGATTTTCTTTTACAAAATAAATTTAATTTACTTTATAGCAATTCAAGTATTACAATAATTGTATTTAAATTTGTTTTATCTCACGTATTGAATAGTTATTAAATATAATCGTAATTACTACACAAATTATACTCAACTACATTTTTATTTAATCAAAATTCTGACCATTTTATAGTAATTTATTTTTTTTTTACCATATTATCTTACATTATTTAAGAGCAATAAATAATTAAAGCATTTTAATCTTTTAAAATAAACTGCGTGATCCTACAACCCAGAACATAATTGTAATAATAGTGCTCGTGGCTACTGAAAATTTTTATATCAGTTTTATCAGTGAATTTTTAATAGTTATACAGAAAAACTTTGGATTTTAAGATCGAGTTACGTTAACGATACAATCATGTAAAGTATCCAACGTACGAATTTGCAAGGTAGTTAATTAAACGAGTCGCACTTTCCGTGCAGCGAAATAATGTCGTTTATTTTTATTAGTAACGTATGCAATGAGATAGTATAAATCATAAAATAATCGGTTATCAATAGAATCATAAACAACGATCCGACCGCAAAAGACTAGAAATGCAATCGTTCTCCTAGAACGCCGAGGGCATCATCCTTCAGATACCGATGCCGGGTCACGTGGTCGGCCAGAGCATGCTAGAGACAACAAAAGAGGCCGTGAAAAAGCTCGAGGAGCTCTACTCGAAGCACGACGTCGTCTTCTTACTACTAGACTCGCGGGAGGCGCGATGGCTGCCAACGGTCCTCTGCGCCGCCTACGGCAAACTGGCGATCAACGCCGCCCTGGGATTCGACTCGTACACGGTGCAGCGACACGGTACTCGCGAGACGACGAGCACAGTTTCCCCCGACCACACCGTTCCAAATCCTGGCGGCAAGGATCTCGGCTGCTACTTCTGCAACGACGTCACGCAGCCTGGCAATGTTAGTTAATCCTACAATACTTCGAGGAACTGCCCAACCCTGTGCACTATAAGCTTACTTTGAAAAAACGCAAGTAAAAGTATTGATGTGTTTGGGTTACTTAAGCAATGTTGTCCGGTTACTAGCAGAATATAGAAGCGATTATACAATGTTTTGAAAAACAAATAAATTATTCGTTATAATCGATTTTGGTAATTGTAAAGCGGAGTGTATGATTAAAACGGGTTATAATAACGATGACCGCAAGTAACACCACCTAAAATTTTTAAAAGTAAATAAAATACTTATGACAATCGATCGATTTTAATAATTCCAGTGGGGAGCGGATAATTCGAGCAACGCGTAATAATGATGACCGCGAATGTCATTGTATTAACTCACAGGCACTTGAAAAATGAATTCATTAATTATCATCTGTGATAGATTTTAACAATTCTAAATAATTTGCTTTTACTATAAATTAGCTATGCTTTTATAATATCCATTTATTACAATTTAAATCAATTTGATATTAAATACAATACGTGCAACAACGCCGACATTGGTACGTGTTTTTCAATAATTAAATTCACTTAAATTATCTTAATTTATGTTAATTTATTGAGCTACGTTTCGTGTATATGTAGTAGAGCCATTAAAATAGAAATTACAGCTTAAAAGCTTTTAAAAAATAATTTTTTAAAACACCATATAGAAGAATGACAGGAAATTTTTTATTGCAAATGGAATTTACCGACAATACGCAAAATGATTTCACTATTAAATTAATTATTTGAGTAATATATTTTTGATAACATTGAATCGAATATTTCCAACGAAATTATATTTTTCCTTAAAACAAAATGTAATTACTTAAATTCTTCTATAACTTAAATTGATTGCATTGAACTATCAGTAAATATTTCGAGCATACGTTTATTATTGAACATTCGTGTTATTAATTATAATTTTAAAGAAGTTAATGTTGTTATTTCAGTCGCAGGTAGATCGTACGTTAGATCTACAGTGTACAGTCAGTCGACCAGGTCTGTCGTACATAGCAGCTGGACTTGCCGTTGAACTCATGATTGCTTTAACGCAACATCCCGAAAAGTAAGTAATTATTTTTACTTGAACAAAGTCAGAATGTCTTGTCGTGAAAATGCATTTTTCCCATCAGCAATAACTGTTTCATGTTTAAAAATCATATAAACTTTGTTTCACCTTTGTGCTGCACTTGAATTACTGAAGAGCATTTTTTTATTCATTGAATATTTCGTTCGAACACATTTTGCTTCGAGTGTAAAATATTATTGTTATTCAAAATTCTAAGCGTTTTTCATCCTTCGACTACCGATTTTAAATATAATCATTGCAACTGCTTGGAGTAATCATTTTAAAGCGCGATCTTAATGTCTCTAGACCTGAAAATGTCGCGGTAATCGACCCTTGATCTTATCCACATTAGCCATTAATAATCTATAATCAAGTATCCCTAACAGCAATACAATCCATAATATTATCCGAACGGACGATTGCTTTTGACCGTCAAAAGGATCAACCGATTGGGCAAGAGACACATTTCCGAATCAAAAAGCGAAGTTACACGTGTATCGTCGAAGGATAAAACGCGAGCGAATCCAGTATTTAGTCGTGCGAGTAGCCAAATAAACATGTTGACAATTGAGCAGAGCCGAGGCACGAGCTCTCATGGATAACGGCAAGGACCAGGGCAGATCGAGCAACGACGTGGGCGTCGGACTTCTCGGGGGTGTGCCCCACACGATACGCGGCTCGCTCTGGAGCTATGACACACGGCTGACCGTCACCCACAGGTTCCCCTCGTGCACCGCCTGCTCCGAGCTGATCGTAGCCGAGTACCGAAAACACGGCTGTGACTTCATCCTCCGCGCCTGCAACCAGCCCAACTACCTCGAGAGACTCTCCGGGCTCGAGGAGCTCCTCAAGGGCTCCGATCTCGAAGAGGTACAGATACAATACAATGAACTAGATTCCTTTTCCTATTGTTAACGACGGCCGGTGAAGAAAGAGCTGCGAAGGCCGTTTGTGACTCTGCGCTGCTTTGGTTGGTTTGATCGTTCACAAATAACGACCGACCGCAAATTCTGCTAAAATTTGGTTTGAAACCGAATCGAGAATACCTTACTTTGTAAACGTAGGCCGTTGCGGATGCGCTTAAATTAATAATCGAATTTAAGTTGCGCTGGCTGACCGGGATTATTGGATATTTAGCAATAAATATTATAATGTAATAAATCAAAAACAAACTTGGATACAATCGAAATAACGATTCAGTAATCAATCTTCGTCTCTTTTAGGCTTTATTCTATTATTCTACTCGATGATGATTAATTAAGAGAATCTTCTTTGAGACGAGGCACTTTAATCATATTATGGATCATCACTATTAAATTGGGATCGTAATGAAGTTGGTTGAAAAAACACGAGCCTCGCAAGTAAATATAAAAACAGGCAAATTTGAACGACGTCATGGAACTTACAAATATGTTATCGCAAGTCGTGACTGAATATTCTTCTATCCTTACAGCTTTACTCGTAACTTTTATGTCGCGGTTCTTTGATAAGATATCGTGATATTATGCACACTATGTCACTCCGAGAAAAATAGATAAGCAATTGTAAACATCTTATTAAAGTAATTTCCCTTCGGTTTATAAATAAACGAACTTTAATTATAACGGTAAAGGTTTTTTAAAAGAATGTCGGATTCGGATTCAGCCTCGACGATCTCGTTACTAGAAATCCTTTTACTGTTAAAAAATTAAAGCCGCAATAAATAATAAACAATGAATATTCTAAACTTTGTCGTGGTGTTATGCATTTATTGGTAATAACAAATTAGCTTCTCTTAAATTTAGATCCAATTATTCGTTGATGATCAGACATGTGTATAAGAAAATAACTTTTTACAACGTACACAACATAACTCGATTTCACCGATAAATACGAAAATTCTTAAAATATTCAATATATCTGGAATGAATTTAAAAGTATGCGATATTAGGAGTGAAATTTTATTAATTATACAAAGAATTTTGAGTTGATAACAATACTAATGAATGAAAATTTTCGATCAAGTATACCTAGCTTTTAAAATATTTACCGAAACGCGCCAATAAGTTCATAGTTACAGTATATTTAATTATGTTGAAGATTAATAAAGCTAAAACTCACTAGGACGAATTAAGTAAATGATAATCTATTTATCGTAACGCAAATGAAAACTTGGGTAAAAATAATGATAAAAATTTAAAGCGGTATATAAACAATTCGTTTGTTATTTTATCAAAGTTGATAAAAGATTTGGTATTTTTGTACAAGAAAAATCAGGGATTTCTATAAAAGAAAAGATTGCTAAGCGCAGTCGACGTTCGATACCGGAAACGTGTGACAAAAATATACGCGAAATAAATATTGAATGACGCTCGTTTTCAGAGCTTCAAAAGCGTGAATTATTTCGTTTCACAATTATAATCTCAGTGTAAATCATATCGTTTTAAAACACAAGATGCTGTGGTTTTTCCTTTTTATAAAAATAACACAACTTTTTGTTTTTCAGCTCTGCTGTGCTCTCGACTCAAGCGAGGAGGATGAATAATAGGCCACGACGATGCGATGCTTTGAAAATGAAAAATGACTGCATAAATATAATTAAATTATTTTACGTTTCATTCGTGAGAGAAGAAGTTAATTCCCTTCCGATTATCGAACAGTATTGCGATAGTCATAGAGATCGAATAGATTTTTTGTATTTTTATATATCAGCCAGATTTTTTCTACGGCAAGGACAATGCGTTATCAATGATAGCTCCATTTGTTTATTTGTTTTCGCGTTATTTTTTGCCTCTTTAAATGTTAAATTTTATTTTTTTTTAATTGGATTGACATTTACATTACTGTTTGATAAATGCTATCGAATTCATCGAAAATATATGACGATTGTTCAAACGCCTGTCATTTATTTAAATGCGATTGTATACCAAGCGACCAATAGCGAATTAAGATATAAAAACCGTTTCCTGGAACGACTAATATTAACGAAACCGTAGAACATAAGTCAAATGTAGAATTTTGAAGAAAAATAAACTCTCTGTGAAAGTGCGGCAGATAAAGAGTGAGGTAGAAACGACTGGACGTGTATTTATTTTTCCCTGCAGTTCATTTATCGCTGTCCTAGCGTATGTCGAGAGCCATCAGGCGCACCGGGGACAATCGCCCCGTAGCGTCTGCTGCCTCCTGCGCGCTTCTCCGTCCTCTGCAGCCGTTGTTCTCTCGGAAGGTCCAGGTAGTCCCGTCTTCCGAGGGCCGCCTGCAATGTAAATTAGCTAATTGCCCAAATGACCTGCGGCGCGGCCGGGAAAAACGAGCGCGTCACTCGCACATGGCCTCGGTCTCGCAAATGCCGGCGCATCTGCAGCAGCGGCTGCGTTTCAACAAGAGGCGATAAAGTTGTGTCCGTTTAAAATTCTCCGTTGCGGCCAAGAAGCACCAAAGCACGGAAAGTACTTTTGGGATATTATTCGCGGTAAAGCTAAAGTGCTTAGCGAGATAAATTTTGAAAGTTCAGAAGCAGCCGCAAAGCAGAAAGATATTATTAAGCGTTCAAGGTAAAGAAGAAGCCATTTGGCGACGCCCAAAGAATCCATGTGTGGGAAATAAAAGAAAATGTAAAAAAGTACGAGGAAATCTTTAAGCTGGTGCGGGCAGGGGCACCCACACACGCGTACGCGCGCGCGTTCCGTGCAGAAGGACGTAGAGTAATAACGCGTGTATTGTACGTATCTACAGTCGAGAGTGTGCGCAGTTTTGCCTGTAGGGAGCGCGTGAGCCCCCAATGTCGAGTCTCCGTCTCTTTCTATCACGGTCGCCGTCTCTGTCGCGCTCTCGGCACATGCCATGCATACCAGCGCGCACCGCTCTGTCTCTCTTGGTTTGAACGGCGTAATGCCCCGCCGACTCGGGCTCTTAAAACCCGTCCAACTTTAAGTTTCAGCCTTGATGAAGGTCGGTACGATCGAATTGGATGAGGTTTGAGAAAAGCTGCGCGAGACTCCCGCGGAGAGTCGAGTGCATTTTCCTGGGGCTTTCGGCACGTCTCCGCTCGCGCGCACACACGGTACGACAAAAACCACGGCGAGCGACAGAATGAGACGGGGAGATAGAGAGAGAGAGAGAGAGAGAGCTAGAGGAGGACGGAAGCGCGTAGTAATCGAACGAGACGGAAAATCCATACACAGCGAGGGAGCGAAACCGAGCAAAGGAGTGCGTGCGACGGAGCGACCGCTCGAGCGAGAGAGAGGGAGCGAAAAGAATGTACAGCTGCGCAAGAGAGGGATAGAGCGAGAAAGAGAGGGAGAGAGCCCGAAGAAAACCTGGTGGAGGGAAGCCACAGTGTCAAAACGTACACTCGCGTAGTACACGGACTACGGGCAATACGGACGCAGTTTGTTGCTGATTCGTCCCGAGCGCGAGACGTTCGTTTCCTTCGTTTTCCCGCACCACGGCTCGTAGTCGTCATTTTATTTACTTTTGTTTTCGGCGGCGGCGACGGCGAACGTCGGGCGGGAGGGGGGTGAGCGAGGCCCCGGAGCCGGCCGGAGAATTCCAGAGCAGTTTTCGCGAGTGTCATCCGGCAGCGCATCTCCGCCGGAGAAAGTCCAACAACAAACGCATTCCTTAGACTGCGCTGGAGGTAAGACACGTTTGAGCGCGCCGGATTAAGAGGCTCGATAGCGCGCGCCTCTTCTTTATTTTATTTTTATTTTTTTTTTTTTAACGAATTTTGCGCCTCTGTGTACATGCACAAGTACGTGCGGTACGTGCCCAAATGACAGGAGCGATGCTCCTCGAGGCTTTCCGCATACCAGTTAACCAAATCTTTCAAAAATCTCCACCGTTGACACTCGCGGCCAACGTGTCCCCTCTCCCCTCTCTCAGTCTTTATTTTTCTCGTTTCTTCTTCGCGAATCAGCAGCGAAAATGGACACGATCGTAGAGCCCGTGCATCCTTACGCAAGAAGAAGCTGCGGGAAACAAATGTTTTCGTCCGCGTCGCGCCGCGGAACTATAGATAGATAGTTTCTCAAAAACCACAATAGAGTAGCTCATCACCGCGAAAGTATTCGCTTACCTCCTCCGGGCCGATGGCCACGATAAACAAAATTGTGCCAGCGCGCGCGATGAAATGCGCCAATCGACCGATCGAGCGGCCGAAAACTTTTACGCCCGCGTCCGCGCGCGAGAGCGAGAAATGCCGAGGAATGCGCGCCTCCTCGTCTCTCTCTCACTCTTCCCGAGTTCCCCTACCGGGGGATGGGGAGGGGGCGCCGCTCAGCCGCTGCTCTCCGCGCTCTCCACCCCTTTTTTCACGCCGTGCCGCATTCCTCCTATCGATTCGCACCGGCGACGGACGTGATAACTTCGCGCGCGGCTCGCGACCGATGATGTCTCGGGCCGCCCTCCTTCTCCCCATCCCCCGCTTCGCGACTGCCCGGAGCCTTTTATCTCCGCGGCCACAGAGGAGCAGCGCTCCGTCATTTTTGCACTCGCATTCCCGCGAATTTTCGATGTATACCCTCGGCCGTACCTAGCGCGCACTTTATTTTGATCGCCACGAGAATTCCCAAGTGCCCTCTCCCCTCCCCCCTCGGCCCAAGGCACCCGTTACAGCGCGTTCCCGTGCGAATACAATCGTCACGTTTTGTTCTTGTACTCGGGCCAACACATTCGAGTGTTATTATAATTGGGATGGGAAATTTACTTTTCACGCATTATTCTGTCACGTGCGAATTGCCATTGTATATTGTTATAAATTTTTGCTCGGCTCGATAGTTCGAGGTCTCGAGGACCGCTTCTATTGCGTCCCCATCTAAGGGAATTATCGATGAAGATTGGCTCTTGAAACCGAAAACGCGTCTTACATAACTCGACTGTACATTGGTTAACAATTTGAAGAATTTATTGAAAATAATAATATAAAGGCTGTGTTATACACGAGCGTAATTACAAATTATGAAACTGAAAATCTTTTATGGACGAGAATTAATCTAGATACCTTTCGGATTATTGGAATTCTAAGCAAATAATGCGTGCGCCTGTGTGTGCGCGCGTGTGTGTAGTAGGTATTTATGATAGCACGCACATAAGCACGCGAGGCACTTGTCAAATTGTAATATTATATTTGTAATTAAATTTTTTATACACCAGGGAGTAGTAAACTTGTTATTCTGTGTAAAAAGAATATATGTTGGGTCGTAGAAATAATGTAAGAAAAAGTGGACGTGATAAACATCCCCTAGTAGGTATATAAAGTAACTAAAGATTTATGACAATAAAAAGTAATTAATTCCATTATGTCGTCAATTTTATGTCGGCAATAGTTATGCCACTTATTTGAGTTTAGTGAATAAAGGAAAGTCTTGGAATAAATTTGAAAGGCAGTTTAGAGAAGAGAAGAGAAATTTATGATAAGGTGGGTACAGTATAAAGGTTTTTGTGTGTACTCTACAGTAAGATATAAATGAGTTTTTCAAGGAATTAATAAGAAAACGTATGCATTATGACAAGAAAATATGTTCGTAAATGACATACTCTTTTTTTAATTTATTGGTTCTCAAAGCAAACTAACGAAGAAATGCATATTCGTAAATTTATGCTGCAAAATATTAACCAATACAATAATTTCCGAACGTAGATTGTTTATGATGAAACTCGAATAACTTGTTCATTTACATCGTAAATAAGTTGAATAGCGTACAATTAAATATGAAAAACTGTGTTGTCTTAAATAGCATTATGCCTTAAGTATCATAATATCATTAAGGAATGAGGAAGTTAGAATATTCAAGAGTATATAAATTTAAATATCTAATAATTTTTCTTTCGAGATAAACACATACCGATGCTGAGAAGCCATCGTCAAATATAATTTATCATCTTGTATTATTTTGAATTAAAAACAGAAACGAAAAGATGCACGAGCCGTTTTCTAATTTATATTTGAAATGTACAAAATTTATAATTATGATACAATGCAACGAGATACGGTTCCAAAGTTAGCTAGAGAACGAAATTTTCATGGAATCTTATTTAAATCGAAAAAATTAAGCCAATAATGGAATTTAAAATAGGACTGCTTACGAGTGTCGGTGTGAGAAGAAGAATGTATATATATATATTTAGGAAAATTTATTTGTAGTAAACTCGATGCGTGATAATTTTTTATTAATATCTACTTCGTGGAGGGCCTATCTATCGGGTTATTTATTTTATTCACGTTTTTTGTCGCTCGACATGTTATTTAAACGTTAGAGATTAGGATGGCAAAAATTTTAAAACACAGTAAAATATGAAAATGTAAAAATTTATTAAGACATTTCTTAAATAATTGTATCCTCAATTTAAAGTTGCATAATTTATGACACTTTTAGATGAATAGTGTCGATCTTTCGAATTCTGATGGTTCACTGTGTTGTTGCAATCAAGGTTATTAACCGACTTAAATATATCTTTTAATCATCATTATAATTAGGAAATTTTACCGTAAGGAATCTTTCTTTTTTCCGAAGTTTTCTTTATTAAACTTGAATGTATAAATTTTCTTTAAAGAAATCTTGATTGTTTCCTGTGTTTAAAAAAGCTCTTGTAATATTATTCGAGAACAAGACTTCTAGTATATAAAAATGCACTTATTTGAAAAATTATAAGCTACAGAACTTTATTAAATCCAAAAACTAAATAGTAGAATAATTGCTATGTAAGAAAATAGTTTCAAAAAAGTTGTTTTACATTTTGCATATGATGCATTTTTTATTATGATCATGTGTGAGAAATATGATCAATTGTGGATTTCAATTATCGCGTAAAATATTTCAGTAAAAGAATAGCATTAACTATTCGATATCTTTCATTTTTTTAAACATGAAATTCACAACGTAAAAAATTTTATTCTAATGGCCCAATTCGGTTTATTAATTTTTATAAATTCTTACTCGTACCACCGTTTATTCCTTATTCAAGATTCTAAATCACGCTCTCCTCAAGGTAATTTTATTTATTATTATAATGTAAATAAGAAAATGAAAGGAACGAATTGAAAATCGGAAAAAATGACACGAACAATGCTATAATTAAAATAATAAATATAACGAGTAACATTTCGAAGTTTTATTCAAAGTTTTATAAGCTCTTACGTTTCGATATACCGTTAAGTATGATAAAAGTTCTTTATATCAATCGTAAATTCGGTGCCCCATAAAAGAAGGATGGCAAAAAGTTGAAGCCTTTTAAAAGAAAATGTGACAACTGGCGCTTGAAAAAGGCGCGTAAATTGAAAATATCGAATACGGACGATAATAATTTTTATTTCGTTTCGACTTTAAATATAAATTCTATTTTTCGAGCGACACGAAAAATCTCAAATGTTACATTAGTTCGTCTTAAACTCGAATTCGTAAAAAAATTAATTCCAGCGCTTCGAAAGTATTAATCGTTTAAAATAAAAAGATACGCATCGGTGCACTTATGGCTTAAGCGAGCAAAGCAAGAATAAAAATGAGATAATATTCTGTTTATTCAATAAAAAATTTTTGCGCGATAGATAAAGTGCTCCACAATCGTAAAAAAATGTAAAAATTCTCACTCGTGTTTTGTAAAAATAAGAGATTAGCGAAAGATTATTTTCAATATTAAATGTCTCAATCGGAGAGACTGATTTTCCATTCGCTGCTCTCGCGGAAAGTGTTAAATTCACGTCTTGGCGTTTCCATGAGAAGCGCTGGCTCGGGAATAATCGAGCGGTGGGGATAGAAACGGGGCCAATATCGGGAACATCGGTACGCGCACTACACGCGGAGATCCGCCCCGGGCGCATTTCCAAGGGGAGTTTTCCATTGTGCGGCGTGGCGTTGGTGAGCGCGTAGCCGCCGCCGCCGCCGCCGCCGCCGCCGCCGCTGAGAGAACGACGATGGCACGACGCCGGGGTCGACGAGCTCGCGAGCCACGCGCTCGAAGCAGGATTTGGCTCAGTGGAACGTGAAAAATGCGGCTGGATACGTCGGGAGTTTTGTTTTGGAGTATGCGCGAGCTCCCCGTCGTCGATTCATACTAAAAGAATTTTTTCGAGCTTTCCATTCCTTTTTTCTCTTTGTTGCGTTGCGTGCCTCTCCGGTCTCTCCTTCGTCTTCCTCCTCTTTTCATTTTCTTTTTCACTTGTCATATTCAGAAATTCAATTTCGTGGTACGGCTTGGTGCCGCCGCCGCCGCCGCCGCCGCCGCCTCGTTTTTTGTGAGCAACTAATTTTGGCATTTTTCGGTTTGATGAAATTTCACCGTGCACGCGCGCACTCGTCGCGTTCGAATCGATGAGCTGCGTTTCTTTCTTTCTTTCATCGTAAAATCGTTGGAACAGCAGAATTTTCGAATTCGATTTGCAAAGGAAACGCGCCGCGGCCACTGCCTCGCGCAAAAATATTCCGAGAATGGAAACAAATTTACAATTAAGGTTATATTGCAAAACGCTGTGAATTCAAATGAGTATACTTTCGTACTGAAATCGATGGCTAATTTTCATTATGCATGTCACCTTTCGTTATTTCATACTTTTTAATCGCGAAACAAAACAAGGTTTTTTTTTACAGACATTGGCGGTGTTTTTTTTTTTTTTTGTCTGTACAGAAATCGTGTTCTTGCCCCACAGAAGATTGTTTTTATAGGCAATAATCTTGTATTATTACAAGTTGGCTCGAATTTCTCAAAGTTAAAATAACACGTGTCTGCAGTAGATATTTCAATATTTTCTTATCAATATTTTAGCATTCTAGTTTGACTGTTTCACTTCTTCCAAAGGAGAGCATGTGTTCTCACATTTTAATCAATATTGAAAAATTTCAATCGACAAATCTCGGAAAGCGTAATATTTTCTTTCTTATATTTTGATTCATAGTTTTCAACATTCTCTTGCATGTAAATTGGAGCGTCTATTTTTACTTTAATAGTACGTCAAGGAAAAAGTATTTAACGATCAGCGCCTAAGTATAAGGTTAAAATCTGAAATCAACAGTGTGTGTTCGACAGCTTTGGGCACAATAGTGTTACAGTTGAATTATCGCGACGACGAAGAGCAATTTAAATTTTTTAAATAATTTCATCGACGACAAAAAAACGCCGAGTTTAGTTTAGTTATTATATTTACAACAGCTTCGTTTCGATCGAATAATTTAACAGCCGATTATTACAAAAGATGGCTTTGTTTCTCAATTTTTACAAGAATGATTTTTTTTTTACAATCAATGACCATTGCATCGAACTAACAGGAACTTTTTAATTCTTCATGGATGTTCATCAAAAATATTTCCCATCCAAAACGAAGAACCCGTTGCTCAAGTTCCAAGTACATTTCATTCGGAAACAACTGTACTTACCATCAGCGTTTCCGACAGTCATTGTTTTACGTGATCCAATTTCGATAATCTCAGTTAACAAATTATTTATATAAGAGATTTTTCATCTTCTAGGTCTCGATGGTATTTTTAATTGCGGATGGTCTCGTAGCGTTGGGATGGAGGGAGCAATTTGACACAAAGAAGGTCATAAATCTTTCATGGTTGCTGATCGAAAATCTGGCTGCCGGTTCGTTAACTCCGAATTCGTGCGAGGGAATAACGTTTCAAATGTAAAGTCGCACCCCCGTTAGACTGGCAGCTGTACTGGCAGCCTATATTTTTCATGTGCTGAATAAACGCGGGGAATTTAAATCTCCTTTCAATGCTATTATCCACGGAACTAGTGCACACTAATATATTCTTTACGTAAAAGCTAATATTGATTTTCAATAAATCATGCAAAATTGAATTCGCGTTATCGACGATTTTCATCCCATTGATGTATTACTTAAAAAAGTTGTTTTTTAAGTTATGGGGTATTTTTTAAATTAGATTGTCAAATTGTTATTTGGTGTCTTAATCGCTAATAGTATAGACAAATTACAGAATTTTTTTCGCCTGGCTACGTTTGCACGAATAATATAATAAAGAAACGAATGCGTGAGAAAGCAATTTTTCCATTACAGTAGAAATTAAAATATTTTTAAAAACTTTTCTAAACCAAAGAATTCAAACTTATAAGATTACATGTTTGCAATAGATAACGGTATTTCAGTTCAAGTGGTCGTTCTTTACATTAGAGATTTAAAATTGAATAACGTGGTCAACCATCTTATAAATAGTATTTATTATCCGCGTATCTAAATTAAATACCAGAGTAAATATTTTGAATTACAAAAGTGTAAAAATACAACAATGGAAAGAACCGATACATCGAGTGTTTCTTTATCCACGCGCATACGTGCGTAATTGGTTGTAGACTATTAGTTACACTTGTATTTCTGTAGTCTGACTTGTTTTTTTAATTTAATCAAAATAATATCTTCATAAGATGAAGGTTTATAAAATATGAAATCTTTAAAATCAAACAAAATGTTAATTAATTAGAAGATCCAAATGAATATTGATAGAAAAATTTGCTCTTGTTCGAATTAGTATCTCGCATCTAATTCTTAACATAAATCTAACTAAATCAAATACTCCTTGTCGTGTCGCTATTCGAACTATGAAGAAAAAAACACGAGTTGGAAGTTATCACCTTGGAGTTATAACAAAAATTATAGTTTTTCGAAACGAAATATTTCTTTGGAAGAAGCAATTTGAGTAAAATTAGTTGCGGTCAAGAAATGACGGTATCGTTATTGGCTATTAGATTGGATTTAAAACCATTACTAAATCCGCGAAGATTGAGGATTCGACTTTCAACAACAAGAAATTGATTTTTTATCCTTCACGCGTATTCCGTATGCAACGACAAACTTTAGTGCGCGCACTCGCAATATTTATATACATTATTTGAAATGTACATAATTGCGAGCTTTTTAAATTAAAAGTCACTGCAAAAATAGAAACAATTGCTACTTAAAAAATAATCGTGCTATTTGTTGCGAGAATGATACTTTTTAAAATATCAACCTTGAACTTTTTTTAAACGCTAACTGATAAAAGTAAGCATAAGAAACGCATATATTCTACTTAGGCTAGTCATTATGACTATGAATAAGAAAAATTCTCGCAATATTCATTTAGTTTTAGCGCGTCACTAATTAGTTATTACACTTCGCCTACGAAGGCTTTTCAAGTTTACGTCGTTATTATTTTTTATTATAACTTATTATAACGGTAAATCGTTATATTGCAAGGCATAATTAATACAGAGAACGAGACTTTGCAAAAACGTGTAATGCTGAAAAAAGAATTTCTCAAAATAATTTGCATCGCTGAAAAGCAGCAATGGAATCAATTAAAGTTTACTCATTTTATTTTTCACGAAACAATGCCTCGATGGGTACTTATGCGCTTTCTCATAATATTGTTTCCTTCAATTGTTTTTGCTTTCATATCTGGCAACTTGTCGATAAAATTTTATTCACGTTCGAGGACCTGCATTCAATTATCAGTAATTTGGTTCTTTTACTTCTTGTGGCAGTTTCAAGGAGTTTGAAACACTTTCACGTTATTTTCTTTTCTCGGCTTTAAGCTTCAAAAAATTTCTATATACACTAGACATTTTCGTGTGATTCGCAAGGCGGTGCCTTGAATTTTTATCCTCTGCGATCCATAAGATTCATTTACAAGTAGTTGGTTTTTATGTCGTACTTTCTCTGCTCGACATTTTTCACTTTCTTATTCATTTTCCATTTAGTTTCTACCGAGGATAATAAATCTATCCGACTCATTATTTGAGTTACTACTTATTAAATGGACACACGTTCTTTTAATTTTTCGTAAATTAAGCACCCGTTAAAATATGGGGCTGCTTTTTAATTTTTGGAATTATTTATAAACAAATTTGAAAATTTTTGCCATACACGTATTATTATAAATTAAAAAATTTGCATTGTCCACTGCGATAATATTTCCGTTAGTTTTACGACACGTTACATACGCAAATCGAAATATTTTAAAACATTGCAAAATTTATTTGTGTTTATCTACAAGTAGATAATACTTTTTGCTAGATTTTGCGCTCTAAAAAATAGACTTAGATGGCATTGACTTGACACACTATAGGAGTAAATAATTTTGCAACGCCGTCAATATAATAGTTCAAAGTTTTCCTCGTTTGTTTACAAGAGCTTAGGTATGAAATAAATGAAAATGTTTCTTTAGAAAACTAATAAATAAAAGCTTAGCTTTTTCTAAATTAATTTAATATATTTCGAGAACGTGTAAGTTTAAAATAAAAAATGTATCAAGCTCATCTTATGTGTAATCTTACGAGGATTCTTTTGGCAACGAGACTGAAATTAAAGAATCACGCGTGTCGGATATCTTATGCTAATAACATTTTTATGCTTAATCATCAATAAAGAAAACACGAGTAAGCATTGTTCAAAATCGCATAATAAATATGTTCTATGTAAATATTAAATAATTACTTATGATTGCAATTTGAATTTCTGATAAAAAAGTTTTATAAAACCAAGAGCAAAATAAAGTAAAAAACATTAATTTATTATTCAGTAATAATCAAGTGTTGATGTCATTAAGTGTAATAAGAATTATGTTAGAATGTTTTGAATTGTTTATGTTTATCAAATCACACTGTTATATTTATAATTGAACAATCCAAAATTAGCGTAACATCTTTATCGTTAAAAAAATGACCCATTTGAACGTCGTTTAATTTTAATTACGTTTTAATAATCAATTTAACAATACACGTTAAGAATTTAATAATAATAATTAAAAAATGCTATTATGAAAATATAAAAGTAATGTAAAGAATGCAGTTACAAAAATATTTTGTAATATTCATTTTTACAATTTGAATTCCTACAAATTTGTTAGGAAACTTTGCAAAAAGAATCCTTCGCATATATATATATATATCGTTTGCGTTATTTATATTGTTGCAATCAATTTTTGAGGTTCGATCATTATTCATCCGACTAAGACATTGGGCTTTCAAGACCGTGATTCTAATTTAAAACGTCGAGATTGCAAAAACTTTCGAATTATATCAAAATTTATGCTCGGCGTCAATTTCAATTTCATCGAAATAAAGTTTTTCACTCGTGCATCAAATTTTGACAAAAATTATTTGCCCAACTCGCTGTTATCATAACAACTAATAACTGTACATAATTTCGAAGTAATGTAAATATTTTTTCTCGTATGTTTTATTTATGTTTTCTCGTGTACATAAATGGGACTCCATTCAATAAAAATCATTCGCATTCCGTGCGTCAAGAACAAAATGAAAGAACCCTGAGAGTTAGACGGAAAATGTGGTCGGCTCGGAGTCGTGCAATGGTGCTCGAAGTCTTAAATAAATCTCGAAATATTTACATTGTTTTATTTAAATAATTGGCAAATCATAATAATGAGTAAGCGCCGGAAAAATCCAAAAAATGGAGATATTTTAGTTAATTTTAGTTTTGCGCGGATATTGAATTCGAACGATAAAAATGTCAGAGCGCAGATTCAATTAAACAAAATGATAATATTCAATTGGTGGCTCGGCGGCAGCAGCAACACCAGCAACATCAGTATTAGCAGCAGCAGCAGCAGCAGCAGTAGCGCGCATACATCGAGTACGTAAAAAGTATTCGCAAAGTATGCGGGAAAATAATCTGTACAACTATTTCCCTGCTCCGAATTTAAGTTAAATTCTAAACGTGCAAAAATGTGGTTGCATAAAGCGCGGTATCCTTGAATTCCTAATATCGAGAACGAATTTGAAGAATCCCGAGAGCGAGAGACATGAAACCACGTATAGAATGCCATACACAAGCCTAGCATTATCTCCGTTATCGTACGGCCTTTTTGTTGCTCGTTTAACGTAACAATAAAGTAGACTCCGAGATATGCGTTGTAAATCGTCAGCGCGTTAAAGTCCGCGCTGGAAGTTCTCGTTTTCGAGAACGAGGATTCCCAGTGGAGTGACGCGCGGCGACGAAGGCGAATTCGCGCGGAATAAATGCTCCTGCGCACGCAACGCGTCCCACATGCGCTCCCCCCGCAGCAGATGCACCGGCGCTGCGCTGCTGGCCGAAGGATCGCACGAGTCGCGGAATCAAAGTCGAGTTGGAAAATGGGCGCGCGACTGCCCGAGCAGCCACGAACCACGAAAATTCCCCGGCGGGTGTACCTCGCCGAGGCCGGAGAAATGCTCGTGCACGCGAGACAGAAGGTCCCCGCGCGTAAAAAAGAGCGAGAAGGTATAATGGTATAATGAAAGTATAGCGGGAGGAAGGCATGCCGATACACTCGTGTACACGCGAGCGCGAACGAGCGAGGGAGACGAGGTAGAGCGTCGGTGTGTGTGTGTGTGTCTCTCTCTCTCTCTCTCTCTCTCTCTCTCTCTCTCTCGGGAGCTCCTGCGATTGAAGTAGTAGGGCGACGGCGGAGGCGGAGGAGGCGAGAGCGACGCGAGAGAAGGGAACTCTCGGAGCGCGCGGGTGAGGGGTCCGCATTCCACAGACAATGTCACGTTTTTTTAATCCCCGTTTTACTCTTATTTGCGCGCACTCCCGCGTTGCCGCACTAGTGGTGCGCGGGCACCAGTCTATCGTGGCGTAACGCGGCAATCTATTTCTTTTTCGGAACGTCGCCCCGTCGCTTTTTCGGATGTCGCCGGCCCAGGCTAATGGCTAATTCACAAAAATTGATCGATTCATTTGGGCATTTCCGTATCTGCCGCGCGCTCCGAGTCATTCCTATATTTAGGTGGACTACTCGGTGCTGCTGTCTGACTCATTGCAAATGTACGGTGCAATCGCGACGTGTTGCTGACATATGTGTATCGTTTATCGACACACTATCGCGCCTCGTTAGGCACAAATTTTTTTTATCTTCTATTTGCTGTTACTAACTGTAGAACATTTTGCGCCGGCCAAAATAGTCTTGTCGAGCGGAAGTTTTGAGCTCGATTTCGTAACTCTTATTGATGCTCTCGAGAAAGAGACTTGGAATTAAATCGAGTTTGGCATTAAATCTGCCGTACCGACCGTACCTCGCTAAAATCCATATTTTCGCCTTCGCAAAAGCTGCTCCTGCCGGCGCTCCGGCCTACCCGGTCTCAGCTTCCAACCGAGTAAATGCTTTATTTACAAGCTAAGATTCGAAAAACCCTCCCAACTAGTTTCGATCTTTCATTTATTCTTATCGCGCCAGTTGTTGTTAACAACTGTGCGCGGTACTGATGGAGTGGCTCGAGACTTTGAAATGATGTAGTAGGGAGCAGCCGAAGAGGGTCCGTTAATTTAAATTTCAGATAAAACCGATGTTTTTCTCGATAATTGATCTTGTACGGGTCGCCGCAGTACAGATAATCCCGAAGGTATTTGTCAAAAGCACTCGGAGGGGCTTCTTGCGTTTGGAAATAAAACATTATAACGCGCTATTTTTGTGGTAACGCGACTTATGACTAATGCTCGTATTTTATACAGGTGCAGGACAAAAGCGTTTAAAGCTGATTTTGAAACAAGTTTGTTATGAGATTCTTTACATTATAAAATGAGTTTCCTGTTTTCGCGATTTCCTGCACGTTGGCGAAATCTTCTCGACGCGACGATGTTTTTCATTTTTGCGTGCGCGTTAACAGGCATCTAATAAAATATACTTCGCTCGAGCGGATAACAGAATTTCAAATTGTGCTGATTTGATAATTTATGCAATTTCACGAACGGCTGGCTGAAGCGTTTCGTTAAGCGCCATTTAAAATTATCTGAGCAGAATACGAAAGCAATCGGGGGAAAAAATGTAGGCGTATTATTAGATTTAAGATAAAGACATACCTATGACTGCATATTAAAAGTAACTCAGCCAGACCAGAAATATGGGTAACTACAAATATAATGTAATTTCTTTTTTTGCTGCGGAAATTTGAACGATAAAAACGCCTTTTGCGCAAAATTATTCGCAATAAATTTTTATCTTAGATGTTTATACTCGAGGTAAAAAAATTGAGCGCGTCGAGAAATTTTGGCGTTTCAAGAGACGCGGCCGAGACTGCTAGCGTACAGAAGAATTACGCGCCTATAAAAGCAATATTGATACTGCATTTCTGACTTTTAATTGAAGTATAAATATAAAAGTTCTGTCCTGGAACGGTCCATTTCGGAGAAATGCTCGTCTGGTGCTGGCCGGCGTACATAAAACACGGCGATAGCGTTATTCAAAAACTCGAGATTTTCGAAATACGCTGTTGTTCCATTTTGGCTTTGCGCACCTCCGCCGGCCACGTCTGCTGACATTAAATCGCAAGATCGAGCAAAAGTGACAAATCACTCGGGGTGAGTGAACAGAGAGGAGCTAACGGTCGTCCCTCTTAAAAGCAAACTGAAGCAATAGTAGACTCGATTCAGGGAATCGCTCGTTCCGAGTGCAAATAAAGGGCCTCCGATTTGCAGGCACCTTTCACTAAGAGTCCCCGAGGCTCCGAGCGAAAATGAAGCCCCCGAGGAGGAGGAATTCACCACATTTCTATTATCCAGGACGAAAACTTCGATCTGCCGCCGATGCCGATCATCGATCCTCTTACTCTCGTTCGAAAGTGTAGTAGCCGTGCGCACGCGTTTCGCCGCGACGAGCCGCTCGTCGGATTCCTGCACTTTTTCGACGTCCCTCGGCCCCGCAGATGCTTATCTTCCCTTCGCCTTTTCTGCGCGGACTTCGCTCCCGTTCGGACGAGAGCGAAACGGAGGAGGCGAGCGCGAACCACGAGCTCCTGCCTGCACTCGGCCCACCGACGGATTTAACTAAATTTATAGGCTGTTAGACGAGCGACCCGCTTCAGCTGTCTTTCCTAGAGAATTCTCCTCGCCAGTGAGCGAGCGAGCGAGCGATTTTACGCGTACTTTCGGCGTCGCCTCTATTAACGCGGATGGAGGCACGTGGACTCGCCGCCGCGTATTTTTGCTCTTCGATTTATGGGAAATGGCGGCCTCGGGTGCGCCGATGATACTCTGCTCGACATCTAGCCTCACGAGAAGCAGCATAAAGACGGCATTTTCAGAATTTATCAAATGTATTTACGGAATTCCTCGACAAAACCTTAATTCAGCCCACCGCTGGACATTCTTTTCGAATTCCTGGTACATTCCTTCGGCATTTTTCGAAGCTACTTAGAAACACGCAGATGGTAAAAAGATTTCATTTCTAATTTATAATGAGCTTCGATGTTCAATTTGGGCTCTTTCCTTCCGAATGGGGGAATTCGCTTTATTTCAACTAGCTCTTATTCCCTGCACACCCTCGAAATAATCTTAAATCAAGTATTAACAAACGTAATTATCGTTCGCGTTAAAAATAACTTTAAATAAACAAAATAACGCTTTTGCTTAATTTTTATAGCCGCTCGCGTGACTCCTCTCCCCCGTTTATTTTTAGACCATACATATCCACAATTTACACACTTTCCTATGTTTTAATAAGAGTCGCGCGTTCGTTACGATCTTTTTACGCATATTTTTCCAAAGTTCTGAGTCGTAACGTAAAGTTCCTTCTCTAAATTCTCCTCGTTACTTGGGACACTTTTTATTCCTCGTGATTTATTGAACAAATGCAAATTGCTAAAACAATTACAAATATTTTTTAAACTTTATCGCGCATAACGAAGAAGAAATAAATTAGCGTCTGCTTTCCAGAGCAATAAATAAGGCGCACTACGTAGATTAACTCAAATTCACTACCCGGTTTTTCCCTTCTTTCTTTTGTGTACCTTCATTTACACTAAGGTTCTCCCATTATGCTACTTTTACCTTTTTTTAAGATCTTCAAAAACGAAGGCAGCGTTACACGACCATCAACATACAGCGATGGTATTATCTGCTTTGTAATTCAAAATGTAGAACATAGTATTTCACATTAAAGTAGTGTATCTGATTACAAAGTGAAAAATGACCAAATGATTGGGACTGATTGAACTTTTATGCATATAATCTATGTCGAAGATTACCAATTTAATCTGAAATAATATGTCGGCAGAGTACGTTAAACAGATACTAGATCGTTACTAATAGAGTCTTATTAATTGCGCGTATGAAAAGTCAATTTTACTAATTTTAAATATATTTTAAAAGATCTAGAAAAATAGACGCACGTTGTAGATGTGCGTAAGGTAGTTGATTACACCTAATCATCAGCCAATGTGATGTTTCTTTAAAACAATTGAAATTGGTACAATTTTTAAAGAGAAATCCCTCCCTGCGTTCCATTCAATGGAATTCTTAAACAATTACATAGATAATTTCTGTATTAGAATACCTTATTTGCGTAACTAAGAAATTGACCTCGAGCAACGTAACAGCGAGACAATTTAAGAGTGATGCAATACCCTAAATATTTAACAACAAATTAATACAATTAATAAAACAAACCAGTTATACTAATTTGAATCCGTGTATAAAAACGTAATGGTGACCGAGATAGGATGCACTCGGGCCCCCCTCCCTCCTTCGCATTCCCGTGATGTCTTACTCTACATAAAAAAACAGTTACTCAGAACAAAGCTGCTTTTTTGAACCTGAACGCTTTACAGTAATTCAATAGAAATAACTCGTAATAATAATAACAACGAAAATCGAAGATGGCGCGCAGAATAATTTTCTAATAACGAAAGAAAAAAGGTAAAATATTTGAACAACGAGAGAGAGAGAGAGGGAGTTTGGTAAAAGAAAGAAGAAAAAGAAGTACATAGAAGTAAAAGAGCACGTTGCAAAGGACTGGGCGAGTAGAAATACATCCCTGTTTCTTTTGCAGTGAAAAGCGAGCCACGGTTTCAAGGGGCGTTTGGAGGCTACGCCGCAGGCTCGAGACTTCCGGGGGTTGCTGCCACAGAGCGGAAGAGGTCGATCCATAAGCCCGGAGATCGAGGCAATATCGGGTGGGAGGATGTCCGCGGTTGAAAGTGCACTCGACGTCCTCTCCAGGGCCGCCACCATGGTGCAAGGTCGGTCCCCAATGACTATACTTTCTTCTTTCCCTCCTCCTCGTTTCTCGACGGCGTCTCCCCGAATGCCACCCTCAGCTCCTCCCGAGGCGAATCCGAGTAATCGAAGCAGAAATAAGCAGTCGCGCACGCGTGACTTGTAGTTTGCATAAAGAGCGAAGGCTGTTTGTCCCTTTATTGCGACGCCGGCCGCAATAAAAGATACGTGTTGGGATGACAAACGAATTAATGGATATTGGCTGAAATATGCGAGCGAAACAATGTCGCGGAGCCTGTTTACTCTGTTTCACGAATGCGTTTTCGCTGTTTCAATAAAAACCTGCACTCGAACCGGGCATTTTTTCGCAGCCTTGTCGAGTCTCCATTTAAATACTGATTAGTATTGAGCTTCGCTCATTAAGTGGCACTTTATCGGCTTTTTATTGCTCCATTAAACTTCTTTTTTCGCGCGGCTCAATCTCGCGCTCTTTTCGCGATTATTTTTGTCGTTCGCTCCAACGTGTCGGGGCAATATTTTCTCCGGGAGTCTGGACGTGCGCCGCTTTAATTACACAAATATTTAGCGTTTAATCTTCTAATTCGATCCAACGGCTACTTGCCTCCCCGCTCGTGGCAAGAGCAAAAACTACCTCTGAGGATTCGTCGATAGATTCGCGTGGCCGCGTGTCGTCACCAGCAGTATCGGATCGTTGCGAATCTTGATAATTGCGTCAAATAAAGACGTCCGCGTAACGAGATAAAAATGTTAAACATTAGCTCCAAGTAGAGAAAGGAAAACGTCTCGGTTCGTCATTTTCTTTTAATAAAGCGAGCCCGACATTGCAGGCCCAAGAATATTTAAAACGCAGCACATGTCGATTTAAATAGTTTCTCCCGATGACGCGATATCAATACGAGCGATAAAGAATGAGCTTTCTATTTAAAAATGTTCTCACAGTGGTATAGCGATCGTTATCTTCCTTTAAATTCATCATTTTAAATGTAAATACGTGATTCCTCGGGATGCTTGATATGTGACGTTATGGTATGTAAATGACGCAATGCCACCCATATTTGAATTTCAAATTTCAAATTTCCATGGCTGAAAATGTGGATCCGGTAAGTAGCCTCCGTACGATTTTAATGGCGCGTGTCCAACCTCTATTTTTCTATTTCGCCGCGGCTACTCGTCTTGAGCGACGCCGAGCCGCCGTCGAGCGCGTACACACACGCGCGCGCGCGCACATACACACACATCCGGTTGAAAAGGCCTTTACTTTCTCGATCAAAAGTATTTATGATAATTTTTTAGAAATTAGCAGTTTCGTTTTTAATCGCATCGAGAGCTGTAATTAATGTCTTGGCACCGACGTCCCCTCCCAATTCGCAATTTAATTACCAATTAATTAAATCAAGGTATTTTTGAGCGAATGCGCGACGCACGAGCATTATTTTAAGAATTATTTTGAGAGAAGTGTCTTTTCGAACGGCGCACGTAACACGTTGGCGGCGGTACGTTCCGATGATTCTCGCTCGCGTGACGCGCTTAACGAAAAACTCGCGTACGCACGCGGGTATTTGCTTTTTGGCAACGAGCTTGAACCTCCTCTTTTCGCTCGATTTAGATCTGGAAATATGAAGTATTGAAAAATTGCGTGCCTCGGGGGTGGGGCCAAGTCTGGCCCCGAGAGCCACGCTTGTTTCTTATTTGCCTCGAGCGCGAGCACCACCTAACGGGGATTCGCGCCCCTTGAAAAAGGCGAAAATTTGTTTTCTTCGCAATTTTCTCGTCTCGCGCGTCATGTGCCTAATTATGCGGAAATTATCAGCCCGAAGCGAAAGTTCACTGGTGGCGAAGGCCAAGTCGCCGTCAGACGGACGGCCGCTAACAGCCACCGACGCAAAAGCGAGAAACGAATCTCGGCGCTTTTATTTCTTCTTATTTTTCCTCTCTCTCTCTCTCTCTCTCTCTCCTCTCCGAGGCTCGTAAACGGTAGCGTCCTTCCTTTTCGTCAACGCGACAACGGCTTTTCGCGAACGTCACTTGGGTGATTCCGCGCATTCTCACACTCGCACTCGTTCAAAGGCTAGAAGCGGCAATGAGCTCGGGGTGCCAATTGCCAGCCGATCGCGCGCACCGTCTCTCTCTCTCTCTCTAGCCGCGCTCAAATACAATTTGCGAAAGGAGCCTGTATTTATTAGCCGCACGCAATAAATACCGTTGCACGCGAGCATCAGTCGGAGCATCGCACAGCGAGTAAACATAAAATAGAAGAGGCGCTCGAGTGCACGAGGATGAATTAGCGCGGACAGCGGGTCGCTTAAAAAAAAAAAGAGCCCGGCTGTCTTCGTTTTACAAAGCGCAAAGCAAACGCTGATATGATATTAAATAGCTCGTTAGCCGAGCGCCGAGCAGCTCCCATTGTGCCGGATAGTGCACGAGAGCCGTTACCCGCGCATTAGCGGTCTTAACGGAATTCCACCCTTTCTTTTTATCGCCAACGATAGGAAAGGTCGTTAAGTTTGAAAAGGAAACACGCGAAGCGCGGAAACATTGTCGGGAGCGAGGAGATAAGCCGAGGTCAGGGGCCGGTCCTAACGACAGCTGCCGGCGTGACGCGCGTGTCTGCTCTGCGGGACACGAGGGACGCGACCGCCCCCGCGCAATCTTCGGACCGAAACGGGCCCTGATTTACAAGGCGAAACGTCGCAAAAAATGGTCTCTTAAAACGGCAGTGCCTATCGCTCGTTGAGCGCGTGCGCCACTTGTGCATTACTTATTTTCCGAAGCGCCGCCGCAGTCATCAGCCGCCTGCGAGCGCAACCCGAGCTTCGTTAACAATCGCCGTCGCCGATCCTTCGCGCGCGCACTCGAGTGCAATTAAGACGCGCAAGACGAAGGTTAAGAAGCGTAATGGCGATCGCTCGCCTAACCGATGCCACGATCCCCCGATCCGAATGAAATTGAAATTTTGTTGCTCGTTGCGAAAATAACGAGTTTGCTTTCTTTCACTTTTCGCATTACCACTTGTAACTTTATATCCCGTTTATGCTCGTGCACTTTTACGGCTGGTGCGTTTATAAAGTTTAACTCACGCTCCGTTCGATAAAAAAAGTTCGATAGAATTAATCTCCGTTTCGATTGCCGATGTCGCGTGCTTCCGACGAGTGCCGCGGCCGTAAGCGGCGGCCAGCGTTTCGAAACGCCGAAAAAATAAGGGGAAAAAGAGGAGCGAAAAACGCGAAACAAGACGAGAGTTTAGCGCGGAAAAGCCGACGGACACGAGACACGGGCTCCGAGGCTCGAGTTCACGAGCCTCGGTATCGGTTTAGCGGGACGCTGCGCCGAAAAAACTGGCATAGCGAGCAGATAATTACAACGATAATAACAATAAAAAAGGAGAGTCAAAGCGAGCGAGCGAGTGAGCGCACAAAGAAATCCGGTCTTGCGAGAGTGCGATGCGCCTCTCGGAATCGCGCCCACATTCCGTTGAAGCGACACGATTTCACGCCTGATTAGATAACGCAGCCCTCCTCGGGCCTCGCAGCGCCGCCTCCAAAAGCGTCGCTTTCGGAGCCGCGAAAAATTCAATTTCCAACGGGGCGAAATGCCGCTCGAGGCTCGAGGATCGCCGAGGAGGAGGGGGTGCGGCGGCGCGTGTCCCCGCGCTAAACAAAAGGAACGGAGCGAATAATAAATAACGGGGCAGAATCCGAAAGACGTTAATTGCCGGGAATTGCGCGGCGCACCGTTTCGGCGGCGGCGTCTCGCACGAGCACGAGCGCGAGTTTTTCGTGTCGCCCGAGCCAAGCCACGCGATATGCGCACGCGTCGCGCGTAAATAAAGTCGTTACTTTTATATTTTACAATTAATAATGTTAATTTGACAGGCTTTAACGACGCAACGATTAATAATAACAAGCTGCGCAGGCTTAATGCAGCCGATTCGCGTTTGGCTTTCGCGCGCATGTATTAATAACTTCGCGCTGAAAATTTTCATTGCGCGAATTTATTAACGCGTAAAGGTTTCGTATAAAATTCTTATGCAGGACAATTCCAAAATTAGCCGGAGCTGGGACTCGTGATTCGGGTCGTTCTTCATATTTACACGCAAAATTGTGGTCGGAGATAAAAATCGAATCAATTTTACGATCCTCCTTCGAGGAAAATACGATCGAACGCACGTCGCGTGTTCATTGGACTCTTTAAACGATGCCAGGTTTTGTTTTTTCGCGGAATACATTATTTTGAAACGAGACTATTTAATTGTCGTGTAAAAATTTATCCGACCGTTACTCAGCCGTCAAATAATTGAAGGACAATTAATAATATTTCGTCGTTGGACAAGCGATGCTCCGACATTGTGACGCACTAATCGATTAAAATTTCGACAACGGCAACTTTTTAAAAAATCTACTTCCCTTTAAGTTCCAGCTCTAATGAAATTTCTGCTATTGTAATTCGATTATTGGTTGGTATTCGTAGAGCAACAAATTCGAATGATTCGGGCAGCAGCCGTGGCTGGGCTCGTTTTACAATTAACCGCCGTTCGCAATTCATCTGCGAACTCGAGTGCATTTTTACAAAACGCAGAGCTTTCGAGCAGCCGAAAACATAATCGAATGCGAGCTAGAAAATACTTTTACTTCCATTTAGGAGGCATTCCAATACTGCCCCTCTGCCCCCTTTGGCCTCATATTTTCGCTAAATCGGCCAGCGCCGAGAGCCGCGGAGTTCGGTAACGCAATCGGCGCAACAAATAGGCTCAGCCGCTTCTTAATCGCGCCCGTATGCCACCGTGAGTTCCAACGATTCGTTAAGGCGCGGACCCTGGCCCCCAGCCCCGGCCCCGGGCGAGTAGTCGCACACGAAAATATCCCGATCGGCTCGCGCGCGACTGTTTTTTCACGAGTGACCGCACAGATGCGGGACACTTGGCCGAAAACCGACGGAATTCCACGGGCGCGCTCGATCGCAGGCGGCCCATTTTCCAAGTAGAGAGCAGAGAAGCCCTCCCTCCTGCCCCGGCCGCGCCCCTCCGGAATGCCGGCGATCCGTCGAGTAGTCGTCCGGTATTCTTTTCGATCCGACGACGATGAAAGGTTTCGCTCGCGTCTGCCTTTTTCTCGCCTTGCACGCATCGAGCCACGCTCCGCTCCGGGAGAATTTTTGACGAGGACAGCTGCAGTGCCGTCGATTAGGATTTCTCCCGAGCACCCGATCCGGCCCCACACACGCGCGCCTCGTCCCACCGCGTGCATAATTTTGGGCGCTCGAGTACGCCGAGGACACGCTTTTAGCCGGCTCTCGGCTCGGCAGAGTCGCAGCCTCTTTTCGCAATCTTTCTCACACGAGCGAGAACAAAACGCCCGTAACTGGCGTTACGTAATATTGCAAATGCTTTAGTTCCTAGTGAAGGAGCCGAGGCTGGATATCGGGATTGCGGCACCGCGAGGATAGTCAGGGCGGGTTCGTTCGAAAACTCGTGCGTTCCTTTCGTTTCGACAAATGCGAGCGTGCGAGCCGCCTTCTCAACCTTTGCGTTTGCGCTTGAAAAAAATGTTGCAATTAGTGAAAGTTATCCGCGGAAATGCTCGGACGTATCTTTGCGAAGCGGAGGTGCGAGCGCCGGATTCTCTCGGCAAATCTAAACAACGGAAAACTCACTCCCTTCCAAGTGAAAGTCGGTCTCTGTGTTGTCGCTACTTAAAAATGCCATTCGTTTCGCCGAAGCCGGAGTGAAATATCACTCGGCGGGGAAAAAGAACAAACGAGAGATCCGAGTGGTCTGCGTATCGCACGCTCACTCTTTAGAAACGAGTGATAATTGATTCTAATGCGGCGGCGATAAATCCCTCTTAGCTCGTGAAATTTTTAGTTGCAGCAGAGGCTCTTGTCCGCAGTTGTCGCTCTTTTAAGCTTAAAAGATATCGCAGCCGCGGTATTCAGTTTCGTATAAAAGCCGGAGGAGGATTTTTTTGTAGAAATCTCGGCGAGTCGATGAAGAGGTTATAAAAACATAACTCGGAGCGGAGGAGAGTAAAACCTGGAAAGCTCTCCGAGAGCTCTTGTGCTTATGGCAGTTAAGCGAGCGATAAATAATCGAATCGGCGTGCGTTTGAGTGGCTTAATAGATAATTGTAATACTGGTAATCTTACTAATGCAATTCTACGGTCTTGCATCGCGAGCACCTACCCGACAAAAATCCGGACCATTAATTTTGTATTTGTACGTTTATGCGCGAGCTTGAAATCTCCTCTAGACTCTTCTATATCTAATCTGAAAATGTTAAAGTAATTACATCCTCATTTGGTAGGAGAATCCAAGCGCGTGCGCGCGCACCAGCAACATTCCCCCGCGGATAATCGTTTTTTAAGAGATCTTTTAAAGAGCTTTACATTATTTTTATTAAGGTTGAATTGCGGTACGTTACAAAGCCATTAGTCGAGGAATCTAGTTTCGAGCATAAAAGACGTGGTTTCATTTTTTCGACTGATAAAAAAGCAGTACTTGATTCCGCCGACTTATCTTGAAATCCAATACGCGTTGAAATGGAGAATGAGTAAATATGTTTGGAAAATCAATAAAAACTTTTACTTTGTAGACTCGTATCCGATCCAATAATTATAAGCAGATACGATCTTGACAATAGGCGCACTTTTCCGCACGACCAACTGTTTTTTTTTCAGAAAAATTGGATTCCGTGCTCTTCTTTGTCTCTTTGTCTGTGAATAATGCACTCTACCGTATTTTCCTGCTCGAGAATGCACGTATCGAAGAAATATTAGGAAACCCAAATCAATAGGTTTCGTAGCCGTGAGAATTACGGGAATAGGGAAAATCGAAGGGAACTAATTGCTGGTAATTTTAATATCACTAGTAAATAACATTTCTTCTATCGGTTTTAGCGATAATCGAGTAATATAAAAACTCGGTCGGTCATCGGCGATGAGCAGTCACATTGGTAATAAAACACATGAATTCACGCTCGAGAAAAATTTCTGTCTCGGAATTCGGATAAAAATAACACGGTTTTATTGTTTTATTCACAGGTCAAGGTCACAAAATAATAAAAAGCTCGTAAAGATCCAACTTGTAATAAATTCAATCGCTTTATGGACTCTTATATAGGTATAATTAATATATCGAGGTATAAAACAGCAATATAGGACAAGTATGTCACTCGGATGAGATCATTTGGCTAATAATGATTTGGCCAAAATTACCGATTAATATTTTCTATTCATTTCACTTATTTGGAGCCTCTGATATATTGTTTGGACTCGTATAAATTATTCGTATCACAAAATGATACGAAAGATTTACGTGGTGTTTCGGTGTAGGTGCTTAATTTTAATAAATATTTTTATTTTGATAGCAGCAGAATCGCACAGGCATTTTTATGTGTCGAAAAAATAAATAAGCACCGTGAAACAAAATTAAAATTTAGACCTTATTTTGAATATAAAGTTTATAAGCTATAACAGATAAAATTAACAAATCTTGCAAAAACACGCCTTCGATCGTTTTGAGATTTCATTCCTTTTTTTTTTTTTTTTTTTTTTTTTTTCAATAATACCGAATTTATCGAAAAGTGTATTTTTCAAATTCAGAGAGCAAAGTTTCATCATACAGACATTAATGGAGAGATTAGTTTTTATTTCTTATATTTTTAGCAATTATCGTAAAATTAGTTTAGGACAAGTTTTTCGCTGTACCTTCTAACAAAAGCTTATCGATGATTGCGTATTGATTAATTGGCATTTCGAAAAAAGTAGTAAGAAAAAATTGCACACGACTTCAATTTGTATTCCAAATTAAACAATTGTCGTCATGTGCAATGAAAAAATTCAATTAAATCGATAATTGCTTCGACGACTGGCTTTGCTAAAAAAATGTTTGACTTTCGTCTCGCAAGCGAATCATTCAAATTCATCCACAGGACAACTTTTTATCGAATTCACATCGTCTGTCAATTTCCAGTCTATTCGCTCTAGAATTCTACGCAGCCACGCTGGCATAAAACCGCGATAACAAATACAGTCTTTTTCTCCAACAAATTGCGATCCACAAATTGCACACCTCTAAGGCCCTCGCGCTTAGCCAGACTGACGAAAGACCAAACTGGAGTCCCGCGCGAAGCCTCGACCGCTGAAAAAGTCTCCAGGACTCGGAATGCGGATCGCAAAGAAACGGGTGCCTGGCTCGCTTTTTATCATAAACCCCGCGAGGAGTTTGTCGTAGAACAGCGGCCGCGGGGGTCAAACCTGTTCCGAACGCCTCACCCCTTTCGTTGTTCCTCCTCCGAACGACGGAATCGGACGATTAATGAAGGGAAAGCATGGCGCCGGTCCTTATTCGCGCTCGGGATCGACCCGTCGCTTGCGAACTTTCCGAACGAGCGCCGCTCGGCCTCGCCTCAAAACTTGCCAGATGAAAGTTGATTAGGTTATCGAGGCTTGGGAAATGCAATGCTTTATGAAGAGGGAACCTTGAAAACGAAACCAAATAAGATCGTAGACGAGCGCAGTTGAGCGAATAAGGGACTTTCCGTTCTGTGGAAATTCGAATCTCTTTCTCTTTTTATCATTCGGTGACGCAGTCTGTGACCAAAGAAGTAAAATTTACGCGTTACGACGACGAATCTACTATGCTCGAGCATGGAAATAAAGATTCGAAAACTTTAGCTTCTATTTCCTGCTTACAATTTTTACCTGCTAATGTAACTCATTTTTTAATAAACTTCTTCCTCACGACACTAACAACTCGTCTACTGTAGCACAGAATTTAAACTTTTACACCTTCATTCTCCCGCGTGTAAGCAGCTCTATCGATAAAGTGTATTGTACTTTCTAAAAGATACTCTTTATATCCCTTTCTGTCTAATAGAAACTATCGTTCGATCCTCAATAAATTTATAGCACTACGTAACTTTCTGAGCATTCGATCACTTGTCGGTTTGCGTAATGTTAGAATATTTATGCCGAAAGCAATTGTGTCGATAAGTCATTGTTCATTTAGAAGAAAATTTACCTTACCGACTTTACCGATCTTACCATTGCTTACAATCGAAGGTTTCTGTATTATCATTGGCAAATAACGAAGAGAAATACAGAAAACTGTAATGATGCTTTTTCGATTACAAGTTTCGAGTAAAGTATATTATAAAACCTGCTTTTCATACCCAATTTTTATATTTTTAAATGAAATTACTTAATGAATTCCTAATGTGAGAAAATTAAAAAAATTGATTGGTAAAAGTAATATTTTACTGTTGTTAATTTACGTGTCATTGAATCACGAATTATGAAAACCTTCGGATAATTATTGAGAACAACAGCGTAAAAAACTAATTAATTATGATGAATAGCAAATACAAAATATAAGCGTGCAACGTTCCAATACTTGCAATTCTTTAACTTGCTTGTAGCACATTATGTATGAATCAGAATATTATCGAAGGAAATATGAAAATAAAATAAATTATTAAATATAGTTGGAAATGAAAAAGAAAATTACAAATTTATCCATGTGATCGCGACTAATAAAAGTACAAACGCTTTTTTGCACATAGCACAGCGATATGACTACATCTCATTGTAATCGATCTAATTTGTTAACGTCTTCTACGTAAAGGACAATCGGTCAGGTTTTCCACGTACGTGCTTTGTACTAATATCATTATGTACGTATAACATACACAAATACTCCCACTGATTGACCGTTTCTCTTTTATCATCGGTGCATCTTAGAAAAACGATTGGCTAAATCCGTTTCGGTTTAGCTTCTAAAAGCTCTATTGTGCGATTTCTAGTGTTTTATTATTCAGTGATTTGCTGTTTTTAATTACAATTGAAGTGTTGGCTAATTTCAATCGAGCCATAAAGTATTAAACTTTTTTTGTTTACTTTGCACTTTGTAATTCCGTGATCATTATTTTCTTATTATTAAAGGCTCGACTCGATGGTATTGCATCTACTTTTATAAGTTGAAAAATTATAAATATTTTATTTTTCTGCAAAAGTATCGATCGATTTAAACTGAAATTTTATTTACCTGGATAATCTATCGGTATCATCAAATCATCTAACTAATTCACTTTCATAAATATATTATTTTAAAGTTCAATTCAGTTTTTTTAATATTGAAAAATAATTTATTTCAGTATTAATTACTCGTGATTAAAAACTTAAAATTGACCAAATTTTGTGCAACAATTTAGTTCTTAAATGACTAAATTAAATGATATTGAAATCAAAGTGAAATATTTTATCAAAATTGCATACTTTAAAAAAACAAATATTAAATATTTTTACGAAAGATTGAATCGGTATATTTATTTTCCTAAATTTTCCGTAAATACAGGAAGATCGGCATTTCATTTATGTGAGTAATTTACTTTATTATTCATATCTATATTATCGTATATTATCTGTCATTTTCTTCATTATCGTTACTTTCGACGTAAACGTTAAATCTGATTTTCAAGGACTCATTAGTGTACATTGAATTATGAAATTTTATTTGATTGAAACGAAGGAAAAATACGAATAATCGAAAGTAAAAATAAAACGGAACGCAAGATTCTTTTAATAATTTCTTTGCAGCAGAAAAACCTAAGAGCATTTTCAAATACAGATAAGATCACGGTCCTGCAAATGAAAGATGAATGAAACACGAGAAGTCGAAAAAAAATTGTAAAAGAAAATAGCGAAAAGTAAAATTTATACAAGCGTGAATATATTATGTACACAAAAAGGAAACGAAGAGAGAAATGTACTATACTTGGTTGTGATCAAACAGAACAAGAAAATATGAATGAAACGGTGAAGAATAAAATCTGTTATCTTTCAGATCATAATTTCTCCAATCCGTATTGAAATATTGAATAAAAGGATAAAGAAGCAGGATGAGCAAGTAATAATTAAGAATTTATCAAATGATTTACAGAATAAAAAACTCGAAGTTCTATTTAATAATTCGCGGCTCACGAAAGATTATAAAAATAATAAATATGCCAAGTGAATTTGTAAAAGTAAGATTTAAAGTAAAACGAGAGAGAGAGAGAGAGAGAGAGAGAAGTGAAAAAAGCAAGCGGTAAGAATAATAGTAGTGGATCAGCGATCGAAAATTCGAGAAAAGGAAACAGGTTGAAGACGAGAGCAGGGCAGCCAAGCAATAAGATATACTCGCATTATGCGAATACAAGTTTTTTTGCGCGAGACTCAAAAATAATATTTACCAACAGTAAGGATTGATCGGGCCAAAATTTGATACCGAAAAGGCAGAGTTACAAAGAGTTTAAAAAAGACGGAAACACGACAAAGAGGAGAAACGGTAAGGCCGAGCGAGGGAAGTAAAGTATAGAAGGGGCCCACATAGAGAGTGAGGAATCAGTAGAGAGAGAGAGAGAGACGGAAGAAAGGCATCGAAAGCGAAAGAAGGATAAAAAGAGATAGAGTAGACGCTGCGAGAATGGTCGGTGAAGCGAGCCCTCGGTGGGGGGGAGGCCGCGGAGTATATCGAGAGGAACGGCCGATGAATGAATGAACTCTCCTCCGGGGCGACAGTCGTGGCGAGGCGCTCGCGAAATCAGCGGCCTCCCCCTCGCATCCGATGCTGCTCGCGGCTCGACAGCACCCCGGAGGAGAATCCGCAAGGATGGAGGTCTCGAGGCGGGCTTGCCTCTGGCAGCCCTGGCTCGATTTCGAGGCCGTCCTGAGAGGCGCCGCCAAGCCCAGAGGTACGTGCGCCCACGCTTTCTCACACACACACTCGCTCGCTCTCTCTCTCTCTCTCTTTCGCGAGTGGCCCGGAGTGCAGCTTCTATTTCGAGCGAAACCGCGAGTCCGGAGCACTGGAGTACCTTGCGAGTGACTCTTGCTTCCTCGGAGCTCCTCGAGAGCACGAGGGCATAGGGATTTTCACTGCTGTGCGCGAATCGAGTGGCTGTTCTTCGCTCGGAGCAGAGCGAGTGGACGATGCGGCCGACCAACGGCTCACACGTGCGTTCGAGCGATCAATTTTCCCTGACTCCTAAGCGAACCTCGAGCCTCTTGCAATTTCCAAAAATTGGCACACCTCCCAACGTCTCTCGTATAATCGCTTTCGGTCGACACTGTTTCTCGTTCGCCGGAAGGTGGCCGATCATTGGCTCTGATTACCTCAAAGCGAAATTTCGCCTCGGCCCAACAAGAGCGTATTCTCTCGTAAACAGCTCGATAATCAATTAGAACATTTTGCTCGTTTGTTTGTTCGCGTCTCGAACCAACGACATAGTCGGTGCTAAAGAGATTTTAGTCGAAAGCCAGAGCGAATAAAGTTCGCGTCATTCCTGATAAATAATGATCGCTCGTGACTCGTTCGGTCGTAAGTACATCGGCATGAATTAGTGAATATCGCCGCAGACGTAATCAGTGAAAATGGTAGATCATTGATAACATCAGTGCAAAACTCCCCCACTGCCTGCCTATTTATGTCGGCATCTCTCATCGATAATCAAACAAAGAGCTTTGCTGGAAAAAGAATCCGCCCTTTTCCAAGTGAACCGTCTCCTAATTTCTTGTCAAAATAAGCGCGTAGAGGTTAAAGATATGCAGGCAACGCGAGTAAAATTGAAAATTGATGGTGTGGTAATTGCGAGCTTAGCCAGTGGTGATCGCAATGTGACTTTACCGCACCGAATAATGAATTAAACGCGCGAAATAGTTCCGATCGAATGCTACGGTTTCAACCGTAGAAAGTCTGTTGTGCATTATTATCGAAGCCTAGGATTTTTAATATTACTCGTAGCGGCGACCTTAAGCAGCGTATCCTCGTAAGCATTTATCTCAAAAAATTTATCACGATTCGAGGAAAAAAAAAATCGAGCCAATTTTAATCGCTGTTTCAAGGCAATTTAAAAAATTTAAATCCATCATCAAAATACAATTTATAAAAGTCATTATCGGCCGCGGCAGCGGACCAGTAATTAAAATTTAACATTAGCCGCGAGCAAAATATAAGTCCTCGAGCTTCTCTCCTCGCACCTATTGACAAGACAATAATTAATAAATATAATCAGGCGAGACTCGCGATCGGAGCACATGACAACGTGCGGCACGAGTAAACAACGGCACGCGATTTTTAGTCGATCGCTAAATACCCGAGCGAGAAACATCGCCGTTTTCACGTAAACGGGCACAGCATTAACTGTAGACGTCGATGCAAACTTGTCCTCCGTGTCAAAGCAAAGGTTATTTACGGCTAGACAATATTTCACCCGCGCGAGTGCCAGTGTCACGCGAGTTTCGCTTTTGTACGAAAAAGTGCAGCAGCCATCGAGGCGTCCGCGTCCGCGTCCCGGCGATTGCCGTTACTTTATGAGCGATAAAAATACGAGCGACCTTGATTTTTTCTGCCAACATCTCGTTGCTCGTGACATAAAACCATCGAACGGAGGATTTTTCATTTCGACGAGTCGCTCGTATATCATCTTTGGCTTCGGAAGTGCCTTCGCCACGAGGATGTTACGTTAATTGTGTTGGTAATGATCCTTGGACTCGGATCGCGGACCGTTACGCCGGTAATATCTGTTTCACATTTGACAAAACGCCGTTTCGATTGCCATTAGGATTGAATTATCGCTCTGCTGGACGGCTGATGGTAATGGGCGAATCGTCGCCGCGCGCTGTTTTTCTAAACGGAACCTCAAACATGGCGGCGAATTCTAGAAATTACGTGTTATGTTACGCGGAGGAAAGATTTTCCTTCGCTTCTTAAATCAAGAAGCCAATCCGCGTCTGGCGCAGGAGAAACCAGTTCCCAAATTGTTGCCGAAACGACAATAGAGCGGAAAAAGCCCGTTAATGTAGTTTGTTCGGTGGATGGAGGTGACGCGGGCGACTGCATTAATTCGCTACTCGTCAGAGCGAAAAAAAACACACGGACAATGAGGAAAGAAACGAAAAAGGACGAAAAGCACCAGCAGGAGAAGGATCAGGAGCGGCGACGGCGGCGGCGGCGGCGGCGGCGGCGGTAGAGGCTTCGCTACGCAGAAATCACCAATCAAAGAGCGCATCGTCTTTCCTCTTTTGCGGCCCTCCGTCTCGCTCTCGGTCCATTCATCTTTCCGCGAGTTCCGCTCGCCTCTCCGAAAACCTGTTTGCCTCTCACGGCTATTACGCACTTCCTGCCCTGCGCGTAGTCCTGGGAACTGGACTGGTTTTCCATTCTACCCTGGGTTCGATCCTTCTCTCTCGCTCCGAGCGCTCGCTCTCTCGTTGCGTAAAAGGGTTTCGGGGTGTATGTATATGAGAGAAAGAGAGCGGCGAGGCGCTCATTGACTCGAAGGATACGTGCGAATGTGTGCGCCGCCGTGGCTTTGAATGGAGAGTGGCTTTTCTGTGTAATTATTTTTAATGGAGTAAAGTAACCAGAATTTTTATTTCTTATTTTGCTTCTTTTAGAGTCTTGGTCCCGAGCTTTCAGTATCTCGTACGCGCGCCATTCCTTTCGGAAGTATCGATTGCGCAAAAATATTCGATCGATTATGTTTTACTGTTGATTGAAAATCTATCGTAACTATAAAAGATCACTAACCACTTCATTCGAGCTCTTTTCTTTTCTCTTTAAACGCCTACAGTCGAGTACGAGAAAATTAAATATAACGCTCCACTTGTATAATCCGCGCGCATGTCTATATTTATGACGTATTTTCACTCTTTCAGACGTTTCAGCGTCAACAGTCCTGTCCTTATAACTATTTTTAGCACGGATTTACCTTTATAATAACAACGTTTATTTACATGAAATTTGCTACCTCGTTTCGAGCAAAATTATGCACCTCGATAACGTAATTTCCACTCGTGGTTACATTTTCTCGGATTCTTTAATGCTTTAAAACATCGTACCAATTCTTATTGCTTGGGAAGAATTTTATAATCGAATTCCTGTTGTATTAAAAAAAAATTGCGAAATCCTTGGGTTTTTTTGCGGCCGAATATAGGAGTCAAACGGAGATTAAAATTTTTTTTATTACGTTTATTATGTTCCTTACTCCTTTTCATAATCAAAATATACGCGTGTATAATAAATCACGCAAAACTCATTTAATATTTTTCAAACAATGTATTTGCTCAACTATTTATTTATCGGCGCGTATTCTCTATCGTTTACTTTATTGGCTAATTTAACGAGCATTTTATGGCTTATGATAATCTCCGCAAATAGTTTAAAACACTTTCCAATTAGCTGTAATATATTCATAAATGATCGCTGAAAATTTTATTATCGTACATCGTTATAATTTTACACGTAATAATCCTCAAGCTCGAGGTTGAGAATCAGTTCCGAAGGATTCGCGAGTCGCATTCGGGACATCCGTGAAGCGCAGAAATCTAATATTAGATTTCTTTTACACTCGCTTGAAAATAAAAATAAAAATAGCTTGGAATTCATTTTCATAATTATCCTTCGAATAACGCGAGTTTCATAAAATTCATCGAGTGCATTCCTCAAGAATTTGACGTGAAACATAATCTATCGTACGCAAATATCGATCCGGAGAACGTAAAAAAATAATCATCTGGCATAGATAGTTGATATGCACATGTAAGCATCATGTTACATCTATAATGTATTCTCGTTTTGAAAGTACATAAAAAGTGAGTGAGTGCATGACTTATTAGTGAGATTTCTTACGAGATAAAACGTCATTGAACGCGACTTTTTCTCCTCCGTGTATTACTTGTCGGCATAGGAAATTCACGTCGGTGGTTTACTTAGTAGATTCTGTTGCATAATGCCGAAAATAAATATGATTTACCAGACTCGTAGTGGAGATAATTTATATCGCATTAGGATAACAATCGCGATGCTTCTTCATTAGATTCGTGCAACAAATGCGATTAATTTGGCTCGTGGATCGATCGTTTCTTCATGACCGCTTGCGTTTACTAATTTTACTTACAACAAACAAAGCCGTGCAACGTGCACAAATTTATCAACGTCCAATACACACGCGCGCACACAGGGTTTTAAAGCTTAATATTAAATGTAGGATTAAAAAAAGAATGATAAACACGTTAACAGTAACAGCGGGCACTTGTAGCTTATTTTATTCCGCATTTTACTTCAAATGTAAATACATACACAACGAATACAACTTATTTATAAATACAAATAATCTTATTTACTTGCAACGATGCATATTATAATATTTAAATGCACTTGTTTATTATTACATACACAGCATTAAATGTATCACAAGTATAGAATACACAAGCTATTTTTACTTTCGAGTAAACAAAATTCAATAGAAACAAGTTATGTATCAAGAATATTGCAATAATTAATAAAATGTGTTTTATTATTTTTATTTTACGTATTGTTTACTACGTGTACATGCTTCAGAATTCAATTTTCGGCCTAAACAATTCGATTGCAATATAACAATTGTTTTTATAATAATTATTAAATACACCGCAACTCTCGTAATATCTCTTTTGTTCGACATTAATTTTTATTCATTTTTAATTAGTCGAGATTCAAGCGCGAGCATTTTCGGAAAATTTTCGTTTTTTAACGTAACCTACAGGAGCCATTGCGTTCGAGCTCAGAGAAAGAGAAATGCCTTGATAATAATCATAGAAATGTATAGTTTCCGAAACACACGAACACTTCAAACAATATAATAGAAATAATTCTCCATTTAGCTGCAAGGAATATATTTTACGCAAAAACAAAAGATTGTGAGTTACAAAGAGCATTTCTTTATTGCAAAACCAACAGAAAAATATGTCTGATCGTTTGAAAAATTCTATAAATTTATAATTACAAGCGAATAGTGCCAAATAAAATAGAATAGAATATAACATAAGCTGTCCTTAAATTGTATTTTAAAGTAAAAATTAATAATGATTTTGTAGCTCGAACTTGGGGATGATCCAAAACGAGTGTCAGACACGCTGATAATTCGGTTATACCATTTTAATTACCCTTTAAAATTATTCGATTATGATTTACAGCGCATCGACTATTTTTAACTCACTTTCTCTGAATATTAAAAAAACTTATAAGAGTCGCTGCGGCCATTAAAAAACATTAAATTTAAACAGTTTGCAATTAGTAATATTTAGATACAGAATAGGATACAACGTATTATTATTTCTTTATTTATTTCTTTATTTAATCTCAGGAAATCGTAAGACGTAATATATTAAGTAATAAATCATACTTTCCTGTTAGTTTATGTCCTTTCGGCTACTTCAAAGCGCAGCTATCGTAAATCGGCATTCCTATTAATTTAAGGATTCCATTCTACTTTAGCTTTGTCGTAAAAGCAGAGAAATTGAACGTATCTTAAGCATTTTTAAATCTGAAAATGATAAAATATTACTATCACTCGCCATTGCCGTATAACACTAATAATTGTTATTATCTTCCATTCGTCGGCCGCGGCGCGCCATTATTTCTTTAAAAACGAAGCGCCCACGTAATGAAACACCGAAATTACTGCTCGAGCCGATAGAGAAGCGCCTGCTTATTCCATAAGCGAACCGTTAAATTTCGTTTTCCGTGCATAATATCGAATTCGGTGCAAATAATCATCCGCGCCAAAACTAGTTTTTCCAAAAAACCGGAGCCATTGCGCCGAAGCCGCGCGTTGCGCTCCCAAGATCTGCATATAAAGTGGGAATTAAAATAAAAACAATGCGGGATAGGCTGTTAATTCCGCAGACAATTCCCTCATTCTCACGCGTCCGCTAGTGGCTTTTAGATGCCTGCGCTTCTATCACCGTGAGACATCGCGCCTCCCCGCCGCGAACCAATAATTAATAAAACACGTGACGCTTCCGATGAAATTAACCTCCCGTTGTTCCGCTTGTTCGCAGAGGAGCGGCCCAAGACGACGGGCCTACACCGGAAGCCGAGCAGCGCCTGGCGCAAGGAACGCAGGCGCGACCCTATCCAGAGCGAGGCCCTGGACATGTCGGCGGCGCGGGTCCACAATCACCACAGCAGGCCCAGCGTCATCGTACCTACGACCGCCGCCCCCCAACCTGGACTGCACTCGCCCGAGAGCAGCGGCGAATGCCTCACCGGTGCGTCTTCTTTCTCTCCTTTTCAGCACCTAATTTATTTAATAAGTAATTTGGGGGGAGGGACGAGCCACGCGGTTGATCATCCTCAAGCTGTCGATACAATCCTAACGATGTATTCGTGTTAGTTTATCAGACCGGGCTTGCGTGATTAATATTGTTCCAGAGATTATTTTCATTCGCAAGGGAGTGCAAACGTTCCTTTGTCCTCTACCTTGGAGCTACAGACCTTCAAAAATACTCGAAAATGTTCGGCTGTAAATTGCAAAGCCCAATGTATTAATGTGAGCAAGGGCGTACAACGCGGAATCTCGAATCTCGCGGATAACTCGGGGAAGAGCGAGCGTGCAGTTGGTTCATAAGTTCGGAAGGGAGATAACGTAGCTCTTATCGGGTTGCAGGTGCAACGACGGAAGACACGGCCGTGACACCAACAGCGAGCGTCACCCCTTCGGCAGCGACAAGAGGCCAACGCACCGGAGTCAGGACGGCTGGGGTAGCAAGCGACCCCGCGATCGACGAGCACTTTAAACGCTCGCTGGGCCTCAAGGACTACGCGGCCGTTTTCAACGCGGCGGGCACCGACAAGGAGACGGGCCTCAGTGGTGAGCATCCTCGTCTCTAGTGTACATTTCGAACAACTTCTTACCAAGCACTGGGTGCACTGGCCGCGTCTTCTTGTCATCTTTTAGAGCGCGTAAAAATTACGTTATCGAGCTCGGCGGCTGGTACCATCTCCGTCCAACACTGCCACCCAGCTTTATAACCAATTCTTCCCAAGTTTATAAATTCGCTGGGAACATTCGGTGTTGGTAGCTGTTGTATAAACGTTAAATAACACGGGCATCTTTAAAATTCAAACTTGAGCCGTATAAGTTTAATGATTTAAAGCATCTTCTTATTTTCTTTAAACAACAACCGGCATCCGTGTGTCGAGACGGATACTCGTGATACTAACCCGTGTATCGTTCGTTCGACGAATGCAGGAAATAGGATAAGATCGAGTAACAATTTTGCAGAAAAAAGAATCGAAAAGTATCGAGAAAAATATGATACACTTTTTATTCTAAGTACATTATTAAGTAAAATAATTCAATATTATCGTAATAGTTTCGATTTAATTATATCTATTAAATTTGTTTGAAAAAGGTATTGCTTAAAAGATTTCTTGGCCTTTTGCCAGTTTATCGGCATCGAGAAGATAAACGTGGTATAACAAAAAAAAAAACGCTTTTCTCCGATGATTTCTAAAGCAGCGCTATTTCAGTTTATTAAAGCACATCCTCTTCGAGTACGAACATTCCGTCCTCGTCTGATTTAATTAGTTGTTTATAAAGAATGTGTGGTGGTGGTCGCGACAAAGAAAGAGGCGGAAATTAAATGTCATTGCTTCGTTTAGAGAAGCGTCGGAAACTTGATAATCGCAAAAATTTATAGCGTTAAGCCTTTCATTCTGAAATTCACTCGAAAGCGAGACGTCGAAGTTCGATTTCAACTTGCCTCGACGTTGCGCGCTCGCTTCCTCCCCCTGCCCTTACACTCCTCGAGGAGACTCACGTATACTGACGCGTGTGTATTTGTCTTACCCCAACAGTCGACGACCACTTCGCGAAGGCCCTGGGCGAAACTTGGACGAGGTTGCAGGCGACCAGTCGAAGCAAGGACTCCACATAACTTCCGCATCCCGACCGGCTGTGGCAGACCGGCTGTTCAGGAGCTCGTTGTCGGTCGTTTCCTCGCGAGAGGGGGCGGGGACCGCCGGCGAGGCGATAGACGGGATCGCCGATCAAGTGTCAAGACGACGGCGGCGACGACGACGACGATGGCGGTGGCGGCGGCGAACGTGACCAAGGGGTCCTCGGCGAGTTTCACGACGCTTGTAAATAGATATTTTTCGACGCACCACCGAAGTAGATACGATTTGCGTATATTTAGTTTATTTATTCTATCTGTTATGATTAATTAATTTTATTCATCTTATTATAATTAATATTACGATTCTTATTATTACTATTATTACTTCTACTACTACGACTATTACTACTCCTACTACTACCGCTACTACAACAACAACAACAACTGCTACTACTGCTACTACTACTGCTGCTATATATATATATATATATATATATATACATAACTAACTATAATTACTATGATTACTAGTATTATTATTATAATATTATTTTAATCGGCGAGCACGATCGAAGGATTGTACGATTATACGATTACTATGCGTCGATTGTGTAATTCTTTTTTTAAATTTTATTGCCTTAATTCCTCGCAAGCCGCAATATTATGCATGTAACTTAAATCGATGCGTTTGTACGTCGCTATACTTGTACAATGATTAAAAAAGCAAGATTATACATTTAGATTTATATTGTACGATGATAAGCATTGTAATTTGTAATTAGTCGATATTAATTGATTGTTTGTTTAAAACGCTGAGTCGCAATTAACGGATTATATTGTACACGTTACTAGTGTGCAATGATGTATTGTCCGTTCAACGGAGAAAAGAGACGCGAGTCTTAATAAAACGAACGTTCCTGTATCATTTAAAATTCTATTTTCGGTCTCGTTATTTTTCTTCACCACTTCCCACATCCTTATTGTATCTCGCACAGACTGTACATATATATGAATTTAAGAAATATCTTTTTCGCAAACTGCGGATTATATTGATAAACGCTTTACTACTTGAAACGTACACGTTCGTAAACTTTTTATAAGAAATCAATATCGTATTGGAAAGTTATATTACGTTATTGCTTATCTTCGCGTCTTTACAGAAAGATGATCGATCAGTTTACTTTTAATTTCTCTATAAAAGAAATTGCAAAAACGAAGGCTCGAGAACAAATTTATTAATTATTTGATAAATATTTATATAATCGAAAAATTAATAAATATCGAATTTAACAATACACGTAATTGTTTACGTTTTAATTGAATCATTGCGATAGAACATGAAAGTAAAGGGTAGATAATTTTATTTGTGAGTAATTATAATTCATTAAAATTTTAAAATGAATCTATGTGTCATGTTTTATGAATCGACAACACGAAATCGCTGCATCTTTCTCCGTAAATTTAACGTTTATATTATATTTAGAATTACAGCTCTTCAACTAAACTTCGCAATATTACGAACAAATTGTAAGTATTTAACGAATACTCGTAATAAAATATTGTTTTTCAATAGCATTAGTTTAAGGATCGTCTTTGTGTACTCTTGTCTACTGTTATCTACTGATATTTACTTTAAAAAATGCATTGTGCAATCTAAAAATAGTGCGATATCTTTTTATCATGAAAAATAATAATAAAAACATTGTTTTAGAAATAACAATCAATTTATTCAAGTACACGCACTTAGACCCTACTCTTTTATTACATTTTGACAATGTTGCGCGGTTCTCTGTCCACATGATTTATTTATTTAACATTTTCTAAGCAAAGTTTTATAAAATCTCATAAACTGTATATAAACAAAAGCTATAATTTAGCGACAGTGAGAACAGATTTGAACAAATTTACAAGAAACGCTGGGTGGCAGTGGTGGAAGGAGATGGTACGAGCCGCCGAGAGGACGAGGACGCGACAACCGGCGACTGTAAACGTCCGGATTCCTATCAGGCAGGTGAAGCGGCGGTCGAAACAATGGATCGAAAGAGGAGAATCGGACAGTTCCATCTGCCGGGAAGGTGACGGGATGCGGGTGGGACGTCTTCGCGAGCAAGAGTCGGCCAGGACTCGGCTAATTAAGTTGCTGCGTTTGGTTTCGCACAGCCGACGTTGCGGTAGCCAACGAATTAAAGTTCCGGAGCTGGCCTCAGGCCACTAAAGCGTGCGTTTCCTTCCTCAAGCGGATATCGCGAGCAACGCGTGTGCGAGTGGCGCACAACCAAATGCCACGATGATCTCGTTGACGCACGGGAGCAGCCGACGATCGGTCGAGACCAGCAGTACTGATTTCAAATGGTGCTAGGCGATCGATCAAGTACCCCAGCACGCATCGAAGTCAGTACGTCTGCAGTCCCACCCTTCCGCTGCCAGTCTCCGCGTCCTTTTGCAATGCATCTCGGTTTGCAGCGGGCGATTTTTCTGCTAATTCCCTGGACGCCGAGTTTACGTAACGAGAAAACGACGATGGACGCGATAGAGTTGCGTGGCGTCAGGACTCGATTGCCAACGGGTCCTGACGCCACCCGTAGATTTCCACTCGAGACTGCCGTAGTTTATTTGCGACAAATAAGTTCGAATAGTAAGACTCGAGGAAAGCGTAACTGCAGGGTTTTTAATTACAAGCGAGTGACAGGTATGGAGTTTCTCTTAGTAGGATTCTCCTGAGAATACGATACTGTATCGGCTTATCAGCAAATACACGAAGTTTCGATTGTCGGATGCTTGTCAAGAATTAAATTGGTAATTCCACTTTACAACCCATCAGCATTGCGTATTTTTATTCGTTTGTCGATTTGCGAAAAATCGAGCAACACCGGTCACTTTTTTGCATTCGAGCTGCGAGAATGCGGTGTTAAAGTAGTGTTAAAGAAATGTCCAAAGTGCGCAAAGCGATTAAATTTGTATTAAAGAGAAGCTGCTGGTATTCTCACTCACCTGCTTTGCACTTTAGGATTACAACTGAGTCGTCGCTCGCTCGCCAGTTCCATTGTCCTGGGCTTAAAAAAAGTTCATTTGGTTATGTCAAAAACACTGGTTGCAAAAAGAGAGAATACTCACCTGGGAGTGGCAAATCTTTGGAAAAGAGCAGAGAAAGGGATTCTTTTCCCATACGAGGCAAACCAAGAAACCACGAAGCCTCATTGAAAAGGCCACATTCGCAAAAATCAGCATGAAATTATAAAATTATCGCGGCGGCAGCCTCGGGCTAATAAGTGGCCCTCGTCGATCGTTCAAATTCAAATCATGCCGACGTCACGTCAACAACAATTGCGGCTCCACCGCAGCCCGCGTCCAGGTATGTGGACCGACTCCGACTTCCGCCTCGCGGTTCTCAAGAGCGAACTCGTGGAAAGAGGCGAGAAGGAACCTCGTGATTCCCGGGTGCCGAGGACCCGGCGGGCTGCTTCTCGGTTTCGGTGCTTTCGGCGCCCCGGCGACGAGATCGCAGACTGTCCCAGTGGTCCGCGGGATGGCTTCCTATATGCAGGCGGTCTGTTCACTTGCCGTAAAGCAAAGGCGGTAACTCAATATCGGCGGCTCTGGCGTAAGTGCCGGGGGCGCGGGTGAGGGGCCGTGCGTGGATGCCGGAGGTAATCCCACACCACGGGTAAGCCTACACCGCACGAGACGAGCCACCCTCCTCTCCTCCCCCGTCGATGTTGTCGTCGTCGCAGCCGCTTCCTTTTTTGTCCTTCGCTTCCTTTTTCTCCACCCCGCTGCTGCCCCCCCACCCTCCTCCTCCTCCTCCTCCTCCTCCTCCTCCTCCTACCCAAACTACTCCTCTACTTGCCTTTCGCGCAAACAATGCATCGGGGATTTTATTTTCCGACACTTTTCCCGTGGCCGCGAGCCGCTGAAATCGTGATCCTTCTGTCACGGTCTCGTCTTCCTCGCGACTGACCTTCTTTTCATGGAAATCGCGACCGTGACGCATCCAGCGGCTTCGCCGCGGCAGAACAAACAGGCTCTCTTACTACTTGTAGTTGCTCGTCGCGAAATCGCGGCTGCTCCAACTCGTCGATTGCAACTGAAAAAGTGAGCGCAAAAGATTCACTCGCGTCTCTAATTAGGCACTTTTAATACAGCGGCAGGGTAGAAAGCACTTGGAAAGTCCCCGATACTTCGCCACGAGCTCGTGTCCCAATTCCCATAAAATTATTGCATTTTCGGTGTATTTCGTAATTGAAACACGAGTGGAGCGAAATGCAATTTTCAAGCAGAACCGGCCGTCGCTGCTTCGCCAACTCTCTAGTGCATCGTTAAGAAGGTTAAACTTCTCGCACCGTTCTTGGCGAAGCTGCCAATACTGCAGTACTGCATTGCGAACGTCACACCCTGCCAGCAAACGCTGCAGTTCCGAAGGAGCACAAGCACAAGCCCCAAGATAAGCGACGTATTGTTGTCACGTGTCAATGTTGGCGCTCGAGCTATTGACTCGTAGCTAAACAAACGCTCGGGATCAGGTCTTGACGCGCACCGAGTCCCCGCGCGTCTGGGCTCGAGACAGGAGCGCAACTATCGACGCTCGACTCCGCGCCGATCGTCACCGTCGGCTTTCGCTATTTGCTTATTTTGAGTCTCAGGCGTATCTCATTTCGATACGAGCTGCTGCTGCCGCTGCTGCTGCTGCTGCTGCTGCTGCTGCTAACCACAACCCTGTATGTAATTTTCGTGCCTCGGTTACACACGCACGACGAGTTTAACGCGAGCTGAGACATCGTATACCTCGCGCTCGTCAAGTGGATTACGTCCTCCCGCTCGCAACTGGCAAGGGGTTGGCTTTTCGGGAGGTGGAATTTAGTCCTCGGCGACGAGCTCCAACAGTCGGCGAATTTGCTTTAAAGCAACGAAACGAACAAACTCGTTCGTGCTTCCGCGACATTGATTGCGCCGAGGTGCAGCTTTCCGAGCCAATTTCAGACTTTGCCGAGAATAATTGGGTTCGTCCCGGCGCAACAGCGGCCACCAGCAGATACGAAACAGGGGTGACACTGTAGCGGAGGCAACTTCTGTTTCTCCGCGTGTTTTCCGCGACACGCTGCCTGCAGGACGTGCTCCTGAAACGAGAGTCCGAGGATAAAAAGAAAGAAAAAGCGCTCCTGGTAATCGGACGCCCTGAAACTGGTTCACCGCTCGACGAGTCCATCGAGTCCCTGAAAAACGGCCGAGGAGCGCAGCAGTTGTCAGCGACGCGTCCTTTTGTTTTGTTCTCCAGCACTCGCGCGTCGCTTCACGATAATAACCTTCTTTTCGATCGACTTCCCGTTGATTAACGAGGCGCTCGGGCCGACCCAGCGAAATGCATCAGGACGCGAGTTCCTTTACGCGGCCGAGGGCTACGAACGCAGCCAACGACGATTATTATTGGCTGCGAACGCGACATTATAACTCGGTTGATGCAATCATCACCCGGCAGCCCTGATTACTCGAATTTATTAGAAAATTATTGCTCTGAAAAACTGGACAGGTAATTTCGCTCGGACGCTAACCTGGCTTTTCTCGTTTTCGGATACAATTTTCGCGAATTACAAAGGACGAGAGCGTGGCTTTATTAACAATGCTGTTCCAATTTGAGACAATGATTTACAAGAATCGATGAATTTCGGGAGGTTTTGTTGGATTTATAAATTAAGCTCGGACAACGTATCGAACACGCTAGTTGTTCCATTAAACAATCGATTATCCTCGGTACTGAAACTGAAAACAAGTTTCGCTCATCGATGAAATCTTTTCCTTTATTTTGCACAGTTGTGATTTCATAATTTAAAACGGATCGATCCTCTTCTCAAACAACGCGAATGTTTCGCGAGGAAGGCTCCGGCGAATAACCCGCGCATCTTAACAAGCTCCCAGAATCTCCTTTTCTATTTAACTTTGATCGTAGTATCGGCTCCACTTATGATTATAATCGTCTAAAATCTGGCTAAACTCGCTTGATGTTGTTGATGAAAAGCTGCTGAGTGGCGACGATCGAAGTCGCTGACAGATGTAAAAAATACGCCGTCGCGTTCAATGTACCTAGACGAAGGCGAGCGAAAAAGCTCCTCCTTGCACGCACACAAACGCGCTGTTTTACACGTAGAGGGGATAACGGAACGCGGGAGGCTGTGCCGTGAAATCAGCTAATGAAACTCCCGAAAAGCTTCGTGAAATATTCGGCGGCGGCCACCCTTTCTCGCGCCAATTACGAGAACACGGGGCGAGTATCTCGTTCGAAGACGCGCTCGAACTCACCCCGATCGTTAGAAAACGTTGGCCGTAAGCTAAGCGTCGCGTTGCCTCCAGTCGAATCGCGACGGACAAGTAAAAACCCCTCGCTTTGCAGGTCGAAGTGGCGAGAAAAAGCCGAGCGGTGCTTAATCGACAAAAGAAAAGAAGTGTGTGGAGCGACGACGTGACGCTCCGTACGCCCCGGCATCGAAATCTCCCCCGGCGGCTCTTGTATCCCGTATGTCAACCGTCACCATGGACGCGCGACGCCTCGCTTCCTTCCTCGGATCGGCGTTCCTCGAGGGCGAATCGAGGAACGCAACTGCGAAGCCTCGTGTTTTTTATTGGGAAGGAGGTGAGATCGGTGTGAGAAATGATTCTTTTATCGACGACTGCGCCAACAACTGTTACCCAAATAACTGTCTCCCCTATTCTATTGACGCTCTGTGGCTCTTCTAATCTCGGTTTTGGACGCCGGGCCTTTTTACTGCAAGTGTGGCACTAAATTTCTCTTCTCGTTTTTTATTTTTTCGGCTGGCGGCGTTTACGCTTTTATTTAATAGTCACATCCAATTCGGCTCTTGCCAAAATAATACCGAGCTGTTGGATTAGCCACTTTGTTTATTTAATTGCAAAGCATCACCTCGACACGAGCGAATTTATATTTCAGCAATATCGAGTACAATGCGGAATGTTTTTCGGTTAACGTTACAGTAGGGGATTATATATAATATATTTTTTTTTATTACGTATTGAAATTGTTGGTATGCTTCACACACATACTCAGTCAAAAACGTGTTACGAGTGTGAAAAAACGCCAGCTACACTTACGGAGCTAATTGTTTTAGCATAATACAATTGTTACATTTGATACGGACTTGTAAATTTTACTCGTAAGGTTGAGATTTAGATTCGCTCGAGCAATGCCGTGGCAATACAACGAGCGAGTTGTTTTGGTCTATTTTTAGTTCAATCGATAATTTCGAGTACAATAATGAAATAGATTCGGTTGATATAATCTTTTCGAACATCAGTCAATAGAGCCTTTGCATAAGTTTTCAATTTCTTGAAAACAATTAATACGACGGTATTAAAGGCGACGTTCTGAACAATCTTTACAACATTGACGTGCATCAAAATTTATGCCTTTCTATTATTTTAGTTTTGATAATCTAAAATGAATAAAAGATATGCGAACAACAGGTGAAACAAAGTCGTAATAACGCAGCGTTCGAACGATAATCACTGGATTCTTGCAGCGCGCGTTCAACTGCAACAATTTACAGACATCAAATGCTTACAAATAAATTTGCAGTATTAAATGTAAATTTTGAGCAACGATAACAATCAACGACAATCGAGCCTGAAAGATAACAACCAAAGTTAATTTCACTCGGAACTCCTGTTCACTAATGGTAAATTTATCTCTGCAATGTTCCTTCTAACTGATTGTTGGGCCACAAAATTCTTGACTCGAAATATCACTTAAAACTTATCACGTCGAAGAGAACAATCTCTTCGTTACAAAAAAGTGGTTGTGTCTCCCAGGTGTTTGATCCAATCGAAGGCCCATAAATGTACCTTATTTTTTGTTCATCTTAATTGCGCGTACGTTGAAGCTCAATAATTCGCACAGCAGGAAACCGTGGCGTCGCATCTGTTCGCAATTGCAGAGCATTGAATCGACGGTAGATGTCATCCCCCTTAAGACAAAGAAACGCCGGGGAGCGAAGCCAGCGACGCTGTCTCGAATTATTCCCATAGAAATAAAAAAAAAAAAAGTCGAGCGAGGCTTAACGAACCGTACAGAGACGAAAAAGGCTCGTGAAAAAGTGTTTTCCCGCCGACGTTCCACCTCTACCTCCCGAGCTCGACGGCACGTGCGCGTCGCGACGCTCACTACCCGAACCGACTCATGTGTGGCTTTCCGAAGCCGCGATCGATTCGAGGCGTCGAAGCATCGACCCCGGCGATTTTCCTCCCAGTGTCTAGAGAACAAGTGCGCCGCGGCAGTCCCGGAAAAGGAGGAAATGGAAAAAGCAGCAGAGGAGGCCCACGTGAGTCGCACGTGATGCGACGCAGGCGCCTCTACCTTGCACCACCTTGGCCTGCCTCCGCGAGCAGTCCGAGTCCGCCAGGAAAGCGCGAGGAGGCCGTTTCAGCCGCTGGAAGCACTGGATGCGCGGGAAAATTCGAAAACTGGGACGCCCCCACCCAGTGGTGTTCGGTGTCTCGATGACGACGCGATCTCCAGCGAGACGCCGGCGCGACACGACTGATCGAGTGACCGCCAGGGGTTGCGGTGGCACACGCGTGCCCCTCCCGTGCACGCGATCGCAAACCCGGAGTGAGAGAAAGAGAGAAGGGCGGCTGCCCCTTTTTTCGAGTTCTCCCCCACCGGTCCGTCCCCCAACCACTGGCTCGTTCCTTCGAAAACGCGCGAGAGCGTGCCTGCGTGAATCATGCGTATCGATTTTCCAGCGCGCGTGCGCACAGAGGCCCCCTCCGCGGCCCCCTTCTCGCGCACTCGGCGAAAGAACGCCCGGGGGCCCTCGACGTCCCCCTCGCCGGAAGTCTCCGCAATCTCTCGGGCCCACGAGGAGCCGTCGCGGATAACAAATGCGGGGCGCCGCCGATCGCCTCGAGAGGGTGAACGAGACGCGTCTCCTTCGGCTTTTTGGGCTTGTACCGAATTAGCCTGGGGTTGGTTCGCGCGGGCGCAGAGTTTGGGATTCGTCGGCTGCGCGGGAAAACGACGTCGCATGCGTGTGCGTGAAATTGGTACGGAACAGTTGGAGGAGCGTTGCTCAACCATCGACCCGCCGAGTAATTCCACCAGAATTTCTGGGATTTCCCGCTGTCGTAAGCAGTAGTGCAGTTGCAAAAACATTTTTCATTCGGCGTCGCTCAGCTCTGTGTTAGTAGCAGATCTCGGAAAAGGGTTGAACTTTCTTTACGCGCGTTCGACGTCGATCGAGGGGTTTTCGAATATTGCGGAGACTATCTTGTATGTATTTAAACGTCGGGTAATTTTTATTTCAGCAAGTGTAAAGCTACACTTTGCGACTTGCGTTCGAATGCACATTCGATCGATTTTAAAATCAAAGGCTTGCGAGTTTTTCATTTTCTTCGGCGTAATTCGTTACGTTTTGCCGTTGGAATAAAAATTTGATGGCTTTCTGTCGGCATCAACGCGCTCTAACCTTGCATTAAAAATGAAATATTGAAGGTTCGGCGGTAACGTCGAAAGACTAGAAACTCGACCCCAGCGTATAAATTCGAGAATGAACTCTCAAACTAATATTTAATATCAATTCACGTATGAATTATGAGTGAAAATTTCAATTACCGATGCATAAAGTGCCGATTTATGTTTTCTCCTGAATTCTGACTATCGATGAATATTTACTTTAGTTACCGAGCAAATAATTGCTACTCGAGCAGCTGCTATTTTAAAACGGAAAAATAATTTAACGAAACGACACTTTATCAATAAGCTTATAGAATATTTAGGTCTTAAAAAAGTTTGGATGAAATTTGCAACCGAACAATTACAACAGTCCATTGTGTATTGGCCTTAAATAACGCGCACGACAAACAGAGACAAACTTTCGGACGGTTACAGTTTGAAAAACAAAGCGTCGCAGGCTAGTACAATTTGATTAGCCTCGGCAATCGATCCGAAGAAACTGTACAATATCTCGGGCGAATATTAAGAGAAAGTGCCGACTGCAATGATCCGAGCGAAGATTCCAAGCAAAACTCGGCGCGGATGCTGTTTTAGGCTGAAACGCCGCGCTTATCTGAAAACGTGCGGGAGCAGCCAATCGGGTGGGAATCTTGCAGCGGCAGCTCCGGGGCTCTAAAAAAGAGAGTCCGCGCGAAGTGCACTTGTGCGCGGAGGTGAAAGGCCTTCTTTAAGTTGCTTAAAAGGCGCATTGAAGACGCCGCCCGTCCTCGAAATATTCATAAGCAATGAAAATCACGAGTCGCGATTACTCGCATGCAGCGAGGGCGCAGAAATTTTTGAAAGCGCCCTTGCACACGTCAGGTTCGAGAGGCTCGGCTTGGGGAGGGGCCCTTTTACATCGAAACTTTAATTTTCCATCTCCCTTGTAGCTCTGCATTCGTCTTCTCTCGCGAGCGCCTCGCGTCGCGTATCTTCGCCGCCGTTCACCGCTCCGAGGAGAGAGAGAGAGAGAGAGCGCGCACTCGGCACACAAGTGCCTATATACGTGCAGTCCTTCCATTCTTTTTCTCTCCTACCTTTTCCCCGTCTGCTGCACCCCAAAACTCCGCTCCCCTCTTTCCCGCCATTCTTTCCCTTCTTCTGGCCGCGTTTTCGCTAGCGTCGCTCTATGTTTTTACTTTCACTTTTTTCCCGTCTCTTTTGCGTTTTACTGTTTTTTCTTCGCCACCTCCTCCCTCTCCTCCTTCTCCTCTTTCTTCTTCTTTTGCGAGGGGACAAAAAATTACAGTGACATTCGAAACGAAACTTGACAGCTCTCCAACCGCTTTGACACAAATGAAAGGACTTTGCGGAGTAGGTTATGAATAATTAATTCAATGGAATGTCGCTGCTCGTAATCCAGAGAATCCACGTTTTCATCCTTCTTCTCTTATTGATAAATAAAATATTTAAAAAATAAAATACGTGCCGACGCTTTCCGCCCGAATAAGTTCTGAAAAGCATGTAATTTGTCAAGCATCATCTTGAATTCACGACAAAACGACAATCTTTGCTTATGCTTACTCCTGTAAAACTTTCTTCGGGAATAAAACAGCATTGTTATAGACACCCGCACTTTGCTACAAAAGTAACCGAGACGTTAAAATTCCGATTCCTAATTTAGCTCCACCGATGCACAGTTCTGTGTTTTATAAACGTGCTGAAGTTGAGTAAACAAAAAGTACGTTCGCGCGTACCTCTAATAAGGCAACCCCCGCTAATACGGACGTGCAAATTTCATTAAAAAATTAAAATCGCCAGTTTCGACTTAAACTCTATATAACGACGGGAAGCCATTATCAGGCCCGTTTCTGCTAATATTGCGAATCCCGCGAAATTGCACGAAAGCAGGAGCTTCGAGCAAAAATGCGTGTATTTTAGGACGAGACTCTGTTACTCGTATTCAACAGCAGACGATTAAAATCCTCGCAGGGCAATAAAATTCTGTCTCCCGCCCTCGTTTCTCCACCCCTTGCTAGAGCCCCTTTCGCAATGCAAGAGTTTGTCACTCCTTTCACTCCTTTTTTAATGATTTTCCTTTGTGCAGAATAGTTTTCTCTACGAATCGCCGGTATTGAAGTGTGTGAGTGCAGGATTCGCTGCACAGCGTCTCGTAAATCGTAAATTCAACGATTTTTATTTGTTAATCCAAGTGACGAGTATTAGTCTGGTTAGTTGTGTTGTTCGTCTAAAAGATGCTTTGTCACGGTTTCATTGACTTTGTGATCGATTTTGATAGATGATGTTTGAAAAATAATCAGGGTGCAGTTTACGTCGTTTACAGAACTAATAAAAGTCAAACTGTACATTGTTCTCGATGATATTTCCAGTAATGGAAGTATAAATTTCAACTCACATTTTTCTCATCCTCTTGCACACAAAGAAAATTGCATTGAGTTGTTATTAAATTTTCACAAATGAATAAAATCGCTTTAAAATGAAAATTATGTATTTGTAAAATTTTTAAAGATTTATGATAAATAAATATATGTGATAATATTATTTTCACTTTTTTTAAATGCATATTTAAGCAAAAATTTTGGTAGTTTGATATTATGATAATTATTAAAGTTTTAAAACTTTACTTTAAAAACCATAACATAAAAATTTATGTGAATACGATTGTACTAATTAGAAATTTCTTTCTAGCCTTCGATCTTTACACATATTTTATTTTTAATTTTAATTGAAGCCAAATAATTTAATCGTAATTCTTTCTTCATTCGTTAAAAAAACAACAAAAACTAACAAAGACTTAAAAAAGAATGTACTAATGGTCAATCAACAAGTACATAAAATTTTTCATTTGATAAAAATAAAACATGTTAAATTTTTACAATTTATTTCTATACTCTCTTGCTGAATTAATCAATAACATTTTTCAACACAGAGAAGATATTACCTGTAGAAAATTATTTTATACGTAAAGAATCTAGGATGTTGTTATAAAGTATAACATATTATATATTGTAAATGGATCTAAAAAAAACATTTCAATTAATAAGGATAAGTTCTTTTATAAATGAAATTAAATTATTTTTCATTTGATTCCAGATTTCTAAAGCTAAGTTTTAAAGAAAATGTAAATAGTTTCATATTTTATAAAAATTATCAAATTAAATTAGTAAAATTATGCAGAATAAATAATTCATACTGATCATACTGGATAATTCGGTAATTACAGAATGTATTCATTAATTTATGTGTACAATATAAAATGATGAAAAAAATTAAAAAATATATTCTACACTTCAATTTATACGCTTAAAAATATTTTAATTAAATATTTTTAAACATTTAAAGAGGTGATTTAAATTTTTTTTTAATCAATCAACTCATTATTATTTTTACAAGAAGTAAATGTTATAAAAAAATAATATTATTTCATTTTTTACGAATCACGAGAAATCATTCCTTGCGTTGACCAGTTGCTTTCACAACTAGAAATCCTCTAAATTTCAGGCGGTTTCCAGTCGGAATGTTAAAAATATCGCTCAAGAATACGAGATAAAGAAATCAGGCGGCTATTCAAAGCAACTGCACCAATAGAAGCGAACAGTTTTTAAGCTCCAAAGCAAAGAAACCTATCATCGATGTATCAAAAAATGAAAAGCATTTTTAAAAAAATGATTGGTTTTATCTCAGACGCGACCAGTCGTGTAAATTCAGTTCGCGATTTATTTGGCTCTCGAGAAATCCTTCATGTGATGAAACTTCAAATGCTTCAGCCTGATGACTGAATACTGCGTCATTTTTTTTTTTACCAAGAAAACAGATGGTCGAATGTGGAATAATCAATATTCAACATTCCTAGAGAGTTAGTTTCAGGACAGCTTTGGCCGTATAATAATTTTTTATTTTAAACGATTGCGAATATCATTTGACAAGTGACGTTGTTCTCGCTAATATTGGGACGTTATCGATCACATATTCTTCCCTAATAGAGACCACATTCCCCTATTAAAATGCTGTGCAGGTATTTTTCCTTTTATGGTGAAATTCACTAGACGAATTACCTACTGAGCCAAGTTGCTATAATGCAGTACACTATGATTGAATAGTGGTATTGTGAGTTTCACGAAGATGAATTAGGCGGCTGATTGTGTTTGGCGCCCCACACCGATAATGACACCGAGAACAAACCGCTAAAATTTTTTTCAGAGTTTAATAAATTTTAATGCTTTTTAAAATTCTAAGATTAATTTATTTTATTTTCTGAATTTTTTTTTAATTTACTAGTTAGTTGATTTTAGTTCCTTACGTTGATTATTCAAAAGGTCGATTTCATTTGTTAAGCTTTTTTAATTATTTACCTTTATTTACAAATATTTATTTGAAATGCTATTGTAACGAGTACTGAGATTTCAAAAATTACCCGTAATACGTGCATCTAGAATATAATACATTTTGTATCCAATTAACGAAACATTCTTACGAAATAAATACTTTTTAGCAACTATTGTTATCTTCGGTAATACTTTTTGGACTTCGTTAACCTGATAAGAGAGGAACTAATCAAATTTTCATTCTGGCTGTTGCCTTTTCACCGATTCCCCTTATATATTAGAAACAAGCTTTAGCTTCAAACTTTTTTTGTGTTAGTTATTGGTTTTACATGAAATCATTTGGAAGTGTATGTCACAATGTTGCTTCTGGATCAAAATTCACTCGATCCGACAGTTGAAAGTGTTAGGCAAGTAGGCAATGCTGGTTCAACGATGTATATAATACTTGAGCCGACAGGAGTAATTTTTAATGTAACATCATATTAAATAATTAAACGCGTATAAAAATAAAGTATAAAAAAAAGCATTACCACATGTATATTAGGTGGAAATCTATTGACGTATCGCGTAATGCAACACTTGAGCGGAGACTATTTGTTCAAAAATTAGAAAATAAGCTCTAAAGAAAAACAAGCGGATACGCTTATTTAGTTTAAGAATTTTCCTCTCTACTTTCGCCGGTATTTTTTACTTCTTTTTTATCTGATTTTTAGTTATTGTTAATTATTTCATTATTACTTGATTTAATTCTCTTTACTATCCTAGTGACAGTAATAAGAAGTTTACCAAAGTTTTCAGCTACACAGGAACTAGAAAAATCAATATTAATCGTTTCGTATGTTTTCTTTTAAGGCAACGCGAAATTGCAATAATGAGTTTAAACAACTCAAAAGATATTTTCTAGAAACTACACGTCGCGTGAAGTCTATCCATATGCTTCTGGCTCCGTTGCCTGTAGAACTTTATACACACTAAGTAAGCTAAGCAATTTATTTATATAGCAATTCACCTGCACTCAATCGAAGGCAATCGCTTCGTTTGCTCACTCCTCTTTTTCGATTATAATACAGTAGCAAAGCCACAAAGATCGAAAATAGCCATTATTCCAAAATGCTTTTAAAAAAGTGTTACCATCAGTAGATAGGGCTGTTATAAAATATTTCTTTAATTATTAATCTCGTTTAAAGAGCTAATTTAATAATAATAATAATAAACAGCTGGAGTTCGGAAAAGCTGTATTTATTAGTTTACACCTCACGAGTTCTTTTTATTCTTTCAAAATTTCTTGAACTTCGTATACTCCTCAATATGTAGAAATTACAATCCGTCGACAACTTGCACTCGTGCATCGGATCTCTGAAGCGCCAGTGGCTTGAGTTATTTCACGTGGAGTCTCTCAAAGGAGTCGGAGAATCTAAGATTACAAAATTTGGAGTCACAATCGGCTCGCACAACTTTAATTAGTCTGACACAAACTGGATACCAGCAAATAATAGAGAAAATTTATCCAATAACAAGAGTCAGCGAGAAACAGTCGTGTAGTTGACAGGAGTGCGAAAACCGATGAAATGCTCGAGTCGGCCGAAGTGGACAAAACTGCTTCAACTAAACTCACCCACCAAAGTTTCGTTATTAAATTGATGCGCGTCTGAGGTACTAAACTTCTTTCGAAAATTAGAATTCTCTCATTTTTCGTTCGTACTGTCGAAAATACAGTTGCTCGCGATGCGAAATTGTTATTTTCTATGCCAAATATGAACGTTGCAAAGACTGTATTCAGAAAAATTTCGTGTTACTCGCTACGCTACGACGGACAACTTTCCGTTCACGTTTTATATTACTCTCTCCTATTGTGCAGGTTGTCGTGTCGTGTCGTGGACTGCTGCGCCGCATCGTGTATCTTTATAACGTTTAGTAAGCATCTTACCACAATTTCCACAATGTGTCACATGTAATTCTAGTTGTTTAGGCTTCATTCATAACTATTGCGAGCTGAGATGAAAAATAAAACCGGAATTCGATCATTTATTCTTCAAATCATCGTGCGCGTACCGACGCGCACATTTTGGTCCTTCGAGTCAGATTATACGAGCATTATGATTGAAAAATTTCTCTCTCACAGTTCGCCTCAATGGCGATCCGATTGTCAGATTTGGGAACCGATCTGAAAAGTACGACTGAGAAACCCTTACGCTTGATATATTAACGAATCGCCTGTTGGCTTTAAATGCTTATTAAAAATCGTGTTACTAGTAATCTTTATTAATATAAAAATATACGAGGGGATTGAAAAAGGCATAATTCACCCGAAATGTTAGTTCTAAATAGCAATAGAATTCATCAATGTTCTGACACTATGATTCTGGAGGCGATCGAACAGTAAATTGTATAATTTAAGGTACAAGCTTTAGTCAGTTGCAAATCTCCTGTAACGTCAATTCGTTCATTTTCGAAACTTTAATTTTCTACTTTTAATAGGGACCAAGAAGATCGAAATTCTTTCAAAGATGTGTTATTACTACTCGTATTAAAATTGCAGTATTTATGGTCTGCTTAAATGGCAAAACTGCGCGTCGACTCGGTAATTTGAGCTAGATAATGGAGTCTTTTCCTTGACTTGAAAAGCATCAGAGCGAAGATACGATGATCTATGCTCATGACTCTCGGCAAAACTCTTTCGCCTCGTTGAAATATAACCTATGCGGATAAACGTCATCTTTCGGGATGTTATTCGTCTGCTAGATATAACCAAAAAGATCATCCGAGCTCTAAACAAGTTGGGTTATTCAATTGTGCTAAATGCCTGTATACGAAGTTTAACAATAAGCTAAGTTCACGGCCGATGATCGATACAATTTAGATCTGATAAGTGTAAACAGCGCTTGTACACTAATAGACTAAAAGGCGGTCCGTATTACATCCTCCGTTCATCTTGCGAACGCGATATTTGGTACACACCATCAAGGCTATTGACAAAAATACTAAAATAACATTTTAATGTAACGCGTTGATGCTTTTCACCGAATAAATTATTAAATAGCGAGTAAAGTATCCAAACAGAAATAGGGATCGTTTATGTTCAAATTTATTACAATTATCAATTGCAAGCAATTATCGATTTTTAAAAGTAAGACTAAATAATAGGTTAAATTAATCTAGCTCTTCTCAATGAGACAAATGTGTTCCGCTGCATAATGAAATAAGTGCAATTGATTATACGTACATTTTCAAGTACTCAGTAGTATTATTTTTATTATAGAGCACAGATTATATATATATATATATATATATATTAATTATTTGAAATAACCAACATCCATCTTTACTAATTAAAAAGTTTTTGATATTGTTTATTTTTTCTAGAAAATTAGTTATACTACTACTCTTTGCTCTATATTTCAATATTTAAAAAATTTGTATATTATATTATTTTATTGAAAAAAATTTTAACCGGCTTAAAGTGTTTAGATATTTATATCAATTAATTATTTAAAGTTCGTTTTGAATGAAATATGTTAACTTATACGAATAATACTGATTTTATAAATTCCTAAAATTAAATTGAAACAATTCGTACAATTTTTTAAAACAGTACAATGACTTATATAATTCTAAAAGAAAATTTATTTTTACCATTGGTTTAGTCAAACATATCTTACTAATTTATAAACAGATTTTACTAGTAATATGAACAAATTTTTTCAGTATCTTTCTAATTAAAAATAAGATTTCATACATTTTTAGTATAAAATAAAATTATTTTCTGGAACTAATGACATAAAATAAATCTACTATAAAATTATTTATATAATATAAAAAAGGAAAATTGTAAATTTATATCTGAACAGAATAAAGTTTTTCTTTACAGCATTATAAGATTTATAATAGAAATCAATTTAAAAGAAAAATTCAATTTATTTATATTTACTAAATAATAAATTTTATTGAATTCGGACACAGTATGAAAATTTTCATATAAGTATTACTTTGCAAAGTACTTATTTGCGTAAATAAAAATTTTTTAAATACTTATATAGTAATATTTAACAGATTTAACAATAAGCTTTACAATAAATTTAATTAAATAATTATTTACACTGGCAATTTGAATGAAATGATTTTTATTATTAATAAAATATAAAATCCAAAGGACAGAATATAAAAAATTGTTAATCAACAAAAGTAAAAAACATTAATTTGTTCTTTTAATATAAAAGAAAATAGACATACTTTAGCTATAACTATTATTACATACTTCAATCCTAATTCAATATTTCTAAGATATACAGTCAAATAATTTGTATTAAGATTTGTTCACAATGAAACGTAATATCGGTATTGAAATCACACAAATATTTTTAATTTTTTTCACAGTATTTTGAGGTAAATTCGCTTTTAACGTCATTGATCAATGAAAGAAATTCTAGTTTCAATAAAATTATTTGAAAGAAATATAAAAATAATAAATACACTTAAAGATATAACTCGTTCATTCACTTCCAACATGTACAGGCAATTTTATGTTTTACACCAAGAATGTATATTCTTTACAGATAAAATTAACATGTGATAATAGTACCAAATTATTATATAAATATGGACCAATGGGTTAAATTTATCTTCAACAATCGAAAGTAAATATATTTCAATACAATAATAAAATTTTATGAAATATTTACGTAATGAAATATAAAATATAGGGTTGGTCAGTACTTTTTCTTGAAGCACAATTTTACTTACTACACATTAATTTCTATTACGCAGATTAGATTGTGGAAAAAGGTGTAGCTTAAAATTAAATAACATTTAATAAAATCAAGGTTAATCCCACAATTTTTCACGTTATGTTATCTTTACTTTTATTTTCATTAAATATAAATTTTTTTAAATATCACTAATTTTATAAAATAACTAGTAGTATTCTTATTACCATTCTGTAAAGATCGTTGTGTAATTTCCAAAATCGCATCTGAAAATCATATGAAACACTTTCTTTTTTTTAGTAGTAGTATACAAACCATGTAGTTAATCTGTTTTTTAGTGGTTTAATGAACATATTAATTACGTTAAATGATTCCTGATCTTTATAAATTACATATGATTAAATCTAAGGATGTTAGTTTTATTTCCAACTACAATTCTTCCACAAATGAATATAAAAACACGCACTATTACTTGATCACTACTAATAATTAAATTAAAGCTAAACAGAAACCCAAGAGAAATAGAAATAATCTTGTTTATACACAGAGCTGATACCGTTTTAATATATACCTTTTTGTTAGCCTACTTCTATATCTTATATCTATTAGACTAAATAAATATTGTTCTCAATTTCATTTTCATTCTACCATTCATCAATTGTTTAAATATCGTCAAGAAAACATGTATAGATTTGTTTCGAAAATGCAAGACGTTAGAATTAAAATGGCGTATTAAATTCTACTTGAAAACAACGGTAAGAGAAGAGAAGTTATCAAAATAAAAACTTCCTTCATAAATGTACATTTTCCGATTATCACGCTATCCTCGTCTCAATATTTCGACATTGATTTGACTACAGTTTCAAAAATAATGAATTTAAAACAGAAAAATTGTATGTTTTAATCGCGAAAATTATAATGATATATCAGCCAAGTCTTCGTGGATATCTTCATTATACGTGAATTTATACAGGTGCAATAAATAACAAATGGAATTCACGATCAAATACCTTTTCGTAGTTTTTTCATTCTTTCAATGAATACATTGTACATTTCCATATCTGTTAAAAATACAATAGTCGTATTATCATTATTATTATTATTATAATTATTATTATATTATTATTATTATTATTATTTACTATCAGGTTATTATTTTTCATATTATTATTCTTATTATTCTTATTTAACGTTTGTTTAACAAATATTAAACATGCATTCACGTACTTCGAAATTATACGATTTATATTGAAATTATCATAATTTTTCCATGTAATTTCTCGAAAAAATGTAAAATAACAAATAACATTTTTTACTAATCATACAATCATTCTCAACATTAATGAAAAAAAATGCTACGATGTTAAGAGTAAATTGATACAAAGTACTTATACAAACTTACTGGTTAAACATTGTATTTCGACGACAAGACAATCCTGTAAAAACGAATTCCATGTGGATATGTATTTTCGTGCAATAAAATTTGCTTACAAACTATCTTCTCTCAGTGACTTAAAATCAATATATTTTCTTTTCATGTGCTTTGAATTTCAGTTCCATTGATATATTTACTCTTTTTGTTCATCATAAAATTTATCTCTAATCAAGATCAGAAAAATACTCAATGTTAATTAAATGCAGTAATTGTGAAACTTTGATCCCTTAGTCAGTATTCGTGTATATTTATACACATTAGCACCAAGTCTGTGGATTTAACTAACATATTACTCACGAGTGTACACTTGTATGAATATACAGACTTGACTAAATTAGAAAGGGTTTCACACTCCCATACTAAAAAAATATAGATAAAATAAATTTCTTCTTTGGATTTAAATTTATTTTCAATAGAAAAAAAGTCTAGTTTTTATTTAAGAAAGTATATGAATTAAAACAGTACATTTGTAAAATTGGCAGGTCTGACAATTACCTGTTTAATTATAAAAATAATCGTTCAGGCACATGACTAACGTCTTCGTTTTTAATATTTCATCAACAAAAAAGCTTACATTCGCATATTATAAAAAAATTTATTCAAACCATTATTAAATTCATTTATAAATACAATAAGAGTTAAGAATGAATTCTTAACTCTAATTCGTAATCCATTTTATCTCGGAATCAAATTAATCTTCATTTTAAAATTCAATAACATTGCAATCTTTCTTTAAAAAATAACTTTTGTTTCGAACGTCTATATGGAGTACCAAAGTTATTCACATCATATTTCACTTCTTCTCTGTATCATAAATATTAAAATCTTCGCTTCTATCAATGTGTAGTCTCACAGCTAATCTGGAATTCGTTTTAAATTGACTATTTTTAAATTACAACGAAATTCCAAATACAAGAATAAAAAATAGGAAACGACAATTTTATTTTCCATTTGATAAATTCGAACCTACGAATAACCCCAGTATTCGCAATCTTCTGTCTTGCTTATCTAAATATCACTGTAATGCCATTATCAAGATTTCGTCTTATGTTTGTTCTTAACCCTGGGCGACACGGAATACAGTTTTCTAAAAATCGTCACAAGATCCGTCTGGGGGAAAAGATTCTCCACAACTCCTTCTAGCAGCACATACAATAGTCTTCGATTGAGCACCGGCCGCTGGAACAGCTCGAAGACCCGGAGGAGACCGCGTCGCGTCGTTTCGCTGCCGATGATGTGCTTCAGTTCGTCGGACAGACAGGAGAGTAGCGCGACTTTAGCTGCCACACGGGTTCTACTCTTCGTCTCCGGATCACGGGGCGGCTTTGAGTCTGCGCGAACGCCATTCGGCCAAAAGCTGTGCCTGCGAAAACAAAATTAATTCGTAGTCGTTTAATAAATTATGCTCGTTTTGTTCTGCGCTGTAATACTTATTTAATGATGCGTTTTTTATTTCATCCAAATCAGAAGATAATTACAATTCCATTAATAATATATTACTTTTAAAAAATTTTTTAAATGTAAATTTTCTTTTTTATCATTTCAAAATTATTACTACATTCACGACGCAGTTGTGTCGATAACGTTTGGAAAAGTAATAGATTTAAAACTTTTCATTTTGGATAATAAAACATTGGCGAATAACTACTCAAAGACATTGTTTACTTTCTAATACTTACTTAAATAGTTTTAAATAGGTGGCAACGTTCTTCGGACTCGTTAGCAAAGACACGTACTCGACTATTCTTCGATTAACTATGTCACCAAACATAGTCCGGATTATTTGACGTAATAATGTTACTATTCTACGTCGCAGCCATTGATTCCGATTTTTTAAGTCAAAGATTTCATCCATTAGAAGAAGAATAATTCTTAAAGGAATGTTGTCATCGGTCTGAAATAATACGTGAATTTATTGGGCGACCAAAAAACTAGAAATACGTGCTAAAGAAACATTTTCAAAAATATTTTCCAAAAAAATTGCTAATTTTTAGAAATTTTTTATATCCTGTGACATATGCATGCAGATTCTTTGCTGCAGTAAATTATAATATTTATTTTAGAATAATAAAGAATTCCAATTTTATTGATGAAAACACGATTGAATACAAAGAAATATCATCTTCTAAAAATTAATTTTAGAACGAACTTCTTCAAAATTAAAATTAAAATTTATCTTTTAAATTTATAATCACTTCTAAATATTCTGAAGAATATATTTCATCTATATACTTATGTATGTGTTTTATTAATTTCAAATAAATGTTATCAACTTTCAACCAGATTTTGTTTTTATTCAACCGAGATATTATCATAAAAATTGAAAATACTTTATTACGAATAAGTTTTTTTTTAAACTTACCTCTGTATCAAGACTTGCTCCAACTTTAACACTTTCATAGAAAACACTATTTTTCTTGGGATTTCCAAAGAATTTACTGATATTATCCATAACACCATCAACTGTATTTAGCATATTGTCAGGCATAGTTTTTACAGCTTGAGTCATCGTTTTCATAGACGTCTTCAATGGGTTCACCAACGTATCGATCTATAAAAATAATAAGACACTTAATAAAAATTAAATGTGTTCAAATGTCTCTTAATAATGGTTATTATTAAACCATACCGCAAGAGTCATCAACCTTTTTATTTATATATGTTTATTGAGTTGCTCTGAGCATTAAATTGAAGAACCATTAATTTTTTTTAATTAAGATAAAAAATTATTCGACAAAAATATTAAGATATATCATAACTTTTTTCTCAAAACTTGCCTGCTGGTTGTATAAAAATAAAATTACAACACCATAAGATAACAATGCTCAAAATGTATAATATCATAATGTCATAGTTAAATGCAATGCTTAAGTATAAATTATAACAAATAAGCAATCAAATGTAATAATTAAAACTGCATATAAATTTATAACTTATGATTGTATTGATTGTTTAATCTGATGTCAGGATTTAATATAGTATTTTTATATTAACATGTGTCATTGTTTGCATATATTTTATTTTAGATCGAACACTAATTAATTAATTTGATCTTAAAATATCAAACAAAGTTCTCTTTATCAAATATAAAAAAAAAATCGTTAAAATTTAAGATTTCAAGCTTAAATCTAACGACGTCACTCAACTCTCTTCTAACTTTGTAAATTATAAAAACTTAATATTATAAAGATGAATGTACGCTCTCAACGCGAGTCGGAAAATAAAAACCTGCCAAAACTTCGAAGAGCTTACAGTTCTAGAGATATGTCCACCGGTGACGCCTTTGTCATAGTCGCCCTGCTCCAAAAAGGAAAGCAGTAAGTTCTGCAGTCCCATATGCCCATCGACAACGGCGGGTCTCGTCAACTGCACCAGCCATGCGTTTAGCATCACCATCCTCTTTTCCAACACCACCCTGTCCATATTATGAAAAGCTTTCTTAGCAGGAAACGCTATCTTGGCTAAATCGTAATATTTCTCTTTGATTTTCTGATAAAAGTCATGAAAGTCCGAATATCTCCTGTAAATATGCCACTTCTCTTGATAGCCTGAGTCGTAAACTTTTGTCACGGCTACAGCATAAATGCCGTACGTTTTGCCTTTATCACTCACAATGCCAGTCTCAATTATCTCAACGGTCAATTCAAATCGGCCTTGCTGTAGCTTCTTTATCACGTTTTGATCATAGGCGCTGTTATCGAATTTAATAAATTGTTCGTTATTAGTGTCCATGTAAAAATTTATGTCCTTGCCTTCGCTCAAGCGCTCGGAATCTACGGATTGTCGAAGAATTTTATCATCGCGACCATCGGTCGAGGCTTTACCGTCCAATTCATCACAGGAGTTTGATTTACTTTTAGTTTCTCTACTGATGGGAAAGACTGTAAAGATTTAATTATTTTTAATAATAAAGTTACAATGGATTGTGTTTTATTTTGAATGTATAATATAATTTGGAACATCTAATTAATTATCTAGTAATTCATGGTTAATAATAAATAACTACTAATTGTCGATGATAAAAACACGTGTTATAATTGTAAACTAAGAAATATTTTCATTATTATTATACAGTGAAACTTTGTTAATATTGTTAAAAATAAAAATAAAAAATTTTCATTACTTAATAATAACAAGAATCCATATTAAACTAATAAAAAATTCATTTTTCTTATAGACAAAAAACCACTTATATTAATATTCTAGTAGTAATTTCCTTAAATAATAACAGAGGCATTTACCTTCGCTCTTTAATTTATCACCATCCTTCGAGATCTCGATATGCTCTTCAAGAGTATCCAACTCGTTATTGATACTTGACAAACTAATACTGTCTAACGACTTGGAATCATCCTCCGAGGCCGGATCCTTCAAAAGATCTAATTCAGCCAATAATTTCAAATACGAGACTGACCTTTTAAACGCGGGTAAAAATCTGTCCTCGTTCTGAAGCTTTTCGTAGCAACAAGACTGAAGCTCGTCAAACCACGTTTCTTTCACATGCTCATTTTTTATCCTAATCAACAAAGCTTTTACAAGAGCATCATCCAACTGAAGTTTTGACGAAGACTTATCACTAAGGTACTGCTGATAAATTTTAGACGCAGCTTCTTTCAAATTTTCAAGATCTACATTTTTTTTTTTCAATAGGCTGTGGAGTAACAAAACATTGTTATTTCTAATTGTATATAAAAATTATATTTACAATAAAATCCCAACTGGTCATGAATGTATTGAGAAAGATATTGATGATCTATTAAAGGATGTATGAATTTCATCTTTATTTAGTTAATATTCAAGGACATAAAATTTGATACAAGAATAAATATCGTTCCAATTTTTGTGCATTTACACCTTATGTTATTTATATTTTCACTATAGACAGTAATATTCATTTGTTTATAAGTATTAAAAACTATAAATGTTAGTACAAAAAACAAATTTTATCTTTATTGAAGATACAATTTCAAAATTTTTGGGCAAACTTATGAAATTTATTACAAAAAAATGTAAGAATAATCTTCCTTAATTTTGAAATAATGTTTTAGAAATATTATTAAATTTTTTTAATACAGCATACTCATGCTTGATTTATATATAAACTATATATACCTGGATGTACTAGAGATTGACTGAGAACTCTGTGTCTTTTGTAATTCAATATCCGAAATTTGCTGTTCAGCCGAGACTCGCCAACCATAGATATTAAGGTAAAAGTACAGGTAAGATTCAGCATTAATGTTGGTCATGTAATCAATGAAATAGCTAAGTGCTATATTATTCTTTAGCAATTCATCCAATGGCAAATTTACTAAATAAATACAAAATTTTTTATTACATTATACTATATAAACAATGCATGATGAAATTGTCAGCAAACAAAAATTTGAAATATTAGTTAAAAAATAAAGTTTTTTTCAATATCTATAATTTTAAAACAAATACTTATGTTTCATAACTCGTATTATTTTAAATGTAAACCAAATTGGAGCTAAATTAATAAAAAACATAAAATTTTTAGAGTTTTACATGCATAAAAATTATTTAAAATTAATAAAGAGTAAATTAGTGATTAAAAGATTAAAAGTAAAATCACATACTCAATTTGTGACCTGGCACAAGCAGTCGATTCCAATCCGGAATAGGACAAATTCCATCACCCTCTGCTGCATCCAAACCCTCTTTCATTCCAATTATACGACTTTCCAAAAGCTTTTTGACATATAGAAGACTATTGAGTTGCTGCTTCACAATTAAGTCATCTTCACCACCAGAATCTTTGGAACGCAGATGAGCTATTTCTTTACAGATTATATTTTTTGTTGCTGTTAACTCCTCTAAACTGTCCGTCATCCTCATAACAGTTAAAAATACATCACTTGGTAAAGTGACATCTTTAGTGCACTAGAAATGATAAATGGAAAAAAATATGATAAATGATCAAGACGTTTCGAAAATGCTTTGGAATAAAAAATAGAAAATAAGAAAATTTTAATTTGTATACATAAATAATTTACAGTATAATTTTTAAGCAATTAAAACTTTGTTTCATTCGTATTATTAATAAAATATTTACATTCAAAAAATGTCTTCAAATAAAATATTTGAATTCAAATTATACTTGAAATAAAGAATCTAATTAATGTTTATATTATATATTAAATTGAAAAATAGTTACCAGCCATATAAAAGCCTGATTAATATAATCAGGATCTGAGAAAAGATTAAGCAAAGGTTTGATAACAACATTGACCAAAAGTTCCCTCAAAATAAATCGCATAGTGAGACAATCAAAGTCAGACTTTGGTAACAAGAGGTAAAGTAATATCTCGGAAATCTCTCCGAGAAAAGCTAACTCTTGGGTTTTATCAGTGCAAACCAAATCTCTACATATAAGATTATTTTCCATCTGTACTTCTAAATCAAAAAAAATCTTTTCCAAGGTCTCAGTTTCATTCTCGCCTTTAGATTCAATAGGTTCATTTAGAGCTGATAAATTTGGAATGTAAAACTTAGATTGCGAATACCAGAATACATCTGTTTCACTCTTGTTCCTTCGGTGTGTTGGAGTCCTTTTAGGTGTACCACCAGAAGTACTTGAACTGCTACTACCTTTTTGAGTTTGCACACACTTTAAATGTTTCACCTTTGCTCTAGCTTGTCTATAGAGCCTCATATGTGAAGCAGCATCGTCAACAAGTCTTGTTGTCAAATATGGAATCCAATCCACATCTTTTACCCTAACAATTATTAAATAAATCAATAATGATCTATCTAATGCTTAATAATAATAAAGTTTAATTACTAAAATAATTTGATTTAAGATATTATATATAAAATAGTTTTAATCTATATATGATAGCAATTTTAAATTCTTTAATAAAAATTTTTTTAATTATATTTTTGTATTTAAAATAAGTGCCAAAAATAATTTTTTACCTATTAGCTATGTTAATGGCAATTTTTTGAGCAGTATCTCTAACAGATTTCGTAAATTCTTCATCATCGGTAATCGCATTATACCAAGGTTCAACATAATCTCTTAAAACAAAATCTAATATTTCCTGAAAAACGAGAAAGAATTTTTTGATAGAGGCTTACACTGAAAACGAATAATCATACCTTAAAGAATTATAAGTAAAAAGATACATACTTGCAATGACTCATCAATGATATGGCTTCCAGTGACTCTTTTGTCTAATGTAATGTCACCTTTTTTCTTCGATTCTTCCAAAGGTACTGTTGAAAATTATATTTTTTAAAATTATAATATAATATATAATATACATTAAAACTTGTTTGCATATATTGTTTTTATAAATTAATTAATACTTTAATTTACCTGTCGCAGTTTTTCTGTTTTTTTAAACAGGTTTTCTCTTTGAGAATTAACATCATCTTCAAGTTTTATAATATTTTTTCTATACACACAAGTCACAATTCTGAAAAGGAGAGAATGTTACTTTTTTTTAGATAAAGTAAAAAACAAAATAAAAAGACATGTACATTTACTACTTGTTAAAAAATAAAAAAGAAATTAAAAATTATCATAATTAAAATTTTTTCTTACCCTAATATTAAAACAACTATGCATGAAAGAAGTCTTAAAAATGTTGTAAAATTAAAAATGGCTAAGAGCAAAATCAAAATGGCTCCAGTTATTCCGCAAAGAGATATATTCATCTGAAAAAAATTTTTAAAATATAAAATTGATTTTTTTATATTAAAAAAACAATTAGCTGAATAAATGAAATACTAAATCATTGATTCATGGTTGAATCATCTTAAATACCTATGGAAACAATAAAAATTATCTTTGTTATAATTTCAGTTTATATGTAAAAATAGTACTTTCAATTGCATTTTTTATATATTAATAATATAGCAATAAATTACAAAAATAAAAAATAAACCTTTTTTATAAATAAAATGCACGTTCATTATTTTATTTAATTAGAAATATATAACGTGGAATTAATATAATAAAAAAAAATTGAAGAAAAAATACAATTTATACTTTTTTGAAAATATATATACTTGTTAAAAATTATCTCTATAACAATTCATAGAACTTGAATGCATCGTGAAATTAAGCCTTTCAGTATGCGAAAATAAAACGTGAAAAAACACTCATAAATAATGGGGCGATGTATTATTATAAATCAAATTCTATGAAAATATTCCTTAAAAAAAAATAAAATAAAAAAAAAAGTAAATGTTAGTTAGAATTTACACAGCACACGAAAACTGCTGCTTACGTTGAATAATTAATAATATACACACACATAATCCTAACAATCAGTCGAAATTTTAAAAAACATCCGATGCCTTTTTTTTCCACATTTTTTTCATGTACAATAATTTATTCAAAAAATTGTAATTAAATACAATTGTAAAATTTCATGTGCAATTTCTTATAATTTAATATTTTATCAATATAATTATTTTGTTTAAAATAAAAAATTATTGTGTTTTCTATTTACAGTTTAACGTTGTAACATTCTAACCTAAAAAAGTTGCTTAATCATATTTTGTAAATTAAAAAAATCATACAATAATATAGACAATACGTATTATGCAATTGATTATTTATTAATTGAACTGGGCCAATTTATGAAAAATAAAATAATATATATAAATATTAAAATTGAAAATTTTTTTTTTATATATTCGTAAAAACTTTTAAATTTAAATATATTAAAAATAATTTTCAATTATTTTAAAAATTATGTATGTGTGTATGTGTGTGTATATATATATATATATATATATATACTATTGTTACAAAATTAAATATATATTACAGTATTTAAAAAAAAAAACAAAAATCAAAATCTAATAAAATAATTTGGATTAATAATATTTAAAGCTTTTTTTCGACCAAGTATATAAAAAATTAATTTAAATAACCAAACATCTAAAAGAAAGCTTCCACGAATTAATTTAAATTTTTTATAATTATTGATTCTTAAATTTAGATTCGATGAAACAGACTATTTTTATTAACTGAACTTGTAATGGAAATCGAGCATGTAAAAATTAATTATAATGCAGTATGGGTCGTAATGAAGTTATTATTAATTCATCACACTTGTATGCAAGCATGCATATACTTATAATACGGTTTTGAATTTAACAGGTTGTAAATAGTTTCCTTACAGAAAAAGATGTACAAAAATATATCCAGACTTACTCGACTTGATAAACTTTGAATTGCTAAAAAATACTGTTTTATTAGGAGCAAATATTGTTATCTGTAGAAATTGTAAAAATTATAAAAAAGTTAAATGATAAAGAATTATAAAATACTAAACTTTTTAGACAGAAAGCGCTAAAATTAAGAACGTGTGACGTGTCGACCGTGAGGGATATAGACTACGTGCTTGATTATTTATACATTTATCGCGATTAACGTGATCATAAGATAAACAATTTTTTCCATTGCGTCCTATTTAATGCTCTTTCCTTAATTACATAAATGAAAATAAATTACGAATAAACATCTTCAAATTTTTCTACAGTATAAATATTTTTTGTAATTTGTACATCCTCTTTTGACTGAAAACAATAAACATTCGAAACCTGTCGCACCGTACACTTGTTATTATAAAAATGTATACAAGAATCACCATTCGATGGTCAACATATTCGAAAACGCAATCTTCTCTCGAGTCTAGATTAACTTAAAGCGGATTTAAAAGGCTTAATTAGCAACGACTTATTTAAAGTCACTATGAATAAACTCGGAAAAAAGTATCGTCACTACTAAAGAATATAAAAGGATCAACCAAATTTATTTACATCGTTATCACGATTACACACACTATGGATAGTCCGCGGAATCGTGACATGGCTTATTCATCCTTTTATATACGTCACGCAACTCAGAACGGGGTATGTACCTTTGGATTCTGGAGCATTCCTGCGCGCATTGAGATAATAGTTGTTGCTGCTGCTGCATAATTGCGTGATTGACAACGACCGCGTCGCCGAGCCGATAACGAGACCTCACTAACGTGCCAATCATCAGCTATTCGGGCTGACCGGTGGCGATTCACGCGACGACGACGTCGTTGATGCTAATGCCACGGAACTCTTACAAGTCGTCGACGGTTTCGTGCGCGACGACGATGACATCGTTTTTATACTGAGCGCTGGTGCTGCTAGCTGTTGGCTACTGCCGCGCTCCCCTTCGCTTATCTGCACCTTGCGATTGTTTAAGAGATACAATTTTTTTTAACGACATTATTCTTAACCAACAATGCAAATGCCCATGATGCACCTCTACTTTTTTCCCGTCACCTCTGCCAGCATTGCTGCGTATGTGGATCGTAATTGCTGCTCCCCATTTGCGTCAGGGAGTGTTGGTAACCTATCTAACCACATGCTTCGTTGCATCTCAGATAATGTAAATATTGTAGATGGCGACTCAGGAGCAAATACTTTACCGCGGGAACGGTGGAAGAGAATATTAAAAAAATTATAATATTGAGATATGAAAGCATATAAATTGCCAAGTCCAATTACCTGTTATAATTAGCACTTACCTTATGTTCTCTTGACGAATGTAAATAAAATAACTAATAAAAAATACAATTAAATATACTGTTGCATATATAAATTATGTATAACATTAAAATCTATTAACTCACTACTATTAATGATTAATAAATTTAAAGCTATTAGAACTTAACATTTTTTATGTGTTTTCAGAAATAAAATAGAATATTAATTTTGTCCTACTGTTGGTACATCAGATTACTTGAAAATAGTTTTATCTACTCAGTACATACTATGTAGAGAACGCCATATCTAATCTTGAGAATGATGAAATTAAAAAATTCTCGAGTCTTTCACAATATATTTGAATTTATTAGTAAATTATTCTACACGAACATGTGATAGAGTATTTAATAAAATAATATTTTACGTACAATTTAATTAAAAATAGTGATCATTCATACAGATTCGATTTTTTTAATTAAATGCAATTAAATTTATTTTTGATATTAAAATAATAGCCAATTACTTGTATGTCGTACAATATGAATCCTTCAAAAATTTAAATGTATTTTATATTTCATAAATTATTTTTCCTCCCCACTGTATACATAAAAATAGTCACTAAAATTACCAATAATTAAACAAGTTTTTATAAAAATGAACTTTAAATTATAACAAAAAGTATTTGTATGTATTTATATGAGCACGTTGCTCAGAATCAATTAGTTTTTTTAAAGTATGTATTAAGAAAAATTAATTTAAATATACCGATTGAACTGTTTCAACGAAAATTTGGGGAGTATACATATCGATGTTATGTGTACCTTTGCTGAAACTAAATACAAATATAATTAAAAGAATTAAAATTAACTAAAATGACGCGTGCTTTAAAAAATTTATAGTGGTAAATCAATCTCAAAACGTGAAAAAATTAAATTCATTTAAAATACTTAGGAACATTAAATGGTATAAATAAATAGAAAATCAAATTTATAAAATATTAATTTATATTCTGTCTTGTATAAATACTCAGTGATAGCTTATTTAATATTTTAACAATTTTGACATTTTATCACACATCGAAATTGTTTATATATTCTTATACATTTTATGTGTTTTAGCGGTAGTACAACGTGAGTTTCTATACTTCTTAATATAAAAAAAGTTTCTTATTCGATAAGTTTGAAAATTTTATTAAATTGGTAAAAAATTTAATAAAACATTTGCCATAAATATAGATAAATCTTAATATACAGGTTATATATAAAATATATTTATTACGTAGTAAACAATTTTTTATCTTTTTATCCTTATCCGATAAAACTGTATTGTAGATGGATTTATTATATATAAAAATTCATGAAGTCAACATTTTATCATTAGCAATGTGTGCACATAACAGTTGTATTAATTCTATAAATTATCGTGTAGTCTTATTTTTGTTGGTATTTATATAATCTTCTATTTTTAATTAACGGACTTTAAAAAAACCTCGTTAATCGTTTTTTAAGTCGAAAATTAATTTTTAATTTTTTAAAAAATGAACAGCTGCATCGAAGTATCTTCAGCCTTGGTTGTCTGATTTTTATTTTATTTTTCAGACATCTTATTGAACAATGCAATCTTTAAGCTGGGTACAAAATAGGACCCTTCGCTGAAAACTTTTTTAAAAATTCCAATACAGTTAAGAAATGAATTTTCGTAAGTTTCAATTGTTTTGATCATCTTTATGATCATCGATTGCCATAATCCACGAGTTCAGATATAATTTTGAACTGTTCTTGGATTATTTGACCATGTGAAGATAATTATTATTTCCTTTAGTTTCACAGCTAAGTATATATGTATAACATATATAGATCTGTACTTTTAAGGATATCTGCAGCTTTAACTCCATTTTATTAATAATAAATTTTTATTTTACTGAAAATTATATACATCCAACTAAGGCTATGAAATTGTACATAAACTAATTATATACAGACATTGTTAATGGATTCAATTATTGAAGATTTAATTGTGCAACACATCTTGCTACAGACTTATCAATTAAGGATATTACAGCATAGATCAAGTTAGAATGAGATATGTAAAAACGACATTGACAGTTAAAGCTCGTTCGCAAAACTTGTTCGTTATATTTTGTAATAGACCCAATCTTAAACGTTAACCTTTTATTAAATAATCGTTGACTATGAAAAACATAGCGCTATATAGAGTATTTCCCTTTGCAGCTGGGCGTTACAGTAATTAAATTCACAATTGTATGTACATAAAATCTGGTTTAAAAAAGTTTGTCGAGAGGGTAAGGAACCTAATATTCTAGTATCCCTAGAAGGACGCGATATATGGCTTTGAGTAACGAGTGTTACTTCGTGTGTAGTACTTCTCGAAGTAGTTGTCAAAGGCACTTTTGTACCAGAGCCCAAGCCCATGGGATTGGATTTTACAGATTCAATCAACACTACCGAATGAAATAAGATCTTCTCACCATCGTACGTCTTGGGTGCATTTAAACGCTTCTTTTCGTAGACTTATAAATCTACAATGCATGTATAAGTTACAAAATATAATGTATTTTAGTTAATATGTTCCTGTAGCGTTAGCTTTGACAATTACGCCTTACATGAAAGCGGCGGCGCCCTGATTGTTTACCGCCTGCCAAGGTTTAAGACCCCAGACGCCGCGAACTAAATATAAAGATAGGGTGTCTCGCGCTTTTCAAGTGTCGGCGGACACTTCGTATTACTTCCACTTTAAGTATATAGAATAAAATGTAATGTAAAAACGATTGTTAAATTAAGCATGGAATCCTTCGGAATTCCACAGAATGTTTAATTTAAGCAATTGAAGAGTTTCGCTCGAACGAAATAAGTAAAGCAGTTGGAAAAGTGCTTGCGATACGATAGCGCGTACGGCTTGCGTTTATATTATATTCTTTATGATATGTTTGCAGGAAATAAATAATTAACTATAATCAATGTTTAATTATTTATCATTATACCTTACCTTAATTCATTTAAGCGTAAATTAATTTGAAGCAAATTACATAAAAAAATTCTTAATTTCTAATGCAATCAGATTTTTAATTACAATATTAGCTTACGTCATTTTTTAATTTTAATAGCTTTAAGATACAAAAAAATACTCGGACTATATATATAGACGCGTGCATGCACACATTCTTAATACTATTTGCACGCGTATAAATATAATACAAGTATAGCCATTATTAAAAATTGAAGTCTATATATAGAATATAATTTAAATAAGCAGCATTTACAAAATTTAAACATTTTTCTGTAATGTACCTTAAACTTATTACGAGTTATGAAAATAAAATTAATTTGTTGACGACGGAACGACGAGTTCGCGTGTCATTTTCTGTAGGAAAACAGAAATACGATATAAATACCTAAAGGTAAAACATTGGGAATCCAACAAACAACTTGGATTACTGACTGAACGCATGTCACACGTGTCATCGACGGAAAAGTTCGACGACAGAAAATTTGCTCGATTCACGGCACCAAGCACAGAATGTGGATAGGTTTTTTACGACATCCTCTCTCTTCCTCTTATTTAACTCCGTGAGTGACGAAAAGTGAACTTTTGCTCTATTAAAACAGTACCACGCTGCCTCTTCCCACACGTCCAATGAAACTAGGAATGAATTGGCGAGAGAAACAAGTCGTCCAGAGCGTCGTTCAGAGGGGAGTATCCGGAGTCCAAAGGTGGCAGATGTGATTTGCAGAGCTAAACTCCTAGGAGATGATACATTGCGGTTCACTGAGAACGTGATAACCCGTAAAAGTCGAAACGTAACTTTATAGTGCAAAAAACGATTGACACGTTTCGACTTGACGCGAAGCATCGATAACAGAAAGACAGGGACAAAGAGAAAACGTGTTAAATCCCAAACGCGAGTGAAAAGGACATGAATTTTCAGATATTCAGTCTAATTACAATTTCGGCAACTTCCGATTCAGATCCAATTTTGTTAAAAACAAAATCTAACGAAGATGTATCTGCTGTTTTTTTTCTTTGCAAATATTGTCTCGTACTTATTATTCTCAATAATAATTTAAAAACTATTGTACACCTAACGAAACTATCAAGAAACAGTTGCTGCTGTCGGTACATAACGAAGAACTCCATCGATGCAATAAAATATAATTTCGCTCATAAAATAACACCTCGTCGAATATCAATATTAAAATATACTAACCCAATTATACAAATTTTACAGTTTTCGTAACTACGACTTAAAATTAATTACGTGATAAGATAAACTTTAAATTACTTTTTAAATTCCGCATGATTCCTCTAATGCAGTCTGCACTTAATCTCGTTGTTGAACCAATTTGACCAATTTAAAATGGAAAATGTTGCACCTGTGACGAAGCATTGCTTGAGGATTGAACACCTTGACTCGGCATGCCACGAGTTTCTTCAAGACTTCTTCGAATTTCAGGATAACGGTTGGCCTATTATTTACAAAGAACATCCTAATTATTTAAATGAAATGAGTGGCTATTGATAATAATAGCTCACGAGGCATAAAAATCGGTAAGTGAAAATAAGAACAATTTGCGAATAAAAACCTTTGCGGACGATACAATTGTATTAGCAAAAAATGAACGGTTAAATTGTAAATATAATTAAACTAAAAATTCTCATCGCTATTATGCAATCAAATACGTTAATAAGTTATAATAGAAATTTGTTTATACCTTCGGTTTCAAAACGGCTGCATTTCATCAAGTTGTAAATAATCTTCTGGACACTAGAGTATTTTTTTTATCGTACATCTTGGTTTCCTTGTTCTTTTTTTCAAGGATCAGAGTCCAGGAAATATTAAAATACTCGAAGTTATATGACAATGTCAATTTCTTATGTCATACACACCGTCCCAGCTGATCCTTTCAGTAGAGCTAACTCTCCAAGGTTGAGACAAATTCTATAATTTTAATACAATTTAATAGAATTGTCATGGTAATTACCGGAATAATCCTCTTTCGGCTACAATACGACAAAACATAATTGGACATGTTAATTCGTAGATTGTAAATCGATGTACCATTGAATAATTCATATGACAGACATTTCTAATTTTTATGAATTTTATTCATGTGCAAAAGAATAAAAAACAAAGTGTGGAAGACGTCGGAGTTAATTTACAAAACCTGGTGCTGGTACCACCCAGTGGGGGGGGGGGGGGGTATGCCGTTGGACGAACACCCAATGACTCGAAAAGCTTAGGTATATAGAAGACTTCCTTACAATTTTTCCTAAGTCACGAAGCATCGGGTCAGTCTGGTTACCCACCACGTAACTTGGAACTGCACAAGTCCCACTACTAAATTAATGAGAACTATGCCACTGACGGCTAAAATGACGGTAGTCATTTTAAATCATAGAAGGGAAACATAAGCATTAAAGAAATTAGAATCAGCTCGGCTTCCTTATGCAGCGTAGCGTAACCAGGAAAACGTTTAAAAAACAATCATGTATTGGCGATAAAAAATGGCGAAAACCGCCGTTCGGAAAATTTATGTTTTGTATGGCTCGGAATTATTCGAAACGAACAGACGTTTTCCTCTTAAGCGAATGCGATACATTTATAGAGTTTTGATCAAGCAAACCGTAAAGACAAAACAATTCCGTTCGTTATTAGAATTATAACAGGCTTTTTCCTGCAGACTGACACTCGGGGAAGGTTTTTTATTTTTACGTCGAGGTCGCGTATCAGGGATATTCGCGGAATTAGGGCCTGTCCCGGGGGGCGAAAAATCGAGAAAGTGGGACTTATCGGCAACGTGCCACATTTAAAGTACAGTAGTTACTTTTCGAAAAACCAACGATTCAAATCCGTTAATAAGCAATTCCTACTTTCGACTCATCGCTGAAAGTACCGAGAAATTTGCCTTCCTTCCTTCCTCCTACAATTGACAATGTAAATAATTAAATAATTTAACTTCAAACATGTATACAGATAACTCAACTACAAATCGCATCACTCATTACCAAATTTGTGCAGAAGCCCGGGACCATTGTCGGAAAACAAGGTGAGAGATCGATGAAAACCAGGACCGACGAGTGCCAAGGTCGTCACCGGAAAGACGAGCAACACCAGGAAGAAAGCTTTTACGCTACTTTATATATATATATTTATTTAAGGAACAGGATTATCCAATCCAGGTGAGTGATTCGTAATATCACAGCAGGACTTGTTAATGTTAAGTAACCAATGCTACTTAGCAGTACCTCCTCCGTCTACCAGTTCACTCTTGCGTCGAAAATCTTTGAATCAAAATCAAATGCAAGTGTCGTGCGGCCAAGGATCGCGACAAGTTACACTACATACCAACAACTTAAATTAGCAATAGCTAAAATTGCAGTTTATTGTAGATGGAAGATGATTGATCCTGCGAAAAGGCATTATCCTTAATATTAGGGATAATTGAGATGCCAAGCAGTGATGGGTCCCCGTTCGAACACAATTTTATTTATTAAACGTTAAATTACATCATGTAGTTTTGAAGATTACATCCAATACCTGTTTCTGATATCGTTATTTCCAATATCCGCAATAAATGAGTAACGTTCATCCGCAATTTGCGGATTAAATGTTAATAAAAATTCTGCACTCAATTCGAAAGCGCAAGTGATATCTGAAAAAACCCGATATCATGGTTATTGAAATTTTTATATTTCACAAAAACCGTATGAAAATTACTCCCTAACTCCTGCACCAATAGAAATTAGTCAAGAGAGTATTTATTTCAGTGGGAATGCTTACACAGAATTCAAGATCCTTAAAATTTTAAGGCAGTTAAATCAAGAAACTTTGGACAAATTCAGAAAATCCAGATAAAAAATACGAACTGTTAAAAATGCCCTCTTTTTGTACAGAAGGCACTATCTCAGCTGTATCATTTTATTTTCCCAAATTTGATTCGATTGAATCAAAATTTAAATTAATTGCAGGAAAGAAAGTTCCAGGAAAAAGGGAAATGGGTCCTTGTTTGCGCTTCACACGTTAGTCCAAACCCAGTCAATACTAGATTTCTTAAATAGGTACATGGAAAGAACTAAAGCAATTGCACAAGCAATCTTTCGAGACGCTATCGAATTACAATTTGGAGTGATTACTACAATAATCGTGTAGAAAAAACTCTGGCTGAAACTGGCCTATTATCAGAAGGTTGGTGCAAAATCGAATAGTATACCAAGTTTACCATACAAGTCTAATTACGTTTGTATGAAAAGATATAACAAAAAGTGGAAACAATTCTGCTTTAGGATTTCTCAAAAGTTCTCAAGCAAAATCCGATTAAAGAATCGTCGGCATCCTGACTCTGCAATTTAAAAATATCGCGTCAATTCGTTAACCATACAAGAATATAAGGGAAAGTTTTCCCTGTACAAAATGTATGACTTGAAATATACAATGTAAATCGGTATCAGGAACATCTGAAACCTTTGAACGAAGGTGTTGAATCAAGAAACAAAGTTTTAACAATTGAATTGTAACATTCGACACAGCGCCTTGGACAAAAATGGTAACATTATATAGAAGGTACATCTCGTGAATTGGCTTCACATACAAAAGGACTATCATCTAAGACTGACGTTATTTCTACGGCGCCTTGAACTTATCAATAGAAGAAAAAAAAATTATTAAAAATTCACGAACCTCGGATCTTGACTCCTTTCATTCTTTGATTATATGCGCTGGCAAGTTTTTAATTATTACCGAACGTTTATGATATTTGCGAATCTAGTATTTAAAAATTCTCGACTCGAAATTTACATTTACTCTTAATAAACAATAATTTCGGCTTTAGCTTTCTGTAGAAAACGATAAATACGATCCGTACATTCGCGACAACATAACCATATTTCCGTTATAAGTTAATTTTACCTATAGGTTTGCGCCTATCCGGGATGATGGAATGGCCACACGTCGCGACACCTCCAGTGTACAGCGATAATGAAACAAAAATAAAAATTTGTAGCCGCAATTGCGGATATGGAAACGCGAGATATTGCAAAAACGACAACTCGGGCACGAAGTTACGAATTGGGACTCGCGAAAAGTACAAGGTGTGGCGCAGGTTATCGAGATCTGTATCGAGACAGCGATACTGCATAGTATTATTGTTCTAAAACTATTGTTCAAATACCACTTGGAATACATTATTTAATAGTCATTTTAGAATTGAACATTTACATTAGTTATGCTTAGTTTTAATACAGATCATGCAGTCAACACAGCCTCTGGAATGTCCACCCGATTCGGCCACAGCTATGAAGGGAAAATCATCCAAAGCTGTCGTTGCAGAAATTTTGGGTTGTACGAGAAAAAGAAGCAAAGTACAAGTTGTGTGAACTCGTGATACAGCAAAGTGCGTATGGCAGCACTTCCGCCACAATACGTCGTCGCGCGCACGAACTCGTTTAGGCGCGTATTTTAATCAAAACAGTCGAATGCTCGCGCCCTAAGGCTAAATCGGCAAAATCACGACTGCGTCAGAACTGCAAAATTGAATCGATTTTACGGGAAGGCCAATGTTTTGTATAAAAATTATACAAAGTAAAAACGCGATAGCAGTTGAAAAGAAATTGTGATAATAGGGCAAAGGCCACTATCGACAATAGCACAGTGACTCAAATTGCTACTGATCGAACGTTATAAGTGTCCTCTAATCACGACTGGGACACAAAGGGCCCATAATTATTGGAAAATCTGAACTCTGCCTCTAAACATTAATGGTCCAGAAGGTGAAGTGCGCTAACTTCATCAATAAGATGCCAATCAGAATTATATGTATCATCTCCTATTCTAATTAATTGCTCAACTTTTTGTTCATTACATCCATTTTTATGATATACAGGGCTTCAGGTGCAGTTTCTAACAATATAAAGCTGCATTTGATATCATACGAAATGTATGGTGGGCAGAAGCAACTCGTATTGGTGCGATCGATGAACTTATTGTTCGAAAAAATCCTGATATTTTAGCATTCCTTGAATTTATGGGCTATGAAAGATCGATGTTGTCAATGGCTTATACCAAATTATTGATACTCGATACAGTAGACAGACCACTTGTCAAATTGCTAACACCTAGCGAACGTGCAGAACTATAAAGTCGACACTATAAATGCCTATGCGCTGTAGCAAGAGCTATAGCTATGCTGGAACAGCCAAATATACAAAACTCAGAAACAGGTTCAGAGACGATGAAGGCTTTAGGTAGGAGAGCTGCTGAATACGCGCAGTTAAAGGCTAGAGTAGGACAGATAAATACAGCAGCAACTCGGAGACCAACTAGCTGAGGAAGCATACGAAGCCTGATGTCTGTTGTATCTCTCGTAACACAAATGATCAATCAGGACCAAACAATATGGAATATTCTAATCTTGGGACATAATCAACTGTTAATAACATTTATAGAAGACAATGTCTTGCAAAAATAAAGCAACACATAATTAAATGAAAATAAACTTGCTCGCTTATTTTAGAACAATTTTTAGCAAAAAATTTTGTTGGTCTGCATTTCGCATGTTGTGCAACGGTATATAAATTTGCAAATTTGCAAGAATCAGCAAGATAATTACCGAAGCATATAAAAAAGTAAAATTAAACAATATTGTTATAAGTAATAATGTCAAAACTACATCTTCCGACATCAACGATCGGGTACATGGAACGCGAGAACAGCAGCAAACATTTTCTGTTCAAAGTGAAAAGTAATTTATCGCGCGACTGCTAAATCGAAACGTACGGAAGGCCCCGTAAATCAAATTAAATATCCACTCACATTTGAAATATTTATGCAGGTATGATTTAAATACAAACAACCATAACTTGAAAATTCAAAATTTCTTATCAGCCGTTGTGCGAAATACGAAAGAGCGCCAAGCGAGTTTTGTGCGCCGCATTCGCGTTAATAAATGTTGAATATAAAGGCGGAAATTCACCCTTACCCATTGTTGATACAATTTGCATTCGATACATTTCGTATTTTCTACCGAATTTTATATTCCGTATAATATCAATGCATCCTATATAGACATGTACACGAGACAGGACAAATTCGCCGAGTAAAATCGGGTGCATAAAACAAACGATAATTGCAACGTAAGATCGTTACGTTTCCAGTATGTTTTGGTGTTTAATGTCAGTGTAACAAAACGTGGCAAATTTAAACACACGACGGCCACGTGCCTTAGTAAGGTGTTAGGGTTGTCAAATGAGAAAACTAACCCTATTGCTTTAATTCTCTTACTTTTTTACGTTTACTTGATGGAAGTTTTCGAATCGGGAAGAAAAAGTATAAAGGCGTATTTTCTCAGTAAAAAAAAAAACAGCACGTAGGGCCGATTGAAATCTATCGATTAAATTAGATCGGTATTGTTTTTTCCTCTGAATGCCTCGGATGTTACAACACTACGTTCCCGAAAACGCTTTCGCCCATGATTTGACACCTATATACGACAAATATTTCGATTCTCGTTAGCTTATATTTTGCTTAGCAGGTGGGATCCTTATTCGTTTTCCGAAAAATCCTTTCACCTGACACCCACCACCCACAATTCACGATGTTTATGTTTTAAACGTCTTCCTGCTGTTGTCGAGGAAGACAAAACAGCAAAAGGATACAGTATAAATACAACCGTCGTCGGAGAACGCGACAGAATTTTAGATTTTTTATTGTCGTGCTTCAATTTCCTCCGTTGTTCAAGCCGTGTGTTGAAAATAAAAATTTAAGCAACTGATCTTTCATTCACCTATTTTAACCTGAATCCATAAGGCGTCGTGGTGCGATTCACGAGTAAACATTGTGTATTTTTATTTTGATATAGTTTTCCACACCGTCGGCCGATACACGATACACGCGATACACGATTGTCTAAGAATAAATGCAGAGTTAAGATTAAGTAAGGTGAGTAGTTTTATATGGGTTATAAAGTTATAGGAGAGAGGATATATGGACATATAGAGAGAAGGAAAAGGTGGTTTAGGAGTAAAAAAAACAAATTACAAAAAATTAAAAAAAAATTAAAACGATTCAAGCAGAAATTACGATAGGGTTTAGAGCAAAAGCGTATTTAAAGATTTAATCGGCGCCCCAAGGGTACAATTAATTTGAAAGTGTTAAAATTGAAAGGTGAGTAAATTATATTCCAGGCGTCACATTTAAGAAGAGTTCAAATATATAACTAATAGGTTGAGAAAATGTGCGAATAAAAATAGGTACCCCGAGACAAATTTGTTAATAACAATTGGATAAGAGTACTACAAGTTTAAAGAACAGAGAAATATGGTCAAAGGGATAAATGTTAGAATTGGTGAGAAACAAACAAAATATATAGTTTATTAATCATGCATCATTACCGTACGTAATATTGAGTCAAGAAGTTCAGGTGCGAGTAAGAAAATAAAAGTATATACGCGGGAGACATAACGATTCCGGGTAAAAGTGGAGGGGAACTTTAATTGGAGATGTATTAAGATTGTTAAGATTTTTTTAAAGAAGAACGGCTTAGATAAAAATGTAAAGACTAAAATAATAAAATTTAATATACACATGCATAGAATTTCTTTTCTTACGTTTACGATTCAAATAAAGGTTTGTTTAAAATTTATTTCAGTTTTTATAAAACTCAATTGTATAAAATTTGAAAATTAAAATTAAAAAATTTAAAGTAAAACGCACAAATGTGATTTATACTACATCGATTGTCAGTTAGGGAATAAAAATTTGCTGTTAAGTTATTGAGAAAATATATGCTACGGGATAAGCCGTCGTATCGAGTAGTTGTTTTACTCTTTTGATAGACAACGACACGATAATAATAATAATATAAAATTAATACAAATATTAATTATTTTATTTAAAAACATAGTTACTTAACATAATAGTTTAAATATATTCGTTATTGTATTAATTGATTTATTATTGATTTAAATTATGTATTATTTATATTAAATTAAGTTCGTCTACAAAAATATTAAAATTCGCTATATAATTTCAAATATTAATATTAATTATTGTTTAAAATGACATTTATTAATGTTGATACGAGAAAGGAAAGATACGCGGATCATTCAAGATTCAGCGGAACAGAGAATAGAGCTAAAAATGGAGGTTAATATGTTTAGAAAAAAAATAGCATGTTATATAGAATGATACAGTTAAGATTGGTTAAATTATGTAAAATATTTTTTCAAAAAAGTAGTGTATGAGAATGTATTTATTACAAATAATGTAAATATTATTCATAAAAAAAAAATACAATTTCATTCCTAGTTCATCTTAAAAAAATTGTTTTTATAATTTTTAAATAATTATTTTAAAAACTTTTTAGATCCGTAAGGTTTAAACAAAAAATAAGTCAGTTTTTACAAAACAAATACGTCGACTAAATTAAAAATACTGAAATATTAAAATTATAAAAAGTATTTTTAAGTTATAAATGAAATCAAAATATCAAGCGTAGATCGGTTTTGCATATTCACGTGCAGGATAAAAAATTATAGAGCAAAAATATAAATAGATTTCGTGAAAAATCCATAAAATTTTTTATAATTTGTTTTAATATTTATAATTTTTTATAAAATGAAAATTTTTCAATAAATAAGAATTCGAAATTAATCTAAAATATGAAAATAGTTTAGTTATTCCGAATTTGAAAATTTTATAAAAAATAAAAAATTAATGTACATCGTAATTCATTTTTTTAACTTTCCTTCAAAGAACTTGGAATGAAATCATGAACATAAATAAAAGACAAACGTTGCAGACTTTCGTAGGTTTTGAGTAATTAAGGCTTCCAAAAATGAAACATTGAATAAAATCTTGAATCAAGAGAAAGCATTTCTATTTTTGTTTTTTATTTATTTTTTATATATTTTTAATTTTATTTTATCTATTTATTTATATATTTATACTATAAAATCTGCATATTAAACTGATAAAAGGTAAATAATGAATAAACTAAAGCAAATTAAATAAAGACAATTGGAATGGAATGCATTAAAATCTTAATAGCGTGCATCTATTTTTTCTAGAAAACCAAAAGCGAATACTCACGAATTGCGGCCTTTACTTTTTGCTTAAAGGTGTTTTGTTGGTGATACAAGAATAATTTATTTGACATTGAATTTCTTGTCTGTTGTCCGACGCAGAATTCGTTACCGTAAGATGTTGCGAACGCTGCACGACAGTTGTTCCTTCGCCGTCTTTGTGTTGATGAACAATTCGGGAATTCTCTTTCGAAGTCCATGAGCCCGTGGAAAAATCTGGATAATCCATTCCAAACACCAAAAATTACCCCAAACGACTGTGTAAAAAGGAATTGCAGTTTCGCTTTTTATACCGTTTTAATTAGACTCCTCCTCCTTTCTCATGCCTCATTGTAACTGGTGAATTTCGGATTCGTGCAAACAAATAAGAAACGTCGAAACCTCTTTCGGGGAGAAAACAGCCTTTAGCGTTTTTACGGGTCTTATGCCCGTTAAGCTTCTCCCCCACTTCTCATTTCTTTGTCCCTCCTCATTTCACTTAATGTCTCCCTCTCGTTACCTCATCCAATAGTTGATCCCCTTTCGCCACTCTTTACTGTTTCGCATTCCAAACCGTATAAATCTTTTTATTGCCTTGCTGTGGTGTTCCGTTACCCTTCTCATGTATTCGTACAAACGTAAATATATTTACTTTATCTCCTTTACTGGAAATAAAACTTCTAAGAATTAGAAAATCAAGAGGATTAAACAACTAACATAAATGAATCTTATAAACTTGCAACATATTAACAAAGCTTATCGAGGGAAAAATATGACGAGGCATAATTTTTATTTATTATAACACATTCACGAAAAATGGGGGAGAGACTAATGAAATTAAAAGTTATATTCCTTATAAATTATACTCTCTCTTTATAATATTAACACTGTTTTAACAAAACGATAAATAATAAGATGTAGTTTAAAGATAGTTTAGCACTTGATGCGTTTCAACAAAACAACATTTTTTATATATTTTACAATATTTACATAAGCAGGTTTAATAAATAATATCACAATGAATAAAGCTTTTCAAAATTAATAAATATTTTCTATGTAATCCTACTTTTCTATTTCGATTTAAAAATAATAATTTTTCATCATTAGCAAGCCATTTATTTTGTTTTTAAATAAATAAATAACCCTTGTCTAAAACGAAACTGATTTTATACATTTTGTGATTGTGGCGTATATTTTTTAAAGTACATTTCGGGATAAATAAAAAATTTTGTTTTTCCATGTAATGTCGAGTAAAGTTCACGAATATAATGTAAAACGTTATAAACTCGTAAAGTTTAAAAAAAAAAACCATAATAATACTAGAATTTTTTAAGCAAATACTTCATTTTCACGCGCAAGCGCGATATTTGAATTCAGAGACGTTCACCTAAGGGATGAGTCCACGATTTTATCAGTCCGAGTTCGACGTGTTTCGCAAGCGGCAGTGACTCAAATATATTTGCGCTTTCTTGAGAAAAGAATTCAAAATAACACGATGACCTGTAGTGCGCGAATTGGGAACTGCAAGTGAAAGAGGAAATGGGAGATTAGCCGTGCGGATGGTTTAATTGCGTAAATCCGTCTGTCTTGAGCGAAAATTAATTTTTGAGAAAATGGCAAAATTTATCGCGAGTATAAAGGCTATCATAACGCGATTAGTTTTTGCCTCTCATGGCTTTATAGCCATTTGGCAAGTCACAAATTTTAAGCGAAATCCAATTTATTGGTATCTGTGCTGCCCTATAATATTACTGTTCTTCGAGGGAATTTTCACTTTAACGATCAAAGCAAATCAAGAATGGAAATGGTAATTCACCGATCTTTGAAAATTAACTTAAATCAATAATTCTTTCTTCGACTCTTCGATGCGCAGATATAATTTGATCGATCATTTTCTATTCGATTCGCCATAAATATATTTAATAAATTTCTGTTACTTATGAAATTAGTCACGCGTTCGTTAAAAATATAATCCACCAGCATGCATTTTACAGTGCAGGAGTAAACTTGGGTCGTATTTAAAAAAAGTTCAGTAGTGGAAAACGCATACGTAGACGAGTTAAAACGGTTAATAGTCACATTTTTAAAATTTAGAAAAAACCAAATGACTAATCATTATGCGGATTATGAAAGTATCGCGCTATAAATGAATCCTGGAATGTGTCACAACAATGTAATATATTGTTTTGTAAACATACCAACACATGGTATGGCAACGGAGTAAATAATAGTAATAAGCGTTGGGCAAATTAGTAACGCGTTTTAATATAACAACACGCGCAGTCGACGAAAAAACAACCGCGAAACGAAAGCACGAAATTACAATCGCCAATCAATTAAGTGAGCAAAAAGAAGCCACAGGGATTACCGGTCACCTCGACAGATACCGAATCCGTTAATTTAAAAAACGAGGTTCGCAGCTGGCCTCGTTCGTGCTCGATTCTTGGCCTCGTTCTTCCACCCCGCCTGTCCTTCTCCCCATAAAAGAGGGTGGGTAAATGGGAAAAGTCATAAGACGCACCGAGACCTTGGCACGGATCGGGCAAGAGGATAAAAAGACTCGAGTCACGGACATTCGTTTGCAATCCCCCCGAGTCAAGACGAGTGTCGTTCCCCGCAGTTGGGTCTAACGAACCGCGCCGGTCGTATCGAGCGAAACGCGGGCGAAACGCGGGCGAAGACTCGCGTCGGTCGCGTATCGAAGCAGAGAGCGATGAAGGAAGCGCCGCTGTCGGGGGTGTGTTTCCTCGCGAACGACTCAGGCTGACAGGCGGAAATTGTGCATTAGCGCTCGCTGCAGAGCCGGGGGGGGGAGTGCCGTCGCACACCCCTTTGCATTCGCATTGTGTCGCTCGCGCTACTCGCCCTCGTTTCGCACTTTATCGGGGCTCGACTCTTCTTCAACTGGGTCGTTTCGGCGCGGCTTTCGGTTATCGCTGCCCGATCACCTTGACAGGTGTGCGCGGCAAATCCGAGACGGAATGCGTAAGCGCAATGGGCGAGCAAAGCTTCGTGGGCAGAAGAGTGCCGTCCCCTATCTTTAATAAATCTAATGTATTTTATCTATTTTTTACGTTTGCGGCCAGATAATCGAATAATCTCAAATTGCCGAACGGCTTAAGAGGCCAACTGATATCTGCGATAAAATTGCCCAAGTAAAAAAAAGTATACCTCAAAAGGTACAAATTCGGTTACGGAGAAATTCGCAAAAGCCTAGATTTTAAAAACAATCTCCCGAACATAAATGTTTTCTATGCCAACGCTTGCATTTTTTATTCATTTTCACAGTAACATACGGGGGACGCGCGATATCTTCAAAATTATTACATGCTTTTAATATTGGTTTTTATTTTTCACTTTTCAAAAGCGTATAAAATGGAAGATTAAAGACCATTTCGTACGAGCAATCGGTGCATTGATTCATTATTAAATGGCGTAGTAGTTCATTGTTATTTCGAAGATTAAAAAAATTTTTAACAATATCAGTTATTACTAAGTGCGACCCAATACATTACTGCTTTTACTATGTTAAAATTTTCAACTATACGCCGATCTGAATTTAAAATGCGTAGTTTCAAATCAAGTTTGCATGCAATTATATAACAAACGAAGTAATATAATAAAAGTTTCAAGTTTTACGAGTAAAAATTTTTAGTTAAATTTAATCATTTTTTGAGAAACTCGAAAAAGTAGAAGGGGCGAATAAAATTTACATTTTATACTCTTTTTTTACTTTATTTATAAAACTATTTTAAAACAGAAAAAAAGAAGATATTCTTAATACACATTACGCGAAAGTGTTTATTTATAACAGTATGATTTTGAGCAGCCAATAACGAATGACTATCGATCTGTTCCGTGAATGTTTCGTGTATATGAATATTGATCTAAATCAAAGTAAAACCAACTCATACTACTAAATTTTACCCAAAAAAAAAACTATTGTCATCGTCACTTGTGTTACTGCTCTTTTGTTTAAAAATACAGCATCGAAGCACGTGATAATTTTCCTTCGGAAACGAAAGTGACGCACGACCGTCTTTCTCTGTCAATTGATAAAATTGACGTTACGCGATTTCCATAATCGACTAAATTTTTTTAATTAAACATAATTATATTTTCGTGCACGTCATAATGCAATATAATTTTATGTACCTTGTTTAATTATTTCAAATTGATTTATTAAACTTCTCGTAATATAATAGATTTTCGGAAAAAGGAAAAACAGCGCAAAAGCGTACAGAGAATAAAGTTTCTATGTTGTCTTAAGATGTCGATGACAATTGCTAATATCTCTATTCATAAAATAGTAAATTCATTATATAGATATTTTTTACAAATTTACAGGTTTTGTCCGTCGGTTTTTCTTTATTTAGGAAGTGTCGTACCTGCAATTTGGCTTCTCGAGCTCGACAAAGTTGATCGCAGATTAAAAAACCTGGGTTCGAACGTCAACTTCAACGACACGTTAGATCTGACAAACCTGGAGGATCTAAAGCAGCTGCAAAAAACTTTAGGCGTAAGACCGCGCATTTTCTGTTTTAACCCGTAAACGAGGCATCGGCTAAGCGGGCAACAAAATGTTAACAGATGAACATCCGACTGCCGGACATCCAGATCTCCACCGAGACCTGGGTGACGCTCATAGAGCAGTTTCTAATGCTTATCCTGATAATCGGACGCTGGATGCTGCCAAAAGGCGAGTTGACGCGCGATCAGCTGAGTCAGCTGTTGCTCGTCTACATCGGCACGGCCGCGGACATAATCGAGTTCTTCGACTCCTTCAAGGAGGACAAAGTGGCGCGCGAGCCTCTCCTCGTCTACCTGACCCTCGGCATATGGGCTTGGTCGCTTATGCAATTCACGGTCGTACTTACGGCCACCAAGTCCAGGAAGTCGCGGCTGTCGTCGGGCACGGCTGTCAGGAGAAAAGTGCCGACTAAAACCAGCTGCTGCAGTATCGACGTCTGGGCTATCGGCATCAACATGATCCTTCAGGTTGTTACCGCCAATCCCGTCGTTACACTTCAATATGTCTTATCGCTTTTTGCAATAACTGTTTAAGAATGAAAGTGGTGATTATAAATTGCCCTGATCAGTTTGAGAAGCGATAAATGCCACGCAAAAATACACCGAGAAAAAATGATGTTACGGTTATGTCGCAACGAATTAAGATTACAGATGGATTTCAAAGATCTTGTATCATTTAAAACATACTCTCGACGCTTGTATAAGATTGATAGTCGAGTAATTTTTTAATAAATTATAAATGCGATACGTATCACAAGTTTCACGCGTTCCTGCTCAAATTAAAAATCAAAAGCACCACTGTCGAATCCGACCGTTTCGTTGTTTTTACACGACCGAGCGCGAATAACGAAGAGCTATTGTTTCTTAAAGCTCTCATTAGCGTTAACGCGTTACTTTGACTCGTTTTGGCATTTCCAACGGCTGAAAAGTTAAACGACCGTCGCGGAATAGCGAAGAACTCTTCCTCAGTTTTACTCGTCCTCGCGAACTAAATGAAAATCCGAGGTCTTTCAGGACGGTCCTTTCCTCGCCTTCAGGCTCATCCTCATAATCCACTACAAAATCGTCAGCTACATGAACATCTTCTTCACGTGCAAAAACACCCTGGTGATACTGCTGCAGCTCTACCGTCTGTACGTCGTGCAGAGCGAGACCAGGGCGCGACGTCGAAGGCATCGTCAGAAGCAGCACTACGACAAGTACGAGATCGGCAACATAAGCATAATATCGCGGCCAGACACGTGTGCCGGGAAAAAGTACGCGAAGCGGCGGAAGAACGACGACAGCGACAACGACGACTACTACTACTACCAAGAGAAGAAGCGGAAAAAGAAATGCCCCGGTAGAGCGAAAGACGTCGAGGCAAACGTCACGCAATCCGAGGACTTAGACTCCGAGGCCTCGAATCATTACGAGTCGTCGTCCGCTAAAAAGAAGGCCAACAACAACCGCAGGTGGGTTCCTCGTTTCTTTTGCCTTGCTTTTCCAATTGACAAACTCCGCGTGAAATCCACCGCTACTTCTAATACCTCGTCGACCCGCTATCCTTTGAACTGTTTTAAGACGTATATTTATGTTTCCGGGCGAACTAAAAGATGCAAGTTCAAAGCGCACATTTGCAATGCGCGTAACCTATATTTTTTATCGTTGAAACTGTAAGTCGATACTGCATCCCGATGGGCAGTAAGAGTTGCGTCTCTCGGAGTTGGTTCGACGCGTGCATATACCGATGTTTTGCCGAAGGTTGTCGATTACAAAAATTAACCAATTACGTAGGAAAGCAATCGCTGCATCAAACATATTAAGTAAATCGGTGACATTGATCGCGATAAGTAGGACAGCAGTGGTAAATAATAAGAGTCGTACAGGCTAAGGAACAGAAACCGTTTCAGAAGATTACGGCAAGAGACGGACTGCTCGAGGTCGAATCCGAGGTCACCGTCGCGAGGCCGTCAAAAGCACGGTCACGATGACCGTAGGAGAGCTGAGCAGCATCGACATCCGGATAGCGGAGAGCCAGAGAAAAGGTCGAGCTCGGAGAGACCGCGACAAAAGTCAACGTCCGAAGGCAGCAGCAACCGGGTTAAACCTCGCCGCGAGGAGTCCAAGTCGCGGCGGCGGCGGCGCCGGGGCGCAGAGGACGGCAAACCCCGAGACAGAAGACACGCCGAGGAGAAAGACAGCGAGAACACGAGCGAGGATAGCGATAAATCCGAGTCCGAGGAGAGGAAAAAGTAATCCTTTCGTTATAAATACCGTTGTTGTTCGTCTGTTACTGGCTGAAGAAACACTTTGCCGTGTTGTAGAGCGCGACGACACGCAATTTAGCGTGAAGTTTACTTTGGATAAACATACGCGGATATCTGCCAAAGTCGGCTTCTGGCACTGGTTGGCGTTTTCGGCAGAATGCTAAAGTGTCTCGGGCACGTTTCGCTACTGAATTAATATAAGACGAATTTTCACGAAAGACAAAATAATTCTGATCGTGAACAAAGCAGTTTTTTAAAAAAATTTCAATTGTTTTGCTATAATGGTCGATACGTTTATTGTAGCATTGCAAAAGTTGGTAATTTTCAGGTAATCATGCTCGTTTTCCCAATCGCATTTCACGAACTTTTCTCCCGGTAATTACGTAATCAAAATGTTTTCCAATTGTAAACGTTACTTTACGCTTTTACTCGGAATTATTATTGAGCTTATTACTTTGTGGATAATTTAATTTCGAATAATTTCCATTTCGTCAATTATATTACACCGTATTTCCACTTCGGTAATTTATAAAAATTACGTAAAAAATAACTTTCGTATAAATATAAAATACTAGAACGGAATATATTCAGCTCAAATGTTCCGCGCGTGTTTCAATTCCATTCTTATTCCGAATGAAAACTTGATTCCGTCAGGATTTGCATTTCGCGTTACACTCCGACATTTACAACAATAGTAATCTAAATTATTTTTCGGAACAATCTGTTTATATTTTTTACCACATCCGTGAGTCTCGTCTACTCCTAAAACTCTAAAACTCTTGTCGGTAATGGTTTCGAAATATTCGCACAAATCAGTTGCTGCGAAGCGCGTTTATTTTACCATTAAAGCAATCGGCAAAAATGGATTCGGGTAACGTCGACGAATAATTGAAAATTGCTACTTTTTTTAGAGATTATCGACGGAAGAGAAGGTCCGACAGAGATTGACAACGAAGTCTCGGCATCATCGCACTTTTCTTTCTTTACTCGGCCATTCTAATGGGTTGCTTGCTTCTTATTCACGCTGGAATCAACGGTGGACTCCTGCTTACGACGAGGAAACGCTTTCGTTCGCTCTCCAATTCCACTTGGGGAGTTTTTTAACGTACTTTACGTACCTTTTTATTTTTTAAATTACGTTTTTTTCGATTAATTTGAAAAAAAGTAATTGCGTATAGACTTTTTTTGAGTCGTTGATTAAAAATGATCGCGAGCGAGGCTTTGTTATAAATAGAAAAGGGTTGTTCACTATTATTAGAAAGATTGACGATGTTTAAAAAATTGTAAATAAATAATTATGTTCAGCATTGATCGCTCGTTATAAATGTAGTTTTGCGTTATTGTTTCATAGCGAAAAAGCTTGTATACTTTGGAGGAAATAATAAGAAACGATTTTTTTAAATTATGATTTTATTTATTATTAACATTTAACTTATGACGTTTACGTTTTATATACATGTTTTAAGTACACTTTATCATTAAATAGTTATTTAAGGTTATGTATTTAATTAATTAAACGAATCCATGCATACATGTTCTTAAATGTAATAAGAAATCGCATAAAATGTACAAAAAGTATTTTATAAAAATGTTACTCTATCGGTAAAAAATAGATTATGACATAATGCCGTTGCAATATAAAGAAACTTTTAACTCGTTTTGTTACCAATTAATTATTATAAATAATGTTTAAAACCTGTTAACAAAGTTGATAATTCTTTTCAGTAATCTAATAATAACAATAAAGTTGAAACCTTTGTAAATCTCTGATTATGCGATAATTTTCGTGCTTAATTCTTAAAGGAACGCAAATTATCAGGTTAAATTTTTGGGATCTTCGAATAAATCGATACTTTCATCAGCGTTGAAATTTTGGAAGTAGTGAACTAAATCAGTGGCGAAAGTTTGGGCCTCTACAAAAAAAGAGAAATTTATTAAGTAATAGGATTCTTACAGTTAGTGCTTCTAACTTTGAATTTTAAGAATATAAATCGGCTATTTCTGAAGAAAATTATGTTTGTTAATTATCAATTTATAATTGTATTTGAGTAAGTTCAATCACCTAGACGATGTGCAAAATTAAATAAATTTGTATATCGTACAAATCTTTTTATTATAAAAGTACTGTCTGTTATTACGTCAAGAATCCTACAACAATTTCAAACACCTCATTATATCAGTTTTTGCCTTTTTTTACAAACTCTCCCAACACTAATTTTAAGTTGGCAAGCTTTCAATTTTAAATTATCAGTTGGAAGAAAGCCGCAATCGACGTTTTCTTTACGTAATCGTCGTGAAAAATCCGAGTTGAATCAATAACTAGTGTGTAAACATCAATTGGAATCTTTAAGATCCTTTTTTTACTATATTTTAATGATTAAAAATCGATAGACTTCAACCTTCATTGCACGCAAATTGTTTATTCTTCGCAAAAGCCATTTGCTTTCCTGTCATTTTTTCACGAAAATAGCGAAAGCTCGCTTGGCTAACTTTACACCGCAGATAAAAAGAAAAAAAAGAAAAAAAATGCGAGGGGTAATTACAAAAAGCGCTTACACCAGTTAGATAAACAAGGCCGGAGCATCAATAAAAGCTTTGCATATACCCTGTTTTTCGTGTTTCTGATCTACTTCCATCTTTATTTCTGGCCAGGGCGCCTCCTTTTTGGACAGGTCGAGCACCTCCGACAGGTGATCTTCGGGGGCCAAATTTCTGAAGCCAAAGTCGCCCCCGTTGCACTTGTTGGAGCTGATGCCCGGGTTGAGCCGGAACAAGCCCGGGGTCTCCGGTGCAAGTCTGATCGAAGGGAATCCTCTGCTGACGTGGTGCACTTGCCGCGGCTGCCTGCAACCCTTGATCGGGTTGCCGCCGTACGTGCGCGGCGTCTCGATCGCTACCATTCCGGACTTCACCAGTTTCTTGCGTATGTTCATGTCCGCCCAGGAGACGCTCGGACTAGGGCTCACGGAGGTGATGGTCGAGGTTTTCTCGGCGGACGTTTTGGGTGCATCTGATGCCCTTACGAAGAAGAGTTTTCCTACGCGCGTTCATGTGCAAATGTAGCTTCAATGTAGTTTTACTGACATTTCCCCTTCTTTTATCGCGCGTCTTTAATTTAACTTTTCAAATTAACTCTCGTTCGGGTATTTTTCTCTTTCTTTGTTATTGCGTGTGAATTGTAAAGTGCTTTTGATTGTCAAGATTTTATTATTATAGGTTCAGTTGTACCGAGCAGTTTGCAATTAAGAATTTCGTTTAAAAAAAAAATATCAAAAACGTGTCTATTGCAATTAGAACGCCAAAAATGGTTGCGGGAGTATTTAACAAGTTACAAAAACAATTTTCTTCGTTTTATTTTAAGATATTACAATAGAATATTACACTATTGATAATAATAATAAACTTTTAATTTGTGCACTAAGGCATCGGAATGATTGTTTGTTGAAATATAAACTCGACAAACGAATCAGATTTTAAAAAGTTTTTTTTAGAAAATTTAGATACCGAGAGAAAAACTTCCAAAATTTTAAAAATATTATTGTTGAAAATTGAACATTGATAATTTGTTATTGAGTCGACGTTTTAAATATTGTAAATTTACGCCCCCTGTCTAGACTATGTATGATAATTTATGAATTTTTTAATAAAATTCCATTTATTCATAGTTTCAAAATTGAAGTGCTTAATGCATCTTCTGTTTCAATGATTAATAAAATAATCCTTTTAATAAGCAGTTTAAAAGAGCACTATTTTGCTTATTTTGCGATTATTTAAAACATTGTTATTTTAATTTATTATGAATTTGATAAGCTGTATCGGAAATAATGTTTTTACGTTAATTCATTCGTTTTAAAATCACGTTTTTTCAGGCATTTCGTTCGCAACAACTAGAATGTAGCATCGAGTACAAAATGAGAGAAAGTAGGCAAGTAAAATTCGAATTCATTAAAGCATAGAGCTGCTTACATTGCGCCTTTCCGACACTTTGACGTTCTTTTACGTGAACAGAGACGTTATTTTGCATTGCTTAAGCAGATGAAGAAAATGGGATACCTTTGGGGTTGCCTTTGATGGCTTGAACGCCGCAGAAGGGAAGTGCGACCGGGGCGGTGGCGGCGCGCGGCATTATCAGACACTTGGAGGGATTCGACTGGTTGGGTGGGTGCGCATGTGCGAGGGTAACGCTGCGCAAATTCCTGAGCATCTCTTTGGACCTGAGCATGAGCCGATTCGTCGTGTACTTCTGCTGGTAGTCGTCCTGGGGACAAACCCTGTGACCGAATTGCTGAAAACTGCTTTCGAAATGCTGCAGTCGTTCGAGCTTGTGCATTTGTTCAAACTGTTTCTGCTGGTGCTGGTGCTGCTGGTGCTGCTGATGCTGCTGATGCTTTTTTTGCTGGTGCTGCTGTTGCTGATGAGTCAATTCGAAGTTCTGTACGTGCGAGTACAAAAATAGAGGATTGACATTTCACACTTAATCTAAAATTGATGGCTTTTGACAATTTCGCGAAATGAAAAGGAATTTTGTTTTAAACGAGTATCGAACGAGGGGCGGCGATGTTAAATAGCCTTGAAGCATTTATTGCGTAAATTTTCAAACTTGCAGATAAGCTTGAAATTATTACCAGAAGAGTCGCGTAATAACGCTCGCTTATTTCAGTGCAATACACACGAAAAGCTGAATAATGTAAAAGTTTTAAATTGCATGTTTATCGAAATTGATTTTTAAAAGTTTTATTCGAAGAACATTTCTCTGAAAATGTACGAAAGATGATTGAATCGAGAAATGTTCTGTCGCTGATTCAATTAGAGTTGCACCGGTGATATTTATTAGAATTGCATATCTAATTTCATTGAGTAAATTATAGCAAAAATAAAAATTTAATTGTCTTAGGCTTTTCACAAAAATCTTTTTTTTTCCTTTTTTTCCTTCGGGAAGGGCAGCGAATTCTCCGGAGGAAAGTGAATGTACAGGCACAAGGAGCACACGTTTTCAGCGCAAAAAATTATTTACAAAATAAAACATCGAAGCAGATATTTATTGTAAAAAAACACGCGCGATAAATGTTGCTTCAAGGGCGCACAGTCCTGAATGTCATTCACTAAGTGGGTACAGCACGCGAAGGCGCGGGGAAAAACTTCTCGGTGAGGGCTTACCGCGCGGGGCTGCTCCGGGATCGAGGAGTGGACGTTGATTCTGCACTGGGCCGGTATCCTGGGCCTCTCGTAAAGGATGCTCGAGCCCAGCTGCTGGCGGACGATGGCGGCAACGGCTTTTTGGCGGCCGTACTGCACCGGCGCCGGGACGTCGCGGCGGCGGTCGAGGGAATCCACCCGCGGGTCCACGCGCACGATCTCGATGTGAGCCTCGGCGTTGATCTCGCGGTAGCCCACGCCGTCGAAGCTCGCGAACAGCCGCCCGTTGTACTCCGCCGCGAGGCCAAACTGCGCGTCAGGTCGTGCTTTTTAGTACTTGACGCGTGAGAGCTACGGTTAATCGTGCGCACCCTCGCGCGCTTTTGTGGTGGTTACGCAGGGGCGGCTAAATGTGGCTCTAAGTTCACCAAAGCTTCCTTCGTTTTGGAAATATTCGCGAAAAGCGTCGATAACACTTGCATCCAGCGCTTAAAGCTGTTACTCGTGCTGACTCGCGTTCCCTTGTTATTAGCGCGAATAGCGAAAAATGTTTGCACTTGTAAGAGCAAATCGTTGGAGAATTTAAAGTTTAAATAATTGGCAAATATTTGTTGCTTATTGTCTGCTTTTCAATTGTGCGATGCGCAAATTTATTACCCACGAGGAAAGTCAACGAAAGATCATTTACCGCCCCTGTGATCGAGCGATGTTTGTCACGAATATGATTTGTCATAATATTTACAAACGAATTGCAATATACGATAGGTTAACATTATTGATAGGTTTACATAATTATAAATTGTTGCAGCATAGATAATTGATTTAAAAAGTCTTAAAATTCAATTACAAATAGTTATGTTTATGATGAAACAATCAGAATAAATTTTGAGAGGTAAAGAAATATTTTCACCCGAAATTTAAGCGAGAAACAGCGGTAAACATTTTTTCACACGTTGTAAAAGAGTGTAATTATTTTTGAAAAACTTTTCTCGAAAAATATCACTGCATTCACCATTATTTAAATAATTCTCAAAATGTCGCTTGACCATTTATTATTCGATTGCGTAAAATTAAATGACAATATTAAACTAACGTCGATCGAAAGGCACCAATCCCTGGGATAAAAAAGTAAAATACTTTTTAAAATATACCTCGTTTTTAGAAACTTAACTAGAAAATATAAAACAATTTTTATTCAATCAATGTGATCGGACTCGAAAAAAACGCTAATTTTAAATTATAGTTATAATGCTATCCGATATAAAGTAATAATCTAGCAAGAACCGATCGAAGAGTCTCTGCCGAAGAATCTTCGCGGAAAATGAAGACGGTTATTCGAGTATCGTCAGGTCGTAAGAATCGAGATCAACGTTAAACTTTGTTGTCCAAGAGATCGTACGTCGAACGCACAAGTTCGAAAGAAGCGCCTCGACTCAGGGCGAGCAACGAGCGTCGCCGAAGTGCAACCGCGAGTGCTCCTCGCAGAGGGTGTGCGCGTACGCACCTGGGGATGATACACCGGGCGCTCGTGCATCCCGTGAACCGGCCACTCTTTCCACTCGATCTCGTCGCGCCTCGTGGGAGCCTCGTACGTCGCCCCGACATTGTACATCTTGCGGGTGACGCTGCGGGTGTTCATGTAAGCCGTGGGTCGGGACCGTCTCGTGCCTTGGTCTGACCCTGTACCGGTCCGTTTCCTGCTTCCGAGCAGCCGTTGCCTCGTAACCGTGCCTGTGCGGCCGTCCTTTCCCAGGTCCTTCCGGGCTGCTGACCGTATGGGGTTGCGCCGGACCTCCAGCGTCCTATCGACGGTACCCCGGAAAATTGTTAATTTTTTGTTGCAATTCTTTGCGGAAGGGCAAGCACCCGCGCCAACGTTCGTCTCCTCTTGGAGTCTACGGGCGTAAGGGACTGGACTGCGCGCGGATTCGGAGCAAAAATAGAATCAAAGCCCGATTGTCCGGAGCGAGCAGATAAGGGCTGTGTAATTTTATTTGTCCCACCACCGTAAGCTCTTATGATCGATTGAACGTTAACTCATTATTCTTCGAGGCAAGTATGAACGTACGCGTACGAGGATAACTATGTAGCTTATTGCTATTGGATCTAAAATTTCACGGTTGCACGTATTAATACTGTGTGTCTATTTGGTTTCAATTTGCTTTGAATTCGTTGACAGAAGGAAAGGTTTGCACGAGCGTTTGTTGCGCTGCGTAGAAAACTCGTAAACTCTTCCCCGAGCACCTGATTTAATCATTACGTAAGCAACAATTTGCATTGATAAGAAAATAAAAAGGTCTCACTTCTTATTGCGAATTCTTTGTGAAAGCTTTCTCGGCCTGTCGCTACTACTTTCCGCCCTCGAGCTTCTTTCCTCCTCATCTTTGTGAGGATTCTTCGACTCCACCTGTTTGATAAGGACGGTACCGGGTGGCAGCCTCCGCAATATCTCAAGGCCTTCGCGCTCTTCGGACTCTTGGGGCTTGTTGCTTTTGCCAGCTTTATAGAAAAGAAATACAGCAGGCAATAACGACATGGATTGGGGGCTCGCGTAGCTATTAAATATGCCGTCCATCGACTAATCGCTAATCCTTAACGCTTACCGAGTCGCTAATAATTCTGTTTAAAAATTATAATTTTATCGACTCTTCCATCGGTAATTATCCGCAATTTTAAATTTCTCATCCTGAAAAACTCGATTATTACTACTTAAATTCTTGTTTAAAATAACATTTTACACTTAAGCTTTCTTTTTTTTAATGATTTCTATATATGCAAAAACGATTGAATTATCTGAACAATAATAAAAAATAACCTTCTCTTTGCACTATTTTATATAAATTTCTATCGACAAAAATACTTTCATCTATATTACAGGCTCTATATTAAAAATGCTTAATTTTTTACGGCTAATAAACTTATTGCTAATCTTAGTAGCTTTTAATTTTCATTTTAAAATAATAATTTAAATAATTAATGAAAAAATTGTTTACTTTTGTCTTGAAAAAAAAAGAAGAGCGTACATTCTACAATAATTTCGGCTGATTTTGATTTATATTTACACGACATGCACATATTTAATTTCGGGATTTTTCAATACTAAATACAGACGTTCAATTAAAAAACTGTTAAATGACCGATAAATCAAGAATAATTTTTAAATAATAAATACAAGCAGTAGTGATATTTAATTTTTTGACAGAATAAAGCTTGAAGCTGATTACTTTAGCTTTTTCGTGTAAAACTTTTAAAAAATAACACGAAATAATAACGTTTGCATAAAATTGCAACAGCTTGCACCAAAATGTACTAATGCACGTACTGTTCAGCTCCAGTATACCTTTCAATAAATATGAAAGAATAACATCTTGCACATTTTACATCATGTTGTTTCCAATCGAGCTTTTAAATGAAAAGTAGAAAAACGTGATTGAAAAGCTGAAATTACCGACGCGTATAAATTCGTTTTTTACTGTAACGTGCTTTTTCTAAAGTTTGTCTGCGTTATGGTTTATAGTACGAACGAACTCTCTCAGCCTCGAGTGCGTAGTTGTATTGGAATCGTCGATACATCCTACATTCAATTATTACGAATGACTACTAATACCAGATGGGAACTGGATTTTAAGAAAATACAGTGTCTGAATTGGAACATTCCCCACCAGCCAGAGTCATTTAAGTATAGATTATTGCATTTGCGAAAAAAATATATGCACTTGCGAACATTGTTTACATTATTTTCTAATCGGGTTTGAATTGGTGAAAATGACCTTTTCAACTTTTTTCTCGTCGTGCCCATCGGCTTTTAAATCGTCTCCTCGTAGCGAAAACACGAGGCTTACGAATAAAATCAAAGCAAGCGTTAAAGAGCCCCGAAGAAAAAATCGTTAATACCGTCAAACTTATCGACTAATTTGCAAACAGTTGAAACGTGTACGAGTTATTGTATTCATCGTTGCTCGCGAAGGGAGCGTCGTAAAGCACAGCATACATCCCTTATTAAAAGACTCTAGACAAGGATGAACGGCGCGACCGCGAAATAAAGTTATTCTAACCAAGCTCGTCCTCGGTGCCGAGGTCAAGGTTCAGCTGTCGCTTAAGTGCCATCTTGGAGTCACGGTCACCAAGTTCGATGATCCTCGTGACCTGCCCCTGCACACGCTGCTGCTGTTGCTGTTGCTGGTGCTGCTGCTGCTGCTGCTGTTGCTGTTGCTGGTGCTGCTGCTGCTGTTGCTGGTGCTGCTGCTGCTGCTGCTGCTGATTTTGATGCTGGTGGGGTCGGTCGTGCGCATGGAGTAGACGCATCGGCAGACGCCTCGGTACCAGGAGCTCGAGATTCTCGACGAGCGCGATGACACTCACCTCGTCCGTAGCCATTGCGACTGCTTTAAACGCCTCGATTTCAAACACTTTGCTCGCTCCTTCGCTCTTCCTCGTCGCTGTTCCTCGGATTCCTCCTGGGAGTCTTCAGGCTTCCTTTGTTTCCCGCAGAGCGAAGGTGCTTCCTTTTCCTCCTTCCTCTTTTTCACTCCGCTCAACTTGCTAAACAACGGAGCCTCTGGTTCGCGCGACTCGACAACTCGCCCGCCGTACAAGTGATGCGCACATAACCTTCATTCGAGCTCGGCTCCGCTCTCCGCTCGAGGATTTAAACGTGCCGGTGCTAGAGGAACTGGTGCTTCACCGGGTTATTCGGGAGCCGCAGCAGCCTAATGGTGCTCCAATGCTTCATTGACTGGACGACCGCTCGCGACGAGCCTGAAGTGACGAGTGTATTTCGATCTTCGCTTGTTTTTTCTTCTTCCGCGAAATGCAATAGTTTCGCGCGATTGCTCCTAGCTCTGGAAACGCGTCCGGCGCCAGCTGCGACCACCTCCGGCGAAATCGGGGGTTCGCTCGCGACCATTTAAACATTTGATCGGCCGAGAGACGAAGTGGAGGTGGAAAGTGGAAAGGTGGACGGGCAATCGCTTCTGATTTCGATCCGTCATCCGTGTGTATCGTGCAAGTCGAGTGCAAATCGACGACCAAGACGATTAGCGTGGATTTCGCCTTAAGCGAGCAGATTTCCACGCCTTCCGTTCGCTTCGTTCCTAGCGAAAGCGCAAATGCTCTTGTCAATAGAGACGCTTGTTGGTTTACTGGTCGCAGTGTTAGAGAAGCAGGTAACCTTTTCATAGATCGCAAACCTCGATTTTATGTTCGCGTCAGGTTAATCCATCTATTTTCTTCTTTTTAACCTTCCCTTCCAAGACCTTATACTTCTGAAAAACGTATACGAAGACGCAAACAAAGTTTAATTTGAAAAATCTGAAAAACCAAAAACGGTCTGCTGCTCGTTAATCTACAGTTCAATTCATTAAAATACTCACTCTGTGCGTTATAATCAATTGAAAATGCCTTTACAATAGGAGTAAGCGGTTATTTTCTGAAATAATGTGATGATTAAAATTTAAACGGGAAGAAATGAACGTCTGCAGTAATTGTGATTCGTATATAATTTATTCATTAAAAATTAACATCTTTACAAAAGACTAATAAAAATTAAAACCGCGATTTCTCCACATGCGCGCAAAAATAAAAGACGCCTTCTATGAATTGCATGTTTCGATGTATCATTGTTAGGTATCGGCGTAAAAAAACTAAGAGACTAGACTAAGTTCGAATTAAAAAATCACGTATTCTTAATTTTTTATTTTACGCTGCATCATGGGCGTAAGTTATGAGTAACTGTACGAATTACAAACATTTACAACGACGTATTGCACGAGCAAGACTAGAAAAAAAGGACTTTAAACATACAAATGCTCTTACACTTTTTAAATTGATAATAGCTTATCTCTTTGGCACTAAGAGCGCATCCGCCACGAAAAATTCTGAAATTTGTATTTACAAAAGAGAAAAAAAACCGAAAGCTGTCTCGTCAGCTGTTTTCTTTCAATTCATGTTGTCAGTAGTGAGCGCCAGTGATGTCAGAACGGAGCGTCGATTCGGATTAACACCGAGATTCTCCCAGTTTATCCACGAGAGCCTTGCGGTCAAATCTGCAAAAACATTATTCTCCTTTTATTCTCAACGCTTAATTGCAATTATTAAATTCGACTAAAAATGTTTAGATGGTTCGCTTCTTAAATTAAACTGTGCGCGGAAAATAAAAATAAATTAAATCTGGATTTAACGCAAGCATCGCGTCAATTTTATCCGAAGGTGCATTTGCGCACTTCTACTGTCAAAAGAAAATTGTTATGTAAAAAATAAGAACAGTCCGATTTGAATTTCGAGAAAAAATGAAAAAACAACCATTTCTAGGCGCGCGCACTTTGGAAAAATTTATTTGAATTCGTCGATCGAAGAGAGCTGATCCGAAAAAATAAGTTGTCTTTAGGATAGATAGATTTATTATAGATTAGTCGCGCTTTAAAGTAGAGAACAATATTACTCGGGCTTTGTTTGTTGACCTTTGTAAATTTAACAGATGAGTTTCAATTTTTCTGTTCAATCTTCTTTTACGTTTAAAAGATCTTGAAAAAATAGTCATTTTAATCGAACGATATTATTAACGTTAAAACAAACTGAGTCAAACGGTACTGTTAAATACTCGAAATGTTGTATTAAAGCTGCACGCGTGCATCTGTAAAATAGACGTGAAATTATTAATCGATCGTCTTTCCAATAGTCCAGTCAATTCGGACTCAGTTTTGCACGAGTACTTGAAACGATAGTTCGAGTCGACAAAATTCCAAGCCACAAACAAGACAATTAAAGCTGCTAAATTTTAATTTGAACAGTTTCGTCTTTCAACGACATCGTCATCGGCAACGCGTTAGAAGCTCGGAAATAAAAAGGGAATGACGCGCAGAAGCCTACCGCTGGTGTTCCATTCGGCGCGCTCCCCGTTGATCTCGCCCCGAAGGCAGCGCTCGACGTAGGTGAGGGGGTCGAGCCTCGCGGCGAGGACCTCCCGCAGCAGGGCTATGTAGGCGATGGCCAGCCGGAGGGTGTCGATCTTCGACAGCCGCTTCTCGTATGGAAATGTGGGCACGTGTACCCTGAGCTCGTCGAAAGCCGAGTTGATGCTGCTAAAAATCGTAAACACACTCACACTCGATCGACTCCTCACGACAAACTTTAAGAGATTATTGACACTTCGCGCTCTAATTTAGTTCTTTAGCTCGGTGGCAATTATTCGTGACACGTCGGTCTCGTTAAAGAACTTTATTTAGGCAAAAGTGCAATTACTTTTTTGGTTAATTTTTTCGATAGGAGCTCGCTATTATCGACTAATGTCCATCAAATTTGCACTCGTAATTTACTCTTTTCGGTTTCAATATTGCACGGATTCGCGTACAGGATAAGCAAAACTAACTTCATTGCATTGATCGAACAAAGAAACACCTGTTGTAAACCGGTATTTTTAAGCCGAGCTAATCTTACAATTAGAATACTTATAAACTCGTCGCTTTCAGCTCACCTAAGCATTCGTTTTCTTTCTCGAATGTTGGCTGCGTGTCGTTGAATTCTGTAGGGACTACCGTTTGGGTAATAACCTTCTTCTACGCCATTCATATCATTTTCCGTATGATCTGAAACAATGAAAGATGTGTATAAGCAAACAAGCCAAGTTATTCCATGTACTTCTTCCCTTTACTCGTGCGTATTTTCACAATTGTAATGTCTGCCGGTTGTTTTATTATGCATGAAATTGCGAATAAAGTTTAAATGTAGATGGCATAGGTTATTTATTAATAAATGTGCGGGAGGAAGGAAGGATTTTGAAAACGAAACGGAAGATACGCGGGATAACCAAAGTCAGTGATACCGTGACTTTCAATTGAGAAATGATTGTAATAAAGTGCGATATTCTTTTGTCAATATGCGTAAGTATTTATTTTGTTTGACTGTCCCCGGGACTACGTGCTACGACGGTAAATAATAACTTGTAACTATAATAAGAAATGTCCTTTTAAATTGTTGCTTCTAATGTTCCACGTATTGTCTTATATAAATCCATAAATAAACTCATTTTATTGCGACCTACCGATTATTTTTTCTTTCGCGTAAATTTATACTTTGATTTTTCATTCACTTTTTACGAATTGCAGATATGATGTTAATGCAGCTTCTACCGTAAAAATATAATCTAAAATAAGAACACAAGATATGCCGGTGCTTTAAATTTACTGCAATTTTGCACGAATTTGTTCACGTGTAAAGAAATATGGTTAAAAATGAAATAAAATAAGCGAACAACATTTAAAAATATACGAACGAATGTTGATGTCGCTGTATGGAGAAACCAATTTGACATTGATTTACCAAAAAAATTACCGACTTTGCGTTTTCGTGCAGTTTAAATGAAATAAACTTATTCGCGGTAGAATTCGTTTCATCGTCCGTTCGACGGCGCGGCAAATTGAACATTTAATATTAGCCTTGCGACTGTAGAGCCTATCGATACAGTCGATAACCTTCAATTATTCTTACTCCCCGCACATTTGAAATCAGCTCATCTCCGAAGGGTGTTTTTTCCGTGATTTCGAGGACCGCCGAGGCACGAGGAGAAAGTCGACTGGCAGCCAGAGAGAGAGGGGGGGGGGAAATAATTGGCGAACTTACCCTGCGTCGTGACGGGCACGTGGTAGTGCAGGGGCGAGTGGGTGTGCTGCGAGGGGTGGCTCACGTGCTGCTGGGACGGTCTGCCCGCGTACACGCACGAGGGCAGGTCCGCGACGTCCTCCTCGCTCATGTCGCCGCTGGGCCCAAGGTAGTACTGCGAGCCACTGTGAACAAAGTTTTTCTCGTTCATTGGGGCTCTCGGCAGATCGAGGCGCCTACTTCAGGCCTGATTAATCATTCGACGTTTTAGAGCGGATTTCGGCATTTATGCGTTTCTCGAGTGAAAGTAAATGCAAAAATAGATTGGAAATACCCGTGGACGTTGTAAAGCTTGAGAAACCATTTCCCCTTGGCTGAGATCGATTTTTTTCTGAAATCTTTGTTTAAGTTCGAGTGATGTTCGCCAATAACCTCTTGTAAATTACCTTGAAATATTGAATACTTTGAAACATACGCTTCCAAAGACTCGAGTTTACTTTGTTCCGAATGACTATTTTATACAAGATCTGCTGTATTTTCATGTTTACTAATACCTCAAACGCAATAAATCCAAGGATCGATAAAAATGCGCCGAATAATTGCAACAAAGTTCACTTTAAATTCAAAATAGCAATGCATTTGAAATCGATAAGTATTTTCTGTAGATATGCAAGTAGAAATATAGCATAGTTTGTGTCAAATATTTCTGTATTAGCATTAGAAAGTGACTCGTTAAGCTAAACTTATATGACAGATTATATCTTATCTATTTTATAGGACATATATTTTAGGATTACATAAAACTCTTATAAAATGTCTAAAAATACTGTCACGTGTCAAAAAAAAAAAAAAAAAAACAAAACAATAAATTACACTTACAAACTTTTGAGATTCAACATTTTTCATGGCATTTTAAAATATTTATAATAAATTCAATAGTTACATTGTGAATTGATTAACCTCGATAATTGTTTACACTAATCAAAAAATTTCTGTTTACATATCAGAAAGATATAAGTATTTAATTAAAAAAAAAAAAATTTTCTTTCACTTATTACAATGTGATATTTAATTAAGTTGCATAGATTATATATTTTTATAAGAAATATTATATTTTTATACTTACAATAGAATTTTTTATTCAGTGTATTTTATGTAATATTTCAATATATAATCAGTAATGATAATATTATTAGTATTAAAATGTATGAAAAATTGATGCATTATTATTTACCTTGATTAAGAAAAATGTCAAATAAAGGCTATTTTTTAATTAATTATAACGATAAAATTGTTATTATTATTGTTCCTACGTATGAATATTGTTTTAATGCAATTAATTTAATCTTTGGCCGAAATATCACTTGCGAGAAACAGTTATAACCTATTGATAAAATTAGAAGAATCTAGAAATGTTTTAGTTAATGTCAAATAATGAATACCTTTTGCATAAAAATATTAATTAAATCTATTTTGCAGATCGGATAAACCGATTGGGTCGTTAAATATTTTATAACAGCGCATATTTATTTCTCGTTCAAAGCTACTGGATTTAATTCTAACTTCTTTACATGCAGATATGAAAATAATGTTTCTCTTTAGATAAGATTAATTTTATACGAAATAGAGAATTCAAATAGATTCTATTCGATCAACCGCGAATTCATTTGTTTTCAATGACTATTTTGCATCTGAAGTATTTCAGTTTCAGTTTGGAACTTGACAGTCGTTAATTGGCGCAAACACTCAATGTGCGTGTAAATTACTTAAACAAAGAATAATATCGTGTATTTTCAAATGCACAATGTAATTTGCTCTCGATGGAGGCAAACGGGCAAAGCTCGAGTCAAATAAACGCGCTCAGCGATCCTATCCAGTAGCTGAAAATTTATCTAAAAACATCGTGCAGCAAGCCAAAGAAGAAACAGCACTGCACCATCTACGTACGGAAATTCTGACCTGGAGCAGGCGACGGTGGAGTCCGCTGGCTTGGCGTTGGCGACAGCCACCCTGTGCCGGAGCCTCTGGCCCCTCTCCTCGTAATCGAAGACCGGATGTGATGCCATCGCTCACTTCCTCTTGCCTCGCACTCCCAACAATTGGGCTCGCTCTTATCAACCGAATTTTCGAATATTCGCGGCAGCAGGAAGATATTTCACGCCTGCGCGATTCGAACTCGATTATCCCGGCTGACGCGGAGGCCTCGCAAGCTCCGTCGTCGGTGGCAACTCCCTTAGGTATCGGGCCGCTTCCCGGGGGAGTTTTGGCTTTATACGTGCGCCCGGTGAGGTGGCGAGGGTGGCGAATCGATCGACCCCTGGCGCGGATGGGCGGAACGAGCTGCGAGCCAATCGCGGAACTCGGGACTAATGTCGCGGTATCCATTGGTCGACGGGCTCTTTAATACCGCTTTATCACCAGGAATTTTCGCTCCCCACTGTTACGCGCGTATCTGTGCTTTATTACTATGCGATCGAGCGCGCGGACTCTCCGCGAATCTAATGTACCTCATCTACGTGTACAGTTTTATGTGCACGCGTGTTCCGCCCGCGCCTGTATCGAGGTGTACGTACTTTTCTTCGCAAGCCCACCAACACTGCTGGATAATTCACGGGGAGAAGAAACTATTACGGAGGGTGCGATTTTGACGAACTCGTCGAGAGGGCAGGAGGGCGCTTTAATGAGATTGAGGAAAAAGTTGCTTTTCAATTGAAATAATTTTTCCGAGTACGTAAACGCGTTTGACTTCGTTTCCGATAAATTCATGGTTTGCGAGTTTGTTCAATGTTGAATTCGCATTGCTCTGATATACTGGCGCTTTTATTCCATTCTGGAGGAAGGGGAAAGCCTCAGTTTTATAATACTAAAAGAAACTCGAGTAAGTTTTAATAATATCTGCCTACAAAAAAATACATTAGCGAGTAGTGATTTTAAAAACACAGGTGCGAGTTATTGAAAATTTTAATGTTTGCAAAATTGTATAAACTTATTATAACAATGATAAAGTATTTTTCAATTAACTGAGACAAAAATGTAAATATATATATATATGTTCAGATGCGAATAGATAAAAAATGTTTGTATGTGATGCTTTTACGTAAAACAAATGTGTAACCAAATAATGTAATGTATTATGACAATGTAATATTGTTCAAAAACTATATACTATACTGTACTGTACTATACTACACTATATAAACTCTGTATTACAAAATATAACAAACTAATATAGTAACGCTTTGAGTGAAAATTCACTATTATTAAATAAAATTCATTTAATAAATAAATAACGGCTTTGTGCAATATTTTTACACAGTAATACTAATCAAAACTGTTAGTTATGTTTACTTACTAATGCATACTTGATAAAGTCTTATATTGGTATCTAAATTTTACTGCATATCAATTACAATAAATATTTATGAAGCTAAAGTTAATTATTTTTCCACAGATTATCGACACAAGCTACAGATTCAAATTCACCCAGTTGACGGAAAATAGACAAATATATGACAAATTCTTAATAGTAAGATTAATTTATTAAAGACTAAATATTATTACAAAATTTTGATTTATTAGTTTATCTTTTAAATTTATCGAAGAATCTCTGATTTTTTAATGAAATATATTCGAAATATAAATAATTACCGATTATAAATGTAGACATCTGTCTGTTATTAGTAATATCGAATAGCAATATAAAAAAAATTATATTCTTTTAGGAGTGAATATATTTTGTTTATATATAAATTTAAATTATATTAAAACGGTAGTAAAATTATTTTAGAAAAAAAGAAAAAACTTCGAATAAAATGTTAATATAAGAATAGCAAGAAAATTAGGTTATAATTTTAATAATAATACGTGTTCATATTTTTTCTTAAAGTAAACTTTTAAATAATGCAGAACAAAATGTGCGTATAATAAAAGTATAATAATATTATATGAATTATATATGCTTTATAACAAATGTAAACAATAATATATAGACAGATAGATAGATAGATAGATAGATATGTTTATTGAATAATATAATAATTGTTATAATACATTACAATTTTTTCTTATACAATTTTATATTCCGTACACTTTCGTTATCTTGGTTTTCACATATTTTAATTCATTTTAAAATTACGTATGAATGATTTATGTACTAAATATTACAATATTCTCTCCTACATTTTTCTACCTCTTAAATTTCATATTCTGTTTGTATTATATTAATTTTTTTACCGTATTGTATTAAAAAAAAAAAAAATAATAAAGAAAATATGTTTAAGGCAAAAAATTTTAAAATGAAACAAGCTTGAGAATAACGTATTGTCTGTGACAACACAAAACTTCGTACTAATAAAAATACATTTTTTTAACTTATTAAAATTCGCATTTTTAGATTCATCTTGCAAGTTTAGATATATTTATTTAACAATATATGATTTTGATAATACTTTACAGTATTCTCTTAAACATTTTTCAACAGGTTAGTTTTTTTATATACTTAGATTCAACTTACAATCACGCCTAAATAGTTTATATATTGTTCACTTATAGATATTATTATTATTATTTTAATTATTTGATAAACAATAATATATGGAAAAGCATATTTTTTATTTCAACATTAACTTTTGAATGATAAATATTTATTCACGTGTACGTCTTAATATTCACTGCAAATACATAAATAAAAAAATTTATATCTTACTCATAATTACGTGATTCCATTAAAATAAATTATATTAGGATAAATATAATTAAATCATTAATCCATTTAAACTCCATTCCTAAAATTAAAAAAATTTTCAATGTGCAAAATACGTGTAAATAATGTACAAAAAAACTTTAATTTTACTTTGAAATTAAACTTAACCTATCGACTACGTTGTTAATTTAAAACAGCTTAATTGTAAAAGAAAACGTTACTATTAGAATAAAGATTACGATATCAAGGTGTACATAAAACAAATTTAAGTGCTGAAATTTATTTAAAATAAATCAAAAATCAGTAATCACAGTATATTCACATACGCATGATCAGTATTAATTTTGTTTTAATAAAAAAATTCTCCTGTTATCGGTGGTGATTCATTTGAAATAATCAGTGAAACATTTTACGGTAATATAACACGAATTATTAAAATGAAAAATTAAAATTGAACATTTCAAATTGTAATTCATACTTCAATCGTTGTAAATTTAAAAAAATTAAATGTAAATACGATTTTTTCTGAACGTTATTTAATAATTAAATGATTAATCTTTTAAACGAGTAAGTATTTACAAAGAATCTAAATTAATGAGAAATTGATTTTATTTATGCGCTGTATTGATAAAATTATAATTATTATGTTGTGTATGAGAACAAAGGTATTACATTCTCTATAAGAATAATCTGGAATCTGGCTTATTAATAGTAAACATTGTTGTTATTGTTTTCTTTATTACGAATCACTTATTTTGATACAAATAAAATATAAAAATGTAATAAGGAAGCAGAATATTTTTCTTGTTTCAAAAATATTTAATTTAGCATTGATAGATTATAATTATACAACATAATGTTACATTAATTCATTAATTTATTCGAGATTGAATTTGTAATTAAAACAAATATTTTTTGGTTTTTCTTCGAACACGATTGTAAATAAAAAATACAACATAAGATAGATTAAGAAATAATTTTCTAGTAACCAGGGCAATTGTAAAGATGGCTTTGGATAATCAAGCATTCGAGCGAATTTGCCTTTCATAAAAATAATGTAATTTCTAACCATTTGATTCGATAGAATATTCAAGGAGTGAAAAATGTAAAAGAAGGCTTTTATACGGTAATTATATAATTCAAAAAATATTCAATACAACGAAGCAATTTGTCGCGCGTCGTTAAAAATGTTTAAAAAACCGGAAAGCGATTTAAATCGACAAATTTCGAACAAGACGTGCTTCGCTAGCTTCCAGCGTTTGCCGCGGACGAACTCCTTAAATATGTTCGGACCATGCGTACCGAAACGATGCATTCGGAAGCAATAAAGTAAGGCCTCGCGAGTCAAACGCGTGGATTTGCGTGGCTCGGTAGCATCCAGTCGAACGCGGCCGCAAACTTCCCCGAGCACTGGGGAATAATGTCTAAAAGCGACCTCGTGCTCGGAAGAATAGACCGAGCGTTCGTCCGTCAGCGTCTTGAACAAAACCGGGGCGGACAATAACGCCCGTAATAAAACCTCGAATCGCCGACGCGCCCTCGCTGCGACTGTCCAGGGCATCGTGCGAACGGCAATTAGACAATGCGAGAATATCTCGGCGTTGACGCGCTTCCGATCGCTAACAAGCCCGGGCCCGGCGCCCGATTAAATTGGCTGTGCGTAATGCGCGAATGAAAGGGTAGCGGCGGCGGCGGCGGCGGCTTATGCAAACCGCACCGCCGACCGCGGATAATATCTGGGCATGCAAATATCAGTGGTGCGCGTGCAGGGCCGGTGGAGGTCCCCTTCGGCGGCCGGGTTGCGGCATCCCGGAACAACGGCGCGACTCGGATTGCCTCCCTCGCGCATCGCAAAACTTTTCGCACGGCGCCCGATCCGAGCTCTTCATTGTCGGCGCACATTGAATTTGTCGTAGGTGTGTTGCTGCTGCAGTCGCGGCCAACAGCTGGAGTTGATTCGACTGCTCTTACCGGATCTTCCTCGAGATTCTCCGGTAAATTTTCAATTTGGAAACAACGGTCGTTGTTATTTATTCAAGGAAGATTATTTTCACGCTGCTATTCCATAATCGCGTTGCTCAATTTTACCTACTCCCACGTTCATTTTTCAGCCTCTGTTTTAATTTAATTTTTTCCTCTCAGCGCCTAATTTACCTTTTTGCGTCGTATCTCTTTCTTATTATAAAATTGCACACTATATAAATACCAGCTTTTGGAATAAAAATAGCTTCTGATTTTGTGCGAATAGTTTTGCTTGCCTTAGAATACGATACAATTCTTTGAAAACTATCGAGTCTTTATCGACACACGCAAAAGGTTAACAACGTGTGATAAATAATATCGAATTTGTATAAAACGATAAAAAAAAAGAAAGAACTGCTTTTAGGCCAATCGCGTGTAATGCGTAAAATAGAAAAATGTAGGAAGAAAAGGAAAAAGTGCGACGGAAAAAATAAAAAAGTATACAAATGGAAGAAAATAAAAAATACAGTTGTACATAATTTACATTTCGAAAAAAGGATGTAGAAGCAATGTATGTATTAAAAATTGCTTTAAAAAAGCATTCAATGCTTTGCAGATTTAAAGTCAGCATTTGATGGAAAAGATGAGAAGAATCAGAAATAGAAAATTACACAAGTAAGTGCACGATAAATACCTGTGCCGATATAAAAAAAAAAAAAAATACAAGTAAAGAAGAGATAATTAGAGAAATTGTGTCGGAAAAATTGACGAGAGAAGATTTTATAATAAGTTTCACATTTGAACGTAGAACTAGCGAAGATAGAAAATGAACTAAACGAATCGAAAGGATCAAGAAATAAAGTAACACAAGAATTATATCAATAACATATTTTTATTAGCAAAGAGCGAAATAAATTTTAGAAACTATTGAAAATTTTTTTAAATTTCTTAAAGAAAAAGTAGTACAACTAAACACGTATAGTAAATAAAATATACGGAACGTATCTTATAAATTGAAAGGACGACTTTTGAATCTAACAACGTCGTAAAAGAAAAGAGACAGAATAGAAATTAAAATCGTAAAAAAATCAAAAAAATAAAAAATTAAATTAAAAAACGATAAGATAATGAAAATATTAAAAGATTTTTTAAAATGAAATTGGAAAAAGAAGACAAATAGACGAGAAAATTAATTTCAAAGAGAAAAGACGAAGTTATTACGAGCAATGAATACAAATTTTTAGAAAATATAAAATAATAATTTCTATGTTGCAGATAAATTTAATAGAGAAAACGTAGACAAAGAAGTAGATCGGGTAAAAAAGAAATAAAAAAAAAAAAAAACAGATACGAATACAAAATCTAGGCAAATTAAGGTACGCAAAATAAAGTATGAGAATAAAATTAAAAGAAAAGATAATTGTAGAAAATATGGAAGAAGGTCCAAGTATTAATGAAAATAAAGAATGTAATAAAAGAATATTTTAAACAAAAATGTCGCCAAAATTTAGAATGGACAAATAAATGCCTAAATATGAGAAATTATTATTTATTTATAGAAAAGTTCTATTTGTTAAAATAGTAGAGAAGTGTGAAAAACAGTTTTGAAAAGGATAAACTTTAAATATTAACAAATTGTGTAGGATATATCGCAGTGATAAGAGGAAAAAAATTGAAGAAGAAAGAGGGGAGTAAAAGAGGCGATAAAGAACGGTTCGAATTAAATTACGTTGTAAATACCATTCGCGAACGCGACAGTAACAACAATAACAATAATAAAAGACAGGCGCGAGTCGGCGCGATACAGTTCTCACATAGCTGGGTAAAAATTCGCATTCCAATGGGTGGGCCCGCTCGGTATCCTTCACAACCAGAGCAGAAGCCTCGCGCACTACACGTAAATAATAGCTTTTAGGCGTCCCAATCGAATGAATGGGGCTCGAGCGGGATGCTGCAGGAGCGGCTTCGGGGACGCCCAACACAATCGACCCTCGACGCTGCTTTCAACGCCGCGGCGCAGTCCTCATTGTTGCCGAGCGCTAAACACGACTCATTTAAATATCGACTGTGTGTATTCGGTAAGGCCAATATTCCAAAGCACACACCTCTCCCATGTACCAGACAGCGATCGACCGGCATCCGAGCTGCTAAGTGCCTGGGTCGCGCGTTACTCTCAAGCCTGTAATTTGCCGCCTGCGCCCGGACGGGAGCCCTTTTTCACACACCGGTTCCTGGCTCCTCGACAGAGATGCACTTTGTCCTTTCTGCCAGCCTTTTGTTCGTTTCTCGCATTCGCCACTAGCGCCAGCAGCACCCGGGCATCAGGTCAAACACAGCTTTTCTGTTTTTCACTCGCTCGCTCGCGCGATCCGGTCCGATTTGCAAGACCTGGCAAACTCTTGGGTTTGCACTGTTTATTTAAATTTCCCACGCAAACGCGTTACGCGGCCGCTCGGTTTTCGCTGCAGCAATTAAACAGCATGCCACGTCGCATCCTCGTCAATAAGCCAGCGAGCTGATGCGTTATGGCACCTACAACCCGCCCGGGCCCCCCCCCACCGTTAAAATAATACAGCGATGCGTTGCTATTCGAGTGTGGAGTTAAAAATGTCGTTGAAAATTACCGGGGAAACTGTTAAAGAACCAGAGCTTCAGTTTGTACGGAAAAGGCTCGAACGCAGCCAATCCATTTTCGTCGTGAAGTGGTTTGTTTAGATTCGGATGAAAAGCCGTAAGCACCCGCAAGGACGGGCCCAGCGATTGGTCGTGAAATTTGCGTAACAGGCCGGAAACGCACGACGCGTGCAGATTTCTGCCTAATACGCGGAAACGAGTGCGCGTTACGCGCAAAGTACCCCTCGATTGTCGGCTCGAATGCAGGAACGCGACGACGCACCGTCCGCCCGCAAAGTTTGCCTTTCCCAACCACGGGACGACAAACGGACAGAGATAGACGGCGCGGCGAGCGAAAACCGAAAAAACGAGATGCGCGCCCGCCGAGATAAAGCAAATTTGACCAATAAATAATTCGACAAACAAATTGATCCCCGAGGACTATAAACAGATACTTAGAGGCACGCGCTCGTCCTGAACGCGGTCGGCGATGTTTCGTCTCGGGACCACGACCCCTGACTATGTCCGAGGCGGACAAAAGTTTCGCGATTGCGGAGCGCCAACCCCTACTGTGAGAACGCGAGGGGGGCCCGCGGCGTGAAATCTCTATTATAGGGTTCGCTCTCGACGTCGGCTCGTTGCTGCTCTGGCGCTGACAGGAGGCTGGTGTGGCAAAAGCGAGAGAGAGAGAGAGAGCGGAGTAAAGGGATTGCGGAGAAATTAGAGAGTCACTGATAGAGACGGAGATAAAACTAGATAGAGCGAGCGGGGGTAATTGAATGTGTGTGCTTTCTTTGTTACATCACAGAAAACAAACTTATTTCCAACCATCAAAGAATTTCGCATTCATACTTTAATTAATTTTTATGTATCGTCGTAGGCCTCTCCTCGTGTCATTTCAATCACGATCTGCTGTTCATCGTATCGATAAAAACTATTTTCCTCGCGTTTTCGAGGTGTGCCGATTTTTTTCGACAAAGAATTGTTGGTTTAGTTTTCTAGTTTTAAAAGCACAATTACATTTGAGTACAATTGTTATTGCTGCCTTTTTTGCGCAGATCGAAAAAGTCTGATTCTTTGATAAAAATATCACGCACCTGATTTAAAATTACTTTGCAAATTTTTATAAATCGCTATTTTCTATCCAAAAGTAACTAAAATACCACTTGAGCTAAATTATTTTTTAAAGACCTTTTTATTGCGCAAGAATGGCGTGCAAATATTTTCGCAAAGTAAGAAAAAGTTCCTCAATTTATAGCGACGAATAAGCTTGCCAAGTTCTAAATTAAAATCAGGTTGTGTTCGTAAGGAGTTGCTCCCGTCGTTTGTCACGCCAGAGTAAATACGCAGAGACGAAATGTGTTTCTTTCCTCGGGTTGTAATTTTCCCCGTTAAAGGCTTATTCAAAGTTATACGTTCAAATGACACAAAAAATGGCTTTTTAAAGCAACGCGAAGAAAACGTGTTTCATAATTTTCCAAGCTGCGGGGGATGGGAGCGACAACACGTGGAACGGTTTGGTTTATTAATGCTGGATGAGACGTTACCTTTGCACGGGAAGTAATCCTTTAACTGAGATTATTACCGGGGGATTAACGGGGTTCGGACCTGGTTGTGCGCAAGACAATATGCTCTCGGGGAAAAACCGAAATTTCCAGTTCCGTTTTTACTCGACGAGTGTTTAAGCCCGAATGGAGGTGCTAAAATAAATTTAATTCCTTTAATTGCGCCAACGTTGTATCTATTTACTTCTAGCCCTTATCCGATTCCCGCCATTAGGTTCTACAACAACTAATAAATATACGGAAATTATCTTCAGTACGTATTTTGGAATGCATTATTTTCCGATGCCCGAATATGATTCGACAAAAGATGACGTTTTAACGCACAGCTTTTTATTGTAATTTCTACTGTTCTCTAATCGGATGCCAGCTTATTACTGCTCCAAATGATAACGAGTAATGAGTAACGGCACTTTCCAGGCGCAACGTATTTATAAAACACGAATGACGAAAACCTCTCTGGTCGCGTTACTCGAGTCCGTTTTCAGCGTCCACAACAGATTTCAAGTTTTTCCAGCGCTTTTATTGCTTTATGTGTTGCCGTCGGAGCTGCACCTGGAAACGCAATTAACCGAGGATTCCGCACATTTTATTGGGCTGTTCGTGCGCTTTTGCCGTGGAAACGACCCTTTCAGATTCAATAATTATTCTCCAGCGACCAACGCGCTCTCTCTCTCACTTACGGCCTTGCGCATTGGCGCGCGCTCGAATCAAACAAGGGCTTTCGTTCGAGGTTCCGCGCAGAAATGATAAGCGCGCGCGCGCGGCTCGTGTTCGGTTCAGATTCGCTCGAACGCAAAGTAAAATTCGGAATAGTTCTGGCGGATTATCGAGATCGGGATCCATCGCACAGGCGCGCGTCGCGAGCGCATTTAAATCGACGTTCGAAACTAACCGCGTAACCGCGTCTACTTTTCAACTGTCACGGGCGATGGTTATCTTTTGGGCCGAAAGGCTGCGCACGTCTGCGCTCGACTCGCACTCGTGAAGGGACGCGCACGAATCAATAGAGTCACTCCAAACGGCACAAACGAGCTTTCCCAAGCGTTCGGACTCGATGGCCGCGGCCAACACACTCGTGACAAATCGAGATAAATAATCGCTTTGCGCGACAATACCCTCTTGAGAATATCCATCATCCTGATACTCCAAGCAGCACGCGCTTGCCGACGCTTCTTCCTGATTTTGCGAGGCGGCGCCTGGTTCTGCTCGAAAAGTATTTGCTTCCCGGGGCGGTGCGTGAGAAAATCGCGCGGTCACGCGATACCTTCGCTAATTTCGGCCCGTCGGTCTAATTGCCGCTCTCCGATTGCTGCCAAATGTTCTGCTTTCCGATCTGTTCTTACCTTCCGCGACCAGTTCGATCGATTGAAGGCTGAAAATCGAATACTTCCCTGTCGCCCGCGTAATGCACGCGGACTAATCTTTCGCTATCGCCAATTTTTTTAAAAAAAAACCTCTGCAGACTTAAATCAAAGACGGAAAATGCTCCAGTTCGATGATGAACATCGCGTAATTTTTAATGATTTTCAATTCATTATTTAGACTGGTTTCGATGATTCGAGAACAAATTAAACTTTATAACTGTACATAAGCTTTTTAGATTACTTTCCGAGTCTAACGATAACTTTATTTTTATAAACTTTTTTAGTGCCTTATTCTTGTTATTTTACTGTCATATTTAGTTCGCTACTGCAATCTTATGTTTACGTTTATAATTTAAAACAAACAATTGGAATATAAATTTCATAAGTGAGTCGCACTAGATATGCAATATCCGACCCCAAAATTTTTTTAATTTATTCAAAGGCTTATTTATGTTTTTCTTTCAATTTATTATGCACAATTTTAGTATCGATTTATATTTTAATGCAAGGCTTAAAACTCTAATTGTTCTATACCTTTTGTTTATTATTTTAAAAAGTTACATAGGAACTTTTTATTTTCCGCGTTAAATGTGTTTATTTGAAGACTTTTGCACCATCTATCGAACAAGCATCTTTTATAAAGTGAAGTAGTAGTTGTATTCATTGAACAATATTTACATTGTTATTTCGCTTAACATACTTATTTTTACAATTATTTCGTTTATTTTTTAAATTGAAACTTAATATTACATGTGCTTTTTCTATTAGGCATTATTTACTTGTGTTACTTTTGGTCCTTACTTTATACTATCCATAATTCATTTTCTTATCTACAACTTATATTAGTATGTTTTTTACATATTTTATCTTTACTTAACTCTTAAATATTCTTTATAAATTTTATTTCTTCTTTAATAATCTAAATGAACAAATGTATCACAGTGTAAAAATTATAGACTCAATTCTTCTATATTAGCACTTGTGATAAATAAGAGCTAATCTTTGATCCCAACCTCTTTATAATCCTAATTAATTCTATTTTCTTGTTGCTATCGTATTTTACCATTAGTCTAACTGAATATGCGACGTTGAATTCAAATTCTACTGGTAACAGTTTTGTCTATATTCTACAGAAATAAAATTTATTTATCATTTTTACCATATAATCTTATTTTACCATTAATTTCTCTATTTATTTCCTGTATAATTCTCGATATTATCTTTTTCCGTTTTTATTTCTCACCTCATTTTTTGTCTTTACATTTTTTGATTGCATATTACATACTTTTTATTATTTACTTATAAAGTGAAGTATATCAATACGAATAAAAATTAACTTCGTTTTCAAAGATTTAAAAAAATATTTATTACATATATTTATTTACGCGACAATTTTTCTATTTATTCTTAGTTAATTTAATTGTTTGTCTATCGTAATTTTTTACGATGTACGTTTAGGATTTAACTTTTTAGAATAATAATAACGCAATAATTTTTCATATAATTCGAAAAAATACTAAATAATAATTTTTGCTGTGTGTGACAAGATCTAAATATGAAATCCATCTGAAATCTTCGATCTTTATACTTGAACTACAAAATGCATACAGAAAACTTCCTGTAGATGAAAATATCCGAATTCTACGATTTTCCGAACCGAATACAAATACATTTCCATTTTATTAAACTTTTCTACTTCGGAATTTCTGAATAAACTAATAAAAATGTTAATATACAAAGTTTTCATATATTTAAATGGGATTTTGACAGAAAAGTTTACCCGAAGAGACCCTAAATCGTTCCCAGTTCACTGATTTAAAATTTGTATTTAAAGATTAAAAGTCAATTAAAATAAAGTATTTGAAAAGAAAAGACTTAACGATTAAAACAACTTTTTAATACAGATTTAAAGTTGTCGAGGAGCTTATAAAGTTAAAAAATTACAATATTATAAGCAGTCCAATAAAAGTTACGATGGTAAATAACACCAGAAAGGTAATAACTTTTAGTAAATATGATTTGAAATTCGATATTTTTAAAAATTTTAAATTGTATAGGCTGAAGTATTTTTAATTGTAGTGAATCTTATTATTTAATTGTAGTGAATTTTAATAAAAATTCATATTTCATTAAGGAAATATTTAAAATTTTGCCAAAACGTGATGCACGGTAAAAGTAAATACGAATTTAATGTTTAAAAGTCACAAATTACTTTATATAATCTGGCAAAGATGATTTGCGGTAGTACAATACTCTTCGTTAAAAATGTAAAGATGTATTTTTTGAACGAAATTATGCGTTTAAGAAGAACTCCAACGATAGGTTTTACGAATGACAATGTGAATGTCTGTAGTCAAAACGAGTATACGTACATTTCCGTCAGTACTTATTTTATTCTTTTTCTCGTCCTTTTTTTCAGCAATTTTTTCCTCAACTTGATTAGTTATTGACTGAGGATAGGGTATATTATCCTCATACTTTGTCCATTACTCTTCGGGTAACGTATCCTTTTCGTGCTCAAGTACCAGCTCGAATAATTCTAAAATTTTGTTCATCTAACACATTTTCAGGTAGACGGCATAAAGCTTCTTTTACTATTGGAGTTCCATCTAGTAAATGATCTAGCAATAAACCATATTTTTTAAATCTAGATACATTAAACAATCACTCTGTTAAACTCGGGACAATTAACTTGGTAGCATCACGATTCAAAGCTCGAACAAAAAATTGAATTGCCAAACGCATTATTATGTAAAGTTAAAAATTTCTTAAAAATTCCAATGAAACCTGATTCACAAACCTTTTTTCACCCTTGACGAATCGTGAATACACATCCGTGTTTATTCAATATTCAATAGCGCCACAACTTCATAGTCAAATTTATTTTATTAAGACTTTAATCGTTTTTAGGAGCTTATGCGTGTAAAAACATCACTTGTTCAAATTTAATAAAATTGAAAGCGACTAAAAGTGTGAAGTTAGTTTTATCATTTTAAAATTTTCAACGTGGTGTTTCAAATTTTGTCGTGTGCTTCTTAAACAAAATGAAAAGAAAATCTAGAAATTAATACGCGAATGTTGACCTTCGTTTTGACGATGAGACAATCCCGTGCGTCGGCAGGGTAAAGTTGTACGCACTAGCGATTGAGGCCCCAATCACGGAGCGCGGGACCGATGGTCCCTGGAACTGTCCTCGACGCCTCCAGGCAATTCAAACTGTCTCCTTTAATTGAACGCGAATTTTTCGTCCTTCCACTCATTCGTAAGATCGAATAAATTAAAATTACTTTTTGGTTGGGACAGTGCGAAGTTGCAATGTAATAATATTGCACGTTACCTCGGATGGACTTGGAAAAAGATATGATATTTCGAGTTTAAAAACGAAGATTCTCAGAAATTGATCGACAATAAAGTTCCCGAGATATAATATCGAATAATTTATAAATAGATTATGTAAAGAATAATATAGAACAATAAAATATGTATATTAGAAATAATAAAATAATTATGTAAAAAAGGAACAACAATGTAAATATTGTTCAATAAATAATAATAATAATAATATCGAATAATTTATGATTACTTGATTTGTATGTGTATGTGTATGTGAGCCCGGATAATCCATGAAGTTTAAGTTCATAAGCATAAGCAACGTTTATAACGACAATAAAATAATTAAGCAACAGCTGAACAACAGATTTTTATGGAAATATTTCAAAGAGGGTAATTTTTTTCGTTCCATTTTTTGCTCAAGATTTTATTGTATTCTATACAAAAACAACTAAAGAACTAAAGTACGAGGGAAGAACATTTAAATTAAGTTAAACCTTCTGCTTAGCTTTAAAGGCAAGCACTAATAAACGTTTTTAATTAAAACTAATTTGGTTATACGATGGATACACTTTGTTTCATAAATTCTTAAAAATAACTTGAAATAAATTTAAAATAATTGAGAAAGGAACGTTAAAAAACAGAATTTTCACTTGATGGTCTCTGAAAATTTGTATAAAAACTTGTTGAATCTACTATTTAAAAATACATATATTTTATAAATATGATTTTGATTAAATAAATTGTAAGACATTGGTGAATATAGCCAAAAGCTTCCGAGTAACGTGCGTTTTATAATTTTTAATTGAAAAAACTAATTAAAATTAACGAGCTGACGTTTAAAGATTATATTAAATATATTTATCGCAGGTTACTAATTTAATAGCGCGCAATTTATATTTCGATAATCTTTAATTGTAATTGATCAAATAATCCGTTGGTCTAAATAAAACCATAAATAATTATCTAACTATAATTTAATTTACAGATTTCACGCGCACCAACGCTCAAATACTAATAAATGAATTATTAATTATTTGGGATACGAATAATACGACCGTGTTATTACCAATTATTATGAAATTATACCACCTGTAACGAATTTATTTTTGAAACCTTGAGCAAGTGGAACATTATGCAGTGCAATCGTGTAATTTGGGTTTTGAATTCGACGCGTAATTTTAAATGGACGATCGAAAATAAAAATCTAATCACTTGAGCACCGCCGAAACAACACGCATAAATGTCGGCTTTATTGGTGTTTGTGGCTGAATCGGTCGGTCGCTGCAAATCCCTTTCCTCCGGTGACTAATTGCGGTCTAAGTCTGTTGCAGGTATTTTGCTGTTACCCGAACGATAATCAATTTGGTTTTGCCAATTTATAGAGCACGTGCAGTTGTGGTGAAATAAGGGAAAAGTTGGAAATTCGGAAAAGTCGAGGCATTTACAAGGAAGGAAATAGCCGGTGACACGCGAACCTTACGTTTTTCTCCCTTATTCCTATTAATGTTTAATACGTTATTAGGGCGAGGCGCGAAAAAGGTTTTGCAGCAAAAATAAAGATAAAATGAATTCTTCGAGACACATTTCTAATTATTAATGATTTTCGAAAATAATTAGAATTTCGCCTTCTCCCCTACGAAGTTGTAGACGAAGTCGCTGGAATTTTTTAAAACCATTGCATTGCCATTCTGCAATCGGTTGTACTCGTATTACCGCATTCGCCAATGTGGGCATTACTATTAATAATATTATTAATAATTACTTGCAAAACGAATAAGTTAACCATTTTGCCGAACAAGTGTTTCGATCTTATTAGAGAGTTGCGTTATTTGTTACTCTCGCGCAGTTGCGACGTTCGCGTTTCGAGCTCGTCAGAGCGTCGATTCAATACTGATCATTAAAAATCTCGCAAACGAGCAAATCAACCACTCGAGTCGCCGCTTTCGCGTTTCGATTCAGCGGCGAACCCGTGCTTTTTCACATCTCCTCCGCCGGACTCGCGCGACCAGCCTAATTTATTCATCACTGGATCCGGCAATTGTTCGGACCTGCGACAAGCAGCATCCGCCCGCCTACCCATGAAGTATTCATCGAGCTGTCCCCGGGCGGCATTAGCTTAAGCCCCAAAAACGATTTTCCGTCGAGCTTAATTGATCACGAGGGATATTTCGTAGGAGGAAGCGATCGCACACCTCGGGCCAAACAAGCCCTTACCGCCTCTGTGGCAGCTACACGTGTTCCCGCACGCGGAGTCGTGTCGAGCTGAAAATCCGCCCTGTTCCAGGCAGAGAGAGAGAGAGACGGAGGAAAGTTGCGCGCGACAAAAGCGAGGAGCGCCACGTGACGCGCACGCGACTGGGCCTTTGTGCGCGCCCCGGACGCTGCGGCGGCGGCGGCGGCGGCGGCGGGGGTAAAGTGCCGGAGAGCAAGGAGAGGACAAAAGTTGTCGCGCGTTTGCCGGTACAACCCTCGATTGGCCGCAATTCAATGCCGCATCGTTGTCCGCGTTATTTGCCAGGCCGAAGCTGCGCCGCATTGCTTCACGCGCGTTTGTTTTAGATTCCTGGCGAAGGAGAAGGAGGGAGGAAGTTCGGTTCTCCGGTTCTCTCGTTTGGAAGTTATTGATGGCTCCCTAATTGCTCGCTTTTACTTAGTCCTACGAAAGCAGGATGGCCCGCGCGACCGGGTTCTCGCTCTGATTGCGATCGAATCGCTAAGTTTAATTTCGCTTTAACAGTTTTTCCGGGCAAGCACTTGGGAAATTATTTAGATGTCAGGACGAACCTGAAACGAACGCGAGATATTCTCCTGCGTCGTGTGCCCAGTCGTTCGAGCCTCGTATTTTTGTGTTTTATACATTATTTTATACATTTTTTAACGTCCAACGATGGATAGTATACGTGTGTAACGAATAAGATGTCATCGTGCTTTTCTTAAAGAGCAACGTGTAAATTCTAAAATTAGCATCAGCCTAGCTATCCGTTCAAGAGCTAAATTGTCAATAATAGCAATATAGTCGGGCCTGTTTAAAAATGAAAATTTATTTGTTCTTCGCGTAAAAAGCCAATCGGCAATTTCAACCAACGTTTGTATTGGTGGAAAAACTTTTGAATCTGTAAAGAAATTTATTAAGTCGATGTTTAGGCAGTCGATTTGCCTCGCAAAGCCAAATTGGACAAATATGACTTCGATTATGGATAAAACTTAATTTTAGTCGAATCAGTAGTGGAAATAAAAGATGCCCGCGACTAGGCATCGACGAAAACAAGCTCGAGGTGTCGTCCAGAGGTCGAACTTTGTGCGCCGGGCCGCGGCAAATAAAGCACGTTAAGGGCTTTTGGTCAAATTGGCTTTACCCGTGTAAGCTAGGATACATAAACATACGCGTTAGGCGCATAATGATACACCAGTTAGTTACGCGTCACTTGATTTTCCCATGGGTCCGGACTCCCGCGGCAATATGTCGCCGTGGCTAATTTTAGGGCGCCAAGGCGCGTGCCGTGTACTGCACTTAACCCCCGCTCCTCGATCGCTCAAGGGGATGGAGGGCTACTCGAAAGGCCAGGAAAATTTGATTTTTTTCGGATCAACAGCTTCGCGATTCCAGTGGTTTGAGCTAATTTGTAGGCGATGATTCGCTTTGTTGACTTTTTTGACGATACTTCGTGTTGTAACCCCATGCCTACCTAATGTGATTAAGGCTATGTGGTGGGGTTTCTTTTTTCGCTCGCGCTTCAGCTCCTGTGTTGACGGGTAACTTGTTAGATTTCAATTGATTTATATTAATTCTTTTCAAAAGATTTTAATAAGCTCTGTGTGAAAGACTATTTTACAGGCCGATCATGGTGTAATGAAAGGATCTCGTGAAAGGCATTACTGTTATTTCACGATTTATTGCTTTGCAGCACACGTTTTATGCACGCATCCGAACTCTGATTGCACTTGTATAAAGAGCTCTTATAGAATAACTTTTATAAGATAAATCTTTAACTATTTAAAATTAGTCGAATGTATTAACGATCGATAATAAAATATGTTGGCCAATAATCCTGAATTTTAACGGAAGCCTGCCAGAAAACAAAGAGGGATTAAAAAATAATGTTATGAAAATAATAAAAATAGGAAGATTGAGAATGGGGAACGAAGAAAGAGAAAACACATACCGACTGGGAAGAAGACGAGGAAGAAATGTGTAGATTGGGAAATAATTGTTTAAAGGCAATGAAAAGATACAGAAACTGTCGCAAAAAATGGAGGAAAATTGAAAAAAAACCTGATCAGCAGTAGAGTAACAATAAAAGCTAAAAAGATCGAGATAGTCTGCAGTATGTCAAGTATCTGATTTATTAGGATTATAATTTCAAATATAAATATTTTTTAGAATTATTCTTTTAAGTCATCATCTACATTTCTACGTTAACTTTTTGTGTTAATTAATATTATTGTTCAATAAACTAATACTACTACCGATATCGCCACAAGCTACATGTTTATACTGCGTACGAAAGCATTCAATATCAAAAAGTATATATTAAAAGTAAATAAAATAATGAAACGATAAAATATATATTATTATTTAATTACGAACAATTTATATATTATTAATTACAATTCCTTACATATCGCGTAACTAACTTTCATTTTATTATGTAGTTACATTCTTTAAATCTCAATAGTTTCATTTATAATCACACGACTTATCGTTACAACTGCTTTTTTTGTTTACATCCACCATTTTATTTGTCGGTCATTTTACTATTTAGTCGTTGTTTTCTTGTCTCTCTGATCTAATGAACTTTACGTAACATATTTTCTAATATTCTTCTCTTCTTTTAAAATATTCTTCTAATTGTTTGAATATGTTTCTAAGGTGGTGCACTTCCTTCGTTATTTCTTTCTCTTTACCTTATTGCCCTTTAACGTTTATTGCCTCTACTCTTCCCTAAATTGATGAAACTGTCTATAATTTTTCTTTCAAATGCGAACTTGACCAAACCAATACTATGACAGAACTTTATCTTCTTTGATCATAGTTTTGTCTAATAACTCTGTCCCTGCTCCCATAATTTTGATATTAGATTCCCTCTTCTATTCTAATCTTTTCGTAATCTTTTAGAATTTCGTCTTCCTCGCAGTTTATTACTTTGCTTTGAAACTTGATTACCCTTTTTACCACCTTTACGCTTAATTTATTTCTTTTTATTTATAATACAATCAAGTGCTCAAGAGTGTTTTTATTTAAATTGAAAATACGCTTAATATATTTTCTCTATATCTTTTCCAGTTCCTCATTACAATCCTATCTCCTTATTTATACATCGTATAAGAATACATTTTCTATTATTCTATTGATAATTCTTTCAAAATTCATGTTCAAGCCCTCCATAAACTACCTAACTACAATAGTCCATCATTATCCTAACACTATGTTTGCTCACTTTGCTATGAATTTTGAGTAACTTCGTCTGCGTTTGTTTTCTATTGACGTATAACCAAAATAATAAATCGATCGACTGTTTATATCTTGTAATCATTCCACTAAACTTTCAACATTTTCTTTCTGCCCCTTTCTCTTTTAAATGTCATTATATTTTTTTCTTTTGTAACTCTTTTGTTTTTAGACCTGACATCCCTACATGGAAAATCAGTAAACTCAAAAAACAACCCTGTCTTTTCGTTCTTGTTTCCTCACTTTCTTCATTATATATCCTAATTTTCATCTTGGTTTGCTTATAAATTTTCCTTATTCAATCAATTAAGTACTTTTTAAGCCTACTTTTTTCGTAATATTCTAAAATTCTATTTTATCAATTGCAACATTTATGCATCGAAACAAGCAAATACTCGATCATTTTCTCTCTTTATTTAATTATCTATTGCTGTTTTCAGGACATATGCTGCGCCTACTAGTAGTCTATTATTTTCTTCTACAACCAAATGGAGTGTTATTGTATAACTCGTTTTAGAAGCTTCAAAATGCGCTAAAGAAGTTAAGCACATAATAATAGAAAATATACAAGATAAAAAGTGCATATGAATAGAGTAAAGGAGAAAAGTGAAGACATGGAATGAAATTATTAGCAAGATTTATAATCGGTATAATTACGAAAAGTAGCAAATACACAGTGATTAATAAAAAAGGAATGATGTATAGATTGGGTGATATACAAAAAAACACGATCCGAAACAATTAAGTGGAAGGATATTAAGAAAGAGGATAAGTAAGATAAAAGCATATTGTACAAGATTCATTAGAGTGGAGAAAAAAGAAAGAGCAGAATGAAAAGAGGAAGAAAAATAGAGCATAAGCAGGAGAGTAGAAGAAAGAAGAGAAAACAAATGAATAAATAAAGAATATAATGAAAAGCGAATAAAGTAAAATATTAAATAATAAGCGAATATGTAACAAGTTATTAAGATGCAAAATATACAAAGATGAATAACAATGTATAAATTTTCGATACTCAGTCTTGTAATTGTTAGTTCCGGATTCCCTTCTCCTCTCTTTCCATTCAATAAATACATACCCCTTTCCTCAATCAATCTAATCAGCTGCTCTTGTTCCTTATTCACTGTTTTTATCCTTCGCCTTAGTTCCGCCTCCCAATCTATCATTTATCCAACCCACCTCTTTTCCTGTACTTTCAATATATTTCCCCTCCCTAAATATTATTGCTGGATTCTTACTTTCCGCACAGAAATCAAACATACTTCTCCATTCTTTCCTTATCTTTTTCCTCGTGTATTTTATCACTATACTTATATCCTTTCCTCTGAAGTTCATTTTGACGACGATGGATTCGTCAATTATCTTCTCATATCTCCTTTTTTAATTTGCTTCGTCTTTTTCGCAATCACTATCAGCCTTCTCTGACTCTTGTCGCAGAACGGACCAACTTTTAAAACTTTTTAAGTTTTTCAGTTCAGCCTATCACATTTTTCGTTGCTTACTTTGATACATTTCGAATGAAATATTTATATATAATTCTACAATTAATAAAACATTAATTGCAGTCTCTTTATAAAAGAATATTTTTAATTCGGACAAATAATTCGTACAACCATTTCTAGTTTCTTTTAACATCAAATGGTATTAATTTCATTATTTGATTACTATCATACTTCTGTTAACTTTCGGTATCAGAGCAAGCGCAACTTTATTTTTTCGTGTTTTTTTTTAATTTTTTTATATTTATTACTGTGTCTTTTTTCGTGTTTTTATTTAATTTTTTTTTCTTTATTTTTTCGTGTTTTTTTTAAATTTTTTTATATTTATTACTGTGTCAGATTACATGCTTTCAATTATTAACAGCGTCTTCATTTTAGCATAGATTGGACAATTTTTAATTTATTGTAATATAATTGTCAAAATATATCTATATGTATACAATTATCCTTTCTACTTTCAGTCGTACTTTACGATTTTAATGCATTTAAATCACAAAATACAAAAATTTTTTTTAAAAAATCGTTACTTAATAAAAAAATGTAAACGAAAATTTTTGACGTTGCTGTCAATAATTGTATTAAATACAAGATTTTTTCATACTTCATCCCTTGTTTGCAGGATTTGAAATTTAAACAATCAACTTATAATTGTTCTCTCTCCAAGTTATTTTATTATTTTACTTTTCATCCTTTTAAGAAAAGGATGTTATTATATATAGAAGGTGGTAAGTTAATGATTTTATTCCGAAAATCGGTTCACTAAAACTGCAACTGAAAGGAGCTACGATAATATAACTAAAGTTGTACACATGTTTTAATCAATTTATTAATTAATTTCAAAACTAATTTTTTAATAATTTATCTAAAAAATAAGTTATTAATAAATTCTTGGTTTACAATCGTAAGTACAAATAAAAGAAAAATGTTGATGACATGATACGATATTCCATTTAAATGATTCGCTTGAAACTGCGCACATTGGATTTGCGTTTGAAGCGTGACTTATAGTTGGATTAGGATCCCAATTTTGATAATTGGTTTCTTGTAAGGAAGTACCTTTTGACGTGATCCATCTTTTCTTACAAGATTTACTTTGCAAACCAAGGAATATATTAACTTCCTCGCTTACTAGTTTTTGTAAAACTGCATTTTCTCCCTCACTTCTGGGATACGATAAATAACCTGGACAAACGTTTACATAGTTATTTTCGAAAACGATTTTTCATTTGTTAATATTATGTCATATTTTTCTATATTTCATAATAAATAAATTTTCTTGTATTCAATTGGATAAACTATTTTCTGATGATATTTAAAAGCCATACAAATAATTAAATAGTCAATCAATCAAAAAATTATAAGAGTTTGAATAATATAGTCCATTTTTTAATATTCAATTTTCTAAAAATAACTTTTCAAAAATCGTTTACACTATGTGAAAGTAAATTAAGTAAAAGTGTTTTAATTTCTTACTTCCTTCTTTTTCACAAGTTTCAATGGCTCTATTCCAAGTTCTGGTTCCTTTATGGAATTTATAAGCTCCATAATTAGGAAATTTCACATAATCATCCGGTACTTCACACCAATTTGGAACTTTAATATCGTCAGGTCCATCTTGTATTTCCTCTGGAATTGTATCTGCCGAATCATCTGATTCTTCTGAATTTTCTGCGTTTTCTAGGTTTTCTTCGTTTCCTGGTTTTTCTGGTTTTCCTGGTTTTCCTGGTTTTCCTGGTCTTCCTGGTTTTCCTGGTTTCCCTACATTGGTTCTGTTACCGTTTGCAACCCACCAATCGTCTTCCCAATCTTCCAGGCCCACATTAGGAAAGTAATTAACATAACCAATATTAATAGTTATGTTAATATTCTTCGTTCCTGAAACAAACAAAGGCATTGAGAATTTATTATGATTTAATTATATTGATTGATGAAAAAAATATTAATCTTGATACCTAAATTATTATTATTATTATTAGTATTATTGTTGTTATTATTATTATTATTATATTATTATTATTATTATTATTATTATTATTGCTTAAGATAAACTTCCTATATTAATTATTATTATTTCGTTACTTAAATTATGCAATGAATAAATTTTATATTTTCTGAAATATTCTGCAATATTGTAAATATTTAAATAAATTTGCTAAATTAGAAAATGATACCTTCGCAACATCGATCGAATGGTGTACCCAATACTATATGACAAAATACGAAACTTCCAAACGCAAAGAAAAGGAACTTCATTGTCCAACTTTTCGTGGCTAATGACAGCCGCACTGTATCGTAATGAAAAGTAACGTAATGCACGAAAAGAGTTTCGTATGTGGCAATAAATTTTTTACTATTGTATGCTACGTTCTTAAGGCTTAAAAATATTCGAGGTACTAAATTTTAAAATAGAGTTCGGAAATTATTAATCAACTTGAATTAAAGAAGATAGTAAAAACATAAACCCAGTGCACATAGTATAGTATTTTTTCTGCTTGTAAATCGTCTCGATTACCAAATAATGTATGCATTATCTCTAATTTATTTGTATAAATTATTATTAAAGGGTCAATAGTTAGGATTTTTTCATTTGGTTAAAAAATTCTAAAAATTAAATATTAATAATATTTATTTCATAAAAGAGCATTAATTTTTGCAAAGTCTGTTTTAAATTAGTACGTATTGATAAATTTAAACAAAGTGCATTTTGTTATGATAGTTTTTTTACAGTTACAAATCCTTTTTAAAAACTTTTGACGAACATACGTAACTGTACATTATTAAACTTATTGAATATTTTGAAGATAGGCTGCTTTTCGCGTATTTATCTATCCATCTCTTGCTATTTCGATAAACGATGCGCGTGTCTAGAATGTTTTTGCGATCAGACTTAACATAAATTTTATATCATTTCTTCTTTTTTTATTTCTTTACATATATCTTCAGTTGCATGTCTTTTCCGCATCAATTTTTCATAATCAGTTTCGGGAGGATTTATATCCTTTTATTGTCATCTATTTAACTATATCTTTTCCAATCTGGTAAATTGTTTTCAAGTTGTTTCCTTTTATTTCTTTTGATCTTATACAATATAACGTTTTTTAAAGTGAATGTTTCCGAATTTTATTTCTGAATATTATTGCAAGCTTTTATTTACTATCTATATATTAAGTGAAGTTGAAAAGGTTGAATGTTTAAATTTTTAGTGGTACATCAACCGATGTATGTTAATGCACGTAAAAATAAATCTTTATCTGTGAATTGAAAACAATCATTATTAGATATTGGATATTGAAAAATCGTCCATTTCAATAAAACTACATTGCACGAAGATTAATATTCTTCGCTTCTAACGCATATTTTTCATATCGTAAGACAGACATTTTGTTGATTACTTCAAATATACAAACATATATTTAAACACGGAAATCGATTATCCGCTTATCAAATATTAATAATGAAGTGAAATAAAATCTTAATCTTAATTAACTTTTGCGTTGTTTCTGTTTTACCTTTATCATAAAAAACCAAGATAATTTCACTATTTCCCAATCTTATCTCGTCTTTTTCACTTTATTTAAAACATCTTCTATTATTAAAAAATTAAAACCATCGAAGGAAATTTTAGGAAATTTACAATTAAGCAACGACTGTTTGAATAATCGGTTATTTTAATACTTGGCTAGCATAGACATGGTAAAGTTAATCTTACACTTTTAAAGAAATTGTTTTTTTGAATTCAGCATCAACCTTAAGAACTATAGAAAAAAATAATTCTAGCGTTGGAAAATGTAAAATTAATTATACTTTTAAACCAAATTTTAAATAAATATGGATAATTCGGCAAAGGCTAAAAAGGCTGAGATAGAGGCCAACAAGCCTAGTGTTTGACTCACTGTGAGCCAAGATATAAGTCAATATGTAAGTATTTATGTTTGAAGTAATGTATGTACAATATTACCATATAAATATTGTGCAATCAAAAATACTTGTAGAATAATAATTATTGATTTATTTTTATAATTTAGAAAAATAAATATCTTAAATTGCTTTTCAAAAAAATTCAACAATTGGATTATAATTGTTTTTATTTTTCAAAAACGTATTACTAAAATTTTAAAAGAACGAATAGTTTTTCTTGATATATTAAACATTAGTAAGCATAATTAATTTACGTTGAGGAATCGAAACGGCCTTTATATTATTTAAAAACTCTTTGATCGCTGTTTTGAAAATTATATAAAAATAAAATGTAATAAAGTTTTTAGCTTTTCAATTATTATTATTATTTACGCTTATTAATATAATACAATATAATATAATTTAGTATATTAGGCACTATTAATATATTTCTATTAAAAAATGTTTACTTTTTTGTAAGCAGATTTTTCATTTATAATTTAGAATAATTTCAGAATTCTAAAAACTGTTTAAAAAATTGTTCAGAATTCTAAAAAGTATAAAACAATATATTACGATTTTTTGTTCTAATTTATAATTTATAATTCTGTATTTAAAAAGTTCAATAACTGTTATACAATATATTATATAAAAATTACTCTATTAATTCCCAATTATGAATTATTAGCAAAACAATTATTTAAATATTTATTATTTTTTGCAGTAATAATTTAACCAATTGTTTTAGCGATTGAAATTTTTTTACTACGAATCATTGAATTTCATAATATTTAAGAGAGTGGCAAATAAAATATGATATATTGGATTTTAAATTTCAATTTGAAATTTGAGATTTCACGAATATTCTACTACATGTGTACAATTAAGTTTCAAAATTTTGATGCATAATTCTTTTGAATTTTTACTAATAATCATGCAATTCAGACTTTATAAAAAAGTTTTTTTAATGATAAATCATACACTTTGAGATTATGCTGACAATACAAAATTTATACTTCATGCTTTTTATATCTACAAGTGTGAGTAATTGTGGTCGAATCAATTCTTTTAACGCGTGGCAAAACATAATTGGCTTTTCGTTTTCAGTATTTTTGATTGCGGCACAGTATTGCTTGTAAGCCGAAATTATTAAAATTTATTATCAATATTACGAAAATTTTACATTCAAAAATAACCATATTTGCTGTATTATATTCGCGTAAATAAAATCTGCAATGTCTACGTGGTATGTGACGTAAATTTTATATTTCATGATTTCTGTAATTCTTTCTTTTTCGTTAACGGTATTAAAAGATTACAATAAAAGTATATATTAACATTATTTTTATCATTTTCCGAACTACGAAAGACGGAGTTTAATTTTATCATTTCTGTTAATTAAATTCTGCTCTTTTAGAATTAGCCCATATGCTTAACATTTTTTTAATATATACCATAGAATATTATTCAAAATTTCAAAACATAATCTTAAGATGCGTTACGATTATGCTTGCAACTCGCAAAATTGGTACAATAATTTTGATAATTTTTCATAAGATTGAGGTAAGCCAATCGGGTTGCGCTAAGAAACGCGCATCAGCGACGCGCTACAGCAATCGGACCGAATAAAATTTTATAAAACCGAAGAAACACCAGTGTGGGGACGAGAGAGAGAGAGAGAGAGAGAGAGAGAGAGAGAGAGAGGGAGATCGAACGAAACGAGGACAGAAGAAAGCGTGCAGTTGACTCTTTATGGCAAAGGAGTGCTTCTGACGTAAATTATTGGTTTTCCGCGTGGGTAGAACAGCGCCAGGGCAGAAGGGGTAGGTTTTATGGGCGTGGCGATCCGAAGGGTCGTGGGCGGAGCTTTTGGCGTCTGATTCGATCCCCCCCCCTCCCGCCAACGCCAACCCGCCCCAAAATGAATCCAGGCACAGGTACACTATCGCGCTCGCGTAGGTACCCCTGTACTTTGCGACTGGATTTATGTGAAGACGCCTGTGTGCCTCTAGACACTTTACACGAGAAGCAAAATTAATGGATAGACCCTGTGTACGTGGCTGGGCCTCCCTCTCTCTCCCCCTCTCTCCCCCTCTCTCTCTCTCTCTGTGTGAGTGGGTGCGTGACGGAGGTATGATATTAAAGAATTGTAAAGCTTACAATGGCAAACGCATGCTTTAAACCATGAAATTCAAGTCACTCGTTATCGTTGTGTCAACAATTTTGTTTTTACTTTTGACGACGTTGCGCATAGGATTAATTTTTTTAAAGGAATCTCGAAGTCGAAATTTCGAAAAATTATTGCAAACAGTCTTCTTTCGTCATTAAAAGTATTTGTTCTAATATTTATTACTTACAGCCAAAATACAGATCTAGATATCGAAATAAAAATTACAAAACGACTTCGAGCTACTGTCTGTTGAATTTTGTCGTTTTTAATTTGAAATCGCTTAATCTGGAAAAGTATAATTGGTAGTTCTCGACATCAATATATTACGTATCGATTGCACGATGCATCAAAAGGCGAAAAATTTTCTCGACTTGAAAACTTTATTTGGCCTGTCACAATATAATTAAAACCTAAACATTCGCACCGATATAAATATTTACACAAAATGTTTTTAGAATTTATTACAAATTTTTATCGAACGCTTATTTATTCATTCTTTCCGCATCTATGTATGTATTATCATCTATATTTAGTTCGCATTTAAAGATTAACCCGTAAAATTCAAGTAAACGATTCATATTTAGTAGTAAAACTAGTCATTAGTAACAATTAAAAGTATTGATCCGTCATCTAAAATATCAGTTACACTTAAAATCTGTAAGAAAACAGATGACAAGTTCTTCTTATAAAGTATATGATTATATCATCGGGATTATAAATCAACCCGTATATTTTCATTTTTCATAACATAATATATTTCTGAAGTAATCGTTAAATTTAAAATATATCAATTTTTTACAGTGTAATAGCTTCGCTGATAGAAATAATAATCATGTTTATAAGAAACTTCGTTACAGTCACACACATAATTTTATAATTGTCGCTAATCTTCGTTTAAAAACTAAAAATTTCGACGAATAAACTAAAGTGACATACTTAAGAAGGCCAATGTTATTATTATAGATTTATACGACAAGTGTAATAAAAAATGATATTACAAACAAGCCAATGTTTGATAAATCAACGACAAGCTCTTCATTTAAAACTATAAATTTTAACTTTTCATTTTATAAAAATTCAGTATTCAAGATAATTCATTTCGTTAATAAATCGAAAGAAATTAATCCGCTTTTCGAGGCTTTCTTAGGAGAATCATTGAATAATCGGAAGATGACGAACAATTTAGGAACTGCTTCGACATTGTGATTAATTCTCTCGAGTTCGAGTTTTACAGGAGCCTGTGAGTAGTGAAACATTAGGAGTCGCCCAGAGGCTTTTCCGAGTATAATTAATCCCCGAAAAAAGTAATGGTGGATTAGTGGGTGCGTGCTTTTTCTAGATTCATAAGTAAAGGAGCATCAGAATCGTATTCCCAGGTAAACCACGACTTTTAACATTCACCTTAGCGGTTTCATCTTTATGGAGTTCTGTGTCACTCAAAATTTCCGCCCGATCAATGGCTTCCCCAAAACGAGCGTCCAATCCTCCATTCTTATTCCAGGACCACCCCCGCGAGCGCTGGTCTGAAGGAGACACCGTCCCACCCCTCCGCGCGCCCGCTGGTAATGGGCTGTCAACGACAGACGTGCGGTCCAGGCTTGTAACGCGCCCCCGTCCGGTCCCCGAGCGAACCGAAAACTCCTTCAATCGATTCCGCTTTTGTCCGCCCCTCTCGTCTTTATCCCGGTCTGCTTATGTACGTCGTTTGATTATTTACCCTCACCGAGAGTTCGTGAACCTCCTGGACGAATGACGGATTCTTTGCACGACCTTTGTCTCGCTTTGTGAGCTTTTAGGTTACAAATGTCGTGGCGAAAATTTTACGTCTCCGGGCGAATTCGCTGTCGATCGATGCAAACTTGAAACAAAATTCCAGAATCACCAGGATTTTATTTTATTCTCCTCGTCGCTTAGATGTTCTGACTTTTTTTAGGCGCGTTTGCGATGCCAATCATTACGTATTAACTCGAGGTCGCTAAACTTGGAACCATTTAAATTTATTTATAACACGAAAGTAAATCTTGTCCGAGAGAAAATTACCTCGACATTCTATTTTCTCTCGATTATTTGCTCGAAAAGAAAAATTCAATCGATGAGCATCGAGAAAATTTCCATCGCGAATCTTAAAAGCTGATTCTGTGCAATACAGGAAAGAAGGCGCGATTTATTTAAAATCAACTGCATTTATTTTAGCACTCGCTTATACTTTTTTACTAATTTTGCAACTTTGCGAATTTTCAAATTATTTTCACTTTATTTGATTTGGAATTAGTGTCGAAATAAAAAGCAACAAGCAACAACGGTTATCAAAAGGTGAAAGTGCACGCGGGTTGTGCAATAAATGCGAAGAAAAAACGCTGTCGAAAACAATCAAGTGGCAGAACATTATGGAAGATGATGCACATTGTGCAAGATTCATTTGAGCGGAGGAAGAAGAGCAACTGAGTGAAACAGAAATTTCGGAGTAAGACAACGTAAGGAAAGAAGAAGAGAGTAAAAATCGTATATTTATATACGTAGACGACTAACGGTATATAATACTAAATAAAATTTTGGTTTTAACAAACGTGCAAAAATGTAGATATGTAAATAAGAACGTATAAATTGATTGTAGATAGATAACAAACAACTAATAATTAATTTATTATTGTACATTATTGAGAGATTTTTCAAGACAACTACTTATAGGCTTTTATTTTTGTAGAAATACAGAAATCTAAGCATTTATTGTTAAAGCGAAGTCAAAAGATAAATAAATACGAATATCATTAAACGCAGATATTGTCAAATGAACTGCACACAACAGACGTAATTGCAATGGAAAATTGATAATCCAACAATTTGCGATTCACAACAATGCATTGCTAATTGCCGCCTCGGAATTCATTAAATTTTCAGTTTGGTTAACAAGTCTATTACACTTGTCCAGTAAACGTTAAAATTGTCAAGCACATATTTGAGGCTCCGTTCACTTAACAGAAGCTTTACTTTGTATAGTTATTTATTTAACATATTCATTGTTTACTCGCTCCACGTGCGCAGATAAAGGCAACAAACAGTTCTGATTGCACATCAATGTGATGTATAAATACGCGAAAAAATTATCGAAGAAAGAAAAGTCTACGTGTTCCTTCCAGTCCTCGGCCTCTCCTCCTCTTATACTCCTGCTAAATTGCAAATAAATCAATATTGTCGAGTGCGCGCATTAGGAAACTGCACGCGACAGCTAAACACTAAAAGGATCACTTGATTTCACCGAGATGGAAAAGTGTCAGGGGAGTGTATTTGGGTCGTTCTGCGTTGAAAAAAAAATTATAATTTTGAAGCTCGAGTCGCGATGAATTCGACCAACTCATCTAGTTTCCCGATTAGAGGAATAATGAAACCAATTATTGTCGTTTTCGAATTATTGTATTAATATATTTTTTGCTATTCGGTGTTTTTGTAATTCTTATTCTATCGAACGAAATAAACAAAGATGTATATTTATTTACTAAAATTGCTTACACAACTTACAACATTTTACACGTATTCATATCACTTAACATTACACAATTTCACATTTCTATAAATTAATTTTTTTTCTTACTATTTATCTTTTCTCGTGCTACCCTCATTAGCAGTGCGTTTTTTCTCACTTTGATGAAATGTATTTTTTACGATACGTTTCGTGTTATCGAGTGCGCAACATTTACCCACTTAATATATTGCTTTCCTCTATAATGTATTTTCTTGTTTCTTTTTGTTTATTGCACGATCCGCACGTTCTTTCCTATTTTAACAAGCAATGTTTGTCGTTCTTCGCTTCGATACCAATTTGAAATCATTTCGTTTAGTAAACGAATGAGTACACCACGAGTAAAATAAAACAAATTTACTTCATAAATGAATTATTATTTTATTGCGATATAAGTGTTATTGATATGTGTAAATTATTATCTCTGGTCACGTACAATCTAATAATTTGAAGTTGCCTCATTATTATTATAAATTACTCTTCAATTCCACAAAATAGTTAACTTAGCAAATTTTATAAACAAAATTTCTCACAAATTTGTTAATATATTATACAATATATTATATATAATTATTATATAATGTATATACATTCAAACGTTTTACTTCAGTACATCTTTATTTACATTTTAGTAGATTGATTTTTATGACTGTTTATTAAATTGATATCACTTCCTATGTTTATAAAAACATTGCTACGGCATATTCCTAATGTAAGAAGGTACAATGTGTGCTAAAGTTAAAAATAAAAACTTATTTATAAATTATTTATAAATTATTTATTCGACTAAATAAAAAAATAAAATATTTATTATTAAATTGTTTTAAATTGAAATTTTTTTAGAAATAAATACCATCGCTCTTAAATATTTTAAATAATGAAACAATTACTTATAAATATGTTATATTAAATATCTTTATATAATAGGAAAACCAGTTAAACATTTCGGCCTGAAAATGGTGGTGATTCATCTTTGATTTTTTACGAGACGCCATTGTTTCTCTTGATTCTATTCGACATTTTTATATTTCTGCATCATTTATAAAGTTTGAGTATTATCTATAGTATGATAAATAATATTATAAGGTGTTCCTTGTCTTCTTTTTATTTTACAACATAAATGTAACGATATTCAGGAGTATGAGGACTGCAAAACAATAACTATATGAATATTGTTAAAGATAGATTCGCTCTAGTTGCGACCAGGAAAGATATAAGTTGAATAATCATACTGCTTTTTCAAGTTTTCACAAAAATCTGTTTAATCGTTGCATTTACAGACCATCGCTTAGAGGAAAGGGCCCCTACATTCGCCGTCGTCCTGGTGCTGTTCGAAGGCCGCCGAACAAGCACGAAATCTAAAACGAAACTAATCGAAAAATTTTCTTGCACTCGCAAATTGTGTACCTTTTATTTTCCTTTTCCTCCTAACAAACTTCCACAATTCCCTCGGTATAAAAAACCAAGCAGGAGGGAAAAAGCCTGTAGAATCTAAACCTTCGGATTCGCCCGCTCTACATGTTTCCTAATTACCCTATGACAATGTCTATGCTTTCATTGTCTTAACGCGTTTGTCCAGGTAAGCCGTCGCCTACCTACACTTCCAGGTGCGCTCATTGCTAATCCCATTTAATTCTAATCCCTCACATGTGTTCGACACATGCCACACATCTACCTGTCCTATCGTCAATAATATTTATTTCTAAACTTTTTTAACCTTCATATTCATGAGCAGTCTCAACAATTCTTTCAATTTCACTTCAAATTTTCCTAAAATTGTGATGTCATCAGCATATGTTATTGATCCTATTTTTGTTTTTCCCATTTTTATTCCCGATGCTCTTGACTTTTCCAGGCGTTTCTGTAGATCCGAGATTCCTATATTAAATATTGTCGGAATTAGAGGAGGCACTTGTCACTTCTTTTTTTATTCTTAGCTTTCCTATAATTTCTTCTGTCCCGATTTTATTATAGTTCCTTTGTATAGTTCTTTTGTACTTTTGATCAAATAATTCTTAATTCCTGCCTCCTTCATTATTTTCCAAATTCTCTCTCTCCTTATGTTGTCAAAGGCACTTTTTAGATTAATAAAACAAACCCAATCCTCTCCAATCTCCTTGTCTAGTTGTATATCTATAGTCGTTTTTAAGGTGTAACTGGCTTCCTATTCTCCTTCATATGATCCTCTACCCTGTTCTTGAGTATCTCCGCAATATCTTATAACTGTTTTCCGTGAGATTTTTTAATTTTTTTCATGATACAATTTAATTCAATGTATCTTTTAGATTATTTCCTATTATTTTGTAGCCGTGTTTCCACATCTCATTTTTCATTTCATCTTTTAATAACCTTTATAACTTCCTCCAAGCTAATTTATTCTAATCCTTCCTCTATTATCTCATTATTTTCTACTGCTGTCTCCTCTTCCCTTTCTTCATCTCCCCCGCTACGTCCTCATAAAATTCTTTAAAATGTTTCGACCACTCTTCGTTTGTTATCTTTCGCCTCTCTTATTTCTATATTTCCTTTTTCTGTTTATTATTTCCCAAAAGGCTTCACTTATTTCGTCTTTCTTTGATTCTTCTATCTCTTCTTCATTATATTTCATTTTTCTTCTCTTTATTCTTTCTCTACAATCCTTTCTTTTTTATGTGCATCATACTGTGTGCTTTTTCACCTTCTTCTTTCCCTCTTTTCTATGATACTACCAATATATTTTATTCAATTTTTCCATGAAATTATATTTAAAAATAAAGTCACTATTCATTTAGTAAAACGTAGAAACATTAATGATTAATTTCAAGTATTATCTACAACTCTATTTCTAGACTAGCTCTCAAATATTAGCATTTGGAAGGTGGGAGTAACTGCTTTTGAATTCTAAAAAAAAGCTCTTCGATAACGTTATTAACTCTTTTGGTACCAGCAAGACCCAAATTGATTTAATGACGATCTACTTGTATTTTCTTTTTTTGTAATTTCTTATGTACTTAACTACTGTTCGCGGTAATGCGAGGAAAGTGAAGGGGTAATTTTGATAAATGAATGAAATTAAGTAAAAATATTTAGAAAAAATATATTTATTTTGACACAAAAATATGAAAGCTAGAATAACAAGATTCGATCGCAAAGCTAGAAAGGGTAAGTACGGATTCTCGAATCGAAAGAAGTCGAAAAAGAACACCGTTGATTATAAGTACTTATTTACCTTTCTCCCGCTCTCACTTCTTCACATAAATGTTACATTTTTCCATGAAATGCAGTCGATTTCTGCTTATATTTCTTCGCCCTTGTTGCCGCGCATTAACAAGGATGTGACGCAAGCCATCTAGCCTTTGTCCTTGTCTACGGCCCCAGCTCTAATCTAACCTAGGCATAAAAACCTCCTGGGTGTTAGATGGAAGGAAAAACCATCCACAATTCTAGTCTAAATCGTAGGCAAACGTTTTTAGCTAACCACACTAACCTATAAATCATGTACGGTTTTGCCCCTGTTCCGTTATAATAATCTTTCACTTTTTCACTTTTACTTACTCCACACGGCTGATTATCTGCGCGCATGCTCCACACCACTCTTACTACTTAAGTATTTGCACTTATCTGTTATCCAGCTTTCTGGTTACTTTTAATAGCTTCTCTCCAGGTGGCGTTATTTACCCTTCTGAGTTGCTTATCGCTTCATCTGCAACACTATATGCTTTTCAACTAACCTCACTTTTTACACTTTATGATCTTATGTATTTCTACTTATATATTTTTATAAACTACTATTATTGTTTACTCATATGACTCTGTACTACTTTAATTTTCACTTTTCACTTTCTTATCACTGCAACTTACTTATTTATATTAAGTTTAAAATACTGTGCTTATCATCGACTCTACTCGTTTCTAAAAATCCATATATATATATATTAATAAATAAAAGAACGACAAATAAAGTTTTAAAATAATAATAAGTTTTTTTTTAATATACTGGCTCTACATTTTCGACTTGTACTTGTACATTTGTTCCATTTCTTATCTACCTTGTAAAAACCTGGGTATTTGGCGGTAGTTGAACAGTGGTTTTCTTTGAAATTTTTGTAAGAATTTATACATAGTTTTGGCGACATTGTAGATTCAATGAATTTAGTAAAACAAGATGCTTGAATCAATCTTGTAGATTTAGTAGATTTAGTAGAACAAGATGCTTGTTTTGATCTTGTAGGTTCAGTAGATTTAGTAGAACAAGATGTCTTCTTCGATTTTGTAGATTCAATTCTGACGAGGATTCAGAGGTTTCTGTAATGACTTTATTGTACTAATATAATTTTTACAAATTATTTAATAACTAATGTTATTATTGGTTGACGAACGATGACGACCTGGACGAGACACCGAAAAACGACGACAACCCGGACGACGCACAGCTGAACGACGATGGTCCGAACGTTTCACCGGAATTCCGAGACGGCGCGAGCCAGATTCGAGGATTGATACTCAGAAATACATCGCGAGTTGTGAAGCTTGCGCTCTCGTGAAAGCTGTTTGACCTTTGGTGAAGAGGAACGAGAGATTCTGAATCCTGCAAACACCCTGAGAGGTCGTCGCCCTGAACCTGACGGGAACATATTGTAGGACATGGCATGTTGCAGTAATGAAGCGAACACGTCAAACTAAATGCGGCAATATGATAGGATAGGAGAGCAAGAGGTAACATGATTGTATACGACGCGTGACGTATAGCTATTTTCTGGGAATGCAAATGCAGTTGCACCCACCTTCTAACTACAACTGTTCGTCAGCTCATTCGAACTCTGACGGACATCGTGTGCACATATCTTCATCTTAAGGTCTATCTTAAACTACTAAAGGTGTTTTTTATTTTCAAGGTGAGCGGGAGAGGCTTCTGAGAATTTGGACTATGTGAAGCCGAATATGAAGCGGCGGCTTTCGGACGATTGGAAGCTTTCTGGAAGAAAATGAATACGGACACAGACGACTTGGATGATTCGGACGTAATGATTCCACAGTGACGAGTTTCAGTGTTACTCGCTGGATGACGCATCACTGAACCATGACTCGGATCTAGACAATTCAGACGACGACCCAGACATTGACATTCCGGACGACGACTCCATATACGCTTCCACGTACGATTCGTTTGATAATTTGGACAATGAATATATAATTTACTACCCAGGCTCAAATTTATCAGCAGAATCCGGATTCTGCTCCGTTTCCAGAACCTTCGACGTTTCCAACTCCTACGACTTCGACATTAGCAAAATATAAAAATGATTTTGTTGAATTCTGCGTGTACATATACGTGACTGTAATTTTATATATTGTATTAAATTTTCTATTGTATTAATAAAAATGTGCATCCCTTTATTATAATTTAAAGTAATAAAAAAAAATTTGTATTATATTTTGTTAAATTAAAACATAAATATAGAACAAAACATAATAATAGTAAATAATAAAAGTTATAGTATAATAATGAGAATAAATAAGAAAAATAGTGATGAAGATAAGGTAATATAAGATAGCAATATAGTAGTAAAAATAAATAAAAATAACGGTAATATTAAATAATAACAATAATAATAAACATATATTTTTTCTTTTTATCATATTATATAATCGCCACGAGCGACGCAAATCTGCTGGCGTCAAGCGCTTGTCAAGGTAGGTGAGGTATTGTAAACGCGCTAACGCGACTCAATACTGTATGCGTGAAGTACGAAAATATTCCCTCCACCAGTCACGCGACTGCGCACTAGAATCGACAGCAAAGCCAAATGCTTTGCTCGAGTTTCCGCCGCTTCAAGTTTACCACACAATCTCGTCCCCTTCGCCGGCCCAACGGCCAGTAGTCGCGAGGTTTTCCTCTTTCGTTTCGTCTGCTGTACGCTACACGACTTACCCTCTCGCTCTATTACTTTCACGCTCTCTCTCTTTATCCCTCTTTCGACTCGTCGATGGCCGAAATGGACAGCGACAATCAGCCTCGCATCTTCGTCGTCAATGGAAATCGACCAGCAGCCTGACCCAGACGACTCAACGGATGACGGCGACGACAACCAAAACATCCTGGACTTAGACAACTCGCAGTAGGACTCAATGTACGACTCGAACTATGTCTACGATTCGAACATGTCTGATGATTATGTCTGCTCCATATTTCCACATCTCATTTGTGATATTATCTTGAGCCGGTGCCTTCCTTCTTTCAATTTTTTATAACATACCAGATCTCTTCTTTCTTGAAATCTATGTTCTATTCCTTCCAATTAACTATCTCTGTATTCGACCTCTATGTTACTGTATATGTTATATTGTATTTCCATTACATTACTAAAGATATGCATCTTTGCAAATTCTTGTAACAATAAAAACATATAACTATTTATTATATTTTATGTTAATATAATTATGTATCTAGTCATCATATATAGAATTAATAATAAAATGTATCTCTTACATTTTGTAATAATAAAATAGTGTTTCCATTTCTTATATAGTAAATTAATAAATAAATGTATCTTTGTATAAACAAAAATATTTATATAATTATTATTATGTAAATGATATACATTATAGACTTAATTTTGTTAATTGTGTACATAGTAAATAGAAATATATTTTTATTAATAAAAAATATCATAAATAGCTACATAACTTAATTAATATACAAATATACTAAATATATGCATATTACTATCAATATAAAATAAAAAATATAATACATACTTTCATTTATATAAAAAATAACAAATAGATACTTAATTTTATTGGAATATAATAAATAAAAAAAACATACATTACTTTATTAATGTAAAAAGATAGTTGATAGATTCATCTATTTTTATAATTATTACATATAATATATAATTACATAATTTTATTAAATTATTTTGCAATGAATAGATTCTTGTTTTATGAATGTCAAACAAAATATTAATCTGTATTTTTATAAATACAATTTAAAATAAATAGATACATATTTATTGCTATAAAATATAATGAATGGAAATAATTTTATTTATATATAACATAATAACTAGATAAATAAAATTATAACTAAAAAATATAAGTAATAGATACATACTTTTATGAACATAAAATAAAATATATATAAATATATGCATATTTTTATTAACACAAACCATAATAAATAAATACATGGTTTTATTAATAAAAAATAATATGTATAATACAGATTTTTGTTAATAAAAAAAAAAATAACAAATAGATACCTAATTTTAATGATAAATAAATAGATACATATTTTTATTACTGAGAAAAAAAGCTGCTCGATATCTATGTTAACCCTTTTGGTAACTGCAAGACCCGAACTGATTTAACGTCGGTCGTAATGTCTTAATTTTATTTTTGTTGTAATTACTTTCGTAATCAACTGCTGTTTATTAATTTCACATTAATACACTTAGTTTGTTGTTGTGTTGTTTCCACTTCATTAGGAAGCCTTAGACGAATTCCAGTTTTACAGGTCCTAAAGGTTTCACTGTAGGTATGCGTTTGTTATTATTTATTTTCCATTCGATATTTTTTTTTAATTAAAATATTATTTTATATCAACCTGATTTTGAAGATTATTTTTATAAATTAAAATATGTACTATTATATATAAATATGTGTGCCTATTTGTATTCGTTTACGTCTACTGATATATCGTCGTCAAGGTACATAAAAAATTAAACGAATTTCCAAAAATTAATAAATTTTTTTAACAAAGAAATTTAACCAGGAATTCGGACGACACTTCCAATTAATTTAATGTTATTAAATAACGATCTAATATATATCACAAATAATCAGGTTCAAACAAACTTTTATTTTAATTTTATATAATTTAATTAGAATTTTTAATTCAATTAATTTCATTCTTTTTTCTAAGAATTGCAATTTAAATGTTCCAACCTCCAAACTCCTAATGTTCGACATTTCATTCGAGCTCCGACCGCCAACGAGTGAACATCTCCTGATCTAATCGTAACAAGTTTTTATTTTTCAGGTGGGGCCAAGGGGGGAGTAAGGAAGGGCGGAAGGGAGGGAGGGCTTTGGGAGTTTGAACTACGCGAAGCCGAAAATGAAGCGGCGATTTTCGGACGAATTTGAAGCTTTCATGAAGAAGAATTTCTCAGACTCAGACGACGACGACCAGGACGACGCACCGCTACACGACAACGTCCCCTACGACGCACCTCCGGACGACGACACAGACGACGTACCTCTGGACAACGACGACCCAGACGACGTACCTCCGGACGACGACGACGACGACTCAGACGACGTACCTCCGGACAACGACGACCCAGACGACGTACCTCCGGACGACGACGACGACGACTCAGACGACGTACCTCCGGACAACGACGACCCAGACGACGTACCTCCGGACGACGACGACGACGACTCAGACGACGTACCTCCGGACGACGACTCAGACGACGTACCTCCAGACGACGACGACTCGGACGTTGACTTTTTCGACGACGACTCGGACGTTGACCTTTTCGACTACAACCCGAAACATACAACTTTTCCGACCTCGACTCACTGTACAACTCGACGTACGACTCGCCCTCCGACTACTCGGACGACGAATTAGTATATTACCCGAACTTGAATATATCAGCAGAATCCGGCTTCAGCTCACTTCCCAGCTCCTTCATGTACGACTCCGACGACTTCGACGTAAGCTACAATTAAAAAATAAGGCTTTCTGTGTTGTACATATGTGTGCATTATTGTATATATGTATTGCCGTTAAAAAAATGTGTGTATCGATTTGTTGAATTTTGTATAAATAAAAATATATATATGTTGTATTTTAAATTTATAAAAATATTTATCTATTTGTTGTAATTAGTAGTAATAAAATATGTATTTATATATTGTATTTGTATTGATAAAAATATATTTATATATTATATTTTGTATTAATAAATATATGTATGTAATTGTTGTATTTTGTATTAATAAAAATATGTATGTATTTTTTGTATTTAGTTTTAATAAAAATATGTATGCATTGTTGTATTTTGTATTAATAAAAATTATTTATGTATTTGTTGTTAATTGAGTAGTAATTGATAAAATCATTATGTATAATATTGTATTTGTATGGATAAAAATATATATATATATGTTGTATCTTTTTATAATAAAATATTTATGTATCGTTTGTAATTTAGTAATAATAAAAAATAGGTATTTATATACTGTATTTGTATTGATAAAAATATATTTATATATTATATTTTGTATTAATAAATATATGTATGTAATTGTTGTATTTTGTATTAATAAAAATATGTATGTATTTTTTGTATTTAGTTTTAATAAAAATATGTATGCATTTGTTGTATTTTGTATTAATAAAAATATTTATGTATTTGTTGTAATTAGTAGTAATAAAAATTATGTATTTATATATTGTATTTGTATTGATAAAAATATATTTTATTTGTATTAATAAAAATATTTATGTATTTGTTGTAATTAGTAATAATAAAAATATTTATATTGTTATATTATAAAAATGTATTTATATATTGTATTTTGTTAATAAAAATATGTATGTATTGTTGTATTTTGTATTAATAAAAATATGTATGTATTTTTTGTATTTAGTTTAATAAAAATATGTATGCATTTGTTGTATTTTGTATTAATAAAAATATTTATGTATTTGTTGTAATTAGTAGTAATAAAAATATGTATTTATATACTGTATTTGTATTTGATAAAAATATATTTATATATTATATTTTGTATTAATAAATATATGTATGTAATTGTTGTATTTTGTATTAATAAAAATATGTATGTATTTTTTGTATTTAGTTTTAATAAAAATATGTATGCATTTGTTGTATTTTGTATTAATAAAAATATTTATGTATTTGTTGTAATTAGTAGTAATAAAATTATGTATTTATATATTGTATTTGTATTGATAAATAATATATTTGTATTTGTATTAATAAAATATATTTATGTATTTGTTGTAATTAGTAATAATAAAAATATGTATTTATATATTGTATTTGTATTATAAAATATATTTATATATTATATTTTGTATTAATAAATATATGTATGTAATTGTTTGTATTTTGTATTAATAAAAATATGTATGTATTTTTTGTATTTAGTTTTAATAAAAATATGTATGCATTTGTTGTATTTTGTATTAATAAAAATATTTATGTATTTGTTGTAATTAGTAGTAATAAAAATATGTATTTATATATTGTATTTGTATTGATAAAAAATATATATATGTTATATTTTGTATTAATAATAAATATATTTTATGTATTTGTTGTAATTAGTAATAAAAAAATGTATTTATATATTGTTTTTGTATTGATAAAAATATATTTTATATATTGTATTTTGTATTAATAAAAATATGTATGTATTTTTTGTATTTAGTTTTAATAAAAATATGTATGCATTTGTTGTATTTTGTATTAATAAAAATATTTATGTATTTGTTGTAATTAGTAGTAATAAAAATATGTATGTATTTGTTATATTAATAAAAATGTATTTATATATTGTATTTGTTGTAATTAGTTATAATAAAAATATGTATTTATTTGTATTGTATTTGTTGTAATTAATATAATAAAAATATGTATGCATTTATTGTATTTTATATTAATAAAAATATGTATGCAATTATTGTATTATTGTATTAATAAAAATATGTATGCATTTGTTCTTTTTTTTATTAATAAAAATATTTATGTATTTGTTATATTAATAAAGAAATGTATTTATATATTGTATTTTGTATTAATAAAAATTTATATATGTAGTATTTTGTACTAATAAAAATATGTATGTATGTTGTATTTTGTATTAATAAAAATATGTATGTATTTTTTGTATTTAGTTTTTAATAAAAATATGTATGTATTTGTTATATTAATAAAGGAATGTATTTATATATTGTATTTTGTATTAATAAAAATATGTATTTGTTGTATTTGTATTAATAAAAATATTGTATGTATTTGTTGTAATTTAGTAATAAATATATATGTATTGTTGTATTTTGTATTAATAAAATATATGTATGTATTTTTTGTATTTAGTTTTAATAAAAATATGTATTTTGTATTTGTTGTATTTTGTATTAATAAAAATATTTATGTATTTGTTGTAATTAGTAGTAATAAAAATATGTATTTATATATTGTATTTGTATTGATAAAAATATATATATATATGTTTATTTTGTATTAATAAATATATGTATGTAATTGTTGTATTTTGTATAATGAAAATATGTATGCATTTTTTGTATTTAGTTTTAATAAAAATACGTATGCATTTGATGTATTTTGTATTAATAAAAATATTTATGCATTTGTTGTATTTTGTATTAATAAAAATATGTATGCAAGTGTTGTATTTGTTGTGATTAATATGAATAAAAATATGTATGCCTTTATTAAAATTATTTGATTTAAATAAAAATATTTATCTACTTTTGTATTTTATTTTATTAAAAAAATATATTGATTTATTATTTTTTGTTTATTATGTAGAATATAATATTTTGTTGTTCTCTATCAAAACTGATCCTCAACTTCAAGAACTGTTTCCCATCCGCCACATTTTTTAAAATAATATATTTAAAACCTAATATATATATATTATCTCTTTATGCTTTATATACTAAGTTTTTACAATATAACAAAGACTAATATTTTATTTAATAATCTTAATCCTATTATAAATTAACAATAAGCCCGTGAATATTTCGCATTGAATTTTATTGTTTAATCAAAATATTATTTTATATCAACCTGATTTTGAAGATTATTTTTATAAATTAAAATATGTACTATTATATATAAATATGTGTGCGTATTTGTATTCGTTTACGTCTACTGATGTATCGTCGTCAAGGTACATAAAAAATTAAACGAATTTCCAAAAATTAATAAATTTTTTTAACAAAGAAATTTAACCCGGAATTCGGACGACACTTCCAATTAATTTAATGTTATTAAATAACGATCTAATATATATCACAAAGAATCAGGTTCAAACAAACTTTTATTTTAATTTTATATAATTTAATTAGAATTTTTAATTCAATCGTTTAAAAAAATACAAATCATTAGTCGATCATTGAATTGTTTGATTTGAGGAATAATTGTTATACATTTATCGAGTATCGGGATAAAATGACGCGAATCGTTTGATTCGAACTTCACGCGAGACATTCGTCGTAAATTTATGAGTTTAGGAAAGTAATCCTTTTATTTTCTTCGTATTTTTTTATTTAACGAAATGCTCGTATTAATGTTGCATTCTGCAAATGCACCTGCGCACTGCAACTAATTATCCCGAATACCTGTGTTTTTTCTGTCGTTTCACCAGTTTTCGCTCTTCTATCTCTGTTACCTTTTGTCCTTCTCGACGCACACACGCGCGGATTCACTTTATACGTGTGTCGTAATTCGTATTAACGTTTAAATGCTCTCTTTTACACGATTTCTAACGGTGAAGCAAAATGTTTTAAAATTTTTAACTCAACAATGTACCAACTCTACTTTTAGATCAACATTTATATTTGAATTGTGTGCGTGTGGCTGATATTATTGGTAGTCTTCTGCCACAACGAAAGTTACCTAATTTACTAAAAAAAGGAAATAATTGAAAATTTAAACATTCTGTGCACGTGAAGAGTAAAATAACACTTTATAATAATAAGAGAAACTAATACTATTATATATTATTAAGTAGTACTATTAAATAAGAGAAAGTAATTCAAACTTCGTTCAGAATTATTTAAAATTATAGAATTTTGGAAATTGCTTAGTTAAATAGAACTTTAAGGAATTACAGGCAAAACAAAAATAACGAAATTTACGAGAAGGAGAGAAAGAGATGGACTTTAGACGATCAGTATTTGGATAAGAAACAATTTATCAATTCATATATTATAAAATATCAAATATGATAATGAAAATAATACGAAGAAAGGTGGTTCACAAGAATGAAAACATTTGACAGTCAAGTAGAAAATTTGTTACCTTATGGAGCAGTAGTATTAATAGTAGTAGTAATAACACGCGAAAGGAAAAACTGCGAAGAAATGGAAAAGACACAACTGTAATACATAAAAAAGACACATAATTTTTATAAAAACACTCCTGAATAAATAGTGATACTTGAAATAAAAAGAAAAAGAATAGAAATGCAGGCAGCAAAAGAAGCAGTGTAATAATGCAATAATATTGTAAAATATGGTTAAGTAAGAGCAACGTATAAATTATTCCTAAATAATCATATCTTATTTTAATCAGGCGACTAAATATTGTCCTCAAATAATATGCGTGAATCTGTTACACACAATTCTTACATGATGTAATGTAAAGCTAATAATTTTGCGGTATTAATTTGCATTTCTATGGTGCTGGCATTTTCGAAGACCATCATAATGAACGGGGAAAACCAGTCGAACGTTGTGATAATATTATGTCAGAAGGTTCGCTAATGATATTTATACACATTAAGTAATGTCACTGGTAACAGCCGAGGTTCAACAGACGAGCACAAGTACTATCATAAAGTGATATTGGTTTGACACTTTTTACCAATAGATTATTATTTACATTATTGAAGACATGCAAGCAGCGATAAGACGAAGACTTGCAGTTACGCACAATGTCGTGCCCAAGTATTATAATTAGTTAACCGTAAGATGACGACCGTATCATAGCTTATTCATTGTCCCTGAAATGTTTAATAACTCAACTTGGTATCCATTACGCACTGCGGTGAAAGCACCTGCTTTTTTGCAATTAGGATTTTGTTATTCTGAAAAATTGCTTCGTTTAGTTTTCATACTCTTTACACACATCGCATTTTATATCCACGTATAGATATTTTTTGTGCGATGTAATCTTACACTTTATATCTTACCTATGAAAACTTCAGTATTTAGAATTCATGAATTACAATAAGATATGCAAGAATCAGTTCTCAGGCAAGACAAATTTACATTTTACAAGGATATATTATAAAGTGCGGATATTGTAGCGAAATGTCGTAATTATCCACGGGAGTAACGTTTGTTCGTTCTATTATACTAATACATTATAGTACGAAATAAAAATCGAAACTTGTATAGATATTTATAGATTGAATGTTCGATTGATAAACAGTCCGTCCAAGATGCCCACAAGTAGCGCCGATGCAATATCATTTGGCAGTGCGGGCAGCGATTGCTCTTGCACTTGGTGCAGCGGACGCGCGGTTTACCACTGGCCAGTTTTTAGGTTAGTTCCCGTTGACTGTCCCGAGGATGCTCTCGATGCTCGCATTCGATGGCAACTCGCCCGAAACTTTGGTCGTCCTGGAGCTGATGGGACAACGCATCGCGCGCACAAATCGCAGTTCTTCCTTAAAATGTCCTTAAAAGAAGTTAATTTCGTGCTAATGCAGCGATCTCTTTGCCAGTGCAGTATTTGAATCTTGCATTTGCATTATCGAGAAAAATGCGCGATGCGAGGAGAGACGAAAACTGCAACTGCTTTTCTTTATTCGAATGCGACGTAAATCAGTTTATATATATATATACTTTTTAAATTTTACCACGTGTACTATATTTTGTTGGCGATGGAAAAACGTAGGTTATAGCTAAATTGGTATATTTAATCAATGCGTTGTTTATGTGGTAACTATTTTTTAACCATTTAAAAATTCCTCAGATAAATACACAATTATCGATTTAATAAAACAGTATCGCGAAACAATCGTGGAATGTTGAATTATAATTTTTTTTTAAAATTACTTTCAGAATTAGTCTCGTGATAATAAAATAAAATGAGATTTAGATAATAATATGTTAAACATAATACATTCTAATATTCGTAATATTACTGGAATTTCGATATATTTTTAATCGTAATTATTTCAATTACCAAGTACTTGCCTACTTCTTTCTAAATCTGGAGGAGTAATATAAAATTAAAGATTTCGTATATTATGCATTTCTATTTCTGTTTTTATAAAAAATTATTATCTTCTTCGATCAATTTAGTAATATCTCATAAGTTCTATAAATGTATTATTTACCGAATTTTCATTCGCTAATAAAAAGTTATTTTTCATTGTCGGAGTATTAAGACGTAAGTTATATCAATACTCTGATGCATTAGTAATAAATTTATTTAAGAAGTTTTTGAAAAATAAAATCTAATCCAATTCAGATATATAGATTGTGAAATAGTTACATTACAATGTATGTGTACTCTCGAGATGACAATGGCCTTTTTTTCATAGAGCTCTTTTTTAAACGCAAGCATTCCTCATTAAATGTAAATAGAAGTTTTTTCAAGACGTTAATACGCTTACCCTTTTCAATTAATAAATTTTCCGACTCCAGTTCATGACATTTTTTACAAAACGTGTGTCCACATTCCAACATCTTAGGACTTGGTAAGTTTTCTTTACAAATTGGATATTTTATAATATCTTCCGGCATCCCTAAGGTTTTATATAAAAATATTTATGCTTTAGAAGATGTACAATTTTCAAATATATTACAATTACTTTGATATACTGTTTTAAATTGGAAACATTAGATTATACGTTCTTAACAGAGAAATTTGTTTTATTTTGAATATACGAAGTAGTGATTTGTCGTACAAATGTAAAAGAGTAAGCTGACTGTTTCGTTGCAGTGAACACACCTTTTGTAAAAAAATTAACAGTTTAGCGATATTTAGAGAAATACTTAATTTTGTTATAAACTAAAAATTTAAAGTCAAATTAACTCAAATAACCATGAGATATACATTTCACTTCGACAATTTCTATAAATTATCGTTCAATATCAATTTTTAGCCATATTGTCTGTTGTCTATTCATTATCCGCTTGTAAATTTCAATTCCGAACTCCAAATCGAGAAAATAGCCAGGCACTGATTTTTCTAAATGCCACTTGTAAAAAATGACATTGACAATATTAATTCAGGTTTAATTTAAATCCTTGCAGGTCTTTTCCGTTATTTTGTGTCGATTCGAAATTCTTATAAACCATCCATCATTTATATCTAGTATTTCTTTACGCGTTTGGTACTTTTTTACGTTAGCAGATGAGTTAATATTAATCGAAATGCTAATGCTCATAAGCCGTAACTCTGCTCGATGACAATGAGCGAGAATAAAAAATTGTCGGGAATTCCACACCTCTGACGTCGATTCGTGCTTTTCCAATGTAACCTCTCGACTTGTCCTTTTTTATTGTTATTATGTTTCAGTTGCCGATTCTTTTCAATTTCTAAAGGCCGATCCTCCTTTTTCGGAATACTCGTTTGACCGGTCGACTGTAATATCTGTTTCTTGAGCATCGATTTCAATTTCGACGACATCTTGTCAGTTTATTGCGCGAAATTCGTTCTCGAACGAGTCCCAATCATGAGACATTTTATAAACACGAGTTACGTGAGAAAAAGCAAACAAAGCAAGATATGGCCTGTATATTTCAGTTTCCTAAAGGAAATTCGTGCTATTACTAATTAGCTGCCAGAGAGATAAAAAATCTGATGATTCTGTAGTGTCGGTTTTATTCAAAGTAATTACGAGTCTAGTGCGAATCGATCGTGTAAACTTTGCAAATTTTCGATCAAAGCTGCGCATATTTTGTCCCATCTGTTCTGCTTAGCTCCACTTAGGACGACAATTCGAAAATAAAGTAAAAAACTCAAGTAAAGACCTTGAAATGTCAAGACAATGTTATCATTCTGTGTAAAAAAGAAAACACCTTTTCTATCGTTAAATAAACTGGCTAAATGCTTAACCGGATTAAATTTGTGATTATGTTTATCTATATTGTATACTTAATCTTTAACTTTCCTTTTAATTGAAATTATACAAAAAATTTTAAAATTTACACTAATTTTTTAATATTTACTAAAAGTACATATAGTTTAATCATACGAAACTTATTAGTTAAATAATTGTATAATTTTATATAAACACTTCGCTAATTTTTTTGTATCGAAAATATTTGTGCTGTAGATTTTAATTATGATTTTCATAAGCACTCACACTTATACTCGATACATCTGACTATAAAATAAAACACGGAATATTTATCAAAAACATTATTTTCTATTTTATTGTTAATGCAGTATTGGAAAATTTCATATGATTTTATATCAATTATTTATGTTTAAATATTATTTGTATTTAATAACGTAAAGTTCTCGATCGAAGATAAAGAGCATTTATTTTTATATCAATCGTAATAATAAATTTTATATTAAATTAAAAATAAATTTTTAAATAATTTTTAATAAAATTTGTATAATTATGTTTTGTAAATTCATATAAACTGTGGTTTATTAAAATTGGGTATTTTAATTCAAAAATCGTCTCAAAACACAATTTTAAACTTTTTCTTTCATATCCAAAGAAATGCATGTGATTTATAAATAGATAAAAATATATTTAAATTAAAAAGTTATAACATTATTTTCATTTTATATGAATAAAAGCTTAAATTTAATGATTAATATAAAATAAAGAAGTAGCCTAGTTTAGAAACATAAAAAATTATTCGTATTTCATTTTATTTTGAATTATAGAAATTATAAGAAAACTATATATGTGTATAATTTGTGTTACGCTGATGTTAAAAATAATGCTTACAATTGACAGCACAAAGACTGAAATATACAATGAATTTATTTTAAATTGAAAATTTATCTTCGTATTTAAGCCGTGAATTAAAAAAACAATAAATACATTGAATTAATTATTTTTGTGGTTAGTTATTAAAAACAACTTTTAAAACGCGACAACTAAAACAAAAAAAATTTTTATTTTACTTATAATTTTAATTTATTTGAAAATAAAATTCCGAAGAAAATCTCAAATATAAAGAGCAAACTTTACAATTTGAAAATTGATTGAGTTAGAAGTCTAAAAAAAACAATGAAGAGCAATTTCATAGAAAAACATAAAAATTGGAACAATTTAGTGTAATCTTTAAAAATCAAATGAAAGAAATGTTCGTGGTTTTTTTTATAAAATTCATGTAATTTTACAATAGTGGGTATATAAGTAGCTCCACACTGTAGAATAAAGGTAGCGTTGAAAAATTATTCTTAAAATAAAATAAATTTTTTTGTCAGAACAACTCGTTCAAGGTAAAAAAACACGTGCAGACTCTTTTGTGGTCAATATTACACAATGAAATACAAGCTTTTCTTTACTCTATTATACATGAAACAGACTACTCGATGGTACGATATACTAAATTTTATGTTATAGTACAGATGATAAAAAATCCATTCTGCATATAAACATGCATGTAAGCGTGTATGTATAAGAATGCCTTCATGATTACGTACCGAAATTTAACAAAGTAGGTTTTATATTTGCAACGTGTAATTGGACAACACAATAATCCTACCAACGAATCAAATGATTTATTCGCGTATTGCTATTATTTTTTAAGTTACTGCTAATCTCCGAATACAATTTGACTGTAGCATTTAATTACACAATGGAAAATTGTTATGTTTTTCAGGCTTACTTGAAGCTATAAAAGGAAATGCAAGACACGTGTTTGAATTATTGATTTTTCTCGGTCCGTTAATCCTCAGTTTCAGGGTTCCAGCATATGTCGCATACAGTAATAATTTTAACGTTAACAAAGGAAAAGGACGACTCCTTTTTTTCACGTAGGATTTACCTTCGTGTTTATTAACTCTTTACCTGAGTACACAAAAGTCTACAAACGAGAGGCATTGGGAGGACAAACTTGATCGTCATAGCGATATTCGTTCTATTTTCTTGTCGCTTCAATTTATTGCTTAAGTAAATTACATGGATTTTCATAGTTAGTACTTTTCAAAAATCGATTAATTCAATCCAGTGATTAGAGTAAGTAGTGATTAGATAAAATAGGGAAATGTTCTTATAAGAACAATAAGTGATTTAGAGAGAAATTATCAGAGTTGAATTAAAATCTTTATCAACAATAATCTAATAACTGAAAAATATATTCAATCGAATTTAATAAATTCAAATTTAAATTTTTACCTTTATGTTGCCGTTACAGAATCAGAACATATTCTATGCAATGCAATATAAATCATATTAATACTGAGATAAAAAACGAGGAGTGATTTTAATTCAAAATTACATTGTAATACTATAAAAATCGAAAATTACGCAACTTATCTTTTATTGTTACAAAATGTGAAGATGTAAGATTAATTCTAGATTATATTTAGTTTTCTCAAAATTGTAAAATTAGGTTCTTTAATACAAGACTAAATCTATGTATCGCGATATTTTCTATGGCGATTAAAATTATTTTTAATACTCAAAGCTAAAAATTGATCTCATATAACTATTTATTCCATTAAACACGTTACTGTAATTTTTTGTATTTGCAATGTGTGATAATCGGATGTTGTAAACTCGTTCAAGCAAATTTACGTCAAGCCTTCTCAACGGAAGCTGTGGATTATATATGTTTTGTTAAAATTACTACTTTCGGAAAGTATTAAGAACAGCATTATTTAGTTGAAGGTTTTGTACAATTATTTTTTTATTTGTTAGGATACAGATTCAAAGAAAAGTCAGTTCATTTTTGTAGTTAAGGCACTGCAAGTTAATTACTTCATCTGCCAACGTTTCCAGCGTTTCATTTTCTCTATTTTTTCTATTATAATCACTTTGCTTCTTTCGAATGAAAGGCAAAATGATATAATACGGCTACATCTTTGTGTGCGTACGCACGATGTTTAGATAAGGAAATGTACGCAACTGTAAGATAACCTTAAGAACACAAGTAGAATTATTTCGTAAAATCTGTTACATCTATAATGTTATATGTGAATGAAGTAACTAATTATCTCTTACGAGATGACTGCTTCTTCAAAAATTGTTCGCAAAGTTATTAATAATTTATATTAGAGGAAAAATAATAAATAGCGTAAAGTAGTAATTAACAGACTATGATAAAATTATCCTTAAAAATATTAACAAATTTAAATAATTTTCCCACACATTTGAAAAAAAATATTCGATATGGGTTGGTATATGATTTGGTAAAACGAATATATTAAATTTAGACTTTTCTTTAAAGTAAATAATCTTTTATAGTGAACAATGATGAGCTTAGAGTTATGTTATAAACTTGACTATTTTTATTTTTATATTATAGCAAAAGAATATTGGAATTAAAATAAAAATTTTTTGAGACAATACCTTCTATTTGATATTTAATTTCAAATTTCGTTTGATACATTTGAGTAAGTGATTTTTAGATTTTACATTTTAGTGCATGAAATAAATTTTTGTGCTGTTTGAACAAATTATTAATCGTTACATTTATTTCAATAATATTTATTATTTTCTTTTTAATAAAATACTTTATTGTTATTTTCTTATTATTTTTTAAAATTATGAATGTACTTTTTATATGTCTTGAATTTAGTCTTGTTTATAATTTTTTAATATAATGATATATATTGCGTAACAAACATGCTTTTCCAGGGCCTCATACGTAGATTTTTCATTTAAAGTTATAGATGTTTTTAAAAATAAAACTTATATAAAATATTCCTCATATAAAACGCTATTTTAATATTGTAACATTTATTAAAGAAATAAAGAAACTTTTTATTTATTATTGAATTATTTTATTTAAAAAATTGATTGCATTCGATTCAAATAGCGTTATTTTCCCGCGCTTTATTTCAGCATTTGCGTACTAGGTATTAATTTTTAAAAATTTTATTCGGTCTTCATTTCGAAATTTTTAATATTTTTCAATCATTAATTTTCAATTTTTAATGAAAATTTAAGGAGTAATAGCAAGATACAATTTTTTATTAAAAAATTTATAAGATATTTAGTTGGAATAGCAGACTGCGATAAGTATGTTGTCCGGGAGGGGAAAGGGAATCTGTAGCTTGTTTTTATTAAGATGAGCAAAAGCAGAATTATTAGGAGTCTGACTTCTGAGTATAAAAGTGATTAATAGTAATTTATTCTTTTAAATTGTGATCCTAATTTATTTCTTTTCTCAATTTGTTACTAGGGTACATAATAAATAATTATTTATATTCCTTCATACGTGTGTTACTTCGTATTACATTATTAAGATAACAGTATATATTAGACTTAGCCTATCACACGCAAGTGGGAATGTTGTTTACTTCCATTTTTCGTGAACTTAAAAAACATAAAAATAATTGATTTCAACAGTGTTTCAAAGAAAATTAATAATATTTGGCGCTTTATGATCCATGATATAATCATTGCAAGTGGGACAAATGCGATGATTCCGTGGACGAGAATTAAGGACGACGTCCACTTGTTATGCGTCTGTCACGTTCGTGCAAACTACTTGTAAAAATCACGATTTTTATCGGTATTTTTGTTCTTGCAATTTATTGCTTTCAGTCACCGAATGTTTTTGCGGATATATCAACTTTCTTTTTCGATGCTCAAAATATTAGTGGAAAAACAAATGTTACGACCGCCATAAACAAAATTGTAATTGACTCTAAAAAAGAAGCTTTAATATCTAATGATACCAATGCTGTTGATACTGGGCTTAAAAAACAGCTGTATAATGTTTGGTCCATTTTTACAAAGGTGACAAGTAATTCACCGATGCGAAGAAAATTTCGAATATTTGTAGATTCTTTATTAAGATATTCATCGATTAATGTTAATTTACATGTTCTAACCGATGATGAGAGTCGCATTATTGCTGAAAAGGTCATTGATTATTTATTTCTCATAAATAAAAAAACTGTGAAGGTAACTTAATTTTTTATTCATATATTCTACATAAATTCTTGAATTTATGATAAAATAAATTTAGGACATTACATTATTTTATTGACAGATGAGCTAGCTTTAGATAAATAAATTTAATAATAATTTAATATATTTTTTCTTTTTTTTATAAAATATTTACAATTTTTTAATATCTCAATAGTAAAATAAAATAAAAGCAATAAAAAAATGATAATAGAGAATACATATTAATCTAAATTCTTAAAAATTATTATCGTGAAAAATGAAGATTTAGTTTTTTTTCAAATTATTGTTTAAAAAAATTGTAGTTTATATAAAAATTAATTATGGTTTAATTTTAATTAAAATAAAATATAATGTCTATTTGAGTTTATAACATAAACTTTATTTTATTATATAATTATTTAGTGGTACAATTATTGAGTATTTCTAAATTTTCAGGTGCAATATTATAGTGTTCATAAGTCTGCAGCTGAAATAGAAGATATCGTTTCAGTAATGTCGCCACACTTTAGTAGTAAACCAGGAACATATTATTCCGATGCCCTATTTTTTCTTTCTCTTGGTTTACATAGAATAGCCTCTACAAATCAAGATTTAGCTGTGATGCTCGATGCAGACACAAAGTTTAAAATAGATATCAAGAAATTATTTAAAGAGTTTGATAATTTTGGAAAAGAAGCTTTGTTTGGGCTTGGCCCAGAATTAACTCCTGTGTATAGACATGTATTATATATATATCGAACTAAAAATCCTAAGACTAATTTTGGAGAGCCTGGTTATCTTGGTGGATATCCAGGATATAATAGTGGAGTTGTACTTGTCAATTTAAAAAAACTTAGAGAGTCTTTGGAATATGATCAGATTGTTAGCAGAGATAGTGTAGAACATATGGTAGAAAAATATGATTTTAAGGTAATTAATGTTAAGTTGATCAATATCTTTCCTATTAAAAGTAAAAATCATCTTATTTTTTGTAATTATTAAATTTTAAGTAAAAGGTTGAAGCAATTTGATTTTATCTTTTTGATTTATGTTGTAAAAAATGTTAATGTGAAATCTAAAATTAAAAATATAATTTTAAATTGTGTCATATAGGGACATCTTGGGGATCAAGATTTTTATACATTACTAGGAATGGAAAGACCAGAATTGATACATACAATAGATTGTGGTTGGAATCGTCAGCTTTGTACATGGTGGAGGGACCGAGGTTATGCTGATGTTTTTGCCAATTATTCACGTTGCAATTCAGAAACAAAACTATGGCACGGCAATTGCAATACACCAATCCCAGACAACTGAGAATTAACAAATTTTTTAAAATATTTATTTAATCCCTTTCCAATTATCAACATAATTAATATAAATGTGAAAAAAAAATATATTTTTCAACATATAATAGTAAGTTAAAAAAGAAAAGGTAGTTAGTTATAAATAGAAAGTTTATGAATACTTATGAGAAAATTAGTATAATTATATTTAGGAGAAAAGTAATTTATATTTAATGTTTTTCTATCAGATTTTGATATATTACAATTTTTTTTTATTTTCGTCAAAAATTTATATAATTCGTAAAATTTATATTTTCTTTATGAAAATAACTGTGCAATTTAACATACGAAAAATCCAGCCTTAAAAAGATATATATTCTAATAGTTTTGATATGTGATGATAAAAATGATGAAATAGGCCTTTAAATTTCCTTTGTATGGTTTTTTTATATTTTCTACATTCTTATTTTTATAAAAGAATTTATGTTAATGTTTAAGTAATTATCACTTAATTCAGTATTTTTTGTTTATATAATTGTTTTTATAATTTTTATTTTAAAAAATATATATATATACTTTGTCTAACAACAAAATTAAATTCTAATAAAATGTAAGTATTAATTTTTTGTAGAGATTATAAAATGATTACAACTTTAGAATGATTCAATTCTATCTAATGGTATGATAAAAACTATCATTCAGAAATAAATGAAAAAGTTCTTTATTGCTTATATGATAAATTTAAAAAAAAATTATATCTCAAATTCATTAGTTTTAATAAACAACTTAAGGCATTCCATATTTTTAAGCAAAATATAAATTAATTTGATTTCTTTTAATTTAAAGCATTTAAAGGAGTACATTATAATTTATAATAATTTTATTATTTAATTATTCATATTTTTTTTAATGCCTTGAGTTCTTTACTAATTAAAAAAGAAAATAAAGAATCTATATTAATGATAATACATTTAGTTTATAATAAAATTTTAAAAATATAGTTAACAATTGTTAGGTCTGGAGTAAAAATAGATAAAAAAAAAAACACTTAAAAAACGAGATTTAAAATTGTCCAAGATTTTATCTCGCACCTCAGGTGTCCTTTAATCTATATTTTATAATCGTATTCAGTAGTGATATACGAATCCGTCTTTCGTTTTATCTTTGCAATATTAGGTAAATCGAGTCATGTATCAGGAGTCAAGAAAATGAAAAGAGTTACTTTCTCGGTCTATAAGGAGGCTTATAGACAGGTTATATTACGATCTAAAATCTACTGTATGTGCATAGTAATTATCCATATTTTGCGCCTTTAGTGTCTTACCTAGAGTTCAAAATAAACATTTTTTTCTTTGAAAAAAAAAATAAAAAAGAAAGGCACAACAAAGAAGATATTATTACGAAGACTTATCAGCCTAATAATGCCAATAATTACATTCAAAATTGATATAAGAATTTTCTTCGGTATTGTTATATTGTTGTAGTATGTTGTGATGTAATTATTGTTGTTTCACGTAAAGAAAATTACTTTACGTCTCGTTTGTTTTCTACTCTCTATTGCAGACAATCGTTATAAACAACTCTTATTTTCATTTACAAATTAATCCTCTAACAGAGATCGTGCAAGGGGATAATCACAAATAAGTCGAGGTCAGAACGCGATAATAAGTTGTAATCAATAAGCTGTATCAATGTTTACTGTATTAAATTCACAATCTTTTTTCGGATTAAAAAATGAAATCTCGCTGTACCTATTATAATTCAGCAAGCTGGGCTTGTTGTATAAAATTATTTTTTATCTCTTACACCGAGGATAACGTGTATATGAGTAGTATTCCTTATCTAACTTTATAAAGAAGATTGTGTGACAGAGTTTGAATCTGCACATCTGCGTTTTGATAATTTTAACATAATGACCTTTTTATCGAAGATAATGAATACGAACACCATTTATTTATAAAATAATTCGCTCCCCTTCCAGTAAAATGAACTGAAAATGATTGGTTGATTCAACATTGAAGATTTATTTTTAAAAGTGGCCTTATTGGACTACGTTATGAGACTTTAAAATGAAGGAGTAAAGATAAACGCTATATTTACATTTTAATAACTCGAAAGCAGTATTAAATACGTTAAAAAACTTTGCAACAATCAATTCCTGCTCTGCATAAAAAGACAAAGTGCACTGATAGATTTATTAATACAATCAGAAGGCTTAAACTTGATAGAATTTGCAGATTTTATTGAAAAGAGACTTATCAGGATTACCTATAAATATTCCAAAGATATTTCTTGAAAAAAGTGTTATTCTAATTTATGCACATTCTATGTACTTTAAATATACTTACAAGTAGATTTTAAGAAACAGTATTGTTAATTTATTTGCATTTGTCTACGAGTATTTTTATATGGTATATTCTAAAGGTGCTAGCGAAAAATTTCGTTGTTAAGGTGCAACAGAAAGCTGAACGATCCTATCGACTGTGATTTTAAGCGCAATATTTGTCTCTGTATTAAAAAAAGTGTTTATATTAGAAAAAATTTTTATACCAATAACTTTTTTACATTTGTCAATGCATACCTTGTTGTTAAATTTATTGTAGAATGTCTTTTTTTATTTATCAATTGTATTTTACAAGTATTAAGAAAAATAATGTAACTTACCCACAAATAGAAATATATATATATGAATGAAATTGTAAAAAATAAACATTTTTTAATTTTCAACTAACTTTAATGAAACTTTAAGTTATAATAATATAATAACGCTTGTATAAATAGCTTACACTTTTGCCATATTATCCATTAAGTTGTATATGAGGGGATAATAATTAAATACAATATTGACAGTAATGTGTTATATACAAAACAGCTTGCTCGAATTTTTGAAAATTATATTTCCAATGCCTTTCAAACATAGTCTTTAACCTAAAGAAATTATCTTTACAAAATATTAATCTTAAAAATTTTTTTTTCTTTTGCTGACTTCACGTACAATATGCAGAAGATATAACCACTCTTTGAAACAATTTGGTAAATAATTTTCAAAAACAAATATTAAGCAAAAACAACTTATTAATAATTAAGAATGGTAAATATTCTTCGAAAGTATGACAATAATACACGTGTCAATCGTTTTAAAGTAAAAAACTGCCCTTCGTTGTAATACACTCTCGGTTTTGCTCATTAACTAATCTTTACTTCGTATGCAAATAATGCAATCCTAAAGCAGCTGCTAATCTCGGCTTCTTTTCCTCGCTTGCTATTACATTTATATACGTATTAATTCGTTGTACAATGTATTAAAATAAGATGAGTGTTACCTTTGGTCCCGTTGATAGAATCTTACAGTTTAGAATCATTGATTAGAACATTTGTTAGTAGTACAACGTTATATCATATAAAAGTAAGCATCGTCGACGAACCGACATGACTATTAATGTGAACTATTCGGATAATCGTCGTTGTTGGAGTTTTTTTTATAACTTTACAAAATAAAAAAAGTATTATTTCTTTTTTTTTTGGATCTTTGACTGATACGAGTTTGCCTCGCAATAAGAAAATATTTACAGCTTTCAACGATTATCGGAAAAAAAATTTGAGTTGCTTTCACATTCTTATATTGAAAAGGAAACACCTTATACAACTAATATAATGATATTAAGCACCAAAAATGTTTCTTTTTGTTTAAATATTTATAACAAAAAACTTATCCTTCTCCCCTGCCCCCCACCCCCCGAAAAAGAACCATTAACGCTAATATTTACAGAAAATAATATCAAACGTTTGAGAGCTGAGAAAGGCGAGCCGTTTCGTATTTTTTACATTCATTAAAAAGTATTTTACGAAAACAAGTACTTAACGGTAATAAACAACAATATTTAATAATACTAATATTATAATAATAATAATAATAATAATAATAATAACCAAACAGTTTCAAACTTCTTTAACTCCTGAACAATTTAAACATACCATTTAAATTCACGTGAATTTATATCTAACATTATGACTGACTGACAACTAGCATTTTGTTTGCTGGACTTTCTTGCAAAGTCTCACTTTTGCTTCAGGCTTTATTCAACACTCAATTATGTTTTAACGCGGAAGAAGTAGTTTCTTGTCTTGGAGCTCGTCGACGTTCAATACAATCTTTCAGCAGCCTGAAATTGAAAAACAGAACAATTAGTTTCAAATAATCAATTGCTTAGATTAATAATTTTAATTTTAAAGCGTCACAACATTAGGAACGGAAAGAAAAAAAGAAGCTCCCACTCACGCTCTTTAATTTCACTCGGCCGCCGAAGTTCCTAATCGATTCCAGCAGTTGATCCCTGGGATCCACTTGTACGGTTGCCGGCCTTGACTTCGGCCTCGCGCTCACGCTCTTGAGCATAACACCCGTGATTATCGGCATCGTCGGCGGCTGCAGCACCGCGTGGTTCCCGTTGAACTCCTTCGCGAGCCTCGACTCCGTCTGCTGGAGTCCGTTGCCGTTGCCGTTGCCGTTGACGTTGCCCATATTTTTGTTGCTTTTGTTGTTGTTTATGTTGTTGTTGATGGTGGTGGTTGTGGTGGTTGGTGGGTGGATGCCGTTGCTCGCGATGCCGACGACGGACGTGTAGCGTTTGGCCGAGACCGCGGCTCCGTTGGCACGAGGCCGGCCAAGGGTGAGACTGTTCTCGTTCGGACGGGAGTCGCCGAGGCCGTTCTGCACCGGTCCCAGGTTCTCCGGCTGCGGTCGCTCCAGGTACTCCGACTGACGCTGGCGCACTTTCTGCACGGCTATCGGGGCCTTGGGTCGTGCGCGCACTTCCACCTGCCCGAAGGCCTTCGTCAGCTCTCGGAAATTCACCTGTGGGCGCGACAGATCGAGTTATGATTTTCGGCTCTTCTCGTTTACGCGCTGGCACGATTAACCAATAAATAGTTAACAGTGACAGCATTTTGCCGCCGGGGCTCGATAGCGAGTTGGCTTATGGAACCAAACCAAAGGCTGCGAGGAAACGAGCTTCGATCCGAAAATTTTCACGATCTTCGTACGAAGGCAGATATGAAATGTTGTAGAAATCAGGACCGAGTATATGCGCTTATTTAATTTTAATACATTTATCAAAACTATGCTGGATACTTGTTCGAAAATTCGGTTAACAATGTAATATTTACCATCGCCGCGACAAATCTCTTATCGAGTGAATTCCGTTTTTTAGTTCTGATAGGTTAAACAATTGTACCGTTCTCGAACTTTATGCCTTTCGTCGGCTTTGCTACTCTTATTTCAACTTTTCTGAATTTATTTATCGATATTTATTTTGAAGCATTGGTGGCGTTTCTCCAGATTTATACACTCGGCCGACGACTCCTCGAAGGGAAAAGTTCCAGTTCGGAGCGAAAGACAGGCGCAGGGAGCTTTGAATAGATAGTGGACTAACCGAGGTCGTGTCAACGCGAGATTCGTCATCTCCGTCGGCTTCCTTGGCGTACAAAGCAGTCGCGGTTGGCGGCTCCTTCCTCGCACTCGCATCCGCGTTGAGGCTGACAACAGTCCTGGGGCCCGAGGCGCTGTTAGTCCTGGTTCCAGCACCCCCGAGCTTGTAGTCGGTGTCGTTCTTGATCTGCACGTTGACACAGGCGCGTTCGGACCAACTGCCAAGGCTCACCGAGGGTGGCCCGCAGTACGTGTAGCGCTTACCCGTCTCGTGGTTGCGTCGATTCTCGCGCAGCTGCACCTCTGATCGCACGTTCGAGCTCGTCACACTCGAATCCCGGGGCTCATCTTGCCGAGGCTCTTGCCTGTGAACCGTCACAGCGATTATTCGCTCGATTCGGTCGATATATTCAGGGTTACTTTTTTATTGCTTTGGAATGGTTTTGTGATCGCGCGGAGCCCCCTTTTACAAGGCTAAGTATTTGTATTAATTTTTGGCGGATAATTTTCGCGTATATCGCTCAAACTACACGTTTACCCCGTAAGTTTGCAAATTCTTAAAAAATTTGATCCAATAATTAATACAATAATTGCAATGTTTGATAAATCTTAAGTCTTTCTTCAGTGTCCTTTTAATATTTATGCACCACTGAGATTAGGTTTTCATTGACTTTTTCGCAAATTATTTTGCTTAACTGCGTAACATTGCACGCTCGAAGACTGAATACCATTCGTTAAACAAATTTTTTTTTCTGCTTTAGCTAACCCTCGATAATAATGAAGTCATGCGAGCACAACTATAACCATCTTACCATTTTTTAATCGAAAAGTTATCACTGGTAGTTTTGTAACCATTTTCTTCAGTCGCTTGCGCATTTTTCAACTGCGGCAAAATACTCTTCAGTACCTAAAACACGATACGTTTTTCATATAAATAAAACCTTTGACGTGAAATTCGATCGAGGATAAAGAAAATGAAAATGCATGCCTGCAAGGATTGAAGTTGTTTTTCCTTGGTTGGCTCTTCTTGTTTTCTCAAGATATTGTCTCTCCATTGAGAGAATTTCTCTTTATGCCTCGGAATCTCTTCGTTTGAGCACATATTTACGTTGGCTAAGCTTGTAAATTTCTTGGACGAATTATTGCTTTCAAAGTTGGAACGCTCGTTAACTTTTATTTCGTCTTTGGCCTTTTCGGTTTCAGTTGTTCTATTCAAAAATTTCTCGCTGCTCGACAAAATAATGTAGCTCTTGGATCGATGCACAGTTGGCTTTTCTCTTAAGATCTCGTTATTTTCTACTAATCAATAAAAAAATTGTTAATTAGTTATTTTATATGCTAATTTTAATGGTTTCCAAATTAAAAATTTATTTTATTTCGAAAAAAAGGTCAATTATCTTTTCTAATATTTGAAAAGGACATCGATTTTATATTTAATTGCTATAGTTTATAAATTTCACTTTTATTTAGCGATTATTTTTCAATAAAAAAATAAATAATAATTTTGTTTCTTAAACAATAATGTGTGCATTTCAAATATTACGAATAACATAATAAAGAATAAATAAAACTACTTATCGATCGTGCAAATATTTTTCATTTTGGTATCGAAACTACATTAGTATTAAAGGATTCCAACAATAGTTTTAACAAATGATTAAACAGCCGCAAGTTGCATCAATCGTATTTTAATCTTCCTTAGTGGCCATATAGAAAGTTTGCAGCAAAAGTAGACAGCAGTTAAGGCGTAATTTAGCGATTAATCCTCGTTGTGACGGACTCGTGTTGCCGATTGAAAAACAACTGCCCGTAGCACAGTTTTACGCATAATTATCAAATTAAAAGATAATTTTATGCATAAATTTTGAACGGATAAAAAGTTGCGGATCCACCGAGCAACATTTTCCGGCCAAGATTTAATCGCATTCGCAATGCCATCTAGCACCGAAGAAACCTACCAAATTTGGCTCGATCGTCGACTAGAGGCACGGACATCCTCTCCATGCTTTGCGCGGCTTTGAGGGTCCCGTTCCTGATGACTTTTTCGTCCGCAAAATCGGCAGCGGTGCTCCTGCCCCTGGTGAGAGTCGCAAACGTGTTGATGACTCTGCTGTCGTTGTGTTGTTTGCGCTGCTGCTGGTCGACCTGCTCGAAGATGTCGAGATTCTTTTGCCGGGAGTACGTCGTGATGGTGAAGTTGGTCAGGTTGTTCTCGACGGGCGCGATCTTGGGGGCGTAGGACTCGTCCCTCGACGCGGGTTCGACGATTGGCTTGTTGCTGAGAATCTTCGTCTCGAGCTCGGATATCACCTCGGCCTGCTTCTGCTCTGTGGATTCTACGGAGCTTTGACTGGAAGCGAGCAAACGGTGGGCCCTGGGTTGGGCGAAATCCACGGAGTCGACCGTCGAATCGATGGTCGGCGACTGCTGCTTCGCAGACTCCGACGACGAGCTCAGCTGACGTCCACGAAAGCTGGGCGACTTCTTTTCGGCCTCGACGGGCACGCGAGTTGCTTCCGAGGATTTGTCGCGTTGCTCGACACGCGTCTCAGTCTTGGTTGTCGGCTCTTTCACCGAGTCGACCGGTACTATTGTTTCAACAAGGAGGAATGCAGCTTTGTTAACACAAGTTAAGTTGGGAATTGCAAAGTACATAGTGGGAGCTTCGGTGCCTAGAGCAAACAGCACGAAGACTAGATTGACGCGGTGGTAATCGTTTAACGTTGCAGAGGAGGGGCCACGCGACAAATTATTTAAAAAAAAGTTGATTTTACACACTCGGAAGTTTATGCAGTTCGAGGTATCGAATCTCCTGCAAAAGTCCTTGCGAGAGCTAATTCGTAAATTGCGCACGTGATTCAGCTAATCGCACAGTCAGATGCTTCCAAGTGCTAAACGAAGATGGGGATAGGAAGAAAGAGGGCTCACCCGAAGGACACTCGGCTGTCTTGGTTGAACCGGCGTCGTTATCGTCGCGGAAGGCGCTGGGAGGCGCCGGTATCTGGTAGTCCCAGTCGCCGATGGACAGGTCCTCGCCGTTCGCTGACACGTAGTCGCTCGTATCCTGCTGGGAAGCCGAGCCCACGGTCGCGCTGTCGTCGCTAGCACTCGACGTTACCAACCGCTCGTCCTCCGTGGCGCGCACCTTTTCCGCAGTTATGCTCACCTCTGAAACGCAACGAGACCGGATAAACGGGCAATCACGTGCGCAAAGCACCTCGGCTCAGGCTCGCGTGTGCGTGTGCGTCCGTCTGTGGGCTCGTTATACCGGGAGTACGCGAGTCCGCCGCATCAGCATTCGCCGTCGTGCGTAGGCGTAATTGTCGGACGCTCGTTTGTCGTGGAGACACGAATTTGAAAATGCTGCCGGCGGAATACAGGATGAATAATGCCGAGAGCGTTTAAGGGCAGCCCGAGGTGCGAGTTGCGAGTTTAACATCGGATCGTATTATGATCGATCGTATCAGCAGCGATGCTTTGATTCATCCGTCTGTTTTCCAATAGTTTTCAGGTGAGTGTGTGCACGAATATTTTGGTTCGCAGAAATTGATTCCGGTGCTCGTTGAAATTTTGACTCACTTGGCGAGAGCAACGATCGCGTAAAGTTACGTTTGCCTTTTGACACTTTATCCCGCCGTTAGCAACGAAGACTTTTCCGCGTAAAAGAGAATTCTCTTGCTAAATTGCTGCGAGCGCGCGTTGAAAAGTAAAAGTGCACAATCCCGAGATGCGGATTTGCTTGGATTATACACGTAGAGGTTTATCGGCCGGGCCAGATTCAGTTAGCGCATCGCGAATTGAACGAAAAAGCAACAAAGCCGTTTGGCGCGTTACAAAACCGAGCCGTTACTCCAATCTTTTTGGCGGCTCGGGGGATTTCATAATCCTCGCCTTATTCGTTCTTAGATAGTGACAGTTTAAAAGATGAGTCACGTTACTTCGAAAAGGTTCGGCTTTTGACAATCGGCTCGGATCGGCGCGCGCATCATTAACGATCGAGAACTCGTGCTCACCTTCCACAGTAGACGACGACGGTATTTCCGTGATGCCGGCCTTGGATTCCTCGGCGACCCGCGCTTCCTTGTCGAAACCCTTGGCTGAACTCGTCGTGGAATGTACGACTGGGATTTCGAGGCCCGGATCGAGCGGCGTGGGTGGCAGCGAGGGCGACACCAATGAGTGGGACAGCGTGTCCGAGACCTTCTGTAGGAGAATGTCCGTGTCCGTCGGGGATTTACCTGCGATCGTTCGCGCTCACTTATTTTCCTTCTCTACTTCTTTATTTCGCTTGGCTGTCGTTGTCCGCGGAGGTGGGCTTCCGCGATCAACGGGAACGAATTACGGGACTGATGATGCGGAAATCGCAAAAATTAATTGTTTTCCAGACGTCAAGAGGAAGAAACATTTAACGTAACAGTTTTTTTAACTCAGCGCGAACCAAATCGTAGAAAATACAACGCAAACGGGCAGTTTTGATAAGATTTGTAACAGAAATCATCGCTTAAATGCAGCAAAACGAACAATTGTTACGAATATTAATTAAAGATTGATTTAAAAATCGTTTTAACGAGTGAAAATTTACTTTTCTCCTATTCAGTGCTCTGGAAATAATTAATTCTGGTAATGCAAATCACGTGTGAAAATAATTAATTTTGACGATCGGATATGTTACGAAATACCATTCATATAATTGTTTAGCTTTTATTAAACATATTATTAAATTACTGTACACATTGATTGGTTAATTTTTCATCTGTATCAAGTCTTACTTTATTTAAATGATAAATTGTAACTACTTAAGGAACAATTATATAAATAATATCTTCTGCCAAATGATTTATGTATTTAATAATTTAAGGAAAGTTGCAGAATGAGTTTACAATTTGTCTAATTATTTTATATATATTTTTATGTACTGCAAAGTAGGAAATTTTATAATAATATTTCATTCTGTTGTAGTACAATATCGTAATAAATTTAAAGATTTTCCTTAAATCATTTAATAATATATTTGTAAGAAACAAATACGTAGTGAACATTTTTAGTGAAAACTTATTTTCAGTTGTCGAAAACATATTTTTAATGAAAATCCATAAACATTATGATTTATATTATCAAAATAGGAGAAATTCGTCAGTATTGGAATTTTTATAAGTGTTACACATAACAATTGTATTATACATTTTACAATATAAATAATTTATTATAGTAACGCAATATATTGTTAAGAAAACATTGATCATACAATCTAATAATTATCTTAAGTCTATGAGTGTAAAATTAATGTACGATTTCAATGAATAAATTAAAATAAAAAATTCATTTTTTGCGATGTAACGTCTACTAACTACACGATAAATTTATTAACGTATAAATATAAAAAAATCCATCACCAATAGTAAGTTAGTAAAGTGCAAAAAATTTTCATACGTGCATCAGTGATCAAATTATAAATATAAGTCCAATACCATCGATTTTTCCTGTATAAATTTAATACTGAATCTTTTAAATATATAAATTGCAATTACTAGTAACTTACGCACAAGTAATTGATTTACATAAATTAGAGATTAGTAAAAATAAAGTGCAAAACATACAATTTGTGCTGGTGATGACAACCTTTAAACTTTACAATTATTATCAATAACACTAAAAATCTACACTGTGCAAAAATAAAACTCGTTTTAAGAGTCGAATAAGTTTAAGAATTGGTGCTGTACCGAGGAAAACTTTCTAATAATTAAAATTTTTACATGCATGCTATTGAGTATAACTATTGAAATCTCTTGCAAAAATAGTATTGAATAAATATAATATAATTTTCACAACAATTGTTTAGAGGTATTAAAAAAATGTATTCACATCGATAAACGCGAGAAGTTTACTTTATCGATTGAGTCAATTCTTAAAACTATTAATTACAATTGGCGACACTCGTTCGCTTTTACGTATCCGTTTAGAAATAATACTTCCTTACATTACACACCACCGTATAACAAATGTAAATTATAAGCGAATAAATATTCGCGAAATATATATTGAAATAATTAGCTTTTAACCGAACATTCGTAAAATTAAATGAAAGACAACAATCGATTGTTTAACTCTTGTAAAATTTTAAATGTTACGATCGCTTGTTGTGCGAAAATTCAAGATAGTAATAGTGATAAAAAGAATAATCAAAAAGGCAAATTCGTTTAACGTACAAAAATATTAAATGTTTCTTATCTATAATTGAAACGTTAGCTGAAAGTGTAATAATACTTGTATTAATTTGCGGTTGATAAAAGGATGCCTCTGTAAAGGAACACAATGGTTAACACAACGTAGAAATCGACGTGTTCATGCAAATGACTCAGTCGGTAAAGCATAATGTTTTCATCGATAATTTGATTATTTGATCTCTCGGCACAGCAGTGAAAAAGCCGGGACGTGGGAGTGGTCATGCACCTGATCCCGCTATCGAAGCCTCGATCCTCCTCGTGGCGGCCTCGCCGAGGTTTGGATTCAGGGCGAATGTGAAAACTTCGCCGTTCGACGTTAGGTGACGTGCGTGTTTCTCCGCCGGCCCAAAGTCAAAATGGCTCATGTCTGATTGGCTTCGTAAGATTTTTCCGCGCTTTTTTGTCGTCGTTGTTTCGGATTTTCCGAAGTCACTTTCGACGAAGGGCTCGACGTGGTCACACTTGGGTATCGTTGAAATCACAGCGCAAGACGGCCCTTTGATATCCTCTTCGTGTTCGCCGACGTCAGCTTTGAAGTTCACCTCCTTCGATTGTTCGCTCGAACTTACAGTTCGCGCCATATTCTCCTCGACGGTGTTCTCGTTATTATCGCTTGCATTGGTCGGAAGGTTCTTTTGATTTTCATACTCATCCGTAATTGTTGCAGATTCAGTTATTTCGATAGCTGGCAGCAGCTCGGTGGGTATCTTTGGAACTTGCTGTTCGTTCGTTGAGTCGGAATTGATAATTTCGACTTGTATAGAATGTATGGAATCATTTTGATTTTCACATTCATTCGTTACGCCTACAGAATCTGTTTTCTCGATTATGAGCTCCGAAGACGCTGATTCATCAGCGATACGATTCGAGCGAGAAGAATCCTGCAACTCAGAAGTCGAGGATACCTTCGCAACCTGAGTTTCTTGCTCTCCATTTTCATTCAGGGAGCTCAATACTTCGCCTTCGTCGCAAACGCTATCGCTAATAGAGACGCGCTCATCCTGGGGCTCTTCGAGTCGACCTTCGGCTGCTTCGATAATCGAGTCGATGGCCATGGCGATCTCCTCGCGTTCGTCCTCCGTCAGGCTGGGCAGACCGAAGCTCGCGGCCCCGACGATCGAGGGACTGGGGCTATTACTATTACTGCAGGAGGCGGCCGAAGCTCTAATTACACCTGGCGCTTCTACAATGCACGACGGAGATGATGATGCAGCGCTTTTCAGGAATTTGCGCGGCTTTGGTACAGGCGGTGCAAGCTCTACCGGGCGTTGCGTTGATTTGAAGAGAAACGGAAAAGATAAACCCATAACCAGTGCTTTGTAGTGACAAGCGCTTCTGAGCAAGCATGAACATTTTAACTTTATTGAAAAAGATAAGTTGTGTTGGTACACTGACTTTGGCACACCGATACCATCAATAGAACTGCGTTTAATTTCATAAAGACAAAAATAAAAAAAGGCTAATGAAAAGTTGAAAATGTAACGCGATATTAAATTTATCGATTCAAAACAAGCCTCGTCGTACTGCTGATAAATAATTTAAATGCTTATTTTATCATAAAGTTAATCTATATAATGTTACACAAGGTTACAAATCAATTTTTTCTTGTTTCAATAAAACTCAACCGAGTAATATTTAACGCGAGCTATAAGTGACATAAAGACTCTGTTAACTTTATTTGTAATTTTTTTCTTTATTCTCAAAATCACTTCTATGTAAATTATTATGATCTTACAGGAGGAGTTTTTATAAAACAACGTGTGAGCCAAAATCGTGCTTTGTACTTTATTTTTATACATAAGGTTAAGAAGAAAGTCTTATATTTTATCACGGTTTAAAGAAACGATGAAACTTTCTTAAGCATAAAAATGTAAGTATTTATAAAAATAAATTTAATAAGTGAATCGATTCTTGCATAATGTTAATTAGAAATTAAAATCTTTTACATCTAACGATTAATTATAAATATAATTACACATTCCATTTAAAACGCGCGATTTTTAATAAACTTAAACGATTCAATGGACTATATCAATTGCGAATCATTTATTTCATAAAAGCAACGATTGAGTTTTAAAAAATGTTCATTTCTGATCAAAGTAGTAAGATAAATAGTGTGGTTTCTATTATTAGTGTAATTAGCTACAAATTGTACATAAGAGAAACATAATTGAAAAAATTTATGAATCACAAGTAATAGTTAAGCGTATACGAATTAAGATGAAGAATGTACAATAAAAGTATTACTCAAATACCTCTAATTATAGCTAATTTATATACATTACTTAAAGTTGGACATGCTTAAATAACAATAATATTTACGTTTAGAAGCGGATAAAAATTAAGCGTTCATATAAGAATAAATTTTTATTAACAAAAATTAAATCTCGTTGTAAAGTATAGTATCATGCACAATTGAAATACTGATTAATTTCTGAAAGCTTAAAATTAAAAACACATCATTTTTAATAAGAGCTGTACACACACACGCACATATATACATATATGCATACATACATACATATATATATATATATACGTGTGTACATTTATATGTGTATAACTGCAGTTTATCATTATCACATTTATTATACGCATTAAAGAATAATTGTTATTGAAAACCTTGCATTTAGTTTTTATACTTGTTAATATTATAAATTTAAAAAATAAAATTTTATTTTCTCAACGCATAGAATAATTGTTTTCAAGTGAATAATAATTTATAATTTTAAATTCGCGGCAAGTTTTAAAGAAAATTTATGTATTCTAGCAAAATATAAAGACCGTCATATTTTTTCGTAAATTATATGTACAAATATTAGAAATAAACATGAACCGAAATTGTACAATAAGTGTAATACTTTAAAAAAAAATTGTATTCGTCTATTAGTTTGATTAAATAAGTGACAATTAATAAGAGTGAATAAACGAATCATCGTTTCACATATCTTTCTACTTACATGCCGTCGATTAAAAATGTTACACACACGTTAATAAGGAATAAATTAATAACATGTAATTAGTGAAAAGACGCCGTTGATCACAAAAACATATCCATAATATGCCGAAGTATAAAAAATATGGAGCGATTTCAAAACAATTAAAGTTTATGCGATAGAAAACGGTCAAGGAAAAGAGAGGCTATAATTCATCGGCATTCCTCTAGAACTGCAATAAGATATTTTCCTTCCCTAGTCTATAAAACAGAAATTGCGTAATTTTAAAATCCGAATTCGAACGCCAATATGAAACAAGGCAATAATTCGAAATCCGTATTTCATCGCGCAGAATCCCGAAAATTTGTAGAATTGCGAAATACGCGTCGACGGGAACGAGTCTGTAAATGCAGCAGAAATAAGCCATAAAACGCAAGCGAAACAGAAATAAAAATAAAATTGCTCAGACGAATTCCCCGGTTCTGCTTTCCAATATCGAATTGAGCCGTTCTAAGAACCGATTCCAACTCTCGCTGGACTCCTCGCGACTGACGAGCCCCGGCGGTGGCGGCTCGAGGATGCTCAGCTTCTTGTCGCCGCCGAATCTGGGCTCGGTGCGCTCGATCATCGGCAGGGAGGGCAGCTTGTCGATCTCCCCGGGTATCGAGTCGTCCATCGGCGCCAGCTGTATGTCCTCGGGCTTCGTCGATATCGCGAATATGTGCAGGTTGCTGAGGAGTGGGGGCGAGTCCTCGAGGGAGTCGATGCTGAGCGGCTCCAGGTGGCAGCTGGTGAGCACGAGGTCGCCGAGTCTCGGTCTCTCGGAGCAGAAGCTGCCGGAGGAGACCGCGAGTCGGGGAGGCCGCCTCGCGTCACCCTGGAACCCGACGCTGCTGTGCCGGCGCAGAGTGCAATCCGGCCGACCAAGAGCCGCGACGCTGGGCACCTTCACCAGGATCTTCTTACTCTGACGCAAACTGCCCGACCTGCCGTCGAAGAAGCTGCCGCTCCTCTCGCCCGGGAAAGCAGACCCGGGGGGGGTAGAACGCGGAGAGCTCGCGCTACAGCGGCGGGTGTCTAGCTTACCTTTCTTGGCTACTCTAGCGGATTCTAAGGGCGGGTCCTCCTCGAGGGGCGCGCGCTTCGGCTGCTCGGGGACGTGGCAGCCGAGGTCAGAGCTGGCCTTGCTGCTGCTGGTCGCCCCGGCGCCCCCGTCGATGTCCGAGGACGGCTTCGACAGCTCCATGTCCGAGGTGAGAGACTCGTCCGAGTCGACGATGCGCTCGAGGCCCTGGGCCGAAATCGCCGAGGGCAGGGGCCGGGCGATGGGCGGCGGCGGCGCCGCGCGTTTCTTGCGCTGACCTGCGGACAGCCGACCCGGGCACGTTTGTTAACAAACCTTTAATAAACGCTCGAGGCTTGCATGTATGTTGGTAGAGCGCTTCATTTGCATAAATTGTAGCGATTCGGAGTCGATTGCAGAGAGCGCGAAACAGTTTGATAATGCGTGGGAGTCGATTATTGGAGGGAGCCGAATGAAAAATTGTGCAATTGATATCGAGACAGTAGTTGCTTGTGCGTGGCCAAAAACGACGAGACGTGCAAAGTAATGGACTTAAGCGCAACTTTTCTTCCAATATTTGCGAAAGTATATCTTCTGACATTTGGGTCAGATGTTGAGTTTAGAAGCGACTGCGAAGCGATAAACCGAATAAAGGATTTATGCCACCAGTTCAATTAACGGAGATGTTTATTTGTTTCGTAACGTCTAATTTAATATATAATTTTCACAAGAATACGTTGGGAATTAAAATATGATTTGTGATGAAAGTCGAGAAAAAACAATCTTATATAACTTACTTGAGTCAGATTCTGATGGTGCAGCCATAACATAAACATCATTATAAAATTAATAAATGATCGGACGTATATTGACTTTATTAATATAAGATTAAAAAAGAGTTCTTTGAAATATTATATTCGACGTCGCGACGTTTATTATTTGAGCTTTTTAATTTAGTTGCTCAAATAATCCGTCGACCGGCTAAACGGCTATTAATATACCAATTAGCTATTAAAAACGAAATTATTTCAGTCACCACTTGGCTAAGTTTAAAAGGAAGAGTATTTTTTTAATAATTTGTCCATAATAGAATAAATAATAAATCATTGATAGAAGTTTGTTGATTTGACGAAGTTTCCTCGCTTGAGATTAAAGGCCTGCAAAGAATGCATTTCGTGGTCATTCTATCATTGGTATTATTATTTTTTCCACAACACACAGACTTGCATCAAAATACGTAATTGCTGAAATAATATTTAGCAATTTGTGAGAAAATTTGCGCGTTAAAGCAAGCGATCGTGCTTCAGCTGCGAGTGGGATGGAAAAATTGTAAATTCGGTAAATTTCTTAGTCGTAAAGAGATACTAGGCTATGCCTGTGCGTCCGAACCGCGTACATCGCAACACGTACTCGCACGCGGGCAAATCGATCGAGCAATGAGACAAGATACGACCGCGTAATGTCATAAGCAGTCAGACGTGCTTTCCCGTATCGTTCGTGTGACGTCACTTGGCCAGATGCTCAACTCAGACAAAAATACGTCCGGGATACGAGCACACCTCGTCGTCACTTTCACCGCGGACTACTACGCGAACGAAACGAAGTCATAATTAGAGAGAAGTAGCGTTGGCCAAGCGCGGCTTAGCAAATTACAGATTAAGATATCCAATTACTGGCTGCTTAAAACCCATTAGTGTCGCCTTTAAACCGTGTGGTAGGAGCACTCGACTCCTGGTATCGTCTTCCCCGCGCACTTTTACGTCCGAGCTATGGTACGAAATCGAGCCACTCCTTCCTAAGCGAGACTCGGCCAGTTGGCGAAGTTCGCTTCTGAACTCGAGTGGATTGGCCAAGGGCCAGTGCAAGATTGCGAAGTGTTCACCAACCGGTAGAGCTGAGCGACGTGTTGCTGATACCGCGACTGAGAGTGCCTCCTTGACTAGAGGCGATGGCCAGGTTGCCCAGACTCTTGCTGGCCTGGGACGTGTGGGCGAGCTTCCTCGGGGATTCGATGATCCCCTGCATTCTACCCCTGCGCGGCAGCGTCTCCGGCATCCGCGCCGAGTCTGGATTGTCGCTGAGCACCGAGGCTTCGTGGTAGCCCGAGCTGTCGCTGCTGTTGCGGCTGTGGCTGATCACCATCTTGTCCTTGTCGTTCTGCGTCGCTGGTACCGTCGTTTGCTGAAACGGCCCCGGGGTAATTTCGAATTAGTTTTGCCAAATTAGGATTAGTCGGTTGTTGCACTCGTCTCGTTTGGGTCTATCGATCATCGCGGTAAAATGACAAAGCTTCGTTGTGAATTATTTCGAATAAATATTTTATTGTGGCGAGCGGCAAACACGAGAGCACGAGAGCAAACTAATTGTGAAAAAAGTACAGTGATTCACAATTCAATTTGAAAAATTGAATATAATTTTTATCGAAACTTCTTTCGATTCGTCGCAAGACCAAATAACGAAATTGACTTTTAATGGAGTATCCGACGTACGTTTAAAACATATTTTTTAATTCGTAAAACTTTACGCGTTTATTTCTGCTCGGTAGATTAAAAACATTTTGCAACATGTCTTCAACGTTGCGACGAGGCAGTGCGACACTCGAAAGCTCGTCTATTTTTAATCCTACGAGAATCATTGCTGAAGTACATTGACAGCCGGAAGTTTTTAAGACACGCCGAGATTTAATTATTTTAATTCGCATATTCATCGATCGATAACAAAAATTGAACATTATAACGATGTTCTATTATTAATAGAACTCGTTTGTGTAAACCTAAACTATTCATATTTAGACCGAAATGTAACAGTTGATGAAACAATAAAAATTGTTTCTTAATTTAATCGCAGTTTAATCTTACAATCGACTTTTAGCAAAAAAATAATAATAATTCGTTTAAAAATGTAGATTTATATAATTTCATTTTCCTAACGACAGTCGCGTTTCGCGAACGAGTCACGAGTGATAAAAAATGCTCTACTCGAAGAAAATATTATCAAAAACAAAAGCTTCTCGGTTCCTGCGCTCGCTTGAATTTTCAAAAGTTTAATCGAAAAATTGAGATTTCACGGCAGTAATAGAAATGTCGCTGCGTTAGTCATGGAGCGAATAGAAGTCTCTAGACGATTTACGAGTTAATGCAGTGTAAAAGAAAAGTCTGTTTTTAATTAAATTAAAAAAAGGAAAAGAAACTCGGAAGACCTAAATAGGAAACACGTGTAACGAGGAGAGCGGGTAGTGCTGACGTACGGTTAACGATTCTGGAAAAATCGTCTTCATATCGACTGCGCAAGACCAGTCGACACAGATAAACCTCATTGCAACTGTAATCTCACCTGCGTCTGTTGTTGCTGCTGTTCCTGCTGAGTCGGCGGCTTGGGCGCGGGTCTGCGTTTTCTCTGCGGCCTCGCAGGTGCCGGGACCGGATGCTGCTGCTGACGCTGAACATTCGTCTGCTGCTGCTGCTGCTGCTGCTGAACGGGACTGGTGCTGCGCGCGGTCTCGTCGCTGTGCGCGGGCGAGACGCTGCGGTTGCCGAGACTGTCGGTGCTCAAGGAGCTCTCCTTCGACTTCTTGAAGATGAAGCCGAAGACCGACTGCCGGGCCTGATGGCGCCTGCACTCCTCCTGCTTCTGCAGGGCCATGATGTCCTGGCTGCTCAGGGCCGAGCCAATGAGGGAGCGACTCTGTTGGCGCGGGCACAGCGTCACCTCTTGCAGGTGATAGTCCTGGAGACTCAGCGCTGGGTCCAGCGTCTCTGCGAGGTTCGCTGAAAGGGCATTATACCGTAGCGTGAATTCGCGATGCAATCGACGACGAGTCGCGCGAGTGACATAACGAATAACCCGTTGTCTTAGCCTTTTCAGTGGACGCGAAACGCGATATTCTCAACAGGTAGGTTATTACTGATGCTCGATGCCCAAGAACGAGACATTCGTTATTTCACGGGAGAAATGACATTTGGGTCGAAGCTACACACCGGCATTTTTCCTCGCGCAGATTACATAAGCGAGCAGTTGCGAACAGATATCCAGGAGCGATAAGAATGTTGGCCGAATTTAAAGCGGCCAGAGAGGCGACAGGATCGCTTTCAGCACCGACCGCCGATTGTACAAAGCTTAGTTATCTAAAAATAAGCAACGCGCGCCAACTTAACGTTCGGTCGGCGCGGTTTTCGACGCGACTACCACCGAGTCGTTGCAGAGCCACTGCTGCTCTCGAAAGTTTCGTCCGAATTTGAAGTTTGAGAGTTTAAGTCGAAGGCTGTGATCCACGAGTTCGGAAAAATAAAAGTCAATAATTAAGATCGAGCGTGTCGGTTCTGATAGCAGACTTTCTACGTGCATCGATTTCCCTCCCGCGTATTGATTAGATATTAAACAGCTCTCGCTCAATATGTTAACCCATTATTTCGACCAAAGATTTCGACTTTTTATTTCGCTTTTTTATTACTTAACATTAATTTGAAACATCGAAATATTTTCCAATTACCAGCTCACCGGCTTTCTAACTACTTAAAGTGTAGCCTCGTCGGTACAATAACAGCCGATCGGGACTTTAGAAAGGCTATTCTTCATTACGGTGGACAAGAAGCACAACAGAACTGGTCAGATACGAGTGAAAATTAAAGTTAATAAAGGTGTTCGATTGGCTAGAAATCGCGGAACCTGATACTCCTTCGTACGGGTCCGAGGCGGCTCGCGTCCAATCCTCGTTACAGTCGCGCGCCAGCCCAGATATCCGGGGGCCCCGTGAACGCGGCTACCCGCGACACCCTAAGTCCGCAGATCTCAGCCGGCTCTCGGCCAAAAAAGAGAGGCTTCGCTTTCCCCGGCTCGGGGGAGTTGTTCCCAGCGACGGCCGTGGCTAACCTCGCGTGTTCCTACGCACTCCGTACGTGGGAACGCGCGCTTTTTTACCTTTTTACCCCGACTCCCGACAGAATCGGATCTTGTTCCGCTTCGCGGGATAACCGCGCGCGGGGCTTCGGAAGCCTCTTCGATCCTCGAGCGCGACCGAGCGTGCGGCCGGCGCCCCTCCCCCCGCTGCTGCCTCTGGACCCTCGGCCGCGAAGCCCGTTCTTTTATTTATCCGCCCCGGCTGCGGCTCATTCTACCACGATTAATCAGACGCTCCGCGAAACTTTACTGCTCCCCGTCCAGTCTATCTGCGCTTTGACGCGGCAGAAAAACCCGTCCCGCTCTCGATAGACGTGCAAAAGCTCAAATTAATTGTTCCCTAATTCACTCGGACTTGGACAGATACCTCGCGGGGCATAACCAAAGGCACCGCAAACTGCTAACTACAGGCAAATGTCGCGACGAGGGCGGTTTCGTCGCCACTCGTTCGTTGAATTCGTTAAAAGGTCACAAGACTTAAATTTCGCTGGTTGCTCGTAAATCACACTTTTCCAGGGCAGCGTTCGCGCGACGATTTCGGACGCGAGCCGACATTGCGAGCCTGCGAATGCGGGGTAATTTAAATTTTTAGCTGAACTTAATCGGCGTTCTTGGAAAAATCCAAACATCGCATTGAGATATGCAACTGCTCGTGAGTGAATTTGGTTAGAGAAATCTATCTTCGAATATCCGTATAAAGTTGTACGCTCGCGAAATATTCGTCGCTTTGCACGCAGCGAGTTATGTAATTATCGAATCGCATTACACAATAATGTGTCTTTGATCCTGTTTCCAAACTAAAAGAAGCCCGCGCGTTTTTTGAAAATGTTTTAAAAAATAAGGAACTGCGTAAAGACTAGATCCAAGCTTTCGATTAATTATTTGCGCGGTCGCATTAGATTTGCGGGCACTCGGATTATTTCGCCAGTTTATCACATTTCGCATTCTGTCAACTCGACGAAACAAGCGCGGATTTCACGTATCGGAGCCGTAAAATTGCAGCCCGACGAGCCCAATAGTAGTTCCCTTCTGGCAGGGATCACTCAAGATGTTATCGCTTACGGCGCGGCTCTCGAGAGTTTCGCGGTGAATCGACGACAGCTTGTGCGCGCGTCGCGACGAGCCGCGGCGCCCATTTTTCAAGATCCAGATTAGAACTCCAAACGAGGCTCGTCGATTAAGAGTCGCGAATTTTTGCAATCGAGCAAATTCGTTTTTCTCGCCGGAGATGCTTTCGTAAAATGATACGAGCAGCGACGCTCGATGGCGATGCGAACGTTGCGTTTGGATCGAAAGTTCAAGGTGGCAAAGCCACTTTTATTAATCTGCAGCTTTGCGAAAATTGAACTTGCGTTTAAAGTCCGGCCCCGAAAGTAGGCGGTTCGCGAGGCTCCGGCGCACGCGTTCCTTATAATGCAGAAGTTAAAGTTGGATAAAGCAGCTCGACATTGCAAAAGTAACGTTGACGGGAAAACCGCGAGTCCCGAAAGATAATGATTATTCGAGTACAATTTTGCAGGTCCTCGTAACTTTAATCTTACATGTTTTAAGCACTCGAATCACTTCCGCCTCGCATGCGAAGATCTACAAAGGGGATCCGAGTGCGATAAACAAATGCGTCGACTCGTGACGAGTAAATCAATTAGTCCTTAATTATGACGCTTTCTCGACGCGGATTCTGCTTCGGTCCATTTTCCATCTTAATTAGCGCGCATCCGCACATCGACCCGTTTTATTCAAGGAGATCGCCGCCGAGGTTCGCGTTAACTCTGCAGGAGTCCGACGACCGAAAGTAAATTTCGCCGACATTTTGCTAATAAGCGAAGAATACGATTTGTGAATTCGTTGGTGGCGCTGCTTCGTTTGGTGCATCGGCGCAACGAAAGGAGCGAATGGACTTTTTCAAGGAATCGATCGCGACGTATACTCGGATGGATGGACGGATGGACGGATCAACGAATAATTGTACCGATCAGCTTCGTCGAAGTAACAGTAATTTCATTGGCACGCGAATAGTTGGTTCGTCCAACAACACACGCGTACATTGTTGCATCAAGCATACATTGTGTTACACACGAATATTTACATATTGCCTTAGATCTAAATCAGATTGGGTCTCGGGCAGTTGCATTCCTGATATTTATCTCGGTCTTTTCATTATTCTCTTAGCATTCGTTCATCAGGGCTCCTCCTCCTTCTCGTTCGTTATCTTCGTCGCTTTCATTCGTCTCCGCGTTTACGTTTTTCTCTCTTCCAAGTCGCTTCCTTCTCCTGCAACATTCTTCCTCCGCTCCTCTGCATTTATTGCCGTGTCCTTGCAATACCGCGCGAGCGGTTGCAATGCTAAATTTGAATCTCTCGTTTGATGTCGGAGCGCAGCCTCGGCGGAGTTACGACGCACTTTCGTTATTCCGCTTGTGCAAAAGCTGCAATTCCCCGAACTCGCGCGTTAAGTTAAGTTCAGCGATGCGACAGGACACGTTTGTCGTGGGAAGGCGCATTGGTAATAACTTTTTCGGCAACAGTCGTGGCAAAAAGACGCTGAAATCTGGACGCGTCGCGCATCTTTGAATTTCCCCGATGAAATATTCGAGGCGCTGCCCGAGAAACCAGATTAGCCGATATATCAAGCCGACGACGATTCGGCGAAGCGAGTTGAGCAAAGCGCAGGCGCGCGCCCGCATTCCTTCTAGCGAATTCGGTCGTACGATTCCGTTGCTCGAATTCGGCCCCTCGAATTGGCAAGAGACTTTCAAACGCGTTTATCTCCGCCCGAGGGTAAATTAATTTAACGCGCTCCGGATTTCCTAAGCCCGGGCTCGGACGAAATTGCGCAGCCAATGGCCGTAAGCGCACCGGTCGACGTCCCGTCACGGGCATGTCCAGTTAAGAGGCGCGTCGCTCGAAAGCTCCCGACCACCCCGAAGGAAACTCGGAGCGATGCCGCAACGTCGCCGTCGCCGTCGCCTCCCGGGAGGGCCGCGGCGCGGACTGGTATGTTGGCTTTTTGCCGACGCTCGAGTTGGCTAATTTGCCGATTTTCGTCCGGCCGCACTCGCACTCGCGCACGCGCGAAATGCTGTCTCTCGATTATTTCGTCCATGGAGATTCGGCCGGTTTGCTCGTTGCTGCGCTTGTATTTCAGGCCACGCGTCCCTTCGCTCAGCCGCCGCCGCCGCCGCCGCGTGCGGTTATTCAATCGTTTTTATGCACCAGCTACGGCTCGGGGCCTTATACGAGCGACGTCGTTGATTAATAAAATTTGTCAAAATTGTAAAAACGAATTGCGGAAAGGAGCCTCGCAAATCTTGTGTGCATTTGCTTTTTGCCTTTTACTTTTTTCTCTTTGCTCTTTTCTCTCGACTTTTACGTTTTAACGGCAAATCCCGCCGCCGTGGCACATTTTTGGCTTGCCGGACAAGAAAACTTAGCTTAGACACTCGTTCTTTGTGCGCTCGACAAATTTTATTCAACTATTAATACGGTTTTTAATTCTTTTAGAAACCGAAACAGTGGCCATTATTTAAATTTATCCGACCGTGAACGTTTTTCTTTTTCGCATTCGTAAATGGGTGCATTAAGATCGTGCACAAAGAAATATTTGTATAACGTTTGCGAACTCTGTTTTCAGGAGCTCCATGAAAGCGACTGTGACTCTACTGTCTTAGCAAAAGGATTACAATATTGTCTTTATTTTTCCGCGAATCGGCGCATTGATATAAATTCTCAAACGAGTGACGCGTTTTTTGTTTTTCGATCGTTTTGGAGGAAAGTCGGCAAGTTTTACTTTCAAAATAGAAAAGATAAAAGAGCGAGCAGAGATTGACGGGTTGGCGCGATGCATCGCGATTTATTATACATGTATTTACATAACAATAATGTTAATGCCCAGTTACGTACTCAGAAAGTGGATTTTAACGAGTATTTATGTCAGCTATTGAAATATGAACGCGGCTGCATCGGCGTATGCATTTTTATTCTGGAGCATTTTGAGTTGAATAAAATACCCAATGGTATATCAAATTAACTTTTTGAAATGCGTCAGAACCAGACCCTGACAAGTTGTTTTTTAATTCAACATTTGATTAATTCTCCTGCACATTGTGCCGATCTATTAAAATTGAAATTTTCATTTGTTTATATAAACATTCGTGTATCTTTTAATTTGCATTCGTGACGTGCAGTGGTAAATATTAAATTGAATTCACGTTAAATTTCTTTATAAACCATGACTGTACGCGAAAAATTAGCAGGTTCTTAGAAACTTGATTTCACTGCATACCTTATTAGTGTCAATGGAAAGACGTGTCCATAAAAATCGATTAAAAATTAATTTTGTTACAACAACGTTCGTTTTAAAACTATTGCTTGTGATTAGCCTTTTCAGCCCTCGCACATAAGAGAATCGAACTATTTTAAGCAATTCTATTAATTTGTTATTTTATGTAATACGTGTTTATTGTTATTGTACGTTTCAAATTCGTTTTCAGGATCAGTTTTAATCGAAGCCGTAGAGGTAAACGAACCGCAGCAGTGAAATTAAAAACAAAATTACTTTCACTTCGCGTATTAGTTAATATGAAAAACTGTACGATTAACCGAGGCAGAATACTTCCATCGCATAAAAAACAATACTTTTTTTAATTAGCGAAAAATTTACGATTGTTATAAAAGAAAACGAGTGTCGGGTTTTGCTGCGAAACAGCCGCACGCATTATTTATCATTTAAGCGAAATAAATTCCCTTGGAAGCACCGCAAAACTATCCTGCACTGCTATTAAAAGCATATCTCCGAGTTTATAAAAGATTCGAGGAGACCTGCGCGATTAACTGGTGCGGTGCAAAAATTATCGTTTCCGCGAAACTGATGTAAAATATTTGCAACGCGATGAATCGGTCGCCACTAATTTGTCATCGTTAAACTCGCATCGCGATTTATTCATAATGGGAAAGAATCGATCGAATACGCTCGCGCGTCGTTTTATTCTCTTTGGCGACGATTGCAAAAAAAGTCACCAAGTCGATGGAATCCCGCCTGAGAATATTCATGAAAACGCGAGAAAATTTTCTCCACGGGCTGCGATTTCCTCGAATTTGAATCCAATCACGGGACTTTCTTCCGTGTCCATCCATGAGCACAATCGAAAAATAGTGGCTCGCGGAGAGAGAGAGGGAGAGACTGCAGTTTCACCGTCGAAAGTGACGAAAAAAGGCAGCCATCCTTCTGCGCTTATTATTCATAGGTATTTGATTTTAAAGTATATTTCAATCAAATTGAATAACGCACATGCACTCGCGCACGTCGATGAAACGAAACCACCTAAGCTTCGCTCGCGCCGAAGGCTTTCTAATTATAGCTGTTTATTTAAATCAAGCACGTCAGTTATCGTGAGTGGATTAAACATTTGCACGGCTGGTGATGAATTGTAATTGTGCGCGTCTATAAAAACGAGCGAAAAGTTGAAAAAGAACGGCCGCCGCGTGCAAACGAGAGAAGAGAAAGGCTTTTGTGCATCGGAAATAATAATCGATTCGTCTGCCTCCGCGTTTAATTAATTTGTCGTCTCACCTGGATGTCGAAGCTCGTACTTGTTCCGGTCCAGATTCTTCTCGCGGCAGACTTCGTCCAGGATTTCGCCCAAGTTCGTCTTCGGACTCACCCTCGACACGTAAAGTTGATTTCGCGGCAGATGGACCTGCGGGCCCAAATAAGCAGCTTTTGTCAGTTCAATGGGCCGAAAGGGAAGAAGCGCATCGCAGTGACGTGTAAGCGGACGAGCGTCACATTCTTCTGTCGCATTTGTCTCGCTCGCTTACAAGCCGAAATGAGTTCTTGAACGTTTTCGTGCGCGCATCCGATTAAACTTGCGCGCAAAAAAAGGGAAAACTCGAGCTTACAGCGCATTAACTCTCGCAAATCCGTTGATTAGAAGCTAATTGAATTTGTAAGGCTATAGTAACATTTGATTTAACTAATGCGTTGCAACACGTGCTTATCAGGAGTTTCCAGATCGTCGTCAAATCGGGTATCGGATAAAAGTTTACTCGCGATGAACAACATCCGCGAGCTTATTAATGCTAAATCTTCAAGTTCGATGCTCGTTCGAGTTGATTAGCGTTGCTCAAAAATCTGCACCACAATTTACAAAGTGACGAGCAAAATTCTTTCAAAGTATCCGCAATCGTAACGCAATTGAAAAGAACGCGGCTCTTCGGGCACGAGCAGCAACGCGCGAATCACGTGATTATCGCAGTCGAGTAAACGGATCAATAACAAGCGTTAAAAAGACAACAGCGCTTGCAAACGAGAAGGAAGTAAAAAATGGAGCGAGTCTCCGGTTGTTGGGTGTCGATTGCGAAAGCCACGCAGCAGCGGAGATGCAGCTAATCTTTACCTGTAATCTGAAAGTCGTTTCGAAGGGTTGATTAGTCTGACGGCTCTTGCGCGGAAGGAAAGTCCCCTGCTTCGGCAGCAATTTCACCTGCGACAGAGAAAAAGAGATATAACATACGCACGTACTCATATAATGTAAAAGGAGCAAGCGAGGCGCTGGTGGCGCGTCGCTTTCGGGATCGTTAACCGGGACTAACGGTTTTTTCGGCGCCTCCACGTGTTCCGACGCGCCCCCCGCTGATAATCGCATCCGAGAGTGCAAGCATTCGCAAGTCATTTGGCGTCCGCCAGCTCGAGGAAAGCTCGCGCTCCTCGGGCCCCTTCCAGGCGGCGGATCACGCACGAGGAATAATTTTTCCTTTTCCCCCGGGAAAAGCCAGCGACGTAATCGATTGACTCCGGGTATCCGAGTGACAAAGCTCTTACACTTGGACCGCAGTCGTTAACCGCACGGCTCGTTTGGAGGAAGTGCCATTAAATTTTAATCCGTTATGAAGGTCGGAGCGCTGTAAAAGTCAAGTCGACAACCGCTCGTGATAAAGTAAGCGATTGCCCTCGGCTCTTTTAAGAGGACGTGTTTTCAACGTGTTATCAGCTTGCTCGATCATTTTTTGACGTAATAATAGAAGCTGAAATATATCGGTCTCTCTTTATTTTGGAAATTTGTCACTTTTTCGGCGTATTACACATCGGGACTCGATGAATTTCAGCTTCCAACAGATGCTGATTGATTAGCAGCGCCCGAGCCTTATTATTATTATTATTATTACGCAATTGTCAAGTTGATTTAATTTGTTGAGTAAAGAGTACGGAATTTTCTTTCGACTTTTATTCGGTCGCAACGCTGATAGAATCAAGTTAAAAGTTGACCCGAAAATAAGTTATGACGCAGTGGAAAAAATTACTCGCTTATGTTGAAATGCTCCTACAAAGTCGTATCGTGATTTTTACCATATCGTATTTGCCGATTACCATGCCACTGATTACAGCAAGACGTATCTTTTATTTCAACATCATACCGGGGAATAGATTTGGGGCTTGATATAAATGTACTGTATTTAAAGAACGTTCGATGCACGGCACACAGCACTTTCTTAAAGCAAAATAAATTATTGTACATGGGAGGGGGAAAAGTGAAAAATTCAATTAGATGTCGATAACAATTTGATCCTAATTATTCCGTCTAAATATGAAATCGTAGAACGTTTGAATATCCCTTGATAGGCGACAAAATTTCCCTCGACAAGTTTTACACACTTTCACAGAGTTTACTTTGAGATACTTCAATTTTTAATAATCTTGCAAGAGCTATCCAAATGCCAATCCGCGTGGATATCATACACACGTACACGCGTGTAATTACCTACGCATTGGGATTTTATTATCAACGATACGAATTTTGTCAGTGTGTCAATGCTTGGCAAACGTATGACAGCAACTCATATGCGCAAGCGTATCGCTATAAGTATTTAGGTTTACTGTTTATTATGTCGTTACCGTTTCAATGTCGTTTCTGACACTAACCAACGTTACGAGAGAAAAAGTTAAAGGCAAAGATAAATGAAACAGTAACGTCGCAACGTGTCGTTATTAATTACTTTAAAGGCCTTTAGCTTTAATAAGGGTCTTGCGCATTCGACTTAAAAATGATCGTATAAACTGATTTCGAAAACCATATTAATCAATGACCGAAAAAATATTGTAAGGAAAACGCGACTCTCGAACGATACAAGATAGTTCATCAGATTTTGATAAGTTAATATGTACTTTAATTTAATACAAGTTATAATAATAAGTAGTATTTGTACGAGATTACTTTCACTCGAAGGTAATATCGAATACAAGTATTACCGGTAAAGTAAATATTTATTGTATTACAAGATTTTTTTTTAATCGATACTCGATTTAAATTACGTTTGCATTGGGCTGCGATATTTTAAAGTGCTCGACCAACTTCCTGTTTACAAATAAAAATTTGATCGTAGCCTCGAGATAAACGAGAAGGAAAAATCGCTTTCCACTTATTCATCCCAAACAAATCTCCCGTTTTATCAACGAAATACTGGCGAACAGTTCGACATTAACGATTTCAAAGTTGCAAACAATTAATTTAACGCGTTAGAGAACAATTCAATCTTCAAACGTGTACAAATTTTATATCCCAACTTATATAAAACTTTAATCGCAACTTTCGACTCCTCGACGTATTGCTCTTCGAATAAAAGAATCCAAAAGCTAATTCAAACGCTCGTATGTATCTGGTATTCTATGAATTACGTAAGTTTCAAAACCGTGGAAAAAATATTGGCGTCGTTGCGATACGATTACAACCGCGGCTTTTCACGGCGGACGTGTTGTCCACTCGTATCGTTAATCAAGATCGTTGATAACCGCAATTGTTAACAACAAAAGTCCGTCTTCGAGTTTGACGTTCGCTTGGAAACGTTACACCAGGCAGTCGTGAACTTTTCGAATCGAAAAGGTGATGATCCGGTCAATCCTGGCATATTTTAATCTTACGGGCGTTTGATTTTCATTTGGCAGGTGACATATTTTAAAAATAGAAAGCTTCCCCCTCCTCCGCAAAAAAGCGAGTTAATATAATTTAAGGACTCTTAATGTAAATTATCGATAAATTTCGCCTTCTTATCTAAGACATTAATGTAATTTTGAAAACGACGCTGATTACGATTGGCCGACTCTGCCTTGTTCCGAGCTTATGATAATGAACAATATTTTGCGCAATGGTTTTTATTAAATTAATCGCGCACACCGAACATTTTAATACGCGAATTGAGGTTATAAGATGTAGGAGTTGCATTTAAGAATAATTTTCAAGCCAACTGCAAGAGAATGAACCTCGACTGCTCGGGAGAATGAAAAATGAAGAAAGTTTTAATTACTCGTAATTTCTAATGAATTATTAGTCAAACGAAATGAAATATATTGCTCGGGGAAAAGAAGGATTAAAGAAAGCAATTGGTCACGTCGGAACTTAAGGTATGGAAATTAATACAATACGACAGATTCGCAGAGTGCAAGTTTTAGCACTACAATATAACCTATAATGGCTGTCCTACAAATCGGAGACTAGTGCCCATGTTTTTTGCACCATAAAATTATAATAATCTAACCGCGACCTACATATTAATAATTTTAACTATGAACACCGTCCGGCCTAAACTTTCCCATGGCCAATAAACGTCCTGAATCTTCCGCTCTGCACTCCTTGTGTACGCGCGGACGTTTCAAAAGTGCAATTTCCTACTTCTCGTCATTCGAACAACAACAACAACAAACAACAACAACAACAACAGCAACAGCAACGACGACGACAATCCTCGGGCTCGTCCTCCTCTCGGTTTTGCGCGTCTGCTTGCGCTTTCACCGAGACCACAGGCACTACAATCGTTAAGTAGCTGCCACGTAACTACACGCGCGCAGGTATTGAGAGCCGGACACTTTTCGAATTTGAATAACGGCACTTTTATATGACACTATGGTTTATCGCGAAAACGAGAAGGCATAAGAAGGAGGAAAAGAAGCATTCTCCACGATCAATTGGCTTTCTAAATCTCAATAAAAAGGACGGGCCTCGTATCTATCGAACCGGAATATTTTATCAAATCATCTCTCTTGACGATAGAAATTTGCCAAGTCAATTAACTAGAAATCTCCCGGCTGCCCGTACACGTATACCTACAGAGCCGAGAAAGAAACACCAACCGGTGCACAACCGCGATAATTTACGATTACATATTGCCTCCACGGTGATAATTAATACGTAGGTGTGCGCGTGTGTTGGCCCGCGAAAGTAATTAGGTACGAAATAATTCTAGAAAACTTTATTTCCAAAGAAATATCCGAGATCCATTTCTCCACCGCCTAATGGCCTTAAGTTGTACACGATCGATAAATAGTCGAGCGTATCGGCAATCATATCTTCCGATGTTTACATTACACAACAGCCAAAAGTCAGAGGAAATTTTTCGAGCTCCCGTTCCTTTTCATCGTTCCCGGACTCTTGTTAAGCTACCAGTCGCGAACAACAATTAACGCACGACTAACGACGCCACGTTTTCCCCAACAATTTAAAGTTCATCGAAGCACTTTTTCACTTTTTTAGAAAACAAATATTGGAGCTGCGATACGAGCGAGCGGATAAGAATACGTAAGCCACTCGTCGTAGAGCGTAATATTCCGAATCTCCAGTTTCCCGTGAAGATTTTAAGCGATAAATATTTCGACAATGCGCTGATTGTAATCGGGACAAAGGTTGCCTGGAGAACTTAAAACGCGCAAGAAATAAAGAAGGGGAATGCTGTTGTTAAATAGAAACGTTGCCGATAAAACTGAATTTTGCAAACAATACGCTGTTTTATCGAGCGAGCGAGTGATTTCTTAGTTCGTTTTTAGGGGTAAAACGTTTTGCCATCGTTAAATATAATTTGAATTCAAATTCCATACTCTCGCTCTATCTAGAATGAATAAGTTAAAATTGAAATTAAAATTGTCAATTTTATCGTAAATTTTAAGCAACGACAAATTATTGTACATCTATACGTTTATTGCCGACTAGTGCGCGTATTGCAAGGCAGCAAAAAATAACGTGGTCTTTGAAGTAAACCTAAAGCATTTCAACGATTAAAATGTTAATGGGTGCGCTTGTGACATTTTTACCCTCAGTTTGTGGTAATTAATTAGAACTGACGAAATATTTTGAATAGGCTATTTGTGGAAAACTCGAGAAGCTTAGCGCTTTCGAATCGATGCGCTCGGTAATGATAGCAGTAACATTAATAATAACGAGGAGAACGATGACAATTTCGAAAGAGCGCGCGTCTTAAGTTTCAGTTTAAAGCGAAAAGAAAACTTAATTAATAGGCCTTATCTCGCGATATTTGCAGAGTTCGTTCGTTCGTTCGTCCAACGGTAGGAGCAACACGGCTGCGTTGAAAATATGACTATACAAGTGTCAAATCTCCGTTGAGGCGAATTCTCCAAATGCCTCCGGGTATATTGAATGACAAAACCCCGATAGAACTCGGGAGATACTATAAATTCCTAGAACCTTCGACATTTTGATAGCCACGATTTAATCATGCGCAAAATATAAAACGTTTTCCAGTCTACATATTTTGATACGGCGGCAGCAGCAACTCGGACGATTAGCTTTAATAACTAAATAACTATTCTGTAATGCGGCATTTTAATCGACGCCGATAAAATGAAAAGCATTCAATTACGCCGAGGTACCGAAAAAATAAATCATCGGGAGCGTGCGAATTTGCAAAATTTCTCGATTTATCGAGCATTTTCAATTAAAGCTCATCGCGGAGGACGCAAGCGGAAAACTATTTTAACGAGGCCCTTAGCGTCGAATCCGAACTGCTCCCATGCCATTCTTGCAGGGCATATCAACCAATTAAAAAAATGGCAGCCACTCCAGCCGTGACCCATTATGATCCGGCAGATACACAGCGTTCGGCAACAGGTATGCATTAAGCACGCATATTGTAATGCAATAAAAGTGCATTGTACCCTGGAACAGCGAAGTACCGTTCCTGGCTCTATATAAATATCTATTGCTGCTCTGTGATTTGGACTCGAACTGCTTTCAGTGCTCGCATCGAGTTTCGGTCTCTCTCTCTCTCTCTCTGTGTGCGCGCGCGTGGCATTTGGTAATCATACGGAAGGTGGCGCACACGGTCGACGCGAAACGGTTCATTTCCACGGCATTTGCCAAGTACGTAGAAGTGCATGCGCTCCAAATTCTAGTCGACGAATCTGCGATTAAAAAGTCTTCCAGCTGAGATCTCGCAACTCCTTTCGCGCGAAAATTGCTGCGATTCAAACGAGGCTGCTGCTGCTGCTGCTAACGCAGCTTCACTCTTATTTCGGGAAAAGTCGTCGGCGCTTCAAATTTGTCAATCCCGTCGTTCCAACGGTAAATTTCGCACGGGTCTGTGGGCGGCGGTCGCGCGGACACATCGCAAAATCATCGGTGCTCCTCTCGTATCAAGGATCGTATTAGCCGTGACCACCCGAGGAGGAGTGCCGAGTCACTTTCTTTCTTCGCTTCCTGCCCCGATCGCCGCGCTCTTGTCCTCAGCAGCCCCGCCCGGAGCCCTCGGGTTAACGTCGACCCGAGGGAAACGCGGATGGTATGCGCCTCGCTGCCGAGGAATCCCGTCGGATTTCGCTGCCCGCGACTCCTCTCTCGCTCGGATGAGAAGAAAACGTTTAAGGCGAGGTCACTTCTGATGGATAATTTCGAGCTCCGGCTCGAGGATGTTTTTACAGTATCGCGTCTTTATCCGGTCGGTCGCGGCAAACATAATACTACCTCGGCACGAGGAACGCGAGGGAGAGCAGGGGAGGCTGAGAGAGGATGAGGAGACGACGCTCGTTGGGATTGGACGGGACGGGAAGGAGGAATTTTAACGCAATCGCTTTTGTCGCTTTTGTCCCGAGTTGTTGAATGCAAAACTCGGATCGCCATCTTTACTGCCTACGTTCCCAAACAGATGCGCTTGCCAATGATCTCTCGAAATCTCGAAACGGTGGATCGAATTGTTGGTAACGATAATAGCGTCGGCAGGTGGCGTTTAAAAGACAGGGATAAAAGAAAAACGAGAAATAGAGATTCAGAATTGGAACATTTTCAAACGAGTTTAATCTCTAACTTGGCAACTTGCAGTTTCTATTCCAGGAAGTCGCTCGGTTTTCGAGCCAAAGCGGCGGATCGGGACCGTTTGGCTTTAAGCACTTCGCGCCGGCGAAATTACCTGCAATTATCGCCGTCCCACTGGGAGGTTCCCTCGCGCCGACGAGCCGAGGGCGCGATAAAAACTGCTGGGACTCACCTGGAGGGCGTCGAGGGCGCCGATGGGCGTGTTGGGCTGGTGGGCCAGGACGAGGCCCCGCTCGCCGATCGCCTGCAGCGTGTAGCTCGAGGCCGTCAGCTTGTGCGCGGTCGCGATCTGCACTAGGAGGTCCATCATCGGAGTGCTGCGGAGCAAGAGATAAGAAAGAGCGGTGAGTGAGTGCCTGGGGAGGAGAGTCTGGCCGGGCTGCTGATGGGGGTGCGCGGGGACGGGGGCAGAGAAGAGAGCGACGTCTGTGGCGACGCCTTGAACGGCGCAAATTTGCCGAGGATGGCGACGAGCGGGAAAGCGGACGGCGCGCGTTTGCACGTCGTCGCGAGCATTTTTATCCGGACTGTCAAATTTCAGCATCGAGGCGTAGGAAAAACGCCCCGGGAACGCGACCGACCGATTCACGCCGAGATGTTTCACCAGTTAAGGCATAAACTCGGCGCGCCATAACGACGGCGGCGGCGGCGGCGGCGGCGGCGGCTACCAACCAACCGACTCCGCGCATTCCAATACCATTTTATTTTATTTTCGAGTTTAGTTTTTATTGCTAAAATCCTCTCGTTTGTCACTGCAAATTATAATGTAAATTGCAATTGGAAATAATAATTTGATTGCCTTATTGTTATTGTTATTGTTATTATTATTATTATTATTATTATTATAAGCTCGTTAATTCCGTCGAATGGTGAATCTGTGAAGCGAAGCAGCGTCGATCGTTCCAACGTATCTATTGAAATAATTCATTTTCCAGTTCACTAAACAACCGCTTTATTTCTCTATTCCATTATTCTTTTACGAGAATATAATAAAATATGTAAATTGCATTTTCTATTTAGATTGTTAACTTAGTGTCGTTTATTTTCCAAAGCAATTAATGATTTTACTACGTGACTATTGTTATTCATTGTGCGAAAACCTAAGGACATCCAGGCTATTAAGATAAATAACGCTAAATATTTATGCTTTCCTTTATTTTTTACGTTACAACTTACAAGCAAAGACGTTAAATTTTTAATTTAATTTGCTCGAAACTACTCTCAGTGCGAGCATTGACTTGGCAATAATTTAGTGCATTATTTAATTTTTAGTTCCGCTCTTTAAAAGAACCGACTGCGATTGATGTGTTGTAAGTTATAAATTAGGGAAGCAAACGCGAGTTAATAATGTACAACCCCCTTTTGTAGAGCGTGTGAAATGTCAGATTTCGTTTTAAACAATCTTAAAAAATCCCCCCCCCCCGCCCGCGTTGCGTTAAATACTCGTCCAGCAAAGTTTTAGCGCCGAAGCGAGTAATTTAGCAGTAGTTTCACATTTCTTGTGCGTTAAATTTTCCGAAAGCGCCTTTTCTAACTCGGCGTATTTTTGCGTTAAAGTTTTTGCGTTCGGCACGAAAATAATATGCTTATCGGGAGATATGCGCTCATACATGTTATAATACTATAATTATCCTACTTGCATCGGGTTATTCTTCGTAAATTTCTAGCTCGCGCAAAGCAAACATAAAGAATGCGCCATAAATTTGGAGAAAAACCTTATTGCCGCAAACAAATAGACGGCTAATTAAATCGGAAGAGTTTGGAAAAAAGCTTAGTAGTCCGTAACGCGTAAGCATTAAAGCATCAAAGTTGCTCTGTCGCCGCTAATCCCAGCAATTATTTGCATACACGGCGTCGGTCTCGCGAATAACATAAACTCTCGGCACAGCGCGTGTAATCCGGTTATTATAAAATTAGACGAAAATCCGCACGGGAAAGAGTCGAGTGCCGGCGCCGCAAGTTATTATTAATAATTGTTCCAGCCGTAAGCATTAAATGGAAATAGAAAATGAGCGATAAAAGAAAGAAGGACGAGAAACGGTACTTTGATACGTCACGAAAGCCCGCATCCAAGGCCCACTTCTTCTGTATTCCTTCAATTCGCAAAAAAGAGAGAAAGGAGTATTAATGAGCTATTAAAATTTGAATATTATCTACGCTTGTTTTTGTAACGAGTGTGAGGAGGGCCCAAGCTCATCGGGCCCAGAGCACCGCCCGCTGCTAAATTAGAATTAGCATCGTATCGGCTCTAATAAGTTTCCATTAGACATCTGTCGGATTAAAGTTCCCGATAAATAAAACTTAAAATCGAAAGTTAATTGCCGAATTGTCGTTAGAAGAGGCGAATTTCATTTATCTCGGCTGAGTTTCGGTTCGGCAGTGGCACAACTTTCCCAGCGAGAACTTGCGCGTATCATCAAAATTACATATTTAACGCGATACCTCGACTTAATAAATTTCACCTGCGCCTCGAATAATGTTGCCGAGTCTAAAATTGAAATTATGTAATTTTAATGCTTTATTATTATTATTATTATTATTATTATTATTATTAAGGCATTGATTCTTCGCATTCAATTAATTTAAGCTTACGAATTCAGCGAGAACGATATATCAAGATATTTTCTCTGCTTATAAATGTTTAATACAGGAAGCTTTCAGGAGATTTTGAGGCATGAATTATATTGAGATGGAAATCTTGATAGTTAATTTCATTACTAGTTACATTAGAAATAACTTCGATATACACTGCTGCAATAATTTATTTAAATCCGGTTTAAAACTTTTTCTACGCTCGGGATGCAAATTATCGCTGTACATCTAAGAGTATTTTTACCGGCTTCATCGGAAACGTATTAATCTCAACGTAATAAATAGACGCGAGCACAATAAATATAAGGCCTTAAGGATAAAAGAAGTTAAATTACAGCTTCATTTCAATGCTAAATATTAATTCCGATAATACAACGTGAGATCTGGATCAATTTTAGGTTCTAGCGATCACTCGAAGAGCCTCCTATTACTAATCTGTGGCAAAACCAAAACTTTAATTTAAAATCAAATCAAGGGCTTAAATTTCTGCTTAATTGTGCAGTTCGTAAAATTTCCGTGCACAAATTGAAGTTAAACGCGCAGTTATCCAGTTGATTCTTCACGAGAAACCTTAGCAAATAAGACCGACGGATAGGTTTTCAATAAAATGTACGCAACTTCAAAAACTTTGTCTGCGAATTGAAATATCTTTTAAACGTTAAAACAATTGTTCAGGAGGCGATAGTTAAGTCAGTTAACTATTATACATTACAATGCATTATTTAGCAGCTGAATCTAATTATATCAGTCGTGATTAAATGCCTTTTTTTACCGTACTTCATGAATACAATTACGTGCAAAAAGTAAAAGTACGAATACGTCGGTGCACACGCATCCGTTAACAATACATTCTCATTTAATGCATACGAATTTTAATATACGTAAGATTTACAATATATTATATAAATACAGTTGATCGGTGAAATTTCGAAAGCTCGTAAGGTCTAGAGGTACAATACCTTATTTCTAATTTTACACATTTGTCCTACAATCGTAAAATTTAATTCGCAAAAAATAACGATGTAGAAAAACCTATTGCGTCCGTTTATCAGAAACAATAATTCCCCGGCTGCAGCTGATTTTCATAATTTTTACAATTAATCGACGGCTCCGAACGCTTTAGCCACTTTGGAAGAAAAATGTTGCCGCTAAACGCAGTTGAAAATCGGCAGCTCTTGCAGCGATTCCACAGCCAACGACTGGAGAAGCAAAAACATCGATTCGTATTTCACAAGGCAATTCGGAATGATAATAAATCTCGAGGCTCTATCGAGAAGGTCGAGGCAGCCTAAATCCAAATCCCATTTCCAAATCAAGTTGCGGCCGCCGAGTCGAGCGTGTGCCGATTAATCAACCGGCGTTAACGCATTTTTTTTATGGCGCAAGGTATTATTGGGAGAATAATAAACACGTCTCGGCGCTGACTCCGGAGTCTAGATGAAATCAAATGCCAGTGCGTAAGATGAGAGGTATACGATAGATGGTTGTTTCGAGCTGTTCCGAGCTGTTCCGAGCCGTTCCAAGCCGTTCCAAGCCGTTTCTCCGACGCGCTCCTACGTTATTTTCATTCCGAATGGCCGCGATTGCTTATCCGACAGTATAATACAAGGTAGGACGTGACCGATTAGTCGACGTAAAGCTCGACTACTTTATTACGATTCGAGCCCTTGAGGAGCCTCGCGGCGGTTTTATTACGAGCCAAGCAGATTACGAATTCATGGGAATGCACGTAGAATCTCGCTTTGCAGGAGGACGCCGATGCATCTCGGACTCATCAGGCTTTAATTTGATTGGCCGGCCAACGAGTCCAGGAAGGGCCCGCCGCTCGCTGCGAAATTATGATACGTCATTCGACTAGGCATTAACGGCCTTAAAAATCCACGAAAATCCCCGCGCAGTTGTAAGTATCACTCTCCTCCGCAGCAGCTGAGCTTCCTCGAGCAATTTTATTTCAAACATTAGCTCGCGCTCGTAAAGCCGCGCGCGGATTCCAACCCGCGGCGAAGGAAATGGAAAAACGCCGTCCAATTAGGCCGCGGTAAAAAGGCGAATATCGGACGGGTGCTGCTGCGGGGGGAGGGGGAGAGGAGAGAAAGAAAACAGCGCTGGAAAAGCTTGGCGAGCGAGAGCTTATTAGCCATCAACGCGTCTCTCCGCGCAGAAGAAAGAAAATCCCGCGGCGAAAAACGTGAGGACGCCGCGGAGAGAGCGAGACGGAACGATACTCCTGCGGTTCCATTCGCCTCTTCTTTCGCCTACGGGCTAGAGGGCAGACGCTCGGTTCGCGGATGATTGCAGTCTGTGCGTTACGAGTTGTTCTTCTGTCGAATTTCCAGGGCCGAACAAAGTCCCCCTTGGCCGAGCAGCGGATGCGTTGGTTATGCAACTCCGCCGGCGCTATTTATTATTATTTTCGCATCGTTGAAATTATTCCTGCCGATCTGATATTACGAGTTTACGATTGCGATAAAAGGGAAGGCGCCGATTCTGGGAAAGGCCTTTTCTTTTTTGAAACACGAGTGAACTCCGGCGCGCGGATTCGCGAATTTAAGAATAGCCGAGTGTGAAATACGCGACAGACTTTATCTCGCAATTTCCTTCGAGCCGTAGAAAACGATTCGCAAAAGCACTCGACCGTTTTATCATTATTTTCAGAATTTCACGATAGCGGAATAAAAGCGCCCGGGTGGCGTAATTGCGCGATGCCCGATGCGGGGCGAAAGTTCGAAAACGGCACGGCGCGAACAAAGTTTGCAATACATCGCAACTACAAAATCTCTTGGAAACGTCGGCCGTCTGTGTTGCGCTGCTGGCTGCTGATCCTCTTTTCTAGGAGACTGCTAACGAATTTCTCACGACCGCGCTCTTTCGACAAATGTCTTGTCCACCGTCCCGAAAACAATGCAATTTTCACAATCGCGTAGCCGTCGGTGAATTTTCCTCGAGTCCTGTTAGGCATTGGTATTTTTATTTTCAAGTCCAAGGGATGCCCCACGGACAAGTTTACCCGGATAATGCACGCGCGTGCACTTGCGCTTCGAATACCGAATAAGACGCTCGGTAGCCTAAGCGAACGCGCAGCAAAAATCAGCTGTGCTCGTGTGAATTTTAAAATTCCCGCGAGCTGTTTTAACAAAAGCACGCGCAATAATATCGTACTTGAATTTAAAATCCAGCCTTATGACAGAATTTGCGACGAAAACCAACGAGAGAAGTGTCGACTCGAAGGGTAACATAAAGATTAAAGCCGTCGTTTAAATCCCCGCACTTTTTTACCCCGACATATATAGATTAAAGTTAGAGTTTTCTTTGGAAAACAGTTGCAATTGAAGTGATCATCTCAAATCGAAGAGAATAACTTTAGAAGCTCGACGAAGAAGAACGGATTGGCTTCCAATGAGTCGAGCCCAAGATCGTTAAAACGATCCCTACTTTTTATCATTCGAACTGCGTACCAACTTGAAGGCTTACGCATGACCCGTAAAAATTCTTTCGGACAAGACCGCATCTCGATTAGCTATCCCTTATTATTTAAGCCAACTAAGCCAACTAAGCCAACTAAGCAACCGTCTCAAAGCTCCTCTGCCCTAAGGAACTCTCAATTAGCTTTATCAATGCGACGCCACAGAGCGTAAAAATAATAATTGCCGGGCGCGTTTCCGCAGTAATTGCCAACCGCCGATAATAAAGTTTCGCGCGAGTGCCCTAAGCAGTTCGCGGCAGGCCAGAGTCCCATTCAGCGGAGGAGAAAATTCGCCGGACGGTCGGCTCTTGTCGCCTCTATCGGCGTCACACAGCGCAACAAAAGGAAAATCGCGCCGCCGGCGAACGAACGCGTAAAAAAGCTCCCCCGGCCTGCCAGTGGTGCGCGGTAACGAAAACAATAGCAAAAACCGCCATTGGCCGGCGATCGATCTTTCCCTCCGAGGGTCCCGCCGTCCGCTTTCCGCGCTCCAGCGAATTTCATCGGCGCTCGCGCCAATCATCATCACGAAGAGCCACCGCCATCGGGATAGAAAGCGTGCGGTTTCTTCCGCGGTGGACCGCCTTTTTTCGGGCCCGACGCTCGTCTGGCGCAGCTACAGGGACACTTCTTTCGAGGGGAGGTGGTTGTTTAAACAAATTAAGTTTCACCAGAGCCGGGGCCAAGTGCCTCCTAGTCGTTCGCTCGCACGCGCGATCGTTATTGACCGACATTTTTGGGCCGGCGTTCGTGCAAACTTTTTGGAAAGAGAGCGAGCGAATGAATTTGAATAAATTCTGAATAAATTTGACCTCGGGTAGCTCGAGGTGAAGACTTAGCGAAAGGTAATTGTTTATTTGACCCTCTTGCGAAAAACGTGCGCGCGGTTACTCGTTAGTCGAGTGGCTGCGAGTCCTCCTCTTAGTTGCAAAGTTTACCGTTTCACCAATGAAAAGCAAAATTTTTAATTCTCCCAGTTGCGAAATTGCATAAAACACATCTGACAACTCACTGAAAAAATGCCATTCGGCTCGGTTATAAAATACCTTTTTAAAGGTAAAACGCGACTCGAGCTTAACCGTATAATTTACATCTTAAAAAGCCAATAATTAGCGAAAATAATTGCAGTTGTAAAATGTAAAAGTAAGACTTCAATTTGGCTTTGCGAATAATTCGTAATTATTCAGAAATATACAATTAAATACATTACGTGCGTTAAACAAAATTAATTTACAGCCGGTGGTGGGAGAAAGCGTACGAGTGCCTCTAATCTCGAATTTATGAAGATCAATTAAATAACAGTTTGCCTCCGAGTTTAACATATTTCAAGGAGCTTATTTTTGTCGAGCCGTAAATTTCTCATTGATTGCGAGTAAAAAGCCGAGAGCATCCGGAGAGAGAGAGAGAGAGAGAGAGCGAGGCAACGCGCGTGTTGTTAAACATTCGTAAAAATGATCGCGAGATCGAAATCAATTTTTCGAGCCCCGATATGCTTAATACGGAAAAAAGAAGCTCACACGCGCGATATTCCGATGCTTTAATTGGAGCAAATAAAAAACCGCGATACTGTAATCGTTTGCTCCCGTACGCGCAATTATCGCAATTATTCGGTAACAAGTTGCCGAGAGACTCGCGATAGCAAAGATCGCGCGCGGAACTGCGCGGCTAATTGCAGCGTAGCGTGCGAGCCGCTTCTTCTCCTTTCGCGCTTTTGCTCGCAAGCTCGCGGCCGAGCCTCGGAGCTTGCGGCGAGAGTGTGACGGCTTTCGGCTGCTCTCCCGAACGACGACTGCGCCGTAGCGCGAAAAGCTTTTTCAGCGTCGAAGCGGTTCGTCGACTCGACTCGCGAAATCACGTCGCGAATGCAAATCTCTCGACGAATTCTTCGGAGCGACGCAACTGTTTTTAGCCGCCCGTTGACTCGAGCGACCGTATCGGCGTGCGTCGGAGATCCGAAAGGCTGTTCTCCGAATCATCGTTGCTAATTGTCGGGACAGTAGTTGCAGATTAGTATCGACTGCTTTTAACGCCGACAGATTTCATTAAGCAATTATATAAGTTGCTGTCGAATTGGTTGGTTGCGCGACTAAAAGCAACGAACGAATTGGTATCTATTTCCCGCTAAACGCCTTAATCGCTCGTCTAAATATTGGCTCGATTCTGTTTCGTTTTCTTCCGGTACGGTTGGTTAACGGTACGCGTCGCATGCTAATTGCAATCGAAGTAGCCGTTTGTCGCGCGAATAGAGGCGACGAGGTTTTCGGCTCGTTGGGAATTTAACGAATTCGCGTGCAATTATATCGATCGAGTCGACCGGCACTGCTATGCAAATCGAACGTTAATTGCCGATCGCTACTGCAGTAATTAATGCCGCGAGCTGTTGCGGGACGCTAAATTAGGTGATATCCCCGCCGCGCGTTCAAAGGGAGCGCTAGTGTTGATTCAGTGCGAAGGAGGTACAGAAGTAAGTTACCTTCGCTGGACAGTGACCCGCTGCGTCTGCACATGATGGTCCCGAGGCATTTGCACGAGCAGCTCCATACTTCCAGCCAACATGTCCGCGGGTGTATCCTCCGTCACGGTCAGTACCATCGTAGAGGATCTTTCTTTTCTCGGTCTGCAACAAGAATAGACACGTCATGCACTTCTTGCGCCGTTTAGATGAAACGCAATTTCGCAATATCTTTAATGGGAGTGCTATTTTCAAATTCATGGATTAAATTTGCTTGGCGAACGTTCGCAGCCTCGAGCTTCCTTTCCGGCAACGTCTCAAAATTAAACCGTTCCAAGTGTACGTGCAAACGCTTTGCTTGACAACTGCAAACTGCAAGCTCACTATTTTTTTACCAGATCCGTCCAGCTTTTGCTTTCTTTTTACCCTGTTAACTGCATTTCTGAAAAACGAGCGACGCCCGTTCTATAATACAAGTAAAAAACTTTACAGACTGACAAAAAAGGTTGATATAAGTACATAATGTAAATTTTTCAGCGTGGAAATGAATTTCCTTATTTTCATACAAAGTGACCTGAATTACTAAATCGGTTTTTTGAGCTTCCGCGGTAAGAATTTCGTCGATCTTGCATTGATTCGTTTAATCGGAATTGTATTTAAATTAAAAACTTAGTAATGTTTAATTCGCACTTGTACTTCGTATAATACTGAATTAAATTCGGATTTTATCTAAAGTTTATACGAGACTGACGAGTAACATTCGGGATTCAAAACTGTTTGTTCACAAAGCAAAGCCTTAAATTTTTAGTTTTCATTTTTTTATAGCTTGTCTCTATTATTTAATCTGAATTGCATAAAACACGAAACAGCAGCTTTACAAACTATTAAACAAATTAATTATTTAATTACCAAACTAATACTATAATCAAATAATAATCACAGTTTTTAAAAATGTATCGCTAATTTATTTACTTAATAATAAATAAAGGCTTTGAGAGAATTTGATTAACAAAAACTTAACGAAACGTACATAATTATTTATTTGTAAAAGCGCACTGTAAATAATTCATAATTCTTGCATAATAAATTATGCACTTTTAAAGAATACTTAAACAGCCTGTGATAAAACCAGCTCATTTATTAAAAAAATCCATGCATGTTATTCATAAAATATTTTCTGCCAAAGATATATCGATCGCTGCCAATTTTCAATAATTATTGCAAATTACGAAAATGGCTTAAAAAATTAAGAAGCTACACGCTGGAAATCTAGAAAGTTAATTTAATAATAGTCGTATGGTAACATATATCTCGTGAGATTTCTCGTGCATTATTATTAATTAGCAAAAATTTAGTATTCGGATAAACGTTGAAATCTTTCATTATTTAAACTTTTTTAAGATTAAATAATTGAGAATAATTTCGAAGAGACTAATTATATATTTGAAAAGTAATTCTTTCGATAAAAAATGGCCATCGATTTATTATTCTTTCCTTACACGACACAAATGCCTTAAGACTGTAAGTGGACTTTTTACGAATGCAAATAGTTTTTGCACAATTTGATGTTACGAGTATATAAACAGGAACGCATAAAAGATTTATCGAAGTCTAATTAGCTCCCGCTAAGTAGATTTTATAAGTGCATAAGTCATTAGTTATTTTATCAGTAATTATAATTCGAAAAAGTATTTTGCTCGTTTAATTTTGGCTCGGCAAGCCCCGATAGCTCGAAACTCTTAGCAGCACGCGGGTTTTAAAAAACCAAGAGAAATGTGCGATATACAATGCTCGAGTTATCTAAGACGGTGGTGTCGGTGTTGTGGATACTAAAACAGTCCTGTCCTGTTATCTCGTGTTAACAAGCAAAGTGAGTGACATTGGGCTAAAAACACGTGTAGATAGAAGTTACAGTCTGGGCGTAGACGGTGAGTCGCCAGAACCGCGCCGATCAATGTAACCACTGGAAAAAGTCTCGTAGTGCAAAGATGACGTCAGAAAAAGAGGAGATCGACGAACGCATTGTCAGACTGGCTGTAGCAAAACAACACTCGGCTGCGAGTTTAAGAAGAATCGCGACGCGTTTGTAAAATATTGCGAAGAAACCATCGTTTCTTTGAACAGACCAGCCCGCAATATATAATCAATAAAAAGGAACTGATCGATCATACTGTCGCACCTACGGATAATTTGTTTTTCTCTCCCCCTTTTACAATCGACGGTTTCGCCGAATAAAAGTCACGGATTCCTGGAGACTGAAACGCGAGCTTGGCTCGGTCTGAAAAGAGAAAATCGACACGCCTCGACCAAAAGTCACAGCCGAGAGACGTTATTAACTGTAATCGGAAAGAGTCGGCGGCGTCGCGCCTAAAAAACAAGAAGTAATAAGTGAACAAGAAGTAATTACTTATTGCGGCAGGCGTGCGTAGAGGCATTCGCGGATCGGACGCATCGCTCCGACGGACAATCAGACGCCGCGCGGACAACGCGGAGCTCAGCCCGAACGAAAGGAACAATGCACGCGAGGCGGTCGCATCAGTGGGTCAACGGACCGCGCAGATTCGTGTTCGCGATCGGAAACAAGAATCTCGGCGGGAGGAAGCGCCGAGGCCTCGCGTATTGCACGTGCCAGGCCGGTTGATAGACTCAGCCACCGCGAAGGCAGCGGATTCGAGCCTCGGAGAGGGGAAACACCGACCGCGCAACTTCCTCCGAGACGCTCGACGCCCAATCTGCGGACGTGTAACACGCGCGTCCTCGATGATGCCTTCGCCTCGTCCACTTTGGCAACGTTTCGCGTTCGGTGGGAGTTCGAGTCGAACCGCGGCCACCGATTGCGGAACTTACTCTTCGCTTTCGTTTTTTGTTTTAGCAACCAAACTCTTTTATTATTTTGCGAGAAATCTCCTTCGCTAATTAGAGACGCGCCATTTTTTAACATCGCCCGTTGCTCTTTATGCAGAAATGAACTTTTATGAAACGAGACACGAACATTATGTCCCAATACTCGTTTTGACTTTTGTCGCGCATTTGTTGCAATAATCGCAGGCTGCGGCTCAGAAATAACATGCAAGAGGATTGTATCCTTTGAACACTCGACCAGTTGTCTAATATTCGATGGTTATCGTTGCCTTTTAGAAAAGCCTAACGATGATAACCAACGCAACTGATACATTTTAATATTCGCAAAAGCTATGAATTTACATTTTGCAACAGTTGCTTTTTCCAGAGACATTAATGGCTTTAGTTGAATTTTTCAGCGCTTACAGAACGTAAACAGAAAACGAAATATATTCGTTCGGTGAGAAATCTAAAATAATAACTGGTGGTGCGTAATTGAACGCAAGCAAAGAAGATTCTTTTCTGCTACAATCGTTTATTCAACACAAACATATAAAAATACAAGAAGATTTATAAAATCGTAAGAAACTCGCCTAACATGTACGCAAAAAATCATTTCATACAATCGTTTTTTCTCATTATTATACTCAGAACATAACCTATATTTTTTTCGTATTATACGTTAACTTATCTTATATTAAATACATTTTTGAAATATAAAAATGAAACATTTCTTCATCGTCCATATCTGCGGCTTCTATTTAACTAATATTTTCTTTAAAATTCTTATTTTTATGGCGAATACTTTTGGAGTTCCAATGAAGAGTGAAAACAAGAACAAACTATTTTAACAACAAAAGATACATTGGGACAGTCAATGGACGAATTCGGGTCCTACAGGTCAAAAAGGATTAACAAAGGTATCGAGCAGCTTTTTTCTAAGAATTGCAATTTAAATGTTCCAACCTCCAAACTCCTAATGTTCGACATTTCATTCGAACTCCGACCGCCAACGAGTGAACATCTCCTGATCTAATCGTAACAAGTTTTTATTTTTCAGGTGGGGCCAAGGGCGAGTAAGGGGGGGCGGAAGGGGGGGAGGGTTTTGGGAGTTTGAACTACGCGAAGCCGAAAATGAAGCGGCGATTTTCGGACGAATTTGAAGCTTTCATGAAGAAGAATTTCTCAGACTCGGACGACGACGACCAGGACGACGCCCCGCTACACGACAACGTCCCCTACGACGCACCTCCGGACGACGACACAGACGACGTACCTCTGGACAACGACGACCCAGACGACGTACCTCCGGACGACGACGACGACGACTCAGACGACGTACCTCCGGACAACGACGACCCAGACGACGTACCTCCGGACGACGACGACGACGACTCAGACGACGTACCTCCGGACGACGACTCAGACGACGTACCTCCAGACGACGACGACTCGGACGTTGACTTTTTCGACGACGACTCGGACGTTGACCTTTTCGACTACGACCCGAACATACAACTTTCCGACCTCGACTCACTGTACAACTCGACGTACGACTCGCCCTCCGACTACTCGGACGACGAATTAGTATATTACCCGAACTTGAATATATCAGCAGAATCCGGCTTCAGCTCACTTCCCAGCTCCTTCATGTACGACTCCGACGACTTCGACGTAAGCTACAATTAAAATAAGGCTTTTCTGTGTGTGCACATGTGTGAATTATTGTATATATTGTATTGCGGTTAAAAAAATGTGCGTATCGATTTGTTGAATTTTGTATAAATAAAAATATATATATGTTGTATTTTAAATTAATAAAAATATTTATGTATTTGTTGTAATGAGTAGTAATATAAAATATTTATGTATTTAATATATTGTAGTTGTAGTGACACAAAAAAATATATAATGTATATGTTGTATTTTGTATTAATAAATATATGTATGTAATTGTTGTATTTTGTATTAATAAAAATATGTATGTATTTTTTGTATTTAGTTTTAATAAAAATATGTATGCATTTGTTGTATTTTGTATTAATAAAAATATTTATGTATTTGTTGTAATTAGTAGTAATAAAAATATGTATTTATATATTGTATTTGTATTGATAAAAATATATTTATATATTGTATTTTGTATTAATAAATATATGTATGTAATTGTTGTATTTTGTATTAATAAAAATATGTATGTATTTTTTGTATTTAGTTTTAATAAAAATATGTATGCATTTGTTGTATTTTGTATTAATAAAAATATTTATGTATTTGTTGTAATTAGTAGTAATAAAAATATGTATTTATATATTGTATTTGTATTGATAAAAATATATTTATATATTATATTTTGTATTAATAAATATATGTATGTAATTGTTTTATTTTGTATTAATAAAAATATGTATGTATTTTTTGTATTTAGTTTTAATAAAAATATGTATGCATTTGTTGTATTTTGTATTAATAAAAATATTTATGTATTTGTTGTAATTAGTAGTAATAAAAATATGTATTTATATATTGTATTTGTATTGATAAAAATATATATATATATGTTGTATTTTGTATTAATAAATATATTTATGTATTGTTGTAATTAGTAATAATAAAAATATGTATTTATATATTGTTTTTGTATTGATAAAAATATATTTGTATTTTGTATTAATAAAAATATGTATGTATTTTTTGTATTTAGTTTTAATAAAAATATGTATGCATTTGTTGTATTTTGTATTAATAAAAATATTTATGTATTTGTTGTAATTAGTAGTAATAAAAATATGTATTTATATATTGTATTTGTATTGATAAAAATATATATATATATGTTGTATTTTGTATTAATAAAAATATTTATGTATTTGTTGTAATTAGTAATAATAAAAATATGTATTTATATATTGTTTTTGTATTGATAAAAATATATTGTATTTTGTATTAATAAAAATATTTATGTATTTGTTGTAATTAGTAATAATAAAAATATTTATGTATTTGTTATATTAATAAAAATATGTATGTATTTATATTTGTATTTAGTTTTAATAAAAAATGTATGTTTGTTGTATTTGTATTAATAAAAATATTTATGTATTTGTTGTAATTAGTAGTAATAAAAATATGTATTTTATATTGTATTTGTATTAATAAAAATATGTATGTTTGTTGTATTTTGTATTAATAAAATATTTATGTATTTGTTGTAATTGTATAATAAAAATATGTTTATATTGTTGTATTTTGTATTAATAAATATATGTATGTATTTTTGTATTTTGTATTAATAAAAATATGTATGTATTTTTTGTATTTAGTTTTAATAAAAATATGTATGCATTTGTTGTATTTTGTATTAATAAAAATATTTATGTATTTGTTGTAATTAGTAGTAATAAAAATATGTATTTATATATTGTTTTTGTATTGATAAAAATATATTGTATTTTGTATTAATAAAAATATTTATGTATTTGTTGTAATTAGTAATAATAAAAATATTTATGTATTTGTTATATTAATAAAAATGTATTTATATATTGTATTTAGATTAATAAAAATATGTATTTATATATTGTATTTGTATTGATAAAAATATATTTATATGTTATATTTTGTATTAATAAATATATGTATGTAATTGTTGTATTTTATATTAATAAAAATATGTATGCATTTGTTGTATTTTATTAATAAAAATATTTATGTATTTGTTATATTAATAAAGGAATGTATTTATATATTGTATTTTGTATTAATAAAAATATGTAAGTAATTGTTATATTTTGCATTAATAAAAATATATTGATTTATTATATTTTGTTTATTGTGTAGAATATAATATTTTGTTGTTCTCTATCAAAACTGATCCTCAACTTCAAGAACTGTTTCCCATCCACCACATTTTTTAAAATAATATATTTAAAACCTAAGATATATATATATATTATCTCTTTATGCTTTATATACTAAGTTTTTACAATATAACGAAGACTAATATTTTATTAAATAATCTTAATCCTATTTATAAATTAACAATAAGCCCGTGAATATTTCGCATTGAATTTATTGTTTAATCCAAAATATTATTTTATATCAACCTGATTTTGAAGATTATTTTTATAAATTAAAATATGTACTATTATATATAAATATGTGTGCGTATTGGTATTCGTTTACGTTCTACTGATGTATCGTCGTCAAGGTACATAAAAAATTAAACGAATTTGCCAAAAATTAATAAATTTTTTTAACAAGAAATTTAACCCGGAATTCGGACGACACTTCCAATTAATTTAATGTTATTAAATAACGATCTACTATATCTCACAAAGAATCAGGTTCAAACAAACTTTTATTTTAATTTTATATAATTTAATTAGAATTTTTAATTCAATCGTTTAAAAAATACAAATCATTAGTCGATCATTGAATGTTTGATTTGAGGAATAATTGTTATACATTTATCGAGTATCGGGCTAAAATGACGCGAATCGTTTGATTCGAAACTTCCACGCGAGACATTGTCCGGTAAATTTATGAGTTTAGGAAAGTAATCCTTTATTTTCTTCGTATTTTTTTTATTTAACGAAATGCTCGTATTACTGTTGCATTCTGCAACTGCACCTGCGCACTGCACCTAATATCCCGAATACCTGTGTTTTTTCTGTCGTTTCACCCGTTTTCGCTCTTCTTATCTCTGTTACCTTTTGTCCTTCTCGACGAACACACGCGCGGATTCACTTTTATACGTGTGTCGTACTTCGTATTACGTTTAAATGCTCTCTTTTACACGATTTCTAACGGTTGTGAAGCAAAATGTTTTAAAATTTTTTAACTCAACAATGTACCAACTCTACTTTTAGAATCAAACATTTATATTTGAATTGTGTGCGTGTGGCTGATATTATTGGTAGTCTTTCTGCACAACGAAAGTTACCTAATTTACTAAAAAAGAATAATTGAAAATTAAATTTTTTTTCTGTGCACGTGAAGAGTAAAATACTACTTAGTAAGAGAATGTGACGTAGCCGAACAGCGTACCTCGATATGTTTAACTTAAACCTCTAATAATATTAACTTGTAAAAGAAGAAAAAGTAACTCAAATCTCATTTACGATATGTAAGAATAAAGAACTATTGATTTTATTTTAGTAATTTATCTATATATATATATATATTATCTATATATATCTTACGTATAATACAAATATTGAAATATGAAGAAAAACTGCAGAAAAGAAGCGTCATTAGCTTCGAGTACCTCAGGCATAATCAATATCGCAAGTGTTTTAGGGCTTCCTTTTCGACTTCCTCTATTTACGGTAGTTAGCACTACTGAACTTGAAAATTCTCTTCGTATAAAATACGTTATTCTAAGAATCGATTTCGGACACAATTACGGACCCGCTTATGCGGTTCGTTGTTAATACTTAGGTCTTTATGAGAACTGTAAAACGGATTATTTCACAAGAACGAGGAAAACCAAAATCATAATGCCCTTGTAGAGATGATGATTTCAAAGTGTGGACAATGAACTGCAAATGTTCCCCGAAAATTTCAATCGAAATCTTGGCGAAACTCGATAATTTCCGAAGGGAAAAGTACAAATATTAGACTAATCACGCCCGTAAAATGATCGAGAGAAGCATAAAGCTATTTATGACGCCAATCATATGGACGACAAGTCGTCGAACGACTCGAGATCTCGCACTTGTTCGAAAAATTGAAGGTCCTCGAATTTGCAAAAGCACTATCCCTTCGACAAAACGTAATCTGCCCGAGTTGCGACAGACACATGGAGGTTGCGAAAATCCGGAGATTGAAGACTCTGATTCCGGGTGCGCCAGAAACGCAACATCACCGGGGCCAGCCGGCAACGAGCCTCCAGTTTCGTACGGATTCGTGCGCAATACAAAGTATATTACACACGGTGGTTACCTGGGGGGAGCGATTAGTGCGCACAAGCGTAAGTTGGTCGCGTCCTCGCTCATAATCGTTTTTGAACTCGCGTGCATTGCCGATTAGAGGGGAGCAACCAGGAGGGCCATAATTTAAAGCGCTCGTCTTTCTTTGTTCCTCTCGGCGAACGTCCTCGAGGTCTCTGCGCTGCTCAGTGAGCATGAAGGTGGCGTCGCTTGTAAATGGATGCTCGTCGAGGAAGACGTCGCACGATCGGCTTACGCAAGCATCTACGAATTACCATTTGCACGCCGAGCGCAATGGAATTAATTCTATTCCAAAACTTGCGTTTCTTCTCGCTCTCGGCGAGTTGTTCCTGTGCGTGTGGTTCCATAAGCGACGCGTTTGCACGAGGATTATCTCGCGGGTCTTCGACACGAGCTTGGCTTTATTTCGTTATATTTTGTAATTTATTCGTCCATTGATCGGGGCTACTTGTTCATTCGCTAATCCATCTCGTTGTTAAATTTTTTTCAACGTCATCGGGATACTCTCCGCTTTGTTTTCCAATCCGTACTCGTGATTTGTGCGCAAAGACTTGGCAAAATTAATATTGCAACTGTGCCTGAATTATTTCCCGGCGCTTTCAACGCCTTGTGCAATTTACAAGTTGTCGGGTGCGTTATAAAAGTTCCAATTATAAATTTTGAACTTTTTTGAAATGCTGCTCGGGCTCGTAATTCTTAAAATAAAAAGATTATCGTAATCGAGGTATGCAATTAAATTTGAATCGGGATTATTTAACGCAAAAGTTATTACATAAATGTGATAAGCAGTTAAATTTCATCAAATTGCAATTATCAGTTATCGTTAAAGGCAAATACTTAAAGCCACTGCGACTAAGGCAAATGCAGTATTTACGATTGCGGCCAGATATTAAATGCAATTATAATTTTTCGATAGGCAATAATTCTATAAGGTATCCGCAGACGTATTGCAACGAGAGCTAATTTGGATGTCTTTTTTCGCGAAACGTCCAACGAGTTTAAATTACGGATCTTATGCACTTGCGACTGGGAAAGAGTTTGACTTCGTTCGGCAGGAAACTGAAAATTGAAGAAGCGATTTTGGAGTTGTACTCGTTGCTTTTAGTTCTCCAAGGACAATCGAAAGGAACCCAAGTCAGCATCGCGTAACGAACGAGCAGCGGAAGTGAAATTGAAGCCGTTTGGCGATCGAGAATCTTAATATCCATTCCGTTGTATCATCCTTGATATCATTTCCAGGGCGTATAATAAATCAAGGAAAAAGAATAGCTGAGAACATTTTCTGCGCGTTATACAAAAGTTGCGCGGCGGCGTCTGTGTCTCGTGTCGAGGCTTCGCGAAATTCTCCGCGAAACGCCGAAAATTGTCAGGAAGGATGAAACGAGGCAAGGAGGAGGCGTTTATTCGTCAGCTCGGAACGATCTCTCCTCTCCCGACTCCTTGCGTGCATGAGAAATGAAACCGTGCAGCCGTGGATGATTGCGCAACGGCTGAAAAGGCGCTGCGATGTTATGTAAAGTGCGCGTGCGCGGCAGCTGGTTTGTCAAGAGATGCAGCGACAAAGGCGACGACTCGTCGTTTGGTGCTTTTCCGGACCAGATCGTCTTGTTGGGAAAGACGCGGGGGGTTTGGCGATCGGGTCGTTCCCGCGTTTAAAACCGATCTATTTCGTCCCGGGATCAGCAAAGCTAATGCTTGACAAAAATAAACAGAAACGCGAAGAAGTTGGCGATTATTCTTCATTACGTGCTCCTATGATTAGTATTTATGGAGTCGGAGAGTTGAAAAGACGAGCGATGTTATTGAGGCTCAATTACCCTGCAAAACCTTTATATAACCTTAATTATTCCTTCTCTTTTATTTTTTTGTTACGTATCCGATGCACATAGGAGAAACGCGGCTCGGTGCATGAGAATTCTTACGAATGCATTCGCGGTACGTGGATTTCCAAAGCTGTTTTTTTTTTTTTTTTTGCTACCGTTTCAAGCAGAATAGCGAGCGCACTTTTACGTATAAATTTGTCGGCATTGTTATTTATAAGCTAACGACGCACCAGGTATTTTTTCATCCTGCGCCCTACTTCCAAGCACCCGATGCGGCGCCGTTCACAGTGAAAATCACCACGAAAACACCTCTAGAAATATCGAATTAGCAGAAGCTTTGCGGCACCGCACGAATGTCGCGAATCAAGGCATCGATCTAGCAACTTTGACCAACAACTGAATAATCACACGCGCACATTAAAAAGGCATTATTTAATGCAAAGCAAACAAACGCGGAATACAATGGGATATTTCGCGAACCCGAATCATCGATTGTATCACTTAAGCGGAGGCTAAATACACGCGAGCATTTAATCTTCTTTATTTGACGAGGATTACGTTGAATTTACATGAAATTTCGATGCGCGGCCATAAATCATAGCAAGGGCTTTACTCGAAGCGTCAGTCGCGTACCTGTGCTACGATAATAACGCAAAAAAATACAGGTGTCGCTCGGGATCGGGTTCACGAACATTTCAGCCGGGAGATGATAAAAGTGTGTTACACGCGTATAGAGCCATAAACAGTGTTCTTTCGAAAACAAGTTGCAGCCGCAAAAAGGCCGCCGACGAACGAAATGCTTATAATCCGTGTTTCGGGAACCAGAACCGTGAGATCGGGTCGTGAAAAATGAGTTTCATCGGGGAATACCTTTGTAGCAGCCTCCATCAAAATTCACGATCCAAAGTTATGGATGGTAATCTAGAATTTCAATGAAAGCCATTATATTGGAGACGAAAAAAATACGCTGAAATGTCGAGGCTTCGCGGAAGATGATTCATTGATAGAAAATTTATTATCCGAGTTGGCCGGCTCAGCATTAGCAGGTTGTGCGTATCGGTTACCTCTCCCTTGAATTTATTATTTATGATAATTATTTGTTATACTTAACTTTGAAACGTTCAGCGTCGCCTCCAGTCTTTCGTACCTTACGTTTTTTTTTTTTTTTTTTTTTTTTGTTTAAACTGCACTCGTATTTCACTTATTGCATCGAATTTCACGGCTTTCGTAACGAGATTATATTAACGAGCTTGTAAATTTGTCAAAATAAATTGCGGCTAATGATCGAGTTCCCGATAATTATTAGCAGATTTAGCTCGGTTTTGTAAATTCGAAGAGCAAGAACGCGAGTACAAAGTGTGGGAAAAAGTACAAATCGACTCCTCTTGCCTCGTTTCCCCCTTGATAATTGCATTTTAAATTTAACAACGCGAAACAACGAGCATCTAAGCAAATGTTGAATTAGTGCAAAAAATGCCTGCTTGCGTGGCGATCGTTTGCAATCAGGATAATGGTCACAGCTTTTTTGCAAGAAGCACTTTTTCAGAAACTCACGACCAAATGCACCCAAATTTTCGGATAAATTACACGCCTTCGAAGCAGACCACCTCCTAATAAAATACGACAGTCGGGGGCATCCGTTAAATGTCGATCGAATTCGCTCGAGCGCTTGCGAAATATTAGCCAACTGCGAGAGGGGGAGAGCTGGAGAATAAAAACAATTGCATAATTAGATAATACGAGTTGCCGATCGTCGCGCTGCCTCGCACGAGTCGCCGGAATCGCAATTTCTCCGTGCGAAAGGAATCCGAAAAATCGTCAGCGCGTCAACACGTCACGTCGTCTCCGATCACGTAACGACAATTCGCGCGACCGCCAATCGTGCGCGGGATAATTCTCCCTCTTAAAGAGGAAGAGAGAGAGAGAGAGAGAGAGTTAGAGAGAGAGAGAGAGAGAGATGTGACTGCAACGCAGTGAAAGCTCTCGTCTCGTGTAATAATTGCTATGCAGATAACGCCCAAGAGCTCGACTCGTTTGACGACCTTTTTCCTCCTTTCGGTCGCGCCGCCTTTTATCGCGAGCCAAACGCCGCGATTTACATTTCGCACAAACGACTTTTCCGAGATTTCAGTTTTCTTTTCCCAACACGCGCTCCGTTTCCGCCGACCGTAAGCTCGATGATCGCGGTGGTCGGAATACCAGCGCCAGCTCCGAAGCTGCGAATGCCTGCGATCGCCGAGCAAGAGACAAACGAACCGCGCGCCGCTGTTTTCGAGATTTTTACAACTTCGCGGCTGGAGATCGCGAATCGATTATAGCGAGTGCGAGCTCCGAGATAAGATATCCGGCCCGAACGTGTAGATTGTCTTGCGCTCCTTAAAAAAGGCCGAGCAATGGTTTAATTAAAGGCGACGTGCGATCGGACACGTAACGCGTCTCATTGTGCGCGACGCGTCAATGAAAACTCGATTATTTTCGTTTCGGCCCGGACAACGACAGCCGCGCGATTCGACGTCGAGAGGGGAACATCACGATTGATTAAACAATTGTACGACGATTCGTCGAGGCTACGCTCGCGTGTGTCGTTTGCATTTAAAGGCTACGAACTCGAGGCAGCTACTTTGCAGAAGCCGTCGCATCGAAATAACCGTGTAGATAATAAGCGCACGGAATGCAGCGTCTACCTTTGGGAGTTTCCGTAATTAATTTTCTGTTGGGGTAAGGAAAACGCGGGTTAACGGAAGCCAAATCAGTTCGTAATTACTACTGCCCTTTGCCGCTTTTTACGCTAAATCTGCTTAAAAGTTTAGAAGTGTTTTTTACACATCCGTGTCCTTGCTCGTGGACGAGTCTCGCGATGGTCAATAATTATGGACGAACTTCGACTCCGGGCCGAAGACGACGCAGAGGACCAGCCCGAGCGACAAGCCAAGCCTCGTGTTTGAAGGGAACGCGTGGAAACGGAGCCTGAAATTTTTTTAACGCGTTTACGAGTCGCGCCAAATCGCACCGAGACCATATGACGCGGGAGGAATGTCTACTACTGCTGTTGACCTTAAGTGCATTCTTATTTTTCGAGCGACGGCGTTGTTTGTCTTCCAGTCGAAACGACGAGCTTCTTCCGCAGCGCCAATGGCACGCGCTCTTACATACTTGATCGCGCAAATCTAGTTATTATTATGAATTGCACAGTGCGCCTACGTGACGAGATTACTCGCGCACTGTCCCGGAGCTGCGCCTGGACTGCGGCCGATTGGCTAAGGACGAAGCTGGCGAATCGATCGCGAATCCGGCAATTGGAGCAGAAAGCTTAGGTCGCGCAAATGTCGCAACGGCCAATTACGCCTGATTTGTTTACGCGTGTTCGGTCGTGTTTTGCACTCGAGCAGGTCGATTAGAAATAGCCGGGCGCGCGCTGCGGAGGAATTAGCCCTCCGCGAGGGTCTACGCGCGAACGACGGATGGCAATCGGGCGATTCGCGCGAGTCCGAGACCATATTTTGATCGCCAGCCCTCTTCTTCTTCTTCTCTTTTACTTTCGTTAAGCATCTCGCAGCTGTCGAAACGCTCGCCGGGCTCGAGCGGCCCCGTGCCCATCGATCAGAACCCAAGCGAGAAAGTCGTGACTGCTGGAACCGGTCCGCGGTCCGCCTAATCGGTACTCGCTCTCCTGCAATTGCCCAGCTTTTCCGTCGCTCGCTCTGTATGTACTTTTGTCTGCTTACGCGGAGACGTAAGTGTGGGTTGGCTCGCGCAAACCGCGCCGTGTTTGACGAAAAGGCTTCTCTTATTTGCAACTCCGATTTTGAAACGCCAATTCCGAAAATTTCTTCCGGGCAATTCCTTAGGCCGTCGCACGCGAATGCAGCTCGAGCTGCACTTTAATCCGATTGCGCGGAGTAGCTTTCCTCCGCGTTATTGCGCCACGATAAATACTCGAGCTCGAACACGCGCTCCAACTTTATAATCCTAGTTTTACGGCGCAATTAATTTTATTGATCGAGTTTCAGCGAAAATCGCATTATCAAGATTTTGGCAACGCCCAATGGTTTCGTCGGGCAACAACGATGCGCATCGACGAGTCAGCGCAGACTCTGTCCGAGATAGGAAGTCGACTCGAATTGCTGCTAATTTTTCGTAAAACCAGAGGCGGAATCGGTAACTTGAAAAAAGCCCATCCGAGCTACTCGCGAAGCCACCGAATAAATAGTTCTCGAGTTGAAAAATGTTAAAGCGATGAGAACACGGTTTGACGAAAAGCGAGCGCAGCCTCGACTATTGCAGACAGGAGTGTCCACTTTTTATCACGATTAAAAATACAAATACTAATTGCCGATGAATTACATCAATTACATCAATTATCAAAAGCGAAGGAATGAAACTTGGCAACTCCAAAAAGGATGTGAAAGCACTGCATTAATTACCGGTGTTGCCTTATTTCCGCACACGTAATAATGTAAATATTTAATAATTTGAGCGTCAATCACGCGTCGTTAATTATTCCATGTAATACTTTGTCGAGCGAAATTTTCGTGCTGCGCAAATCAAGAGAAGAATTGCCACTCGGTGCCAACTCGCGACGGCTAAATTATGACACGCGTATTCCACCTGAGAACCTCTGCGGGCACGAACTTTTCTCACGAGCGTAACATGCGCGAGTCCTCGTCGAATCACACTTTTGGCCGACGCATACGAATCGCTTAGCAGCGTGGACACGCATACGCACGCACGCACGCACGCAATTGTACATAATAATACCCAATTGTGTCTCCGCTCCTCGAGAGCCTCTTTTGGGTACTTAAGAGAGAGAGAGGGGGGGGGCGATATTTGGATGCTGGAGTGTTTGGTGCGAGACCGGGAGGACAGGTGAAAGTAACGGTAAAGCCACTACGGGATTTTAAGAGCGCCGAAGGCGTTGTCGCCGACACCAAAAAAGCCCCGCGTGTGGCGCGAGGCCTTGCACGCGTCGTTGCGCCATTTGCTTTTTTTAAGGGAAGTGCTCGAAGGAAAATTGTAGCAGTGCCACGCCGCCGCTTTTTCAAGCCAGCGAACGCACCCCCGACTCCGAGCAGCGAAACCAGGAGGCGAATTCGAACGAAGCGGGGAGAAATCGCGTTAGTTCCTTCTTCGCGATTAGAGCGATTCTGCCGACTGACTCGGAGCCATTTTCGTTCGATGCGATTTCTTCGGAGTCGCGCTTTTCGGTCGCCTTATTTAGCCTCCTTGCGGAGCGGAATTTGGACTCGCTGCTATTGCCCGATCTAATGCACGGACGTGCAATTCCAGCGCACGGGTGTTGCCAACTGTGGTCGCGGATCACGCGGCGCGAGGAGCACCGGTGCCGGCTGCACGTGGGGATCAACGAACATTCGGCGTTGCGAGAGGCTCGGCTCTCGGGCGTTTAACGACTTTTTGCCTCGCCGAAATGACGGGTTGGGCTCGGGAGGCGCGTCGTTAACTCGGCGCCGCGCTCGCCATTGAAGCAGCGCCGAAACGCGGCAACGACACCGCTAGCGTAGGTACAAGCGCTCGCGCGTAATAACACGTCGTTCCATAAAGATAACCACCCAGGCGCACGGGCCCTGGCTCTCGATTGTGTCGGCGCCTCAACGGGCTCCGGGGATGATGTATATTCTTGTTAGCACGAGTAAGCGATCCCCGGCGGTGGAGCGCGGGACAAGGGGAGCTCGGCTAGCGGATAACGACGACAAGGACTTTATTTGTGAAATTGATGTAGTGCGGCGTTATTGAGCGGTTATCGGGGGGATTGTGACGTCGCCGAGGCAACAGATTTATCATCGGACGAGAGACAATAGGGCGTTGCGCAACACGCGTCCGCTTGGTTTGCCGAAAATTCGCTTCGCTCGCGCGATCGCGGAAACGCGCGTCCAAGTTTGCGCTTTCAAAACTGAAGGAAGAGACGCGAGGCGCGACGCAATCCAGCGAAATTCGGCGCTGGCTCTTACTCTTTCCAGCCCGAGAAAATGGAAGACAATTGGATCCCGTCCCAGATCTTGGGCTCGCGTCGGCCGGGAGCTTAAACGCGACACTCAGACCGAGGAATTATTTTGGCAATAGTCTTCGCACGTCCCCCAAATTCGCACGGATGCGCCGAGTTCCAGCTGTTGCGACACCTGGCGGGGCCTTCTTTTTTCGCCGGCCGCCTTGGGAAAGTCGCCACGGCTTTTCTCAACTTTACTGATTTATTCGCTATTATTCCGGCGTCGATAAAAGCGCTCGGATCGCTCGCATCATTAGAAAGTGATTCCTTTTTAATGGACGGGTGTTTGCTTGCTTTTTCCACGATGACTTCCGGAACGAAGAATCACTTCCTGGGTGTGATTTTTCGTCCGCCCGTTTTCTCGTGTGTGTGTGTGTGTGTGTGCGTTGTCAGCCGATCACGATTCCCGCAGTTTTATTCGCGCGGCAAACGATTGGTAATCCGTGGGACAACAGTATTTTCTCTTCGTTTACGTGTCGATGATTAACGGGTCAACGACACCGTCGAATTACATTTACAACCTCTTGATAATAAATTTTGGCGCAAGGCCTTTTTTATCATGCTGTGGATTTTTTTGTTTCATTAACGTATTAAAGTTCGGTATTTACTGCGGTTTAATTAATTATTGTCTCATTGGATTAAGATCATTAAAGTTGATTTTCACGTATCTTGCCTTCTTTAGCCCAAGTGTCGAGCGTAGGTTGTCGCGTTGTTACGTAAAGGGTAAGATAATCTTTGGCTACTTTTTCGAGTAAAAAGCTACACGTTTTCCTCGACATTTTCCGAAGGCTTGCAATTTCAATAATATTTGCGAATAAACAGTTTCTTAAATGCGCGAAATTAAAGGCATTTGGCTAAGCTTATCTTCAACTGCTTATCGTGTGTATGATAAAAATATTTATGTGCAAACACGATCTTACCGAAACATCTCATAACTTTGAAAGGATGGACGTTTGTTTATGTTTTTTTTCTTTTTAATTTCATGGAATAGAAACGAAATTTTAACTATTGTCTATTGTAAATATAAAAGCATCCTTTGCAATATCATAAAGTATTTTCATTCCCAAAAAAGTTTATCATTTTAAAAGATCACACGCATTTGCATGCGGAATTCTATGGTAATTACAACTCGGCCATTGCATCTGCAACGAGATTCTTAAAATGTCATTACTCATCTTAAGACCCGCGTGTGCACGTGTCTTCTTACGTAATAATAATATTAAAAAAGTATTCATTCATACGCGCGTGATATTGAAAGCATGAATTTCCATTCGCATCATTCTGACAGTAAAGAAATCGAGTATTCGAATAGAAAAGCACCGAGTTATATTTAGAAAACATATTTCTTATATCGATTTACTAGTAGCTTTACGTAATAGACCCATTTGTACGAGCACAGATTAGAGATTAAGGATGGGTTTCTCAATCGTCAAATAAATTACAAAACATCAATGATTAGAGGAGGGTAATTTGGTACGAAACAACTGTTCCTTCCACGTCTGGAGACTTTTTTGTGGAAATGTGCATTTGAAGAACTATTCTCTGATGCAGGGAGTTGGAAGAAAAAGGAAGCACACGTTAAATGCAGTTGGAACTGGATTAATTATTTAACCAACGCTTGTAAAATCTCATATAATTGCTCAGAGATTTTAGTTATTTTAGAAAAAATGGTAGAAACTTCGAGTAAAAGTTTATAGCAAAGTTGCATCGACGATTGGCGAGTAAAAACAAAGTTCACGATTGTCTACGGAATAAAAATCGACGATGAAAGTGTTCGTTTAACATTTTTTACGGAGCCTGGAGAAAGTTGATATTTTTCGTATACAATGATAAGTATAGTAGAGACAAAGTGAGACTCGAGATAATGAAAAGATTATATTCAGAAAATGCATTTTCCTAGCTGATTATCAAGCGACTCGAGTCCTGCTCGTTATCGCGGAATCTAGAAGTTCGAATATTATAAGGCAATAATAATGGTAATTCCGTATCGTTGAGGAACACGATCTTCGATATAAATTCGATAAAAATATCCCGAGGAATGCAGGAGAGTTGATAATCATTCAAGTGAAGAGTCTTCTAAAAGCTTCCTGTGTTATTAGAAAATTAAATTACGTAGGACAAGATATAGTGGACGTGTAGCGAGTGGAGAAAATAATACAACAACGTCTTTTAAGGCTCTGGTGCAAAAATCAAAAAGCTGAATATTCTTGGGTAGATCGAACGAAGAGTGTGTGTGCGAACTCGAAACAAAAATAAAGTTTAAAATAAATGGGACGTAGGTAGTAATTATTCGGGAAACTAGTCTATTAAGATAAAAAGGCATTTTTGCATTGACAAGATAATTAAAACGGAACGCGCCTTTAACGGATTCTTCTTTATGCTCAAACAATTTATTCAAAATTGAAGGAAAATAAAAAATTTTCATTCTCAAACAGATCTTTGCCAAATTTTTCATTTTCCTTACTCTTTGTGTATCGCAAGGCGAATTAATGCTTAGGTTTGCAATTATATCTGAAACGTACTCTTAAACTACACCCATTGAACTACGATTAAATAATATCAAGCATTATTTCCATTACTGACGATGTATTTCACTACACGTACATTTTCACTAATCAGGTGTACGTTGCAACAAGATGATACTCGAATCTTCGGGATCGAAAAATTGTTTTCGCAAAACTCTCTACCTCTCTCTAGAGAGAGAGAGAGAGAATAAGGCTTTTGAGTAAACGTAAAGTACGTAATTATTGTAAAAGAGGCACTGACAGGTTGTATTTATTTCGAAATTATTAATTTCAACCTGATTCATAGATTATTATTTCTTTTAATGGATCATTTCACACGCTTGTGAACGCAGAGTAGATTTTAAGTACGTGGCAGTTTCAGACATACTTGGAGTAATAAAAAAATACTTACTCCACACCATAAATGCAGCTTTAAAAAAACTTAAGCATTTTAAATATATAATGCACCTAACCTTGCACTCCCGAAACTCGATATATTTTTGGATACTTGCAATATTTTAAATGCAGAAACTTTTATCATGTTCGCAATATTTATCGGATCAACAATTTTCGTGTTTATTTCGTAATGATCTGGTAGAGCGAGAAAAACCTACAAATTTTATAGAATGTAAAGTTTACCTTCGAATGATAACGATATCATTGTGCTGAAATTTTAAATGCGCGTATTGCAAAAATATTTAGAAACTGCGCATCAATCGATTATTTTGTAGGACTAAATTTACCTTTGTATAAATTATTTAGATCGTAGAAATGAAGAATAAAAAATTGTAACTCTCTTTCTCCCTTTATTATACAAGTCTATTATTAACTATCGAATCACATAATTTTACGGGTAAAATCATTAGATTGGAAAAAATTTCTTTATTATGGTTATAAAAAGATTATTTATAATTTTCTGACATTTAAGTACGTGGCTTAAAAATTTTACGAAGGAGTAATCACTTTTATGGTACTGTGTACAAGTGATTTCTTCTGCAATACTTTAATTTATTAACTGAATATTTATGGTCGAGTGCAGGTACATTATACATATTATGTTGTATTTAGCAATGAAAATTTATAAATCAAAAAATTATATCAATAGCAAACAAAAAATAATTTAGTACGAGTCGATAAAATTTATCTATTTGTGTAAAAAATATATAAAACTCATACTTTGGTTTACATTCCGGATACTTAAAATAATAACAGCAACTTCATCACTCCACGAGTATTAATCAAATAATTTTTAATTCCTGAAATATTCGTATTATATTATTGTTACTTTTTGCTCTCAACGTTTTACTTGTAATAAAAGTAAAATAAGGAACATGGTATAAAGTTTTAGAGTCGGTTGTTAACTTTTTATTTCACTTCCAACACGAACATTTCTTCTATTTCAAATACACGTGCTTTGGATTGTTGCGTAAAATTGAAAGCGTGAATCTTCTTAAAAAAACCTACGTATTTCAAATTTGATATTCGTATTGTCCCCACCCCCTTTTATCTCTAAACGTATGCACACAAGTGTCCGATGCTGAAACCTACAATTAAATAGAATACTTTTTACGTCACACTTTTGAAGCTTAGAAAAGTTGATTGTAAGATACTGTTAATGCTGCGAAATAATTGCCAATCCGATCTATTCAATACATTACTATTCTTAGAAGACCCTAACCATGTACAAAGTCATGTATCACGTCAAGGACTCTAAATCCTTGCTCAATGTTTTATACATGCATACGTGTATTAAGCCTCGTACTTCCATCTACTTGATTTTGTCTTTTCTTTTTGTCTTCTAATCCTGCATAAACTCATGACACATATATTATACAAAGAAGAGGACTTAAAACACTCTAATCCTATCGAAATAATAAATATGTCATCGTAAGTTTGTAAGTGATAGTTTAAGAATCTCTACACCGGGCATATACACGTATTACAATAAGGCGAGCAGTTTAGTTACCTCGAATAAGAGTTCACGTGCTTAAGTATTCCACGATAATTAATCCGCGCTTGAACTCTTCACAGCGCGCCAACTTCTTAACAAAAATAACTCAATGGATAAACTCAAAGTATCGATATATTTTATCCTGCTTAAGGCGACCGAAACTTCAGGGCGCATAACGAGTGCGAGGAGGCAATTCGACAAAAATTTTTACGAATTAAGAGTCGTTGCTTAGCTTATCGGATCGATGGGCAATGTCCTTCGAGAAATCGAGAATAACTATGAAAACATCTATCGTATGCCTGATAACGTGTTAGAGTATTAACCATGCAACGAGTCCGAGTGTAATTACCAAGCCTTTGGTAACTGCATTTAATCGCAGATCTTGAATGGAACGAGCGCTTGTGCCAACTATTCCTACTCTTCGTGCTCAAGACTCGACCATTCAGAATCAACAACAGCTGTTCTGATAAAGGTGTTGCCAACAATTTAGAACGCCTCTGATATTCGAAATACCACCCACGGAATATCCCGTAGAAGCAATAATCAATATTCTTTAATATTGTGGAGGCAAATGATGTTTAGGGTCGCGCAGCACGAAGCTGCTGTTGGACCGAGACAACTTCGACTATTTAATCGCGTAGTGTGAAATTACAGGAAAAGAGACGAAAGCATTTAACGTTGAGGGACACGAGTGGGTAGATAAAAGAGAAAAGTCAAATCGAGTCCATGCGCGCGCGCAGACACGACGACGCATCTCCAACACTTAAGTTATACCATCAGCAACAGTTTAACTAACTTGGCACACATCAAAGTCCAGTGGTACCATCGGAACACCACATGGCTTTCAATATCAATATCAACATGAGCATGAAAAAAGCGGTATCAAGATCTTCATCATACTTAAGTAATCGACATCGGGTCGCTCGACTTCCTGCTCAACAGCTCCGCCGTCGACAGGACTGACTTTCACGCAACCAACACACACGCGCGCGCGCGCCGAGAGAGAGAAAGAGAGAGAGTACGTCCACGTCCACCTTTTTCGCATTTATCAATGTAATCGTTAGCTAGTGGATATGCAAGGTATTATGTCTATACGTGTAGGATCGCGATTCGAAATGCACGATTTCCTTCGAGACTCTGCAGCGAAGATGTATAATATACATTCCCGTAACATCCGATAAGCGATTTCTAAACTCGATATAATTACACTCGAGCCCGGTTTCTAATTAACTTTGTTTATAACGTTTGAAAGAGAGCAGAGCTGATTAGGCGGATAATGCCGAGCGAGCCAAATGGAATTATTACATCGAAAAGACATTGTTTTAAATACGCTAAGAGAGCCGAGAGTTGGTTTCCTTTATAGACTCGAGGAGACGAACGTCGATCGGTTTGGTCGGCATACGCGAGTGAGTGCAGCTTAAAGAACAAATCTTCCCCTTGAATCTCCCCGTTCTGTGTACGCGTGCAGTCGTACGTTTATTATCATCCCGCTAAAAACTAGCTCGTCGCGAGCTCGTTACAGAATTAAATGGCGGATAAGCGGATCAGGAAAGGTACGTTGAACCGATCTCCCTTGTTCGATACGTTGCAAGCGTTTCGAAAAATTTCAATTAACCTCATTGGCAAGGTTATTGCCAATTTTCCAGTATTGCGGACGCGTCGACAATAGGGGCATTGCGGAGATCCTAAAAACATCCGCCGATGAAAAAGAAGAGCCCTCGGATGCCGAGCTAATACAAATACTCCAACAAGTATTGTTGAGACCCGTTTCGCAGACCTCAAATTTACGTGGCGTTGACGGGCGATTAAAGTATCAATTTTCCGTAATTTATTCGGAACGTAAACCAATGATGGTTCAATACATATTTCAAAACAAAAGCCCGTTAAAATGGAAAACGTTGAGCAAAATGTTACATTGTAGTCCTCTAAGCAGTGCTAAACTCCCGTAAATCGACGACGGGTCCTCGACGCATCAATCATTTCACCTTCGTACGTATTCCTTTTGAGAAAAGCCATAAAAAGCGTATTAAAATAAAATGCAGTCATAATAATGGCCGTAGCAAAGTGATTTTCTAAATGTCAACAAAAGTAAGCTCGTCAATTAAAATCATTTACAAACTTTCATAAATCGTAATGGCACGTGCCAGTTAGGCCTTTCGCATGCCTTTCGTGTGCCGCGTTTCAGCAGATGGGAACAGACAGCCGAGAGCAGAGAAACAACGCTTATCTCGGATTCCCATTTTTGTCCCATTTTTGCGGTGAATGATCGAAAGGAAAAAACGCGATCCGTGCACATAAAGGCTAATCCCAGACGAATTATTCCGTGCATGCGTCGCGACTCCGAAAGCAAAAAGGTGAAAACGAAGGCCGCCTTTTTCGAAGCTGTAGTTGTGTCTTCGCACGCACGCTCACAATGAGCGATACTTATGGGGAAGAATCCACACCGCGTGGATTCCAATTCCGAATATTAGCAGAGCCAGAGCGAGCGACGGAGAGAGAGAGAGAGGGCGAGACAAAAAGTAAAAAAGGAACGATCTCATGCAAATTGCTTGACGTTCACTTCCGTCCACCGATTCTCTCTTGTACTCACAGTTGCTTTTCACCTAATATTCCAATCTCGTTTCCTCGCACGCATGCGCCGGCAACTGCTCCGATCCGTACGCGCCCATTGTAGCAATTGCTTACGATAGTTAATTAGCATGCGTCGCTCCCTTCCTTTAAAACGTTAAACTCTAAAACTAATAGTGGTTTTATTTATCGATACGATAATGCGAAACAATAATCGTAGATAATTACCAGATAACTTTCACTTGAGTAATCGCGTCGTTCCAAAACGTTCCTTACATTGCCCATTAAAGCTACAGGCTTTTTATTTTTTTGAAAACTCTCTGTTATTATAGAAATCCGCTTGGAATTTTACACATTCTAATAAACAGTGAATGTGAAATAACTTTGAATTAGCTTTTCAAACTTTTATTTTCAATAAGACGCATTCGCATTGATGAACATTGAATTGTCTCCAGTGGCGTTTAGAGGTGGACTTTTTTCAGTAGTCTATAAAAATTGCGGTGCATTTTTAATTAATCATTTTTTAACATCGAATAATCTTTAAGTATAAAACTCTAATGACTTTACATTGGTTTTGGTTGATAGCACCAGATCGAATAATGTCGATCAAATAGTTGCTAAATGTATGAAAGGTCTGAAGGCGATAAATCACTTATTGGGGAAGGCGCGCAACGTTTATTTATTATTACACGGGTTTTTGTTGCATCATTTTCAACAAATTATTTAACGAGCAAATTGGTCGACACCTACATGTATTTATTCGGAAGATTTATGTATTCTATAAATTACGTTTATATCCAATTTAAATGAAAATATAAAATTAATAATTTATTAAGCGCCGAGTGAAATACTGTATTTTCTAATGGAACCAGAAAACAAATCATCTTGAAAACATACGTTCTATTACGGCTTTTTATAAATTTAAAACACGTTGAAGCATCACAAAACAATTTGTGCAAATTTACAGCAATTAAATGGCAAACTGCATTTTTTATATAAAAGATTGCGCGTAGAAATTAAATTTTAAATCGATATTAATCAGCGATCTGTAGCATATTTCGTGTTAATCGATAAAATTCTAAACAACCTTAATAAAATTATAGGAAAAATAACGTACAATGTTTCGAACGTCGATATCATTCAATTGATCCTATCGATTAAATCCATTTTCCATAATTAACGAAAAAATATTTAAATTAAAGAATAAATTACGAGAATTTCTATTACAGTTACGTTTCTATTTCGCAGATTTAAAAATACGAGTCCCGCCTCAAAACTGCTACGAGCCTTACATCATAAATATAAATGCAATTTTAATGACTAGGAATAAGTAAAATATGCATCATCCACAGAATCATTTGCGTTTATCAAAAACATAATGTTACTTATTTTCAAAGGCTTGGAATATTATCGATTTTTAATTTATAGTATAACGTCTGGTACTAATGCAACGAATTAAAAAATAAGCGTCGTTAAAAATAAAAATATAATAATTGATAAATCGTGAAATATACACACGTTTGGCGCAGCAACGCAAACGTTTTGCGACGATTAAAGTTTAGTTGTAATTAATCTGGAAAATTTTAATTAATGACACAATTCAACGTCGACAAAATGCTAATTGTAACAAGGATGGAAAGTTTCTTTTCAATATCCGTTTTTGTGAAATATATATTACAATCGCACAGAGGCGAATTCGAATAAATTTTCTTCGCAAATACTTAAAATCAATTAAAATACTCGTTGACATTTTGCCATTTTGCAAGCGCTTACAGGAATGTGTTTAAACTTTCAAAATTTTCATCTGTCAGTTACCGTATTAATTAGTTGCGACTGTTGCCTTAAAGTTCAAAAACTTATTACGTTCCCTACTGGAGACTCATACGTTATAATTAATTGTAAAAACAGTTCGTCTACGTTATGCCTTTGATCGTGGAAGAAGCATTTAATTCTCGAAACTAAAAAATTTAAATAAACGTGTAACGCGTGTGCAACTGGGCCCAATTATTTCTGCAAGTATGCATATTCATTGCACTACCTGGCATAAAGTTCTATACTTTATTTTAATTTTAAGCTATACAACTTTTTATTACCGTTATGCTTCGTATATTTTAACGTTTTCGTATTACCAATGCCTAAAGTTTACCTTAGTTTTCACATTCAATGCAACTACGTAATTTCCTTTATTAAACCATGATCATCAATCACGCGCTTTTTCACTTATTTGCCCAAAGTTTCAAGACGCAAGATTGCGTTAAACTTTGATGCACGACACGACTTTATCGGCCGTTCTAAGGACAATTAAATTAAATAATTAAAATTTTACGTGTTTTTTTATGCGCAGATGCAGGAGCTAAAGTCTTACAATGCCGAGATATGCGCAATTGAACAAAATCATAACGTAAAGTCAAAAATCAACCAAACAATTGCTCGAACGAGTTTTTGTCGTTTGATGCAAGTCGTATCACTTCGATGGGAAATTCAAGATTCGAGATATTCGACTTTCAATACATCCAGTGAGACAACCAACTGCTTTGCCCTTATCAACGGATCGTACTTTTAATCTACAGCATTTTCTAGAAAATAGCGGAGCCGAGCAAAGACGAACTTGAAGGACAGCAATCGTAAAATCGGAAAGGAAGTTCGCCTGCACCAACGCGCAGCTTTCCTATTCTGATAATTTACATCCACGCACCTCGTAAATCACGGACACGGATTTTTCTTAATTCGGAACTCCAACAACAACAACGCCTAGTTTTAGGCTCCGACTGACAAAAACATAACGATCGAGTTATAAAAAGGAAGCGTTATAAAAGACATGAAAATACGCTTTCGTGTACCGAGCGAAAACGAGCAGGAATAACGAACGAACGAACGAACGGAAAATGAAAAATAACGAAAGTGAAAGCAGCGCCAATGATGTTTGGGGCGAGTTGCCGGCATAGGAAACGCGGAAAGCGCGCGCGCAAGCTTCCCGGCGATGGCGATTGCGCAATCCTGGCAATCGGATAGGCTCGGCACTTTTCCCAGATGCGTTTCGACGTATCGCATAATCGGCGTCCACAACCGCTACTCAATAATCGTTTCGTAAACAAGTCTCAGGCTCGATTAGCATCTGCGCACAGGACGCCGGCCTCGAAGCTTTAGGATGGTGCGCTCGCGCTTGCAATTACGTTCGAAAGTACAAAATTGTAACCGATTGGCCGGCCACTTTTGCCGATCATTATTCATCGGAAGGAGCTGAATTATTTACGCTGATTTATCGCGGCGGCTCGTGGGGGGAGTAAAAGGATATCGCAGTCGTTGGCTTTTGTCGTATTGGACGAGTCGCTACGGTGACGCGTAGATCGGTAACTAGAGACACGGAGACGCGGTAATAAAGAGTCTTAAGTTAAGAGTGGCTCGGCTCATGGTAGGCATGGGTACAGTTACCGCTCACTGTAATAATGTCACATGCTACAAGATTTTAAGAACACGTTTTAATGGCCTTGAGCGAGGATAGCGTCACTCGATCGCTAGGAATTCGTTCATTTCTCGCGCCTGCGCAACAATAATCGTTAAAATGGTAAACATATACGCGCGTCCGCGTGCGTGTGCAAGGTATCGCGAAAGTTGCGGTTCGAAATTAAATCGAAAATGGAAGCGAGGCATAAACGGTAACTCGGGGATGTTTACAAGACCATCGGCTCGAGTCGGTGACGGTAATCGGCTGCGATCGTTATCACTACCGAACTCTCGGCCGCTCGACCCGATGAACCAATCGATGCGCTTATTCAAAGTCGCTTTTTTCAAAAATTAGTTACAATGTAGACGGTTTAAGAAAAACCTACGTCCCAGCTCGAGAAAAAGCTCCCCCCGAGACGTTTCATCGAGTCCGCGCTGTTCGTCGATTTTTTCCACCTAATTTTTGAACGTGAAACGGCACAAAACCTTGAAAAGTGTAAAAAGAAATCCACCAGTCACGAAAGTACGATGATCGCAGCGACTCGGACAGCTGAAAAAATTCTCCGTCTCCGTCTCGACTTTCAACGGTACATTGATGAAAATATAGCGCTTTGCTTATAAATGATAATGTACTTGTTCGGCAAACTTCGTCATAGACGCGCGCACACTATCTGTTGTACTTTTCGCGATTGCTTATTGGCAGTGGCATTATTGAAAATGGAAAACGCCGGCTGTCGGTTTAGCAGTAGTGAAATTACGGAACGCGTTTCACAATTATTTTAACATTTTAACATTTTCTTGAATTATATTGCGAGACACGATTCAAACAAAAATGTATCGACAGCGATACAATAATAATTTATCACAACGAGTGCAAAAAACATTTTAACTTATTTTGGCAACCCAACAAAACCCAAGCTAAAACGACGTTAATTCCGCGTTCATCCGCGACCGAAGATAATGCACTTAAGCATCTTATGTAAGTATCTCCGAGAATGCAAGTTGAGTCGTATAAAAGTGAAACGTACGTTACACGCACACGCACACACACGAGCGTTGTTTTATTACTTTTCATTGTCAATCGAGTAACGGCCGAAGAATAACTTTTCTAATTCGCCGCCAATAACCCACAAATCGAATGTTCCTTCGAGCAAGTGCCCCGGTAATGACGCAATGCCTTTAAAGCCGAATTCGGACTTAATTGAAATGTCCTAGTAAAACACACACTTTCAAAATTTCAGTTGGAACCACCACGCGGTCTAATTTTCTTTTTACGATCAATTTTTTTCACAAATTAAAGAATTAAAAATAAAAGGCCAGGCAAATTTTATTTGCCAAGCCGAGCCAATAATAAATCAATACCCCATTATTTGCCGAAGAAACTCCAACTGACATTACACGAATTTATTAACCGAGAGCACAATTGCCCAACGATCGCGCCAATAACGGCTGCTTACGTGCACGACGAGACGCAAAGGAACAGCAACAGCCATTGAAGCGGTTTAAAGGACATTAACACGAGCCTCCGGAATCCACCGAGCGACCGATAAAAACGAGCGCACACGAACCTCTGATCGACAAGCGCGTAGAGCCGGAGACGGAAGGAGGAGCATTATCGAGGCAACGAGAGGGAGAGCGAGTGGCCAGGACGACCATCGCCAGTCGCTCCGAATTTTCCAGATGCAGACAAAGCGCGGTGTCCGGTCGTTTTCCAGGCTGAGGACGAGGAAGCCGTTACCGCTGTCGTTGTGCCATTATTGTTCCTTCGTGTGCTCGATTGTCCTCAGCGCCGGTCCATGCCATCGTCAATTGTCGCGGAGAGCGCGTGCATCCGAATGAGAATTCAGTCGTAGAGGACGTTTAGGCGCACGTAGCCAATGTCCCGGTAATCTATTACAAGCCCCTCGTTAGCCCTTCATGCGGGTTTGGCGATTAGCGCGCTGATATCGAATCGGGCCACTCGGGTTTTTTCAGCACCAGGCGCTCCAATTCGACATTTGCGATACTCGCACTGGCCTGACCGACGCGAGCGTCAAAGTGTCCCGAAAAATGCCTGGGCCGCTTGGGCCATCATCGCTAGCCTGGGGATCTAGAGGAAAGTGCCTCCTCGGCGTGGGCCACGAAAATGGGAAGAGATGCAAATCTCGAGGCGCAGTGGAGCCTTCGAAGGCGGCGTTGCGGAATCGCGACGGCAGATAAGATTCGTCGGTAATGATAAGTTGCGCATTACGCGAGCACAATAGCGCGCGCGCGCGCGCCCCTGGACCGTAAGTTATTTTAAATGTAATTTGAAACTTTTACGAGTAATAATTTTAATGGACGATAAAACCGGCGAGCGCAGTAACTCTCTCGCCGTTTCCTCAGAAGTTTTCGAGCGCGCTCCGGGGTCTTTTGCCTGGTTTCCCGCGAAACGCGCGGGCCCCGAGTTCGAATTCATTAATTGTAGCGCCCATTCATGCCTTGGAAAATTGGCGCGCGCGCCTGCGCATTGTCCGGCCGAGATTTAATAAGAGCAGCCGGATCGCGCCTTTGGTGAAACGCCGCGTTTTTTGTTTGACTTACAATTGGAAAGATAATAAGTTGAGGTTATTAGGAAATCGCGGTAAAGGTCGGCAAAAAACCTGCCGACAACTGGTGTAAATTATCGGAGCTTCAATTTTCTGCGGCGTTACGATCAATTAAACTCGAGAGTAGTCGCATTAAGTTTTTAAAAAACCAACTTCTCGTGGAACTAATCGGATGTAGTGTATTAACCTTCTAGCTTCGAGATAGTTTTTCCTTTTTTCAGCGTTTCGTGGGCAGGAAAATTAGGAGAAACCCGAGTCGCGCGCACCTACCATTTTTTGCCAACTTTTATCTTTATTTTTATTTCGCGCGTATTATCTTTGCTTTATAATTTTCTCAATATTCAAACAATAGAATCACCGGCTTGTATTTTTAATTTGCTCCCGAGCTACAGAACTAGAAACTAAGTATTTGTTTGAATTTAAAACGCCGCGGTGATAAAAGTTCATCAAAATCCATTTTCGGCGTTGCGTCCATTCGCGCGACAACTTTGATCAAACTTTGTTGTAGAAAATTTTCCCGACCAAAAATGTATAGATTTACGAAAAGAATTGTACCGCGTCGACTAAATTAGCTTTCCACAACTCATCCATCATTTTGCATCTTATTTTAAAACAATCGACAATATCAGTGAATGCACGTAGCAACGTCAGCTGGGGCTAAGAATAAAAGTTGGATTGCGAGTGAATTGTTCATTCATTCCTATTTGAAAGTGAGTTGGAGTTGTTTCGCATATTTAAAATAGCAGATTAAATATTAAACGTGAAAAGCGTTTGAGGATATAATAAGGCGCTTCGAGATCCTGATTTATATTCAAGCGCTGACGCAAGTTTAACAGTTATCTGTGTGGAAAATGTGAGTTATACAAATGAATGCACGAGAAATCAACCGATCCTTTATGGCGTTGCGAATCTAATATAATATCTGTCTTTTCAGGTTAAAAAATGATTTTAAGCCCGTGATAAGCATAAGTAATTTTCAGGTCGTCTAGTAAAAAATTTATTCTTTCCAGAGCTAAATTTGTTTTGGAATCGAAAGGTTGATTTTGCGCAAATTTCTTTAAACAACGCGACGTTCATTTTTTAATTTAGGTACCCGCGGTACTTAAACACGATTATCAGATATTATTAGACTCGTGAGATTAATTGTGCGAATGTTCGTATGCGAATTCTGTCTTGTCATAGGCTTACGTATTCTGCGCGAGTTAAATTTTATGCACCGATGAGAAAGACTTGAAAATCGCAAGATTACATAAAAATTCTCGAGGACTTTCACTTGATGCAACTTTTTTAAAATTCGAAAATATAAGATAAAATTTGGAGTAGTTTGCGTTTATAAGGCATTTTTATACGATTTTTATGTAAAATTTTCTCTCTCTTTTTTCATTAATCAGTCAAATTAACATTCATATTTTCATATCGATTTGAAGCGACTATAAACACAATTTATAAAGTTGAAATTTTTTTTATACTTAAAAAAGACTAAAAATTTTTGAATACTTATTTATTTGCTCCATTGACATAAATGTTGATCTTATTGCATAAGTAGGCATCGAAGAAATTCAAGTCTTTTAAATACACAGTAATACGAAAACAAATTGATTGCCTACTTTTTTAATCTTTTACTTTAATTATCAATACTTTAAGGCCTACATAAATAATGCCATTAAAAGTGCGGCAACATATAGAAATGCCGGCACTTAACCTTTCCCAAATTTTTTGCAACAGGCGCTCGTTCGCAATCGCTCGGATTTATAAACAAAAGTTAATTGCATTTTTGAAGTTCTATTAGATTAAATTTGAATATAGATAAATCATTGTTAATATTATAATTTATGCAACTTTCGGATCAATAGTTAGTTACGACAAAATTATAGGACCAACTCGTCAAGTTCTTATCTCGAAACATATGCAGAAAGTTACCACAAATACGAGAAACGTTAGTTTCGAAAAAAATTAAATAATAATGTGCAATTTAAAACTCTATTAATGCGTTAAAAATAATTTATATATTTTCTTGCACTCGGAATTAAGAAATTGAATGACACATTTGTAAGGAAAAAAATATAAACAGGTGGTCAGTGTTTGCAGCAACACAAGGAACAAAATAATTTTAAAGAAAGATAATTTATTTTCTTTTAAACTGCCAATAATTAAAAAACATATAAATAAACGAACCGAATGAATTTCCGACGAAGAGCGACCGTTTACAAAGATTAAGAGTTGTGTAAAGACATATAAATGAAGTCATAAAAATGCATAAATAATTTTCAATAATGAAGCAGTCATAAAAAAAATAGAAGTTACGTTAACTAAGTTATTACACCTCACTTATGACAAAATAAAATACTTTTCATAAATCATTGCAGTAGCCAATGAGCTTTATTATATTTGATGCAATCTTTTTTCAATTATATAACTAAGTAAAGTTTTTGGAAAAAAAGCACGAAGAAAAATTATAATGCCATATCCAATGTAAAAATATAATATTTCAGTGAGAGAAAAAGATCGCGATAAACATAATTATGTCTGAATTTAATTGCTGAGTTTTATATTAATTATTTATTACACAAGATATAATGTAACATCCATAGGTACGTTATTTTTATTTATTTCACGCACTCGCGCTCTTTGCGAATAAATGCACGCGTTATGTGCTTATATTTATAGTCATATAATAATTTATTTTAAAAATGAAACTTTTGAATAAAAGGTAAACTTTTAAATTATTATATCGGTAAGACAGGTAACCTAATTGTTTGGATTATCAAATGATATATCATATTTTAATATTTTTCAATGGTATTTCTACTTGTCAAAAATTATTCCACGTATCTAGATTTTTAAATCAACTAAATTCGTATAATTGCAATACAAAGTAGTTATTAATATTTTTGGTTATTTATCTATGTATTTCCTTGTGCGATATTATACCTTTATATTACAATTTTTACTCATTTTTAATTGGATTTTTTCCGACTCGACTATTCTAAATGAACCATGTTTGTGATAAAAATATGTCTCGGAGTTCTTGTTAAAAATAAGTTTATAAACATTGAGTACATTAAATTGCTTATTAAATGTATAACTGGCCGAAAGTTGCTTACAGTTTTATAAAACCGTATCCTAGAGATTAAACGCCTAAGGATCCTTTTTTAAGATTTGCAAAATGTTGAGTTTAGTTCCCTAAAAATTTATAAAAATCTCCTCGCGAAGCATCGCACTAATAAAAATAACAATAATAATAATAATAATAATAAGGCAAAAGCATAATTTAATTCAACTATTAAAATGTCCGTACCTGAATTTATATCATTTCGAGGTTCGAAAGTCGAAAAACTTTCATCGCACTTTTAGAAGAACATCGCTCATCGAGAAAGGGGCGCATTAAAAACAAAGTAGTGCAAGATCGAATTAAAGTACTTCAACTCTCGGAAGATGAAATATACCGCAACTGCACATTAATCATTGCGTGTAACAGCTGAGAAACAGAAAAATAAATCAGCCGACGCGCGAACGAAACGTTATCTCATACTCAAAATAAATAACGGGGTTCGGCAAATCAAGGACTATTGCAATAGTTTCTAATTTTTATTTCGACTCGCAAACGCACGGCAGCAATTAGAAATTTTAGAAAAATCCGGTACCAAGGAGATTACGGCGTTTATTGCTAATCATAATCGGTACGATCGCTTGGAATCTCTAATTATTATTTATCAATTCCTAATTGCAACGAATGTTGCCAAATTTTAGTTTGGAATTATTTACGACGGGGGCATCAGCGTTTTCTCAATCGAAAATATTAATAATACTTTATTTATCGGACGCGCAAGGCAATATTTTATGGGCTTTTATATTGAAATAAGTTTCTGACTCGCTTCGCTAAATATCTTCGTTTTGAAATTGATCTTAAGCTCGCGAATGGTAAAAATGAAAACTATTTAAAAAATTTTTACGATCCCGCACATTTTTCTCGCAATAAAAATATAATTTATTTTATTTTAGGTTCCACGGATACTAAGTCTTACTCGTCACTTTACAACTCGAAAATTGCACGAGTCACGTGACGCGACCTTACCGGTAAATATTCAAATTTAAATTTGGAACAAAATAGTTTTATCAGAAAAATGGCGTATGAGTTTATGAACGAGAGTGCCTTAAACGATAATACCGTACTTTAATTATATGCTCATCAGCGTATTGCGAGATATTGAACTGCAATAGCATTCGTTCGTTGTTGCATCGATGCGTGCGAAGTAAATACCATTTACCGAACCGATTGTCAACCAATTTAAAACTCGACAAATATCCTCTGTCAATGTTTGCACGGTTAAATTTGCAGCAATTGTTTAGTTTTTAGTTATCAGAGATCAAGCAAATTACACGGAGGAACTTCTCCGTCTATTTCGATACCTCGGACTTTACGCAAATTATTAATGTTCGCGGTGCCGTCCGTGAAAAGTGTTACACAAAGGTACGAGTGCTGATTTCATCCAGCAACAGAACTCGGCGTAAAGAGAGAGATAACGCGGGCGTGTGTGCGTGTGTGTCGACTGGTAATTGCCTTTACTTAATCCCGCACGGCCCCGGAAAGTTAACACTCGATCTCCCGGATAAGCGGCCCCACTCGGGCCAGAGACATTAACGAGGCCCATTACTTATCGAGGCGAAGTTCGCGCGCGCACGCGGTGATTGTCACCTCGCCGCCGCCGCCGCCGCCGCCGTCGAGGAAGGAGAAAAAAGTCAACTGCGAAAGTTGCCGCCGCATTTTCTCCGCGGCCACCTTTCCATCGGCGGAAATTTGAGCGCATGGCCCGGAAATCCTCGATCGGCCCGGAAGTATCTGGGCCAGTCGCTGTTCGCTATCGATGCTCTTTCTCCTCGCGCGCGCGATCCTCGTCGATTGCGTACGAATTCGCTGCTCGCGGTGAATTTTCGTTCCCAACCTGCGGACTCGTGCGCAATTTTATCACGCGCACAACCAGCCAAATCCACGGCGCACTTCATTAGCATTGCACTGCAAGCCACGATCTCGCTGCAGTGCACTTTTGCGAGCGAGCACGTAACGCGGCCCGCTAATGTCTCCGAGAAACTCGGCGAGGGCCTTATCATCGGGGCGACCTCCTCGGCGAGCGGCAATTAGAATGATAAATTTACGAATGAATTTAGGGCCGCGGGGGGAGTTGGATCGCGAACGCGCCGACGTATCCCTGGAAACGCCCCGATCGAGCCGGAAATCATTAACCGCCCCGGGAATCGGCCGAGCCAAGGATTCTGGCGCCGTGGATTGGGGTCCCCTGTTGCGCTGTAATTACGGGCCTCGGGGCCCATTTTGCAGAAACTCCCGCTCGGTGGGGGAAAAATGGTGTCACGTGCGAAGAGAAGCCCGATCAGCAAGATTTTCCGTCCGAGATAAGCGGCTTCACCTTCGACCGAGGAGTTGAAAGTTTTCGGCGTTTTTATCCCCGACGATGGCTGGAGGCGACAGACTAGTAAATGGCCGGTGCCTGTCTTTTCCATCATTTATTTTTGAATCGCGAGCGAATGGAAATCCGCGTGGGACTAGTCGCTTCGAGTTGGCTCGACTCGCAGCAGCGCACGCATTCTCGGAAACACTTTAATGGCGATCCTTACATAAGGAGAGCGGCTCTCTGTAATTATGATCGGCGCGGATCATTTTTACGGCGAAACGTTAAAGTCCGCGGCACAATAGGCGAAGCTGCAAATTCTGCAAACAATAGCTCCACTCGCGTCGTTACGATTAATTCGAAAGTTGCAACGTCGTTTCAAAGTCGCAGAGCGCCAGTTGGATTATTTACGTTCGCCTGGCGTCTTTAATGGATCGTCGAGTGCTTCGGAAAATGGAAAATAATCGATTATTTATGCGAGGAGTATTGATAGATAACCACGATTATCTAATGGGAAATAAAATTAAAGCGCCAGTTAATCGGAACCCAGGGGGCGATGTAATTGCCAGGCCGAGTAAAAGGCGAAAGAAGTTAAGAAGTTGGAAATGATCGGTTCGCCGACATTAATAACCATTTAAACGAATGTTAATCGACGAATTTATTATATAAATTATTTTCCAGCCTTATAAAATATTGCTTTTGATTTACTGCCAATCGCGCGTATCGATTTTCATTTAAGAGCGAGATATTTGTGGAAGCCAACTGCTGGACAACTTGGGTCGCGCGGCTTTGCCGATTTTTCAATTTGCACGCTTTGCCACGAAATATTGCATTTTTCAATAATCGTCGGCGCTTTCTTACTTTCTTCGCGAGTGTTCGAGTCCGGCTGGAATAAATAAATCAAAAGTCCGCGACGTAAAATCGTAACGAGCCCGTTACGCTCGATAATTCGCCGAAACGAAGTAAAAATCCTCGGTTTTATTAATGCCGCAAACGCGTCGCGCGCTGACGTGCAAAAAATGCGGTTTTATCTAAGATATCGGGCCTGGGACGTGAAGGTGGGATGGACGAGTTGTCCACTGCTCTCAGATTGCGCGCGCAACCTCGATAAATCAAACTTATGACTGGGAACTATAAGTGAGAGTGCGGGGGGAAGCAGTCGCGGCGATCGCGTGCGAGAAGAAAAGGAACGAGAGAAAGAAAAATCAGCTTAATTACAGTGGAAATCACACTCTGCATCCCGTGAGAGGATTTTTATATCTTGCTTACGCATACAGAGGAGAAATCGCACAATCGCACTGGTCGCATACTTCTTTTCTTTTTCCCTCGGCTTCTTTCGCTTTCGCCTTTACGAGCCGAGCGCCGCGTCCATTCCCGAGGAAATCGTAATAAAGAAATCAGCGGCGCCCGTGGGCTCGGGAAGAGGCACAGGAGGATTACGCCGTGACGCCGTGACGCCCGCGGCTGGGGAAACTCTAGCTCGGGAATTGGGTAAGTGGGTAACCTTGCGCCGAGCCGCGTATGCAGAGACGCGGCGCTGCTCGTGGCCCCGCGCCCCCTTTATTTAATAAGAGAGGCGAGTGCGCTTATCGCGGATTCGATTCGTGGACCCGTGGCCTGATCCTTACTGTCCCTTCCCCCTCCAAGGACTTCTCCTTTCATTCCTCGTTCCTCGCTCCCCGTTCCCCGTTCCAGGTTCCGCGAAAACGCTGCGCTCGGCGCCGCTCGCCAAATTTTGAAGAGCAGCCGACGACTCTTCGCCTTCGGCAAGCAGCTTTAAAACCACTCGTTATTTATTCGTTACGTTGGCAAGGGCCTTAGAATTTATCGCGTTTACCTTTGGGCTCCTTTTATGGGGGATTAATAAAGATTTGTTATCTATGCGACGGCCAGAGCGTGTGATTAGTCCGGATGGGCATAGACGTAAACTCGGCGAAGAAAAATGCAAATAACGATGATAAAATATTAAACGACCATTTTTATGCGGCTGTATATCTTGCTCATTGATAAAAATGCTTAAATTAAATTAGCTGAAAAAATGAGACCTTAACCGGTAATAAGAAACTCGACAAAACCCAAGTATAAATATTCCAGTGCGCTCGAGAAATTAGGATCAACATTTACGTAGGAAAATTACCTTTTGCTTGCTAACGATACGACGGGAGGGAGTTGGTGCGTTTACCTCTTTTTTCGCTTAAATATCTGCGAACGCACACCGAGTGGCTTCTAATTTGCAAGCGCATCCGAGTTTTATTGCAAATTATATGTTTTAATAACATTTCTGCGTAAAGGACAGCGGCCGCGCGGAAATACCTGGAACTTCGCCATTCCTGCAATTCCTTTTACGCCGCGTTAAATATTGAATTCTAAAAGCCTGCATTATTCAAAATCATAATAGATAGTTCGCATCATAAGAGGCCGCGTGAGGAATTTGCGAAAGCTTCTACAAAAAGAAGCTCCGCTCGGGCTGAAATTTATTATAAATTAAATTAGCCTCTCTTCTTAAAAGTAACGCTGACTAAATTCAATTCCGATGCCGAGTTCCCCGTAAATTACTCCAACAAAGAGTCTTCCTCCTAATGGCCGTTATCGTTAATGTATAAACAAGGAAACTTTATAGGCGAAATTATTTTACACGGTGGCAAATAAGGGATGTATTCATATTCGCAGCATAAACTATTACGCCTGCAATTTGAAGAGCGTATAATACTACAATGCACGAAACGTGCGCCGCGTTTGTGAGAAAATGATTATATTGTTGGCGAAATCCTCGTGCGCGAAAATAATTTTACCTCCTACGTGGGATTGTTTGCTGAAAGCGGCTTATATTTTGACGAAAATGACTGCTTTTCCGAGCCGCCGCTTAATATTGCACATTATAATTTTCCCTCGGACATTCTTTCCACGCGCACGCACACATCGCAGCTGCTCCTTAACGAGTCTAAGCGAATTAACGTTTTTATCCAAGTTTTGTAAGCCTTGATTCATTATTACGAAGGTCATAAATGAACTGAATTTAACTTCGAATCGCAGAACCTGTTTTTATACGAATTAATTTAGATAAATTAACCGCTTGTGGATTCATTAGCGCTACTAAATTATAGACACGAAAATGGATAGTAAAGAAAATCACGGTACACGCGAGCGGCAACAATTTTTAACGCCCTCTTTTTTGCCGAAAAAGGAATAAGAATCGGTGATTAATTTTCTAGAACTTACTCGAACGCGAAAATATAAATAACCACTCCCATTGGATCAATGTACTCGACTTTACGACACTGCGACCGAAAGGCGCAAAAAGTCCAACCTGGCCGGCAGTCGACTACGCGACGGAGGTTCACGAAGCGACAGGTGTCGATAACTACGTAGGAAGAGTGACGCGCAAAAGTGGTCGCTGGAAACTGTCAAACGCACTGGCTAAATTAACCGTAGAGTAAGTGCGCGCTCAGCGACGAGAAAATCTCCTAATCACTAAACAATAACATCATTGAGAAGGCTCTCTAGGTTGAATCGACGACGGCATATTTTATCGGTCGAGCCCAGCTTTTCAAAAAGTCCCATTTCATTTCGCTAGCGCGCTCGGTAAATGGCGCACACCGAATAACGAAATAATAAATAACGCTTTTTCTAGTGGCCTCGTTGGCGAGTCCAAAGAACGAATCACATCGTCGGAGCTTCTGCTCGCTAACCACCACCCATGGGCCATCGACGCGAAAAAATGAAAAACGAAGGAGAAACAGCAAAGGAAAGTAGATCGCACCACTTATGCGGGCTGAGCAAAAAGCAGCTGCGTAGAAGTGGGGACCATCCGTGCGGTTGGCCACTTATGAGTAATCCACCTCACCAAAAACCACAATCACTGCAACAAGGCGCATGCAGATCAGTGCGAACGCCGAAGCGTGTCCACGTCCTCCGAGCGGAGTCAAGCGAGTCCGAGAACAAGCAATCGTCAGTTCCAGCGGAACAGCATCCTCGGGGCCAGTTAACTGGCAAACGGGCCTGCGATCGGCCGAAGCCAGGGTCTTCTTCAACGTCTTCCGTTCTTACACCATGTAGCGCTATTCGGTTGAAGAGTAGGAGACGCACTGGCGCGTATTTCGAATGCGACGCTAGGTGTCGCGGCGATTGAACCAAAAATCCATTTGGCCCGTGGCGTGACTCGCGCCTCGTGCCGCGCGTTATCGTTATGCCGATCCTCGTTGAATCGCCGAGAGTCGTATTCTCAACTTGGCCGGTTTTTTCTCTCCTAAAAAAGGAAAGAGGAGCGCAAGGGCTTCTTCTCCCCCCCACCCAACGGCATGCCGTGCCGCTCTTCATTTTTATGATCTGCGTCGCTGCTTCTGTGCTTTATGAATTTACGCAGTTTTTTATGGGACTATGGTTAATACCGGCGTCTCGGCTTCCTCCTCTTTCTCTTCGCGTTGTCGCCTGCCTTTATGTTCCTGAACTTATTAAGAGAAGCCGAGACATATAATCAGAATGTAGTTGTTACGGCAGGAAGACGTTAATTTACGTCAAGAACCGCCCTTAAACTAAGGAAGGCGTGTTTTCGCAAATCTCGTACCTGGACGTAAGAAGAGCGCAAGAGCGTAAGAGCTTGCGTCACACTTGGCTCCTCTCCAACATCGCTTCTTTTTCACGATATTTTCTTTTTACACCGTCAATCAGCTTCATAAGTAAATTACTCTCAAACGCCCGTATTTCCCAATGCAAAGGGAAGAGAGAGGAGATATCGCTCGTAATCGAAGCAAGTCCGCGTACTTTGCGCGACTCGCTTTTTCAGAGGCCGACGAGCGGACAAATAAAATCTCCCGTTCAAATAATGAAATAATGGCCGTCGAGCCGAATAAAGTCAATCGCTATTAGAAATCCACCCAGCAACAAGGAAACCCGGTGCAGGGTAAAAACGCCGAGCGTTGGTACAGCCGCGAGCTGTTAACCGCGCAATTCCTCCCTATTCCTGGTAAACCAGCCGCAATTATCGACACTGGCTGCATCCGCTGCGGGGGTAGGAATTTAACTGCACAGGCGCGCGGATTCATTATGCAGGCGTCTTGGAGACATTGCGCAAGAGCCGCGCGGTTCTAAAATCGACGAAGAGCGCGTATGGGACCCCCGAGGAAGTCCCTGCGTCACAGGCCTGTTATGCACCCAGAGCTACACACGTTTAATATCACGGGACAACTATGACGTTTTATTATCAGCTTGTGCTGGCCGATGCCGCGTTTGAGCGTCGCACAAGTAAGTTTTACAAGATTCATGCCCGCGACTTCTACAAGAATAGGGTTGGGAGTCTCGGAAATCATTGTGACATCGCCTTAATCGCAGTCACAATCTTCTTGACACAGACTTGGGATAAGATATTGGCAGCTTGTAAATTTCGTTCTCCGATGCAAAAGGAAACTTGAGAATTAACTTGCGTTGCCGCAGCTTTCGGTGTTCTATTACCGAGCGAAGGCCATTGCAATACAAAATATCCCGCCAAGATGGAAAAAATAGATTTTGAATCGTGAAAGTTTTGGTGTGGACAATTTTTAAGCCCGACTTCGTAACTTTGGGCTATTAGAATATGAACAACGATCTGTTATTTGGTCTTATTAAATTGCAATTCCAAGAGAAAAGTAAAAATGGATTTTTTTATCTACTTCGTGAGAATAAATACAAAATAGGTTTTTTTAATGCATTTGAAGTTAAGTAATTTAAAAATCGACTGTTCCGAGTAAAAATTTCGATCTTAAGGTTCGTGGATTAAAACCGAACGGGTCACAAGTTGACACACAAAGAAACAAAATAATAAATTATACGACTTTTGACAATTTGAAACGTCCTAATATCAACAATTTTTTTTCCAATAAATGCGAATAAGAAAATGTGCAACGATTAAACTTCGCTCCGACTACATAATGTTAAGCTGTCGAAAAATCCTGATTGACTGAAAATGAAAATGCGCGCTTTCGCAAATCTACACTTCATTAGAAACCGAATCTATTCAAAGTGGCAAATAAAGATAAATGCACAATTTATACACGATTATCGAGCTTTTGATTGGCAAACATTAAAAATTGTTACTCGTAATGACAGAAAAATTAACGTTACATAAATGTAATGCGATATGCTCTTTGAAAGCGACGCGGCTATTTATTCGAAAATTTATTTGCGCCTATTAAATGCAAATTCGCGACGAATTATCGTAATGTAAAGTTTCGAATTGAAAAGAGTGTAAGGCACGCAATAGCGCCGAGCAAAGATTAGACGTTATTTTCGAAATTTCTCGAATTTTTCGATTCGAGAAATGTGTGGCGGCGCTCGCCTCGTTACCCGTCGAAAGAACTCTTTAAATAATAATTGCAGACTTGCAATACAAACTATTGCTCGTAAACGCCGTTTACGAATTTTGCCTTCATATTGTACGTATTGTTGAATGTTTTTGGAAGTGAATTCCGAGGGTCGAACGCAATAATACCCGTTTTTCGAGCAATCGCCGGGATGATTTTATTATTATGGCTCGCGCATCACTCGCCGAGTAATTTCGGACGCAATTTCAAAAGAAGCTTAGACTATCAACTCACGCTCTCAGCCGGAGCGCATGCGCCGTCGATCATTGGTCTCGGAGCTTGTGTGTACTCACCTGAAAGCAAAGAAAACAAAACATTAGCATCGAGGATATTCGTCGTCTGGCCTCGATTGACGCGCGTCGCGAGCTGAAAAATGCGGACTACTCCCAGGCCGCGCGACTGGCGGACAATGCGCCCGAAGACGCGGGGGCGAGCGGCAGTTACGCGCGTCGGTGCCGAGGAAAGGACCGGTTCGCTGCCCAGGCTAAACGCACCAAACGCCGTCGGGGGCGTGTATCGCGTCGCGGACCAATTGGCCGCGCAACCATATCACCATTGATAATTGAGACGTTAATGGAGTGTTACAGGCCGGAAGTCGAGTCTGCGCCGACTCGAACGGAACCCCCGCGCACCCCCTCCCGGGCGTTCGCCGCAATCTCGGCTCGCAATTTTTCGCCACCGCGCGCTAATTAGTCTTGGGTACTTTGTTTGCCGAATTCGCGTCGCTCTCCCCGAGACACAACACTGTCGCCCGCAAATGCACTTCCTTCAGCGCTGCTTTTCAACTTGTCCTGAATTGATTGCGGCTTCGGTAAAAATACCAATTAAATAATATTAATCATAAAATGTATCTCAACTCCGACTGCAGCCGCGCGAATCGTTTCTTCTCGGATATTATCTCGTTGATTAAGCTACAAGTGCAAGGCCTGCTCTTTTCGTCGTTTAATCAATGACAGACGATTAAAACAGGCAAATTTAAATGTGTAGATAATAAATCTGAAGACTTCTACGTCCGAACAACTGTAATTAATAATAAATCTATTTTACATAAGGGAAGATTTTTCCGGGAACGCTCCTACTGATTATAATTAATTAATCGACTTTGCACTCCCACGTAAGCTGGACTCGAGATTATTCCCTGGCAATAACTCGCGTTCTTTTTCACGCCGATCCCGCCCCCCTCAGCTAATTGATCTTTTCAATACAATAACCAAATAATACAATCTTTGAGTGCAATTAGCCGCGTACGTTCGATAAATTTAGGAGCGCAGCATCTAAAATAAATATCTTCGACTGTCGTTAGTCTTGTACCATCGATAAAATGTGCAATACGTACACATTTTTCATCATATTTATCATAATTCGTATGCATTAATTGTCCTTTTTTAATCTAAGCTTATATTGTTTAAGAAGTGTATCGAAAATTTTCGTAATTTAACATCGAGAACTAATAGCTTCGTTTAATCCTTGTTAACGATTGTAAAAATTTCGATTTATGAATCTAAACCATTAACGGCATTTCCAGTAAAACGAATACTAATAAACATAGCATTTCAAAATTAATTTTTCTCTTGAATTAGCTTTCTAATGCATATAATATTATGAGATTGTAGAATATTCTCAACTTTGTTCAAATATATTTAATGTAAGGCGCGCAATATTTAAGACAAATTCAATTAAAAAATTTAATAATTCTACTAAGAGCATTGTGTAAAAATTATATTCATAGTTATTAAGCCCATTACAAACAATGTATTGTAATTATTTTTCAAAATATTTTTCAATTTCTAATCAATTTCATAATTTTGTGCACATTGAGTAAAATCGGATATTTAGTTTACAGATTATAAATTACAAAGCTATAAAAACAAGTGCATAACTGAGTTCGCGAAGATTTGCCATCTCGCTAAAATATATGTATTATTTATTATTACTACGCAAGTAAATTATATTCCTCTTTGCTTTTACAAAGCTCGTGTTAATGTATTGTAATATATTACGAGTATGTTTCGTCCTACTTCAGCTAGAACGAGATATTTACAAGAGTTTTTGCATTACGAATAATTGCAAAACAGAATTATTTATTAATTAAAATGATATCATGTAGGAACGATGTGTGAGTTAGAAAAAATGCTGCACGAACATGATTGTTATTTAACAGAGACATCTGAAGGTAACGTAAAATGGGAAAAATTAAAACGCGTATTGAGAATGCAATAAAAATTGGGAGCACAATAATAATACACATATTTCACGAGCAGATAAAAGCGCAAATATAGGGAAATAAAAGATATTTGATAAATTTTCCGAGAGCATGAATTTATAATGAAACATTGGAAAACGTGTCATAATAACTAACCGAGTAAATAATAAGAACGATGTCTTTAATATTATCTATTTATTCTAAATCATCTATTTCCTTATTTGAAAATTATACACAATATAAATGTTCAAGGCTGTGCGTTTTGAAAGGAACCTAATTATCTAATTATTTACTATTCGCAATGTAAAATAGAGGCTTGGAATAAATATCGATAGTTGATAAATATAAATAGTAATCAAGCTTTCCTTCGTTAAAAGATGAAAAAGCCGATAAGCACATCTTGTATAATTCATTAATTTTCAAATGTTTACATAATGCATAAATTATGCAAACACAACAACATTATAATAATAAAGTCTCGATAACTATGACAGAGGTAAAAAACATAAAATGCAGAAATACATATGTTATGGATTTCAATTAAAATTGACGTCAATATTAGATCGACGGTGTATTATTAAGTAATTGTGAATGACTCTAATAAGAACGAAAGTTTAAAAGAAATACAGAACCCGAAGATTATGCTGTTATTTAAGTTGTTAAAAATCCACTCTTCGAAACTTAATCAACCCTCGGACTAGATTTATGAATGGCGTATTTCAAACGGGCGATTTGCTGTAATTTATGACGCAACGCGCATTTTCAAAGGATAACTTTCCACGAAAAGAGATAAGCACCACGACCTTCCGACAAAAGTAAGATTATTTATTCAGCAGCAGATGCAACATTAATAATTTATCGGAGCCCGCGACGAAGCCTTTCGATCCTCGCTCCAACAATATTCCACCAGAAAAACGCCGGAAAAAACACCGGGAAAAAGCTGGAAAAAAGGAAGTGAAAATAAAAGCTGCAGGAAAGAAAAAGCAAGAAAATAGGAAGAGGAAAAGATAGAGGCCGTGTTTTCTTGGACTCTCATCGTGCGTGTACGAGTTGCTTGATCGGCAGTCTTACGGCTGAGCGTAGAGAAGGAGAGGAGAGAGGAGAAAGAGAGAGGAGGGCAACGCCCGTGGTGGCCTTGCTCGCGACCTCCTCGCGGCTGTTCTTGCCTCGTCGACCGAACGCGAAGATGGAAGAGGAGAAAAGCCGGCGAATAATCTCCCGCGTTCCCTCCCCCCCCCGTGTCTATCGCCGCTTTATCTATCCATCTTTCTCTCGGGGGAAGGAGAGCTATAACCACGGCAGAGTAGGAAACGCGCCGGCGTGGCAATTACCCACAGGTTGTACATGGACGTGGGCACGCGTGTGCGAGCGTTGACTCGCGCGCGCCTCGGAGAGAGAGAGAGAGAGAGAGAGAGAGAGAGAGTGGCTTAAATTGTGCCTATTACGAGAGAGTCATTCGCTCGTTCGCGTCTCTCTTTTTGCCTTCCTCTGTGTGCGTGGATGCTGGCCAGAGAGGAGAGACTCCGCGATGCTTTTGAATACGCGCAGGGGTGTTGTTGTTGTTGTTGTTGCTGCTGCTGCTGCTGCGACGATGAGATGAGGTTTCGCTGCTCCGAGGATGATAAACACTTTGCTCGATGTAGTTTTGCGCATTTTTGTCGGGCTTTCGCGATATTTAGAAGGAAAGCTCGAGCAAATTTTCGTCTCTCCTCGGCCTCATTGTTGTCTCGAACCGCAACAGAGGAGATAATAAAGACGTTGTTTTTGCGCGCTCGTTTTTGCAGCAAACAAGAAGAGCACGAGGAGCTCCGAGACGTATAAAATTCAAAAGGAAAACTTAATTAAGGTTTCGCCTTGGAGAACTATGTTCTTACTTCGGACGTTTAACGTATTTATAATTGAAAGTTTTATAATTAATCCGTAAACATGATATTTTATAGATCGCGGTGCATACTAAGTGTAATTAGATTCCGATGCGACGATCTCCGGCGTAAAATACGCCGTTTATTATAAGAATTTAATGGGGTATTTTGAGTTATTCCAGAGATAAAGTGGAGCCGATGCAGAAGCACATCGAGTACCACTCGACGAATTTCCGCTTTGTCCGGCGACGCGTCGGCACTGCTCGTGGAAAAGTAAGATCGCAACGGTGGTCCCCGGCTATTCTTCGTAATGGGGGTAAAAGTTAAAATTGAAATTGCATTGGAAGGCGCCCTTTGCGGAAAAGGGGATCGAGGAGAAGGAGGGATTCCCGATAAGCGGCTTACAAGCTCGACGCAAGCTCCAGTCTTCCATAAACGTTGTCTGGAAATCGTCGAATCGCGAGAGTCGCAATTTATTCGCCATCATGGTGTAATAGTCTTTAAAATTGCGCGTCTTCGATCGCCGCGATCTCGAAAACATTCCCCACTCGTGCAGTGCGGACTCGCGCGAGTCGCTTTCAGAAGAGCCAGAGAAAGTCCGCGCAAAGCAAAATTACTTATAAGACAACGACTTATCCGAGTCCATGTTAATGGATCAATAGTCGGGACTAAATTAATGGATAAAGGTCCGTTGCCGTTGGCTCATTCGTCAAACCGGGGACGACGGTAGTGAGTTTGCGTTGCGAATCGCGCAAATCCCAGCCCCGTCGTCGTAGCTTCCTCTAGAAGTAGAAAGCATAAAGGAACAGTGGGGAATCTATCGCCGTTCTTTTGAAGAACGAACCTCGAAAGAGGAGACGCGAAAATCAACGTTAATAGACTCGAGGGCCGCTCGAGACACGCAGAGATGAACCTGTCGTCCTTTCGACAAAACGAGAAAAAACGCACATAACCAACAAAAGGCATTCAACGAGGGTTGATCGTTAACTGTTTATCTCTCTTTTTACTTTCCTCCTATCGCCTCTAGCCTCTCCTCGTTACATTTTACATTTCAAATCTTTTAACCGGCGCACAGCTCGGCTGATGGATCGATGGATGCTGCTTTCGCTCGGTGCAACGCGGAACAAACGACGGCGGCTTCGTTTTTCCGTCCTTACTTCTGTCGCTGCTGCTGCAGTAATGGCGCTTATCGTTTTAAAATCAATATTATTCAAATTATCGCTGGGCTGCGAGCCCGCAATAAGGTCTTGCGCGAGTTCAGTTTGTGGAAAGTCTGGAAAACGCGATCTTGGGATGATCCGAGCTTTTCCTGTTTGCACGAAGCACCTCGAACAATCGCCGCTTTACGAGAAACAAAGACGTTTTGATAATTAACCAGCAGCCTCTCTCCGTTGCAAGGATCTTATTGTTATTCTCTTTATTTTTTACGGTTTATTATGCCGAGGGCCGAGCTCGGGATCAACGTTAATTAAACTAGAATACTGGAATATTTTCAGAAAATATTGTTTTCCTCTCGTAATCGGAAGCGTAAAAAGTACAATGGCACGATAAACTTTCGACGATAGTTTCCACTATATAATGTTTAAATTCTAGACAATTTGCGCAGACCGTAGACTGTCTTTGTAATGATTATTGCATGGATCCGATTTTTTAGCGGCTGCACTTTCCTGCATCTCCTTCGCATGCAATTATTTTGGTATTCGCATTTCTACCGCGATTCTTTCACTTCCTCGTTCAATTATCCTTTTTTGCTGCCACCTATCTTAAGTTTTCTTCACTCTTGCATTCCCCTCCTGATGCTTCTCCGTACTTTTCTCGCTACCTTTATTCGTTTTTTCCTTGCATTTATCTTCCCTTCTTTCTGCCCTCCATTTCTCGATTTCTTATCTGGTTTTCTCAATACGTTTATTCTAATCGAATGTAATCTTTTCCAAGCCAGTCTTTACCAAGGAAATTTTCGCGCAGTTCGAATCGCCCCGGCCGTAGCATTCGACAACAACCGTGAAAAATGTCTAAATAACGATAATGATAATGGGAATAAAACGAAATATATTGAATACGCATATAAACGTATATTAGTATTACACGATTTACGACTTGGAACTTGATTAAAGCGATTAACTACGCGATAAAGTGAAAAGCTCGTTCATGCTGTAAGAGAAGCTTTTGCCCGACAGACGAATGCTCCTATAACAAACAGCAACGCAAATATTTGATTCCCGTGTGAGAGATAATATTCTTTTAAACGACGAAAATATTAAGCGTCAGTTAATAATACCCAGCACGACTGGTTCGAACTCAAATTTATCAAATTCGAATTGAATCGTCCGTCTAACCTGATTTTCAATTTATAACAACACCCCCGACGCTTCGATTATTATTCGGAGGAACGATTATTTTCAAAACAGACGCCATTATCATTTATTATATTAATGATTTATCGCATCGATGAAGGAAGTGTAAAATGGCAAATAAACTTGTACGAAGATTGATGAAAAGGCGAGGAGAAACTTTTCAATGTCAAAAATCGTCGGATGCGCGTTCGTGCGATGCAGTGCTGATGACGTAAGTAGTTATTTTAATAGAATTTCAACTCGACGAGTTTATTATTCACAGCCGAACGTTAAGAAAATGCCTCGGACGGCTTTAAAATCTTCGTCGTTACGCGCAACGTCTTAAGCAAATAATAAAAACTGATAACTAAGCAAGTAATATTTACATAATTGCATCCATTAATAAATATTGCGCAAGAGCTCATAGTTCCGCGAAAAATGCGTCTACGCGAGACTGAATTTACGTCCGATCGAAAGTGACGTTATTTGAGAAAAAAGTTGGCTTACGCAACAAAACGATCTCTGCGACAGTTTTAGCCTGGAAAGACGTTTATTTTCACCCAGTGCAGCTTTTCCGAGCCGCGAGCTGCAGCGTCGTATCCGAGCGCAAATCCAAAGATACCGGAGGCACTCGGTTGCGACACCCGAGCAAACCTGACGCTCGCAAACTGTCAATTTTATCTGGTCACGCGTATCGGGCGGCGTAATTTCATTTTCATATAAATACCCGGGGGGCTCGACCTAACCTTACATCTTAGAGCGTTGGCCGCTCGTCGAAAAGTGAACGATCGCGCCGAGGCGCAGCAGCAGCTCCGATCGGTTATCGATCAACGAACGCTCGAGTCCGCGGCAAAAGCGTCGTCCCTGGGTATGGCCTCGGAGCCACCCGCGACTTTGCCTCTCCTGTTTCCGTCGAACTGGAATCGTCGTCGCGAGAGAGACACCGAGGGAGGGGGCAAAGAGGGAAAAAGGAAACGCCGGCTCCCTCCATATTTACGCTCGCGTAGGTCCACGGTCTCGTAGCTCCGGGACTTGCACCTGTCCCTTCCTCCGGCCTCCCCCGGTCCCCCGTCACTCCGCATTCCTCGGCGCTATCCGTGCACTATCCTCCCCCTGCCCCCCGTCCTCGATCCGCGAGGGTACAGCCAATGACTCGTGGAGAAGCGCGACGATAACAGCAATAAAACGACAAGGGGAGCAAAGAAAAGAGGAGCACCGCTTCGCGACGTGGGGGAAGGGAGGAAGGTTAAGGAACGCTCTGCACGGCCTGGCCCGCTCTCCCTGGAAAACCTTGGATGCGCCGCGGTCGCAGTCGCGGCAGTTCCTTATTCACGTCGATGCGCCGAGTTGCATTTGCGATTTTTCTCTTTCCTTTCTCTCTCTCTCGCTCCAACTGCTCCCGCTGCTACTTCTTATTCGACCTTCGTCGTCGTTTTCTTTTCTCCTGCTTCTTCTTCTTCTTCTTCGTTTTCTTCTGCTGCTTCCAAGCCGGGAGACGAATGTTTATGAATCTAGCTCGGCAGCTTCCCCCCCCCCTCCTCACTCTCTCCCACTCTCTCGCGGCAAGAACGTATCCTTCTTTTAACCCCTTTTTCTGGCTCTTCTGCTCCAACCTCGCGCTGCTTTTTACTATTTTTACTTATTTCCCGTTTTTATTCTCTAATGTCGTTTTTCTGTAAGGACGAGTATCAGTTAATAAATATTACTGCGGAACGCTGGAATTCGCTCCTAGGAAACATTGATGTTGCTTTTCAAGGAAGAAATGTGGTATAGCTTTTTTGTATAATATGCACGGATGCACTTTTTTGACGAGCCTCTGGCTACTGAGCGGGATAATTTTGATTTGTTGCCGCTTACAGACTCGCAGAAATGCGAAATTCCCTTCGCTCCGAGGCCTTCGTCTCGAGTAACCATCCGATGTTTTTTTTTATCGATCGATTGTTGCTATTTATCGGACTTAACTTAAAGTTACTGCGTTCAGTCGATAACAATTATCGATCCCGAGTGCTGGGCTGGATCTTGGCTGGTTCGAGTACAAATTTACCATTTGTCCACGAGTGTAGAAAAATCCCCCATCGACCGGCCGCCGCTCTCTTACCCATTCACTCTCGAATTAATTTATATCTAAATAATAAAAGCTCGACGCAAGTTTATTCGCGAGGAATCAATAGTGTGGCCAGTAACTTGCAATAAGTGCATTTTCGAATATTATAATTTCACTCGAATGGGTGATTATGTGTTCAATTTGATCGGTGGACTTTGTTTTCCTATCGACTGCTGCAAACTTATCAAACGACGACTAAATTAACGAATGGAAACCACTACTTATGCGTTACTCGTCATTTTCTAAATTAACCATAAATTACGAAATTTAATCGCAACCTCGTGTATTTATTAATAGCCGCGTATTTTGCCTTTTAATGTGTACAGAAGTATCGTAAATACATAAAGTGAAATTGCGACTAAGCCATAAGCTGCTGTGATTAATTGTAGTTTTCTCTGGTAGACAATTGGTGTTTAGCAAGAAAAAAATTGTGTAATATGCAGGCAAACAATGTTTTTTCAACTTTGTAAATAACTGTTAATAAATTTGATTCTCATTGGAAAGTCAGTTGGTAATATCTGTGTAAAGTTTATAGTTATAATATCGGGAAATGCAAAACATTAAACACACACACACACACTCTCTCTCTCTCTCACCTGGTCAGAGAGAAAATATTTTGTAACCGCGTCAAAACGAAGATACACTTTCAAAGAATCTTACGACGGACACCTTGCGTTATTATTTATTTTAATCGCGCGATCTTGCCCAATTAAACTAAATTATACCATCAAGTAGTCGCCTATTCATCTTGCAAGCTATTAAAAACAAATATTGTACGCATCAAACAACACACACGCGTATTTTATATTACAATATTACAATAAATTGTTTTATTACAATAACTACACGATTTCGCAAGTCCATGCATTGTTCGATTATAATAATAAATTAACAATGTATGCAGAAGTATGTTGCATTACATTATAAATCTTTGGCTTGAATTTTTTTTAAATAAGTCATGATTCTCAGCTTATTTAAGCCAATGTTTAATACAATTATCCAGCATTATATTTTGATAAGTCGCTGTTTTATTAAATTAAAAAAAAAAAACACGACTTATAACCGTAGGCAAGTGCAAGTTTATGCGGCTCGGGGAAAGAGAAAAAAGATAGTTGGCACGAGTCGTAAGAGTATTGTAATCGATTTACTTCAAAAACTGAAACGAAAATTCTTTTTCAAAGGCGGAAGTAAGTCGCAGCTACGAAATCCAGTCACAATTAAGAATCGATACGACTAAACTCCAGGCCAAGACTTAGAAATGATTTCAAAACCCTTCCCAGCAATCTAAAAGCCAATACGTCGGGGGCAAAGAAAAAGAAGAGACCGCGAAAATAAATCAGAAGTTGGAAAGAGCGAAGACAAGTAACGCAGCGCGTCCATCTTTGTTTTACACAACAAAGAAGAAACCGCGGCATGTAACGCGCGGAGGATCGACGTCGAAGCCGACGATAACTCGTGCGTCCCACGGCGACGGCTGTCGCTTTTCACCTCGGGAGTCGATTCAAAAGGAAGCGCGAGCCTGGAAACAAGAAAAGAGCTTCCGCTCGCTCGGACACCGAAAAATCCTCTCTCCGCCTCCGCCAATTTCTCGATTCCCTCTCTAAAACAGTGGACAACGGCCTGCTGAGAAACGAGACATGCCTAGGATGTATTTTTCCTCCGCTCGGACGTGAGGCGCATGCGGATTTCCATTTCGCGCGCGCACACGCACGCACGCACCCAGGGCGAATTATGCGCGCGCCGGTCTCGAGGCCCCCCCCCCGCCGCCGAATCGAGGAAGCGCCCGAGCGCGAGTGATAAGAATGTTCGATGGGCTTCTCGAAGCTCTAGCCCGCGAAAAGTATCGTGTGCGCGTGTTTACGATCGCTGCTGTCGCTCGATTATACGCGGGCCGCTTACGAGAGGAGCAATTTGAAAGTAGCATTCGATAAAAGACGAGCGAGCGCGCGAATAAATTACACCGAGCGCCGCCGCTTCGAGGAATAAAGTGCGAAGAGTCTGTAAATCGATACACTCGAGAGATGGTACCTTCTCGGAGCGAACTCTTTTTGGTAAGCGAACTCTCGGGGTCCGTTTTGGGCCGCGCCGCCGCATCCGCAGCTCTCGAACGACTCGGATTCTTTCTGTCAGTTGGCGGCTCCACGTGCTGCAGCATTATATACTTGAAAGCTTTGCGTTTAATATTCATCAATGTGCGCGGGTAAAAGCAGCGATCGATAAATTGCTCGGTACGTGTATTACAAATATCGAGTCGAGGTTGCGACGTTAATCGGAGAAAAGATCGAAGCCGATTGTTGTTTATCCTTTGCCGCTCTCGAGCAACGAGGCATTCCTCCTTTCCTCGCGGTAAAAACCAAACGCGCAACATTAATCCGAGCTACTTCCTCTGCTTCTTCTAGCGGCGCAGGACCTTAATTTTAATTGGAATTTGCGGAATCCATAAATCGGGGAGCAACGGCTCGTTGAAAGCAACGCGCGCCGATCGCCGGCCATTCGATTTTCCGTCGTCACGCGTTAACGACTCGCGGGAAAGGCGAAAAGGCGAGAGCCGAAAAATTATGATCGATCGAGGAGTCGAGGCCGTTCTACTTTCTCCCGGGGATCTCCACGGGGCGGGGGACGCGCGCCGATTAGCGCCGGGACGCGCCCGGAGCGAAGCCTCAAAAACGCGGCGAGTCACCGTAACCCTCTTTCCTCTTGCCCCTGCGCTTTTTTGTCGACTGCTTTTTCCCCGTCTCCCCCGTCGCTGCCTTCCTCGTCTCGGCTCGTCCGCTTTGCCGGCGCCGCTGGTTAGTTGGGAGGCCGCGACGGGGAGGGGCTCGTCCTTTTGCAGCCGAGGTGTGTCCTGCGCGAGCGGAGACGCATCGCCGACGGAGGAAAAAAAATGCGACTCGACGTTATGGAGAGTTTTTTCACGGCCCTCGTCGAATCGAAGCACTTGGAACTGTAATCGATGCTTTTGTCCTTTCCGTCGACGAGATATTTGCCGAAACACCATCACAGCGCTACCACGAGTTTAGCCGTGACGAATTTGCTGGCTTTTTCAGCTTCTCTTTCCCAGGCGAATGTTAAATTTGCGCAAAAAGTTTCGTCTGGCCTATAATTCAAAAATTAAACGAATCATTTAAATGTATAATTTTGACCGGATCAACTGGAGATTTTTTCCCCGAGCAGGAGTCGTTTACTTTCGTGCGGATTTAAAGCGATCTCGTGTGAAAGTGGAGCTGATAAAAAGTTTCTTTCGATGGAATCGGCTATCGGTCAGCGGAAACCAAATCTGAAGCCGAGCCGATTCCATCCGAGCGAAGGAAGCTGGCGAGGCCAACGACATTTTTACTGTTACTTGTTTAATAATTCACAACTGCGCTTTTTACTCCGCAATCGGTTTTATGCGACTGTTAATTTGAAATGGTGCCTAATAATGCCCTATTAATCGACTAGTAAATCAGAAGAATAAAATTAATTTCCATCGATTGATTTATCGGGCTGCGAGTTATTTATTATTTCCTATGCGAGTTCGACACAATTCGCTTGCGAACGATTTAAAAAACGACTCTAATTTCTTTCTATGGGTGACGAAGGAGGAGGGGGCAGCGGCTAATTGGAAACATTGCACAAGAATAGTATCGACATCGTTTCGACGATACTTTAATGCCGTATCGCGTAATAAGCCGTTTCTTTTATCAAGGATTGTGTTAACAGTATTTTTCGAACGGCCACGTTTAGGCCGCTCAGCTGCAAATGCGTTGCGTCGAATATCCGCGCGACTGACCGGCGAACATTGGCCAAACGCAAATGCAGTGGATCGAATAGCGACGAGTCGAGCGTTTTTGGATAAAATTAGTTTGGAAAAAATCCCCCTAGTGCTCCGAGACATTTCTCTTTTTCACAGTTGTGCCGTTGACGTATCCAACTCCGCTAAAGTCCTGCGCGTTATTCGTAATCGGAGTAATTCCACAATATCACGGCAATCACTCCGCACACTCGTCGCCAACTCGTTCCAATGTCATTTACTAATTTGCCGACAATGTTGTTCCTTCAGGCGCACGCGGCGAATAAACTCTTTTCACCTGCAAATAGCCACTGACGTCCCAGCCGAGTTCCCCTGGTTAATTCAAAGACACCTGCTGCGCTGACGAAACTCGGTTGCACTTTTTTCGCAATCTCCAGCGTCGCCTCCAAAGCAGCGAGAGATCGGAGAATCGGCTGCTAGAAATTAGAATACGCATTTCGGAAGCAGCGAGTCCCAGGGAAAAGTTGGACTCCGTGACACGCGAAACGACGCGAAACGACGCGAAACGCGCGCCAGGCCCGAAAAAGGGATCCGAGCCGAGGACACTAAATTGCGGCGCGCAGGCCGATAAAGTGCAAGACATTAACGGGGGGGGGGGTGTGTGTCCTTTAAAAAAAGCCCCGAAGGAGCGCGTCGGGAACTTTCTCCGGCGGACGCCCGGAGGTGCCTCCTCGCATTCCTCGCTCGACGCTGGCTCGCAGCTTTCGTTTCGTGCTCGTTCGAATGCTCGTGCCACCAGGAGTCTCGGCGTTATTCGCTCGTTCCGGACGCGCCGACGTGTCCCCGCGAATTCGAATTGGCTCGTTATTAAGAAATCGAAAATCGACGGCCGTCGCGGCGTCGTGGCCTGGCACGCAGGCCTCCGAGGAGCCTTTCAGAGTCATGATTTACTAATTACCAGCCGGGAACACTCGAGGCACTGCACTGCACCGCCAGGAATTCCCTCCGAGCCCAGAGAATTCTATTCTATTCTGTTCTATTTCATCGATTCGATTGTCGGGCCGTTATTTATGTTTTTTCGTGAAATAATTGCTTCCTTTCTCTTTATTCAATTAGAAAATAAGTTATTCGAGTTTATTAGACAGCCGCCGCACTAGATCCGCGCCCGAGAATTTAACAGTGCGAGCTTTCTCGGGCGCAAAAACGCGAGAGGACTAGGAATGTTGGATAGTTTACTGTTTCGAAGCATTGTTGTGTTTAATTTTGAATAAATCAGTGGGGGGCGCGAGCGCGTGTTGGCAAGTGAATTGATTTATAACGTAATTACAACCACGAGACACCTTGCGCATTGAAAACGAACCGATGACGCGCATTTGAATAAAAATCGGCGCGCCGATCGAACGCCTTTTTTGCAAAATCATGCGATTAGAACGCAAATTTTTATCGCTTCGAAAGGTGCGTGCACATTTTTACCGAAGGCGAGTCCTCCTCGGTTTCGGCACATTAAACGTGCCTTTTTATTTGGACAACGCTTTAACTATCGCCTATCGATAGTTTTACAAGTCCCTGAAAATATTGCGAGCGCAGTTTCGCTTATTATGCCATTACTAATTTACGAGTCTGCAACCTTGTAGCGTAAATTATTTTTGACGCGCAGCGTTATCGCGCACTACGAAATTTAAGTGGTGAAATAAAAATTCGTATCACACGTCCATCGCGGCTCAACACGAATAGCCTCGTGAAATCCGAAATGTCGCTCGCTACGTGTTTCGGCCGACTCTTTCGGAACAAACAAAGATCGATGATCGGGAACTTTATACGCCGCGCCGTAAAAGTTGTTAAATACGCCGCTTTTTTTCAACTACACTTTTGCACTGATTTAAATTTTGGCCGGAATAAGTGGACTACTACTCGTACGCGCTAAACCTAAATACAAGTGCGTTGAATGTGCGTGTTTCGGGCGAATGCGATCTTTCGCAATGTCACCACGTTTAAGTGAAATATATTATTGCGTTTATTAATTTAACGATCATTTGCATTTTATATTTTCCTCGGTATCTAAAATAATGACCGAACTAAAAAAACTTATTTATAACTTATTTTATAGAGCTGTTAAGCGAAATATTTTATCGTTCCTTTCCTAAAGAATGCATTTCGCGTTTAAATTTTTTGTTGCTGGCGATTCGATAAAAAAGGCCGTATCGCCGTATTATGTCATTTTTCAGCTTTTTTGCGGCCTTATCTGGAAATTGTATAGATTTAATAATATATATTGAAAAACCGCGCGATATTAAAAATGTGATATCTCTCGTGGAAATAACAATGCAGAAAATAAAACTGAGAGTTATAATTCGAGCTTCCAAAAATAATGGCATATATCATTCTTCAAATTTGCCTTATAATTTTTTGAATACTGTTATTATATTTTAAGATTAAGATAACTCCATTCTGCGGCTGTAACTTTCCTGAATAATTGCTACTTATACGCGATTGTGATTTATTAAAAATTCTTTAAAATGCCAATAAACCATATAAAGCAGTTGAAATAAAAGCGTTTAAAAGCAAATGTAGTAGCAGAAGATTCGCGCACAAATCGCGAGCCAAACGACTCTTGGGACTCAATAATTCGCGATGGCATTGGTCGTTGAAAGAGAAAAATTAGTAGATTTTCTAATTGAAAGATTACGTTTAACGAACATACGCGAGCAAGCAAGTCAGCGAATATTTCTCGCATATTTACGTTGGCAATTTTAAAAAGACACTGACGCAAAAATACGTTATTCTGTAGTTACGGTTGTGTGCGGCACCAAGTATCTCATTAAGCCGCCGAGACTTAAAATTGCAATATTTCCGAATACCAAGATAGTAACTCAATTTCACAAAGGACGCGGAACAAGTTTGCAAAATGCAGCGTTAAAAATGCACATTAGCCTAAAGAGAATCATTTAAAACTGTTTATCTTGAGAATTGGGTATTCGAGATTTTTAAAAAGTTCGCCAAGTCATTCGTGCCGTACGGTTAAAAAAAGTGATTCACAGGCCGAAGCCTTCAAAACGCGTGGGTGATTCATCGAGAAATCACGGCTCACCGACTACACACACGGAGATTTTCCCATCCGCGCGCAACGAGTTCCGTTTTAATTACACGGGGAAACGAGGGAATTGCCGCTCTGGGAAGGCCCGCAAGACACATTTCGAAAACTCGAAAGTCTCAGGGGAAGGCGGCAATCGGTTATCAGCATCGGACTGATATTACGAAACGGAGCGAACAGCGCGAGTCCCGCGTCCTTGAAACGGCGCGACTCCCCGGGCAAGATCCGTGCGGCAGGTGTGCCTCGTATTTTACTCCTCCGGCAATAATTCGCCATTCGCATCTTCTACGACTGGGCCCAACTCTTTTATGGGCACTCAAAAACTGGCATGCGTCTCTCGATGCGTGCAAATACTTTGGTGGTGGTGGTACGTCGTTGGTGACGCAAGAGTGACACAATCTCGGGGACTGATTTACGCGGTGCCGCCTCGGATCAAGTTGCGAGCGATAGTTATTAATAACGATGGCTTGAGAAAGGATAACGATAACGGTTGGGCCCCTTCGACGAATTCGCTTTTAATGCGAAAATTCTTGGAAAATTCCTGGGAGAGAAGGAGGACGACGTTCACTTTGCGCGCAGCTCGTCTACAGCGCGCGTAAACGCTCGCAATTTCACGCGCATTCACAGCGACACTAAAACGAGTCCCAGGGGCCGGAGGGTCGTTCGTTTTCATTCTTCTCGATCGAGGCCCACCTGCAAAGGCGGCTCCAACTGGCGCAAGAAGCCCCAGCACGAGCGCAGCCAGCCAAGTTGCGCACTCGAAGCCTCGTCCAGTGTGCCGCTGCAACAGTGCACGTGCACGCGTGCGCGGCCGCGAGAAGCCTGAAGGGGCAGGGGAGTGGAGAAGTGCTAAGGCAAGCCAAGCGTGCCGTCATAACTGGATTGCGTTCTGCTCGCGGCTCCCCGTGGACATGCGAGCGTTAAATCAATTCCACTTTCCGTTGCGCGAGACCGATAAACGCCAGTCCAGTCTCTTCTCCGTCGTCCTCCTTCGTCTTCCTGGATTTCGAGGCTCTCGCGCGGTTTTTATCGCCTCGCCCACGTGCGGCGCGCGAGCGACCTTTTTATTTATCACTAGCGCAGCGCTCGCCCGCTCACGCGTGCCGTAACATCTCCGAGACGCGGCGCTCGCAGCTACCGTTGCTCGTTACATCCCGTCGAGTGGGTGGACGAGAACCAGCTCTGTCGACTCGCGCACGCGCCCCCTCCCCCCCGATTTCGCAGTTTTCCCCGGAAATTAACGAGCCGCGCTGCTTTTTTAACGGGGCTAATAACTTTGCATCCGGAACTGGAGTCTACTTGCGCGAGCGACGCACGATTGTCGCTTAGCGAAATCTCGTTATCAGCTGCCAACGGTTCTCCGGCGCTTTCGACTCGGTGCAATGCTCTCCTCGACGTCGTCCGAGATTTCGCCTTATGGACGGAGACTCCATCGGCACTCCCGAGCATTTCGCAATCGAGCGCAGGCGTTATTCTACTAGCCCCGATGAAAAATTGCGAAACGAAGGTAAACATTTCGACGGCAAGATGCCAGCGACGCGAGTTGCGCTTATCGGCTTTAATGAAATTAGTAGACAGAAGTGCCGCAAAGGACTGGACGCGGATCGAATTCTTGCACATATCGAGCCAACGTTCCTTAACGTAATGTAATCAACGATCTATTTGAAGGTGAGAAAACTTTGGGCTGCTATCGAGTATATTTTCGAAGGCGCGCGGAAAGAGCTGCAATAATTGCCGGGCACGCGTTTTCCAAACAAAGGCGCGCTGAAACCCACGAGTTTTTTCATGAAAAAGCTGGTCCCGATCGGTATTCATCTCGGGTCTTTAGCTTTTCCTCGAATCTCAGTCGGACTCGCGAAATTAATGTTCAGCCGCGGATTTTGCAGAACAGCGTTCAGCACTTACGATAGCTCGAATCAATTTGATTAGTACGACGTGTCTGGCGATAGCCTGAAAAAAACGACGTCCGAAAAAGTGTTCGCGTGGGATCTTAGCGCGAACACGCGTGCGCGGCGGCTTGTGCAAATATCGCAGACGCGAAGAGGCACGTTTGCGAATAATTTACATTCACAGCCGCGGATACGCGCAACGCCCTTGTGCCTCTCCGCTGGCGTTGGCGTTTATGCATATTCATCGGGTGCAGGTTCACGCACGCACACGAGAGCGTGTGAGCGCGACGAGCCTTGAGCGCCCAAAGCTCCGGATCCGTGCATTCCTGGCAAGGGCGATCGGCTGCGCCCGGGGCCGACGTTTCTCCCCTTTTCGCGATCCGCGGGAAACCGGCCGCGCGCCGCCGGATTAGTTCCACTCGCGGCGATACGTTCCTGGAACAGCCGCGAGTCTCCGATCGACGGCAACAATGTTTTTAACGCAACCCGAAATTATTTTTCGCAGTGCTACGAACGATTCGCGGTATTTCCTTCTCGGCGATAAGAAAATTGACTTATTTACGGCTTCGAGGGCTCGAGTGAGATTCATTTTCTCCCACACAATGCCGCATTGTAGTTCCTTCCATAAAAGTTCACGGTCCTCATTAGCGGGAGCGGGGGAGCTTTGGTAAAAAACCGCCTGCTTCGGCGTACGATCGGCTCTTGTAAATTGATCGTAAGCTTTCGGTGCAAGCTGTCGGATGAACGAATAATAAATTCATCGCTCGTCGCGCGTCCCGGTCGCGAACCCACGGCAGTGGTTGCTTGTTCTGCTGCATGTTTGACGCAAAAAATAAATCACAATTTCACGTCCGCGCGTGAAAAGTCGTCTCGCACTCGTGGCTTACCCATAATTAGCACTAACATTTCGAGACGCGTGTAAAGCTAATAATTTTCAAGATTATCGAAGCGGCAGAGGAAAGGAAAAGTGATGTCACGGAACGTTGCCTGGATTTCTTGATTAGACAACAACAAGAACCATTTACGAGGAACTCGTGTTATGGGCCTTTCGGACTTTTCTCCATGTGGTTTGGAGTTCTTACGCCAACTCCTAAGCATTCCGTTGCAGATGCAAAAACGAAAAAACTCACGCCCCAAACCGCCAATTTGTTTCAATATCTTCCTTCTCGTTTTTGACAAACGCACGCTTCCGCGTCAGAGACGCGATTTCTAGGCCTGTTTAACCGAGAGGGGCGTTACATTCGTACTAAAGTCAAGGTGGCACCGCATTGTTAATTATACGACAGCTGCTTTCGTAAGTATTTTCCGCGTTTAAAAGAAGCTCGCGCGTTTCGCTTTGCGAAGAAAAGTTTGCGTTTCATTCTGCGCGCGCGCGCGATAAATTGTTGTTAGAAAACAACGTATTCTTCGCGTTCGCCGAATGAACTTTCCTCTGCGCGAATCGAAAAACAATAACGGAAACTCGCGAATCGAAAACAGCGCTGTTATAATTAAGTGCCTCGCGCAGATTTTGTTCGAATTTCACTGCGATGCGGTAAAATACCGAGGGCAACTTTCGATTTTGCCGCCTCGGCAGTGTCAAAAACAACCCACGAGAGACGCTGGAATTTTTCGAGAGCCAACGCACGCGCACGAGTTTCGCTCGTTCCTGGCGCCGAAAAATGATATGAAAATCAGGCGGCCGGAAAAGCAATATAAGTTCGTGTCTCACGCGAGGCTCGATTGGGGCTATCGTGTGTAATTGCAGCGACTATCGCGCGTGTAGCGTGTGACTCGTCCGTGGAAAAGCAGAAAACTCGTCTACAGGCGTGCCCTCCTCGTGTTGTTCAATTTTTCCAAAGGTTTTTCCTCTCGCGGCGTGCGAAGACGCTGGGAAATTTAAATTTCAAATTTCGCGTCTGGCGATATGCAAGCGCGAGAGAAAAAGCATTTGCTGCGAAACTATAAAACTGCAGCTGTTACGGCCGCGAGCCAGCGAATTCATGCGGAATTCTTACTTTTGTTTTTCCCCGGAGGAGGTGTTGATTTAATATACACGGGGCTTGCGAGAGGGAAACGGATAATTTCGTAATCTGTATCTCCGAGATGTTCTTCGCAATCGTAATATATCATCAACAGGCAAGTCTTTTGAAACGATTTAAAAAAAGTCGTTAGATGAACTCGTTTCTAACAATAAATGTAATTTCATAATTTTTGACAACTTCGCTCTCGACCTCCGTTGAATATAAAATTTTTAATTTTTCGCAGAAAAAATTTAAAAAATGCCCGAGTTTTTATTTTATGCGTTTGGTTAATAACACTCGAGCACTAGTATTCGTAACTATATCCACTTTCGAAGGCAAATATTTTAATGAAAATTGCGAAAAAATTTTTCGGCGAGATGATTTTCGTAATTTGCGTTATAAAAATTTGGTTATTATGCGCGTAAAAATGTCGACTCGTTCCACAAAATCTTGTAAACGTGGTCTCGCCGTACGAATTCCATGTCGAAATTATGCCATTAATTGCACTACGTAATTATTGGGTCATCGAACCAATTAGAATTTAAGATCTTAAATGCTTCGCTAAACTATAAGCCATTTCACGTATGCATAGTTTATAGCCATGAAGAAAAATATTTTTTTAATTCAATAAAAGCAAAAGCAGCAGCAAGAAACTCGGACGCTACGTTAATTGTTTTTAATTGATATAAATTAAAATTTAACTGATTTTTTAATCATCGCTTGTGACTCAAAAATATCTACGAATTTATCGAGGTAACAATTGTTGGCGCAAAAAGTACGTCATCTTATTATTTACTCCAATATGATATCGTACTCTAATAATTTTCAGTATTTACGCGATGAAACCAGAATTTGCAAAATTAATAATATAACGATGTTGAATACGAGGCATCGACGCGACGATGACGGTTTAATTTTTGAGAAAACTGGAATATTTATTGTAAAATATCAAAACATCGAATCGCTTACTACCAATATTCGTTGTGTGTTTTTTCAAAACGCCTTTGAGTAATCCTTCGAGAATTCATTAGAAATTATTTAATATGCGGCAAAAAATAAGCATTTACATTGAACGCGTTAAATACGTTAAATATGAATCTGCTCGATGCTTTGGTGGAGTTTAAGACTTTACCTGCATATCGCAGGAAAAACATTGATTAATTTTACAGTAATCGCTCTGAAAATATTTGAATAAGTATAAAAAAGCTGTTTAAAAATTATCAAACACTCTTTTACTACGATATTTTATAGTTTGAGTTACTTTACTTTGTTATTTACTCTGTAGTTGCTGACGTGCAACGACTAATGCATAATTTAAGCTTATATATTGGGTGCCTTTAAAAGTGCAACAAAGTAGAGCAACGGGAAAAAGTGAGAGACCGCGTGTTTCGCTGTTGCGCCGAAGCCGCCTATGTGTCAATTCGCTACTTCTTTGCCGACGCCTTGTTGAAAAGGAAAAAAGAAAAAAGAAAAACGTCAGAAATCCAAAGTGACCGCGTGGAGCCTGAATTTGCAATTGGCCGAATGATTAGGAAATTTTTACGGCTAAAAAGGAGCAACGTAACATTGTCTATTGCAATATTTGTTTTCCCCTCCCCCCCTTTGCCCCTCTCTCTGTCTCTCCGCATACATCTAGGCTTATAAAAAACGATTTAAGCAAAGAAAAGGGGATATAGTTAAGCCGTTATAAGATGACTGATTGCGGTTTATCGCTTATTAAAATCAATTGCTCGTTGCAGCTACGCGCATAAAAGACTTAACAATATTGCAGGATGCATCAATCATGTCATTAAGCCAGTCTATAAACTAAGCAAAAACCATAAGAAAGTGTAAAAGGGAAATGCGAAAAATGGTCGTATTGCACGCAAGCGAGCGCCGGCAGAGAAAAGTGCAGCTCGGGCCTCTTCTTCATCGCATCGACGTCTGAAAATCTTAAACGACAACGGGAATGGAGGTTGACGATATTCTCGGCGATTCGCAAAATGCACCGTAAAACCCGCAGCGCGACATTTCGAGTGCGAACCCGCAGTTTTGACAGATAATTGTGTTTTTACGAACTGATCGATCGCAAAATTTTGCACAAACAGACGAATAATGTCGTCGCTCGTTCTATTGTCCAACGCGCGATTTTTGCTATTCGCTCGGCACGTTTCGCAGCTCATCTGTGCAAATAACCAACTAACCAATTCGGAGACGCCGGGGAAAGAACAACAGCGCCCCATAACTAATATATAACTGTTAAAAATATCGCGATCGCGATGCGTCAATCTTCAAAAGCGTTTTTTAAATTGCAGCTGCCCCATCCCCCGAGGCCTGTTTTTGCAAACACGTTGCTGCGTCAAACTCCGCTCCGAATTTTAAATCTCGGCTCATTAAGTCCATTGTACCTGCTGCTCGTCGTGCGTTCGAAACACCCACTCAAAACTAGGCGTGGCCAACTCCTCGGACCGTCAATACTCATCATTGAATAAACGCAGCAGGAATGTGCATCGCCTCGAGGCTCTCCGGTATTCGCGTTTAACGAAACGCTATTGCCGCATTATCTCGGCAATAAGCGCGCCGATCGGATTCCAACAATAAGGCACGGCTGTGTGTGTGTGGGTGTGTGTGAAATTCTATCGCGTGCGAACAAATATTGGAGCATTGCAAGCAGGCAGCACTCACTGTAGATCCTTTGCGCCTTCGAACTTGGAACAACAAGGACGCGGCGAATCAATTTAGTGCCGCTTGCGCAATCCCCTCTCTCATCATTTATTCCCGCGCGTGATATCGGGAGAGAAAGTCTTTCCTCGAGCCTTTCCAAGCTCTCTCTTCCCGGTTTTTTCGCCATTTTTCAGCGGCTCGTGTGCTCTATTTCGCGTCGTGACGACGGCTCGCGACCTATTAGTCATCTGCCGCGTCTGCCCTGACAGCAGCAGCGGCTCGTAGATCGGAACTTTAGTCGCGCCTCGCGTGGAAGAGTTGGACAGTCCACTACTACTCTCGCCGAGCCTCGGGCGCGTGCGTCGATGCATTCGATTTTTGATTACCGACGATGCGTCACAACTACTCCTGCACGGTGCGCGCGCGCGTTTCCTTCGAAAGCAGCGCTCGGAGCCGATAATAACGTCGCCGACCAAAAACAATGTAAGTGCGCGCGGAGGACAACGGCGAGGTCAGAGCGGGAATCGGCGCGTCCCTTGGCCCGTCGGCGCCTCGCCCACCTCCGCGTGCCCCCATCCCCATCCACCGCTCGAGGGCGTGGGCGCGCTCGGCTCTCTGCGTGCGTGTGCGTGCCTGAGCACCTTTTCTCTCCTTCTTCTCCTTTTCATTAACGGGACCGCGCCCGTGAACTCGAGACCGGTGCCCGCGAATAAGTAACGCTCGGCCGGAATGGCTTTTTACGACTCGATTAGGTTCCGTCCTGCTGAAATACCTCGAAAGAGGATTGGTTTTTTCTCGTAATACAAACTTCTTCTTTTACGAGCTGCACACGAGCGAGTCGCCAGCGTCAGAACACGTCAGTCGGGCGCTTGCCGACGCAAATGATCCGTATATTTTCACGAGCGACTCGCGCAAACTGCAGCGCCAGATGCGACTGGACACTCGCTGCACGAGTCGCGAGTACTCGCCTGAGACGACAAATGCAAAACACTCGGTTGCGCACCGCGCGCACTTACATTTTACTCGCTACTACTCCTTGCGATAATAGAGCTAATAACGATAATTAGGGCGATAACGATACGCGGAAGGGACGCGGCGATTAAAACGACGCTTATCTTAATCTGCGTCGTTATCGAAAAATGCCCCCCTCGTCGCCGGTAACGAGGCTCGTTATTGGCGCTATTAATTGCGGAAGGCATTAGCCGAAAACAAAAGTAAAACTCGGAGGTTGGGAAAAACGGCCTCATCCTCCTCCTCGGGGACTTCACTTTCATCGGCGGAAGCCAACCCGCTTTCCTCCTGCAGCCGTGCCGCTTCAGATTTCTCTATTTAAAATCGGAAATTGCTCGGTCCTCCGCGGCGGCAGCACCAGCAGAGTAGCGCCGATACGATAATAAAGCGGCGACAACGAGGCGCGCGAAAAATAATAAATCGCGGGAGGAACGAGCGGCGTACCTAGTTATGGTTGATAAACACGTCAACTCGAGCCACATTAGCTTTGGCGTGCGCGTGGAAAGTCGCCCCCGTAGGCGCGTTTGCTGCCGCCGCTGCTGCTGCTGCTGCATCTTATTTGCCCGGGGACGATTATTAGCGGAGCCGCGAAGAAACGCGCCACGCGTTCGGGCGCCGCCGCTTCGCACGGGCCGGGGGCTTTTTTCACGCACGCGCGCACACACGCGCACGGACATTGTGCCCGCCGAGAAAGTATTTCGATGAGAACCGCGCGGACGGACAGTCGCGTTCGGCTCTTTTCGCGCGCGCGCGGCTGCAATGCACATGCGCGATCTTTCTTTTTCAGTAGGCCCGCGCGAGACTCGCCGACGAAGCCACGGGCGAAAGTCTTTTTAACGCTAACGCGTTTTTTGCAACGAGGCACTTTGGTTTTACAATGTCCTTAATGGGCAATGCATAATTAAGCACCGTTTTCATTTCCATTTCCATCTGCCGAAGCATCTCGCGCTCGACAGTAGCGCAGCTCTTATGAAACTATAAATTACAAAACGCCAGCATACATCAATGTTATATTGTCTTATTTCCCGTGTGCGTATTTGCATCGGCGCATTGCGAAATGAAACAGCCAGCTTTTCGCAAAAACATCTGGCGCTTTTATTGTTAGCGAGCACGCGATCGGCGAAAAAAATTGAGGCGACAGAATCCGCGACGCCACGCGAGCTCAGGTTTTTGCACGAAATTCAAATCCCCGTACTTTATAAGAACTATAACGAGTGCGAGGCTTTTAAATTTAGAAATTTTTAAACTCTAAATAAAGACACGCGAAAGAAACGCCGAGGGAATTATGGCTTTAACAAATCACTGACTACGAAAGCTTCGAAGCCTTGAATGATTAAACAATTCGTGCGAATGAGTAGAGCGACTGTTGCAAATTAACTACGGCATTATTCAACGAAATGCTCTCGATACAATGTTTTAAATTAGTTCGTTTGTTTTACGCATTGAGTTATGCGCTAACATTAACAATGCAAAGTGAGAAATTCGAGGCTTGAGATTTCTTTTAAATCGCACAAAGCCAGAATAATGTGTAACATCGTCGTTTATCTCCGCTAGTTTTCAACTAAATTAAAAGATATCACGTTACTCTGCATTGTCGGCACGACATTTTAGACGTAAATAAGCGAGTAAACAGCTTATTTTATGCTTTCGTCAAATTACGTACTGGCGATGCTGCACAGGAACGAATGCATGTGCCGGCGAAAAATAGGTTTGTACTCGAGTGCAATAACGTCCGATAGAAATGTCGTAAGATGTAGTCTTGCTTTGATCCTTACTCTTTAAATGTTATCAAATAATTTACAACGCTTTTTGCGCTTTATTCCGCTGCTTCGAAGCCATCACTTTTTTCATAAGCAAAAACACTTTTTGTCCGAATGGCCGAAATAGTCCAATAGTCGAATTAAATTACGCTTGAAAAATGTGCTATCAAGGCCGCCTATGAAATAAAGACGCATAATCTTGACAAGCCTTTTCAGATTTATTTCGATAAATAATAATAATAATAACAAAACCATTAAAAACTAAGCGGAAAGAACGCAACGAAGTATATCACTTTTCAACGACGAACGTATGGTTTTAATACAAATATTTAGACGGCAAGTGGGATTGTTTCACCATCGGTCACTTTTTACGATTAAACGTGTTGCCCTCCTACGCAAATGCACCTTTCGCTGAAAATATTTTGTTCGGCAGAATTTGACGAAGTGCAAGATTCACGGTCGTAAGGCTTCGCTTTAATTTTAAGACAAAATCGATAAGCATAAGCTTCGAACTTTCTAAGCGATGTGTTTCAATAACGAGGAAAAAATGTCAGCTCGATATCAAAGCAGAGCGTTGGGAAGGAAAGACTGATTAGTCGTTCCGATTCTGATATCGTGAAATCCTTTCGAATGTTTCGAACGCGCGCGAAAAAGTTAAACGCGACACGAATAAGACGCACAGAGCCATTTATCGCGGCGTGAAAAATCCAGGCCAACTGTTGGCCACTCCGTTAATAATTTTAGCGACGGGGGCACAGGTGCTTTTTTTACGTCCAATTGAGGAGCAACGCGTCGAGCGAACAACCAACAACCAGAGTGCGGAATAATACCTCGGACACGGCGAAGCTCTTAATATAAATTCTGTATCCGATCGAACACACCTCGTCCGAGTCGGCCGCAATAAGGTTAATGCATCTATGTAAATACTAATCGCGCGTGTAACGTCGTTATCGTTGTTCAGGCGCAAATGCAGTCCGTCCGTCGGTCCGTTCGCCGGATCGCAGTGTCGAGATTTAATAGGTTAATGTTTTCGGTTTCTCGCGCTCGAACTTTCACATAACATTAACAACGGCGTTACAACGGCGTTACAACGGCGTTACCGCAAGCGTAATGGACTTCCAAATTGTGCGCGGTTTTATCACGTTTTTTGCACGGGCACGCTCTTGGAGTTAACGAACCCTGGACTCGCAGGCATCAATGAAGCGAGCGAGAGGACGCACCTGCGACACACGGAATGGCGTCTGCTGCCGCGCCAACCACAACCTGAGAAAGAGGAACGCGAACTCGCCAAGCCCGATTTACGATGCCTTCTACGCGAACATCGCCCCGTCATCGTCCGGGCATATCACCGGCACGTAACTAATCCGCCGGGACAGCCTCCGCCAAGTTCAAGGCTGCCGAGAGAGAAGGAGACGGACAGGACGACCGCCGCCGCCGCCACCGCCACCGCCGCCGCAATATTGCATGGCAACCAGTTGGCGCAAGCGCAGACGGCAGCTTCTTCCACTTGGAAGCGAAAAAGTCCCTTTCTAGCTAATGGGATTTCCTAGGCCGCCGAAACCAAAAGGAACGACCTTGCCACGGAGTTCATTAATCAGCTGCCGGTGCTCGAAAAAATGAATCCTTTGTGCGGAGCGGCTTCCCCGTCGCAGTGCCGGCCCTTTTCGACTCGACGGATCTGCGGAAATTATCGGCAATCGGCTTCCACGACGACAGCGACGCAAGAGAACGCGCGTTCTAGGCTCGAGTTGATATTTCGCGAAAGCATTTTCGTTCGCGTTAAGTGGCCAGGAAGTGGAAGTTGGAACGGTCGAACGAAACCGAAAGCGAAACGTTCTTTCGGAGAATCTCTACTGCCGAACGACGACGCCGTGACGTAATAGTGCGAGTGCTCGATTACTCGAGGGCCGAGGCCCGATTTCTTAACAGTCGGAAGACGCGAATCGGTAATAAATGCTATTCTTAATAAGAGTCAGCGCGGCAACGTACCGACGATGCAAACTTTGTTTCACGGCTCAGCTTCCTCTCCTCGCCTCCTCGGTGTTACGTGCCAAGCAATGCATCTTGCGTTATATCCCGAGGATCTGCGAGCGGTGCCTGGAGGAGCCCCGGACCAACATAAATCGAGCCGCGCAGCTCCTCATTTTCTTCCCTCGGATGCCTGATCTCCTGGTTTATCGCTTCGTCCGGTGCGCGCTTTGAAACGTGAACGGATAAGAATCGCGCGCGTCGACGTCGATTTTCTCTCAGTCTTCGTTATTAATACGAAGGCACAAGCACGAGGAAGTGTAATTGAACTTTCGTCGGTTTTGACTGATTATTTTGAGCGGCGAACTGGTTCTGGCTCTGGTACGCGCGTCGCTTTGTTTTGTGTCTTTTAACCGGGATGGGGCCGGGATATTAGATTTCGCGCGTAACCTCCTTGAATTTTAATTGGATACTTAATTGTGACGGTAATAGAGCGAGTCAAGTTTGTCACCGGGTAGTCTCGCAGGCCGATCCGCGATCCGCGAGGCTGCCTCCTGATCTTTCTCTTTTACATTTGACGAAAGCGTCCGCTTCGCCACGATCGCTTGGCTCGGGCTTTAAACGGAGTCCAGGCGCAACCAGCTTCGGGCACTTTTCAAACACTGATACGGTCATTCGAACAGTTTTATCTACAAAAGTGAGCTCAGCAGCAGCCAAACTTGGGATTCTTTCGGCGTTGCTGTCCGTCAAAAGCGAATCGAACACGCTCGAGAACAGCGTTCGCCGAACAAAGCCAAGATCTGGTTGCGAAGCCAACACTTAACGCTCGACGTTTATTTTAACGCCAATCTGGTGATGAAGCACATCATTCCCTCCCTCGAAAACGCATTCGCTTTCGTTCGGCGCGAATTACCGCAGGGGGCCTCTTCTCGAGTTCCCGAGAATTGCACTACTCGACTCGGGGAATCCAGAATCGAGCGAAGCCTAACTCCGGAATTACACCGAACCCGCGTCAACGTTTCAAATGGCGTCCTCTCGAATGGCTCCGCGAAAATCCCAAGCTTTTCCTCTGAGAACAGTCGAGCAGCGAAGAGAGCCAGGGCCGAAAAAAGGGGGCAGTGCATCCCGCGCCACCGAACACAATAGCTCCCGTAGTCGAGGCTCGAGTTGGACTTTCGATTCGGCTGGCGTCCTTTGGTCGCGGCTTCCTCCCTCCTCGAGCGAGCGGCAGCAGAGAGAGAGAGAGGAGAGCCACGCGCTGCTGATGGAGAGAAACCGAGTGTTTTGATGTTCGCAGACGAATGAATGTCAGTGAAAACAGTCGTCACCGGCAACAAGTGTACCAGCGAGTTCCAATGTCAATTTGCCGTGAGAATAGAGAAAAGACTGCGAAAACCCGTTGCGCGCGTCACGCAAAAGGGGAGAGATCGGTCTGACATTGTTTCCCCTCCTCCTGGCGACGTTCTTCTTTTTTCTTGGCTCGATGGGAGGAAAATTGGAAAGCCAGAGGCAGAGGCGACAACGGCCCTGGAGGAGCATTAATCGGCACGGGCGCGCTATCGAAAGTCGATTTTCATAATCCCTGAGCGGCTGCGCGCCGGTGCGTGTGTCGACAAGAGAGGAGAGACGCCTCGGGGGACGGACGCGTCTCTCTCTCTCGGGCATCTCTCATGTTTTACGCGCCGTGATCGACGTTTGTATGGTTGATAAAGCGATGCATTTATGCGAGCGGATAATTTTTGCATCGACAAGACTTGTAAAGTAGATGCATTATTTTTAAAGCGCAACTCAAGCTCTCCGCCGCTCCGTCCGAGAAGACAAATTGCGCTCTCGCGTACCAAATGGCGAATTTCCATTTTAAAAGTGAAAACGTCCTCGCATTCTATTTCTTTCTAGTGGCATTCGCCTCAGCTTTTTTCTCCTCAAGCTCTCGTTTAAACTTTTTAACGAAACTTTATTTATCGTTGCGCCGCTCGTAATATTTCACTGATAATTATGCGACTGCGCACGCGCCTCTAGGGCACCAATGAACGATTCCTGATAAATTGCAACCCCGTTTCCCATCTTATTAATTATCGTAATCGCTGAACTTGGCGCTGGGCTATTTTACGAATATAAACCCGAGGAAACACGAGGACGGCCGTGCACTCGCATAGTCGAGCGATGCCTTGCGAAAATGGACAAAGACCACCGATATTTAGCTGAACTTTGAATTCGAAGCTCATTGATAGATTGTGTACGTTAAAAAGCAAATTTATTTCGACTCGAGTTTCTGGAAAGCGACTGCTGTGCCGCATTTAAAATTCGTAGTTTCTTCTAACCCTGTTGGTGAGTTCATCAGTATGCATGTAGTCTAAGAAAACGGAAAGTTTAAGTATTTGTACAAAGGCAACAGCAGCAGCAGCAGCAACAACAACAACAACAACGAAGAAAGATCGATGAAAGTTTCGATATGGTAAACGCCTTGATTCTCGATTTCGAGATTCGTAAAAGGCCCAACTTAATTATGCGTAAAAAATAAATTATAGCTTCAACGCAAAACTGCACGACGTCACTCTAGAGATCTAAAAATCTGCACGTTACAAGTACGAAGAGTCAAAAGAACCTATTTGTTTTCACTTTTAGTACGTGGAATCGATAAAAGACACACAACCGTAAGCAGCATTTTCTAAATTGTACGTTAATTTACTCGCGCGTATACGAAGCTTGCAACGGCTGAACAAGATTTTAGTTAATTTTAAATACTTCAGTTGGAGGCATTATTTGTTTGCTTATTTATTCGCTACACGAAACAATAGTTTTACAATTGCGTCCAACTATTTAGAATGAAAATATAAAAATTTTACTAGAGCCGAAGAGTAATTAAAATATTCAGTGCGTCACGAAAGAAAGGAAAATTTTTTTTACATTTCTTTTTTAACTGCCGAATGCTTTGCTTAATCTTTTGCAAGTATATTAAATCGAGTTCGTAAATATTTTTACAATTCCTAGAACAATTGCGGCGTCTGAAAAATATCGATGTCACAAGTATAAGCTGAAAACGACATTTCGCTTTTCATTTCTTCGTTCCGGTTTAGCTAAACACGAATCGATATTATTTTAATGAAAGTTTTATACAAATGACAAAACAACACTAATAATAATAAACGTAAATATAATTAGACGGACGATTATAGGAAGGAAAATAAAAATTAGGAATAATACCTTTTTTCTGTATAATGAAATTTATGGACGATTTAAATTGCATATTTCGTTTCACTCGTAGCGTGCATTGCAATCACTTAGTGTTTTCTAATTTTCTCCATTTTTAATTACCAGTTAGTTTGAGAAGTGCTACGCAATCCACAGTTGATATCCAGATGAAATTTACAAAATGAGTCGACGAATTAGAGAATTTTACCGCGATCGAAAAAGATTTCTTTCTCCTCGGCGACGCCATGACCAATAGACGTCCTTGAAAGAAACCAGATGGACACTGGCAGTTACGGGAAAAGTGCGGTTTTGGTGCATTTTGCGAATCAAGATCGCTCGCGATGCGAAAATATTGGCAAAAGCCCGAGCGAATTACTCTGGAACGGTGGCAGGCGTGTCTCTTAAAAAATTAACGCGCGAAAAGCGTCGGTCAATTTTCTTCCCTAGAGCAGCTGGAGCCGCCATAAAATCAAAAGTGGACTCGCGGAATGCGTTTCCTCCGAAACTCCCCGAGGAAGCGACGCCTTGCACTTTCTACGAGAAAAGCGCCTCGGTAATGTCTTCCAGCGAGGCTCCAGAGAAAAAGCCGGCCGATAAAGGCTCGCTCGCGTTAATCATGCCAAATGAGGCCCGAATCGGCCCAAGTCCCGCCGCGACGTTTTCATTTTTTTCGACGGCGTGCCGCGCGAAATAATTATGGCGAAACGGCTCACCTGCGGAGGCGCACGAGCACTGCACTCCCGAGGCTCGTTAATGCAAACTATTCCTGAATTCTCGTTAAGATTCCGAGGATGTCACTTGGTTATTGTATCCTCGATTGAAGGTCTGCGGTGGGTTTCCGCTCGATCCCATTCCGCCGCCGACCTTCGTTTACTCGCGAGGCTTTCGTTCGCTCGGCCGGCATTAGAAGAAACGTTCTCTCTCACTCGGTGCATTGCCGCGGCACACGGGCTTAGGAAATCCAAATTCCACGAGGCCAAGTTCTCGAAAATCAGTTGATAGCAAGATTTTCAGGAATCCCATATGAATTACTGTTCGCGAGGTCTCGTCCATTTCCCGTCTATTGGGAATTTTTGTGTTTTATTTAGCAAGCAACTGCCGACGTGATATCCCTCCTCTCCTCTCTCTCTCTCTCTCTCTATCGCAACGTTTTTCAGAATAAATAATCCTCGTGCTGCGCGTTAAACTACAATTTCACTTTTTTCACTCGTGCTCGAGTGCAAACAAAACTTGCGTACAAATTTTCATCCTCGCACAGTTCACTTGGAAAGCTCGAAATAAAATCCAATTATCGGCAATTTTTATGCAGTTTGCAGACGATTGAAGAACATGTTTTGCCTTATCGCTGTAATTACTCGTTGAACAAATATATAATGTAAAAATACAGTGGAAACACCTAAACTGCTTGGTGCATTAATTAATTTAGAGACGTTCAACTCGACGCTAAAACTGGCGAATAAAATGCGAATAAATTTAGGCTCTTTGGATTTATGCAAAACATCAAAACAATTCAAACATTTGCTTTTTAGATTTAAACGAAATCTCCCCGCGTTTGATCAGGAATTCACGTTAAGAAATCAAATTTTTGTCACGTTTATCGATTTGTGGATTTGATTTGTTTGTTTACAATACATTTAAAAAACTTTTTTACTTTTAAGACGCCGTCGACACTTTACATACGAAGAACTTAATTATTCCAAGCTAATGCCAGTGTGCAGCAAACAAGTATACTTTTTCCTTGTTCAGACTATTTAGTCGCAAACTTAATTTAATATTATTGAAGTAACGTAAATGCATTATTAAGGTATTTCTAAGCAATTTAAAAGCATCGCTTTATAATAACTTTAAAAACTTTAACTCAAAACGATTCGAGAATCAAGATAACAAAACTTCTAACAGCTAAAAAAGCGTCGAATTCCAAATCAGAAAAACAACTTTGTACAATTGCTTGCGCAACTTGTAAAACTCACAACAAATTAATATCTCCGGTAGGAGGAATTAATGATAGTGCGCGTAACGAATGCATTTGACGGATAATTCACAACGACATTAAGAGACGATTTACGAAAATAACATCACTTGCGATTTGAAGTTTGAAACAAATGCGGTCGTCCATAACTCGCTGACATTCGTCAATACGAAAGCTGCGAGCGTCTGTGCGCTTCTGTGAATCGGCACTGCACGAGCTTAACACTGGAGTTGTTATTCGCTCGAAAATCCGATTACAACGAAATATTCGACCATCCAATTAATAATCGAGCGAATCAAGAAGCTGACTTACGAAAAGACGTAAAAATCGATGGCCCGTGGGTAGGCGGCGCCGACACCAATGGATCCGCGCGAACAAGAGCAAATTACCGCTCTAGCGTGATTAACGCAACCTTAATGGGGGATCCAAAAGAGAGCGAGAGGAAGCCACGAGTCATTGACTCGACCCGTTGCACCTTTATCGACATTCCCCAGCCGCGCGCTGCACTTTATCAACGATCGAGCGGCTTTTAAACGCACGCCGTCGCATCCCCCCGAGCAGCGGCGTTTGCCCGCGTGCATCTTCTTTCCTCGGCGCAAAGGAGGAGGAAAAATGCGGGAGCGAGAAAATACGAGGCCAGTCGGCGCGTATATCGGGAAGTTTTTTTTGCGCGCAACTCCCATCGCGGCGAAATCCATAAGGCGATGGGAGGAGGAGATTAGCGGGAGCGATACGTCGCGCGAGTGGGGCAGGTTTGCATTAAGCGATCACGAGGCGGAGCGCACCGAGATATGCAAGGAGAGGCGCGCCAGAGACAAATGAAGGAAACGCGTGCGAGGCGACGGAGAAAAACACAGCGAAGATGAAAAGTTAAGAGGCGAGAAATTTGCTGCCCGAGGCAACGAGAGCAACAACGCGCGACGTTTTATATCGACACCGAGCCACACTCGCTCCTGTCCCTTGCGCTCCCAACTAATGAGATTACTTTTATTAATTGTTAAATGGGACTTGTAAATCATCCTCCGGAGGAGAGAGCAGGACGACATTCCTCTCCTCCGCTCCTTCTGTTCGCGGCCGCTCGTGCGTGTGCGTGCGCTTGCATTTACGGGTTGATTAATAAGATCGGAGGTACGGGGATTTCGACAAGACTTGAGAAGAGGTTTTTCATGTAGCAAATTATGAAGTTCGAAGAGCATAAATCATTCTAATGGGTCCCGGTATTTCATCCGCCTTCTAACCAGCCATTGTGCCCAACTGCAAAGCAAAGCTCGACGACGGCTCGTACCTAAAGTTAAAAACGAGCAATAACGAAATAAAAGACGATTCCATTCCGGCCGGAACTTGAGATTTTTCTCTCGGGACGAGACTCTATTATTCAGATTTACGAACTGCGCTTGCTGGGCTTTGCACCGAGACTCGTGTCTTTGACGTCACGTTGTTTCAGTGCACGAGATCGAACATCCGCACATTTCCAGCGTATCTATCGTAACAACGATTTTTCAAGGCGGAAAAGGTGAGTACACAACGATACCGTAAGTGCATCTGCATTCGAAACGAGGCGCGCGCGCGCGCAATTAGAGAAAAATGAGTCGCACTACATTGAGAGAGACCGAGTGTACGAGCATGCCTCGGCAAGATTGATTAGGTAATAATTACGAGTCCGTAGTTGCTGGAAAAACGCGAAACTCACTTAACATGTTTCATTTTAAATAAATACTAGTTCCGACATTTTGTTATCAGCGCCGAACGATTACAAATTTTTATTGTACTCTCGAAAAGTAATAAGAATCAGATAGTTGGATGACAAACGACTTTTAGCCCATGCGTATGATTGCACGTAGCCGATAGAGCTTGTTATTTAAATAGCAATAATAACGAGGGTTAAAGATTTTAGTTCTAAGCCCATTATTATGTTTAGCATCGATATTAGATTACAATGATGTCATCGCGTTGTTCCATATCACCAAACATAATACAACATTACGCTAGCTTATTTTCTTTATGCTACAATCGAACCGAAGAATCAGAAACTGATATGTTTATATGTTTTCTCCGTGTCTTATCGAAGAAATGTACGAGCAGTGTATAAGATTTTATTATGTTTGAAATTTCAATACATAATAATTGTGCAAATATCATAGTGTACTTTTCTCGCAACTTCTTTCTAAAACGTTTATAAATACCGAAGAAAATAAAGGCCGTGAATTCGAAGAAACAAAAATCTGTGGCGCAGAACAACGGCAAAAAAATACATTACCCTCTGCTCTGTCCGACTCTCGTGCACGAGGTAGAGAGAGAGAGAGTGTGTGCGTGTGTGTGCGCGGAGTAGAGTAGATGGGAAAGTCTGGACGGCGCAGGCGCGATAAATCGTTTTAGCCATCATAAATCAAAGCGAGATCTAATGGAATATATCCTGCAAACTATACGACTGCCCATATAGAACCATTTTATATCAAGAGAGAAAAGAGGGACCTGACGAGTCGCATCGCGCGCATACGATATTCATGCGTTTGGTGCATGTGTGCCGTGACCTTCGTGAGCGATCCGTGCGCGCGGATGAGCCACCAGCACCAGCACCGCTGATATCCGTACAATGAAATATAAATGTGATGTCGCCGCGGCTTTCCGGCGGCTCAAATCGCTCGCAATGATCTCCGAGATATTCGAGCCAGAGATCGCACCGGTGGATGCGATCGCGGCGGATCACGTGGCCTCGGGGGGTCCTTGCAACTTCTTCATTCGTCCGCGCCTGGACACCGACCGCGATCCCTGTTTTGTCGGCATCGGTATCCAAGTGATAATGCAATAGTTTGAGGCGCTGGCGGGCGTTTGATGTCGAGAGCGCGAAATACAAATTTGAAGCTCTTCTCGAACGACAATTGCTTGACGACTCGCGCGTAACGAGAGTGAAATTGAAACTTACGTCACCCGCGTGAACGTTTCGTAAAAGATTTCGCATCTTTGCCAATGCAGTGTCGAGGTGCAAGGCGTCGGAAGAATATTGAATTTTCGAAAAAAGTGTTGCGTCGGTAAATAAAGCCCTTAGCAACGAAGAAATAGTTTTAAAAATATTTTTTTAAACACTAAACCCATTTGTCTGATTGTTGCGAACCAACCCAAACCTTCATATTTATTATTGCGTTTTTCTCTTGGACGTTCTAATGCATTTCTTTGCTCATTTTCCATTCGAATAGTGCGTTGTTAAATTTCTCTCTAGAAATTTAAATTTCACCTCGATATTGGCTTCTTAATTTAAAAAGAGCCGATAAAGAAATCCCGTTCGAATTGTGACCCGAAACTCGTTTCAAATTGACTCATATTTATTTTACGTAACGTAATTGTATTAAAAATTAATATGAGTCTAGCCTGTTTGTTGAGAAAAAAAAAATGCGCGTAACAAAAACAATAAAATGCTTGAGATTTAATTCGAGTTTTCTCGATTGCAACATCGCGCATTAACTTATCCTTACTTAATATGATTTAGAAAATTACAAGTATTTACGAAATTCCATTATTTTTACAATTTTGTATCATTAGCGATACTTTTGAGAAAACAGGTATAACGCAGTAATGTGCATTTAATTTTAATTCTTATTTCGCAGAATGTAACTCGTACAATACGAAAAACACGAAATTATCAGCTTCATTTTTGCGAATAATTATTCAAACGAGTTTATGGCTTGATGATACAACATTAAAGTGGTTAATACGGCTGTTAGGTCTCGTAAGCATAACCTTTACGATCGCACTTTAAAATTCGATTGTTCGCTCTTAAAAATAAAATATGCGTTGTGTCACTTTCATTGCATTATATTGCTTTTAGCAAAATAAACTGTATTTTATTTACGATTCTTCTCCGGAATTTCTTTGTGACACCTGTATTGTCTATGTGGTGGAACTCGAGCGCGCGCATTTTCAACTTCTTGATATATGCTTCATTTTACGACGCTTAAAAATGTAAGACTGTATGTAGAAAAAGCATATAGAAATGTATAAGAATGGTTATAAAGTGAAGTAACGGTACTTGGGTTTTGTGCACACACACACACACGTGTGCTAAGCTGCGACCGCGTGCCAATTAATAATTGATATTTTCACGAACTGGCGAGTGAGCGATCGTTGCCCGTTTTTCGACAGCCGATAAGAAAGAGAAATCGAAGCAACGATTTTGCCGCGCATCGTTGCGAGTCTAGGCGTCAGCTTATCGCGGTCGCCTGCTAGTCCAGTAGCACGTACGCGCGGCAATACAATTTTTTAATCAAAAAACAATCATGGAAATGGAGCGGCGCATTAAGCCCCTGCGACTCATCCGCGCAAAATCAAGATTCGTTAAGCAAACGTACGCGTGAAACGGTCGCACGATCGTCGCGCTGCGTTTTTCGCATCAAGCGGGTTGTTGGAGCTCGTTGAAAGTATGACTCGATGAATTGAAAGATTTCACTACTGTAAACGCGCATAAGTATATGTATTTATATAGTGAAATCGTGGGCACACACGTATATTTAAACTGTTTCTGTACACGGGAGTTTTTTTAAAAAGTCGACAAAAATTTTAAATTGCAGAAAGAGTGAGCGAGCGAGCGAGCGAGCGAGAGGTGCAGGAGAGAACTGCAGAATGCAGGAGAAAATGATTTACGTTTGATTCCTGTAGCGGAAAAATCATCCTAACATGCGGCATTAGAAATCGAAGAATCACGATTAAAAAAAGGCGCATGGAAAAGTTACACGAACACAGCCACACACACACACGCGCGCGCGTGCTTGCAACGTAGCTGCGTTAAAATGTGTTGCAAGTATACTTGTACGCGTTGTTGGACGATATCCTTGTACTATTTTTCTTGCCATCGGCACTTTATTTTTTATTCTCCCGTGTAATTTCCAAGCGCACATTTATAAATAATTCACCTCAAAATATTCATGCTTATTTACAGTTTGTGTCATGCACATTTAATTTTGTTGTGCTCCTATGTAATCTTCTTTAAATAGCTATTCAAAATACTTGATGTCTGCATGAGCACGAGATTTATAATCATTATTAGCCCACTGATACACAAGAGATATCCTTTTGTCATCATCGTCATCGCTTAATCTTTTTCCCTCCTGATAAAATTATTTATTAAAACTTCGTGACCGTATAAGGACGCAGAAGCTCGATTCAAAATAAGTTTAAGGAAATTCTCAGGAACGTCAGTCGTGGTATTGACACACATTTCTCAAAAACCACCGTGAAATTATAAAAAAAATTTCAATTATATAATCTGTTTTTAAAAGCGACTTTTAAACCGCTTATGACCGTTTTGTTTAGTGTAGAAATATTGGGAAATGCAAGATCATTTTTACACATTTCGTGAAACAACACTCGTAAGAATAAGTACTTATTATGCATGAAAAGAACTCGTATCATACTGACGCGTTAAAAAGTGTTCAAAAATCGCGTAAAACGACTAAAAAATTTAGCATCGACAATTTTGTTTGCAGTACACGAGAACTTTATTCGTTAGTGAAAATCGGCACGGAGTGAACCTTTAATAACCGTTATTTAATATCAATGCTTGGTCTCTTTGACATTCGTCGTTCCTTCTTTTTTCCAATGCGTTTTTTGCACACGCATGGGCCAATGTTGCGCGTGTGCGGTGCGCAATTCCATGCACACGCCCGCAGTCGTGCAAAGGTATGGCGAATATCGGCGCATCGAAGGATATTACACGCGACTGCATGGTTACGCAAATTACGCAAGCAAAAATATAATAAGCAGACTTTTAAAAGAACCTCCGACTTGATGCGCGATTCAACTCCTTCAAGGAAGAAAAAAGATTGCCGCCGAGAAGAAATTTGACGGACCTTTTGTAGCGTGCGAGTATGTATCGGAAGGATAATAATAACGATAATAAAAAAAGAGCGCGACTTTCCAAAAGAGAAAGAAGCCGAGCGAAACAAAATTATTCGCGGTGACGACGTGTTTTTTCAGCGAAGAAAAAGAAGAAGAAAAGTTACGCGACTTTTATCGTTTAAGAGCCTTTGCAAAAAAGTAGATGCGCTTTAGTGCAAGCGTCACAAGTGCACCAAGTGTGCATGTGGCAACGGGCAAGAAAGTGTTTCGGCCAATATAAAATAGCCAACGCACACTTTGATCGAAAAACGTCAGCCTCGTTGCGCTTCGCGTAAAAAGGCTCTCGCGACAAATTTTCATATCAAAATACAATTTTACCGTAGCGAACGTCACTTCAGTATTCGCTCGGAGTCTCCTACGCGATAGAGTAAATTTATACAAACGCACTGTACCAAAATATGCCGTAAAGAGCACCATTATGCTACGAATAGACAAGCTGCACTCCTTTAAAACGAATAGCTTACTTTTAAAATCGAGCCGAGACACCAAAGGTGCGAAAGCTCTTTTTCCTTAAACAAAAATCCATCCGAAGGAGATTAATGTTTATAAACAATATCTTAGGAAAACGTAACGAGTTACGTAAAATATAATGTTTAATATTTACGTTCGAAGCGCATTGCCTAACGTTAAAGAAATATCATTTAGAAATCGTACGTGTGAATCGAAAAGTAAACCAAACGTATCAGAAAGAGAGACTCGCTACTTACTCTTCCATTTTACACTTCGTTCTCGAAAAAAGACATTTATCATTTGTCATAAAACAATATAGCTCGTGAATAATGTCTCGAGCCGACGCTTTACGCTCCGGAAAAATTACTCGCCCGGAAATTCGGCAAATACAAAGCGCTAGCAGCAACTTTCCAGCGGCTCGTAAAAGGCGCCTCGCGCGCGGCCATTAAAGTACGGAATTGCAAGATTCGCTAGCGCCAACGACGAATTCGGCAAAATATCCAGCCGCGAAGCAAATGCGCGATCAGCAACTCGCCGGAAAGATTAAGGACCCCCTTCTCCTCCCACCCAAAGTCGCGTGGACGTCCATTCGCGTTATGCAAGATCTTATGGATAATAATGCAAGAGAATCGCCGCCGCGGCCAGTCGTTGAACTTACGTAAGCGCGAGCAGTTTCGTTTCGCAGCCGTCGACGAGTTTTCGTATTGCGCGCGGGATGACGTTTCCTATTCTGGCGGAAGAGCGTCGGTCGCGAAACGCGCCCCTGAAAAATCGAACGCACCTCGAGTTGCGTAACGGTGACTTCAGAAATCCTCTCGCTCCTCGCACGTTTTTGCCTCGAAAGTGCGAGATTGTTTTTTACGCAGTTTACTGCTAATTTCGGCGCTCCCGTGGGCATCGAAACGAGCTTAGCTGCCCTTCATCGCGCTCTTTTAATTAACGTTACGCTTTTGCCGCTTCCCAGCTGCTGAAAAAACTATTCAATTTCGGCGCAACGATCTCCTCGGTTTTTTATCTACTCTTCTCTTATAATAAGTTATGATTTTTTGCTCGCTCTCGGTGGCGCATTCGGTACTTTCGGCAAGGGCTAGTAAATAAAAACTTTGACACGCGCGTTGCGGCAAATCGAGATCGTTGAAAATTAATTAAAAGATCCAAGTTACCAAATGGGCTTGAGAAAATCAACCAATTGTAGGTATATTGCGCATTAAAGAACAATACAAATGTGCAATTTATTACAATTGGCTAATTGAACTTTGGCAGAAATGTAAGCTTCGACTTTTACTTTAATCCCGAATAAATGCAGCCGACGGAATCCTAAAATATCTCTTCCTACGCTTCAACTTATCTCAACTTTTTTGCGATTTTAGCGAACTTTGTAACTACTTTTATTTATTTTTATAACTTACTACTTAATTGCCTTATCCTTGAATTCGATGAAAATCAAAATGATGTACTCACCTGAAATAAAAATGAGTAATGATTAGATAAAAGTATTGAAAACTTCAGTTATTAGAAATAAATTCAATAAAGTCATGTACACGTACGCGTGTACGTTGTAATAAATGCAAAATATTTTAGAATTAGACAACCATCGACATTCGATAGTACGCCGACATTTTTACGGAGTTATCAGATGAAACGCAGAGATAACGATATAATTTTTTAATCGAAAATATTTCACAGATTGCTATCGTAACTCGTGCGTTCAATATTAAACGATAATTGAACATTAATCGTAATAATTAAATCGAATGAAAAATAAAACGCGGGTTCCTCGAGTGAACATTCCGTTTTACGTTTCTCCCTATTTCCACAAAACGTTAAACGCGATTCTACTCAAGTAACTCTTTCGGCGAGTCGAGATTAGTATTTAAAAAAAATCGAAATTTATGGTGAATTATGTTGAGGATAGGATCGGGAAAAATTGCGAAACGAGTCATCGATGCAATAGAGGTTAAAAATATTAAAAATACTTTAACGTCCCGCATACTTCCATAAATTAAAAATTAGCACCTATTTCAATACAATCGACGCGTAATTGTAATATTTATCTTACAAAAGCTTGTAATAGTGTGGATCCGATAATGGAATATCGCAACCGTCTACGCTTTAAAGATAGAGTTTAGCGGCGCGCATAAAAAAACAACCGAGTTTGTTGTTATAATTTCCCGGGATGATTTTAACAGCAGTGCAATAAGCTTTCATCAGTGCTTTGAAAATTATACATCGTTAAAATAAATTAAAATAAAAGCAGACATCAGGCATAAAAGTTCCTGCGTAACGAACGTCGTTTAACGATGCGCGAGTTGCGTTTTAAAAAATTTTCCAGTTATTAAATATTTTTACGCCGCGCGCACGAGTTCTAAAAAATGGAAAATATTAATAACTGCCGGACGGCTAATTATCATACGTGGCATCCTGCAATTTTTAGATCGCAATATTCCTTGAATTCAAATGAGCGAGTAACAGTACGCGAGCATCGCAGCACCGCGTCTTTGCACAACGCCGAGTTTTTTTTTAAGCAATCTTTTAAGCGCTCTTTTTACGCGGCTATCGCTCGGTACTCGCCATTTTCACCACCGCGAACCTCCGCTCGACACTGCAAAAAGCTGCGAGCAATAGCGAGAGACAATTTTCAAAAGTCCGATCGGTTCCCGTCGCGCGCGAATCGCGAGTAAGCGATCTCGGGCGATGTTTAATAGCGGCCCGTTATCGTTTACACTCAATTCGAGCTGCAATCGAAGAAGCGCGCGAATTCCAGGGCATAAATAAAATAAAGGCATTAGTCGGGCGGAGCTCTTAAACGGTCACTCGCAGAAAATGATATAAACGCGCGTGCAATAAACCGCGAGAGGACGGAAACGACGGAGAGAAAGAGCAAATATACGAGACAGGAGGGACGCCACGGAGCGTGAAAGCCAAAGCGATGGGGTATAAATGTGCAGCAGCAGCAGCCGCGCACGCGTGTGGGTACGTGCGTGTATAAATCTGCTCGGGTTTTTTCCCGCTCGCGCCCGTCCAATCGAATATATACCCTCTTGCACTCGCCAATCCGAGAAAGTATGCGCGCGCACCGGCTAGAGTGTACAGTCTCGTGCGAAAATAAGCAAACGGGCCGGATTTCGAAACTCGATCGAGTTTGCGAAAAATCGATGCCCCGGCCCCGGGGACACGTACGGACCTTGAAACGGCTCCCCCAAGGATTCCTCGGGCTCGCCTAACGACCTTATTCATTCAGCGGCCTATTGACTTTGCACGCCCGCACCCCTCGTGCATTTCCCAGGTGCGAATGTCGCGCGATTACGCGTGCCTAGGCTGGATACGACGACGCCCTCTTGGTCGAAATGTTCCTGGCTCGCGGACCAATGAAAACGGAAACTCGCGGGTGGCAAAAGAAATCTCAACGGCAACGACTGTCTTCCCGTCGGTCGATATTCGTTGAGCACCTGTCCGAGCACTTGCGCGCGCTTCCGAGAGCGAAACTTTGCACCACCTCCACTCGGTTTTGAATCAAGACGTCGGTTTGCTGCCGCGCGGATCGTTCGGATTTCCTTTTATCCCATTGTGCTGCGGCGTCGACGACAATGTACACGCGCACTCCTCCTAAAATAGTACCCGAGGACAGCAATGATATTTCACCATTAATAAATGAGATAATTAACCCGTGCAAACAATCGCGGTCGTTATTCAAAGCCAGTCTTGACAAATGGCGCCTACCAAATTCAATAAAGCGTAGCTTGACTCGATTCAGGAACGTCGCGTTAAAAGAAATCTCGGTCGTTACTCTAACCTGGAACACTTGCGAATATCTGCGAATATTTAGAAGCCATTAAACGAGCCAACGCGCCAAAAGAAGTTGTTGTAAGCTCTTTTAGCGCGCGCGTTTTGTTGCGTGGGCGCGCAAACGCAGTCGTACGCAGCGCAGAACCAGATGAACGAGTGAGTCGAGTTTTGAAAATTTGCATGTTCCCGCGGTACGTTGGAGGAATTCGATGCCTGCATTTCTGGCGATTCGCGCGGACCTTTCACATCGCGTCGCTAACCTTTCCACCGCCACATAACAATAGGAGAACATCAACTTTTGCGGCCGAGCGTGTCCGATAAATAAATCTCTCCGAGTGGATTTTCGCCGGATCCACGGAAGAGATTAGAGAGCCAGACTCTCCGGCCGGGAGATACGTTCGATAAATTATAAATGCCCGGGGCCATTTTCAGTACATGATTTGATCGGACACTTAAAAATTTGATGCTTGAAAAATTGCCGACGTCGAACGAGTTGGAATTTCGCGGAAACCGTGCCGTCGAGCAGGAATGTAGCGCCGCCAATTTACAATTCCCCATAATGTACCTAAAGCATCAATTTTAAATAGCTTTCTTCGTATTATTCCCATTGAATTTATAACTGAAATCTGTGGAAAGCTACGACGCAAAGGCAAACATTCGAGCAAATGCTCGAAATTAACATAATTTAAGGTAATAATCGAGCAGCTCCAACTTTCTAATCCAGATTTTTTAACGATTGCCGCCATTGTTACGAGTACTTTTTCGAGCGCGGGCTTCGTTATTAGAGGCGTTGTGTGTGCGTGTGTTTGGCGCGGGTGTCGAGTAACGTTAGGAGCGCCTGGAAAATTCCGGATTATTAAAGCTCGAAGGCGCCCCCTTGCGTAATTGCGCCCTTTTTGTCTCTCGCCTCCTCCCTCCATCCTTTCGAGGCATAAAGCGCAATTTTACTCGTAATTCGCCGTGACAAATTTAGCGGTTACAAGCAGCAGCGGGGAGCAGAGTAAGAAAGAGCGTAATTGAATAATAAAATTGAAATACGGCTGAGCCGGAGGAAGTGCGTTAGGATTTCGGCGATGGACGTTTAGCCGGTGCACGCGTGCCTCGTCTTTGGGTGCGATCGCAGAAGCTCCCCCCGGGGGTGGGGAGAAAGAGGAAAAAACGCATTATTGAACCGATGCGCTCCTGCGTCTTTCGTCTTTCGCTCGTCCCGGCGTAAGCTCTTGGGAGAAGAGGAACGCGACGGCCCGGAGGACCAGTTTTTTCCGATAAACCACTTTTTGTAGGTTTTGCGCGAAACCGAAGCCAACGTCGTTTCATCATCCCCGAGAATCGTGGATTGGACGTGGAGAGGCTTGATCATCGTGCCAAGCGCGCGTGGTTCCATCAGTTTTAAACGGCGAACTCTTGACTCGCAGCCGTGGCGCGAGTCGCTGTTGTTGCTCTGGTTACTTTTAGCTGGGGACGTCGGGGAATTCCGCGATTCGCTTTTATTTCGCGCAGCCGATACCAGAGTCTATGCGCGCGCTTGTGCGCCTAATTTATTTCCAGTGCTCGGACGTTCGCAATCGCTGGCCGCCGTTTGCGAAGCTATAATTAGATATTCGAATGTACGAGGAAATGCTGAATTAGAAGCGTTCAAGGGGAATTCGCTCGCGAAGTTGATGTTAAGGGCTGTTGTATAAGCGCGTCGTTAACCGATTTCCGTCGGTTTTCGTCGGTATTGAAGCTAACGAGTTCACCTGCTTTGCTCACTTTCATCAGTTCACTCCAATTATTGTGATTGATTCCATGATTGAGCAACAGTTGCGTTTTTAAAGGCACTATTGTCGCGATAAAATTAATTTAGATACAACTGTTTTACAATAAATTACTCTCCCTGGATCTTCGCACCAAACGAGCTTTTTTATCCACTTTTCTTAAAGAGAAGGTCAACCACTGCTTCCAATGCAATTGACTTCAGGTTTTCCGAATATTTTCCGACATCTCAAATTATAGAATGAGTGTAGAAAAAAGCCAATATCGAGATTATCTTTAAAATTATTGTCGCTTGAAAAAGAATCCGTTCGATTAAAAAGGCAACGAATCTCCTAAGTTTCTTCAAAGGCTGCGCCCGAACTCGATTCGTACGTATTAAGTTGTTTTCTTACACTCATAAAGGATTTACACTATTTTATGTTCAGAATTAAATGGGGTGCAATTTATCGATGTTGCATTTTAACGCGCATATTAATAAAATTAATTAGCCATTGACGATTATCACCGTCCTGATGAACTTGGCGGCTTTTTGATCGACGATATTTGAGTTTTTCTAAATAATCGATCGGCCAGAATTCGCATTAGCAAAATCAATTATTTTCCAATGAATTATGAAATACGTACACGCAATAGTGTTCCAAGAGTTTTTTAAAAAATCTTGTTTTTATCGGCCACGAGCTTTTCTGCATACTAATATCGTCAATATTTTAACGTCACATTTATATTTTGCTTACGTAACCCGCAACGATTACCCACCCGCACTCCGTCAGTTCAATTATAAACGAAAGTAATAACGAGCGTCGAGTGGAAAAGTTATATTTCGAAATAATTGTCGATAAATTAAGCTAAAAACTATTGTTTCGCAATTGATTTCGTATCGCCAAAACGAGGGTAAGGTCGGGCAAATTCAAGGCTAAAAGAAATTTAGATCTGGAAAACTGAAACGGGGCGTCGAACCCAAGCGTTTGCCACAATTTCCGACTATGCTACGATTATTTTTACCGGATAATCCGCGTGAATTGCCGGCCTTTGCATTTTTGCGAGCGCGAGCAGAGAAATGTTGCGATCGATATTTCCGGAGTCGATAATTCAGCAGCGGAAGCTCCGGAGATCCGCGATCTCAGCACGCAGCGAGTATTTGGTAGGCAGGCACTTGGACGCGTCTTTATCGGCCCCAAGGAGAAACAAGATAGACGGATAAAGAGAGCGACGGAGGAACGGTAGTTTAGAGCTTCCAGAGGCACTACTAGGCGTCAAATATTTGCACTGATCCCGATAACAGATAAGGCCGTAACGGATAAGCGTCTTTTTCACTCGCTGGATGCGCGATATTTGGATAGACGCGCGCGCGCGCGGCCGAGAAAACACCAGACTCGCTCCCCTTCTGCAGGTGTATCTCGACCACTTCTGCCACGACATTTACGTCACCAGCTACCGTCAACAACATCAAATTTATGAAATTCGGCTTTTTATCGGATCCTCGGCCTTGACGCGACGCGACGTCAAGCGGCGATTGTAAATAATGTTTCTCTTCAATGGCTCTAATTGGATTATTCGAGCAAAAAAGCTCGAGTCGTAATGACGAGTCACAGCCGGAGGAGGACAGCATTCGTCGTTCGTCATTATTATGTACGACTTATTAAAAGTGCGATGAAACAGCGACCGAACGCGAGCAAATGGACGTCGGCGTTAAATTTGACTGGCGATGTGCTGCCGACCATTCGCGCTCCGATGGACATCGTCTCGAACCTTTTTCCACCGCGAGTCGGCGAAAGTTCCTTGGCCGGGAATCGGCGCTCGACTGCGCCAATTATTACGAAGCTTTTCTAGGAAGCGACTTCTGTCGTACTTTACTTAGCGTCCGTCCGAAAAAAGGCGGAGCGTTGTCGTAACTGTTTCGGATCGCGAAACAGCGGGCAAGAGAAGAGTCAGCGTCCTGGCGCAACTGCTGCTTAATAATCTCGAGCCCATGGGAATCCCTCGGCCTCGATGCGCTGGGCCTTATTTATCGACGATCGACGCTCCAAGAGGACACGCGACTTACCCTCTCTCCCCGCCGGCGGCCAAAACAAATACTGCGGATGCCGCCGAATGCTGGCCCAATTATGATCGCGCGGGCGGCGGACGAGAACAATAGAGAGAAAAATTGTATTGGCTACTGCTGATATTAATTTCCGCCCGAGTTTCTGCTCGTGGCTCTTCGCGGGGCCTGATTTTTTTCGCCCGTCCCTTGGCACTTGGCCGCGCGTCAAGGCGGATCTCGGACCAATGATTTCCTCGAATTGCGCGCTCGATTATTAATAGACGAAGAAAGGTAGAGCGATTTTTCCATTCCATTCGACCTTGCTGACGCGAAGCAAAGAAATTAAATAAACTGTGACACTTATCGCTAAGTACTCTTTATCACATAACCTCAATTGCTGCAAACGCGAGCTGCGAAACGAATGATCAAGGCTGAAAATTTGTCCTCGTAATCGAGTCTCGAAGCTCGAATGGTGGTCGGTGGTGCTTTGCCTCTACCAACCGCTTGTTCTGCCCGAAAGCGCTTGCTGTCAAAAATTGAACTCGGTCCTAAATGCCCAGCGACGACAACAACACAAGCAACGATCGTGGAAACGGTCTCGCGTCACTCTAGCGGCCCTGACACTCGTTCTCGATCCTGATAACGACTCGATGCAAGTGTGTTGCAGCTAACGAGGGCTGCATCTCAAGGGAAGACTCGATTCGACCGGGGAATCTTAGTTCGTACGCTAATAAGATTAAGCTGGAAAGTATGGGAGCGAGCCACGCCCGAGGCTTTAATAACTGCTACTCCGCTGCTCATCGAGTGTTTTATGGTATTTATAATGATTCCATCCGGCGCGTTATTCGTCAGCGGCACGACACGAACCGACGCCAACCAGACGGTGTTTTTCTTCGATTTCGTATAAGCAATCGTCGCATCTGAATAAATCCGATGTTTTCCAGCCTGCTTTTATGAAACATTCGTTTTTGCTAATGAAACCAATTTTCCTTGTTATTTATTTGATTGATTTAAGCTGCTGTTTACGATGCTTTAATAAGTAACGAAAGAATTTTCTGTTTGCGCGAATAGGCATCGCTAATGTCTCGACTTGGACTTTATTGACAATCTGTTTTATTCGAAAGAAAAACGTATCGGGAAAATATGTGTTTCAATATCTTGGCGTCTAATGCATTTTCCCCTCTTGATCGTTATCCAATAAATATCTCTTTACATCTTATTAAATATATTGATTTTATACTGCTAGAGTGTGAAACAAGTGTGTGTTCAAGGTTATATGCAAAAAGAAAATATTAATTGCGTAATATATAATTTATAATTGCTTACGAATTTAAAGCTTTAATTTTGTTTTTAATTTATTATGAAATGATTGCTTTGCGCGCGACTCGCAGCATTAATATTGTATAGCATTATATTTCTTTGCAGTCGGAAAGCATTTTGATTAGACGACACAAACGAACATTTTTAAGTCTATTAAATTTATTTCTTAAGAGTATTTTATATTCAAATGCTCCCAATGATTTTGAATCGATGAAATAAGGCACTTTCGTTCGTTTAAAAAATTTGCAATTATTCAAACTGTGGCATACTTTCCTTCAAGATTGTCTTCGTGTATTCGATAAAACTACCGCATGACCCATTTATTAAAAAAATCAAATGGCATCATAGCACCACAAATATTCATAAACAATACCGATGTTTCGTAAAGATAATAAGTTCATCGTTGACAAGTTTGAGGGGATGTTACGTTTATTTTTGAACCTTAACCATGAATTAATGTTTTAAAGCTTATTATCGGAACAAGCATTTTTGCACACAATATTGATCGCAACAATTAGTATCGGTTAGACACAAGTTTCCTAAAATCTTTATAAGCCTGTCATTGTCATTTTCCTCGGCCGCGTAACTTTGAATTATTATTAGCGCGTGGCGAATATAAATTTCCAATGGAAGTATGCGCGTCCACACAATTGACACAAGTACTTGAATACTGCGATCAATAATCAATAGCGCGTGAACCCATTCGTACGCTCTCAATAACAATGTATCCAATCGATGTCATTTTAATCGATCCATCATCTAAATTAAACGAAAAAATTAATCGCTCTTAAAGCAAAATAAAACATCGAGCAGAGATATGATGTAAGAGAAAATACGCTTGGACGGACAATCGTTCGCAATCGACGTGACAAATACTTATGAGAAGAAGTACGATGTGCAAGCTAATCCTCGTAGGCACTAACACCAGCTCGCGAGCTGATCAATCCATCCAGCAGATAACAATCGATTGTTATTAAAAACGAGTACAGGCAGCCGAGCAGAATCTTATCCGCGCATCTTTTCAGAATCCAGATGCTTCTTTTTGCACCAACGATGGGGATTACGGAGTGAGAGGCAGCACTGGGTTTATTACGAACGACCGGTAGAATAAGTGCGTGCATATCGCGTCTTGTTTGAATCAAACCATGGATTATAATTTTTGCAAAATCGTGTTTGGCGCGTCGTCGTTGTCGATGCTACAAAATGTTAAATTAAAGGCGCGGGTCGAGTATCGTAATCTTAAGCTTCCCCTAAGAAGGCTTAGTTCGATTAATTATTTAGAAATAACGTACAATTTAATTTAATTCGATTAGTGATCGTAAAATAGTGCACAGCGTTTATTATACGTCTCCGTATTTTCAATTTACTTTTGAAACTAAAGTTAAAGACAGTGATGCTGTGTCTGTTCAAATTGTAACGCGTGTGAGATAAATACGACGAGCAAAACCTATTTCAATCGCAGAAGTAATTGAGAACGAAAAACGAAAACGCGCCTCATTGGCTCGCTAATGATCCACACGGACATTCAAATTAGTTACCAAAATCTGGTTTCTCGAGCACTTGAACAGATAAATAAATGAGTAAATATTTAAGTTCGATGCAAGAAGCGGTGCTTATTATTTCAAATCCGCAAATTGTTCTTCCGTTTGGAGTACCGAGAAGTAAATCGATTGGCACGGTGCGAAGTTTTCTTCCGCATCGACGAATATTAAGGGGCGAGATGAAGACGATTATTTTGGTATTTTGGTTATTCGCAGAGCGCAAGTGTCCGCGTGACGTACAAAAATGTCGTAGGCGATCGGCGCGTATTTCCCGTATAAAACACAGCGAAAGTTTCGCGTACGTTCCCTTTTTAATTCGCTCGCGCACCGACTGCAAGATGGATTAACGGAATGCATCTCACATTCCGCTCGCGTAATCTCCGCGCTTAATGCTTTCGATATCATTTTTGTTAAACAATAGCTCTTTATTGCCGGGGATTATTGCCGCGCTGCATTTAATCGGACGATAATTTAACCGGATAAGTCCAAGTGGAAACAGTTATAAAAATATTAACTCAATTAATTACCCTACATCAAGTAAAAGGGATTTCAATTAGCCAATTAGTAACGTATAGGAATACCCGCGCTAAGCTGCGCGATAAATTATGTTTATCTTCGTTTTCTAATTTAAATACAAGTTTTATGCTTTGATGATAAAGAGAACATCCGTCGAGATTGTTTTTAAAATACAATAAGTAAATTAAATAATTATCCAGTGAAAAGTGTTTCGAAACTCGGCACTTTTTACAGCGAGTAACAAGTTATATCACGTATGTCTTATTGCTCGCTTCGTCTCGTCATTATCATTATCATTATTTAATATTTATATTTCATACGGCAAGATAGCGCCTCTCGTTTCAGATTTTTCGTCGTCCAACTTTTCGAAATTGCAATAAACTGTAACAGTGTGCGCGTGAGCATGGAAAAATAGGTCATCGTTGGTTGAAGATTTTCCCAGAATGTAACTCATCGAGGCTCCGCGCAAAAAATAGCAGAACAGCGAACCAATAGGAGCGAGTCGCAAAAATGCACCAGATGAAGTTTTTCCATGCAACATCGGGCCCCAGGTTATCTCCGTAATACCCGTTTAATGCTACAATTAAATACGAGCTTTACAGTGTATCTCCTACTATGCGAGTCAAGGAAAATTCTGTCTCGATAAAATTTTTATAACTACGATCGTTTACGAGCCTCGGCGATACATTTCAACTGTACGTCCCCGCTTATCTGTCGCGGCGGGATAATCGAGAATAATATTTTTATTAATCCGAAACCGCAGTGATTTAGTTTCAATTAGAAAATAGCTCGATAAGGTGCAGATCGCCGCGGATGAAAAAGTTGGCGGTGATTCTTCGACTGACCGTAACTTACGGCGCTACAAATTTATCAGTCCTTAGTCCTCCTGTTCAATTTAATCGAAAACTTAATTGCCGATAATTTTGCACTAAAGCGAAGGAAAGAATCGCGTATAAAGCAGCAAAACGTTGAATATATCGGAGGCTTAGTCATTTTTATTGCGATTTAAAACTCGCTCGAGAGTAAGTCGTGCTTAAACCGATTAAGAAAATCACTTCTCCGCTTATAACGACAACAAACCATAAAACTATGCATCGGCGTTACATTTCACGTGTGTTTAATGGCATTTTATTGCCGCTTATTATCAAAATAAACAGTTACCAGGCAATAACGCAGCTTTCGGACATCAGCGAATGCAGATGTCGCGCGTGTTTTGCGAGCACGACGGCGACGCTATTTCGGATAAGTTCTCGAACCGCGAAAACACCACCCAACACATCCGTCCAGCTGGAAAAATGTGCCCCCGTCCGAGACACGGCGAATGCGGAGATTAAATACCAGTTTCGCGGCAACGGCTCACGAGTCGAAAATAAGGAAACATCCTATTGTTTCGGCGAATCGTGCAGGGAGCCAAGCCGAGGATGCACGTTGATACGCGTACGATTCGCTGGGCGCGAGCAACGTACACACGTGCGGGGCGCCATTCGCGTGGACGAAATCTAACGCGAAACCGATACTCGACGACTCGCTAAGTTTTCCACCATCGTTCGCCGACTACGTAGCCCAAATTGATTTAACAGCACAGCACATTTCGTTACATATTCATGACACAGAAAGCGCGTATCCGTCGCGTCATCAGCAAAATACATCGAGTCCTTCCTCAAGCAAAGTGACACAACAAATTCTTGGATGGGGCGCCATTCTTAATGCGAAATTTTAAATCAGCGGCGGCGAGGCTCGAGCGCGCAACCGAGCCAAGAGGATCGCGGCCCGCCCACGACTCACCTGGAATTTCAAACTGAGCCCGGGTGCATGGCATCGAGGCAGCGTCCGACCTCGATCAGGGGCTCGGCTCCAAGCTGATCGAGACGAGGAGACGTACCGGAACGCGACTACTCCCGCTCCCGATCACTTCACAACAAAATAGCCACAACGCGTCGTCCGGCCGATGCAACTGCAACAGTCAGTCTCTCCTCGCGCGACCTCGCATGTTCGCCCATCAGCGTCGGTCCAGGCCCTGAGCAGTCGAGGAGAAACGGCGAGAGGGAGATGCGGCCAAGAGGAGGACGTCCGTCGGCTGTCGCGGGATTCGCGCGTATTTGCACGAAGAGTCGCCAACAGTCCCGGCGAACTGTCGGCACTCGACTGGTGGCGACTGTTGTGCGCCAAGCATAACGGGCTGCCGCCGCCGCCGCCGCCGCCGCCACTTTTCCTTCTCTCTCCTTCCCCTTGGCCAGCGCCGCTTGCGCCGCGGCGCGTTCCGCACCTGGGGACACACACTACGAAGGTGAGCTCGGCCGCGTCCGCCGGTGCTCGTGGTAGGGGCCCCGATTCCGTATGATGTATCGCGTTAATACGAAAACATATGTCGGCGGCGGCGGCGATCGGCCGGTAACGCGATTCTACCCTGCGAGCACGCGCGCAAATTCGAGAGTGCGAAAAGTGAGGTTATGTGCGCGAGCAGCACCCAGTGCACGACCTCCGCTAAGAACACCGCTGGAAAACTAAAAGCTTCCTGCGACAACTAATGTTATTTGCAGTTTTCGGTCGAGGCTTTTTTGAGCTCTAATCGGGCACTCGTAAGCTTTCGCGTTGAATTCCTGAAGCTAAATGTGAACGTTTGTTCGCGTTCACCGCTAAAGCCCCCCGGTAGCGATAGATTTTCCACTTTTCGACAACATTATTAAGATTAATTCTCGCCTTTTGGTAGCGATAAAATCGTCTCACCTTTCGTAAGCCCGTGCGAATGTACAGCTACGATACAACAATAAGCGTGAGCCGGTTAAAAACAAATCGATTTAGACACTAACGATTTCAGCACCTCAAATGGATAATTTGACAAAAACGTTGCTCTCCTACTGCTGATAAAGTTCGGCTTCTAAATCATCATCTCGATGAAACGCGAAAAATGACAAAATTCAAGACTCGATCGCGTCGAGTGATAAATTTCAGGTAATCCAATCGACCTCTACGAGATTCGAAGCGAAAAGTAAAAAATTTAAATTAAATTATATCCACACGGTTTTACGTCAGTTGCGCGCGTAATACGTAAAATGATAAATTTAGGAAACCGTAGCAAAACCGGATAAAATACTGTCGACAGCTAATAACTTTTGTTTTATGAAAAACTGCACGTTTTCAAAGCTCGTCGTTACAGAAACGTTTGTCCGAGTGCGCAACATTGTCGACTATTAAGGGCCAAATTAAATCGTTGGCCAACGGACGCGATCGTGCAACGAGACTAGACTTGTAAAACAAACAAGACCGAAGTTGCACGTACACATCTTGTTTCTGCATAATGGAATTTGCGGCGAGAAATTAGGTCAGAAGCTGTAAAAGTTAGATATCGAAGGTAACGGGTAAACAAAGTACGAAGCTTAATTTAAGAATCGAGCCAGTGTTGTTAGGCTCTGGCTGGTCTCCTCCACACCTTGATAAACAACGAGTAACGCCTCCCCATTGAAAATGTACCTTTTGATCGATGAAGTCGAAACGTATTAACTGATCGGCTCAACGCAACCGGCGAATACCAGATAGACAAGCGATACTTGTAAATCGATGTTCTTTAACGTTTTTAAATTCACTTATTGAGACGTATTGTTGCATGTGGAGTTATTAAAATAGGCCGCTGCTCGACGCTGCATTTGCAGACGTCTTCGTTAAGGTTATCGGACGTGCGCCTTAAAATAGTCGACGAATGCGAATCGTCCACGACTGATCGAATACGCGATCAAGACCGATGTCGGGAAAAAGTTAAAGAGTACGTTGAAATTTGAAGGATACAGAAGACAATAAGGTTGATAAAGAATTATAATTTTACGGCGCTAATGGCGATAATAGTTTCTTACGTACAATCTTATCTCGCGATACGTGCGTCTTTGTAAAGTTTCTACGGCGCAACAGAGTAGCAAAGCCAAGATCGTAAGCATATGCAGTGTAAACAGTAACGTTTTCGGCTATAAAGTGGAAAATATAATATTGAAAATTAGAGCTCGCGCGGTTAAAGATAAGGCAAAGTAGTTGCTTTTGTCGTTAATGCTCTTACGCGCGAGTAATAAATCAGTCGAAAATTCGGAAAATGAAAAAAAGCGACAGGCGCGCGAAGCACCGATAAAAATAATTGTTCGGCTCTTGAAGCGCATCGTAAAAAACGAGGCAATTGTGTAATATAACGAGTGCGAGGTCTGAATTTTTATTTGAAAATTGATTTCGCAGATTGGGCTCGATTGAAACTTGAAGAATGAAAAGAGGTCATGAGAAAAGAAGCAAGGACCTGTGGAAGCAGAAGAGTACCAAAAATTATCCAATTGATAAATTCCTTTTACAGAGAGACAAGTACATTGAATGATCAAAGTGGCTCGAGCTTCGATCCGTCCATTCATCCATCGCAGATCTTATGTTCGCCAATTTCTGCTCCTCTTGGTTGAACAACGCGCGTCTTAGAAATGCCTCTTATAATGACACTCACTCATCTTGTGTAATATTTTCAAGGAAGTTAATGCTAACGGGGGAGCGTAATAAAGTTTAATGCCGCCAGTATGGTATCAATAACAAATTTTGAAACGGAACCTGTTGTGTTTTATAAATACGCTTTTCAAGCCGACAAATCTCGTTCGCAGCAACAAATTCCGTAATATTATTATAAGCCTGCAAACGTTCTTTTAATTAAAACGAAAAGGAATTTGTTTCGAGTAAATTAGCGATTCGCGATATAAATCTGCATGGATTACGCAAATGTCCACGGAATAAATTACAACGCGTTGTTAAGGAACAATCGATGATTATTGTCGAGCGCCGAGGCTGCAAACGGTAAAAATAAAATTCTCTTCTAACGAACGCCGTTTCCATTTCTCCCCACTGCAACCGTTAATAAAATAAACTTGTACTTACTCGTTTTGGCCATTTTATAAGAAAACATTGCGCAATCGAGTGTCCCGTTTATCAGCGAGTTCGCTCAAATTTCAAAGGCGGTGCTGACACGCGAGAGCTTCGCTGCTCGTCGTTACTCGTCGTCCTATTACATTCGAGTCTTACAAGCTCGATTCTGGAGAAAATCTGGGTAAAATATCGTCTTTTAGCGTCACGGTCGCACGATATTGTCACCGATCCATGAATAAACGTAAAGCGTGTTTTTGAGGCGTTATCGAGCAAATTGTCTCACACGCAATGCGAACGCGAAAGACGTTTAGAGCAGCCCAACATTTAATACGCGCGCGACTGAGACTATAGCCCGTATTATTTTATTTAGCCGAGTGCTAGAGATGCTTTAGATGTAAAAACTGTTAAAAATGCAGACTTTCGATAAATTCACAAGCGATGTTACACAAGTGCAGATAATTTATTTATAATATACAGTTTCATTATTTAGAGCTGCTTATGCGTATTTAATACGTAATGTATTGTAGAATGTCTTTTTATCGATGCTACGTTCGCTCTCGGCGAGAATATTTAAACGGCACTAATGCATATTTTAGTCTTCCGTAATAATTAATCGACGTAGAAGAAAAAACGCCGGCCGCGCATCAATTTGTTATTCATTCGATGCAAATCTGTTCTGAAAAGTGAAAAAAGTCATCGATCAATCGCGATAAAACGCTAATCCATCAACGTTATCAGTCCAAGTATTTATTACGGGGAATTGCCGAAGCTCATTCCGTCTGTCCTTATTTCGAGCAAAGAGCAGTTATCGTTCCTCAAATTCGAGATATTAAAGCAGAGAAAATGAATGGTCAAGTCGAACAGTCGATCCATTCATGAAGCGTCGATTCACCGAAAAATACGAGCAGACCTCCTATCTAAAGGCAATAATAATTAGTTTAATTGTTCCGAGCACATCGATCTACTGTAAACACTTTATCGAGGAGAAGACTAATAAAAATACTCTAAATCATTGTAAATTAGATTCGTTTTTAAAGGCTTAACAACGTCGATAAAAATTCGCTATGCTCTTATAAGCTAAAATATAATGCTGCGCGAAAATATAAAAGCTTTCGTTACGTATAATATTTCCCGTTGGCGCAATTAACTAATTATATTCACGAATGCACAATTAACGAATTTAATTTCTTCAAATTAAAACGAATGCTCGCATAAATCGTAGACATTTTCATTCTGGCACTATTAAAGCTAAATAAATGCGATAGTAAATTTAAAGAGTAAAAATTAATCCATTAATACACGTCCATCGACACTAATGGAATTTGAATCTGTAAAGCCACTATTTCCCGGCCACCTTAGTAAATAAAAATTGACGTGAAATCAATTTTTTATTAAATATTCCTTAACTGTAATTATAAAATTTCCAAATAAATTATTCAACGAGTAATGCTACGCCAAGGTTACGCAACGCACACCGACTTGACATTCAAGCTGTAATTTCTTAATTTTTCCATCTACTCGAATTAAAATAAATCAATAGTCTAATCGCTTTCTATTTCTAACTACGATTTGTGGAATAGCAAGGCCAATATTGTAATTGTGTTGGTGCTTTAGCCATAATAAGTGGATCTGAAATGTTTTCAAGCATTTTTTCGAAGCTTCGCTTATCTTTGAAAATAAGTTCACGGTAGAATAAAGTTCGAAGAACAAGTTATCACAAGTTCAGTTTCTTGTTTGTTTGTTTTTTTTCTGGAAAAAATCGAAGAATTCATAATTAGGATCCTTGAATTGGAAATCTAAAAGGAAAACGTGGCAAAATCATAACGTCCACCGGATGCTCGTATTAAATAAACTCGAAAATAATTACAATGCTATTCGATAATTTGTCCACTGTTATGAGAAACAATTCCTCGCTGAATACTTTGTTTAAATTTTTTCCGATATCGTTTGAAAAAATATTTGAACCAACTTTCGATAGTTTATAAATTAATCGCAGCTTAAGTAAATTGTCGCAAAATACAGATTTTAACCAACACTTTTATCGGGCATAAATTCTTCGATATTTAAATAATTTAGCCTCGTAATTTAACGTAAGCGTCTGCTGTTAGTTAAAAATAAAGAAAGATACAATTTATGCAATGCAATAATACGCGGTATTTCTTAAATGTACCATTAACCCAAATTGAATACCTCGCGTGCAACGATGATATATTGCTTTTTGTCGGTAAGTAATGTTTAAATAATAAAGTAGTTGGAAATGTTAAATAAAGAAAGACCGAGCCCCCGTCCGTTAAAATTAAAAAATACTTTCGAAAACCTTTAAGAGACCAACTGTGAATGTAATATTTTATCACTTGGGAAATAAGCGCCGCTTTATTGTTTAATTCATTACGAGTTCGAGAATTGCTAAAAAGATTTACGATTACTTTAGGCGCTCGCGTGTAACCGGCGCTTTTCGCGAGCTGCGTTACTCGCGCATTCGACTCGCAACTGAGCGCTGGATGACTCGATCGATCGCTAATTAGCTCCACTTACTTTCGGCGCGTCGAACGCACCACAATCCTGAACAACCGAGCGACGCGCGTGTCATCGCTCGGTCGAACAAGGGAGTCTTCTCGCGACTCGGCTCACCGATGATCTCCGGTAGGCGCAGACGCGGCCGCGACGCTGCCACCTTCCACGAGGAGTTCGCTCTTTTCACATCAGCGGAATGCACTTTTTTCAAATCTCACGCGAACTAACCGCGGATGCAGTTCCCGTGCGATGCTCGCGACCGATTTCTCTCGCTCCGCCACAAAGTTCCTGCACAAATGCAGGAAGAGGCGGAAAATTTTGATAAATATCTGCGCGATATCTGCATCTCCAGGCTGCGGCGCTCCGAGCTAAATTCTATTAGCGCGTACGAGCGGATGAGTATCGCCGGCACTCGGCGAACCTCTAAGAAGACGCTCCTCCGTTGAAGGCCAGTTGCTTAATTGGGGTGCGTGCGACGACACAGCCGGTAATCTCACCGACTCGCGGAATAACTTTAACGATCGCGTGCCGGATTATCGCGAGACGAGGTGAGCCCTAGAGTTGCCGCGAGCGTTCAAACACAACTCCATTGTATTTCCGGGATAAAAAGGCGGCGCATCTTCGAGAGTCGGTCTGCGCGCTGGTCGCGGGCACCTGGTGCGGCGCGACCTTCGCTCGGTGCCGCTATTCGAAAAATCCGGCTGGGCAGCCTTCGTCAGTTGAAACGTAGTCGTCGCTGCGAGGGCCGCGACTATTTTGAAAACGTCGACGTTCGCTTTTCGAGTGCCATTAGTGCCGGCGCATCGACGTGCTAAATCTCCATTATCGGCCGCGCTTGCGCCGGCGCAGTCTAATCCGCCAAGTAACTGCACAACCGCATTCTGCTCGGAGCGGATTTCCATTGTGAAGCAGCCGCGCGTAAGTTAATCCGCATCGTCGGGAGCTTTGTAGACGATCTTTCCAACTGCGCATCGACGCGCGCAGCTGCGAATTAATTTCTATTTAGCGCAACAGGATCCATTCTAATGCGATCGTACGCGGACAATTTGCAGAACGTGTTTGGCGCTCGACGCGAGACATTGTCGGTCGGCCGCTGCAAACTCGTTCGCGGCATTAAAACTGTAAAGTTGCGAACCGATAAAAATAATTCCCCGACGGCGCGACGTAACCCCGTGTCATTCGAGACTTTGATATATGTTTCCGAGATAAACACATGAAAAGAGTTTGCGCTATCGAGTGGATACGCGCTGTTGCAGTCCGCCGACATTCTAGGCGCGCGGATCTTATCTGCCGCTCGGATCTCCGAATCGCGATCGCTCGATCGGCCAATGGAGAAGACGCCTCTAATCGCTCGGCCGCGGGCTCTGAGCCTGATAACGCGTGTCCGTCGCAGATCGCGCAGGTGGACGCGACTGCCGGCTACCAGCTACCAACGCCGCGGCCCTGAGCTTGTGCGCGAGCTTTCCCGAGCGCCCATCGATCATCGCCCTGGCGCGCCAAAAGTCCGCGATCACGGGGATGGAAGAGACGAGCCTTATGTTGCTATTGCGCTTTGCCTCTCCGATACGCAATTATTATCCGACCGATAAATTACTACTATTAAGCCGGGATTTCGCTGTGAATTAAATCATTTTCCCGGTCGAGTCGACGACTCGCTTTGCTACGAGCTCCTATAATTGGAGTAAAACACCGTTACGGACATTTTACGGATCGGCGCATCTGCGCTGCGTAAAAGGGACCGGCCCTAAATCACACACCTTTTTTTAATACTCGATAGCAGAGCAGCGAGACTCTTTCGGAGGCTCGGTCTCTCGAAATCGGCGTCGATCGCAACATTATTGACGATACTGTCGGCGCAGCTGGAAACGCGTAGGTGCGTGGCTTTTCCTGTTTTTCCAGTCGATTACGCGCTCCGCTCACATTTCGGCGCTCGCTCGAGCATACGATGCCGGCCGAATTTCCTTTCGTCTTTTCACGGGGGCCCTTCGACGAGGAACGACGAACGTCTGCCGCGCGTTTATCCGTACGAATCGAGCGATATGCGAGCGTGTGTGTGCGCGGACGGAGGCCTTTCGTTGAAGCGGCTTCGCGAGCAATGCAGCCGAGACGCGCCGGTAAGCATTGCGGAATTCAAAATATGCGCGCCGCGGCTCTCGAAGGGGAAGGATTTTACCAGTGGCCTTCGACGCTCGACTTTTCCATAGATCGAAGAAATAAGGGAGTTTCGTTGGAATTCTCCATTTTTACAGTCGAGGTTCGTGCGATCTTTTGCAGTAACTCCAGTCTATCCGCGATATCTTCGATAATACCTCGATGCGTCAAATGCGTAAAGTCGTCCTCGTTCCAACCAATAAAGCACACTTTGTTTCGCTAACGTCTTTGTCGCCTGTAGTCGAGTGCATATTTAAATCGCTAAGCGATCGCAGCGCCGACTGCGTTTCGTCCATAAATGAAATTTCGCTCCCGACGCTGACCCAAGGCCAAATTCGTGTCTCTGCATTGCAAAAACTTTAGAGCGAGAAGAGCAGCTCGTGGCTCGACTTTGCTCGCGTTCGTTAAACGCACTGGTAAAGATCTGCACTTTGCAATGACTTGCATCGTCCCAAGGTTGATCGGCGGCGTTACCTCCTTATCAAAATAAGACTCTCGTAGCGTCGATTTTATCCGCTTGCAATAGTTGAGCAAATAAGTTCTGCCTCGGCTCGACGCGAGCTTCCAAGCGATTTGAATGCGCTTATCTCGATATCGGCAAAATTGCGCAATTAAGTTGGCTCGTTAAGGATTTTTAAAAATAAATAACAAATTCCTGGAATTGGAAAACTTTCTCCGCGTTGCCGAGCTCGTTATTATGATGCCGTAATATCGGAAACTGCCGGCCAGACGGGTAATAAGGAAAAAACAAACTGTATCCGGCCGCCGCCGCCGCCCGCGTTTGATCAGCATCGGCGCGCACTCGCTCCTAGCGAAGGCGTTAGAGGCGCGTTCGATTGCGCAATCGATTAATAGCGACACACTCGGCGATGATAAGCAAACTCGATTCTCGCTATCTTTGTCGTTCCGATGCGCAACGCGACCGATGATGCTGCGGCTTTTGCGTCGCGAAGCAAACGGACTGCGACGGTCCTTTTCCGTTTCGGCGGAATGTATTTGCTCGGATCGCCGTAATAAGGTGGCCGAGGTCTGCTCGTTACAACGCGCCTCATTCGAGGCATCGATTAAGATCTAAAAATGAGACGGAACGAGCATTCGAGCCTCCCGTCCCTTGTATCAAGTGTATTAACACAGTTTCGGTTTCGATTAAAGACGAGCTCGAAAATATTAGTCCTTTTGTACGCTATTTTCGAGACGCTTCGCGCGGAAAATATGTGCCACCTTCAATCTGTACGGTTAATTAGATGGAGTTTATATTTAAAAGCCGCGAGGACTCATTTGAAGTATTGGCTGACAGATAAGTACTGATGAAACGAGTTTCTCAGGCTGAAACGCTGAAGCGCAGCAGCATTACCCGATACGGTGCGATACGTTTCCCGAAAGAGCCTCGAGTATGCAGGGATGCACTAAATCAGGGGCTCGATCTATGCCGGAGCCTTGGTACGCCTTATTGCGCCTTGTTGCACCGCTAGTACCAATGGCATCTGCCCTTGTTGGATTTAAAATATCACGCGTCGTTGGGAATAAGTAAAAGCCACGTTTTCCGCTAAAAAACCATTGCTCGCGCGATAAAAGTTACTTTTCCAATGGAAATGGTTAAGTCGAAACTTTGCTCCAGCGCTCCCAATTCGAGAAGGAACGCAACACTACGCGTGAACAGTAAAGTACTTGCTTTGGCATTATTTGAGAAGCAGCGGTTTTAAATATGTTTTTTGCGATATTTTAATTTTAGTAAATAACGCGTCGTAAAAGCGAAATTAAACGCGATGGAAAATAGCTGGTTGCTAAAATCGTTCGATTCTCAAATCGCACTCCTCGTTACGTTGTCAAAGTGGCGTTAGGCCCATTTTGCAGCTTAGTATCTTAGGGTGAACCGGAGTTTTAACGACCCCGATTAAAAGAATCTTGATTTTACCCACAATATAATAAGTCGCCGGTCCTTGCAATATTGCTGCATATTGCAATCAATGGAAGATCGTAATCGTTTCTGGAAGAAAAAATAATCGCGCGCCATGATTTTTCCAAAAGCGCCTCTTTTATAAACAAGAGCTCGAGAAGGAGCATTTATTTATTTATTATAGGCAAGTAGTAAGCGTTTGGGTCGCTACGATTATAAAATCGATACGATAGCGTCTGACGAGCGAGTCTCAAGACTTACATCGAATTCACTCTTTTCGCGAATTACGAATTAAACGAATTAGCTATAGAGTGCAGAATCGATAAAGTGGATTAACATTATACCGATTGCGTCCCACAACTAAAATAAAACAACAACGGCCGATACCAAAGCTTTAAACTGTTTTCGTTCACAGTGAAAAGCTTGTAAGAGCTATAAGCGAATATTTTCAAGTATCCCCGTTCACACTTTCGGATTACAATAAAGCCACGAGTGAAGCAGTCAATCGCACTCCTTGTATTTAATTAGCTGTTTGGTGTGTCCGTAACTGACAGAGAGCGTAGATGAATTATCGGAATAATCCGCGCCCAAGAGCTTCGAGCTGCGACAGGCGGTAAATAAACAGAAATCACAACGATAACACGGGTTAATCTCGTTCGCTCTTAGAAGCCCATCGCTTACCACCAAATGGGTCGAGTACGAGTTTGAGGCGCTTTGAGGCGCACGCAAGAAAGCCAGACAGCAGTTTTTTATTTCGCTTAACAGAGCTTCTGCAGTATCTAGAAAATCTTGTTCTTGATCTTGTTCCCCGAGTTCGAGGTTTGCTTTGGCTCACGTTTGTGTACATCTGTCGCTTCACCGATCCTTCGTGTTTACATCCTCTTCGTGATCGGGTCGAGCACCGGAGCTCGAAGCCGCGTTATTGTTACGCCCAACAGCCGAAACATACTCGAAGCTTGTGCAGTTGAATAAGCAGAGGCGACTGACCTGCAGTTTTTCATTCGCAAATTCGTCGATTGACTCGCGAGACTCTACCCTTTTTTCGTCTTTATCGGTTAAGTTGTTGCTTATGTGGAATGCGTGCCTTGAATAATTCATATTCGTTGCATAGCGTAGCTACGGGCTGAAATTTACTTTTCCTTCGATATTATTGTATCATCGTCATGAATCAATGTTGTGGTCAAAAATGAGATGTTGTCATTAGTTGTACATTGTGAATTAACGTCGTAATACATTTTAATAAATGACTCCATTCAAATTCTTGGGCGGAAATCGTCGGTCGAAAAATCTGGTGCCTTGAGAGGCTGTTGATTTGCATCGTACAATACAACAATAAATTATTGCGTTTAATACTTATTTTATTCCTCCACGTTCCTTTTTTTATCCTTGCTAAATAATATTCGTTCGATCCTTCTGAATTTTACGCGCACACAAGCATTTGGTATTAACGAACTATTTATCGACCTTCGTTCTAACGAAATACCAATGTATAACGTGGTTTTATATTATAGCAATAAATGTTTTACGTATTAATAATGTATCGTTAACGTCGTTAGAAAATTTAAAAAAAAAAAATGCTTTCAAATAATCCTTGAAGGAATTCGTATCAACCTGTGTTTTAAAAATAATAAATAAAGAATTCGATCTTCCAAAGTATTTTAAACGGTATTTAAAATTAAAAATGTTCCATAATAATCAATATACTTTTTCTTGATTAGGCTACAATGTTGTTCCTCCTACGAGTAATCCATTCTTTCGAGTACCGTAAGGTACTCCTAACTTCACAATAAAATAAAATACAAAACGCGATATGTTTTTTACCGAATGGCCACATTGTCTCCAAAGTAGTTGTCACAGCTTGAAAACCGATCCCAGGTAATTTCATTAGACAAGCATTTCTCTGTCTTTTTAATTCTATTTCTCTCTGTTTCTTACATTTAAGTTAATAATTTCATTTTAACGCAACCGAGTTCAATATCTCTTAGTTTCACGCTAGATTCTAGTTGTCTACGTTGTCGATCATCTTCTACGTACTCTTATCAATACCGCGTCCATTTAAACAGCTGCTACTCTAGAATTTGACATTGTATTTTAGATTTATTGAAACGCAATCGCCGGGTTCCAAGAGCAATTGTTCAATTGCAGGTGTTCGTAACAAAAAAGATGTGGATTTGACGAGTCGGTGCTCAGTACAGCGATCGCTGCGAGTGAAAAATGCCGCCGGCAATCTATTTGTGCAAACACAGGATCAAAAACGTAAGCCAGCGCAAACGGAAAATTAATTCGTCATCGCGGGAAATATGTTAATACCAACGAGTACAGCAGAGCACGAGCTCGAGGCTGAGGTCCGACTGCGTTGCTACGTTCGAGTTTCCCGAGAAAGGGTTCTGGGTCTGAGAGGAGACGCAATCGAAGGGCCAAAGCCAGAATATTACACCGTACCAGTTGATCCTGGGGAATCGCGTCGGTTCGGCCGAGCCGATCGAAGTAAAATGTCCCGTGGTAAGTCGGCAGACTAGCAGAAGCGAGTTTTGAGGTTGAAAAGCCAGCCATCCGTTTTCCATCGCACGCCCGAGCTCCGGCGGCGAGGAACGGCGGGAGCTTCTTCGTTTGCGCCTGGAAAAGAAGGGAACGGCCGGTGTTTTCGAGCAGCACGCGAGCCGCTGCTTACGCTCTCGGCACGAAAACGAGTTAACGGTATAAAGGCTGAAATAAAAGCCGGCGACGCCTAGGCCGGCGATCGATGCACCGACCGCAAGGATGACGAGGCCGGTAAAAACGGCCGCCGGGAAAAAGTAGAGGAAGCTCAGCTCACCGTGAGACGCCGAAAATGCGTCGAAGATTGAGAACCATTTTGTCCGCCGCACGTGCTTGGGAGGAAAACGTGTCTCGGCCTATGGCCTTTGAGCTCCTCGACCCTGGCACGACGACACCTGTCCTTCTTCTGTCTTCTCTCGTCTCTCTCCCTTCTCTGGCTCTCCTCCCCGCTACAGACAACGATCGACCAAAATTTCAAGCTCGATTTCTCTTTCCTGTTATCGCTCCGCCGCTCCTCTCGGCCTGACGCAGCTTTTCATTTCGGCAAACGCCGATAAGAATGCGACGCATCCACGTGCTCGTCGCGATTACCTGCCTTGCAAATCTCGAGAAAGGCCCGCACCAAAAATGCCGCGCACTTAACGACGCAAACCCCGAGCAAACGAAGCCATTGCGATTCGGGCAACCGGAAAAACGTTGTAAAACTTCACAGGGCCCGTTTGACGGTATTGAGTATGTAAAAGCGCTTCGTTCGAGGCACCGCTTCGATGGTCGCTCGAATCAAAATAACGCGACGTTCGAGCCGGCGCAGGTGTATTTTAACGGCAACCGCGACGTACCTATTGACCAAATTGAGGAAACCGTTTAAACTCCAGAGGCAGACGTAGCCGAGTACGGGGCACGAGCCGAAAACGTCGTGAATCATCGGCACCGACGAGCTGCTGCTTCGTCGCGACGGCGACGCGTCCAAGACATAACTGCTACTGCTTCGGGGTGCACGCGACGCCGGCGTCGGGGCCCGCGAGTGACCGTTGGAACTCCGTACCCCCCACCCCCGCGCTCGCTCGGTGCAAGTTGTTGCTCCGGCTGCGCATGCGCAGCTCTTGGGGTGGAACCGGCGGGAGCGTTGCCACGTTACCGTCTCGGCTCGCACGGGTTTATCGACGACGACGACGACGACGACGACGTACTTTAAAGGGCGCGCGCGCATTTTATCAGCTTCGGCAGTTTTACGCAGAATTCCGCTTAAGACGGCACGAGAAATTTTATGTTTTCCGAGCTCTCGCCTGCAGACGCAGAATCCCCGGATATTTAGTTATAATAGGGACAAAGGTGGCTTTGCAATTATTCGCTCGGCCTCGTCTCTGCAGCAGCGGAGTCAACTAAAGTGCTTGAAAAACGAAGGTGACGCGCGTTAACGATGCCTCTGCCGCCTCAATGGTTAACCGCCGAAATTTCCCCATTCCTCCGCCTTATCTGTGCGTGCACTCTATTATTTGAGATCGCGACGTGTCTAATTTGACTCCTCGGTGCTATCGCGGCCAATCTTATCGGATGCCATTGAGATTCGTGTACGATCGCACAGGTGCACTGGTGTGCGTGTCCGATCACGCGCGCTCTCTTCCGAAAGCTCCACTTTCGAAGCGAATATTAAAAACTCGGGTGTACAATCGGAGCGGACGCGCCTCTGAGTGCGAGCGTTTGGCAGTTGCCCAGCGCCATATTGTGGCGCAATTGCTTTTCATTCAGGAGCTGCGTTAGCGAGCGACGCGCAATGGCCTTGGATGAAAATTCCATTGGGCGCGCGGCTTGCGCAGTTTACCTTGTATTTGAAAGAAATTAAGTACAAAAAATCCATTGATTGCACTGGTGGATGCAGTGGGTCGATAGTGGGAATGGCAAATATTTATTACGCCTCGTTCGCAACATTCGTCAGCCATTGTAATTAAACGTCGTCCACACCTACATTGGCAACGACGCTTTAACTTTTCGCGCAACAAACGTCTGAAAGATCGGATACGCGAATTCGTCCGTGTTATTTCGTCGGACTTGGATTCGCGTTCTTTCATCGGCGAGACGTTCGTCGCTAAACTCGTGCTCGTTATCTTGACAATGGTCAGGAATCGCTTCCGAGAATTCGCTTCGAGCTCACCTCCGCAGCTGCCTGGCAGTTCGGGCAAGTCGGTGCGCTAATTACGCGTCAAACATCTTCCGTGGGACTCGAGTTTAGGAAATTAAGCGCTCGACTGTCTCGGAAATTGGACGATTACAAAGAGACGCGCGTCGGTCTAGAAACGAAGGCTTAATTAGCCGAGGATCGTTGCTCTCGCGTTATTAAGCGAAAAACAATTGCTCTCGGCGAAGGCTGGCTGCTAAAATAAAGCAACGGCCCGTCGCCAAACCTGCTGCTGACTCCGGCTGACAGGAACTCGCGGCGCGGCGCTCGTTCCCCTCCGTTAAAAGGTAAATACGCGCAGCTTATCGTCCCTATCGTCGTCGTCGGACGACCACGAGATAAAGCGAATTATCATTTGACTCGCGCGTGCACAGGCGCGAGGTCGAGCCGGGCGATCGATCTGGGGCCGAATCTTGTTTTTCTCGAATTGCGCTTGCCCGATCGTAAACGGGAAGCCAGTGCGGATGAAGTAGATTCCGAGACTCCTCGAGTATTCGGCTCGACGGGAATTAAATTTGGCTATCGGAGATTCCCTGGAAACGCGAGTATCGCTTCGGTGGATTCAATTATTATTTACTGGAGGCGACGGAAACTCCCCCCTCGATTGCAGTAATGTATGCCAAGAAGCTCGATAAGATCGCGAGCGTAAAACGGCCTACACAATCTGTGTAAAAGTATTCGCCGAGAGTGTTGATCGATGCGTTTTGATCTGCTTTGATATCGCGACAATTTGTCAATACCGAGTCGATGTTTTTCAGCTTCGAAAATTGGGACCCACCGTCGACACTTTGAGAAGACAGCCACACGCTAAACTCGAATATAATGGGCCAAATTATAATAAATTTTCAGGGCAGTCGCCTAAATTAGCGTGGGAGTTCGTATCGCGCGATTGTCGGACACGTTGACGCGCATTAAGGCCTAGTCTCACATTATCATATTATCTATTAAAAATATGCGATATTATTTAAACAAGATAAATGGCCGCCGCGAGAATAACTCAGTTGGTCCCGATAATTTTGCCGGAGACAGTTAATCCCGGTTTTACTCAACGGCATCCGCTCACACTTCTTCCGTGATACGTAAAATAATGTTATTAATCGATTAACGCAAAATTTATTGTTTATTAATTAGATTGCTCTCGCTCGCAATCAGCGACGTTTGATTTATTTCGTTAATTCCGTATGATGGGGAAATGTCTGCTCGAGAATATCCGGCAAAAGTGTTTCGACAAGAAGCACCAGATTACTCCTGAAACGTCACTACCCAATGGGATAAGAGACTCGAAATATTTTCATTTTCTCGTGAACGCATTAGTTTTTGACGTGCTCGCAAAGGTAAGTGTTAATATGAATAAAAAGAGTGTTTTTGCGCCTGTTGATAAATTAAGGTTGTTATTAATGGCGGACGCGACCGGTGGCACGTAGCGTTATTGAAAATAAATTTGGATTAAAGTCCGACGTTAAATTGAGTTGGAGTAAATAGATAATAAATAACGCATTCCGGCATGGAATATTACACAGCGAGTTCCCAACGGAGATATTCTGAACGCAGTGCAGTGGCTGCTATTATTGAATATTCTTTTGGTAACGAATGGGAAGTAAGGAAACAGCTTTCGAATACGTTACAAATACTCGCTCAACTGGCATTTCGAGCGACGGAACGGCAATAAAACATCTGCGTCGGTTGTCCGAAAATTTCTGTGAAGCGGCGAGCCATCGGCTAAAGCCTCGGCGCTCCAAGAGGGACTTTTCTTTGACACTCCCGGAAACACCGAGAGAATCTTTTATTGGGCTTCCTTTTACGGTCGAAAGATCGATGGATGCTCCTACTGCTGCCGACGTCCAACTAGTAACGTCACAACTTTGCGTTACAACTCGTCATTCCTCGTAATCTGATCAACTCGCGAGCTCGCGGACCTTCCTTCGTTCGAATTTAATAAATTCAGCTCTTGTGAATTCAAATGCGTGTCCGTCCGAAAAATGACAGCTAAAGTCTCTAAATCGCGAGCGAAATATCCCAGTCTTCTCACCAAAGTCATCGTGAGTACCTAGACGCTAAATGTTGACTCAATGAATACAAATTAACTGTAATATTTTATAAATTTGTAGATTTCTCGTTAACGTATTCCCTCCTTTCAATAAAAATAAAAAAATAATCTATAATAAACCAATAACTACGAGCGAATAATTAATAGTTATTTAATTAGGCTTAATATTTAATAACAATCCTTCGATACTTAAAAGGCTGTTTCGTATCAATAACTAATTTTTTATACAATTGACGTCGCGTCTTTCCTCATATATATAATCGTTATACAGAATATGACGTTTGTTCCTAAACATTCAATCCATTACAACCGTAAACAAATCAATAAGTATTAATGAAGAAATCACAACTATAAATACAATCGAATACAAGCAAACGGTTTGTTTAATGACGTTTGAACAAACGCTTTTAGAATTTAGTGTAAAAAGATAAGAATCGTACAACACAGAAACTAGTCGTAAAAATATAAAAAAAATTTTAACTTAATACAAGCAGTTTTTATGATGTACTCAAAAATATCCACACGCAATAGTAAAGATTTTAAGATGAATATTTATAATAAGCAAAAAGTAAATTAGTTTTCGGTGTATATTCTGAATATTCGACGTTACTTTACTTTTTCTATTCTCAATATAATTAGTCAAATATTTTCAATATAAAAAATACGTATATTGCAATTGATTTCACCAACTGGAATAACATTTATATTAACAACTAATATATTTAAGTTGATTGTTTAAAAGAAGAAGAAGTATGTTACGCAATATTTTCTTGGTAGTTATTAGTTGAGCACATAAATATAATTTGAAACTTAAAGAAAATCTGCGGGAAATAATTTAGACATTTTAGCGATGACTTTTTAGCGGCAGCACGTGCTGTACGAACTCCTGTTTGAATGCAACCGGTGAAGCGTACGCGTTATTGCGGTAAATGTTGTGCAGGGGTACGAAAAACTAAACAACACGGATATATGCAATTTTTCTAAACTTTCACAAATGAGTGATTTACACATTTTTCTAACTATTAAAATGTTTCTTTTCTACCTTAAAAAAAAAAAAAAAATTATCAAGAAAAGCCAAAAAAATATTTGCAAAATAAGGGGGGCGTTATAAAAAGTGTTTTGCACGAGTAAAATATAGATGATAAAGTGTCATTCACTGTCTGTAAAAAAATAACGCAAAAACTTATAATTCGGGATGGCACATAATTGGGATTTCGTACGTCGACTTGAAATAATTCAACCGTAACAATCCAAACTTCCGCAACCACTGGCAATAACATTTTTTTGAAATTGGACTAGAACACGTAGTCTTCGGTTAATGAAGACAATCATTGCTGCGGTTCTATGCCAGAACTAAAAGAAAAAAATTGAAACTACAAAAGTACTGTTACTGTAATAAAGAAAGTTTTTCTTAATTTGGAATAAATAATTATAACTAGTTACGTTTAGCATCTACATTAACAGTTAGTTTTAATTATTTAATATTTATATCTACTACAGCGTTATTAGAGTCGTATTTTCATATTACTCAAAATGTAATTTTAACTTGGTGATTGGGCAAAAGGAAAATACAAAACTTACAAGGTATTAACAAATCTAAAGAGCAAATGAACAAGTAATTTTTTAAGTTTTCGATTCGTAGCGTTTTTCCGAAAAATTTATTTCTTGTAAGCCTTAATTTACTTTATCTAATTTAATGTAGTACAAGGTAGTAAACAAGTATGATATAGCGCATGTAGATGTATTATTTACAAAGCTGAAAAGCCATTTCGAACTGGTAAATATTTGTACGGAATTTTAGTGATAACACGTGCGCTTACAATTATCTTGCATATTATATTATTAATTACGTAATACACGACGGCACAAGGAGAAATTCGAGAGAATATTAAATCATGGAATAATAAAATAAATAACAATGGTGGTGAACGCGTGTTGCTGAAACGGAGCACTTGTACTTTGATCCGCCTAATTAATATTTAGTTTGCTGCGCATGCGCCTCGCGTACATTGCGTATCGAGCCGAGTTTTAATAAGTTATAAAGTGGCGTATAAAGTTCGCTCGTAAAAAGTGCAGTGAACCAATGTGGTCGAGTCGTTCTAGCCATGGTAATTAGTTAAATATGTCCATGACGCGTTTATTATTTATGAAAAAATCCTCAATGACGAGCTTTAACTATTTGCGTAAATAATATTATCCGTATAGTTTTTGAAAATGCAGGCTGGACGTTGCCATTAGTTTGCCAATAATACAAATATTTGCATGCAAATTAATCATAACGATTAACTTTTTGCAGCATCGTAATCGTGTTCAAAATAAGTGAATTCTGCATAAAATGGAGTTTTTTGTGAAAATTTCTTCCGCTAAATATATCGATATATTAAGGGGTTGCGTGCTAAATGAAATAAAAATTTGATAGTGTCAATAAAAACGGTACTCAATTATTTTTTATGCAAATTTATAAAATTTTTAGTATCTCGCATAATTTTAAAAGTTTGAAATACAAACTGAACATCGATGTACGAAAGTCTGTTTAACCAAATTTTACAGTTACGCATACGCTTATACAGATCTCTCGTATTATCTTAATTACCCATCGAAAGTTTTCACATACTCAACAAGTTATGTTTTTGAAGAAACTTTATATTTTACTCCGTATGCAGAAGTGAGTATTGTAAATCTCTCTTGTAGATAAATTTTGCGATCATCTTGACTCGCGTGTAATTCCTCTACAAATAACATTACAATTGTAGACTTTCGAGTAAATAGCAGTCGCAAAGTGCCATTTTCGAAAATGTAAACTTAGCGCCAAACGGCTGAAATGCCAAAAAAGTTATCGAGTACCAAGACAGTTTGTGTCATAAATGAAATTTTTTTAGAATTTTTTCAAATTCACAATGTGAAATGTGAATTTAATAACAAAATCGCTCCGCAATCTTGATTATCGAACTCGGATAATATCTCTCGCAACTTTAGCGTGTACTTTAAAAGCTCTTTACACCCGAAAGATTTTCGCTTCGACTCAAAAAAAATTGTGATAAATGCCAGGCGCGTCCATAAAGCCGCGGTATTTTTATTTCCATAACTTAAGAGAGTTTTGCGATCGTAAATTTACGTTCTATTATTGTGCATAAAAAAGAAATACAAAATTTATGTTACGAAGCGCAAATAAAGAAAATAAGCTTCGGAATTTATGTCTCCTTGCATTTGTGCGGTTAAACTATGAGAATGTGTGGAAGCTCGTGACTCAGATTTTGAATCATCAATCTAGATCTTCCTTAATAATACATTTTCGTTCGTCGTATCGTTACAACTAATTCCTTAGCAAATAAAAAGCCGTATCTAACGTTGTTGAATATTCAGCGCCGTAAAAGCGTCTAAAAATAAAGGTATTAAAGAAAAACTCGTTTTAGAAAAAGTTACAAAATTTAAAAGAAGTTATCACGCGAAGATTCTACGTTAAGCCGATCTCTGACATCAGGTGGGGTAGACGCTTCCAGCTAACGTTACACCGTCGCTAATCACGGCCAATAATTTACATTAATCGGTGCGAGTTAAAAGTAAACATCAAGGTGACCCACTTGAAAAGCTGCTCGAGATGCACCTGACGGAACAAATGTCGCACCTAAACATCTTTCCTTTCAAAAAGAATTTCCGAGCGCCGTCGAAAATCGTGCAAAACTGATTAAGCAGGTTTAACGGCCGTTTCAAAGCCGTTATACAATAGAGGTTGAACGCAACGAATAAGAAGTAATAAATTCAATCTTATTAAACTACGCAAACAAGGATTGTTCGCTGTACGCGATAGCTATTTCTGGTGAGTGTGCGTACACATTCGGGGAAGTAGGGCCGTTTGATTGCGCGTGTAAATGCACAACCGACAAAATTATTACCGGTAGCTTCGAACGAAAGTAAATCTGCATCGCCAAGTGCAAATAATAACTTTGGCGGCCTAAAAGGATCTCGAAGGCAATTCAAAGAATATGTAACGCTTAACTCGTAAGATAAGCACCAAAGTTCGTTTACGATAAATCCTGTGTATTGTTCGCTTTTGCACATAATTATGCGCAAGAAGATTCTTACGCGATTGCTTGGAAAAAATAAACTAATCGCTCGTCTTGTTACGAGCGATATTTTTGAACTTATATTGCTCATTAAGCACCTCGACAACCACTCCTTTAAATTGATCGCGCATCTTGCGAAGCGTTCGACACTCGAAATCAAAATTTGCTGAATTTTCCACCGATCGAAACAATTTAATTTCAATCTATTCCTGTCTCGCAATATCCAATTTCACTCTGATCGCGTTAAATTCGATTTACGCGCCGAAAGTGCGCGCGCGCAGGCGCAGCTCTCGTTGTTCGCCACTTGCGCAATCCAACTCCTTTAAGGCCAACAACTCGAGGCGAATCTCACGGGTAATTCGCCAGACTCGTCGTGTCACGTCGCTGACCTCGCGGCCGAGGCTCAGGATTCGCACGGCACGTATTCCCCCACGTAGGGCCCGGAGTCGATTCGTCCAGCTCATCTAAATGAAGCCACAGACTGCGAGCCTCGCTTCCGGCCTGCGACCGGAAACGACTCACCGCGTCGCGGAACGAATAATTGAGCAATTGGAAACTGCGCCGTCTAGTCGCTCACCGCAACCGCCTCCTGGCGCACCCGCGCGCGCGCATCTCCACTGGCCACCTGCGCGAGCTTTTCCTCGCTCTCATCGCTTTCTTCCTCTTCCGCTGTCGCTCGCGTGCTCGCGCTTTTCCCTCGCCAGCTTACGACGGCAGCGGGAAAACCGGCCACTTTTGTCGGGAGTTCGTCAATTTTTCAATCGCGCCCGAGGTACGGCCTTTTATTCGCGTTATTGTTGTATTTTTAAAAAGTGGGTGAATTCCGATGAAACGGCTTGTCGCGCCGCTGTCTTGTCCCTGTCGCCTTGTCATAATATCAAGTCCAGTATAATATAATGGTAGGCTTTGATTAGAGTAATGGATAGTAGTTTGCGAGATCGAAAAACGGATTACTGATATTCTGCAGTTGGATAACAAACTGCGGCGCATTAATGCCGCATTAATGCGACGCCGTAAAAAATATTAATAATTTTTATCGGATTCGAGAAATTGAATCACATCGTAAATTGCGGCTAATTTGATACTGCGGTTGCTAAAATCAACCATCGAGAACCTATACATTCGAGCTATAAATTCACGGTTTATTATATCATTGGAATTTTCAAACTGCAAATTTGCAGGAGCGTGTGATTAACGCGGAGCTTAAGCCGATTACTCACGACACCAAAGTTAATAATGATATTAATTAACTCGATGGTAATAACAACAATCTCCGGCTGCAGCGAACTTTTCATCGAACAGCCCCGCGCACGCGAGGTGCAGTCCGAGCTGCATCGGGAACAAAAAATCTCGGCATAATCCGCGAGCATTATTTGCGAATTACGCTTTAGGCGCTCTAAGGTTGGCTGCTCTGCTAGACCAAGACCAGGATAATTGCGCAACCGTCGCTTTACATTTCACGCTGCTGCTCGTTCCAAGCCGCTTGTACGGAATACGCGAGCACTTGAGGTCGCCCCTTATACGATATCACCGAGTCGCTCGAGGAAAACGCACTCGAGGGTCGCAGTTCAAGGCCCCGCGGCGCATCATTTCGAAGGTCGAGCCGCGCACATGCCCATCGCGGCTCGCCCACCGACCTGCAGACTGGAGCTCGTCCTCGGCTCGCTTATCCACTTTTCCATTTTCGCCGCGCGCGAATTCCTGGCCGATGCGTCTCGGCGGATTCTCGCGCGGCCGTGACTCGACAGGCGTTACGATATGGTGGCCATAAAACGCATAATGGCCGAACAATTAGATAATACGCGAGAGCGCATAAGCAGCTGCGAGAATTGCCGCGTGAAATGTATCCGAGTGCTGTATGAAAATAAACACTCGATTGCTGTTGTTGCCGCTGTGGAATAAATGTTTACCGTATCGTAACGCGTTTCTTGTGCAACTGGAATAATCGTGACCGTAAATACTCGCTAATGACACAAATTCGAAACTCAAAATTTGAAGTCGACGAGCAAATTTTCGCAAATTTTACCGGTCAACTCTGTGCAAATGTGCGGTAAACTGTTTCTCGTTTTTTTTAAAGCGGATCACGGAAGAAGCTAAGCTAGGCGAATCGTTATTCGACGAACCTTAGCCTGACGTATCGAGAGAAACGTGGGTTATTACACCAATTTTCCATTGAGAGAAACATCGTTGCGTAATTAAGAGATTTGCTGAAGTTGGAGGAAAGTGTGGACTCGTAATTGCTGGAATCTCTGATTTCGCTCATCTCGACAGGCGCACAAGCAGCACTTTGTTAACTAAATTAACTCATTAAATTAAAACGAAAGGCATTTTCGGAGCGCATTGTTTGCCGGTGATGTGCGAAGAAGACGAAATTGCTCCGACGTTATTTTTGAGCGGCAGTGGCGAAAGAAAAGGATGCGCGACGGATGTGAATCCGAAACAACAACAAGATCAGTCGCAAAAGACAATAGCTAATTCGAGGAGAAATTCCTTCTCGGGCCATCTATTGTCCGACACTAGTTAGGCCCGAAAATCCAAAGCGAAGGGAAAACGCGCCCTAGTTTCATCTCTTCTATTCCGCATCCCGCCTCTCCCTTTCATTAAGACTCGCAAAATTTCGTCTCTAATCTGGTTAATTCGCGACGTGGAGTATTCGTATCATTAAATCGGAGCTATAGCATCTGCGAGGTGAAATGCGCTCGCAACAAAGAGCGAGACTTTCACTGAAATACATAAATTTTTCGTTTATTTAAGCAGCTCTGATATTCCCCATCAGATCTTAGATTTTTAACGACTCCGTAAAAGCAGAGTGACTCTAAACAGACAATTACCTTCCTTTACCATTGTTTATACACCTCAGCTCCTAAACGACCTCTTTCAATTACAAAAATGTGCAAGGAACGAGTGTTCGGTGCTGTTTCGCGACAGTACGCCGGCGCACTCCTGCACCCGTAGAATGGCCAATAATTTTAATTATTTCCAATAACAGCGATGAACGATCGATTACACGAACGAGTCCGAGTGGACGTTGTTTCAATTTATCGAAGGCCTCCGCGTCGTAAAATTGATAAGCGCAACGCCCGTAAAAAATGTTGCGGCAACCGCGGGACTCCTCCCCCCCCCCGCGCGTAATCGGAAATTATAATTCCTGAACAAAAAAGTTGGCTCGTCCGCGATTTCCTGGGAGAGTCTCTGGTTCGACCGGACTGGACGTCCAACACCGCGAACAGCAAACATCAAAGCAGAACACGCAAACGCAGTATCGGCTTAAGCAAGAGATCGCGCGATTGATTTTCAGAAGCAAACGCAGGAACTTCAAAGAGGTTCAGCGGGGATGATTAAAACATACATTCTCGATCGGCAGGTTAAATAAATTAATTTGCCAATCCCGGAGGAGCGGATCAGCCGGCAGCCGTGCCGAGCTCCAAGGTAAGCCCGATTAAAATTCAAGCGCTTACGTAAGGTAGCGCTCCTCGCTTATCTCGACATCTGCTGACTCGCTGCTCGCGCAGTTGAAAAACTGCAGTAAACTTTATTCCAGCATCAGGCGGAGTTGCGGCTTCAAGGGTAACATTGAAATTCCTGTAGATTGTGTGTTGCGCGTTAAATGAAACGCGCAGGAGGGCGGCGATGGAACGATGGAGGAGGGTCCGTAAAAAGAATCACTTCCCCAGCCCTCGCCGGCAGAAATACCCGCATAAATTCCAGCTCAATGCGGACTGCGATTTTTGCCCACTACCGCAACGTATTTCCGATTTTTCGCGGGCGAACAATGCAATTGCCGTCCGGAGTCTCGGCCGATACGCATGCGCACGCGCTCGTTAGCGCGCGGCTCAATTCGGCTCGGCTCGGCTCAGCTGCTTTCTCACGGCCACAAACAATACCAACGAACGAAATGCGAGCGAACCGAGGCGCTGATTGTGTTCGCCACCTGAAGCCGGCTTATCTCCTCGGACTGATCGACCGGTGCAGCAGTGCAACCGTCATTTTTATCGACGAGTCTTTTCTCGAATCGGCCGACGCCACATTTCCGAGACGACGAGCCGACAATCGGCAATCGCTTCGGTCGCATCCTCGTACCTTCGAGAATTAGCCAGCCCCCCATTAGGGCGCGTCCGCAACGCTCGCAGCTTAATAAACGCGAGCAAAGACGCGAACCAGTGGCAGCGGCTTTGATTTAGAAAGGAAAAGGAAAAGCCCGGTCCGAGCCTCCCGGGGAACCTTGAAAATGTTGGCCGCTCGTTTGCTTACAACAACGGCAAGAGGGGAAAAGAGCGCCGTCCGCTGCTGGAGGATCGGCGGCTTTTGCACGGCGCGCGTATAACCGATCGGGCCGATAATTTCGCTTGGCGCAAATTTATCAGCCCGCGATAAATAATAAAGCCGAGGTAGGGCAGCCCCTGGGAATCGCTCGGCTCAGCTCCTCCAACGTCTAATTAAGAGCCCGACTACGCGAGACTCTTGGCGACCACCATTAAGTTAATGGCGCGCGAGAATTCATTAGTCGCGCGAGGCAGCGATCCGCGGCGCTCGTCCTCGGCACAAAGTCCGATTGTATTTTTAATCGGCCGGGGGAGGATCGCCGTCGAGACGCCGAGCGTGAATTACATCCTCCCCGGCAAATTATTTATATTTACGTTACATCGGCTGCGTAATAGAGTTGGCGAATTATTGTTTGACGCTCGCCGCGATGATTTTCTAGATTAATTTTCAATTAATTTTTTCTCGGTTTCTTTTTTTGAGACTTAAATTCCGACGCGCCAATTGCGCCCAACTTTATGGCTGCGTATGCAACTCGAGTTCGGTTTCGTGGCTTTGACGGCCATCGCACGATATAAGATTCATTTTTCAACCTCCTTTTACTTAATAGGACTCGCTAAGAAATCTGCTGCTCTCGAATTATATTGACCTGACAAATTTCCTAAGATAATGTATCTTAGGATCTTAGATTTGCGTCGCCAGCCGAAATTAATTGTATTTTTAATTAACTTTATACGACTTCCGAAAAAATGACGATGCTTTTAGAGGGGAGAATGTGGGTCAGTGATTCAATCCGTCCTCTCCGTTAAATTAAAAATATCTGCTCTCTGTATTCGATAAACAAAGCTAATTTGATTATTAATTTCTTGGAATTTTTAAGTCTTCCTTGTGTTTACAATATACAAAAATGGCTCGACGTAGTTAATTTATTTCTCAATTGCTGCGAATAAAGATTCAAGTTTCGAGCGTCGTTTTATTTTCCACCTCGGCACAAAATAGACGCGTCGAAAAGAAAATATTGGTACGCGCGCAAACATGCCTCGATAACGAACAAAAAGCATACGCGCATCTTGTTTATCCTGCGAGATTTTTTTTTTTATAAAACCCAATACCTATTGGCTGAGAAAATATTTTTATCGTTGCACGTTTATTTTTTATTTGACTCTTACGCGACACTTGCTGCCCGATCTTAACCGCTCGTCGAGTGCATTGAAAGCAAACAGTGTTGTTTACGATCAGTTGCATTTCAAACGGAATAGATAAAACGATCTCTAACGCTAGAATTTTTTCTCGTATCGTTGTGTCCAGCTAAAAGTCGGCGGCGACTCAAGCTTTTTAGCCTAAAAAAACTCTTTTACAATTTAAAAGAGTTTTTGTAATTAAATGTTTGAAAAGCAAAGCGTATCGAGCAATGATTTTGCGGTTAATGTTATTATTATTTTTAAAATGTCCATTTCGCATTATTGGGAGGATCGAAACGATCTCGGCTCGAATCAACACGCATTTTCCATTCGCCATCTGCGAGGAGTAACCGAACTGTTGTTTAAAATAGCGATGCGATTTTATTCGCAGGAGGCCAAGCGCTAGAAAAGCGCGGGCTCGAGACGAATCCCTGCGATTCTCCGCTCGATTAGCGCTGCAAAGACGCCGTCCGCGTCGTTGAAAACGGTCTAGTTCACGGGGATTTTTTCTAAGCCCCGGCGGCGACGACGGAGAAAGTGAGCACCGGCAGTCGTTCATTGTGGAAACCGCGCCCGTTGTAAATTCGTCGGCCGGATTGAGCCTCGGGCCCGCGTCTCCTGCGATCGGAGCCTTTCCTCGTTATCAAGAGGAGAGGAGACAAAGTCGGAGCGGAGCCAACGGTAAAGCGGCTCGGCTAATCCCCGGCTAATACCGAAGTAAACGGCCTTCTGCGAGGCAGTGCGTCCTCGAGTTGTTGTCTCGTTTACGACGGGGGAGGGGGGACAGCTGGAGCTGGAGGGTCTTTTATTCCGGGCCGCTTATGCAAATCGCGCGCGTTTTAAAATTTTCCGCGAGGGCGTAATTCCGATGCACGCCATTACGGCGAGTGTCGCGAAGCCCCGAGCTTCGCCTCGGAATTAGCATGATCCTCTGCAAATATTACATTTATCTCACTGCTCGGCGGCGGCGGCTCCTAGACGCGCGAATTTGTCCGAGCATCTTTGTATGCAAATCGCGACGGCATCCGCCTCCGAGCTCTAAAATGCCCTAAAATGCATTAGGAATTCTCCTTTCAAAAGAGCGGGGGATGCCCTAGTGGGAGCATCGAAAATTCAGCGACGTCCGGTCTAGTGGAGCTTGCGCGAATTCGATTCTCGCGCGTCCCTAACGGTACTAGCGACAGCTTGTCGTTAAAGTTCAGCGCCGAGTGCGCCGGCGCGCGCTATTGTCGGATTTAAATAGCAGCTGCGCGTCGGTGTGTGCGTGCGTGCGAGAGCGAGAGTCAAGGATCCCCGACGCTTGGAAAAGCCAGGAGGCTGATAAGGAGCGTCGACGCACAACCTGTTGCGCTCGTTGCGCGGACTCGAGGCAAGGGCATGCGTAATAAAGCTCGGGCATTTTTGCGCCGCGCAAACTATCGGGTAAAGCAGTTCGGTAATTTGCTCGGTTTTAATGAAAGTGGACGTCGGTCGAATTGTGATCTTCGCGTTGTAGAGGCTGCGAATAGTTAAATTTAAAAAGGTTACTTTGTGGAGAGATTTTTATCGAAGAGCTTGATAACACGTTCTCTCAACGTATCATTATCATCCGGCTAACTGTTATTGTTTATTTCTGTCGGCGGGTATCTTTACCATGAGAAGTTAACCTCGTCAACGCTGATAAATAATTCAATTTTCATCTGTCGCTGTTCCAAGTTCTAAGCGGCGCAGTTAAAAGAAAACTCGTCTGTTAGGACTGGAAAGTTACGTCTTATTGATAATTTCACGGCGCGCGTCGGGTTAAAAATTTTCGGCCGCGCATTCGCGTCGATTAAACATCTCGAGCAGGCGCGTTCGCCTCTATTCGGATAAATTCGCAACCTCGCTTAAAAATTCATTGCCGTGTTCGTAAGCCAACTATCGGCCGCGCTGCTGAGCCCTTGTGAATATAGTAATCTTAGCGGATGGATAACAAATCCTAATCTCTTTTCCGAGCTACGATAAAACTACGGCCGAGGCATGCAATTTCGCTAGCTCCCAATAATTTCACCCTTTTGCCACGCAAATTTACTGTTCTGCGAACGCATCCGATTATTATACATTCTGAAATTGATAATTCCCGAATGAGCCGCGTTCCGCCGCGGAGAACGAAATTGCATTATTTTTAACTGTGGTAATTTCAGTTATAAGTTCTGATCTTTAAATTATAACGTTTTGAGAGTGCGCTTACAATCCTCGACGAAAAGCGGTCGTACGGATAATTCCCAGCCTTTTCATTCGTTCATTAAAACGTCTCGAATCGCGCGGAAAAGACCTTTGATCGAAACTGTCTTTGGAAAACAAGAGAGCGCAAAGGCAAGTGCGCGTTGCTTTACAACCGAATGATCGCATATCAATCGCCTGAAAATATTGAAAAACATTGTTCGTTTTAAGTAATTACTTCGTCGATTACCATCGATATCCATTACAAAAGCGCAAGATATAAATCTGGTTAAGGCCCGAGCATGAATTTTTCATGAAAATAATCAAGCGAAACAACTACCGAACGTGGCCGATTAATGACCGAAAAATAGTTTATAGGTCGGCCACGATGATGCATTAGTTCAAAAAGTTCAAGTTGAACGACCAAACAACCTGTCGGCAATAATAAAGGTTCAACAAAGTCACTTTCGAATCTTCGTGGATTATAAGAACAAACTGAAGGACGCTCTTAGACGATCTTAGCCAATTAAAAATTATTAACGTTTTAAAGTTTCATTGAAATCACGGCAGCTTGCCGCTCGCCGAATTAATAATGCGCGACATTCGAATCGATGGAAAATTTGAGCGCCTGGAGAAGCGGACGAGCTACCGCGACTCAACCTTGAAATATCTCACGCACGCGGCTTGTAATACACTAATTTTATAGACTCGGTTCGTTTTTACAAGCGGCCCCGCGCACGCGTACCGATTTTCGCCGCCGATAGGAGCTTATTGTGCCGAGCGCACGCGCCTGCGCATAACAGGCTCACCAACTCGGATAAATAGTTACGAATTGACGCTTGCTAACGAGGACTTGTGTTTTTACAATTGCAAAGCGCGTTCCCCCGATGGCGAGTCGTCGCTGCACTTTGATATTCCGATCGTTCGAGATCAACGGCACCCGGCTCCTGGACTTGGCTTTATTCGCGGACAACAGAAAAGGCTGCTCGTTACCCGACAAAAGTTGCCTTCTCCGAGGCGCGACACTCTCTTTGTTAGATCTCTCTTCTCTCTGTCCGTCGTCCGCTGACGGTCTCATTGCCAAGCATTGCCAAGCATTACTCAGCTCTTGGAGCAACTTTTACTCGACTCGACGAGCCAACTTTTACTCGCAATTTTCCACGCGGTCCCGCCGAGTCGAAAACTGCCGGCGTCAAGCCCGACATCCAATCGCGCGTGGGCGTATCTCGTAACGGGAGCCGCCAGAGTTGCGGAAAAGCGCTCGCGATTTTTAATCTCGTTCCCTTCCCGTATCCAGTTGCCGCGACCTTTCGTTCCGGCCTCCTGTGGGAAGATCCTCGTCGTTGCGTGGGCGGAAGCGTTTTCTCGGCCCGTTGCCGCGGCTCGCGTTATTACAGCGCTTTATTGCTCCCGACGAGCCTCGCTGTTGTTTTTCCATTTGCTGTCGCTTTCGAGGCGCATCCGCGCGCCGGCAACGTCGCAAGCCCAAAAGTGCACCTAAGTATTACGGACACGTTCTCCGGCACTTAGGAAGGTAATGATGCTCCTCGTAGGAAGGCCAGCCGCCTATAACGTTGCTAACCTAGCGATTTTATAGGGCCGTGTATCTGGGGCAGGTACATAAAAGACACTGCTTCAGCCGCGAACCGTTGCCAGCGCCGCCAGTCGGCTTCGATATTATCCCCGGCTAATTAGGAAACTATCACCGTTTCCGGAAACATATTCCAATTAGATCCAAACGCGTCGTTTCTATCGGCCGCCGATGGAATTCGATGGAATTAAATTTTACGAGCCGTAGATCCCGATACATTACCTTCCTGGGAATACGGGCGCTTTGGACTTGGTTGAATTAGCAACCACCGATAGCTTCATTAAAGAATGTGCTGTGCTGCTGCCCAGCGGCAGCGACCAAAACCATATTTATCGCGAATGACGAAAGAAGACACGACGACGCGTTTTAATTCGAAGCTTGTTATACGTCGACCGCGTAATTTGTTTTAAGCATTTTAAGCAGCGATACAATTTCACGCTCCAAATTACGCGAAAACGTAAGTAATTTCACTATTTTCTCCGACTTTTATAATTCCGCGCAAAAAGTCGGCAGTGGCACGAGCAGCACTGGACTCGCGCGCAACGGTAATCAAGTATCAAAAGGAAACTCGTCGCCTCGAGTCTTCGGCCCCTCCAATGCCTGCGAAATCGTCGATGCATTGTGCATTATTACCGACGAATTCTGGGGACTCCTGGAAACGCGAGCGATGAAGACCGACCGAGTCGCAGTTTGGCTGCGAAGAACGAAACTCGCTCCTCCTGGGAGGTGCGACACTCGCCTCGTGCGAATGTCAGTCCGAGCCCTACTTTTCCCCTCCAATTAATTTATAGACCGCGTAATGGATAATTTCGCGGAAAAGAAATGCAGTTGATTTATGCAAAACTCGTGCCGCTTAGCCCCTTTAGCGGGCCAAAGCAGCATTTCTATTGCGGAAAGTCCGAAGCGCGGAATATCGCAACGGCACTTTTACAGGCCAATGGACGAAGATTTATGTAATTTTATAAAGCAGCCGAGCAGCCTGGCGTCTTATCTCTCTCTCTCTCTCATTAATTAAGCTTCTGCTGCTGTTTGTGGGCCAGCGGATCGAGGAGCCGCTGCGAACGAAGCGTGAAAACGGGCAGGTCACCCGGGGGGTAGAGCAAGCACCGGGTGAAACTCGGGGCTTCTTTTCTCATTCCGAGTCCTGAATGGATCGAGCTGGAGCTCGATAATTTCCGCCGCGTCCTTGTGCGCCAGAGCGTCATTTTGCGCGCAACCTCGTTAGAAGGACGGACGTCCTTGTCGGTTAAAGGCCGACGTGTTCGCGAGCCAGAAAACCTTATCTACCCCCGATTCCGAGCCGCGGCTCGTGCGCGCGATACGCGAGGATCTCCCGACCATGCGCGAGAACCTAATAAATTGGCTCCCTGATTGGTGGAATTATCACCGGCCGATATGCGCTAATTTACCCGCGCCCGCTTTAAGATGATCGTCCGAGAATTCAGTAATGAGCTCATTTTCTCTCTTTACGCGATCCACGTTGCCGCGTATCGCTCTGGCCGCCGATAAGGATGGAATTGGTTCATCCCGAGGCTCGGCCGCGGAAAAATCGTCAGCAACAATAATCGTTAACCGGGATTGGAGCGGTGCACGGCTGAAAATTCTCTTTATTAAGTTTTCTACTTTTTCTGCGCCGGTCGCTCGCCGGAAGACGTGGAACAAGTGCTTTTTAATATTCACCGAATTTTAATGGCGCAAGATCAAAGGGGCTCCTTACATTTTATGCTCGAGCCGAGAAGACGGGAGGAGCTGCGGAAAAATTGAACTCAAATATTTGAGAGATTGAATATCTTAATGAGATCTCTTTTTTTAAAGCGAACGCAGTTTTCTCGTTGCGGATATTAAAAGGTTCGCTCGGTCTCGGTCGCTATCTCTTTTAATATAAAGAAATGTTGGACAGTTGCTTATTATCTTCTCCATTAGGAGTAGTGAGAATACTTTGGAGCGCGATACACTTGGGAGTGGAAACGCAACAATATCCTCTCATTTTATTTAAATTTAATTGATTTAATGATTATGTTCGAACCAATGGCTAAGCCGACGCGGCCTTATAGTTTTCTAATTTCTCACGAGAAAAACTAAATTTACCGCTAATCATAATGGAATCGTAGGCATATTTTCTTATCACTTTAATTGTAATGTATGCGGCGTTTTTAATTCAGGGAACTCGACCTTTCGTACCCGAGCAGTGGAAAGCGTTGCACAAAAGAAAAGCGTTTAGCTGTGCTTATTATCAGGATCAGTTTCACAAATACAAAATGGCTTTTCTCCGCAACGAAATAGTCGTGAGCACGTACGTGTATTGCAACTGCGAGTACAGTAATTTGCGTATGAATAGGCCGCGATTGAAATTTTTGCCCACGCCTGTCAAAACTCGGGGAGCATGTATACACCTACAAGCGAAATCACATTCGTGAAACAATCGGGAATGAATTTATGATTACACACGCGGGTCCTTACACGTGAAAATGAACGGCAACAAATAATAAATACGAGGATAACAAGTAGTACATTGCCAATACTAATCAAGGCTCGAGAAGACGACGTTTTTTTCTTCCTCCTCGATCAAATAATGCCACTGCTGCTCGACTACAACTGCAGCTTTGTCAGCTGCAATTTTTCGGTCTACATAACTGCATTATCTAAGTAAATGTTAGCCGAGTGATGTTTTCTCGGGGCAAAAATTGTTGTACTCGCTCGACTCTGAATTGTACTTCAATCATAGAGAAAATATTTTCGCAGTCTACCGTGTCGGGCTGCGCGTTTCGTTCGAGAATAAACCCGTGTGTCGTACAAATATTGCTCGAGTAAAACTATCCTACATACAGACGCGCGTCGAATCTCGGATAGAATCCCACTTTTGACGTTCGTTAGGACTAGTCGGCGAATCCCAAGTGACGCGCAACTCCATGCGCCTTGCAATGCAAACTAACTAAACGTTTTAGCTTAATTATAATCGCGGCTGTGTGTTGTTTTTCCGTCGAATTCGCGATGCGAGGCAACGCGTGCGTGTGTTGAGCCGAGCTTCCGCACCCGCAGTTCGATTCAAGATTCATAGACTTGTTTATATTTGAAACTCTTCACGATTCGCTTTAGGAGTGTTTTTCTTAGCTCTAAACGAGTTTCGGTGGAGTACGAATTTCATCTCGTCCGTTCTTTATTCGCGGCGCGGAAAGCTCGGACACCGAATGACTTACGGTGAACATTTTAATCGAAATTAATAAATGAAGCAATTTCGTAGGAAAGTTTCCAGCTGTTTCTGCAGACTCTCGAATAACTAGACGAGCTCGTTAATTTTCTAACGAGTACAAGGAGGATCTCATTAAAGGTTAAACGCAATATTCTTAGACAACTTTGAAAACAAAATGAAATATCGCCTAATGGAATGGACGTATGAGATTGACTCTGATATAGGATCTTTTCAACATCTTATTAAATTATGGTCAGCCAAACTTTCACTTTCCTCGGTGTTCCTTACCGCAAAATATCCAATTCATGAATATATCCTCCGTTCGATAGCATGTGATATCCCACCAATCTTGTTTTTCCTCCCCTTTTCTGTTTTTTATAATTAACCTTTGTGCGCGAGAATTGAGATCTCATAGACTCCGTTAAGGAAAAAACTTGCCGTGAATTATGCTTTTATGCGCCAACGATAAGCCGCGTACTTCCTCTTGATCCCCAATTAAGCTCGATAATTATACAACGAGTGCAAAAATAATGAATAAAATCACATTTGCGCAAAATTGTCTAACAGAATATCGCGTTATACCGTTCGATAATAAATTAGGTGGCGGCTTACTTACACGAACGATTTAAAACATTTACTCCACCTCTGCGTACTGTAAACGCGTAAATTTGATATGAAACTCATATTGCATCGGGACGCGTGGTCGAAACGTGTATTTACTACTCCACGGAGTCCAGAAAACTATTTCTTTACGGGGTAATAATCGTCTTTTTAGACGCAAAATATTGGGATTTGTACTCCAACCTCCTAAGACCACTGACAGTTAGCTCTTGTGTACTAAAGTTATAAGCAAATAAATGGGGAGACTAATAATAATAACAATAACAATAATAATAATAATAATAATAATAATAATAATAATAATAATAATGATATATAGTTAAATTGATGCTTTAAAGTTACTGTTAAACTTTAGTTTGCTTCTAAGGTGCGCTTCTTACGCATTAAACAAAAGTACGTTGTGGCATTCTCAGAAACAATAAACTCCTTCATAGATCTTGGTAAAAAAGGAAAACAGTCGAGAACTAATTATTCGAAGGCAAAATAAATAAAAGGTTTCGCTGCAGGCAAACGCAATCAGTACGACACGTATATTATTAAATCGAAGATATTGTTAATTAATTGGAGAATGAATTTTAGCAATTATTACAAGTCCTAAATGACTTAACATGACAATATATTTTGATTCAATAAATGTGTGTTATTACGAAAAGTTAGCACAAGAAATAATCAGATTACTCGGAGCTCATGGCGTGTTAAGATAATTAATTTGCAGAATAAAGTTTAATGTTTGCTTATTATTTCATAACAACCGCAATGACTCTTTAGTAATTATTTATGTAATTATGAAAGTGAAAATAGTTTGTGCAAGACGAAATATTTTCAAAAAATTGAGTTTACTACGTATAATTATGAACGTTTTTGTGCACTAGGAAGCGATAGTTTTTTTCCAATTATCAATTTGCATATGTACACACGTATAAGTATAATAACTGTATTTAATATTACCAACAGATTTCTATTTAATTAGTTTTAATATATTTATGCCGTGTGATAAGACGCTATAACCTCGGCAAAAATAAATTTACGAAAAAAAATTCATAACTTTCTAAAAAATTATCGGGTACTGGCATTTTTACACAATTTTGTGCATGGATATAAAGCTATATCGTCATTTCCAGAGAACCGATATCAAATTCCTTCCGGAGGACTTTCATTTAAGTTATCTTAAATGGTGATCACTCGACAACACCCGCTCAAAACATAAATTCTTTACGTGTGTGTATATGCAATAGCGCGCGCGTGTGTACGTTAAGGAATGCACGGAAACGTAGCGGCGGGGCCGCGGGACCTTAAAGTATTATTAAAAGTCAATTTATTCGTAATTATGGACGTAGAAGGAAGGTGCTTGAACTAAAGAGCATTGTGCGTTAATAGGTCGACTGCAAAGACAAAACACTTCAAGGTCATCCGAGTCGAAAGCGCAATAATAGCAACGAAAACGATGAATAGAAAAGGTACTCACGTGTTTTTGCGGGGCAGCGTGGCCAGGAAGCCCGGGTCCAGGTCCCCATTGCGATCGGCGTCCTTCCTTGTGGCCGACGCCGAGCGTCGCGTCTGAGGCTCGGCGCGCGCGCCCTGCGTGAAGCTGTAGGTGCGTCGCTTCTTGAGACACAACATCGCGTCGCTTTTTCCAAAATTCCAAAAATCCAACTAATTAATTAGCAGCGTCTGCAGCGAATCTCGCAGTGCGCATGCGCGCGTATCCTCGGCGCCGGGCCACGGATCGAGCCGCGACGCTCGCCGATCTTCATTTCGGCGCCTCACTACGCAGGCGCCCCTCCGCTTCTCACCGGTATGCGCCTCTCGTTGTCTGCTTGCCTGCGTCGGGGATGAAACGCGTCGTACCTGCGGAACGACACAGAGTCACACTCGAAGCTCCTTCGGGCTCTTTTTGTCTGCGAGGTGCCAGAGTGGGGATAGGAGCGGGAGGGGACGCCAAGGGTGGTCTATTATTTGGGTAGGCAATAACAGGTTTCTCCTTGCGTCTCTGTCCCCCTGACGAAAAACTCGGGTTCGACTCGTTCCGAGTTTTCTCTTTCTTTTCCTCGACGCGGCCACGGAATATTGACGAGGACCGATTTCCGCGATATCGACGATTCGTCGTAAACCGGCAACAGCCGCCGACGCCACTTTCCTCGTTCCGCGCGAATAATAAACGATAAATGTATTAACGGTCCGCCTGCATCTTCGCGCTCGACTGGTAAACGATAAAGCGCAGAGCGCGCGAATCAAGCCCGCGATTAATTAACATACAGATGCTGGTTATTTCAATTTGAACTAAAGACGTTGCACTTGTTTCGAAAGTACCGAGTATGCAAAGTAGTAGCTTGGGAATAATAGTACCTAAAGGCCGGTATGAAGAACTAAAATAACTGCTTCTCGGCATACCGTTCGTTGAAGGCGGCGATGGCAAACATTTGTGTATGTAAATAGAAAAAATAACAGAAATATAGATCGGTAAACATTGATTTTCTTTGCTTTGCGCAAAGCAAATGTTTCGAGTGTAACAGAGAGCAGTTAACAAGCAATAATATTCAATAATGTTACGATTTTATAATTAATTACGCAGGAGCTTGTTTTGTTTTATTGCGTTGGCTATGCGATAAGAAAATGGCCATATAAACTTAATCGAAGCCCGAGAATCAATATCGTTGTTTCGGCATTAAGTTTAAAAAGATCAGCGGAGCAGCTCCGTTTGGAAATAATTTAAGACATCGTTGAATTTAATTACATCGAGCGAAAAGCAAGATGAGAATATAAATTCGTAAAACAATCTGTGTGTGTATCTAACGTTCAATATAAGGATAAAATGTTATTCCGTAAAGGCGAGGAAGACTATTTTACGACTCTGCGCGCTCGAAGGCTTAGCATCATAAAGTGACATAACGTACTTTCGAGCTTTACATTCCGCCGCGATACTGGCCAGTACGATTTATTAAGAAGTCGACGCGAGAATGCGAGGAACGCAGTTCGGCTATTACCTATTGGAATTGTATAAAATTGTAAACGCGATCATTAGTTAGCGAACGTGAATTAGCGAACGCGGCGGATGCGTCGAAAGTGGAAAATTTTGATTTGCTCTCGATTTTGAGTTGTGGCACCAATGACGGAGCGACGCAAAACAGCTACGCGCGCGCACCCCGGCAATTTCGAACGTTTATTAAACTCTGATTCGATAATAATGGCCGGCATTTGTCGAAGAATGGAACGGAACGGAACGGTCGGTACGTGTATCATTTGCCGTAAGTGTATTAGACGGTGTCTAGGTATTACGCGTGAACCTCGCGGCTCCTTCGAATTCAAAGGAGCATAAAGTTGATTGCGCCGGCGAGCATCGGGGCGCAAACGCCAATCAAACGCAGGACTATTATTAGCTCGTACTCGAAGAAATTACCCTCCCTTCCTTCTTATCGTGAGCGATGCGCGCACGCCGCTGCATGGAAGAGGCGGCTGGGCCTTTTCCTCGCTGGGGGCTGCACACAGAGGAACTGCCCCTTTTTCGTTGGCCGCACACAGAAACGGAGGAGGACGCCGAAACCCGCACTCGCACCTCTCGACGCCGTAACAGTACTGCGCGGAGGAGCTCCTCCACCTGGCGGCTCGCGCGCCGCGGCACTGGCACACCTCCTCGAGGCGCCGAGTGCGCAGGCCCGAGCGCGCGTGATAAGGACGCGTAATCTCGGGCAGCACGTGGGGCCCGGGTCCGATGCGAAGACGCGGCCAGACGACAGCAGCAGATGAGAGAGGAGCGACAAGTGCGGTCCCACGAGGCGACGCGCCTCGACTTTTCTCATTTTGCGCGTCGCTCGCGCTCGAGGCCCTCGACCTTTCCGGGTGACTCTCGTTGTTGTTATTGTTTGGGAATGCAACGAGCTTTTTAAGGCGACTCGGGCTCAGCGTTTGTTCGACTGTTAAAGCGCGACGGCGTTAAAGTCCTTGGATCGGTGATCGGTAGGAGCTGTTGATCGCAGCGATGCCTCGATAACCGGGACGTGAAAAGCATTTGCATTATTTGGTGCGGTAGTGGTAGTGGTAGTGGTAGTGACACGGCGATGACACTGCAACATCCAAGTTGATTAAGATATTTCCCTGCGGCTTATTAATCGTTTTTCAGGCCGAGCCATAAACGCGAGTAAATCGTTAATATCATTAACGGCCGACGTTTTTTTTTTTTTTTGTTATTTTCGTCTTTTTATAGTTTGAGCGATTGTATCCAAGACGGTTGCCGGCGTATTGCAGAAAAATAATCGTTTATCTCGAGCTCTAAATTTTGCTCACGATTGATATTAAATTTTGCTCTTGGCCCAACTTTTTTCAATTATTGCTCTTATCGTCTTTTTGGTGCGTTCGCAAGTTTTAAAAAACAATTGCACGACAGATGTAAATCAGCCGAGTTAATCGTCCTGGTCGATTGAAGATAAGACGCTTTTCGACGTCATCGGGTTTTTCGGAGCTTCTCAAAACTGCGTTTTCGTGCTCCTACGACCTCTTCGTCGCTATGAATGTTAATTACAATTTCCTTTTTAATTTTGTCCACTGAAAGTTTCTCGTTGCATCCGTGCTATTATGGACGAAAATTCATCGATCAATCTTTTTCGTGTGATTTGAATTTTAATGCCCGCGTTTCGTTGGGCTTGTGCTTTTCAACTTTGTGTAATCAATTTCTTCCATATCAACTCGTTCAAAGATTTTTACGAGATAAAACTTTTACTGTAAATGTATTTTTTCACCTTGGAGAAACAATTGCAAAGAGAGCTTGTGAAGTCTTTGAAACTTTGAAAGATTTTACGTGGCACAGATGCGGAGCAGCTGATGCACGAGATAATATTTATCTTATTATAAATTAAGAAAATCGACTCGCTCGCGTAATGAATATTTAAATAATCTTCTCGAGCCGAACCGTGCGATCTTAGTGTTTATAATTATTATGAAAATGACTCGGGTATTAACCCAGATGATTTAATATCGGGAGATTGACCTGAATCTTGTTATATCGAGGAAGTATTTGCTTATGTTTCAAGTTGCGCGATCATTTTTTAAAGGAAATATAATTTTAGCATTGAAATGTATAATCAGAAGAGTGATCGTAAAATTTATCGGCGCAACAAGGATCGATAGAACTTTGCTCTCGTCTTTTTAGCCAACTGTTGAGCAGTTTACAGGGATGGTTAAAACGTTTGTTCTTCTTTTTCATCAGCAGCGGTTGGGACATTAACTCGAACGAGGATTGAAATTTCGATTTAATTTAATCATCAACTTCGCCATCGACTCGAATTATCGCGAGATTGTAAAATTCAGTTCAAGTCCGCCTAAAATGAGAAAAGAGTACAAGTGTAGGTTTAAAAATAGAAGTAGAAAACATTCTAGTCGGTTCGCGCCAAGAGAAGCAACGTATACGCAGTACTTGTTCTTTTCTTCACAGCGAGCAGAAGAAAAGAAAATAATCTACACAAACGTACGTACACTTTTTTGTTCATTGAGATGCGGCGCGACGGTCCAGGTAAACCGGAAACGTTCGTTGCCGCGAGTTAAATCCTCTCTTTCTCTTTTTCTCTATCTCCGTTGCGCGCGAGGCAGGCCTTCTTTCACACGAGGAAAGAAGAGAGAGGGAGAGAGAGAAAGAGAAAGACAGCGGTCGACGATCTTTCGTGTAGAGTGCATCGGGAATGAGGATGCGTCCTTTGTCTCTTTCTCTTTCTGTTCTGAGCTCGTCTCGCTCTCTGCACGTCTTATTCTACCGCCGTATTAGGTACTCCATCTCCTCTCTCACTCTCCGTCTCGTTTCGTCTATCCTTCAGGCCTGACATTCTCCCGTGTGCGCTGCGTTATTAGATATTTAAATATCATCCGACAGATTCTTTAGGCAACTTCAGAATTTCAGATACTTAATTCCGACCTTTTATTACTGTTCTTTTTGGATCCCCAACTATTTGTATTCCTGTTTTTGCCGTGAGTTACTCTAATGCCAGTATCTCGGGAATGTGTTACGTATTTATATTACACGGTGCTACCGCGTACGTTATAAACCCAAGTGCGACGTATAATATTATTTAATTCGCATAAATAACGTGACGAGTGATGAATGACAATTAGCCGTTTTCGCGACGAAGATTTATTTATTAAGTATTATCGAAGATTCTTCAACAGTTGATTATGTGTATTCAGTATCTGTATGACCCCGTTATGATGCATTTACACGTTACATCCACAGATTTGAAATCTTTAAACGGATGTTTAAAGCTTACAACTTAAGATTATGTTCTTGAATAGATGAAAGGCATGAGTTAATTACAGGATTAATGCATTTTTTGCTCTTAGGATTTCGAAGATCAATTGCGGGTCGATTGGCTAACAATTAACTTCCTAAATTAAGTTTAACCGTTCCGATTTTGCGCAGTTGGTGAAAAATTTTCCTCTATTCGTCCGATTTGGCCGCGCGTATTTCAGTCGATTGAGTTGAACTGCAGCTGCAGTTCGCAGATTGGCAGCGCCGAGAAGCTGAAGATGATGATTCATTGATAATTTATTGTCGATTTTATCTCCTCGACACCAGTAGTTTCTATACTCATTAAATGTCATTCTCATTGGGTCGGATAACGCGGGTTTATCGCGAGCATCAGAACTATTTTCAAATTGAATTCCTGATTATCTATTTTTGAACAAAGGCCGAGTGGAAAATTTTTCTTTTTAATTTATCCACATGAATCTTTGTTCAGTTCTTTTTGGGATGCTATTCTCTAATGCCTTTAAATTATACGACGAGCGCAACATGGCCGTGCTTAGCTATAATTTCGTTGCACCGATGTATAGGAAGTACATTCTTGTATTCAGATGCGTGGACCATCGTTCCCCGATCTCTTTTTTTATTTTGTTCAACGAGCCTATTTATAACTAATCGTGACGAAAAACGCGCGCTAAGTTGCAAATTTATTAAATGCAACAAAAAAAACTGAACGAAAGCCAATATTTTCGTGAAACGAATAATCTTGGACATTCGAAAATGAGACAGAATGTATTAAGATAAGGGAAAAATTAAAGAACTTTCAATATGCAATATATCTATTGGAACGATCTCTAGCTTTTAAGGCAAAGGCATTTAATGTAAACCGTTTAGAGAGCGTTTTGCAACTTATCGAGTACTTTAAACATTACATGCGCAAACAGAGCCACGCGTTATCTCCTAAATCTCCTACGATTTCAATTTTGAAAATATTTTTATATTTCCCAGCTGCTCGAGATGTAAAAGCAGCGAATATTGATTATTGCTCAAAACCGACAAGACACACGAGCGCGCGAGATTTTATAGTTTCGGTAAAAATGGCAGCCCCTTATCGACTATTGAGATATCGTCTTTGTTTATTCGGACAGTTTGGATGACGACTGGTATTCTCGCTGATCGAAATTGAATTGATGGAGTATCGCTTTATCGAATGTCAAAAAGCAACGCTAAAGCGATTCGATGACTCGATGGAACATTGAAGAACTTGCGTCTCGACGCACAAAAAAAAAGCTCAGGAAGCAAAGGAAATTGAACGTAACACGTTAATGGATTTTTATTTATCGCGGAGTGATATTACGCGCGTCTTTATCTTCCCGCGAATGCAGATACGACGAAATTGTTCGCTCAACGTGCAAAATGCAACTAATAACGAAACGGCGATCCGAACTCAGAAGCATTAGAATTAAGTTGAATTATTTAGGCTCGACGAGTCGGGGTTTTTCGAAACGCTCGAGCACAAATCCAGCGAGTTTTGCCCTCGTCGAATGAACCGAAAATTTGTCATTCATGCTGGATGAATGGATTCCAGGAAGCTTGAATTAAAATGTCCAAGGATAGAGACGAGCGGCTCGGGTGCGTCACAGACACGGCGAACAAAAACAGAAAGGAAGAACCATGATTAGTCGAAGCCGGGAAGCGCGCTTAGTTGAAGAAAAATCGAGCGCAAACGCCGTCGATAAGCTTCTCTCGCCCCTTCTCGCTCTTTATTATAAACGACTCTCTCTCTCTCTCTCTCTCTCTCTCTCTCTCTCCGCCTATTCATTGCATTCTCTCGTAGCTCCCATTAGCCCGTCATCTCTCCTCTCTCACTTTTCCTCGTAAATCTCCGTCACCAGAAAATGCTTCTCACCTATCCTCTCTCCTCGGCGTCCATCTCCGTCTCAATCTCACTTCCGTGCAAAGAAGATAACAGGAGCAAGCGCAAGAAGAGAGAGGAAGAGCCGCGTAATGCGGCGCTCGCGAGAACTCGCAAGTGCAGGAGCAAGTGCAGTTATGTTGGACTGACCGCCAAGACGTGCGCGCGTGCGAGCGAGCGAGCGAGCGAGCGAGCGAGAGAGAGAGAGAGCGCAACTGCATTATCGGATGCCCCTCTCCCCTCCCGCTGCCTCATCTTCCTGTTACTAAGCAAGTGAGCAAGTAAGAGTCCCCCGAGTCGATACACGGAGTTGGCTATTCCCGCGGCGTGCGTAACGCGATCGACGACGACGACGACGACCACGAGCCTCGCGTGATACCCCGCACGCTCTTGTCCTGCTGCCTTTAAAAATAGGAGAATAGGCGACGGACTTTTGTCGTCCTCGGCGCGCGTCGTCCCGTCCACTCTAATGAGATGCACTTTTATGCGCCTTTTTAACGCTTTTTTACGCTCGGCGTTCGAAATATTGTACCTGGCTGCGTGGGTTGTTTCCTTGTGGGAAAAATTAATCTCATTGAATATTCAAAGGAGTTTGAGGAAGTATCGGTTACCGGGTACTGGTAGTGGAGAAATTTTTCGAATGCTCTTACCGCCTGTGTGCGTTGAACTTGAGCTCTCGAGCCGGGACTTGATAAACTTTTATCAGCAAAACACAAAGTCTTCAATTATGTACGTATAATTGCAGCTCCGGCTATTTCGGTACAAATGCTTGAATGCAGCTAGACCTTGAAATAATAAAAGAATTTGTTCTCTAGTTTCTATTTAAACGTTTTCAACTCTCGTTTTAAGTTCTTAAAGTGTTCATAAATATTTTTCAAAAGAATTATAGCTGAAGTTGCAAGTCTTCTCGAGCAATAATTCTTTTTCTGATTTCTGACCAACTGTACTTTTATACTTTTTAACATTCTTCGGGAAAAAATTTCAAAGTCCTTCAAAAATTGGTTATTTTGTATTAAAACTGTTTCTCTTTAATTTGGACAGGGAGAAGAAAAATCTCTACCCCACAAACCGACTTCGAATATTAATTAATTTAGAAATTATTTAATATTTCACATATTTCCCAGCAAACGAGTCTTCTAATTACTTTCTTTTTTATACGTTTTTTACTTATTTACAAGTATAATTATAGTTACAATTATTAAATTTTATACCCCGTCGTTTCTACAACTTTGTACTAAAAAGTAAAGGCAAAATATATTTTATGAATAGTTTGATGTAAATTCGAACGTTTTCTTTCGCGTGCGTGTACTTTATTTCACAAATTCGCATCGATACCGAAGCTTATGTGTTTCATAGATTCGAGATACCGGCAAATCAATTAGCAGCGCTAGTAAATAGATTAAATTTAATTACGCGCGTTAACTACTTTTATTCGTTCTGGAAAATAGACGCGGCAAAAGCCTCTAAGACATTGGAGTTTTAATTTTCGAAAGATTCGGTCATTTTTGCTCATTTATCGTAGAAACCATTGCTTCCGAAATACAATTAAATTAGATAAAACTTCCTATCTCACGTTTAATTTTCCATAATACGAACGACGAGGCTGCACTGTATTCTCCTTTAATTACAAAAAGCCATTAAGTTGATGATTCTACATTAAAACAGTAAAGAAGGCCATTCAGCGCACGACAGATTGAGTAATAAAGAGCGAGGAGGAATAATTACACGTTTGTTTGCATATGAAGAGTAAGAGGCAAATTATACCATTTCAAGTTCTTGGAATCCGGCACGTGAACGATGCACGGCGATGCAGAATCGATCGATATCTAAGAGACGAGCCCGAGCGCAGCGGTACTTGAAAAATATAAAAACATGGATGCTAATTACGATTGCGGACGCGTTCATTGTTGCCGCGGCTGGCGCTGTTCAATTTTGTTTCCAAGACTTGTTTACTCGTCGTGCCCCCTTCCCCTGGCCGCGGAGCTTTTTGTCGGAGGCGTAGGCATAATAGCGATTCGATACGTAAAAATGATTTCCACACCGGGCCGATGCGATAAAATCCGCGCTATCTAATTCGTACGAGTGGCCACACCTTCGAGGCTCGCATAATTAGCGCTTATAATCTCACGCCTTTCCGATCGTCAAGCCCGAGTCGAGGAAAACGTCAGCGCAGCCGAAAACGAAAAATTGTCAGACTTTCCCCGCCTTTTTCGAGGCGAAACTGCAGCCGCGGATAACGCAATCGACGTAATACATTGTTCGAGCGCTCGAGAGCTGCGAGCCGAGGCTCAGCTGTGCTCTTGTGCAACGGAAGCGAATGTTTGTCAAGGGCATGGGACCGATAAAATACCCCGAAGAGGGAGACGGGAGATCGACCAAAGAGTTTCAGATGCGGGGACTGAAAAGGAGCGCGGCGGCTTTTGGAAAACTCTAAAAAATCTGCAGAAGCATCTTCGAGTTGTTCCTAGATTAACAGCGAGGACGGGAAGTTTGCTCCCAGTTAGCGGGGGGGGGAGGAGGAACAATTTACTCGCCATTTTGTTTTAGTTTATTTAATTTTCTCATTAAATCCATCGCTTTCGCGTTAAGTGTATTATCGCGTTAATGCTTATATCGCGCAAGTTTATGCGCAGCGCAAACAGTAATCATCGTGCATTTTATTTAATATAAACTCTTGGCGCAGTGCTCGGGAGAAAAAAGCGATTTTTTCGGGAAACCAATGCATCCATGCTTGACGATTATTTTCTCGATTTCTTTTTCTTCTTCTCAAATGCAGTCGTGCTAGCCAAGAGCACGCGGAAGTACTACGGGTTTTGCTGTTTTGTTCTTGTAACTTCTTTACACATGAAGAGCACCTGCCGCAGTTTACTTCGCGTTATAAATACACTGGGTAAAATCGTAAAATCGTTAAATCGGAAAATCGTTAAGTCGATCGAAATTGTGAATCGAACATTCAATTTTATATAATTTTAAGGCTATCGACTGACTCGCGGTGCGCCCGACGAATAAAATGCTAAATAATGAAATTAATTTATTGCCACTCAATTGATTAGGGAGAGAGTTTTTCCATTATAAGCGATATTTGTTCGTTCGTTTTAATTTTCAGAGCGCGGAATTACATAGAGAATTAAAAGATCGTTAATAAGATTGATAAACGATTTGACTTAATGAAGTCGAATTAAAGTATTACGCCTCGAGACAATTTTCATAATTTAACGATGCTACTTCCGGCTTTCAACATAGTTTACACGGTTCATTTTAACATTTAACCTTAAATCCTCTAATTTCTATTTATGATATTCTATTCTCACGCTGAAATCCAAAGTAATTCATCTAGAATTTATTTAATTCACGTGAAGAAACAAGATGCACCTTCATTTTTTAATGCGCCTTAAGTGCCTTCGTGCCGTGTTATTTACATATCGCTATTGAGTGACGCAACTGTTTTTTTATCTCGCAGAAAACAATAAATACTTTTATTTTTGTGTCAAACGTATTTCACTTTTTTCAAAGCACTTCGATGCCTCTTTAATATGGTTACATTTCAATAAATAATCGTAAATTTCTTACATATAAACGTATCCAACGGATAAAAATTAAAGTGCCATAAATATTTAATGACTATCGTATTTTATTTTTTTTTACTCGTCTATCTGCTAATTTAGACTATACGTGCTGTTTGTCGGGATTATGTTTTCTCCTATTTCACTGAAATGATAAGTCATCTTTGAAAAAACTTTAAAGCAAAATGAATTTACATAAAATAAAAATACTTAATAAATTGTATATAAGATATTCAACTTTCCAACATAAATTCATTGAAGCATATAATGGGCATTTGCATATCCATAAATAATAATTTTTATATCGAGTATGACTAGGCCTTGTGATATAATACAAAATTGTTTGTAATCTTTGAAATATTACAAGCTTCCATCGCAGTGTGCAAGATAAAGAGCATTATCGGCATTATTGCGATGACTGTTTTGAAAATTTGCTTTATTTCGTTCAATTTCCAGCGTTCGATTACAGCTCGTTAATTATTTTTACTCGTCCAAAACGATCTGATTGAAAGTATTTGTAATTAACGCGAGGGAAATAAATCGAAGCCGATCGTATCCTGGAATAAAAATTGAAAGTACAACCTTAAAATTTATTAATATTGTATCACTAATTATATCGAGATGAAAACTCGCGAAAAAAGACTTACTGCCTCTCGCCATGTGGAGAAAAGAATTTTCATACACTATACTAATACACAGGAAGCTTTGGACAAAAGTTCCCGGAAACTTGGCCATTTTCTCTCTCGATTGAAACGTTTCCAAAAAACTTGCGACTCTTGCTGGCTCGTGTCCGAATGTCTATGCAGTCAAGAAAGTGGAATGCAAATAAACAAGCGCCAATTTTATCTCGAGTCGGAACGAGAATTTAATTTCTTACGCTTTTCACGAAGCAAGAAATGAAGAAACGTATTAACATAAGCTTAAAAATTCCAGGCGAAACTTTATGCCGCGCGAATTTCGGCTTAAAAATTAACCGAATCACTTGCAGTACCTTATTTACGAACCATATTTTGCGCGGAATCCTATAGTTCGCACCGAGCACCGATGCTCAACTGTAAATCGCGCATTAAATTTATATAAAAAAGCGCACGAAACGAAGCTGATGTAACGTGGTTGCCGAGAAACAAATAAATATGATTTAAAATGATGGGTGTCAAGTTAAAATTGCTTACTCTGTAATCAAAAGGTGTTACAAATTACTCGAACACGCCCTCTTGAACATATCTTTTAACCTTTCAAAGCATGCAGTTGACACACTTAAGAGATACGAAAATCACTCCTTGAAAATTTATTAAATTGTACGATTGCATTTCTCTCGCGCGTTCTTTCCGGATTTCGTATTACTATATTGAAATTTTGCTCAGACTTTCTTTGATTATTGCCATTTCGAGTAACACCAGAGGATCGCGCGAAATGGACTTTAAGTTATTGTAAAATCGTCCCTTTATCCCAGACGCGCTAGTGTTTCCTGAATTCGCAATACTTTTACATTTGTCGTTCGATCGTCTTTAAGTTAACAACGATCTTTCGCGTAAACTCGTGGAACGAATATTTAAATTTGCAAATATTACACAAATGTTAATGGAATTTTTTACGCAAAAGCCAAAAATTGCTTGTATAAGATGAGATAAAGCGATTTCGAAGGAAAGAACTTGCATCCGTTGCAAAGTCGAGGAAAAATATCGGATGCCTTTTCTCCAAAATCATCTCCGATAATTTAAACATTTTAAAAATCGCTCGTATTTAAGTTTTTGGTGAATGTTATCGAACCTCTCAGAGTCTTATATTTATGACATTGCAAACGCAAATTATCATTTTTCGCATGAATATATTAATAATCTTGTCTAATAATCAATTTAGCAATTGAGCCAAAAATGCTAATTGCTCGATGTTCCTTAAAAGTGTTGCTGCACATTAAATTTCTATCCTATAATATTTTGTTTGAGTAAATTAGACGTTGTTGGTGAATACCGAGGCTCGATAATTTTATTTATGAATATTTAAAAAATAGAGTCGACACCCATTGAATTTATATAAAATTTCAACGAATCCAATAAACTCAATGGTGATTAATTATTCTTTCAATATTATTATGTATTAATAAAATTATACTTTTACACTTTATCTATTGGAATTTTCTCGTTGATAACAAATCATATATTATAGATCAACTGGCATTTGTTCGTTTTGATGGAGGAAAACTTGAAAGAAGCTGAAGCTGCACATACAATTCTCAATAATTTTGCTGCAGTTGAAATGTTTTTAAATTTTTCAAAACCAATTGAATAATTAGCATTGGTGCGATACCGCGAATGTTAGATATATTTATTAGCTTATACGTGTCGAATTAATTTCGACAATTTTTCAAGCAAACAAAAAATACCAAAAGTAACTTAATTTATGGGGTTGTTAGAGCTAATTACAAGGTTCACAGAAAGATCTTTTTCACATAATTTAATTAAGTTTACGGTCCTCGTTAATGGGCATTACGCAATAATATTAATTAACGAATATTAATTTCTCGGCAACGGAAAGCAACTTGGCACAATCGCGCGGCTCCGCTCGGGTGCAAAAACTAAGCACAAGGAATAATAGCGCGGCTCACCTACACGCGCACGAAAATTTTCTCGCGAAAAGCAATAAAATTATAAGCGCATTCTGCGTCTCCGAGATGAAAACAACGCAACCCATAATAACAACAACGACGAGGACTACAACCGTTAAATAAAGTCCCGTGCGCGTAAAATGTCGAACGGTATTTACAGGCCATTAGTTTTCGCTTCAACTACCGGAGCAAAAATGGTCTAGCGTTCTCAAATCCATGCACAATTATAATCTACATATACACGAATACGTGCGAATTTCAATGCGGCTACCGACGGATCCCTGCATTCTATGTACATCTGTGCCTCCCCAGCTGTTGCGGCGTGGATTTTGAAATTCAAAATGTTCGATACGCGATAATGGCGGTCGAGAGCATCGAGACTGGCCGTACGATCCTCTAATCTTCCATTACGCTTTTACTGCTCCTCTAACCGACATTATTTCTTCCACTCGGATTCGATAATTCGCGGCTCGAGATATCCTTCAGCGAGTAAAATTAAGTTACACCCTGGCTACATCCGTAGATGGAAGCGTGGACGGTGCTTTTACAGCACCCCACGTCGCTGACCCAGAGCAGCGCAGCTACTCTCTTTAAAAATGGAGGCTCGAGAGTCCAAGGAGAAGAGCTCACCGGCGCGAGCTTTCGAGCTTCAGCAGGCGCTCGAAAATTGGAAAAGCGCCGGCCGGTTTTCCGAGTACGAGTGCTACGGGGAACGGCGATCGAGAACGAAATCCAAGGAGCGCGACGGCCTGCAAAAGGCGGCGCGCCGCTCCGTTCTCATAATACATATGGAGGAGATAAGTAAGGTTAGGCGCGGTGCAGCTGCGAGTTGCTCTCGGGTCCGCGCGTCCAGCAGCAGCGGCGGCAGCCGCGTAGAGAAGGCGCGAGAAGGTATTTGCTCAAGGCCGTATTCCTCGCGGCGCGTAACGAGTGCGGAGACTCGGAGCGCTCGGTTATCGCCGAGAATTTAGAGTCCCGCGAAATCCGCGCGATCCGGGCCCCGTTTTACAGCCGCTTAATTGACCGGGGCTAAGCGGCGCGCATCTCCAGCTCCTGGGAGATCCTTATTGGCTCGGTGCGCGTCCCCGGCTGCTATCCGCTCTCTTTATCTCGGAAATTCCTCGAAAGAGGGAGAGTAAGTCAGCCGAAAAGAGGGAAAGCGCGGTGACAGTTCCACGGCGGAGCTGTTAATTGTGCACTGGCCGGGGCTTTGTCTCTCGTTCCCGTCCTTCCGTCGCATTGCGAGAGACAAACTGCTTCGTTAAACGCTACAAATTACTTTGAAAAGTCCAGGGCCGCCTTTTTACCGAGGCTCGGCGCGCTTTTCCAATATGGCGACGATGCCGTCCTTCCCGGGTTCCCCGACCTTACGATTGTTGGCATCGTCGCCAATTGAATCTTCTTTCTTCGCATTCCGCCTCGCGTTTCCAAGTGTCCAATTGGAGACCCGATGATTAATTCTCTTGCGCCGCGATCTCGTTTAACTCGGGGCAGTACATTGTTGCTTTCAAACAATTTCGACTCGACGCGAAAAAGCAGCTTTTTCCGCCGGATGGGAATTGTTCGAGTCGTCGACTGCCTACTAGATTTTAATTTGCAACTAGTACAGTTCTTTCTTGGTTTTTAAACTTTTAAAGTTTTAAGGCGTCCTCGAGTGATTTATCGAGAAGTTGCAGTTAAAGTTTAATCGATTTGCCGGCGAGGAATCTTTGAAAATTCTTTCGCCGCTGATTTATTTTCAATTTTCAAAGCGACTCCATTATAAAGGTTAAGCGCGTTAAATAAAAATACCTTATTATCTTATTTAAGACGGCGCGATTCGACGAAGACGGGCGAACGTGGAAGAAGTAAACATTCCGCGCGCACTTTCCTGGATTGTAAAAATCTATACATTTTTGCTTTAATGGCGTCTCGGTATAACGCGACCTCTACGAGGACACTCGGAGGACTTTACGATAGACAATAAAGGCGTAAAAAAATTAATCGCGCGCTCGAAATATTTTAAAGTCGAACGGCCGAGGCTTTCTCTCGAGCGATTCCTTCGCCTCGTCGATACCGATTCAGATAGGAGCAAAGTCGGAGGCGCGCGGGAGGAACGGGGAAAAGGGGCTGCGCAGGCATCGCGGATCATCATTCCAGGCCCTCTCCGGGGTGTTTTGGAAATCAGCCGCTGCACTGCGCTCGGGTATTTCTCTCGACCGCGGCGGGATTACGTCGTCGCGGGACATTTCGTTTGCTCGGTCCGCGTTTCCCGATCTGGTCACGACGCAGTACATTCGTTTACAACTCGCTGCTTGACAAATTGCGCACGCGTGCACTTGTCGCGTCACAACCCGATTGTATCAGCCCGATTTTCATCGTCGCGAATCTCGGCTGCCCGGCCCGCAACGAAACCAGCAGAAGAGCAACGCCAGTTTTGTCGGTCGTGTTTCTTTCGCAGCTGGACTTCTCGTTATAAAAGCGGAATGGCGAAGTAACGAGGCATCTCGGAGTGTCGCGCTTTGGCCGCGTCTCCGTTATTTCCTCCGAGTAGCCAAGCCAAGCCGGCACGCGCGCCATTAATAAAAGGACTCGCGCACGAAGCTTTTAATTAAATAAATTTCGTATTATGCATTAAGGAGCGAGCGGATTTATAGGAATGTACGTTGCCACGAGAGTTTGGGATCGCGCGATCCCTCGTACGCGCGTCTAACTGTAATTAATATGTAACATTTAAAATTTAAATTGCGATAGCCATTGGTAGTGATTTATTCGGCCTCCGGAGCGACTTAATTACGATTTTAGAAAGAAAACAAGAGATTAAATACGTTGCTGTGTACGTATCTACTGTGTTTGCGTACAAGACGAATAATTAGTGTACTCGCGTACGTAATTACCTATCTACGCTAAGTGCACCGAATGTCGTGTTGTTCGACTTTATTTACAAAAGCCCGCGTCGCGCACTGGCCCTTCGCTCGAGAGGACGTCTGTCGTCTACTACGGGGATTTCGCTGTATCGACGAAGAAGAAATCGCGCGGTTCGAACGACGCAAACAAACAGTTGAATGAGAGCGACGAGACGCCAAGGAATTGAATGAGAAAAGCTGTAGCTGGGAGTTGGCGCGAGCTCGACAAGCCTCGCCTGTGCTCGATACTTTTCATTTCCTCTTGTATTTCGTTCATCCGCCTCGGCAGCTCCCGCGGAATACAAAGTACGCGCAGCGCGAAAATTCCTCTCCTTATTTAATTATTTATTCGATTATAACGGCCGCGTGGCCTCGAGCGCTCTTCCTGATCTTAAGCTGCGATTCGCAACGCGCAACGTCGAAGACAGTTTAGCTGCAAGTCGGTGAATGCTTCGTCAAAGTTCGGCACTGGCAACAGTCGCTTAAGGCCTTATCTAAATTTTGAGTATTTTAAACATATTCCAGTTTAATGGCCTCCCCGTTCGAGCAGAAGTCGCTTTCAGCTTACACACGGAATTACACGAGTACGCGTGTAATTTCGCACATTTTTTACAGAGATAAGGACTTTTCGATCCACGCACTCTGCTAATCAAATTCTCGAAACGAGAAAACGTCTGACGGGATAAGCGCATAAATTAAAGTTCTACCGTTTCTTTTATCAAGCCAAATAATTCGTAACGTCGAAAATTTACAACTTTTGCGCCAATGCGATAAAAAAAAGATTGGCTCATTATTTGCCTTCGTCTATGATTAAAAGCCCGACGGTAAACTTAATAAGTAAAGAGAGCGAAGTAATGGAAGGTTTACATTGTAGCGAACCGCGATTTGCATCAATACTGTTTCAGCAAAGACGAAAAAAGAATAATTACGAAACTCGTTTGAAATAAAAAGTGTACAGCAACGTACACGCGTACCGCAATTAGAGGATAGCAAGCAAGCTCGGCAGTTTAAGGCATTAATTTAAATCTGCACGGCTTTTGCACAAAAATAGGAGCCAGCTTATCTCGAATTTTTCCACGTTGATCGGTAGCATCGCGCGACGCTAACGGCGCCCGAGCAGCGACGTTCGCTTCAACGCTAATTTTCTCGTTTATCCACGCACGTATATATATAAGCGCGACGACGCACGAATTTTACGGCGAGTTTTTGAGGAAAAGTTAAGGTCTCGCTGTTTAGCAACGGCAGAGGCGAAAAACAACGTGCCAGGGTCAGCTGTCGTGACGCAACGAGTCGCCGGGGCAGGAGCGTTGAAAAAAGGTAAAAATTCAAGGGTTCGACTTGTAACTCATTGACGCAAGATCGAGCAAACTCACTTTCGCGGTGCGGGAAAAAGTACACCAGCGCTGGCCGACCGTTAAACTCGATAAGTTCACTGCCGATGTGCCAATTCACCGATCACCTTTTCCATTTCATTTTTAAATGCTTCGCGTCGACTCGCCGCGATCGGCAAATGCTTAACTTAACTCTCGCTGGAATTCCAATTGCTCGTTCGATCGGCAACGCCAGCGGCAATTTCATTAATAAAGTGGCTAATTTCCTGTAAAGTAACGTAATACTTTTCCACCCGCTTGGCGGCCAGATGCGGCAGGAGGGATTTTCTCGAGCGCAGACTTTTAGAACACCGTGTCCAAGAGTCGAGGGTGGACGCGATTGATCTTTCGTTAAAAAAAGAACGAGGATGTGAAATGCATTTGGAAATGTAGCTGTGATTTTCTTACAGAGGCTCCTGTCCGCCGTCCGGGTGTCCGGGATCAGGATTTCGCTGACTCGGAGACGATTAAAGCGAAGTCATTTCGTTCGGTGAGTGCGTGCGTGCGTGGCCAGACACTTTGAAACACTCGCGAATTTTCGCGTTGGGCGCAAAGTCGCCGATTTCCCAGTAGAGCAGCAATACCTCGGCGCTTTCAAAACAACCTCCCGAGCTAATGTTTATGCCACAAAAACAAGCGCTCGCGCACTCGGTCGGTTCATCGACACTCGCAGGTGTGCATCGCTTTCCCACGCCGAGGCGACGACAGTTTACCGAATAACGTCGCCTCGAGTCCTAACCCAGATATACCCGAAGCCAAGGCTGCGAGTCGCAGCTCCGAGCGCAGGTGTGCGTTAACGCGCCGCACAGGCACACGCGATCGTCGACTCAAGCTCCAGGCGGCGCATCGTCGTCAGGGATCGCCGTCGGCGGGTGAACCCCGACAGCGTCTCGCGCGAAAGGAGAGCGCGAGTACCTCGGCCTCGCACGGGCACCGAGCGACTGGCTGCCGTTCAAAAGGCCCGCGAACGCTCGAGCTGCCGGACTTTTCACTCCCGGCGGTTGGAGTGAATGCGCTGGCGCGCGCGCGCGCGCCCCTTGGAGGGAAGGGAGTGAGCGAGTGTCGCGGGTGCACCGCTGGCGATCGCGCGACTCGGACTGCGCCATCCACCGGGACTCCTCCGGGTTTTCTTGCGGCAAGCCGCTGGTGGGGTGGCTGACTCCAGCCGAGCCGTGCGAATTCCGCTCGTGTGTTTGGTGTTTGGCGCGGCCTCCCCCCGATACGCTGGATAAGCGAGGCTTAAGGTTAGGTTATTACCAATGGGTCTCCTGGTTTTGCTTTGCTTTTCTCGGAAACGGTGTGGCCGATGTTAAATTAATAAGCCGAGAGGCCTTTCGACGGTAGAATTTAAACGTCGCGCCTTTCAGTTTGTGCCTCGCGCAAAGCAAACATTTCGATACTCGTCGCTTGCACCTCCAAAGGTCTCGAGCCGTCGTCTTATCTCTCGCAAGTGCGATGGCAAAAAAGCGTTATCTCCTTCAGCCGTCGAGCATCCATCTGTTCGCGAGTTTAATTTGATCGTAAAATCATAAGCAAGATTTATTGGCGCGGCTAATTTCGAGCTTCGAACTCGAATTTCCAAATTCGCGACAATGGTTGGCAGGTTTTGGAACGGATGCGAGAGGAGAGACGATACTTTTCGATAGCTTTCTCGGACGCCTCCTTTTAAATTTATGAATTTAAATTCGCTCGCAAACAGTCGGGCGCTTTCGTTGACTTTTCCGCGCATCTGGTTAAAAAAGTTAATACCTTAATAGTTGGCGAAACGATATCAAAAAGCATATTTGTAGCGCGTGTGTACATTTCCGAGATTAAGCCTGACGTAATAAACGCGTGGAACGAGAAATGAACGCCGAGGCAGGACGCGAAAGTACGTCAAAGTCAACGGAAAAAATATGTACAGCCGAAGATAATGAAAGCTAAAAAAGTGTAAACCGATATTAATTCTCGTGGTGCGTCGAAACAGTCGTCAAAAATTTATTCGACTCGCGCTTAGCACCTGCCTTTCAGCGAATTATGCTTCGCTCGTAAATCTCGCTAATGTGTTAGTAAATCAATATTCCTTGTGAAACGCACCAACGAAAACAGCTCCGGTGACTGTTGCTCCTTTTTGGCGAATACCTGGCTTCGAGATGCTCCCACCGGCCCCCCCCCCTTCCATTAATATTCGAACGCGTCAAACGAATGAACGCGCGACGTATTGTAGTCGTTCGGTCGCGCGGCGAACCGCAGCTTTTAATGAAGCGGCAAACGCCGACTCCTGAAATGCCTCCCGATCAGCTGTGCAGCAATGCGAAAAACTGCGAAACGAGAGCCGGGGCGGGCGTAGGGAGATGCGCCGATAACACAGTTGTGTCCTCGAGGCTGTTGCTGCTCGAAATCTAGACGCTCCTATTGTGCGGCTGCGTCAAGGCAGTTGTGCAGTTACGACGCACTGCGAAAGCTTTCGCACGTTGCAGTGGATGGGAGCAGCATCGCCTAGAGCGTCGCGAGGAGTACCGCGTGGTTTTTGAGGTTTTGATGCGCGACGCGGTACACTTGGGAAGTAATCGTACTAGTTGCCGCGCACTTGAACGCAACCTTCTTCTTCGAATTTTTCTCTTTTTGGCACTTTACAAGCTCATCGGATTACGGCCCGATGTAACTGCAATTGACGGGAATTCAATCGGGAGGAAAAACGCGAAAGCCTCGCGCGAGTAAGACCGTAACTGGTTATTACGGATTTAAAAGCAAAGAGCGAATTGCTCGCCCGTGTTGTTAACTTCTTCGCGAGATGTTTGCTCTCGCAGCTAAATCAATTTCCCGAATCATTAATAAACTTGCAGAGCGCTTCGTTGATGTTTCCGAACAAAACAATAAAGTTTTCTCTCGAATGACCTGCAGTTCAGGAATTTGTAAAATTTAGCAAACCTCCGGCGAACCTTGATCTATTTCACCGATAATAAGCGGCATTTTTAGCGAATGGCCGAGTATTCAAATTCTAGTCTCGCTGCTGAGTGACTTGTAAAGTTTGCCGTGAAAAACCTTTTAAAAGAAGTTCGTTGCGACAGACAAAACGATTTGCAACCGAACGCCGTTTGAATTATATTAATGCCGCCGATTTCCCGTTATTGTAATTCATCGTTATAAAAACAGTTTTATCGCCACGCTACGCGTTGTTTGTGCTACGAAATTTATGCCCTTTTTTACTAACATTCTTATATCTATTTATAAAGGTTAAATAGTTTTATAAACATGCATTGCGGTAGAACAGTAAATTACAAATTTGTAATTATATTCGTAACATTCAAGATCTTGCAAGTGTACTGAATATTTAACCAGCTTATATAACCAGGTTATATAAATCATCGATTAAATTTACTTTAAAAATGTGATATTTGAGATTTAATGAAATTCCGGTAATGTAAATATTTACAGATGGTACAGATTATGCTAAAACACAAAGGCTAACAAGCGAGGACTGACGTAAATACCTCCAGCGACGTGTAAAACACCAAAACAATACAACTTTCGATACGTCCATTTACTTGATCTGTAAATTATTATTTTTTTTTACGATTACTAAATCTGAATTCGGATAACGCAAATTCTTTGTAAGATTATGAATTTTTTCCGTATAAATTTTTATATCAGTGGTTGTTTCTTTCCGAATTATCCTTGCAATCTAATTGGCAATTCTAATAATGTCTTGCACATATGCATTGCATCGTTAATCGAACGTAAAATCGTGATCCTTCGTATCAATAAAAAGGCATAGGAAAGAAAAACCGTCGCTTTAAGTGAAAATTCGAGAGCAGAATAAAATCATTTTTTGATTGAAATAAAATTTATGCGAATGATCTATACGCGTAAGATTGCTTTGAGTGCGATATCTCGCTTCGCTTTTTCAAATAAAATTGTACGTTCATATTTTTAAGCAAAGTTATTTCAAGTACTTTAACTGGAAATTTATAGGGGATTTTTCGACTTCTGACTTGTACACAGTTTATACTTAATCTGTATTTAAGATGCTTTGAAGTTGGTGTGTATTTAAGTTATGCAAGCAATTTCTGACGGTTAATCTTCACTCTTTGGGCACTCGATATCATGCTACAGAGACTCTATGGAGTTTTAATAAGTACAAGTATGTAAACCGCATAAAACTTGTTACAGATTTTGACATTTTACAATATTGAGCACAACATTTTTCAAAATCAAATCATTTAAATTAAGAAGCCGAGGTTTTGAATACTTGAAATGTATAATCTCTAATTTTTGAATTGTAGACAGAAAGAGAAAATTATAAAGTTTTTATAAGAAACGCAGTTTTTTTTTTTTTATTTTAAGTAATGTAAGATTTTTAAAGTTATAATTTCGCGATAAAATTTGGTTCGAGCAATTTTGCAAGAGTAAACGCGGTTAAATTTATACTTAATATTTGGTTTAAATTATAAAAATAATTATGAACCCGTCAGCTTTATTTTATTAAAATTAAAAAAAAATTTATTCAAACGTATATAAAGTGTACTGGTTTTAAATTTAAAAATTAAATAAATAGACAAAAAATAATGCTTTGATTATTTCAAATTTTTTATATGCATTTTGTATATATTACGTAAATACAATCGATATAAAACTTTTCTCGCTGGTTTTGTCGTGCAACTGTAGGATTATATATTATATCGATCTATATATAAATACTGCCTTACTTTGAATTTATCAAAAGGATTAACTTGGACAAATCATATGCTGCCCGCGCCATTATGCATTATCGTATCTTTATATAAATAAATCGCACCTAATTGACGGCAGGTCCGTGTAGATTGTACAAAACGATACTTTTTATATCAGTCGAATCAACACTATATATATATTTGTCGTCTGTGTGTAATGCTCCATAGGAATAAGAAGAGAACGTTTCCTCTACGAGATTATTTGCTGTCACACACACACACACCGATTTATCGTGTACAATCAATCAAAAATATAAGTCCGAGCTGTTTTCTTCACTTACAAAGGAATCGAAAGATGGGTAGTTGGTACAGAACGACATTCTTTTTTATTTCAGTTTCGTCCTTTCGGTATTATAATAGTATCGACTAAATTTATAAATTTATAAACTGCCCTATGTTACATTCGCTCGACAAAGGCAATTTCCCATTGGAAAGTTTATCGTTTCAATATCGAATCAATTGTGCAAAACGAATATCTCGTAAGTACATCAGGTTTGCGAAATATCGTCCCTCGCATTTTCATTCATTTATACTTAGCCATTGACGATCCAAAAATAATTTTCATTTTTTGTTATTATTATGAGTTTTCATCAATGCGTTATACGCCTACGTAAAGCTGATGCGAATGAATATATATATATATATATATATATATATAGTTCTTTTGCCGAAGGAAGGAATCGAGGCTCGGGCCCGGAGAAGATTGGGAAAGAAACAAGGGATTTATGGGGCACATCGTGTCTTGTGCGAAGATATCACTTTTCCTCCTCGGAAAAAAGCCTCGATGGTGCAGTCATTAGGGCCCGCGACAGCAATGCTCTCGTACATACGATCGGAGAAACAGTATTCAGAGAGAGAGAGAGAGAGAGAGAGAGAGAGAGAGAGAGAGAGAGAGAGGAAAGATTGCAAGACAGTGACAACTTCCTCGCAATAACTAATAACAGCCACAAAACAAGCGGTAAGATTCTTCCCTCCACCAACAGGCTTCACATTTCTCTCTGATCCAAGATCTCCTCTTGCGGAGGAAGATGGAGAAAAATCCTGGATTGCTCTGGCGCTTTTGCATTCTGTAAAACGTTTTCAAGCTGCAAGTGGTGGATGAGTGCTGACGTGCCTGACGATGTGGCTGCCCAAATCTGTTATCGTTTCTGCTTCGGAACTTAGAGAGGATTTTCTTCTACGACCAATTTTAACACATGATTTCCCAAAGAAAGATTAGGCCCTGCGTTTAGAAAGATGAATACCCGCGGCAAGGTTGGAGAGCTCAAACCGGTGAGCCAAACTATTCCAAACTCGCTCAAGCCAATCAAACCGGGCTGTTTAGCGCCAACTGTACCCAGACTCCGTCGATCGCGGTGTAGAATCGGTAAACTATTCGGTAAACTATTCGACGACGCCTTTTTCCAAGTGTCGAATAGCAATACTCCAAGGCCAGTAGGCGGCAAATCAGTTCAAGCGATGACCAACTTGTACGCCCGGGTTCTGAAAGAACTTGGAAAAAAGCTGACCGAAAATGGAGAAATACTAAACATGGGAACAGTTGAGTGGAGGTCCACGGAAAAGATCGACGTGGACTTCAAGGCCCCTGAACCTGTTACTACCACAGCTAAGGGCAAGTGGCCAATACTTCCCAGTAAAGAGTAAACACCAGCATTCTATTTTTGGCGACTAAACTTATCGAAGGTTCGATCGTTCGAGTTTTCACGTGCCTACGGCTAGAATCGCACGGAAAACCTATGTTCGCCAACGCAAAGGTTTTTAATGGAATTTTATTCGCAACGTGTAGCAGAACATTAAAATAAATATTTAAAACTGAATATAACTTAATGTTTTACGGATTTAAATTTATTTAAATTGCAAGTTTTGATTTTCGGAGCATTCGCTCGTTCAACTTTCCATGCTTTATTAACGAGGATTGTGTCGACATACTATTAAAAACAAGAGGATTAACGTGTAGAAACAACTTTTATAAGCTCAATTTTCAACATGCAGTATCTTCTCAACATCCTCTCCAACTTCGCCTCTCCTTAAGGTTTCCAGCATTTTTCTTTTGGCAATAATAGAATTGATGATAAAAACTAAACACACAGAACATTTGCAATGAATTTTAATATAAGTACGCTTAGTTTAATCTTTAATTAAGGCGCAGAAATTTGAAAGCACTAATGCAATTAACAGTCGATGAAAGTACTCAAATAATTGGCACAACTAAAATTTTAGTTAAATTATAAATATTACCCTGTGCACAATGAGAAACGAATTGAATATACAAATACGCGATTAAGGTATAACGTGTACATGGACTTAGAGAGTATCTTTTACGTATGGTGTATGTACTACGATACAACAAGAATTTATCTTCCCTCGTGAACGTTAGTCATCGGTTATTGAACTTGTCATTGTTTATGTTTATACGATACAATATAGTAAAATATATTAGAGAGGCAAAATTTCAATCAACGAACAAGAGTCAATAAGATCGGGAACTTAATGCACTTTGTACAATTCAGGAAATTAAAGCTATTCCATTGCTAATTCTCAAGCGCTGCGAGTTTATTCTTTTGTAAAATTCTTCTATGCTCATCTTCTTGCGTATCAATCATAACAATAAAATATAATAATTCTCGTACTGTCTCGAGGTTGTCATATGGTCTCAATAAAAACACTTCTGACGCATCTTTATAACTATACAATTATAAAAAAACACTCGATTGAACACAAGCGACCTCCAAAGTATTTGGTGTTCTATCTCGACCTCCACTGTTTCGCACTTTGTGTGGTTTTTTTAATCCGTAGCTCTTCGCAGCTTTTAGTCAAAAAGTATACTCGAACAATTTTTATTAATTGTACGTGACCTTCTGAATAGAATTATTTTCGATTACTCCTGCATAGATTGTATGTAAGTCGTACATTTAGTATACTTATAATCTATACGAATGAAAGTAAAGCGATTAGACGCAATCGAAGTTACAATAAGTTAGTGAAACATGAGAATGAAAAATATTTTCGAATACTGCCAAACTTAGAGAAAAAAACGTTTGTTCGATTGCCACTAAGTAGTACGTCATACAACCTTTACATCGTTATCTTTTAATAGAAAAATATTTTTATTACAACTTTTGCAGATTTGCTTATCTTATTTATGTATGGCAACTTGTTAACATTAAAATTATAACATTTAATTTTATAATATTAATACGACGAATAAATAAAATATTATACAATCAAGGGAAAGAATTTTATTTTTTAATAATTTTATTCGGTTGTCGGTGAATGTCTTTTAAAATGCTTCTTTAATTGGTAAGACAATAATCAAGTTTTTGCGTAAAAATTATTAAAATCGTAATTTAAACCATCGCGAAACAGCAGATGGATATTTTTCTCAAACGTCTCATTATTAGCTTATAGTTTTTTCTTTAAAGGAAATGACTTTTTAATTACAATATTAAATTTGGCCTCGTAAAAATAAAATATTCATCTTGTCAATAATAAATAGAATAAAAGACAATCAATAAGTAATATAAAACAATACTTTTGAGTCGCTGCTAATAAAATGCAAACTTTTTTCGACATTACACTGCGGCGGTATCCTCGGTATTTCTTAATAACGCGGCAGCCCTGACAATGTCGCCTTCGCACTGAGTTAACATGACCTTGCAGTCCTCCAACCTCACGAAATGGTTCTCTTTTTTTAATAATCCCTGCAATCTTTCCAACTTTATCGCTGTTAGTACATCCCAATCCGTGACGTTTAAGGCGGCAACGCAAGACTCGGGAGTTGACTGATCTTGTAAAACTTTCAGCATAATCCTCACCTGTTGCAACATAAAAATAATCATATCAAAATGTGACTTTACCACCTTTTGCGAATTGCATTATTTTTAAGACCAGGAGTAAATTTATACAAGTATTACTAAACTTTGATTTGTCGGAGAATAAAAATAAAAATTAACTCCAATACCTCGTACACTTTTATTTATTTTTTCGATTTATGCCGACGAAACTTGAAATAAATTATAATACACGCAACATTTTTACTTTTTACCGATTCACGGTGCATAATTCTAAAATTTAATCTGCAGAGATTCTTAATACACGTGCATCTATCTCGCAGGCAGATTTAAGCGCAGAAAGACTGAACGAAATTTTTTGATAATTTTACACATTGGATTGGATGCTAGTATTAATACCCAGTAGTATTATTAGTCGTAAAAACTCTTTTTCCAAAGAAATAGTGGGGGCGGGTACACAAGCGAACCTCACCTCGTCGGACTGTTCGCCGTTGCGAGGTCCGCGAGTTCTGCGCGAGTTGGGCTTATCGCAGGCGAAGTCCAGCAAGTCCTCGCACGACACGTGATCACTGGTCCTCGTCATCGTCTCGTTTTTGTCATGCTGCTGCTCGGACGGCTGCTGCTGTTGCTGTTGCTGTTGATGTTGCTGTTGCTGCTGCTGCTGCTGCTGCTGCTGCTGCTGCTGCTGGGATGAATTGGGATTGGAGTTCGAGTGGGTGGGCGTGGAATTGCGACTGGCCTCGATGATCGACGACTCGGCGTTGGTCGGGACGAATTTCCGCGGCGATTGCTCGACGAGTTCCGCGGTCTCGGTGTTGTCCTCGCTGTCATCGAGCGATTCGCAGTCGATGAGATTCTCCGAAAACTCGAGCAGATCCTCGGAGATCACGCTACAGCGCTGGTGTTTACTGTCCTCGAGCGCCAGCGAGTCGAGAGCTGCTAACTCCAGGTCTATGCGCCTTTCAAATTCCTCGGGGCTGCGGAATTATTTTCTCTATTAATTGCTGGTTTCGTAGTATACATATTTGTTGTACTTTGCACGCTACGAGGCTCGTTTTAACAAATATCCATATTTTATTATTTCCTTCCTTTGCTGGTAGAGCAAAAACTTGTAATTTGTTCAATTTGACATTTACTTCAAAAAGAGATTACTATAAATGAAAAGCTTGAACAAAACATTATTTTTCAAATATTTTCCCGATAACAAAATCGGGCATTGCATTTAAAATATAAATAGCGAAATAAATTTTGCATACGCGAGTTATCAAATCGATATATCTCTGCATCATTTAAAGTTACAAATAAGTAAACGCGCGACAATATTATTAAAAACTCACGATGAAACTTTCTTGAAAAATTAAAAAATAACTTTATAATTTTAAAATTGAGTCAACTTTATTTATTTAAGTATAATTACGTGGCATATTCGTTTAACTTGAGATAAAATTGTTAATTCACTTGAAACTTGTGAGCTTTAATTTCAAATCTGATGTTGCACACGTATCTATGTATACTCTTAAAAAAATTAAAACTTACAAGCTTTTGTCACGCAGAAACGTTATACATTATTATAGATTTATAACGATTATAAAATTGCGTTCAGAGTTTTACAAAGGATTTAATCGAACCATCTGTTATTTCGAATAACGTATATGGACCGATCGAAAGTTAAGCCAATCAACGATAAAAATCGAGTACTCCAGGCACAACCGGCTAAAGAAGAAGAAGAACTCTGACCTATTGACTGGGAGTTCCGGTAAGCTCAGCTGTTCGCTCCTGGAGATGGGCCGCTCAGAGATGGTGGGCGCGTTCCCAATAGACAGGATATCCCGCTCCACACCAAAACCGAGCCTCTGCAAGCCGTCCACCTGGTCCTCTATCGTAGGGCTCGAGACGGCCTGCATCTTGGCGAGAGTGCGCGTGACACCACCTCCAGGTATAATGAGTGGATGCTTCCTCTGGTGCCTGGGCAAACTCGATTTTGGCTGCAGCGTCTTCGATCTGTCCCTCGGTGGCAGAGGTATCGGATTCTCGTCGTTCACGTTACCCTGATTCTGGTTGTTCTCGATTTCCATCGAATGATGCCTGTATATGAGACCCTGCTGGTTCGGAACAGGTGGAGGCGCTTGCGATGGCGCCGGCACCCTCAGCTTCGGCAGCGTCCTAGCACCACTGCTGTGTTGTTGCAATCCATCCAGGTGGAAGCTCCTGCTGCTCCCTTGATGCTGAAGCTAAAGTGCAACATTTAGTCCCAATTCTCATTCGAAGCCCAATTTCTCGTTTTCTTTATCAGGGATCGTCGTAGTTTCTAATAAACTCTACTTCTTCGTTGTAGTTAAAAGCATATTTTAATGCAGCATCGCGTTACCGAAGCGATTTACGGTTAAATAGTTTGACAAACAGATATATTTAAGTGATCTTTGAGCGATTGCTGTTCGTCGTAATCGAGTCCCAGCGTGACGGGGATTGCAAGTGGTCCATGGATCGAAGGGGAAGTAAAGAATTCGTGGCATGTTTTTGTGATTTACGCAAGCCTCCCGTTATTTTAACATACTGCTATTTTCAAACAATCAAGACACATAAAAGATGTAAAGCTCTACAGCCCGGAGTGCGTAGTTATAAGGGCGAACAAACCTTTTTCCTCTGCACGAACACGTACCGGCACAAACGTCGGTGCATCCTCGTCAAAGTACAAAATGCGTCGAAAACTAAATGATTTTTCTTGGCATGATACTGTGACGAGAGTTAGGATACGATGAGCACTCCTCCTGTTATTTCGCTTGCTAATGACTTTCTTACCTGGTAATGATGGTCGTCGTCGAGGGCGGCCGGAGCCAGGGTGGACGCGTGCTTGTTGCCTCGCACACGCGGCCGAACGATCGGCAGCCCGGAGCGCAACATTCTGAGGGGGTTGGTGTCGGGACTCTCGGCGATCCCCGTGGCTGGCGTCTCCACCAGGCTGTTGTACACCTCCTTGGCCTCGTCCGACAGCGTGGCCTGGATAACAACACATCCGAGGGAGAGGGTAGGCGCATGACGTTTACGGAGGTGCGAACGAAAAATCATAAAAGAAGAAAAACTCAGGTTACGTCGAAGAAGACGAGGCGGTTGGAGAAGGTCGGAGATGAAAAGCAAGGTGGAGCTGTGCTAAGTCGCAAATATATAGATTCGTAGGCTGGAGGCGAGCAACACTGGAATGGTGTGAGGCGGGAACTCGAAACTGGAAATCGGATTTGACTGGACACCGGTGTTGGATTAACACTTTCTTGGTGTTCCGATTTTGCTTTCGCCCAGAACGTGATACGTTAACCAAGATGAATGGAGACGGCGACGACCGCGTCCTCTACTTTGTGTCTCGTGAAATTCAATGTTTTCAGAATGACTTTTACGAGTGAGTGAGTCGAGTCGGACACGATCGTTTCCTTATTTCAAGCTAAAGTATCCAACCAGTTAATGCAATTAGTGCTAATTATTAAGCTCTTTTGGTGGGCAACGTTACTTCTGCTACTTTGACTCGTGCTTTATGAACTAATACAAATCTCATAAACTGACAAATATACCAAATTCTTAAAGTATAGATTGTACGTTTTTCGTTTCTTTATATATTTGTTTAATCGTCAAGAAAAAACGACTTAGCACAATGGTAATAAAATTAATAGTAATATGAAGTTACCAGATTGAAATTTTATTCCTTACTCAAGTATGTAGTTATTCTCTTTTAAAATGGCGATTGCCTTAAAATTTTATTTCAGTGATATTTCGACCTCGAAGGGTCCATACAGCTTCTGTATTCTTAATGTAACACATTTATAATCGGACTTATAAAATTAAATGTACTATGTCAATGCGTACAGAAAATTAAGAGAATTTTAACTACGAACCAAATAAAATATTTCCAAAAAATATTTACATTTGAAAGACTGACCAAAAACAGAAATAAATTAATACCTAAACGGTGTTGATTTCTTTTTATTTCAGTGCCAATTTAAAATTTTACATTTCAATACAAAACATTATAATCTTGAAAAAATTCAAGAATCTTTTTTCAAAATTGCAATAATTGAAAGGCAATGTTCCCGCGTTGGATTCGTGAGTTTACGAGAGGTTAATTGGATTTTAATTTAGAATTTAAGAATTTGTCGATTCGTTTCGAGAAATACTTTTACAAGGCTCCAAAGACATGACGCACTCAACTTTGAATATGCAATACAATAGCTTTCACTTTACGACTGGAAAAGAGATCCGATGGAAAATCTTTGTCCAATCCTTGTTGAAACATATTTTGTAAACTATACTATATATTTTTATCATATTTACGCTGTAATGCCCATACAAATAAAATGCGTTCAACGTTTAAATCTATTTTAAACTAAGTCGTAAAAGAAGTGTAAGTTTTTAAATTGCACCAACTCAAGTTATAAATGCAGGACAATTGTAAAAACATTAAATCAGGAGTACTAGGAAAATACTGTTTAATTAGTATTTGCATAGACAAAAAGTACATGAACGTGCAAAGTGAACGTGAATTCTTAGACATTATTTCTTTTTCAGTTTAATGGAGGGATAAATGAGCTTATCGATTCTAATGAGCTGGTTTAATAAAATATACGGAGATAATCCGTTGTATGTGTGAGTACAAAATCTAATCTGAACGCTCGACTCTCTTTAACTTTCTACGCATACAAACGGTATAAATGTATAAATATGAGTTAGTATCAAAAAGTGCCCTTGACATTATCATTATTAATATCATCGTTCCATGCGTCGTACGTGAATACATTATAGCCACGATTCGTAGCATCGAAATTGATTTAAAAGACTAGAAGACATTTTTCCATTCAAAAAATACTTCATTTTTTATTTGTGGAAAATATGTAATTTTTCCTACTATAAATTCGATTTTGAAGAAGCGCCGCATTTAAAAAAAATCTATTTACAATTGACAATCGTGATATCGTAATAATTAGTCATAATGCATCGCAACATCGGGACGAAAGTAAATAACATGTCATATACCAGTCTAATCAAGGAGATGCAAATGTTACTTTTTACCATTTATGCCTAAACGCGTTAAAAAGTGATTAACACACCCTGCACATAAGTCACTTCAAGCATTTGTAGTTCTTACAACTAGTTCTTTTTTATAATTACACTTTTATAAATATAGTGCAAATATTAATTTGTAGCGAATGAAACGAATTCAAAAATATTAAAAAAATGTTTAATTAATTACTAATCAATTAAAGCTTAAAAATTATAGTGAATCAATAAATATCTATTCTATATGATTGGTATGCTAATAATCATCTTAATGATTTTTAAATCACATTATTAAAAAACGCTAGCTAGGTTTTTTATTAAATTATTGTTGTTGTTATTATTATTATTATTATTATTATTATTATTATTATTATTATTGTTATTATTATTATTATTATATAAGTCGGTTATAAATTTAAAGGTTACTAGTGTCGGTACAATTGATAAATTTAGATATCAGCTAATTAATTTTAGATTCGTAAATGTCGTTCAGTTTAATAATACTCAGTTCATAAAAAGGTATTATTGTCATCACCTGAAAGGAGAGGAAATACTAAGTTAATGATAAAAAGTACCTCGATCTGTCGTACGCTAATACAGAACGACGATAATCTTCGTTTCAGCTGAGTTGAAGAATGATTAAAAAGTAAAAGCTAAAATATCATCGAGGAAAGTTAATCGGTAAGGAATAACTTTTGCATCACCCGAAAGCTTACTTTAAAAGTGAAAGAAAAAATCACAATCAGCGACACAAAACCATAGACGTTCTTAATCAAAGATCTAATATTAAAGAGCAATACATTGAACAGATTGATGGTTAGCTGACACGAAGCTCAAATTACACAGGCGCTCAAACAGGCATAAAACTGACAGGAATCACTAGGGAGCCGGGGACGGTGGGAACGTTAGAATGTCGTTGTTGAATTCCGGATACTCGGAGCTCGTATCCGAGTCTAAGTCCGAATTACTCGTAAAGGTTATGCTAGAACTTGGCGCGCTTTCGGGCCAGGAGATAATGTTATTTCTCGAGCAAAATGGCGGCGATAACGAATTCAGAAAACTCGTTGAGGGTGGCGGTGATTTTCCGCTTAATTCCAAGTTTGAAAAACCCCTGGCCGATTCCGGGTGAAGGAACGCCTTATGAGTTGCGATGTTGGTGGCGATGGCTGCTTTTTGATTCTTGAAATTAAGGCGAACATTGTGGGGCATGCGCTTGTGGCGCCTTTTAAATCTCAATCTGGTGCGGATGTCAGTTTCCGAGTGGGAGACGGAATCCGAGTCCTCGCTAGAGTCGTTATTCCCCGGGTGGAAGGATCTTCGTAGGTTTTTCATCTGAGGTCGCTTGCTCTCCGATAACGACGACGTTCTCGGCCGGAACACGTTGGCTATTTGAACTTTTTCCACAAAAATCTCAGTCTTTGCCAAACCACACATCTTTCTGTCGTTCTGATATAGTTTCGGAGGTTCTAAAATCCTTTGGTGCATGGTTGGACTGCCGCTCAGCTGGTGGCTCGAATTCTTCTGCAACGGTATATTCAGATCCAAGTGTTTGGGCTTCTGTAGCAAAGGACCCGAATTGTTCGAGCTGTTGCGTGTGCCGGAGAGGATGTCCAAGCCATCAAGATTTCTTGTGTTCTGTGCGATATTTTTGCCGAGTTGGATCATGTTCTGGGTAAGTTTGCCAAAGCCCAGATTCATACTCGATTGGTCTTTCTTGGATTCCAGATAATTTTTCACGCTTTCTAAACCAGCAACCTCTCTTTGGTACTTCTCCGTCAGAAGTTTGGTATTGAGCAGCTGCTGTTGCTCCATTTGATTACAAATCAGTTCAGCGTCCGATTTTCTGCGCAAGTGTTGGATATTCATCCTCAAACTTTCCGAACTGCTATAAAGAGGCGAATCTCTTTTATCGGATTCAGTCATGAACAATGGATTGTTAGAAATGGCATATGGATAATGATTTGTATCGTGTCCATTTTTTTGTTGACTATTATTTTGTTCGTTATATTTTCTAAAGTTCTGAATATTCAATCGTACAGTTTCTAAATTACTACGAGAATTATCTCCAATAGTTTTCATGCTGTCAGAGGAACTACTGTAGACGTTTTTTTGTAAACCATTATTAGTATGTCGAGGGCTGCCAATAAAAGCTCTCGATTGATGCTGTTGCTTTTGAAATTCCAGTTTCTTCGTTAACTCGGTAATATTGAGTTTCGTTGATTCGTTATTCATGACCTTCGGTCTCGTACCTAATTCAGCATTGGATATTTTCTCATTTGACAAATCAAATTTGAGGGGCACAACTTTGGCAGGGGATTCGCTGATCTTGTTTGACGGAGTTTGTTTGTGATTCTCGCTAAGTATTATACCAAATTCGGGTAGATTGGCCAGAAAAGCGTTTCGGCAGGATTGCTCGAGCTCGTTGATCTTTTGTTCGTCCTCGTATGACAATTCATCGCTATCTAAAGGATAATCAGCGTTCGATTCTTCGTCTACGTATTTGGGCTGATCGAAATATCTGTCGACGTAGCTGGTCGAGACTCTTTTCGATTTCTGAGGGAATTCGAAATTGTTCGTCCCATTGTGATAAGCCTTTTTATTGGATTCGAATTCCAGGCAACTGGCTATGCTCTTGCGATGCGCGTTACCGTTTTCGAGGAACTCGGTCGATTTTACGAGATTTTGCTTCGTAGCGGCGTTATCGAGAATACGAGCATCGAATTCTACGTCGACATAGGATGTCCAGGCGGTGGGTTTGGTGAGGAGCTCGCGGGACTTAGCAAAACAAAACTCGGCCGAAGCCTTGTCCCAAAGTGGTAGCTTTAAAGTGGAAGGTGCGCCCAGGGACTCAATGCTAGATACTGTCGATGAAAGGGATTGCAAGCTCGAGCACAGCCACTGGATTTTGGAATTTTCGTGCATGCAACACCAATGTTAAATGAATGTGGTTGTGGTTTTAGGGCGGATGGCGATGGATTACATTGACGGCGCCAAATTAAAGTTTCGAAAATTAAAACGAAGGTGAAAATAAATTGAAAGATAACAATGTGTGAAATAAATTAATAAATCAAAAAAAGGAAAAAAATACAAACGAAATAAAAGATTGGTGGGATGGAAGGGGCAAGGGATTTAGGTGGCATTAGTATTGATAAATTAGTAAGCGATTCGTATTTAAGGATGTAACTTTCCGATTTATCGTTTGTATATATTGCATTCGGTCAACGTACAAATGAAAATCATGACGATATGTCTAATTATTGGAATTACATTAAGAGCCGTAACAAGAGTCCCAAAAATAGATTTTCTCGTTCCGAACAAACAATAGCTTGACAATTTACATCGAGCACTATTTTTTTGTTTCCAATAACCGCAAATCTTATTCATTGTTTATAAAAGGCTGTGTAATTAGTATTGATAATAAATAAATGTTAAATTTTTTAACAATACGACATTTATATCCAATTTATTTCAAGTGCTTTGGTGCGCTTCGGATTCATTTGCAATATTTAAATTATTCCAGCATAAATAAGAAAGTTACACGCTTAAATCAATAATGAGAATAAAACTTGTTATTAATAGTTCAATACATAACTAGTGAATCAAATAATCAAGTACAAACGTCAATTGCATAATATGAAAATTCAATGTAAAAAGGTTTAAGAGATTTATTTTGAATTAATACCGTTAGATAGTGGCACGCACAGTTAAATTTGCATAAGACCTTATCAATGTCTGGCATCAGGAATTAGCGTTGTTCCATAGACAGGATTGTTTTCTTTATTTAACGATCGATGTAACAGTAACATATTATAGTGAGGTTAATGTAATTGTTAGTGTGTATTAGTATTTTAGTGTTGAATCTTTGAAAAATGGAAATGTTAATCAAATGATTTATTTGTGAAAATTAGTAAAAATATATTTTAACTAAAATTTATGAGGTGTGTGTCGATGTTTTATGTTTTAAAAAAATTAATAAAAAATTGGCTCGTCATTATTTTTATCAAACAATATAATTGAATGAATAATTTCAAATGGCTCTACGATTATTTATTTTAGTGAATTAATGTTACGCTTGATTTCAAGTGTAGTAATGAAATAAATAAACAATAACCAATATCATCGATTACATTTTTATTCTAATTTGAAATTTAAGTACATTATTCGATTGCGTATAATTTACAAAAAAATTCAACTGTAATTTTATTGCATAAGTAATTAGACTTTAAAATAAAACTGAAATGTTGCTTTTAAATTTATCACAAATCAAAAACTTTGGAGCTAATTGCATCTGTGATTTCAAAATATTAAAAATAATCTTATATTTGGTTATATACTAAACACTTTCACAGAAGCCATTTGAATATTTTACATAAATTTTATTTTAAAAGCAATGACGAGCTCGATAAAAATAGCAACGTATAAAATTATAAATTATAACTTCAGAGGATCTGTACCCATTGTAAAAAAAGTGGCATTGCCGATAACAGCTATAATTTAATTAAATTAATCATCGATGCCTTTAGGCTGAATATAAAATATAACAAATTAAAAATTGGTACTTCGATAAAAATAAGTTAAGCAGAATAAGCAGTTTCGTTTAAGTGTAATTTAAGTTAAGTAAATTAAATTCGGCCATCGGTCTTGGATTGTAACATCTCAAATATAGAGAAATAAAAATTAAACGCCTAATTCCGAGGCAGTGAAACCCGTTTCTCGGACTCGACTAGACAAAATTAACAGCATCGATTATAGAAAAATGGATACAGATTCCTCTTGAGAGCGAAGTCTAGCCTCGGGCTTATCCAGTACTCGAGAGCAAGTACTCTGATTGAATTCGAGCATCGACTCGTAAAAGAATCAAATGATAATTTTGCACAACGGTCGCAGCAATCGAGTGGCAACGAAACGTTCGTGGTACAAGCCGGTCTTTCTTTTACAAGTCAATTATTCCCCTGCAGGCAGACTCGAGCCCCGAAGTCGAAGCAAAGGAAAACAAAACGATAATATAATGTACCTGGATGTCAGGTATACTGGCCGCCTCCTCTGAAAAGTGTCGTCTGTCCGGTTTAGGACTGTGTTGATGTGGCAACTTAAAAGAGAACTTCCGGCGCCGCGACGGACTCGCGGGCGTGCGCGGCGAGTGCGTGTCCTGCGGGTGCTCGAGGTCCGTCATGGAACGTGCCGTCAATTCCTGCGCCATCGCAATCGCCGAGTAGAGCGTTTTCTGATCAGCGGCCGATATTGGCTTCACCTGGGAGGCCGAACGCATCCGAAAAATAACAAGAACAGAGGAAGGCGTGTAACTTAAAACTGCTGGCTCTCACGTTGGAATTGAAAATGCAGAGTAGCTGCCGATGGCTTTCACGCACTCTCTCTCTCTCTCTCTCTCTCTCTCTATCCCCGCGTGCCGATCTCGAGCCCCGGCTCCTCCTCTACTTTTACTCGCCGATATTTGAATTTTCCTCGTCCGCTCGACTCGTCACCGGCATTTAGCTTTACGACGATACGTGCGAACGCGTCTACTTCGCCAGCCGTTCCGCGAGTGAAAAAAGCAGCGATTTATAAACGAAATTGCACGTTCCGGAGAGTCGATCGAACCTTTATTGCTGGCAACACTCGAGCAAATAAGGAGAAGTTAACGTCGCGAAAGCCTGTCCAACACACTTGTGAAAAACTGCCTCTTTTAGCGATATTTTTTCTTAAAAATTGCCACGAAAAAAGCGATGAGACATATACGAATGTATAATATTTATGCAAGACACCATTTAAAATGCACAAATAAGAAAGAACCAGTAAGGCATCTAAATGCTCTTGATTCGAATGAGTCGATTTAAGAATACATAAAACAAAAGTGTACTGTACATTTATAGGACTCACGGTCGCTTGTTTCTTTTTGCAACTTTGCTTTGCTTGGATTTCGCGAAGCTCGTTCCGCGCATTACTCGATTCGTGCTCCGTTGGTACTGAGTGTCCCTGCGGCGGAGGTGGAGGGGACGAGCCTGCAAATGAAAAAGCTTAGTTAATCTCGATTATCTTTCGGAGATTGCGGTAGTTGAGTCGAATTTACATTCTTATATTCTGTTACCTCGACTCGGGGTAAAAAGTGAGCGAATAAAGTTATTAAGAGAATTTCGAATTCTTTGAGTGCTCCTAATGATTCGTGTATGATTCAACAGACGCTCTAAAATCGAGCGACGGCTCATTTTGTAACCACGCGAGTTCTCGTCGATAAAAATCCACTTGCGCTTAACTTCACACGAATAAAACATTTGAACAATAGCGACCAAATTAAAGCGCGAATACGTGTTTAACATCATTTCAATTGCATCTTTCGAGCGAAACTCGGAGAATCGTAATCTTTCAAATATTTAAGATACGGTTGTCGAGCTGCCGATGACTCATATTTCGTCGCACATAAGGTGCCTACGAGTCACCAGCCCCCGGCGTGGGAGGATCGCTGCGAACAAACTTTAAATGCAAACAAATGAATCGAAGCGAATCGCAATTTGTCGTGAAAATTAGAAAAGTTATGACTTTTGCACGTTACCCAAAGATCTGAACATCTGGTCCATCTCGTCGAGGAGGCTGGGCCCAAAATCGAAACTGAGGGGCTTGTCGAATCTTAACGGACTGTCTTGATTCTCCTCGTCGCTGATTTCGTGGTACTCGTGGTCGGCGCAAATGGTACTGCTGTCCGTGCTGCTGACCATACTGGGTGGTATGTTGTTGCTCGCGCTTCCGGAGCCCATGTGGGATATCTCCGAGCACGAGTCCGACCATAAGCTGTCTGTTGGTTAAACGATAGTTTTTACTAGTTAAGAAGAATTTGCTTTGAACGACAGTTTTTTTAAGCTTATGATTTCTACAATAGACTTATTTGTGCAATAAGCGTACGATTTTATACGAGAAGTTGAAGTTATTTTGCCAATTATCCTTTTTACATAAATAAACAAAAATCGAAAATGTTATTATTAACTTTTTGCATAAATTCGATATAATGGGATTGCGAAATTTTTCCTAGAGTTCTTTTTCTAAAAATACAAACAGCAATTGACTAGCGAATGGTAGAATCATAACATGACATTACGATGGTCGTACTTTATCAAGCGCGGAACATATATCCCATCTGCTTTAAAACGAATTTCCATTTCGATAGAAAAGTGATTTGTAAAATCACTAAAAAAATAGTTTGCCAGTAGTTTGTTACGAAGCTTGAACGAACGTGTGTGTAATTGTAAAAAAGAGACCGACGATTGAAATTCGACTCTAGCGGTCATTGAAATTTATTTTTATTTAACATTCATAAATACGAACGACTGGATTATACAATTTGAAGTCGCGAATGAAATTGCCGACGTAAGGTATTACGCAACAACAAAGTTGGCTTACCGTGTTTGCTTTGTATGTCGCGTTGTAAATGCTGGATGCTTCGGCTATCCCTGACCGACTCCCTGATGCTGTCCCTGTCCAAAGCCCTCATCATGACGTCCTGACTCGTCAGGTGACTAGAATTGTTGTCGGTCGCATCTTCCTGCGGTTTGTAAGGAGTTACGACTTGCCTCGGTAGGTGCGGATACTTGCCCCCCAAAAAGCTTATGTCCCCGAAATAGGCCCCGTCCAGGCCGACGTGGCCCGTGTGCTTCAGATCCCCTTGAGGCGAGGAAATCATGTCCGTGCGTATTTTCCTCCTCTGCAAAAAGGGCGAAATTTTACGTGGAAATAGCATGTTTTTTGAAGCAATGTGAAATTAATGCAACTTCGCAACCGTTCGCAAAGGCAAACTCGACTATGAAATTCATAAGCTGCGATACTGCCCATGTATGCGTTACGACTATCTCAAAAATCTTCGAAGGGCGGTTCAGTTCTATTCCAGTGCCCTTCCCTCCCAATGAATTTAAAGCTTTTACAATCACATCGGAAAATCTTTCAAATATTTGAACGGCAAGTAACAAAACGCATTATTTTATAATCGAAGCACGTACTTTTACACTCGGATTGGAAAGCTGCAAAGCGACTCGTTTTTTTAAGTTTGAGATGTAAAAAACGTCGAATTTTGGCTGCTTTTTTTCTAAAAATATTCTACCGCGAAAACTGCGGGAAAAGACGTGGGGGAGGTGGGCGACTCTCATACCTGAGATGAAAATATATTCTTGCCGTCGCCCCTTGTGAATTCGCCGGGTTTGTTGCTGGGCAAGTTGCTGCCCAAATACGCTATCGTGTGCGCCGGATTAAAGAAGCCCGTCTTGCCGTTGTTCAGGACGCCCTTCCACAAGGTGTTGCTGATGCCTTTGTCGAGGACCGTGATGACGTCGCCCTGGCGATAAGCCAGCTGGCCGATCTCCGCGTTATCCTGGACCGCTTGGACTTGCTCGGGCTTGAGGTCCGGCAGGAGGCAGATGAGTTCCGAAAACTTGGGTCGCTTCGTCGGCTCGTGCTGCCAGCACTGCTGCATCAGGGAAAAGTAGTCCTTCGGGCAACAGTCCGGCTGCTCCAGCCGCTGGAAGTTCGGCTCGTCTATCTCCTCGAGGATCTGATGTCCCGTCAGCGCTGCCCAGGGTTGGAAACCGTAGCTGAACATTTCCCAGAGGGTCACACCTGTCGAGACCAAACGTGTATTTCGTTGCGTTGTAACTCGTGCCCGAGAAAATTCGAGTCGGGGCTTTCGAAATGCTGCGCCTCTTTATTTCGCTGTTTTACCGAACGAAACACGACGAAGCTATTTAGTCGGCTTTTTAATCGACTCGAACCGACAGCAAGACATCAACGTTGGCCTGAAATTGTGGTAAAAGCTTAACTCACCGTAAGCCCAGACGTCGCTGGCCGACGTGAACTTGAGGTAGGATATGCACTCGGGGGCGCACCAGGCGATGGGCAGCTTGAGGTTCACGTTGAAATTCGTCTGGTAGTAGTCCTTGCCGACGCCCAGTGCACGCGAGAGCCCAAAATCCGAGATCTTCACTTTATTCTTGGAGAAGACGAGGATATTCCTCGCGGCAAGATCGCGATGTATCAGTCTTTTGGCTTCCAGGTATTGCATGCCGTCGGCGATCTGCACCGAGAAGTCGCAGAGCGAGGGCACGGGGAAGCTGGCGCGTAGACTGGGCTCCTTGAGGCACTCGAGCAGCGAGCGCAGGGGTGCGAGTTCCGTCACGAGCATCAGCGAATTCGTGTCGAGGACGACCCCGTAGAGGCGCACTATGTGCTCGTGGTCGATCGAGTGCATGATCGCCGCCTCCTTGAGGAACTCGATCGGGTTGTTCTGCATGCGCTCGCGCGACAGGCACTTGATCGCCACTTGGATGCGCTCGCCGTCGTTCGTCCAGACGCCCTGCTGCACCACGCCGAACTCGCCCATTCCTAAGTGCACCCACGCAACAGCCTCGTCTATTAAAGCGAACTAAGCCCTCCAACCGCGAACTCATTATGTCGAATTCCTACTTTATCGAGGCGAGCATCGCTCGTTCAGCGAGCCGGTACCGGTCAAAGTGTTGGACCGATGCATAATGCACATCGTAAATAGTCGATAATCGACGCCACGACTAATTCTTCGGAACAGGGTCGCCTCTAGAAAGTGACGATGGGGCCCGAAATAGAAAATCGAAGCGCTAGACTTTTTAGAATTAAACGCTACATTATTATCCGGTAAACAGAGAGGCGTTTTTTAATTGGACGCTACAGAATATGGCGCCGACTAAAAATAAAGAGGCGGTTTTTCGTAACGAGTTCGAACACGCGCAAGTACCGTCAAAGTGTACACGACACTTAAAGCCAATCCCCGCTCGACGTATTAAAATTCCCAGAAAACTATTTTTCCAAGGGTCTCGCTCCCAAAGCGCACGTGTACTCCGGAATTCAATTCCCATTACTGTTTTCCAGTTTTAGATGTTTTAGAAAGCACGTAGATACTGCCGAAAATAGAATTATTCGTACAATGCCCCAATGAAACTGTACAGAGAGAGAGAGAAAAGTTATTATTACCGCGTCTTATGGTAAAGGAATATTCTAAAATTTCCCGGGCGCGCGCGCGAATCTTAGTTTTCCAGACGCGACCGAGATTTCTACCCTGACTCTGAGACTGAATTATCAAGCGCCAAGATAATCGGAAAAACGTCCTTTACCCAATTCCTTGTTGACGATGATCGCGTCCGCCGGTATCATGTGTTTGTTCGGGACGCGAATGGGTGGCCGGTCTTGTCTCTCCTCCGGTAGCATCGTAAGATTACCCGGGATCTGCTCCTCCTTCTTCGGCAGCAGCATCTTTTTAAACTTGGAGAGATAATTTTGCGGGAAGTGCTTCTGGAAGTACTTCTTGAGACGGCGCATCTCCGGTTTCGTCATCCCAATGCCACACAAGTCCTCTTCGGTCACGTACTTGAGCTGCGCCGTATTCTGTACCTTCAGATCACCTGCGGAGGAACGAGTTTTTTCGAGATTAAAGTAGGCGATGGCGCCGGAGCCCGAGTATCGAACGCTGCACGCGACATGCGAAAAATACTCGACTGCGCCCCAGTTGGAAACGAGGGAGTTTGGAAAACTCGCGCCGAATTTGCGCTTCACTTTTACCAAACTTTGATTCTCCGCGTAAAATTTTCCACGCACACATCTTTATCGTCAAATCATCTCTTTTATCATTTCTCGAGTTAAATAAGTTGAATTTTGAAAAACGAACCTCTGATGCCAGGATAATACTGTTGTAGTTCTGCCTCCATTAGGAACTCGTACAGCCCGGGACCCGTGTTCCGCGACATCCCTAAGTGTGCGTCTGTAAACAAATGCCCAACTTTACTCTTCTTCAACGGACAAATTCGGTTGTGTTTTTTCAATTTGGTTGAAAATCCGTCTAATTAGCAAGTTTATCAACTTTATCAATGACTACTTTACCGTTAATCTTTATGACAAACACTGCGTCTTACTAATTCAACTGTACGTCGTTCAACGACCAATGCATTTTATTGGCAAATTATAAATTGTTTCGTAATCCTTGGGGAAGGTGTGCGCGTTTCTAAAATAGACATCCTCTCTCCTTCCGGCAAAAACTCGCAATAGACGAATTAAAAATCTCAGATATTATAACGAAACGCGTAATTTCGCGCGCAATGAGAAGCAAATCAATCGCCGGAATTATTGAACATTCATTCGTGCAAACAAAAGGTCCACGTCATCTGCGCGTTCGAACTGGCATCATTCGTAAGTTTTTATTATTTAGAAAACTTTTCAAGAGCCATGACAACGTGCAGCGAATGCTGAGCCAACACTCGCGAAGAGTGTACACACTATCATTGTGAAATGCATCGGTGCACGAGAGCCAGCTTGCGCTCTTCAAACGCGCTCGAGCAACACGCGTAAGTACTTCCTCTTCCTCGTCGTTGATAAATAGAAAACAATTAATAACGCTCCACCAGACTGAAGTTGTTCAACTTACGCATTGAACTGGCCGAACTGGGCTTTTTGCGAATACGTTGCAGCGAACGGAGAAGGGGGCACCTCTTACGACTTATACTTTACAAAATTTGTCCTAGAAAAATTGAGCCGCGTAACAATTGTTTGTGTTGTACATTATTTAAAGAAAGTGCTGCTTCGAATGAAAGGAGAGAGAGAGAGAGAGAGAGAGAGAGAGAGAGAGAGAGAGAGCAAGAGTCTACTCGTCTATTAAAAGTTTTAATTCTTTGAGACGTTAAATAGACATTAATACCGACGGCGGTTCAATGCCTTTAAACCTTAATTTTTAAACTCATTTTTAATGCAAATGCAGCTCGCAACGGCATTTAAGATTTTTCAAGTTAACGGAGCGCCTCCACACTTTTAATTTAATAAAGTCAGTACTCTTTCACGTTTCCTTGCGATCATTGTGAAGATATTTACTTTCTCTCTCTGCGCTTATTTTCATTTATTTTGTAAAATAACAACGTGAAAAATTTAGCGATGCGCTATAAAAAACAAAAATAAACATCAAACGCAAACGTTCGCTTATGCATGTGAAGAGTGACAATAGGGTGTAAAAGGCTAAAAAGTAAGCAACTTTTAATATAAAATGTACATTAATAGAATTTCATTTTTCATAAAGAATTGTTAAATTAACGAGAAAGAAAACACCAATATGACTCGCGAAAATTTAGCTAAAATAATGTTGTGCGTAACATAATGTGCATTAATTCGAATAAAATTTTAGATGCGAACTTGAAAAATATATAAGCGTACAACGTGAAAAATTTATTATTTTCAAACAATAGAAGAGAGATCGCATTAATGTTTTAATAACAATTCCGTAACTTACGATAGAATTTTTTATCGCTAAATTAATGGCTTAATGACGGAGTAAGTTTGAAAAATTTTTAAATTAATGGGGTGTGGTACAATAACAATGAGCCATAGTTGCATACAACAATGCCGAGTCGCGCATAAACGCTCCGTCACTGTAATTTTTCAAATAATGTAACTTCCGCATCCACGAGAAACGAAGTGAAGGATTTCTCGTATAATTAAATAATATTTATGTATTTTTATATTTTATCGAAACTATAAATCCATTGTCTTATTTAAAGTAAACAATTCGATAAAATATAGCGGACTTGATACGCGTCGATTTTTAAAAATTAGCTTAAATAATTAAACGTTCCATACTGAATAGGAAAATCAAAATTTTTTAAGAGCGAAAATGAGTTTAAATAAGGCATTTTTAAACGCATAGTGAAATGCTCAGCAACTTTTCGCTCTTTACATTAAAATATATTTATAAGACAAAACCTATCAAAATGTATGTGCAAAAGCAGTCTAAAATATATTTTGAGAAATTTATATAATATTTATTTCCTATTGAAACTCTTAATCGAGTACTCGACAAACCATTTTAATCACAAACTAAAGTTCTTTGAAAATCGAATATCGCATTCTTATTCCATAAATTTGAAACTCGCAATATTACTTAACAAATAGTTGCAACATGCTTGAATGCACGTGTGTGTGTGGATTCAGCTGGTCACTCGAATTTCCTTTTATTTGTATATTACACGAAAGCGTTTTATTGGTTTTCTAATAAATCTCAAAATTAGTTTTTGCATCGCGAATATTTATATTGCAGCAATATTGAAAAAAATAATATTTTTTGTGTTTTCGTCGAATTTAAAATTAAGAACATCCGAATAATTAAAAAATCTCTTTGCATTTCAACGACGTACGATTTGCACACGAAACACTGATTTCTTTTTGTAATACATTTGGAATCTATTGAATATCGATAAACGATAGAGTAAAACATATTTATAACGTACAATATTCATATTAACAACGTGTATAAATAAAAATCGATGGTTGGTCATTTGATAAAAACAAATACAAGCAACACGTGAAGCGCTCGCACAGGTATTTCGAGCAGCCGACCGACACTCCATTTTACTCGTAATTCTCTCCTTTAAGCCAAAAAAACCTCCCACGCTTTTGGGTTCACAGTTGCGTTGAAACTGGAAAACTCGGAGCATAGTTTTATCAATAATACCTGTGTGCAGGATCGGTGGGCCTTAATAAGCACAAGCCAAGACCGCATTAGATGTTATCCAAACGGAACTTTAAAGGTAGAAGAAAAAGGGGAAAAAGATAAAATTTCTCAGGTATCGAAATCCGATCGAAGCTCGCCCGAGCGCAACTCTTTCTCTCCCACGCCGTGCATACAACCTCGCACGATATACGTCACCAGCACCTTCTAGAGGGGAACACACAGAGAGAGAGAGAGAGAGAGAGAGGAGATTCTCGATGCAGGCGGACAGGCGCGGAGCAGAGGGTGACTCCGCGTACAAAGACCGGCTGAGAGCGTAGGAGAGACGCAGGCTCTTTCCTAGAGGATCGCTTCGACGTGCAAAGCGAACTCACTGCGCCGGAAAAAAGAAGCGACGACTCCGCTGCGCCTCCTACAGACGTTAGCCGAGGAGAGCGACACATGACCGACCAGCGGAAAAAAGAACTCTAGAGCCGCGCTCGAACCTCGGATTAGACCAACCCGATCGTAGTGGCCCGCTGTAGATGCAAAACGCCTAATAATGAATGGGGCGCACTGTTCTTCGCTCGAAATAGTAAGAACGTTACTCAGCATCTGGTGCTAATCTCGATAGAACGCGCGCGCCGAGGATAAAAATCGCAGGCCCCGATTCGCTAAAGGCGCGCGCGAGCGAGCGAATAAGATCGGATTACGCAAGCCGTCCGTCGATCTCGAATCGCGAGCCCAAAATAGAGCGCCAGGAGGCCGTCGAGCGCCTCCGGGAACACGTCCTCGTCGACGGGGGCCGATAATTATGATCGAGGCAGCGCCGCATTCCGGCATTCCGAATGAGCTCCGAGGAGCGTAGGCACCGGGAAAAAGGAAAGGACCGACACCGGCCGAACGGAAGACCGTCGCTCCGAGTTCCGCGTAGGCACGCCCGAGATGCGTCGCGACGCCGCGCCTTAAATAGAAAATGATTTATAAATACACGAGTGGGTATCCCGGGTAGTGGTGCGAGCGCGGACAGGACCTCGCGCCGAACTCGCCTGGTCGGAAAATTAATGCCTCGGGGGGAGAAGCCAGCTGTTGCCGATTTTCACGCGATGACGCCTCGGCGCCGAGTCCTTCTGCCGCTGTCGCGAGACTCTGGACTTGCGATTCGGAATTACGGGCAAGCGTTTAGAAGTTGTGTCGCCGCCTCGATGCAACGCTGACTTACGAACCCTACCATTTTGAATATTTTTATTCAAGCTCCGTAATCTCCGACCTCCAAACTCCTCCAGCAGCAATTGAAAAGAGCCAAGAGCCCACGACTCGAGGCGCTAATGCAACTTTACTAGTTTCAAAGAGCTATTTTAAAAAATGCGGTTACGCCAGGATCCTGCTGTCTGTCTCCTCTTGTCCCCCTTAAATCTTCCGCGATTCGTGAGATTTCTATTTCTATCCTCCAACTTTTCCCTATTCAAATTCTTCGCATCAACAAGTATCTCAGTCGTTAGAAATTCGCCAACTTGGGCCAAAATATAATTATTCCAAAGCTAGAATCCAAAGTTGAGTTAATTTGCAATTTTAATCCATAAGAGCTACTTTATAAATGTTAACAAAAAGATTAGTGCGCCTGAAAATTCAAATTCAAATTCTTCGCAAAATTTGAAGTATTCGCAATCGAGTGACCAAATAATAATGTACGGAACAGCAGCTCACGCCTAATAATACTCTCGGTAATAATTATCAAGGGAATAAATTTATTTATTCGATCTACTTATTCAATCTAAAATAATCGTGCAATTGTGCATTATGAATATAATATAATACTATAATTCAATCAATTAACTTTTAAATAAAATAATGCTGACGTCGAGTTGCCCATTAATTTCAACTATCAATTAATCTAGCGGATTTTTATTTTGAAAACTGCACGATTCGACGTCGCTTATAAAAGCTTCGATTCGAGCTGAAAATTGAAAAATTCGATGTTTTTCCCAATCCTAGTGGCCGTCCTGCTAGTGCAGTGATCAATCTAGTCTATCGAATAATTTTTACGGTGATTTATTTAATATAAATTAACTAATGCGCAGCCTATTATTTAATGGCTTAAAGTCCTGTCGTGGCTTATTTCCATCGTATCATCGCTCATGATTATAAGCAGATTTAAGATCATATGAATCATCCGATCGAATAATCGCTCGACTACAATACAGCAATGAAAGTGTAGGATAAAAATTTTTAAGTTCAATTTCAGCCAACATTTAAGTTGGCAGTTTTCTCGAGTTCTCTCGAGTTTACTCGCGCTCCCTCGGGTGAAGTTGGCCACTGGCGGGAGGAAATTGGAAAATGACGATAACGGCACCAGGCGCGTAACGAAAAATCACCGATTTTCAAAGATAAGGAGAGTTCGACATTCCGTCGATAGCTCGTCACGTTCCGGTCTGCATTTTTCCGCCACCGAGTAATGCAGTCGCGTGAAATTGAATATTCACGCGAGCACGACTTCCTCTAAAATGGTGAATAAACCGGAGCGTTCCCGAGAAGTACAAGAGACCATAACAAAGGGAGAAAAGCGTGGGGCACGTAGCAATGTTGTAGCACAGCTGACGATTAAAGGGCAGAGATGAGGAGGAAAGAAAGAGAACCCTATCGATTTCCACCTTAAGGCGATTCTCGTCACGACGAAAAAAGCAATCCGTTAATCCCGACACAAAGGGGGAACCAGCGCTCTTTATCTCCGCGTATTGCGCTGCCACCCTTGGAGATTTCGACCTAAACGCATACACAGACACGAGCACACAGGAGAGACCGGCGCCGATAAAGAAGGGGAGTGCTTGGGTTCGCGGAGAAAAGAGCAGCTAACCTCGAACGAAATCTTAACCCGGGCTACCGGGACGCGCGTCCACTTACTTTCCATCGAAGCCTTAAATTAGCGCTCGCTTGAGGTCGGCTCACAAGGAAACAGCAGCGCATCGACCCCCGAGGCGACCACGGCAGGTTAGGCCGGCTCGAGCGTCGGTCGTGCGTCCTCCTGACATCCTCGGCGTGGCGCTTCCTCCTCGTCCTTCTTCGCTCCTCGTGCGCGCGCTCCGGTCGCGAGAGGCACTTCACGCGCGCAGCTCCGGGTGCTGTGCCGCAAGATTAGTACTGGACGATCAGATGGCCGCCGCGGCACCACTACGACATCTCTGATTCCCAACACTTGGAGCAGAGCTGTCGAGTCGTGTTATGTTAATGTCCAGGGCTTGGCGTGTATGCGTGTCCCTCCTCCCGTCCTTCTCCCCTCGCCCATATCTTAACCCCACTTTCAGTTACTCTCGTCCTATGATGTTTCGAGCTGTCGACTTTCTTCTCGGCGTAGTGCGCTTGCGCGACTTTTGGCGGCAAATTTCGAGTTGCTTCGTCAAATCAAACAGTATTTGTCAAACAATTATAAATAGTCGCGATGTTCGTTTCTGATACCCATACTGCACAGGTAATTAAGGTCAATCGAGCAATTCAATAATTACGATTATACTTTATAAAGACTCATAATTCTTTTATATCGTAATCAATTAAAGCCATATCCCTTTGTTTTCCTAACTTCCCCATAAAAGTATCCAAGTTACTTTTTGGAATTGAAGAAAGAATGTGTAATATTACATATCAGCTCAATACTATAAGCGTATATACTTTTGATTACAATGGAATTTTCAGAAATGAATTCGTTAAATTTTATCTTATCAGTTCTTCTTTTTAAATTTCATTTCAGATAAATTATCTTGTCAAATTACGTTCTTGAAATGATTTTTTTTTTATAAAAAGTTTACTTTAAGGGCATAATTTTAAAATAAATATCATATCTAGACTAGCTATTGCACTGTTTTCAATTCTTTATAAAAAAATATATATAACTACAAGTAAAATTTTTAAATTAAAAGTACATTTTCCAATTAGTACAATTCTCAGAACAAAAATTACGGATAAGATTCGAGACAGCGATGACATACTAACAGATTTTTTAACGGCGTTTAATGAAAAAGTTATTTTATTTCTAAAAAGGAAAAAACTAAGAATTTTGATTTGCGTATTTTCAGAATTAAACAAAATATTTACTTTGAATTTTATCTATAGTGGAAAAATGTGTCATCAATTTTTCATTACAATTTCATGTTCTTAAACAAGATAAAATTCGAATGAGATTAATAACCTTACAGATAAAGATTTAGAAAAAATAGAGTTGTCATATATATTTTTTAGAATAAATTGAAATTTTTGGTTGTAAATTGATTTCAAAAGTACGTAAATGCTGTTTATGATTCCGGAAAAACAAAATGGAACGAACCTCTACTGACTAAACGAACGAACCAATGCTACATTATTCCTCTACGTATGTAAAACTCTGTACATAAGCGAAAAATACTTTTATTATTTCTGCGTTATTTTTTCTTAATTCTCTTAAAATCTTATATTATATTGAAATTACAACTGTCTGTTCTTTTTATTTTATTGACTAGATAGTTATCTTAAAAATAACGAAATGTAGGAGTGTGCTATTATTGCGGTTAAAAATGTTAACGCACTTGTGAATGCGGCTTAAACCACCTATTCATTCGATACACAAGTAGTTTGTGCGTCACATTCGCAATCGTAAGTTGGATTAAACCAGTGTCACTGAACGGATGCTGATTCGTATGTGTTTGATATCGTAGTGGATTGTAGTTTTAATTAAAAATTGTTATTTCAAAGCTTAAAAAATTTAACACTACGAAATTATTGATTACTATCTACTGAAATTCGTATTGTTACATTCCGATAAGGTAAATATTTGTTGATCTTGTACAAAATTCAGATGATAAAACATAGAATTGCAAATAGTGTTATTAAGAAATAAGAAAAATACGTCTATAAACCGGTTACTCATTTTACATATAAATTTTTTGCTTTGTCACCAATCATATCATTAGTACTTGATCGAAAATGATGAAAGTTCAATTATTTTTAAGAATCAAACTGAATTATAGGAAAGTTTTATAATTTTATGAAATTTATTTTACTTATTAAAGCATACTTTAATAAAGTATGCGTTTACGACTGTTTTGCACTTCACTTTCACTTTGTTACTTTCACTTCAAGTTTACGAAAAGTATTGCAATTTTGTTATTTATTTTCTTTGATCGTTTTACAATCCTTTATATATCAAAATTCATAATTGTAAAATAAAATTTTTGTCGGTAACTTTGTAAATACGGAATATATGCTCAAAAACATATCTTTTTCGATAACCCGACCAAAAAAATTTGATATACGATAATAAAGTATTTCCAATTTATATTCAGTTTGACGTTGTAAATCGAGCTCAATAAACCCATTCGTTTTAAATATCAATTAGCACAGTAAGGTTTACACCAAAATTTTTTCTTATTTAATTAAAATGTTTGTAAACTAATAAATGATATAATCTAATTTACAGTTTTTTATAACAGATTTTAAAAATGACGCTCAAACCGAAAGTTTATGTCATTGGTGTTGGTATGACCAAATTCGAAAAACCAGGAAGAAAAGATGATTTTGATTATCCACAAATTGCTAAAGAAGCAGTAGTAAAAGCTTTATCCGATGCCAAAGTTTCTTATGCTGATGTTGCAGCTGCAACTGTTGGATGGGTTTTTGCAGATTCAACTTCTGGTCAACGAGTATTATATCAAATGGGACTTAGTGGATGTCCAATTTATAATGTCAATAATAATTGCTCAACCGGTTCTACTGCTTTAATGCTCGCAAAGCAAATTATAGAAGCAGGAAATGGAGACTGTGTTTTAGCTCTTGGATTCGAAAAGATGGAACGAGGATCACTTTCATCCAAATTTAACGACAGAACAAATCCAATGGATAAGCATGTTGAATTGATGGCAGACATTGCTGGTAGGAAATATATGTTTAATTATTTATGTAACTGAAAAATTGTGTAGAATAAAAAACATATAATAAAAAGTAGAAGTATTCTAATTTATCTTGTAAATATTTTTATTTATGTATGTTAACTTTATAGGAATAAATGAAAGCCCAATAACGGCTCAATTATTTGGAAATGCTGCAATAGAGCATATGAAGAAATATGGCACAAAACCTGAACACTTTGCAAAAATTGCATATAAAAATCACTTACATTCTATCAATAATCCATACTCACAATTCCAGGAAAAATACACTTTACAGCAAATTATGGATTCCCCAAAAGTTTTTGGACCATTGACAAAGTTACAATGTTGTCCGACATCTGATGGTTCAGCTGCAGTTGTTTTGGCGAATGAAAATTTTGTAAGGAAACACAAACTGGAAAATCAAGCAATAGAAATTGTAGGAATGGAAATGTCGACAGATTTACCTTCTACATTCTCTGAAAGAAGTTGTATGAAAATTGTAGGGTAGGTATCATAGTTTAAATAACTCGTGTTATGAAAAAAATAATTAATATGAATAAATCATGATTAATATTGGCATTAATTGAAATATTTAATTATTGAAACATTTTTTCCTTAGTTGTTATCCTAAATCCAAATAAAGACTGAAATTTATTTATATACTTGGTTATTTAAATATTTAGTATTATCTTTCATTTCCATATTATAATTCCGAGCATTTAATATTTATGTATTTCATTTTCTTTCACTGATTTTTATTCATTTCTTATACTTTTAAAAGGTAATACAGAAATTATATTTTAAAAGTTAAAATTTCAAATGATAGTCAGGGCTTAGTTAATTTTTATTTTGTATACAATTATTATGTTAGTTAGTGTTATGTTGTACGCTAGTGTCTAAATTTTTAACCATACACTCATTTATCAAATATTTATACATTAAAATAAGTTTGGATTAAAAAAGAAAACTCTTTAGAATAGAATATATATCATAATGTAACTTGTAAAATCAACATAGCAAGTGTTTGTACATAACAACTTTTTTTTAAATAATAAATAAAATGAACATCTGTACCACAACAATTTACATTAATATAAATATTCGATTTACACCAATTAATATGAATTGAAGTTCTAGAAATGGAGCTGCATACTTGCTTTAAAATATTTGAAATTTTTCAATCTTAAATAATAATTTCCGAGATTGTTTACCTTTTAGCTTAAAAATATACGATATTGTTGAAAACATTTTGTATTTCTTTTGCTGTTTAACTTTTATACGTCTGACATTCATTATTAATACATTTTAGACAGTGAAAATACTCCACTAAAATTATCTTCTACTAATGATTTCTTGAAAAGACAGAATCAATTAAAAGTAGATAATAAATTATAAAATCAAATGTTTATTTGGAAATACATCAAAACATCCTTCGCTGTTATCGTAACTATGTTATGCATTTTAAATTGTTACAGGTACGACATGACACGAAACGCGACGGAAAAGCTTTTCTCGAACACGTCGTACGTACCGACGGACGTGGATGTCATCGAACTCCACGATTGTTTTTCCGCCAACGAACTAATTACATATGAAGCCTTAGGCCTCTGCGCACCCGGAAAGGCTGGCGAACTCATTGACAAGGGTAACAATACTTACGGGGGCAAGTTCGTGATTAATCCTAGCGGTGGACTCATCTCCAAGGGTCATCCGCTAGGCGCAACGGGTTTAGCTCAATGCGCCGAATTATGTTGGCAACTTCGTGGTGAGGCTGGCAAGCGACAAGTACATGGAGCAAAACTTGGTACGAAAATACTTTTTTTCCGTTCTTATTCGTTGTTAATATTAACGTTACATCTCAAAAATATTTGATGATTTTGAAACTGCAAAAGCTGTTGCAGTACAAACTTTAGCCTCCACAATCCTGATGTGTGGTAATTACATTTCTTTGTTATGCAGTTGTATAAATCCACATCATTTGAAACTTTCAATTTTTCACTTCTCAGATAAGAATTTAAATCAAAACAATTATGAGATTAATAGAAATATTGAATTAGATATACAGTGTTAACAGATTATTTTTTAAATTATAAAATAAGTAAACACACGGAGAAAGCGGAGGTATTTAAAAACCTATAAATAATTTGTATCTATACGTTAGCGATGATACTATATTTTTATTTATTCATATCGTAAATTATTATTATTAAAAAGCATCATTGATATTTATATTCTCACTTATCATAAGTTTTGTTTACATTCGTGTTTCTGAAACTTTTTAAAATGCTACTGAAACGCTCGCTAAAAGAACATTGAACAAAGATAAATGCTTATGCGTGTTTAATTATTTAATAATTAAGCTGAAATAGCGACGAAGAAAATATTCCTAAGCCACAATGCAGACATGCATTTATGAGTTGATTTCTAAATCTATTTTATTTTACACGGTTAAAAAAAGAGTTGGCCCAATATTAGCCAAAGCCAGACGCATATCCAAAAAAGCACCATTTAAATGTTTAAAAAATGATAAAAAAGTCTCTTTCTAAAATTGAACAGCTCTGCAACACAACATAGGGCTGGGCGGTGCCGTAGTCGTCGCCCTGTACCGGAAGGGTTTCCCCAACTCCGGAGGTGGGCTCTTCCGCAACAACGTGGCAGCCGTATCCGACAAGGAAATTTCGACAAACCCCGAGGGCTTCAAAGCTCACGTGCTGTTCAAAACGTTGGAGGTCGCAATGGCCGAAGACCAGGACGGCCTAATCGACAAAGTGCGCGGCATCTACGGATTCAAGATTATTAACGGTCCGGGTGGGAGTACGGGATACTGGATCGTCAACGCCAAAACGGGGAAGGGCAGCGTTGAGTACAATGGAAAGACGAAACCCGACGTGACCTTCACCATTAGCGACACTGACGTCGTCGACTTCATATCTGGCAAACTCAACCCCCAGAAGGCCTTCTTTCAAGGGAAGGTCAAGATCCAGGGCAACATGGGATTGGCCATGAAGCTACCCGATCTCCAGAGACGAGCGAGTAAGAAGATCGAGCTCCTGCGCGCGAAACTGTAATCGGAACGTTGTAATCTCACCTCGAGGCTCGGCTCCAGGTCGCGTTTTTCAGTTATGTACCATCAATTACCGAAGAAGCCTCGGCGGGATTACGCAACATTAAAAGCTTTAAAAATTGCTCGTTACTAGGTGCTTGAATAATTCATAGGATCGATCGAAATTCAATGTTAATGTACACAAATGAGATTTAATCAAGATTTTCGTTACCATTGTCTTTCGTAGTAAATTAAAAGACGACTGTAAATTATGACGACGGAGCAACGGTGACTGCATTTGTAATCTTTATTATTACTCTTTGGTGATAGTTGCATGGAGCGGGAAAATTTATTGTAAAAGTTGTGTATGTGTAGGATAGAATACGGGGATCCGGGATGGCTCGTAAACACACATATATTTTGTACACGATTTTTCATACTATACTATAGCCGCACTGTCAAACAATGCGCATTGTTATGTTTATTATATATTTGGAACGACTGTTAAACTACTGCATGTGCAATGTATATTAATAAAAAGTTGAAGATAACTTTTGGGTGTACGTACTTTCTTTCAAGTACTTTACAAAACATTTTCAGCACTCGATACTTCTGATGTCTAATTGTTGTAAAGCGCGAGTAACGAATATTGTCTGGGTTTAATATATATTATTTACAAAACGCTATATTCGGATCTGGGTGGACGTCCTCAAATGTTCGCTTTGTTCAGTATTTGAAATGAGAAGGTCTATTTAATGATTTTTGATGTGGGTAATCTTTGTTTTCTTTGTACAAATTGCAGATATAAATTACTGAAAAAAATCATCTATTCATAACGTGAAAATTCACAATTCTCTCTAATCATACCGTATTAATATCTATTATCACTGCAAATGTAATAAATTTATCATAATTATTTTTTATTTGCAGTCTAAGTAGCTCTTACAAGTAACAGCAACTTTTTTAAAATAAAGAAAATATCGTACATTTGATTACATGGCTGAAAAATCATTAATAAATTTCTACGATTGCTCGTATAAAACTAAAGCAAGAAAGCAGTTTAAGATAATTTGGAAATTGGAAGTACTTCAGATTGAGAAGAATTGTGTTCAGTTATTGAAAATATGACTGGGCCTTAATAGTGTCAAAACATCCTAATCCTTTATTTTTTAAGTCTCACAAAACTTATCGAATATTTTCATTCGATGTCATTATTCTATTACTAATTTTATTTCTTTCACAAATACTTATTGAATGATAATAATAAAATAAAAAGTATAATTACCAGGGGAAAACATTTAAATTTGCATAAATATGTTGCATATGTATATGTATATATTTTTACGGAAAATGTACGAATAAATCTGTAGAACTTTCAACTTTTAGGGAAAAACTACTAATTCATAAATTTGCGAATAACCTATAAAACCGGCTTTTATAAAATACCGACATAACTGTTTTCTGTTAAGTTTTATCTGATAATATCTATCTTACTATCAAGGTTATCTTGAGAATTACTGCATTTATCTTTCCCACGTCATTGAAAGATTATAACGTCTACCCTTACACGCGACAATTCCGAAACATCTATTTTTTTCTAAAGAAAACACTCCTATTTTATTATTTTATTTCCTCATTTTGACAAGCATCGTGGAACAAAATTAATTGCTCGTTTTATAAAATATTCAAAAATATACAATGATTTTTTTATTTAATCGTAAAGTAATATTTGTGCAATAAATTTTTAAACGCAATAAAAGCATTTACGAGTCCTGTTAGTTAAAAATACTTCTTATGATCATAATTCAACTACGAATTTAGCCTTAAATATAATAATAATACAAGAGCATTTATGCGGTCGCTGATAATATTTATTTTTCAAATTAGAATTTAATTTTAATTCTTCAAAGCGATTAATGAAGCAGAAATTTTTTGCTGGAAACCTCAACAAATCACTATAATTTATTTTTGTTGAGTGAAAGTCAAGTCATGCATACATAAAAATGAGTTTTATATTCGTTAAAGCTGCAAAGTTCAGTTTGCATTGCACTACGGTTTTAAAATGTCTCAAAAAGTTGGAAAAACATCTTACAGTAATAGTGGCTGATATGGATAAAATCGAAATTAAGTTATTAGGGGATCCAAGTTCGCAGAGATATTACTGATTTTTTGCAATGCTTTTCGACAATAAAAAAGCGTCAGTGACAGAGAAATTTCTGTAGAATGTAGGTGACGCTTGCGAAAGAATTCAACGAATCAAACGTTCTAGTGCATCCGTAACGAATAAAATCTATACTAGAGTAAAGCAAAAAATCAGCCTGTTTTCTTCCATAAAGCACGACTGGTTCGATTTTAAAATCGTCTCGAAGGAGAAAGAGCAACCAAGTGCTATAAAAATGATTTTTTCTTCCTTCAAAGCCATTCGCAATTAACGAAGCCATAGTTGGGAATTTCGGTAAGTGGCAGTGAATTTAATCGCGCGATTGGCTATTATCGAATCCACCTATAGTTTCAGTGTAGTTCGCAAATGCCTTCAAATATGCAGCGCAGAATACTATAATTTTGCCTGATAAGCCCTTGATAAGTATGTATATTATGCGCTGCTTCGGTCAGCATCTAATAAGAAATTCTTGATAAAATTCCCTAACTTATCTTTTTTGAGAATTGTTTTTCGTACTACTTTTACATATCCCTTTACTCTCGGCAATCTACTTTTCAAGGCACATGTATTTACGATTTTGCGAAGCTTTTTCTCAACTTTTGCACATGCTCGCGGGTACGTTCATCATTTTTAACAGTTTGTGATTTTAATAAATTTTTAAAGTCCAAGAAACAGGTTGACGGGCCAAGACAGAGACTCAGAAGTTGAAAAATGCATTTCTCGTGTGCGAAATTAGCAGAGATAAAGGCAGAAACAGACGCCGACACCAGGTATTGGTCACGATTTCTTTCGTTCGCAGCACCGAACGAACTTATAAGCAGGCTTTACTTAGACAACCACACGTGCAACCCAATCTCGAATATGATGTCCAGCAATGTTAGTTTAACGGTAACGAAATGCCGATAATATATTCATCATCGTTCACGTCAACTTTAATGCTCGCTCGGTTTATGTAACTGATAAGAAGGTCTAGGTAACGATCACTAGAATTTTTATGAGCAGCCGTGGCTTCACGTGGCTCTTGTGCGTATCAGTGCGTCGGCGCATCAATGACGAGGCCCAGATAATGCGCACCGCGATACTCGCGATGTTCAGCTCGAGACAGACATTGAATTTGACGTTCAAACGGGCTAATCCACCGACGGGACTCCTGATAAACTGTAATTTTCAAGAACGAAATCAACATTGGAATTATTATTTATCTTTTTAGAGCTTCGCCGCTTACTTCGAAAGACGCGTGTGATCTGCTAATATCCGCAACCGTCTTTTAGCAAAAAATATGCAACGAATCATTGTTAAATCGTTATTAAATCGTAATTAATTCTAAATTTATGCGTGTATATTATGAGCAAGGAATTACCACGAGTCAACTTTATTCGCACTGACTCAAATAAATTCGAATTGTTTTTTATGAAAAAAATTTCCTGTTTAATGAAGAAATTCTCCGTTCCTCAAGATGTAACGATAAATCGAAATTCTGCTGTGCCACTGAAACGCTCTGCTTTTATATTAAGCTTCGATCTTCGGTTGCAACGTCGAAATTCGGAAAAAAGTATTTCGTTGCATCGGTGCATTGTTAACGACTGCACGTTCTGTTGAAAAATCTAGCATTTCAATTATTTTACAGCGAAAATACGTACAAGCACTAAACGTTTGCTACAAAACTGCTAGCAACGATCGCACGAACCGGGTATTTATTGTAATTGTATCGCGTATGAAAATTTAAGTATTTCAATTTGATTACTTTTCTAAAATGAACAGATCATTTTATCGAATTGCATCGTTACATTATGACGCATTTAACGTTTTACGCGTCAGGGCTTATGTATTTATAAAATTTGTTCTCTCTCGTTATTAAAGTTATTTTATAATAATGAATTATATCTGCGAGATAAAATCGCTCAAGTTTGTCCAAACATTTATGTCTGGAGGGACGAGCTTTTAATCGATTGTACGTCGCATTGAAAAAATTTGAACTAATTATAAAACGAAAATTAGAATGCATCAGAAATTAGGGAACGACTTAAGCCAAGACTTATTTAAATGCTACTTTATTCCACCAAGTTAATTAAAATCTCTTAATAAATTCTGAATTAGTTCGCGTAAATTAGTAACAGTGCGTCTCCTAGTCAGAATTATTCTTTTGCTGTTGTCGGTAGTTTATTAGTTGCATTTACTTGTTCGGATCTCACACAGAGTTTTATTGTCTTTCCACTGTATTTTCTTGTACGAATAAATTATCTTAGTAATTTATCACTAAGTTTATTTAAGTAAAAGTAAAATTTTGGAATATCAACCGCTGAGGAATAGTCGTTACCCTCATTTTCAATAACAACCGCAGATTCTTTTTTCGTATATTCGTCGATGTGCATAGAATATGTAATAATTTGTATCAATTATGCATACATTATTTTTAATCAAAGTCTTTAAATTTATTTTATTTATTCACATTTTATGGACATAGTACGGATTACTTTTTCGATTTTCTATTGCTATTTCGATGATTTAGAAGCTTTGAAAGCACTAAAGTAAGAGAAAAGTTCAGATGTTAAGGTTACGCGTGACATGCAAATTTATAATATGCAAACGGATTCATGGATATACTAGTCACAATGTCAATAAAATATGTGCAGTGAGTTTCGAGTTAAATATTTTATAGGCGAGTTCTAAATTTAAGGATGAAAGTACAATTCCATAAATAAATTATAAAAAAATAAAATGAAAACTTTAGTCACTTTATTCGTGTCTACAAAATTTATTTTCGTGGATCTTGTCTCCTTAAAATAATGAATATTCCTGATTAACCTCTTTACCTTAACACGTCAATTTTGATTTATAATCGATACGCCGTACAGAGGTTTTTCTTTTTTACTAGTGCATCGCTCAAACGGTTCTTCCTTTGGAACCAAATATTTTTTTAATATTAATAGTCAGCATTTGAATGCAATACGACTGTAATATTACCGATGAGTATTTCATCTCAACCTACGTGATTCAAACCAAATTTGCAGTATTAAATTTCCATATATCTTCGTAATATCTTTAATGCAGAATTATTATTTTTGTTACTTCTTAATTACAATATAATAATGTTGCAGAATTGCTAAAGAATTGCAGAACTTTTTAATTTAATTTAATTACATATTTCTAAACACTTTACTTTCAATTAACTTCTTATCGATTATTTATTTTTAAATTTATAGAGGAATTTGTTCACGATTAAATTTAAATTGACATTATTATTGAATAAAGTGCAAGACTGTGTGTCTTTATTTTCATAATATATTTGTATTTTCGATTCATCTTTTGGTGCAATAAAAAATAAAAATGACGAAAATTTGCGGTAAATACTCGTATAAATATATATAAATATATACGTGCGCAGAGTCAAAGTAACCGATATAGTAATTAAATTATAATTTAACGATTGATGTCTTTATTAGTCGGTGCGCGAAGAGACGAAACAAATTTTAATTGGTTCATATTTTTCCAAAATATACATTAATTATTTAAGACATTATTTGAAAAATAATTTATTAATTATCGGAAAATCTGATTCTTTATAAGCCTCAAACCAATCGAAAATATTTGAGAGATCAAACATCGAATAAAAGCTAATGTCATTACAAAATAATTTGACATTTATTTAATCCTGATGTATAATATAGATATTGTGTTTGAAGTCACAATGAACTGACCAACAGAACTATAATTGTAAAACCAACGAATGATTCATTAGTGATTAAAACATCATGTATACACAATCTTAATCTAATGAAGGCAAGATTGATTGCTTATCTGCTAAAAAAGACAATTGCGCAATGCTCGATTAATTAATATAAAAAATATTAAAAATCTTACTGCAAGAAAGTTACTTTCATGCCATAAAAATGCATGATTTATTCAGCAAATTCAAGTAAGAGTTAATACGTCGGTTATACTTTGCGATCGTAAACTAAACGCTTATTAACTTCAAATTAGCTTCCAAATTATTAAACGAAGGTTCTTCGTGAATTATGCACTCAGATTATTTTATTATCGTGGTGTGTGATTTTACCGCTGAAGGCGTTGGAATCGCCGACACAGATCGTAAGAAAAAACAATAAATTAGTCAGATTCTTGTAAGCTTGTAGTTCAATAAAATATTAAGTCCGTAAATTTTATTTACAAAAACTTTCTAGTGATTCGATCAATGCTTAAAACTTTGTCGACACTTTGAACTTAAATTTAAAAAATCATAGTAACCGTAACTGAAAATTTATTTGTTCATGCAAATGTTTGTATTAGGACTTCGAACTAAAATCTTCTAACCGTTTCTGAATTATTCAAATTTCGTTCATTTAAAAGAACAAAATTGTAAGCAGGATGTTCATAATTTTTTTTCTTTCTACCTTACACAAATCGTACAAGTGCTAAAACTTTTTAATCGAGTTTATAGATGAGCAGAATACAACACCTTTCACTAGTTAAGCTGATATAATTACCTGAAAAATGAATAGGATTTACTAATTATTTTCAGTTAATCGTATTATAAATAAGGATACAAGAAATTGATTGGAAAAAAACATAATATAGATTTTTTTTAATTTTAAAGTTTCTATATGTTCTCAAATGTGCAAAACGTGTAACGAATCTAAAAATGAATACTTTTAAAGGACTTTAAAAATTTATTTTATCTACTTTCATCCGCGTAATTACCACTTTAATTTATTATTGTTAAAAATAATTTGAATGCACAAAGGAAGAGTTCGAAGTGTAGCGTTTTACTCTATCATCTTGTCACATATACAAATCGAGAGATAATTTGTGGTTGCTTGACGTATTATTTGATAAGAGAAACATCTTTTACAAGCGAAAGTCCGTTTCATTTTTACGGTCAAATTAAAATTATCCTACACTGAAGAGTTAACCCAAACAGAATTTATAATTTACATATAAAAACGCTTTAAAAAACTTACTTTCTCTTGAAAAATAACGTTAATATTATCAAACATTACACTGTGCACCCACAAAATTTCTCTTAATTTTATATAAGAGATCGTTCGGTTAAAATTACAATACAACGAGAATAAATAGTAATTTAAAGTCAATGATCTTCGTGGATATTGTACTTTTTTCATAGTTTTGTTTTGTTAGTCGTTTATTTTTACAATATTACAAACACGATAAATTTAATTATATTGAAAAAATAGTTTTTAAGTTTCTTTGTAAATTTTATTCTTTGAGTTGTGAGTAATTTTCCGAATTTTTTACTTAATCAATAACTGCAATTGTAACTCTGTAAAATAATTATTTTTTAAGAAAAGTCACAGATATAATTCGTTAATAGTCAAGCTTGGTAAAACTACCATAATCCATGAAAAACAATTTTTTACAATTTTTCAATTTTATAATACAAGTAATTTATTGACAAAGTTAGAATATAAATTTTTTTTAACGTCAAAGTATATTTAACTTTAATTCAGTATTACATATAGACTGTCTCGTATGCATTACTGGTTATTAATTAAATTATTATTCTTTATATTTATAACCTATTTTATCTAAATTTCTTATCTTCGTTTTGGGTTTGTATTGACTTTAAAGTTAAACACCATTTCGATGCACCGAGGTAATATATTTAGTTTAACGTAATTTTAACCTATCACAAGTTCTGACCAGTACTATGACATCCTGTTAAGTTGACTATCTATTTAGATGGGCAGTCATGGATAACATAGAGATAATTGATCGATCACTTTATTCCAATTTATATTCCAATAAACTCGTATTATCTTTTGTATTGTCAACATTTCGAAATTAGCGTCAATTTGGAAATTATTGGATAAAAATTAACTTTAATAAAAAGAATATTTCGTTTTACGAGTTTCCGAGAATTACGGAACAGCGATTGTTTAATTTAATTTAATTTAATTTAATTGTTTAATTTGAAAATTACTGTAAAAGATGCGCTGATGACAGAAGAAGTGCAGTGAATAAGAATAGCCGTGAAGCGTTTGCTTTATGAAACTTAAAAAACGCCTAATTGTACGATAAATTTTGAATAAATTTTAAAAAATTTATTGCAATAAAATGATTTTTATGATAAAAGTTAATTAAATTTTGTTGGAAAATTAAAATTTAAAAAAGTATTCGCGATCGCGGATAGAATTGTAAACACATTCAAACACAAAGTACATACGTGATTAATGATTTTTGTCTGAACTTATCAAACAAGATCTTTAGAGTTAAATTTCTTTCCAATTAAAAATGCATAGCACACTTGAACACAATTAAAATTTTTTATTTAAAAAACCAAGCAAATGTATTCGTTTATTAAATTGTGCTCACCCCAATGAAGTTCGTGTCTACAGCAACATTGAAAAATTATTTATATTCTTGCTTAAATAAAGAAAACAAAAATATGCTTTTCTGGCGGTAGTTTTGCACTAACTGTACGATAAAAACGATTCTAAATATACGAAATCGTCTTAAATAGGGTAATACGAAAAGAATTTCCATGAATAAAAAATGCAAATCAACGCGTAGTTTATAATATTTTATCGGCCTATAACAACGTCTCAAGCAAATACATCAAATGCAAACAAATAATTCATTTTTTAATTAATGAAATTAAGTAATTCATAAAGTATTAAATGATCTACTTTTTATACACACTTTTGTGGTATTCATTTTTCTCAAGCTTCATTATTGTTTGAACGAGAATTGGTTATTGATAATTTTATCTTTAATTTACTGTTATGATATTTCCATATCTAAAAGTTACTTTTTATTGAAGCATAAATAATTTGCTTTATCTTTTCATAATTATCTGCCCGTGAACAAATTATTTTAATAACAGGAAGGTTTGCTTTAACGAATAAACAAATCAACCATTTTTCAGTTTTCAATTATTAATAATGAATTCCAGAATGATCTCATTAAATTCTATATACTTTAGCTATTTTTTCTTTTTATTTAGTGTGTTTATATGAGAAGTAAGAAAAACAATACGAAATTTTTATTTCACATATATATATTTGGATGCCCTTTGACTAGGAAAAAAATTTTAATTACGTAAATTTATACTTAAATCAAATTTATAAAGCGATGGAATGAAATATGTGCTAACGACTACTTGGATGGTTTCTGACTACTCAAAAAGCCACGAAGAATCTGAAACATCAATGTAAAATTAATGTATTTTTAAATTATAGTTTAAGAGGTTAAAAAATGATAAGTACTTTGTTTTATTTTCGACTTTTAATGGACATTTTTAACAAAATATCTTAATTCATAAAATAAAAAATAGTGTAATATAAAAAGGCGCTTAAGGCTAAGAGAAAATTTTTATATTTCCATCATCCATTGAGGATGAAAAAGTAAAAATTTGGTATATTTGACGATTAATAAAGATTCATTAAACCTAGGTTTTAAAGTTCTCGCATCATAGATCATTTATCCGCGGTCTTACGGTATTCTCCGGGCAAATTTTTAATCCATCAATGTACGCATGCATCGAAGTAAATAAAAAGTAAAAAATAATGGAAGTAAAGAAACGATGTTTATCCAAGTGCACTTGAACAGATCGAAAGCCTGAAAGCCGTAAAGCCATTCGAGTCTGTCGAACGTATTTCAAAGTAAAAGTACGCATCTGGCGCGTACCGATACTTGGGAATTCGACACCGTGACCTCCGCGAGGCTGCATCTGCATGTGCATCTGAATTCTAGTGTAGCACTGGCGAAACGGCAGTAGCAGTGGTAATGGCAACATCGGTGACCGGTGGCAGTGACTTATCGCGCGACGCTCGCAAGCGCCTCTGGCAGCGAAACGGACGCCGAGCGCGGTTCGACCTCCCGAGGTCGTCCGACGCAGCCTCAGCAACGTCCTCAGGGTCATCGGTCGCACTGCGCTCGCTGATTACGCGCCGCCATCTTCCGACGCAACGGCAACCCAAAGAATTATCTCGTCCACATCTTGGACCGACTCCTATAAATGGTATTTCCAACTGCAGGACGTGGAAATCTCAAATTTCCAGAATCCGGCTGCGCGTCGGTAAAAGCAACCTTTTTTCAACAATCCGCGAGCTTTTGGAGCTTACGCTTTGTGCTTACACCGCCACTGTCCTTGCGTCGAGGTCCTTCCCTTGATACTTTTACCTCGGGTTCTATAAAAAGAAGGCGGCGATCTGTCGACTAATAACATTATTTTTCCGATCAACACTGGCGAGCGTATCGGTATTGCCGATGAAATTAATTTTGAAGCCATTATTCCTGAAATACGATGTTTTTATTTCGAACCGACAGTTGCATAATGGCTATCGTCACGTACACGATTGTTTTATACTCTGCACGATTATTCTTTATCTTATTTTTAATAAATAGAATTATTTTTACGTTTGAAAGTTAGCCTTGGTTTTGCGTTATTTTTTAAAAAATCGACGCACTACCGGTTTACTTTCGTCGATACACGTTTCGATGTGTTTTGGCATTAGTTGCAGTAATTAGTGTGTAACTGATAGCAATTCTGGAACAGTCTTCGATATTTCGCATTTAACAATTATTTGCTTTAGCCAATGAGCCAATCTATATTGTAAATATTAAAAAAACTTTGCTATCGAATTTCGTGCGAGTAAACACTTGTATCGATGTATTCTTTTTTCCGAAGACATCGAAACGATTCAATTCGCTGATTCGCTGAAGTCATTACGTATTGAAATTGTGTCGACGACTATTGAGATTTCCTGGAAATTCAAATTTTATCGCCATCCATTACCTAACACTTTTTTTGTATCGCAATTTTTCGCCGAAATACGAACAACGTCGATGAACCGCGTCGAGCGATATTGTTCCGTAAAAATTGCAATTTGCGAAATTTGTCTCGAGAAATTGATTTTTCTGAATTCGAAAGCGTTACTTGCGGTGGATGACATTGATAAGCCAAGATAGATAAAGGTCGATAATATTTTAAAGAATTTTAATACCTTTAAACAATTTCCTCGGTTGGTAGTTCATTAAAATGTTATGCCTTTGTAAATATTCGATTGGAATATCGCTCGATCTTGCGGTATCGCATTTTAAAATAAATCTTTTCATCTATCAAGAAAGTGCAAGGATTCGTTCTTAGCCGTTTCTCGTGAATTCGAGACTCACTCGTGTACATCCTACAAAATCTTGAAAACAATTCGAATAATTTCACACGATTTATTCCACACTCTGATGTCCGAAGCCTCGAATGAACATTGCAGTTTTCACTGGGTAAAATCGATAGTCGTATTATTGATCTTGTCGAATCGTTTGAATTGAAAATCGATCGGGTGATGTTGCAGTGAACGAAACAAGTGAAAATCCTAATGAGCTAAGTCTTTCGAATAAGACACGTCGAGAATAATTCAGCTTTACCAGTTTATAACTTTCTTTATTACTTTTACCAGATGTAATAATTTTCAAGGCCGCTAACTTCATTTTACAACTGATATTAGCTTCCTTGTATCAGATATAATTGCAAAGAAATTCTTGCAAAAATATATTGTATTTCTCAGTTTTTAAATCACTTTTTCCTTTTATTCCAGGGTGAGTGTTGACTTAAAAATTAGCGCAATTACATTTTTAGATGTAATTTCTTATTTGCAGTAATCAGCATAACCTATTAAAAAAAAAAAATAGAAATACTGCCGTATCCTTAAAAGTATTTGTTTTCATTAAAAAACAATAACGCTGCAGTATTTTACATGTTCATTATTGATTTTTTTGAGACTTGGTTGTACTGTTATTACTTTGAAAAGGAAGTCACAGTAAATAAACTAGAAGAACCAAAAATCTATCTGGTAAATGTACGAAATTTTAATAGCTGTTCACGGTCGATACGATATATTTTTAGAGGAATTATATTCTAGAATATATACATTAATTTTTCTATGAACAAACTATAAAAACTGCATTATTCGTAATCACATTTAAAACTTATAAATGAAAAAAGAATTCGATATAAAAAAAAAGTGTTAACTCATAAAAGCTAAAATAAAACCTTTAAAACGGTTAATTTAAGGATTACAATACAATGTAATTTCAATATTTGGATTTTTTAAAATGTCATTATCGAAAAAAATATTTCGAGTGAGAATTTATTGAAACGTTGATTTTTATTATAAAATTATATAAATTTTGATTATAGAATTTTCTTTTGAAAGAGTAAGTTTTGCAAAATCTTATTTTAAATTTTGATTTAAGAAAAGTAAAAGATGAAGTATTAAAAGTAAGGATGCAATATTTAGATTTTTGGATAAATTCTAAAATAAACTTCTCGCTTTAAAATTCAATTCTTATAAATGAAAAAACAATTAAAAGTGTGAAAGATTAAAGTGAAAAAATTTTACACAAAGCATATATCTAGGTAGAGTAATAGTTTATACTTTCAAGTAAACACCCACTAGTGAAAAATTGACTTATTATCTATATTTTCTTAAAAGAATCTTTACTCTCGGTTGTCAATTTCCATTTTCAATATTTAAATGTACGAATTAAATTATTATTATTAATTCAAACACAATCTTTTATACACACTTTCTTTGCCAATAGATGAACAATCGAGGATGTCATTCTAACGGTAACGTGAATCAGGCGTAGATACAATCATCCTATCAAAGTGTAGAAGAATGAAAAAATTTGTCATAATAGTGCCCAAGAAAAAATCGGCACAAAAGCTGCAGACAAAAAAATGTTAGGATTTATGGAATGTCGAATTTAAAAAAAGGAAAGGAATTTAATGATCGAATAGAAAGAAAAAAGTACAAAAATTACTAGATATTTTATATGTGCACGTAAAAAGTTTTCCATTTTAGAAATGCAAAATTAAAATAGAAATTCATTCGAAAAATGCTTTATTTTTAATTTTAGTTATATAAAATTTAGAAAATTTTGCAATTCGCGTACATCGATGATAGAAATGTACGATGCTTGGTTTAATTTTTATTTAATTAAGTATTATTAAATCCATCAAAAGTTTACTGTTTACGACGAATAATTTCAGCCCTAACGATGACTACTTTGTATTTACATAATTACGCTCTATTATGTTTATAAATTACAATATTTTAGCCAATTATCGGTTATTATTTAACTATTATTGTATAAACACTTAGATGAAGATCGTGATTAATTTAAGTACGTAAAATATTTATGAAATATTTATTGAAAATACCGAATGGGAAACGTGAATTGTGAAATCACGATATTAAATTATTGGCATTGTTAAGTGAATTGAATTTCAATCGAGCGACGTTTACTTTTTTAGTAATAAATCCGCAAAAATACCCATCTTTATTATAGTAGTTTCAAATTAACATCTTCGCTCTGTTACTTAGAGCTTAAATGAAATTTTCAAACCGCAAAGCACGTGTACTGATTACATTGAATTGCCTAAGAAGAGTCGAAGTTGTTTCGTTGAACTTTAAATACTTAAATCTGCATCTGTTCGTTTTCAGGAAAAGCACAATTTTTAATAAATACTTAGCGATTTGGCAGCCGGAAAATAGTTCAAAATTCAACACAGACTTTCGTCGTTGTTAGTACGTGTATTTCCTCGACACACGTCCACCTTGTATCACAGTTGACTACACACACGAAATCCATCGTGCAGCGCTCGAAGATAGAAAATTTCGATCGCACGGATAAAAATCGGCTGACGAAGCTCATAGAAATGTTCCCGATTCTCACAGATTTAAAAGGGAAAAAAGGCGTCTCTCGAAATTGAATTGCCTCCTGAGATCATCGCGTGTCACAGGGAGATTTACACAGCCGCGATAGAAAAAGTGTCCCGGTCACGTAGCACCTCGACGGCTGCTTATGCGCGCCTACGCGTTTGGCACGTGAGCTGGAAAATGAAAAATGAGAGAGAGAGAGAGAGAGAGAGAGAGAGAGAGAGAGGAGGCGAGTGCTCGCCTCAGCCTCGTGGAAGGGTCGATCGCATTCTTTTTCCTTTTACCGTTGCGGAATCCACGGGATCGTTTGAGCTCTCCTCCGCGAACACGCTGATTCGCCCCACGTATAATTCGAACACGTCGGAACGTGTTCTATGACCCCAAATAATATGCTTCGGGAGGGTGGGTTTTTTCTCATACAATACAAAAGCGCAATTCCGCATCCACATTACGGCTTTAGCTTTCTCCGCTTTCAACGCAGAACCGATGTTTCCCTATTTTTCCATCTGCTCAAGATTTGTTTTTCCTTTTTATTTCGAAGCAAGTGAACTCCAATTTGTGGTTTTGATACGGCAATGCGGTGCAATTGGCGACTGACTAAACGAGTCCTTGTTTGACTTTCGTCGGCGTCTCCTACTATTCCATCGAATAAACGTTTCGAGCAAACGCTGCGCGTAACAAATCTAATGCAACATTACAAGCCTCGCAATAGGAGCGTTCAATCCTATCGCTCAAGTGCGATTATCTCGGGATTATTGATTTGCAGGGTCCTTTCATTTGTTAATACATTTTCGGACTATTGAATAAATTTGACGCAAATATCCACGCTCGCCGATTTTGCTGAAAAGGAGAGGATTCGCGGCGAATCGGTCGGGAATGGAAAATGTCGTTTACTTCCCGAATGAAGATCAAAGTCGAAAACTCGGGCGAGCGCTCATTTTTTCTCCACTTTCTTAGACACAGAAGCGTCTGCTGCGTTTCAGCTCTTGCGCGACTTATCTAATGGGAAAATGGTAGTTTCCTTGCTTTCCTTCAAGCTTAAGCATCTACCAGACAAGAGCTGCTACCTTCGAAGCTTTTCGAAAATTATTTCGGCTGCTCGGCGGAAACAAGAGGTTTTCGGACGCGAAACCTAAGGGCTGGGGTGCTCGACTCCAAACATACGGGTCTGCCAACTCCGCGGGAAGTTCTAACAGCTTCACTTGTTGAGATCCAAACTAATATTCTAACCCGATGTGAGTGTCGGGGCGCCTTGTTCGATGTACTTACAATATTGGGCAAAATGCGCTACGAAGGAACTTTCGAAAGCGTTTCAAGTTTTGCGAGCGAGAAAAGTTGAAATTATTTTCAATGCGCGAATTAAGCGAGTGTCGCTTTGCGAAATACTACGAATGTTTGTTGTATTTTGTTGAGCCGAGTTGCCTTTCGTTCGACACTAATAAATTCCCCTACGAGCTAACGAGCTTTTATCCAACAACCATCGCACCAATTGCTCCATGATGCAAAAACAGATGCTGGTTTGCAAATCGTAAGCATCACTTACGCAATGAGAGCGAGAAACGATAAGAAACTGGCAAATAATAGTTACGATTAGTAGCGCGGCGCAAAAATAAGCGCGTATTGCAAGCAGCGGCGGCGTTAAACGTGGATTAGAAATCTGCCGTTGACGAGGCCAAATTTTCTAAATACGCCGAGCGCATTTTTTATAATCCTTCCACTATTGATCGCCGCTTTTTTGTCCCATGCGTCGTGACAGGGGCGTACGACACGGGAACGCGTGCACCCTAATTCGAGAGCAGCAGCCGCGTTCGCTATTCGCTATTCGCCGTCCCATTATCGAGCGGATTCTGCGTCTGCAGCGTCTCTCCCCGCAAACGCCATTGGCGAATTATTCAAGGTCTCGCTCGGCCACGCGACCGTCCGGATTCGGACGACAACGAGCGGTCCCGGCTTTTCCACCGCTGGAAAAATGGTGTAGGAGAGAGGCTCGGCTCCGAGACGCGGACACCCTCCCCGGCTCCAGCGATCGCCTCCATTGTCTCCGCGAGGGAGAGAGCGAGGGGCTGCTTCTCTCTCGACCCCCCGCCTCATTAGCGTCCGACAAAGAGCTGCTGGTGCTTCGGGGAACGACTTTCCCATGAGTCCGGATGCGCGCGCGCGTGCTCCCGAGGCCGATTCGCAGCGATGCAGCTCGAATTGCTCGAGATTCGCGAGGGCTTTTTGCGCGCTCCCCTAATTGGCCTTTCGTCTCGGTATTATCCGTCTGGCAGCGAGTCGATGACTCTATTGAGGGCGGAGGAGCCGAGGGGGAGGAAGACCGCGAGACGGCGTTGGGTCGGGAGACAACGGGCGACGATCGGAAAACGCTGGATGAGGTCTTTCGAGATATTTTTAGAAATTACCGTCGCTTTGGCGTTGCCCTTGTTTCCAGTGGTGATAAACAGTCTTTAAATTGGAGCTGCCAAAGTCGAGTGCCTGGGCGCGAGTCTGCCCGAGACTACGAGTCGAGTGTTCGTTCCCAGACTTGGACAATTCGTAGTAACGATTCGACGAATGCAATGCCTGCCAATCGAATCGTGCATTATAAATTACTGTGCGATTCTTACAGTTTCTATCGACAAATTGAATATTATATTGTTAAATTGCTTCGTTAGCTATTATTTATTATTTTGAATTGGTAAGTTTGCGAGTGTAGATTAAATATGTTTCCACGGTGTTGCTGCAATGACAAATTCTGCTGAATGCAACTGCGTTAGTCTCTGGAGTGAATTTACAGAAATTTACATACTCACAAATAGCTACAAATATCTTATCAAGAGTATAATTATAAAAAACTGTAAGCCTCGATACATTTTACGATTCTAAAAGAAAAATTACTAGACACTTGCATTTATTTTACATTTCGCGACTGACACTTGGACAAATTTTTACTTTCACTCTCTTTACGTTCTTCTCGATCAATAGGCTTTGAAAATAATTCTGTAGTTCCACTATTATCTGGAACTAGAACTAGACATTTTTAAATATCAGATTGTTCCTTTTGAGATTATTTTTAGAATTAAATTTTTGTAATAATTTCAACCACTTTGCGGGTGATGTTACAAAAAGACGATTTATAATTATCTTGTCTAAATAACCGTACAATCAGAGCATCATTGTCCAAAGAGTAATTTCACAAAAAAAAAAATCAATTTCAAATCGAATTAAAATCAATTTTATTTTTTACGCTTTAATAATGAGCAATGCGGATTGACATCGGTGACGTGCGCCGAGGCGCTTTATCGTATCGTCAGTATCTGGATGTTACGAATAATGCTTACTTTTTACTCTTGGATAACTGGAGCTTCAATTTTTTCTTCTTCTTCTTCTTTAGATTCTCTAATCGTAAAACCTTCATTCTTCTGAATCACACTCATTTGCTGCAGTAAGATTTTGATATTATCATCTGTCATATGGCGTGTGTTGATCTGACTGTTAACGTCCCTAACGACGTACCAAGCAGTTTTCATCTGTTCAGTTGCGCTATCTGTAGTCTGGTGAAAGTTTTTTCCCTACTTTTCTGCGACTCTGGCTTCGAGTTAGAATAGCAATACTCATCTTCTAGATCCAACGACGATTGGACATTCGAAAAACGTTGGTATTCTCCTGCGATGCTAAGAGAATTCTTTTCTCGAAAATAACTTGACGAGAGATTGAGACATTCCACTATTTTCATGCAAGATAAATAGCGATCGCTTTATCTCCAATATCGTGAGTTGGTAAATGAAGTTAATGCGTTTGACATTATAAAGAAAATTTCTGTTGGGCTGCAAGTCAGTGTAAGCAAGTGCTCGATAATCATATGGTGTGCTCTAAAACAAATAAAATACGCGTGAAATATTCGATGCATATCTTGGGCACAGAGGAGTTGTAATTAGCAAAAATAACAAATCGGTAAAAAACGAAGAAAGAGCAAAGAGAAAGATGCCTTTTTCCCCAAATAAGAAAAACAAGTGTTGGATATATGGGGTTCGAAATCTCACAGAGATCAGAAAAATATCTGGCAAAAGGGATAATTTTCGGAGCAAATATTGGATGGTTGTCGAGTCGTCATTGGAGAAAGAAATTCAAAAATAGAAAAAACGTGGAAGGGAATAGGAGCAATGAAAATAAACCAACAACAGCAACTTTGCACACAGAGAACCTAGAAAAATCAAAATTTGCAGGAGAATTTAAACACGTTGTAGTGAAAAAATGGAGAATGAAAGGAAAAGCAACAAACATTGGTTAACGGAACGGGAAAGAGTACGCAGACTATATAATAAGAAAAAAGAAACAAGAGCACATTGTGGAGGAGTGCAATGTCACGGAATGTCTGAAGCGATCAAGTGGGAGAATATTTCGGTAGAAGAAAAGGAAGATTTAAATATATAATACAAAATTCAGTGGAAACAGAATAATTACGAAATTTACTCTTGTTTTTCGATCAATCGTGCGTAGGATCTAATTAAAATTATATTTAACAATATTTAAGATTCTGTAGATACCTTAAACAAATTTTCATATTGATTCTTACTTTTCAAAATGCATTAGAGCTGTTGGTTTTATTACGCTGAATTTGAGTACGACACACTTTGATCGTAGCAATTAAGCTTAAAATTGATTTTGTTTGGAAATGATTGTCCTTATCTTGTCATAAGTTTAAGGTTTTAATCAACTTTGGTGAATTTCGCAATAGAATTGCATAATATTACGAAGGCAGACGCACCGATCTAAAAAGTGACCGTTCAAAAGTAAACACCATTTCGTTATAAAATTCTCCTCCACATTAGGGCCATTTTTCAATTTAAACGACGTCGCTGGCCAATAGCGAAAATTCATTCCAGATCGAACATGGTTGCGAGCTCCGGATGGTCGTTACGCGTAATCACACACGAAGTAGTTCATCGAATTATAAAGAGCGGCGCAAAAAGCGTGGTCTGAATTTTTCTAAAAAATGAATGGCCGCGTCGAGGAAAACTCGTGAATTTTCAAGAGAAGGCATTTAAGTGGAAACGCTTCTGCTCGACGATACTTCCGTGAACCGTAACTTGAGAAAAGTTGCGCTATAAAAATTGACCGATCAACCGACGAGTATTGGAAGGAGGTCGTAATAATCGTAGCAGTGCGCGGCGGCGAGTGAAGACGTTGCTCGAGTAGAACGGACGAAAACTCGAATAGCATCGGCGAGGCTACAAACACGTGCAAACGGCCAACAGCTGCTCCGATTCACAATGCAAATCGCGAATCTGAGCACAACGGCGAGGAAGTGCGTGTCGTGACACGCTCTTATCCATTTCCTCGTATTTTCCTGGCTTACTTTCCCTCCTCCTCCTCCGAGTTTGCCCTGGTATTTCAACGGCTACCTGTGCGCTGCGGATGCGACGCCTGTGCCGAGCAAAGACCACCGCGTTGCTTTGGTTCCGAGCGACCATCTAAGCTTTAACTGCCCGGTAATTGCACTCTCGTGCGTGTCTGTGTGCGCGCGCAACACACACACGCTTCAAATGATATTAAAATTAATAGGAGAGTAATTCATCGCGGTCACTTCTGGCCTCGATTTTTTCCACAATCTTAGCACGTACTTGCGCGTTGCAGTCGTTGTTGCCCTTAAATCGCTAGATGCGTCGCAAACACGTGTGCGTCGACGTCTTCTGTCCGAATCAATTGTTTTTGTTGAAATAAATGTTTGTAGCGAAAGTATTTGCAAAAAACAGCGAAGGATCGCGAGCAGAAATAAATTTTTCCGGCCGTAACAGAGCAACTTATTGAAATTTCAAAGTTACGAAATTACTCAACTTTTACATTTGGATTGAGTCGTCGAGCGAAAATAACAAAATTCATCTTTAACGTCGTCGTTCATTGCGCGCGAAACAGGTTAGAAAATACTGATAAATATTTTCATCCAATGCAGGCGAATATTACACCAAACCCTTTCACATTGCTAAGAATAACGAGGCGGAAGCTTTAGTTGCGAAAAATGCATTTTAGATGCGCATCGTCGTTAAACCCGAAACCGTGTTTATGTCTTACCAATTCCATAATTACTTCCAACTATACCTCGTAAAGTGTAGTCCCCAGTAGATTTAAAAATTAGCCTGAAATACAAGTAACAGGGCATAGTTTAATATTTTCAAAACATTTTTGAACGATTAAGTGTAGCGTTTTTTGTAGCTTCGTTATTTAATGCCTAAAACTGAATAATTGAATGTCGCTCGCTGGTAACGATAATTCATGAAATTTAATCTCCTCTTGCAATTCTCTTGTTTTTATTTAGACGTTCAACATTTTTTAAATACTTTTCCAAATTTAAAAAAATGTATTTGCTAGCAAAATAAGAGCGGGAAACTCGTAGGGAGCATGGGATATCGCACAGATAATCAGGTAAGAATCTTACAATAATTTATTTTATTCGACAGCTAATGTAAATTAAATATAAAATACTCGTTGTTGGTCATATATGCAAGTTTTGCTTGACATAACAGCAGAGCACGCGTGAAAGAAGTTGAAATCAATGCACACCATCGTTGCAAGTAAAAGTAATTATTTCATCGTTTTACATTTGTTTTATACAGTTATACGTGTTTCTGCGTCGTAATTAAAAAATAAATAGTTGACGTTAAGGCTAAAAAAAATTAATAAAAAGCTTCGAAGGACAGCAGACATTGTACTATCCGAAGCGTGAACAATTGCTTCTCAGCATAAGGTTTAAATCGCCATCGGAAAAATACTCGCTTATTTTATAAGTCACGTCGGAGGGCAGTGAAAATTTCAAAGTCTCGTTTAAGAAATCCTGAAACTGATCTATTAACTGCAATCGCTTCCAGCCCCGAAAATAGTTTGCTTCCAGCCGATTAAAGTATTTAGGGAATCGCTTTTTGTAATCGCCCGTTAAAAGCGCAGTTCTTACGTTGACACAACGTAAGCAGCGCACCAGGGCGTTGTGACGCTTCACGAGTACGTCGAAGTACGTAACAGGGGATTCGGAGTACACGAGTGTGAATTTCATTTTTACGAGCTCTTGGCAATAAGACTCGTATCTGCTCGACATCGTGCTCTTCGAGCGCAGGAATCGCATATTCAAATCGTGGACGAACAAACCTTGCACGGACAGGAGCGCGATGTGCTTCAGCACGAGATACATAGTGAACCTGGACGAGTTGTTGCGATTAGAGTACAGAGTGAAATAGGCGTGATGCAGGGGCGTATAGCCGTTTTCCTCGAAATTGACCTCGGCTCCGTTTTCCAGAAGGTGCTGCACCATCGCCTGCTGGCTCTTTATGATCGCGGCGACGAGGACCGAGACTCCCGTGTCGTCGACCGCGTTAATGTCCGCACCCGCGGCTAGCAGCATCATCATCACGTTCAAGTTGCCCTCCTCAGCAGCCAGCAACACAATTTTTCCCTCTTTGGCGTTGGCGCCGTACTCGAGCAAAAGCTCGACCATGTCCTCGTCCCTCTGGCCAACAGCCTCTTCGAGCAGGGATCTTTTGTTGCTATCGGTATCGTTGACGTTGGCGCCGAGGTCCAGCAGCTTCTTGACGACATCCACAATATTGTTGGTGACGCCGAGAAAAATTGGCGACAAGCGATGACCGTCTTTCAAATTGATGCAAGCGCCACTTTTGACGAGCAACTCGAATAAATTAGCGTCGTTTTCTTCGATGGCTAAGTGCAGAGCCGTTGCTTTTTCGACGTCGCGCTCGTTGACGTTTGCTCCGTGTTTGATCAACAGTTTGACCAGGACGTATCGCATGTTCTCGTCGTCGATAGCTCTTATCACGGCGTGCAGTGGACTTTCGTTTCTCGTATTCTTAGTACTCAGATTTGCGCCACTTTCTATTAAGTAAACGATCAATCTGACATCGGCATTTTCTATCGCCGTAAAGAGTGGCGTTTCGTTTAGCCCATTTTTGCAGTTGATGTTCGCCCCCAATCGCAGGAAGTACTTGATCAATTTGTAATTTTGATTTTTTACGGATGCAAAAAAGGCTGTATTGCCATCTTTACTCGTCCTCTCGATGTCAGCTCCATGCTTCGTGAGGGTACGAGCAACGGCTAAGGCAACTTGTTCCGAAAAGTTTCTGTTGTACACTGCGTAATGTAAGGGAGTGAATCCACTGCTGGCCACATCGTTGGGGTTTAAATTCATCCGAAGCAATAGCTCCACTATTTCTTCAGTGCTAAATTTTGCCGCCAAGTGCAGTGCATTTTCGCCCGAGTAGTTTTTCAATTTAACGTCGACGTTATAGGATAAAAACAACTTGGTTAGGGCGACGTTGCACTGCGCGAAACTTTCGTAAAAAGGTGATGCTTTTTCGTTGTTCATGCAATTCGGGTCGGCACCACTGCGCAATAATAATTCGACCACAGAAATGAATCCACCTCGTACAGCATCGTGTAGTGGACTATCCCCTGCAACGTTTTGAGTATTGATTCTAGCGTTTTCACGCAAAAGTAACTCGAGGACATTTATGTGATTATTTTTCACAGCAATGTGAAGAGGCGTAAGTCGATCTTTAGTTATAACGTTGATACTGATTCCTTCCTCTAAAAATAGTTTGACCAATTTTGAGTTTCCAATTTCAGCAGCTATGTGCAACGGATTTTCGCCTTTTTTATTTTTCTGCTTAACATCTGTACCACTTCTCAGAAGAATCTCGATCATTTTCTCATCTCCCTTTCTTACTGCTAAATGTAAAACAGTCGATTTATCTGCAATTGCTTCATCAATATCAAAATCAATCGATTTCTTCAATAGACGTTTCAATTTTTGAATATCTTTTCTAAAACGAAGCTCGTGAAGAGAAAGTCCATTATCTTTCAATTTGCCTTCCATGTTCCTTTCCACTTTAATCTTTCAGTGTCAAATATGCTTTCCAATATATTAAATTAAAATCTACTATTCTTGTGATTATATCAAATTTTTTTATATCTGAAATGTACAAGCTGTAATTAATTAGTGCTTTATATGATTATACTTTATATTCGCTTAATTTTATTGAACAGTACGTAAATTATAAAATAATATTATGTTACATCTGCCATAAGATTTTAATTATTAATTTCAAAAGTGTGTGTAATATCTAACTTGAACGTCACCAAATTTTACATCTTTTTCAGGCGATCAATAACTCTTTCAATTTTTCGACGATTAGTAACACTATTAATTATTTTCCATATTTAAGAAGCTATTATTTACATCTCGACTAATCGCGGAAAGTATTGTATCGAAAGGATTCATATTATTTTTTAAAATATAAATTGGTAATTTATGCTACGATAGTCACGCAATATTTCTTTTTTCACGATATTCGAAGAATATTACAAATTCATCGAATTTAAAAATGCGCAAAAATATTAATAAAACAATAAGGATTTATAGGAAAAATATATATCTGTAAGGCTTTGCATAGAACTGACAGCATTTCCGTAAAAAATTGTATCGATCATTTTTTATTTGAAAATTTTTTTCGTAGTATATTTAGAATGCGAATAATATTAAACTCGAATTGCAAATATTTGAGAAAAATTTATACTCTTCCTGGTATTTTTTCCTCAATATAACGATGTAGCACCCGTTAATCCTTTTACGCTTGATTCGACGACACAAACTCCATTCTAATTGTAAGAGCTTCAAATATCAATTATTTTTTCCTTATCTCATCATCGCAATGAATATTTCTAATTTACTGTTGCTTTATCAATTTTAATCTTTGTTACAACACCAATGATGAAACACGAAACTCAGGCAGTACGCACTTGCTCTTTTACCCTGTGATTGCTCGCTTTATTTCAATAATTCTTAATCGATTATTAATAAAAATAATATAGCTTGTATCAAATTTATAATTTTGTCAAGATATTTTATTTTTTAAATAATAATCAAAATTTTAATTAACCAAAAACAATGAAATTTAAGTTTGTTATGAATTAATTCTTGGAATATCCAATACTTTATAAAACTTGAATTTAATTAGTTCAATTATTAGATGTCGATATCCATTTTCGATTAATAAAATTTGTGTAACCGAGATGAATTTATTTATTATTTATTATTACTTACATCTGAAAACAGTAAAAATAACATTTGTTTTTATGTCCCTCTAGATGTAGTGATATTTAGGTTTAAAAAATCTAAAAACTGGTAGCAGTTTAAATTTACATTAAATCTTGATATGTTATTATTTCACTTACTGTTTAATTTTACATTGTTTATTTTTTATTACATATGTACATGATTCAACGCAACGATAAATCAATATGTTTGAAGATTTTCGTATCTATTCAATAAATGAAAAACTGTACGATAATATTTTAAAGCTTAAAATTAAATAAAGACTACTTACTTTTTTTAGCTTACGTTTAGTAATTTAAAACTTGTTTTTTTTTTTTTATTAAATGTAAAAGCTTTCGATAAAATCAACGAAAAGTGCCTTCATTTTAGTGAAAACAGCATGTTGTTATGTTGAATACAAGTAAACTAACTGTTTTCAATGAATTTAAATACAAATATTTCGCGATTTCAAAGTGTTTAATCGAGACAACAAATCAGGATCAATAAATAAGAATAGAGGAGATCACAAATAAGAAATCTATTTCAATGAACACAAACAATTTATTCCTACATATCTGTGTCTGTAACCATTTGAAATTTTAATAGTGCCATTCTTTCAAGCTTTAAAATTAAAGATGAAAACTGGATTTTGGTTAAAGTATTTTTCCTCTCTATGACAGATTAATCATAATTTATGATGGAATTTAACAATGAAATTGAATTAAAATGCACGACAAATATGTTGAAAATATTGACCGACTTAAATAAAAATCTCCGATGCAAAAAATTTAACACAGCGTAAGCTTTCGAACAAGACTCAATTGTAATACGAAGTAAGCGTTAAGCACATTCTATTTTTGCTGACGTCACTTTGAAATAAGCATAAGCTAACAACTAAAATCTATTGAATTTTAAACCTACATTACGAGTGTGTAATTCTGAAAGCGAAAATAAACAATAGATGCGAATACTTTTAAACCACAAAAGTGTAGTTTTAAAAAATGTTATCGTAAATTATTAATCTAATATTAGTCGCATCGAATGTCCTCGCGCATAAATAATTAAATTAATTTTTTATTTTATGTTATGTTATATTTTAAGTTAACATTTATACAAATGTTCTTTTCTGCAATTATCTCTTACGCGTTAGTTATTGTTTTCTCGGAAAAATCATTTGATTTTATAATTATTGTAATGATTAATTCAATATTTTAAATTAAATATTAGAGACAGTAGAAAATGCAGTTTCTAAATAACTTTTAGAGCGTGTATAATTTAAAATAGGTATGTATATAACATGCGACACTAAATATAAAAATAAAATTCTGCACCGACAAATTATCAGCTAGACAAGCAAATTTTGAATATTATGAAATGTTATATTTTAATCAAAGATACATGGAATTCAATATGAATTTTTCGGGTATAGAAAATATATTACAGAGTCGTTATCGTGTACCAAGTTCATTATTTTGTCCTTCGATATAAACTCTATAAATCTTAGAAAAAGTAATGATTCTCCCTTAGATATCCAATACGACATTCTAACAAAAGGAAAAAAGTAAATTTTTATCCTTCGATGAACATTTTATTGATTTAAATTCTAATGGAAATTAAAAAAAAAAAAGTAGCGAAAAGTAGCGAATATTCAAATTTAACATAAAGCGAAGCTCGTGCGTACGTACTAAAGTAAATATAAAATTGCCCGATAAAAGTTTGGATAAATACGTGTAAAAACTTAATCCAAAGGCATTTTTTAATTAAAGTAAATCGCTCCTTTACTTACTTACTTATTTGAATACATTCAACTTTATATTAATTATGATGGTTTACATATTAAAGAGTTAACCGTCGTCAACATAAAAATTTTTACAATAATGAAATTAAATCTTAAAGATGTTTATTAATTAATGTTTTTGTTAAAAAATTAAATAAAGTTTAAATACGGATATTATAAATATATACATTCAAATTACAGTCTAATTTGATTTATTACCAACAAAAAAATAAAAAATAACAAGCTTCTTATCTTATATAAAAACTTAGTAGATATAAATAAAAAAGGTGAATTTTATCATTTTCATCGATTGGAATAACGAATTGAAAAATCATTAACGTATCTGAGATAATTTTTCGCTAGTTTTCGGATAAAAATAGGCGTGGATATAAGAAATTTTTGTTTGCTTTTTCAAATCTGCGAGCATTAAAGTTTAGCAGAAGTTTAATCGTTAAATTTAAATAATATTTTTAACGCGATAAAAGGCTTTTGACTTCCACAGTTTCAAGTTCATACAATAATATTACACGTTAAAAGTCATTTTGTAAAACGAACAGAGAGTCAGCCGATAGCGTCAACCATAGCGAGTAGTTTCGACGCTACTGTGTCGATAGCCAACAACCATAACTACACGCTGTGCGTACTAAAGAGAAAAACAGTCACAATTACATATCCTTAAAATCAAGAGAATTGTAAGAGTTGGCAAGAGAATATTTATTAAAAAATATTACATACAACAACATTTAAATTATTAGTTTTTGATTTGTTGGGGTGCAAATTAACGATGCGACTCTACTCGTAGTAAGTTTTTGAAAGTGCGCTGTTTATAAATAAGCTTATACATTTAGGTGAAACAACAATGCAACAAAGTAATTGCGAATAACAACAATATTAACAACATGAAACAATAAATCAGCGCTGCTCCCGGAAGTAAGTTTTGATGTCATCATCTGAAAAATACTCACAAATCTTGTACGTGACATTACAGGGCAATACAGACTTGAGTATATCGTTCAAGGCTCGCTCGAATCTAGTTATCAAGCTCCAACGGTTCAACCCTTTGTTGCAATTTTTCTTCAGTTGATGGGCATATTCGATGAAAAAGGCCCCGTAATCACTCGCCGACAGTTCGTCCCTAACCTTGACACAGCGAAAGCACTGCACCAGTGCATTGTGACGCTTTACGAGCAGATCGAAGTACGTCACCGCAGCGTCCGCGCTTACTTTCGTCTTCTTCATGCTGGTCAGCTCGTCGCAATAATCTTCGAATTTTCGCTTGATGACGTCCCTCGAGTCTATCAACCTCAAGTTCGCCTCGTGGATGTACGAGTTTAGCGCCCATCTTAGCGCGATGTACTTGAGCATGAGGTGCATGGTTAGTTTGTAGCTTTCCTTCTCGCTGGGATTGTGGATGATGTGCGCGTTAAAATTGTACAGCAGAAAGCTGTAGGTTAGTGGCATAAAGTTTTTGTTCTCGTAGTTGATGTCCGCGCCGTTCTCCAACAGATACTGCACCATTGCGTCTTGTTTAAATAAAATCGCGTGCACGAGTACCGATAGTCCCACCTTATCGACGATGTTGATGTCAGCACCTCTGTCGACCAGAATGTTCATGACGCTCACGTTCCCATTGTCAGCCGCTACCAGCACGGAATTTTTGTCCTTAACGTTCGCATTGTGTCTCAATAAAAGCTGAATAATGTCCTCGTCGCCCTGCTCGACGGCCTCGGCCAGTATAGTTATTTTGTGATTGTCGAAGTCATTAACGTTCGCGCCCAACTTCAGCAAGATCTTGGCCTCCTCCAGGAGGCTCCTGGCGACGGCGACGTAAAGCGGCGAAAAGCCGTACGAGTTTTTGAGATGAATGAAGCTGCCCCGGGAGATGAGCAGATAGAACAAAGAGAAATCTTCCTTTTCGAGCGCCAGATGAAGAGCCGTCGACTTTTCGGAGTCGCGATCGTTGATTTTGACCCGATTCGCCAACAGCAGTTGAACGACGCTGTATCGCACTTTGTCGTTGTCGATGACTCTGATGGCCACGTGCAGGGGACTCTCGTCTTGATAATTCTTGACGTTGACTTTTGCACCGCGGCTCAGCAGATAATAAAGCGAGTCGAGGTCGGCGTTCACCAGCGCCGCGAAAATAGGCCTCGAGTAATTGGTTGTGACGCAGTTGACGTTCGCTCCCGTGATTATCAGGAACTTGGCAACATCCAGCTTCTTCAGCTCGATCGCCAAATAGAGGGGCGTCCTGCCGAATTTGTCCTTCAACTCGATGTCCACGCCGTCCTCGATCAGCAGGCAAATAATCGATAGCATCTTGTCCGTTGAGAAGTTATTGTTCTTAATGGCTAAGTGAAGTGGAGTGAATCTATTAAAAGGTGATTTACTGTTGTTGAAATTGTAGTCGCGCTCCCAATTATCGTCATAGTCCTCATCAAATCCGTGATGCAACAGTAGGTCTAATAAAGAGATTAATTCGTTGTCAACGGTATCGTGCAAAAAATTACACCTGACCGCACTTCGTGCATTAATGTCGACGTTATTTTCCAAGATTTGCTTTATGACATCGATTCTGTTATGTTTCAATCCAACATAAAGTGGTGTTAACCTTTCTTCTGTAATGTAATTAACATTAGTGTTTGTTAACAAAAACAATTTGATCAAACTTTGTATTCCATTTTTCGCTTTCGCGAGTAAAGGCACTTTGCCTTCCTCCTTTTTAACTTCAATGTCAGCATTTTTGTTCAAAAGTATCGGAATTACCTGTTCGATCCTACTATTTATAGCTAAATTCAAGCTAGCGGACTTATCTTTTCTCAGCATCTTGAAACGAATACATTTTTCCAACACAGACTTCAATTTTTGAACATCTTTTATGCTGCTTATCTTGCGAATAACTATGCTATTGTCTTCAAGTTTGTCTTCCATGTTGCGCAGTAATTGACAATCACTCGAGAATTATGTTCGACGATCATCTATAAATCTCCATACCGTTTGTTTATTTATTATTTTATATTTATGTATCTGCGAACAATTATAAAGATTTATTTATTTTTATTTATTACTAGCGCTTTGAATAAATAACGCTACTCGCGCGAGTATAAATATTTTTCTAAATTTAATCAAATCCCAAACAATTCTTAAAATTTCTGCTTAATCGTTAATCATGTACAGATTTGAGGAAAGTCGTGCCGTAGCTCCTCAAAATAAATAAAGCTACAGATAAATTATTAACATAAATTGTCTTAGATGTACGATACACCAAGTGTCGTTAAACTTATATACTTTATTTCATTGTTATATACATTACATTCAACGTAACGATCTCTAATCATAACTTTGTATTATTGCAATTACAAACTTCTTAAATAAATGGACGGACACTCGTGAAATATTTTTTTCTTAAAGCGACTACGATGATCGATAAAAGAAATTTTATCCGAAAAACTTCTTTCTTTGCCTGTTCCATTCGCCCTTAAATACATTATCTTTGACTCACCGATAATGTTTCCAATTCGAGCTGCTCAATACTTGATATCCAAATTCACTACGCTAAAAATAATTAAGAGATCTATTTAATAACCAATATCATGATAAAATGTTTTGTCGGCGCGAGCAAACAATGCGAGATAATTTGCGACAATAACTGATACTTTTCTACATACATTTACGCACAAACCATCAACGGCTTTCTATTCCGAAGGATTGACGATCACAAAGCGTTTGATCAACAATCCCGACTGAACTAGATTAAGAGGAATTGCGTATACGAAATTTTATTTGCTTCGACACTTGTTTCCTGTCCGCCCATAATCAATAGCAGTTTCGATATAAGCTCTCTTTTAATTGTTTACATTATCTCGAATAATATCTTATGCACGATTAATTATTGTTGTCTAGTAGTATCATCTGTACATGACTTACGACTTACAGAGATTTTTGGTTATTAGCTTTTCCCGGCAACTTTTCTGGAGCAGCAATTCGTTCAGAAGGTAATGATTGAATTTTTAATCACTGGGCTCGGAATATTTCGTTTGGAATCAGATTTAATAAGTAAATAGACTATAGCTTGAAATCGTAACGAATGAGAATAAACGAAAAAATTATACGAACGAAAGTGAAATTGCTAACCGGGATGTAACAGCGATGTGCTTTTTTAAAAGAGTTTGAGAAATTTTTAGTTTTAAAGGGGTTTTTGAGACAAGCTGACGTACATTTTCACACATTTTACGTTAAACGTAGACGATTAAATACCGCGATAAAATAATTGAATACAGCTTCGAACGTAAGTCGCAATTAAGATTTGGAGCGGTAAAAATGCGGAAGCGAAGTTTTCAACGTTTGGTAGATTTTAAAAAAGCCACTTGTTTTTATCGCCAAATAAAAGAAGAAACTAAAAAGTTAACGTTATTTATGTAAGTTGCAGCTTCTCAGCCGCAATCGGGCCCCGATTAACTCGCGAAATCTGGCAGAAAACCTGGCAGGCGCACTTACTTATCCCGCGCTCGATTAAAACTTAAACATTATTTCCCGAGGCATTAATTTAACGCTACAACTACTTTATTTCGCAGCCCGGGAAAGTTAAGGCATAAGGTCGAGTTTCATTAAACGCTACATTAAGCAGCAATAACGCGCAGCCGGCAATTCAAAGGAGTAGGGAGGGTATCTCCGCGGGTAGATTCGCAATAACAATAAATTTCGATTCAACTCCGAGCATCGGCAGCTAAAGTGCGAGTGCGAGGCGCCGCAGGGATGACGCGCAGTTCCGAGATAAGGCGTCGACCGGGGCCCCGGGTGGTTCGGGTCCGTTCCTGTCCGCCTCCGGGAGCTCGCGGTCGGCGGCTGGAGCTGCCCCGTCCCCCTTTGCCCGGCCCCTCCTCTTCCTCGGCGAGTTCCCGTGAACACCGAGCTAGGAACGAGGTGCTGGCCGTGCACGAGCGACGCGCGCACACTGGGACGCCGAGGTGGGGGCCGACGGCGGCGGTGGCGGCGGCGGCGGCGGCGGCAACGATGGTGGCAGCGGCCACGGACCGAGACGACGGCGGCCCTCAGTCTTTCGCTACTGCCAAGCCTTGACAGTTCGCGTTTCGTGCTCTCGCACGACGTCCCGTTCCACGTGCACGCGCGCGCGAACTCCCCGGAGGAAGCGGCTCCCCGAGCTCGGGCCGCACACGCACCTGAGGATACCAGAGAGGGTGAGTGCCCAGGACGAGGGACGCGGACGCGGAGCCACGGGTGGCTGATCATGTCCGCCGAGAGTGGCTCCGGGTCCTCGTAACCTCGCGCCGCCGACGAGGAGCGTTGCGTTTGCTCCTGCGTCTTCGCATTTTCGCATCTCGACGACTCCGCAGCTCAGCCCGGTCCTTTTTTATAATCGATAAAGTGTGCCGTCGCCGCCGCCGCCGCCGCCGCCGCCGCTTAAATACGTTACTAGAGGGCCAGGTGTTTGAACCCGACACATGCAACTGGCTGACAGCTTTGTTTTCAAACAGCGCCGTTGTCAATCGAGCGAACCCGAGTGGTCTTCCATGGAACGCGCACTGCACCGTAGCGCAGTCTATTAAGCGATACGGTGCACTGTTTCGTACTCGATCGCTGCATCTACTGGGAATCGTTTCCGACGATTTTCGCGTTCAGCTCTCCAAGTTGCGAAGGTTTTGTGTCGCGCGACACGGACGTCTGCTTCTCGCAAAAAGTCCACGGCTCGTTTACAGAGAAAGAGGCACTTAATGAATGCGGGTTTAAAAGTAAAGGAGCATAAGAGGGGAGAGTCGCGCGGTTGCTGGGCACGTGACGACGTCTCAACAGATGATTGTGCATGTGCATTCAGGACTGGGATGAAGCTAAGAGAGGCTTATAATCCTGACAATTGTTCGCTGTAAAAATGTAATGACCTGAGGATGCGCGCGTCGTTCGACTGCACTCGTTTTCATCGCGAAAGTACGTGCGCGCGAACTGCACCTTGCACACGAGCGCAGCATTAATGATAAAGAAGGCCCGCGCACACCCCAGACGAGAAGAACAAAAGCGTCATCCGGGTCCCGGGGGAATAGGAAGAGTCTCGAGCACGCGGAAACAAAGAAAAAATCCCGAAACGGTAAATCGGCGGCGGTCGTCGCGAGGGAAGAGAAAAAGGCCCACAATGGTACGGGATGGGCTCCTCGGCGAGTAGTGCGATTCTGCTCGGGTGCAATGTCAAAGGCTTAGTAGCGGCGCGCGAAATCGCGGAGAAAAGAGAAAAATAGCGGCGAGTGCGCGGTGCAGCTGCCGTGAGGCAGAGGCTGAGGAGGAGGAGGAGGAGGCGAGTCGTGACCGCGAGTTGAGCCGAGGAATGCGAGGTAATTCGCGTGTGCGTCAAGGCACGAGCTTTTGCACGCGCGTTTCTTAATGTCGATTCGCGCTGATCGTGCCCCCGTAGCCGGGGTCGATCAGCGCGTGATCAAGTGCTTCCACTCGAGTGCTGCCGAGGGTGTTTCCGATTCCGAAAGAAAAGGGCAGACGTCGATACTTTGTTCGCCTCGAGAGCGATAATTTCTGCTCGACGTTTGCGCCGGCGTTTATTCGCTGGATTGGATGGGAGCGTGGAAAACAAAACCGTAGCTCTGCTGCCATTCGGATTTCGCCGTTCCCATAACAGTAAAGTTTGTATGCCCTTTTGGAATGTTTTCGTGCTAAGCTACGTTTTAGTTTTACGCGAATCCCGCGCAGACGAGGGGCCGCCGAATCGCGAGGCCCGAGAGGCAGATTTTCGAGGTCAGACGTTTGTTCTCCCTCCGCGCGTCCGGTTCCTCATATTTTATTTCTTTGATGCTCGAATTAGTGCGCGGTATTGGTAACAGAATTTATTTTCACGAGGCATTACCGAACAACAACGAGGCTCGTGGAGGTTCCGCCGTTTGAAAGGCCGAATGAACGATACGTATATTTAGAACGACCTTCGTTATCCAAAACATTTAAAAAGGCTGTTGCTTTTAAATAAGGTTCTATTATTCGAAGGCTTAACCTCAAACCGTAAAAGTCACTCTAGAATTATGAGTGAATTATGCATGTACTTCATTAAGTTACAGCGAGATGGACCGACAGCAGCTCGACTGTCTTTGTGGTGTATACCAAAAGAGGTGCATTCGCGAAACAAGAGTAATCATTACCGAAAACCTCGTCTGCCTTTAACAAAACTTTCGTGCGCGATTTAGAGTTTCGAACGCTTACGCAAAATGGAAGGACGAACCCTAAAATTCGTTTTTATACCTGTTACGTGGATTTGACACATCCGACTGCGTTTTCGAGTTTATTGGAGTTTAATCGCTTCGATAAGAAGGGATTATTCGAAAGGAAGAGGCTTGTAAAAGTTTGTCGCTCCTGTAAAATAACGTTGACCTAGGGATAAGTAGTTCACTGTCCCCTAGAACAAACGCAGGAATATTAATGTCAAGGGAAAATTAAACGTTCGTACGTCCACTTATCAAGTTCAGTGACTTCCCTTTTAAGGGCTTTTCCGTTTATTAACGTCAAGCATACGGGTGCGACATTTTACATTTTCACAAACGTCGGCTCTTTAAAACGAAGTATCAAAAGGATAAAATTAAACCACGTAAATTATAATTGGGGATAAGCTGAGCGAGTGCTCGAGTACTTTTGACGTCCTTAATTTGCCAAGAGTTTTAATTGTAGCTGTCGAACAAGACGTTAAATAAGCTTTCCCAGTGCGTTCTTAAACTTACAACAACTTGTACAGCACGTCCGGCCACCTAATTACGAAAAAGCTATACGCCGAAAATCGCGTTCGAGGTCGGTTTAACCTTTGTCATGAATTATTCACGCGAGCGTAAAAAGCCGAATGCGCGAAAAGTCCGTTACACCGGTTATCGCACTCGTGACGACATCCATCCTATTCCAAGAGATTACGCGTAATTATCGCGGATGGGCTCGAAGGAAAAAATGTTTCTTCGTTCCGCGTCAAAGAGCCCGAATCAAACTATTATTTCCATTGTCCGTGTCTGGGTTGAAGAATGCGGCGCGGAAAGAGTTTGCGGACAGGTACCTGCAGCTACTCGACTTGGCACGAAAAATCGCATAAAGTGCCGCCGCGCGCGTCTAGCAAAAATCGCATCCCACGAGGTCAAAGGAAAGTTCGGCGCTGCAAGTGGAGGTGCTGTTTTTCTCCATTGAAAGAAAAAGAAAGAAAAGTAGAAAGAGAACAGTGGCTCTCCGGTATTTCCTCTCCTTTAACACCCAATTCTCGCATTCGTCTTCCCTATTCACGAATATCGCCCTAGGAATTCACCGGCCTCTCACACAACTCCCGTCCCCGCTGCCCACTTTTCGCTCTGCGCGTGTGTTGTGCTGTTACGCTGGCATAATACACTCCTACACGCGCTGCGTTCACCGCGAGCTCACCTAAGGGTCCCGTAAAGTATATATTCGTGATCGCCATCTGCCGCATTGCTTTTCTCTTTCTTTTTCTCTTTTCGCTGCTTCTCTACCTCGCTTCTTTTTTTTGTTCTTCCTCGACGGCTGCCCTCCTTTCCTCTCCCGCATTCTCTTTTTCTCTCGCTGGCCGTGTATGCGGATCCGCGTGTGTTTTTGTCGTACGAATTTAGTGTTTGAGAAAATGATTTTTAACCGGTAGGCCACTAGGTTGCCAATCACAACCTCTTCCGCTCGCCCAATTTTTTAGCCGATTTTTATCATTATTTCTGGGCGTGTGTGTCTTCGATGCCCTTAATTGTTCGGTAGAAATGTTTTCAAATTTAATTGCCTTGCCAGGAGTCGCTTTACTGCAAACTATCTTTTCTCGCTAAAGGAATTCGAATCTGTGTCTAGTTTTGAACGAATTTTTCTCCTCGCGTCGTATTTTGTCAATACCGTAACGTCATATTTTTTGTCAGATTGACACCAATTAGTCGACAAAATGTCGCGATCTATGAAGGTTCAAGGGGGGGGGGCGGGATCTTTGCTCAAGACTCTGCTAATAAGTGAATTTGTACCCGTTAAATATTAATCCGAGGATTTCTTAATTGTCGAAAATATATTTTCACTTTAGTCGAAAACTTGTGAATAATTATAATCATCTGTGCAAATTTTTACATGTACAACGGTTCTCAAATACAGGCAGTAAAATTTTTAGTTTAAATACGAATAATATTAGCAATAGTTAGTATTATTATTATTATTATTATTGTAACAAGTTTGCCTGCGAAAGATAATTTCAACATTGCACATTAATAATATCATTTATTCGGATTATATGCGGTGATATCAAGTTACCGAAGAAACAAAAAATTCAATTTATAAAATTCTTAACGGCTTTATTCGGAAGCTTTGCACTGTTGAGATTTCAACATCAAATTCAGTGCCTACACCTTTATCACAATTTATAAAATAGCGTTTAGCCGATAATTAAGAGAGATAAAGATTTTATGAAGATTGATGTCAAGTCAGTCTCGGCTACCGACTCTTGTGCGAATACCTTTGAACCCTTCTTCTGCTGCTTCATCACATAAATCTTGTGGATTAAGCTTTCGTTCGAAATTTAACGAGAATTTAAACAGTGTACGTGTTCGCAGTTTGCCGTAAGAGAAAACAAAAACACTATTTAATCGATAATTTCTTGATAATATTAAAGTCCGGTTAAAACGTTCGTTAAACGGTCAATTGTAAACCGATCGGTTCTTTTTGAATTAGTTTTATGCTTCGGATTAAAGTTATTGTAGAATAAAATGGCTCTGCTGTTTCTGAAATGATTATTCTTCAATTTCCTAAGAAACGAAAGCGAATCGTATTCGTGCATATCGAGAAAATATTTATTCAACGTTGATAACCAAAACAATGTGTGTGTACGCCAGTGTGAACTTATGTATTTTTAATTAATAGAATGAATGCAGCTTATTACGGCCTACGTGATTTCTGATTTTGTTATATTTCACAACTAGTTTCATCTATTATTGCAAAAATGCCGAATCGATGATTCAGTAACAACCGGTCAAATAACCTTTTTGCAACCGATGCGTATAAAATATGCGAATTAAAGAAAACAACGAAAGATTGTTTATTGTTAATGTACAGTTATAAACATGCCACTTTACATTGGGACCAAATAGAAAGTTTTAACTAACCTCAATGGAAAATTGAGTCTTTTTATCAGCATAAAAACAGCGATCACGTTTTCTTCGACACGTGCCTAGAAGAAGAGATTTCTTAAAATTCCAGAAAATAATTAAAACAATGAAATTTTGCGCCAGTCACTGATTTGTGCGTATAGCTTAGCTTCCTTGTTTCCCTCTCTCCCAGGTGTCTGGTTCGATCGAGTGAACGAAGTGTGGGGGTTAATTAATTACACGTTGCAGATGACGCCGTTGCGGTATTATTAAGTTTGCACACGACAAAGCTTATCGACGAGGTTTTACTATTCTTAAAGAAACTGTTTTCCTTTTGAATACAAAATTAAACGCGGGTCCTTACAAACATAAACAAATACGAATCATAAAAAGGTTACGCATGCTCAAAAGCAATTTGTGACGTCAGTACTGTAACACTTTGGACAATATAGCATTAAGAATGTGCTACTTTCACGGTCTTGTCTTACCTTTTTCCGCCTTAAAAAGTGTGAAAAAAGTGAAAAGGACTCGAAAATGAGATTGTAACTTAGAATCATTACACACTTTTCGTATAGTTTTTGCAGACGTGCATTATTAATTTGTTAATTTATCAATTTCGGCGCAAAGAACGCGACGTTCAAATGTCTGTGGGCAACTGCAAATGCCGAACGTAAAATACATTAGAATACTAATAGCTGCCATATTACTTCCAAATGCCAAATAAAAAGACAGTTTTATTATTCACACCTGGAGTTTAAACCAATATCTGCATAATTAGCACCTCGAATGGCGATTTTCGCGATCAAATTTTCTTTATTCAAGCCAAGCTCTCGTAAATCATTGGACAACCTAAGCAATTAAATAAGAAAGCAAATATCTCAGTTGCATTCAATTATAACGGGTTCTTTTAGAAAAAAGAAAGAAGAAAAGCTGATACCGAGGACATAAATATTTTTAAATCACCTTCTTTAGCACCACTAAACTGATAAAAATGAAGGAACAAAAAGGAAGGAAGACGGACCAGTGCAGGATAAAATCCTCACATTTTACCTCGCCTCTTTTATCTCGAATTCCTTTTTTCTCTCACAAAACGATCTGCCTCCCATCCTCGTGACGTACCCGCGTCTCTCTCGTTCCTTCTCGTCCCGTATCACTTTGTCCTCTTTCAGCAGCCCCTACACGCGTGTACTTTCTCTCTAATTCTCCGGCTCGTTTCACTTCCTTTATCTGCTGCTCGTCCGCCTCTTCCCCTCCGCTCCCTCTTTCGAATTTCCTCCTCCTCTTCGTAACTCTCGCTCTCCTCGCGAATCGCGAGGTTCCATCTCCCTTGGCCTTACGCGTTTCTTTCGAGCCTTCCTTTCTTCTCGGCCTGTCCTCTTCTTCCACATTGCTTAAAAGACCCACACTCCGGCCACTTGTTGATGCGCTCTCGCTGTGCCTCGGTGCAGCTGCACAGGCTGCACTACATTGTTTTCGGGCTCCGCTCGATCGCCTCTCCCTCCTCCTCTCCTTCAAGAAATAAAAAGGAGAGAGCACGAGACGGAATTTTCGATAGGGGTGGTTCGTTTAAGCGCGAGTCATTGAGCGGCCCGACCGATTGTATACACGCTTAGGCTAGTAGAGCTTTTTTCAATGTCTCATTCGTAAATGCATCGTCGGAACTCTCGTCGAGCCGTCGATACTCTGCAATAATAAGCCGCGCTTTCAGACGCCCCTGGAATTTCGAGACGGAGAACCGGCTAATTAGCCTTTTTACGCGCGCTTCCGAGCAAATGCATAATTCTTGTCGCATTTGCTCGGATGAAGTTAATAATTCATTGGCGAGCAGATGGAAAAAAATAAAGTTGAGCTCGATGCTGGTGTAGATTCGCTTCGAGTCGACCAAGGCTATCCACATGTAGGTTACCACCTCGGCTTTGTAATTGAAAATTTTTGCTGCGCAAACGCTGAATATTTCAAGACAAAACTCAAGTATTGTAAGGCAAAACTTATCGTTCGCGCAATTTAAAGAACCGCATAATTGCGAGTGTATTTCGAATTTACGCGTGGACTCGCGCGCGATCGGCCTACAGTCGAAAAGAGATGGCAATTCGTAATTAATTATTAAGAAGCCGAAAACATCGCGAAACTGGTCTCGGCGCAATTATTATTATGCTTGTACAATAAAGAAACCGCTTTTAAACGAAACTCATTATTACAGAAATACTGAAAACCAACCAACACTTGGCGCGACGTACTTTTATATGCAATCATTTGTATATTTTAATGAAAACATACGAGTAAATTTGATTTATATTATCCTCGACAATAAAGTCAGATAAGAGTCTCAGTCGTGTTTCAAAAGAATACCAAGAGATAAATAATCAACATTCGAATTAAAAGATAAACACATTAGCTGCAGACAAATAATTTCAGAACAAATTTTATGATTCATCAAAAATTAAATCGACAAGATAAGGATCGCATTAGTGTTTAATATTAAATGTTAATGTTTGCGCAACGCAACCGTACGTTTGTGAATATTTGAAGGTTTCGAAACGCTTCTAATCTTCAATTTCACATCTGAAAATCTCTAATGCGTCGCGATCGTTAGAGCCGTTTTATTAAGATGTACCTTACGGTACACTTTTAAATACAATGTAACATTTAAATCTTAATAGAATATTCATCTTTTAATCGTTTTGCATGCGCTGCTTAAGGTGGCGCTCCGCTCTGCGATCGTAACATTGGCATTGGCAACGATCGTTCCGAGGCTCAACTTATTGTTGCAATCTTCGCTGTTATTTGGAAAAATTTGCTCACAAATGTGAAATAAATCGTGTTCTCGGCTCGGAATAAAAAGTACGAGTATCGTCGAACGGATCTGGCGAGGCATTTGCTATTTTAAGCTGAAATTATGAATTAGCTATGCCGCTTATTCAGCAGTAGGTTCGGTGAAATTCCTCGACAACGTGCTGCTGTCTAACCGCGATTGCGCCCCTGATTTTCTTTGCTCCAGGCTTGTTTAGTCGCGTCGTTGTGTTCCCCCAGTCCGGGCAATTTGAAAATCCCGAACCGATTTATTGCAGGAATACCAACTCTGCGCCGGATTTCAATTTAATCAACTGGAGAACGAGAGAAAGGGCTGGAAGTGCGACAAATGTCATTTAAATTATGCACGAGAGACGCAATTACTTCCAATAAGATTTAATTGATTCTTTGCGAGAGGCTACGGTTTCTTTGACGCGGAGCTCGCGGCGTCCTAAACGAATCCGCCGTTCGAACGAAAAATTTCATCGTCGGCCATTGTGCTCCTGCAAATTAAAGCATTCGTACTTTTCACGCGGTTCGCTCGACATTGTTTTGAACCTACAATGGATTCCATTGCGCATACTAATGTTCCGATTTCACGTTGGGCAATCCGCCCGAAAGGAACAATCTTTCCATTTTGAACATTCAGCCAACGTACCTTGCAATCTAACAATTCCTTTCTTCCTTAATGTCTTATTATGAGTCTCGTTCACCTGATCTAACATCCAGTTATGAGTGCAGACTCGAAAACGTGTCCACGTAAATTCTGTCTTTCGGACTAGAGAAAAATTTTGTATGCTTTTAGATCGAACACATTCGTAAGCGTTACATAATTGAACTTTCGAGATCGACGCACGATTTATAGTTAACAACGATAAACACGCTCCAATTCACATTTGCTCCATATTCAAACGTATACCATCGCAATCGTCGATCAATGTTTCAAATCTTCGTGTACCTGCTCCTAAGACCAGCGATAAAAGTGCAGAGTTTTGAAAAATGCATCGAATATGCGCCGAATTCGCAAAACTGGGCATTGATAATTTATTAAACTTTTAGTTGCATTATCCAGCGTTGATAGTTAAATGCAAGAGAAGCATATGAATTGCATATAGTTTTCTCTTCGAAAAAGAACGATTAATACTGCTACAAAATTCCAAAAATTCTAGTTTGACCTTTGTTCCGTATTTCTTATTTTCACGGTTATTAAAGCTTTATCGAATATCTGTAACGATTTCTTGCTCTACTGAGAAGAAACGATTATTTGATTAATACAAAACAGGAAACTTGCAATAGAAAATTACGTCGAATCGCTTTTTGATATTTTTATTAGCAATAATAAAACAATGACATTGCAAGAAATTTACATTTAATTTTAACTCAATTTAAAGTTTGCGGGTTTATATTTAACGTGAGAAAACGTTTCAGCAGCCAAAAATTAGCTGAATAAAAATGCAAAATCGCAATTCACGACGGTATGTTTATTGGCGGCGAAGTTATCAGTTTACAACTGGATATAGAAAATATCGTTGTTTCTTAGTTATTAAATTGAATGCACGCGTACTACTAAATAACAGGTCGTGAGAAAATGTGCGTTCTTAAAAAGTGTCTTTTCAAATGCTCCTCGATGCATCTCAATCGTGTAAAATTCAAATAAATCGTAAAATTAATGCAATATCACGATTAAAATTAACGCAGCTGTCGAATTAAAAGTTAATAATTGTTAAGATGTTTAAGTTAAAGAATGGCATTTATGTAACCGCGAAAGAGTTACTTTTAAATAGGCTTTTCAGAGTTTCTGGTCAAATGATTCTTGATCTTCCCCCACAACATTTCTTTGTAATTCTTGAAACTTGATAAAACTGTATGCTTCGATTTCCCTTCGAATCATATTTTTGCAAACCACTTTTACAACTCATTCTGCACAATCGCGAACAATAAAATATGTTGTATCGACCTTTCTATCTTTCGATATATCTTTCTCTCCTTCCCTTTCTGAGTTTCCGGTTATGCGATTCACGCGAGTAGATCCTTTTGAACACGTGCCTCGTTTGCACTCCGTTCAAAATATCAACACCGCGTTGTGTAATTCATTGTATTATTATTTTATAAAATTCCTTAAAAGCTGGCGGAAATTGCTTTCTCCCGGTAATTAACAATCATTGCTATTTAAAACATTTATCGCTATAATAAACAACAACTATTGTTAAAACAAAAGCTTTGATTCGCACATTATCGGACAAGCTGCTGCTAATAATTTGCATTGATAATAACAATAATCAGAATTGTTATTAATAAAATATATATGCTTATTCTTCATTAAAATATTCCAATATATTTGAGAACGTCATTGTAAGAAAGTTCCTTAATCGTAATTCTAAAACATTCTAAAGCCACAAGATCAGCTCAGAGAATCACAATTAGTTTTGTTCAATTTTTAACGAGACCGTGTTTATAACGTATAAAATAATAACGTTTCAACGGAAAATAATTGAAAAGTTGATACAATTAAAACTTCGAAAAAAGCTTCCCTTGATTTCAGTTTCAAAACGTCACAGTGCAAATGTGATATAAATTTAATTATCACCTTCGATTTGTACATTACGATACAATAACATTTTTATTGACGTCAAAATGCGGAAAATGTAGAGAGTACTTTAATAATATAAAGAGACTGCAGAACTGCATTTTCTAATTTTTAATAGTTGGATCTTTCAAATTACGTGCCACAAGATCGCAGACGCGAGAACATTTGAATGAATCATTTAAAGTTCAAGCTAGAGGCAAAAGTATCTCAATCAAGTCTGTTATTGTTATCTCAATATCATTCTGATACGAGTTCTGTACACAAAGCTGATCAAATTGAATGAATTAAAGTTAATAGTAATTGTAAAAGTACGGCGTCAACTGCACACACCTAAAATTTTCGAATAAGGAACGAACTGCATTGCCGTAAAGAGCATTTTGACGTCTGAAAATTTATTTACGCAAGTTTTGGTAGCGATTAAACTTTTTGTTTATGTTTGAAAGGCTCCTTCGTAAAAAAGAGGGTTTAATTGAAAATAAAAGACTGTGCGACGTAGACGTAAACAATTGTAGTGGTTGAATGAATTTGCGAACGAAATCTGCCAAGCTTTTTAAAATAGATGTTATCTGTTCGAAACCACCGTAATTTTCGCGTGGACAAATGTGTGTGTTCGAAAAAGGTTTATAAATAATTAAAAGGTCGTTGCGACAGCTGAGCACTCGAGACAAATAGTACTCGTGCAATTTGCGAAGGGAAGAACTGGAAACGTGACAGTCGCTACATTGTCAATCTCTCGTAGAGGAAATAAATAGACGTGTACGTGTCTGTCTATGTATACATAATAAATAATCGAGAACAGATATTACAACAGTAATCCGCAGTGTAAACTGCGAGATGATTAAGACATTAAGAATAGCGTGACATTTGCCGCGAGACTCGTACGGCGAGAAAACAATGCGTCTCGGCCACTCAAAGATACCGTTGCAACGAACCTAAACGTCAATCCAACGCGAAAACAGGGATTTAGCATGAGATAATGAGCGGGCGTGGAGTTTGCGGGAAAAGCCGCGCTCCCGTGGAAAATCGGCTCTAGCGCCGCCCCTCGAGTTCGTTGATCTCGGCCGAAGCTTTCGCGGACGATTAAGCCGACACTCGCGAGATACCGGCGGGAGACCAATGCCAACGAAAGCTTCCCCCGGGCGAGCGTCGCGTGACTCACGGTGCGTAGGCCATCGTCGCTCGACCGAGGCTCTCGATTTGTATGTCGCGAGCAGCGCCGGCGGACGAGTGCGACAGGTTTTCTTTCTAGCGACTCACACTTAGTCGGGCCTCTTGCTTGATGCGCCGCCGCTCAACCGAATCGGCGCCGATTCGCGATCTATTAAACGATGCCAAATGCACGTGGAGACGCGATCGGTATTTTTCGAGCCGCCGCTCGGCTGCGTTTCGGTCGCAGTTTCGTCGACCGAACTAGGCTGCAACCGCAATTAATGGCCGACCGATCGGGGTAGTCCCCGAGAAAAACTACTGAAAACAAGCTTGATTACATTACTTTTTACAAAGACAGACCGCGGCCCGAAAAAGCCAATAGTAATGATTATTTTGTAAATCTACCTCGAGCCGTATTTTCTTTCACAGCCGTTAGTAATGGATATCTAACAAAATCGGTCTCGGTGTTGTGTTTCGCAGGAAACGCGTAAAAAGTAAAAGTACCTTCGGCGTGAAAAATTGCGGGTATATTATTGCTCGATCATCGGCGGTTGCGTTAAATGTTTATCAAGAACCTAAACAAGATTCTCGATTAAAACAAAACTATTCTGGGAGAGAGGGCAAGAGAGAGGGGGGAGCGGGATTGTCATCTCCGGTGGTCCGGGGAAATATTTTTCGAGTACAGTTTTAGCTGATACGTGTCGGTATCACTGTGTGCTCTTGAATTTATTAGACATTAAGGTCAATAACATGGTTGCGAACAACAATTATGAACACGTGACGACTCCACCGAGCGTTTACCACAGTTTTTATTGGCGTGAGACGTAAGGACGATTTTATTTATCCGGGCAAACGTTTTTCACTCTTTCTCTGTTTCGCTGGGCCCTCGCTGTTCTCGACTACGTTTTTTTTACTTATCAAATCAGCAACAAATTACAGCAATTAGAGAAAAGGTTGGCGTCGGGATTTTCGTACGGGAAAAAGTATTCTTTCCTCTATTTCTGAAAAAGGAGGATTCGATAATTAAAATTCCCAAAGTGATTGGCGGATGCGCTCAAGTGTGACTCGACTAGTCGCCCTAATCCCCGACGGCCTACAGATTATAAAATGTTGGGTAAATTAATAAAACACATTGGCTGAAGTAACAATTATTTGTCTCATTTTTACAGCGAGTGATTATCGTCCGATTTATTGTAGTCCGTAATCGTGTTTAGAAATAATTCTTCGGCGACCCTCGTTATGTGTCCGCCTTCCGTGAATCGTCTTTTATCATCGAGGAATATAAAAGTCATTTCTTTAACGGTGTTTCTAAATTTAATTGCTAACGATAAATGGCCGCGTATTTGAATTACACGTTTATTTGTCAGTTAATTTAACGACATCGTTTTTAATAAACTTTGTTCTTAAAATAATGATAATTATCGCGTAAAAAACTTTTAACGCTGTTCCAACTGCAGCGCGACTATAAAATTTATAAACGGCCCTGTAGTTCGAGCCAAAGTACGTTGTTTGATTTGGAACAGCATTTATTGGAATAATAAATTTCTCGAAACTTGACAAGAAAGCATCGAGTCCGACTGCAAAATCGAGGCGGCCGTTAACAAAATTTTCGAAACGCGACGGTCGTGATCCGCGTCCATCGCGTCGTTAGGCTCGGAAGCGGCTTTTCCGACGTTTTCTTTTCTTTTTATCAACGAACTCGCAAGCTCCCGTAGTGACGTGGAAGTTTAGAAAACTAGAAACAAAAGAGCCGTCGCGTGTAAACAAGACGAGGGGCTACGTCATCGACTGTTAAAGCCGAAAACTTATCTTGTCCGGGCGGCGCATGCGTGTAGACATTGTGCACGTAACAAGAACGCGGAGTCCCCGGAGGAATATAAAAATGAGCGCGCGCCTCCGTTGGTTTACTTCGAGACGGAAAACCCTGGGTACGGCCGGTTTCTCGTCTTTTTTACATGTGCGCTCGCAATGTCATTTACCCCTGAACTCGCCAGAGCTCCTTTTCGTGCAGCGAAGGTTCCCGTTTTTTTACGAACCGTGAAATTCCTCTCCTTTTTTTTTCGCAAAGGCCGGTACGCAAAATTAAGAGCAATTTAAATCTTTATCGTTTTTTAAAAGATTTCTTGGTTGCCAACGAGGATTTTACGAGATCATCGCGATAATGTGGCGCGACTCCTTCCCAGAATCCAATGTTATTGTTTAATTAAGTTTGGTGCAGAGCTCCGTTGGCGCGAGTTTAGCGTTGCAGGAATTGTTTATCGCGGCGTAACGCTTCGAAAATAGCTCGTCCCGAGTTTTATAGATCTGGATCAATGTTATTAGCAGTGTAAGCATATATTATTAAGATAAACGCGAGCCGCATAATTTATCAAAACTTGCATTTCTGTTTCTCGCCGCGCGCCCGCACCGCCTTTCCTCCGAACCGGCGCTCGCCGTAATTGTATGCGAAAATTGAAAAAAGTTAAGATTCCCACAACGCGCGGGGGCATTGTTTATCTCGCGCGGGCCTTTAGACAAACGTTGCGTCCGGAGGCTTTCGAGTTTCGTGAGCGCGGGGAGGGACACTTCCCATTTTTACGCGTCCCGTTAAAATTGTAACGCAAGCGTGATTAGACGCAACGCACTTGGTCGTGCATAGACGGACACCAGGCCAGCAGTTTCATTTCCATTTTTTCACGGCCTCGTCTTTTGTTTCTTTTGGGGCCGCGGGGGCCCCCCCCCCACCACTCGAATTCCTTTCTCACGCCCCGCACCAAAACGTTTTATTACATCATGTGCAGCGGAGTTCGTCACGTAAAGCTTGTCTACGCGCTTTTTTTGTCCGAAACTTACACCGGCAACGCAAGACCAAGGCAACAGTCTCACAAAAATTATACCACTGCCCGGGATGACTAATGAGTTTTTAACAACTCCTCGGCGGTTTACATAAGAAAAAGAAAATTCACCGCGTGCGTACGAGCTGTTATCAAATATCGATTTATCTACCTGCAACGGTTGTTCGAATGTAACGTTGTAATATCTAACGGAAGACTCGACGGCGGCGGCGGCGGCTGTTCTATCGCAACAGACGTCCTTTGTCAGGGTTTTAAAATCAATTTCATTCGTGTTTCCCTCCGGAGTGCGGGACACGAGCTATTGAAAGAACGAGCCAACGCGTAATGCCCAACTCGCGGATTTAGTTGCTTAATACATCCGACGAGGCGTCCGAATTCGAGCGATAATAACAACAACAACAACAACAACAACAACAACAACAATAATAATAATGATATAGCAGCGCAGAAAATTGTCTGCCGCGCGGGAAAAGACTCCTCGAGCAAACCGTCCAGGTAAAGGAATCGTAAAGCATACCGAATGGGATTTATCGAAAGTGTAGGAAGCGAAGCTTAGGTATAAAGATTTCAAAAGTTTAGTGCACCATTGTTGCAAAATTGATTCACTGAAATCCGTTTGTAGTTAAGAATAAAATGCTCGAAATACGAGAAGGTAAGTATAAGTACACGGGAATTCAGTGCGCGCCTGTTACAACACACGGGCACGATTTACTTGGAAGTCGGTAATCGCGGAAAATTTTCCCTCCCAATGGGCTTACGATGACATTACGACAATACAGTGGAAGATTGGTGTCGATTCTTGCTCGGAGAGTAGCCGAGTCCAACGAGTAACCAACGGAAATTTAAAAATAAGTTGGGTGCGGTTTAAAAATCGGCAGTGGTCGGGAGAAAAAATAATGCACTTGCACCAAATGCTCGTTTGCGCTGAACCAATTGCAGTTGACGCGCTCCGGAATAAAATGCGTGTCCGTCGACGCACGAGGAAATTACTTTTCGCCCGTGTGCGAACGGAAATACGATCCGAGTTGATTGCCGATAGCTACCCGACCTCCTTGTAAGGTCAGACAATTGCCCGTCGCAATCATAACAACAGTACACGTACATTAATCAATCGGATTTTTGGCGTCGGGTCCATCGCCTGTGCAGCGGAGAAAGTCGCGCCGCGGTCGATCGTTTCGCAAACGCTTCTCGACCGAGAGTCGAGATCCTTCCGATCGGAAGAACGGAAAAAGGAGAGCGAGCGACGCCACGACTGATCTGGATGACGACATCCCGGCCGCGTGCGTTTCCAATCGCCTGTGGAACTGAGGTGGGTGGGTGGGTGGGGGGGGGCAGCCGTGCACCTCCGCGCGACGCCGGCGCCTTGTGCCAGAGCCGGATTTGCTCCTTGGCGGAATCGGTGCGCCCACAGCGGGAACAAGCTGCGAACTTTCGCGTAATGGTTTCCGTCGGACCGGCTATCAGGAGATGATGGATCCCGCTGACCATTCGTCCATTCGAAACGCGAAAGAAGTGCTTGATTTAGTTGGAGAAAAGTGCTCGTCCGATTCGATCGCTGGACTCTTCCCTCGAGGTTCGCTAAAGTTTTCGATTCGCGCATTAAGCTTCCGGGTTTTGTAGCGCTTAGTCTCAGTTTCCTGCATTAATAGTTGTGTACTGTATCAATTTCAGAAACAACTCGAAGATCGCGTTGCGGATAAACTTTGAAAACTTTTAATAATTTCGAGCGCGTGTGCATAAAAGGAGATGGGAACTTGACACGACAATGATTTTTTTGCGCATCATCGTTCGTATTTAGTCGTTTGACAGCAAGACTTGAATTTCAATGTGAAAAATAATATCGAAGATAAAAAATAAAAAACGTTCACCTCTGGTTGTTTACAAAATTAATTTGCACCTTTTCTCGATTAGCACCGATAATATATTGATACAAAGTGGCACTGATCGAGCTTTAAATTTAAAATGGCCTTTCGAGCAGACAAATGATGGGCAATTAAATTTCTCGCGAGCACGGAAAAAGAGGCAATTTATTTGCCGAATACGTTAGTATCATTGGGATAGAAGAAACGAGTTCTCCAGACGCTCGTATGAATAATGCAATCATGGGAAGAAAGTGAAAGCTAATGTGAAAATTTAAATTACCGATTATCAAAGCTTGATTCGCGGAAATTTAAATCAACCAACATTGCGTAAGAATTTTGGTACTGTGCAAGCAGAAGAGGAGGAAGCGTCAGGACGCGTCATCCTCGTCGGCCGTGTAAACTGTAGTGACTCTTTAAGAATTGTGGAACCAGCGATCAAGGGAAAATTCAATTGAAACGATGGAATAAGTATTTACCGAGTGTAATGGCACAGCCTCGTACCTGATGCCAAAAAATTGCGCTTTTACATTTCGCCAGGTTTTTTGCCACATTACCTCGTCTAATACAGGGACGCGACAGCATAAATATCCACGTAAACGTGTATTATTCCTCGCGAGCGCGTCTAATTGCGTTACTCGCGTACGAGTTGGCAAAGCAATAAAAATTCTCGGTGCGTGTCAAAATTAAACGCTTGAAAAAGTTGTGGACGAGCCGCGCGAACCGTTTTCGATCTAATAATACAGTCCCAGGGCGAATGGAAAGTGTTGATGGTCGTGCGCTGTAAGTATTTATTAAACAAAACGCGCTCGATTTTTATCGGCGCGGCCAAGGAAATGTAGGTTGTGAACATTTTGAAACACAACGCGTTGGTAATAACGCTTATTATTATCCAAACGTTATACGTTCACGCGACGGCGGCGACCGGCGCGAATTTAGAAATAACGAGGCACGAAACGAAAACGGCTTCAATTCGATGGCCTCGTCGTGGCATCGTGAGTCAGACTCGGTGAAAAGTACCAGTAGCCTCCGAAAGCGGCCGACTGCCCCCCCCCCCTGTCACTATTTTAACGGAGCGACCTCGCGGAAATCCTCGTCGATCGCCGATCGTCCTCTCGGCCGAGAGATCACTTTCGTCGGCCGCTGTCAGCAGGAAGTCGTCGCGGCGTCGCTTATGCAATACTCGGCCGCCGCTATAAATACGCGTCCCGCGTGTCGACTTACACGCGCATTGAACAAAACCGCCGCGGCGCGCTACTCGGGAGCCTTTCCAAAGGCCTCCTCCTGCCCGACTCCGATAACGAGATCGGGGCACACGAGCAGGACAATCGGCTTCCTGCGGCACCTCCTCCTCGGCGCCGGCTCTTTCAATCGAGTGCGCCGCGTCGACTTTACTCGCGAGTCACGACGTTTAGCAGGTAACTGCTGTTCCCCGCGGATTTTCGCCCCCGCTCCTCGGACTTTTACGTATGCCCGGGTCCGTCCGTGACACCTCGGCGCGCATTGTCTCCCGAAGGTGAGTTATGCGCGGAAACCGCGACTTTCGCCTCCTGCAACGTCATAATCTCGCGGCGGCGCGCATCCGCTGAATTTTCCAGATGCGCTAAAAGCGCCTCCCCCACCCGAACGTTGCCCGCTCGAGTCGCGAGTTAAATGCTTACCTCTCGATTATTCGTGAAAGTGCGGAGAAATTTATATAGGCGCATCCGCGGCCTCGGGGAAAATCATCGGCCGATCCAGAGATAATAAGACGCTCGGGTTGGTTCGCCGCGCCCCTGGAACGTTAGACGCGCGCTCCACGTGGATCGAAGCTGCACCCGGGGAATGCGCGATCTTCTCGAGACCTTCGGCGTCCCGAGTGTCGGATGTCACGCAGCCGCTCCCCTCTACCTCGCGGCGACTGGATGATGGTCCGCTCGCTCGAAGCTGCCCGAGATAAAACTCGGCGCTGAAATTATTTTCGTGCGCGCGTGAATCACTCGCGAATTTATCGCCGAGGCACCGGCTTTTTACTCGGCGCAGGCTCGTTTTACGTAACGGATGCTAACGAGTGGCAGTCGTCGAATCGGTTGCTCATCTGTCCATCTATCTTGGGCGGTCGGCACGCGCGCGCCCATCGATTCAAAGGCGGCGGGCTTTTTTCGGTTTCCCGGTTCACTCGCACACACGCCTTTAAACGTGTCAATAGCCGGCATCTAGATTCGAAGTCGCATTGTCGCATTGTCGACTTTGATAACACGCCATTGGCGATTCGAGCAGTTTGTAAACCCCGTCGATGCTGATAACGTCGACGAATACTCTTGCCTCCTTCTCCTCTGCGCTTGAATCTCGAATTGGAAACAACGTTGTATAAAAGCAGCAGCAGCAGCTGCTTGGGTTCGCGCGCACCCAACACCTTTTGCTTTATAATTTGCGAAATGCAAATTACACTTCCTGTATTTACTTGATGGATTGAGTCGTATTAAGCGACGACACGTTCGGCGGCCGACTCGGCGGAACGTCGCTCGGTCCATTAATTATCGATTTGTGATCGAGTGGACGTATGCAAATTCAGGATTTGTACGCCATTAGTGGGACTTTATCAACGTCCGTCGTAAATAAGAAATCGTAAGCCAGTCGGTCGCGGCGCATCTGCTAACGATCGCCAAATCGGTGGACTGCTTCCGTGGCTTCCAACGTGTGTGCCCCGAAGCGTCATTGGCCGTCTTCTCGCAGCCGAAATCGCGGCGTCACGGTGGGGCAAAGTGCACGAGTGACCGGCTGAAGCCGCGAAAACAGTTGACGCGCGGGTCGTTAACTCGAGTGATAACGATTGCAACGGCTGGCTTTCACTTTTCTCGCCTCCGCTCGGCGATTGCGCCGTTCCAGGAAATCGGCATTTTTAACCTTAAACCGGGCTCCTTAATTAGGTCTCTGCCGATGTTTACACGAGCCATCGCAGCCCGATAAGCGCATTATCAATTATCAATTGTGAATTAGTTTTTTGTCAGAGCGAGCAAAAGACGTCTGTGCTCGAATCTCGGTACTCCTAGTGGACTTTATACATCTCGGTGCGTTCGTTCCGAGTCGAGCGCAACGCACCAGACCGTCGTTAATTTCATTTCTCGTTTCGAAGTAAACGCGGCGCATCGTCGGGAAAAAATGTAACGTCGAAAGGGGTTCGTTTGGAGAAGGAGCAGCGCGAGGAGTGAATAACGCGAAGTAATCCGTGGTTAAAAGAGGCGCGTTGTTAAGAGCCTAAAAGCCAAGGGTTCGTCGGAATGAAGAAATGTAGAAAACAATAATTTATGATAATTAAACGTATAAATAATTCACGATTTTTATTGGATTCCTTTGAAGCGTCTATTGAAAAAAGTTGGAATCGTGGCAGTAATTGCATATTTTGTAAACGAAAATAACATTAATGTTGCCGATATTGCCTCGTAAATAACCTTGATGATAAAAATTTAATAAAGAGATTCGCACCACACAATAGCTTTAATCAATAACTTTATTCGTATTTTATGTTAAGGACGCGTAATCGTAATCATAAACGCGTTTTATTTCGACTGAATTCATTATCTTGTACATTTGCATAAAAATATCATGGACGACATTTATTAACATAGACGAGAGGAAAGCTTAAAACGTCACGCGCTTCAGAGTAAGAGTTACACACTTTATAAGTAACGTTATCTTGTATCGTAAGCGCTCGGTAATTTCGCGGATAAAACTTGAAAGCTTTAATGGAGGAGGCAAGGAGGGGGGGGGGAGAAGCTTTTTGCGCGCAATCGGAAAAAGAGAGAAATATTAATAATGAGCTACAATCTTACATCATACGGCGATTATCTTAGCCCAGCAGCTTTCTAGCTGCGAATGTAATAAATGTAATAAATTGCATTTTCGTCGAGGCGAGATTTTAATACGAAATCCCTGTGCGCGAACATCCTGCAGGCGTTTGCGGAAATGTAAAATCCGCGCGGCCTAAGTGAGGGCCAATTTTATGGCCGCGGCGGCAGCAGACAACTGGTGTTGAGTAGTTGCCGCCGCCTGCGATTTATTCACTCGCGCATTGGCTGCGAATCGCGCGAATGCAATTTCGAAGCCTCGTAATTAATATTCGCTCGTGATTCTTTTCTTCTTCCTTCTTTTTTCGGAGCTGCAAACGCTCCACTAGGTAATTTATCGATATTGGCTTCTTCCTGGTTTTCAGTTTTTAGTTAGATTAGGGTCATTGCTCTTTCGAAGCTGCGAGCGCGCGCGAAATGCAGGTGACGCGTTAAATGAGTTTCAGGAAATATCGCGTCTCGACGAGAAGCGAAGTAACGCCCGAAAGGAGTTTCGAGTGAGACATTCTTTCTCGATGAGAGAGAGAGAGAGATAAATTTCAGGCTGGAAACTTAAGAAAACAAAGTTTTTTACGACGACAATTTGGCACGCCGTTTCTCGTGCTTATTTCGCGATTTTAACGGTCGCCTTTATTTGGCCATCCTCACGTAATAGATAACGCGACTCGTCGATCCTCGGAATGATAAAAAGTCGGCGGCGCTTGTTCGAAAGCAATTATTGTTTTGTATTTATTCCGAGCTCTCGTCCTCTCGTTTGCAGTGCGAGGAACTCGCCGGCGCAGCATTAGAAAAGCACTAACCGTTAAATATATCGAGTCTTGCAAAACATGTTTATTAAAACGTGGCGCGCGCATCAGAGCCTCTCTCTTGCCCAGATAGCTTTATCATTCGTTTGTCGGGCCGATGCTTTCTTTTAAATTCGCACGTGCGATCTCGACGTCGCCTCTCCTCTTCTTTTATTAGCCGCGCAATATTCATTAGCACTGTTTCCATAATGTTTCACCGGCGCAACGTATTTATTAGCTAATAATAAGGCCCGAAGCATTTATTAGCGGCGTTTTTATCGATCGGGCTTAACGATTTTCGGGCTCGCAAGCCTCGTAAACCTCGTTGCCGGCGAGCGAGAGTCGGAACGAAAACACTTATCTCTTTATAAGGAAGACGTAAAACGACGGGCAAAGTCAGGGGGAGGCGATGTCGCCGATCCGCGGATGTGCCGTTACAGTCATATCGATAAATGTGTACTGTGCAGTCCAGAAATTTTATAGGTCGACCGAATAATCGACGTCGGTTTTCCGCCGCGCTACCGGCCTTTTCACTTCATCCATACATTCATTCGCGTTTTATTGCGAGACGCGAGGGAAAATCCCGGCGAGGGTCGCCCCTCCGCTGCACGGGAGAGGAAGAAAGCTCGTCGATTATTCAGTGGCCGCGCGCTCGAAGATGATCCCACTTGGAGGCGCGCGACGGATTCGCGAGCTAATCGAGCCCGCACTTCCCGGACTGCGACGTTCGGATCTGTGGGCTGGACTCGATTCGCGCTCTCGAGCTCCCCGCTGACGCAAGTGCCGACAACCGGATAACCTCGGCGACCTCGGAAGCACTTTTACCCGCGATAGACTTGGTGGTGCGGATTTTACGATTGTACTCGGTGGAAAGCTGACACGCCGCTACTCCTCCTGCCCTCGCTGCGTCCAAAAAACATCTCAAAAATGGCAGCCGGATCGATGGTCTGACGAAAGAGTCGACATCTGCTGCAAATTCTCAGTGACTCGCAACCAATTTTGAGGCGATTACGAGCGAGAGCTACTGTTTAGCGCGAATAGTCTTATCGTTTAGAGCGCAAGATTTATTTGATCGAAAAGCGATTACCTTTTGACGTAAATTTCTGACCGTCTTAAATAAGAAAGTCGGATAAGAATAAAGGTTATCTCGATCCTTCGCACTCGGGGAACGGAAAATCGTAAATCAATTTATTATAAAGTGCAGCGATAAACTTTAATTATTATCGAAAACGAGTCGTGCGGTTACGCAAAAAACCGGATAATTTACCTTTGAATTTTCGTGCATCTTAATTGTACTGTTTGTCAGGCGCAACCTAAAATCAGCGCCTAAATTATCGACGCGCGCACACTTACCGCAATAAATTTGCCAAACGAGCGATGATCCGTAAGCCTTTGAATTATATGGTTATTAAATTAAGATGTAGGTGCGACTGCGAGCACCAGAGCCGCCGGTGCATTATTTCAATTTCTCTCTCGCGGCGTTGATTTGTTTGGCTTACTTTAGAAATCAGCCGAGCTGCGACAGAACCGAAATCAATTTATCGCCGCTCGGGCTAAAATATCCCCGGCGTCGCGCGAAAAATCCGAGAACAAACATTGCACGAGGAGTAATGGCCGACATCATCCTCCGCTCGCCTTCCTTCCGTGTGCCGCAGCGGGACCTGCATATTAATAAACTCGGTGCCCGACATCGAGATGTCGAGTTGGTTGTTCCGTTAAAACCCGGCGCAGCAGTTCGTTTTATCGAATTAGCAAATGTGCTCTCGAGGGAGAGCAACACGAGCGCTTTCCTAGGCGAGTGCGCGCTGGGGGAAAAATCCGCCGGTAGATTCCTCCTTTCACTCGCGCACTCGCATCGGTTCTCCCTAACCTCCGTCCGTTTGAGCAAAGGTGAACAAAAATATCCCTTTCTTTGTAAAACGCTACAATGGGACTTTCCGCGGGGATTTCGCAACGTGCCGCCGGCGAAAAAGCCTAAATTCAGCCGTGCGTTTAACAAAACTGCGCCGATTATTTCAAAGACACCCAACTTCGCCGATGTAAGTGTATTTAGAAAAAGTCCCCGCATTTTTCGTTTTCGCTTCGATGCAATATGCATGAGATTAATCAAACTTTATTCGATGTGTGTACCGAGCGAAGCTCGATCATTAATATAAATTTTGTTTTTGTTTCAGGTAAGGACCAGTTCTTTTCACTTAGCGGCTTTCAATTCATCAACGTGAGTCCAGCAGTTTTTTTCGGCTCGAGTCGCAAATGCGTTTTAAGGTTTTTTAAATAATGCATTTAACGAGTAGTCGATTGTATAAATACGCGTCGCTAATACCGCGGGATCTGCTGCAATTCGCTGTTTGCTTTTTGCGAAAAAACGGCCAACGGCAACTGACGTTTAAAACTTCCACTCGGAGCAAAAACTAGTCGTCGATCTGATTTAGGCACATAACGTGAAGTGGAAAAACGGTCTTGTAAATCAGCTGCCCTACGCTGACCTTCGAAAAAGTTCGACATTTCTAAAATTTTAATAGAAACCGAGGGCCCGTAAAACTCGACCGCAGAAGTGCGTCGCGTTAACTCGAGCCGCGGATAAATTCTACAGGAGCTCAGGACGTTTGCGACCCCCTCCGGTTTCACCTACTCGAGCAAGCGACTGCCCTTTAAAAGGTCTCGTGATTGAATTTTCTTTGCATATTATCGCTGGCGAATGCATCGAACGCGCGACCAGCAGCTCGGGCACCGTACCGGTTATTACAAACCCAACAAAAAATTTAGGGCTCGCGGACGAAAGGACCTTACAAGAATCGATCGACGCCGCTCGATCGTTTTCGCGCTGCGGGCCCACAAACGGATGTTTTCAGTTTTAAGCGCTAGGAGCGAATAATCACAAGGCCGCGAGCACTTCCGCTCGCGGCCCGAGGCTGACGTCACCTACAGTATTCCAAATGGAATATTTGCTCGAGTTGTATATCCGTATCGATAGTATATACAAATATAGTAAGTATTTCGACCTGGAATACCGTAGACGGCATCACCGGCCGGCCGCCGCCGCCGTCGCCGCCAACTACCTGTTTTTCTTTGAACGCGGCGGGGAGAAACGAGTGTCTAAAAAAGGGAGGATAGGCTGGGGCCCGGTGCATTCGCTGCGTCCTCATCCTCGAGGCGCGCGTGCGACTTTCGGTATTGCGTCAATTACGCGAAGCTCTTTTTTTTAAGGAATCGCGTTCGCCGCACTTTTCAAGGGTTTAATTAAAGGATGCGTTTGTGGTTGGAACGCGCGGCTCCGCTCGCATTTTTTAGCAATTAATAAATCCTCCGACTAGGAGCAAGTTTGCGATTGGCTCGTTCGAATTCGATCAATTTCCTATGCCGTTAGAGCTGGAAAAAGAGCGGCAGGAGTTATAAATGCAAATCGCTGCGTTTGTATCGCGATTTCGAGGCTAAAAGAGAGACGATTAAGCGATAAATTCACTCGAGCCGCATTTTCAGATTACACGCTCGCGTTGATATTTGAATTTCAGTTCGGCCTTCAAAATTAAACGCGACTCGAGTGTTATTTTAGCGAACATTATAGCGAACATTATAGCGAACATTATAGCGAACACTGTTACACATTAACGAGTTGGTTTGAATAAATTTGCAGTCGCTTTTAAAACTTTCGACTCGGATAATTCGCGCGACATTAGCACTTCCGCGCGGAGGAGCGACTCGAATGCGAAAATAAAGTTTAGAGGCAGTTATCGCGAAGGTTTTGTTTTCTTATTATAAAACCTAATTGAAATAAACAATACTTGAAATAAGTTAACCGTTACGGAAACTTGGCTCGGAGCTCGCACGAGTGTAAAATGCGAAGATATCAACAACAGTTTTGCGAAAAGTCGTGCGAAAGCAATAAACGCATACCAGAATTACACGTTCAAGTTTTGACATTCGAAGAGAAAATCAATTATAGCAGGTTATTCGCGTATTAACATTATACGACGGTTATTAGCTTTGAACGCCGATTATTACGTATCGTTCCTAATAACAATCAAGAGTACAAAATGTGCCGAGTGTCGATTTAGCGATTCCATAATTTTCTATCGGCGCAACTGCTTACTTTTAGCGATTTTACGTACGTGGCATGCAAAGAACAGATTCGATGCACCGATTAAGCAGATCAAAGATAGTATTATGAAATTGCCGTGTGAACCGTACGAAAGCGTTTTACTGAACTATTGGCAAAGAAGCGACGAGTAAAAAGCCGTTTCCTTACTTTAAGTACATGGAATATGTTTAAAATGAATTACTGATATGGAACACGACGGCGCACTGCCTATAAATTAAGCATTATGGCGCTGCTTTGAATAGTAATCTTACGCAATCGCAATTATCGAACATCGAAAGTTTTGCGAAAAATTTGCAAAGCCAACTCTTTCCTATTGAAGAGAACAAGAAAGCGTTTGTATTATCTTTTACGAATAATCGATTCTCGGCCACAAGCACGCGTATGGAAAGCGAATTCCGATATAATCCACACTGACAAGCGTAATAAAAAAAGCGACAACATCAACAACAACAACAACAACAACAAACGACAACGACGAGGACGAGGACGACAGTACTAACAACATTAATCTCGCACCTGATTTAATAATAATTTTACGGGCGCCGACTTGACCGTTTTGGTCTTGCAAGGATTAACAACATAATTAAATCGACAAGTGCACAACGCACAAAGTGTAGTACGCGTATAAACAAAATAGAAAACAAGTAAAATTCGTCCGTTCGAAAATCGAGTTCAAGATCTTTCTTGCTCTCGTTCGTACGCCTCGCGTTACATTATGCATTCTCCATCTATAAAGGTCGCGCGTAACAAAGGTGAGCGGTTGCCGGTGAAAGGCGCATAAGGTCTCGGCGAGCCGAGATCTTAAGATGTGTGCGCCGAGGGCACGAATTTACCGAATATAATCGACCGATTCATCGGCGCTGTTTGCGAAACGCGTACTTTACTTACCTGGCGTTTATCTCTCTCTCTCTCTCTCTCTCTCTATCGTCTACGTGGAAGTCAGTGCCGTGGGTTCGAGGATGACGCCCAATTGTCGGCGAGGCCCATTTATTGCTACCATCAGTGGCTGGGCAGAGATCCGTTAGGGTCGTTGCTCGTCTACGTGACGCCGGCAATTTCGGGTCTACCGCGGGCGAAAGGACGCGTGAACCTTCTAGAATATCCATTTCGTAGTTTCACTTTCTTCCCGGCGATCTTCCGAGCGCCGTTTCAGGACATCAGGAGCCGTCAGTCAAAACGTCAGTTATCAGTTTTATCGCACGATCGACGATTCGTCGTTAGTCTCCGGCCAAGAAGCAACTACGCGAAATACACCATTTTGTAAAAATGGCCTGGGATAATTAGTACCATTATTTTACTGGAAATGGTATCCGTATCCTGCTCAGGTTGGCTGCAGTGGGATAAGATAATAGTACTTTTTCCGAATCGAAACAACGCGGTAAATCCTGGTTATGAAACAGATTTACATCTGCTCTTTCACTCGCTCCTATAACAAACGTCGTTAGTTATTACACAAGGTATGATAATTAATTGCAGCTCCCCGGTGCTCGGCTCGAGCCATTATTTTTTCACGATTAAATGCTCGCACTTACGTTTATTGAGAAAAACGAGTGCTATTATTGAGTAACTTTTTATTAAACAGAACGAAAAAGAAAAAGTTTCCCTAGAAAACTTTGAGAAGCTAATTAATGAGAAAAATGATACGGTACCACCACCAGTGCCGCTGCGCCACTGAAAGGAGCTCTTACAAATGATAAAAGTTACAGTCACTGTGATATTATTATTTTGAAAGTTAAATATAAATTTCTATTATCTTTTTTTATCGCCGAGGGCATTATGCGCGCGCGTGTAAAAAGGTCTTTCGGCAAGAACGTATTCGGAATAATATTAAACTTTTTATTTCGCGTTACACACCGAGCAATTCGTTCGGACAAACTGTTTTTTCTTCGACTCTTGTTTATCGTATTTCAATTAGTAACATTACTACCGCTAGCTAATTATCGATTTCGTTGCACTTAACGACTCTTCTTGGTATCGCGGTTTAGTATTTGGTAATGAAAATTACAGCCCAATTATCCTATTTCATTAGACGATCGCTTTTGTCTAGGGGCTCGCAAAAAGTTTGCAATTTATTTCGCCGAGTTGATTTTCGCGGTGCTCTTTATGTTATTCACAACGATCGCGAATCGCATTGAAGTTAAACAAAATAAGATGGGAGACAGCGCCAACAATTTATTAGAAATATTTTTCAACGATTATTCAACGAGCCAAGTGTTTAGCTTATCTGGTTTATAAGCAACGTAATTGTCTCGTTACCAATAAATGGTTGGTTCCGAAAAGCTCGTATTTCCTGAATCGTTTCCGCTTTGTGGATGTTGCGGGGGAAAATCCTTACAATGCGAATTAAGCCGATCAACGTCTTCACGAGCTCTTTATTCTCGAAATCTAATAATTTATCGCTTGTGCGCGGGTCGCTCTCTCTCTCTCTCTCCTCTCTCTCCCCCCGCTCTCGTTCTCGTTTAAAAAGAGCACATGTACAACAATAACAAATCTGTTGAAACGAGCCGAGCATTAATAGATATTTTATTGCCGTTTTTGATACGCGCAATAATAGCCTTCGACGGTCATTCGCTTTTACATTATCGCTTTCTTCTCTCCACACTCGTGAGCGAGCACGTGTGTGCGTACGATTCGGCGGGGCTGTGTGCGTGCGCGCGGCAGGGACAATGCGAACGTAACGGGATCTCGCCGCGGCAGAGTTAAGGCGGTATACTTCCAGGTCAGTTTCCAGGTCAGCCGGACGAAGATTTGGATCCTGCGCCAGGCGTATCAGACGAATAAGACATTGTAGCTTCGTGTAATCTTCCTCCGCTACATTTCTCCTTACCGGATTCAAGCCTCAATTGGCTCAATCGCCACAATCGGTACATGGAAACGCGTTCCGGTTACATGCAGCGAAGCAACGATATGTTCGCCGGCCCTCGTAATTGTTTACGTTTGGCGGTTTCATCGTTAACGCGCACTTTTACCGAAAGTGCAGTCTCATGCCGCTTGAAATTAAATCGATCGCCGCCTCGGCGACAATTTTGCGAACGCACACTCGGCCTCGGAGCAACCAATTATTAACGGAACTGATAAATCGGAAAAATTCGCGTCGAGCCTCGTTGCGCGAGGAGTTTTTAAGCAAATTCAATTGGAGATTGATGGAACGGACAGGCGGCGCTCGAAAAGCTGTGAAAAAGTCTCGAAACGTGTGTCAGCGCCACTTAAACTTAGTTTATTACAACTACAGGCGTAACAAGGCGATTGAATCGATCAATATTCATAGTTTACTTTATGCTTTGGCCAGACAGTGTTCGAGATTATTATCTGGATTTTTATGGTTTCTAATGGGCTGCGATGTGCTACCGCCGCCGCCGCCGCGAAACTGGAATTTAATGGTTTGACGATGAGCGGGGAGATCGGTAAACGGTCCCTAAGCCAACAATCGCGGCTCCTCCTCGTTAAATATTTTCTCCGCTGTCCGGGAGCAATCGAGGAGTGCGTAAGACACCAGAATTAATTAAATATTATTAGGGAAGGAATGTTACGAGAGCGAGCGCCGATCGGGGAGTATTCCAGTTTTAATTGCGATCGGGGGAAGGCAGAGATGACTCGAGCCTTTCTCGAGCAAACTTCCCATTTGGGAGCGAAAATAGAAATAAGTGATGGTTCCGAAGGGCTGTCGGCAGTTGTGTTGGTGCTCCGAATTCATCGACAATTATACGCACGTATAAATATGAGTTGGTAAATATTGGGGGCCGGAGACGTTTGTCGATAGGTTCCAGCGATAAGTCACGGCAGAGCTCGAGGAGCGAATGGATTTTCTAAAACTATAATCGCACTGTACACAATCTCGACGCGCGCTCGCGCTCATCGTTAAGCAGGACGTGCAACGCGTGTAACCTGCGCCCGTACTCGGGGATATAGCGAAAACACAAAAGTCGTGTTAAATATAAATCGCCTCGACGATTGTATCGACACGTCTAATGGCTGGACCGAAACTTTCCCCGCGTCTCTCCTCCGGTCTTTATTGCGTTTCCTCGGCGGCTCTTGGTTGCCAGCCAATCGCTCGCGTTGGGAATGCCGAGCGCCGCCGGGATCCTCGGGCTGCGCTCGCTCGCTAATGCGCCGCTAATAACGCAATTACCTTGCAAGCTCTCGAGCCCGTCGTTAAAATCGAATCGGTCCATTACCAATTCTAAACGCGACTCCGAGTGCGTTCGTCGCTCCAGCCCGTCGGCGCATCGACGGCCGCCGTCGAATTAACAACTGCGCGACGCGACCGTTTGTCCTCGGCGAGTACGCGAACTAACCTCGTTTAAATGTGAGAAGAGGAGGCGCGGATCGACGGGGAAATTTGTGAAAACGCCGTTAACGCCGCAGACTCCTGCCGCCGTTGAGAAATATCGCTAGTCTTTACAAGAACGCGAATAATTATTCACCGTCCGCCGAGCGAACGCTGCTGCGGATCATATTTCTTTATTTATGTTTATTCGTTTTATTTGAGCGCTGCGGAGGTTTGCTCGTCGCTAGGTTTTTGCGAGAGTTCGTTAAATAAATGTCGTCGAGCAGTTTTATCCGGAAACCTCCGGCGGCAGTCGGAACCATTGTTGTCGTTTCATTAAACTCGCTCTCAAGCTTTCGCTATTAATTTAGCGCGGAGAAAAATCAGCTGTCGCAATATTGTTAAATAATAAAAATGCAATTTGAAAAATGGCGCGTGAAAGCGAGGCGAATGATTTGCTTCTACAATAACTAAGCGGATTGTCGTCACCGACTGGCGGCAATTGAATCGATAATTTAATCGCGCGAGAGGTTAATTGATTGCCGGGCCGATTGCGAGTTCACCGACGCGCTCTTAAATTGAGATGGTAGGAGCGTTGAGTAACACTTATCGCTTTTCAAAATGAAGCGATTTCCGCAAATTTTTTGTCGCTGGCCCAAATTCGCTTTTAGAAAGACATAAATTTGCGGCGTCGTTGCAGGCGATCGATAAATTATGCGCAAAAGAAAGTTTTGTCGCGAATTTTATCTCGGCCCCGAGAGCTATATTGCAATAAACTGTCCCCGTGCATAATGAACAGCTGTAACGAAGCGTTTCGTTAATTCGACCACTGGCCCATTACCGGACAATAAAACTGCTGGAATTAATGCAACTGTTAAATTTTTACGAGGAGCAGCGCAATCCGTTTGCTCGCTCTTGCAAAGTCAGTCGGCCAACCTAAAAATCCCTTTACAAGTCAGCCCCTCTTAAAAGAGGTAAAAAAAAAACTGCGGGATACGCGCTCCTGGTGCTGCCGGCCTGGATTGCGTTGCTCGAGCTCGCGAGCCTCCTCCAAGTCCAAGGGCTCGGCTCGAAAACGCACCCGGACGGACGCACGAGCTGCTCGGCGATTGCGCCGGCATGTAGGTTGGTAGGCTGCTGCTGAACCGACAAAGGGCTCGCGGAGGTGCTCCCCCTCGTGGCCGTCTCTCCCCTTACGTCCGCCGCTCTCATCCGCGGGCCAGTGCACGAAAGTAAAAGAGATTTAGCGCTGCGCTGGCCGCGTCCTGTAAAGAATCCCAGTGAAAGTGGGGAATTCTATTGGAAAGTGACCGACCGGGGAGTTGGTGCGGAAGGCGAAAAATCGAACGCTCGGAAGGGCGCGTAATTGGACGCGTGAGACGATAAAAGATGGCGAAACGCTCCTTCGCGGATTAACTTATTTTTCTTTCCTCGCTGGAGTGTCTTGATGGAAATTAATGCCCCCGCGCACCTTCACGTGTGTCTCTCTCTGTACTTGGGAGATTTCACTCGTTTTATTCTACGTTGACGATTCGAAACGGTGCGATGTACCGCGCGTCTGGAGATTAATGACGCGACCGATTGGAAACTTCTTACGTAAAACACATTTTTCGAAAAATCCTTGTCAGGATTTTCGTTTAACAGCATTTTCACTCGAACCGCAAGCGCTTTAATAAATTCCGAGAATTTGCTATCGCGATTTAATATTTGATGTCGTCTATGAAACGAGGAAGAAAAATGTCCTCCCGAAAACATAAATACAGCGCTATTCGTCAAAGTATTCATTAGTATTATTATTATTATTATTAAAATTACAGAAGTTGAGAATCCAAGCAGTTGATTATTTTACGATTGCAAAAATTTCGTTTTTCTCACATGCTTTGAATAAGTATTTGGATGCGCACTCGAGTTTGCGCGAGTCTACTATAACATTATCTTTCCACTTTCCTCTTTTTTACCTCAAGCTCTTTCACTTTTCCATTACCCCACTAAAGCTACGCATTGTTTCTTAAAATAAACTACGCATTGTTCGTCTAATTTCATTTTGATTCAATTACTTTTATAACGGTCAACGCACAAGTCCCCTTAACTCCTGATCTAGCCATTCCTGTATTCTTCTTTTTCTGTTCCACTTCTAAGCAAATGTTTTTACAAATGTATTTGTTACCGCTTAGTAACTTTTCTAGGACTCGTCGCATCGACTCGGCCGTCCGATTAGTGTTATTATTTTTAAATGCAAAGGCGAAAGCTTGTCGATTCTTCTGAAGCTATGAAATTGGCGAAGTTTATCCTAACGCTTGTTCGTTTATCGCACGACAACTTTTGAAAAAGCAAGCGCATTCGGTCCCGAATCTCGCGGATTTAGCACAGATCAACGCTAATCGCGCACCTGAAATCGGCAGTGAGAGTTTCCAGAGCGAAAACGGGCACAGCGGCAGTCGCTGCATGACAGGAATGAAATGCGTTTGCGCTGTAATTTCGCCACGGCGCTATAGTCGCGTAAGTGCATTGTAAAGGGAGGAAGACGTCACAGCGAGCGCTTGCCCGCCATTAAATTGTCCGGGGTGTTTGCGCGACTTCGTTTGGGACGTTCCGCTGTTCCGTCGAGGTGGACGATAAAGCGCCACCCTCCCAAGGGCTTAGGAAGACGCGATTTGTCAGCGGTCCTTTACGGATATCTCCTTCATCTCGGCTGGGAAACGAAGGCGTGCATATCGTTAAGCCCCACGACTGCATTACTCGCAGGCTAATTTCGATCGCGTGTATCATCATCGTTTCTTGATATACTCGCTTACCGAGCCCACGACTTGATTATTTCGCGAATTCGATGTTTAACGGCAAGTTTAACGGCGTGCGATAAATTGAAGAGCCGCGTGGAAAAATCAGGGCCGTTGGGGAGGGACGTAATTTGAGAGGCGCGAGTGGCAAAAACGTTTTCCCGTTCTGTGGAAGTGCTGCTGGGCAAACAGTGCAGCCAACCACCGTGCGGTGGTGAAAAAGGCGAAGAGAATGTAAAAATGAGCGACTGCCCGACGATAAATTGCAGGCAAATGCACGTGCGCGGTGATAGATTGCAAGAGCTCCTCGCATTTATTTAGCTCCCATTGTTGTTGGCCGCAAATATTTATTTTATCGATTATCTCCTTCCGCGATGATCGGCTGCGGCTTGCAATACAAGCTACAACGTCTGCCGGATCACTTTGCAAAAGTGCATTATTGCGCGTCGAAATAGCGGAGGAGCCGTCGCGCGTCGACAGACAATCGAAATAAACGCAAATTTACGCATACAGCACTTTAGAACAATAAGTTAGGCTTAAGCAAAATACTCATCATGACCCCGTAAATCCGAGACCCTTATTTGTACAAAAGTATTCTACGGCTCGACATCCGGAATTATTTACCGACCCGTCTTTCAAGAAGCCAAGGCCCCGGCTCTCGGCGCGAATGATAAAAAGCCCTCTTATTTTCCTCGTTTTTTGTCGTCGTCGTCGTCGTCGTCGTTGTTTTTCTTTGTTTTTTTCGGTGCTTGTCGTGGGCGCAGTTGAAACTCCAGGTCGGACGTTAAAGAGAGCCACGGACTGTTGACTCGCTTCTTCCTTTTTCCACTCGCAGAGTCGAGACACGCCGCGAGGTTCCTGCCAGACAGTCGGTCAAGGCTTCCGTCGGCGTGTCCGGGACAGTAAACCTGGCCGGGCTTTTTTACGCGATCGGGGAGGGGGGCGCTTTATTTTTGAAGTTGATCGATTGCGCATGGGTTACGAGTTCGCGTAATGCGAGGATGCACGAGAGGCTCGGGAGGTGTCGGGATGAGGTGTAAAAGACGTGATATATTGTGTAAGTGACGAAGTGATTGAGATGTGATTGGGCGCTTCTGCTTTGGGCCAACGATGGCCTATTGTGCGCGTTTATGGACGTTTATTTGTTTTGAAAAGAGCTCTTACGTCACAGGACGAGGTTAGTTGTGCTTTGCCGATAAAAACTCGTCTATGCTAGAAATAAAATACTCGTCAGGATGGCTACGGTACGTTCGATTCAATAGTGGCGCAAAAAGAAATTTTCCTCTTAACACCCATTATTCATTAATCGTTTACGGTCTTTTTGTCCGTATGATTTCATGCTTTTTACCTTTATTCGATGCAGTTTGTACTTTTCTTCAATCTTTGAATGGTTTCACGCAACTCGTTAATAGCGCTATTCGCTGGAGAGTCTACTTTTTAAGTTCCAGTTTCTGAATATCTTCCTTTCAATTCTTTATGCGCGCCGAGTTTAATTTTTTACGCAGAACCTCGACGCAGTCGAGGGATAATCTTCAAAACGCACAAGCAATACATGCAGCGCACAGCTAAATATTTAAGAAAAGTTTAAAACATTAGTAACAGGTCGAGACTTCTTAGCGTAAAGCGAAGTACTATATTCGACTGTCGAAAAATAACTTAATTGTTATTTAAAGTATTTTCAATTTAATAACGTTCGAAATTTATGCCAAACGCCCTTTATTAAAGATATGCATTATGTTATTGTTCGGCCGTATCGTAGACAATTACACAAAGTGCAATTTTTTTTATATATCTTGTCTAAAAATATTAAAAATTGCGTTTTATGAAAATTTGCAACGTAAATCTTTAGTTTTCATTTAAAAATTGCACAAGATACTTTGGCTGCAACCGTAAACCGCAAAGAGGGCAATTTGATTCCGACACACGCAGCCTAGCACCAAACATATTTTCAAAAACGTGCACGCGAGCTTCGGTTTTATTAATAAAAGTGGTCTGCTGGCACGAGGATGCATTCAGCTAAATTATTCATTATCAGCGGTAGGAGAGGAGATGGATAAAGTTTGTAAACTTGGCAAGGTAGCAATGAACTTTGCGTTGCCGCGTCCAAGAGCCCGGAGTTCCTGATACGCAGAGCAGCCATTGCTTTCTTCGTTTCATTCGTGCGAGCTTCTGTCCATTTCACGAGAGATCCATTCACGCGCCGATGGGTATTTCCCGGTAAACAAACGCCCGGGGACTTGGAACGCGAGGGGCAATAGAGGAGCCGCTTACTCCGAAATGAAAAGCGAAAAGAAGAGCGTTGCTAGGAACAGGGGGGGGGGGCGATGATCCGTCTCGGGCTGCGGAAATGAGACGCTCGATTCGTCGTCCGAGCGCTTCCGTGCTGCTCGCAAGGAAACCGATTTGCGGTTGAAAGGCCGACGACCCTTGCTTCCCCCGTCCCCTCAGCCGCTACCCATTTTCCAGCCCCCGTGCGCCCGAAGAGGAAAGCTCGGCTCTTTGTGCTCTTTTGAAAGAGAGCGAGACGAGCTGCACGCGTCTCGGCGATAAGCAGCTGGTGGTGATGCCTCGCCACGCATCGGGACGCCGGCAAAAAGTGTAACGCGCGAGACAAAGTGCTGCTCGAGCTGCTGCAAATCGAGTGTTTACAGCAGCCGGGGAAGGCCGTGCAATTTGCAGAAAATTTTGCAGAGGCGCGAGTTTCGTTGCACTTTCCAAAAGTTGGCGTTAATTTTGTAACGAAACCACCCGGGGCTGCTATAAATTTCAGGCTGCAGTTTTTCATGGCTGGCGTCGACGCCGGACACGAGCCTCGGAATGCGAACTTTAATTTTCGGATAACGATCGCGCGAGAGGTGGAAAGGAAGCGTAACTCGATTCATTTTCCGCACTTCCTGCCGAACTGCAGCAGAAACCGATAAGAGATGCAATCGAAAACTGCTGTGCGCGCCAAGCACGAATACGCAGCGGACAACAAAGGATGTCGCGATAAAGGAGCAAGCAGTTGCATCTCCGAGGTCCGATCAGTCATCCGCGGAGGCGCTTGACACTTGATCGTCCACCAAATTAAATCCGAAAGAGCTTTTAACGATCGCGACGCGCGACCGGCCGATGATTAATTGCGACTGGCGCAAATGCAGGGGCGTCATGGGGAGGGAGGGATAAGCCGCGGGCCGTTTAGGCGAATCGTAAATAACGAGGCTGACTTAATTCCGCGCCTCCCGCCGATGGATGCTACGCTCCACTTTTACCTTCCTTCTGTCAACTTCGGGCTCAGATGAGTCACACGCACAAAGGGAAAGTCAGCCGGAGTTTGTTGTTGGGCCAGTGGCGGCTATTAGCTGCGCTCGTGCGCTCACGGCGGATGCGTGTCTATTGTTTTCTTTTTTCTCCCTTTGCTGCGCTGGCTTTTTTAAAGACTTTCTGGAGGCCCAGACACGAGAGAGATTAAATAATTAAAATTTTTCCTTTCTTCCTTCGAGCGAGTTTCGTATTTATCGCGCATAACTCGTTCTTCTTGTCCAGATTTCGCGAGTGATTCGAGGGATTTATTTTATTTAGTCATTGTCAGCATTATTCGGAGCTATTGACGAACGCTCGGGACGGATTTTCTCCGTCACAAAGCCGCGCTACGCTTTTATTGCCGATTTAATTTGCGGAATTATTATCGGCAGATAATTGATGTTCGTTAAAGAAAGAGGGAACTCTTAACGAACAAAGCTAGTTTACTTTGGAATGGGAATAATGAATTATTCGCTCGACGGCATTTACAATGCGGTGGATCTGTCGATTGTGTTGTAATTTGCATACAGAAGCAAATAAGCTGCGCTTCGCTCGAGAGTTAATATTATTAAATATCACTTTTACCGTGAAGACAATTATCTTTCGAGATAAGCCTCGACCGAGTGATGTTTTTAATTTTATCCAATAAAGATACGATCGTTGCGTTCGATATTTAAAAGTCAAGTATACGGAGAGAGAGTGAGAGAGAGAGAAAGAGAGAGAGAGAGAGACTCGGTTTCGTAACCCAATTCACTCATACAGACGCGGCAAGCGAATAGAGAACACGTTTCGTATCAACTCGCAAAATTGGCGCAAACATTTTTCCGCGTCTCGTCGATTACCACTCGAGTGATGCATTTGCGTTCCGCCGAGACTCCGTCAATTTCCAGCGAATTGCTCTGTGTAATGGAAAACAGAAACGGCGCGATGGGCGAGGAAAAGCGCATCAAAAGCCATCCATCCTCGGGCATTTAATCGAGAAGTGACAATTTTCCGCGCAATAAGCATTCGATCACAGTTGGCGGCGGCGGCGGCGGCGGCGGCGGCCCGGCAATTTACGTAAACGTCGCAGGCGCGTTAATTCAGGCCCTTGAGACCGTCGAAAAAGCCGACGGACGTCACGAATAAAATCGCTCTCGGTGTGCGTTACAAGTGGTTTCCCGTAAAACGCGAGGCCGTCTCCGCCGAAGAAAGTGCGCGCGCTCGCGAAAAAAGAGGCGAAAAAGAAAACGGCCGGCTGGGAAGAGGGACGCGGAAGAATCCAGAGTCCACTCTCTCACTGTGCCTCGTGTTTATTCAAACGAGTCTGCGCGAAGACGCACCTGCGACCGGGTGACTCGAAAAATACGCCCCGCGAGTGCGTTACGATTGCGCGCACAAAAGACGTATCTCGCCCTAAGCCCTTTGTTTACGTTCATTTCGTGTTTTTTTTTTTTTTTTTTATTGTTGGCTCTTTACCGGAGGACGCGAGCGGCTTTGTGTCCGCGACGATGCGTTATTCGGAGTAAACACAGTTAAGCCGAACTTTTCACGCCTTTCCTTTCTTATGTTCCGTTCCGTTCGTTGAGCTTTACAAGAGTTCGGGAAGTTAAATTGCACCGCGTTAAATTATGACAATAACTCGCTTGGGAATTCATTTGATAAATCTCCGCGCCGTTAAATTACCTGGAGTTGTTCTCTGCTCCTTGTTTTTCGACGATCTTCTAGTTGTGGGTCACGGAAGCGAGTCCGTCTCTTATTATTATGACAAATACAGGGAATTGTAAGATGACGCGTTTATCTGATGAAATCGTTTTTTTCCTCTTAAACTCGTTAGTGGCTCGTGTTAATTTCGTGAATAATTCTGGACACGTAGATAAGGAGATGGACAAGATAATTAAAACCAGCTGTAGCAGCTTCAGCGATACCCACGGAAAAAGTAAAATCTATTTACATAATATCCCTGGTTTCTTATTGGAATCTATGTATCAAGGGATGGCTTCGAACGAATATTAAGTTTTTACAGATAACGCTTAGACGCTAATGTAATCATACACTTGATAGAATTAATATTAATATCTAAGACTCCTTATTTAAATTTACTTTACGAGGGAAAATAAACTTTTTATTATTATTAATGATGCATATTTTAGATTCGCGTAAATCTCCTTGTGTTCGCTTCACAAAAGCCTCGTATCGAAATGTGAAATTATTAATTTTCATTACTTCGACATTTATAAATACTCAGCTGCTTCAAACTTGCAAACTAGATCGATGACCTTTATAAATGTTTCTGCGTTACGTATTTGTTTCTCATAAATAGTTTTCGGATCGAAAGTGTAACTTTTTACTTGAAAAACCTTCCAACTTAAATTGAAAAAGCAATAATGCGTTAAGCTAAAATTACTCGAGAAAGCCGAATTTCAATTGTAATAAGAGAGGTATATTATTGTAAGTTCTTTAGGCTTGCAAGTACACGTACATTCACGAGGAATTAATTTATTTACATTATTAACACGACCGAAAAAGCGAATAGATGTAAATAAACATTTTATAAATTATAAGTAGAGTTATAAAGCAATGAACTTTAAGGAAAAATTTTATGTTGGTGCACTGGTGTGATAATTACGTGCAATGTGCACATGTGCATGTGTGATATTGACGTACGTTGACTAATTAATCTTATCTAATGAAAAGTGATAATTAAAAATGTAACAAAACATCATCCATGATCAATGACACGATAAAAGTCGAGTAAATTAATTAAGTTATTTTTCTTTCTGTTATGAAAAAGAAGTTCGCCTTGGCAATCGCAAATTCACGATATAATTTTCTCATTGTTAATTTTACGATACGCAACTTTAAAGTTGGATAGAGAACTATCAAGTTTGAGTACTTTGAATATTCGAATATAATATTCAAGAAGTGCATTTTAAAATGCTGTAAAGGAGATTTTTAAGACCATCCTAGAAATTTTATGGCATCTTTTAAAGGGATTCTTAGAATACGCAGATCTTGATCACTAGATTTTTTTTTATTTTTTTTTTTTTTATTAAAGTTTAATTGGAATCGATAAAACGAATACGTGTGAGCCCTAATGTTCCATATTTGCGTATCTTTTATAACGCATTTCCAGCTCGGATTGCGGGTTATAAATTAATTCTGCACGGAATTAAAGCGCAGTAGGTAATGCATATCTACGTCAGCCTTGGCTTATCAAACTCTCGGTTCTGCTTCTCATCCTCGAAATCGTGTTTCTCAAAATCGGCTTTACACGGCTTTTGCAGCGCCGCGAATCGGAGAAAAGGAAAACAAGCGACCCATTGTGCAGGTGAAGTGCTTGTAAACAACGCCGTTATAAAGGATTTCCTTTCGTTGGCCAAATGCAAATACGGAAAAAGCTTCCGCGGAAGCGCAACGATTTTGCCCTCAATTCCGTAATTCGGCGATTCCGCGACGTCGAGGCGTCGCGGCGCTTTTATTATCGCTATCGTGCCTTTCTCACCCCCCGCCCCCTGTCTGCCTACCCCCGCATCGACCGAGACCAGCGTGTCACTGGAGAGACGCAGAACAACGAGAAGAAGCCAGGCAACGAGACTTTCCTTCCGGGTAGCGGCGCCGCTCGCGTCTATCGGGGTTAACCTGGTCACGGCGTCGTGAAACCGTTTTACCTTTTCCTGATGCAATTTTCACATTTTCATTTCTTTTCACCGCAGAGCTGCCAAAGTCATTTTAAAACGAATCTCTCGGCTGTCGCACTACTTGCAATTTCCTCGAACGCTTTAACTTAATTCAAAGTTGATTACTTGATTACGGATTAATCATGGAAAGTGTGGAGCAGCAGCCCGTCGCTCGATTTACCTCGATAGAAATTGGATTGAGTTGTGCAGTCATTGTGTTGGCCCAAGTTTTTATCCGTTCGTCTCTTTCCGGCTTGGCCTTCTTTAATTCCGACGCTAATGTTACAGTTTAAAAACAAGCGTCAAGTGCCCGATCGATCGCCGATCAACGCGCATTTAACTCCGCGAAACGAGAGACTCGCCTGCCAAAATCAATAGACTCCTACGGATTTACCCGAGCAAAGCTGCAGCGGCGGCCATCTTTTTCATCTAACGCCGCGCAACCGGTCGCTTTTTTCGCCTCGGATTCAGCCGCGTTTTTATTTCCGTTCGCGTTGCAGTGGGAGACTGATGCTCCTCGATCGATCCTCGCAACAGGTTTTCTTACGCTCGAATATATCAAGGCTTATCCGCGATTTATCGCGGTATCTCTATTGATATTTTATCATTATCACTTTCCGAGCGTCGAATGATGAATTGGCCTTTCGCTTACGCACAAGAGAGGAGCGTTTCGCGAAACCCCGAAGGAAGGACTCGGTAATTTGCCTTCTTCTCTTTTTTCGCCTGACCAGCGCAGCTTTTCATTTTTCAAAAAGAGGATCTTGTTTCCAATATCATTTTTTTCGGCCCGCATCTTGATTCGCTTGATTTACCGCAGGTAATACGTTATCAAGTGCTTAAATAAAGCGAGTCCGCTTAAAAAGTTGTAAGGTCGAATTAATTTTTTATAATTTTTCGCAAAAAGTGCAGCGCGCGCGCGCATTAAAATTCCGATTGGTGATCGACGGCCATTTTTTAAACACACATAGTCGCTCAAGTCCGAGGGAGCTGAACGGGAGGAAACAAAGAATAATTGGAATGCACGCTGCCTGAATTACAATTTCGAATTAAATTACCGTTTGATAAGTCTTGCTCGATAAGCCGTGCGGTTTCCTCTGAGCTTTCCGCGATAGGCCGAACGTCGGCTGCGGAAAAATTACGATAATCAATATCTGCTGGCCGCGCATACGCACGCGGAATGCATTAAAAATCTCCAGTTTGCCTTAAGAGCTCCGTGTCGGTTCTTCAGTGGTGAGGAAAAAAACCAGACAAAAATTCGCAGCCAACATCTGTCTCTTTCCTCGATAGCATAAGCAGTTTAACTTTACATAATAGCACGTATCTGAACCGATCAAGGACACAGACAATGTAAGCTATTATGGTAATACATCTGCGCTTAGAACTGTATGACATCAGCAGTACGTTGTGCCATTAAGATTTTATCAAAGATGTTGTTAAACTTTGATAACGTTGCAGTGCAGGAGACGCTAATGGATGACTTAATAGTGGCTTTTATCGTTGAAAAATTGCTCGTACAATCCGAATATTAATAGCCCGGATGAAGAGGCGCGAGTTGGAAATTCGTTACGAACGATATTGTGCCGAACCAACTCCAAACGGGAAAGATGCAAGCACTCAACGAACGCGATTCGAGCGCAAGGCTTATTTTTGATGTACGTTGCGAAGGTGTGGTGGTGTAGAGCAGGTGCTCGCAGGTACACGTGTTGTCTGTCTTTAGCAGCATAATTATTAAAAGAAACCGAATGAAATGCTGCACAAGCTAAGCTCGGGTAGTTAACGAAAAGAAGCCAACCGAATGAAAATGGTGTTTTGCGAGTTGCGCACGCCAGCAGCGGCGCCAGAGTCGAAAATTCGGGCAGATACGGGGAGAACTGGACAAGCTGCCAGTCGATTTGATAGAAACTTTAATAGAAACACGAACCTCGTCGATGATTCACCGACTACTGCAACACACGGATTTCCAAGAAAACTCAACAGGAAAAGTGGCTTATATTTTAAGAAAGATAAGTAGCGAAGTGATTTACGAGGGCGTTAACTCGGCGACCTATTTGGCGTTGTTCTTGGCGAATCTACGAAATGCCCCCCGTCTCGTTCATTCGGACAGGATGCGCAAGAAAAGTTTAGAATCACCTCCGGCATCGGCAGGCTTGGCACCCTTCGCTACTGGCCGGCTCGAGACATCCACTTGAACTCTTATTTCGGACATGAACTTGTGCACCAACAGCATCAAGTGCTGCTGCATATCTGAAAATGTATTCGTTCGGAGAATCGCGGACCGCGTGCTTTCACGTTTAAGCACTCGTGCGAATAAGAAACGCGCACGGATTTTGAGGTTTGGCTGTACAAAAGCTCGATTCGAAACAAAAAATCCGCGAAATCCACTTGTCGTCGCGGTCTTTGCCGCGAGTTCAGTTACCGACCTCAGCATTCGATAATTGGCGAGTCAATTTTACAATATCCAGGTGCGATCATAAGTCGCTGGCTAAGCTATTTATTTTGGCTCTCGTTACATTTTATTTCGCGCGACGATCCATTTCGTGCGTCCGCTGATCGCAGCAGCTGCACCGCAGTGCCAACGCTGTTAAGAGAGCAAAGTACGAGAAGCGAAACCTGCGAGTAAACTAATACGTACAGTAGACGCAGTTGCAAATGCTCGCGCAAGCGCACAGGAGTTGGAAAGCCCAGCATGTTTGCGCGAAAACGAGGGAACGGCATGATTGTTTCGGGACATCAACTGTGGCCCCGTCAACGCCTCCAAGCCTGGAGTTTTAACTTTCGCGGCTGCTCCTGTCGATCGCGACCAATGAATCATTCCGGATCAAGGTTGATTAGATTCCGCCGTCTCTGTTTGCGAGTGTCGCGCGGCGCGGCGACGACTCGGGCATTCGACAAACCGACTGTTACGAGCCAAGTCAGAGCGGCTGATGGATTTAGCCGCTGATGCAGGCAAAACAAATTATACCGATTGCTGCCACCGCAGCACCGTTTGAATAATCTGCGGAGGCGCTTCGATCTTTCTGCAGGCTCGAGAGTTGCCGGAGCGAGGGAAGGAGCGAAAGGCTCGTAAAACAAATCTCGCAATTGCTAGTTTGCCTCTTCCTTTCTGCTTTCTGCTCCGTCTCCTCTTCCTTCTTCTTCTTTTCCTCGTCTTCGTTATCGCCTTCTTCTTTTGCTTTTCAACCCCTCTATAGAGTCGTCGCTGAGTGTACATGCATCGATGAGCGCGAAAAATTTATTACGACGATGTAAAACGGAATTCAAGTGCAGTTAAGGAAGCTCGCGCTGGCCGTTGCACACTGCCGACTATTTGTTTAACGCGTCAACTTCTTTTTGCCTCGCGCGTATGAAAAATTTCATCCGCAAGCCGAGAGAAATACTTTCGAGGGACGATAATAAAAGTTTTAAGTATTTGTAAATAGCGCAGAAGGGCCGAAGGGAGCAGTTGAGTTTGCCGCATCTTCTTGGGAACTTGCCCGTTAATTTCGAAACTCAAAAGTTATCAATTAATTAATACCGGGCATTATCTCCGAGGTTCAAAGTGAAAAGAGAATTTGCAGTGACTGTCACAGCTGCAGTCGATGCAATTACTTACCATTTTCAGAATGCTATTTCCGGAGAAAACGCGTTGTCCGACATTATTTACCGACACCGTACTGCGAAATGTGCATTTTACAAATTGCATTTTTCTTTTGCACTAAATTAATTTAAATTTTGCCGTGTAAGACAATTTTCGTTTCAATTATGAAATGAAAACTGATAAAAACGACGTTTTAAAAAAAGTAAGGCAAATCAAATTAGCTACGTGATTCATATTAGTCTTTTGGTTTATTTGTACCTTCAACCCGTCAATCTTATCTTTTCTTTCTGACAAGAGGATTTTTCGATTCAAAACTATACGATTCAAAATATGCGAGTAGCGGTGCAGAATTATAAAAACTATGCAAAACATAGTTCTGCTTCGAAATTGCCAAGTCAAAAATTTAATTCCGCCACAATAATACCACACAATATTGCATTATTGCTATGTAACGTTATACGCCACTCCTATCAACGATGCACTTTTCGAATTTGTTTTCTATCAATTTTTACAAAAAAGTAAGAAACGCATTTTGTGAAATTGTGCATAAATACATAATTTGATTTTTTAACAAAATAATCTAATACCCGATCTGTATTTACGTAAGAGGAATATCTAAACAATATCCAAGCAACTCCAATCAGGTTTCTGATTTCAAAGAAGATACAATTACATCTTTGCAATTATTTCAGTACTTGTAGACTTTTATTCGTTTTAAAATTTAAAAATTTTGTATAACCTTAAAATATAGTTTCGTCCGGTAGATTATTTTTTAAAATATTCGATAAAAGGCGTTGGATTTTACAAATTTATTTTTCTATGTTTTTTGTACACTTTTGGTAACGACAAAATTATTAAATACTTAACGATTATTATGTATTTCAATAAAACCAGTAATTTATTTTTAACATTGTAAAGTGTTTTACCAAACCATCCATCCAATCATCGGATTAAATTTTTCACCAAAATTAAAAAAATTTGAAGTGTAAAAGTAAAACAAACTGGGTGTTACTTTAAACACTAGATTTCAAAATTTTTAAATTTCGTGTTTACCACCTGATTCCTTTAGTACGAAGTTGAGAGCGAATGAATGGCCAAGAAAGATCTTACGTATCTTTAGAAATATAAACACACTTTGTAGTAACCCGTTTTACGTAATGTGTAACAATGTTTATGTGTATTGAATCACTTCGAATTACGTTAGTTGAGGATCGGCATTCTCCATCAAATACTTTCACTCAAATATTTCTTATTTTTTTAGTAACAAAGCAATCACTTTCAAAACAACAGAGGTTTTCTCACGAGAGAAACTTTCTTATAAGTTACGATAACAACAAATAAAAATCATTGTAACATTCGAGACTAAAAAACGTCCCGAAAAATTTATAACAAGAGGAAGAAATTTTCTTAAACGATCGCTTATCAAATTATACTCGAAAAGGCATCGTTTTATCGAACTTTTTTTAAAATAGAATTTGGTTTTCAGGAACCACGCAGTCATAAAATGGACATTTATTACATTTTTTGAAATTAAATCTTCTTTTCAATACAATGTCGTTAAGTTTTTCTCGAGATTTACGAAGTTGTTAATTCGATAGCTGAATAGTAAAAAACAGAGTACAGATTTTACAACAGTTTTAAATAACTTTGAATTTTTTTCTCAACAAAAAATTTGTCGTTTTTGAGCGTCCATTTCGTGAATTCTTTCATTTTTTTTAGGTTGGACACGCACCTCGACATTTACGCAGAAAAGAATGTTACCAAAAAAATTTATACTTGCTTTTTTAATTTTATAAAACTTCAAATCTAAAAAAATAATTTGATCTTTAATATGTGTGCACCACATGCAAACTTAACTTTCGAAACTCTTTTAAGATCTATGATAGCAACGCGAATACAAATTATTTAATCATTTTGCATTTTCATTTGTAAAGATAATACGAAATAATTCTTACGTAGTAGTATCGATTAAATTTTTTACCAAGATAAATCAATTAAATGATATTTTTATCATTAAAATGATTTAAACGCCTGTAGTAGATTTACGCAAATATATATTTAGGAATTATTCGAAATTGTAAATTTTTCGAGCTAAGTGTTAAAATGTTGTATTAATAGTTACGCAATTTTTTATTTTAATAAAGTACAGAAATGTTTTTCCGAGTCTTCTTTTAATAGAATGCATTATATAATTACTCAATGACTAAGATCGCGTAAGATCAAGCTTCAGAGTGTTAGTGGATGAAAAAAAGTAAAAGTTTGCGGATGCAGATAATTGAACCGAAGACGCGATTGCATTTTATTAAAAAATCTTGTATCATATAATAAGAATTTACATTCGAGAGATTTTACGCGAAGATTTAAAAAAACTTTCCGGTCGGTTATTAGTCACGTGGCATTTCAATCGTAATTTTTAAAAACAATCTAGTAAGTAATTTCTTTTTTCAATCAATATTTTTCTATCGAATCAATTTTGTCATGTACTTATTTCATAGGTTTCGTCGATGCGATGAGTAAGGTATTCGCAGCTGTATAATCAATATTGTAATTTGTTAAAATATAAAATAAGCTCTGCTTTGAAATTTATAAAGTATAAGAAAATCATTATTATTTAGTCTCAATATTCATTTTACTCGACGCAGGCTCTTGCAGTTCGGCGTTGAAATTTGACTTTAGCTTCCAAATAAATACCTCAACTAGAATTTAAAAAATTCGATTGAAGAAGCAGATAAAGTGTTGTAGCAGATTATTTAGCTTGTTTAACGTTACTAATACTCGCCGCTATAATTTATTCGTTAAATTATTACCTAAAAAAAGACAATTAATGCTCTGGAAGTGATGAATTTATACATTAGCTATAGTAACTTCTGAATACGTATCTACGCCGTCTTGGATTTACTATTTATCCCCAAAAGAATCTTCTCTGCCGCTCTACACCCCCACTCGACTAAAAACATTCATTATTTCGATACGGAGTTTCTTTCCACTCCGCAAGTAACACACGAAAGCGTTACTCTTATTTTTCAAACTTTCGCCTTCCCTCCTGACAAATAGATGCCGGAGCTAAGCAACGCGGCAACACAAGCCCCCCGAATATTGCCACATCTCGCTTTACCAATTTCTCCTACGTAATCCAAAATTTCAGCGCGTCATTCCACTCGAGATTGCGCGCCGATGCGTGAACTCGTCCCAAAGATCTCCATCTCCCCCGAGGCGAAGGGGTTTATTTTCCTTCCCTCCTCGGGTCCTTCAATCACACCCCCGCACGAGTCCGCTCTTTCATCCGGCGCTGATGACTCACCAGCACTCGGCAACGTATGTCGAGGTTCTTCGCGTCCATTGTCTCGGAGGAGCCCGGCGAGCTTCGCTTTCCCGTTTCGCGTCTCCACGTCAGCGCAACAACCCTTTGTCTCGTTTCGGGACAAACCGCACGCAACCTCCGCTCACTCGACTGTGAATTGCGAACGACGCCGGCCCCGGGGCTGTCGCGCGATCGCCCAACTCGTTTGCTTTATTAATTTAAAGAGCGAGCACGAAAACGAAGTAACGGTGAAAGTGTCCTATTTCAGGATCGTAAACGACGCGCGAAGCGTTGCAAGAGTTTATTGGGCGGAGAGCGAGAAGCGTCCGGCTCGGACTGCGCGTGCGTGCGTGCGTGCGAGCTTGTACGTCGCGTCTAGGGATTTTAGAAAGTGATCCCAATTGCGACTCCTAAGAGCTAGATTCGTCAAATTTAACGACGCCTACATTGTTGCTCGCGAGGAGCGCGCGAATCAACGAGTTGGCAGCAACCGAAACGCTTCGATTTTTCATTCGCACTCGGCGATGTTCGAGTTCCCTTGCTTCGATTGGCTATTATTCGCGCTAATGAATCGCACGAGAGATGCGAAACGTACGTGACTCGGAGAAAACTCGAGACATTGACTAATGCATCCTGTGCGAACGAGCGCCTTCGATTATAAATGTAAGAGCGTGTTTTTAAAACGGCCGTGTGTACGTGCATATGATTACGCGCAACCTGTTGGCAGCTCTGAGAGCGCGCGCCGAGAGGGGGGATTGTGTTCGTAATTTTGAGGCGCTTATCCGATCGGAGCTTTTCGCGTAATCACGAGTGTTGGGAGTTTTTAGTAAATCGGAGAATAATTTTGGGACGAGTCGCTCGAATCAAGTTCTTGGCGCTTGACTTAATTTTTTGGAGCGATTAGCAGCCGAGCTTCCTTGGTGTCTTCCAAAGCGACGGCGATCGAGTTAATTTTCTCGACGAAACGAGTTGCCGAGCTGAAGAGTTCGGGGATACGTTTCATCTTCTTCGCAGCCAGAGGCTTTCACAAAAAATTCACGACCTCTCCGCAGCTTTTCAAAAGCAACAGCTCCTCTACTCGTTAGTGAATCTCGGCTACCCGAGCGCAGTCATCGTTCCGGGAATATTTTCCCCTGCAGATTGCATTTGCGGAAGACGGCGAGCTGCAGCAGCAGCCGCCGCCGCCGCCGCCGTCAAAACTTCATTTTTCAAGCTATTGCGAGGAGATTTACGAGGCACGCGATCGCGGCCGAAGCGTGTCAAAAGCTCCAAAAATGCTCGGGCGCGATGTATCGGTGGCGTCGCTACGCCTGTCCCTCACACGAACGCGCGCTCCCGCACATGCACGGGGAAGCTCGTGGTTACGCTTTCTCCGTCATTCGATCCGTAATTGATATCTTTTTTTCGCATGGCGAAGGCGAACCAAGCGACGCTCTCCTGATGATTTTTTCCTCCTCGGCTTTCGCTCGCGCCAGGGCTTTTGTCGTGACGCCTCAGCGCCGCTCATGATCTCATAGTCGACGCATTTTTCGGCAACGGCGCCCGTAGCGAATTGCCCGGCGCTCGTTCGTCCGCGTTTGTCAAAGTGTGTGCGTTCACCTTCGGTTTCACCGATGCATACGTCGAATCGAACGGGAGTTCCTTTGTCGAGCGGATATTTCGGACCGATCGATCGATCAGGATGGCTCTTCCTTTTTACGTCGCACGCGATCCTTCGAAACGCGTATCTGTCGCCTACAGCTCGGGCAGCGTAAAATTGAAAGATTCGTACGGAGAAATTGTAAATTATAATTAATGTCTAAAATATATCGTCTCTCGCTTAGAGCAAATCTGACGGAATAGTTTGCTGATGTGGATATAAAATTGCAGCCCAGATCATCGATATTGTGATAAATAACGTAAATATGCATTTAACATTGGCTAGTTTATAAGAGTTGTGCCGATAACGAGCGTAAACTTGAAATTTATCGAGGGGTTATATACTCCGTTAATCGTTTTATATTAAAGTTGATTGTCAAAATTACCAACTTCGACTAATGGCAGATTTTATGTACTGTGAGTAATAAAAAATCCACCGTTATTTATTGATAATAAGAGGAACTAGGCCGATGATGACTAAGAATTATTACAATAATTGAGCATTACAATGATAAAGGAAACTTTTTTTATTATACTCTTAGTTTATTAAACGCCTATAAAAATTGCGCGATCAATATCTTCAATTGTCATAACAAAAATATAAAATTCATCGCAATCAGTTTTATAATTATAATCTTTGTCTGCACGCGTTGCACAACTGCTGTTTATCGTTTCTTCAGATTAAATATTTCGATAAGTAGGAAATTAATATTAAAAATTACAAGATAAGAGTTTTGCAGTGTTTTTAAATTTATCTTTAAACAATGAAATTCGTATCGAAATCAACGAATGGAAACACCTAATACTTTAATTTTGCGTGTTCGCAAGCTGCGCATTTACAAGGAGCTTTAAATGTTGATAATATTTTAAAAATTTAAAGTCTCATTAACGATAAGATATTCAACTATTCACACTCGCTTTTCCTAAACTTGAAAATATGCATTTACTGTTTTTTTTTATATCAGATTTACGTAAAAACGTAATCGGGACCTATCATTACTTTAAATAATTCGAGTAACGTTAAATTGCGTCATTAAAAGCTGTATCGATAGAAAAGAGCACAAAGGATTAAGATATCGCTTTAAATTATTTTATAATTAAATTTGTCGATAAAATTATAAATTGTAAAATCTGATCATCGATGTAGTTTTATCGCACTTCTGCACAGAATGAGAAATGTCATTATTGCTTTTTGTCTTGAATTTCTCGCAATTTCAAAATTAAATAACTTGGAAAGGGTTTGGAAATGATTTTAATCTTAGTAGCGCAATAATACGAGTGCAAAAACTTTATATTGACAACTAGAGTAACTTCTAAGGAGACCACGAATTTTATCGTTAATTTACCGACGAGTATAAGCAATTTTTACAAATGCAAATAAAAGTGCTTTTGAAAACGAATATACGTTAAAAAAGGACAGTTCAAAATTTATGACTTTGTCAATACGAGTTTACGAGACTTAAAAGCTCGGATGTAAAATCTTTAATTGGTGTAAACTTTCACTCGTTTAAACTTTACGCACATTCGCGCCGTATTATTAAGAGGATACGTGATTATAGCTTTCGGAGCTTTTTTTCTCAACCTCTTCAACGACCGTTTCGCCCTTTTGTAAAAGTGAAAACGTCTCACGAAGAATAAAGAAGGAAAAGTGAATCGATGCAATTGTTCGAACATCCACGGGCTCTGCCCATGAGTCTGTGCGCGATCTCGCGGAGAGTCGCGCTTTTCCTTGGCACCGGCGCGAATCGGCGCAGAGCCGCATTTGCATAATTACAAACTATCGCAATCGATTAATCACCCGGTCGTCCATTCGGAGATTCCCTCGAGAAGTCGCCTGCGCATCCGTGGGCGCAGTCTTACGGAAACCAGGAGAAAACGCGAGTGCGTGCGACGTAAATTTCGAGTGAAAAGTAATCGAGCTTCCTCTCTGGCATCGACGCGTGTGCAGGGTGTGCAGGGGCTGCGCTGATGCCGTACGTGGGAACATTACCGACGCACGAATCGGCTCGGAGGTTCCTGCGGAAGTTCGGCCCGGTGATCAGTGCGAGTGTGTCGAATCAACTTGTCGGGGTCGCGAACCTGGAACGTGAAAAGGCAACGGGCGATTTCGAGATTATGATCTCCGGCAGCTCGTTTTTCGCGAGCGCAAAGTTCTCTGACCACCCAGTATAATTAGACTGCCGCTCGGAACAGGCGCGCGCGCGCTTGTGTGTGTGTTGTACTTAGTTAGCGGCAGCATGTTTGGGGGCCGTCGGAGGAGCGTTTAACTTGTCGACGATAGCGAAACCCGAGGATCTCGGCGGTAGTTCCGTTTCGATTGCTGGAAAATCGCCTAGAAAACTTGTTGCAATTAGCCCGTTATCTGATTTTTGGAGATAAGATGCAGACCTACAAAAACGTCGCGATTTTCTTCCTCTTTGAGAGGAAAGTAGAGTTTCATTATGAATGTATTTATTTAAAAAATGCTAAGGCAGCATTTGCAGTTACTATTTAAAAAAGATAACGAGTTGATGTACGAAAATAATTACGTACAGACGTATTTTATTTTACTTGTGATCGCACTACGCGTATTTTACGCGATCTTGAAGATTTTCTAGGCTATTATGTCTAGAATGTTGCCCGCTACGGATTTCCTCATAATAACTTGCCATTTCACCGTTTTTCCTTTGAATTTCACGTTTTTATCTCTTACCTGTGAATCTACTTCATAGACAAAAGCCCTACACCTTTATTTCTTGCCAATGATAGAAAAGTTGACTCTCGTTCGCAGGGATTATTGACTTATAAATTTTTGGATTCACTTCCGAAAATAGTTTTAAAAAATGTTTTGTGTCGTTTTTCTGCTCAATGGCAACGATATATTGGGAATTTTAGATTATTTCGCAATGGGGCCTGTGTATTTTAATGCAGTAATTAGTTCAAATGCGATTGATTTGGATGTCGATTGTCTACCCTCGTTGAATGAAATAAAACAAGGAATGCTATTAAAACGTTCAATAAGAATTTTATGCGGATTTAATACGAAAATATTTAAGTTTAAAATGCAAAATGCACCTTAGCTTATTCACTCTACTTAAATAAAGCATACAAGCATCCGCGAGTAAGCGTTTTGAAAAATATGCACGAAAGTATGACTGTACTTACTTCTTATTTATGGATTGCACTGGCATCAACAATGAAATTAACAGTTTCCTTTTAAAATGTACGAGAATAAAAATAACGCGCCAGCTGGTCGAGTTAAATTCGACAAAATTTGCACACAATAAAATAATTTCGTTGCATCTCGTCCAAAACAATGTATTATAATTCCGTTGAATAAAAAAAAGAAGGACGAGACTTTAAAATATTGAACATTTAAATATAAGTTTTTATTTTCCTCGTAGACGTTGTACTTTGTTTCTCTCTCTCTCTCTCTCTCTCTCTCTCTCTATCTCTCTCGTTCGCTGCCCCCTTTTCTTTCACCATCATCCTTTCTTTGTCTCGCGCTTTTCTTCTCCATTACATCGCTAAACAAAATACATACCACCGTAGCGTTTTGTGAGCGTCACGTTGTGGATTGGTCTTTTGGTGCCACGTGAATCACTTGCTCTTAAGTCTCGTAATCCATTAGCAGTAGCGTTTCGCACGAATGACTACCGAACTGTGGTTACTGACTCTTCACAGCCTTTGATATTTTTTTTTCTTCGTCTAGACTAAATATTAAATAAAGATATATTTGGCAATGATAATGCGGTATCAATTGCGAAAGGCTTTAAACAAAATTATTAATATCTGCGTAACTAAATGTATGCGTTGTCCAGTTGAAATTAAGATGAATTTTAAGAATCAAAATTTTGGTTACGATTAAATTGTAATCTGTTCGTAATCAAGGAAATACAATTTTTTTTCTTATGAGAAATAAAAAATTTATACTCGTATTCGAATGCTCGTTAATGAAATTGTTAAAGTTATATTTTCATTTTATTCCCATGCACGCATCTGATATTATTATTTATTTACGAACAACTCAAGTATCGTTATTTACAAATTCTCACATTCCCCTCATCGTAATTAAATTTTGCGATATCATCACATTGTATTATTTCGTATAATCGTACCTATAATTTTTGACACTCAATCCCATTTTCGCGTATTCGTGTTCAATGTTGCCTAATGCCGCCTTTGTACATTGTAGCTGCTCCCTCTTCCTCGACTTTAATTGTTTAAATAAATTTGTAATAATTGCACGCTCCTTAGATCCATCTTTGCATTTGTAAAAGATGTTTGAGTCATAAGTGTGCTATAATACGCAAAACCTTCTATTGAATCTGAATTCTCTAATGCGCTAATTCATTAGAGATTAGACTTTGAAATAGGACGGTTTTTCATTTATATTTCTTTCTTGTTTTCTCTTCATTATTACCAATAGAGGCTTTTATGAATATACGTATCTAATGATGACTATTCTTTTTTACAGGGAAGGTACGTAAGCTATCGCTGTTTTAAGTCTTTACTACGTAAGTACAACTACTATATTCGTGTGGTTTAAGTTATCAAATTTAATACTTTAAAATTTACTCGAATCAAATTAGAAATTGATACCAACGCAAAATTAAGCGATCGAACGGATTTACATTCAGCTTTTCAGTCGCTTCAATAATGTTTTCTAAAGATCCAAAACTTTTAATTAGCTTACAACAGCTACTACTATTGTTACAATGTACTACTATTACATTAACTACTATTACAATGTAAGTTATAAAATCTTTGATATTTCAACGACTTTACTCGAACATTCTTTGTTCCAATTAAAATGCAAAGTCACGTGTATATCAAACTCTTAATACTAATATTCTACTGTTAACAGCAGCTGATAAAAAATGTAAATTCTTCAAGTTTTAGTTGGCTGAGCTTAAACAACTTTTCACAACGGGGCAAGTAAAATTATATATAGCTTGGAACCATTGCTCGTTACAATAACATTGTATAAAATACGTCAATGAATTGGATTTGGATTTATCGAAAATATAAACAAAGTTTTAAATAAAAATCGACAATTTAATAGACGATACGTTTCTCCGAACTCTTAACGTAATTAGATCATATTTCTTTGACTGGCCGTGTAATGATCTTAATTTATAAGACTTACAATTATCCGGCTCACTGTCCTACTAAAGTTCTTCACTTTCACTCCAATTAGAAATTCAAATATTCGCATTAGCACAGCCGACACACGGCGCGACAAATAAAAAATGCCCATGATTTACTCCAGTACTGACAACTTTTCACTCATATATCACTCGGGCAATATAAAATTAGCGCTCGAAAAATGTGTTAAGCGCATGATGTATAACTTAATCATTACGCGCGATCATAGGGAGTACATTTGAACTTTCATTTTACATTAATTAACTTTTCTATGAAAGACTGTGCGTTCGCGCAAACGCCGAGCGAGACGTGCTAAATCCTAATATCGCGATCTTCACCCACATATCGCGGAAAAAGTGCTGCCAAATGCCAAATGTGCCCGGAGCGCAATTTACGGCTCCCTGATAAATTTCGTGCTCGGATGCTCGCACGGAATAACCGGTGAATTAAACAACCTCCGAGAATTGAATGGAAATCGTTGAAACTAAACAAGAGCGCAGGCGCTAGAGTGGAATACAAACGTCGTCTCGCTAATTGCTCGTTTAAATTGTCAATAATCAGAAACGGTCTTGAGCGAATCTCGCGTACACTCAAGGAGATCGACCTTTGGCCCTCGGGGCTCCTTCTCAAAGTCGATCCTCTCGCGCTCTAATGCTCGAGCCACTGGCCTTTTAACGAAATGTTGCCTTCGATCGGACGAGATTTTTCCCCTTTTTTCGCCGGCGCGGGCCTCGCGATACACGAGCTCACTTTTACAGGCCTTTCGAGGAGGAGCATTTTTGAGGAAAAAATAGCGTCTTTCTCCGAGTGTGCCAGAGGGCTTTCGTGCGCTTATATTTAGGAGTTGGCCTGGACGAAAGCTGGACTGCAAGGTCGCGTTCGCTGGTCCCGATTGACTTGATTCGCCTTAAACTAGCGTCTGCTCGCGCGCTCGTGCGCCTATTGTCGAGGGCCAATAGTAAAAATAGCGACTGCCGAGAATCGTTTAGTGTCCGATTGCGTCAGGGGCATAAAACTTAATTGTCACTCGGAGCAAATCGTATTCTCGCGCCGACCGAACTATTGTGAATTCTTTCGCAAGATGTAGCAGATGTAGTCCCGCGCGGCTGCATCGCCGTTTTTCCTCTTCTAATCCGCAGAGGCGCGTTAAATTTATTTTCAAGAGCGACAAGCTGCGTCACTGTTATTGTCTCTCGGGACATTATTATAGAGCCGCTAATGGAAGTATTTTCGAATGCAAACCTATCGCGATATCCTTCGCTTTATAGGCCCCATAAACTCGGGCTTTCAAGATTTTAGACGCGATCCCGGGAAAAATCGCTTAATCAAATCTCTCGACCCTTTAACGAGCTTAAATTATTTTTAATGCATCCGCAATAACACGTTTTCAAGTTGTGTCATCGTAATTGATGCCCGGGGCAGCACCGAGAGCTTCGGCTCGCCATATTTCAAGCGACTATGCTTTGCAATTTATTCGACAGCCCAAAAAACTATCGATCTCCCGCGAATCGCACTTTTTTTCTCCCAAATGCCTCCTAATTATTGGCGGACCCTCGATAGGATAGCAGTGGCTCGTCGGTCTTTGTAAACACGAACACACGACGATAATGTCGGGAGACTCTTCCGCTAATAAAACACTTAAACCTAGCTTATATCAATCAAGCGCGCGATAAAATCGTGGAAATTAGCGGTGCCGGTTATCGATATCGCGCGAATATTAACCAGCAGTCCGTGGTGCATTGTACAACCTTAAACGCCGTAACGCGTATACAGCCACGCAGATGCAATAAAACAACAATTTTAACGAATGAAAATTAACTTTCGCTAATGGCTCAGGGGATGTGTGCGCAATAACACGTACGCGGTGCATTTTATTTCTGCAAAGCCGGACGATCGAAGCTTTCCAAGAAGTTTTCTTAATGCGAGCATTATAATATACGGCGTAATTAATTTAACTCGCGCTTTCTCACAATGCCAGCAGCGACTAAAAGTATAGCGTTGAATAAACTTTAATTTTAAAAAAGCTCTTGAAGCACGAGTGAAATGGCAGCAGCAGCGTTGTTCCGACCGAGGTCTTTTCGACAAATGTGTTGCGTTGGTGATTAATTTTGTTTATCCGATCGTGTTTGTTTCGAGTGGAGGAGCTGTTGATTAATTAAGCAGAGTGATTTTCGAAAACTTGAAATCGCACCGGGTATTTGCGATTTTACTCATTTTACACGATCGCGAATGGCGCGGAAAAATTATAAATATTGTCTCGACGCGATGCATCGAGGAAGAAAAAAGTTCGTTCCAAACTTAAATGCTCCTGCTAAATTTAGATCGAAGCTCCAATGATTTCCCTTACGTGGCTCTAGTCCAAAAAACCGTTTTAGATTGTATTTAAATTATTAAAGACACGAAACTTTTTATCACTCGCTTATTCTCCCCTTTAAAGTCTATTCTCATCTTCTTATTTCAGATACATCGGATTGAAAATGGCCGCATATCTCGAGTCCATGATTGAATCCCCTTTATTGCATTTACTATTATCATCGCGACTGGTTCTCAATATTTTTTCGCGATTTAATGTCGCTTTTACAACTTTACACAATCGTAATAGATTAATCGAATGTTTATTTCGATTCAACGAATCCCAACTTGTTACCTCGTTATGCGAGAATACGTCTTATCTCTCCAATTGCGTTATTGCTAATCAATTATCTGACTTTTTGGCTAGTTTAACTGCATCTAATTTAAATACGTTCGATTCGTCGTCTTTCCCAATAGGTATGAAGTAGCAAATGCCGACATTTATCGTTGTAAACGAATTGATAATATTGATAATTCGAAATTACGAACTTTTATTAAATTTCAATAAATTATGCTTTTAAAGCAAATGTGTGCAGTTAGTTTAGTCAAACGTTATCTCTTATTTATACAGTGAAAGAAAACACACCAGCACCTTTTAAATAATCGTTTTTCTAACAGTCAGCGACAAAGTGGTGGCGTTTGTTCTTTCGATGTTATCAAGAGATAATAATCTTTGTGGCATGTTGTATTACTACTACGAATTACTACAATGAACCGATCATCCGTTGCCTCGATCGTTGGCTAAATACATGTGTGAGTTTCGAGGACATTTACCTGTTGCCTCGCGATTCCAAGTTTATCACTCCCTATTTAAAATTATAAAATTTAATTAATTGATCGAAACGTTTGATTATGCTTATTTATAGTTAGTTTATAATTCGCGTAAACGAAGAAATTGATAAAAGATCTTTGTCTCCTATAAATTTTCCTCTTAAAGTTAATAAATTTCACAAAAACCACGTCGCCTGTGTTTTATAATTAATTGTTAAAAAAAGGTCATAATCTTCGCATATTTATAACAAAAACATGCAGGGGCAAACATTATGAAAATATATCAACTATTAAACTTGTGGCGATTTAATAAGAAAATAGGATGTAAAGCAACAAAAGTATGTTATTTACTCTGCTTATGAGGTAAATTAAACTTATTTGTTTTTTTTTAACACGTGATGAAATCAAGGTATACTTGCTTTAGTGCCTCCTTATTATGCATTCGAAAAGGAAAGCTTTATTGCTTTGGTTTTCAGCTTCACGAGTTGCGGTGGTAGCGCATAATTATACGGAAAAAAGTGGTTAAGCAGAAATTACATTTATGCATCTAAATATCTTATCTAAGGAGATCTTATCAATACACGTTCTGCCGTGTATAATATTGCAGAGTGGCGGCAATGTAAATAGATTGTTTGTTACATTTATCGGTTGGTAAAAAACGGAGAAAAGCTTTTGGAAATAAAATGTAATAGTAATCTGTATAACAGAAGCGCCTTGGGGATAATTTTATGTTTTACGTCCGGTTAAAATATTAAATTATCATAGTGCATTTTTAGTGCACTAGACATCTTTAGTTTGTCAATTCTTTAATGTAATTTGAATAAAAGCTATACGCGCGAGTTAATGCGAATGCCCTTAAAAGAGTTTTAGACCGACACCCGCAATATTTTATTCAAATTTGGAATCGTTCCGTCGTACTTTTGCAGCCTTTGAAAAAGCGTCCAACTCTTTTATGTGCGTTTTTCTCTTAAACAGCACGAGTTTCTTAATGTCTCTAACGTTTTTATCTCCGCAAAATATCACGGATACGAGTTCATATTTCGATTCGCGTTAGATTTCTTTCTACCAGCTTATTATTTCACAAGTCATATCGGTTGCTGCGAACTTTCTTTTTAACGAATGGTGGACTCGAGACGCAACGTGTCATTCAACGCAGCTACAATTGTTTTACATATGTGAAAATGTGCATTTTCTTATTTTCTTACCCTACTTTTACCTCATAGCTGATAAAACTGCATTTTATACATAAGCTTGTTATAGATACGAAGCTGAGATTAATCACAATTTACCGAGAAAAACGCGAGAAGAGTTAAGAAAGCTTAGTCGATGCAACTTTCACAATTTGCTGAATAACACAATGGGATTCAAGGATAAGCGCTCCAGAATAAACGACTCCTCGGTAATTTTGCAGCCGTCGATAACGAAAGGAAAAGCGGAAAAATTCTCCGGCAACCTATCGGTTAATAATAAAATCGATTACTCCTATCGTCGATTTACAAGACGCAGCAGAGGCTTGGTATAATGAAATTAAAGGACTGACAGTGGCAGGCGCCTCTTCGTCCTTCTCGTCGATCAGATAGTGTAATTTATACCAAAGTTAATGCGCAGGTCTGAAAAGTCAGCGGCGATCCTCCTCGCGTCTACTTCAGCATTAACTGCTTTGAAAAGGCGTCCCGCACGTCCAGCGCCTGTAACGAGGCAAACTCCCAGCCGCAGTTCGGTCTACGCACGCGAACGCATGCGCGCGTATCATATCAAGATGCGTACAAAACTTGACGTTTTAAAGTATCCGCACGTCTCCGTCGTCTCGCTGAATAACGGGTTCGTGGCGACGCGGAGTGGGAGCACCGCTGGGGGGGCAGCGAGGGGATATTCCCCTTGTGATCTACTTCGGAGGAAGGAGTCGTGCGGACTTGACCGTCGTCCTCGTGTCTTCTCCTACGTAGTAGTCACTCTCGGGACAAAGGAGGGCTCCTTCTGCGCCTCGCGAACGCGCGGCAAAAAGCCGGCGCGCATCCGGTAAGGTAGAGCCTAGAGGACTGAATATGTATGGGAGCGACGGGGGGACGTCGAGACGCGGAGATTCGAATTCGTTTATTAGGAGATCTGGGGCAGGCTTCTTAAGGCGCACTGCCTCTCGTGCCCGATTGTTTCGGATAAGCAGATTAGCCGAAGCTTCGAGGTCCTTCGCATTCCGCGCCACGAGCGCCACTTGGTTCGCGCCGACTTGTCTATCGACGCTAAAAGCCAAAAGGCGAACTCGCCCACAGCGAGCAATTATTATATCATATAATGATAATTGTGGCGCGAGACAATCGTCCTTGCATAATTAAACTCGGAATAGTATCGGGCTTTTTCGCTTAAGCGGATGCTCGCCAGGATGCGGTGGAGGCTTCTGGTTCGTAATCGGGCCTGTGATATGATGGATGGTTGGGGCACAATGGCAGATAAGGATCATTTTTCCACGCGAGGTGAAAAATTGGAACGGAATGCAAAGCGTCGACTCGACCGAACTGGCGCACGTCTTTTGCCAAGTTTGCGCAGACTTTTTTAAAAATTGCACTTATTATTCCGCTGGAATTTAGTGGCCAACGATTTGAATCTCTCGTTGCTTTTATTGTTGTTTATGGCCGCTAATTGTGACGCGTTACCATCATCAAAGCCCGTTAAAGGAGCGAGTCGCTTTTTTAGAGCCAGCAGGCTCTCATTGGATAAACGCGCCTAAGACTTCTCTAGGTCAACGAGTGCTCGGCTTTTGAAGCGCTTAAACGAAAGCGAAATAAGAAGCTTATCACACAATAAAGAGCCGTCAAACGGAATCTTTGAATTTCGTACGCGAGTCGAGTAGATCGCTGATGGATGTGCACGAGTCTCGCATTAATAAAAGCATATGCGAGAGAGGAAAGCATACGTCCGTCCTTGCAATGGCGTCAGCGGAGTGAATTTTTCAATCGCATTAAAAATTTAAATTAATTTTAACGAGGTTCACGTGCTGCATCCAATTAGCGCTGGCGACCTCCTAAAAAGAGCGCTTATTAAATTAAAAATTAAAAATTCGGCCGCAGCTCTTGCATCGCGGCGCTCACCACAAGTCAATTAAAACGACGAAAATTTATATTCCCCGTGGGTTTGCGCAACGAGACAACCGCACCAGCAGCGCCTCGCGATTACGAGTTGAGTTACGCAAAATCCGCACTGTCTGCCGCGACTGGATAGGGGAAAAGGGCCGCCGAACAATGGGGGGGGGGAGGGCCACTCGAAAAAGCAAGTGCCGTGAAATGGCGTATCCTACTCTCGGCGAGGCGTCGGTGGCGGCGGCGGCGGCGGATCCGATTTATCGCGCGGGAACGACGCCACTTAGTTGAGCGACGGGGGACCCCCGCGTATCCGGTCTCCGCGCTCAGGGGCCTGCGCGTCCGTTTTTTGGAGCCCGAGCGACGCCGCGCCGATTCCGATTATTGCAGCGCTCGTACTTTTCCATGCCAAAGTCGGTGCGCGACCGGATGCGCGAGTTCCGGGCCAAAAATCAATTTAACGCCGCGTTACAGTTTCGAGTTTTGCGCGCAGCCCAACTGCAGCGGATCAATCTTTGTTTCGTCGAAAGCGAGGAGTGACTTGCGAATCGCGGATAATCAGCTTGAAGAACACGAGCGCTAATAGGGTTTGGCGCAAATAGTGCTGCTTTAAGATTGGGTATCTATCACCGGCTCGTTCCAGCCGTAAGAGCTTTTAAAGTGGCAGTAATTGAATATTCTAACTATTGCATGTTTTGGCCTTTAATGCCTGCGCCTATCAGCCTCTAATAATTTACACTCTTGTATGTTTATTAAATTACTTTTATTAGACCTTATACATCGTAAATTATGGAAATTAATTTTACGTCGCGTATCATATAGCGTGCGAGCGAAAAATTCCGCCAAATTGTCAGTCGCGGACATTTGCATAAATTTAATTAACAGTCGAGGATAAAAATCAAGAAGCAAGCGCGAGCTCGTGGCCCCGAGTGCGCTTCGGATTTTTCAAGACTCTCGATAGATTTTATTATTGTGATCGATGGATTTTGAACGCATTGCTGCACTCTTTCGTAAATTATTTGTCGCTTTTCTCTTTGCTTTATCGAACAGCCAGCAAGCGAGGAAATAAGATTCTGGATGCAATAATTTATATAACTAGCGATAAAATTAATCTTTGCCAATGTATGTCAATACTGAATAAATTAGCGTCGACGAAAAGTTTGCGTTTCGGGAAATTATCTATTAAGGATAAAATAAAGCGGTTTTAAGTTCATTAACGCAGCTTAGAAGAATTTCTTATTTTAATATTTTTTCTAATGCTATAATGTAAAGCTTGGAATAATAATAAGAGAAACTTCCGCGATTTAATTTTGTCTGTATTTATAACTTCTGAGTATATAAATAGCTGAACATTTAAATTGTTGCTTTTTTCTTTCAGCCGTTGTTAATTGCTCTATGAACTTTCCATTTAAGTGTCGCTAATGTTTAATGCGCTCTCATTGTTTGTTGAACTCGTTGTTTTACAATATAAGATTAACATTTTGGAATCACAGTAATTTATTTACCTGCTGTTTCTTCTCTTTCGTTCCTTTTTTTTTTTTAATTGTTTAATGGAGTAACGAACAAAGGCTGCACTGCTTAGATTGTAATAAGTATAAGTGATTCGTATTAATTGCAATAAATCATGCGCTCGGCACGTATTTATGAAGGCGATGTTGAATTAAAAATTTTAAAAAAACGTTAATTAAAGAATGTTTAACGATATTAATGTCCTTATGCCTACTAAGCCCATGCGCATATGCATCCACTGTAATTTCCAATAGTTTTCTTTAGCGGATAAGCGCCCAATGGGAGATATAAAAAACATCAACCAATAGTGACGCGGCAAAATTTTTTATAACAAAATACTAGATACTCCGCGAAATTGTTTTTCAAATTAAATCAGCCAAGAAAATTGTAAAATAACAAAAAATCGTATTTAATAATGACAAAACGTGTTCACCTTCGCTTAATGGTTTCGCCTTGTCCGCTCAAAAAAGGTTAACCTACCAAGACTTGCCTTATAAAACAAAAAGGAGTTGAAAGAAAAAAACAATTATTTGAATTACTAGCGTCGAGGTACAGGAAAGTTTCAAGGTGAAGTTATAATTTGGACAAATAAAATGTGAATGAACTGTTATTATGCAATGGGCTTTTTCGAAATATATACTTAAGACACTTAATCGAGCGGGCAGAACTTAATTTTGATGCTTCTTTCAAAATAATTTGCATTTGATTGCGCCGGATCGAAAATAATAGGTTAACGAGGTATCGTCGGAATACGTATCGCGCGCGAAATTCAGCTCGATTTTGGTGGCGTCGCGGCGGCGAATCGAAGAGTTGTAAAATAGATCGTGCAATTTGGACGGGAGCGTAAGTACGGTAATTTCGTCGACTTCCCGAGGATCGTTAGCGTCGAAAAAGGAGGACTTAACGAGACGAGGCGAGTCGTGAAGCGTGCGAGCAACACCTACAACGGGGCTCCCAGCTTTCCCATTGTCTCTCGCCGTGACAATGCGCAGTAGCGTCACACCGACGTCTCGAGGAAAAGAAGCGAAAAAGCCAGAGGAGGAGGAGGAGGCAGAGAGAGAGAATCAACACCTGCATGACATCCTAATCGAGTAGTAAATCTCGGCCGACGTCATTCTCTCTCTATTTCTCCTTCTCGCTCTCGTCGTCGTCGAGCTGCTGACGCCTTGTAATGCAGCGCCCGTTGGCACTTCCGCGACGGTTGCGGTCGGCGGATTACGGACTCGCGATAACCCGCCTAACAATCGGCTCGCGACTCCGGGAGCAACGGCGGCGACGAGGACACCATTATAACGGAGGTCACAGTCGGTATCTGCCTGCTTTTGGCCAACTTCTGCTGCCGCTGCGGGGCAGTCGCGCATTATTATGGATCTGCACTGCAGGCGTCGCTTCCAAAAAACGTGTTCGTTCTTTGCGTAACACAGGCGGGCTGCGTGTGTGTAGGAGAGTAGCGACATTCCCTTCGCTCGCTCGCGTTTCAATCAGCGACGAATTGGACAATCGCATTCCTTCGGTTAAACGCCATAAATGCAGACCATCGCGCCCGTCGCTAAGCTTTCGTGTGCGCTGCCAATCATCTGCGCGAACGTTAACGGAAATGTGCGTGCGTCTGACGAATAATCAAGCCAGCCGCTATTGTCGTTAAATCGTTAAAAAAGCACCAGTTCACATCTCAATTTAGCGCGCGATCCGATCGCGCGGGCAGAAAACACGAACTGTCTGTAAGAAGGAAAAATAGTTGGATTCAATATCGATGGGCTACTTACTTAAAACGTATTCTCGCTTGCTGATAAATCCATTCGAATGCTCGCGCGCGCTCGACATTAAATTGCACCCAGCGGCGAACATAACGCACTTTAAAATAGAAATCAATTCTTTTCATAACGCATCGAATGTTATATCGAATTCAATATTAAACTGTTAAATGAAAAATTATATCTTGAGACCTACATTGCCGATAATCGCAGCTTTCTAAGATGCGAAATTTCACTTTGATCTAATCGACACTTTTCACACGCATCTTCGATTATCTATTATTTAATTAACTATAAATAATTATAGTGATATGAGCATAATTCGAAATTTCCTCGATTTTATTCGATATTTCTGAGTAATAGCGAATGAAATCTAATCGAAGAAGATATTATATTAATCTGAATTTATCGCGGTGGGAATTTCTTTCTCAAATGAAAACAATCGAAGTTCCTCCTTTTGTTAACGGAATATATTAAAATTTAATTCCTTAAAAATCATTCGAGTAAATTCTAAGTAAATAAAATATGCAAACTTAATAAACATGAATTTAAAATACACATTGTTCGATCAGTATCAACTTTGAAAATACCGTCTTTTTCAACTGCAGCTGCTATTGACGTTTAAATTGAACTTGTTAATTAATAAAAGTTTATTTTTTACATTTAGCATATGTTGAATGAAAAATACATAAATATAATATTTTAAATATTTCTTGTAAAGTATGTGATTCCACTTTATAGTTCTGGATTCAATTTATTAAAAAGAACAAATCCCATATTGTAAGTATACAGTTTCATATTTACTAAACAATTTGGCCGACAGAATTTTTTTTATTCGTTTTTATTAACAATGCACATATTCTACTATTCAAATTTTGACAACTCTGGACTAAAAAATGTCTCGGTTGTGAATTTGACAATCGATACGCAATGTCATCGTAATCGCGCTTATAAACGTCAAAACAAATAATTCAAGAAATTACTTGCGAAAGGTTCGGTATGAGAATTTTAAATGCGCCGAGACAAGAGCAAGAGAATTTCAAGTCTCGCACAAACAAGTAGTCGATAAATAAAATATTGTAACGACGTTTCAAAATCGAGTCCTTTAAAAGGCAACTTTTCAAGTCAACAAGTGTAACTGGCTGAAAAAATAGTCATCTTCGGTAATAACGAGAAAAATTTCAGGAATTATAAATTCCTTCAACTATAAAGTTTTTTGGAAAGTTCATTCCTTTAATAGGAATGGAAAATTAATGAATCAATTTTGAAAGGCTCTATTTGTTTAATGCATCATTAAACTAAAGTTGCCTAATGTACAATTATTTAAGTAAACAACGAGAGTTTTTATAAATGCAAAGTTACTACAGAAGAATCTCTAAAAAATAGAGCAAGTTATTTAAAAGAAGCTTACAATTGAAGTTAATAGGTAAATGAAGGAAAGCCAATTTCAATGCAATTTATTCAACGAGGATACAATTTTTTTCTCACACCCAATTCCATTGCTTAATCTTTTCCATTTGAAGTAATATGAGTTTAATATATAATCTAAGTAATATTGGAAACTTAATTATATTTAAAGAATCCAGTTGAATTTCGACCTTAAATCGTCGATAATTCGTGGAATAAATGTTATACTTAAGAAATAACGCGTGAAAGAGCATAAAAACTATATTATCAATTACATATTTGAAATAATTTTACATTTTTTTAAAATTATTATCTAATGAGTTGGTTCTTAAATTATATATATATATATATATATAAACGTTTTCGTGACTATTCATTCGCGCAAATATTCTAACTATACAATTATTTTATTTATACTTATATTACGCCCTTTTATACGTTGTATAAATCTTACGCACAATTACAGTATTGTATATTATTTTTAATAACTATTTTTAATTTTTCTTATAACATACTTAGCTCTTATTAAAAGAATATTACTATTAAAAATTAACTAATTGTTACATATTAAATTTATAAGTTAAGTAAAAATGCAATATATAAAAGAAATATCAATACAAGAGGTAGTTATGTAAAGGTAATATAACTAACATAAACATTAATAAAACTCAAAAATGTAAGTGAATAAAAGACAAAATGTGCAAATGAATTATACACAAATTGTATAAAGAATAATGTAGAACAAGTAAATATGTGTACTCTAAAATAATAAAATAATTATGTGAGAGTTAAAATGTAAAAAACAAAAACAATTGTAAAAATAAGTATCTTAAACGGAATAACAACGTAAATATTATTCAATAAATACTACTACTATTAAATTTATACTTTAGAGCTTATTACCTTACTATACAAAAACTATATAGGCATAGTATGCAAGCTGGTATTGAATTAAACACGCAAGTGTTTATACGTAAGCCACAAATAAATATTGAAATATACAAATTAATTATGTAAAGTATCATCGTGCTGATGTAACATATTATTCAATAACCCAACTAACTAACTAACTAACTAGCTAGCTAACTAACTAATTAGCGAACTAACTCAAGAAATAAGATCAAAAACTATAGTATCGTTACTATTCATCGCATAAAACGTAGAAAAACACCATTGAATAATCTAAATTGTTATATACAACTCTACTTTTATCCTTTAAAATTGTAATTAGTTTAGGATAATTTTCTAATGATTTGCTTATAATTATAATATACTCTTATTACATATTACCTATTCATTATTATATGTACCCAAAAATGGGGAAACAGGGGAAAGCTTATAAACATTTTATTCACAGAATTGTTGAAAGTTCAAGAGTTACGATGTAAAATTGACAACTAAAAGGGCAAGGGCGTTGGAGTAGGATTGAATGGGATTTTTATTTTTGAGGTTATGCATCGGCGATTTGGTTTGATAGGCAAGACAAATGTTTTATTGTACTAAAATACATGCTTGTTTTAAAGCTTAATATAATATTGCTTATGCAATATATACGTAGATACACGTACACGCAAAATTTGACACGAGAAATTTTATAGTTCGCTATAGTTAGAGGCACCAAAAGCCAACGCTACTGAAAAGCCTGATTCTGATGTTTGAAAATTTATTTTGAATCTTCTGAGTCAGAGTCGTTGATTGGAAGTCTTGCGAATGTTCGACGTCCGAAGTTTCTGATTGTGAGTCATACATCGAGTAATTCGGGTCCGAACCTTCCGAATGAAGTGTTGTAGATCATTGGTTAGCGTTATTTTGTTCGCAGATGCCTCGGCTGAGGATTGCGAGTCAGCCTGACGGTCCACTTCCATTCCCGACAAGCTGGAGTCCTGTTGGTCCACCAAAGGAACGTCAATTTCAATCTTCAACGGCGAAGAGTCCTGTTGGTCGTTTTGGTTCAACCTGTGTTGTAAAATTTGGTTTGCTAAGTGTTGGAGGTACAGAATGGCCTTCTGTCGTGATTCTGGTCTAAAAGCCCATGGACTGCGCTGCCGTTGGATCATGCCTGTATATTCGTTTATTTTGTCTTTGTTGTTGACCAGGTCCATAATTAATTGTCGATAATTTATTGTTCTTGTGCCGTTCTGACCGGAAAGAGTTGGTCCAAGATTTCGTAATGACCTATAGACTCCATATGCATCGTGATATTAAAAGACGATGCCATTGTGAAACTTTAAGTCTAATTGCGACGGGACAATCAGCGGCGCTTTGCTAAAAATCCATTACGATCGGACTGAATTAGCAAGTGTGTGGCAGGTGCAACCATACTTGAATTGCCGGAAGTTATTATTGTTAGTTACCTGTACTAACTGAATTCGTTCGGGAGGATTCTAATCATTTTTTCTTATAATTTATGATGAAAGTTGACAAATGACGGCAGACCATCAAAAATTACTTGAATTATGTTGCACAAAGTTACTTTAGTTTAAAGATTCATTAAACTAATAAACAATTCAAAATTTTTTTTTTAACTTTCTATTTCTAGTAAAGTAATGAACTTTTCAAAAAACTCTGTATAGTTGAAGGAATTACGATTCTATCATACCTTATCCGCCCATTTTTTCTAACCCACATTTATAATCTTTCCATTCCTACCTTCCGCGTTTTTTTACACAATACTTTATTAAAAAATGCAAATCCTATTTATATTGAAAACAACTAAGATTTTTTTTATTTGATTTTTGTGAGTTGATAAAAATATTAGTTGTCCTAATTTTTTGGATAAATTATTACATATTTAAGTACATACATGTAAGATGAATAAAAGTCTATACATAAAGTTGAATAAAAGTCTATGCATGAAGTTGAATAAAAGTATTTAGATAAACACGAATACAAGTGTATATATATATACATATGACATCGGAATCGGACAAGAGTTTTCCGGCAATTCAAGTATGGTTGCACCTGCCACACACTTGCTAATTCAGTCCGATCGTAATGGATTTTTAGCAAAGCGCCGCTGATTGTCCCGTCGCAATTAGACTTAAAGTTTCACAATGGCATCGTCTTTTAATATCACGATGCATATGGAGTCTATAGGTCATTACGAAATCTTGGACCAACTCTTTCCGGTCAGAACGGCACAAGAACAATAAATTATCGACAATTAATTATGGACCTGGTCAACAACAAAGACAAAATAAACGAATATACAGGCATGATCCAACGGCAGCGCAGTCCATGGGCTTTTAGACCAGAATCACGACAGAAGGCCATTCTGTACCTCCAACACTTAGCAAACCAAATTTTACAACACAGGTTGAACCAAAACGACCAACAGGACTCTTCGCCGTTGAAGATTGAAATTGACGTTCCTTTGGTGGACCAACAGGACTCCAGCTTGTCGGGAATGGAAGTGGACCGTCAGGCTGACTCGCAATCCTCAGCCGAGGCATCTGCGAACAAATAACGCTAACCAATGATCTACAACACTTCATTCGGAAGGTTCGGACCCGAATTACTCGATGTATGACTCACAATCAGAAACTTCGGACGTCGAACATTCGCAAGACTTCCAATCAAACGACTCTGACTCAGAAGCTTCAAAATAAAATTTTCAAACATCAGAATCAGGCTTTTCAGTAGCGTTGGCTTTTGTGCCTCTAACTATAGCGAACTATAAAATTTCTCGTGTCAAATTTTGCGTGTACGTGTATCTAAGTATATTATTGCATAAGCAATATTATATTTAAGCTTTTAAAACAAGCATTTATTTTTATACAATAAAAACATTTGTTCTTTCCTATCAAACCAAATCTCCTATTCATAACCTCAAAAATAAAAAATCCCATTCAATCCTACTCCAACGCCCTGCCTTTTAGTTGTCAATTTTACATCGTAACTCTTGAACTTTCAACAATTTCTTGTGAAATAAAATGTTTATAAGCTTTCCCCTGTTTCCCCATTTTTGGGTACATATAATAATGAATAGGTACATATGTAATAAGAGTATATTATAATTATTAAGCAAATCATTAGAAAATTATCCTAAACTAATTACAATTTTAAAGGATAAAAGTAGAGTTGTATATAACAATTTAGATTATTCAATGGTGTTTTTCTACGTTTTATGCGATGAATAGTAACGATACTATAGTTTTTGATCTTATTTCTTGAGTTAGTTCGCTAATTAGTTAGTTAGCTAGCTAGTTAGTTAGTTAGTTAGTTGGGTTATTGAATAATATGTTACATCAGCACGATGATACTTTACATAATTAATTTGTATATTTCAATATTTATTTGTGGCTTACGTATAAACACTTGCGTGTTTAATTCAATACCAGCTTGCATACTATGCCTATATAGTTTTGTATAGTAAGGTAATAAGCTCTAAAGTATAAATTTAATAGTAGTAGTATTTATTGAATAATATTTACGTTGTATTCCGTTTTAAGATACTATTTTGACAATTGTTTTTGTTTTTACATTTTAACTCTCACATAATTATTGTATTTTTAGAGTACACATATTTACTTGGTCTCATTAATTCTTTATACAATTGTGTGTAATTCATTTGCAACCTTTTGTCTTTATTCACTTACATTTTTGAGTTTTATTAATGTTTAGGTTAGTTATATTACCTTACATACTACCTCTTGTATGATATTCTTTAATAGTTGCATTTTACTTAACTTAATAAAGTTACTATGTAACATAGTTTAGTTAAATTTTTTAATAGTAATATTCTTTTAATAAGAGCTAAGTATGTTATAAGAAAAATTAAAAATAGTTATTAAAATAATATACAATACTGTAATTGTGCGTAAGATTATACAACGTATAAAAGGGCGTAATATAAGTATAAATAAAATAATTGTATAGTTAGAATATTTGCGCGAATGAATAGTCACGAAAACGTTTATATATATATATATATATATAATTTAAGAACCAACTCATTAGATAATAATTTTAAAAAAATGTAAAATTATTTCAAATATGTAATTGATAATATAGTTTTTATGCTCTTTCACGCGTTATTTCTTAAGTATAACATTTATTCCACGAATTATCGACGATTTAAGGTCGAAATTCAACTGGATTCTTTAAATATAATTAAGTTTCCAATATTACTTAGATTATATATTAAACTCATATTACTTCAAATGGAAAAGATTAAGCAATGGAATTGGGTGTGAGAAAAAAATTGTATCCTCGTTGAATAAATTGCATTGAAATTGGCTTTCCTTCATTTACCTATTAACTTCAATTGTAAGCTTCTTTTAAATAACTTGCTCTATTTTTTAGAGATTCTTCTGTAGTAACTTTGCATTTATAAAAACTCTCGTTGTTTACTTAAATAATTGTACATTAGGCAACTTTAGTTTAATGATGCATTAAACAAATAGAGCCTTTCAAAATTGATTCATTAATTTTCCATTCCTATTAAAGGAATGAACTTTCCAAAAAACTTTATAGTTGAAGGAATTTATAATTCCTGAAATTTTTCTCGTTATTACCGAAGATGACTATTTTTTCAGCCAGTTACACTTGTTGACTTGAAAGTTGCCTTTAAAGGACCTCGATTTGAAACGTCGTTACAATATTTTATTTATCGACTACTTGTTTGTGCGAGACTTGAAATTCTCTTGCTCTTGTCTCGGCGCATTTAAAATTCTCATACCGAACCTTTCGCAAGTAATTTCTTGAATTATTTGTTTTGACGTTTATAAGCGCGATTACGATGACATTGCGTATCGATTGTCAAATTCACAACCGAGACATTTTTTTAGTCCAGACTTGTCAATTAAACGATAGTTTTGAAGACACTTACGCACAGTCTTTAATTCAATCGTAGAACTTTTTAATCGAAAAAAGGTCCACTGGCATCAGCATCTACTGTCCATCGTATACTGCATCGAAGTTGTCTAGGTTGTGCTTGCAAGACTAGCGCGATAAATTTTATTTCTCCAAACTCTGTTTGCCCATAAAGCGACTTTTCATTAAGCAAAGTGGCGCGACCGTTATTTTTATCCGAGCGAAAATCTTGAAATTGGCGAAACACACCTCGTTCGATGTTAGTTATCGGGCCTCGTGTCCATTGCGGACGCGGAAGGAAGCGGTTCGTGCTTGCGAGCTTTTCTTTTTCCGTTGAAATGGGTCGTAGATTCTTCGCGTCATTAGGGCTCGGGGCTTCGGCATCGGCATCGTATCACTCCTCGGAAGTGCAATTAAGCAGATTCTCCGCCTCTTCCTCGTTCGCTCCTCGTGTAGGTCTGCGCGATCGTGCGAGCCTCGGTAACGGCGCACCGTTAACTGGGCGCGGGCCGCTCGGCTTTTTCGGCCGATCATGGAAAAGTGCCGCCCCCGCGACGTGGATCCCCGGCGACTGATTTATCGCGCCGGGCTGATTTATGCGCTCATAGCGGCGATTTTCATTGTTACCGTCTTATTCCGCCAGGCCGCGCGTTTCCCCGTTCCTTTCCCACTGATTTTATCGGCCCCGTGTCTCGTACGCGCGCGCAGCCTTTTTACTCGCAGAGCAGCGCCACGACCAATCCCTCGCATGATTTATATTGGATACGAAATCTTTCAATTGCTCGCTTTTTGCGATTACCTGACGTTCCCTTTGGCCGGCATTGCGAGCGTCTGAGCTCGCGAGAAACGACTCGCGACTGCTCGCATGTGCATAACCTGACTTTTCATTGTTCGCCGCTAAGATCGAGCACTTTGATGCAATTTTACACCTGCACGAGTAAGAGAAGACAAAGGGAATTTATAATTATCTTACGCTCGCTCTGAGCCAATGGCCATGCATCGATGGGAAAGTTGCAACTAGGAGTGAAGCCGACGAAATTTTATTTTATCCATGGTATTGTGCAACAACACTCGAGTTTTCGGTACTAAATTGAAATAATGCGTTTGTCATTTGTATTATTTCAACTTTCATCGATACTCGCGTGGGGGATTAGAGAAAACTGGCTGTCGGTAATTTATACAAAATATTTAATTGTTACATTTAAATATCCAATTGTATCCAATTCAACAACTTTAACACTAACGCAATAATGTTCAGTGATTTTCAGCTTCTGTATTTTGAAGAGCCGTATGAAAAATATGAAAATACTATTGCATACGGTCTTTGAATAATATCGCGTGCGATGATTTTACAACAACTTGATGAAACGTAATGCAGCTTAACTTTACAGATTACCCTATAAAATCTGCTGTGTTGAATACGAAGATTCTCTGTCAGTCTATTAAAAATCCGTGTGTTCTCAGACTAATTCGATTCAACGTCTCACGTGCCCTTGAAACTCTAAGTCAGGTAGTTAGAGAAACTTTAATCGAGAAAAATACGTTGAAACTTTTATGTATTGAACAAATTATCGTACATCGCGTTTCGATCGAAGGCTTCTAATAGCTTTTCACATGTTTTAAAACCGGTTACAACTTAGATTTCTTTACGATTACGGCTTTTTCTTTGAAGAAGTTATTAGAAAATGCAAGACGAAAAATGCTTAATTTTTCGATTCGTCGCATTGGAAAAACATCTTAATCGACAAAAACTCTCACTTTGTCGTCGCATATCGAGAATCCCCATAATAGTCCAAATATATCAGAGCTCGATTTCACGCAATATTTGTTATAGTACACACCGATCGTTGAAATAAATTTACTACAGGAGCTTCCTTTTTTAAATTACTAATTTTCAAATTTAACATCGTGTTATTTATCTCGTTACTTTTATTCTAAAACTTATTAAATAATCTTGACGCGTATAGCTGGTTTTTTGCCGAAAATCGATTAGGTTGAGAGCGATTCAGGGATCTCAAAGTAGGAAATTGACTTCAAGACTTTAAGTTGCTGTCCACCACAGACTTTATCAGTTTGATTATTATTAAAAAGCGTGGCAAACAATTCAAGCGAATCATCTAAGAAGCTCTGCCCGCCGCAAGTAAAAAAACCACGCGACTTCTTGTAAAAGTAAGCGAAGCGACTGCGAAACCAAAGCTCCTGTGCGCTCGTCCGCTGCTCGGATCACCGAGTACAGCTTCTTCCAATTAAAGCAGACGCAGCGGCGTTCGCAATCGACTCCGGAGGATCGGGGCCCACTGGCCGCGGTAGGTACGTCCCTGAGTCGAGCACGACCGGGGAGAAATAGACGGTGTGTCGCAGCCTCGGTCCATCTCCCCCATTCCCGCTCGACTGTCCCCGACTGCGACTGCGGCGGATTCACGAGCGAGTCGCTCCCGAACCTCTCGAGTCACCCAAACGCGCTCCGATCTCGTGAGGCCGCAGTAACTCCTCGCGAACCGCGCGATTCGATCGTGAGTCGTGACACATTTTTCCCCCGCCGGCCGGGGTCCGTATTTTGCTGCTGCTCGGCTCGATAAATACCTCGGGGGCCCAGACGAAAATCCACTGGAGCCCGTCGGGAGGAGACACTTTAAAGTCCTGGCGCGGCTGTTGTTTGTCGGCCACGTCCACCGGCCATCGAGGTGGTGGCAGGCAATAGAGCGATGAATCGGATCGGCGCGGCTCCGATTTGGCTCGAGGCATCGTCGGTGCATGGCTTTCTCGCGCTAACCGGTAGCGTTGGCGCGTCGAGCCGTCGATTTTGAATTTCGCACAATCGGCCCGAGAGAGATGCAGAGTGCGTGTGGTCGAGCCCTTGCCTTCCTCGAGCGCTCGAGCAAATCGAGGCACGATAATCGACGCAAATCGTTGCTCCTCGAATGCGTTGTCCAGGTGAACAGCCTCGGACCGGTTGACTAACTACTCGGGGCGCAGACGGACCGACTAACCCTGGGCTCTCTGTTTGTGTGTTGATGCAGGCCGAGTCAGCAGTGCCGAGGCCGAGCGAACCCGCAAAGACGGCGCAGAAGAAGAGCGGCAAGATGGCGAGTACGGGCGAGGTGTGGGTGCAGTGGTTCACGTGCTGCCTGACCCAGCAGCGGCCTGGGGCGCGCAGCAAGCGTCAGAGGCCCCAGCAGAGGCTCAGGATAGACCGGAGCATGATCGGCGCCCCGACGAACTTCCAGCACACCGGGCACATCGGCACCGGGGACCTCGACATGGCGAGTGCGCACCTCAACGCGATCCAGAACCAGATGCAGGGCAAGGGCGGCTACGAGGCTTCGTTCGGTGTCAAGGTAGGCACTTGATCATCGCAAGCTCGGCCTTGCGATCCATTTATTAATGCTATTGTTGTTATCGCTATTATCGTTGTAAGCGTCGGTGCGGGCGCAATCCAGTATCTGTTGCCGCGTGAAATATCGCAGCGATGCTCGTAACTCACGCGTGTGCCGTTTGTTTTCTTCTTTTATCCTTTTATCCGTGCGTCGAATTCGTTTTCAAGGCCCGACAATTCCGCAACATTGTTAATGGTGTTGTACGAAATGGCACAACTTTCTAGGCTAGCAAATTGTACCGGAGAAAATTGTGGAGCAAAACAGGGAATTAGAAAAACTCGAGTTTCCTGTTTAAACTCGAAAATTGTATTAGATGGGCTGTTGAAAATTAAAATAATAATGCAGCGTCGCTTGGGAAAGTTGTAAATATTGAAAGGACCCGATAATACGCGCATTTTACTACATAATGCACGGGTTTTTTCACACTTTATTTTCTGAAAAATGACTGGCTTGCTCTACTAATATTCCGCTCTTAATATTCAATGGAATAGGCGAATCGCGCACTCGTAATGGACGCGGAGCCGCTAAATAACATGTACTTTAAGCAAAGTATACCTATTATTTCTGGCAGCGCCTGCCTCCTCTTCGAGGACAAACCTCCGATGTGTTAATGACGTAACTACTATACTACGTATCTCCCCGTGCATATGCATCCCAATTTATTGCATTTAAAGCGGCTTTCACCGGGCTTAGTTATAAATTTAATCCAAACTACCATAAGAAAGTACAGTAAAGTCATTACAACATTATTGCGTCGGAAATTTCCGTCTCTCGTGCGCGTTTGCGCAAACCCGAGGTCTCGGTGCGAAATTAAACTCACTCCTGTACAATGTCACGGCGAACTTTACGATTTTGTCGAGATACCATTAGATGCATCGGATTGCAGTAGCGGCGGTGTTTTAAGGATAAAAAGGATCGACAACTGTGCGTAGAGACTTTTATCGGGAACTATGGATTTTCGCCAGCGGAAACCAGTGGATTGGCAGCAACGATAATTCAATTACAGACAATTTTCGGAAAGCCGATTTATAGAAATTAGGTAATGCGATCGAAGCGTTTCAGGGCAACGCATTGCTTTTCGAGCCGCAGCTGACCGTGTAATACCGAACGTTACTCAACGCTTTGATTCTGCAACAATAAATTAAAATTACTCCAAATCAAGAGCTTGTCTCTTCGAAGTGCAACGCAAAAGCCTAAGAGCTACGTTACGGTGTGTTGCAAAAGTCGACCGTAATGTATAATCACGGATGCTCGACAATCTAGGAATATGCAATCTGCTCATAAATACAGTTCTCTTTCTCTCTCATTACGATAACGAGACCGAAAGCGTTTTGAAATTACGAAAACATAAGTGATAACCAGTAGCCAGTAGCAGCAGTTAATTGGTGCGCAAAATATTCTGGAACCAGCGGCTCGTTATTAGTTGAAATGTTCTTTTAAATTAATAGGTGCAAGAAGTTGCTTACACGCGAACGGCGGAAAAGCCGCTTATACACGGCATCGCCGATTGTTAATTTCGATTTACTATAACGTCGATGAATCGGAAAGAGTAGTCGGTAAAGTGCTTTAGTGTTTAAAATGTCGAGGTAAAAATCAAGATGAAATCGTTCCATTTCAGCGAAACGTTGTGAACCTTTTAAGGTCACTGTCGTATAAATGAACGGGGCACGATGTTACTGCAGTTGAATCCGACGCTTCTAATTTCTCGCACACAGAGACACAGCAGCGCGCGATGCATTCAAATTGACGTTCAAGTTGCGTTTTACCGATTTTTACCGCTTTGTCATTGATCGCTGATGACGCCCGTGACTTTTCGCGCTAGGAGCGCCGATATTCCAATGCTCGACCCGAGGCAATTATTCGACAAATGGCATTAACGCTAAATTTTGCATCTGTATCTTTAGCCTAGATGCACGCTTCGGTATATTTTATCCACCTGTCGGAGCGGTTGCAACAGTGTCGGGCGTTTGCACATTGCACACTGCGCGCGTTGCACATCGGCAGAGTTTCAGCGTCGATCGTTCTTACAAAATGAAACGCGTGCAGTAAAAGGGCAAAGAGAAAAGAGGCGGAGAGGAGGCCTTGCATTAGTCGAGCCGAAGCGAACCTGTCGCCGCGGGCGCCATTTAAATATAAAGATCGCGACTGCGGTGTCTATTTTCGGAAAAGCGAGTTTCCCGATGCGGGAAGCCGAGCCACCACCGCAGTACTTACGCAGTCTCCGTCGCAATGTGGCCCAGCGTACCACGAAAATCGATCCCTTTTCCCCGAGGCTGCCCGACGGCATCTCGGCTTTCTCCCACCAGCTTTTTCCGGTGCAGTTCGACTCCTTCTCATCGATCTGCTCTCAGGCCTTTTTCATCCTGCGTCGTATCCACGCACCCGCCCACGCCGCCAACTGGATGCCGTTACGAGATCTACATTCGGGAACTTCGCACAAATACTCCGTTCGACGTGAATTTTTTATTTGCGCTCGGGGTTACCGACTGCTGCGGCTCCCATTTGTTTTCGGGTCGCGTCGCTGGCTGAGAACTCGACAATCGCTCGGAAAACCATTTGCTGAAACGATTGCACTTTTTTTAAAAGTGGAAAATTTGCTAGATTTTTCGTTAATTGGTTGTTAAAAGACGACGCGGCGCTGATGCGGTTTGCCTCGCCGCTGCTGCTGCTGCTGCTTCTTGTCGTGATTCATTGAAAATAAAACCAATTTATTTTTCACTTGTACGGTAATCCGCTTAAAATTCGCCTTTGAAAACGGTATATTCAATTTTTCGAGCGCGTGCGTAAAGTTATTAGTCAATCTAGTTAGATGTCACATCGATTCATTTTTTTGCACACACCTTAAGTAGACCGAATCCGTCATTTTTAAAGATGAGCTCCAAAGACGATTTTTATCTTCGACATACGCGTCTTGATATCTTTTGATGATTTTTTAATCCACGGTTTACAGTTTGATTACCATCGTTGATAAGCTTCCCTTTTTATTTCTTCAATGCCTTAAATTTTGCGATCAACGTCGACGATCGAATTCATCGAAGAACTGAAAATATACAAACTTAAGTTTGTTTGCATTCAATGTAAAATACGAAACGCTTGAAAACTAAAATACACACGCAGCAATACTTTCTAATATCTGCGTATAATAAAATTTGATAATTTATAATTTATAAAGTATGATTTACAAATAATAATTTAGAATGGGAAACAAATTGCGTAAAGTGAAATTTGTTTTAGCAATATATTTACAAATAAGTTTCGTTAGTTTCAACTGTATTAATACTAATGCTATTATTAATTGAAGTCTTCGATTAAATTTTACTAAGTGTACGTAAATTCAAAGCCTAGAAATCAGGTGCTCAATGATATCGAAACATATTGAAAGACTAAAAAATAATATAGAATAGAAAATATAATATACGCAGGAATAAAGTTACAAATTGGTGCGTTTTTAATTTTTATATCGTATTTCAAAAATGGAAATGAAAATTTTATTATATTAAAATCAGTGAGAATACCACTCGGTTGGTTTAGCGACTTTTCTCTTTTTAAAAGGGATAATAATTCATGGCCAGTTTCTTTTTATATTGTAGAATATTGATACTTGAAAGGCTTGAGAAAGTGATCACTAAATGTCTTCTGCGTTTCACTTTAAAATGGTAATTCAGTTACTGGGTCTTAGTGTCAACAGCGTATCATGAAATTTCCAGTATCATCATCTTTAAACGTGTATCGATGATTGGTAGAATATCTTGTTTATGCGTGATTATCGATTTTTTAAAAATTATCCAGTTCAATATTCCTGAACTTACGGTTGAATAAGTAAATGTTTATATTTATTTCTGTTCAATGGCACGAATTGAAACGTAATAAGATAATGAAATAAATTGCTTTTAGAAGTAAATTAATTGTACTTGAAAATAACAGAACTGCGTGGATGGTAATGGAAAAAGGCTGATAGGAGTGGATTCTACTTTTTGATTGTAAAGTAAAGAACTAAAAGTTAAAAATCGCACAAATGCCACAAGATTAAGATAAACTTTTTCACGTATTAAATTATTGAGACGTCGATTAACGTGTCCAATGAGAAATTTATAAGAGTACATTCAAGACGAAAATCGTCTCCCTACTTGTTATCGTGTCCCTTTTTCAAAACAGTCGCGGGTATCGATTAAAGCAGAGCCGAGATAAAAATAATTTAAGGAAGGCTGCGCCGTAATTCTTTAAATTCGTATTTATGTGCAAATCGGCCGGACAGTAATCCCAAAACATTATCCAAAGTACAAAATATTGCAAGCATTCGCATAATGGAGAGATAAAGACGACAGTTATATTTGTAGTCAGTGGCTAAAGACAGGAAGAGTAAGTTTGGCTCGCGCCCACACGGCCACTGGCTTAAGAGCTAAGGCGAAGACATTCGCCAAGTGAACAACTTGATTTTCGTGTCGTTATCGCCGTCTTGCAGGAGATTCGTCAGCTATTTGCTCAGAGAATACGTTACTGCAACAATGGCAAGGAACGACGATTGCCCGAGTTGCCGCTGCCGAATGCAGTCCAGAAATGCAATAAATGGTCTCGCGTTCGGCTACTATTAATTCATCTTCTTCGTGCACAGCGAAGAAAGCCAGGGTTCCAGATTTAATCTCCGATCGAAGCCAAGTGCGGATGATACTAGCGTCGGTTACGAAGTAAAAAGTTACCATCTGAAATTGATGGAAACTGCCGAGAAGCTCGCGATCGCCAGGAAAGCGCGAGGCTCTTGGAAGCTCAGAGCGGCGCCAGCTCTTAATAATTCCGAGTTTCTAGGAAATGCAGGTCGCCCCTAGTGCGACACAAGGCCAGGGGGGCATTACCTCGGCGCCGCTATTTTCAATTCATAACGAATTCACGAAGTGCAGCAGAGAGCGCGAGTGCCAAGTAGTGCATCGAGTGTAGCCGTCGCGTTAAAGTTTGATCGTCGCTATCTATGGGGTGGCGCGGCCAAATCCTAAAGCACAACGCGTCGCGCCCGGGGAGTCGACCCAATTTCTCGGGAGGCGCCTTTCTGGCTCGAGGATGTCGCTCGCCGCCTCCGGAGCGCTGGTTCCCGCGAGGACGACGCGCGACTAATAGTCAATCGAGCTCTAGGTCTAAACTTCCACGTGCGTTCCGCTCCTTTTCCTCGTCGCGGCGCTCGAATTTACCGCTCCTGACATCAGCCGGATGATCGGGGGGCCTTTCGTTGATTATTACTCGTGTTTCGAGTGATTGAAATGCAAATCGACGCCAAAGAGCGCTGAATTAAATTAAAAAGGCTCCTCTCGATGGCAATTCAAACGTCCTCTGGTTATAATGTTTGTAATACTTGCGTTTGATTTGCAAGCAAAGCATCTGCGGCGCGAATATAAATTAATTCATTAAGCGTTCGTCTCGCTCCGCTGCTAAAACTTAGCAACGATAAATTACAAATTTCTTATATAAATTATCGATTATCATCTTTAGCGGAAAATTTTTACACGATTGTCAATTGATTCGTTGGGTATTTTCAATTATTAGCGTTTCTTTCAATATTGTCGAATTCCATAATCGTCTATTCGAAAGCTAATCGGTGAAGTTGTTAGACTCCGGGAATAAGAGTTTGTCACTTTAATAATTCATCCACTAATTTGTCAACTATAAAACGGGAATGAGACATAAGAAAAATTGATATTTATATTCGGATAGATTTTCCATTGAATTGTAAACGCGAAAAATAAAAATTCTCGGCTTAAAAGAATGCGCGCTTGCTATATCATTTTCAATTTTCTATATTCTCAGTGACACTCGTCGTAACTTTCAACCTCTAGTCACGTTAATGCGTCTGCTCAAGACATTTTATTCGCGCGAATATAATATTTGTTATTCGATAATAAACATTGAGCCGAGGATAAACTTAAATTTAGGTGTGTTAATTTGTCAGTCGATGTAGATTTTTTGCCTAATAACTTTGCAGCCGTTTTGTTAAATCAACGTGAAAACTAAGCGATTGTCGATAATTTTTTACCGCTTTATCCGAATAACAAATAAAGTTTTCTCGGTAGCTCGTAGTTATAGGACGAGCATAAAATTTATTTCCATTGCTATTGTTCTTGCTTTGTATTAACTCGACATCTACGCGATGAGACATGTAATCTTTATTATACTCGTAAAACACGTTTACAAATGGAAGACACGAAAGTGGATAAAATAATAAAGTATTGGTGTCTGGTATTAATTGTCGATCTCTCAAAGGATTTTGACTTTGTCGATTCATCGTGAATTTTCACGAATTTACAGTGTAAACTTAAAAATCGCAAGTAAAATAGATTTTATTAATTGTCATAAAAGAAACGATTATTTCGATCGATAAATTAATATCGATATAATTAATAATTCATACGATTACAATATTGAACTTTGTATTAATTAAGGGTTGAATACATTTAAGTAATTGCCGCGAGGAATAATAAAGCTGTTAAAATTAATTATAAAGGTGAACTATCAATCATGAATAAGTAGTAGCTGTAGGTTATTTAATTTGATTCAACGGAATTAACTGCTGGTACTTGTCGATGTTTCGATAGTACAAGATATACTTTTCTCTTTGGGACTAATGCACGAATCAAGTGCACAGTTTTATAGATTTAGAAAGTAAAACTGTTCCAAGTTCGTGTGTCATTAGTAATTCGAGAATTAATAATTCACTTTTTACTAATAGATAAAGAGCGTTTTCAGCGATGTAGTAATGTTTCGGAATTAGAAATTGTTTGCAGAAAAAGAAAAATTAAAAATTCATCGACATTGATCTTATTTTTTAGCGAGTAATGCGCTCGAAGTAAGAAAAGCCGCGCGCCTCTCGCTTATAAATTACAGTTTAACTGTGCGGGATTATAAAAATTGAAAATTCAGCCGCCATTAGAGAAAGTGGCGGATCCAAATAAAAGTGCGAGCCGTATTTTACGTCCTGAAAGATTATTGACATTTAAACGCATTATTGGCGAGTATACGGTGGCCCCCCCCCTTTGATATTAAAAAATTTAAAGCGGCCCACCATTCATTAAAGCCGTATTTTCAACTGGCAATGCGTGCAGCAGCAGCAGCAGCTCGTCTTGGAGGCGAGGCGTCGGAATTATGGCAATAAGAGGCGCGCTCTTACGAAACCAACAACAACGAGAGACCGATGATCGGCGGATAACAGGTTGCCTTAATGGCACGGGAGGAAACGCGCGCGTAATTCCGGAAGATTTTGGAGCCCGGGTCAAGGGGAAGGGGGCGAGAGCTGCAGTCTCTCGAAGGCGTGTGCGGCTTACGCTAATCCGGCCCCCTTCTCCCTGTCTTCGTACCTCGCGGGCGATAGAACCGAGTCCCCGTTTTTGTTAGAAACTCCTGCTTCCTTTTGCATTAATGCCAAGGAGGTGCGCGCTCATTAATTTATACGCCGCACTCCTCCGGACGTGCACACGATCTTAATGTATATGCATGCCCCGCGTGTTTCAAGGCCACGAGCGCCGGCGCAGCGTGAAAAACGCGCCGCCGCCGCCGCGTACGTCGTGGGCGCCGGATTTCTCTTTCTTTTTCATCGGTGCGCACCGCCGCGTTTGCCTCTTGACCGGGGGAAGCCTCGGCAGCCGATCTCCCTGCGCCTCCTCACTCACACGCTCGTTTACTTTATTTACCGATTTTTCTCCCCCTGGCTCTGTAAACTGCGCTTTATCAAGCCGAGCGAAACGTGGCTCCTCCTCTCAACCCGCGATCTCCGCTATTTACGAGCCTCTGCGCGCTTGATAATTGCTCGATCATAACTTTAAAAACTGCCGATCTTCCGAGCTGTTGTTTGGTTGTTATGGGCTCGCGGAGCAATTAGAAAATGTACAATTCACAAATTGGGCATTCGGGAAAAAATTGCATAATGATGACCGCGGCTAAATCAACATTATGGAATACACGTAATTAATTTATTTTTGCAAACATTCGCGAGAGTCGTAATTTACGAGAGAGAAAAGCATTTAAATGCAAAATGTACGGAGTAGAGAAAACACTTCTTTCTTACCCGTGTGTCTGTTTCTTTCAACTATTATCTCAATATAAATTAGCGAGTAGAGTGCCGCAGCAGCATTTATTTGATAAAATTATGATTTACTCGACGAAGAGAATTATCGCAACATTTGTTACAATAAATTATGTTTTACAATTCACGCGTGTAAAACAATTTAACGAGCGAAACTTTTAGATGGCGGCTTTAATTAAAAGGCTGGTACTTTTACAAGCTAGGTGTCGTATCCGATTTCATCTAGCGATGACGTGTACGGGTCAGTCGATGCAAAGCGTTTTATCGCCGCTACACGGTATAGGTAACGCGAAATTTTTCCTTCTCCTTTTTGCCTGCGTTAAAGATCAAATATTTCACTGGGGGCAATACAACTAGCGCATAAAGTCTCATGCAGCAATAAACAAATTTATTATGACAAACTGACTTTTTTAAGTATCTTCAATGTTATACTATTTTACATAACGATCGTAAACGTTGTCTTTACGAGTTCTCAACGGCCGCAATCTTGACTATGAATTTCTGTCAAGTGACGCGAATGTCGTTAAAATTACTTTTTGCAAAATACTGTTCTACTACTGCATAATGTGCCGTGATGCGCGTCTAGTGGTTTTACAATATTGTAAAAATACTTTTATTCAGCGTTTAAGTTGTAGGTGAAAACGCGCACGCGCATATAAATATATACGTAAATATGCAGATTTATTTTTCAATTTGACTCTTACTGTTAGTTTAATACTAAAACGCCCTTTTTCAGTTACTATCCAAGCAAAAAATTTTTCGCATACCGGTTCTTCGAGGTGATTACTCGAAGCTGTCATAGCGAAACTTACTACACCAACACTAATAACGCAGATACGATTTGAATAAATTTCCAGTTCAATCAAACGTACTGTTTATGGTTTTTACGAAGTATCTTCTTTCCCGTGCGATGACAATTTTTATTGCAACTTGTTAGAATATTTTTTAGATATTTTAGATTATATACTTTTGACGTTTAATCTGCGTTAGAAGCGTGAAAAGTGTACAGGATTTTAAATCATCGTATGTTATAAACAATTGGGCGACAATTGGCTGTTGCATTACGACTTATTAAAATATTTTCTAAATACGAAAAGCATCTTATTAAGCAAAGCAATGCTTAATTTTGTAATTGCAAATGAATGCGCGTCTTGTTAATTTTCGAGTTCAAAATATGTTTTAATCTTTGCGCAAAAATTGCATCTCAAAAACCGGAATCTGATTCTCCAGCTTATAAAGCGAATATGTTTCATTCGACGAAACGTACTTAAATAGTTTAATGCTTTTATTAAAATTTGATAAAAACTTAATACGAGCTTCATTGGTTACAAGGAAGATAAAAGAAACTTAGTAATAGTTGTCGAATACGAATTTATTTCTATTGTTTTGCAGAGCCAAGTTTGTTCAACAATTAAGATAACCTTTTGCTGCTCTACACACGCGTACAATTGTAGTTGCGTACCTTGTTTACTATGTTCTTTTAAGGATTTAGAAACGAGGTGTAAGCGTCGAACGAGTTACTTAATAAGTACAAATGCTCTTTCGTTGAAATTCTCTTATGCGGAGCATTTAGAGGTATTTGACTTATTTTGATAATGTTGGCGTTGGTCTCGCATTTTCTCCTCCAACATTGTTTTATTAGTCGGATTTAACAAGATATTTTATCAAGACAGAGTAAATAAAAAGCATGAATAAAAATTCAATTAAAATTGATATAAAAAAGAAGTTTGCGTTAAACTTTAGTTTAGTTACATAGACTGTAATACAAATATCGAGGTGCAAATCAATACATAAACGTACGTATGTATTATGCGAGAGGAGTTGAGTTCGGACGTCTCAATTACGTAATTTCCTCGATGAAGATTCGAAAACTCCTCCGAATTTTAGGAGCCTTTTCGCCTTTATTTATACCAACTCTACGCGAATGCTCTTTTGGCTTGTATTCGCCATCTATCGTTGCGAAGTGTAACACGAGTAAGTGCGAATGCGGGCGAGTGCGTAACCGCTACGCCTCGATATAACCAAAATAATAAGCAAATCAAGTGCCGAATGCTCGGGAGCAATGTATCAACAGTGTTTACTATTTTTGAAGCTAATACACGCAAAGACATTTATTTATTTTAATGCAAGTCGAGAGTCCAAGTGAGTTAATGGGGAGTATGCAAATGCCCTTTACCCGGATGCAACTAATCTTGCAACCAATCCTATTAAATTCTCAAATGCAAACTGAATCCCTTCCGTTGCTGCTCGAAAAGATTTATTAAAAGTCAATGTCATTAGGGCGACTCGCGTCATGAGCGTATATCACAATTTTACAACTGAATAATGCATACAAATGTCGAGTGTTGTTGCACCGATCGAGCGAGTTACGATCTGAGTAACTCGCCGAGTGATACATATCCGGAGCAGCGGTCGAAGGTCAGCGAGTGTCGCCTCGATTCGTCGCTCGCTGGCTCTCGTAACTCCGTCGGAACAAGTTCATCTTCCTCGTCGGCTCCTTTGAGGACCGTAAAACAAGCCCATAATAGGCGTCGGTCAGTGCCGGCGTCGCGATGCTTCCCGCGAAACGTTTTATCTCGTCTCTAATTTCACGGCGGAACTGACTGACGCTAACGGCGAAGGTGTTCAGCGAACGCGAGCCCTCGCCGTTATCGCTTTACGATGACGAACTGATTGAAGGGGTGGAGACGACGCGCTCCCGGCGACTCCTGGGGGGATCCTCGACGGCTCTCGAAGGTAGTGTCGGCAATATTGAAATTATAAAGCCAATTCCAGCCGTCCTAAACATCTCGGGGAAGAATTCTTCTTGGGCCCTTTTTCTCCTAAAGAGCCAGCAGTTTAGGGCCCGGACAGCTTATCAATGATTGCCGTAGTGGCTGGGCAATCATTACCAGTCCTTTTCTTCCCTACGTAACCCTTTCTTTGGCTCAATTTCGAACTATTTTCGGGTGTCATTTAAAGGCATTTATAGACGTTTAAATGCTAATGAGTGGACGCTTGTTGCAACAAAAGGAGTACGCGATGCCCATTATTAATTTGTTATATTATTATATAGAAAATTAATTTATTAAAACTAAGTCGAATAATAAGCAAAATTTTGTTGGTGCAAACTTCTTTTACATCTAAAAAGGAGAGTAAAATAGAGTACGAAAGCCTGATAATTTAAATAAACTGTTAAAATTAATTTGAAATAATTTGACGCCTCCAATTTAAAATTTACAAAAACGTGCTTAAGAAAGTTGGCAACACGAGTTTTTACGTATCGAAGAAATTTTGTAGTTGAAAGCTAATCTTTGGTATTATATTCTCAACGAGTAATAATCTTAAATTAGGTAGTACGAGGAAACTCTTTTGAAAGTATAATGATTCTTCTTTCGGGAAAAGAATTTTTCTTTTTTCGAGAGAAATAATGTTCTACTTATGTCTGTTACTCGTGCAATAAAAAGATTGTTTCTCTCGGTACATGATAAAATAGATCATACATTATCTCTTCCTACGTTCTCCAAGTCACTGAAAAATAAAATTATATTGAAATAAATGCAACGAACAAAAGATTGTACAACAATTTTAACGCGTTAAATGTCGGAGTAGCGTTCAACCGTCTAAATTTACACGTGCGTTTATTTATTTATAAATTTTTTTAAAATATAGTAAAATCAATACGACAGTTGTACTTGAAAAATAAATTTTTCCTGCTCCCAAAACAAATTCGAAATACAACGATAAAAGATTGGGTTGAAACTTGGGGTCGCGCTCGTTATTCGTCGTCAATCATAAAATAATGTTCTCTTCCGCGAAGTAGCAATTGTTTTTAATACCGACAGATACCGATAGCGCGGGTGTCGTTTTAAAAAACAAGAAAATCTGCGCAAAAGAAGTTTGAGGGACCCGAGCCGCCGCCGCCGCCGCCCCTGAATTTGGAATAAATTTCTAAGGCAGAATTTGCAGTCCAATTGACTAGTGCGTACCGAACCACAATGTCTTCTGAGAAAACGTGTCTAAAGCAGCGTGAGAGGTGAAATATTTACGGGTAATTGTGTGCAGAGCCGTGCCTTAACGGAGGACCTTGAAATGTAGAACAATTAGGCTCGTGCGAAAGGTCACACAGAGAGCGCGATCTTGCACCGACTGCGAGTTCATGGTTGGTGAGAAAACTCGTGCTTCGTGCCCTCGGATTAGCGCCTCTTTCATCCTCGTCTTTTGTTTCCCCGTTCCTCCTCGTTTTTTCGCTCTGCCCACGCTCTTTCCACGCTCTTTCGACGCAAGTGGAGCAGATCGGCTTTAAAAATAGAGAGCCCGTCAACAACGATATTTTATTGGCCTCTTAGGGCGTACCATACACGCGGATTCTAATTTTAACCGGCGGCTTTAAGCGCTTTATGACAGCCTCCGGATCATTATCATAAACGAATTTTAGAGCTACGAGTTATCAGTTACAAGCGAGAATTATCGAGGCGCGACGAATGCCGTTGTAGTCGCGATTATGAAAAAGCCCAGTCCGGCGATCGATGTATCGCCGATTTTTATTTAAAATAGAGGAGGTACGAAAAACGGATACTCGAAGAGCTCGACTTTAAAAAGGCGATCGGAACAAACAGTCGGGACGCGCGAATGCGCGATTTCGCTTATAAATTGCGCCTCAACACTTCATTAACCGGACGACCAATTGTGGAGTGATAAAGATAAGAGGGAAATAAATGCCCGACCGCCGACTCTGTCTTTCAATTTTCGCACGCGCGTGCGCCGAGCGCCAATCGCGAGATATCTTGATTCGTGCACGAGATTTTAATAAAACGAAACTGCGAGCTTAATGTAATTCTTATTCGTCGTGGCAGAACCGTTAGATCGTCCGAGTTCGTTCACTTTGGATTTTGTTTGCCGCGCGAATCTCGAGGGACTCGACATGCCAAACAGTGTATCGGGGCATCGTCACGTAAGTGGGCCAGCCGAGCTGATTTCAATCGCGGCTCATATTTAAGTACCCGAGCGAGTGCTCTAAATTTAGGGAAACAGCTGCTGTCAGCCGTGTACCTTTGCAAAACAAATTTTACCCCCCTCGGCCCCCACCCCCACCCTCTTACGGCCGTTCCTTTCCGACTCGTTTATTCGCGAAAGCATAAATTTTATTTCGCTCCTAGGCTGCAGTCGGAAATCGACCTTTCAATCTTTTACCAATTACCGGTCGCTCGGTTACCATTTTAACTCGAACCAATGCCGCGGAATTCGGAATTGGACGCCCTTGTTGAGTGGAACGGTAAATCGGTGCAGATCTTAGCGCGTGGATAAATCTTTGCCCGCATTCGGCAAGCCGAATTTTCACGAAACTGACTTTTCCTCCAGTCCGGACTTTGATTGGACTCTTCCGTTGCGGGTGACCGTAGCAGTTTCGTCATCCTCGAGGGCGAGACAGCCACGTCGGGCGCACGTGCGCTGCTCCGTCCGGGAATCCCGTATTTACATTGAATGCGAGAACGTGCCGAGGAGGGAAGGCCTTGCGTACTTCCGGGCAACCGATCGAGGGAAAAGACGGACAGCTCGAGGGAGAGGGAGAGCCCGAGTGGATCGACGAGACTACATGTAACGAGGAGCGACAGTCGGCGGTCGTTGACTCGGTGTCGCTTCGCCGAGGGGAATGATCCTCGCGGCCCTACCTGCCACCCGAGCTCTTTGCGAATGCAAAAACGATCGATTATAATTACCGGGGATCATCCGAGGCTCTTCAAAATGGTGCAGCCTGCGTCTATCAGAGCTCCTGGCTCCTGGTGCAGATTAAAGACCAACCCCTTGCCGCGCGTCCGGCGCGTAAACGAGGCGCCCGGGAAGGAAATTAAAGTACCTGGCGTCCGTTTCACGAGGAGTTTCGAGACGTAAGAAGAGTATATCTCGTGGCGAGAGCCTTTTTACGGGCAGCAACAAAGTTGTGTGTCGTTCAGTTTCCTTTGTGTGGGCGCGAGCGCGTCGCCAGCGCCGCGTATCGACGTAACAGCTTTCATTTTTTAATAAGCAGCGAACGAAAAAGCGATTGAACACAAGCCGCGCGCACGCACGCACGCGGCTTCTAGTTGAGGAAATTAAGCGCCTGCGTGAAAACGGCGACAACCACGGGCAAACAACGAAACAAGCAACTCGAATGAAAAACAACTTGGTGTTGCCGCGCCTGGCATCGAGGCTTCGTTTTATAACTGTCCGATCGAATTCGTTAATAGGGTACGTCCCATCCAGAATGCGACATTGAAATGCTCGAAGGTCGTATTCGTGAGGATAAAAAGCAATTTGAAGGCCTTTAGACAGGCGGCGCTCGTTTGACGCGGAATTCGGTTCTCGCGGGTTAGACTGTCTTCACACGTTCGAGAGACTCGAGAAAAACGGAGTAGTTGCCTCTCCTCGCGAGACCGGCAGTTTTGTTAAATGTCCGAAAGAAAATTCGTCGATGGTTTGTTCGAGGAGTCCGTGTTGGATTCTGTAACGATCTTAAATAAATAGTCGACTTGCGGCTGTACTGGTCGAAGGGTATAAATAGATTTGCAATATTACACGTTCGAGCCCAAGACTTGGACAAAATAATAATAGTTCTTTAGCTTTAAACGACAAGTTGCGCGTAAAGTCGCTTTGATCGTTTCACTCCTTAAATTTTAATGTCTTTGAATAAAAAGTTCGTCCTGTTGGTTTTTTTTCATTTATTCTTACAAGTGTCTTAAATAATTCTGTTGAGTTTGTCACGGCGTCGAATATAATCATTTTGAGGATTTTATCCGTCTTGGGTCGAGAAAAATAACACGATTCAAGAATTAAACTGAAATTTTAAGAGAAAAAAAAAATTTGAATCAAGAATACGTCGGATGAATCATTCGTATTTAATACACCAGATATCATAAGTTACACCATGTACGGATAAGTACTGGAATCGTTAATGTAATGTACCAACAGGACGATTTTCCTCTGCGTGGCCATGATTCACACGATGCCAACGACGCCTAACCGTGAAAATATTATCAAGTTCGTTCTCGAATGCTGTTATTTATTAATATTGAAAAGACAAATAAAAAATAGCCAGCTTACAATGCGCGAAATTATTAGCCGCGATTGTTATAAATGTCTTCGGCGATCGTTACTCCGTTACGTGTTCATCGCTCGACGTCTTCTACAATCGCCAGATTAGATCATTTTTGAAGTCTGCAGTTGTTTCGACGAAGGAACGTTCCAATTGCGAAAACACAATTAGAAACAATAACACGCCGTAATAGATCATCCGACGTTTGCTTCAATTTTCTTTCAAGCAAACTGCGCGCTGGAATAGAATTAAAACACAAGGTTATAAAAAGACACAGAAGAACTCGCGCGAGCATTTGAAATGAGTTCTCTATTTACGGCAAAACATGTAGGAAAACGAGGTTGATCATTTTTTCCTTTCATATGGTAATCCAGTTGAAGAAAACACATTCACACGCACGCGCATTTGCTTTGCTTAGTTGGCTGGCGTAGTCTTCCAAAGGCGACGTTAAAATTCGTACCGAGTTCTTTATAACGTCAGGAGCTCGGATCAGCGGGAGGCGGCAAAAAGTCCCCCCGAATAAATCTCCCGGTTGCACCGATAAAAGTCCATTCGCTGCAGCTCATCGAAAGCTTAAAATCCGCTCTGTCGGCTGAAAGAGCGGAAGCGCAAATGCAAAGGCTAACGAGCACAGGAATTTAATTGACGAGCGGTGGACAAAACGTCGTCGTGCGATTCTCACCTCGGGACGAGCCGCGCGATTAATGTCGCTTTTCCGCGGAGCTTTCGCGATGGCCTTGATCCTGGCAGGGGCCTTAGCGAGGAGCGCCGAGGCGAGCTGCATCTCCGGCACTCCCGGGGCATTTTTCCCGAGCGCATTGTACGCGGCAGTTCGATATTGAAGACGCAACAACGAGGAGGGAAAGAAGCTTGCGAGTATCAATCGAATTAGATTGAAGGAACGCGCGGCATTCGAGTGTAGCTGCCGAGGCGATTTTTTCGAACTTATGATTTACAGCGCCGGAGGAGCTGGAGGAGTTTGTTGCGAGACCTTACTGTTATAAATATCGCTGTGTTTGTTGGGCGGTGCGCGGCGCGCGAGACTCTGCGTTCGGTATAAAAGTCGCGCTCCTATATTCTGTGTTTACGGGATACTCTCGAGCAGCTCGAAACGCTATCGCCTGATAGAAGAAAGTGCATTTATCTATAAATAATGACGCGCTCGCTCGCGTGGGTGGATTTGTGCGCGTCGAAGAGCTGCCCGTTGTTCTATCAAAGATTTGCATATTTTATCGCTTTTTTTCTTTTCGATATTTGTGCCTTATTACTGTTATTTGCAACTATTTGCGAGGCTTTTAATTCGAGGTCATCAGCAATCCTTAACTTTAGAGACAAATTTAACTTGATTAGGGATAAAGCGTTTTATCGGAAAATTTCGCGCTAATTTAAAAATAAAACGTGTATTTTTTACGTTACACTCTTGATATTGCATTCCTTATTTATACATAAAAGATTGTTTAAAACTAGATATTTCGGGATACTGTTAATATTTAATTTTATTTCTCCTACGAGACCTTGGCAATATTGTATTTCATGTTTTATCGAGTGAATAAAGTTTATATTGTGTTCTACATAATCTTAATATTTACGATTTTGTAACATTTGTTTGTTATAAATTTCAGCGTTTATTATTGTCGTAAAACCCTGGCTATTCTTATCTTGCTTTTAAAATTTAATTGTACCACGAAAAACCAAATTTAAAGTTTTCCTAGGCTCGCTAATGTTATAATCACGTCTTGTATATAAATATATTGCAATGATAAGTTATTTAAGTTTTGTAACGGTTAGTTTTTTTTTAAACGCAATTTCAGAATCCATAGATTAATTATCCGAACGGAAAAATGTGTCTCAACGGTATGCACGTATCATTTAAACGAATAAAATTTTAAGTTTTCAGAATCTCCTCCATTTTTTTTCGTTATTTACAAGTTTACATTACATTAAGGGTATTTTCGAAAGCGAAAAATCAACCAGTTTTTACAGAAACTTTGATTAAATAATGAATATTTTTTAACATTCTATTTATGCGTTAAATAACAGAATACTATTTACTTAAAATAAAATAACATTGATTTTCAATAATAACAAGTAGAATGTTATTTTAATATGCAATTGCACGAATTATTATTAGTTTTTTTTTTAATAAAAAAAATTCGAAATTTCAAATGGGATTTTGAATATTTTTAAGTTGTATATTCGAAAACGCTGCTGCAACATTTTCGGCAAATAATTTTATATAAATAAATTAAAAATTGGGCGACAACAAATATCCCTTTGAATGTAAAAAAGTCATTAACACGTGCATTCGAATTAAGGTCTTTAAGAAAAAAAAAGTTTCGATGAAATTTTTTTCACTTGAGTTTTAGAAAAGCAGATGTTAATAAATTCATACATTTACTTAGGCGCAAGCTGCGGACACTAACGAAACGCAATCTCCGTTTTTATAAACAAACCTTAGCGCAAGAGCTGATTAAAATTCGACGATTTTATTATAAGCGAAGCCTCAAAGTGGTGTCAAAATTTTAAACGGCCATTATCACGAGCGCCTTTTTGCATCAACTAACGTGTAACTTATTTCACTTAAAAATTATCCCCCAAGACCGCAGCTTAAAACACGTGTCCGAGAGGCCAGAGTCCATCGGTAAAGGACACCGCGCGCGAAAGGGTCGAATTTAAGAAGTAGTACTTTGGCGCATTTGGAGTGAAATTTCATCTCGACGAATTAAGAAGAGAAAAGCTTTCCTCTCCCTTTTGCCAGCAGCAAGAATAAAAAGTCGCAAAGCCAGACAGCGTTGACCGGGTCCTCGATTCTTCTTCGGTGTCGATCGCCGTATTCGCTATTTTTGTCCGACAATTTTGCGCTCCGGTCGATCCCAAGGGGGCCACTGCCGACCCTCGACTCGATTCCCCCGACCCCCAACGATATCCATTACTTCCCTATTGACCGCCGGCGAGACGCGAAAACAGTCTAATGGGGGTCGGGCCCGGGGCCTTAGATTGAGGATACGCACGCGCCCCTGTGCACTCGAGTCGGGGATCGAGGCGCGCGACTTTTGTGTCGCGTCCGCACGCAGTCCTAACGCTTTCGATGCGCCGGAGATGAGATAGCGACGCGACTCCCAGTTTCCGCTTGCTCTTTTACGGCGATTCATCCGACGGCTGCTCGTAGGTTCGATTTTTCGCACGCGCACTCACTCACTCGTATCGTCATAGAGTCGCGTCGATCGATTCGATCGGTGAAATCGAATGGCTTACGTTTACTCTGCTCCTAATATTCTTCTTTATCGGCTAATTAAATTTAATGTTTTTGATGGGGCTGATATTCTTTTTTTTGCTGGATTTTTCGCGAAGAAAGATTACCGTAATTTTATCGATCCACTTGAGTTACCGAGCTAAATCAACAGAGACCGGTTTCATCCTGCAGCTTCCCCCCCCCCCCCGGTTACTCAATGTATTTAGTGGAAAAAAGATTACATTCTCCACTCGTTTGTTTTTAATCGCTCATTTGTCAGTGATCATTAGGACACGGAACATCGAGCCTTGAGAATGATAAAATAAATGCAAGAGCTCGATAAACGAGAATTTTTGTTAAAAGTCATCGAAGAAAGCCAGAAAAACTGTTACTATTAGAGCTACACTAATATTAATTAATTATAAAGTTGTAATGTACCATAGTACAGTAGTCAAATCTACTTCAACGCTAATGTTATTTGTAAAGTGGAGTTTTGTATCGGAGATCGGACTCGAATGATTATTTCGATTATCACGCGGCTAGAGTGCGAAAGTTGCAGCATTCGAGCAGATAATGACATTAATGTAATAGAAGCGTCGATGAACCATCGGCGCCTTAATCAAGCGTTTGCATAATATTTTTTGTCGTCGCGCTGTCTCTCGGAGTCGGTGATTGCTCGGTCGGTCGAAAACAACCCAATTTCACGAAAAGCCCGATGCATAATCGAGCGACAAAAACCACCGAGAGTTCGCTGGAGCATAGATCCGACGGAGATGATGATCGAGGAAGTCGCGAGTCGCCTTCCCGTCGCCGAATTTTAACTCGCTGTTTTTGTTGCAGGCCTGCTGAGAGTCGATCGGCCCGAAGGTGCTCGAGACCGACCTGTGAGAGGGATTGAAGGGCGCCGCCCCCGCATGTACATAGGAACACCGGTCGGGGACCCGTAGGAGCCCGAACCTTGCCGGATTCTCGGCCACTTGTCGGGCGCCAACGTCGATTGTCCACGAGTTGAGCGGCCACTGATCAACTCGACACTACCGATCATCTGCGCAAAAGCGACTCCTGCTCTGTCTTCTGTCTTCTGTCTTCTTCTTGTCCGGAACGTAAGTTACGGCTGCATCGCGAGCGAACTTTTCCCTTTCATCTAAGCGCAAAAAGGACACGCCGTCCGCGAGTCTCGTTGAATCTCAGTTACGGGCTGCCGTAAATGGAAGTCAATCACTGTTTCAATTTGCGAACGATAAACACGTGTCTGTTTTACGAACGATCCGCAGCAATTGTTTCCGCGTAAAAGTGGTGGTAACACACAAGCGCGCACGGGCTGTAAACCTCTCGCAAAATAGTATATTGAAAATGAAAATATTCTCGCAAACACTCGCGACTTTCCCAGGAGTAAACCTTGCGAACTATTAATACCGTCGAGTTGGAGCGGAAGAAAGGAATCGAGCGTCTATTTGGATAAATAAACATGTTTATTATCGTAAGTGGCTTTTTATCGGAACACGCAGATGTTGTCGCATGCGGCTGGCGGCGATCGGTCAAACCAAGTTTATTTCCATCTCGTGCGATCGCTGCTATGGTCGGGAGATAATCTCGTGCCGAAATTAAATGTTCGGTAAGCAGCGAAGATTATCAGCGGACAAAACTCCAGGAACACGAGTAGCCCATCTTCCTTGACTGCATCGAATATCTGCACTTACGATTAAGATGATTGCCATGTACGCTGAATCCACGTTAATCCGTTCCTGGTACGCGGATGGCTGTCGAGGCAGAGGGACTCGCGATCCTCGTTCCTCGCACCCTCTTCGAGTACAATTTCGCTTGCGGGTAATAATAGCATAACGAAAGTTAAGGGAAGAACTGCAGTCGAGTTTCCGCAGAGTCGGTAGTATTACGTGCGCGCGCGCGCACACACACACACACACCGAATATACTATTTTATGTTATCATCTTTTGCGTCGTTGTATGTGCATACCTTTGCTACATTCTCTCGGTGTGTAAAAACACGGAGCGCGTTTAAAGAGCCTCTGCTGGACGAGCGATAGACGGCTGGACGGGAAGTTTTATTAGCGACGTTGCTTGGTTGTTTTAAAGAATGTCTTTTAATTACGAGTCATTCGAGAAAATTGTTGCAGCGTTTCGATTAAACTTTTTTTATTTTGCGAAACGGTGCGTGGCGTCGTCTTCGACAACTGACACCTTGATTTTATTCACAAAAGGTAGGGACTTTTCGAGCGTGCCTAATATTCATATTCTAAGCAAGCAGTAGTTGCAAGGATTGCGGGAGAAAAGTGGAGCGATAAGGTTAAGAATTTTCTCGGTCATTTGTTTTTTGAATTAACACGGTATAAAAATGAAAAGTATATTACCTTTGTAAAATATTTCGGAAAGAGCCTAGGGACGCATCTAAGCAAGATTCAACCAAAAGTATGCTTATATTTCTTAATCTAGGCGAATATTTTTAAATGTTTGAATAGCATAGAGGCAGAAACAATCAATTTAATAATACGAGAGACGCTTGGAATATATTAAAAGAGATTTATTTCCTTGAACTTGAGGATTCGAGAAAAAATATTGACATCCTATTGACTAAACGGTAAATCAGTAATTAGATATTTTGCGAATGATTGTAAGGGAAAGCGCTCCTTCTTAGTGCCGTCGAAAATAAAAGAGCTGCCTTTGGAAAAAAGAATTAAAAGAAAAACGTTTAAAAAGTAATTAATGAAAGATCTCTTCAGTGTGTTCAACACTCGCTAATAACTTCGTGAACAATCGCACACCCCTGATATTGTGATAAGCTTCGTTCATTTTCTCTCTCGAGTTTTTATATGTTATTATAAACTAAATAAATAATTTTAAGTATAGTAGCTTCAAAGTCTGCACATTGTTTGGTACATTATGATCGAAATTCTCGACTCAGCGCAAATTGCTAAATTCTCCTCGACAAAACGCTGCTGTGATTACATTGTCACGGTACATTAACTTTTGCGCGTGTATTTATAACGACATATATATATATATAGTTATTTCAATCGAAGCATCGATATTATTTGACAATTTACTATTGGACTTTTTATTTTACATTTAATTTATTGATTACGTATTATATTCGGATAAAAAAGGGCAAACGATAAATCATAATTCAAATAATAGACTTAGATGTCTCACCTGTGAAATATATTTTTTATTTATTAATTTAAGCTGTCTTTTGTATAATAAAAAATTACTTATGCGCTATAATATTAAGTTTATTACTATTGCGATTATTTCAAATGAGTCTAAAATCGCTGAGGACATTTTGGATTGTATTTCAAGACTCGTTTTACGAAAATAGTGTTTAAGGATACAAGTGTGCGAGTAACTGCTGATGCGTGTTTTGTGACTGAATCCAAGAGTAATATAAATTATAAAGTATCCTTGTTGAAAATTTTGTAATTGCTTATCAACAAGAAACATTGTTCGTATAAATCCACAGATACATTTGTTCGCCTCGTGTATGAATAGACCAAGTCAAATTGTGATTCCGCATCATTTCAGTTACAATGAGTCGTAAAATCTGGTTAACGTTCTTAAACACACTATAGTGTAATTGCGCATAGAAAGGCGTCACATATTTGCAGAGCTGATGATCGCGGCGATTTTCCGCATTGTTTCCATGAACAAAATCAATATAGCCGAACTGCACGTGTAACGCCAAGTTAAAATACTTGCGAGTAATTATTAAGTACCGAGGAGGAATGTAATTAGGGTCGAACCCAATAATTTGCACGTAATTTTATCTCGATATTTCCGACAAACCGTAACGTTTAAAAATTCTCCAATTTCTTTCCGATTTCTAAATCGTTGCCTTTCATAATAAATTATAATTCAAACAGAAATTCAATACTGTATATAAATAATTTTGCGACTCATACATCGAAGGATAAATTAACTGAAAAAGTATTTCAATTAAATCGTATTTAAAAATAGTTTAACACATGATTTACTTTAAAATAAGATAGATGTATTTCAAAATTTTCGATAAGGTATTCAAAAAGAGAGTAGATAAATAAATAAAGCGCATAGCGGCCGTCTTCTTCACGCGAGACCATTGCTTTATCTACTTTAAAAGCGATAAAATGTGTAGTTACAATGCAAAAGCAATGAACGATGTATTTAGCAAAGTCGTCGTTGCATGGAGCTTTTTGACGAGAGAAATAAAAACAACACGATAAATTGTTATTTTGCGCATTTATCTGTTTCCAGTCTTCGATTTCTATCTCATTGAATTTCGACACAATGAAATGAAACATCTGGAGGTAACAATTCGAAAATTCTGAAACGACGATTGTTTCACTGTTTCTCGTTCTTGCTTTTTATCCTTTGTTCACTCGACACTTGACGAAGACTGGAAATTATTTACTTTCATCGTAAGCCTATAATTATTATTACTACTACTACTACTACTACTATTACTATTATTACTATTATTATTATTTCAACAATCGTCATTTATAACATTCAGTGAATTCGTTTATCATTTGTAAATGATACGATAGCGAGTAAAAGTAATATTCTGCATTGTAATAATAATGTTATTATAAGGAGAACTGACTGTAACTTACATTATAAAATAAAATAAAATATATTCTATTAGTAGAAAATCTATATTATCGACTTTATTTAAACGTCTATTTTTATTTTAATCTTCCGGATCGGATCGAGGCGAGGCTTGGCTGGTAGGTAAGTGAATGGAACACTAAGTATAAAACACATTTTCAATTTTATTTACTTATTTCGTAAAATACACTTACGTACAATATTTTTAGCTGTCACTTTCAATCATACAACTTATCCAAATTCAAATTACCTTAAAACTTAATTTCTAATTAACCAGTATATAATGCACACGGAATCTAATTATTTGTCTTTACCAAACATAAAAGTCTAGAGTAATCTACACTTGTGATAACGCTGTAGCATAATCAAACGATAATCTAAATATGGTATTCCTGCCTTCACTCATCATCACTGCCATTTTCCTCTGCAGCATCTTCTGGCTCTTCATCGTTATCGTCAGCGCTTGCCGAGTCTTCTTCATCAGAGCCTGACTTGGACTCTTCGTCGGAATCCTTAATAGCTTTAGTCTTGAGGTGTTTCTTTGGTCGGCCAGCCTCGAAGTCGGAGCCTTCCTCGTCGGAAGAATAGATATTCGAGGCCACTGAAATAATCGATTAGTTACGTACGACATCTTGCTAGGAAAGGTGACGTTCAAAGACTCATTTTTATACGCATCAACGTCCCGAAAACTGCGTATGACTCTTAAAAATAGAGCTTAAAAAAATTTAAAGAACAGATCGACCGTTTCAATTAAATTTGACGACAATATAAGTACGCGTCTTTAACAAAACGATCTGTAATGCACACAAAACACGATGCAGCAAATATAATGAAATTCCTTACGCTTTGAAACACCTCCGCCTGCCGCAGACTTCTTGTACTTGTTCTTGATGGCTGCAAGTGAAATTGCATTTTCATCGTCCGATCCCTCATCGTGATATGGATCGTTTCCGTAATTCACTGCTGTACGATTAGACCCTCTACCACCGCCACTGGGTTTCTTCGGTTTGCTTTGCACACGCATCGCCATACGCAGTTTCTCTTCCTCTTTCTGGAAATGTATTTTATACAGACATTTTTTACGTATTCATACCGAGGTTTGTTCGATTAATTCCGTTACGTAAATAATAGCAGTCGCAGTTTTGTTCGATTTATGCGAGACGCGATAAAATAAGTTTCATTTTCAATGAACTATGGCGTGTTTACATATATATATTTAAGCAAAAGTTTTCGTTAAAATTTATTTTTTATACTTTTGTTTCGTATAGAAATCTGAAAATTGAAAAATTATATAAAATCTTCACATTCGTTTTATACTCGACGCACAAAATTTTAAGGAATCTTTTTTTATAATCTAATTTATAAATTACACCTAGGCACATTATAGATTGCACAATATTAGAAATATTAAAAATCAATTAACATCTTAATACTAATTTTGAATTAATTCGAGTCACACTCTTTTCCAGGGTCGAGTTATCTCTTAAATAATTATTTATATTTTGCACATTATGTAACATAAATAGCCCAAAAAATATAGCCTTAAAGGTGCGATACGTCTCGTATCAATAATTTCGAGTAAATTTGAAAATGAACCGGTACCTTTTAAACAGCTTCGATGCAAAATTGAAAGCAATTTAAAGAGCAAGAGAACAATTACTAGTGATTTTAAATTTTAATCAGCTCGTAGGGAAAATGTTGCTATTTTTTATACGAGCGCTTACGTTATTTTCAGTACAAGTGACAATTTAATATTTTAATCAAAGTGTAAACTAAAGCTGTCGCAGCCTTTCAAAAGCTAAATGAAAAATAAAAATTCCTTTAAGTGCCTACCTTGATCATTTCGTATTTATTCTGATCCGGATTCATGCCGACGTGTGACAGCACCTTAATACCGGTAGTCTTCTGAGAGCGATCGGCGAGGGACATCGTCATCTTCCTGTGGGTGAACGACTCCGTCGAGTGAGGTCGGAACGTCAGTTTAGTCCTGAATACGGCTTGCCCTTGCAAACCTGTCCCTTGTCTAATGTACAGATGATTATGATCTCCCTGCAGTGGCTGTCTGTAAACGTCGAATATTTCGGACCCGAGATGCAGCGACATACTACCGTCCGACCATCTTACGAATCTTGCATTGCTCTCTTTCTCCATTTTGCCGTCCTCGGTAAACACTTCCTTCCACCTGACAGTATTGCAAAAAGGATTATGTTAAGATATCGAAGTTATCCGTAGGTAAGAAAATTTTCTAATCGAAAGGAATTCAATAATACTTTTATTCTTAGATAGTCTCGGTCAGTTTAATATTTGGTAACTGTGTTCAAATTATGATAATGAAGAAAAGCACCTATAATTTATCATAAAAATTTCGTTGGATCTTTTCTGTACTTGTAAACTGACTTTTATGATAATATTTTAGTACGTTAGATTTTGATGTGAAACGTACGAGTTTTATTTGCAATTTTTATTAAATTTTTTGTCTAATTATAGTAATACTTTTATCTGTTGATCAAAAAATCTGCATAATAAATTGCTATTTTATAACGAATTGCTTATACAGTTAAGCTATTTAAATTAACTTAATTTTCAAGTCTTTATAAAAAAATTAAGATATAATTTTTTATTTTATCTGAGCGACACCGATTATCTTATTCTTAAAAATTTCTTGGAACAGATCAGTATAATATGTTTGCGTTGAGATAAGATTCATATATTCATTTTTTTTTCCAAATGAAAACAAAAATTTTTATTTTTTCGACAGAATATTTTCGATTTTTTATAATTTTAAAATTCTCTGAAAAAACGCCCGTTTAATGTCTTCTTCTTTACTTTCGTCGTCTTTATTAAAAGTAAACGTTAATTTTTATTTACTTTTGCTATCTCATTTTTTATACGTATATAAAGATATCCACACGTGAAGAGATAACTAAATTAAAAGGAACGCTTAAATTCCATCTTTTTCATCTTAAGCCAGATAAGTCAAAAAAAGATATAATTAAGATAATTCACGATTACATACCTAATCGTGTTCTCGACTTTGAGTTTGAGTCTAGCACGGCCTTCCTCGTCAAGAGTTTCTTCCTCGTCAATTTCATCTTCGTACGTCTCGTGATCAAACGGACGAGTTTCTACAGATAAGAAATTGGGGAGCTTGACGAAGTGTATCTCGCGACCAAGATCGGTTGTGATTTTCGGAATTTCAACGTCAATCCTTGTTTCCGGTGGCGGTTCCGGTTCCTCCTCTTTTTCCTTGTCATCATCCTGCATCATTCGGGTAAGAGCAGATAAGAAAACAAATTTCGTAGATTGTTGTGATTTTAATAATTCCTTTTAAATCTTCGTGCCTTATATCAACAATGTGATTTGAGCAAATTTAACATCTAAAATAATTAAGAGAAGCGCTTCTAAAAATCGATATTAAGAGAAAACGGTATCCGACATTCATTTTGACGGTTTGTTTGGGTAAATCGTCTTATCCAATGAAGGTGAAATGCTTATAATAATAAAGATATTTTTTCAAAAATAACATTAGAAGGAATTTATCTTACGAGAAAGAATTAATGATCGAGCGTTTACACGTATTCGAAATTGCCAGTCCATTCCTAATCTCGAGCAGAAATACCTCGAATTTCATAAATTACCGTTATAATTCGCCCGATTATAGAGCGACGCAAGTAATAGTTATCACACGTACATCCTCGATGACGGGCACTTGAGTTCTTTCCTCGGAACGTTCCCTGCTCCGGCTCCTGCTTCTGCTTTTGCTTTTGCTCCTACTGCGACTTTTGCTGTGGCTCTTCCGGTCTCCCGTCGGCCTATCCTCCTTGTCTTCTTCGTCCTTGTCGTCGTCACTGCTAATGTCGCTAGCATCACCGAAAAGCGCATCAGCTGTCGGCTGCTCATTTTTATCCTCGACCGTCTTGGGGATGTCGTCGTCCGGCTCGGAGTCCGAGTCGATTAATTGACGTTTCTTTTTCGCGACTTTCTCGGCTTCCGAATCAGATTCGTCGCTGTCATGAATCCTCTTTTTGCTCGGTTCCTCGGCTTTTGAAAGTAGAACGAACGTGCGTTAGATGTTAGAATATTGAACAATCGTTGTGTCATTTTCCGAGACTTCGCTTTCCGGAAAACAATTATTTTTAATAAATTATTTTAGAATGGATAATTTTCCGGTAAGTATCATTGACAATCATTGTCGAATAAGTACAGGCTTATTCGCTCAATTCTATTTGACACCTTTTAATGCTTTTAAAAGATAAAAGATTTTTAATTCTACAGCAATATTCCGTAGAACTCGAGAAATTCAATAATATTCATCGTTTGTCAATTTTTTGACGATGGCTACCGGCTAGTCTACAGGGTAATTCTTGTATAATAATCCTTTAAAATCACCTCGTTTTAATAATAATCTCTTTCTTCGTTTTTTATATATCGCTAGACTGGAACTAAAAATTACAACATTTTGAAATAGTAATCTCTATGAAATAATTCATAATAAATTAGTAGATTAGTTAAATGTAATTTAAGTACTCGATTATATTATTCTTATAAGTATTATCAATTTTTTATTTAACAGATCTCCGATCTACGTAAGGCTCAATAAAATTAACAAGAAATGGAAACAATTTATTATCATTTATCAATTTATTATTTCAACTGAAATTTAAAAAAAACGACGTTTATCAATACTTTTGAGCTATAATAACACGAATAACGCGATTTATCCTTGATTTATTAAACGGATACAATACGGATACAAGTTCTACATTAAAAAATGACGTTAACGTATTAGGCAGTTTCCGAAATAATCAAATTATTTTTTTTTATGAAGAAATTTCATTCGCTCGTGTAGATACGTTGCTGTTACCGAAACACATCGCTTATAATTACTTATAATTACTTGTTCTGTAATAAAAATTAAAGATTAAATTTCAAATAACCGAATTTAATAAAACAATGTTCAGTATCTGAAAAACCTATATTTATGGAATTGGTACAAATTCACTATTTGGAAGTTCAATTTAAATTTTAAAGATAGATTTGTTTGCAATCTTAAATAATGTTATGGTTAAAATTGAATTCAATGTACAGTGGCAAACTATTAGCAGTTCTTAGCAAATCAAACCTTACGAGCGTTCATTGTTGAAATCAACTACAAAAATGCTAATATAATCATGATCATTTTTTGCCCAATAATTATACAATTGAAATTGTACAAACGCAAAAAAATATCGAAACGCACCAGCTATTTTTAACGACTTTTCAGAATCATTATCACTTTTATCATCCCTGGGACTTTGAGATCTTCTCGATTTGGAACTCGCGCTCTTTCTAGAGCCACTGCCGGACCTCCTGCTGTCTCCCGAACCACTCCTTGACCTATTGCTTTTATGCGACCCCCCAGAGGACGATCTCTTGCTGGTTCTTGAAGTCTGACTATCCGATCGTCTGCTCGTTCTCGAGGTCTGGCTTCCCGAACGTCTGCTCGTTCTTGAGGTTTGGCTACCGGAGCGTCTGCTAGTGTGCGAGGTCTGGCTACCAGAGCGTCTGCTCGCCTGGGAAATTTGGCTGCCTGAGCGTCTACTGGTGCGCGATGTCTGACTGCCAGATCGGTTACTACCCTGCGAGGTTCGACTTCCAGATCTACGGCTCTTCGGTGAATTTGAATCGGAGTGTTGCTCTTCAGATCTGGAATGTGGATTGAAATTCCAATCGTTAATTGTAAATGCCTGATTTGGCAAATCTTTTAAATTAAGATATGATCAAGTAAAGAAGCAAGACTTTTTTAATCGTATAGAAATTATCATTTTATGCGTAAAGTCTAGAAAGGTATTTTTAGTGTCGATAAAGTAGAAAACTTTACTTTGCACGTGGGTAGTAAATAAATTTTTGATTTTTTATTTTTACACACTAACAGGAAGTATTTTTTATCGTTGAATAGGTGATATCAGAGCGTGATTTTGTTTATCTATGTATGAGAATGCACTTGTGGAAAAATGATTTAAAAGTACAATAAATAAATATATGTATTATAATTACATGTATTTGTAATATATAAACGAGTGCGTAAATGCAACTAACTGCATATAGACAACTGACCACGTTGCCAAAAGGTTACCTGTATTGTATTTTCTTGAAGAACTGCATTTATTAATATTTTTTATTATGAAAAATCAACAATTAAATAATTTTGATAAATTTAATTTTCCTTGCAAGATATAATTAATTAAAATATAATTCTAATATTATAAAATGAACTTGAACTTTTTCTTAATTATATTTATTGTAATTAATACAATATTTAAAAGTTTTAAAGCACAACTTATTTCTACAGTATTATGAAAATATGGTTCCTTATAATATTAATAGAAAATACTTTAAAAATTTAAGTTTTGTTTATAAATTTATTAGTCATTTCTAACTTTTTTTTTTAAATAAAATAATACTAATACCAGTACCTCATTTTTAAGATTAATAAATCTTGTTAATTTCATAAATTACAATTTTTATTCCAAGTAAATGAAATATTAATATAATATTATAATTTTATAATATTATATAATATATTATATACTTATATATAATTATATATATTTTATATAAGAGATTTTATAAAATAACAGAAATCAATTTTTTGCAAACCTTCTACTAATAGCTGATTTAGGACTTGTTGATCTATGACTTCCTTGGGGGGAAGGAGAGCGAGAGTGATTTGATTTTGCTGATGTAACACTTCCTGAACGCGCAGAGTGTGCCGATCCACTTCTTGATCTTTGAGAACCAGATTTATTACTTTCTGGACTGGAATGACGAGAATCAGATCTTGCTGGAGATTTGCTTTGTGATCTTGTTGATTTTAAACTAGCTGGCGATTTACTTCTTGACCTAGCAGATTTTTGTGATTTTGGACTTGCAGACTTTTGAGACCTGGGACTACTAGATTTATTTCTACTCGGTTGTGATCTGGATCTACTATTGGATCTAGATCTACTTGTGTTAGATGATTTAGAATGATGATCTTCATCTTCAGAATGATCAGTTGTACCTAATCTTGGAGTTTGACCTGGTGCATGTGAAGATGCAGGACTACCACTACGACTTGATGCAGATGAAACTGAGCCGCTTTCAGAATCCGATCCTAAGTCATAAATTTATTGTTAACTATGGCTTGATTAATTTCAAAATGCATATATAACATTGCAAATGAAATACGTTGTATTATGCATCAGTACTGTTAAGCAGTTTTATGACTGTACGACAGTATAGAAATATTATATTGATGTAGTAAATAATAAATAATTATATTATCTTACAATTCATTATGTATTTTAAAAAATTTAACAATAAAAAGGATAAAATAAAATAAATTGGATTACATGTAAATAAATATATTTATAGTATTAAATTTAAATGTATAAAATAAATTACCAGATTCACCACTGGAATCGCGATTAGGCGGCATATTTAAATGAAATGTTGCATGAGTAAAATAAAATTAAACTTAAACAACTGTATTTTTTAGGTTAGATAACACGTCGAGTAACCTCTCTCTATACTCCCTTAACCTAACATCCTACGGTGGTTTATAGAGTGCTTTTTTCATTGATGGACGTTAATTCTGAATTTGGCGCGAATGCGCGCGCATCTACCAATAAATATTTTTGCAATTGTTAATTTATGAAGAATAATGTATATTATTATATATATCTTACATTTACCATCATTATAAAAATAGTAATAAAATAAAATAAATACAAAAATATTTTATTTTAATATACGATGAAGCATGAAAATATATTTTTAATATATTTATGTTTTTATTATGCAATTTGACGTATTCATCTTTTACGGCCGGGCGACTATTATTGCACATATAGATTATTTAGAAAATGTAGTAGGAGATTAATTCATAATTCTCTGTTTAGTTAAAAAAATTTATTGGAAAATGGATTAATAATCTTGATTTTGAGTTTTTCGGATCCTGTCAATGTATGCAATGTCAATGTAACAGTTACATACATTATAATATTTTGAGACTGTTAATTTTGGCATTAAAAAATGTGATTCTTATAAACAAAAAATTATAACTATAATCTGATATACGATGCATTCCATTCATTTTTTAAACAATCGCTTTATTTTAGTAAATTTCATATAGTTTTAGTCTGGTATTTTAAACGAGAAATGTTAAATAAGCATTTTTTAACTTTTGTATAAATTTACTTTTAGTTCTACTACTAGTTAGTAGATATACTCAATATTGTTAAAATTATTGTTTTAGGTCTTTGATCGAGGTGATAATATATTTCGCTGAATTATCATCCTTCTTTATTTGGAATAATCGTAATAATATTTTTACTTATAATTTGGCATGTTTGAAAGAAAATTATAAATTTAACTTCATATATATTACGACTAGATAATACAAATAATTATTTATAGCTAATGAAAAGTTTTCAACAATTCAATATATCGATTATAAAGGTACATATTATCGGAATAGTACTAGAAAATAATGAAAAATTTTGATTAGTTTAAAAGTGTACAAATTTTTAGAAATAATATACAACAATCTTTAAATATTAATTTGTTATTTAAAAGTAATTTGAAATACAAAAATATTTTTTAGCGTGAGTATTAAAAAATAAAGAGCAGGTCACGATTATATGTACTATATTATTTAATTACAAGCACCAGTTGCAAAGTGCAGGAGAAATTATTTTATTTAAATGTAAAAACTAGAAACAATAAACAAATCAGTGGATTTTATATTGTAATCGCTAATTTACTATTTACAGTCAAAATTCACAATAAATTTTGTTTTATGTACGTACATTAAGTAAATATATATTTTACTAGATATGATGTGCCTAGATGATTCACATAATTTATAAAAAGGATGTTACAGTTTAAAGAAAAAATTTTTTAATAATTTGAATTTGAATGCACAATTTGAATACTATTTCTACATTTAATATTAATATTTAAGATTTACTAATTTCGCCAATGAAAATTAAATAAAATTAGTATGGCGTTGATATCAGGCACACTCTTGCGCTTGCGTGATGCAAAATAAGTGCACTGTGTGGACTGACCTTATGTTTACATCGTGATTTATATATTGGGCAATGGATTAAGCATAACGTTTATTTGCGTTACAGAATTTTTTAATAATAAAAGAGAATAATTTAATAATGGTATTTTATTGTGTAGTTCCTGGTTGCAAAACTAATAGAAAAGGTTATCTGAAATTATCATTATTTTCTATACCAAAAGATGATGAACGTAAGAAAAAATGGGAAGAAGCAATTTGTATAAATAATTTACAACGATCAAAACATCGTGTTTGTGAAAAACATTTTTTTCCAGAAAATATTATACGAAGTACAGAACATAGAGATTCAGAAGGAAATATAATCGCTATCGTACGTATTAATTGCTTATTAAATTTTTAAACAAATTATTAATTAAAATTATATATTTTTCTTAAATTAATATATTTATATTTAGTTACCTCTTCAATGCTATAAACTTACTGATGATGCTATTCCATCTCTTCAACATGGAAATAATTGTGAAAAAGTAGATGTCAAAAAATCTGATCCCGTTACTTCTCAAAATACATTTGAAAATGTTTTCAGTGATATATCAAATCAGATCTCATCTGATAATGATAATAATGAAAGTTTATCAACAAACATTGCTCAGGATGTAAATTTGAAAAATTATCCAAGAATTATTGAAATAAAAAATATTAACCATAATTTATTGATAAAAAAAAGTGGAAATTCAAATATAATAGAGCTACCAAGTAATTTATTTATATTAAAAAAAAATACTTGTAATCAAAGTAATAGTAGTTCATTAAGGACTGAAAACAATCAGATTACCAATGAAAAACAAACTATTTTTAAACTCTTATGTGAAAATGTCAATTTAATTAAGCTACCAAAAGATTGGATTGTTCATATTCCTTCTAGCAAAAATTGTATAGTTTTTGCTGAAATTAATGTAAATATATGTGATGATGAAAGTTACAATAGTATTTGTACAATCAAAAGAAGTCTTGTTGTACAAAATACTATGAAGTTTTCATATAATGCAATGGAAAAAAATTTAGATTCAGAACAATTAAACCTTAATGACACATTTCAGAATTTTGAGGATTTACAAATTATATTGAATAAATTTTCTAATATGGTTTTTTGTTGTGGGATAGGAGATATAGATGGAGTTGATTTAGTTAAAGATAATCTTGCATATACAGATTGCTTTAATAAATTAAGACACAATAATTGTCAAATATTATGTTTACGCAGAAAATGTAAAGTATGTGAAAATGTTCGAAAAACTATTAGTCAAAAAAAGCGTCGAATGTCTAGAAGAAATCCAGATAAGAAGAAAAGAACAAATTACTCCAACTTTTCTAACAAAAATGTTTTACATAGTTGGAAAAAAAGAATTCAAGCACAAAGAGGTGTGATAAAACGTGCAAAAAGTAAAATAGAACGATTACGGAATGAGGTTAATAAAATGAAAACAGGTTTAAGTAAAATGGATATAAATTCTGTCCTTGAAAAATGCAGTGAATATCAAATCCCAGATATTCAACGGACATTAATTGAACAAATTGTTTCATCAGCTAAAGTTAAAAGTGAGAAAGGGCGACGCTATAATGAAGATTGGACAATGTTATGTATTTTAATGCATACGCGTTCTCCAAAGGAATATAAACATTTACAAAGTTTAGGTATATTACCTTTGCCATGTGTAAGAACTGTTCGTCGATACTTATCTCTTATTAATCAATTTGATTCTGAAGAATCAATTCAGATAGTTAAGAAAACTAACAATGGAGAACAAAATAATAAAAAAACATGCAATAATGAGGATATTGAAGATAATGATCTTTAGCTAGGTATTTTTTAAATATTTGAAAAATATTTAGTATTCTAAAATTAATTACAGTTATTGAAGTTATTTGTTTTTTGATTAATTCATTTATTTTTTTTTGTTAACCTTATTAGTATATGCTACTGAAAAGTTTTATTATTATTGTTAAAAGAATGGACTGAATCCTAGTAAATATAAAAATATTGTTAATCATTATTTAATTATAAAAAGAAAAATTTATTAAACATATTTCTTATTTGAAAACTATATAGTATTAATTAGTATAGTGGATAGTTGTAAATGTATTTTTTGGATATTTTATTTAGTCTAATCTACTAGATTCTCTAATGTTAATTAAAAAATATGTAAAATTAAATTTGTATAGAAAAGGTAAAGGTGGATTATAATTTATTTTTAATTGTAATGTTTCAATATAATTTCATATTAATTATTCAATATAATTTATTATACAATATATATAATAAGTTATATATATTAGTTAATAAAGTAGTACTAATTGTACTTTTAAAATATATTTTCTAACAAAATTAATAAATATAATATTCTATCTGAGAGTGTGAACTAGAAGTTTAATATTGTTAAATTTATTTAGGATGATTTTTGCAAGAAATATGAATAAAAATAATATATATTTTACAATATGTAAGTGATTCTTTTATAAATATAAATATTACATATTGTTTATTAAGCGTGTATTTCTCATATTAAACTCATAATCCTAACCCACTTAATTGTTTATGTCGTTTCATATTAAATGTAAAAATTATACATAGTGAATTGGTCTAACAATTATATATGTTTTTTAAGACTTATAAAATAGACACATACAATTTTAAAAAGCGACTATTAAGAAAACAATTGAGTTTTGTTTTGGAATTAGGAAGTAGTTTTAATTAAGTTTAATTATAAAGTAATAATAATTTAAAACAAAAATTATACAGATTTAATTTATAATTATAAAAAATAATTACATTATTATTAAATTTTTTAAGTATATAGAATTTTAATATCAAATTTTTAAATTCATCAATGCAAGAATATTTAAATTTTTAATAGACATAAAAATATACAAATAACCGATTATAATATTTTTTATTTATACACTAATATAAAAAAAATAAGAAGAAACAATAATTTTATTAATATTTTTAAAAATAAGATAAAATATAAAATAAACCATACAGAAGTAGAATACAAAATTATTTTTATAAATTTATCATTGAAACTAGATTTTTTTTATTATTTATTGTTTATTTCGTACTTGCACACACACACACACATATATATGCATTCAAACAATTATAATAAGTTTATTCTAATTAAAACTTTTAATCTTAAACCTATTTAAATGATTGTAAAAATGAAAACATTTTTTAATTATAATGTATATGTATGTGTCCAATATCTTCCGATAAGCTATAGATTATTCTATAATAGAAATTTAATTTTTATTTGTTCTTTTAATATTTACGATCGTCGTACGTTTTGTAAGAGTATGCATTAGTATATATAGTTCATATTGAAATGAAATATTTAATGACAATAATTCATCAATCTTTTTTATTTTTATGCTATGAGCAGCTTTTTTATATCGATTATTAAGTCCTGTAATAAAAAAAGTAACATTGACAATAAATTTAATGTTAACATTTTGCTTGACAACACATGAAGCAAGGTAAGCAATTTTATAATTAAAATTTTAGTTTCTAAACATAGCCTTTAATTGTTTAAACAATAATAGTTATTTTTTATTTTTAAGTACTTTTACAATCGTCTTATATATTAAAAACTTAACATCAATTTTTATAAATAAATTTTATTAAAAGATTGGAAAATTTATTGAAAATTGGATTAACTATGTATTTAGAATTAACATTCTTTAATTTAAATTATGAATACGTAATAGTTGTGTGAATACTCTTAATAAAATTTTTTTTTATAAATATTAATTTCTAAATTTAAGTTATATTTAAAGCAAAAGAAAAACATACAGACTAAAAAAAAATATTACAGTTTCTATATAAATGATTTATGAGTATAACTTTGATTCATATTTTGTTTTTATTATTTTACATATTTGCATATACCATTATATAATAAAAATATTCAATAATAATCCTATAGCAAAAAATTAAAAAAAAATTGGTTTTGTTAAATTGTGAATTTTCTAATTTGATCATAATGATTATTAGATTGTTGATAAAATTTTTAAAAATCTTTTAATTTTAAAAATTAACTAAGTGGTTTAGTTTTTTACATGCATTAATAGAACATTTGATAATAACACTATTTTAATTAAGTAGTTAGAATGGTTACTTTTTAATTAATTCAATAAAAAAAATTGTTACGAACATAAAGTCTTTTCATTGTAGAGTAAAGGTGTGATTTAAACAATCATCAAATAAATATATAATATACTATTCTGCAATAACATATAATTTATTTAAAAGTAATCAAATAGGAACTTGTAGTGAAATATTTAATTTTTTATTAAAAAAATTTAACTTTTTCGCTAACAATATTTATTTTATTTTTTATAATTATTACGTATTAATAAATTATTTATTATCTCTAATTAATTATAGTGATTAACGAACTTGTATTGTTAACAGTTACGAATATTGTTTTTTTAATAATATTTGACATCATAAAAATTCTTTAAGATCCCAGGCTTTTTCAATGTTATTTAAGAATACTCGTCGACACGGTTTTTCTTTGACAGTAAAGAATTAACGAATGCTCGTGGATATTTTATTATTATTTTTTAAGAAATAACACGCTCAATGTCATTATTTATTTATCTCATCCATAATCATTTGAGGACAATACTTATAGCAATTAGTTAATTATAAAAATATACTTGATCGCATTTACAAAATTATTTTATATCATTAATAGGAATGCTGCATGATTAAATAATTTATTATTAAATTTGAAATTTGAAATTAAATACTCGATAGAATATTCTTTCTGTATTTCAATGATTATATATATAAATATTATATTATTGGTGACATTCATTTGTAACATGTATGACAAATTGTTAGATAAGGTTTTATTTTTAGATATCGCTAATCAATAATTGGTTTCTTTTTTCAATTTTCCATGCATAAACTTATTCGAACCATAATTAATAATGATATAGATGATCAGGTATTGAATAAAATTTTTCATCATTTGTAAATATACAATTTCTTTTCATTTCATAAAAGAGTTAAATGCACAAATATGATAATCAACTTAAAGAAAGATATTAGAAAAATATTTTCGTGTAATAAAAAATGATAGTATGAAATACTATATAAATAAAGACCTGTGTTTTGAGAACATTACGAGACTCAATAAAAACAACTTCATTTGTTTGATTTCAATTTTTACGAATGGAAATTGTTATCACTCATATAACATATAATAGTTTATCATTGTTATTAATTGTTTTTAATAATAATGAAGTTATATCAATTAATTTTAATACATAAAATAGTTGACGTAATAATTATGAAATGTTACTATTTAAATTATAAAAATTAAATTTAAAAAGGCTAAAATTACGTAATTTTGAATAAATGTCAATAGCATTAGTAGAAGTAAATTTATGTATTCATGAAATTTTTAATTATCCTCTACTTGTTTATTTCTTACATTTAATTTTTAAATAGTAATAAGCGCATTTCGTTTGCCAAAAAGTTACTATTTTTATTAGTTAATATAACAAGGTTATTAGTTAACAAGGTAACAGCCTTGGATGTTAAGTACTTATTATATAAAATTTAACATATTTTTAAAATAATCCTAATCAGTGTGTATTTTAATCTATAATAATAAATATTATTTAAATGATTTAAAATTTATTTTAAATATAGTTCAATGTGAGAAAAGAATGCATATCTAAATATACTTTTTAAAATTATTTACGATTGTAAACCAGAGAGTAAAGAATTTTACTCGATATATGTATATTACTCAGAGCTTGTGCAAATACTATTTCTCATGTTTAGATAATATTTTAAGATTACAAGAACTTGTCGCTGGATTTGAAAATCGAACGTAATTGAAGCCAATGAGAACGTTATGCAAAGTGACGTCAAGAGATTTTGCTCGAGGCGTGGTTTAGCTTCTCGGCCGTCAGTGGGTTTTCTTTTTTAGACCATCATGGGAATTCACGACTCATGGGCAAAGTGAATGGCGCCCCGGCAGCAGCTGTCGCGCGCCTCGTCCGTACGTATACACGCGCATGTCCAGCACACACACTCCCGTGGGCTCAAACATGGCGGACTGCAAGGGTGCGTTTAATTGTTCTTTCATATCTTTTAAATAATAATATTCCATACGGATGTCTGGCAACTCGAGTTCGAGTTAAGCGTGGTGTACGAAAGCTTTGTCTTTAATCGCGCTACGTTCCCCGGGCGAAGAAACTAGTCCCGACTGCATAGGAATGCCGTTTAACGTTGCACGTCTGAAGGCTGCACGCGTTTAGCTTTTGCACACATCGATAGAAACGATGTCGATTGATCCGCGAGTGGCCAGCTCCGGTTGCGCGTGAAACATCGTACACTCATTGAATTTTGCTTTCTGTTTTATGCAGAGAATAACGAGGTGACGAAGGAACCTGAGCCGCCAGTCACGATGAAGTTCGACAGTCCCGAGGAGTCGAGCGACAATTCTGCCAATGGTAAGGGTAATTCTGCAAATTTTGAAAAACGAACTTCTAGTTGTAAGTCTACGCTTAGCTAGTGTGTAGGATCTGAGATTTATTAAATTTGAGTTTGTGGTAATTATTCATTTTTCTTTTATTTTTGCGGGATTTTAATATCAGTGTGTTGAATATTATTTACTGTGCAGATGAGACAGAGAAGCTGGCTACCGAAAAGGATTCAGACACTTCATCCTCTTCAAATAGTGTGCTTAACAATGTATCATCGGGGGATCGCCAAAGTAATGATATAAAATGTAAAGGTATTGATAAAAGATATTCATAATAATATCTTATCTATTGATTGTATCTACAAAGAAATTAATATTTTAAATATAAAGATTTTTTAGCAAAAATTATCTCTGATATTAGAGTTAGTAATTTTTTTTGTGTTGGTACTTTGTACATGACAAAATAAATTTTGAGTAAAAAAAAAGGAAAAAGTTTTTACAGCTTATCACACAGCAAATATGCTATTCTAATTTCGAGTAAAAAGTTTTTTGAATGAAAATTTTATTATATGCGTAAAAATACTTATAAAGTCAACTGATAGCATAAAAATATTTTAATTAGTCTTTTTTTTTTTTTTTTACCTATTTCTGTATTACATATATATATATATAGATATATATTATATATATACAAAAATATTCATGCTGACACATGCACATTATATATGCACGTATGTATATATGGATACATACATATGGATACAAATGTGCATATTAATCATTATCATATAAAATAAATTTACATTATATGTGTTTTATTAATTAAATTTAATTTGTTAATACAATTTATTTTTTATAATTAATTAACGAAAAATTATAATACATTAACAATAAGTATTAATTATTGTAGTAATAATCAGTATCAATACATTCAATAATTGCAATCAACAATCACAACAATATATTGTTTGTATAAGTTACAATTAACTTTTTTCAGGTTCAGTTTTAGCTGCTTCAAGATTTGGTAATTGTTTTGGAATGAATTCTTCAAAATTATCTAGTAGCAGTAGTAAACCAAAAGCTTCATTGTTGAGGCCATCTCAATTAAATGCAGTGACAAACAATGCAGGTTCTTCTAATAAAAGTGTTCTGCAACCAGCTAAATTTCAAAATCCTTTTAATAAACCTAATGATGTCAATGAAGAAGGTGAGTCAGATTCTACAACTGAAACCAATAAAGAACAGGACACATTAAAGGAAAGTGAAAAACAAGATAAAGAAACAGACGAGGAAGATAAGAAAGAAAAAAAGGAAGATAAGAAAGAAGAAAAGGAAAAAGAGAAAGAAAAAGAAAAAGAGAAAGAAAAAGAAAAAGAGAAAGAAAAAGAGATAGAGAAAGAAAAGGATAAAGAGAAAGAACCACCTAAGTTTTTAGCCCTGAATAAGAGTACTAAGGAGAATCAGAATAGTTTAAATAGTTCTGTTTCTGCGAGTGTATCAGCACCAAGTTTTGTGTTTGGTCAAAATTTGAAAGAACGTGTCGCTGTAGCACATGATGCAGATAGTTCAGATAACTCTGAAAAGGAAGATGTAAAAGAAGAGCCTGCTAGTGAGAATGGTTCTTCTGAATTAATGTTCTCTAATGCAGCTGTTGCTTGTCGAACTACAAGTAAACCAGGTTTGACTCTGTCACAAGCTGCACAAGAAATGGAAGAAGCAAATCGTGCTAATAAGAGAAAATATAGTGAAGTGACATTATTGACTGGTGAGGAGGACGAAACGAACGTTTTACAAATCAACTGTAAACTTTTTGCATTTGATAAAGTAAGTAATTCAATATAAATTAAATTTTTGCTATTTCATGTTTGTCAGTTTTTATTTAATTAAGTATTAGTAAAGCTTTAAGCATTTGGTTAAAAATATTGCCAACTTTTAACATAGTATTTTTATAGTCTTAATACATTTAAAAATATTTTATGTAATAATATAAAATTATTAAAATTGTATTATTATACAAAGTTTTTTTAATAATATTATTAGATAATAATTTTAGTATAGATTTACCAATAAAAAAATTTATTTATTGCTTTTCTGGAGTTCATGAGTTTAGTATGTTAGTTAAGATATAATGTTTAATAAAACATTTATTATTTTAATTTATATTTTATTCGAATAATAATTTAATATTTTATTAAATTTTATATATTTCTAAATTATAACCTACAAGTTTAAATGTTGATTCTGTAACAGATGAAGTTTTTTTTAATTTAAAAGAAACTATATTTCATTCAATCCAGTATTATATATTTTGAACATTTATAAATAATTTTATTCTTAGTTAAAATCATTCCAAATATTATCTTTTAATATTAAGGTCAATTAAGATTAAACATTTTAAGTAGAAAAAATCAAAAGATGACAACTGTTAAAATTTATATTTTTTATAAAAATAATTTCCAAACATTCTCTAATTGATAGTGAGTTTTTATTTTATTCAAGCGGAAAACAATGTTTTTTAATTTATTTGAATGGTACTTAACAAAGTATATATGGACGAACCATATTTTTCATTTAATCATATTATTTTGTTAATGAAAAGATTAAATTAGAAATTATATATGTACATATCTATACATACGTGGATGAATACATAAATATATACATACATCTATGTAACGAATAAATAGTAAAAGTTTCTATGCAATGTTTCGGGAACATAAGATACCATTATTTTAATTCTCTAAAGAAGTTCATATATTTTTTGGATTCTTTAATTTTGCTTCAGCCCCATTTTGTGTAAAAGCGATATATTATTCTACACGAAGTAAGATATATACTAATTTAAATTGTAAATATTTACTGTTTATACGTGATTTTGATTCGAAATAATGTATAGAACATTTAATAAAAGAATGTATTGTGTTAAATTTGAAGATATTTTTATTTCAATACTGTATTCGAACGATCAAACGGAGAATAATAAATATTTATATTTGTTTGAAAGAAAGTTATTCAACTTAGATAAATATTTTATCATACGAAATGCAACAGAAGACAACAATGGTCGATTATATAAGTCGCCTCGTTACTCTCAACGATATTACTTATTAATTAAGCTAATGTTTAATATTATTACAAATATTGAAGTTTGCTGGTCTGAAATAAAAAACCTTTTGAATATTAATATATTGAATGAATGAAGTAAATGTTCGGACACTTGCAGTCAATGCCAGAAGCTTCGAATGGCCAAGTCGTAGGCGTCATCGTTAACGTTTCCGTGTTTTACTCTGCAGGTCACGAGCAGCTGGCAAGAACGCGGCCGGGGTTCGCTACGTCTCAACGACAAGGACGAGGAGTCGCGGTTGGTGGGCCGTGCGGCTGGTACGCAGAGGCTGGTACTCAACACGAAGGTCTGGCCTGGGATGACGGCGGAACGCGCGGGTCCCAAGTCCCTGCGGCTTACCGCGATGGATGTCCAGGGCGACGTGAGGATTTTTGTGGTGCAGGCCGCGCAGAAGGAGGTCGAGCAGCTGCACAGCCTCCTGCTGCAGCGTCTGAGGCGTGCCCAGGAGCGTCAGCCGAAGAAACTTGCGTCCGAACACTGACCGGGCCTAAACTTGTGCAAGCTTCCCACACCCCCCCGGGGGATGTTCAGTCGGGATGCTTCAGGGGGGCACTCGCGCTCACGAGGACCCTGCCAACTTGCGACCGAGAAGCACTGTCCCCCGGATGCTCTTTGTCGTCATCGCCGTCGTCGCTGTCGTCATTGGACGCTCCGATTCGACGCGTTAACGATAATACGGCGCGCCTTCTGGTTTACCGGCACTTCGTCTTTTCTTAAAATTTTTGTCTCGCTAACCTTTTTAATCGAAACACCACTGTTGCTAGCCTTTTACTTTTTTAATGTACAGCCTAGACACACCGATGAACTTGTCAGAATGTAAAGCCAGCAGCGCTCCATCGAGTGACGAAGCTTATTGGATTGGGAAAAACATTAGCTTCACTGCTTCCTTATGAACTGTTTCTTTTAAACGATCGAACATTTATTGGATTTAGAGAAATCTTTTGCCATCACATATGTATATTATTTCTTCGAAATGAATAAGTTACAAAAGAATATTACAGCTTTTGTACCATTTTGTTAAATTCAATAAGCTTTTGTTCAGTATAAATTAGTAGCTTTAAATAATTGCATAGTGTGTGTAAGATTTAAAACGTGTCAGTTCTACAGATTGTTTTAATTCATCGCTTAATTGCAAAGGCCACTCATGTTCATTTTTCATCAATTTTTATTTCGAAAAGATGTTCAGCCGTTTTTTTACATTATTTACTTCCTTTCGAAGTGGTATGAGCACTTTAATTTCATGAATAAATGTATTTTGTTGTTATATATAAATTATTATATTTTTAAAATAGATAAATGAAGGAATTACTAAATTAGTTGAAGTGGTGGTTGAAATGAAGAGATCAATGACAATCAAAAGTCATAAGTTTCGAAAGTTTTCAGTATTTATTCTTATTTTTTGAACCTATTATTTCGAAAAGCTTTCGAATAAAATTTGAAATAATAAGTTTGTTCACAAAAGAAGACTTTTAATTAATTATTATTTTTCAAAAATAAATAAACAATCTCATAAACACAAAAATATATACAGCACTAAAAACTATATCAAATAAAATTATAAATTATTTACCAAATAAATAAACATTATTACCTCGTTTCCGTGTATAATTTCAGGAGCGTTACGAGTTAAGGTTTATTTATACGATTAAACAATTCACTGAAAACTTGTTTACTTTATAGATAATAATTTCATTTTTATTAAGGTTTTATTGAAACTCTAATCAAGATTTGAGAGAATTTTAAAGATGAAAGTATTGCTAAATTAAAAAGCCGAAGCATCCTTAACGAGACATCTAAATATTAATTGTCAAAAGCCGAAGACGACTCCTTTGGAGTTACTTTACAGTCTGTAAAATAAGATGGCGAATATCGTATTTAAAGAGAAAACATTTATGGATAAAGGTCGTTCGATGAATAAAGTTGTAATGGATTCAATTCAAATTCGTTATTTTATATCGGAAAGTGATAAATAAGAAAAATACGAGTTTTATACAAGTAATTAATTCAAAAGTTTTCATTTTTTTTGCTGGTTAGAGATTAGATTTTTTTAATCATTCCTGTGAAAAAGACTAGGAAGTGCAGAATGTATATTGATAGAAAAGAAAAAAACAATTTCATGAATATATAAACCATAAACAATGTAAAAATTAAATTTCAAATCGCTTCAAAAATTAATAAAATTTTTTATATTAATTATAAACTATTATAAACGTTACGAAAAATTATTCATATTTTTATGTTAATAAACAAACACAAAAAGCAAGTAAAAGATATTTTATTTTTAATTCATGTGTGTCGTCGATATTATTTAAAAACGAAATAAAATATAAGAAAGTAAATTCTTACATGAAATGCAAAACAGCACTTCAAAAAAAAAAAAAAAAATTCATAAATGTATGTGACAGAGTGAATGCGTGAATGAAGAATCACGCTAGATAGAGATTTTTAATAAAAATAGATAATTATAAATTAATTTAAAATGTGATAAGGAAGCAAAAGAAATATAAGTTTATTTAAGAAGTTTAGATGAGCTGAGTAGCTTGTATTATAATTTGAAAAACGATGCATATGAGGTTTACTACCCCTTGTTCAGTGACTACAATGCATTAAGCTATTTGGCTTAAATTTAGAATAACAACAAAGCATAATTATTTCAATAAATATATTGTTCAACTTTTAACTGTAAATAAAATCTCAATCTAGTAAAAAAAGACTATATTTTTTCACAAACTTTTTATTTATTTTATTGATTTTACATGAGCATTTTAAATATCCTACATTGACGAGTATGTTTTCTGAATGCAGCATTATGCTACAGAATATTTTTTTAAAAGTAAGATTTTAAATAATTATTTTAATTAATATAAATTTATTTATGATTTACGGCGTTTAATGGAACAGGTACTAATAAAAATTTTTTATATTTCAGGAAAATAATAGTGTTATCAATAATTTTCAATGAATATATAATGTTTTTTATTAATATACAAGATTTTTTGAAGTGTATAATAAAGATAAATTCTAAAAATAACGGAAGCCTTCACTTTGAAAAAAATGTGAGAAAATAACGTAATTTATTTCTTGTGAAGAAGCACTGAATATTTTGTTTTGTAATGGAATAAATTAAATTTTGTTTAAATAAAGGTATTGAACAAATTATACAATTTTTATATTAATAAAAATATATTTTAAAACATATAGTTATATCTCACTTTACTTACATTTTTTAAAAATTTTATTGACTTAAATTAGATAAAAATATTTAAAATAACTATATTATTTATTCAAGACCTATTAAATGAAAACTTTAGATTTTATATCAGTTTTAGTTATTTAACTATTTATATATTTTATGGTCATAATTTTCTTATTTCTATTATTCGCTTGATAACATCTTTTTGAAGATTTTTAAAGTTTATTTATGATGTTTCAATTATCTTTGATTTTTATCGCTATTGTTTTAAATTTTTCTAATTTAAAAATCAATATTTAGATCTATATTATTTATCTAATTAATTATCTTTAATCAGTCTTTATTATCGTTGGTTTATGCTATTATTTACGTGTACTAATTAAATATGTGATTCTTTCCTAATATATCATTTAGCATGAATTTACAAGGTTTTACTTACAGTAGTAAATTGTCATCGACACATTCTTTTATTTTGTTTGTCAATAGATATATGAAACTAAAGCTCTTATATTAAAATATTTTTTAAATCCATATTTTTTTCTTCGTTTAATATAGTTATTTGTTTTCGTTTTTATAATTACTAATCATTGTTATATGATTTAATATATTTTGCTTTTGTAAATTTTTTATAATTTTGTCTCAATTTACAATCATAGTGACAATAATTTAATTCTTTTACTGTTTTATTTTAATTTAATCGGTTTAGTAAATAATTTTATACATTTAGCATATTTTTTATTCAATAAATATTGTTAAGAATGTATAATGTGTGCAATGCGAGAAAGTACTTGAGGGTAAATTGTACGTACGTTTATCTCAAACAGAAACACTTATGCAGAAATAAAGAAAATGTATCGTGACTCGTGGTTTCAAAGAAAATTCATGCAATTTAATGATTATTTGTAAAAGGTATAAGGTTTGAATTACAAAACGAAGAACGTTTACAATTATTCATATCAAAATTCAATTGTTTATTTCTAATTTATCTAATGTGAAGTATATATATGAAGTATATATATATATATATATATATATATATATATATAGAAATTTATTTAATTATTTAAGGTACATAATTAGTGACTGTAATTTTAATTAAAATACAAATATTTATTACATATTTTTGATGTAATGAATTATTTGAAAGTTGATTCTTATTATACAATGCTATAATAGGAAATTTGTCGACTAACTTTCTAGTAATTGTGTAATTAACACTGATGGCAACTATTGCTGATATTGAATTACGAGCAAAAAAGGAAGTCTTGATGTGTCATTACCTTATAGATAATGATACGAAAAGGTCGGTTATGCTACAAGAAGTAAACAAGACTAGCATTTTTTTATTGTAGTTTAATCGTACGTTTAGATACTACGCTTTTCGGGCAATTAAGTTTGCGATTATTTTATTAGAATGTTTATTTTTTGTAACGTGTTGCAGCTATGATATTCGTCTTTATTTGACATTAATTTTGAATATTATACTGCGATCATTGTATCATTTTATCTGAGCAGAGTTAATGTGTACTGTAAATACATTTAATTATCGACAATCTTGCGCATATATAAATTGAGCACGTTTTGATAGTATTTAATTTCTAAGTATTTAGACAAATTTACCTTGAAATATGTCGTTGGATAGTTACGTAGCCAGACAAAGCCCTTGGGTATTTTATATTAATCAGTGCTATATTGTTACGTACTTTGTTACAAAGATATTAAGAATTGGCATGTTGTAACATTGGAATTTGTAAAACTGGATAAAACTGTACATAAACATCTTCTTTCTTGAACAAATATTTTGCACTTTATTAAAAAGTCTTTTAAAGCTTATTGGTTACTTTATTTCTTTTGTTCATTAAGAAGCCCATTCATAGAAATAGGTTAAACATTTATTGAAACTATTTAACTTTTATGTTGTTTATCATCGTGTTTGAAATGATACTTAAAGTTTAAAAATACGCTTTCCTTTAAATTATGTTTTTTAAAGATTTATTTCTAGTAAAGTAAGGAAATCTTAGAAAAATGGTCTATTCGTCAAAAATCGTTATACGTTTTTCATTTTAAGCTCCGTTAAGATTTTTATCAAAGATGTTATATTTTTTTCAAAAATTTTTTGATACAATACAATGAGTTGCGCAATTCGAACATTTTATTATAATGTACTGTACATTTACATGTTAACTTGATATTTTTATAATCAATGTACATTATAATTTATTCTTTTAAATATAAAATAACTGACTTTAATATCATTAAATATTATTTTTTAATTAATTTTATATTGTATGGTACGTTGAACTTTTTCAATACAATTACACGTCTTCGAGTGAACGATAAAACTTAGAAAATAATATTGTTTCTTAATATCAAAGTTTTTAAACTAGTTTATCGTAAGAATTTATTAAATTAATTAAATTTTTTTTGGTTTTTTTTATCGTTGTTACGTACATTTCTACTCCATTTCAAAGAAATTTAAAATGGTGTTCGGATGAATCTTACAATTTCATGCTTTTATATCTTTCAAAAAACCATGTCTTCATAAATCCATATTTTAGTTTTAAATTTATGTCAGTAATAGTTCGGATTAGTAATTGACGAGAGATTTCCTATTATTTAAATTATTTATTTAAATTATTGCATGAAGACATATTTAACGTTTATTGAGATTTATCCATAATTACTTAATATATCGATAATTACGATTTGTTAGGGAAAATATTTATTGGTAAAAATCAGCTGTGTAGATTTTAATTTGATACTTAAAGCATAGCTTTTATAATATTTTTTCAAAAATGTTTACAGGTCAACCAACTGGTCTCGCTTATAATTTTTAGAATTAATATATTCTGTGGTATAGTTTTATTAAGCTGTTATGAAAAAATCTAAAGTATAAGAAACGGAAAAAATAATGTTTAGAATATTTTCATATTAAATTTATTCATCTATGAATACACTTTATAAAGGAAGAGCCATTTTCTATTTTACAATAAAAAAAAAATAAATCACAAATTTTATCAATATCATTTAAAATATATCATCATTTCTGTGCGAATTCTAGTAGATTCAAACTAAATTATAATATATTTATATATCATAATATATCAGATATATATGAGTTTAATTTCTTATAGAAAATATTGTTCGTCAACGGTTCAATTATAAATATCAATAAAACTTACGTAATTAGTTAACTCTAATATTACAAGCGCTTTATTATAATAGTTTATACACGCAAATATAATCAACTAAAAATTATATAATTAATATATTTTTGAGGATATTAAAAAAATAATTGTCTCGTGTATATTTAGTTTACAAACAATCTTAATTTTTTCAGTAAGCAGATATACCGTCTATAAATGAATAACGATAAGAAATGTTTATTGTTTGTTATTAAGAATACAATTCAAACAAATTTTTTAAATTATTAGAAATAACAATTCCGAAGTTGAAATATGGAATAAACTAGCGTCGGCGACGGGTCGGCGCGTGTTAATTAAAAACATCGCACGCGCAATAATATAAGATCGAGTAACATCTAACGGTTTTTTAATTTTCCCGGAAAGTTAAAAGACCGTTGAGAATCTCGATCTATAAAAACGGGAGGAAGGACTCGCGAATTACCCATTATCCCTCCGGCCACGCTCGCGTATCCTCTGTACCTCCATCCCGTATTCTTCGTTTTCTCTTTTTAATTTTTTTCCCTACCCCTCTTCCCTCCACCCTTGACGTTCATCTCTCGATATGGTGAGAACAGGTCACTATGATGGTCAGTATTGTATACAGCAACTGTCCGCAAGTTGAAGTTGGACATTGTCATTAGGCAAATTCAAGGCTCGACACGTAGTCCTATTTTCATCGATCGCAAAAAAATTCAGCCGTTTGCGAGTTTGTTACAAGAGCATTTTACGAACACTCGGAACATTCGCAAATCTGCTGCGAATTCTTTCTACAATTGACACGTCTTTTCGTATCTGATTAGGTTTTCTGCAGCACATAAGCTGTTAAGAATAGACTTTTCTAGAGCGATTAGGCAATTCAAATTTTCCATAATTTACAATAAAACTACGTGGAGCAAAAGCAACGCGTGTATTTCTACGAGCTTTGGTTCTATTTGGAAGTTTGCGCATACCAGAATGAGTGACAAACCAGTTATGAATTTTTATTTTAATAACATCAGACTGATATACGGGGACACCATTCTTTATTATTTTATCGTATACGAAATTTACTACATATTTCTTAATAGTCTTATAGTTTTTAAACAATTACGCACAGTCAATTTAACTCACATTCCACTTTTGGTTAATCATTCGCCTTTTCCTATTACAGTTACTTTTTGATCGTTAATGCGCTCCTTATTAACGTTGCGTATTGTACATGCGCTCGAACTCGTTAATTTTTCGTTTTCTTTAATTTTTCCGTTTTCATTAATATACGCATAAGATAATTAGCACAAATTAGCATAAAACCCGTAACATCGTCATTAAAATAATCAAAACTTTTTAGAGCATAAAAATTTCGTTTATTAAAAAACGAACGAAAGTTAAAACGATAATGTGATATCTGTGGCTAATGCGTGCATAATTTTGTTGTGCTGCACACACGTGTACCTGAATGCATAAAACTAACACCTCCAAGTGAAATACGAGGTCAACGCAAAATTATTCATCGAGCAAGTGCGTCTGTGCTTGAATTTGATAATTCCAAAAATTCATTAATAATGTTTATGCGCGTTAAAAGTTTCGCAAGCGCAGTCTAACGGTTTGCTGACAGCATATAGCGCGATAAAATTATTCGTTCACACTCGCAAACAACGTATTCGTCCGTATTTAAACGAGCTTTAACCAATAACACAGCGCTGCATACACGCGAGCAAGTATACTCGATAGTTTGAAAGCTCGTACGCGCACGCGTGACTGCAACGCTGTCAAGTGCATCCCCAAGCGAAAGTGCGTAGACAGAGAGAGAGAGAGAGGCAGAGGCAGGGCTTCCGAGCTTCGACGGTAGAGGTCGCGCCGCTCGGACTGTTCGAATATGGCGCGCGCTTTGCTCATTATTTATAGAAAGCGGCGCGAGGTTGCGGCTCCGTACCGCAAGAGTCTCGTGGCCCCACGTCGCCACGTCCGTCAATGAAGCCCACCCCGAGTCGGAGCGTTTCGTACTCCGCGCTCGGCACCGCGACGCCAGGCTGCGAGCTGAGATGCGGCGTGCGCGCGGCGTCGCAGTGTGCCCGAGGCCCCGGCCGACGAGCGTCGTCGGCCGGTCGTCAGATCCCGCGGCTTCCTGCGCGTCGTCCCCGGGAGTATTTTTAGCCCGACCACGGACTGGCCCGTGTTTCTCCGCCCTCCCAATCACGCCCTGATCTCGTGCTGGGCTCCACTCGTCGTCCTCGTGCTCCTGCTCGTCGCCGGCGGACGGCGGGACCGCGTGTGCTTCCCACAGGTGCATGCTCTTCAAAATGTTCACGGGCGGGTTCGCGCGCCACGACACCCAGTGCTGGGGGAGACGAGTCGCCGGTCTCGACCAACCGCCAGCGGGCGTCGTCGCGCGGGCCCAGCCTCGAGCGTCAGGCCCCGACGCACCAGCAACGCCGCCTGTCCCGCGACCACCCAGTGTCGAGCCCCAGGCTGCGGTCCAACAGCGGCGCCAGGGCCCGCGGGAGCTCCAAACGCCGGTCTCGGGCCACCGACGGAGGATGTCGCCTCGGCCTCCCAGCACCGAGCCTCAGGGTCCAGTGCTCTCTCAACAACGGCGGCCGTCGCCGCGCGAATCCAGTTCTGAGTCCCAGTCGCAGACGGCGGTTCAGCAACGCCAGTTGGCGGCCCGAGACTCCGAGGGGGACGTTCTGGGACCAGTTTTATCCCAGCAACGTCGGATGTCGCCGCGCGAGCCCAGCCTCGAGACCCAGTCGCAGCCGTCGGCGTATCGTCGGCGGGTGACACCTCGTGGGCCCAGTGCCGAGGTCCAGGGGCCGGTGTCTTCTCACCAGCGCCGGGTGTCGCCTCGCGGACCTAGTCAGGAGCCTCAGGGACCCCTGGCGGCTCATAATCGTCGAGTGTCGCCTCGCGGGCCCAGCTGCGAGCCTCAGAGTTCGAACTCAGCGGCCCTCCAGCGCAGGATTTCACAGCGCGGGCCCAGTTGCGAGCCTCGACTGACACGTGTGCCCAGTTACGAGTACCCGAGTTCGCGGGAGCTCAGTTTGGAACCGCATCCCCGAGGCGTTGGTCCTGGAAACGAACTTCATCCACGTCGCATCGGGTTCAATGAGATACATCCACGTCGTCACGTTGCGAATGCTGAAATACAGCAGAGACGCACTGCACCCAAGGGCTACGTTTATAGGTAATTTGGATGCTCCTTACGAGTTTTCGATTCATTTTGCAATTCCAGCTTCTCGAATTTAGCGCCGCGAATTTGATGATTTTTCTCTGGTTTTTTCATTTGTTGCTTAACAGTCACGACGCAGACGCTTTAGCGACTTTTTATTGTTAGTGTAATTGTCGTCAGTGCTTTTTAAAGATGGTAAGCGCTTGTAAAAGAGACGAACTTATGGAATTGTAGCGCTTATTGTTGAGTACAGAGAGCATTGAATACGTATGTGTAAGTCGTGGAAATTAATTTTTTTATCTCACATCTCGGAAGTGCATTGCTAAGATCCAATAATTTTCAATTAATGATTTGTCGCTTTCGAGATGAAATAACGTAATTGTTCTTTTTCAGTAGAATTTCTTACCATCTTTCATATTTTTCTAATGCATAGTTGTACGTGAATTCTTGTAAATATAATTTTATTTTTAATTATTCATAAATAATTCAAAATGAAATATGTCTTGGATAGTCACTTGTTGTTGGTTTAGAGGCCTTTCTGTCAAAAATATTTCTTTGGAAATTTATTAAATCCTACGGAAGAAATCCGTAATAATTTATACATATACATTTTGTTTTGTAATTAATTAGTTAGGAATAGAAGAATAAGTTCTGCTTCTTATAATTAAAATTTTGTTTGTGAATTTATTTTGTACAATTTCTGTGACTATTATTTTGTCTTAACGAATATGATATAGAAGTATTTTTCGAATATTTAGGATGTTTAACAATAGTAAGTTAAAATTCAGAAGTTATTTTAAATATTTAAAATTTTATTTACCGATTTCGAATTATATTAGAGTTTTATTTGTAGTACGAAATCATAATTAATTATTAATATAAAAAAACATTCTGAAATTAACTAATTAAATCTCAAAATTGGAGTAGGATGATATATTTCTATTTTTACTAACTTATAAAGATTTTTTAACGAATTATTATTATTATCTGTCGGTGAGTTTTGTTTTACTGTTTAGTTAAACATTTTTAACAAATTTTATAAAATGTGAATTTTAAAGGAAAAATATTTAAAAGATGTTATTAATATTATACAAACTGTATCGATCTTTTACACCAACGATATACATATGTAATCTAAAAATGCATTATTATATCAATACACAGAATTTAGTATAGTAAACACGTGATTAAATATATTTAAATATTGCAGATTAATAAATAAATTTGTATAGGATAATTTATTAACTTTTATTTGTGTTAGTTAATACAGTCGATAGACTCGAATGTGAATTATAGGTTTTGAAAATTTAACTTGCGTTTGTATATTTTATATTTCTCGTATATTTTTTATCTTAATAAATTTAAAAATAATTGTTATATTATAAAAATGATATTATTTAATTGATATTGCTTGGTTTCTATTTTCTTGATAAAATAGTGCTGTAGTAGATTAGTGTATTCTATTTTTATTTGAAAAAAGCTGCTTGATTCTTTTAATCCATAGGAAATAATCTGCTTATTAAAGAAATTTATGGTTTAGATTTCTTTAAAATATATATTTTCTATTTTTTCATTTTAAGATTTTTTTCGCTTCGAACTATATCCTATATTTTATGGCATCAACATTTATAAATTTGAAATTTTTTCAATGCTATAATCACGTGTATCATTTAAGTTCCAAGATGAATTTGTAATTTTATTTTTAGGTTGCATCGATAAGTTTTGTGTAACTAGACACTTCTTTACTTGATATCAAATAAGTCTATCGACTTCAATTATTATTAGTTTTTTAGTTCAACGTAATAGATTTCGTTCTTGCACAGTGAGAATTTTAAACTAAAAATTGAAAATTAATTTTTACGAGCTTAAGTCACGACAAAGATCATTGAATCGTTAAATTATTTTTGGGATATTTTTATTTTTCGGAAGAAGATTTTTCCACAGAGATACAGTATTAGTAGGAGTTTTATTCTTTGTGCGGTGTTTTGATTTATTAATTGTTTTAATACTTTTATGAAATAAATTTCATATTTGTTTAAAATTAGCGAATAAAGTTGTGTTATTAATTGAATAGTGGCTTAATGAAAATTTTTTTCAAAGCTAATTTACGAGATTTAAAGTAATTGAAAATACCAGAAGCAATTAAAATATCGTCTTAATTAAATGCAAAAATCGTAAATTTAATATTATAATCATTGAAAAATGAAGTTCTTCAAATATTGAATATAATGAATATTACCATTACGTTTCTTCGTAATAAAATCTCGATAACTTTTGTTCACATTATTATATTTTTGGTTTTCCACGGATCGTATCATTAGAAACTACCGATTATACTTTTTTCAAATCAGTATTATTTATATTCGTACGTGTGTGTGTACACACGCACACGCGCACACACATATATATATATACATTACTCAATTATAGTTTAGGTTTGAGAAATACTCGATTGTGTGCGAAAAAATGTCTTCAAGCAATCAGCAATTCATTCATAATGGATCCGCTTGGCTTGCTACAAAAATTTGACAGTATATTTATAATAAAATAAAAATCCAGATAATTATGTCTCGATGAGTAATTTAGCCGAGAGAATAATTTAAGACAGCATGAAATTTGTTTTTAAACGTGGCCGTGACGAATCTGCATTTACGGTTTTCAAGTTTTGTCTTTGACAAGAAATTTAGGCTTTAAAAAATCTAACAGAGCAGCTTTTCCACGTGATTAATTTTACGACGATATTATAACTCATGCACGTAGTATCGAAGGACGAGCGTTCGAGGAAATGTTTGTCTGAACTTTGCACCTACATGTGCAGGTTTGCGCGTGAGATTTTTATCAATTTCTTTAGTTGGCAGCGACAAAATGGGTTTCAGTATTTCAAATCTTTGAAACTTACGAGGCGTTGAGTAAACTTGAGATTTCCGCAAATATATTCTTTCACGTGCAATTTTGCTTTAGATTAGAAACGATTGATTTTGCGCTCGATTCGGTTTGAATTTACGTGGTTAGTGGAGTCGCTGTTTCGGCGAGGGCCACTGTTAGATGTCGTGTCAATAAGCCTACAAGCCAAAGTGCACACTGCAATTCTTCTTTGAAAGCACTGGGTATGCGCTACGTAATTTAGGCGAACTGTTCGATCTCGGATGGCGACGGGACGCAGATAGACATTGGCAACTCGTGCACCGTGTGTTTACAAGCAAAAACTTTCAATGCGCCCGATCATGATGACAGCCAAATAGATGCATTCGAAACTTTATTATTCTTATTACTTTATATTGACGGCGATGACGCGAGTAATATTTTATTTCTTTTTTATTTTTAAACGCGCGTGATATTTTACAATCCACGCAGGTTCAGTAATATAAAAGATCACAAAAGAACGGCTCAAAATAGTCTAACAAATATAATAATTTTGTTATCACCTATTAATTTCGAGTTGGCAATAAATACTTTTTCCGTTCTGTATAAATCTTTTGCTCATAAAAAGTTCTCGCCTAGTTTAATCGCGTAATAAAGCTAAAATTGGATTGATTCATTGAATTTAATAAAGTAAAGCATGTCTTATCGAAGCTCACAATAATACAACAAACTAAGACATAGTTTTTATCTTCAATCCGTCTATTCATAGAAATATTGAAGATTACGGTGAACAAATTAAAATTTCATATTTTCAAGCACGAGGATGATTTTATTACTTGTTTTTCGCATTGGCGTTATATTTAACTAAATCTAAATAATTTTTGCACAAGTTTTGAAGTTTTTCGTTATCGAATTGTAATCCGCACTTTATTGTTTGATTTATGAATTAAAATTAATTGTAAATATATTAGATCATACTTTATTGATTTGTAATACAATTTTCCATCGTTCAGAGTTTCCATTAGAAGTACGTAGGGTATCACTGCATCTCGATCAAATCTTTCCGAGCATATTTTTCAAAATATTGCATAAATTGAATCCTGTAAGTCATTTAAATAAATACATTTGTTAGTTATAGATTTTGAAGTTTTTGATGATTTCACATATTTGTATAAATAGAATGGTATAGACTCATTTGTATATTATAACTAGGTTACAAAAATATTTCAATTTTATGCACCGACAAGTGTAGTTTTTAAACAAATATTAAGTACAATACTAAAAATATAATATTCAGTAAAATTCGAGTTTACATAATTCACGATTATAAAGCTTTCGCTGTCTTTGTATTTTTGGAACTATATTTGGATCAACGGTGATCAAGATAAATCCCTTCAGAATTTGCTGGAGCAGATTGAGTAAATTAGCTTCTTCGAGATGAGACTAGACTATTCGTATTTTAAGTGGTTCTCATAACATTTACGAACCAGAAATTATTTTATAACTCAGAAAAAGTTATTAAAAGTATCCGCTACTATTCTCAGCAATCTTAAATTTTAATAAGAATAGTATTAGAATTATAAATAGTGTTATTTAATATAAAATAAGAGTAGACTGGTAAATTATTAAATTAACAAATTTAAAGTAAAAAAAAAACTTTTAAATTATTCAAATATCTTTATATTACCTTATGTAGAAGTAGAGAAGTAAATTTTATATAATACACAAAGTGTATTCGAAGTAATTAATCGTTGATTATTTTAGATAATAATATTTATTCTAATAAGATTCTCAAATTTTACAATTTATTTTTCATCAATATTTATTACTGCGAATGTGTTAAGCAAGAATTTAACATTATTTATCTACTTTATATCAAAAAATGTTGTAGGTATAATATTCATAATCATTATATATATCTGAATTTGACGTTTGCAATCCAATACATACTTCAATTAGTATAGGTACTTATGCAATACACAAATATTTATACTCACAAAACATTTATCATTTGATAATTTTTAATTTTAAGTTATTTACATGGTAATGATAGGTGTTTGAATTCACAATTTTTACACTAAAATATTTTTTTAACCGCTTTTCACAATAAATGATTATCTTGTCTTTCGAAGGTTAAAAATGTATATTTTATTTAAAATTTCTTTTATATATTTTCTCTTAATGTATTATTTACGTTAATAAAAAAATTTCCTAATATTGAAAATTTCAGTCAAAAATTGCAACTCGTAAAACATTAGTTTTTACAACAATTTTATCGTCTCATTAGTGTTTAACTTACTTTAACTTTATTTTAAAAGATTTCCTTAATATAATAAGTAAGTTTGTAAATGATTCAAAATAGTTTACATATTTCTCGTAAACTAATTTTTTGTAAGGGAGAATAAAAATTATATCTCTATCGTTGAAATATTTCATCAGCCGAACACTATTAAAAAACAACTGTCACAGCAACAATTTCCACAATTTCTTATTTCCATCGTATGTGTGACGACGTAACGAATTAGTCAATTACAGAATAAAACGAAGCATTCTTTTCTACTTCCTATTCTAATAAAAGGACTAATATTAAATGATGCATTGTTAAGATCCGATTGTTAGCGACGTTCTTTTTATCGCTCTTTCAAACGACAATGCACTAAGGGCAGTAATGCACACAACCACAACGAGGAATGCGTATTTATATCGACAGAAGATTAAGTGCATTTTGAAAAGTATCACACAAAAGTGTTTATTTCACTTATTATGCTACCAGTCAGCACTGGGTATGTACACCAAAAATTCAATCGCCATACGCACGAAGACTTGCTATATAGGATAAGTTACGAGCAATCGAAACTAAAAATTTCGACTCGAGGTAGGCAGGTGACGATATTTGTCAAGTTAAACGACATCGTTACTTATTGCATTAAAAGCTTCGTAAATAACGTCCCACTGTCACGCAGAACACGCATTCCAACGCCGGTGAACCCTGAGAATCTTCCGCCCGCCTCGACTTCCACGGGCCGATCATACGTGTACAGAACTCGGGTGCCACGTCATGACATCGTCGACTCCAGCTTCGACAACAACCTTGGCTACCCTATCACGAGGCGTCGTGGCGCGGTCAAACACAACAAGGTTCATGTCGTAAGAGGCCACAAACTCGTCGCCAAGTTTTTCAGGCAGCCGACCTTCTGCGCCTTCTGCAAAGACTTCTTGTGGTGAGTATTTTCCCGTTATTTTCGGAACGAAAGGATCCTCTAAATACCCCAAGAGTTAATTGAAGTCTTTAAATGTAGACAAAAAGATTCGCGAATCAATATCGGGTAATCGTAACTAGGATCGATAAAAAACATAAAAAAAGACCAACGCTTTAAAATAAGTAGACGAGAGCGACGGCAGAGGATGATTCTAGTAAGTTTTTAAGTTTTTGCTTTAACGAGTTGCGATTTCCATGAGAACTTCCTTCCAGTTTCTTATCTTTTAAAAGTCAATTACTTTCAGTTCAGAGATATGGAATTACGCTTTTAAACCATTTTTATTCAGAAATTCTTACGATGTCTAGATTTCGCTTCGAATTGGCAAGAGTTGGGCCTTAATCGATTATTTTAAATACATAAATTATAAATTTATTTCTTAATTTTCAATAATACCCCTAATTCGAAATTACGACATTAATGATTAAATAAATTAATTGCATTAATTAAATCAAACAACATTTAAATGCTAAGAGCCGTACGAAAATAAAATATTTTAACGTATAATACATTATTCTTGGAAAAATGGAAAAAATTTAAGTAAAAGATAAGTTACTACATTATTCAACAAACTTTTAATACACTAATAATATTTTAAAGACAAATAGTTACATAGAATCTATTTATTAAAAAAAAAAGACTGAAGAATATTATAAATAATTAGAAGGAGGATTTACGATTTTTAGATGTTCAATTTGTACCAAATATTTTAAAGTCGGAAATTTTTTTTCAAGCTTATGTACACACATTAAAAATAATGCAACGATTGTTCTTCATAATGTGTCACGAGTAAAGTACATTTTACGAAAATTATTTATCTTATAAATGAACAGAAGCACTTTAAATGTATTGGTATAAAGTTTTGTTAAATTAAATATCTTGCACACATTATTACGTGCTTACACAGTACGAAAAATGTATTTTAATTTGAGGAATTAACAAGTATTTTTTCCACTATCTTCATGAATGACATTTTAAATGATATTGAGTTGAATTGGGACTCTAGACTTTCATCGAGATTTTCTGTTTCGGTTGACACACTCGACTATATTTAAGCTCTCGGTTTTCAGCTCTTGCGCATCTCTTAATACCTATGCATATCGAAGTAGAAGATGGTCGAGTCTGGCCAAACAAACACAATTAAAAACTGTATGTCGGTTATTCTTCTGGATCAAACTTAATGTAATTAATACGCAGATAAAAAAAGCGTACGTTTATACGTGTTTAAGGATTTTTTATGCAAAGCGTAAATTCATAAAAGAAAACATTTTTTTAAATCCATTCTGTATTCCTTTCTAATATAAATAAAATATTGTACCTTAAATTTATACATCTATAATATATCGATTCTATATTATGTAAATTTATAAAGTGAGCAATTTTTTTAATTCATAAAATAATTATTCTATAAATTTGGAAATAATAATGAAAATTCATTTGAAATATTTCGCAATATTTCAAGGAATCAAAATGATTGTACAGCTAAAAATAATTAAGTATTATAAAGATTAAAACGCTACAGATTTTTGAACTCTTTTTGATTCTGAAGACTGAAAATAATTCTTAATGATAATCCATTCCATTTGAGGAGATGATGAATTGATACGTTGAATAATTTTTGACTAAATTTAATTGTAAATTTTATCCAGAGTTTGAAACGACTCTGACAATAATATTTACTTTAATGAAATATTTGTTAAATATATACTAATATTTCTACTTTATTCAATTAAAAAAGAAGGGGATAATTTCAATATACCTAACAATATTATTCATATAATAAATTATTACGTTAGTAAGTTAAAAAATTATTTGTAAATATAAAGATTTTGCATAAATTTATTTAATAAATGTAATACAATTTATGGTTCGATTTGTAATAAATTGTCTTTTGCATTGTGCGTTGAAAGTAATATTTGAAAAAATATTTAATAAACATATCCGTTCAGCAATAAAATTATATTCATAAGGATAGAAATAATTTAATTAGTTCATATAATTAAAATAAAGTTTTTCATCCGTACAAAGTTTGTAAAAGTACATTTTCAATGTAAAGCTAAACGCTAAATCAATAATAGCTTATATAATTTATATATTTATTAAATTTGTTAATCTAGAATTAAAAAAATCTATTTCTTCTGATTATTTAACTAATATATTTAATATCGCTTTCCTCTATATTTTTAAGTAATAATTTATTAATTTGATAACATTAAATTATTATAATGATTTCAGGGGTTTTGGAAAACAAGGATATCAGTGCCAAGGTAATATTAATACATTCGATTTGTAAATATTTTTATTTCAATTGAGTCCTTATTTTCATTAATAAATAATTTCTTTTTAGCATGTCAAACTGCAGTCCATAAAAAATGTCACGATAAACTACTTACCAATTGTCCTGAAAGTGGCAGAGAATCTGAAAGTACAATTGTAAGAAATATTCATCGATACTAGTGTATTTAGATATAAAAATAATTTTTAAATTTGCATTATACGTTAAGTAATTATAAATTAGAGTAAGACTGCTTTTGTTGATACTATATAGTAAATATAGTAATTATAACGACAAAAAAAGTAGCACATAAATTGTTGTAAACTGTTCACACATTAGCACATAAGTCTATTTTCATTATAATTAAATGTGTGCACAGATAAATTTTTCATACACACAGGCTTATTGTTTCTCTTATTTTATGGAATGAATAGTGAAAATAAATGATTTTTGAATATTTTTAACAATTATTGATTAATTTTTTTTTTATAGTTAAATTTCAAATCCTTTTATAAAAATATTTTGAATTTTGTATTATAATTAAATATACTATATTATTTATTGTTATGCATTAAAATTTATCACAATTATTACCTCTAAGGTATCACATATTTTTTCATCTCACGTTTATGACACGGCGGAATGTTATTATCGCAGTTCTAATCATTTAAATATCTTTGTCAAGGGTATTTTCATACAAGCCAGATGGATAAAATAGTTATATAGACATAAATGTTTAATTGCCAAAAAAATATAATTTTTATTGCATTTGTCGCAAATAAAAAAACCAATAATAAAAAGCGATACGATTACTGAAATAGTAAATACGAGGCAATTATAACGAGAAATTATAGAAAATTTCATTGGATACAAGTGTTTTGAGAAACATCGTGTCTTTTATTTTTATAAAAGCTAACCGAAGAATCATAAAAAACGAATTTAAATGAGGTTGACCTCGTTATGCTATAAAAATTTTAAATAGAATCGTTACTGTAATTTATGAAATATCTAAAGCAAATGCGTATTCATTCGTTTGTAGAAATATTCCAAGGGAACGAGAAAAGAAGCTCTTTAATTACTGTTAATCGTATTTTAAAAATTTATCGTTTCGAATTTTTCCGTGTTATTTTCGTTGCGAATCTAACAACAAAATCAGAATGACTAATCTACACCCAGATGCGAGAACCTTGCGAGAATTTAAACGAATAACCTTAAACGAGAAGAGAATTTTCCACGATATAACATTGTTTTTGCAATTCTTGGTGATGCTCTTTGTAATGAGCTCGTAGTGCGAACGTACATACGATAAATCGATCGCGATATCGATCGTTCAATCGGATTGCACAAACGCATTAATATTGTCAACGCTCTGCGGTTTATCTTAGATTTTTCTATTTTTATTAAATTTGCATAATCATTTGAAAAATTGCGATAAAAATGTTTCAAAAGTTCGAAGAGAACGCGCCGCTAGCTTGTGCGATTAGCTGTCAAGGTCTCGCACTGAGTCACAGGGCGATTATTTTCACATTTCAACAAAGCAAATTAAAAGCGACGCATCGAAAAGGAAGTAGACGACCAGGACGAGCGAATGCCGTAGTCGTTAAACTGATGCTAATTTTAATGTAAAGCAAGAGCGAAGACGCGGAACGAAGTGGTCCGTCGATTATAAGCCGATGCGCGCAAAAAATGCACTCGCCGGGTTGGCGACAAAATCGTGCATTTCTTACTACGATTGTCAATTACCGGAGTTGCGTTAATTTTTACTTCGTGTGGATGAGGGAATCGCGCGGATTTACAGTTTTGGGAGCGTACGCGCATGCGCCTGAGAGACAACGCACCACTCACAATAGGGATCTGCATTACCGAACCGATGGAGGCCAGTGGCTCGTTGCAACTTTTTTGCTCTTATTGGCACTTGACATTGTCAAAATAGTTGAGAGTTAATTACATGTATTACGCAATTAAACTAGATGTCGTGTAAAATCGAATTATTACTTTCTTTTTATTATTCGTTCTATAAAACCATCTTAATGTGCCATACGTTTGCGTGTTTGAATATTTTATCGATAATGAAAATAATTACACGAGTTATTATTGGTAGAATAAGTCGAGAAAATTTAATATTTTTTTTACACAAAAGTTTCTAAGTTTAGATAAATCAAATGTCAAACACTTGTATTTAGCTAAATCTTTCTATAATTTTAATGAAACATAGGCCACGTTACATTTGAATATAATTTTTTCGATGAAATATAAGTAAAAGATTAGTAAAAGATTCGTAAAAAATTATTGTTACGATATATTTAAGTGATTTTTTATCAGAAACTGTTTGCAAATAGAGTAATCAAACAAATCAAAATAATATAATCTACTTTACTTTATTATTTTTAAATTTATTTAAAAGTTTTACAAGATAATATAAAAAAGATAAATTTTTTTAATATATATATATGTATATTGAATGAAATCTATAAATTTATTTAATTTTATGAAGAATAATAAACTTCTTAAATTTTTTAATGGCTATTTAATCTTGTGTATCTTTTCTGAAATTGTGTAAAAACTTCGTAGTTGTAAAAATAGAAAATACAACCATTATTGCATAGAAAAGTAAAATATTTTTATAAGCTAAACTTTTATATTAATAAGTGTACCTTGTATAATATACCTTTTATAAAACGTAAAAGTATAGTTGGATAATTCGACCTTTACCAGTAAAAATAATAATAAAAAAGTTTTCAATTAATTTTTAAAATGAAATAAGCGAATTAAGTCGAAAAAATGAAATATTGAAAAGACAATAAATTAATAACGAATTTCAATTTACATATATTTTTCAACTAAAACAATAGATTTAGATTAACGCAACAAGTTTTTATTATACTTTATTGTAGCAGTTGTGAAATTCATTAAACTTTGCGTTTCCTAAAATATTTGTTATCTAATAATTCAAATTGTTTGTTGTAGTATTTGAGGGAACGATTCAAAGTCGATGTTCCTCATCGGTTTCGCACTCATACGTTCGTATCACCGACATTTTGTGATCATTGTGGCTCAATGCTTTACGGACTCTTTCGTCAAGGATTGAAATGTGATGGTAAGTGCAAAACTTTCGATTATTAATTAAAAATTGCTTGAATATATTGTTGTTGAATAAACATCGAGAAACTTGACTGGTAAATAGGTTTTCATTTAAGCATTTTAAGTTTCTGAATATAATAGAATTACTAATTTTATATCATATATATTTAAATAATTCATATTAATTGAAAAGTTTGTTATTTTCTGACGAAGACAAAAATACAAAAATAGAATTATTAATGTACATATTTGTTACCAGCGGTATTTTCTGTATTATGACGTTCAGATATAATTTAGAATAATGAACTTCCAATTTAAATTTGAGCTTTTATAGATAAATATTGAGCCAAATCTTAACTTGGATAAAAACATGTTCAATTTTTTTGTAACAATTTTAATCGTGAAATATAAAGTTGAACTTTAATAACGCATACGAAGGGCATATTTATTGGAATAATTTAATTTTGTTGCACACTTGTTTTAAGTGTAAAAAATCAGACGATTATGTGCATTTGTGTATATTTTCTAAATTTAGTATGTATGATAATTTAGATAAATATCTTTAAAAAGTTTTTCTAACCGGTTTTTCTATTTTGGATAGTAAAATTTCTCTTTATTTAATTTTATCAAGTTTTTATAAAGAAGATATTTTTTAAAAAAGTTTCTTGTTTAATGCCTTACTAAGGCAAATTCTTGTGATTACATTAATATAATTTTAGAAGATATTCTTAAGATTTTACATTTGCTAATAGACTTTTAAATTTTGTAATGCCATAGAACCTGATAACTTAATTTGAATTACATATTTTTTAAATCAAGCCTATTGTTTTCGTGTTAATAAACTTAATAAATAATTTAAGGTCGATAAATATTTATTTTTGTTATTTTATAGAATTTATTGGTTTTATACTTTGAAAGTTTCTGAAACTTTTTTTACCAACAATCAAAATATCTTGTCACTCAGATCTTAACGCTTACGAGTTTCAAAAAAACTATTTAATTGTTTCGATTGCATAATTATACTGTCGAAGAATAGATGCCAAAAAACTTTAGAGAAACTTAACATTATAAACAAGATACTTAAATCCATGAATTGGGACGCGAGTGTAGACTATTTGTGAACATGAATTTATAGGTTTATCGATCCCGATTTTCACAATGATTAATACAAGATTTTATAGGTTTCATTAGATTACGTCTTATTAATTTGTTGTCGAAATGTTCGTTGAAATTCCATTACAACGAGTATAATTATTTTAACTCATTATAAAAATAAGAATTGTTAGTTCGGCGGGATATTTCCTTCGTCGATTGCACATACACGTATTATGACCTGAATTTGTTGGATCGGATTAACAAATAAATATGGAGCATCTTGAATCTTCGAGAGGATAATTTAACTCTAATTCGCCCGATTCAGTATTAAATGCCATCTTTTTCCAGTTGGATGATTCTGTGGAGTATTTTTTCGTTCTCATTTTGCTCGAGTCAAGTATAAATAATAGAAAGTTCTTTCCGAGGCAACACGAGCTGAAGCAGCAGCCCAGATTATCGCATTGAAAATATAATATATTTAAAGATGCGATAAAATAATTATCGTAGTCGTTGATAAACTGAAAACGGATCATGCAACAAATACTACGATGCTTTTCGTGCCTCTGCAGGACAATAATCATCAAAGAAGCGATCGAAGAAACTTTCCAAGTGGTTGTATCGTCAGCCTCTCGAGTGAATTCCGATTATTTGAAAATTCACGAGTCAGATATAAATGAATGGGAGTTGAAAAGCTGATTTTTATTTTATCACGTGCATTTAGCGTGATCGCGCAAGAATTTGACGTAGGATTTGCAAAGGATAAAAATGTGCTTGGACGAAAAAAACAAAACTGCCAACAACTCGAGGGTAAATTATTTATAAATATTTATATAAATACACTCCTCTAAAGAGCATGTACAGAGCTGTTATTAAGATTTATTCGCGAGAAGAGAGTGTCAAACGCAAACGAGCGAAACTTCGGATTCTGTCGTGCAGGCAAGAGACTCGCTAGACACTTCGACGACGAGGACATTCGAAAAGGAGTCGATAAATTCCAATTTACCGCTCAGCTGTTGGTGACCGTTGCTTTAACAGCGTCTCTCCGTACAAATCAGAGCCTAATCAGAGGAAGAGTGCGCTTGCAAAGCCGAGGGATAAAAACAATAACAAAATCCGGTCTGGACAGAGTTTAGTCGCGCCTCGAGGTTCGGCTGTCGGAGGCTCGGTTATAAAAAAGAAACGGCCCCACCCTTCCCCAGCGAGGGGTGGGGGGCATGTGCACCTAGGGCGCGGATTCTATTCTTACGGCTGGGTGTCCGCTGCTGGCGGTCCGCCTCTGGTAAACGTCAGTCGTTCTTGGCTGCCTGAGTCGCGAGGCGGCCTCTTGCCCCGGTCACGTAGGTGCGCGCGTCACATTCCGGCGAACCCTTCCCCCTCGGACCCCTGCCCGTGAGCCGCCCCCGCGTGCGTCCATGAGCTGACCAGCGGCTGCTGGGCCAAACACGTCACCGGACGCAATATGCCGTACTACGGGGACGGGGCTCCGCACTACTACAGCGGGCCCTACGCCAACCACAGCTCCCTCATGACGAGCAGCGGCCGGTAAGGATCATCGGTCCCTTCACGGGCCGCGACTTTTCCTCTTATGTAAAGCTCGCGTCTCTTCCGCTGGGCTTTTTCTCGGACAATTAACGCGCGAGGCATTTCACGCGGATTCTGCATTCGCGCTCGCCTCCGATCGCTACTCTATTTATAAAGACGGCAATTTTCTTTTCGTTTAACACGTTTAACGAGTTTTGTCGGAGTTTTAGCGCTGCTCTTTAATGCGAATCGTCTTGTGACCACTCGATCTCGATTGAGACAACGTTCCACCAACTTTTTCATTCTCGAGAATTTTGCAAAATATTATCTTCTAATGTTTATTTTGTTACAATTTTCAGTTATGCTTCTAAACGCGAGCTGCACGATATATTTTTACGCGCCGAAAAAATACGTTCCGAATGTTCCACTTACATTTTTGTGCCAAATTGTTGTTTTTTTAAATGGAGCATTAGTTTGTTTAATGCTACTTACTTGATTATTAGAAACCACTTTATAATTTCAAATACTCGTAGTTTAAACATTTTATATTGAATTATTAAATAACGATTGACAGTGTCACATTTCCTAGTCAAAACGACAGATACTTTTTTCTGTGACAATTATTATATTATAATCCTTTAAAATACTTCAATATTTTTTAAATTATTTTAGTCCACAGAAAATGTGTGACTGGTACTTTATTTTTGTAAAATGAGGAAAAGGAGTTTTGTAAGTTAAACAATCGAAAAATTAATTTAGTATCTTTTTTAGCAAACGAAAAAAATACAAATTTTTAGTTTTGAATACACATGGTATCTGTCTAAATGCGTCGGTTGACGCTAAAGGTCAAAGGTAATTTTCGTTCTAGAATTATCTGATTTTTATACTATAAAAATAGTATTGAAACTGAAATTAAAAAAAAAAACTGAAATGAAATTTTACGTTTTATCTGATATAAATAAAAAGTATGTTAAAAGCATAAAATAAAATAAATTCTGCAGTAGTCTTACTTATGCAGTTAAAAATTATTACACGAAATTTAGAATAAAAATTAAAAAATCGCATATTGTCAATACTATAAATTTTTTGTAATATAAGAAAGATCTATTTTTTCTACTGCGAATAAAATTAGTAAAAAGAGTCTATATTATTATTAGAGATTAAATATAGTTTTTTATAATCTTTCAATATTCATTCGTTACCAAAATAGTTACAGGAATTGAGAGAGAGAGATAGAGGGGGGGGGAGGTAGAGAGAAAGTGAAAAAGAAAAGGGTTGTCCAAATAATAAACAACGAAAAATAAGTGATAGGAGAATAGAGTAGTAGTAAAAGACACTAGCAATACCTTCCGCGTTGAATGCGAGCGCATTTCTAGATGTTTCCTTTCTTTTTTCATAATGTTCAAAGCAATCCATGCATATTCTGCTTTCAACGACATCAAGTTAAAATATATAAGTTCCTAGAAGTTTATATTTGAAATTCAAAATGATTAGGAATTTTATATTTAAACTTTATTTTTTATATATTAACAAGTATTGAGCTAATTATCGTGAGTGAAGTATTGTTGAACGAATAATTAAAATTATATACTTCATTTGTTATGCTTATTAAATTTAAATTCTTAATAAATACGAAAAGTGGAAAATGTCGTTATGTAACTCATTTAATATTTTCGACTTTCTGTTAAAATCGACGGTTTTGGAATAAATCTAAAAAGATTATCTTGGCGTTATTTTTTACGATATGATAATACTTTTACGTTTATGCGTATTAAAGTTTATTATAATAAAACATTCTATTAGCTATTTATTAAAATTAGGAATAATCAAATTAATTTGTAACCATAAGAAAATAATAAGATTTGTTAATGTCAGAATATATTGGTACCTGCTTACTTCTGATTATTTCAATATAAATAATATTTATAATAATTTAATAAGTAATTGATAAGGTCAAATATTACTCTTTATATTTTAAAAAGATTAATTTATAATAAAAATCTCGTTATTTTTATTATAAAAGAATTTAAGTACCTTATAAAATAACTTTTTCAAAAATATCTTTTCATATCATTCATCTTCTATTATTTTCAATGGATGAACACATTTCTATTCCATTTAAAGAAAATTTTCTTCTGAATGTTGACATTTAAATATAAAAAATAAAATTGTCTCAGATGATTATCGAGTCTCATATTGAAGTTAAATTTTTGCTGATGAAAATTTCTAGAAAACTGTCTTTAATGGATAATAGACTCATTGCAAGCAGCAAATATAATTTAATATTTTGCCGATCGCGATAAACTTGTTTTCTATTTGTATTTTGTTAGCCAAAAGTCATTCTGGAAATGTTTAGAATAAGTCTCTTTAGTCTTTTTCAGTCTAATGATGTAAAAATTTTTGTCAGTCAAACCGACAGTTTATCATCTTGAATTACACGAATGGTAAATTTGTGATGTGTTGTTACTTGGAAACTTGAAAGCTGAAACGAACGTACGATTCTTGAAGGTTATTAAAATTAAATGATTCAAGCTAAAACAAATTTAAATTGCATTGAATGGGAGAGGGTATTTTATGCATTTCCATGAACAAGATCTTCGCGCTGTTCTTCTGTTTCGATGTTTTCTGGGAGCTGTGGTGTCATGACGAGGGCCAATTTATCCACATTGCCAACAGCTTCTCGGTGTTACTTCATTGATAAATATTCCTATTTCATCGCTGTCAACTTAGCGCTTTTACATCGTTCTTAGCTTCAGAACAGCTTTTTTCTTCGAGAAAAGGAGCAAATCGGTTGAGAAGTTAGTTTTTTTTTAAAACTATATCTTTTCAGAGGTCAGAAGCCTCCCGTAGACGACAACAACTATCACATATTTTTATGAGACTTTAATTAACATAATTATTAAACGGTTATTTATTTTAAATTAGTTCGAGTCTATGCATAGTAGAACGTACATTTACCTATTCAATATGATCGGATATACGCGGTAGGTTCACTACGTTTATATCTAATTTTTTTTTTTATTAAAATCAGAGCACAAAGAATTAATCACAATTACAACATTTTAAAAATAAAAAATAAAATAATTCCTCTCTTTTGTCAACGCAGTAAAGATAATTTAATGACTATTAACGCATAGGGAATTATATTGTTTTATTTATTATTTTATGTGCGCAAGTTAAAAGTTTATATTAATTTTGCTTCATCGCAATTTTAGTTGAGCATATTATTTTAAATATTTTTTTTAATAATTATCTTAAATCGAAAACAAAGACAAAGTAAGTTTCTGTTAAAAAATGTAATTTAAAAGTTATTTATTATTTAGAGTGCTTTGCTTTTATAATTTTTCAGATTTTAAATGGATTGATCTAAAAATATATTACATGTTTTGATAGATTTATGAATGTATTTTTAAAATTGGTTTTAATTTTTAAGTTTGAAATAAACATTCGACAAGTGCGTAATTATGATTATTTAAAATTAGTAAACATAAATTTCTAAACGTGATAAAATAATTAACGTAATTTAAGATTATTTTATTTAAAATATTTAATAGTAGTAAAAATCAACATTTACCTTTTACGAAATCGATACAACAAAAGTTAATTATAAAAATACATTTATGAAAAAATATCATTCCATAATATAAAATAGCATTAACGGTATATAGTTTTTTAAAAATATTAATCATTCAAATATACATTAGAAATAAAGTAGATTGAATCGTTAGTGTCAAGTGAAGTAACGTCTTCCATCAACGCGAATCCATTACAGAATAGTTGCGGCGCTAATTTGTTGAATGTTACAATGAGCTTGAAATCTGTTTCATGACTATCAAGTCATAAAACTCTTTTAAATGATCTTTAAATATCATTTGATTGTTTCGTTACATGACGTATATTTGTGTTGCTTCAGAGCAAAGCAGCTTGTAAAAATGCGAACACAATTTTAAACGTTTATTGTCTACAGTAGTAGACAATTCTTTTGTAAGTCAACCATGACCTATGACATTAATAATCGAACCTCTTTCCACTTTATACATCCCATTTAATTTAACGAGTGATGAAAAGTTCAATGCACGTTGATTATAAACACTATATTTAGATTATTACGACAAGATAAAAAATCTGAGCCTGTACGTGCATATTAATATGCCAGTAGAATAGGTGATGTACTGTCAGACAATACCTCATTGGCAATATTGATATTTTAAAAAACTAAATTTTTTTACAAACAAATTATAATAAATGAATTATTAATAAATAAAAACTAGTAAAATTATAAGAAAAATAATATAAAAATAATCTAATTGTAAAATCTTGTTATATACATACATAAATATTTATGAGCCGAATATTTATAAAAAATTATGTACCTATACAGACTCTTACACGTTGGAATATTTTTAAAAATTGCATGAATTAATTGGAATGACACCTAATTTATTTTTACAATATTCATTAATATAATAAAAACCATTTTAAAGGAATTAAGTGGAATACATTAAATAACATTATTTCATAATATCAAATTATTGTATTTTTTGCTTATTGAAAATCTGTAGTTTTTTATACAATTAAATACATTATTATTACTATAGATTATATATATTATTCTAACTATTAAAATCATTTATAATACAAATATTTTACAATAATAAAATATTGTTTAAAGATAAAATCACACGTTTGTGCCAAAATATGTGCATATTATAAAATAGTAATTCACATTTATAAACAAGGTTTTCAAATATTTATGAATAGTTGTCTAATATTGTTGTACAGGTAGTCTTAAAATTGACCAATTAAAATTTTGTGGTAAATAGGAGAAATAAGATATAAAGGGCTTTTTATATCTTATTTAGTATTCTCTCTACTTAGTATATATTTAGAGTCTGATACAGGCTATTAAGAGATTAATGATAAAGATTAAAATTATTTTTTTTAATTTCAACGGATTATAAATTATTATTATCAATTAAGTTTAAAATATATTTTCGATTAGTTTTTTTTATAATTTTTCCAATAAAATGTTTTATTAGCGTTAATGATTTTTTTGAACCCAGAATGAGATGCGTGCACAAACATACATACGCATGCATATTTATGTATATTAGAAGATGTGAAAAAACAGCGAAGACTAACAATGTATTAATAGAGACTGACTGACAAAAAAATGTATTTAAATAATAAAAAATCTTTAATTTATCCAATTAAAATTAAATTGAAATTACGTTAAAAAAATGTTCAAAAATGAATTTTTTCTTTTTTATTAATTTTAATTTATCAATTTAGTTTTTTTTTTAGTTTTACTAATTATTTTACACAACATATGAACCTTACAGTTCTATTTAATAAAATATTTTGAACTTAACTCTAATGTATTTCAGTAATAAAACATTGTATTGTGTTGAAATACATTGTAAGGGTAATAAATTATACTGTACGGTTGCAGTGACGAAGTTATAAGATAAAAATGAATGTCTTTATAATTGATCTCAAAATGAAACTCAACTGGTAAAAATATTATTTCATATTATCTTTTATATTGCAGATAAAATCTCATTGCATTAGGTAAACGATTTGTTCAGAAATGCATTTAGCGCACAAAATTATATAAAGAATCACTCCTACGTCTAAAATAACATAACCTTGTGGATTCGTGTAATTAATGCCAAAAAGTAATTTTTTTGTCAGTGTCTCAATATACAAGATAATAAAATTTGATTAGGTTACAAGGTTTAATACAATAAATATATTGAATAATTAAAAAAATTTTTATCTACTCAAAGATTACATAGGAAAATGCAGGTTTTCTGGAAAAATATGTGCTGAAATAGAGAAATAACAAAGAAAACTTGTATTTGAATATTGTTTTGACGGGATTACAAATTTTTGGAATAAATTTAATAATACGAGTCATTATTTAAGATGTCGAGTTGAATTATATTTAGAAATTTTCATTCAAAACTAATTTATAAAATGTTTGTATAATTCACATACTATTTATCGGCCATTCATATTCCACCTTAATTTTGTAACAATATTCATAAAATCTGCAATGCATTTGTGCTCAAACATAAATTTTAGTAACCCTGCATTTTGGTAAACAATTAAAAATTAGCTATCTTTGTTTATAACGGGTAATAAGTTTATATATTATTACGATACACTTATTATTATTTAATAATGAAAATGTTTTTGATCTACGAATTTTTCTAGAAATATTTAAAATAGATTGCACGGGGACTATTTATCATTATTCAACACGCAATAACAAACATAAACAAATTTTAATATTATAAATTTTAATCATCTTTATATATATGACATTTTTGTTAAATCCGATGCATTCAACTAAAATGAGTCTTAAATGTTTTGGAATAATTTATTTATTTTATATATGTTACGATTCACCTTTGATTTATAGAAGCTTGTAACGCAATACCAAACATAATTTATTAACTACTTTTACATACAGCGGTTAAAGAATATCCTACCGAATATATAGTTTAACAATCTGGAACACGTCGAGTTGCCAGAAACGACGGCTATTACTACATATTATGTCGACAAAATAAAAATGAACCAAAAAGACGGAGAAGCGTCGCGCAAAACAGTCGGGCCGAGGGTGAGATTTTCCCTTTAAAATGATATTTCCGAGAGAAGTGAGACGACGAAGCTTAACAAGGAGGTTGAAAGTTAAATTTGTACACTGGCACCGAATGCACAACTTTCGGAAGTAGATGGGAGTGTAACAAGTGTTTATTCCGCGTACGGGTTTTAAAATAAAATTTTAGAAAGAGTTATTGAAAGACACTGAGCCGAAAACTAGCTACAGAGAAACAGAGAGAGAGAGAGGGGGAGAGAGGTAAAGAGTGAAAAAGAGAGATAAAGAAAATTACAAATATTTAAGAATCGATAGAAATAAATGAACAAAATATACAGTTTTCCATTCAAAATGGAAACTCTTATGCGAGAGCTACTAATAGCAGTGGATAATGAACTTTTGCATTAAACCATTTAATCCCTCCTAAATAATGGATTTTCAAGTGTAATATTCAAATTTGTAATTAAAATAAACATTTTTTTGATCGCATTAAATATTTTCACATATAATTAATTTTATATTATAATTTTGTACACATATTCTTAAAATATGTAATTTAACAAAATATTAATTTCAATACTTTAGAAAATATAGAGAAATTATTAGTTGAAAAAAACGAGATAATATTTTTTTAATAGTTATTTATTAAAATAATTTCACAAAGTAAATAACTAATGGTTTTTTTAAATGTTATAATTATTTTTAAATATTATTCAATTATGACGTATTATTTTTAAATATTTTGTCTAAATTAGTTATACGTTGAGAAATTTTCACGTTGTCGTAGTCTTAATTATTGGAGTTATTTACAGAAGAATAACGATCATTTATAACGTAGAACTTACGAACTTATAAATAACATTTTTTTACACGGTTTAATAATGGCTATGTTTTAGACAGTTTATACACTTATGTACAAAAAAGTTTGTGAATTTTAATGAAATATAATTATTATTCTACCATATTTTTAAAAAAATAAAGTAGTTTTAAAATGATATATTAAAGTATGATAAGTGTATTAAATATACTGTATTTATTTAAAAATTATTAAAATTTAAAAGGAGGAGTTGTAATATATATTTTTTTTTAAATGAAATGTGAAAATAAGTCCATTGCTTGGAGGATTAAATTTGAGATTTTTAATCGACCTAAAATAATGTTACGATTAAAATTCATTAGGGACTTTATTTTATGTATGAAATTATTGTGTCGTCTTTATGTTCAAATTATTGGTTTTCTTTTTTAACAGCAGTTCGTGAATATTGGCAAACATTTCATATCGTATAAAGAAACTTGAAAATATCGAAGCTAAATATTTGGCAACAAAAATTGAATGATCGACTGATTTTCATAATTATTTTTATTAATTTATAAATTTGTAATCTCAATTTTAATTAATTAAAAGATATTAAATAATTCAAAATACTGTTTAAATAATGAATTTCTTATACAAAAAACTTGTATTGATTAAATGATTAATATAAAATATTTATTTTAAATTAATAATAATTAATAATTAATAACAATCTATATAAAAATTAATTCACATAAAAATATAATCAATAAAATCAAAATTATAATGTATTGACTACATGTGAATATTATAAAATGCAAACAATATATCTACATCTTAAATTTATTCAATAGATACAATTTTTAATTTCAATTTTCATAAAATTATATACATTTAATTTAAATTTCTTTTGGAAATATTTTCAATAAATAGCTAATAAAAAAATTGTCAAATAAAAATATATGTGGATTCCGGCATTTTATATAATTTTATTAATAAAAATGATATAATTATTTTACTTATGAGAAATAAATTTACTTTATCATGCTCACTTACGAGTTTATGCGATTATTTAGAAATTTGTAAAGTTTTTTTTTTAAACACTAAAACAGCATCGCGTTTATAAAATCGTTATTGACTTTTTTCTACAATTTTCAAAGTGATTGTATTGTGTAAATTCGCTGAAGTTTTTTACATGTTAAACGACCATCTTAAATTATTTTTTAAATACATTATTATGGGTCGAAACTAATTCAATGTGTAATGTTAAATTTAATTAAATAGAATGAAGTTAGAAAATAAAATTATTTATCGCTTTTTATATAAATATTTATTAAAGTATGAAGTATTTTTCTATATTTATAAAATTATATTATGCCTTTTAATTATTTTATGTTCTACTACAGCTAATACGTATATTTGGGTTATAAAATAAATTTTATTCAAACGTTTAATATTTCTAAAAATCAAATAACTATATACTCTATAAATGCATACATAAATAGGATTAAAATTTATTATGAACGTTGATAATATATACAGAAAAAGCTGTTCTAAAATTTTTGCCATTATAATGTTTCTCTTAATAATTAAACTAATTTATAGGTCATATTTGAATTTTTATTTTAGAGAAAAAATTATGAAATTAATAAATATATATATATATATATATAATTTCATAATTTTTATAGATATATTATATATAATAAAATATAATATAATAAAATAATTATATATATATAAATATATATATATAATAAAAAAAATATATATATATATATATATATTAACACAGATCTTAAAAGAATTTGAATCGAAATTTTACAGTAACATTAACATAGTTTTTATGAATATTAAGAAGCTTTTGAGGTAATGAAGAAAATTACTTTATTTACAGTTTTCAAAATTATTATTAAAATATTCAATACATTATTTATTAAAATTACGAATTAAAAATTATTATATAGCCTTAATTTGGCAAAAAATCTGTTTTTAATAGTTAGTTAGAGTCAAATGCTACAAATGCTGATTTTCGTTGCAATTTTGAATTGTATATAAAGAAAAGGTATAAAAATATTCACTCATCATTTGTTTATTTTATATGTGCATTCTGTGACATAATTTGGCTAAAATGAATATGCCTTCCAAAAAATTAAGAGACACTCACTTTTATTTAAATTTACTCTAATATTTTTCTTCATTCTGAAGACGGATAATAAATTAAGTGATTGAAAAGTTGGCTTATTTCCAAAATAAATCTGTATATAGTGTATAGAAATCAATAGTCTTTTATATTTAAAAAAAATGTTGTGACTTATAATTATTATACAAAGAAGTTATATTAGCATTAAAAGTTATTTTAGTCTCGAAAATAATTTACAATTGAGAACAACTAGTTCTAGTACGAACTAGTTTTAATAATATCATTACAATGTTTACCTTTTGTAAATAATTTCCAAATTACACTTATAAAATTCGACATATAATTTTATATTGTTATTTTTTGTTTCGTAAAAATGTATCAAAAATGAAACATTTAGAAGATTGAATGTTTTAACTTAAAATAACATATTTTGCAATCAATGACTAAAAAGAAATTAATATTTAGGGATGATAACAAAAATTTTACGTAAGGCTTGAAAGCATTAGCTCAAATAATAATAATTCAATAAAATTTGTCTTTAAATGAATTCATAGAAAATTATTATTACGTCAGGAATAGAAAAGTAAATAAATCTTTGCAGGACCTACCACAATCCAATTGCGGCTCGTTACTCGCCACACTTATCAACAATCTCTGAGTCACCATTAAGTGTTCTTCGACGTTATTCACCAGCTGCAACCAAAAGTTCTATTTCGTCTATTGTTCGACCTCGTCGCATCATAGATACCGCAGACATTGATGTCTCGAAACCGCCTCGTACTCTTACTCAAGAGAATCGTCAACAGCGCCACCGTCTGCGTCGTGATCGACCTACAATTAAAATTCGTTCACAAGCCTTGAAGGATAATCCCGCGTTACGCGAATACAACGAAAGACACGAAAAAACCGTTGGCGAACTGTTAGTTGAAAAGTTTCTAATAAAAGATAAACAATTGGAAGATGCCGAAATGAAAATAAACGACCAGCCCAGTCTTATGGCTAACAATGTATCAGAGAAACAAACACCTTTGGATACGGAGTATGAAAAAGATATGTTAAATGCGATAAGACGGCGAATTACTAGACGCATGACTCGTAGAAGATCGTCAGCTGATGTAGTTCCTCTAAATCCAGAGCAATTAGAGAGGGAGGCGGCATTTCATGCTGCTCAAGCTGTCGCATTGGACACTCTGGTAGCCGAAGAACAAGCTGAGCTAGAGGTGGAATCAAGGAGAGGAACTTACGCTAAACGGCAGGTTATGCGATTGCCCTCTGAAATTTCTGAAGTATCGGAAACTGAAGAGGATGACGGATTAGAAGAGGAAAATAAGATGGATATACTAAAAACACACACGATAGGTAAAAAGAAGAAGAAAAAGAAATCTTTAAAGGATCACTCGCTTATGAAGAACGATGATACGAATGAGTTTGAAGTTACAGAGGAGGAATTTGAATGGGATGATAGGGAAAAATGTGACGATATTAGATTAATTGTGCCGGTAACAGATGAAAAAGACTATGAAAAGGACGATGAAACAATATTTGCGAAATATAATGAAATGAATGAAAGTGATAGTAGAGTTCTTAAGCCTACTGAGCAAATTGATAATGACAAAGCACGAAATGTAAGCAAAATTAAAAGTACAAACAGGATCAGTACGACTTTAAAAAAGGATGTGAATGATTCAGAGGCAGATGCAAAAAAACGCACAGGTAGTATAAAAGTGAAGAGTAAAGATAAATCAGATGAATTTGATGTAAATGCGGAAAAGGTTAAAAAATTGAAAAAGGAAGAGAAAAAAGCGAATGAAGTACAAACTAAGCAGATAAATAAACAAGATGAAAAAATAAGAGGCAACGACAATGCATTGGATAAAGCAGCAGTCAAAAGAGAAGACAAAATTATGATTAAAGAAGAAAGCTCTTCTGAAATGAAGGCCAATGATAATGATTTGAGGATTAGCAAAAATATTGAAAAAGTAATTAAAGAAGTGAAAGATCCTAAGAAAGATGATGGAAATATTCATGACATCAAGGGGAAAGTGCCTGTAACTAAACTTAAGCAAATAAAAAGAGCAGTTTCTGTGCCACAGGAGGAAAAAGACAAAAGTGATGATACGATTTCTACATTTAAAGTAGAAGCAAGCAACAGTGTCGGTGATTTTTCAACTTTGTTTGTTAAAGCGTCAAATAGTCCATCTGTATCCGCTCAGACCATAGAACAGTTTCGTGAGAGTATAAGACTGCCGGCACCTCGAAAATTCGGGCCAACAGGAATCACCAATATTGAAACGGAAGTAGTTTTGCCAGTTCGCAAACCGTACGTACGTGACCCTTCACGAAACAGCGTTTATCTAGCGTTGAAGCCAAGCCAGAATATTCGACAAAGACAATTTGGCGCCAACGACAGCTCATCAAATATTATCGATGAAATACGGAAGGAAAGCAGCAATAGAGGTATCGAATCAATCGATTCAAGGTCTGCCAAAAGTGACGTCAGAAATCGAAACCAATCAAAGTTAGAAAGTGATTTGTTTGTTAGTGAAGATTCGGACGCTTTAACGATCATTGATGATACCACCTCACGATCTTCGCAGATCAAGAAGAGTTTTAATAACGTGTTGACGAACTCTGAAGTTTTACTAGCGGATAAAAATATCAAAAAAAGTGTAGTGAGAGATAATGAGGAGTTTGTCTCATGGTGGGATGACATAGAAGAAGAAACAACCAAAGAACTAGAAAAGGAGAGTACTGAAGCTGACGGTACAACTGATGTTACTGAAAATAAATTTATTACTAAAGTTATTGATAAGAAAGAAAAAGCGATAAAGGCTGCATTGGAAAATAAAATTCAGATAGAGGAAAAATTAAAAACAAATAGTGCGCACAAAAAAGAACAGCTGCTGCCAAAAGAATTAAGTAGTGATGAAAGAGAAAAATCAATAAACGCAACAAAAAATATACCGACTAAAGAAAATACTTTGTATAGTAGTAAAGATGAATTGGGGTCGAGTCCCATAACATGTGATGAAAGTTCAGAAGAAAAAGTGGTAAATAATAATGTAACAAAAATTAGATGCGATTTATCGAAAAACGATCATCGTTTACCAAATATTCCCGAAGAACCAAAATCTACTTCACCGACGGAAAAAAAAGAATCAGAATTATTTATGAGAAAGTCGAAAACGAACGACTCTAACGAAACGAAATATAATAAACCTTTACACATGAAAGAGAAGACAAACTTTTCTGCAGTTACGAAAACAGAACAAGTCTGGATTAAGTCAAATTTAACTTCAGAAAAGGACGAGAGGAAAAAGAAAATAGATGCTGAAGCCATTATGAAAATAGAGAAGAAAATTCTCGAGGACGCGGAATCACCTCGTAAAATTCTCACTACTGCAATACCCGAAACGCAGTTAATTGAGGCATCTTCGCTAACACTAACTACAAACAAAGAAGAAGAACTGGAGTCGACGTTGCCCAAGAAGAAAGTAGGTCTTCTACCAACGAAGAAAAAGTCATCGGAAACGACTGTAACGCACGGTACAGAAATAGACTTCTGGAGCGAGATCAAACCTCAGGAGAGTGTGAAAGTTTCCGGAACGCAGAGAAAAGCTCAGTTACGTGTCGACTCGCCAACGGAAAACAGTGAACAATTTAAGAAACCACGAGAAAATCTTAAGCTTGATCTATCGAAGATCTCAGCAGAATACGAGGAAGGATTAAGGACTTCAACAGTTGCAGATGACGAAGAGTTAAAAACTCCCTTAATATCGGATCCGTTAACACCTACGGTAGAATGCGATTTCCAGGTACCATTTATTAGCCATCCGGTCGACGAGCACGATGCCAAAGTTAAAGTCGATCAAAAGGAGCAGGCGTTGAACGAAAAAGAGGCGAAGAAATCGTCAGGTGTCATCGATGAAACTTCGGATACTGTTAAAAAAATCTCTAAATGGACAAATCACGATAATTTGTCAACCTTAAACGAAGCTGACGGAGACGTAACGCCGATTGCTTCAAAGGAAGTGAGTCCTCAGATATCGATAACTAAATCCTCGACAACAAAGAAAAAGGTAACGAAGAAAAAGAAATCTTCCACAACTGCAAAAAAGAAGTCCGAAAAGGCGGAAAGTACAAAAACTAGCACGAAAACGAAAGTAACGGTAAAAAAAACAGCAGCATCCCCTCAGACGTCTCAGTTAAAAGCACCGATGTCCGTCTCGGGATCTCCTAGGAACACACCCAGTCAGCGCCCTCCAGATCTCAAGAAGCTGTTCTATAATACCCCCGCGATATTGTTGACGGCTACACCTAGGGATTTGCGCAAAGTCAGAAGAGCTAAGGCCAAAAAGAAAAATCCTACTATCAGAACACTTTCTATGAGCAGTGATAGCACGGGAAGTACCAGAAGTACGGCTACAACCAGTACCGAGGACAGCAGTACATGCGAAGAGGATGCGGAACAAAGGAGATTAGCATCTACAAGAAGTAATGACTCAGGATTTGATGGATCGCCGAGGCTTTCCAGTACGGGAGTGTTTTGTTCTATTTTTTTTTCCTTTTTTTTATTCCATCTGTTTTGCATAAAACAACATGGGAAAATATACGATTCTAGTAAATTATTTCATATAAACTCGAATAAAAATAATATTTTTTATGCTATTACTTACTTCACAATTGTTTGATTGTTTATTAATTAAAATGATATAAGAATCAAATTATGTTAAAAATAGATTTGTATACTAGTGATACTACGGTGTTTAAACTAATTAAAATATTGCTAAAATACTAATACTACTTGGAAACTGGAAAAATAGAGATAATAAATAGCTTACCGTTGTTCTAATTCCTAAAATTAAAGTCGTATTTGAATTTTGATAATATTTAGTTAAATATATTAATATGCAGGAATCGCTAATAAATTTTATTTTTTAATATAATTCCAATAATTTATAAATTGCGCAGCTTAAATGAAAACGTTAAAATTAATACATTATATTTATTTAAATACTATAAATACACGTTTAACAGTATATTTTTGATAAAATTTAATTTAATAATAATCGAAAGTAAATTATTTATAAAAACTTAAATTACTATGTTTAGTTTTTCAAATTAAACGTGTAACTTTATTTAATTCCCTTTTGATATAACATTGGTAGCATAGGGAAAATTTAAATTTGAGGATAAGTTTTCTAGAACTAAAATAATGCCATGACCTTCACCTAATTATTATAAATTTATTTTACTTAATACTAGATTTACACGCTACAAAATATGTTTTACAAAATAATTAGTAGCCACTAAAAAATGCCCGAGTGCAAGTATTAATAGATTTTACTGTCTTTATAATGCGCTTAGAATTAGTCCAGTGGTTTCAAAACACCACACCTCTGTCACTATTGCATTTGCATAATCGTTAATCGTGGATTTTCAAAATAAAACTTAAATGATTTAGTATCTGTGATTTAAATAAGAATAAAGAAATAATTAGCTAAGGTTATAAAATAAAAATATATTTAAAATAGTTTTTAAAATAATTTTGAAATGTTGGATTAAAGTGATACATTTATGTAATAAATAATACTAGAATTGAGGCTGTAAATATTTAAATTAGTAAAATAAATGTTAAATAAGTATGAATGATATTTAATTTAATTTTTTTTTAAAATACAATTTGTTAATTTAATTTCTATTTATCTATTAAAAACATTGTTTTAGTATAAAAATGCGCATTGCATATTTTATTATCATGGTATTATTTTAAATGATTAATTACGTGATTTATAAAATTAAAATTGAATTTTAAAGTATGACATAAGCACTTACGGTTTTGAAAAAAGCAAAAGTTTTATACGATTAATATCAAACTCCAAGAACATTTAATAAATAATAATTCCTTAATTTAATAATGGATATCTTTATTTGTACTAATTATGAGCTGTTATAAATAATTTTATTCTCGAATTACTTTTTATACATTCGTTGATAAATCCGTATTAATTCAAGCACAAGATCGTTTAATTATTACACTGGAAAACATGGATGTATAGATAATTATTATTTTATATTCGACGGATAAATTTTTATTTAGTTTTTAATTTTACAATTGTCTTTGATATTATACATTAATTTTCATGATTATAAATTATAAAATTAAAATTAAAGAGAGAAAATAATTTCCACGTTTAATGATTCAAATACGTTTAAAAAATGCGAGGACTTTATCCCTTACTTTTTCACTTACTTTATTACCACGAAGTATTTAAAAAAGAATTTAAAAAGTAATTAGCAACAGTTTTATTTTTTGTTAAAAATGCAATAAAAATGTCTCAGTATTAAGCTTAAATAAAATAGATTTTATACAGTATTTTAGCATTCAATAGTTTTAAATGATCGTAGCTATAGTATACAAATATTTTTTACATCAACTGGATTTTTAATAACTATTTATAGAATATACATAAAAAATGGCTAGACTTTATTCAAATTTATAAAAAATAATTTATCAGTAATCTTTTATTTTCATTTTTTCATTCAGTTGTTTACAGCTTGGTTTTAATCTATTAATGAATGTGGATCATTTATCACTTATTGAAATTATAAATAAATTAAAAAATATATAAAAACAGAATAATAAGCATTTGATACAACCATACATTAAAATTTTTATTAGTTTATCTTAATTATTTAAACAATAAAAAACGGTGTTTATTAGATAAAATATTTGAAAATTTTCGATATTAAAAATCAATTATTACAAAAAAAACAACTTTAAATTATTAATAAAATAAAGCAAAATAAATTGTGGATGATAATTTTACAATTTTTGAATATTTGCTTATTCTGTATTTAAAAATGTAGATATTACATTTTTTATTTTGTATATTAATATATTTAGAAAGTTTTCATACTTTCACGTGTTCATGGAGTTATTATACTTAAAGCTTCATAGTAAAGTATTGAGCTTTCGTATACGAAAAATATTTTTAATAAGTTTATTGACACACATTTCTTTAATTTTTTTGTTGCAATTTTGTTATTTTGTTCAGTTTAGATGTTCGTTTTTAATTTTATGTTTTTTTTTCTTTTTTAAATGGAATTTTATTTATATTTGTATTACATTTAATACTGTGTGATTGATGAAATTGTGGCAGTCATGTCGTTTAATTTAGAAAAAGTTAGATTATTAAAATATAGTTATAGAATTTTAATTGAAATTAATTGGTATAAAATAATAATTTATATTAATGAAGTTTAGAATAATTAAGCTGTTTTAATGTCATTGTAATAAAACATTTTGTCGTACTTCGGTAAAGTGTTTTTTATAATTTTTTATAATTTTTACAAATAATTATTAAAAAAAAATTAAAAAGATATTGATATTTTAAAGACATAAAAATTTAAAGTTTTTTTTCGATGATTATATTTTCTTATTGAAAGACAATATCGAAAAAGAAATATTTTTTATAATATTTAAAATCTATCTTTTAATGATATTTCAATTTAGTCATGTATATTGGTATATAAAAACTGTGATTTAAAACTTATATAATTTTATCAATTCTACAAAAAAAAGAAGATATAATTTATGAAAATAGTTGAAGTTCGGTAGAACTATAATATTTAGTCAAATTAAAAAAAATTATATTAAAAACTATTAATAGAGATATTTTCAGTTCGTAATTTAAGGAGTAATATTTTTTTGTAAATAGTAAATCAGTCATTTTTTTAACGAAAGGTATATTAAATAAAATTATGAAATAATTTTTTTTGTAAAAAGCGCAATCGGCAATTATAAAACAAGTTGTCGCAATACATTTGCAACGCAATTACGAGCTTGCGCGAAGTAGATTTACACACACGCGCGAGCGCACACATACAAAAACTCAAAACTACAAACTAACACACTATAATTGCTTGACAATGTTTAGATGAACGTTAAGAGCACACGGGCATGAGCAAAGAAAATATCGATTCACAACTTACAATGCATAAATCTTTTCTAAACGGGTGCAAGTAGTCACGGATTGAATTGTAGCAATTACGTTTAACAGTTTTTTCGAACGATAACAATTTTCAATAAAAAATTTCTTAATTATTAAACACTAAGCATTAGAATTGAAGTCAGAATATTTAATAATCTTTAATAAGCCTTTTATGTTCAATAATTATAATAATAATTAGTGATTTTTTCAACTACTAAAATTGATGTAATTATAAGATGTAAACGACATATAAACAGTAAACAATAAAATTAAAAAAATGTTTTTTTGATTGATCGATTAATATTGTTTACAAAATACGGATTTTTTTATTAATATGAATGTTGTATATATTACACATTTATACAAATACCAAATATATAGTAATAAATATTGAAAAAACTATATATATATATTCGAAGCAATAATCCAATACCATTTAATAAATTAATTTAGTATTTTTATGAATGTATTTAAAAATATTTTCGTGAAGTGAAATCACATTGTGTTTATTAAGATTTTTATTACTAGAAAATTTCTATTTAGATATCTTGACCTGTAGTAAAATTATAGCTTAGCATTAATTATGTATTGCAATTACTTTTTCAATTACTTCAATCACTTGTAGTACAATAATTTATAAAAAATTGTACTAACAAAGTATATAATAATGTACAGTTTAGTTTTCGAGGAATTTCAGTCAAGCTTTCTTATGTTGATCAACTGACCAATGCAATGAAAAAAAATTTATCTCAGTCAGTAATATATAAATTCGAATTAATACGTAGATTGTGACATGGTCTGCCACAAAAAGTGTGAAAAACTAACAGGCAATCTTTGTGGCCTCAATCAAAAGCTCGTTGCTGAAGCTTTGCAAGCTGTAAAAAAAGGTGAGTCATTTTCATTCATGTATTACTTTGCGTTGAATTCGAATAATTGTGGGTTTTATGTAGGGATTGCATTAAAATTCCTTTCATTCTAATTAAGAATATTCGTGTGAGCTGTCATAAATATCTTATAAATTATACAATTAACAAATTCATAGGTTTACAAACGATAAATTTTACGTAGTTATTAAAGATATTCAAATTAGATAATTATAATTCTATAATTAAATTTATTAATTATAGAATTAAATTATTAAGTATCAAACAAAATTAAAAAAAGTTGAACTTTTTTAACGATTATGTGAGAACAAAGTAAAAATTTTAACTAAAATATATTCGTTTGTTTTAAGAAATTTTAGGTACAGTCGTTGTATACCTATTAGTAATAAAGTACGAATATTAATTTAAAATAATAACTTAAATATAATGTTTATTAAAATCAATGGTTTTTTGTCTTATTAATAATGAATTTATTTGTTATTATATTATTATTATTGAATACCTGCACATAATTAATCGATGAACATACACGCGAATAATGCAAATATTGCGACATAGTGTAATTAAAAAAATATTCTAGTTCGTTCATTTTTTTCTTTAAACTTAGTGACGTAAATTAATGCCCATCAAGCTTATATAACAATAAAATCAAAACTATTCATTCGACATAAAAGTTTGTGCTTCTGCGATAATCTGCGGAGAGCAAACGAGTTCAATTTCGGGATAATCGATAGGAACCTGAATTAGCCTCACTCGTTCTCACGAGGTTAACATAAGCACAGAAAAAACTGCGCGACTAATAAAGTTGAGTAACGCTCGAATCTCAGTTTGAGTAAAGCAGCAGTTGGCAACATTTCATTTCGAAGAAAGCAGAATCTGACCCCGAGGAGGACAACAGTTCTCTCGGATACTCGCCGCACAATAAAAACAAACATCGCCTTGAATCCCTGTGACCTCGGGTCCGTTGAACAGAATCAGCCCGCGCACTTCCTTGATAGCGGGGGCGTCGCGACGCTTGGTACCGCGCTCGCCGAATTTCCCCGGCTATTCTCGTCCGCCATGGCGTCGTCGATCTCTCGCACGAGACTCGCGCACCACTCGCGCAAATGTCACGAGGATTCGCGCCCCCCAGCGGCGTTCAAGGAGACTTTCTTCGCTTTGCCTTAGGGGCGCACATTTCGGTCGGAGCCAAGCAGCCGGGCCGTTCCGCAAGCATGCGGAAACATGTCGCTCGGCTTTCTTTTGCCACGGTTTTATATAGACGTCTCACTCGCCTGACCCCGAGCCCAACTCTGCCTGCTCGCACGGTTCGAGTCGATTCGAAACACCTCGGGATCGCAAGATCGAAGCACACGTTGCGTGACATTTTTCCGAAATACTCGCAGGCCCTTATCGTAATACCTGCACCCGATACTCGCTCGTGAACTATCTTTATTGGCTCTAGGATGTCCTTAAGATTAGCGAAACGTTGGACTTTGGAACTGGAATCTGTTTCATAAACAGGTTTAATAGCTTTGCGATTTACTCTCTTATTTTATGCGTGCGTTAATTGGACTCGTAAACGATGGGTTATAAATATAAAGGCTTGCAATTTATTCTTGAAGAAGCTTAAAGTTTTGGTTAATTAACTTAAACATTGACGGTTAAAGTTCGATAATTATTGTATTATTATGTACGTCCATGGAACCGAGAACGTGATTTATCTTTTGTAATAATTCAATTTTCCTCTTCCTGCTCGATTCGCCAACTTCTGTTGCATAACGGGTCTCTGAAAAATATCAATACGAATAAAAATCAACTTATTCCACTGCTCCGCTTGCGATTTACAGACAAAAAACCGAATAGGTGTGCGCGTGCTGTTTTTACACAAAATCGTAAATACATAGCGACTTTTGTATCGTTATAGTATTTTGAAACATCAAACAGCTTCTTGCCGAACACATCAGCTGCCAATTTTACTGGTTTCGCGCAACCGCGTTTCAAAATTAACATCTAAGAACAAAGAAGCGACGTTGAGTTTAATTGCGATTTCCAAAAACAAAGCCTCGTTATTCGGGATGCCTCGGAGTCGAAGTTTTATTTGGGAAGGGGAGCGGAGAATGGAAAATTCCACCGGCGCGGGGAAAAGCTCGCTCCTCGGGAACCAACAGAGCGCAGCAGTGCGCCTTATCATCTCGGTGAGGATGGAGGCGCGCGAAAGCCGAGGGTAGAGGACGGGAGAAAGGGGCGGAGGGAGCGAGTGCACAATTGGCACGTGCGAATCGCGGCTGGTTTCGCTCGGAAATCCGAAAAGACGCAGTGCTTCCGCGACACTCTGAGCGTGAGGACCCAGTGTCGCTCTGGGGCTGGTGCATCTGCTGCGACGGTTATGGCGCTCGACGCGGCCGACGGCGCTGCAGGTACGGCGATTATCGTCCGTTGGACCCCAAAAGTGGCAGAGTTATTTTTTAGCGATTTTGCGGGCGGTTGTTTTTCCTTTGAGGTGGAGGGGGGGGGCAGAGCCTTTCGAATCGCGCTGGTTTGTGAACTCCTCTTTTACGTTTTAAAGAGCGCCGCGATCGAGGATCTTGTTTGGATCGTCCGCTTGTTTACATTGCGGATGACGCGTTGCGGACTATGCGTCGTCTCGTTTAGTAACAGCTACGACCTTCTGCGCTTTTAAAATAATTCTAAGACTCGATGAATTCGAGCTCTCGGGACGGAACTCGAAAAGGCTCTTGTTGTACGTTACGAGATGAAAAAGCAAATGATACATTTTAATAAAATATGATGTCAGAGTGACGGAGGATGCGCATACCAATAATCTTTCCGACCTTGGAGAGAATCCTAAAAACGATACGAATTAAAAGTGTATGCAAACTTGTACTTGGTTGAAACGACCGGCGCAATTAAAGCAATTCAAAATAGCGAAACGTCCACACTTACGTAGACTCACGCTTTAACTAAACCAATTTTCACACAGACGACGTAATTTATTATTACACTTTTTACTAGTTAGATTCATTGCACTGCCTACAATATGACATGTTATTATATTTTGGTGTTGCTAAGAATTAATAATTACGTCCTCGATATTTGTCTTGATATCGAACGGAAATACAATATATCTGTTTTCTCAATTACTTCTACGAAAATTAAATCACGCTAAACTTTTAATTTCCTTTTCGCTTCATTAGCGCAATTATGTCTTTGATGAAATATAAAAGGCGGTACAATCATAACAAATATTTTATAAAATGTGATTCGCGTTTCTAGTATTTTGATGCGCGAGGAACGAAATTTTCTATTAATGCAAATATTCAGTTATAAAATTCATGCACTTGTGATAGAGATAGATGCACAAAGATAACTATGATGCATGACTACATCTATATGATTTCTTTAAATTAATCGCATTTCGTACTTTAAGAAATCGCGCTCGATCTATATTTCCTCCGGAGAGTCTTCGAGTTCTTATTTTCGTACGTATGCATATATATGTATATATTCAAGTTTTTACGATCTCTAATAAACATACTCAATAAATATTTATTCTTGAAGATAGAAATTAATATTTTATGATTCTTTAAATATTTTAGAATTTTAAGAATCACGTGATAAATTAAAATAACGATTTGTAGAATACAGTATACATTCATGGCTTACTTATTAATGAATTTGTTTTGAAAATATCATTCATAACCATGAGCGCCTATTTTTTCCTAGTTTGCTGTAATATTTAATTTATTTTATTTGCAAATTCATAAAGTTAATTGATGTAAATAAAACGGTTATAATTCGCTACATATAAAAGATTAATAAGAATAACCAAATATTTTACTTATAGTTCACGATATTTTAATGAGACGCTAAATATTTATAAAAATATGATTTGTGAATTATTAATATTTACAATAGAGGCTTAATTATTATCACAATAAATATTAATTGACCAGTTTTAGTATTAAAAATTTAATATTTGAAGAATAATTATTGTCAACTTATTTTTGATAATTCGTTATTAAATTATAAACAGTATGTAAATTTTATTGAATTGCTAATTAATTTTCATGTACTACCACATATATACTATCACAATTTATTAATTCATAATTCATTAATTTATTAATTTTATTTATTTTTATTCGTTTCTTACGTCGAATAGATGATATTTAGAAAATCAGTATTTAGATAAATTGATTTGAAAAAAAAAAATTAATATTAGACGTTCTGCAGAATCTAATATTGAATATTGTTAACACATACAAAATTTTAAGCATGTAGTTAAAACTAAAATAAGCCATAAGTGATTATTATTAGGCATTTATAATTTATTATACTTCTTATTGGAAGAAAATCGTAAACATCGGGTTAATTTAACAATTGTATAATTAACAGTTTCGTAGTCTTGTACACGTATTTTGTAAATACTAAAATTAATACCAATAGTCTAAATATTAAATTTTACGATCAATAAAGTTAATTATTAATTAAATATTAAAATTTGTTAAAAATTGTTAAAATCACGAGTCACGTCCACTATATTTTTTCATTTAAAAAATCACAAAATTATTTATCATCTATAATAATTATTTATATGGAAGAGATTCAAAAACTGGCAGAATTAATAAATTCATTAATTAATTAAAAATATATGTATTTTTTGTATTTTTATTAATTTATAAAAAATTTTTATTTTAAAGTGAGACAAAAATAATAATTATCTGGTTAAAATTAAATTATTCACGGAAGCAATAATTTACTAATAAGTTTTGTTCCTAGAGGTAAGCGTATTTATTTATTACACAAAATAGTACAATATTATTTTAAAACAATCATTTGCCAAAAAATTACCGTATCGAATTTACCGAAGTGATGACGAGTGTGATATATAGTATTGAAATAATTCTTCAAATAGATTTGCATAATCTTATATGAGTTTGAAAGATTTAGATGGAAGATTCACGTGTTAGATTGAAATGTGTTCGAGATGTTACAGCCCGAAAAAAGTTACAAGCGAACAGAAATTATTTTTTCTCAATAATACCAATTTAACAAGGATAATGGGGGTTTCGGATATTTTCGTGCTAATCATCCAAATAAATCCCAGTAAATTTTAATAATGTTTGCGAGCGCGGAAGGTCGTAAGACGAAACAGCTCCCTTTTCGAAGCGGCAATCAATAAAATTAGACAACGGCAGCTGAAGTCCATCGGTCTACCTCGACTTGGGCATTAAAATTTTAGATTTTCTGCTTCTTTTCGTTATTGTGTCACTGCCGCCCGTCGTCACCTCAAAGGAAACTAATTAAAAAGTCAGGAAAAAGCTAAGTAGACCGTCGAAAAAAAGCTCTGCCGAGGATAAAAGTGTTGGGCGGTGCAGTTTCTCGTGATATTGACACTTAGGTCCATGTTACGCGCGCGTTGGCAGGAAGTCCTTCGTACGACGGCGGCTCCGGCCATACGGCTACAACGATCCGCTGCTACCAGCAAGTGAGAAAATGCGCCCGTGTGCTTTGTTGTTTCTCGCGCGGCGGCTATTTCGAGAGATGCGTACCGTTTCTATCGCTGCTGTTGCTGCTGCCGCCGCTGCTGCTGCTATTGCCGTCCCCCGTTGCTCCGCTGCTACTCCGCATCGTATGGCGAGTCATAATAACGCACGTTTCAGCCATTCGCTCTTTCTCGCGTAATAACGCGCCACCACTTTCTCCGAGTGGGATAAAACGAGACTCTAGCGTTAATATCTCGTGGAAATCGCTTTTTCCAGCTTGTCACGCGCGCGCGCCTATCGAGGAGATGAGTTTATAATTTCGCAAGTGTACGCACTGTGAGATCGTTTTGTCAGAGTAATTGTATTTATGGTAAACAAGTCGCCTGGATATAGATGTTTTGCACAGTGAACTTATCGAAAAAATTTAATTGCCGTTTGACAAAAGCTTTTCATTAACGTAAAAAGTTTTTTACTAATAAGTAAAGATTTAAACGAAAAAGCGTCCAGGAGTTATAACTGGGCAGGAAAAAGTATGTCGGCACAAATTATGCATCACCGTTCGTAGTTTTACGCGCGACGCTGTGGGCGATTTGAACGAGATGGGCAATGTGTTAAGAAAATTAATCATTAATTTTCAAAGCTCCGAATTGAAAAGTAGAAATTTAAAGTAGAAACACCGCTTGAGGTTGCAGATATATTTTTCTTTTTCACTTTTCACGCTTTAAAAATACAATAACAATTTTTCTCGCTAACTGGGAAAACACGGTATTGTATTATATTTGTGAACTCAACGAGACATTTTCTTCTTAAAAATTGCTTCTATTATTTTTAGTTAAATTCATAATTTACGCGTTAAATGTCTCGAAGCGGAAATTCTACTATATTAATAGACTGTTTTTACATTATAATTTTAACTTACTTTTAAGCGATATTTTCACTTAAAATTGATTTAATAATGCAGTGCTGAAACATATTAAAAACAATCGAAGTTATTTTACTGATTTTTCTAAAACTGTGCTATTAACTTAAATTTTTATAACGATTCCGATAAAACGAACGGATATAAATACATACATATATATGTATGCTTGTTAAACGTTGAGCTATTCCTGAGAATAAGCTTTACCTTTTATTATAAATTTGAAACGTGAGAAGTTCTTCGTACAAGGCGCAGCTTACAGGAAATATTTGATAGTACAATTACGTATACGGATAATTAAAAGGAGCTTCTACTTTTAATAGTATGGAATATTAGTTCTGATATGAATATTGCAATTTGTAATTAAAAATTTTTATAATGAAATCGATCTCTGACATGGATTAATTTAAAAAATGTCCTCAATTTATTTGAGTAGATACAGTTAAAATATGAAATTACTCGTGTTTACAAAAAAAGTATTGAAAAATTTCATTTCGATTAAATTTGTTTATAAACAACTATGAAAATAAAGTTTTAATATGCGTAAAATTTGAATTTTGGAGAAATATTTAAATTATCAGTCGTCTGTAAATGTGATCCAGAAGTAGTTTTTATCCAGATTTGGTCAGACAGACATATATGTATCGATATTGAATTAAAAAAATTTTTTGAACGTTATTACATTTTTCTTAAAAATTCATATTAATTGAAATTTAATCAATTTTTTAAATTTTTCCTTATAAAACTTAATATTGTTCAAATTATTTTCTGGATATGAGCTGATATAATCCTAATACAAATAATGAGTTCGTTAACTTTTCTAGGCTTCAAATATTTACGGAAGTGCACGATTAATTTGAACGAGCGAAAATATAGAATTATGAATGAATAACTAAGTAGCAGTTAGTTATTTATATATAGAAAAATATTTACACATCTTTCATTTCCCATATACTTTTTCACTAAATTTCTTCTTGAACTTTTATTCTTAACATCTATAAATTGGATATTCGCTATTTTAAAAAAATGTTCCAGTAACAAGAACTCGTAGTGGCCGAAGCACTTTTACCAGTATCGAGCCAGACTTACCTGGTAATTAATTTACAGCTCCCAGCAGGCGGAACATTATATATTTATTTTGCAAACAATAAAATAACGTCGCACTTCTATGACGCCATTAATAATAGTAACCTATTTTCTAGAAAATAATAATTTAATTTAAAAATGCGCAATAATTTACAAAATAATTTTCCGATATCATTTACTAATACCTGGTGCTGATTTTGCATTTTCATACGAGTGATAAACTAAAATTGAAATTTTTTTTTATTTTCGCTGCACATTTAACCAGCATTTAATTACCGGTTTTTACTTATAATAATATCTTTGGGATTCTTATCTCAGTTCAGTATTTATCGCTGAATAAGGAAATGTAGGCGGCGCATTTGGTCACTAGTGCGTATAATTATTGCACAAACGATCGATTTCAAATAAAATCTCAGGCTTTATTCGCTCCCGCGCAAAAGTTAATTTCGCTTTACCCATGTTGGCGAATAGTGTCACTCGAAAATCGCTGTACTCTGGATTGATAAGAGCGAGTCATTTTGGAGATGAATTGCAGATATCACAGATGACTGACGGAATATCTGCTAACTGCGCTTTGACTGCGCGGCGCATTAGAAAATATCAATCATCGCGTCGCAGAAGGTTCGCGCGTCCTGCAATGCAGGCCGAGGCGTCCGCGGAAATCCTGGGAATTGCGCGGCAAATACTCGCGCTGACAGCTTTTCCCACGATATCTCGGTCGCACGCGCGCGAGCAACTCGCCGATGTCATTGGACGTGCAGGTCTATTTTTGAAGAATGTCAGAGGAGCCGCCAAAACTGTGCTTAAGTCTAGTCAGGTGAAATTCGCTCGGTCCGCGCGCTCGGCTCCCCGGGTGATTAGGGAGGCACTCGCAGCTCGCGGCCGTGTAATTGCGCGGCTCGTGAAAGCGCGGAGTCGTTGCCTCTTGACTTTCATGATTGTTGCCCGTCGCCGATTTTAGATCCTCGGCTCTCGGGCCGGCGCCCGAAATAGACGCGCGGGATCCCGACACGAGGCGTACCGAGCGTTGCAACGCCGCCGATCGTCGCATCGGGAAGCCGCGGAAAACACGTCGCGTTTCGCGACTTCCTCGTCGCTCTCCGTTACCTGGATTATTCGCGCGAGCATTTTAAGCGCGCGGCTCGCGCTCGCCGTTTCGCGGGGCAATCGACGCGCGATCTTGACGTCGAGCAAATTGTTCGGCAGTTCATTTTGACTTCGAGCGCGTTTTTTGAAGCACAATAGGTCGCGCGCGAGCTATTTATAGGAGCCAACGTACGCTTACCCGAAACGAGACAAGTGGAGACGAGAAGCGACGACGATGAGATGCGTTTTGGAAAATAAATAATTAGCTACCGAGCCACGCGGATATTTTTATTTAGTTTGTTGTCTCACGCGTTTAACGAGGAGTGGAGTAGCTTCGCAAAAACTCTTTCGAAAAGGGCAGTTTCTTAAAGCGCGTATCGAGCAAATAGAATTTACGATTCTTTAAGAGAATAAATTATAGACTACCAGACCAACATATAAACAAGCTGATAAATCTTTATTTATTCAAGCCAATACGTTTTACAATGATTTACATTTCTGCGGAACGAAAAGAATCATTTATCTCTCGGGGAATAAACACGCGAAGGCAGCAACTCCTTAAAAACTAATATAACGCCTATTCGTCTTTAAAAATAGAAGGTTTAAAAAAACGGTTTGAATAAGCACGAAAGCACGAATTAAGGAAAAATCGTTAAATCAGTCGAAAAGCTTCGGTCGAAATAGCAATGAAAATTCGAAACGAGTATTTGGAATTGCGTAAAACGAAGAATATTTTTAGTCATTATGTTGCCGAGATTTTCAGTTAATTTTTAAAAGTATTCGAAGCGAGGGAAGAAACTAGTATTCATAAGCGCACGGCTGTCCAAGGTTTCAAATGAAAATTTTAAGTTTTGCCCTGAGGATAGCGAGAGGGAGAGAGACGAGGAAAGAACCTCGTCCTCTTTGTTCCAAGTAATTATAAATATATATATATATACACATTCGCGCCGGTAAACAATATCTTGTTTCTAATCGATCAAAATACGCGTTCTCTCGAGTAGCGCAAATAATGCGCCGATTTCGACGATTAGCACCGCGATGAGTAGTTCGTCTGTGCATTGCCCTGGCGCCTCGAAAAATCGCTATCGACAAGCAAGTGCGCGCGTGTTGATAACGCGGCATCGCGCGCGAAGGGGGTGTTGGAGGGGCGGAAAGGGCGCAACACAGAGGGACAGGAGTGGCGAACACACGCGACAAACAACTCGGGCTGAACTTGCAAAAATATTTTTAGAATCGTCGATGTTCCACGTCAGTTTCGGTGGATCGCAGCTGCCTTAGCGAGTCGTGTGTTAGTGCGCGCGCATATACATTTCTGACCAAACTGGCTTTCCTCGCCTCTGCGTTTCGTTCGCACGGATTTCGACCGGCGCGACGCGATGCCCATTAACTGGCTTCGCACCTGCGCCCATGGCGTAAGTTGTTTTTCTTTCGCAATGCCCGTTTACGTCCTTAACCCAAACACCAATCTCGAGAAAATCACTCCTTGCCAGTTGCTTCACCTCCGATACTCGTTACGTGTCTCGCTTCTTTCCCGTCCCAACTGCACTGAGAAAAAACCTTATTGGATCCAAGAGAAGGTAATCTTGTTTACTGCTCCGTTGCAGGTATTTATTTTTGTGTGGCAATATGCATGTGCCGGCTTGGTATACGAATTGTTTATTAATTTATTCAGTAGTTAAAGCCATTTCAGCAACCACCCGAGGTTCCGTATGTAAGCTTATGACCTTCAATGCACTCGCGCGTTAAAGTAAATTCGTGTTATTAGCGAGCTGGAAAGCTTCGTAAACTTAAAAAACAGAAATTGTCCGAATCGATTGGAATAAAGAAAAGCTTTTATTCGGATAACTTTGTTCGTTTAGATACAGTGACAAGTTAAGTATCGCGTAGCTCGAAAAGTACAAAACTGTATATAAAATATTATTCACTTATGCAATAAAGTGGAAATTAATTTGCAAGTAATATCTACCAAGTGATGATGCTGAGAAAAGACGAAGAAAATGAAAATACTACTGAGTAAGACTTAATATCCAATAGTCGTTTTTCTTAGCATAAAGAATAACAGCTACATATTGCTTTTGCTTACTAACATTTTTAATTGGATTACGAACGGAAATTCATTCCGCATCTTTTCCTTGATTCGACAGCACCGTCACAGCCTTCGGAAAACCAGAGAAATGCCGAGACCGATCATTACCAACACAGTGGACGAATAACCCCACCGGCTACGAATCTCCCTAGGTTCAAGAAGTATGAAGTCACCGACTTTAATTTTCTTAAGGTTTGCAATTCTACATAAACATCCAAAATTATTCTTACTGGAACACCGACTAAAACTTTTAACAAGATATGTAGTTTTCATTTATATTTAGAGTAAATTTCCATTCGATTCATCCTAATGTTTTATGCTCATGTGGATTTCAATCTCGTCTCTTTTTTAAATTAAAATTACTTCTCTTCTTTACTTCCTTTTATCTAATTTAAAGCTTTAAAAAGATTGAAAATCGAGTCTTTCTGAGAGTAATATTTAATAATATTCGAACATGTTACCATTGATTTAAAATTTTAAACATAATACATCTGCATTGTAATGATTACACCTGATAGTGTCTTTTGATTTTTTGATTTATTTTTCTCTTTTGAGTAAAACTTTATTGTCTATATTTATACATTTAATTTGCACTTACAAATTATACGTATTATTTAGTAAAATTTCTTTTTTAACAAGTGTAATTTATTCGAGAATAATCGACAGTTTTAGGTTCATATAACAGATTTCTGTAGATTATGATAACATCATTTTAAATTATAGCGTTCAAAGTCAACCAAATATTTGAAAACTTCATTTTAACAACAACAACAATAATAATAATCGGCGTTAGAATGTCAATGGAATTAAATTGAAAAAAGTAAATTCATCAAAATCGATGCATGAATATTTTAAGAACTGATAATTAGATTTAGAAAACTTAAACGGAAAATCGCGTTGAGTTTGTTGTCGTTTATCTGGGTTTGTCATTTTATGTCTACGTTGCCGAAGGTGGCCTGTATTCAAAAGATCTTTAACGTTCTTCAAATATTTTTACAAGCTTTTCATAAACTTAATGACAGTTTTACATTGGTTAATGGTAAGTTAATTAACGGGAATAAGGATTAAGCGTTTATAGCTCACGAATTCGATAAATATATCTTTATCGAAAACGAAATAGAAAAAATATATAAACGCGTGGCTTGTCATTTAATATTGCGTTGAATGGCAATGTAAAAATGTAAAACAAATACTTTTTGTTTTTGAATAAATTCTGCTCCAACACAGACCGGATCTTAATATTGTAACGGACAATAACTGCTCTCCTATTTGGAATTAAAAACGGACGAGCGCGCGCGCGCAATACGCGTATTTCATGTTTATATCAACCAAACGTTCATTGTTGGCAGTCGTATAAATCAAACGTCAATTTAAGGATTAACGAGTGTTTTATTTAGGTGCTTGGAAAGGGTAGTTTCGGCAAGGTGCTACTGGCCGAGCTCCGCGGCACCGAGTGCGTTTACGCGGTTAAGTGCCTCAAGAAGGATGTGGTCTTGGAGGACGACGACGTCGAGTGCACCCTGATCGAGCGCAAGGTCCTGACCCTGGCAACGCGCCATCCCTACCTCTGCCATTTGTTCTGCACCTTCCAGACGGAGTCTCACCTGTTCTTTGTGATGGAGTACTTGAACGGCGGCGACCTCATGTTTCACATCCAGAAGAGTGGCCGTTTCTCCGAGCCGCGGGCCAAGTTCTACGCGGCTGAGATCTGGTCGGGGCTCATATTTTTGCACAAGAAGGGCATCGTTTATCGGGACCTGAAGCTCGACAACGTGCTGCTCGACTTCGAGGGTCACATCAGAATCGCTGACTTTGGCATGTGCAAGCTGCAGATATTCCTCGACAGAACTGCCGACACATTCTGCGGGACGCCGGATTATATGGCGCCTGAAGTGAGTTCTTTTTCCAAGGCGTGTAGCCTCGCAATCTCTTTAATGTGACTTTCAGTTTTGTTCAAATTTCTCCTCACCTGTTAATTCGATAATTTTATCAACGTCTATTTGTCGAAATTAGTTATTTGCCATTCTTTACGAATTCGAACAGAGTGCATATTATACGTCAACAGCAACAACCCTTTATTAAAATTACCAGATATCCGTGATGATTTCTATTAAAGGAATTGGAGTATATATTTTTGTAATAATTAGTTTTCAAAGCTAAACAGTAAACACTATTTTTATATTTAAATAGATGCTGGAGTCTTGCAGTCGTTATTAGTCTAAAAATTGGCTTTTCTAAAATTTATGTAAATTGGTATTTTTAATGGATATAATAAATTTATTATATTTTTTTGGATATTTAAAAAAAACACTAATTTTTTATTATAATTCATCATTGTATATTCCAATGTCAAAGTGGTTATTTATTATTTTTGTCAAATTATTTGAATTATTTAATTAAAAAATTATAAGGAACTTATTCTATAATGTATTCATAAGGTTAAAATAAAAAAATTTCTATTTTGAAAGTTGGAACAAGTGCAACTTCTTTGTTATAAGAATTTCACGTGATTATTTAGTATGTGATTTTTTTTTGATAAGGAATCAGTTTACTTTTTACAATAAAATTCACAATTAATGTATGAAGCATATCCTATTTTATAATTATTTTTTATAAAAATATTTGAATTGGTGTTGTTTTGAATTATTGAAAATTGTTGTATTTATTAAAAATTTATCTAGAAGTAGGTGATATTTTTTAATACATGTTTAATAAGTTAAATTACCTTTTTAAAATTAAATTTAATATCTGTGAATCTAAATCTAATATAAATAATCATCTTTAAGATTTAAAAAATTTGTATTGACATTTCAAGAAGATCTGAAATGTGTTTCAACATAACGTCGTTCGTTATATTTGATTATCAAAATATTTAACGTTTATGTATAATATATTTTGAAAATAAGGATTAAAATAATTTAATTTAAAATCATGCATCAAATTAGTATAAAAAATAAAAAATCTGAAGTACTGATTAACATAGAAATTTTTAAAAGTTGTTATGAACAAAATTTAGTGCTTACATTAAGACATATTTTCTCATTGATGGAAAGTATTAAGAAATTATAATTTAATAAAAACTCCTATTTATTGTATACGAGATTATTACTGTCATTGTAATTGATAGCAAAACTTGATTTTCAGATAATAAAGGGGTTGAAGTATAACCAAGCGGTCGATTGGTGGTCTTTCGGTGTTTTGCTGTACGAAATGTTAACGGGTCAATCACCTTTTTCGGGATGCGACGAAGACGAGCTTTTCTGGAGTATCTGTAACGAAAGGCCATTCATTCCACGTTACTTAAGTCAGAGCTCCACCGATATGTTGGTCTGTCTTTTGGAAAAGGATGCAGGAAAAAGAATACCCGGGCACGAAATCGCCTGTCATCCCTTCTTCTGTGTAATTATTACTTTATAATTCTATGAAACCCTTAATCGTAAACGTATACTTGAACTAAATAAAGCTTTGCTATGTCTAAGAGTTCGAAAGAAGTTCAGAAATTAAAAATGTGCGTAAATTTTAGATTGTGTGTTAAGATATATTTAAAACTTGGTTAAATAATTGCAGCATAACTAACTTTTTTTAATAATAATTTGATTTACTATCTAATAACGAATGTAAATTTATAAATTTTGATTTTTCCACAACTAAAATAATATTCTGTTGAAGCCTGGATTATGGATTTCAAATTGAATTATAATAAAAATACAGTATTAAAATTACAATTTAGAACAAATATATTTATGAAAATAGGAAAATTTATGGAGCAATGTTTTGTTTCATTAAGTGAAATTTTAATAAGTACTGGATACGTTTTACGTGATAGATAATTCACAAAGTTAATTTTTTTCTATCAAAATGACACAACCCCGGGAAATTTCTTAGCGAATGGTTATTGGGAGTTTTACCTCGTATATGTTTGTTGCACAATCCACGTCGACTCCGTTGACTAGTTTCTCTAGTTATGAATCAAATATACAGATAACTACGAGAGCATTAGTAGTCTTGCATATATTTAAATGTGTAATTTGGAAGAGAAACCAATGTATCAAAGCATTACAATATCAAATTAATCAGAAGTACTAAAAAGAAAGAAACACTTATCAAAAATAAAGGGGAAAAATGAATCGAATCGATTTAAAATCAATAAAGAAAGTGACGCAGAAATGAATTTTAATGCATATTGATAAAAGAAAAGCTACACTCAGAACAATTACAGAATCAAGCTATTAAAATTGAATGTAGTTTACGCTCTTACAAAACAGCTCACGGAAATTAAAATAATAATTAGAACGAAAATAATCATGATTGTTGGTTGGGAGTCGGTGTGCAGGTGAAAGAAAAGGACAATTTTACTATTTTAAATACTGTTTATTATAAGTACTTGTCGCCGATTCGATTGAAAGGACTGTCGAAGCGTTCGGGCGGTGGATTCGGAAGTAAAAGCTGGTTTTCCAGCTCGCATCCCTTTATTTATATCCTGCGGGTTTCCCGTTACGCGCTAACCGTAGTTCGGTAACGGTACCGAAATGTTTATTCGCAATTACTTAATCGGGGAAAACCCTCGGAAAATCTGCTGGGGCCTATCTCCGGCATTGCCCTGACCTAGCCGTTTATGATTCGGCCGGGCCCGGCTCCAGTAAAGCCCCCGGGAAATTCCATCGACAACAATGATATAAAAAATTACAAAGTGAAATATGTAAGTGTTTTCTCTAATGTTAATTCTGTTTAAAGATCAAATTTCGGGCACAGACAACGGGATGGACAAATTATTTCAATTTTGTTTTATCAAATAAATAAAGTTAATAATATAAAGTGTATTTGATTAAGCTATTTAGGCATTTTCTAGATTTAATGACATAAAGGAAACGGATAAATATTTGGATTGATTTATCTTCGCTTAGAAAGTAAGTGAAGAAATATAATGTAGAAAAAACTCGTAATTTTCCATCTCGAATAATTTCTTAAGATGGTGAATGTAAAAGGAAAAGAAAAAAAATTTGATTTTTACTTATTTTTCTGCGCTTTTTTTAAATATAATTGAGACTTGCAGGATTTTACGTAATTATTAAAGGAGAGATAAGTGTCTTTAACGAGATAGTTTATTATTTTATTGAAAACATTATCTATTAAGATAATCTAAAACAAAAATATAGGTAATTAATAATATCAGGAGTCGTTTTAGGAGCTTCAAATCGCACAGGAATACGCACACATAGATTTAATATCTCAAAAAGATGTAATGAGTATTATTTAAAGGTGAAATACGATTTAACGAGAAGCCATTTTCTCTCGGCGTCTGATGTTATTCTTGCACAGTGGACTTAGACTTTCAAACAACCACAGAGAATTCAAAATATTATCAGATTTCTGGAATACGCTTCAAGTTAAAACTGTCGTTTTATCTTTCACTTTCGAATATTTAATTATGAAAAAAGTTAAAGCACAATAATTGCCACAAATTTCCTTCTGGAACTCATTAATGTATTTAGTGCAACGTACAGATTTAGATGCCGATCAATTTCTTAAATCAACTAAATCGTGTCAAGTTAAAAAAGTCGCAATTTGTCATTAAATATTTTTGTCGCTCATTATTCATTGATTCAAGTTAAAGCGTAAATTAGATTAGCTAAAAACTTATCTTTCAATATTGAGTTATTGCTGTACAAACAAAGCCATTCTAAGAGAATTCCTTTCACCCGAAAAATTTCTGCCTTCGGATCTTGGGACTGTAGCGGAGTTGAAGAATTTTCAACGAGTTTTATCATTGCGTATCATTAGTTTTTTCGTGCTCACAACTTTTCCTCTTTCACTTTCACTTCGCAGACAATCGCCTGGGATAAACTGGAGCGACGGGTGTTAGAGGCGCCCTTCAAACCTGCAGTGGAACACACCTTGGACACGCGGTACTTCGACACAGCTTTTACCGCCGAGCGGCCCCGACTCACTCCCGTACCAGAAGAAATCCTCACCTCGATGGACCAGGCAGTCTTCCGTGGATTCTCATACACGAATCCGAATGCCACCGACTGAGGAGACCATCCACGCCGCTTCGACGTCGACGTAACCGTTCGCAAGACAGCGCCAGGCTGGGACTCCGATTCAGCTTTTCTCTCCGAAGCGGAGTTGTTGGTTCACAGAGTCTCTCTGGATTTCCGTATGCCAACTGCAGTGCGTCACCAGTGCATGCAGAGGTTGCGATCGCGCGAGTTTATCATAAAATAATATAACTTAGCATATCGTCGTCAACGACTTTGCGAGCTCGCGCACTGAAAATCTCTTTATGCTTTGGTGACTTCTGCTGCTGTTCCATGAATTTAGTCGCGCATACTTCTCGTACAAAAATATTTATTGCACACTTCAAATGCAGATGGTAATTAGAAGCGCATCGAGCTTGTAATCACGTAGAGGTTTGAATCGTTGAGTCAACATCCAGAAATCCACGGAGATTTTTCGAGCCAGAGTACACAAAGAGTCAAAGTCTGATGAAGAGAGACGAAGGATGATCGTCATCCTGTTTTAAGTTTTCTTGTATAGACGTACATGAAAGTAATGACGAATATTTGTTATTTACGTTCACGACGTAGCAGAGCGAAGACGATTTTTAAATTTGCGAAAACATTATTTATAACAAACAGAACGAGTGATCGTAGTGATGTTTATACGAGAAAAAAACAATATTTTCATTCGGAAGGTCGAATCAAACGTTGCAGGCATTACTTTTATCGACTTCTACAGATTTTCACGAATACAGATCGACGCCATTTTTCCAAATCTTAGACTACTTTAGGTGCAGAGATAGTAGTCGACACTGAAAGACTCTACCAACTTTTAAGGTTGCTTCGCGAGTCAATTGCGTTCGAGCGACCGATGACCAACGTTATGTTTTCTTTGAGCGAACTCCTTTCTTTGGCTTTGTTTTCGAAAGCGTAAAAACGGGAGCTTTTCGAGAGTTCCGCGTGCCGTATTTCTCGAGAATTGAGGCCTCCGTCCGCGGATGCGTAGGCTCTTTTATAGTTTTAAGAGGACTTTTGAGTGTTTGATGCAAGCAAGTTCGGTTTTGATGTTCGCGCGTTAAACGAGGGGACACGATCACTTCGTACATCTTGATTATACAGTTCAATTAAAGTGCTTTCCGATTATTGTTATTGCGCGGAAAGTCGTGTTAAAAGCGTAGATTGTTAAATGTTGAGAATGCATTTATGATGTTGTTAAACAAATGTTGATCTTATTTCGTGGGGATTCTAACGATTAGTTATATAGAGAAACTATTAAATGTTGTTTAGTCAAAATAAATAGAGGACGCATTGATATAATAGTATAATTTTCGATCGACGAAAATCGAATTTCCGTGATAATCAAACACTTGAAAGTCTTCCGAAGCAGAAGTTTACTCAGTTCACTCGATGTTGTAAATAAAAAGTATTACAGTACTATGAGATGTTACGCGTTTCAAATATACGATTTTAAATAGTAACATTGCTGTACGTTACAAATATTTATACCAATTTTCTTATTATTTTTTTGTTTCACAAATTATTATTATAGGTCAATCGTGAACTGATAATTTTTTGTTATTTTACATTGTTTATTGTTGGAAATATTACAAAATAATATCTTTGTAATATAATTGAATGAATTAGCATAACTCAAATGATTGATTGTTACGAATAGCAAATATCTTGTTGAATTTCAATTGTTGAAAAAATTATTATTTGGCAGGCAATACATTATATCAATATTTTGTAATTGTAAATTTTGTTATTAAAATAAATATTACAAAAAATGACGAAATTGTTAGATATCACTAATAGAAATTAATCAGTTAAAGTGAATCGAAATAAAAATCTTCAAACGTCAATTGTGTTCCTTTCTTTTAAGCGCTATCCAGCTAGTTTTTGTAGATATAAATAATTTATATATTGCATTTTATAGTAGTTTTTTTTACATTTTTATACACACATCTCTAATCGCTTTAGATTATATAATTGATTTCGTTAAATTCAAAAAGATAAAGAGAGACGGTTTTATCTGTGACCTATTTTAATCTTTTACAAATTTATAAATATTTAACAACAGACGTATTGGAAAACTATTGTTCTTTTCAAACGGCTACTAAGAAGCGTATCTTAGTTATTTATATCTTATTAATTTATTTGCTATATCTAATTGAAATGAAAAATCGTACTTTAATAAAACATATGCAGACAAAATATTTGCCGAGAATTTACATTATTAATTTGATTAAATATTGTTCACAATATGCTTGAACTAAATCTATTAAGTAAAAGTAATTTATCAATTTAAGGATTTTATGACAAAAATATTTATTGGTTCATATTTTATTATTATGTTAAACTAAAACGTAGTATTTTGAAAAGAAAAGAAATTTTGTAACTATTAATATTTAGTTTTTAAAATAACTAAAAATTTTTTCTCATAACAAAATACGGGATATTTGATCAATATATAAATGTGTGTATGTATAAAATAAGTTTAAAAATAAAAATGTTGTAAAACTGTTGAATAAGAAGAATTACTTAATTAAAGAGAATCATAAATTGTGTATTTTTATTGGCTGCAATACTTAGGTGATGATTAGTTTTATATTCTCCAAAATTATTGACTTAAATCGAACACGTAAATTAAACTTATTTTTTTTGAAACTTCTAAATACAGATATTATAAAGCATTATTAACGATGGATATTACTTTGCTGATTATTTTGAAAAGCAAATATTTAGTAATTTTCATAAGTTTTGAAAAAACAATAGATAATCGAACTTAAGAAGTTTTCATCATAATCTGTCAAATAATAGGAAAAAATACCAGATAAACGTAATACTGCAAATGATAACGATAATTAATGCGCTCTATATTATTATCTCTATTAATATAATTTATTATTTTAACTTTCTACATTTTCTGTTATCTGAAAAAAATAATGCTCCTATCTATTTTTCAAATACTTATTTTTCTAAATTCAGAAAATGTATCCATTTTTATTTGATAAATATTTATTAATTATGCACAAGTGTATTATTACATGATAAATACAATTATTTTACTTTAGCACTAATATTGCGTAAAAATATTAGTGTGCAGAGGCGTTTTAATTATAGGCATTTCGAAAATGAAAATACATTAAATATTGCAAAAATTGTTGATTCTTTTTTACTATAAAAGCTGAAAAATCAAAAAATTTTTAACGTAGTGGAATAGAACGAAACGTTGCATACTTTCAAAATCAAATTGAAATAAATAATATATCTGCTGGTGTAATTTATATTGGTGCATTCAAATATCAGCAATTGAAACTAGAAAAATTTGCAATTTCCTCGAAGAAGCAAAAATCTCGCGTTCAAAGTGGATGAAAAAAAAAATTACAAAATTAGAAGACTTATCGTTAAGCTAGCAAATTGGAAAGACCTTGCGAGTTGAAATAAATCATCGTTGCTCTCTGGAGATTGGAATCAGCGCCTTTTACTTTTCAAATGACCATTCCAGTGCTCGCAGTCTCCCGTTAACGCGGACGCTATGACAACGCCTCCAAAGACTGCAACATTTCTTCTCTCTCTCTCTCTAGGCTTGGCGCGAGCCGTCAGGTCACCAGGGTTATTAATACTCGCAGGCGCACGGCGGCGAGGAGCGTCTTATTATTTTTGCCCCGGTAGATTAAGTTCGAGTGGTCCTCCCCGGCTGTCAGTTGCTGACTTCCTAGAGTCTAATCCTCTTATTTCCTCGACCTCTATACTTACTCTCTTTTATGCTCGTACGAATTAACCCTCCTTTCCTCGCTTCCTCCTCTAGTCGACGCCTCTAACTTTTTCACGACTGAGACGAATGAGCGTAGGCGGAGCTTATTATGTAAATGCAATCGTTTTTCGATATGTCAAGGCGTTGACAGCTTCTTTGGTTTCGGAAATGTCATTTGTTTAACTTGTAATTTCTAATGGATTTCCAATTACCGGAGAATTGGATAGTACAGACTTTGCGTGGCGAATACGTGTGCAAAAGTACATTCGTGTTTGCGATTCCTCGATCATAATTTGCAGTTACAAGCCGCAATTGCAAGACTGTCGGTTCATTTATTGTTGTTTTAATCTTGCAATTGAAGAAGCGAATTGTTGTGGTGAAAGGTATTACTTTATTAAACGTATAATTTTTCTATAATGAAAATAATTAACTGCTATTGGTAGCGCTTGAAATAATAAATAATTTCGTAACTAAATGTATAAAACACGAGCACAAGCTTTTCCTCGTTGATTATTGTTAGTAATAGCAGTAGTAGTTTGTATAATATTAAATTGTACGGGTTTTCCGAAGACCGTGATATTCAATTACCATCGTCAAATACTAATATTATTACAGGGAAATTGCTTTTTACATTAAATAAATGGTAATAGTTTCCAGAGTGCGCACGTAACAGTTGGTTTAGACTAAAATTTTCCTACTACCTCTAGAACCCGTTTTCGGAACAATTTTTTTCACGAAATTTTAGAAGACCGTATTAAGCGAAAAAGCAGTTATTCTAGTGGTTTCGATCTAAATATAAGAAAATTAAATATCACAAAAGACAGCTGTATTGAGCAGCAAATTCATACGATAGAATAGTAATAATATCCTGAGACACATTGAGAGGGAATTTTTTTCCCAGTTGCGGAATGCGTTTATTTTAGAAATATCGATTGAATACGAGATACATGAACGGCAATTACATCAGGTTTTACAACATGTATATTTATAAACTCGTTCGTTTTTCAGAAAAATCTAATTTCCAAAGCGAAAACATTGACCTGCAAAGATGTGACTACAGCTATCGACGCTCAAAGCTCCTCAATTACCAATCTGGCACGTACACTTTGAGTAATCCATTTTTCAGCAGACAGTTATGAAACAGTCTAAAAAAGTCCCAAACGCCACCATGTGGATCGAGCGATCCAGATGGGCGACTGTCCAAAAGTGTCCACCTCCCCCCAGCCCCGGTTTTCCTTGCGTGCGTGAAACAATCGGGAAGAGCGGGTCAGAAGGTGAGCGGCGATCGCACGCAGATCCGAGCATCGATGCGCCATGGACTTTGGCGGAGGGCTTGTGCTCGCGTGGCCGCGTGACCTCGCGCTTAGCAGCCGTTAGCTGCTGGGGCACAGCTTCTTCAATCGTCGCCTCGGCATCGTTCAATGCTGAAGCCGCGCGCTAACTTTAGACTCCTCGGGGGAAATTGGCGAGCCGTACGCCTCAGCCTAATCGGGGTCCTCCCGCTTTTGAACTCCCGTGGAATCGAGTTCACGCGGGAGGCGCACCCCGATTGCCGCGACCACGTGTCCGACGCCGCTTCGAGCGCATGTGTGAGTGAGAGAATCAGGAAGAGATGTAGGGGGAACGGTTACGCGCGAAACCAGACCGCAGACGCGAAGGGGGTTTTGCGACTTGTTCGAGCTCCATTGCTGATATTTGAGCTGCGCCTGAGATATGCTAATACACACTTTGTAAAGACCTGCTCCACACTTGAACTGATTTATGGATCGTCCAGCGTTTGCCATTATGAAACTTGACAATAAGGATTTACAGTTTGATTCTCTCGATCGAATTTTTACAGACGATCTTTCATCCTTCAAAATAATTCATACTATTGCCCGTGTCAGGTTCATTTGTTGAGCTTAACTTCGTTACCTCACAATATAATAATAAGGGTAATCGTTATTTTTAATTGAATTTTTTATTTCCAAGATTTAAAGAATTGTATTGAATTTTTATGATTTAGGTATACCGTCGTTGCGCTTTTCAGATGTATGATGATATTTTTAAGTATGTAAAAGAATGCTTTGAAATATCAAATTAATCTCTTCCACGTTTGGAGACTTATTGAAAAATACAAAGTCTTTTCATGCGTAATAAAGAAGGTTTAATAGTTCTGCGGTATTAATATAGATTAGTGTAAAATTAAATAAAACTTTTGAAATAATTATTTTATAAAATTGACAAATAAAATTCGTTAACCAAGCAAAGCGAATATTTTTAATTACTATGGTTTAATTACATATTAAAAAATGAACAACATTATTTATTGATATTTAATAATGCTGTGTAAGTATAGATTTAATATATTGGAAATGTTATCTGAAAAATTATTAATCAAATGAAAGACGAAAATTTTAAACTTATTAAAAAAAGTATTTAGTATATTAAAATTTTAAATTAATGTTTACAAGATTTTTTTTGAGAAAAATTTTTATTTATATTACCCTATTACTAAACAAACGTTAAAATGAAACTTATTAAATAAAAAAAGTTTCAGATATATGTAAATTTAATCAAACATGCTTTTAATATTAAAAAAAATTTTAATTTAAAAAGAATTATCTGTACTTGATTTTTCGTTAATGATTTTTTTTATTGAAAAAATGCTTCTTAATCATGTCAAATAAATTTTAGTTTTATTTATTCAAAGTTTTTTAAAATCATAAATAAAGTAATAATATTTTATATTATATGTGAATTAAAATTTATTTTTAATCATTATTAAAAGAATATTTTAAACATGTTTTGTGACAAAGATTATCTTACAATAATTTATTGATTCTTAAAGTAATTTAACGAAATATATAAATTAATGTATAAATGTTTTACATATGAATAGTGTTTTCTATATTTGAACAAAGATTCTTACGAGTAAGTTGGTTGAGTCAAATGCAGTAAAAAACGGGTGCTAATTTTAAACATTATCTTTTGACAATTAAATTAAAACACTTTTTTACAGATTTTAAAATATTAATTCAATTATTCAGATATATTTCTCGAGTATTATATTAATTATAAAAAATTAATTTTTAAATTAATAAAAACAAATTTTTTATACCTTTTAAAAGTAAAAATTTAATTTTTATTATATTTCATAGAAAATTTACTTGAAAATATAATTATTTATAAAAAATAACAAAATTACAACAAAATAAATTTGTTGTAAAGATTTAATTTAATTGGTATGTTTAGATTTATTTTATAATATATAATATCAATTATGTAATTAAAAAATTGCATTAAAATATATTAAAAAAATTATTTTACAAAACTTTTTAAAAAAAGAAAATTATTGTTACGTTTAAAAAACGTTTGTTTTTTAAAAGTAATATACTATTACTTTTCTTACATCCTACACTATTAAATGCATGGCGGTATAATTAAAATATAATATCAATCATTTGATTTTACTCAATTTATATAAAAAATTTGATCGTTTGGTTTAATTTTCTATGTTTCATTTTAAAGTGTATTTTATTTGTAGACAATATTATTTAAAAAAAAAGTAAAATATTTATTTAAAATTTTTTAGATAATAAATATTTTATTTTTAATAAAATAAATTTACATATATTTTGTTAGAATATTTGTATAAATACTTAGTATGTTTTTATAAAAAACGAAAATATTAATGTAAATACTTTTTTTTAATAGGAATAAAAAACATCTACATTTTAGGAAAAAACTTGTAAATTAAACCAGTAAGATATACTAAAAGTTTTATATAATATATTATATAAAAGGAGGAGAGAAAATTTATCTGAAATGTATTGAACGAGTATTTTATAATAAATGTAAACTCATAATTCCTTGATCTAAACGTAACTTAAGAACTATTTTTGTTTACAAAACAATAAAATTCACATTTAAAAGCTTTTTTGAATAGTTTTGAGATTTATGAATGGCGATTTATTGATGTCAGTTAAATTGAACGGGCAGATATTTAAAAAAGAAATACTTTAAAAGGGCGATTGATAAGCCCTCATTTTCAAATCTTCAAAAATGTCACAAAAATATGAAATCTACAGTCTCAATACTGTTATTAAATCTGACGAAGATCGTTTAATCGAAGGAGATAAAAATTGTTTTATATAATAAGCAAACTATTAAACACTTTTAATTAATCAATGTAATTATTAATATGGCATGGGAAATAAAAACCAGAATCGAATATTTCACCGGAACACATTTATTAGATGCGATTAAAAACATATTTATAATTAACCTTGTGAATTATATAAATATTTTGAAAGTTGGATATTTATTATATTCAAGAAATTTGTTTTAACTGCGAGATAAAATGTAAAAGAAATGCTTTTTTATGGGCTAAGGTATAAATATTTGTATATTTTAACCGGTAGCTAAAGAAAGCCGTTAAAGTAAAGCGGTCTTTACAAACACACGTAAAGCTGTTCATAAAATAATACATAAATGTAATATTTGATAGAATGTAGATGATCGTAAATCTTAGGTATCGTAAAAAATCTAATAGAAACTATGAATACATCATTTTAATTATTTATGCGTCCATACTAATTCCAAAAAATCCTCAGAGGTTTTAGTGCCTATAGCCTATGAGATTTGTGATTGATGGAAATAAATTTAATTTATTTATTTTCTATTTGTTTTTACAAGTCTTCTACAATCACCATAATCCGCGGCGTTTTTCCTGCTCATTCACTGGTGAAAGACTCGCTTGAATTTTTTCTACAAATTGATTCATTTTTCATTGTCGCTGGTTCGTTAAATTTATAACTTCAAAAAGTAAAGCGGTTTTGGCCTTGGTATTTATTTTTATAATATATGAAACTTATATCTTTTGTTTTATTTGGTACGCATACTTAAATAAGATATGAAGAATTTATTAACGGAAAAACTATTTGAAATTTAAAAAATTCGGCGCAATAACATTTTAGATTTTAAGAAATTAAATTATTGTAATATTAAATATTATTTAATTCAATGGTATGTATTAGCGAGACATCTTTTCAGAATTTGAAAAATATTCAAAATAATATAAATCAGTGTTATAAAAAGCAGATGCAACGCTTCTTTTATCTTAAATAATATCTTGATTGTTTATTTATACATTTCTATACATTTGTAATTTAGTGATTTGCAAAATGGTTATACGTAGATTTTTTCTTGTCGATTTAACCTTGCACGTTTTTATTGGACTAAAAATGCACGTATTAAATCGTACTTTATTGATTCATACTCTCTCTCTCTCTCTCTCTCTCTCTCTCTCGATATCTTACCCGTTTTATGTTTTACTAGATTTAGCTATTGCATCTATAGAAAATATATTTTGAAAATGACAATTATATCGGTTTTACGTCAGAGTGACTCCAAATATATTAATTTCACTTGTTTTAAAAATTGATGGAGACATTTATCATTTGAACTCGAGATGATGAGCATTCACGTGCGCATTATTTCCGATGGATTAAATTTCGACATTCGTAAAATTAAATATAAACATTTGCAATGACTTCGTATTTGTGGTATAAAATTTTATGATGCCGGTTGAAGCTGATGTAGAGAAATTTTATCTTTTTAAAATGCCGTAAAGTTCGTTAACGATTAGTAAATACAAATATATTGTTTTATTATACGCAGTACTCCGATAAATCTTACTTTATATTACACTTTATTTTACTACACATTATATATTGACTTATTTAATCAGGACGTTCCGTTTGCAGGAATTCGCTGTTTATTTTTAACACATGCACGCTCGTATACGAGTGCACTTATGCACAAGACACCCCCGAGCCTACACTCGTGCGCACACATGCACCTCCTCTTCCATTAATGAATACAGATATTTTATACATGTATTGGCACGAGTCTAATAATTTATAATATCAACAAGTCGCCATATTCATTATTGAAAACCTTGAATCCTAAAATTTGAATCTATTTTCATTTTGTTAAAGTAAAGTATTCGGTTTGTTTATCTTAAATGCATTTTAAGTATTAGTATTTTAACGTAAGTCACGCAATAAAATTATAAGTGACAATAAATTTTTTATTAAAAATTGAGCGCTAAATGTAAAATTATACTTGGGATTCCCGTGGAATGGTGTCTGAATTTTTAATTTTTTGCGAGAAAGTTACCGACGGAGAAGAAGAAAAAAATTCAGAAAAAGACGAAAAAAGTAGGTTTGTAGACGCGCAGACGCTCGTCATGCTGCGGACGAGGAAGCGTTTCTAGAAATAGAGACCAGGCGGTTGCGACATTTTCTTTCGTGAACGCCGAAAGTTATCTCTCTCTTTTTCATTCTTTATTTTTGTTTTTACCTCGAAGGCGGTTTTCCTTGTCTGCGGAAGTGCCTCTAGAGATTCTATACGATCCCAATGAAAATCGGAGGAGTGTATTTATAGGAGGAGCAATAATAAAGACTCGAGTCTGCTTGATTTCAGTCATACGCCACAAATTTTATACATTCGTGTATTCTTGTCTGTTGTGATTTCAATACCATAATAAGAAGGCGCTACTATCTCCTTATTAGTGATAACATTTTTAACACTTTCTATATACACTGAGACAGTTAAACGCAATTGATTGAATAAATGTCTCTAAACGTATTTTTTGCTAATACATAATTTCAAGTTTATTCTTAAAAAAATTTTCTAATTTTATAAAATCTTAAACGTAAAACTAGGTAACGTCATAAAATGTTCGACTAAGTCCCTTGATTATAACTTTCTTTGATACAATCTGTTATTTTCCTTGCTTTCTGATTTATAAAATAAAAATCGATCATTGGTACATTTGAAAATTGTTGTATTTTACAATTGGAGTTTATCGTGTCAAAATCATTATTTTTTAAAAATATGCGAAATAATGACTGCCTAATAAAATAATTTAAATAACACATAAAAAACCTTTTCATAATAACTGTTATCACCAGTTCATCTGTAAAGTATTCAAATAACAGGTTATTATTAAAATAATGTCTCGCTTCTATCATTCTATCATAGATAGAAATGAGAGAACTGGGACAAATGCAATGCGGACGTTGATTAAAAGTAAGATGACTATATGTAATCATTAAAAAATTATTCATTTAAGAATTAATTAGATCACGAATTCGATTAATATTAAAAAAATCGTAAATAATAAATTTGCTTTCACTCTAAACATCAGCGATTGTTTGATCGAGCAATTTCGAGCCGTCAGTTTGCGCGTTAATCCCAGGCTGCAATTATTTCGATTTATACTTTTCCAAGGGATGGCTAACTTTTCATTCGTTGATAATCGAAATTTCATTGGGATTTTCAGTTCAGTGATTCGAGTCAGTAGTTTGGTTATTCGGCGAAAAAGCGAGACTTTCGCAGACTTTTCGATCGGCAATATCCACCGAAAGCCACGTTTAACGTCGATTGGCTTAACGACGAATGCAGCAAACGAAATTAGTCCTGCGAATAAAATGGTAATGCGGTCGTTCCGCACAGAAGTCATCTTCTGCGCACGGAGGTAGCAAATGCGAAAAATCTAAATTCGTCGAGGAGTGGCGTTGGAGCCGCGAGTGCGTTATAAAAAACGAGGGTTGGACGTATCGTCGAGGTATTGCCCGCGGAGTCTGGAGCAAGTGACCGGAGAGACGAAGATCAAGGGAAGATTCGTCGAGCAAAGGGCTCGTGCGAAAAGCGACACCTTCGCCAGAGCTTCGCCATTCATGTGGAGCCGGTCAATGATCGCGCGTGAGGTCGCGAATCTCCGCGGGAAACGCGCCTAAGCTGGAGGGACCAAGAGACTGGCACCGGCGGCCCGCAACTCCTTTATAAATAGCCCTCCGCGCTCCCCCGCGAGTTATTTTCGGTCCTTTCCACTCTCTCTCTCTCCCCTCCCTCCTTTTCTCTCGTTTGCTTTCTTTGCACTAATTTACTATATCATATTATCTCTTTCCTTCTTTTTCCTTCGTTTACTTTCTCGATTACTTTTGTATTTCGGTATGTGGCTTTTGACGAAGTGCGGCGCGTGTCCGTCGCATAGATTTGCTTTCTAACGACTTGTTTACCGACTCCTTTGCGATCTGTGATCACCACTGAATTTGCACTAGTCAATTAGTCCAAGTCATGCTTATTTGCATTAGCCAGGCGGCAGGAGAAATTAGAAAGACAAATGTGCGACGCTCGGCAAAGTCGGAACAAAATGAAGTTTTCGGTATTTTCATTTGCACGTGTGAATTTAATAATAAACATCCGTCCTATTTTCCATCTCCTAATTTTTGGAGAAATTAGAATAAATGGTAAATAGATAGTTGAATCCAACATTCGAGCCTTAACGAGATTTTTAATTTAGACATTTTAGTTATTGGTAGCTCATTATTATTCATCAATATCAACCCTTTTCACTCCATTTTACAGCTTATCTCTTGTCGATTTTCTTACCTCCGCTTTAACTCACTATTTATAAATATGCGCGTATTAGCGCTCAAAATATTAGGATTATTTGTAAAGGCAAACGTTCTAAGCTTCAAAGATCATAAGAAGTAAAATACAAAAAATTTTCCGAGCGTTTTTCAAGCGTATCTTTGAGACCGTGACGCGATCTCAACTTTAAACCGTCAGCTCGTTAATTTTCAGGAGACTCGAACGCGAAAAACGTCGACGTTCGTTATTGCACTTGGAAATGCCAATAAAGTTCGGATGCATATTTATGAACTCAAATGCATTTTAAAATTTATATTTCTCCCTCCGCGTTTCTCACACGTTCTTTTTTCTCGCTTTGCGCTCCGTCTTTCATTCGCACATGTTTATCTTTCTCCATGCGCTCGCGCCGGTTCCTCCCTCTCTTTCTCTCCCTCCCACGCTGTCTCTCTTCACCGCGGGCTCTCCCTCTTTCTGCCGTCGGTGCGTGCCCGGCCCGAGACGCATGTCGGTAGGACAAATGTGTGGCGCGCGCGAGATGCTTTCAGTTTTGTCCGGTCGTTCGTTCGCGACTGCGAGGCGCGCGCCGCGCTCTACCGCTTCCTTTCGCATCGCTTTAATTATAAATAAATACGCTCGCGCGCACATCTTCGCACAACAAAACCAACACACTCATAAGCGGGTGCGCGCGCGCATTAATGGTACGCACACCAACACGTATAAATATCTATAGCGCACACGTGCTTCGCACTCATGCGCGTATACTTCGTATATGTTTTAGCGTGCACCTATGTGTGTAGGCACGCGTATACGGGTGCGCATGTAAATATGAGCGCGTGTAGGTAGCATATTTACGGACCTGTAAAGTGTGCACGAGCGTCGCGAACGAACAAAGCCTCGAACGAAGCAATAACGACGAAATAAAGTAGTATAAGTAAACGAAAACGGAAGTAGACAATATTTTATTTTGTAACGACAAGTATTCACTGCGAACTTTCAAAGCCGATAAAAGTTTTTCATCATTCTGGAACGAGAAGAGAAACAAGAAGGAAGAAAATAACGAAGAATAACAACGAAATAAAAAATGGTCCAACGAATCGAATTTGTTTAATTGCTAAGTGGAGCGGATCTTCCAGTCTTATTCGGGTAAATATCCCAGATCTACTGAGGAAACGAGGAAAACGCATTGGCCGGCTCGTTTTATTTGAATATTGTCGGCGAAAGTACACGTGTTAAACTGTACGAGCGTATCCCGAGACTAGCGGCGAATCGCGGCAGACGAAATTAAACCGCAGCGATAGTTAATTGTCACGTCGCGCCGGTGTATGATGTCGAAGAAATTTGATCCCAAACGGACCAGCTGATGAGAGTAATGTTTATGGTTTTCATTTTCTTACACGTGTAATAAGCACCCGAGCAATTCTTAGCTTTTTTCGCGGTAAAGTTGCTTGGTTTTTCAATGCCTTGTCTTTCCGTTAATGCTACTATATCTCGCGGCTTTCCTCAAATATATAAAATTAATTCTGTACGAGTAGACTTAATTAAGAATTAAGCCAACGACGAGGGACATTAGCTTCCGTAATTTTTAAACCATTTGAGAAACCCAACAGTGGTAATTTAACTCAAGAGCAACATTTCCTGAACGATGTTTTATTATAATAAGAACTAATTGAAAAGTGTTGACTTAATATTATTCGTTGATCACTTTATAATTGTATTGCTATATATAGTGAAATATGGAATTGTTTTTTATCGAAAATTTATAAACGATGTTTTCAAAATGATTAGTTTTCAAATCTTAACACTTAGCTTAATTTATTTGTTCCTTTATACAAAATTTGATCCATAAATTTAGTTCTTTTGTTTAATCAAAAAATTGTGATACATTTGGATCATTTCAACCGGTAACATCTACTTGCTTTTGTATTTAAAATTTCGATTAAATATTTATATAAGAGTTCGAGAGATTGATTCATTTCATTGATTGGTTTTAATTAATCGATTGCAAATCATCAAAGAGTTTCATTTATATAATTTCAAATATACACGATTTTTCTTTCTATGCATTTAAAATTTATTCACTTCATTTTATCATATTTTTACATATTTTAATAAAATTATAAGATTTTTATTTACGCATTAAAATTTTTATCTTTTAAGAATGATTAGGAATTTGATTTATTGCTAATGTTATTTTCCTTCATAATTTACTTCTTTTGTGTTATTTTTTTTTAAGCTATTTTTAGTGCAAAGCTATATTAATGGTTTATAGAAGGAATGATTTATTTAATTCACTGATCTCTTTATCGTTTATGCTTAACTTAATAATATTTTTTGAGTTCAACTGATATTGAAATGTTGATTTATTTTACAGGAAGATTCGAATTAATGTTATTAAAATTGCATTGAAAAATAAAGTATGCAGTGTTTACGTAACGAGAAAATATTAACATAGCTAAAAAATAATCATAACAACACGAGTTTGAATTTACTTTTAAGCTTACATATTTGTGTTTAAAGGTATTGTCGTTTACAAAAGCATTTTAAAACATTCAAAATTATAAATTTTTTAGTTAACGTTATTCTATTGGAGTCAGTGCACGAAAGCGATGAATTACACGAGTCGTTGCTCTTCGATAAAACAGTAGGATAAAATATATAAATAAAAACTTATCGTGACAATGCAAAGTTTGATCGACTAAGACACTTAAATCTCGATCAACTTGGTATCCGTATACCTCGTATTTTTGGATAATACAAACGAAATTCTAGGGACTTTTCACCAGAGGCCCTTTTTGGAAAAACTGTTAACGTTACCGAGGATTGTTCATTTTTTTTTCTCACAGAAAGTACTGGCATTACCAGGGTAAAAGTGCAGCCACGCGGGCCAGCTTATCTTGGATGAGCTTCGCCGAGCTTTTAATGGAGCAGCCAGGAACGACGAGGAGCGCATTTAGAAGCAACGCCTAGAGTGAGGGAGCGTCCGGAGCGAAAGCCGAAGCGGCCTTGGACGCACACGAAAAACGAACCGAAAGAGAAAACCCCAAAAGAAATGGCGAAGATGTTCAGTTCGTTGCGCCTGGCGACGATGCGCTCGCACAAGAAGGCGAGACCTGGTAGCGTCGCCACGAGCGCGAGCTCCGACTCCGCCCGCACCGAGGAGACCACCGCCAGCGCCAACAACAACCAGCAGCCGAGCTACTTTGCGCCCAACTTCCTGGCCCTGGACGAGGTCGCCGAGGCCGGCTGCCCGCCCACCAGCCTCACCTCCAAAGTTGCACAGGTGCCTTCGCTTGGAGGGGTTCACCACGGGTCACCCGTGGGTCACTCGCTCGCCATTTCCACCTCGCTTACGACGCCTGACGCATGTCCCCATTGCTAGACACTCCTCGGGCTTTCGTCTTTTTCGCGAGAATTCCAATTTCTAATTTTGGCAACACCAGACGGCCAGACAACAAGCTCTAGAGCTTTTCTGAGGACACATTCTAACGTGCGTGGATGGCTTAAAGAGAATCACCCTGCGCTAATTAGCAAATTTTACAAGCCTCGTATTTCAAGGCTAATTTTTGCCTTTGATATTTGCGAAGGGCAGAAATAAATCATACGCGACTCCAATACCTCGAGATCTTCTAATGAATGATGTTTCAGATTAAACAACCTTAGAGTTCGTCATTTTTGCAGAGCATTTAAACTACTGTCACACATGCGTTAAAGTTATATTACTGATAAACTGTTCGTTTTAAAGTTACCGTTACCAGGATAAGAGCTTATCTCGGTTATAAGGCTTTCAAGAAATTGTCTTTTAAAATAATATAATCTTTTTAAACCAAATTATTTCTGTTTCTACAGTTTATATTATTTATTCTTTTTAAAAATATATTTATTAAAGAAAAGATTGTTCTCTGCTTTCACAAAATATCTTTTGCCTTTCTTATAGTAGTCTTTTCAACATAATTTATGAGTACATACATAAGCGTTTAATAAAGTAGCCGAATTTTTTAAATCCAGTGTTAAAAAAAAATTAATTTTCTACATAACTCAAACTTTTCTAAATTTAAGGAAAAATCAATTTAGATGTGCTCAAGGCTTTAGGTCCTTTTTTAACTTTATAAATCTAGAATAAGCAGAGTACAGAAAGTTAAACAATAAGTTTATTAGTTTATTTTTATAAATTTATAGTCGATAAACTAGTTGAATGGTATAAGTAATTTAAAAAAATTAGTTACGATGCTTGGTTTTTTTGAAACTCCTAATAAGCTAAAGCGACCCCGAGTAAAAACCTTTACTGTACATATGTAACTTGTAGAATTCATACTTATTCCTACAATACTAGAATGAAAATTGTATAAAAGTTTACGTTAAAATATAGGCCTTTCTGCTTCGACGAGTAAAATTTTCAAACCGATCCTAAGATGCAAGCGTACTTTACTAGCTCAACAATACATCGGAATAAGTACAGAATTTGTTGATAAAATTAAAAATGAAAGCTTAAAAAGTGCAATAGATTTTTAATCGGTGGGCATTAATTCCGTTTGAATTGAATTTTTTTTTAAACGTTGAAACTAGATTTTTGCGATGTTAATTACATATCAGATCTCCATTTTCTTCTCAGTTTCCTTATTTAACTTGCACACTTCGAGAATCGAAGTTTCTCACAGAGCGTTTATTCAATTTTGACGGGAATTGTAACAATTGTTGCAGGTGCGCGTGGAGCGCGAAAGCGGCAGTCTGGGTGTGACGCTACGCGGGGGTGTAAGCCGCGTTCTCGTGGTGACGGGTGTAAAGCCCGAAGGCCCGGCAGCTAAAGAGGGCCGTGTGCGCCCAGGCGACCGACTGTTGGCCGTTGACGATGCGGAGCTCCGGGGCCTGACCCTCGCTGAGGCCCAGCGGGCCCTGAGGCGAAGCTCCGAGGCACCCGTTGCCTCGCTTACCATCGAGTACGACGTCGCCAACATGGAGGAAATTAGAGCAGCCACCTCGGGACCGCTGCTCGTCCAACTCGAGCGCAGTGCCTCTGGTACGACTGACGCTCTAACTTTTAGTATGCAGAAGAGCGATCGTGAATCTGTTGATGAAAGGAAGCTACTTAATATTAATCATTAGATCGCACGCAAGATTTATCGAATGCTTAGCCAAGAAGCAACAAACTCGTACTCCTATACTATTGCCCTTTCGGTGCTAAGATCACGCTTCTTTCTTTCTTTTACTAAATACGATGTTACCCGAGTGCAAACGCGTTTTAAAAGCTTTTCCACGACGTTGTAATTTAATGTGATGGAAGCAGTTTCGTACGGAGCACAAATGTTTATAGATGTTTCAGAAATACTGCTCTCAAACAATAAATCTGTTGGCATCAAAGGGATCCTTTTGAGCCAGCGCGAATTCCTCTCAAAATATACATCTGTTATCACGAGAATAAACACTCGATCCAAAATTCTTCTTTATCAGATTCCACAATTTCTGATCAGCGTAAATGTTTTTCGCACCGTTATGTAAATTTTTAACGCGCGTATTGAGTAATTGAGAATAGTGTTTTTCTTGGAGAGTTATATAAATGCTGTAAAGAATCGGGTACTCGTTCTTGAATTTGAGATGAATTTTTGGGCGAGCGAAATGAAACGTACATCTTTGAGACGAGAAAATGACACGAGTCCGGTTGGATTTTACAGGTGAATTGGGACTGACGGTTCGCGAGACACCCAGTGGCGTGTACATCGAGAGCTTGCGACCGGCGAGCACAGCTGACCGGTGCGGTGCCCTGCAGCCGGGCGATCGACTGCTCGCCGTTGACGACACACCGGTGCAGGATGCAGTCACCGCCGCCAAACTTCTGCGCAACACCTCGGACAGTTGTCGCCTTGCCAGGTACCGCCAAAGTGAATCTCTTCTTGAGACGATAAAAACCGAGCAACGATCTGCGGTTCGTGTGATTTCAAATTTAGCGGGCTGTCGTTCTTTGATGTAATGTCGCGTAATCTATTTCGAAATACGCTTTGGCTAATGAAGGTCGCCGCGCTCTTGAATTATCAAACAGTATTAGGTTGGGTGTTTGACGGTTGAGCTATAAATTTGTATTAATAGACAGCAGATGTTCAATATTTATTATTTTTCGAGCTCGTCTTATAGCGTAGGCGGGAAATAAGCTACAAGGTTTATTAGGAATAAATTTGTAATTGCCCATATATTTATGGTGGATATTACACTTCATTTTTAGATATGAAATGTATCGACTAAAGGCAAATTAATTATATTTTGATATCGCAAATATGTCTTGCAAGGAGCACGACGCTAATTGAGCTTTGCATCGATAACGACGATTCTGACCCTCTCAAATTTGTAAATTGCAGATATTTGTATTGTAGTAAACAATGGCACTTAGAGTGTCGATATGCTAATTGTAAGGAATGAGTTGCAGGAGGCAGAATATCTAATTCTATAAATATAGAACTTCTTTGATTATTTTTGTAATACGTGGTTTCGTTTCATCTCACAGCCATGTGACTACTTTAGTTTCAATATCTCTGATCAAGCTACTTCATTCGTTAAAATTATAAAAAGCAGCTAGAATTGTTCAAAGTGTATTTATAACTTTTTATCTGAATATTTTCAATATTTACCAGTATAGAAATAAGTTTTCTTAAAAAAATTGATAAACGTTAGCGTGAAATCTTTTTGTACATTTATGGAAGGTTTCTTTTTCTAGTTTGGATGGGTAATAAAAATAGTTCGTTAACGTTCTAAGGATTATTTTCAAATTCGAAGACTTAGCAAATTGCAAGTAAGCAGTAGAAAAAGTTAATTTGATAATAAACAGAAATTACATAAATTGTAGCAATACTTCACAGGAATGCCAAACGAAGGTGTTAGTCTGTTTAACGAACCTTCTATAAATGAACTTTCGACGTGTTCTACTGAGTTTCCGTTATCTTCGATGTATGGACGAGTTCGAATCGCTGTAATCTCCGATAAATCTCAGTGACCAGGACTTTGTAGTGCCTTAAACAAATGCACCAACAATACGATGATTTCCGTTGACCCTGACCGAAGAAGTGACAAAATGTTGTCAGGTTGCAGATTCTACCAAGGCCGCCGAGCGCTTCGAGTCGCACGATGAAAAGACGTGCACAGCCACAGGCACAAAGGGCCGCGAGGAACGCCCTTTACACAAAGGAAACGTTGACGGTGCTGTTGCGCCCGGATCATCGGGGCCTGGGCATCGGACTCAAGCAGACCGACGAGCGACTCGACTACGTGGTCGACATCCTTGAGCCTGGAGGGCCGGCAGAGAGGAGTGGCGTCCTACTCCCGGGGGATCGGGTTCTCGCCATCAACCGCAGAAGTCTCAGTGATCTGCAGCCCGCAGAGGTCGCCATAATCCTGGAGGCACCCCAGGTTCGTTTGGGTGCTTCTGTTCTAATTCGTCGTTCACTCGAGTAAAGCTTTAATGCAAGCAAGCAAGCAACTGTAAAAAGCCTAACTGTCTCTATATTCCATTTGTATGTCTGCGTGCTTCGCGTTAAGTGAACAACTGGGAAGACGAAAGTCCGTACGCCGATGCATTTAATAACGCAATTAATGAAAACAACTGCCTACAATACTATTATTCGCAATTTCTGAAATGAACGCTGAAAAGGCTGTTCCTGAATAATTTGTCACAAGTGGTGATAAATTATTGTTTACAGCCTCAATGATACTCGTAAAATAAATTATTCCATTTGCATAAGAAAGTGCGATAATTTCATTAATTTTTAATTCCTTTAAAAAAATAAGTAAATCAAAGGAAAAGAACTTTAACAGCGTTTTTCTTTTAAAATAATCGAGCAATTATTTTTATTGAATATTATCTGTCAAGTTTATAATTTTGAATTATTATTCAGATTTCGGACGTTTGATACAAAAAATCTGTAATCAATAATTCTTTCTTCTAATCTTAATTGATAAAAATTATGTTTTAAAAGGAAGTGTAAATACATTAATCATTACACGTTTAATTATTGATATATTAAAGTAAATAATAATTTAACTAAATTATGAAAGATAAGCGAAACAATGAATTGTTTCGTTTGTTTTAAACAAAATTGTTATATTAAAACACTTTGCTAATTGTGAAATATTATTATAATCGAGTTAAAGCATTTCATCGTTACATATTACTTATGATACACTAAATTAATTAATTTACTTAACGTACAATGACTTGGCTAGTAATAAATTGAGGTTGATAAAATGCATTAGAAGTAAATACGTGAAAAATTGTATATTAAATTAAAACCCGCGGGCAGAACGGATCGTCAGAGTTATTCTTTGAATTGAAATTTTTATCTTCTTTTAACTGTGCATATTTTCTTCAAATAGAATTAATTAACAATATGATTTTAAGAATCATAATCTACGAATTTCAAATTAAAATTGAAAAGTTTTAAAGTGTTCGGATAATACACTGGTTCTGTCGTTGTCATCTTTTTTTTTTATTCAAACTCCCGGACGACTAATTGATTTTAGTGAAATAATAATAATAAATTCAATTACTAAATAATAAAGAAAAATATCATTAATCCAAAGTTTGATTCATCAATAAAACAATATTAAAAAGTATTTATTATTTAATTGCAAGTTGATAGCTTTAAAAGCTTACAAGTCATTCGCACGCATGATATTATTGATAAATGCTATAATTACGTTTTCTTCTTTTAAACTTCAGTATTTTTCGTTGTTCATTGGTTCTTTCAACTATTTTAATCGTGATTTTACTTACTAATAACTGTCGACCACATTTCATCGTTATTCCAAAGACTCAAGTATAAAAGAAGGTCCAGTCGAGTTAATCCTTAGTCTTACGTTTAGGTGGAACTCGTGGTAGAGTATAAGGTGGGTGGTGCCGTGGTCCCGAGCTCGGGTGTCTTCACGGTACGAGTGGCCCGACCTCTGGGAGGTCAACCAGATCTCGGACTTACGGTGAACGAAGAATTGCGCATCGCGGAGGTGCGCCGAGGTTCGCTAGCGTACCGAACGGGCAGCCTTGCCCCCGGGGATCGGCTACTGGCCATTGACTCCCAACGGCTAGACCCGGGGGACCTACGCCAGGCTGCCCAACTACTGCACAGGCCTGGGAGTTCCGTTGTCGCGCTCACCGTCCGTAAACCCGACCTAACTGAGCCCGAAACCAGGTACATACTTTTTTCTTCTCCTTCATTTTTTATTGGTTTGCAGTCAGAGTTGTTTTACGCGTTTGGATTGTGTACATGAATACGTGTGTACGGATGAAGCTTCAAGGATTCTTAGAATTGCCGATCGCGACTGATTTTAAGAACGCATTTTTAGAGTTACTAAGATTATTGGAAAAATGACGAGAATCAAACGTGGCTCAGCTGCTTTCTAAATGGTAAAGTCGGTTTGAACTTATTTTTCTGTTTTGACGCTTAACGCTAGTTATTTATAAAGTACTATTGAAGTAGTCAAAGTAAAGAGGATTGACAAGAGTAAAATCATTATTAAATCGTAACTAATAAAAACACATTTTTAAACGATCATTTAATACGTTGTTCTATATTCAATTATTTGTGTAACTCGAACTAAACTAATATCATATTTATCAAAACACAAAACATCTTGCTGCCAAAACATTAGAACATTATGTTTAATAAACCTTACACTATTTAAATACTACCTAAATGCCTAAATCTTGTTTGTATATAGATTTTATAAAAGTATCGCTAAAATTTGTTGAAATTTAAAAAACGAATTGGCTGAAGATTCTTAAATATATTTCAAGTAAATTATCTTTTGTGTGTAGATAAATAAATGATGCATAAAGTGGGAAAAATTTTTTTTTAGTTCTATTTATTAAGTAAATTTATACTCACATGCGCATTTAAATTTGCTAGAGAAATTTCTAAAGAAATAATTAAAACGCCAATGTTTGAGAGTAATCGATTAAATAAAAATCTTGTAACGACGATATCACTACCTAGTGAGAGAATAAAACGATTAGGTTTACCTTTATTCTCAAAACGTTCTTTATCAATTTCCTCTAAAAATTGATACCTTTTAATAGTCCAAGTGTAGCAAGTACCGCCCGTTTTATATTTGAAGCTTTGAATAAACTTATCGATTTTTACCTCTTTTGGTACGAAATACGTCACGATTAACAAAGAAACTTGTCTTGCTCTCGGGGTGCCGTTAAGCAGGGAGCCCAGCATCTCCGGGGATCTGGTGCAGCCTCAGTATTCGAGCGGTGCCCTGAGATCGGCCCGGGAGAGTCTGCCGAGTGTCGACAGCGCAGTCGACTCTTGGGGTGAGATGGGCGACGTCACCGGCCCGGAAATCATGAGACTCTGGGAAACGGCCTCCGTGGATAGTGGTCAATTGGATTTACCGATGCCACCTTATCCTTATCCCAGGTAATAATTTAATTAACTTTGGTCACGGAAACCGATTGCACTAATTATTAAATAAAAAAGCCACGTGTGTTATAGCGATAGTGCTTATGACAAATAATGTTTCAGTCGAATATGATTTTATACACTAAACTAATATAAAGCGTAGAAAATTGTATTTTTTATCACTTGCTGAATTTAACTGATATCTAAAAATAGTTGCATTTTGGAGATATTTTAAAGATTTGCAATAGATTTACTTTTTTAATAAATTTTATTGTACCTTACACATTGCTAAAAATTGTTCTTAATTCCATGTGGTAATAGTTATTTTAATTTAAATAAACTAAAATGTATTTTAATTATAAATTTTTGTTATTGATACAAATTGTTAAGAGTTTCTAGTATAAAATTGTTTCCGGAGCTTTTAAATAATATTTTATAATTTCGTAAATTTGCTTTATCATAAAATACTAATGTTTGCATTATTGTTTTCAAAATTTTTCACTCTATAATAATTCCTTTACAAATCTTTGCTTAAAACGTGTAACGAGTATTAACAATCTTGACGTCAAAAGGAACATACGATAAAAGAAGCAAGAATTACTTAAAATTTTTTTTAATATTTTGTATTTGGGAGAAATAACTTTTTTTTTTTAATTTTCATATTTAATAACATATGTGCCATTTGAAACTGTTTCTTGATATTTTATTCTTGGTACCAAACATAAGTTTAAGCTGCAATAACCGCGATAATTATGAAATAATTATTTTGTTATTATTTATTTTTTGCAATATTAACAAATTGTACGTTTAATACATCGTTTTTCTTAAATTATGTATTTAAATAATTTTTCGGTAAATATTAAAGGTCATTTATAAAGTTAATTCATTTTTATTATTTGGTATTTCGGTGTTTTGCTAAATGGAAATGACACACTCTATTTAAAATTATCATGACTATTTTCTGCACTACAAATTAATATAACCGCTTGTAACTTAACTCTTAAAATTAAATAACTAATATTTAATTTCTAAATAATATAAATCCTTGATGCTTTTAAATAAATTAATAAATGTTTATGAAAATAATAAAAATTCAATAATCAACTGTAAAACTACCCTAGTTTGATTTGCCATAATTCTTAAGCAGAAAATATTTTGAGTTCAATTTCATGTTTATGGGGAATAATTTAAAAAAGAACACGAGTGCACAGTCTCAGTGCGCGAAAAATACCAATAAAACTTATAAGAATTATCGCAACATCGATCTGAATTTTCTCAAAGTCCTTTTTCTTTAAATCATTGATAAACATTCCGTACATTAGTGAAAACGTTTACAATACTAATAAAAAGTCAATGTAAAATACTCGAAAGAAACGAAACCAAAAAATGTCGAAAATCACAGTTCCGTAGCGTCGAACTCTCCACGCCCCGCTTGTAGCTGCAGTCCGCAAGATAATCGCAAGTCCCAGCAGCAGCAGCAACAGCAACAGCAGCAGCAGCAGCAGCAGCAACAGCAGCAGCAACAACAACAGCAAATTGTGCACGTCTCTCTTCACAAAGACCCCGTGTACGAGGATTTCGGCTTCTCGGTGTCAGACGGCATGTACGAGCGTGGGGTGTACATAAACCGGTTGAGGCCGGGAGGCCCGTGTGACGGCGTCCTCAGACCCTACGATCGCATTCTACGTGTCAATGAGGCCAGCACAGAGGACTGCGACTGTTGTCTCGCGGTGCCCCTGATAGCCGCCGCGGGCCCCAGACTCGACCTGACCATCGCCAGGCCCCTCACGCCATCCGAGAGCATTGGCAAGCTGTTCTAAGCGAACGCCATTAGCGTAGAGATGCGCAGTGCTGCGGAAAAGATTAATACATTAACTCCCCGCGAGAGTGACAATGGTTGCGAAAGCTTTGGATAGCCACGCCTTTCACACGGCGTTTTTGTTTCAACGATTGCGAGGAACCCGCCCGTCGGCTTTAAGCGCATTTTCATTTTAAGCTTTAAAGACAAAAATTACGCTGTGTTCCCATTATTGATAAAAGGGAGTGTATAAAAAGCATAGAAAAGAATGGGTGGAACATGTTTTTGTAACGATATTAGCCGTATCAATCTTGGATTGGTTAAAAAGTATTTGTTCGGATAATTTTCAAAGTTTGTTTTTTGATGTATAACGTTCGTTAAACGGCTGTAATAAAAACTCGTATGTTAATCAGCAGTTTTCTTAATTGTTGAAACCGAAATGCTTGTATAATTTTACAAAATTTTTGTACAACTCGACGAGTTAAAAACATTGGATATTTCTACAAGATTATTGCGACTTTCTGGAATAAAAGGTTGACGTAGCGATACAACGCTTTAGCTACGATTTCATGATTTATGCTACCAAGGATACTGCAGTATTTTTCTGTTTAAAGCACTACGTGTAATACATTATTTCATGGGCACCACACACAGCGTTTTAAAAGTAATATAATATTCGAGTCTTATGTTGTATACTATGACAAACACCCTCGTGTACCCTATTATATTTTCAGTAAATCAATGCTTCTTTTACACACAACAACATGCTATCGAATTTTATATAATTAAAAAGTCAAATAATTATCATTTTTTAAATTATTACTAAATTTATTAAAATTAAACATTAGAAAATTTATTTTCAGGTAAATAGTTTTTAAACAAAAGGCTTTATAATATTTCGTCTCCATGAAATATCTAAATTTGAGAGTACCGACAAAAATTCGATACTTGAAAGTGTTATCAATTACACTTCAAACGCTTCACCAAACTTCAAAATTTTCTATTCTTTTTAACTCTTAATTGTGTCTCGTTTTACAAAGTTATTTAAATGTTTGTCTAGTAGTTTTATTTGCATTCGTCTACATATTTTTTACAAATATAACCTTAATTTACGAATAATACTACATTATATAATTACTGAATACATGTTCTTTTTTTTATTATCAGTAATTAATAACATCATCAGTGTTTAATAATATTCAAAATAATATTACTTCTGTAAATTTTTAGGCTATATTTTTTAATTTTTATAATGCAATTGAAAAATAATTAAAAATTCATTTTTTAATATAATTGTAAAAATAAATCAAATTTGAATAGATTATTTATTAATTCGAAATTATCTTTGTTCAACATTATAATTTTATGAATATTTCATTTATACTAAAAATTTTATGATACTTGTAAATGACAATTTTAATTATATACTGAATTCAGTTTTTGATTCAAATTAATTTATTATAATTTTTATTTAATTCGCTTTTTGTAATGAATTTTTTATTTTTTTTTACAAATAAATAGTAAATACAAAAATCTTATTTCTGCTATATTGTTTAATTTATAAAAATAATATTTTTCCATTTTTAATATATTCAAATTCCTGATTCGATATAAAATATTTATGTATTATAAATATAAAGAATTTGTGTTAAAGAAGCATTATCCAAAAATCATGTAAACATCATTTTACACGGATTTCACAGTAATTATGAAATAATAAATAATAATACATATTCTGATTTAATTTTTAATTCTTGAACGTATGAATAAATACAAGTTAACATTATTTGAATAATATTTCATAAAAAAATATAATAATCAATTTTGGTTTAATGAAATCTGTATAATGAGATGTATATTATCTTTTTATTACAATAGATGGGCAAAATGTTGATATTCTATTTCTTATTTCAATAAAACACATGCGACAAGTCCCCATTTACAATTTTAAAATCACTTTAAAGAAAATATCCTTATTTCATTATATGCTACACTTTATTGTATTAATTAATAATCTTAATAAAAGTAGCTAAAGAAATTTTTTATAATAAAAAAATATGATTGAAAAATGCTTCAAAATTAAAAGAATTCAAAAATACATTTGTAAATAAAATGCTATTGGACGTTATTTTTAAAGTGATATAGGATAATTAATTCTACCAGCAATAAATTTTGCTTTTTATTTGTATATCGCGAGCCACTTCGTTTGCTTCTCGACTATATATTTTTATACATATGAATTTATTTATAAAAATAAATGTATTATAAAGACGATTTTAGCTAAACATCTTCTCCCGTACTCGATTTCCTTGTACACATTAACATCACATATTCTCACATGATATATTTTACTTATTTAATGGCTCGTGTATACAAAAGATATTATGGAGGAAAATGTTCTCTGATATTTTATCAACATGCAAATCAAACATAAGAATAAATTAGTATTATTCAAACATGAATTCGCATTTAAATTTTTTCTATTTGTATACCTTACATAGCTTTAAATTATTAAAACAAAATCATATTAATTTTTATATTCAATATTCTAATTTATAATAAAATAAGGTTTTGTGTATAATTATAAAAAGATACATATTTAGAAAAATTCCTATCTCAAATATTAAATTCTAATTACAATAGTTTAATAACATCGTCTTACATTCACATTATTTGATATAACTGTAGGAATGTCTTTTCAATCGAACCAGCGATTGATTTGTCCAGATTATCCAAAATTCACGTATAAATAATTTCATTTTTTATTCATGGTCATTAATGTCCCTTTTCCAATGAATAAAACTTCATAAAGACGATTTATAACTTTGTGTGAAAGTAAGAAATGATAAATAAATATTTCTGTAGAATCGCGAAAATTTCCTTTTTCTAAACTCTTAATTATTTAATAGAATTTATCAATATCATTATTTTAGTAGTTAATTCCACAATGTGAATATATACCAGAAATATCGTAAAAACATTCGCTGAAATGTATTGAACAAACAAATATTCAAAACTTTTTTGATGCATAAAATGATATAAATTAAAAGTGTACAATGTATATAAAAGATTTTTTAAATGTTCATAGAATTGAATATTTATTGGCATCTTTTGTATTTGAATAAAATTTAACAGTTTAAATATTCTTATGAATTCCTATCCGACTAAATTATTGTAAAAATATTGACGAAATACTTTTTACACCTATATTCTTCGAATGTTCTCCAAAATATTTGTGGAATATATTTTAAATACTGGAATACGTCTTGTAATTTCACAAAATAATCTCTTCGAGTTGATTAACAGAAAATTCAAACAACTTTTCAGCGATTAAAAGACTTTTTCAAATATCTTAACCACAAATCCAGACTAGACAGCAAGCAGATTGTGCTTATCATTAACCCAACCATTAACAACAAATGGACTATGACCATTTTGCTTGGGAAAAACGTACTTGGGCAGTGTACTTATCTTCTTCTCAGCTTGTCTCTGATCATATTTAGCTTTATTGTAGCAAAGTACACCAGCAATTGCCAATACCATACCAAAAACATTTGTGCCTGTCACTGGATTACCAAGAATAAACAATGTCACTGCTATCACAAATATTCGCTTACTTGCACTAGCCACTGCATAAGTCAAGGGTGTCACTATAGACATTACAGAAAATGCTACAATATTTTGCATCCAGTTCAGAAAACCATCAATTAATAATAAAGTTATAGTTCTGCTACTAATGTGAACAGCAGCTCCTGTAGCTGGATCATACAGGAGATTTCTTACATCATAAACTAACCATACTGGTAAGAATAAGAATAATGCTAATCGACTTAAGATAATTAATAGTCTCAAATGATGAACTCCAGTATCATGTAGCACCTATAGCAAAAATTTTTTTTTAATAATTTATATGTAAAATATTAAATATTTAAAACATAATTTATTTACTTTTTTCGAATAAATATTTTGCAATGAAAAGGCCATTGTTGAAGCTAAAGCACTGAAGAGTCCAGTAAAATTAAAACTAAGTTCAGTTAATGTTGCTATAGCCACACCTCCGACAATGGGCAAAAGGCTTAGATAGACTTTTCTAGTTTGATGCTCACGTAGAATCAATCTCGACAGTACCACTGTGAATAGAGGCATCGTAGCTTTCACTGGAATAGAGCCAAACTTTATTTAGTATTCGCTTTCATTGCATTTAATTTCTAAGTTCAAATACTCAATGTCAAGTAGTAATTAGAAGAAGTATGTACATGTAATTAAAAATAGAATTAATTAATAAAAAAGTATTAAAAAATAAATTACAAGATATTTTACATAGAATAATTAAATGAAAATTTACTTGAAACAAAATACAATACAATTAGTTTTAAAAGCTGATGAATAAAAATGATCGTTATATGAATTATTAATTAGTCTAATAAAATGTTATGTGAATTTTATCTACAAATACTTCTTAATAGAAAATTGTCTTAAAAAACAATTCATTACATTTTTGTTGTGTAATTTTAATTTTCATTCTGATTCTAATAAAATTCGTTTAAATTTCGCTTAAAATTTGTTTTACAAATCATTAGAATTTATTTCATATTTAATACAATGAAAGCACATAATGAAAATTTGAAATGAAGAAATCTAATGGAATAACTTCAACACTAATAATCGTTTTACAATAATTATCCAGTTTCGAAACATTTAAGTCTGACATAAAACCGACAATTAAATGTCAATTTGATAAATAATAATTACAATAAAAAAAATTATTTTAACTGCACTTTCACTCGGTGAGTTACGTGTCATCAACTTTAATCAGAAAACATCAAATATAAACGTTAAATATAAGTTATATAAATTAATTATAAAATCGGTTTATAACAATAAGTAACCGTATTTGCCACGTATAAAACAGCTTATCGATTTTATTACAAGTAGTTATACAATTGTCTGACAGAACATGATAAAAAAATATTTAAATACATGCGTACAACGTGCGAGTATTTAATATTTTTTGTAAGTTGTGATAAAACTGTACATAATTATCACCTGTTCTTTATTCTATCCTATGCGCTCAGTGAAAAATGAAATAGCAAAAAACTGTTAAGTTTTGTAACTTAACAGAGCGTGTTAGTAACTTTAACAGACATTAAATGTATCCAAGATTAGTAAATAGATTTTCGTTTCAAATTTTTTACATAAAAAGCTTTGCTCTATATTTTTGCTTATATGCGAGTGTGTGTGCGTGTATGTATGCATTGAAAAAATCCGCAATAAAATTTATTTTTAAATGAAAAAATCAATATAACATAATTGTTTTTAATTTTGAGATATATTTTATATTCGTATTATAAGAGGGAATAATTATTCTACTGTCTAGACTAAGTAAATAAGTAAATAAGAAATAAAAGAAAGTCTCAGACATTGAATCCGACTGATCAAATATCATTCAATTCAAGGTATAACTCGTATCATATAACTTTATCTAAAAAAAGTAAAAAAATTATACTATAAAATTGATAAAGTAATCATTTTGTTTTAAGATTATTGTCCTGAAATTCACGTTTATCGTAGAAAATTCTTATCAGTTTTTTGAAAACGCATAAAAATAGCCACGTAATTTATTTAAAGTAATAACATGAAATACAAAAGACTTATTCCGATTATTCAGCTCTAAAAGTTATACTAAAAGATTATTATTTTTTACAACTAAGTTTATAAAATTTTACAAGTTATTTCAGGACATGACAAAACTTAAATCTCTGAATTTTTGTAATTGTTATTACGACAGACAAACAATGTCTATCGAATGCGGCATTTAATTACTTGTAAATGATGTTTTTATTGCTTCCTCTTTTCGGTTCAGCAGCTAAAGCAACCAAAAGTACAGGTAAGACAAGTCGGCGTTGGTCGAGTTTGCCGAATATGCCAGTAAAACGAACTTTTTAAGGGACTTACCAGTGTGTGCATAGGATACGGGCACTTTCCAGATGCTGACGTGGCTGAGCACGTTGCCCAGGAATTTGCCGAAAGCGAGTGGCACGATGAGTCTAAAATAATAATTCCAGGTAATAAGGGTATTACTGGTTCTGCGTACGCCCCACATGTTAAACAGCGGCCCCGAGAAGATGCTGATCGTCGTCAGTTGAACGATCGTAACGGTTATTGGGTACGGGAAGTCCGAAAGTAGTGCCTTGGCGGTGACGTTGCTCGATGAGGTAACGATATACCACAGCAGGCAAAGGAACACGATGGTAAGTAGCTCGCGGCTTTCCTTGTGTTCGGCGCTACCCATGTTTCGTGATGGGCGCCAGACGATGCTGCGAGATTTCCCGGTTACTGGCTGTCGCACTCTTGTGTCTTCGGTTATTATTGGATTTAGTATCAATGAAGAGTGTCGGGGTCACCGTTCGATGCCATATTACGCTGTCGCGCGTTTTAACAGGCTGTAATTCTTATTGCAATTCGCGAATTTACGCGATCACGATTGCACCAGCTGCTAGACGAATCAACATTGTTAAAGGTATTAGAGGTTAGGTGAGCACCAGGCCAGTGAAAGAAGTCTGGTACTTTTCTCTTTATCACGATACGACTAAAGGGGAAGGGGTATACGCAGGGTTGAGCAATATATATATATATATATTTTCGGAGCATTAGGGTCTCACGTAAGGTTAGGTGTTCGTAATAATGCGGCGCGGCCTTTTTGGGGACACGAGAGGACAGCTTTAAATCTAGCGAAAGGAAAACTGATGTGTTTTTATCCTTTATCTGCAATTATTCAGTGTGTTGCGTAATTTCATGCAAGAATTAAGCAAGTGTATTTTTAAATTGAGTATTTTAAAGTATCATTTTTTTTTTAATTACGTGTCTGATAGTCTTATATTTACTATATGGACGTGGCATATATCATATTATTTTATGTTGAAAAGAAAAAATGTTTTTTATCATTGTATTTTTTGAAAAATATTTAATATTCGCATTTTATTAAAGACAAATTAATAAATTAATAACAATATTCTCTATTATTTTAAAATATTATTTATAGATCTATTAATTATAAGATTACATATGACGTTCTTTTGATAATTGTATTGCCTTTAATTTAGATAACTAAATAAATAGGTAAATTTTAAAATTGTACAGAATTGCCTTTTTATATTTTATTCATATTTTTATAGAAAATACCGTTTCGTTACATTTGCTTTAATAATTAAGTATATATGTATACAAATAAAATATGTGATGATCACTCAATTTATATCTGATAAATTTGTTTATAAATTACAAATATTATTCAGCTAAGTTTTTAGATAAGCGGAATTATATTATGTTTATATATAAACACATAAATTATAGTAAAAACATAAAAAATGCAACGAGTTTTTCAGAAATTTTTTTATTTGTAACATTTTTTAGATAATTCAGTGATTTATTAGCTCGTTATTTCTTTTATATATTAAAAAAAATAGCTGTAGCTATTTCTATCTGTTGATATCTATATTATATTTACTAATTAGAAAGTATTATTTTCATAATCTTAAGTATTTATAAAATGTTAAGAAAATGAGTATCAAAAAATTAAAAAAAAACGCAAAGCTATTTCTAAAGTAAAAATATTTTTAAAAAAATTATAATTTTGAAAAACCTATAAATATATTATTTATTATTAAAATGATCAAAAAAGTAATTTCTTTTTCTCACGATCTATTATTCATTTTAGTAAATGAAAGCATTAATTTTATAATTTTTATATTTAAATATTTAATAAGAAATATTTAAGAAATTGTTAATTCAAAGAATTACTGTTTTAGCCTTTTTTATTATTTAATATATTAATTTTATTATCCTTTCAATAAGAATTTGAAAAAATTTTTGTTATTCAACAAGTTTGGTTTACAATTTATTACAAATAAATTAAGATGAAAATTTATATATAGTGTCTATTTTTTATTCATATACAAGTAAGCAGTAGGTAATAAAAAATTTACCAATTGTTCATTTTTATAAAAGAAAATTTACTTACCCAGAGCAACATTTAATTATTTTTAAGTTGAAATGTTGAAAACGTAGGAAAGGATTTATTAAATTAGTGATGAATAAGAGCTTTCATTATTTTTAAATTGAATTTATATTATTTATTTAAAAATTAAGTATTATAATAATAAAAATTCACAATTTAATTTTATTAAATCTAAATAGTACGTTACATAAAAACATTAAATTTGTATACAATTATGGGTAATTTTTCTTACAAAAACAAAGAATTTAGCTTGATATTTTTTTTGAAATTTATTAAGAATTCATGCCGAGTTCTAAAATTAACGTATCACTTACAATCTAAATATGAAATACTCGTAATCTTTCACTACATTCTTGCTTATTCCAACAATGCTATCTCGATTAGAAAAACAGTCTTCTAGGACCTTAAACTAAAATAATTTTCAAAATTATATTTTATGAAATAATTCTCTTCTATCATCACAGAATAATTACGTTTTCTCTTTAAATATTTCTAATGTATTTATTGAGTGAAATTTTATTAAATTATTGTTTACATATTTTTTGCTTTCAAAAATTGTCAATGTATTTAAAAATGTTGAAGTCTTTATTTATTACAATTTATATTGAAATGAATATAATTTAAAACATGCTTTAAAAATTTATGTTTAGATATATTATTTAAAAAAAATATTTTGAATATTTATGAACAGAATGCTAAGACATTTTTAAGATATAATTTTTTGTAACTTAAAATTTACCTGGTATATAAATTCAGATACAATTTTAAAATATTGATAATATGCTTCGTTTTTAAAGAGATAATAAGCATTCTTAATACATGAAATTACTTAAATTGTTTCTGTCATAAATTTTTTTTATAAATGAAACAATACATAAATATTTTAACTATTACGTTAAGCAGTGATACAATTTTGTGCTAAAAATTTCTATGGATTTTAGGAAATTTTCACGTATAATATACTATTATATTTTCATTTTTTTATAACACGTATGTGTTAAAAAATTTAATTTCTTTTTTATTTAAATTCATATATTTCATATTTTAATAGAAAAATTATAGTTTGACTATAAAATATTATTATTATATATTTCCTTTTTTAAATATAACTTATATTGATAAATTAGATATTGGTAAAAATTAAATTATATTACTTAATAGATAACAAGTTGTAAAACTTAATTAATAGGTATTGATACATTTTTTTTGTAGTTGATCAAATAATATTTGATAAACTTTTATTTTATCATTTAAAAATTTAGTTTACCACTTTTTATGAAATAAATATTTTGTGGAAAATAGAATCTTATTCAAACTATGAAATGAATTTGTAAGCCTAGATAATGTTTTAAGGTTATATTCATTATAAACATTTATTTAACAATTGTATTCAGGAAAACGTTTCGTACTATAAAATAAGAAATTATATATATTAATAATATAATTATTTATTTACTGTATATAATTTTAAGTTATTAAATTATTTGTATTTTGTACAGATCACTTTAGTATAGAAACGAAAATAATTTAAAGTTATTATGAATATAATTGATTTTATTTTTTTAAAAAAGAAATGTAGAAATTAATATTTCGTTTGTACAAATAAAGCAAATTGTTTAACAATATAAAATACGATCATAGTTTTATATTAATATAAATTATGGAAAAAGAGAAAAAAGTTATATATTCCACTATTAAGCTTTTATAACTAAAAATGATATATAATGTTTATCAGTTGATAAATAACACATTGTTGTAGTCCTAGAAAGATTCAAACGTCAAACTTTTATTTTAATATTAAATCAACGTACAATCGTATTAACAATCACATTCTGCAACATGTTCTTGATAAATTCTTAAAAAATACGGACGCCTTAAAATATGGTCTTACAGAATAAAAGAAAAAGCATTTAATGTATGCATATCTTTGTGTATATTCTTTGATTTTATAGCATTGTTATCTAGATTAAAACGTTTGTACTTCAAATTTGACTACACTTTTTAGTTACAAGCTAAACTTGTCAACAGTCAAAAACTCAATGTTTGGTCAAAATCTTTTTTTCAGTTTTTTATTGTAAAACTGACTATTTGATGTTTTACATCAAATGAAAACCTTTATACCATTAAGTTATAATAATTTAACAGCATTTTGCTATATGAAAATTTTAATTTCAAATTATATTCTTTATAATTTTAATATGAATTTATTAAGCCTCTATCAGTTACTTTATTTTTACTGCCCTACTTATCTCCTTGAATCTATTTTTTCGGATTCAGTTATTTCATAGTATATAATTTGAAAATTAAAAAGAAAAAATAAATATTTTTTCTCTAGACTTCTATACTTTCCAATATTTTAAAGTCTAATATTATAACATTTTTTTATATAAATTAAAACTTATGCAAATTGATTTGTTTAAAATAAAATTTTCATTACTGATAAAGGATTAAACAAATTTTCTGTAAGGAAATTTTGTTAAATATAATGTTTTCCACAATATTAAATGATACTGAAAGTACTACTAATGTTTTCACTTTTTTTACTTAAATACATTTCAAGTATCATCATAATAAATTTGCAGTCTGTTTCTCACGATATTTTAATAATTATTTTGTAGGAATAACATTACTATGATTCCATTTATCAATAAATAAATTTCATATTTTTTAATTATTTAAAATTTTGTCGTGTTAAAGATGAATTTTCTATAAATAGCTATAAATTCTATTAAGCATTAGTTAAAAGATTCATTATTTAATCATTGTTTAAATGAAAAAAGATCCTTACATTAAAAAATAACATTTAAAGCGTCAGTAAAATGAAAATTCACCACTTATTTATGATATTAATAAACTTGGTCATAAAAACAAATCGGTCCATTGTGAAATACTGGAGTATTATTCATCATAATATTTAATAAATACTGACTATATTCATAACAAGAATTGCATTGCTCTTTATCTGTGATTAAAATGCAATTAATGTGACGACAATAACCTAGATCATCTTTATAAACAATGCAGTCCTTATCTACTTCAAATTCATTCGTGCAAATTCCTTGGCAGACTTTTACTTCATTAAATTTTGATATAATATCTAAAAGTGATCCAACATCTTTTAAAATGTTTGGAGTAAACGGATGATTATTATTGAGCGTTTTTCCATGAATAGAGTAATGTACATTTCCACTCCTATTGAGAACAATATTTTTTTCATACATGACTACTAATGCTCCGTTTTCACTGACAGTACATTCTTTAGAAAATACAAATACTTCATCATTATCTATTGGCAATTGAGATATACTCCAGGATTCTGGTAGCAGTTTAGCATAATAATTAAAATTATTTTGTAATTGTTCATAAACTGTAAGTTCTTTTATTTCTGAATTTGTTTCTACTTTTACTTTTTCGCTGTAATCTAATAAAATATTTACATATTATTATAACTTTTAAAAAATAAAATGTAATATGAACATGAATAAATATATTTATATAGATTATATCAATTAATTATCATTATATTATAATCAATTATAAGAAATAATATTCTCCTAAATTATTAATTTTTTCAATGAAAATTTGTAAATGAAGCTATAACCATGTATTTTCTATCAGTTTACAATAATATTAAAAACAAAATTAAATAGCTTCATTCAATAATATATTACTATTTAATTTTTTATGAAAATTATATTGAACTAAATTCTAAGAAATTAAAAAATTATTTTTTATGGTTTTGCTTGTGTCCTGAAATTTTGTTTGTAAAATAATTGTCAATTTAAGTAAAAAATTAATATACCATTGCAGATTTTAATAATATTAATTGAATTAGTAAAATATAATAGTGTATCTTTGAGAATGTTTTATTTTTTAAATACATTAATTTTAAAAATATTTTAAAAAAATTTTACCTTCTAAATTTTCAAATTTTATCTTAGCTGCCCCTTCTTCTGAAGATTGAAACATTTCTTGTTTAATATTTAAAAGAAGTTGTTCAGAGGCTGATAAGTCTTTAACTATATCTTGTAATGATGCTTCTGCATTTGTTGCTGAAGTTTGATAATTACTTGTACTATTATCTAAAACTGTAGTTGGTATTTGATAATTACTAATACTATTATCAAAAAATATGGTTGGTACAGCATCATTAGCTAAACGAGATCGCTAGAAAGTAAGGTTCATGTAAAAAAAAAATAAACTACAAACACAATAAAATTTAAATAATTAATATCGTACCTAAGTAGTTACATAATTAATAAATTTATTAAAAATTGTAAAATGTCTTAATATTTATTTTGGATTGGTAAAATTAATTTATTTCTAAAATTAAATTAAATGTATAAAATAATATTAAATAAAAATACATTAAAAATTTTTAAATACAATTTTATTTTATATATTATAAAAATTGATAAGTATTTAGTAATTATGTAGTGATGTTAAACATTATTTTAAAAATAAAATAAGAAAAAAATTAATTGTATACTTACCAAAACGTTTGAATTTTTTTCGAAGTATCGTTTAATGAATCTTGGCTCAAAATGTTTTTCACAAACTGATTGATTTGGTGTTAAAATTTCAATCCCTGGTATGTGTGTTACCCATCTGCGAGCTTTTTGCTCGTCCTTCGGGCATTGGAACATAGATCGTTTTTCTTCGTCATTTTTCCGATTACGATACAAACAGGACGGTACAACGCATTTACGATTCACCATTTTTATAAATTTTCACATGTAAATATTCTTATCAAAATTTTTAAAAGTTTGATGTTTGAAGATTTTAGAAAAACACGTAGGTTAATCTTGAATTGGTTTACAACACTGCAGTTTTAACCGGCTGATATATGTATATATTGCGCAAGTGAGCTCAGAGTTTGTATTGTTTTGTTCTATGTACAGAAGATTTATGACGATCACAACGACCTCGCAGAAAGTTCTACGTTCTAACACAACGGTCTACTCGTACATCAATACTGATATTTTTCTTTTCGTTCTCTGTTATGTTACGTATAGCATCTATATCTTTCTTTATTTAACATAGTATTTTGGTATTGATGACAATTCTCTTTGTCTAATTCCCACCAATAGTATGTCTAACACTTGTGTTAAACCGTCATTATCTGAGAATTTGACAGAAGTTTAACGCAAATGTTATAGAGGTCACAGAACAATGCGTGTAATATATATCCTTAATATTATTTGATGAAGAAAAAAATATGTGTTAGAATAACGTATTTATTTTACAGAACATTTATGTGTACATATGTTATAAGTAATATAAACATTAAATTCGTAAATATATAAGGTGGTGTTTATTATTATGAGTTACCGTGTCAAATTTGAAATATGACGGGTCACATTACTCGAAGAATCAATTTAATATTTGGCCAATTCATGTACCATATATTCTCTTTTATTTAGCTTCATGTTGTATAAGTAAATTTACATTATTATAAAAACGTGAATTTTTATTTTATGTTAAAGTCAATATTTCATTTTTTATGAAATGAACTGAAAGTAATTTGATATAATATTATACTTCAGATAAGAATAAAGTTTGTAAAGAAAATACTTGAATGAGGACATCATAATAAAATCAATAATAGTTTTCAGAATAGTTTTAAACTTTCTTAGATATCAAAATATATAAATAAATTTTATATGCGTACATATCTATATATATATATATATATATATATTTACAAACATGTATGGAGAAAAATAAGTCGAAATTGTAAAAATTAAAAGTGGAAAAAGCAGAAATTAGATTAACTTACTCTGTGTCTTTATCTTAAAGTTCATCGCTGTCTATTGTTGATTTTTTCAAAGTCATAATATTAAAGAGACGATATTATAATTATCTAATTATAATAAAAAATAAAAAATATATTTTTCTCGGTATTATTATAAGCAATTTTTTCATTCAATAAATAAAAACATTTGATTATTGAAATAATTAAATAACTTAGTATAAATAATTATATAAATATCAAATTACATAAGATTTTTAGGAAGAATTTTGTAAGATTTATAGGTATCTTAAAATATTATATATTATATATAATAAAGACATTATTTTTTTGTTTTTAACAAATTAAAGTTATTAATAAGTAAGATAATTTGTCAGTCGCTAAAACTTATATCTTATATTATTGTAAAAAATGAAATATAATGTTTATCTATTTATAAAAATAAATTATATTTATCACAGATGAAAAGTAATATTTCAATTAATATATAAGAAAAGAAGATATATTTTCTATAGACTTTATTAACAATTTTTAACTTTTATTTTATATTTTATCTTGACATTATTATTTAAAAATAAATTTATTTTTATACATTTTTAGTTACGTTTCCTTTAAAGAGGAAAAATTTGTATAACATTTCGATTCATTTGAATATTTGCATTCAACAATTATAATTGAATATGTAATTTAGTGTTGTACAGTACTTAATTCAAATCTGATCATATTTGGAATAATTTTCAAATTTCAAGATTTTTTTTGTAATTAAAAAAAAGTCAAATTGCAAATCTTATATTCAAATTAATCATTGTATAGTTTTGAAGTATTTTGATTATTAATTTTGATTAAATTCAATTATTTATATCTAAGATAAAATTTTTTTTGTAGAATAATAAAAAATAGATATCTCAGTGTATTACTTTTAAAATAATTAGTCTCTTTTATAATACGTATTATTGTAACTTGTAATAATGCTTTTGAAGTTATTGTGAAGTTTATAAACAGCTGACGTTGTTTGACACAACATTGACGTCAAAAGGGAATTGAGACTAGGTCGGTGACAGACTTTTTGATACCATAACCGTAATTCCTAAGAAAGTAAAAAGTTTATTTAGACAGATTTCCTATGAAGGCGTTTGGGTAGCCGTTATTTTTTAAAGATTTTTTTATATATAATTAGTTACAATGAAGTACCTACAATGTAGTCGAATAAGTCTGTATTTGCTTACATTTGTAAGCTTTGGTAAGTGATTAATATTTAACCTAAAAATTTATGAATGTATGAATCATAAAAGTTAATTTGTAATAAATCCTTTTATTTTATTTATTTATTTAATATATTATTTTATAGATTTAAATTTAATTTTAATTTTTATAGATGTGTGTAAATATTCATATATAAATAAATCAATTTTTGTAGTTGCTGCAAACAGAATTAAAGACATGTTATACATGCCAATTGATGGGGTTGCAGCTTGTTTTCGAAGACATAATGGAACACATCAGTTTGGGTGCTCATGTAAGAGTATAGTTTCTTTTCAAATTTATAGTAGAAAATTAATTTTTTCAAATTATTAAAGAAAAAAAATGTATTTACAGCAAGTAAGTCGGGTAGTACTGGTGTAATTCATATAGTTGAAGATGATGTAGATGTGCAATGGTTGGAAACAAATGCCACTGCAGGACCTTATACAATAGTTTTATCATTCAATATGTTTACAATGGATGTTTTAAAACGTTTTAAAATGTCAAATAATGTAAATGGTATTTTATTAACTAGAAATACAATAAATTCAGAACGTCCATTAAGTTATTCTCCAGAAGATACTTGTCCTAATAAGTATTCAGGATATAATTTATGTGATAAGCCTTGGAATCCTCATGGTTCTTCACTGCTTTTGGAGGACTGGCCTTTTCCTATGTTTTATATGCTGGTAAATGTGTTAACAATAATGTTCATGAATTAAAAAAAATATATAAAATATTGATAATATAAGCTGTGATAAATTTTTAGTTAAAAATAATAATTTTATATAATAATCAAATTTTTTTCATACATAGACTTTAAATATGTTTAGGATAAAAAGGCTCTTAAAGAAATAAAATTGTGTTATCAGAAGTATAATGCCCATAATCGAGAGAAACAGGCCGAACGATCTTTATGTGCTCTTGAAATGAAATCATTTATGTTTGCTGCGCTTAATTCAGAATCTTGTCTTAGACGAACCACATCTAGTATCAATTTTAATCCAGATGTTTTTTGTGATCCACTTGGTGATAGAAACATTCATTGGCCAGTGGGACCCATGAGTAATACTGTTAAATCTGTCATTATGGTTATTGCTAAGCTAGACGCTAACTCTTTATATGAAAATTTAGTACCTGGAGCTGGTAGTACAGTTACTGGATTAGTAACTCTATTAGCAGCTGCTACTTATCTACATTTTCTGAATGCTACAGTTAGTGGTAAGAACTTGAATTATATTATTCCTATTTCACAATTAAATATAATGAAAGTATTAAATTTATTCAAATCACTGTTTATATATTTATTAATTATCATAATTATTTCAGATGTGAATGTTGTTTTTTCATTACTGAATGGAGAGTCATTAGATTATATAGGATCTAGCAGATTAGTTTATGATCTTAAAGAAGGAAACTTCCATTCATTAGGTGGTAAATTACTAAAATTTGATCAAATCAATTCTGTGATTGAACTTGGTCAATTAGGAAGAGGACAACTATATTTGCATGAAAATAATTTTAAAGATAATCCAATGTTGAAGAATATAAGAAAGAATTTGAGTGCTGAATTATTAGAAAACAGTGTTCCACCTGCTTCTATTCAAAGTTTTTTGAAAGAAAATTCAAGCTTACCAGTTGTTGTGATAGCAAATCATGGAGAGGAGTTTATTAATAAATATTATAACAGCTTGTTAGATGATGCTGAAAGTCTTGAATATACAAGGTAAATATTTCCATATTAACTTTAATAAATTACGATATGTTTAAATTTTAATTTCCTTAATATATTATGAATTAAGAATATAATTATTCATTGAACAATTAGAATATTCGTATTTTATAAATCTCAAACGAAAACTTATTGCATTAATCATTTGTAAAGATATTCTCTTATGCTTATAAAATGAATACATAATTTTTATTTCTATAATTTATATTTTAAAATCAATGGATTCACATTTTGCACATCAAGTAAATATTTTAAATTAATTTTCTATTAAATACTATATTTTATAAACGAAATTGTTGTTACTTTTATAATACCTAAAATAATAAAAAGCTACAAAAAATTAACTTTTTGGTTTATTTGAGAATTGTTAGATTAACGTAAATAATATTAATTAAAATATTTTTATACTTTAAAATTTATTTATATATCTTATATTTTAAAACGATTTAAATGTCCGAAGTTGCTAGTTTTGTTTAATCGCAAGCTAATCCCCATTGTTATTTCCATTTAAAAGTACGTTTCAAGTAGATAAGATATTTAATATACAAAATAAATACCACAAATTTATAAGTGGTATCGTCTTTTTGAGTCTTTGATTCGTGATATTATATCATTACAACTCTGTTTACGAAAAAATTGGTATTGTATGCGAGGGGACGTGATGTCTATTATCGCTTTTAATCTTCAAGCATCATTATATAATAAAAGAATTGATTGTCCCTGATACAGAGAAGGAAATTTAATACTTGCATATTAATTATTATTGAAAAAAAAATTTTATTGCATTTGGTACTTTATATTTTGTGTTATATTTTTTGTAAAGTGCTTTAGTAAAATTCATGCATTTCGGATAAATATTTATAAATGACAACTAGTCAATTTCTTGAAATTTTAAAGAAAATTCTTAATCGAGCGCTAGATAACGTCATCAACTTTGCTTCCCATATTGCTTTAAACCAGAAACTAAATCATTATAAATTAAACAATAAGCCAAGTTAATGGATCAGATTCAAATAACGATATTGCAATATTTTAAATATTATTGAATAATTTAATAAATGTCTAGCAGAATGCATTTTCGAGAAAAATGCAAAAGAGCGAATCGGTTGCGTAAGGTAGTTTAGTTTGCTAATCATGAGAAGCTTGATGCGATAATTGTTGATTTGAACTTTTCAGTAACAGCACGATAAGGAGCCTTGTGTCGAGTCTAGCGCGGGTGGCTACTGTTTTAGCCGAGGAGCTGTACAAGTCGGTTAGCGGTGGCTTCGAGCCGACCAAACGCAACCAGAGCTTCGTGGAGGAGCTCGTGGCGGAGCTTTTACCGTGCTACTTGGTGAGTGCGCGCTGTCCTCTGTTCGCCGCGGCCTCGCCGCCCGGGACAAAATTGCCCCACCAGTTACTGCCTATGTACGTGAGCGTCGCTCGCTCCGACAATCCGGTGACAACCTTAACTGGCCAACTCCTGGCTTTGCTCACGGGCGAGCAGCTGCCCGAATTAGGAAGTACCGCTTGCGTAGAGCACCATCTCCTGTGGATGGCCGGATACAATGCCAGCGGGATCTGCATCAACGGCACTGCTAACTATAGCGCGGCTGTCAGTCCCGCCTTCGTGATTGACGGTAATATGTTGTTTGAATATTGTTAGGGTAGATGATAGAGGAGAGACAGATAGACAGAGTAGCAACAGCGATTGCGAATAAAATTTAATAAAGATGAATCATCTTTAAATTTTGCCGGTGAGAATATTTTACCACATAGCGCAACGTGCATTCAGTTTAAAAAAAAATTTTTTTTTAGTTTAAAACTTTTTACATTATAATTAATTTTATTAAAATTTTAAAACATTTCTGAAAAATTTGATTCGTATAAAATATCCGAAAGAGTGTATTTCTAAAAGAAAATATTTATCTTTAATCCTAGATATTGTTTATTTAGTTTTTATCGCTGAAGATAAATTTTATTTACTTCAATATTCCATTTTAATTTTTTGAGAATATTTTGTACTTCAATTTTTCACGAAAAACTTAACAGTATTAGTTATTTTTCTAATGAATATTAAAAAGCTTAAATTTATTCGTTCGTTCAATTAGGCTAAAAAAAGTTTATGAATGCTTTGTAAACTATATAAATCTTAAATATAATAAAATAAAGCAACTTACATTTTATTAAAGTATATTTTTTATTTTGCACAAACAGCAATTGAAAGGATTAAAAGGTATTTTTTTAAAGCAAAGTGCTAAAATCGGAAAAGCGATAAAAATATATATGAATTATTTCTAAAAGCAACGAAATAGATGTTTATTTTTCAATCTATTTTCCAAATATAGAAATCAAAAAGCGTTAAGTTCGAACGTGACTAACTTTTTTGAAAAGTCATTACGCAGATCCATAATGTACTTTTTCCTAGTAGGGGTTGATCAATCATAAATGGCAAGTGGGGTGAGAATATCTCCGGTCTTTGTCCTGTCATAGATTAGCGTCAGGCGCGTTATTGTGTTGTGCCTCTTTCGTTGAACACTTACAGTTTAATTTTTTTAATAAATTTTTAAGATTTGGAAAATAAGAGAATTCCGTTTTGCATTTAAAATTAAAGTATTCAAAATGAAATTTATTCTGTAAATTAAATTCGAATAAAGTTTAACAAATTAATACAAATTTAATTTAACATTATTGGAGCTCAAATAAAATTAATGCATGTTATACTATTGTTTAAGATACAAATTTTTTTAAGTGCATTTGGCAACTTATAAAGTTTTAAATCTACGTTTATATTCTTTAACTTCATTTATCGTTGAATAACATCAAATACACGACTTATATAATATTATATTTAGTTTCTTATTATACTTTTCATACTTTTTAATTTTTTTAATATATCAATAACTCTTTTCGGGTAAATAATAAAAAAATCGCGAAATCTTTTCAAGAGTTTGAAAAGGTCGGATCCTCCTGACGCCCCTGCCAAGGATTGTTGGGAAGGTTAAAATAAAGAGCTTAATTTAAAGAATTAAAATAAGAGCCGTTTTTTTGGTCTAACAGCGGTGGCGCGATATTGTCGCGTTAAATCGATGAGCTTCTGCTCCCGCGTTGAGGGTCTCCGCCCGTCGGCGAACTTCGACGTTCACGAGCTGCTGTTCCCAAGTTGCATCTACACGATTTTATGTTCAAAACCTCAACAGCCGTTTAATTACAATCCGAAAAAACCGTCCGTTGTTTTCTTGCGCGTGGGATCGAAGAAATTTGTTTAGTTATCCGTGCGCTGGCCACATTAACTTTAACGTAATTGTATATTTAAAAAATAGTTTTTATAAGTACAAAACAAAAAGAGCTCTAAATTCTAAATTTTTTAAAAATTATTATTTTTCTTGTTATTCCTCCAATGCTGAGAATTCAAACGAATTTGTTTTATAACTCAAGTGCTTAGAAAGGCAAGTCTACGTAGAAGAATGAAAACAATATGGAACTTATGAATAAATCTAGAAGATATAATGTTACGTATGTCGGATATAAGATACTTTTCAATAATATTCAATTCTATATTCAAAATTCGTAATTTTAAGGCTTATTATTTCTTAGTTTTGCCTATTTTTTTTTAAGTGACTGGTAACATAAAGTAAGAAACTGATAGTAGTTAAAAACAAGTGGATTTTTCTATGTTACAAGAAGTAAACCGTATTTTGCATTAAATTAGTTTATTTGATTATATACGTGTAGTTAACAGTGCATTGTTATTGTCTCAATTGCAAATTTTTTTACAATACTGTAAATTTTTTATTTATCGTGTAATCGCATTTTTTTTTATCAGTAAAAACGTTATTCATTGTCTGTAGGTTATGATATGAAATCTGGACTTTACTCAACATGGACGGAATCTGTATGGCAAAGCCTCAGTATGAGAATGCTTTTGAAACCGTCAGCAGCAACAGAAAGATTGAGCATAATTCTTGGTAGCGTTGTTGCTAGTTTATCTTTCATCGTTGTGTGGTTCATCACATCTCGAGCTGACATTTTATTTAATACTGGGTAATTATTTATATTTTTTCGCCAATAACGTAAGATACATAAAATCGAGGAAATTAAGGATATAAAAAACGCATTCCTTTTCTTTCAAAAAACAAATAACATTTTTTACTTTTTACAATAAACTTACTTTAATGACGAATGTATAAATCCATATTTTTACAATCGACAACAAAAAAATCGTCGGTATTCATAAATAGTAAACATTATTGAAAATTAATTAATAAATTAATAAAAAAACAACTTTTTTATAGGTCTGTGGACTTATAGGGGTATGAAATGGATTGGATGTCGTTAAGAAATCCAAATTATGAAGAAAGTGGACCTTTCATTTAAACTAGTCCAAAAGTGGTGAAGATACAAAATGCATTTAAAGCACACTTGGACGATGTATAAAAAATTCAATTAGGTTTTAATAATATTAAATTAATTATTTTATACAATTATTGTTCATATTTGTGGTACGATTTGTCTGTTTTATCATGGGTTTGAAATCCATAAAAAAAACGGAGTACTTAGATTATTAATTTTAATTTGCGATAAATTTCGTTTGTATCAGTATTAACAATGACAACATAACTCTGATACAATATAGCAATCTTATTTAAGGTTTTTAATATATAAAGAAACAAAAACGAAAAAAAAGTGAACACTTACCTATTAATACGACGCAAAATATTACTTTGATACGATTATGCATTTGAATTATAAAACTAATTAGCTTAGATTTTTTTATAATAAATACCAGGTTAATGATTATTCCTTCCAGATATTGTCAATACAGACAGTTCTTTGACTGATAAAAGTTGGGAATAAAAGTTATTTTAGTATTAAAATGTTTTATTATTTATTATTTTTTGGCAACATATTTAATTTTATCATGTAATTTAAATTTCTAATTTAAAATTACTGTTTATCTTATTAATTTCGAAAAATATTCGTATTTAGCTATTTTTTAATATGTAAATAATTGACGTACATGTACAAAGAAATATAAATAATTTCAAGCAATTTTATTTTTTATAAAATCTCAAGTTAATTTATTTTATTATCTTGCGCATTACCTTTCAATAATTAATTTAATTTGATTTTATTTCTTTCTTAAAAAAGTGTCATTTAAATTTGTACACACACACACACACAGAGAATATAGTAATAATTACAGTATTTCATACAAGTTATAAATAAAATGGGAAATAAAAATAATAAAGGTAAGATAATTATAACACATATTGCAAGCGTGATGGCATTTATTATCGATAAACTTAATTAACAGGGCGTAGATTTGCACGAGAGAATTAATTCATTCGCTTATGCCTTGTTTAATATGCGATGCGATGAAAAGTCTATGTATACGTGTAGCTTAGGACTTAAAAACTCTTTATTCAGAACTTAGAATGGTCCAGAATCTGAAGATTACATCCTTCTCTCTTCCATCGCAACGATTCGCTCATAATAATCAAAGCTAATCACATAAAATTTTTTTTATTTTCATAATATATTACACTTAACGGAAGACCAAATATACATCGAAGTACTTTATGGTTTATTTTTACAAAAGATCCATTAAAGTGACGTCGAAAATAAATAAAAGGAACTCATGCATCCAAAAAATCGTTCGAAGCAATTTTTCTTCTGGACCATTCTCGTAGTCCAATTTCTTTTCCCCTTATTTTAAAAAATTTTTAAATCAAAATCTCAGGCAGGAGTCTTTTGAAGTAAACAACATACGCACATCCCTTTTATTTACGCGCGCACATGCTTTATAGGACGAAATTTTTCTTAATTTTCTTCTTCAACGATTATCATTTCTTTACACATGTGCGCATGGACAGAGAGAGTACACAAGTCTCATTTACGCCTTTTTTATTATTATTTTAAATCTTGTGAGTTTTTGAAAAACTTACTTATATCTTCAACTGAAGAAAATATCGGGTTAAGATTCTTTTTTTCTTAAAAAATATAATCTGATTTGATTTATATTTCGAATAATAAAATCATTCTCTGAAATATCGTTAATGTCACATATATGAACTGGAGTTTTCGGATAAAAAGATTCATTTTATACACTTAATATTTTATAGGAAGTATTATAAATATTAGTCAATCTATAAAGTATTGAAATAAGAAAGTAAGAAATTACTTTCGATTTTTACATATTATATAAAAAAATTTGTAATAAAATTCTTTTTAAAGCTTTTAAAATTATTTATTAAATTAAAGCCGACAAAATAATTGTTAAAATCTTTATAATTTCACGGTAAATAATTTACTTATTTATTAAACTTTAAAATCAAATGTGTCTAAGATAGTTTTATTAAATTAAAAATTGTAATTTAACTTATTATACTTTTATTGTACAATATTGCTTTTTTCACAGTTGCTTCTAATACAAACATTACGCTATTTTCGATTTAAAACCATTTTCAATTTTTAAAGGTGCACATATTATATATACTGTTAAAACCACTTCAAGCCAGCATTATTTTTTTAGGCTTACATATGATTCATCACAAATACGAAAAGTCAAGTTAAAAATCATATCCATCATGTTAAAAAAATAAAATCTTCATTTTTCAAAAACTCCTCTTAAAGTTTTTTTACTCCTACTCTCGCTCTACATATTACGCTGTAGCATTTTTGCGATTTACTTCTTTTTCATTTTCAAGTATACAATTATTAATATGAAGTAGGAGGCTGGGCACCGCCCACCGAGTTTATCACAGTCGTCTGGTGCCGCAGCACATACGTATACGTGGTTCAGCCTTAAAACCTACCTCTTAACTTCTATTGTTTAAACCTTAAACGCTAAATTTCTTTCTTGTTTTTTTCTTCATTAATGCAATAATGAGTGCAAGTTATTTGCAACACACGACACCTACTCGAGTCGCTTTTTTTCTATTAATTTTCATCTTTCATTCATTCAATTGGTTTGCTTTCACAATATTTACTTATTGCTGTTCGCCGATGAAAACCGACAATTTTTATTTTTGCTTCTTCTAAATTTTATTTTTACGGAGAAAAGAAAGCTCTAACTGGAGCTAAAAAGAAAATAAGTTAGAAAAAGGTTCTTATTTTCTTTTAATTTTTGAATCTCTGTACAAAAAGGACTTGTTCACATTTTATTCTTTACGCCATTATACCTAGGTAAAAGAGGAACAGTGCCGTTTCTTTCTCGTTGATCGTTTCTTTTTTACTACATCTTACTTTCCTTTTTCAAATAAATCCTCAATTTTCATACAAGCGTCTGAATTGTTAAATACAGAAAAAATCCACGTATATCTTTTATAGCTGGCAATTTTCTAACCAACATCATTCATGAAGTTTTACAATAAAACGAGCACGAGTTTGAAATTAACAATTAAACATCATTTGCTAGTGTATTTATCTATCAAATATAAATTGCTCATACCTTTAAATAAATAAATTAGTTATTTAATTTAAAATTAATCAACTGCATCAATTTTAATAATAAAAGCATATCGACAAAATGTATGATTTGTATTTTACACAGTAAACTATTTTGTTTAGAAAATAAATCTTGTGATCTATTTTGACCAAACAGAGTTGCATAATTTATATACAAAGATTTGATAAAATAAACAAGGATTGTTTCAGTAAACAACAATTCATTTATCAAGATACTTCACTAACAAGATTGAGAGTCTTATCGTATACGCATCATGCGATTTTTTAAATTTTTTCTTCTTTAATCATGGATACACATTTTCTTATTTGTCCATTTGCTTATACAGTTTCAAGTCAATAGTTTTTTTTCACGGTATCGCAATTAATAATTATATTAATTGTATAATATGTACAATAGTGCACCAAAGAAGTGGAGGGACACAATTTTTTTTGTTATTTTCCTCTTGTCCTTTATTACCACTTCTCGGTACATGCACAAAAGACGACACTTAGAGTTTAAAAATATAATCATCATATATATTTTATATATTTCGAATAGCGTTTATATTATCCGTATCGATATTTGTTAATTTTAATTAAAATTTTTATTAATTTATTTGTTTGTTCTTTTATCATTGTTTAATATCCAGAGGGAAGAAACAATAAATAATTATGAGTGCTTATTTGATCTGGATACAAATCTTGTCTTCGTATAATTTAGCTAAAGCCGAGATACAATTAAGTACATAATAGATATCCGATTACATACAAACTTGGATAATTATATATAGTTATATAGGAATATTAAAAAAATCTATTTAATTTTTTGAAATTCACGTAAATTCTTTTACTTCTGTTTTCGCCTAGACTACACAAATGAAATGCAAAATTATATATCGACAAATTTCCTATCCATGATTATACGCAGTCATACAACATTTATTTTCTCTTCGATTCTGGATAATTTTTTATTATCTTGGAGGCTAACACTTTTGCTACGTCGTGGAGATAAGCTGCAGAGCCGAGTAAAGAGAAAGTAAGAGGCAGAGTAGTGAAGGAGGAAAGAGAAGAGAACCAGGAAGAGATGGATAGAAGTGAACGAGAAAATATGGCGTGGAAGTTACCACACTCTTCACAATTACATGGCACAATGAAAGTGATATCTATTTTAGTTTTCTTTTTTACTTATATGTTATTATGGTGTTGCAGCCTTTAATTCACTGCTCTATCTTCTTTTTTAATAATATTTGGTGTTCTATCGACAAGTATAACTTATGAGAGGGGGATACTTCCCTACAATAGATCTTACGGAGATACGCGATTTGATAATTTGAACAAAAATTACATTCCAAAAATGAAGATATTTATATTATATATAAATTATATAGGTATTATTATTACTTACAATATAATTTATATAACTACTATTTATATAATGTAGTTATATGACTATTGTTCAGTTAAATATAATTCATATATAATTTATACGTATATATATATATGTATTTATGAACATGCTTTGATTGGGAATATAAATCTGTAGGAACTTGCATAAAACTGGGTAATTTGAGGTTTGTGTAGTTGAAGCAGTTTTACTGAAGCTATACGTTCCGTAAAGCTCAATAGGAATACAAAATTTAGCACTACCACTGTTATCTATCAGAAAAAATAAACTCTTTTCTTTTTAAGCTACATATTATCGGTTAATAAAGTCTCGTTGTATAATAAAAATTTTCCTATTTGTCGATACACGAGAAAAACAGCGTGCACTAAAGTTATCTATGAAAAAAACGGAGAGAATGTGAAATCCATTATAAAACCACAAGGTTTTCAAAAACCTGTATTTATTATTGAAATTTATAAATTTTTGTAAGAATCTATAAATTTTATAGAAATTTAATAAGAAATTGCTTTTTATAATATTACAATATTGGCTCTGTAATTAAAATACAGAATAAATTTATTGTACTTAAAATTACTAGTTAAAAATTTAATTGCATTAATTAAAAAAAAAAAAAAAAAAAACATTATTAAAACTTGCTAAAGATTTTTACAAGAGTTTTTTGAATAAATGTATTTCACATTCTTTTAAGTATTAACGATTAATGAAATAAATGATCGTAAGAAGATATCCTGAGAGTGACTATTGTACACGATTTATATTTAATTATTTTGGAAGTAAAAAAGCCGTTATTTGTTTATATGACTATTACGCAAAAATCGAGCGCAATGGCGATAATACAAAAACTGTACAAGTCTTGAGTAATCGATACGCAAGGAAATATTCGTGTCGATCTCGATGTATACATATTATTATTGAACACAGTCAAAAGAATTAACGATATTAAAGAGTCAGTATACCAGCAGTTTTAAAGCGTATCAATAGTAGTTATTTTGTTTTTCCTCGTATTACAAGGCGCTTCCGATAGAAGATTTTTCAAGAATGTTATTAGTTGGCAGTATGTTAACGAAACATTTATACACATAACCTAATTAATTTTTATTTTATTTGTATAATTCTGCATACACTTTTGGTACATTGTGAATTTTCGTGAATACACGTTTTCAGAATATAAGAAAATATGATTCATGTATTCCACAACATCAACAATTAAGTAATATCGTATAAAAATTGTATCTATGTAGTAATTTTTAACTTTTATGTAAACTTAACTTTCAATCATTGATTTAAAAAAATAGTATAAATGTAAAAATGAGAATTAAATTAAACATTAAAAATATGCAAAATTGGTACAATTAATCATAAATCCTTATTATTTAATTATAAGAGAAAACAAATTACAAATATGCAGAATTCATTACTCGAAGGCTAATGAAATTTCAACGAATGGAAAAAATTAAGTTTATAATATTCTAATATCTAATAATTAAATTTTTGTATAAAAAAGTATTTAATTATGAAATTGTATTGAATAAGTAAAAAGTTATACATAATTTCTTTTAAGATATTACTTAATTACATCGTACAATAGAGTTGCAGCAAGCAGATTTTATGATCAATAATACAAAGATCATGATTTTTATTCTAATATTTTGCTGTACTACAATAAAATAAATTTAAGTTGCTATTATAGAGCATTCGATCATTTCTATTATTAAACACAAAATCTGTGTGAGACGATGTCGCATATTTACTTACCAATCGTCAATTAACATACTGCCTTTCAGTCAACGTTTGCGCACAAACTTATAAACAGACGCTACATCACATCTCTCGTATACGCACTGTTTTTAACAAAATCAGATAGTATATACGTTAATATCACCTCCTGTCGTTGTAATAAGAAAAAAGAATGTACAGGCAAAAAAACCGGGGTAGATAATGTAAATCCGCACGCGCACAAACACACGAAAAGAGCGTGATAACTTCTAGTCGAGAATATCCCTGATGATTTTCGCGAGAATAGTTTTTTTACGTATTTGACAGTTAAAGCGAAATCTACCCTCGAATACCTTAATACTGTAATGAGCAGTGGGTTCTGAAGGTACGCGCGAGGAGGCCGGTCGAGGTCAGTAGGGTTTCACATCCTCGATTTCGATGCCGCCATCCTCACTGTCTTCGTCGTCACCGGCTTTACTTTGTCGATCGCCGACACCCAACCCTGCGGCAGTTTCATAAATAAATTCAATTTAATAAGTCGTTTATGTACAAATTTTAGAATATAATTATTCGACGATTGCCGACACACTTGTGGCAGAAATAAACAAACTTTTTTTTTCTTAAAAGATAAAATCTGTTGAATCATCGGTACATTTAATAAAAAACAGCGCGACAGTTTGGACAAAAATGTTTTTCGTCATAAATGCTAATAAGAAAATAAAACTGAAGTCGAATAATTTTTAGACAGTTTTTTTTATTTTTCCGCCTTATTTAAAATACTTTTATGATCGTTTATTGAAATCAATCAGAATTTTTCGATTCAAATTTTGGCAACGTTTTCATTGTACCGCCTTTTACTCGTCCTCTAAATTGTGTTTGTAATCGTCGATAAAGCGCAAGCCTTCCTTGTTTTCTAATTACAATGTACCACGGAAGAGCTTCTTCTCATTTCGAAGACGTCAACAAATTATTGACATCAAATGGAGCATTCCATTAATTGCATTCGCGAGAAGTAAGGCCTTGAGATAATTGACTAACCGGAATACGCGCCCTCGGCATCGCTCGAGCCGTTGGATTCGCTGCCAGAGTCCTCGGACTGCCAGTCGGCTTGCTGCTGCAGTTTGCCGACACCGGTCCTGGGCTTGGACCGTTGCTGCTTGTTGTTGCTGCCGCCGCCGGATGCGCGGTGTTGCTGGAGCGTCGCGTCGGTGGCGCCGGCCCCGTCGAGCATCGGCTGGAGTATACGCCGGCGCGCGTTTATGAACCAGTTGTTGACCTGCAGTAGCGTCAAGTTCGTTTCGTTCGAGATTTGACGCTTCTCGTCCTCCGTTGGATAGGGATGCTGTAAATCGCCGATGCATCACTTTTAATTTGCCACGGCGATTGGTCGTGGCGAGTATTTTGGGTTAAAATGGCTAAAAGTTATTTATTGCGGGCTGCAATTTTGTTGCAACCTTAATCGCAAGCCTTTGTTTTTCTCCTTTTTCAAAATTAATGTTAATAACATGTAAGATACGGCTCGTAAGTGAATAGTAATTTCATGCTTTTTTGGTACAAGCATAAAGTAATAAATTTATCGCTACAGGACGACTCTGTTGATTTGTAGTCTCTTAGTAAATTGCACGAAGAAAGAACATTGCGTGTAAAAGTATCTAAAATGTAGAGACAACGTAATTTTACATATGCGATCAATGCAGTAACTATATCGTACTTCAAATTAGTAATGAAATTTTTTTTAATTATTTTGTAATTCAATTGCGAAATAATTTTTGTTAGAATAAATGTGCAAATATAGAAGAAATGTGCAATGACCAAGTACGAGTAAACTTCTTTTTTTAACAATTTAACTTTTAGGAATTTAGTTCAGATTTTAAGCTTAGAAAGTAATATCACCAAGCCACTAACGACTAAATGCTGGAAGAGCCATGCACGCATGATGTTGGTAGCCTGTTTAGGAAGGACGCCTCGCTTTGGTTTGGCTTTTCTTCCAGTTAGAGATCCGACACCTGCTGCAGCAGCGATGCCACAGGCCTCCTCGTCATCTTCACTTTGCATCGACGACGGGGAACCTACAACAGTAATATCTGCCACAAATCCTAGATTACTCATTAAGCCCTACGAGTTTAAGATATATGAAGTAGAACGCCGACTCGTTCCTACCAAAGCTTCACTGGATGTTAAATTAGACTGTCGAAAAAAAAAAATAAAAAAAATAATAATAAATACAAGTTTTTGCTCAGCAAAAACCAATCCAGGCGTTGTCATTTTTTTCACGTGAATTCTCTTCATTTCAAAACATCGTATTGATAATTTAAGATTTTCATTATACGATCCAAGTTACCGATATACTGTGTATTTAATGATAAAAGACAACGCAGGTACAAATTTCTTCTATAACAAGGTTTATACAGCTGTAATATTTGCTAAATGTTTAATATAAGCGTAAAAAATGATCAATTTTTCATTTCACCCAATAATCGGAGATATAAGTTATGCATGTTCATGGTTTATTTTATAAATGTAGATTACTTGAATTTCACTGTTTACCTGCTATGATTTATGATGCAAAATAAATTTTTTTTTTACAAATGATGTAATCAACTATTTACACTATTTAATTTACATAAAATAATATTCAACTATCAACTTATAAAAAGTAATTTTCATCCATGCTAACGTTGAAAAATATTATGTAAACCATGAAATAATTTATAATATAATGGTAATTAAACATTTCTCCAATCGTTAAATAAATTGTTAATCGGCAAGGATAAGTATTTAAAATAATTCTTTTAGTACAGATGAAAGTAAGTAGAAATGAAAGGATTGAAAGGATAAAGGAAATCCAATAATTACGGACTGACAAATACAAAAATATTACAAAACGTTAATAATTATAAAACTAGTTGCTCTAGATATTTGGTAAATTTATTTTTCATAGATTTTACTGAATCATACTTTTTTTGTGACTAATAATAAAAAAGTACTTTGACACAAACGATAAAATAATTAAAACAAGTTATATATTTACTTTATTTATATATCAAAGTAAAGGATCTCAAAGTTAACGGAAATACATTTTCTGATACGAGCAATAATTAACTTTTAATCCAAATAGATCTTGTTGGTAGAAATGCGTTAATATCCGCGCGGACATGAATCGAAAATAAAAATAGTATGAAAAAAATAATTAAGAATTTTATCCGAGTAATATCTCAGTCCATAAAAATTGATTTTTCCAGTCAGATAAACAAGGAAAATGTCATGTCTAACCACCAAAGCCTTTTCTGTTACGTATGGCCGCCACTCCTACAAATTCATACTCATTCTTTGTATCTTGCATAGCGAACAGTCCCCAGTAGCTAGCCTCTTCTACATAAACTCTGTGGGTCGTATCCACTTCTATAATTGAGAATAATAAGAACAAAGCACGAGAACATTTAATAAATTTATCATTTTATCTTTAACTGAAAACAGAAAGAATTTCTCGACAGCCATTGTTAGGCGACGTATTCTTTATTAGATTAAATTTCGAATTCAACAAGTGACAAATAAAATGGCTTTAATAACAATTAAATTAAAGGTAACTTTGAATTCTGAACTCAATAAAGTAAATATTATGTAATTCTGAACGCTACGAGTCTTATTGACTTTTCCGTGAGTCCACTAGGCTTCCAAATACGTCCCCCTCGTGTCATTTTAAGTTTTATTTATAATATTACGACCATTTTTTTATACATTGTTGGACAGATATTCTGGTAGCGTGTCTTACAAGAAATATGCAAGAATATAATCCATGCTCGTAAAAAATTCATTTTTACATTGAAATAAAAACGAACATATTTCTATTCCTATTAGCTATATTTTAAGGCCATTTGAAATTGATAATTAAATATAGAACTAGATATAAAGTTAATTCGTTCTTCACGCTGATAGAGTGATTCCAAAAACTTCTATCGACATATTCGTGATCAATAGCATTGTGCGATAAAAATAATTTTTAAGTTGAGTTTGTAAAAGATATCACAGGTACAAAGGCAGAAAGGAAATCATTGCTCAGTACTACCAGTCATACCTTGTATTTTCGGTCAAACTGATCGAAAATTTGACGATTCCGCATTCTTGAAATACATTGAATAATACATCACTTTTTAAATATTGACATTTTTTATTAAAATAATTATAACTGAAACTAGCGAAAATTAATATTTGCATTCTTAAATATTTTACATAAATATACTTTGCTCGCGCTACCGCAGATTCTTATAGAGAGATGCAATTTGAAAGGAAAAGAGCAATACGAATGATTTGCCCAATCGTTTGGATCCGTGATATTAAGTCGTAAACTTTCATTATGCTCAACATGAAAATTATTTATAAATTTTCCATATTTTAATGCTATTTTTTCACGATATAATTTAAAATTAGGTATTTGCATGATTTCCAAAAGTTATCTCACGTTTCGCGAAGTGAAATAAAAATATGAATTCTTAAACAAATAATGTTAATGCACTGCAACGTAGCAGAAGTAAATTTGTTTACAAATATTAATCATTCACGCGGAACAATAAAAACTTTTTTAAAAAAATTAAAAGTTAAACGATTAAACGTTGGACTCCAGTAGGATTCGTTCGCTTTTCGAAAGAGTTTAATGACGATTAACTTCTTCGTTGAAACGGTCGAACAAATGAACGACAAAAAGTTGCAGTTGCAGTTGCAGTTGCAGTCTCGGTTCGGAAGCAATTTCTCAACGATTTGCATACTCTCGATCAAAGCAACAAAAGTCACTGGTCATGCAAAAACCTAATCTTTACCCACCCCCCTTCAGGAGAAAAAAGGGTATTTGGGGTCATTCTCTCGGTCCAAGGCTGGTCATTGGCTCGGGGTTCTTAGGTTGATTCGTCGCACGTCAGTATACCTTGGCCGAGGTACATGTCGGTGACAGGCGCACAAACGGGCGCGCAGGGGTGGGCCCCGATCTGAGACAAGGGCGTGCTCCCGTGGACGGCGTTCGGCGAACCTGGCCTCTGCTCGTCTTGCTCTTGGCTGTGGTCTGACGCGCTGCGCTGGCGCTGATGATGGGCAGCGCCAACGGAGGGCGCGGACCTCGCCGACGACGGCCGACTGATGTAGTTTTGCTGCTGATGAAGATCGTCCATCGGGTGGTGCGGAGCCGCGTTGCCGCCACTGCCGCCGTTCTCCGACGGACCCTCGGCCGCTCTGCTCACTCGGAGTCCGTTAGCTCCCGACTCAACATCATTGCCTGTAGATGACAGCACCTGGCAAATATATGTTGCAGCTAGCTGTCAGAGAGCAGGGGTCGGGGTACTAATTGGCCGTAGCTTACAAGAGGCGCGCATTTCCCGTCATCTTTCCAATCTGTCACCTTAACTTTCTCGCGTCCTTCTAACTTTTTTAATTTACGTGAACGACGTTACACGAGCGTTACCTACTCAATTTCTTTGGATCGAATGCAAGACAGTCTGGCCTTTATGGTGGAACAAGTGCTCTGATGGCGCACTTGGTCTGGTTCAAACTTCAAACCAAAGCACAGAACGAAAGAGAGTGGCTTTCATGCCTTGAGGCATTTAAGGATCCGAGAACATTCGTGGCTATGATTCATTCGACTTTAAATGTTACGTTACACGTTACAGCGCAGAATTAATGGTCCGCTATTCGGTAAATGTGAATTCCTTTGAATAAGTTAGTAAAGGCAGAACTACCAGAGAAGTTAGAAAAATGGCGCTGGTCTGGCGATTGATTGATTAGCTGCTGACGTGGCAGAGCTTCTGTTGAGATGTGGATGTATTATGGATTATGTATGTACGCTAAATCGTGCTTGTAGGGGCTCCGAAGAAGTGCCGATACTACGATAGAAGCCCGAACGTGCAGTGTAGTATTACAGTAAACTAACTGTTAGATACACTTACTTTTGAATTATTTACGGGGTAACATTTAGCTGCGAGTCGAAAACACACGTACACACACACACGCACACAAAATTGTTACGTGAAATTTATAAGTTTCATCGACACATTTATTCTTAACGCGGTCCAATACTGTGATTATTTTTTCGTAGGCAGAAACCTGTCAGAGCAAAACGTATTTAGATTTAAAAACAATTTAACGCAACAAATTAAACGGCAAGATGAAGCTTATTTATTATTGATTTAAAATTAGAAAGGGATATACCGACTACATTATTAGGATTGCAGTCTATAATGATATTTTATAATCACAACCTTATTTTAATCAAACTGACCGTTAATTAAATCGAAAATACAGGTAGAGCTTTATTTCATTTCCATTTTGTTATTTAAATATCACTTTCTTATTTCATTCTCGATGAAAATGTACGCGTATGTTCCAAATACACAAGTGCACTAATTTTATATTTATTTCACTTTGTTAGCGTAAGTATTGCAGCAAAACTTTAATCTCCGTTCGCTAAACATCTATTTTATACCTAAGGCATGAAAATATTCTTTAATTATTAATGCTGATAAATGTTGTTATTAAATTATTTTAGAATTTACGTTTCTATATAATTAAAGGTTTTTAAGTTTTTATTTATACAAACGATAGTTATAACGTTTATTTGTAAGATAATTCGAATATTAATATCTGTTTCGATAGATTGGAAAATTTTATGACTCAATAAAACAGGATATAGGAAACCAGTTACACTATAATGTCGTAAAAATCATTCCTTATCGACCGCAGAAAATTGAATATATTTTTTTTTTTTATATTTTTTATACAGTTTAAAACTAATCTCTTGCTTTACGGTTATATTAAGCGAAATAGATATATTTTTAGTGCTTATCAGTTTGCAGATAAAAGAATTACATTTTGTAAATATCTAACGTGGTTACCGTAGATGTAAGTTAGATTTATTATTAATAAAGAAGACATATAATTTAGTCCGTTCAGAATAAAATCAATAAATGATATTTTATTTAGAGTATTAAACCATAAAATGATATTTTTTATTATGTTCCTTTATAGTGATTAAAGATATTTGATTGAAATCACTTAGTACGTATAGTACATGTTTTAAGTAAATGAATTATCGAACGGTAGTCTTTTTAAAAATTCAGCCCCGTTTGAACGTACAAAAAAATAATTTATTTTCATTGTAATGTGTTTTACGATTCTACGAGTTTATATTTATTTACCCGATTAAATAATTTAACATTCAGAATATTAGTATAATTTTTAATAATTTAAAACAAGCTTCTTTGGTTTTACTTAATTAATTGACCTAAAGACAAATGGAAAACTAAATTTCAAAAGTTTGATAACGACTTTTCATTTGTATACGACCTAACAAATCCAGTAATACATTTAGTAAAAATTGCAGTTTCTGATTAAGTTGACAGCTTTAAAAAATAATCTTTGCGAATTTCAAGTCCATTGGTCTCTAATGAAAAGGGTAAACGAAAGAAAACAAAAAATTGGCATACAACGCATTCGAAAGCAGAAAAAAGGGAGAATAAAAATTCGTAACCTCGATAGTGGATGACCTCTGTCGACCCTCGACAAAACTTTTGTCTGTGTTGCAGCAACCCTATACATTAAAATATGTAACTGCCGAAATAAAATGGGCGCATATACATCAATAGCTACAATGCGTCTAACGGAGTGCTAACGGAAAATCATTTCCCGTTTACGCGGGAGTGTGTATTTCGCGTGCGCCATATAGTTTCGGCGCGCCTCTCCGCATTATCGGGATGTCTACTCGGACGTCGAGGAGCAAGGATCGAAAATACGAACATACGAAAGAGATCGAGGAGAAAGGAAAGCATTATGCAACCAACGCACTGAAAATAAGAGAAGATTACTAAATTTAACAAACATTTACTCGGCATTAATTAAGCTTTTTTGCTTTTGCATAAACTCGATTCAGGTGTCTTTGCAGCATCGCGAGTGCTACTGAACAAATTCAATTTTTTAAGAACATTTTTACAGCCATGAGTAAATATTTAACGTTTCCTACCAAGAAATCTTGTTTCAGCATTTTTTTTTTTTTTTTTTTTTTTTTGTAAAAAACGTTTATACTGTTTACTAGACGTGTTTTATTATGCTCAAGCGCACAGAGTAAATAAAACAAAAAAAAAAAAAAACGGAAAACAATTTTTTATCAAATCAAAATGTCTAATAGCAAAAGTTTTTATACGTGAAACATATTTATATTATTACCAAGTATAAAATGTTTTCATTAAGGCGTGCACTTGCATTTTAATAATTTTATGCTGAAAATATTTATCATTCAGATACTTTTACGTTACGTAAAATTTTTTTCGCTCGCGTAATTGCTTTTGCTTTATTATGCCAAAAAGTGAAAAATGTATCGATTACCTCGATGAAATTTACAGTTATATTGGATCAAGATAATACGCTACTCGTATGAAGAAAAGCATTTAAAAAAAAAGCATTTAAAAAGCGTAAAAAAGCGTAAAAAAGCACGAAAGAGGAACTACTGAAGTGAACCGAGGTCCACGGTTATAAAATGTAAACCAAGATTTCTAGGATCCATTAAAATTTAATAATCTTGTATCGTAAAACTAGGTGCGAGCATATGCGTGCGTTGGACAGCGTGTCTCTGGTGAAGTATAAGCGTTTATGCATGTGCAATTATTAACATATTTATATATATATATATATATATAATAATATACGGGTGTATCCATGTATAAATGTGTGTATGCAGAAATATCAACATACGCGTATGCAGATATTAAGCGTATAAGAATATTAAAATACGAAAACAAAACACGGGAAAAGTTAATGCAAAATTTATGCCAAGAATGGAGCGCGATATTTGCATTGCCGTTAACATAAAAAAAAGTTTAACGAAAGAAGAAGTAGTTTGACGAATAAAGTGTTACGAGTTTAAAACTGAAAGCTTGCTTTAATTAGCTCGAGTAATTAAAAGTGATTGCAGATAGCCTTTTTTGAGAATGCGAGCAATATTTCAAGTATTTAATAGTCGTTTAGCATTTTTAGCGTCGTTCGGATTTTAAGTCTCGCAGCTTTTTCTTTTTTATACCAATGGAGAAAGATAAATACAAGAGAGGAAGAAAGAGAGACAGAGAAGGTCGCGCCGCGTCCGGCGCTTCGTTCGGTCCCGTCGACTTTTTATCTAAAAATTCAAAAGCTTATTTGCTTATTTATCATAATGACGAAAGGAAAAGCGAAAAATGAAAAGTGAAAAGTGAAAAGTGCGAGAATTGTCCTTTGTTCTTGAGAGACAAGTGATATTTAGAGGCGCCAGAGAAATAACTGAAAGTGTAAATAGCCGTGTCGGGAGTGGCTCTGCCTGAATGCAACGAGATGTGCTTCGGCTTATCCGCGCTTATTATTTCTCTTCTTCTTCTTCTTTACTTTTGGTTGATGCTGAGCCGAGGCTTGCAAGGAGCGAACAGCTCACCCCCACAGTCGGCGGGCAAATATCATACGAGTCACTTTTTCGGTGCAATTTTCACGCCGAACTTTCGAGCGTTCGGCTTTATCTCGTTTATTGGCTCCCGTTTGGATCGAGGAGGTAGGGAGAGGTCGGTTGATTCTAACCTGCAGGGGACTGCTGCCGTTGCTGCCGCTGGACGGCGCCATGCCATCGTGGCCGGCCCCGTGGTGGCTGTAGTCGCTTCGCAGCAAGTTCTCGCTCTGCATCTTGCCTTTGAGACAGGTTATGTAGCGGTTGCAGAAATCCTTGCAGAGCTCCTGCACCTTCTCCAGCTCGAGCAGATGGATCCGTAGGACCTGGATAGCCTTGATCATCTGTGCAAATGGCGTTATATTCAAATGAAGTAGCCGCAAATAAAATACGATCGCGCTTATCGCCCTTCTTGTATTCTCTCCCTCTCCCTCTATTCATTTCGTTTCTTTATGCGCCAGGCGGCGTTTCCCTTCTTACACCTTTATTCTCGATTTGGCATTGACGAGGTTATGGCGCCCACACCGAACATGACGCAACCCTTTAAGTAATAAGACTGCAACTTTGCCGATATTTTTTCTTTCCCTCTCCCTTTTTTCTTATTTTCTTTTTTACTTTTGTGTTTTACAGGGGTGTGGCGCCCATTTGCAGTTGGTCCTCTTATTTTCAACAGGCGCCATCATTACTCTTTCTTGCTTTCTTTTTAATAATTAAGTTTTTCTTAAGCTTACGAATGAGTTCTATAGATCGGCATTTAAACGCTCGTTTAATTTTATGTAACGAACGAATTTTTTATTCGTAGGTATTTACTCAACTGCGTAAGAGCACAATCGTTTTTATCAGCTTCACACTTTATTACACAATTCTTAAGCTTTATCGTAGTTTAGCATTTAATTTTAGTTGATTATCATCGAGAAAGTCATGTAATTAAATTTCCTTTCGAAAAGTAAAAAAGCAAAAAACAAAAGCACCGTATAATTTAAGACATTTAAATCTCAATATGAATACATTTTTAATTGAAAACAATCAGTCATTAATATTATTTGAATTTTTAACGAACTTATAAAGAATTAGTCGAAAATAAAATTTTCAGAATTTTCCAATAGAATATCTTAAAGTACGAGGCGTACGCATATGAGAAAATTTCTAGAAGGTTCCCAGATAAAATTGAAGATATTTAAATCCGAACCAAGAATTTTATCAAGCGTAGTTTAAATAAATCGCCTGCTTAAGTTACATTATCATTTTTAGAGTTTCAATGTATAATATGAATAATATATATTTTTTAAATATAATACTTATTACACGTGTATTAGAAAGAATTACGAAAATTAAATACAATACAAAGTTACAGAACTAGATTTTTCGTTATTTCTTCATGACCAACTTCTGAAATGAGATTTTTACAATGTAAATACTTTAAGTAATATAAAAAAGAAGGAATGGAATTTTTCACGTGAATAAAGTTTCGGTTTAATGCTTGAAAGGCTAAATACAGTAATGAAAAATAAACTCTTACTTAATATTGCTAAAATAATTTTTAAGTTTTTAACTTATGCATGCATCCATAACAGTATAGACCGGTTATTAAATCTACGAAGTTGTATTTAAAGTTAACGTTTAAAGGATTAAAACACCATGATATTCCGAGATTTAGTAAAACTTTCCAACATTAAAGTCAATCCAGGTTTAAAATTGTATTATATTAATTACGATCCAGGCATTTTATTTTTTAAAAGATAAAATTTCTTATAAGAACTGTATCGCGTAAAAAAGAATAGGAAATTTTTATTTCTCTATCTGTCTTTCTCTGGAAATTAGTATTGTTCAGGTTTCTTTTTAATAACAAATGAAATAAATTTTAACTATATTTCACGTATGTGAATTTATTTGCTTTATTTCATTTTAATTCCTAGTAAGGCTGTTGTAAAAATAAAAAAATGAGACGAGCATTGTGCTCTATATGCATTTAAGTATTCACTTTATTTTATTTTATTAGCATTTTATTCGTGAACACGAGCTAATTACCGTCGTTTATTATTACCTTATGTTATTTATTACCTTAGTTGCTTAAACCGTTGTTAATTACCTAATGCATTTTTTAAAATTATTTTGACAAATGAGTATTCGTGTAATTTTATCTTCATTCGAATATTTGAAATTTTTTTAATACAATTAATTTCGTACTAATTATGAATAAATTTATTTTTTAAGAAATAAAATATTCTTACTATTTTGAAGTTTGTATTGAACAAGTTTTTTGTGAAGATTTAAGAAATGAATTATTCTTGTTTATGAAGTTGCACATACACGTCTACAGTTCGAATAATTAAAAAAAATGCGCCGGTGTTCATGTATATACGTATCAAATAAAAACATTCATTTTTTATTTCTTCGTTCGAGTTATAATTTTATGTGGTTTCTGATAAAATTTTTATTCACTTGCATTTTAAGTTTTTTAATGACATAAAATTCTTTTCCAACACTTGTTAATTTATAGGCGCAAATCGGTTTATCAAAATATTCATTGAAATTTTAAAGCATCGTACAAAATTTAGTATTTGAAATCGTAGATTTAAGGAAAAAATGTTCGTTCAAGAAATTTCAAGCTTGGAAATTTTACTACTACTACTTTTATCTTGTCATTGTCATAATATAAAAACGTACTATTAGCAGTAAAATTATATTATAAATTTTTTTTTTATTCAAATATTTTGAAACCTTAACGAGCACAGTTTAGTGAATTGTTTTAATTCGGACATCTAATTTTAACAAATAATTAAAAGTTAATAATAATAATAATAAGTGGCAATTTATATACAGGCCCATACGAGTTTTACTGGACAACTAAGAAATTAATTAATATTTACGTTTACATTTTCGTTGTCAAACCTTAGATCAGCTCGCATGCTATTAATAAATGTTTCATAGGGTTCAAAAATGTTCCAAACATTTATAAGGTTTGAGTGCGTTATGTGTTACGTGAAACGCATTATACGAGATTTATCAATGTTTAATAAAGACGATTAAACGCGATTCGAAGGGCTGAAAATGAAAAGGGATTTTTGAGCCTCTAGATGCTCGAGGCGAATCTAATTGACCTCAACATGATTTATCACACCCGTGTTGTTTCCACAACAAGGGCTCGCGTCGTTAACGAGTGCGAGACTGGAAAGTAAAGTGTCGATGGCTATACGTACCAGACCGTCAATCTCGGGGTCATTGATGAGGAAAGGCTTGCGGTCCCTTTCCTGGTGTTGGACAAACGCCTGTATGTCCATGTTGAAGCTCTCGGAGGTCGAGTTGTCGGAACTCTGCGTCGCCTGCTCGCATCTCTCGAAGAGTAATGCCAGCAGGGGGAAGAGGGGGTGCTTGTAGACGGCGCGTTTGTCGGCCTCGAACTGCGCTTGGTCCTGGTGGCTCGCGTAATCGGCTACCCCACTGGCAGGGTCCTGATCGTAGCCAGGGGTCACCATCGCTAGCGCCACCGCAGTACTGCCTTCTTGCATCCTATCATTCCTCATGGGTAGCGGCGCCAGCCTCCAGCATCGTCGAGACTACGCTCAAGTGGGTGATCCACCTCCAGGAGTTGATTCCGACGCCGGCGCGTCCTGTAACGATAACGGAGACATTTTATTTTCCTCGATCGAGTGCGAGTGCCTTTCAATTTTTCTCTTTCTACGGATGGAAAATTTTGCGGAGACGGGCATTTTAATTATAATTGCTGTTTTCGTCCGTGCAATCACGTTTCGGATTTTTCATCATTTTGTTTTCTATCTCTTTTTTTTTTAAGCGAACAGCGATTACGGAGTTCAGCAACGGGTATCAATCACTAATATTGCCTTCCTGAAGGCTTTGCAAACAATGTAATTTACTGGTTTAGGTGCAAATTTTTTCATTCTCTCGTTTCAATGAAATTTTCGTCACGATATTCATATTGATTGGTAACAGATGAGCTTTGATTGACTTCGCAGAAAAAATGCGAATAACCTTCCTATTGAGGTGTGCGATATTGCTTATGACAAGAAATTACCAGTAATACCAGTAAGTGCTAGTATGTACTTAAAAGTAATTTGCGGACAGATTACATTGTAAACTTTAGTGCCTTATAACACGCTTGCGCGTGTAATTACTCGTTACTTATTTCGTATAATTTCACGTGCTTGTGTTGATACATGTGTATTTTAAGATTTTGAAAATATTTTTTTAAACACTAATAAAAAATTAACGATAAATTAAAATATTAGGCAATAAAAGTGTAATTTTGTTTACTTTTTCACTCTTCTCTCTTCTTCCACTTTCTTTACGTTACTTGTATTTTAACCTATTATTAATAATCTCATTTAAAATACGAAAAAATAAAAATGCTAATGCCATTATGTCTTAAAATTTTAAATTTATTTAATAATTTTATATTTATCGGTAACTATTTGAATAGTTTAAATTATATGGTAACTTAATGATGTCGCAGATGTCTACTGTAAACTATTGCCTTACAGTAATATTTATCAATAATGACTTGATTAACTTTTTAGTATATATTTACGCAAACAGATTTCTTGAAAGTCAATAACATTTAATTAGTATGTACATATTAAAAAAAATCTATCTTAAAGTTAAATATGAATAATTTAATTTGATGAAAAAATCGAGTTCATAATAAATTTGCAATGTGAAATTTATCTACAATCCCTTTTGCGGTATCGCAACTTTACTCGAATAAAATATAAGTATCTTTCAATATTAAAAAATGTACTATAAAATAAATTAAGTACTCTCATTAAACGTCAGTTATTATCATCATAAATATAGGACTCGCAGTTAAAAAAACCGGACGGTAACACTGTAAATTAATAATAAACGTAAACGTGTGAGATATTAATCGAAGTATCTTTATAAAAACGTTTGCGGGTAAAAAACAAAAGGACGTTACACAAACGAAACAAGTTAGCGTTCCTGCATAAGTTTTCTTATTTGGTCGAAGCCGCAAGAGAAAAGTACGAGCGACTTTTGATTAAGTATTCATTGCAAAAAGGGCGTCGATCTCGATTCGCGGCGCGAATGCACCTTTATCCCTTGTAGGCGGCTCCCGCAACGCGCCGAACGAGCGCCACTGCATTTAAATGTCATCATTACGGGTCTCCGCTGTCGCTCCTCACCCTTGTACACGAGGAGCTTCTTCGGCCACAGGCTTTACGTTCTTCTTTTTTTTTTTTATCCACACATACCGGTTCTTTCCCTTTATTTTAAAACTTATACATGCTCAAAAATGCCTTCTTAGATTCAAAATTTTTCAGCCGAATGCAAAAAGTGCACAGATAGAGCCGCTGTGAAAATATCCTTATAAAATTTTTAATAATTCATGTTAAAAGAAGATTTGGCCATGAGCGAAATATTGTAGGGAGCGTTTTTATTTACAGCAGCTGTGAAGCGAAAATATTGCAAGTGGTTCACAAAACTGCTGAGCTTGTATCATTATTGTTATCATCACACACGTGACAAATCTCCGTCGACTTATCAACAATATTTCTTTACGATAATTAAATTAATTTTTAATTTTCTTTATATTTGAGAATGTTCTCCTTACGGTTAAAAAATCAATGATTCGTGTAATTGTAATTACCTTACGTAGGGGCATTTGAAAATTATGTAATAAATAGTTAGTTTACAGTCTTTCTTATAAATAATAGTATTTAGATAATATTTAGCAAACACTGACAAGGTTTCGATTTCGTTCAAAAATTAATTATAAATACACGCAGTTCAAAAACAATTATTAAAAAACTAATAAATTGCGACAATTTGAACAATATTTTATTAAATAAATTATTTCTACACTCTTAAAATTCTAAATTTAATTTAAAAAATAGCAAGGAAAAGTTTGAATATAATTGAATATAATTGATTTGATTGATTAAAAAAAAATTAATGCTTAATCACTATTATATTATATTAAATAATTATAATTAATTATTTACTTATTAATCATTATTTTACGAGGGTTCATATAAAAAATCAATTATAGTATTATTACATTTAGTACCTTCTACTAAATATACGGATTTTACTACAGCCAACAGTATTGATTAAACGGTAAAAGTATATATTTATTTAAATTCCTTCGAAACACTCTGATTTTTATCTTGAAGTTACTTTATATGAAAATTTCAATTTAGGACCGAGTCTTTTACTGTTCTTTTCAAATGTACACAAAGAGATAAGATTATCTATTTTTGCCACAGCCTATACTTATTTTTGTTTTCAATTGTATTAACAATTTCTTTGTCTAGTTCACTTTAATTTCATTAAACACGTACGCTTATGTGCGTGTAGTCGATAAAGTAATATTTTTGAGCACGAGTTGTTTCCTGAGTTGTAAAATTATAATTCGATGATAAACAGATCTGAAAATTATTTCTGGATATTTACTTTAATATCTTGAGAACACTACTAGATATGCTAGAGCGATATATATTTTGTATTTCAAATCCGTATAATTTTTTTATACAATCAAATTCCGGTAAAAAAATATGTTATTTTAATACGTTATGCTAGGATGTTTAATCATTCACGTACTGCAATTTAAATTATTACGAATATTAATTGTTGTTTAGGTTGCCTAGTTAAAAATAAAAAAATGTTCAATAATTAATTAACGCATTTTAAGTAAGTGTAATTGCTTTTCATTCGCGTGATAATAGTTATTCGGCAGGAAGCTTAATGCACAGTCACCATTAATGATCTTAATTTATCAAACATTTAAGCGTTTGCTTTCCCTTTAGAAATTTGACCACGTATTTCGTATAAAAATTTACAATGTCATAAAAATAAAAATCCTAGCACACAAAAAAGGGGGAAACTATTTTCCGCAGGCGTGTATTCGCCTGGATTAATGTTTAAATGCGCGAACAAGCCGAAAAGATAAAAAATATTCCTTTCCATTCGTTAGGCAGGTAGCCGTTGTCAATGTTTTAAGCCGAGATAAGGTGTACGGCGTGCACACACTTGCACACGTACGTGTAGCTGCGCGGTCTCCGGGGGTGCCAAAGAGTTTTCAGCCCCGCGAGGATTTGCTCCGCAGCGAAAAGGGGGAGAAAGTCGGCAGTGAAGGACGCCCCCGCCGTTGCCGTCGAATCTCCCAAAGCCCGCGGAATTCCAAACCGAAAGTCTTCACCGTGTGAATAAATAAAGCCGAAGGCACTTTGCCGACGTGAGCACGTGACGAAAACGAAGAAGTCGCGAATACCGGAGGGCATTTATATAGTGCCGGCGCTACAGAGCTTCTTTCCTCAACTCTCTCTCTCTCTCTCTCTCTCTCTCTCCCTCTCCTCTTTCTCTTTTTCGTTGCGCGTAGGTTGCATGTATATGACCGGAACGCAGGACTTTTGAAAATTTTGGATGCGCAGCTTACGTCGACGCATGTGAGCAGTGTTTTTACTTATTTATTTAGTTATTTTTCTTCCTTTTTCTGGAGGAACGGGAACCACTGCTTCCTTATAGAGCACATGCATACATAGTGGGACTTGATTTCGCAAAAAATAATTTATAATCGAAAATGAGGAACTTCAGTTGGATTCTTTAGATCACCTCAGCGGTCGCAGTAGAATAAACAGGTTTCAAAATAAAGGATTTCATTATTCCACCGCTCCCACTAAAAATATTTAGCATAATTAAACGTATGAATTTTATATATTACGGATATAAAATTAAAAAATTATTTCTATCGATGACTATTTTTAATAGTGCTTGATATTTTTTTTTACTATTTCCAACGGAATGACACTTTTTAAAAGAATTTACTATTGATATTCTCATTTTATAAAAAAAAAGAATTCTGATCGATGTACTTAATCTTTACCTTGCAAAGATAAAGGGTAAATATAAGGTAAAGATACAAGGTAGCGGATAAAATTTTGGCAAATTATTATCGCATAAATTTTTTAATTATGTAAAACCAAGTGAATTCGCCAATGACAGATATTTACAATAAAATGGAAACAATTGGTTCGTGCACGATGAAATAAACCAGCGCTTGAATTTAGCTAAGCTTGAACAAACATTGGAGAACTCCTCCCTCTTGTTCTCATGTTCAATTATCGAATTTTATCGATCACGATACACATACGAACTCTGCGCGATTGCAAATTTATAAATTACTAACTGATAACCATTCAACAGTGATATAACAGTGATTAGTTAAGCAGCGACGTCTAAAAATAGAGGTTAGATAGATTTAAAAAAAAGTTTGGTTAAAATGGATAATTGTTTTTTCCCCGACTTTCAGATTTTATTTCTATCAAATAATTCGTCTTGGATTTATATTGATAAGTCTCGTTCTCTATTTAATACGCAGTTTATTGCTATTACTAATTATAATGTAAGAAATTACAGCAGTCCGTAAATGTTTATTGTTATGTCTTAATAGACAATTAATATTGTGTTAAACGTGATCGAGGTCTTGCGGTTAATAAGGTTCGTTAATTACAAAAAGATACGAAAGAAAAATTAAAAAAATGGGAAAAAACGAAGACGATTATTTGAACATCAAAAGTCGTGATAAATGAATTCTTTAATGATTTAAATGAGCGATCAGACGCGAAAGTTAGTCGTAATGAATCAGATCTCCTTGCCTCCAAATTTTGCTCACTCGTGCAGTTTCGCTCATCGTATATTTATTACTGCATTATACAAGTGATTTCGTTTGCCAACTCGCGAAGGCGTATGCATAAAATCAATAGATGAATTTGTTACACACTCGTGGCTCTGCGTCGCGATTGCGTATTTTTTTAAAAAAAATTAATCAACTATTGTAAATTGTATATCTATTTGTCATTCGCTTAGTGCAGCGTATTAAACATACGTATGAACGCAAAATGTCTAGATGTATAAGCAACGTTTCCTTTTGAGTATAAAACGGCATAATGAAAAGATAAAATATTACATATTTTATTTAGATACGTTTCGTTCAATTTTAACATAAACATTCATCGCGTGTATTAAAAAACTTATAATTTTTCACGGAACACGAGCAATGAGAAATAATAACTCAATTAAAATGTAAAAAATATTTATGAAAGCACTATAATTATCTATAATAACAGAGAGGATATAAATATTGTACATATAATACAATACATTAATCCTTTAATTGTTTAAAATTATTTTTTATAGCCATTTATAAAATAGTAATATCGTATGTATAAAAATTAATTGCATTTTGTTGATAGCAGTCGATAGATTATTTTTAAATTATTATATATGATAATAGAATGTCGAAAAAATCGGAGCATCTTATGGGTTAAGATTAACACATGTAGCATTTTATTTCAACAAAATACTTTTCCAATTGACTCTCATATACTGTTGAATTAACATTAATTATAAAATATATTTCTTTTTCGTAAAATTCTTTGTCTATCCGTATAAAATTTTAATCAAATACAAGTAAAAAAATTTGAAAAATAAACAGTTACAAGGTAAAGTTAATTGTTTTGCGCCAGTATTTCAATACTACGGGTCGGTAAAATTGGAAATACGTATATATCAAGTAGGTTCACACGGATTTTAGTATAGAAATTTAATTCAGCAAATAATGGTAATTAATTAAAAAAAAGTATCAAATTAGATTCGTAATAATTGTTTTCGGCATTGAAAATGCGATATAAATTTGAGAACGCTTAATTTTTCCAATTAATGAAATACTATTGCATTATTCAGGTTGATTTAAATACTGCGAAATTTATTCCCGGCTTCACAAGAAATACTGGTTTTATGGTCGATTTAACGAGACTGGATTTATTGAAAATGATACCATTAAAGACCAATAGTACTTAACACTAAGAGGATAAAAAGCTTGTTACAGCGCGGAATATACAAGTCATTTATATCCTCGCACCGCGCGAGCTTGCAGTACTGCGCACGCATAATATGAAATTGTAATACTTCCACGAGTTTATTGAGCGTGAATATCTTCCATCTGAGAAATATCTAAATAACTGAGAGCAACATTTGTTCCCCCAGCTTGATTGCCGCACAAAGCAGGCGAAAAGACCCGAACGCCGGCCTATTCAGCGGCATCAATTATCTAAAAATAAGTATCAAAGACACGCAATAAAGCATGCGCAGCACTAAAATTAAAAAAGGAATAAATGACAGGGGCTCAATAAAGCGAGAATCCGAGAATCTTCGCGCCGTAGGAGCGAACGGAGGCTGAAGAAGAAGAAGAAGAAGAAGAAGAATCAGGAGAAGAAGCGGGAGACGAGGAGCAAAAAGGAATGAAACGGGAAAGCAGCTGCGTAGTTGGATGCTGGAACTGGTTCGCGAAAACGATGAGAAGGTTGAGGGGGAGGAGGGCGATCGAGAGCGTGTCTTTTTGGAAGGGCGGCTGCGAGAGGAAGAGGAACGAGGTACTCGGCCCATTACTCGCAAGTGGCGCTTGCGACGAAGCAGCGCCCCACGTCTCCGCCGATATTTATCGTAGACCACCACCACTGTCCTCGCAATCCACACTGGCCCCTCGTCGCTCGGGCTCGGCTTTCATTTAAAAAGTATTATCGCTGATGCTCGTCGAGGCTGGCAGGCGATTTTTCACTTCGGCTTCCACCCGAGCCTTTGTAGTAGTTGCTCAGGATTACCGGAGGCGCCTGCCTTTGCCTCGGACTCCATTTGCTTGTTCTTATTGTCGCTTTTATCGCCAGCGCAATTCGCTCGTTATATATTGATTTGCTCGATGGGCCACCTCGGAGTCGCTTGACGAATTCAAGGGGCTTCGTGCGATTCATTTTAAACGCTGTATTTCTAAAATAGATATTAAGCTCGCGGAGGACGGAAATTTCGTAGCGCATTCGTGTACAAACATCTGTAGGTAATGTTCGGGCTCGTTTGGTTTTATCAATTAATCCGCTTGCGAGACAAGAAGCGCTGCATTTGGAAAGAGTACGTGACGATAATGTAATTAGGCGGGCCGCCGTCCCCAGCGATGAATTGGAAATCTTTCCAATTACAATTCCGCAAAGTAATTGCTTATTTTTGAAAAAAAGACGCGACATTTTAGCCATTGCGCACTATTTCGACTGCTTTCAGGGATCGGGCGACGCCGTAATTGAGCGGAGCGCGCGGGTCTGGAGTTGCTCCGAAGCAATCATATGATTGGCATCTTCGAATACGCTACTCCCGACGGGTTCGGCGAGAGCACCGAGGAAAATCGGCTGAGACGCTGATAAGATATCGAACTGATAACTTCCGCGGAGTTGACATTGAACGTGCACCCGAAGATTTCGTTTTCGAATCCCTTTCTTTATCGCACTAGAATTAGCCTACTATTGCAAAGAATCTTTCGACTTGCTAAAAGCCGCGTTTCGACTCGCAATTTCGGCAACTTTTATTTTATTCTTCGATTAAAATTTCGATTAAAATAAAATATAGTCTTGATGAAAAATACGGTTTAAAGATAAATTCGATCACGGATTTATAAACCGGCAAGACGTTTGCACTGCCTTATTTGATCATCCGCTTTTACGGAGTATAATTTTTGCGTTGATTTTTCGGGGCAGCATTATACACAGGAGGCGTCGTACTGTGCGCTTGTATTTTGGATTTGCTGCCGCGTGCGCAGCTAATGGCAAAAGGGGAGATGGCAGCGAAATTGCCTTCGTTTGCTTCTTTGCGCGCCTGTTTACCTTGTTTCGTGCCTTCTTGCTAATTACTCTCATGAACGTTATTTAAGATAGGGGATATGAATTATTGAAGTTCTCTCTCGTTTTTTCTTTAACAATGCGAATTTATTAAAACGCGCAAAACACCTTACGTGTTTGATTATAAGAATATTTTGCTTCTGCGAGATTATAATTAGGCCTTATCTTGGAAAGCAAATATTATTCGTTTTTTACATAAAAAAATGTTAATTCATTAATTTCTCATACAATTAGAGTTTTAAATAGAAAACGATAAAAAGAACGTCGTTATTCAACTTATTTTAATCGATTCATTTTTTCATTCATGCACTTCAGCCTTTTTTATTCGGTTTTTGCATCGAATAAGATTATTGCCAACGCCATAAACAATTTTAACTTTTTAAATACTTTCAAAACAATAAATTGTTCCGAAACGTATTATATATTTTCGCTGAAAATAAATAAATGCATTCACACGATGAAACTTTGTAAAGTTAGAGATACAAATGTGGAAGTTATCGTTTAAGACTGTGTTTAACACCGTACCGTGAGTTAAAGTTGTTCATCTGATTAATGAAACTGGCAAGCAAATAAGCAAATAAACTTGCTACAGATGTTAGGAAACCAACATGTAAGTGTCGTACACTCATACTATTATGCATAAAACAATAAAGACTTATACAAATTTCGGGTTCAATTTAACTTCTTTGCATATTTAGCTATACAAATTATTATAATGTTTAAAATGTAGTAATTAAAATTTTTTGATACTTTGACCTTATAAGTCATGCTCGTACAACTTTATTTAAGTTAGAAATTAAATTTTAATTTAATTTTAAAATCACTTATCACATTTTATTGGTTTTTAAAGTAAAATTGATGCAAAGTTTTAAATTTACAAATTTTTTTAATCTCATCAATAATTTATACGCTCTTCTGACGATTATAACTTTGTAATAAAATTCGAAATTGGCTACATTTAAGAAATTTTACGTTGATTTTAAATTACCGAATGATCACATGAAACCCAACAATATTGGCCAAACATTTTATTGTTTTGCGAAATTTATTATACGAGCATGATTTTTTTGCACCTTTTATCATCGACTATTCAGCATTTATTTGTGAGTTTAATTCATTTCAAATGCGAATGCCTTCATCAACGAATGCCTTTACATATTACCAATAAAATCATAAAACAATAATGCGCGCTTTAATCGATTTGCAGCATAATCGGCAATTATTGGCTTTTTTAGATTTTTGAATCATATTTTGGCATCGTCACGTGTATTTATAATTTTACGTTGGGGCAGATGAAAAAAGTCTAGACTTATAAAATATGTGGAGTTGAAGCAAAATTATTTACCGCATCACCTGGAATGCTGGCTATTAGATCGCAATTATTTTATTCTAGGAATCTTTGTGTAATATAGTACTTTCGTATCGATCGTCATAGTCGCCTCTTATAATCAAGTTATTTCATATCCATCGGAATTCTTGCCTATTGTAATTCTATTATTTCGTACGGATGGCAGCCATGTTTATCGTTTAAGGAGTTCGTGTATAAGCACGACCCATTTGGGCGCATTCACGCAGCTCATTCTGGCGCGCACAAAGCGGCCGCGATCTGTTTACTCGGACTGGCATCCCTGGGAAGGGTGTAGCGACGCCGCGGTCACGAGTATCCCCGGGTGCTCCAGTCCGGGGAGACGCCGAGGCGCAAAGCGATGGCGAGCGTCAACGGACCCTGCTGATTCGCGTCCGCTCGTAAAACGCAATTTATTGCGATCATACGCCCCGGAATACAATGCTCTGATTAATGCTGCAATGTACGCGTATAAATGAGCACGGGCTTTTGGTCGAGCGAACGCCCGATCATTTTCACACTGCGTTTTCGCGATTCACGATGACATGGCGCTTGCACTCCGAAAGATAAAGATATTTCTCGAATCGAGCCGGCAAAGCTACTCGTCTAATTTATCGCTTTTATTTCATATTTTGCCAGAGTTCATTATTACCGTTAACCGCGAGCATATAAAATGTCGAAATTATAGATTTCACTACTGCTGACGAGGACAAAGTTACTCACTTGTTTGGAAAAAAGAGCAAATAGCACGACAAAATTAATAAAACTTGGTTTATTTACAGTTTACAAGCATATTATTTATCATTTTAACAAGTTTTGCCTTGAAAAGGACTTGTCAAAAAAATCAAACTTTTTTAAACTAAGGAAATTGCGCTCTACAACAAGGAAAAATCCCTTTAAAGTTCAAGTTTTTTTTGTGCAAGCACTATTAAATTTGATAGCTAGTTCTTGCATGATAATAGAATTTTTTATCCAGGCTTAGGAAGATAAAATCACGAGGATTATTAGAATGCCTATTAAACGGAGAATTTGTTTAAATGCAAAAAAATAACAAAAAACGGAAATACTCATACATTGGACAAAAACTTGTACGCACTATTGAAGGGCTTGTGGCGTGCTACTAAACTTCGTTTATATCAAGTAAAAGTGTTCCGTTGTTCTTATCATTCTAAATGATGCGATTTCCTTTAAAATGACATCGCGTCCATTATTTGAAACTAAATTAATTTTGCTTTTTATCTAACAATTGCTGATGATAGTTCTTTTAAAAAACATATATTTTCTGTGCAAGATTCTTTGCTTTGCTTTAAACAAAACATTGAAATTATGTATGTAATTACATTTTATCAAACATTTAAAAATAACTTTTAATTTCATCAATAAATTTTTTATCAAAAAGTTGATTATATAATAATAATAAAAATGTCTAGCTTTTATTTATTTTTTAAATGATAATTATAAATGTTGTATTTGTAAATATCTCATGAAAAATCTATAAACTGTAAATTAAGCAGTTATTGTATCATTAATTCAAAAACAAATGAAAAATAATCATACAATAGAATGCAATTTTTACACTGATTGTTGGAAAAATATCATTTGTCGCTGGATACAATTCAGTGCAATAATTATCATATAATTTATAATATAAAATGGAAATCTAATCGAATTATGTTTTTTATCGTAAAAATTGAAGAGCTTGGTATTTTATGTATGTGTTGATTTGAAACACCGTAAAGAAAGTATTGATATGAATATACTAATGCTGAAAGAGAAAAAGCAATATTTTTCAAATACTACTATAACGATGTGTCATTTCGTAACGTTTATGGCTTTCGCATTCGAATAAATTATCCAGTGACGTCGGTGATAAGGGACTACGAAGCAGTTTTTACGAAGGTGATTTGAAATTTTTACAGCTTTAATTTTACATCATTCAAATTCTTTAACAGAGAACGTCGAACTCCTTTTTATTGTTATTGTTGTGGTCATATTTTTTTTATTTAGTTTTTTATCGACTTGTCATGTCGCAATATTTAATTCGATTGATTCGTGCGATAATAAAAGAGAAAATATTCGTGCGTATACACGTGCCAATTGTAGTATTGACTTTGTAATCTTATCTTTTCGACTTGTTTAATATTTTTTTTAATATAATGTTTGATTATATATTTTCATAAGAAATTATTACAAATTTAATCATCGAATTATTAATATTGGAAATATATAGTTAAAATAAATTTAAATTTCTACATTAAACAGAAGTTATTCAATCAAGTTGTGATTAGTGCATCAATATTACATTCGAATTTACAAAGAATTTTATTGGAAATGGTTAATGTTGTATAGAATGGTTATACTTGAAATCGCGTTTAAGATAAAAATAATTTGAACCCTCCCTTTAATATTATTTGTTTTTAGAATTTTGTATATTAGAAAATGCAAAGTTCACGAAAAAAACGAATATGTACATATGTATATTTAGTCAATGTAATAAATTAATCCAAGCACTTTAATTGATATAATAAAAATAATCTTTTTTACATAATTTTGTTTAATATGTAGATAACTATATTTCTTTAATATTTGTTAATTATGTGTTAATATATATACATATAATTATATATCATCAACTGTAACTGGATTTGTCCAATTCAATAACAATTAATATATTGTTAAAATCTTAAATATGTTTTACATTTTATTTTAATCAGCTGCCTGATTAAACATTGTTATAATAAAGGAATAATATTTTTGAGGAAACATAAAATTATTACTAAGTTCTAAATAAAAATTAAAATTTGTTTTTGTCATTTAAGTGTAACTTTCCTGTATTAACATTATAATATATATATAATGATATTTTCAATAAATTAATCGCTAAAAAATTTATAAATATTATTTATAAACTGTAAAAAATTTATTTGTATAATTAAGTTTGATTACAACGATAAAGTATATAATATAATTAAATATAAATATAGTTTAATTTATTATTTCAAAATCCATATACGAAAGAAACATTTCATAACAAAAATCTTTGATGCATGCATCTTAAATTTCTTTCCAAGATTTCTTTAAATGCCTAAATAAAATAATTTGTATAGCAATATACAATGTTTAAAATATTTAATATTAAAAATTTGTAATATTATTTGTAGTAAATATTTTTCAAAAAATATAGTAAATTATAAAAATTATATTCGTTTAAATTTTTTAGAACTTAGAACGAAGAATTCAAAATAAATCTTATAAAGTTCTCCATTTATTGTTGATTTAATAAAAAAATTTAAGTGTCATTTAGTTTTTTAAAAAGATTCAGAATAAGATACAAAAGCTGGAGATATGAATTCTCATCATGCTCTTGAGAAGCAGCGTAACTTTGCAAAACTCATTTCATATGTATCTAAAGTTTAGAATTTCCTAGTTTAGAATAAGAATGTTTTATTAATATATTTGCATGAATTAGAAATTTTATACTTCAACTATGTGAATAATTTAGATAAATACGTCAATCTAAAGAAGTAAGAATTAAATAATGAATTTAACAATTGGTTTAGTGTAACAATTAGTGTAGCATAAAATTTTGATTATTCGTAATTATAACTATAAGTAAATAGAATACATAAAATATCGAATTATATAAAATATAATTAGAAATATTAAGTGATACGGCGATAAAATACTAGATAAAATTTCTTTATATTAATTATATATAGTTCCAAATAGTCGAAAACTTAGAACTTAAATCTATAAAATTTTGAAATAATACAAATGAAGTAAGGATTGAATAAACAGTTTTTCGTTCGTAGCTTTAAAAGAAACACAATCTACCGCAATACAACGATTATTTAAATTTATGCCCAAGTTCATACCAACTTGTATCTTGTGTATTCTTATGTAAGAAAAAGATAATAAAGTTCATAAATTTAAAATAAGAAACAGAAATGCACTAAGACGCTTGGAGACTTAAAAGAAAACTAACAAAACCGGAAGTAGAACAAGAAAGCAAAAAGGATCCTGAATGGTGCTGAAACCGTTTCCAACTCTCCACGGGGGTTGTCATCCTGTGCGTCAGGAACAGAGAGAGAGAGAGAGAGAGAGAGAGAGAGAGAGAGAGAGAGAGAGAGAGGAGAGAAAGAGAGAGAGAGGAGAGACAGAGAGAGAAGAGGAGAGAAGAGAGAAGAGAGCGAGGAGAGAGAGAGAAAGAGAGAGAGAGAAAGAGAGAGGAGAGAAAGAGAGAGAGAGAGAGAGAACGGAGATAGTATACAGAACAGAACGAAAAGAGAGAAGAACGCGAGAACGATAGAAAGAAAGAGAGCCATTCACAATCTCGATCGCATCTAATCTGCATTCTGTCAATGAAGCCCCGCGAGCCGCGGAGGCTAGCAAGTGCAGCAGACGCAAGCAAGTAAGCAGCATCCGCCCCGCACCACCAGCGAGAGAAATGGGCGTTCACTGCTGCTGCTGCTGGCTTTGAGCAATACTCTTAACCCGGCGCGGGGCTGAGTCGAGAACAGTGCGCGTACGCGATGACTTTTTTGCACGTTGTAGCGCACGCGAGAGAGAAAGAGAAAAAGAGAAAGAGGGAGAGGCACAACGGACCTAACCTCGAAATATGCGCCGGACCGCCGCGCGGTCGTGTCTATACACAGAGGCGTACACATGTGTGTATGCGTGCCTATGTAACAAACACGTCCTCCGTCTTTCTCTTGCCTCATCGCTTCTTTTTTTTCTTCTCCGGAGGGACCCGATGTTTATCCTCCTTCTCTCTTCCTTCTCTCCTCCCTTAACACCAACCGAAAATTCTCCTCATTTTGCAGCGCCCGTGCACGCGTAATATTAAGCTTGTATGCGTGCTTATAAGCAAGGCAAAAATGCGAAAGCAGAATAAAAAAGGATGTATCGATTCCGCTGCAGTCGAGGAATCCAGATAGTTTTGTTTTTCTTTTAGTCGCTTTGGCATCTCGCGCGGTTTATTACACGCATACGTAAGTATGCGTGCATGCGTGCGTATGCCGTCGCACGTATTTACACCGAAAATCTATATATATATATATATGTGTGTGTGCATACATATGTATCCATCCGTGCATGCACACATATACACAAGTTTACGCATGCATGCAGGCCCTATTCCACTCGTATGCAGTTAATGGGGATGCATTACTCGCGCGCATACGCGCATACGCAAAAGATAAATGTAGATACATACGTCAGGAATTGCGCGAAGCACCGCTTGAATTCGAATGCCTTGCAGGCGAAGTTTGGAGGTTATGCGCCAGCAGGTAGTATAGTGCGTGATAAAGCGGGACGGCCTAGGAAGGCGGTGAAAACAAAAACAAGCAGGCACATATTATACGAGCGCGGCGATCTCACATCCTCACCTCTATCGGCTCGTCTTCAATTTTCCTTTCACACGGCCTCTTGCAGCAGCACACGCGATTCTGCCGCGCACACCCGGCACACCGACCGGACCTCGCGATTATCCTCTTTTTCGGGCGGAACAGGATAAGGAGCGAGCACACCGCACGTGTGGAACGCACGATCGTACTCGGGGAAGCACTGTTGGAGAAAAGCCGAGTCCGCGCGCGCGCGTCTCCCGTGACCCGTCGCCGATCGTCGTCTACGTCCCTTCTCCTCTTCGCCGACGACTCACACACGGTCGCAGCGCGTGCGTGCGTACAGAAAAACACGCATTCTATCTCTCTTTCTTTTCTTTCTCTCTTGCTCTCGCTCTTCCGCTGTTAAGCGAAAGCCGGAGAGGGGTCGTTGAGGGTGGGGGCAGGGGAACGAGCCTCGCCGAAGTATTTCTTATTCTTTTATTGAATTGCTCAATGTGCGAACGGGGACCGACGGCGATGACGGCTCCTTTACTTGGCAGAAACTCGCACGGGAATTCGTCGGCGCTCGATATCCTTGCGAGACTCGAGTATCACAACAGCACCTTGCCTCGAGCCGAGTATGCTGTTTGCTCCGGCGACGGACTACAACGTCTCGTCTATCTCTCTCGATTGTTCAATCTCTATCTCTTACTCTCTCTTGTGTCTCTTTTGTGACGTCACCGATTCAATACTTTTCATTGCGAGTGCCGCTAAGAGACGTACGCTTGTAAGGGATAGAAGAGGAAAGAATAGAGAACCAAAAAAGAGAGAAAACGGGGGCTAATTTCGTAAGATAACCACCAGAGCGCGCTTTTTTAAGCACCTTTTTTCTCGCGCCCTGAAGACAACTTGTTTTTTTAATGTACACTATGATAGTGCGACCATCAGTCACTTGACTTTTAAAATCCATTCAATTAAGCTCATAAATAGTTCATTTTCATTTTTATTTGAAATTTTGTGACCTAATCATACAACGATTATTTTACTTTTTAAAATATAGAGGATAAACTTTTCTAAATTTACAACATGTTCTTTTCGTATCTATTTATATTAATACAAATCATCTAAACAAATTAAAAGTTTTGTTATAAATATTTAATTTTTAAATGTTAAATTTAATGTTTTCAACATAATCCGTATTTCTGCGATAATAGAGATATAAATTTACTTGTTAAATGTAGCAAATATTCTTTTTTAATATTAGGAAAAACTTAATTTTTTAATTTTTTCAATTCAAATGGTATATTATTATTTTTTTAATTATTTAATTAAAAAATCAAAAAAAATTTTGGCATTTGTTTATACTCCTAGTGTAGTGTCGATAAATTTTGTCAGCAATTATAGCTTTATTCAATTTTTTTTAATATTTATTGATAATTATTTTTTAATGAAGTTAAACATGTTTAGCTGATTGTTTGTAATAAGCATATTTATGAATTATGTTGAGTTAAAATCTATTTATTTAGCATTTTATGTTTAATTTTTTTATATTTTAATGAAACTACGATCGATAAAAAGTTATGCGCGCATCTACAATCGTTCAGGAATTACAAGTATAAGGTAAAAGAAAAAAGAAAGATCAAATGGCAATAGATGGTGCCACGTTTCTGTGATGGGGTTGCAGTAGAGAGCGCGTAAGTTTAAATATATATAAGAAAAATAATTATGAAAAGATTAGAAAAAAATTTTTGATTTTTATATAACAACTTTTTGCCAAGAATAAAAATTTTTTTAAATACATTTTAGATTTAAGAAATTAAAAAATTTTTTTTTTAATTTATAAAATGATAAACAAAATTTATAATGTTCAATAATACAGTTATTATTATATTCAAAAAGTTTATAATTTATACCTTAATTTAGCAAAATATAAAACTTGCATAAAATATAAATATTTTTCATGTTTCAAACATTAATTATATAAAAATTTTTTTTAAATGTTTTCTTATTATAAAGTAATTAATATTTATTTTTTGCATACAGGATTTTTTAATGGTTTTATCATTTGTATAGCTTTTATTTTTATGGCGTAATTATATATTTTAAAAAATTTTTCCCACTATAAAATAAAAAAAATTTATCATTTATAGTTTTTTTAATTCATTTCAATCGAAAATATATAAAATTATTAAAGTAATTATTAGTAGATTCAATACAGTTAATAATTTTTAACGTTTGAATTAAACTGACTTCTATAAAATAAATATTGATAAACAGAAATTCATGCAGGTACATGTATAAACTTTTAACTATATAGTTTTAAAAATTTTATTTTTTAGTCTCATGTTAATAATAAATGAAATTAATTAAATTATTAAATTCATTAAATTAATAGCAGTTTAGTATTCTAAATAACAAAAGTATAAAATATTTTTAATAAACTTTGTCTAGCAATTATTTGAATTAATCAAGTATATTCCAAGTATTATAATATGAAATTTTTTTATTAACTATTTGGAATGAATATTTTTTTTTATATGTTTATACGTATACTGATTTAAAATAATAATAGTTCCCTCCTAATTAACAAACGTTAATCGTAATTTATTAACTTTATCTGTTTACTCAGTATTGTAAGTATGTTTAAATTATTATAAATATACGAAATTCAACATAAGTAATGAGTAGAATAATCATCAAATAATTTTATTTCAGATGTTTATATATTTTGCAAAATTATTTTATGGAAGTAAATTAGTAATTTTAAGTTAATTTATTTGATTCCCTATACAAGACAGTCAACGGGTAATTTTATATCACTTTTACATTTTAGGATTGAATTTCATTTTAATAAAGTATTTGCAGATCAACGATTAAAATATATTTACATTGTATATAAAGTAAGTACATAAATTTTAAAAATTTTAATTGACTATTTGATACAAGTAAAATAAAATTTCAATTTAATTATAGTTATAAAATATAATTTATTCCTAATTAAAATATTTTTCTAAATATGTAAATGATGATAAATTTAAATCTATCTCATTTCATTTGAATTTATTTTCTCCTTTATCAACTTTGAATAATTAATTATTATTGAACTAGTATTATGTTATAAGCAGTTCAAGTAAAATTCAAAATTTATTATAATTATATTTTTATTCTCTTATAGAAAATAAATTTTCCTAATTACTATAAAGAAGTTATTTCATTTTCATTAGGTTTGGTATAATTTCATTAAAATGATGTTAAATTTGAGAAAATTTCATTTTGTATAATGAATTTTCTAGATGCGTTTATATAAAACATTAAAATTAACTGGTATATACATATTGCTTCTCTACGAAGTGCACAAATGTAATTGACTTAGTATGCGTTACTCTATTTGCACAGCTCGCTTCATACAAAATTATAATAATATTCATCAATAACTTTCATAGGAGTGTGTTACCAGAATGAATAGTTTTAGTTAAAAAATAAAAATTGACTTTTTATCGAAATAACTAATTGAACAAATTTTTATCAAGACTACACACTTAGGTACGTGTAATTTCATAATATAATATTGTTATAGTTTTACCTTCAGTTTATGTTCGATTCGCAGTTTTCTGGCTCAGTGACTAATGAAAAACACATAACTATGTGTGGCACATACATACACATTGATTTGTATCTTATCTGCACACCTTATCTAGTTACTGATAGCGTGTTGCTGTATATTTCACAATACACTCTTCTTCGAATCAGTTTTTAATCTTCAATGTAAAAAAAGCCGTAGCGTCATGACATCGTCGTCTGTTGTAATTTTAGTTTTTTTCATTGTTGTGTGCATTTTTGGCTTCGTTCTGAGCTTGGACCAAACACCGATCTCGGACGCTGCGGTGACAAATAAATCCAACATCTTGCCGAAAATTTGTGACGTTTGTAACTGTACAGGTAAATTTTGATCAATGCACCACTCGTGTAAAATTGAATTTGCCGATGCAAGTTGAGCTGTTTTATCGAATTTAATTTAATTTAAACGTATTATTGGAGTGTAAAACAGACACGCGTCCTATTGAAATCAAAATATCTCTTTTAACTCCAAGTAGAAGACTGAGAAAATTTAATAATTATAAGTTTAGAAAAGTTAATTCTAATAAAGGTTTTACGAAATTTAATGACTTAGTTAGATTGACTGCTTGGAAAATAATACTTTCAAGTTGAAGATTTTTATATTGTAGTTTTGGATGTTTTGTTTCGATAACATTATTGTTACGTTTTGTACATATATTATTTTTCTATATAACAAGAGCAATTGAACGCAATACGTAGAGGCATAGTTAATTTATCAAATTCTAAAAGATTTTTATTTTAAATAAAAACTCATTGGTATTTATTAGAAATATTTTACATACATTTAAAAAATCTCTTCCGTAATTTTTAGATGCATCAAAATAATTTTATTGCGGTAATCAAAAGGAAATTAAGTTTGCTATTTATTAGTTGGACAAATTATAAGTATATCTTTTATTTTGAAATTTAACATTTTCTTACATGTATTGATAAAGATTAGAACGATAAATATTCTATTTAATACTTTATCTGACAGACTTTGTCAAAAAATCAAAATTTTGAATGTTTGAAATTCCTTTATGAGCATTTATTTATATATTATATTTAATGATTATTAAACTATTAATTTTAGTGTTTAGTTTTATTAGTTTATAATCCATACTAATAAAAATATATTTTTATCAACTTTTTAGATGATGAAATAGATTGTTCAAATAGAGAATTGAATAGCAATTTAAATGATCACGAATGGCCGGAAAAGTTTATAAAAGTGATTACTTTCGAGAACAACCACATTATTCATGTAAAACCATTTCCCAACATGACCGTAAATAAATTGATTCTTTGTAATAATTATATAGAAAAAATTGACAGTAAGGCTTTTGAAATGTTAAATAACTTGATTGAGTTGGATCTTAGTAAAAATCTGTTAACTTCTGAAAATTTTATGCCTCAAGCATTGGAGGTGAGAATAATTGATTTTTTTCATACATTCATATGACTAATTTTCATATTTACATCTAAATCATACTTTTATTTTTTAAATTGATTAATTATGAAAAAAATTGAAGTATTAAGAATATTTTTATTATGCTTTATATAGATAACATATATATTTTGTATAAACATATCTATTAATATAAAAATTATATAGTAATATACTGTGGTTTTATTCTGTTGTGGGCTTTTTATGAAAATTAAAAATAATGAATTATTTACAATATATGAATTAATATTTCTTTTCTTTAAGGTATTTTAATTTTCTTAAAAATTATATTGTCATTATTAATATGTATTAATATATCATAAATATACATGGATGTATATGCATGTGTTCACTTATATGCGTACATTAATAAATATAAAAAGACGTTAGATATAATTGTGTAAGTACTGAGGTTTTTGGGTCTGTGTTTTAGGACTTTTACAAATTTACTATCTAACTAACAAGTTACTTTCTTTCATGACATTGAGACTTGTGGGACTTGAAATCTCATAGCTTGGTTTGGTCGAAGTGTCTATGCCTATACATTCTACAGATTTGATTTATTTAAAAATTTTCACCACTTTACGATGTTAAATATGAATGAGTAAGCGGATGAACGATATCTTTCATATATTTCTCGTACTTTTGCAACGATAAAATTATCACAATGGGCTAAATACTTAAATTTTTACAACACTAGACGTTCACAATATTGTTAAAATTATATCGATATAATTATTTCCTATGGTTTATCATATTTTGTGATATATCACAGTACATAATTTATTTAAATAAAATATTAAATACGTTAGCAATAAAAAAGGTTTTTGTACAAAGATGAAAGTTATCAAATTTATAGTGATGCAATAGTTAAATATAGAGTATTTCTACAAGTTTTGTTAATTAATGGCTATCTATATATGGTAGAGAACTACAAGAAAAGTAAAAAATTAATATTATATTAGAGTTAAGCAAAGAAATAATAAAGTAAATAAAAAGTGGAAAACGTAAAGGTTATCTTTTTCCCTCCTTCTTACTGTTTCGCTTCTACTATTCCTCTCTCTCTCTCTCTCTCTCTCTCTCCTCTCTCTCTCTCTCTCCTCATTCTTGTTGGCTATATCTTAATCACCGTTTTTTGACTGAATTCTCTCAAACTATATTTATGGATAAACTGTACGCATATATGCATTAGTAGTGAAATAAAATTTAATTGATAAGAATATTAAAAAAAACTTATGTAAATGGAATACATATAAACGAAGTTAACAGGAGAAAGAGTTTGACTACTAAGACTTTCCAGGATACATAAGCTGCAGTTCCATCAACTCTACAATTTATCTAATTAGCTATAAAAAGCATATAATAAACATAAAAAAGTTTATACTAAAGATTAAATTATATAAAATTACTATAGAAAATTATCAAAAGAAATTATAAAAACACATGTATATAATTTCATTATATTTTCTACAATCATTAAATATTTGAAAATAAATAAAACCCATATTTTATTAATAGTATTGATATATTTATAAAAATAGGGACCATTTTTGCCTGATGCTTATGAACCTTTGGATAAGTTAAAGCTACTAAACCTGTCTGGAAACAAGTTTCATACGTTGAATCGTGATCTTTTTGAGCATGTAGAAAACTTAAAAACTTTGATTCTATCAAATAATCCATTTTTCGAATTCGATAATTCGTCTACTGTTGCGATCAGTGGAATTCCGTATTTAGAAGAGTTGGATATGAGTCATTGTAAATTGAAAAAATTAGAGAAAGTGACATTCCAATCATTGAGGTAATCACAAATTTATTATAAAAAAATTACTATGTATATCTTATTATTTCTTTAGTTTATTGATTAATTTTATATTCTATTTTTTCTGAAAAATTGAAAATATTAAATAGTCCTAATTATTTTTTGTCGATAAAAACTCTGATAAAAAATATGATACGTTTTCACACAGATTATATTTATAATTGCATAAAATGTATAATACTCATTTTTTTTGTAATAATGTTTATTATCTAATTATCATTTTAAATCTAATTATCATTATAAAAATCATTTTAACTAAAGACCCTTGCAAATAGTAACATACATTCTAGTGTTAAGTTGCCGATGAAACTTTTCTTATAATTTATCGTTAAATGTAATTTGTAATTGTAATATATATCTTAAAAATTGATTATTTACTTAAAGTTTTTATAATAAGCAAATAATATCCGTATTTACATTAAAACATTAATTATTGATATTTTTATCAATAATTTGTTTATATCCTAAATCAAATATTATATATCTTTAAATTTTATATTTAATTATACATATATATAAATATTTACCTAATATTTCTGTAATAGAATTTTTATCCAAAAACGTTTTGATCAAAATATTTAGATTATATATATATTTAAAAATAAATATATGTATGTTTAAAAACGAGTACTTTTAAAAAATTCAAGATTCGCTAATTTAAAATTTCTTACTGCCTATATAAAAATAAAATATTTGTAGTTTTATATGATTTTTATAGTTTTAAATTTGATTAAATAAATTTGTATTTATTCAATAGCAAAATGTATTGTTAAGACAAGTTATTAGATTATTTTTAATGATAATTTTGAAAATATCGATGCATCTTTAGTGTTATATTTTAGTGGTTTTAACGATAATACTTTAAATTAACATCATTTTACAATAATATATTATCATCATATAGCTTTCTTTAGTACAATTCAATTAAAATAAAGAAAAATCTAAAAAGTGACATAATTATAACAAATATATATATATATAATATTATCGATAAAACTTCATGTTTATGAAATTATCACATTTTTTTTTTTATAAAATCTTATTAAAATACAGAAAAGTAATAAGATAAATTAATAGTTTTGTACGAGTGTGATGTGATATTTTGCACCAATTTTCATTGATATTAGTATCACTATTAGAACATAAGAATGTTAAATATCAACTGTATTCATATAAGGAAAACTACTGTCAAAATGAGAGATAAAGTAAGATTTTTTTGAGATCCTATGCATTAAAAACAAATTTGCGAAGAATAATTAAATACAAAATACACTAAACGATGTCAATTTTTTAATAAATAAAAGACCATGTTTAACTCAGATTAAGTTAAACTGCCTAAACTATTATCATATATAGTGAAAGTGAGAATTAGTATGACTGATAATATAAAATGGCACCATCTAGTGATAAACGTGATCCACAATTACATCGGTTATTTATCAAATATGATGATTTGTTGATTATAAACTAACTCATAACTTATGTATAGTTATGCGTAAATAAGTTTTAAATTGTTTTATAAATATTTTATCACTATACACATTTATGTATTTATTATAGGATGTATTTTTAATGAACTACCAATTACGAGACATTATTCACGATAAGAAATTATGCATGTGTTAAAAATTTTTTTACATATATTACAATATATATTCAATACATATTTTATTTAATTATAAAATAATAGCATCGTTGTTAATTTCATATATTTAAATTAATTCCTTTATAGATTTTTAAAAAAATTAGATCTAAGCTGGAATGAATTTTTAAATATACCTGATGCCTTGGAAGAATCAAAATCAATACAAACTCTAATACTGGATGGAAATCCAATCGAGTTTTTAAGCCATAAAAATGTGTTTCCATCGTTGCCAAACTTAAAAAAGTTGAGTATGTGTAACATGTCCAAATTATTAATAATTAATAAAGGCGCACTTTCCAACTTGGAGGCTTTAGAAACTCTGATTGTTGAAAATTGTACGTTATTATCAGAAATTAATGGTGATGCTCTTGTTAAACAGGTTAGTATCACTTTGCATGTTTATTGTATTAGGAAATTAATTCGTAATATTTTCATAGTTTTAGATATATAAATTATTAAACAGTACATTTACCTTCAGCAATTATTAATCCGAGGAAATAGTTTTAAATATTTTTACTAAGTTACAGTTATTTTATATTTATGAATGCATCGTCAATACATTAAAGGTTCATATAATCTTTTTTCTCTACCAAATCGTAAAATTATTTTCAAACATTACGAGTTCGTTAAATTCAATTGTAAATAGCATGAAAAACATCTAATTATATTTGTATCAAATTATTTTCAATAACATAATTTTTCATTAATTATTTTTGCATACTTTACACGTATTTTCATTTTCAAGTAAAGTTTTAATTAAAACTTTTTATAAGATTTAAGATTATTTATTGAAAAATTATGAATTTGATTTAATATTCTGTATTATTAAAAAGATCAGATTTATAAATAATTAAATAAATAATATTCCATTTAGGTGAAAGAAGGTGGTGCAACCTGGCCTCCGTTAAAGACGCTCAACATATCCAATAATGCGCTACAATATTTGTCAGCTACTTTACTCGCTCGATGGGATACACTCAAAGAATTGCATATAATGAACAATAATTGGAACTGTGATTGTGACAATCAATATCTTGTAAGATGAATGAATAATTTATATACAAACAGATAATAATATCGATTTATCAGGAGTACTGAGTTGAAATTTCAATTGATGAATATTTTTACATTTTATTCATTTAATATTGAATAGATTCTTATACAATATGAAGATTAAACAGTGAAAATATTAATTATTTTTTGAACAAGGTTTTTCCAAAGATAAATTTTTAAAGGCCGTTTTGCTTTTATCAAAAAAATGCATTTACTTGAAATGATTACGATGTTAAACCTGTTTTCTTGCAAAAAGTGGCTATAATTTATTATATTCATAAAAATGTGCTTATTAAATAAATATTAAAATTTCGTTATCAATTCATACTGATGTACAAGGTAAGAATGAAAGAATCGAACCGTGAAAACATCTAAACGTGTAAAATAAATAACTTATACTCATAAATCAAACAAAAATATGATTATATATTAACGAAAATTGATGACATTGATTTTTTAAAACTTTAGAAGTGCGTAGATATTTAAAAAAAAAATTAAAATCTTTATTGTTATAAAAAATATCTAATAATAATTTAATAAATAATAATTTTTATTGTCATTTAAAATATCTCCCCTCCATATAAATGGCATAAATTAAAAATAAATTATTTCAGATTATTATTTTTAAGGTGATAATTAATTATCTACATAATGAAAACAATTGATCTTATTTAAAAAGATAATAATATTTTTACGATTGACTGAAAAAGAAAGGCCGGTATAGGATGCTGTAATACTTTGCATACTCGGTATATTATTTTTTTGGTGAGAAATTATTAAATCTGAAATGTTAATTCTAATTCTAAAAGATTGCGCTTTCTGTAAAATAATATTAAACGTGCAAAGAAACATCTGTCCTGACTTCCTCTCAACTCAACGAATATTTCTTTAAACTCATTTCTCGTGAAATATCCATCCAGAAAGTTCACCGCTCAATCGCAGCAAGTCCAACGAGTTCTTTCGCGCAAAAGTGTTCTTCGTTCGTAACTCAGGAGTGTTACGCGATTTAGCAACTGACACCTCCTGAAGGCAGCAATCGCTTTTACCTTAATGCATCGTATTTTTAGATTGGAATGTTGCTACCCAGCAACGGCAAGAGGCTTATGGGCAACGAAACAACGGCTCTGCGCTGCTCGGCACCCCCTGAACACCTGAACAAGAGCTTCGCATCCTTGGCCAACCGCAAGCTCCGCTGCTTAGACGTATATGGGGCGAGGCCCGAACGCGACGCTGCCATCCTCGTGGGTATGCTCGCGGGTGTCCTCCTGGCTGTGCCACTAGTGCTTGTCTTCTTTATAATGTGGAGGCGGGGATTCCTGTTCTGCGGACCTCAAGGACCTGCGAGTTTTTCGCGCGCGTTTTACAAGCGCACCCCGCCATACGATGACGACGACACGTAAGCACTGTGGCTTCTCCCGCTAAGTTTGTCTCTGCTTCATTCGACTGATGCGATAAAAACTTACATCGAAGTTTCTTCATGATTCATACTTCAATTTTTGTATCTAAAATGACACATATTAGAATTGACAGATGTTCTAATTTTTACCACAATGACAAATTTTAATATTCTCTTTAAAATGAATCGAATTTTTCAAAAAATATTTTTAGAAATTTAATGTTATATTTAAAGTCACTCTTCGTTTTATTTTATAACTGATATTTATACAGTAGTGGCATCTTAATATATCAATATGAGAATAATTTAATATGTAATTTAACTATTTAATTAAAACGCTTTCAGTAATTGACACTACAGTGAAATTAACTCTTCTTCGCATAGAATATAATTGAATATAACACTGAATTAAGCTCAACGAAATTAATTTTCATTACTGAGAATTTCTTTCGCTTTGAATGTTTACATAGAAATTATATTACTAATGTGACTAAAAAATTTGTATTATTTGTAAACATAATTAAGTGTAATAACTACATAAATTCAGTTAATTTTTATATGTTATAATTTATTTTTATTTCTAAAAGATAAATATTGGTTATCTTTATAACATATTTCTACTTTTCTTTCGAAAATGACAAATATTCATTACATTAATAATACCAATTTGTAGAATTTTGCTCAAATTTGTAACTGAATATTTTTTTAATATATTCTAAATAATATTATATGTAATTTGAAGTATAATACCTAATGTTAAAGAATGCTGAATATTTTTTCTAAATATTTTTCACGATTTATCAAGCATCACAATAAATATCGGCTTACTAAGGGGATGCGGTTACATTTTATTAATTAAATTTATTAATAATTAAATTTTTATGACAATTCATTAATAAAGTTTTCTAATTAATTCTTAAATTATACTATAAATAACTAAAAAATTATTTTTTTAAATATTGTTTTACTACATGAAATGATCTACTTATGAAATACATAATTTGAACTTTAATTACTATAAAATAACCCGTTCCTATAATGTGTCATTTTAGTTTTCAAAATTTTTAATCCAAAATATATCTATTATATGGTATGCAATCGTATTAATTTTAATGTTAATTTGTGTAAATATTAATCAATTATATTTTATTAAATGCTTATTTAATGTTATAATAAATAGTTATGTTTATAAATTTGTATTTTAAGTAAATTGAAACGTTTTATTAAAATAAATGAAAATATTGTTAAAAATATAATTAATTAAAACACAAATATACTTACAATTTGAGATAAAAATTCGTTCAAGAATCTTTTATATAATTGTACGTTGATACAAATAATGTCATAACGTTTTTTAATATATTCATGTAAGTCCTAGTGAATAATCACCTGTACGAACTATAATTTTATAACTAATAAATTATTAAAATTGTTTTCTTCTTTATTTAAAATGCCTTCTAAACCCTACTAAATATTAATTTTGCAGCAAAAAATTTATAAGATTAGTTAAATGTAATTTGTATGAATTTTAGAATTTTATCTTATACCAACTTTATATTACTTTATTATAAGTTTATTGCAAAGTAACCCACAACTACTTTTTATCACTACTTTTAAAAATTATTATTTTGCTTTAGTTTGCTCTTTATCGTAATATAAAAAGTATTCGTAACACTTTCTATCAATCTTTATTTAAATTTAAATTTTGCTGATTTGAACTGTAGAATTTGTTTATTTCTTGTAATCTAGTAACAATTTTAAGCTATTGTTATTTTCTATATAGACAAGGACTTACAATTTTTACATAAGTTATAAATTAAATAATCCAAGATTTTTTGCAAGAAGCCTAGAGCAGGCACTCATTTCTCTATGGGATAGTCACGTTCAGCGTTGATGCGATTGAGTGTTTCTTCAAAGCATTACAATAGTTTTGCTAATTACAATGTGTAGTAGTGATACATCTTTTATTCCCGCATGTTTGTTGTCGTAGGTTCTTCATAGTCTTACGAAAGAGTTTAAAGCATAGATTCGTAAAGAAACACAGGCACAATTGTAATGAATTAATTGTATCTGCGTTAATATTTTAGGTTTCAATTCTTCGATCTAGGCAATTTGTATTTACAGCCTCCTCAAGAGTAAAAATGACAAAAATAATATAGATTCAATTTTATGCTTTAGAAATATAAAAGTATGTACATACTTGGGGGAGGAAGAAATTTATCGAGTTTTATCGTCTATTTCATGCTCGGTATAATATTTTATTAAGTACTGATGGCCTTAGCTTTTACGAAGAAAAACATTTTTTTTAAATTTTATATAGAATTATTTTAAGGAATAAGTGCGGAATTTTTAAAAATATTCTTTTCTATACAAATAATAGCATCGATTATTAGATTCCAAATTTTTTAAGTGAAAATTCCATTTCATATCCTTTAAAATTCAAAAAGTATTAAATGCCTTTTCCTTAAACTATTTTAAGAGTATCATTAAAATATAATATAAATATTTTTAAACAAATGCAAAAATAATTTACCAATAAAAGTTTTGAGATAATAATAATAATAATAATAATAATAATAATAATAATAATAATAATAATAATAATAATGAGATAATAATAATTTGAGATAATAATAAAGAACGCGCATTTAATATAAAATTTTTAAAATTGATTTTAAATACAAATACAGTCTTAAAATTATAAGATTTTTAACTTCAGTCTACATTTTATTATCATTTTTTTTGCCTTTTTGTAGCGATAATGAGTTCAAATGTTATATACTGTTTATTTTCTCTAGAACGCTATGTTCTATATTATCAAGTTAATATTTTTTTTACTATTTTTAGCATCGTTATTCAAAAAGCAATTAAAAAATAATTACTTATTAGACCTTTAAAAACAGCGTGAATAAAATTAAAATCTCCGAGTCAAAGATTCAACAATATATTTTGAGAAACTTTGTAGGCTCGAGCTTTTGTTATTTTATACAACACGAATCGATACCATCCATCCGATCATTTCTCAAACCGATATAACGTGTATAAACTTGACTTTGAGTGTACATCACCAATTTCATACAAATTTTTAATATACGATCGATTAGGTATTCGATTTTTACAAAACTTTGTTGCAATAATAGTGTTAAATGCTAAAACAGATAAAAGCCTTGATTTTCATGGCATCATTGAAAATCTTGTATTTATTATTTCAGATGACTAATTTTATAATTTGAAAGATTTTTTGATAAACGTAATAAGAATTAGATAAATTATTTGACCTAAAAGTGGAAATAAAATATTGTGTTTCTTATAATAGCATTACCTCAGTGAGTATAAGAAACTAAAGTATCATAAACCTTTCAAAAAGACCTCTAATATTGATAAAAAACCTCATTATTTAAGATATTTTATTTGTCAGTTTTATCAAATTATTTTCCATTCGTTTCAATTTATTGTGCATGAATCTTCATTATTTTGAATGCGTATTTCACAAACAAAGCCAAATTTGGGGGCATATGATCTAAAATGGAAGGTTTTCAATTCTATAGTTAAACAATCTTGGTTTTTACGATTATTACCTTTAATACTCTCCCATATATTATTAAGACTTGAAAGAGGCTTAGCTGATACTGAAATCCATTTTTTTACGTCGAATTGGCCACGAATACCGATCCAAGCTGTTTTATCACCTGTAAGTTGTCGAATAATTGCTAGCTCAGCTTTGGATTTCGGAATAGCCAAATGAACTAAAAATATAATTTTAATCAATAGTATTTACATGAATTTATTTTACAATATGGATAAAATACAAAAAATGCTAAGCCATTGCACGATACTAGTTTTTTAATTAAATATGTTGAAAGCTTTAAAAATCACGTTTTCACGTTTATATATAAAATATTTATTTTATAATTAAAAGTAAATAAAAAGCTACCTACCTTCATAGTTCACGCATTGTTCTTTAAATATTTATTATTTAATATATTATATGTAATTTGAAGTATAATACGTAATATTAAAGAATGCTGAATATTTTTTCTAAATATTTTTCACGATTTATCAAGCATCACAATAAATATCGGCTTACTAAGGGGATGCGGTTACATTTTATTAATTAAATTTATTAATAATTAAATTTTTATGACAATTCATTAATAAAGTTTTCTTTATTACCAATTTTGTTACCTGCATTGCTTAAAGATGGGAAACCTGTCGCTATACAGGAGAACCCGACTACGATTAAAATGCAAATTAAATTAATTGTTACATCTATTCTAACGATTAGCCAGAACGAGCATTATTATTTGCGCTAATTTCTAATGTGTACTTTAGATTCCTTGTATCTTCGAGATAAATAATTTAACTTGAGATTTGAAAAACAGGAAAATGATTCTATTTTTAAGACCATCACAGTCGTTCGTATTTGTCCAGATAAAGTTAAGCTTATGCATTTATTTTTTTGAATAATCAATATTTATTTGTCAATCAACGTCATTTTTTGAATAAATCAATTTTTTATATAAATGTCGTTTATTTTTATAAAAATGCATTATATTAATAGATGTGAATACAAGTGAGAAATTTTCATTATTATTTCTTAGATTATTTTGTAATATTTTAGATTACTGTATAATATTTATTAATTTTTCTATTTCTTTTAATGAGAAAATTTGTAATTTTTTACAAATAAAATATAAAAATATTTTATTTTACATTAAAGCGGTAATCAAAAGTGTGTTTTCTCTATTTTAATATAATTTTTATTTTGTTTGTTTAAGAAAAATGAAACAATAATTCTATACATTTTTTAACTTGTTTACTAAACTTGTCTATTGGTTTTGTTTCCTAAAATATTAAACTGTTCGTAAGAAATTTAATTTGTGTGAATTGGTATCTCGACACTCGACAATTTCATTTGCAAATATTAAAGCTAATTATAAATTACATACTAACTAGTAGTTTAAGTTGTAGTGATTAATTCACGTGTTAAGTATGACTTTATTGCTTTCGGAAAATAATATCTCTGAAAGTCATGAATTATGAACTGTTGAAGATTCAGCCTTTGGGAATAAATCTGCTCCAAATTCATTATTTATAATATAAAAATTTAACTCTTTACTCATGCTTAAGTAATAATCATCTGCCTCGTATCATATATATATATATGCGCAAATACGTTAATATACGTAATCCTTTCTGCTGCAAGTAACAAGGGAGTGGGGGCTACGTAAATTGCTGTGGTGACCTTCTTTAAAGCAATTAGACCTGACATTGATTTACTTAATGATCGCACTGCGGCTCCAATTCCTCAATAGGCTTGCCTGAGTACACCTACACAGTAGTTACGGAGGGCCTTGTAGATTCTATTTGTGTAGGAATATACACTGAATCTCGTGTGAAGCTTTTATCGAGTGCGGCGCGACACGCGTTTCCGGATTCTATAATTTTTATTAATTATTTTTTATTAATTTATGCAATGCAGAGAAAAAATTATTATTTTTACAATTATTATTTACAACTAATTAATTTTTCAATTTGGATATTATCCGTTTCAATCGCTCAATGTATGCGATATAAATAAATAAAAAAATAAATAAATATAAAATATATATATTTATAATATATTTATAATTATGTATAAAAATCTCCTTATTGTGATTGATTACGATGTTGAGAGAAAATAAACGAGTGCTCTGTAACCGGATAAACTAAAAATGACAACTCTTTCTATATATATATATACGTAAAAATAAAAATTTTTACTTGGTATAACTATTGAAAAGTGTAACCATTATTAAAATAAATCTTTGTAAGAATACTGATGAATAAAATAATTTATCACTTATTATCACTTAAAATATTGCACTATAATGTATATTCAAAGAATATGATTTACGTGATATTAATTCTTTGTGTAACTCTAAATTACATCGAATTTCATTATTCTTGTGAACAAAGGCTGCAATCTTTCTTCATATTACTCAAGCCAGTCGTATATATTAAAAGTAATTGAAATATATCTAAAAGAGATTCTCAATTTTCTACATGATTACATACTTACTATTTTGGTAATTTTGGTTTACAATTATATTTTTGTTGTGTGGTTTACATATATTAAACAAAATAAAGAATTAAATGTTAAACTAAAGTGCATATTTATTCTCAAATGTTTGTAATGATAATATTAATATAAATAATATAAGATTGATTCTTATATATGAATCGCAGATTCGAAAAATTATTTTATTATCTACATGTAATAAATTATGTATCCAATGTTATGAAAAATCTTTCTTCATCGTATATTTACCTATTTTTTTAAGCAATGTAATATTAAATAAAAAATGTATTTATATAAATGTTAATTATTTAACGATCAAATATTAATTAATTACATTTTTTAAACTAAAAACTATAGTACACACTGATAACTAAATTGCGTTTAAGAATTGAAGCGAGTAATTAATATCTTCACACATAATACAGCGAGATATTTTTATTATTATATCTCATTATTTATAAATTATATTATAAATTTGGTATAAAATATTAGTTTGCAGAAAATGAGTATGTATAACGATACTTTTCCGCGGAAAGTATTTTGAAAGTGAATCTTTGAAACAAAATAGGTTTATAACTTTATATAAATAAAATAAAAGAAAAACAAATAGTTATAGTACTTTTATAATTATTCACTTTTTTAATTTTAAAATATTTTTTAATTCTAAAATATTATAAATTATATACATATTATAAATCAATGAAAAAAAAATTAAAATTACATTGTCTAATACAAACAAAATTTTTAAATTTATATTGGTTTTCTGATATAAGGCCAAGAATGAGAATTCGCCACTAAAACATAAATATTGATATTAAATATTAAATTTAAACATTTATATTGATCCAATATTGAGAAAATGTTACTTAATATACATAAACAATAAATTTTTGTTCCTGAACACTTAGAAAACATTTGTCAATATGAATACAATTTTGTTTCTATAAAAATTAGTGTAGTGATTTATAATAATTATGAATATGCATTAAATATGATTATTACCGAATCATTCTTTTCAAATAATCATTTAACCCAAAGATTACCAGCTTAGGTAAATATAGTTTGATATTAAAAAAATTAATCAAAACTTGAAATAGAAAAACAAAATATTACCAACTAAATTTAATTATGTTTAAGAAATTATTCTTGTCTATAGCTATAAAAAATATATTTTAGGATTTATAAATTTTTTTTGATACCTGGATTTTTTAAAATTAATAGATATAAATAATTCTTAAATATAACGTTGATAATATTTTATTGGAATTACTTTTGTTAAAATTACGAAGATACTTTACATTTATGAACGAGGAACAATAAAATTTTTCCGTGAAAAATCGGAACTTTGAAATTTTTATTAAAATTAAAAAATTAAAAATTAATTTATAATATGAATTTTTATGAATATAGTTTAAATATTTTCGTTTGAATACAACATTTTAACTATTTACAGTAGAGTAAAAAGTTATTCTTAAATAAGTGCTGCTTTTTAAAATTGTTTTTCAAATTTCGGAAAACAATCCAACCGAGACAGCACGACGTTCCTTAAATAATTGGTCGGCAATACGAAATGCTTTTGATTATTGTTCTGTCCATAACCCAGAATACCCAGGTGGTATTTTCCCTTGCAATGCGCTTAAATTAACTGCAGGTCGTGCAGAAAAAATATATTTATAAATTATTAAGCGAAGCTGCCTTAAGGTGTCGCAATACTCGCACTCACAAGACCTCAATACTCCTGGCACTAAAGACCAGAGCAACAGAATTTTCTCTCGTAGTGCGTGAGCTAATAAAAGGGCAACTGCTAAGAAATTCGAAGATACAATTATATCGTCGTAAAACTTCAGTTAGCATTATTAAAATGCGGCTGTAGGCTAGATAAGTTTCGCGGAAATGATCCATCGTTGAATTCCCTCGCGTACTGCAAAAATGTCGGCCCGCGCGTAATGAAAGTTTCGCCTTCCCGCAGAGCGCGCACCCCGCCCCTCCTCCCGCGCGCCCACCGTCCAAAGCAACCAACTAACCTTAATCAAGAACCGCCAGCAAAACAGTTTTCCCCAACTGGACGCATTATGCACTCCCCATTCTCTTCGTTCGCGGATCTCGAAGTAAGCGAAGGAGGCACGCGCACCCCGAGCGGCGACCTAACCTCCCTGTTGCGCGGTTACGCCAACGCCGGTAGCGTGCCCATGGCGACGCGCCGTGGCCCCGCCCTGGGCGTCCCGGAGCAGCGCCGCCCCGGCGTCGCGGCGCCGGCCAATCCGCAAGAGAGCAACGCTCCGTCGGCCGGGGGGAGCCCTTGGAAATCCGCGGTCCGCGCAGAGCGCACGTGACGGCGGGTGGTCATCCGGTTCAAGCTCCAACTAGCTACACGCGGCCCAAAACACGCCACTGCGAGATCGGACCTTAGGGCGCAGGGCCTCGCTGTACTAGAGCAGACCCCGGCTGATGGGCGTTATCCGAGGGAGGGAAATCAAGGACTCCGAGGCTCCTGTCGAATCTGCACTTGCGGCCGCACTCGAGCGACGGATGCGTCGCGCGCAAGTGCCAAGTGTCATGGCTTTTGCTCCAAGGCAAGTTCGCGGACAGTTTGTGCGATAAACTTGTGAGGATAGAGAAGTTGTGCCGGCCAATTTTTGTGATGAGGTCGCGCTAAAATGTCGGTGAGCGCGAAAAGTTTTGCCGAGTGCTGCTGGTTCTTAATAGAACGTGGCTATCGAAGGTGAATGCTCGCAGACAATGTTATTTTGGGACTCGTTGTAACCAGCGAGTGAAATTGTTTGCAGCTGTTGTCTCGGATTCTTACCTGCGATGCAAATTTCTGCACTCCAAGTCAAGATTTAAGTTTTAAGTTCGTCATACTCGAATAGTGTGCGAACTTGATGGTTTTTCCTGAAATCGCATCTCGGAAATGGTAAGGTGAGAGCTTTTACTGTATCAGGTGTAAACACTGATGTTCAACTTTGTTTAGCGGTAATATTATTTAGAGTGAAAGGAATTATTAAGTCAGCGGGAAATTCCGATCTTATATAATTCAACTTGTCTTATTGTAAACTTCGTAGATTAGATAAATTAGTAAATATACTTCAAGATATTTATTATTCTATGGAGCTTTTATAATAACTTTTCTATAAGCACCTTCAGAAAGAAAATGCTTTATATAAAAGAAAAACGGGCACAACCTTTATGTTAGAAAAAGTAGTGCCGGTGCATGTGCATTTATTTAATATAACTTGTATATGATTTCTATAAAAAATTTATTGTGTTTACTTTGTTCAACAATGAGATGCAATATATAAATAATTTTTACGCTTAATTGCTTAACGAATTCTCAAGGAAAGTATGTTTGAATAGGAAAAGTTTTTAGTTCTGTGAAACTCGTACACAAATATTTGTTTTATATGTTATTTTTAGGTTCTTAAATTTATTTTAATATTGTAGATCTTTAGCATACATAATTATTATTTATATCCGTAATAATATATATCCGTAATATATATGTAAACTATAATTCTCAATTATACTATCCAAAAAATTCTCATGTAATATTCTCATTCATTCAATAAACATTCCCTTGAGGGGATAATAATTATTCTAAATACCTCACATTTATAACCTAAAGAAAATACAGTCTTGTGATATTTAGTTGTGAACAATTTATGCAATATCTTTCTTTTAATAATATATAATTAAATTATTTTGATTGTGAGAAATAATCAGGATACTATTTGAAAATCTAAAAATTAATATTGAGAAGTTTGAAAATATTTTATTTTTTGTATATATATCTGTAACTCTAATTTAATTTTGCAAAGCATTTGAGATTTTCCTAAGACGATTTTTTCTTCAATTTTGGATATCATCCATAATGAGTTTCATAAAGAAAATACGTTGAAAAATGTGTCAGTTAATTGTTTCTAATTTAATTGATACAAATATCAACGACATGGAAATAAATGAATTTTCTCTAATTTTGTTATCAAAATTTAATCAATAATTGTACTTTCATCTTGATTTTTTATAAAAATCTAAGAAACTGAAAGATAAAATTTTGAATTTGTAAAACACGAATTGCATATTGTTCGTGCCAATTGACACTTCTACGGAAACTTCTGATTATGTAGCTAGTGCGAATAAATGTAGTAAAATATTAAATAATAGCCTACTTTTAACTTGTTTAAAAATATTTTCACCGGATATTTGCAACATTCTCATGAGATTATGATAATGATTCTTACTTACAAGGTAATTTCGATTATTAAATGATTTGAAAAATTTAACGAACAGTATTCGATTCGTTAAGGTATTTTCTAAAGTTTTGGAAGCAGCAAATAATTTATTATTAAAATAAAATATTATGCTGCAGATGTAGTGAGAGATGCAGTAACTAGTTTCGAAGCCCATCATCGAAGTTCTATAAAATCGCATTCGGGTAATTTATTTATAAAAATTTCGTTAAAAATTTGGTAACGATCTCAATTTTCACGTTCGGCCGATGGTCATAGCTTCTCCCGTGCCTTCAAGTGGATGACATGCAGTCGACGTGTCAACAGCAGCAGGCCCAGCAGCAGCAGCAGAACGCGAGCTCGGCCAGCCGTACTTCCTTCCTTATCGAGGACATCCTAAGTAGGGGCAGCGCTGCCGCCACGGCCATCCATTCCCAGCACAACAGCCACTCGCTGCACCACCACCATTCCTCTCATCACCATGGGCTCGTCAGTTCCCAGAGTCATCAACAGCAGCAGCAGCAGCAGCAGCAGCAGCAGCAGCAGCAGCAGCAGCAGCAACAGCAGCAGCAGCAGCAACAGCAACAACAGCAACAACAAAAACAACAACAGCACCATCAGCTTCACCAGCAAACTAATCAACAGCAACAGCAGCAGCATTCGGTACGTACTTTACTGCATTGTCCCGATCATCGTTTGCTAGTTGTCACGCTTCCCTATTAAAAGCATCGCTTTATTGATGAATTTTGGAGATGAAAATTTATTTATATTCTTGTAACAGAGGACGAATGTCACTTTTTTACTATCGATTTTATTTTATGATGTACTGGAAAGAAGTTGCTAATGCAAGGAATAGATAAACTCTTGCAAATTATAAATTGCATATATTATCAGCACTTCCTTTTTTAAAAACTTTTTTTAGAAATTTTTAGAAACCATTTGAATACATGAATTCCACTTAAGCCTTCAATCTTGATATTAATAATTAGCTATACATTTTTTATATTATAAATCAATAGTTTTATGGTGTTAAAAAATGTGAATGAAGGTTGAAGAAGGAGTGTTGATATGATATTTTCGTATCGTAGAATCAATGTATAAATTCTGTAAAATATATTTATTTCTTTTTTATTACCAATCGTATTTTTATAACTGAACATGCATAAGTTTCAAAATTGTTAGTCATTAAGAACAACGTTGTATATAAATGGAAAATATTACAGGGAGATTATGTTTGTTGCCTTATATATAATCTTAGCAGTTTATTTGCATTTACACTAGCTACCTATTAGAAATTTCAGTTTAAAAAGTAAGAAAAGGTAAGAAAAAATAATAATATTAAAATAAATTTGGCAGCAGTACGACAAAAAATTTTTTCAAATCCTATTGAATGATATTATATTTTATTTACCAGCATTTAGATTAAAGCCTAATATTTGTCTAAATTATTTTCACTATAAAAATTAATTTTTAAACGTTTTAGTCTAATAATAACATATTACCCATAAACATATCGATAAAAACAGCCATAATCAGAATTACACGTAACGATATAAAAATTTATATTAATTTTAATAAAAAAAGTTAACATATTAGTTTACCATAAATTACATTTTTCTTTTTTAATTGCATTTCTTGCAGTAATTCAGAAATTATTTTGACATTATTAATTAAGCAGAATAGTGAATACGTTTTATGATTTAAAAGTAATTTCATACTTTATTAAATAAGAAATAAATAAAAATTTCCGATTTATTTTTTCAATATACGATTTTGAAATCAAATAAACCGAATATTACATTTTACATCAAGAATATCAGGCAATTCCAATGGCATTGTTTTGAATATTTCAAATATATCTTTACGTATTTCACTTTGAACTGGTTTAATAAACTATTAATAAAATAAAGTCTAAAATGTTTTTTAATTAAAGTCACCACATAGAGCGTGTCATAAATATATTATATAAATTAAGTGAATTATAAAATATAGCAATAAAAGTTTTTAAAGAAAATGTTTAATTTATAAATTGTAGTTTAATTTCTTATGCAATAATTCGGAGACTGTTATATAGCTACTCTATAAGAATTCTTTTTATACATTTTTAACGAAATGATGTAAAATATTTAATCTAGTAGGTATTTTGAAAATTTGGACTATTCTTTAAATAAATATAATAATAATATAATATATTTAATTATACATTTATACCCTGTACATCAGTTGGAATGTATTAATTGAATACGAATATAATTGTAGCTTAAAAATCGGTTCTTATTCTTCTAAATTTATTAATAATCTTCCTCAGATTTCACCAATTCATTAATTTAATTTTAATCCTTAACAAAACACTGGAGATACGACGCGTTTAGTATTTATACTACATACTTGAGACGAATCAACAATTCTTCAATTCTGTAAAAGACAACTGATTATGCGTATCGAATTAATATGTTGAATAGCAGTACCAGCAGTTTGCCATTAGCAATATACTCCCGGGTTACCCGACGGCGCCGCCCGGTGCCGCAGCCTTTTTCCTTGGGCCGCTTTTTGGAGGGACCGGGATGGGTGTTGGGGTCGTTCCCGGCGTCGGGGAACTGGCCGCTCTCAAGCATTGCCGACGACGAAAGGCCAGGACCGTGAGTCTTATAATTACTCTGTTTGCGTCTCCATACGTATCTTATGTTTTTCTTTAATTATCATAACTTGCCCTAGAACTTAACAATTAACGAGTTGCACATGAGACTTTAACATAGATTCTTGTCGTATATTAATTTTATACGGTCCTCAATTTATTCGAGGTATGTTCTATCACTAAACTAAATTAAAATAGTAGTTTTTAATATATTTACGTATGATTTTTGAAACCTGAACTCTAACTATTAGATTATAATTATAACTTGATTGAAATACGATGAAGATATAGAAGATATTTCACTGTATACGATTGAAGTAAATAAATAACCAATAAGTTCATATGCTGCTTTTATATTAAAAAAAAAAAATCAATTCAATTGTAAAATTTTGAACGAGTGGAATTGAATTAAAAAAAAAAACAGAATATATAAAATAAAGTGTCGATAAATCACGTAATTATAGAAGCAATAAAATATAGAGATAATTTATTTCTGAATAAAAATTAAAAATAATCACTTTTTTAAAGAAAATTAATTGTAATCGAGTTAAAATTAGCAATTATTAGCCAATGACGAAAATTTTACAGTAGCGCAAAGCATTTAAAATTTAATCTGTAAAACTGCTAATTGTATTATATTAAAGGTAAAATAGTATTAGTAAAGCTTTTATGATTTGTTAACTTGTCCTTTAACGAGGACAATATTTATTTCACAATAGTCCGATTATTGATTAAATATTTAATTGTCAATTTTTATGGTTAGTTTTTTTTCAAATACAAACTTACGTACCAATTAATGGCATCGCGCAAACAAAAAAATGCCTTTTTTGGTGAACTTTTAAACAAGCAATACGTCAAAGACTATACTTGACTTTCGAAGCAATAAATTCATTACGAATATGCGAGTGTGAGAAACTCTTAAACGACAGCCTTTATCATTTCTCTAGTCTCCAATAGCAGCTGGAGAACGAAAACGAAATTTGAAAGAAAAATCACTGATGTTGCAACGATCGCTTGGTAGGTCTTCAGCGATCAGCAGTTGGCGGGACTGGAGGCGAGATTCGAGGCGCAACGGTACCTCAGCACCCCCGAGAGGGTGGAGCTCGCGGCGGCGCTGCATCTCTCGGAGACGCAGGTGAAGACGTGGTTTCAGAACCGTCGGATGAAGCACAAGAAGCAGCTGAGGAAGCTGGGCACCGACGGCTCGTCCAACCAGTCGTCCAGCCAACAGCAGCTCCCGGGACAGACGGCCTCGAGTACTTCCCTTGCTGGTAAACGCATTCATGTCCCTGATCTTTGTTCTGGTTATAGCATAGGTTCAGTGATTAGTGTCGCTTGCCATCTCACTTCGGCTCTTGCTTTTATTAAAATGAATTTTACAAAAATACTTCCTATATGCATGAGTTTTGATCGGCGTTTTTTGTTTAGTTGAACGAATGAATTTTAATTTCAATGAATTTTAATTTTGAGCAAGGATTTTATTTTTTCAAGTTTGAATTCACTATTTACAATTAATTTTGTATCTGATAATTTGTACCGTTAAAGATATATATATATATATATAATATGTACACAAGTAATTTTGAATACTAAGGCCATTTTCATACTATCAACGCTTAATAAAATATGAATGAAGGAATTTATATCAGATTTAACATTTAAGAATTTTTAGTGTCGTATACCCTCAATTTTAATATAATGAAATATATTTTTGATGCTGATTCAAACATAAGTTGATAAAGATGTTGATCTAATAAGTTACACATTTTAATATCGCTGTTGAATAAAAATAATGCATTATATAAATATACTTGTTATTAATTTAATTGTTAAAATTTATTAATTGAAAATATTTACTTTCAAGCAGATATTTTACTCTTTGAATAAATCTTACAGTTTTACTAACTTCTGTACATTTAACTAATTATTCAGATGTTTATTATATAATTATTTTGATTAAATTGACTTAGAAAAATACTGTTTATTCATATAAATTATGTTAATTCGGATTGAAATTATATATTATAACTATAATAGTTTATTATGAAGTTTATTGCTAACGTTAATTTTTATCAATAATATATTTGGTGTATTAAAGAGGATAAGAATGTGTTGTAAAATATATTAATTAGCATAATTTTAAACATGTTATAAGTACGAACAGATATTTATAATTTTATTAAAAATCTTATATAATATCGAACTCAATATGAAATATTTCTTAAAATACATTATTTTATTTTATATATTTAATATAATTAATGAAAATCCACATTAAATTTATATAAAATTTGACTTCTAATATATTTATGTAAAAAACCTATATACAGTTTTTGTCATGAATGATTTAATTTTCTTTTTGACCATATAAAAAAATTTTAGTTTTGTAATTGTAAAATGTATTAGATTTTTTTATTTATCGTTAACTTTTTATTTCTATAAATATTTTATAATCTTATCATAAACTGTAGATTTTTAGTTATTAATTTTAATTAATATAATTTAGTCTTAAAATGAAAAAAAATTAAAGTGAAACGAGGTAAATATATATCTTATACTAAAGTAAGCTGGAGAGAAACACTTAAAAATAAAACATTGATATAAAATGTACTTATGCTTGTTTAATAATTCTCTATATATCAAGTTTTTTAGCACAATTTATATTTATATATATATATATATATATATTACTAAAGTCAATTTATATTAAAATATTGGAGATAATAAAATACGGAAATTTGTGCAAAACAAGTTGAAAATTTGCGTTACACGATATTAAATACGTATTTTAAAAGTATCTTACTCACCTCCATGTGAACATACAAACAATATTCAAAAAATATTCAAAGTTAAACCATTATATTTTATAAAATTGATATTTAAAAACTAGACTCATTGCACTTTAATTTTATAATTGGGATGAAATTATTCCCACATGCGTACTGTAGCTAAATATCGTTTTGTTGTGTTTATTATGTTCTAATAAAGTTTGTTTAATTGTGCTCTTATTTAATTATATTATTATTTTTCTATTTTGTTAAATAAAAATACTATTCGTTCCTTGTGTATGAATTTTATTTTTCCTAATATACTTTTGATATTTTATTTTTCAATAAATATTTTCCACGATAAACGTAAATTATATGAATCCGAATTTATTAACGCAGATTGATGAAAAAAAGTAATATAATTTACAAAGAGGTAGAAGAATTTTAAAGTATGGTAGGCTGAAAAGCAAATATTGACGGTATTACGTCAGCGAACCCAAAAATCGACCGTCCAAAATTTAACCGCTCGTTAAATAGTTCGGCAGCAGTTGCGGTTTATGATGATGGCCGTTGTATAGAAGTGAAATTTCGCCAACAATGAATCACTTAAAGTCTAGCCGTCCACACGCAAAAGCCCGTGATAACAGAGAAATTCAATGATATCGACTGTAATGATTTGCAACGTCGTTCGAATTTTCAATATAATGCTTTGTGAGTTTCTAATTATAGAGAAATTTCCCAGTGTGTAGCTTATAATTACGTTTGTCTCTACGCGATTAGCTTAATTCATTAGTTTTAGCGCACTTTGATGTTCCCATTACATCCAGAAATTTCGCTAAACTCAATATCCTAAATTGTTTTTAAAAGAGTTTAAAAATTGAAATTCAACATAAGAAATTGAAAATCCACCAGAAATTACCTTCGTGTCGTATTGCTCATGATTAATGGTCGTTAATTTTAATTCAATTTTTACTTATGTTTAGCTGCAGAAACAAACATCATATTCAAAATAGTAAATTCACAAAGTATCAAATAAAATTCAATACGAAGAATTTGTTATTAAAAAACGACCTAAATTTAATGCGAACTTTATTACGAATATTATTTATTGCATTTATTAAAATGAATATAAATATAATAATTATGTGAAACACGGTATTACACTAAATATTCAAATTAATAATTAATTGGGTTATTTATTATCACATATTATATAATATCATTTATACTATATTTTATTCAAATGTTTAATTGAACTAAATTTTAAATTGTTCTCATAAAGACTTGTAATTTTATAATTACTTCTTTGTTTTGAATTTATAAAATATCTTTGATACGTACAATATGCAATATTTTTATACGTAAAATTATCAAAATCCTAGTTAAACATAAATTAAAATATATACAACATTTATTTCTTACTCAGATTATTAAATTATTCATGAAACTTTTAAAAAATAAAGAAGAGTTTGTCAAAACATCATATGTCAATTCAGTTAATCCTATAACAATGGATAATTATCTATTTGCTATATAATGGTTGACTATTTTTATTATTTATGAGAATTATGTTATGGAATTTTAATTTTTGATGACTCATTATAATAATTTTATTATTTCTAAAATAAGAAAATCTTTATAATAAGAAAACAAAAAATTTTATTTACAAAATTATGTATAGTTTTATGCTCTTTTAAACAGCACATTGTTTCGTTTCATGAAACTACATATATGTGCATAAAAAATAAGCTTAATGAAATTATTATTGTTACTATTAAATATTATTAAAATGGAAATTTTGTAATTCTTATGAAAAATAAAAATTTAATTTATTCAAGGAACGTGTTTATCTGTATAATATAAATTTTGAGTGAAGAATTACATCCGCGCAGATTTTAACATTATATGTAATGAGTAACGCGTTGAAACGTCTCGCGTTAATAATTTTATTATAATAAAAACGTACAATAAAACATACTACCGAACCGCAATATTTCATATATCATCTTCAAAAATATTACTAAAATTGAACCAATTAAGGTTTTTGCATGAACTTTTATTTTTAAATCAAATTGAAACAAGACATGATCAATTAGTATCAAATATCCTTTGATTATAAATTAAATATTTAGGTGTAAATAATGATGTATTAAAATCTGTTAATTCGTTTAAACTTTGAAATAAATGTAAATAAATTTTATGTAAGATTAGGTAAATACATATAATGATTATGATAAAATACTATTATATTTTACTATTTATATATAAAGCATGAATTTTATTATTTTGATCGATCAAATAAAGTTCTAATATTTCAATAATTTAGTAATAACATCTTCAAAGAGAAAACTTCACTTGTTATCGACACTGATTTTTGAAGTCAGTCAACACTAATTATTAGATTTGAAAAGAATACAGTACAGGAATAGCATTCAAATTTATTAAATAAGCCGATTGAATTTGAATCCAAGCTTAATTTTTGCGATTCTCTAAATAATAAAATTTTCAATTCTTCACCAGTGAAGTTCTAAACCAGCTATCACAATTTGTCTTATTCCATAAGAAAATTCTGTTTGGTATTGGCATATACTGACTAATCGATATTCCACGAGTGTCAATGAGATATAAGGAAAGTAATGTGGAGCTGCAGTTGAACAGGTGTAAATTATACGGCGCCGCTCCAAGGAAACGAGGTGATTTCCGTGCACTTTACTTGGTGTGCACGCGTCAGGTAAAATGACATTACGCGTACGGCGTAGGCATAAAATATATATGTATTTAAGATTTTCCGGGATGGCTGAACTGCGGGTGAAAGAGGTAATCGAAGTTAACTACATCGCTTTGTAATATCTGGGACGTTCTGATTCTCGCCATAGAGTTGAGTTCCCATGGCTTTTTCGTGCCTTTGTTACATCCCTCGCTCCGCCCAGTCTTTTCTAGTGTCCCTCTGCAAGTGTTCATCAATTTTTTCTTTTCTCATTTTTCCTCTTTAAAATTAATCTCACTAGAAGGCTACTTTTTCCAATAGTTTGGAAATCCTTATGTGGATTCTAAAACTTTTTCCGAGGATCTTATAAATATTTGAATTTCCCCCTTTTTATGAAAATAATTTTAAAATAGTATATCGCAGAATAGGATTTGGAAAGAGAAATTTGTACAGAGAAGAATAATAAGTTTTAATAAATAGTAACATTCTCGAATAAGTCAGACACGGAGATTTGTACATTTCAACATATAAAGCTAAAAAACTTCTTTTTAAATTATATTATTTAAAATTAAAATTAAAGTATCTTACAATATAATTAAAATATATCTTTAAATGTAGATTTCAATTTTTTTCGAAGTTAAAAATTTGATAATCAGAAATTGAAAAAAAATTTCATCAAACGTTAAAAGTATTCATTTTTAAAGTTAGGACATTATAATGGTTACTGCAATCTCATAGTAGTTAATTTAAGTAAATTTTTACAAAGAATTTTTTTCACGTGCATAAAGTATTTAAATGTCAACCAATTCCATAAAAATTAAAAAATAGAGCAATATTTTATAATTAAGTATGATAAATTATTTGTTTACATTATTCAAGAAATAATAATTTATTGCCAATTATTATAAATTAATAAATAATAAATTAATAAAAATTAATAAAAATTAATAAAAATCAATATTTATTTCTTATTATTTTATGTAATTTATTTACGAGATGAATGCACATGAACCAATGATTTTTTTTAATAGTGAATATAATATTTAAATCATACGTAACTAATTTTATCCAAATTGTTACATAGTTATAAGAAATATTTTCATCATCAATTACCGTGTATAATACATAAATGAAATTTATTTATTACTTTAAACCTCCCAATTTATATATTTTATGAGATAAAATGTTGGTATTTTGCTTCCTGAAATAAAAAAACATCGTGTCAACTAAATGCTATTTTAATTACTTAATATATAACATTGTTGCTCTAAAATAATAAATCTGTTGAATTAAAAAAAATTTGTATTTTTTAAAATTTTCCTCCGCAAATAAAATATTCTATCAAAAGTTATTGAATTATATACGTACGTCAAGTTTTTCATTGAAAAAAATTTCTTGGTAAATTTTTAAAAGGATATTTTTTAAAACCGCTAAATATTGAGTTTTTGAGAGAAAATCACGAGAAACGATCGTTGATGCAACCTCAAAATGGTCACTCTTATATAAGATTCCGTAAACGAAGTTCACGTAGTTAACATTCGAGTGAAATACTCGACGGTCAAAGCCGATTTTTTATCCTTGTACATCGATTATATTCTGCCGTTCATCTTCTGCGTAGCTCTTCTCTCTCTCTCTCTCTCTCTCACTTCCTCTAATGCTCTTTCACCTCGTTTCTGGTAAATTTATCACATCGCGCGCGCTCGCACACAGTAGCGGCTGTAACGCCAGACACTTGTCGAAGTCAAGATGGCTCCGTTCCTTGGTACTAACAAAGTTAGACTTCGACGTCTTCGCTACCCCTTCGCTCCCACCCATTTCCATCGGTGGGCTTCTCCAAGAAATCGACCGCCTCGAGACTCTGGGTGCTCGCTGTGCTCGCCGAGACTCCTTACACGTACCGCCAACGACACGGATAGACGGAGGTACGTAGATGGATAGATAAAGTAGGAGTGAGCGAACGTCTTCGTCCTCGTCGTCTTAAAGCTCGATTCGGGGTCTTCGAGAAAATTAGTCAATTAGATCGTCGTTCCTAAGTGCTCGGACTCGACGTGCGCTGCGCGCGACGGCCGCGATTGTTCTACCTCCGATGACAGTCAAGCCGAGCCGAGCGAATTGAGGAAAAAGGATAAATTGCTTGGTGAAACGAAATTACCGCGTATCAGCAAGCAAGCAAACGTATCAAAAGGCTTAGCAGCAAAAGCTAATTCAAGAGCCATCGTTTATTTTTCCCCTTTCCTCCCCTTTTTCCTTACTTTCTATTATAAGAAATTCAACACTTATTGCTTTAAGCTTGATAATGACTTTTGTTTCACCACAAAAAGTAACTCTCTGACAACTTTTTTGCGCTACTAGTTGAAATAACGCGAGGAAAAATAATATAAAAAAAATTGTTAACCATTATCTGCTATTAGTATGTTTTATGAATAACTTTTTATTTTAATTCTCTATTTATGACGCGTGTTAAAAGATATTGAAATGTAAATTTTAATAAGAATTCCATAAAATTACATAACATCGTTTTTCATTTTTATGCTGTTAGCACATTCTAAGAGAGTCCGATGTAATTTTAACAATCCGTTTAAAGGTTTGGAAAGCGATTATTTAAGAAGATTAAACATAGGAATAACTTACTGCTAATTATTATTAAGATAATTATAAATTTTAATGAAATTTCACTATTAAATAAGTAATTTTGAGTATTAAAATAAACAGAGAAATATTAAAAAAAAAATTAAAATTATCATTAAGACTTAAAATTTTAATTTAAACGAATAATAAAAGTTTTTTAATTATATTCCAAAGAATCTTTTAATCGTTTCATTTAGTTTGTAATGAAATCGAGTATTAAATAATTTTGCAGTTATTTTTTCAATAGATATGATATTCATACTTTAAAATTGTTTTATTTTTATTTTATTAATTTTTCACTTTAACATCATAATATAACTGTTATTGTTCATATTAAATAATTAAAGTATATCTGTGTAAATAATTACGTTTTATCTATAAAGTACTTTTTCAGTATAAATAATAAATATTTATTACACTTCTATCAGAAAAACAATGATAATGTATTGTACAATTTGAATATAAATCGGAAAGTAAGTTATTTAATTTTTTTTATTCCACATAATGAGTAGTGCCACTAAAGTAAATAACTATCTATCTAATTAACCTAAATCTAGCTATAAATCCACAATGTAAGCATAAAAATAATTTTCTGTAATTAATATACTTAGGAAGTTTTTTTATTTTATAAGTTCATACTTTTTAAAGTATTATTTAACGTAACTATTTTTAACATAAAAATTTTTAATAATTCATATTTATAAAAAATTAATGTATTTTAAAAGTTATCAGGTAAATAGATTTCCAACAGTAAAAAAGTTTAAACGCATTACTAAAAAACGAAAATAATAAGAATTAAATAGTTTTCGAAAATATTGTAAAGAAGTTCCGCAGATATTTCATATTAAAAAAACATCAAACATATTTACTATTTTTAATTTAGAACAACTCGTATAACGTTACATAATTTTTGATTTTTTTAAAACGCTGGAATACACTGTCGTTCATTATTAGAATTTTTTAAATCAACTTCAAAGCGTGTAACTTATTTTCTTCTATTTTTAATTAAATTAGGAAATGTCATTAATAATTATTCCTTTCAAATTTTCATGTCATATGCTATTTTTAAAAAAGTTTGAAACCTGTAATTAGGTATTTTTTCTTGTCTGCAGTGGCTAACATAAATATAGTATAATTTAAAAAGAAAAAGTACGATTTCATACGAACATTTATAGAAATATTTATTTATAGTAATTTACACGAAGGACAATTCATAGATTAGCGTACGGACATAGATAACTTTTTTCAATTTTATTATACGTTTATTTAATTTTGCAAGTTAGAATTTAAGAATTCCTCATTAATCGACAGAACAAATGCAAGAAAACAATTAGAGTTGCTTTAATCTTTATTCAAAGAGTTGGCTGGTTTTTCTGAATAATTCATAACAATATTTAAAAACTTTAGCTGTTTTCAACATTTTTATTTCAAATTATTATTATATTCTTCAAATGTATAATTTATTTTTTAATAAACAAACGAGGGTAAGAAAGTGCATCAGATAATAAAGACCATTTAGTTGCTGAAGCAAAGATTTTCTCACTACTTTCGACTTGCTTTTTGTTCTCGAATGAATGAAACGACAGAGCGACCAGTGGATTTTTCGCTCGGCGGCGGGGGCGGTAGTGGCGGTCGCGAGAGTCGGGCGTCGAGCGACGCCATGATGGACTCCGACGAGGACGAGATCGATGTGCTCGGCGACGAAAGCCCGGGCTCGCCAGGACGCGGCTCTCCAGCAGTGCCGGCGGTCAAGGACCCGTCGCCACAGCAGCGCACCATCCACCATCACCACACGGTGCACCAGCAGGTCATTGGTCTCGCCCATCTGCCGCGCCATCATCACTGAGACCTCCCGCATGTCCCTCCGCCTCCTAGACAAGCGGAGGCCACTAGAAGCGCGTCTCACGCACAAGATGAAGTAAGTTTGGGTGCTTCGCCAATTACTGATATCAGAATGCCTCGCGCATCGAGTGAACGTGAATTACTCGTGTGAACTCATCCGTTTCTTGCGCTCAGTTACGACACCCGTTATCGTCAGAATTTCACTGAAATTTCATTTCGAGGCTTGGATTAGCTTTCTTTCATTCAAGCTTTTTAATTTTGAATATTTCCATTGAAATATACGACTGAGTTCGTTATAATACCCCAACTCGTAGCTCATCTAATTCTCTGATTGAAATTTTAAAAGTTCAGAGATTTGCAACGCTTGTGAAATTCAAAATGCTGTTGTTCAATAGCTAAATTTGTTTGTATAAAAACAATAATTTTTTAATTTTTTAATAAAATTTTAATCTCAACAGGAAATTCCTCAAAATTTCGAACCAAATTTTAAGAAATTTTCCATCTGTAATGTAGAACGAGAAAAGGTCGAGTATTTTAGTGAAGTGACTTTGAAAAATGCCGCCACATTTTCTGTTTGAAATGAAAAATTCCAGGTTATGATTGAGAGAAAATTATTCGTAAGCTATTACTAAGTTAGACATGCGAATTACGTAGAAAAATGTTATAAAGAGGAAAAGACAATGAAAAACTATTATTACGTAAAATGATGAAAGTTGTATTTGTAAAGGTTGTATTAGTAATTTTCTTTTTACTAATTATTTCTGTATCGATATACGCGAGATGTATGTCGATTTATGCGTTTTATGTATAGAAAAGATATCAGAAATTTATTGCACTGTAGAATGTCGTAGCAAATAAACGTCTGAATTATAATTAGCAAGTATAAGTTTTTTTAAACTCTTTAAAAAAAGTCGATTTCATTTTATCATTTTTAATTTCTAAAGAATTTATTAAGTTAATTAAATTTTTACTTTTTATGGTGTCAATTTAAATTTGAATTCAGTGATAATTGATTTATACTACTAATGTATCTTGCATATTTATATCGTCAGTATTTATTGACATACCTATCAGTGCAATAATTTTATTTCTAAGAAACGGTGTTGTCGATATGATTATAACTAGTTTTTAGTACATCGTTGTTGAAGTTGACTGAGAAATTATCTAACAGAATAGTTTAACAATCATATGACGTTATTTAGTCGCTCAATTTTTATTTAAAAATTTATTACAATATCAACTATTTATTTTAAATTCATTATAAAATTTTAAAATTAAATGTGTTAAAACATATTTATTGTATAATTTTGTATCCTTGATTTTACACATTTGTACAAGTATTATTTTGGCGTATTTATCTATTAATGCTGTGAAATATATTGTATAACGTAAATTAGAAGGTAAAATATTATCTGTAAGCATTTTCATAATTTAATAAAGTTATACATGTAAATATATTATCTTGAGTAACAATACTTACACAATTATTATTTAAAACTTTTTTTTATTTATAAATATTTTTATCATAAGTACGAATTTCTTTAAGTCTAAATATATTTAATTAAGCTTAGATATAGGATGTAAAAATTATAAATTCTCTTAACTATCGTACTACTTGATAAAAAGAAAAATGTATAAGGTGCATGAAGATATTGCGTTGATGATCAAATTTTTACAACGATAATTTATTATAAAAATATCCGAATATCTGGTGTATTTAGATTATTATAGATAAACGCGATTAATGCAATATTAAATACAATACGGAAGATAATTTTTATTAAAGTCTATTAGTAGCCGAGAGATACATATGTGGTGTGTAATATTTCAAAGGAATTTAGCGCTTTAAATTAGACAAAAGTTTTATAGAAAATTCACAAATCACATATAATTGTGTAAACATGTAAAATTTATTAAAAAAAAACAATAGTAACATTTATAATGTGTGAGTGAAATAACTTTGTAAATATCGTTTTTAACCTCGCTAATAATAAGACTCATGTAAAGCCATAAATAATAATCCGAAATATCACTGAAATAATTTGGTGTTTTATTTTATTGATAGTTTCATCTCTTTATAATCCTAAAAGTCCAGTATGAAAGCTAAATTTAAAGAAAAAATTGTTTTGTTAATATTTTAATTTTGTATAAGATTTTTTTTAGTTGATTTTATTTAATTTGTATACACGCCGAAAATAATTAATTTCAGGATAAAAAAAAAAAAAAATACGTATTACAAATATATCGATACATGTGCATAACTTTTTGTTGTTTTTACCTTTTATCCACGCAATTTTTATTTTTACGTTCCAAAGTATATTAAAATTGAACATCACTTGAAATTAACTTCGTAATATGTCTTATTAATGTAGTTATAACAATAAAAATGGAGATAAAACGAACAAACTTTTAATTTATTTGAGTAAATTGAAACGAATTTGTTAAATTAATACATTCGTAACGCGAAGTTTTAAATGCGAATACAAAAATATTTACATAATGTTTACCTACGTACTTTAAACATTTTAAATAATACTTTTCATTCAAAAGGCACTAACTGATGGGATTATATCATAATTGAATTATAACAATAAATATTTTAAGTTTATAGTGACAGGAAAAACATACATTATATTATCAGTACTTTTCTTTACGGTTTCTTTTTTTGACAGAATCTTTGACAGAAATAACTGTATCTATATTTTTTATTAAAAGGTAATAAATTATAAAAACTTAATATAGAGACTATTATTAATATAAACTATAGGTCAACAAATTATCATTGACAGTTTTTTCAGAAAAATGATGATAAAAAAAATTTGTTTTACATTCATTTTTTATGTTAGATTCAATTTTTTATTACAAAATAATTTATTCGAAGTAAATTATTTAAAAACCGGTGTAGTTAAAATATAGATTATCTAGTTTTAGTTCGAATATTTAATATATAATATAATAATAAGAATATAATAATTCTTTACGTAACAATAAACTGATTAACATTATTCAGAAATTAAGTAAATTTATCGTAGATAAAGCTACAGTGGAAAAAATTCGATACACTATTTTTACTAAGAAAACAATTTGTCAAAACAATCAAGATGCAGAAAGCAGTGAACTTCCTCTGACTTCTCAAGCATGCAATTTTGTAATTAAGCGTCGTTTCTTCGAGAACTGTTAATCGAATGAATGTTCTAAGGGGGTGAGAAGGAGGAGGGAGATAGAAATAGAGCGAAAGAAAGAGAAGTGAACGAGAGTGGCAGAGTTCCATTTTGTTGGCCGGTCGCGAAATCTAATTTTAAGCTCTGACAGGGCACGCGACGACCTTAAGCTCGTGCTCCCAGTCGATCAACGCTCCAAAGCGTCGCGCGCACGGCATTTTCTCCCGCTAATTGGCACAAGAACTCGACGGTCCACCGTCGCGAGATCGTTTTACTGCGTCGGGCATTTTCGTCATTCATGGCATAACGAGCTCGTTGTTATACGACTGGTTGATTTCAGACTTGGTGTTTGCGCGTCCGCAGGCGCCTCCATTTCAACTCTACTTCATTTTACTCGCCTTAACCTCCATCTTTATCACCGTTTCATTCTTTTATATAGGCTTAAACCTTTATTTTGAATCTGCCAATCAGAGCAAAGCATTATTAAATAAAATTTATACAAAAGCAGCTATTATTGCAAACGATTGATGTGCAACTATTGATGCAAACGCACGGGCGCACATCACACACTTTATTGCATTAAACTATTAAATTTACACAATCAGTTGTATTGAAAGTTCAATAATGTCATTTTAATGACTGTAATAATTTCTCCTAGTCGTTGAAATAGTTATAATATGCAGATTGAGATTTTTATCCGTTCAGAGATTATTGCAAAAACCGAAGCAATCGTCTCGCCAATGAATAATCGAATAGAATTAATTCGTTGCTCGTCAATTCAAATTTAGTGCAAAACAAATTAAAAAGCCAAATTAAATGTTTGTTAAAGTATCGCTCTAATGTTGTTGCGTCGTTATTTATTCTAAATAAATATGAAGCATTACACATTTTGGTCAAAATACGAGTCCAACGCAAACTTTGCCTTTGAATAATCACGTCATTTCGAGTAAATGAAGTGCAGCGAATGTAGCTAAAAATTTATATTCCGTTAGAGTACCTTCCTTCTGTATAAATGATCTCGCAAGCGCTGGGAGTACTGGAGAAGATAAACGCATTCCGAGTACCTCAATTCTGAAATGATGGATAAAAAAGTTTGTGTCTGAAGGATCGCGAAAAGTCTGACAATACGAGCCGTCGCCTCGTCCCCCTCGGGCAATCTTGGCCTGGTTGGGGAGGCTCGTAATACTCGGATAATGGAAGGTAATTGCAAGGGATCGAAGCAACCGGAGCCACTCGGCTCTCGGCTGCGGTGGATCAGGGCTGCGCGTGCAGTGGCAGATAAAGGGAAGAACGTCAAGCCACGAAACGTATATGTGTAAAACCTACCAGTAGATTCTGTTAAGTACGAAGGCACGGATTTCATTAGGCTCGTGTCACGACTTTGAATAATACTTTCAATAAGGCTGCTTAGCTTTGTAACTGGCAATGCCTATTTTAGCTAAATTATTTAAATAAATATTCCACTCCTTTTCAAGTTAAAATTTATCACTTTTATCGATAATGTATCGGTATTAAGCTCTAAAATAATAGAAAGGGTAAAAACACTTGTTACCATCGATGCTTTCCTTTGATTATTTTTTAAAGCAAGATTCATGAGCAATATTTATAAAAGAGTTTATAAATTCTAACTTTTAGACTCTTTTGCAGTAACTGGCATTTTGAAGCCATAGTAGAACGAATCATATGTTCTTAGAATGTTATATTTCTATAAAATCTTCTACTATTCTTTTTTAAATTTTTTTCATTTCATCAAAATGTTTAAGTTTAATAATTTCCTCAACAAAATTATAATAAATTTCTCAGTTGATATGTTCATAATTGAGTTTTAGTCAAATAACGAATGAATTTAGCCTTTCATTTCCTTATAGTAATTATTCGACATCTTTCACAAAATTGCTTTTGTAATTTTTCACTGATGTACATAATCTGTATATCCTGGTCTAAATTATATTATTAAAAGTTAATATTGCTTTTATTTCTTGTATTAATCTAATAATATAATTCAAAACTAAGTTTAATATATGAGAAGATAATATGTCTCTCGTTTATAATCTATTTTAATCCTTAAATGGCTTTCATCAATTTTTCCTACTTATTATTTAAAATAATAGCTATTAAATTTTTGATAGTTTAAACATTTTTTTAAAACAAATACTAAATTAAACTAAAACTATTTTAGAGATTTATTGTAGAAAAAGATAGCGCACTCTGTTATAAAAATTTTATCTTAAAAGTTTAAATATACATATTAAAGCTCTTATAAACTTGTATTTATGTTACTAATTTTGGTAAATATAATAATGAATAAGTTACACTACCAGAATTTAGTACATTACTTTAATTATACTTTATTAATGTAATTTTAAATACAATGTACAGAAAAATAAAAATTTTAAGGTTATTCTAATAAAAATACATGTTATTAGCTCTGTAAGCGATTTATTTGTTAAATTAAGCTTCTTTTAGTGATGAATATTTATCATTCTTTACTAATTAATAAAAAATGAATAAAATAATCTTTTTATAAATTGTTTAGTCTCATAAAATTTCTGGTTTTTGTAAATAGACTTATTTTTACGAAGTTTTATAAAATTAATGTATTTTTATAAATATTAAAATACTAGATTTTCCTCTATTAAGTAAAAAACAAATATTTTCAATAATACATATATAATATATTTAAAGAAATATGTTTTAGCTTTGCAGATAGCAATACTCAATAATGTTCCATTCAATTAAATTTATTATATATTTTAAATAATTTTTCAACGCTTAATATATACTTTATTCTATTTATTTATACTATTGGTTTCACCGCATCCAACGCATCAGAGTTTTTATTATATTTTAAATAATAAGATAATATTAGAAAAAAATTAGGATAAATTTTAAAGTTTTAATTCAATAATTATTTTCATCATTTCATAAATATTTCTTTTGACTTAATTTATATAGTTTCAGTATAAATTTCTATACGTATAATAATAATATCTCAATGATACAAAATCAGTTTTCAACAAAGCAATTTAATTTTTCTTAAGTTATAACCAAAGCTATGCGTTGAATTGATGAGATCGTACAAACTTTTTAATCGTTTAATTCAATTTATAATCGTTATTATTTTTCAATATTATATCTATTGCAATATTTATTTTTTAAATCGCAATGACCATTTCACGAAATATTTATATTTATTATTTTTCTTAATTTCTTAATACAAAAATATTCGTAAAAAACTTTTATTAAAATTCATTTTTCATACTTTTCTCTGCAATTTCAAAATATTTCAGGCTTTTCAGTGAAGTAGCTCTCAATTAAAGTAGAATTGCATCTCTACGTTCCTGTACATATTCTGCAACCAATAAAAATCCAATATTTTCAAGAAGATGTAATGTCGTACCTATTGAGTATTGCAGACTATAAAATACGCATGCGTGACGGTTTGAATGCGTACATTTGTAAATTCATATGTCGGCACAAATCGTCTTTTTGCATTCGAGGCGGAGCTCTCTGGCATACTAAATCGAGAGCAATGCGCAGAAATAGAGGGAATAGGAGGGGGGAGAGGAAGAGACAGAGAGATGGCCAGAAGGGAAGGTAAAAGAGGAAGTGTTAAATAGAAAGGAAGGGAGAGAAAAGTGTATGCGATGATGGGGAATAATTTTGAAAGAGAGATTAATTGACGAAATAATTCAGGGTCAAAAGTTAGTAGTAACGTGCAGATGTGTGGAAATCGCACGGCGAATAATGCAATTATAAATGGCTACGCTGATGACGATGTTGAAAGCGAGAATCTGTGGAAGTGAATTTAAATTTGTTTTAATTATTCACTTTTACGTTTAGAACACGAAAATGAAAGATCTAATTAAGTGTCTTCTATCGAGACATCACTTTCTAAGAATTTTCCTTGTAAAAGTATTATTCAAAATAATATTTTTTCTTCTAACTTTTTTTTTCAGTTTTACATATTGCACTAAGGTTTTTTTGTAATAATTTTATATCTTTTTAACGTTTTATTTATATTATTTCGCGTTACTGCATACAAATTTGCAACTTCTTTTGATAATTCATTTTATATCAGCGTATCTTACTTCAGGCGTAATGATATTTGTCTGTTTATAATATTACGAATTGCTCAGATCAATTAGATCTTCCTACTTATTATCTGATTATTGCACTTCAAAGATTAGCAAACATAATGTATTTTTCATGAAATTTTACTGTCTAGTGTTACATACTGTAAGTTTGCATTTTATTTTCAAATACAAAAATAATTATTTTTACGTTAAGTTCATTAAAAATTATCACTTAATCATAAAAGATAGTTCCGAAACAAACAAACGATATTTATCATCAGCGTGATATTAATTAATTTCCTGTATTTTAAAAAAATATACATATAGAATTATAAATCGTATAATTGAAACCAGGTGATAAAAAACAACAGACTCTCGGTAATTGTTAATAATGTTTTTCTATACATTAAGAAACTTATACCAAAGCTTCATTTGTAAAATATCATATTCTTTATTAACTTATTATCATAATTTCCATAATAGCAAAACTACACTTATCAACCTCGTTAAATATCCTTAAAAATTATAGCAACTCACAAGTCTTTTTTATTCTTTTTTGATTTTCATTTTTTAAATAGTTTTTCAAATTACTTTAAATTAGAAAATCTTTCACCATATCTAAGAATTATGCACAACTTCATAACAAACTACTCGGTCATAATAGGAATTTATCAGTTAAAAATTTATATATTGCTAACAGATTTTATTTGGTAAATTACTTAGATGTTAATGAGTTTATTCAGATAACACATAAAACCTTATCATTATTAAGCAGTGCTTAGTCAATTTAAAAAAATAATGATTCGAATATAAATATATTTAATTTTTAAAAATAATTTTTTAATAGTAAAGATATTTAAATATATTTCAATTTTACCTGCACAAAAATTTACTTAATTGTATTTAGTTATTATAGTTAGTAAGGTAGTTTACATTACTAAATTACTATAAAGATGTATTGATATATAAATTTATAACAAGCTCAACATATTTATATATTTAAAAACTATACTTATAAACTAGAATTAATTTGATATTATTAGGTTTATCAAATTGTATGTAAAAGATTAACGAGAACCTTGTGAATCATAAATATCAAACATCAGCTCTAAGGTATAGAATATAAGTTGAAGTTAAAACATGGCTGGGTTGATTAATCGAACGGTGTGAACGGATATTAACGATTTTTCACACTTTTCACGAATTCGATTAGTTTTCTCGACCCAGGAAAAAGTGACAATCGGGGCTCGTTGGAGTTTCGTGCTTACGGTAGTAACAACGAAAGCGTAACGTAGCGGAGACTCAAATACGCGTAGGTGCGAACAGAGGAACGAAGGGAACATCGAGATAATTTTGTTATTGATGCGAAATCACGGCAGATTGCGTAATGTACATACATATGTACATGCGTACGTGAGTGTAGCTCTGCTCGTGGAAAAAAGATTTGATTCCCATGGATACGTATGTAACTTACAAATTTTGTATAAAATAAAGATGCGCACGTGTAACAAATCGCAAGATATTCAGAGATGACAGGTTTTTTAAGATTTTTCGCATCTACGACTGCTTGTTCGCTTTATTAATTCGATTTCTCATGTTTATCGATTGCTGATACCAATCTTTTACATTTATCATGGGCCCATTGTTGTAATACAGTATTTTTTGCATATCAAGGCTAATAAAAGCCTTGCAGTCGTATCAACGTTTTATAAAAATCTTTAAATACTATTTTCTAAATAATTTTTTGTGATACATATTAGATATTTTATTAAACTTAAATAAGATAAAATGTTTTTATTTCTTGTTATTAACAAAATAAAGAATTTATTTTCATTAATTAGTTAATTAAAAAAATTTAAATTACGTATAATAAAAAAGTATTCTATAAAAAAAATTTAATTTTACGCACGAGTATATAGTATAAAAAGTTATGTAATTTAGAGAATAAATTGGCATTCTATTTGTAATTACATTTATTAATTCTACTATTTATATATAAATGGCTTCGAATTTGAAATTAAATTCAATCGCAAATATTAAAATAGATTTTTTTTTACTTTTATAACTTATTAATATAGGATTTATATGTGAATTTATGATACTTGCTTTAAATATATTTAAAGTTTTATAATGAAACATTAAAAAAGCCTTGAAAATAATAAAATTATTTATGCAGCATTGAATATTACCTTTGATTTGTTTTATTATATATATTTATGAATAAAAGATTTATTATTTAATATATTTATAGATTAATCATAAAAAATATATAGATTTAATATTTTTATCTTTTTTTCTTTTTGAAGTTCAATTTTAATATTAACTCTTATGAATATTTATATATATATATCAATTTACATAAATAAGTTAATCTGCCTGATCACAACAATACTATTACTACTTGAAATTCTTATTCTTATAATTTTATATAAAATTAATAAATATTTTAATACGACATTTAATTTTAACACAAAAAAGTAAATAAATATTATAAAATTACAATAGTTAGTTTACAACTATACGTAAAAAGTCATAAACTAAGAAATTTTATTTAGATAACATTTAAAAATTGTACTAGATGCAAATAAAAAGTTAAAATAAAAATTCTAGAAAGTAGAAAGTAAATACATTAATACACGAAATGAATAATATTGTGATAAAAAATTTTTTCTACTTATATTAGAAAAATAAACATATATATAATAAATTTAATTCAATAATAATGTACTACATCACTATATAAATTAAATAAGCATTTATAAAGGAAGATCTACAAAATTATGTAATATTTGAACTACGAACCACTTTATGTACGTTTAAACTATAGTTTCTTATTATGTAATGTAAAAGAAATTTAATTTAATTATTTCTTTCAATACTATAACAAATATTCCTTATTTTTATTTTAACATGTATATGAAACATTATAAAAGGAGCATGTAATTTTTTTAATAAATTGTATTACTACGTTTTTGCACAGTGAAAATAAAATGTTCTTACGTAATAGGTGAAAATATTTCAAATAAATATTTATAAATTTTATAAGTATAATGTTTATTAGGCTGGAAAAGAACAAAAGTTAATTGAAAAAGTTATTTGAAAAAATACGAACAAAGAGCAAAAGTAAAATTAACAAAAGGCAAGAGCAAATCAGGGTGAGATAAAAAGATAAACAGAGAGAGGGGGAGGGAGAACAACTTCTATTAAGATAGCAGATCGCTTATGACGTTTATTAGATTTTATTAAAATATTTATTCCCTGGACTAATAAAAGGGGCCATACGGATGGGTGAGATAGAGTGTTGGAGAGCTTTTTCGCTTTAATGTTTCACCTGTTATTATGCCATTGTCGACTCCTCGATGTAAGTAAATTAAGAAGACTAAAAGAAAGTAAAAATAATTTGATTTCAGAATTTAATTAAAAAATTTAATTGTCGGGAGCAAAAGGTTATTAATTATTAAATCTTTTATGTTTATCTTACTATATAGCACCTATAATTCTGAACTTACTCCTTTGATGGAAGTAAGGGCACTTTTTTGACCTACGGACTAGGAAATTGTTGCTAATTGGATATGAAACGATATTTAAGCCATCATAATAAATAAATTGTTTGAAAGGTTGTGATAAATTTTAGCTCATAAACAACGTGGGCGTTAAATCGACAGCTACAAATATTTAGAGGGACCGAGAAAGCGGAAGGAAAATCTGCGATTTAAAAATTTAGTTGTAAATTTAATTTATTTATTGCGCGAGCGACTGTTTGTTCGAACGAGTGCTTGTGTAATGTTGCCGGTGCACGCTTGCGCCGAGCAGAACATCACGGATAAGTGAATGGCGGTGTTGGATGAATAAAGCCAGCCGCGTATGCCATGGTTCCTGGGCTCTTCGTAGTTTTCGCGCACTAATTTTCTTCCGCAAGTGCCGGTGTGCATGTACGTCATAATCATTGATCATAAGCCGGGGTGGCGTGGGTCAGACTGTGCGACGACCCTCCGCCGACTCTGCCATCTCTTTCCCCCTCCCCATTCTGTCTTTCTCTTTCGTCGCCCCGAAGCGCGCGGAAAATAATGAAAGTAATGGAACACGCCCACTGCATTTAGTCGACGCGCTCGCACCCCCTCCATATCAGCCCTGTTGTACGTTCATACGTATGTACGTGTGGATGGCACAGCTCTGAAGCCGCTACTTTCATTGTCCCTTATTTCATTATTTTTGCCGCATTCCATCTCGGCATCGACGACTACGAGTGTACGCGCAGCGACAGATCTTTTTCGAGCCTCCCCCGTCGACGCGCATATCGCACACCCCCTTCTCCCGTCCCGCCACCGATGTTTCTTCTCTTTTCATCTCTTTTTGATGCCCGTATTATTATAAGTCGACTGACCCAGCGTACTTCAATTCGTACCGTCGATCATACGCGCCAGTCTTTTTATCTTTTTTCACTCTCTCTCTCTCTCTCTCTCTCTCAATTTTTAATAATCTCTTTAACCATTTCGCTGTCTCCAAAACAATTTTATAACAACGATAAACGAATTTTTAAAAAAATTGTATGAATTTTCGTGCTTTTCAAGTCTTCGATTCAAATTCATTGCTGCTTTTACGAAATTCCCAAAGATACGCGTGAATATAATTTATTATTTTTTAATTTACCATAGACACTGTAAACAGATACATTAATCATTTTTATTTTATATTTATTATTTATTATGCAAATTTTTAACTTTTTAAAACTATACTTAATGAAAAAATTTTGAATAAAAAATGATTTAAAACAAGCATTTTTTGTATCATTTCATATCAACTTTATATTGTTTTTTATTATTTTAACAAATATGGAAATACTTGATTTCAATAGTGTCTTTTGACTAATGTTAAGCTTTTGCAAATATTTAATTTTAATTTTTAATTGTTATAATTTTATAACAGTGTAATGTAATATAATAGAAATCAAATGAAAAATTTAAACAAACAATTATCGAATTACTACTAATACTTAGAAAATAAATTTATAGATTACCGAGTAAATTACATTATTTTTGTATGTTCGTTACTTTTCAAGAGTGTTAGTCGGTTTTTTTTGTTACAATCAAAAGTTACAACGTTAGATTGCAATTTTCAATTTCCATTTATACCATGTCCATTATTTTTAAACATTTTATTCGTAGATAAAACAAGCATGTAAAAAAGTATCAGTGGTAGGGCAAAGGTAATACCTGTACTTTAAGCATTAAAAAAACTTTTAGTTAGTGACTAAGAGTGAATTAAAAAATAGTCCCTTGAATGCAGTATTGTTCTGCACGCACTTATTTACAATTAAGTAATTTCATTTTTAATCCTAATAGCTAAACTTGAAACGATTTAACACGGCAGGTTTTCACGAGAAAAAAATAGAATGAGCTCATCTTCGTTTACTAAGAGCGCAGTAGAGTTAAACGGCGAACCGACACGGACGGATAGAATAGAGCGACACTGCCTCCGTAAACGTATTAGAGACATTCCAAATAGAGTTAAGGACAATAAGTAAGCGACGTGTCGGGCTTGTCGTTCCTCTCCAGCTGGCAGAACCTGCTTCTGCGTCTTTCACCCCTACACCGTAATCTCGACGTTTCACGGGATTAAGAGGGCTTTATTTTCGGATTTACGAGGAAAGGGGTGTAGGAATGGGGACGATGTCATAATCTCCCTCTCTTTCTTTTCCCCGCTTCCGTTCGCTTCTGTGTATCTGTTAGCATTAGAGGATCTATAAGCTAAAGTTTTTTTCACCTTAAAAATCATTGCTTGAACTTGATACTGTTTGTGTATTCACCGATACAATGAAACTGCTGTGCCATTGTTCACTTGTATTCTAAAGAATTAGCGAACTTTCATTATAGGATCAACCCGGTAATTATAATAGTTTTATAGCTCTTTGTGCGTAATGGCAGCACGAATGATTTTTATTTTGTACGGGTAACTATTTTTCAAAAATACTTCATTTTTTCAGAATTTCCTAAAATATGTTCTTTCTTTTTAAGCAAATAATCAATAAGGATTGAAAAATTCTTGTTTGCCGAATCTTTATTGCAATACAAAATAAAATCTATTTTTCATTTTTCTTTATCAATAATTTTTTAATACTATAATAGGCTCTTAAGAATCGTTATCATTCTTTAATATTTTATTATAACGAATACAGTGAATCGAGAGTGATGATATGAAATATATACGTTATAGTTTAAAAATTACATTGATTGATATAGATTAAATTAAACGAAAGTTTAATTACGAGATCTAGAACTTTTTAACGAAATTTTACGGTAATTAAAATTTAACATATGTTATAAAATTTATATTGCATACTGCATTATGAAATATTAAAAATAATTTAATCGATGTTATAATATATTCGTGTATAAACAATATTTCCAGAAAAAATTGAGACTGAGCGCTCATTTTCCAAAACAAACGTTGTAACCTAATTTGAAAGTAAGTAAGAGTTGAAATTATTGTATCTTTATCTAAAAAATGTTCTAACCTATAATTAAATAATTATTTTTAAGGGATTTAATAAAATATTTTGTTAAAATGTCGTTTATATCAGTGGACAATGCTTAATTTTTAATTTTGCGTTCAGATTCAATTTTTACTTTTGTCTTTTACGAAAATTACCATTAGGAAATGGATATTGAATAAATTTAAAAATATTTATAGGCATAGTTCAAAGTAAAAAATGACGAGGTCTTTTGGTATCTGAGTTTGACTATTAAAATTGAAATTGAATTTAGAATATACAGAAGAGGGGGTAGAAAAAATGCTTAAACGAATGTTTTTTCATAGAACGTTTAACGATTTGAAGGTAAATATAAACAGTGATTTTTAATCTTATAACTATGAAACAGTTTTGAGAGAATTGTAAAATTTTTTAGCATTACTGGTAAGTGCGTTCAGAACTAAAACTAAGACATTACCTTACAAATACAAGCGGATTAGAAAATAATCTTCATTGAAAAAATTAAGACGACGATGAAACTTGAATTGACAAAAGCTGTTAAAAAGTATCTAATTAAAATTCAGACTGTATCTCGAATGATACGCACCTAATGCAAGTGCAAAAAGAAGAATCCAATGAAATCATCTATACAAATTGCTTATTGATAAAATGCGCTAGTGACCGAATGGGATTATTGTAAGAATTTAAAAGCATTTGACGCAGTACGAATTTTAGCCTGTCACAGTTTGCGGAACCGGAAAGGTCGAATGTCGCGAGCCTCCATGCGAGATATCCGGCGTCTCTTGAAAAAGCAGCCGCCTCCAAATGCGATTAGAATTTAACCTAAATCCGATACTAAGCTAAGCGTAGATTTGCCGGTAACACGCGTCCGAGGTTCCACCTGAGCTTCGCTTTCCAAGGCCTCATTTGCGTAAAACGCGTTCATCAAAGCTCCGTTCTTTGGTGTCTCCGCGTAAGCTTGGCTCGCTTATACCATCCCTCAATACCCTTTGATTTTTTGACGGTGACACCACCCCCTTGCGTCCTCGTCCCGCAGTGCAAATCGAATCACGGCCGCCCCAGCCACACGTACTACACTCGACAATATTGTTATTTGTTAGCGGAAGCATTGGAGTAACCCCGGTGTAGGTTGAAACGAGGCCAGATTGCCCGGTGATCAAGTTAAATGGCACGTGGCTGGCGAACGCGTCGACCCCACCAGGCGGCCCGAGTCCTCGCGCGCGGCGCCTTGATCCTGCAGCGCTGGATTAATCGACTCCCGAAGCCCGCCAACTCTCGTGCTCGTCCTCGTCCTTTAGGGCGCGTGCGCCTCCGCGTCTGATACGATCTATGTACGCCCGGTAATTGCTTTATTGCATTCGTCGTCGGACTGTATTATGAAGGAACTTCGTTTTGTAAATTTAGCGCGCGGATGTTAAGCGAGGGACGCACCCCGGAATACTTTATATGGACGAGGCGCTCGAACGAATTAAGCGGACGCTTGTATCGGGCATTCGGATGAAAGGATTCTTAGAGATTTCTGATTGACCGCGTAATGAAGTTTCCTTTTAAGGTAATATTTCCATTTAGACCATTTACTTATGAGCAATGAAATTTTATTACAAGCATTTATTCTTCTTCTGAAACTTCGACGGAGCACTTGTTAAAGCACATTTTTACATATATCACAAACGATAAGTTGACGAAGCGATATTTTTGTATCTTGATAGTTTTGAAAAATTGTGTAACATTTATATAACTTGTAGTGTGTAGATTAATTTATCCGGATATAATGAATCCCAACTTTAAATTCGACCATTAAAATATTTCTTGTAGAATATACACTTTGTATTAATAAACTTTCTACAATTACACTATGTATGTTTTGTGAATAATTAATTTTTGTTTTATTAAGTGTCACGTGAATTTTGAATATTTTTCAATTTTAACTCAAGTTACAGATCATAATCTTTCAAATTCGATAAAGTAAAATGTGTTGTTTAATCATTGAATTGTGATATTTGCATTGGATTATATTACGTTATTTGGTATCATAAGATATGCAAGTAATAATGAAAGTAACAATTTGGCTATTTATATTTTTCCTAAATAATGAGAACTTTTATAAAAAAATTATCGATTTTAAGATCTAATGTCTTTTCAATAAAAATCCTCATGTGAAACTTGCCAATTGAAATTGTAAGCAGATTAAATAAACTGTTTCTGAACTGCAGAACATATATCAACGATATACATAAAGCGATTTCTTTTAATTTTTTTTCAACTTTTTTCGAATAATTTGAAAAATATTTGATTTGAAATACTACTTTGGTAATACAGTTCCTTTTTTCTCTAATCTTATTATCTTTCTACAAAATTATTTTTTTTACTTATCAGACTTTTCACGATGTAAAAATAAATAATGTAATGCTTGCACTTTTCACTTTACTATATAAATTGTGAAAAAATTTTATTTACGATTACTTTTGTGGAAAATTATAATTTTTTACATTTCTATTAAGAAAAATGTTAATAAAAAGTTGTTAACGATCGCGAGCGCGCAATTTCGAAGGTGATTGGGTGAAAAAGAGGTAAATTGATTTTACACTTTTTTTGCTCAGCACTATTTTATTTTCTAGTTTACAGGGTAATCAGCCGGTGTTATACAAAGGTTGATGATAATTTGGCCTCCGCCCCCCGACGATCGCATTTATATCTTTGTTGTAAGTCGGTGTTTACTCGCCGAAGATTTATTGTTACATTGGTTTACCGTTTACGCGCATGCCGAATTTCCCGTGAAACGCATGTTTTTTCTTAACGAAAACTTTCCCGTCGCCTATGTTTCACGGGAAATGCACTTAACCGGGTATTATTTCGTAACGGTTATTAAATAAAAAACAATATATGTGGTTTCGATCGCGCTGGGAAAATACAACACTCGCATACACACGGTTTTCGTAAGTGGTGACAAAATCGAAATATTCTGTCGCCAACAAAAGTGCTTTACATCGTCATTTGTTAAAGTTAATATTTTAACGTTTCATCTTTAAAAGATTACCCCTATTCATAGTAAATTTAACGAATCAATTTAATTACCAAATTTTTTCATACAATGTTATTCGTCCAAATGGATACTAATTATTGAAAAATAATAAAGTTTAAGCCAATATGGTTCAGTGATACGTGTTTTCTTCTCATCTACTTCTTCGATCTCGTTCATGTTTAGTTATACTCGGGAATATATTGATTTTTCAGTAAAACGAGTGAACCATTTTAATCAGTTCAATTATTCGAAATTAAAATGTAAAGCAGATTGCGACGGATGAAGAGAATATGAGATGGAGAAAGGAAAAACAAATCTCTAATCACCGCGTAACACGAGATCTCCCACCGCGTCGTCGAATTTGGAAAAAGCTCCTCCATCTCCAATTCCCGACGATTAATACCCACCAATCCTCAATTAACGCATCTCCGCGCTACTTAACCTCAAGAGGACGAACCGTCCGGGTCATTAGTCCGCTTGCGAGGCAGGTTTGCGTTGCAGCGCGGATCCAATCTCCCTTCTGGTCCTCGGGGAAAAAAGTAAAACACGAAATGGGCGCTATTTATTTGTGAGGCCGAGGGGAAGGGGCACCAAGAGTTGAGACGGCGCGTGTCACACGCCGACGTCTTGACAGCTTGTTAGACTAACGGGCGCGCATTCATGTGCCCTGATCCAGCAGCGCCTCTTTACCAGCTATTTAACTTGACAGCGCTCGCGCACCCTGTTTGTCTCGTTCTCGACCCCCACCCTCACCCACACTTCCGCTGCTGCTTTCGGCACGCGCGCGCGCCCTTTGCTTTACTATGGCGCATCCTACCCGAGTATAAAGCAACGCCTGATGCCTATTCCGCTTATTTTATTGGTTGTTGTTTCTTTTCCCAGACCATTAAGAGAAACAATTACAAGCAAGTGCGGTCACATAATGAGGCTTTGTTTTCTCGCGATACGCGAACCTCTAAGTACAGCCAAGATTGAATCGGAGTAATCAATTTTCATTTATGTATCAATGATTTTTCTCTTAAACTCTGCACTATTTCTCTGAGATTGCTGACGTTTAAAAAGTACGTGGTTTTCTAATCGCCATTTTATCATATAGAAAAAACTTTCCATCCAATAAGTTATTGCGAATTCGAAACAAGGAATTGTTATCACTTTGATAAATGTTCTATTTAATTGTTTTAAAAAAAATTTTTCAGTGATTTTGAACTATTGCTCATACTTGTTCTCATTCTATCTTTGCAAATCGCACTCCAATTATATTAGTCATTTAATATTTTTTATAGACAAAATTTATTCAATTTACTATATTAATTGAAAATAATTTGTAATTTTTCTGAATTCATCAAAATTTATACCATGAAAATGTTATAATATCTATCATATCCTTAATTCATAATCTTAAGAATAGCATTTTTCAAAATACCGCACCGGCCCCATTCATCGTTTTACGTCTGATAAAATTTAGGTTTGAATCGATAATTTATAATTTCTTGTCCAATCTATTTGAATAATTAAAAATTAATAAATGCACTATATTCGTTGCTAAATTAAAAAAAAATCATAGCACACAAATTCTTATAATTTGCATTATTTCTGTATACATTCGTGCCATATTTCATGATTTTTATAGTATTGATTTATAGTAAATTTAACCTAATTTAAAGAGTGAACTACGATAAATAATCTTGTAAGATATCATGTAAAACGAAATTGATTTCAATTCTTTCAAACGATTAAATAATATTAAAAATAATTAATGATTGCCAAGTTATTTATATTAAACATTAGAACTACATTTATTTCTTGGTTATCAATTAACTGTTTTCATTAGCTTTGATGCTATTAATCTTATATTAAATATTATACTAGTATAAAAAGTAAATAAATTCAATAAAAATGAGATTTCATGATAGAAATTATTTAAAATAATGCTTGTTAGTATCATTTTTTATATAAAAATCTGAAAATTACTATTGTATAAATAAACTAAGCTTTTATAAATAATGTTGTTTAATGATATTAGAATACAATTAAATGTATACGCACATAAAACCACAAACAGAGTTTACAGCACTTGTTTTGATGTGTATAATTATTATTATTACTAATTACTGAAAGTAAAAGTATATACATTGAAAATATAACTTTATGTGAATTAAAAGAATTATATATAAATATGTACGAGTGTGAATAAGCTAGTCGACAGTTAAAACTCAAGTGAAGTCTCTATGCACGTGTCTGCTGAGGTTTTATCCTTAGTACAATTGGGTCTAATAAAAACCTTGGTCACTTAACTGTACTTTTTCAGACATTCTTGTGTGCATTTGTTGCTCGATTATATATTTAACAATGAATTAGTTATAATTATTAATCATAAATGTGTTATGTACGAATTAATACCGCCGAAAATCAGTAAAATAGCAACTTTAAAACTCTTTTTACACGCAGAGTTACAAACGATCAAAAATTAATTATTTATTCTTATCAGATTTCATGAACGTTATCGCGTATATGATGAAGTTTAGATTTTTTCACAATAAATGCATTAGTTAGATATTTTTCCTAAGCAACAACAATTTGAGAATTAGTAACTTTTCTCTCCTTTTATTCTTTGTTATTATCTCTCTCTCTCTCTCTCTCTCTCTCTCTCTTCCTACATATAATAGTTGTAAAAAAAATATTATAATATACGTGATACAAAATCCAAAAATAGCACTATCTAATTAGTGCTATTATTTAATTAGACAGATTTTACGTATGAGTTGAAGAGAGGCGAGTAAATACAAAAGCATGATTAGGGGAAGCTCTCCAAAGAGGGTAACAATCATCGAGCAACCCGAGCTTCGAATAGGATTCAAAATTGAAATGATTAAAAAGTAAATTCTCTTCTTATACTTCATTATTGGGCATTAATAAAACATAATGTATAAAGAGGATGTAACAAGATCTATACCTGACTTTTATACGAAGTAACTGATGTAGTAGATTTGCGATAGGATTATATCGTGGTTTCTCAGCGATATGGGTTTATAGCATCGTTGAAATACAGTCGAAATAAAACTGAAAGAAATTAATTTTTTCACAAGCAATTAGCCTAGATGAGATTCGCGGAATGTAAATTAACAGCAAAAGATAATAGACGCGCGTCTAGATGGAAGGAAACATTTTGTTTAGAAAACAAATAGCGCTCGGTGCATGGAATTCGAATTCGATCATATTAGCACTTAGTGCCCCTCAGCCCGCAATCTCTTACTCGCTCACTCCCTCGCTGTTTCAGTTCTTATACTTCCACTTATACTCTCTTGCTCCTTCTACTTCTAATACTCTCACTCGTTCTCTCTCTCTCTCTCGTTCCTTTATACCCTTGTGTATATTCCTTCATTTTCTTATTTTCAGCGTTGCGTATTTTAAAGACAAAATTATAGAATCGTAAAAGACTTTTTCCCTGTGTTGGTTACACGCAAGCGGTTTTTTATGTCTGAAAAAGAAAATAGCGCGAAACACAAATTAAGGGCAATCGTGTTATTGCAAAAAGAAATAACTGAGATTTGTAGAAAATTAAGAATATTAGGAGAGGGGCGAAAAAGGGGAAGGTTATAAAAACCCGAATTCTACCTCCTTGACAGCTTTTTGTCCTTTAATCCCATTTTGAGATAAGTACTCTCACTTATAACAAGTGTCACAAAATAAAGTTTTCTTTTTATTTTACATAAAAATAATTCAGTCTGATTTATTTAAAAATATCTAAATCATTCATCCCGTTGGTGACGGAAACAAGTATTAAGCAATGAAAATATAGAAAGTATTAAAACGAATTTCAAAATGAATATTTGATGAAATAATTTATTGTATAATATTCATTGTAAATTGCGAAAATGTTTTGAAAAAATATATTTCATAATATACGGATAAAAATTTACTTATTTAAAAAATAAATTCAAAAATGAAATATATAAATAAACATTGCAAATAAAATTTTACTAACGATGACTTTTTATAAAAGTAAATAAAATATTATAGCCCAAGTGTAAGAAAATCTAAAAACTTATTTAAAAAAAAGCATTAAAAAACTTATTAATGAATAATTTCACCTAAAACAAAAAGAAAAATATGTGTGAATACTATCCTAATATAGGTAAATTATTTACAATCTGTAATATTTAATAAAGATCTAAACTACACTAGTGATAACCTAGAGATAATCTTCAAAATATATGAATTCAAAAGTATGATCGTAGCACACAAACTAATTATTTATTATTTCGAAATGTGAAAGATTTAAACACGAAGCATAGAAAATGTTTTATTTCACAGATCCAACTTATAGCATTGTGTTTACTTGGATATAAAAATATTGCTTATATTCTAAGTCCGTTCTGCAATTTCGAAACCTGAATTACAAATACATAAGAGTAACATTAAAAAATAGTATAAAATGATGCAACTCGCGAAAAATTTTTCATTAATTAAGTTTTATTACAGTATAGACTATATATTGACTATATATTGACACTATATATTGGCACTATATATTGACAATGAATTTATTACTTATTGAGTTTACAAGTGTATTTTTCTATATAGTATCAAGTGCACCAACCGAACCAGATTCATGTTGCGAAGGTATAATCATCTAATTTAATAGATTTATTTATATATTTACAATATTATAGAATACTTTAGAAAATCTAAAATTACTATTTCGCAAAATTTAAAATTTTTTCATTGAATAATTCCAGTAATAAATAATAATTAATACAAGAAATTTAGCTTCTGCGTTCTTCTGGGTTCTAATAATAATGACGTAGATGTTAGGAGTAATTGTTTTTAATATTCAATACTAATGAATAACTAATAAATACCCAATATGGAAGGTCCGAAGTATGTGAAGCAAATTTTTATCATCGATAATATAAATAATAATCCTTCAAATGTGAATTGTACAGAAACTACTAATTAGATTGTACAATTCCTAATGGTTACACATATAATCCTAAATTACGGAGGAGTATATAGTATAATTCAAAATAAAACGTTTTATTGGACCGCTGCTCAAATTTGCCATACCGAAGGAGATACAAATGCTTGAACCTTATAAAAACAGTAGTTTATTTAAGCCTTTATAATATATTAATTAATTATTTAATCATGTTTAAATTTTTAATACTAAAAGAAAAAATTTTTTCAAATTTAATATAAGAATATTTATTTAGATAAGAATTTTTTTTATTTTATTTGTGAAACAGATCAATGACATCCTTTTCTTAAAAGAATGAAAAGTAAAATAATAAAATAACTTGGAGAGAGAAAAATTATAAGTTGGTTATTTAAATTTCAAACCCTGCAAACAAGGGCTGAAGTATGAAAAAATCTTGTATTTAATACAATTATTGACAGCAACGTCAAAAATTTTCGTTTACATTTTTTTATTAAGTAACGATTTTTTAAAAAAAAATTTTGTATTTTGTCATTTAAATGCATGTAATTGGTAAAGTAAGACTGAATTCACGTTTGTATTTAAATAAATAGATGTTAATAATTACCTATGAAACTGTAAGTAGAAAAGAAATGTGTATAGACAAATTGTGACAATAAAATGATCAAAAACTAATGAAAATGTATAGTCGCATCGTCATCAAAACACTGTTTATCGTAAGAATATAATTTGTTACTACAATTACAATAATTTTATAAAGTGAAAGAATGTAAAATATAATATATGTAAAAATATATGAATTCCGTGTAATTATGGCTGTTACATTTTGATCTTTATAAATTTACGTTGTATTTTACTTTCTTTTAATCTATAGATTAACAAGATGATTTCCTTAGTTACATTTTTTTAAAAATATAGCTATTTAATAAAATTAAACTTAGATAATACACTTGGAGGTTTTGAATATAAAAAACCGAGAGTAATGTATTGTTCAATCGAAAATATACTTCTTTATTTAGTAAGTAATAAAATGCCTTTAAAAATATAGATAAAGTTTGAGGTACCAAGAAACATAAACAAACGATGATAATTTGTGCTTATAAGTGCAGATATAGGAGACAAAAGTATAAGCTTTGGCTTGCGGACGCGTTTACGGGATGATGAAGTTGACGAAAGCAAAGCCGTTGGTGCAAAAGCGAGTACGAGATGCGTATCTCCACGACGTGTTTAAAAATAATTACAGTGGAAGATCCGGCGATAGACACGGAAGTTCTACCCTCTTTCCCGTGCCGCTCACAGTCTCTCTTTCTTCTCCTCTTGCATAGGCTTCATGTGCACACCAACGCAAGGTATTCGAGTGGACACTCATTCGTTCAGCCGAGTGTGCGGTATAAAGCACCAGCACTTCTTTTCTCATTTCTCTCGCATCACTGTGCCCCTGTAAGGTACCGCTTTTCTTTTTCATTTTCCCAATCTCCGTTGATTTCTGAAAAAGTTTGCTGTCCTCAAAGGCAAGCGTATGCACTATAATAAATTTTCTGCATTTTTATTCCCCAATAATATTTTTTAATTATAATAATATTATTTGAAATAATAATAATATTTTAAACTTTTTGAATAAAAATGTATGCCGGCTTATTGAATGTAATAAAAGCCAACTATAAATTTCACCTTTAATAATTCACAATTTTTTATTTACAAATAAAAATCAGTACGAACATGTCGATGTTACGTATATTCAATATACTTTATAAGAGTTATTTACAAAACTTTCAATGATTTATGAGAAAGTAGGCGAGTACAGAACATTCTTCAAAATTACATGTTACATTACATGTGTTCTACGTATGTATTGCACATATGTAAATCTTTAAGAAGTAATTGATTTTTTACTTTTGATAATCATATCGTAACTACATCGAATAAGTTCGTTCACTTAGAATAATTGTTTAACTTTAAAGTTCGTGTTTTTCAATTCAACCGTATTATCTCTGTAGATTTATTTACGAACACTTTTATTTATTTTTATTTTATTTTTTATGTGACTCTTTCAAATAATAATGATTCTGCTTTATTAAATTGAAGTATCTTAATAATGTGATTTTAGAGATTTCATTAAAATTTTTCTATTTTCAGTTTTGTATTTTTGTTTATTAAAACTATTTTTTATTTATTAAATAGTTATCATTGAAAGATTTAAGACGAAATGCTTCAAAGTGCATTTCAAGTAAAGAGTAAAAAATATCATATAATTATATGTAATATAATAAATTACGTAAATAATTGTAATAGCTTAAATATAATAACCTCTGAGAAATGGTAAAAAAATCTTAGAAATCATCTAAAATGTAAAATAAAACAATGTAAAGATGGAAATATGGCTTTGTATATGTGTAGCTTCATTATTTCTCACGGAATAAACAAAAGAAAAAGCGTTCTCCCACATTTTTCATCTTTTCATTTTTCCACTTCCTATCCCCTTTCCATCTGTCTCATTCTGTGCGTCTTCCGGTGGCAGCTCGAGTGGTCCTCAGCTTTCAACCACTCTATCACCAGCGTTTAAAGAAGTAAAGACTGAAGAAACCACCCTCCCTCTTTGTGTCATTTTTCTCCATCTCTCTAGTGCTCAAACTCTTTTTTCTTCTCTGTTCTGAGGCGCGTCACTTGATTTTTAAGGATCACGCGACTTTCATCGCACGCGTGCACGCGTGTACGTGTGTACACGCACTGCCGTGGAGAATCCGGCACTTCCCATATTATGCACAACGTATACGTGGATGCGAACGTGAGAATTGTGCCTTATTGTTTTTAAGTGTGAAACGTGATACGGAAATGAACAGAATATGTGATGTATGTAGTGTATGCGGTCGGATAGCAAATTTTATTTTAAGCGCTAGTGGATTTATTCCCAAATTTATCTCCCGTTTAATCGTCGATGTACGTCATTTCAGTCGTCATTCACTAAAGTGGCGTGTGAGTCAGTTAGTAATTAAAAATGCTGTCATAAACAAACTTTCACAACTTTTTCTTTAAAATTGAAATCTGAAAAATTGATCTTGTGATTGTGTAATTTATGGTAGTAATTCTTGTAAAGCTTTAACTAGGTATCAAATTTTAAAGTGCTCCAATATAGAGGTAATTAATATTCCACTGAATATAAAATATTTTATATTTATCAAACAATTGATGAGATAAAATGAACTTTTAAAGAGAAAAAAACAGCCTTTGCACCTTGTTATGTTACCCTTAAATTTTTTAAACTATTTCATAATGTAATTTAATAAATAAAATTTTCAAAAGAATTCTCTTTGGTATTTTATAATAATTTTTGAATAGGTATTAACAAGAACTGTTGTAGATTGCATGGGTATGTTCGGAGTCTAAATGAGATAACGTTACTGTATTATTTTAATAAATGAGTAAAGATGATTTAAGATAGTACGGTTGAAAGTATTCATTTTTAAAATGTTTTTATTTATAATCAATATTTTCGCTCGAATTAATGCAATTATAATTTTTTTTATTAGAATGTTCTTCAAAATAGCAAGATTTTAATGTGAACTCTTTAATAATGAATAACGATGTGCTGGTTATTTATAATATTGTACATATTTGCAAATTTAATTTAGATATTTTATAATTTCAATTTTACTTTCGTATATTTACTGTTTCATATAAACTCGATTGATAGCTAATATCTTGTAACAAAATTTTTGTTGAATTTTCTACTCCTTCTTTTTATATAAATATTATTCGTGTAGTATCTAATTTTTTATATTTTCATATATTTATTTGCAATTATTATTAAAATTTCTATCATATCACGTTTACAAAATTACGAAATATTATACATACTACTTTCTATAAATTTCGTAAAAATATATTTATCACAAAATAAAAATTTTTTTTAAATTGATTAATAATACTTTTAAATAAAAATTAAATCACAAATAATATTTAAAAAATAATGGAATTCAAACTATTTGTAAATATAAAAAATTAACAAATATAACGGAGCTTGAGAAACCAAAGAAGGGGTAAAAATTGATAGATAGTATAATGAAATGACTTTTACAACAAAAATAGAAAAATATGTAATTTTGTTATAAACTAAACAGTCATATACAATTACTTATTTAAACAATGGTAAGAGAATAAAAGAAAAAGATTGATATCTGCTTAAACAACGCAAAAGCTTTATCTATAATTCGAAAATACTTCACACAAAAAAAGGTTTAGCATATATCCTACAATACTATATAGAATATCTTATGATTAGATTGTACATATTTGCTAAAAATGTTTGTTTTTCTACTTAAAGACAGTTTCATAATCAAAAAATGGTTACAAACAATACTAACTATTAAATTTTTGCATGAAATGAAAATAGTGAAAAAATATTAGACAGATAACTCATTTTGTAATTCTCATATTCACATTTCTTATGTAGCTTATGCTATAGAACAATAATCATCATACTTTTTTCTATCTTAAAATTTTTATTTGTAGACATAACATATTTAATTAAGGAAAAAACACTCCAAGTGAAATGTATATTTCATTTATTCATCTCTTGTAAGATCTTCTTCCATGCAAGATTATCACTTAAGCTAGAGATCTAAATAAATTTTTATTTCTTAATTAACATGAAATGAAGTCTTCATTAAACAATAATGAAAAGAAGACTTTTCAAAAGCAAGTGAGATAAGTGATGCATACCAAAAAAGTTTCACAATCATCAAATATTTTTCTAATTTAGAGAATACCACTGCTATGCTATTTTATATTGATGTTATAGATGCACTGAGTGAAGTACATTGTTAATCATCTATCTGTAAATTAACGATTACGAATAAAAATTTGAAGAATACACGAAGCTTTTATTGATGTGCAATTAATACTCAGATTTTTTATATTCTTATTATAATTTAAAGTGTAATAATTAAATTTGTAAAATTTGATATAGTTAGAAAGTTTTAGGAGTGGATTTTCTATCGTGTATACAGAGAAGTAGCATGGATGATTATTCATGCAAGATAGTTACACTAAAACGAAACAATTGGTAACCGGAAAATTGCAAATTTTTTTCTATGATGCCTTTTTTGTAATTATTGGGATAAATTTTTCTAGCTAGCAATATTGTATATAAACAGTGTTACGAACTGATTTCCAAGTGAAGCTAATTGTTATTTCTTATCATTTCCTACTCAAAGCAACATAAATTTTCAGATTCACTTTTAATTATGTACTTGTGACGAAAAAATTGCGTGAAGAATAATTATTTTTGAAAAATTCTTTTCCTTCAAAAGGAAACATTAATTGACGTTTGAATAACCACAATTTATTAAAAAATACATATTTTTTAATAAATTGTGGTTATTTAAAAAAATATATTTTTAAAGTATTTGGCAATTTAACATATCCTACTAATAGAATAATAATAAACTGGATTTTTAAAAGCGTTCTTTATACCTAATTAAAAACAGGATATTTTGTGTTGATTAAAATTATATTTGTAAGAGAAAATGAATCATCCCTTTATAATTATTGCATTATTAAAATATTTTGGTCTACATTGTCCATCAAAACATTGATCATCTTTCTAGATTATCAATTAATCCTAAATTATCTACAGCATTTAATACAATCTAATCCAATTAATTGATATTTATGGAATGCTAAAGGGATTTTGAGTGATTAGAAAATTGAATTTCAAAATTTATTTTATGCTTATTCAAACATAAAAAATTTTATTTTTATTTTCATCACTAGAAAACAGTTTCAAATGACAATTTATAACTATTAAAATACTAGAATTATTATATTTTAATTAAAAAAATTAGAATGAGAGAATATCATGTAATCTATAAAAGGAAAATACTACGATCAGAATCGATCGAATATATAGAAATACTATAATACTTATTATTGATTTAATCAAGAATTTACAAAAAAAATTTCATAATATCAAAAAAAATATTGTCAAACATGAATTCATAATTTAACACTCAGATATGTGTCATAAATAAAGCAGTCCATCAATCAGTCATACATAAATTTTTATAACATCTCATTTGATACATTAATGAGTTCATTTTATAAACAATCAAATAAACAATGAGTAAATGACTGATTATACATAGAATTAAAAAAGTTGTCTTCATCTCAATGGAATTAAATGATCAAAAGTAACAATATGAGTTATTTTTGAATGTGATCAGTGAGAACTTAGTTGTATAACATCTTTCTCATTTTCAACTGCAATAGTTTCACAATAGTTATCAATAGCAATAGATGAAATGATGAAACAATGAAAACCTATAAAAAAGTCTGTTCACTTCATTCAATAATTAATAACAGCAAATGACATAATTTACTTTTCCTGTACGAGCTACTTTTCTCTCTGATTGTAAAAACATTATATTTAAATTCCGTTTATTACATCTAGATATTAGAAATATCTAAAAAAAAAAAACTATATATATATATGTATATGTATATGTTTATAAATATACGCACAAATAAGAATATGGTATTTTTAACCTAATTAAATAAAATTTTAAAAAATATATACAAATGAGAATACAAATGTACAATGCAACATAGAATATATAATATTACATGTTACTATCTTATTCCTCAATTTTGTCTATTCATTGCCTCAGCACCATCTATTTCGTTGAATGTGAACAAATTATTATTTTATCAGTTGGTAATATTAGTAGCAATATCTCAAGCAAAATTCGATTCTGCGTAGTAAATACTTTATACTGATTGGCTTTCACTGAATACGCATACTTCAAAATAGAGAAAAACATTTTCAATATGATACCAAAAAATTATGAACAGAGAATTGACAAATGAACATAGAAATATGATTATTATTTTTAATTTTATTAATAATCTTTAGAAACTCTTTTTAATTTATAAATTTTTAAATAATCAAAATTTTTAACTACTTAAAATTAATTTAGAATAAAATAAAATTAATATTTTTATGTACATTCTAAAAAACCTTTCAAAGCCTATTAAGTTTAAAAATGTATCAAGTTTAAATAAAATTACACATCCTAAGTATTTTAAAATTCTAAAATTGTAATATTCACTAATTATTTATTTTAGTTTTCTCAGAATTAGAAGTTGTTAATAATATGGGAATGGGAGAGAGAGGGAAACAATAATACGGGACATAACACGAAAAGAAAGAGGGTTAGTATGTAGCATCGAGTATAAGCGAAATTTTTTACAACCTTACCGGAACGAACTTTATTATCATTCAAAAGAGAAGTGTCGCTTGAAGAAAAAGATAGTCTAAGTTTTGAACTGATTTAGTTTGTTCAGATCAATGTAATATTTAGAATTAATAAGTATTTAAACCAGTACGGTATAACAGACCGGCTATTATTTTAATATTTTGTTGGTGCTCTGTCAACTATCAAATATATATGTTATTAAGAAAAATAATTTTTTATTTTAACGTTCGATATTTCTTAATTTACACGAATAAAAATAATATATACGTTTTAGAAAACTTTATAAAAAAATTGTAAAAAATTAATGTAAAAACAGCACATGATTCGAAAGTACGCGTGAAAATAACCTCAAGTTTCATTTCCTGACTTAAATAAGCAGTTGCATAACTATTGCGTGCGTGTGTTCGATGTTTACAGGTTTGACGTCCGTTAATACTTGTGCTCCGAAAGGAGCGTTACTTTTATAATAAACATTTTACACGTAATAGAATGAATATCAAGGAAAAAGAAAAATATATAGAAGAATTTGATTTTCCATACTGTGATGAATCTTCCAAGTACGAAAAGGTGGCAAAAATTGGTCAGGGTACCTTCGGGTAAATTTTTCAAAATGTTTAAAAAATGTATTTTACTTTTGAATTGTTTTTGAAAATGCTTATTTAAGTATATTTTATTATTATTTATTTAGAGAAGTGTTCAAAGCAAGGGATAAAACAAATAACAAAAGATATGTAGCTATGAAAAAAGTTCTTATGGACAATGAAAAAGAAGGAGTAAGTACATATAAATATTTTTTATTGTTGTTTATAAGGAAAACTGTTATACATATTTACATTTTTATACAGTTTCCAATAACGGCACTGCGAGAAATTAGAATATTACAACTATTACAAAATGAAAATATTGTAAATTTAATAGAGATTTGTAGAACAAAAGGTATCTTAAAAAAAATAATTAAATTTATGTAATTTTATGCTTCAACACCAGTATAAATTTTATTTTATAATTGTAGCAAATCAATATAATAGGTATCGTTCAACATTCTATCTTGTATTTGACTTTTGCGAGCATGATCTTGCTGGTTTATTATCAAATGTTAATGTAAAGTTTAGCTTAGGAGAAATAAAAAAAGTGATGCAACAACTGTTAAATGGATTATACTATATTCATAGTAATAAGGTCAGTATTTTAAATATTAAAATTAAATTTATAAAAAGTTGTTGATATTAATATTTTTTTAAAAATAATTTTACATATATTTTAGATTTTGCACAGAGATATGAAAGCAGCTAATGTATTGATAACAAAAAATGGTATATTAAAACTGGCAGATTTTGGTCTTGCACGTGCATTTAGTGCAAATAAAAATGGTCAAGCAAATCGTTATACAAATCGCGTAGTAACTTTATGGTATAGACCACCGGAATTACTGTTAGGTGATAGAAATTATGGACCACCAGTTGATTTATGGGGTGCTGGATGTATAATGGCTGAAATGTGGACGAGGTACATAAAAAACTTTAATCTTAATAGTGAAATATTTTGAACCAAATTGTAATTTACTGTTGAAAAAAATGATGTAGATCTCCAATTATGCAAGGTAATACAGAGCAACAACAGCTAACATTAATTTCACAACTTTGTGGTTCTCTCACACCAGATGTTTGGCCTGGTGTAGAATCATTAGAATTGTTCAATAAAATGGATTTAATACAAGGGCAAAAACGAAAGGTATGGTTAAGTCAGTTATTCTTCTTTTACTTTTTAATGCTATTATTTAAAAATAAAATCAAATATTTGTTCATTATTAAAGGTGAAAGATAGACTTAGGCCCTATGTCAAGGATCAATATGCTTGTGACTTACTGGATAAATTATTGATTCTTGATCCTAGCAAAAGATTTGATTCTGATTCTGCACTAAATCACGATTTTTTTTGGACCGACCCAATGCCTTGTGACTTGAGTAAAATGCTAGCTCAACATACGCAAAGTATGTTTGAATACTTAGCTCCACCAAGAAGGCCAGGGCACATGCGACATCCTCATCATCAAGTACCTGGTGGTCAAGCAAAACCAAGTTCTAGTATGGCAGATACAAGTTATCAGGATCGTGTTTTCTAGCATAATCATTGCAATAATCGACAAACTATTACTATGTTCAAAAGTGTTTACAATAATAGAATAAGACTAAAACTCAATTGACTTCAGTGTACAAAAAGTGAACTGATGTTTAAATTATGAAATATACTTTTGTAATTAGATTATTTACTATTTTATCAGTTTTTCAGTGTCAACTATTTTATGTCTTCTCGACAAATATTCAATACACGATATACATGCTAAATATAGTCAGAATATTTAAGTTAAATTATGTGTATAGTGTGTACAATACATTTTTATACAATAAATTGTTGTTGATAAAATTCAATATATTATGACATTTATAAAAATTTCTTAAATACCTATTATTTTAAATTATATCTAAAATTGAAAATATGTAGAAATTCAAAAGTACTTAAAAGTTTTTGAAAAAAATTTTATTTTTTTTTTATTTTTTTTTATTTTTCTGAAAAAATAAAAAATACAGTATTAATAAAACTGGTTTTTGTTATATTAAAATAGTGTATTTTGTAAAATGAAATAGTTATTGTAGAATTACACTAAGTCAAATTGCAAACTAAAAAAATGAAAGATATTGAATTATCTTTTTTGTTTACGTTAGGAAAAAAGAAAAGGCTGCGATAAGCCATCGTATCAAGCAGATCTTCCCGACCGAGGTAACAAGTTTCCGACCTGGATTTTAAATTTCATTTATTTCTTTTCACTAGTATCCTTTTTTTCATTTTTCCTATTAGTATACGTGGAACTATTCTATATTTTCATTGTACCTTGTTTCTCGCGTATTTTCATTTTATTTTTCTATTTTCTTCGTTTCCTTCATACTCATTCTTATATATTTTTTAAATATATCGTTATTTTTTCTTCTAATCTTAATTTCAAAATTTATTGCTCTTTTTGCTGTTTTAATTTCTAATTTATCTCTTTATTGCTACTGTTATTACAAAGTCTAGTGTTTTTACTTATGCCGAAATCTTACCGCCATACATAATTACACTTCCACCTAATGTTTAATATTTGTATCTATTGGTATTATAATTAACGATAAAAAAGTCTTAATAATTATGTAATCCAATATGTCTTATGTATTCTATGTATATATATTCAAATGATATGTTTAAAAATCTACATATTCAATGTTATACTTATATGTCGTTTATTAGCTTCTTTATTTATTAAAATTTCTGTCTTTAATTTTTTGTATTTACACGTATTTTTAAACTTGTAATAATAATATAGATTTTTGGATAAGCAGAAACGGCACCTTTTACTTTTCATAATATTTTTGTAATTCTGATGGTCGAAAAAAGCGAAAGTTAAAACTAAATTAAAAAAAAGCTGCTTTGGTTTATATACGACTCTATTGATACCTTCTTTAGAAATGTTCTCTCCGATGTTAATTTTCTACTTTGTTTATAACAAATATCTTTTCCTTTTTGTTATAATTATCTCTTATAATATTTTTGTTATTTTCCAATTCATAAATTAAGACTCGTTTAGCTAAATTTAGAAACAGTGCTTATTATTTGATCGTCAACTGTTTTTTATACATATCACATTTATATTTTCTATCACACGTAATTTATATAAATTATATCAAAATGTTATTGATTTTATTTCTCGACCTTCGTATATTATATTTTTTATATATTTTTATCGAATAGCTCATATAACTTTGATATAAAAAGCCTTTTTTAATTTGCCTGACTAATTATAATAATTTGCTTAATTTTAATCCAATTTCAGACAAACCTGTGTTCGCCGATTCAATATGCTTCTTCATTTACCGAATTAAGAATTTGCAAATTCATGTCTGCCGTCCCAATGTGTCTTATTTTTCTCATGAATGTGCATTACTACTAATTCATATCAGATGAACTTACTAAATCCCGCTGAACCGGGATCATATGCCGTTATTAACAGGCTTAGTTTTCTTTTAAATCGGCCTTTTCTCGACAGACCGCGATTTTCAACAGAGAAAATAAGCGTAAGAGGTGAACTGCGAATCTATATGCTTGTAAGCAGAGAGGGGGGCAGAAACAAATAGGGAGAAAAGTAAAAAAAGATAAAGAAAATAAGTACGAAATAGGCGGAGATAGAAATCAACTTATAGCATGGAATAGAGAGAGTGAGAAAAATAAAGAGAAAGAGGTAGACTATATAAAATGCAAAAGAACAGCTTGAGCTCTGTGTGTGTAAGAGGAAACGTCAGGAAAAAAGTCACCGCATGTTTGCGGGAAAGCTTCTTATAGGTGGAAAAAAACAGAAAGAAAGAATGTAAGCCTTTTTTATTACAAAAAAGGCTCATAAGAGGAAGAAGGGGCAAGCAAGTATAGATTTTCCGAAAAAATAAATCGTAAATTCCAAAGATAATGCAATTTGAACGCAAGCGTTTGTAATACGCAATAAATAAAGAAGAGAATAAACTTTCATTGTTGTGCAAGTGTTGTGTTTTTCCTCTCTCCAACCTCTAACCGTATAAAATGTTACAATTCCTTTGCAATATATATATTAAATTTGGATCTTGAAATATTGAATAGTAAGCTGAATAACTAATTAATTATATAACAAAGAGATAAAGTTAATTTTGCAAATAGACATTACTATTTTAAATTCGTATTTCATTCTTATCTTAATGTTTCAAAAATTATTCAATGACTATAAACAATTGAGTAACAGTTAAAAATAATTAAACTAATAATTAAACTACTAGCAATTTATGGAATACAGTTTACGTTTATTCTAACAAATTAGTAATACTTTATCAACATAAAAAGAAAATTAAAGAATTAAAAGTATATTGTGTATTTTTCAATAATTTTTATTTTATATTTGAAACGCAGATAGAATTTTATTGCAAGTAGAAAATTGTTTCTTATAAATTACAGTTAATATTTATTACCTTATTTTTTAATATAATATTTTTGTATGTAAAATCTCAATTTGTCTCTTAAAAAAATCTGCAAATTACATAAGATACATTTTTATAAATAAACCAAAATTAATCTATGATAAGATTTTTATTTCTTTCCCTGATTTTCTAAGCGTAACTGTAAGCGACATTGAAAAAATTACGTAATGCACATTCATAAATTTATAATACAATTAAGGATATTTAAAAATTTACAATTTCATAATTTGTTATCTAAAGTAAATAAATGATGCATTTAAATATTGATTTAGCAGAAAAGAAATATTAAAAAGTAAAAGAAGTATTATTAATTTTTAATATTATGAGTAAAGAAGGAATATAGAAATAATAAAATAATAAAATCGAAAAATAGAAATATATTCTTTTTCTTAACGTGTAGCTTGCATCGGAAGGTTCAAGGTGTAAAATGATAAAATTTGTTTGTTCGAAATTGTTTATTGTAATTGGCATTTCAAGATTTACACAAAAGGTTAGGAGTACATGAGGTAACGAGGCGCGTCAGTTGTTAACCCACGGCGATGCAAAAGGAAAAGGTCGCCTCTTGTCCCTTGTGCCGCGGTTTAAGCATTTCATTAGTTCCGTTTCCCTTCCTTTCTCCTTTACAAATATTTTATTGGTATATTATTATTATTATTATTGTTGTTGTTTTATTGAATAATATATTACATTGTCATGATACATTTTACAATTAAATTTTAACATATTAAAACGGTGATATAATTACATTCAGACACTTAAATATTTATTTAACTTTAACTTCTATACTATACTTTTACATTTTTAATACTTTATTGCTTTATAAGTTAATTTTACCGTAACTATAAAAGTTTTCACTACATTTCTTTTTATTGTTAAGTTATACTTACAATTTAATCTGATGCTGCTCGGACTTTCCTAGATCAGCTAATATTCTATAAAACCCTTATAACCTAATTGCGCTTTCGGAGGTTCGGCCAGTCCTTTCTTTCCAGGGATAACCCCGTTCCTGTATCTGGAGTACCAGTGTAGTCTTATTTGCTTATTTTTTAGTTCATTACGATGGTTCGTCCATGGCCGCTTACGCATGGTCGGGCAAATGCTGAGTAGCTACGGGTCATTCCATCGCGAACACTTTTTATCAAAAGAATTACTATTAAAAATAAAAAATGTACAAATAGATTAAAATAATTGTAATAAATAATATGTAAACATATATATTTGACATTATTTTTACTAATTTATATTTAACAGAAAATTTTAATTCATAGTGCTTGCATTTTTTCCTACAAATAATCCAGTTAATGTATTCCTATGATATAACATTTTCAATATTCATTTAAGATCTCTCCACGAATAGCATTAATTTCATATGTACTAAAATAGTCTAGTAGAATAAATAATTGATTTCTTTTAAGCAAATAATTATAAAAATTCTAATAAATTTAAAGAAAATAATATGCATCTGTTTATAAACTGCAAGAAAAATGAAAAATGTTCAAACTTAGTATATAAAATTTGGTAATATTCAAAAATATTGTATAAAGAGTATTAAATATATAAGATATACAAATAATTCCAAAGTTAACTTGCATTTTTACATTCACTTTTAATTTCAAATATAAACGATACTATTAATGTTATGAATTTAATTATTATTTTTCATATACTATAAATTATAATTTATATATTATTATGAAAATAATTATAAATTTTCAAATATATGTTTATAATTATAAAATCATATCTTCTATGTAGAAACCGTAAAATATGAATTAAAATACAATAAAAAAGTATATAAACTTTGGAAATGTCGATATTAGCTTGATATAAACAAATGAAAAATTATTTTCTTTTAAAATGTATAATAATATCAATGTTATTTGTTATTTGATATATTAAAATTCATTTAAAATATTCATATTATTTAAATAAATATATATTATTATAACATTAAAAATAAAATATTGGTTTTTTTAAAATAATAGTATTATAAATACATTAGTTTTAAAATACAGGAATAGATACGAAAATGACAAAAAATGGTTTTAAATACAGATTAAATAGTGCTGGTTACTATGGTGAATATAATTATGACATTAATGACTATGTTAAAATAAAAATATGTGCATGTTTACAAAGGCTAGGAATGAAACATTTGAGATTTATAAGATGTATAAAATATTTATTGCCTAAATCTTACAACAAATTATATTCAATTCATTAAAACTACATTTCATGATTAATCCAACATTAAATGACATTATATATTAAGAGAAGCATTTCAAGTCATTTTTTCATTTACTCATATCACTCTCTTAATTAATATAATTAGTGATTATTGTAGATTAATATTTACAGTATAAGATCTACTACAAGTATTAATAAAAATGTGTTGCTAAATAGTTATAAATGAGCTTCTGAAAAATATGCTTATATTGTTAAAAAAGTCATATTTCTTATATTATAGTAGTAATTTATTGAATAATGTATTAAATCGTAAAGTGCATATTTCTTATACCGCAGATTTATTCAACTTTATTTTTGGTTAACTTATTTACTTTCTTCAGTTTGATCGTTGAAACAATTGATTACGATTGATTTTTTCATATCTAAAAAGCAGATAAAAATGTAGTTTCCTTCATTACAAAGCCTGTCTTTTGATACTATTATCCATAAAGCAAGTGCACGATGACTAAGTACTCCTCTAATCAGAGCATGAATTTGTCGAGAGATAAAAATTCCTCGTTGATCCGCTGTTTGCGAACCAAATCTTTTACTTGTTTCGTGATACTAACGCACAGCATTGTCTTATTCCATTTAACCTGATGATGATTTTAGAGTTTACGCTAGATTACATTGCTATTGACTAAAACCATTTTGCATCCACTATGATTCGCTCAAAAATTTTAAAAATGATTATTGAATCAACAATAAATGTCAATTTTGCGAAGTTACTATTTTATAAAGAATTTAGTTATACGAGGACTAATAGAAAGGTAAAGTCAGAAAATATTAAATCGATTTAATGATTTAAAGTTCGAATGTATTTATTTTGAATTATTTCTTTACATTTGACACATGTTATGAAAATTTACATTGAATTTTAGGTAAAATATTCGAAAAGGCACTTTTTCATCTTTTCCTCACTTATTTTAAAAATATTCTTTTCGACAAATTGAAACATAAATAAATCAACCGATGACATAGGATAAAGATACATTTTTCATTGTAACATTGAAGATATTTAAAACAGGTTCTCATTTGAATTAGCTGGTTTTGTTTTTGCATCCAGATTATCGGTTGAGAATTAGTTGAATTCGGCATCTCCATCTACCGAAGATATACTATCTCCAGTTACGGAGGTGTACAAGGCTCGCACGACCTAAAGAAGAACAAAGTTGTTAAGTTTTATATTTTTTATACTATTGCAAGCGAAAGAAATGTATATTTATTACTTACACGAGTGAATTCTACGGAATTCTGTCCCTGGCATTGGGGGGCAACCTAAAAACCCAATTCCTTCATAATTAGTTTCTAGGTACACAAAGGTATGATATTTTTATATTCCAGTAAATATTTTATAATGTTCATTTGAAGATATGTAAAAATACGTAAACTTCAAAAGATTTAATAAAAGAGAATAAGTATTTTGAAGTGATTTTAGTATTAAAATATATCGAATATTTGTAAGATGAATAGTAGTATCGTTTAACTTACGGTAAAAATGCAAAATGCGATGAATAATATAATCTTGTACATTATGGATATCGTGAGGCTGTTCTTACTCAAAGTGAACTGTTTAGCATAACTGAATTCGCACCTTTTATACTTTTAAAATTGAAGTGTTTAATAAAAAAGTTTAGACGACTTGGATTTTTTTCTCATCGTAAAGTTTTTGATATTTATAAACGGAGGCAGTTATCAATCTTGATTAAGTATTACATTATACATGTTTAGCACGACACATAAGTGTTTAATTAAATTAACTATTTGAACTTCTTACCTAATTTCTTATAATTTTTTAATATTTTAATAATCTTTACTTTGGTAATAAAGATGATTCAACATATTATACATTAATAATTCGAAATTAATTTTGATGCATAATAGACTTTGTCCGATTTCGTCTCTGTACACAAAAATTGTCGAAATAGTTTTGACTAATTCGATAAATGGAAAATTTTTAGCTATTTTTGGAATGTTTTCTGCGATTCTAAGATATTCAAAGATTTTTACGGATTATTTCTTCCAAGAATATAATTTTATAAATACATTCAACTTCAGCTGATGCTACTGATAATAATACAGATATTGATAAAATTTTATTATTGACAAAGTTTTATGTATTTACTCGTTTTGCACTATGCACTGTGAATAACAGCATAAGTAAGTTCAATCGAAGTTATGCTGTTACATCGATGACTAGTCGGTAAAATAGCTTGAGCATTATTTTTAATTGATTATAGTTTTATTTTTAATTAAATTATATGTTAAACGAAAATATAAAAGGGGTAAATATGATTTTTATTATTTGAACATTTGGGTACAGTTTTAAGTTATCGCAATACAAAAATAATCGTAATAAACTTGTAAACATGTATGATGTTATGCTGTAAAGAAACATATGTCATCACAGTTACTTTCTTAAATTATATTTGCTAAAATAGATTTGTATTTAATACTACAGAACTCATTATTACATAATAAAATTGTTTTCACAAACGAAGTTCATATATTTTTAGCAATAAAAGGTGATGGAAAATAAAAAAATATTACAGAAGATTGCGCAGAATTACAAAATTTTAGTAAAAGAAAACTTTCTATTGGTTTATAGATGTTTTTTTATTTTTAATTACGCTTAATGAGTATTCGAAAAAATAAATCAGTATCATATGCAGAATATTAGCCAATGTGATGAATAAGATGTTTACTCATCGTGATTAAAATAAATGAATATCTGCATGATTGGTGAATTAATTGAAAGTTTGAATTGTGTAAAATTTTATTGCTGTTATTATAATTCAAAATTTTAAACGAATAATTTATAATTTAAAAATAAAATGGTATGAATGACTTGTATGAATTAAATGCGAAAAAAAATATGGGAACACTCTTTGAAAAAGAAATTAATTTAAGATTGTATAATTTCTAATAAGAATTTTATTTTAATAATAAAAGATATAATTGTATTTGAAATTGCATATACATATTGTATTATAATGTATAACTATTTGTTACGATTAATCATACAATGCTGCCCTCTGTTAATAATATGAATCGATCATATTTTGCAAAATCAAATTTTTAAATATTTTTTCAATCCTTTTATTTGAACTTATTCGAATTCTTGTAAATTAATTACCATTTTTATATTATAATGATTACCTTATTTTATGTGTGCCTTAAACATGCTTGCACTCAATAAATTGTATCTGTATCGCAAATTCGTATTCAATGGATTTGAAATTACAGATTTATATAAAACGAATACGCGTATGCATTTCGAAATTATTACGCAAATAATACCTCGTAGCAATGTATTTTGTATGAAGAAGAGCTGACCATAAAGTAGAAAAATTATTGCTTCAAACAAATTATTTTATCTCTATATTTGCTATTACTATCGAAAGTTTTCGATATAAAATAAATTGTAATATGGATAGTTTTCTTTAAAAGCGATATAGGATTAAAAAAGATTAATTAGAATTTTTCTCGATTTGCACGAGATCTATTAAAAGTACAATAAGATCCATGCAATACATTGGTATAAATTGCATATGATACTAATTAAAAAATTAACTTCGGTAATAAAAATGTTTAGTTGAAGAAGAAATTTTTTGACTTTCATAATTTCTAATCAACGATTAGGAAGTAAACAATATCATATTTTATCTCGGTAAATGCGTAAAACAATTATTTATAGCTTTTGATATTAAAATACAAAGTATTGTTAAATTAACATTTACACACACGTTAAATAATGCTTAAATTTAGGATTAATTTATATCGAACTAAAACAATTGAGACAACATTTAATAAATATTTTTAATTTAAAAGTTCTAGAGTTTTATACGTAATAATATTATGATAATAATATTATTCATGAATGAGACAATTAATTATCGGCTTCATTTGTATTTATTGTTTTCACGAAAAATTTAAAGTTACGTATTCCTGGTATAACATAAAATAATGTACAAAGTGTAAAATTGATATATTTTTAAGACTTTTTCAGCAATTGAAACAAGTTTCGTGAGACCTCCAAGTTGTCGAATTACAGTTTGCTAATATCATAACTTTATAAATCGAAACTTTGTACAGTCGTAACTTTATCTGTTACGTAAATTGCAATAATTAATCCTAATAAATTATTAACTATCTATCAGTCAAAAATTTTAACAACCAACTTGCGCACCTATTAATTAAGGCACAGCGGAAAAAATAATTTAGTAAGCTCGAAAACGTACTTATTGTAACTGTATTAAATAAATACCAATTTAAGTAAGCATCACAATACGAATCAAATTATATTCAATGAAACAATAAAATCCTTCTTTAATCGAGTAACTGCAATGGTAACTTAAATATAGTGTTTCATAAGCTTTCATTGCAATTACAAGACATATTAATTCGAATACAGCTAATTCTTATTCGGCGCGACTACGGTCCTTAAAACACGAACAATAAGTCAGGCGGAATATACGAGTTTTTAGTAAGTTCGTTCGTGAAACTCGCTATCAGGGAGCTGTTAATGCTGGATCGGGCCAATTGATGCGCAGAATGACCAGTAATTGTTGCTGTTGCTGATGGTGCTGTTGTTGTTGTTTTTGTTGTTGCTGTGCTGTTGTTGTTGTTGCTGCTGCTGCTGCTGCTGCTTGCTGTTGCTGCTGCTGCTGCTGCTGCTGCTGCTGGAAGTGTCGAATCATGTGTCCAGAGCGCCGATGAGGCGTGAGAAATTCAAACATGCTCTGATGTGCTGAGCCACATTTTTGGTAAGGTCGCAGGGCATTGGATCAGTCCAGAAAAAGTCATGGTTTAATGCAGCGTCGGAGTCAATCCGTTTGTTAGGATCTAGGGTAAGCAGTTTGTCCAGGAGGTCACACGCATAAGGATCCTTTATATATGGTTTTAATCGCTCAATTACCTGTAATAATGTGTTTGTGAATAATATTGGATGTATCAGCTAATGTTTTAAGAATAAAATCCTTTTATAATAATTCTAATTTTGAATTCGAATAGTGAACTCTTAACCAAGATAATTTATTTCTATAACACAATCATACAGTCTTGAATAATTTTTTTCTTATTTAAATAAATTTGTATATTTTAAATTTATTATTTTTTGTATGAAATTATTGATTGAATCCAATTATATAGTACGTTGTGAACGAGTTTAACTAGAAGCGGACCGATTAAGAATATGCTTTAATAGTACTAGTAAGTAAAATATTTCAGATTATGGTTTTGTTGTAAAATATTGTCAAAAATTTTTTTATTAAATCTTAAAAGTTTTCAGTTTTTTTTCAGGAAATAAATAATCTAAAAATTCGTTTACTTTTCTTTTTTGATGTTTGACAAGATCCACCTTATTGAACATCTCTAATAATTCAACACCAGGCCAAACCTCCGGTGTTATAGAACCACACAATTGTGAAATAAGCGTCAATTGCATTTGTTCCGTACTGCCTTGCATAATTGGTGACCTTTTAGATGATGGAATTTATTATTAATAAATTTTGTTTAATTCACAGAAATTCGCACATAACAATTATATGTATATTAAAAAAAGAATAGTCGTGGAGCAAATAGTTTTCAATGTATTTCCCGTCTTTCTTTCAAATATAAGTTCAAAGTATCTCAAATTATACGACCATTCATTAGGTTCGTTTAACTTTAATTGTCACTTGATTTAATTACAAGTTATAAAAATTAGCAAAGTATGAAATTAATTTTTTTTTTTAAAGAAAAGCTTTTCTATTCCCAAAATCTTATACGAAATTGTTGTAAACACAAATTATTTACCTTGTCCACATCTCGGCCATTATACATCCAGCACCCCATAAGTCAATCGGAGGCCCGTAATTTCGATCACCTAATAGTAATTCCGGTGGTCTGTACCATAACGTTACTACTCTATTTGTATAACGATTTGGCTGACCGTTTGCCTTTACACTGAAAGCTCGAGCCAAACCAAAATCTGCTAACTTTAATACTCCTTTTTTTGTTATTAATACATTTGCTGCTTTTAAATCTCGATGAAGTATCTGAAACAAATATAAAAGTTTCGTCAAGTCGTAATGCTTACTTAATATTCAACAGTTATTTAGCAAAAGCGATTCTTCTTCGAACAATATGAACCAAAACAATGAAGCTCTATTTTTACCGTTAATAAAATTTTCAATCTTTATTTCTGAGCTCATTTATTACGATTCGCAGGGATAAAGAAAAATAGCTCTAAATTAGGATATGTTTTTAAATTTCTTTGATTTTGAATAAAAACGTATAATAATTATTGTAAAAATTAATGCGAATATAATTTAATGTACTTTATTACCTTATTCGTATGGATGTAATATAAGCCATCAAGTAGTTGATGCATAACTTTTTTTATTTCACCTAAACTGAATTTCACATTCACATTTGACAGTAAACCCGCTAGATCGTGCTCGCAAAATTCAAAAATGAGATAGAATGTTGATCGATATCGATTATGTAGTGTTGCTAAAAGTAATGAATTGTCATAAAAAATGTACACTTTGAAAAATGAATAATAAAAACTTCCAAGTGTGTTAAATTATATAATGTACCTTTCGTTCTGCAAATTTCTATTAAATGAACTATATTTTCGTGTTTTAAAAGTTGCAAAATTCTAATTTCTCGCAATGCTGTTATTGGGAACTATATCAAAATGTAAATAATAAATTAATTGAGATTTTACCTCTTAAAATTATAATTGTTATAATAAAAATTTTAATTTTAATTAAATATTTCATATACGAAATAAACTCACTCCTTCGATTTCGTTATCCTTAAATATTCTTTTCATAGCTACAAACTTGTCCGTACTTTCTCGATCTCTAGCTTTAAAAACCTCTCTACATAACATTAATATAAATTTTTATAAAAATCAAACATTTAAAAATTATATTATATATAATTATAATAAATCTCACCCAAGGTCCCTTGACCATTTTCGCCACTTTTTCATATTTTGCAATTAGATCGCAAATTTAAATTCATATGCTTCAACTATTTTTGCTTCTCTCTCATATTCATTTTGCACCTTAAAATAATTGCTTTTGTAAAATTATTTTTTAAAATCTTTTTTATAACTAGATGTAGTTTAAATTTTTGTGAAGTTCAAAGCATAATTACTTTAATTATTAAAAATATTTATTTTTTAAATAGTAAATTAATAGAAAACTATAATAATTAGACTATAATAAACTAAAATAATAAATTAAATATATTTTATATTTTTTAAATAATCATTCATTATTTTTAATGTAGGGATTTTTCATCGCATCATCGAGTAAAGCACTTTTGATTACATTATTTTATTTTAGTGCAATAAATAGTTTAAAATAATAAATAAATATGAGGATATATAAGAAGTACAATATCAACTTATTTTTTATTTTCTTTCGTTATTAGTGAAAGTATATTATTAAAAATTTTTCATTAACATTATTAAAAAATAGTTTCTTATTATATACTTATTGCATTTCTAAATACTGTTAAAGAGAAGATTAAAGTTAGATTTAAGCGAGTTTACAAAAATGATTTTAAATTACGATTTTTAGAAATGGATCAGGGCAATGGATTATTTGATCTAAATTATATTGCTACAGTCTAAAACTATTTTTACTTTCATTATGATACATTCATAAATTTAAAAATATTTATTGAATTTTCAAATGAATTTCAATTTTTTGCAGCTACAATTTTCTAATGTATTATTCATCTAGGTAGACTAATCGTAATGTTAAGACAAATTAATCAATATGTTTTTTTATTTAAAGTCGTTACATTAAAAATATTTTGCACAACTTTTGTCAACGTTTCAATTTTCTTGTAAGCTTTTCTTATGATTCTCTTGTTGTCGTTTCTGTATCCAAACCATCAACTGAGAAGTATACCAAATCACCTGGTCCATCTAGGTCTAATGGTGCAACTGTTCCAATTATAGAAGTTACTACTTCTCGTGCAACCTAATAAAATAATGTCTTTTATAAATCATAGCTATGTTTTTGTATAAAAACTATTTTGAGAATTAAAATAGAATCTACTCTATGTTCGTTAAAATCGATCCGATCCATATTTTAACATGCAAATAATATTCAAATAATTGTCGATTAAAGATTTTTTATTATTATTATTATATGAGTATTTGATATTATATAAAATTTTAATATGAGTTAATAACGTTTGGCTATGAACAAAACAAAATGACCTTAATTATGGGATATTTGAATATTAGTTACTTTTCAATAAGATGGATAATGGATCGTATTAATATTTAAAATTAGCAGTTTGGAATATTCGAAAACTTATTATTGATACTGCAGAAGAAGTACACGCAATAAATCGTTTGACAAAAAAAGAAAATAATAAATATTAATATTAGCTAAAATATAAAATTTTTATGAAAATATTGATACATTTGAAAACAAAAAATTACATAATAATTAGTTTAATGGTTTCAATATTTTTAATAAAAAAACTAGATGCGATAATAAAAAAAAATTATTTGAAACTCCTACTAACAATTATCTATATAAAAAATGTTTTAATCTTTTTTTTTACATAATTTATAATTATTTATATTTAAAAAAACGTATTAAATTCAATACCGTGTTTGAATCATTATTGGATATTTAATAGATATATTTACAGATAGATTAATACAATTTGATGAATATTGTTTTATAAATAGCTTAAGCTTAATTTTTTTACATGCTTATATAATAATTGTTATTAAAAATTTTTGTATAATTTTCTATAAAAATAAAATGAAACACAAAATATATAAGTTTATTACTTACACGAGTGAATTCTACGGAATTCTGTCCCTGGCATTGGGGGGCAACCTAAAAACCCAATTCCTTCATAATTAGTTTCTAGGTACACAAAGGTATGATATTTTTATATTCCAGTAAATATTTTATAATGTTCATTTGAAGATATGTAAAAATACGTAAACTTCAAAAGATTTAATAAAAGAGAATAAGTATTTTGAAGTGATTTTAGTATTAAAATATATCGAATATTTGTAAGATGAATAGTAGTATCGTTTAACTTACGGTAAAAATGCAAAATGCGATGAATAATATAATCTTGTACATTATGGATATCGTGAGGCTGTTCTTACTCAAAGTGAACTGTTTAGCATAACTGAATTCGCACCTTTTATACTTTTAAAATTGAAGTGTTTAATAAAAAAGTTTAGACGACTTGGATTTTTTTCTCATCGTAAAGTTTTTGATATTTATAAACGGAGGCCGTTATCACATCTTGATTAAAGTCTTACATTTATACATGTTTTAGCACGACACATAAGTTGTTTTAATTAACTTAACTATTTGAACTTCTTACCTAATTTCTTATAATTTTTTAATATTTTAATAATCTTTACTTTGGTAATAAAGATGATTCAACATATTATACATTAATAATTCGAAAATTAATTTGATGCATAATAGACTTTGTCCCCGATTTCGTCTCTGTACACAAAAAATTGTCGAAATAGTTTTGACTAATTCGATAAATGGAAAATTTTTAGCTATTTTTTGGAATGTTTTCTGCGATTCTAAGATATTCAAAATTTTTACGGATGTTTCTTCCAAGAATATAATTTATAAATACATCAACTTCAGCTGATGCTACTGATAATAATACAGATATTGATAAAATTTTATTATTGACAAGTTTTATGTATTTACCTCGTTTTGCACTATGCACTGTGGAATAACAGCATAAGTAGTTCAATCGACGTTATGCGTACACATCGATGACTAGTCTATACAATACACGTCGGTATTGTTGTTCAACAGATATCAGTTTAATAAATAAATAATATAGCGTAGAAAATTATATTTAATTAATAACAAATACTAAAATGTATAAGTAAATATAATATTTATATATTATTCTACGTATTAATTATTGGTATTTTTTAATTAATTTTTGTTTAATCTTTATAAATTGTTCTTTTTGGCCTATTTGTTCTTTGTATAATAAAAAATATTAATTATAAAAAGATTCTGATAAATACTAATAAAAGGCTTAAATTATTTTACATACTATAATTACATTCAAATAAGTAAAGAAATTCAAAAAATTTTGACGTAAATAATTACATATATACTTATAAATATGAAGGAATTATCTTATAAATTATAGAAATTTTATGGATTTATTGCTGTGGACGAATAAAGTCAGTACTATGTCTAATCAAATTAATTTTTATTCATAATAATTTATACTTATTGTTATATTTTATTAGAATTTTAAATGAACTATTTTCTATACTCTGTATTTAAATATATATTCATTTATTTATCTACATTTATTTTTTTTTATGTACATTAAAATTATTATATATACAATTTAAGTAACTATTTCTACAATACACTGCAAGTTTTTGAAAAAATTCAGTATAGTATAATGATTAAAAAGATGAAATTATTAATAACACCGATAAAAACTTTCCAATAGGAATGGATACACTGATACTATTCAAATTTAACGAATTAAGGTGCACCATTTCATCCAAGAATCATGTTTTTGTATCAATTATATTGAGATGATCGTTGTAAAACTTTAAATTTATTTTATACAAAAAACATTTTTCCTTAAAATAAAATTAATTTTATCTTGCAAACATTTAAATTTCTTAAATGTTATTTAAGATCAATTAATGATCAATATTTTTCATTAAACATTTATAAATCTTTTCAATGATGTTAAATTTTCTGTTGTCACATATGATAGTGAGGCATTTGCTACCATCCGATCATCTAATTCCGTTAATATGTACATCATCCGTATATAGACGACAGTTGGCGCAAGCAAGTTTGGAAATTTATAAAAAAATCTGTGATCATTTTCACTTTTTTTCTGTTTGTCTCGTTACTCTCTTCTACTTTTTTCGTCTTGAAATTCAGATTCACTTAAAAAGTTTTCTCTCGAACACAGAAGAGTGATTCAGTCATAGTTCCGATAACTGTATTACCTTGAATCACGCAGCAAAAAGAGACAAAATCCCTTCATACATATAAAATTATTAAATGCTGAAATATGTAATTACTTATAAAAATATCTTAAATTGAAATTAATTACTATTCTATGATATGGAATGTTTAGGGCATGAACATTAAAATTGCAAATAAGTTTAATTACAAATCTAGTAATTTTTAATAAATATCGCTGTAAATATAATTCTTATTTTATAACTTTTTTTGTAAGTTAAAACATTATTTTTGTATTTCCATGCAATTCTTTAGTAAAAAAAATTTACGATAAAGATTAATACAAATTTGAAACACAACACTATCGATAATTTTTATAAAGAAATAGGGAAATGTGTTATGTTCAAGTTTTTCTCGAATATGATATGACGTGGTGAGTGCCAGTCTATGAAAATAATGGAAATTGGTAATCGTTGGTAGAGGAGATGAATCAGTTTTACCTTGTTGGTGCCGGATTGTAAGTTATAAAATTAGGAAAAGAAAAGTTTATTAGAGAACGTTTGATTGATCTCTGAATTATCTCTTAGCTAACAATGTACAACATTAAAAATGTAGAGAACATTACAATATTAAAGTAATATTTAAATATTAATATAAAAGGAGTAGAATAATATAATTGATACATTTTTTACAACATTTTTAATTAGAATTAAGCTGAAAATCAACGAATGAAGAAAAATAAAAAGTTCAGGATTTTAAATAAAAATAAAATTTCCTTCTTTTAAACCTTTACTCTATAATGAATCACGTCGGTATCAAAGTATGAAAAACTTAAAAAATTTTGTGGAAAGAGGACGGGAAAGGTAAATTATAAATAATAAAATGTTAGAAAAGTTTTTATATGTTTTTATTTTTAATTTATTACAAATAATTTATTATAAAATTTATTAAAACTATCATATTTATATTCTATTAGCGAACCACATGTTTACTTTATAAAATATTAAAAATTTGAAATAATTATTCTCTTTTTCTATTAAAATATCAAATAATTTTAATTTTTTAGTTTTTTTACATGTTTTAATTAATTCAATTTTGTGCGATATAAATAGAGTTTACTCATAGTTAATTTTTTTTAAATAAAAAATTTTATATAAATTAATCATCTATTCAATGATATTGATGAATGATTAAAAACACTAGTAGAATTCATATTAAAATAGTTGACGATTGATTTAAATGTTATGTGTGTTGAATTATAAATTAAATTATCTGAATTTGAAGACGCTGAAGTATTCATTGTTATTAAATATATTTATAAAGGCTTTCGCAATTATGTCAATTTAATTATCATAAATTATATCTTCAATCCAATCGGTGAAAGATGAAACTTTGCCATAGGCGGAAGGACTTTCGCCATCACAAGGAATTGCACCCCAAGATGTCACTCCGATTATTTTACCATTCGATATTAATGGACCACCAGAATCACCCTAAAAGTAACAAAAAAATTTTTTTAAATCATTTAAAATAATTAAAAAATTACAAAAATTTAAAAAAACGTAATAAAAATCAAGTAATTTTTAAATTATAATTGTATGTATAAAATTTTTATAAAATTATAATATAAAATTAATTGTATAATTATAGAATAGTAACCATTTTGTACCAAAAGTACATTTTGGACCCATCAAGAATGAAAATCATCGAGGTTTGCATTAAGTTAATTTTTATATTAAAATTCTACATTAACAATGGTGTAAATTATTTAGTTTCTGCATTAATTTGTTTATACACATGTTTTATTATGGATTTATTTTAAGATGATTAATAAATTTCAAAAGATGACTAGATTTTTTCTTCAAATTGATGAATTTGTGTTTATTAGGCGATAATAAAATTTTCATAATTATACTTTTTATTTTATATTTTTATTTTTATATTTTCTAAATATATTTAAATCTTTAAAAATCGTTTCAAGTACATTGAAAAATTTTGAGTGAACGTTATAGATGTTTTCAACTATTCCTTATAAAAACGACATTAATATACGCAAGAAAGCTGAATACTTTTTTTATTAATTATAAATGATAAATGTTTATTTAAATCACCTTTTAAGATATAAAAAATTATTATAACAGGCTTGTGATCAGCTATAATTTTTGCTTCTGCAATAATTTTAATTGGAGACGTTGGGCTTCTTTCACTTCTTGAAAAAGTTTTACTTCTAAATATCATTCCATTGATTTTAAAGTGAATTATAACTTCTTCGTAAAAATATTGCATTCAATATATAAGAATTTCAGCCGTTATCACAAGTACATATATATATATATATATTATTTTTAGACTTAAAAAAAGTACATGAAAACCAGTAACAATGTATCAACTATTAATTATTATCAAATGTTGTCCAATGATACCAATGTTGTGACACTTACATTACACGAGGATAAGCGACTATATCCGGGTCCAGTACAGAGGTTTGTATCATCAAGTTCGAATGGGGAGCTGGGATTGGCGTCTCTAAACATCTCCCTGCACTCATTGAGATCAATGATCGGCATAGTTGCAGTTTGCAGGTATTCGGGTAAAATTCGATCCTCGGTTCTTGAAATAGAACCCCAACCTGATAGAACTCCACTCGAGGGTGGCCTGCTACCAGCCGCAGGAAGCCCGATTGCATTAACGTATTTGTTAAATCGGAATGGACTGGACAGTTTCAGTATAGCTATATCGTAGGGTTTGAGAGACCTGGAGTATAAGTATTAATTTTACGTTTAAAATCCACAACTTTTGCAAAAGAAAAACGTATAGTGTTATTAATTTATAACTTGACATCGATTGGATTAAATTTTTATACAATAAAAATTGGTTTTCAAATTTTATTATTTTATTTAACAGAACATAATTAGCAAACCTTTAATCAGAGTGATGACATTTTATAAACAACTCTATTTTATTAAAATACCTAAATTTAATGCGTTTTAGAATAATAAATTACAATGTGTGAATAGAACATTTGTTTTATTGTTCTAAAACGTTCAGCTTAAAAATTCTATCAATTTTCTCGTTTCTTGGTTCGAATCGAAAAGAGCAAGTTGTACTCGTACTACATAATATCTATTAATTAATTATTGAACAGAAGAATGACATTCTCTATTTTCTTAAGTGCTGGGTTAAAATTTACTTGTCATGAATTAATAAATGAACGCGTTCAACTCAATTTCTAAAAAATAATATCATATAAACGACTTTTACCCCGAATATAAATGATGCACGAAAGTATCTTCAACTCGACGACTTTGCTCAGTGTCTTCGGACTCTTCAATGTTGTGCTTCCCGGCTATTACCACCATATCACCCGCTGATGCACAATGAGCAGCTGTTAAAACCCATTTTCTCCCGATAATAGCTCCACCACAAAAATGATGTGATGAAATTTGCAAAGATACCTGGTGAGGAAATTCACCTCTATAGGCATCTCTACCTCCAACAATTCGGTGGATCGGTTCTCTTTGACCTGGTTATTATTTACAAAAGACAATTTTATAAAACACATGCTTTTAAAAATTTGGATTTTATAGATTTTTAAACGATAAAGGTAATGCAGCAATTATACTCTAAGATATTTGAGCTCGTTTCATTACCGAAATTATAATCGTTTATGCAATAATACTCTTTTGATTAGAAAATTTATTTGCGTTTTAGTTGCAAATATCTACGTAAAAGTTTTTTTGGAAAGAGTTTTGATTGATTAAATTGGTTTGAAATCTCTAAAATTACAGCGTATAGTATTTATTAAGTCAATATTTTTATGTAAACTTTACTTTTTAATTTCTTTGCATTCTTTATATTATATTAAAAAATATTATTTATTTATTAATTAAACATTTTTAAGTATATTAGAAATTAAGAAGTATATTTGGGAGGCAATCAAATATTTAAAGTGAAATATGTTAAAAATCGGTTGTTCAAATATGACTTCTTAGAAAATAATAATATTATAATTATATATAATAAAAAATAACACTATTGATTAAACGTTTTTAGTAAGTAGAATTTATCAAAAGATTTTTAACATACCGACACACTATGATTAAAACGATTTGGAATTGTTCCTTTTACTAAAGAAAATTAAATTTTTTTACGGCGTTGTAACTTATTTAAAGAAAAAGTAAAATATACATGTTTTAATGTTTTGTGTTTTTTTACATTGAAATAATTTTCTGTCGACAGACATTAAAACTTAATCAAATTAATTATCATAATACTTTTGTTTTGATAATAATTTCATATCACTGATTGATTGTTCAATCATTTCATAGTTTTAATAAAACTTAAGTCACATATATTAACTTATTTTTGTCAAAAACAAACATAAATATTAAATTCATAACGTCTAAAATAATTTGTATTTTATACTAATAAATTAAATAACGTATTAGCACATTATACATATTAAAATGTTATACTTATCCTGTGCTAATGTGTAAGTTAACTAATGATTAATAACTGATTAAAAATAAAATAACGAGAAAAAAATTTAATTAAAAAATTGCTTAAATGACATAATAACACAATGAATTTTTTTTCTTAAACCTAGATTTTAATTGTTTTTTACAAAATGTATCTTTGCACCATAGCAATTTAAAAAGAAAAGATGTGATGAAATAGAAAGAAATCATTTACTATGTTTACTTACCTAAAAATAATATTTTACAAATTCTTTATAAAAAAAATGATATATTTTTCTTGTGAAATGATTTCTTATTCTATGCACAGAAATACTTACAATAAATTGTACTTTGTATCTCAAAGCTAAATATAAAAATGAAACACTTTAGGTAAATTTATAAACGTTCTTTATAACATTACAATATATGTTTAGTTTGCGGAAAATATTTATTTAATTTCCTATCACATACCGTAACAAAATTTTGAAAGATAACAAATTAAAACGAATATGGCAATCACTTTTGGCAGAGTATGAAACCAATGTTCCATCTTCCTTCGGTCGATGATTTCGTTTGAAAGCTGAAATGCTTCTGCATAAATAATAACTCACGCATTGAAATTAAACTACACTAAACATCACGTTCATATCTACACTTTGCTAAAACAAGTATAGATTCAGTAATTGCACAATTACCCATAAGTTTTCTTGTTGCATGAAAATGCGCTTCGCTTAACAATAGATTATTTGTGACGGCCAACAGACGCAATACTTAATATATACTTAAAGTAAAAGTTGTTAAAATTTTTTATATCTTTCGCTCCATGTGCATTTTTTCCAGGCAGAAATTGCATGAAAATACGTCAAACCGAATACCAAACAATATGAAATAAAATGGATATTGGTCTAATAATTTCCTACGAAAAAACAAATTTGAATATTCATATACGTGGAATAATCTTTAATTTCTATCAATTCTTCCGTTATTTTTTAGTGCTAAAATAATTTGTGTTTAAAAGTCATTATCTCGATATTTATTCCCATAAATTTAAAATGATTTCCTTAAATTACGCTGCATTCCTCAATACATTTATTATTAATTTCTTCTATATATTTTTTAATCTTTAGCGACCGTTTAGTATAATTTTGTAACATTATAGTTATTATTTTTAAAGACTTATACAATACCCATTGTGATTTTGAAATCTAATATAATGATCCTTTATTAGATATTATATTATTTAAAGAAAACGAATGTAAAAATGAATATAAAACGAATAAAAAAATTTTAAGTTTACATCATATTCAATTGCAACTTCTTATTTGAAGTCTGTACTTATCTCTTCGTCTTTATTTTACCAGTATTTTGAAAGACCAGACTGCACAAGTCATTTACATCAATTACAGTATACATAGGATAATTTAATATTATACTAGAGATTCGTTTACATATTTGGCTTGACTAATGTCATGTAACATCAACGCAATTCGCAGGAGATATTTTTTCGAAGAAATGGTTTCTTTTGTTGTTTACAGTTTTGCTTTATTAAATGTTGAGTCCATTTCAATAACAAATCTAATATTTCTATCTTCACTTATTCTTTATTTGATTAATATTAATAATACTTTGAAAACTTAAAATATTAGGATATATACACAATTGACATTAGAAATATATTTCTAAATTATGCAAATGAGTTAATTAAGTTTGTGTGTGTGTGTGTTGTGTGTGTATGCACAGTTAAAGAGAAAAATATATCGTATAAAGAAAGCCTTATATACATTATTGATCACATTAAGTATCATTCATATAATAATAATAATAACAATAACAATAACAATAATAATAACAATAATAATAACAATAATAATAACAATAATAATAATAATAAATAAACACTTTCTTCAATTTCATTAATATTTATTACTTATTATATTGTAAACGCTTTAGATTGTTTAAATACAATGTTAATCAAGTGGGATTCAATATATCATTAGATAGAACATAACCAAATAATTACCATATAATAAAAATCAATTGATTAATGAGCATTAAAATATATTAAATTATATTAAATCATATTTCGCTTATTATAATGAAATTTTTATACAAAAATTTAATTCACCACACTGAACAATATTTTTTATTTTTAATATTTCATTTTTATGATTGCTGTTAATACAAATTATTAAAATAAAAATGATTTATATTGATTTAATTTAATAAAAAAATTATAAGTTTATAACGTTTCAGAATATATATTATTAATTAAGGGAACTATAATAATAGTAATTAAATAATCCCATATTTTAATCAATATATTTAATAAGAATTTTATTTTAATAATAAAAGATATAACTATATTTATAATTACGTATACATATCACATTTTAATGTATAACTTTTAATATAAATGTATCAATTATAACATTACATAAAAAATTTATAAATTAGTTTTTTATTTAATTATAATTGTTAATATAAAAAGAATATTTGAAATTTTCAGATGTAAATTAATTTATTGCTTTATCGCAAGAGTTATTTCAGTAAGCGGAGGTGTTACAGTATGTGCATTTTGATTTTCAATTAAATAATATGCCTTATTATCATCTTCCTGTATTAGTGATTTGACACCGGAACTCCCCGAGTTTGATATGACCTAAACAACAATATAATTTCTTTATTATTGTACAATTGTCTCTGGTTATTTTAAAAATATAATTTTCTTTGCATTAAATAAATATGTCTACATTATAATATTTGAACTATACATTATTTATGATATGTCACGAAACTTAATATTATATATAACGTATAATATAATATGCATATTTAAATGTTTTATTAATTCAACATAAATATTATTGATTTATTAAAAACTGATATTATAAATGCATTAAAAATTCTTATTTTATACAAAATGAAAAATATAAATATTTGTAATATGCAAATTAGGAATTTTAAAGGTTAGTAATTCATAAAATTCTTAAAAATTTTAAATAACATCATATATGTAAACAAAAAAACATAAATAAGTTGCATTAATCATTATTATATAAAAAAATTAATCTACTTACGCTAGTTACAATAATAACAGCACTTGTTGAATCACAATTCACAAACTAAAAAAAAATTATAATAATACATTTCTAATTCCATATTTTTATTATAACAAGAAAACAATTGAAAAAAAGTATTTAAAATAAAATACTGAAAAAAAAACTAAATTTTGGTTAAAAGAAAATTCACTTAAGAATCGTTGTTATTAAAAACAGAAGACATCGAAACAATTAATTATATTAAAATGTGATTTATAAAAAAAATAAATATATATAAAATCATATTGATATTGAAAAAAGTATTAGAACTTACAGAAAACAGGAAAAGTATCATGAAAAATATGATTTTGTACATTCTGAATGTTTTGACTGTAATCTTGCACAATACAAAGTGTTTCTTCACAACTGAACATTTCTTTTATACTTTTCAATCATAGCGATAGTATGGAAAAACTTGCAAAATCTTGAATGTTATAATATTTTTTTCACATCATTCACTTTTTGATATTTATAACCTGCGGAAGTTATCAATCTTGATTAAGTATTACATTATACATATTTGGCACGACACGTAAGTATCTAATTAAATTACAATAAAAAGTTTAGCTATCTACGGTGCAATTGTGTATATGTAAGCGAATCGAAAAATTAAATAAAATTTAAATTGCTCGTTATAGTGTTTAGTTTTTATAATTCATTTTTAACATCGCAAACTTATATCTTGACAGCTTTACATAATAATTGCATACTCGACATTAAACAAGCACCTTTAATTTCAGAGAATTTGATACTTTTGTATACATTTTTTAGGTATACCTATAAAATCTATTTAAATTTAAAAATAAAAAAATTTTTTTAATATAAGAACGGAATTAATTGTTGGCATTATATAATTATTGATTATAAATAAATGAGACGAGAAAATACTGGCTTGATTATTTATTAGCACAGGAAATAAAATGATAAAAAATTAGGAACCATTTGAACTCCTTACCTAACTTTATTTTGGTAATAAAGATGATTCAACATATTATACATTAATAATTCGAAATTAATTTTGATGCATAATAGACTTTGTCCGATTTCGTCTCTGTACACAAAAATTGTCGAAATAGTTTTGACTAATTCGATAAATGGAAAATTTTTAGCTATTTTTGGAATGTTTTCTGCGATTCTAAGATATTCAAAGATTTTTACGGATTATTTCTTCCAAGAATATAATTTTATAAATACATTCAACTTCAGCTGATGCTACTGATAATAATACAGATATTGATAAAATTTTATTATTGACAAAGTTTTATGTATTTACTCGTTTTGCACTATGCACTGTGAATAACAGCATAAGTAAGTTCAATCGAAGTTACGCTGTTACATCGATGACTAGTCGGTAAAATAAGCTTGAGCATTATTTTTTAATTGATTATAGTTTTATTTTTAATTAAATTTATATGTTAAACGAAAATATAAAAGGGGTAAATAATGATTTTTATTATTTGAACATTTGGGTACAGTTTTAAGTTATCGCAATACAAAAAATAATCGTAATAAACGTTGTAAACATGTATGATGTTATGCTGTAAAGAACATATGTCATCACAGTTCTTTCTTTAAATTATATTTTTCTAAATATATTTGTATTTAATACTACAGAACTCATTATATAACATAATAAAAATTGTTTCAAAACGAAGTGCATATATTTTTAGAAATAAAAGGTGATGGAAAATAAAAAAATATTACAAAGAAGTTTGCGAAGAATTACAAATTTTAGTAAAAGAAAACTTTCTATTTGTTTATAGATGTTTTTTTATTTTTAATTACGCTAATTAGTATTCGAAAAAAATAAAATCATATCATATTCATAATATTAGCAAATGTTATGGAATAGATTTTTACTCATCTTGATTAAAATAAATGAATATGCTTCGATTGTGATTAATTGAAAGTTTGAATGTGTAGAATTTTAGTTTCTGTTATTATAATTCAAAATTTTAAACGAATAATTTATAATTTAAAAATAAAATGGTATGAATGACTTGTATGAATTAAATGCGAAAAAAAATATGGGAACACTCTTTGAAAAAGAAATTAATTTAAGATTGTATAATTTCTAATAAGAATTTTATTTTAATAATAAAAGATATAATTGTATTTGAAATTGCAATACATATTGTATTATAATGTATAACTATTTGTTACGATTAATCATACAATGCTGCCCTCTGTTAATAATATGAATCGATCATATTTTGCAAAATCAAATTTTTAAATATTTTTTCAATCCTTTTATTTGAACTTATTCGAATTCTTGTAAATTAATTACCATTTTTATATATAATGATTACCTTATTTTATGTGTGCCTTAAACATGCTTTGCACTCACTAAATGTATCTGTATCGCAATTCGATTCAATGGATTTGAAATTACAGCATTCTATAAAACGAATACGGCGTTATGCATTCGAAATTATTACGCAAATAATAACTCGTAGCAATGTATTTTGTATGAAGAAGAGCTGACCATAAAGTAGAAAAATTATTGCTTCAAACAAATTATTTTATCTCTATATTTGCTATTACTATCGAAAGTTTTCGATATAAATAAATTGTAATATGGATAGTTTCTTTAACGCGATATAGGATTAAAAAGATTAATTAGAATTTTTCTCGATTGCACGGAGATCTATTAAAAGTACACTAAGATCCATGCAATACATTGTATAAATTGCATATGATACTAATTAAAACATTAAACTTCGGTAATAAAAATGTTTAGTTGAAGAAGAAATTTTTTGACTTTCATAATTTCTAATCAACGATTAGGAAGTAAACAATATCATATTTTATCTCGGTAAATGCGGTTAAAACAATTATTATAGCTTTTGATATTAAAATACAAAGTATTGTTAAATTAACATTTACACACACGTTAAATAAGCTTAAATTTAGGATAATTTATATCGAACTAAAACAATTGAGACAACATTTAATAAATATTTTTAATTTAAAGTTCTAGAGTTTTTATACGTAATAATATTATGATCATAATATTATTCATGAATGAGACAATTAATTATCGGCTTCATTTGTATTTATTGTTTTCACGAAAAATTTAAAGTTACGTATTCCTGGTATAACATAAAATAATGTACAAAGTGTAAAATTGATATATTTTAAGACTTTTTCAGCAATTGAAACAAGTTTCGTGAGACCTCCAAGTTGTCGAATTACAGTTTGCTAATATCATAACTTTATAAATCGAAACTTTGTACAGTCGTAACTTTATCTGTTACGTAAATTGCAATAATTAATCCTAATAAATTATTAACTATCTATCAGTCAAAAATTTTAACAACCAACTTGCGCACCTATTAATTAAGGCACAGCGGAAAAAATAATTTAGTAAGCTCGAAAACGTACTTATTGTAACTGTATTAAATAAATACCAATTTAAGTAAGCATCACAATACGAATCAAATTATATTCAATGAAACAATAAAATCCTTCTTTAATCGAGTAACTGCAATGGTAACTTAAATATAAGTGTTTCATACAGCTTTCATTGCAATTACAAGACATATTAATTCGAATACAGCTAATTCTTATTCGGCGCGACTACTGTCCTTAAAACACGAACAATAAGTCAGGCGGAATATACGAGTTTTAGTAAGTTCGTTCGTGAAACTCGCTATCAGGGAGCTTGTTAATGCTGGATCGGGCCAATTGATGCGCAGAATGACCAGGTAATTGTTGCTGTTGCTGATGGTGCTGTTGTTGTTGTTTTTGTTGTTGCTGTTGCTGTTGTTGTTGTTGCTGCTGCTGCTGCTGCTGTTGCTGTTGCTGCTGCTGCTGCTGCTGCTGCTGCTGGAAGTGTCGAATCATGTGTCCAGAGCGCCGATGAGGCGTGAGAAATTCAAACATGCTCTGATTGTGCTGAGCCAACATTTTGGTAAGGTCGCAGGGCATTGGATCAGTCCAGAAAAAGTCATGGTTTAATGCAGCGTCGGAGTCAATCCGTTTGTTAGGATCTAGGGTAAGCAGTTTGTCCAGGAGGTCACACGCATAAGGATCCTTTATATATGGTTTTAATCGCTCAATTACCTGTAATAATGTGTTTGTGAATAATATTGGATGTATCAGCTAATGTTTTAAGAATAAAATCCTTTTATAATAATTCTAATTTTGAATTCGAATAGTGAACTCTTAACCAAGATAATTTATTTCTATAACACAATCATACAGTCTTGAATAATTTTTTTCTTATTTAAATAAATTTGTATATTTTAAATTTATTATTTTTTTGTATGAAATTATTGATTGAATCCAATTATATAGTACGTTGTGAACGAGTTAACTAGAAGCGGACCGATTAAGAATATGCTTTAATAGTACTAGTAAGTAAAATATTTCAGATTATGGTTTTGTTGTAAAATATTGTCAAAATTTTTTTATTACATCTTAAAAGTTTTCAGTTTTTTTTCAGGAAATAAATAATCTAAAAATTCGTTTACTTTTCTTTTTTTGATGTTTGACAAGATCCACCTTATTGAACATCTCTAATAATTCAAACACCAGGCCAAACCTCCGGTGTTATAGAACCACACAATGTGAAATAAGCGTCAATTGCATTTGTTCCGTACTGCCTTGCATAATTGGTGACCTTTTAGATGATGGAATTTATTATTAATAAATTTTGTTTAATTCACAGAAATTCGCACATAACAATTATATGTATATTAAAAAAGAATAGTCGTGGAGCAAATAGTTTTCAATGTATTTCCCGTCTTTCTTCAAATATAAGTTCAAAGTATCTCAAATTATACGACCATTCATTAGGTTCGTTTAACTTTAATTGTCACTTGATTTAATTACAAGTTATAAAAATTAGCAAAGTATGAAATTAATTTTTTTTTTTAAAGAAAAGCTTTTCTATTCCCAAAATCTTATACGAAATTGTTTGTAAACACAATTATTTACCTTGTCCACATCTCGGCCATTATACATCCAGCACCCCATAAGTCACTCGGAGGCCCGTAATTTCGATCACCTAATAGTAATTCCGGTGGTCTGTACCATAACGTTACTACTCTATTTGTATAACGATTTGGCTGACCGTTTGCCTTTACACTGAAAGCTCGAGCCAAACCAAAATCTGCTAACTTTAATACTCCTTTTTTTGTTATTAATACATTTGCTGCTTTTTAAATCTCGATGAAGTATCTGAAACAAATATAAAAGTTTCGTCAAGTCGTAATGCTACTTACTTATTCAACAGTTATTTAGCAAAAGCGATTCTTCTTCGAACAATATGAACCAAACAATGAAGCTCTATTTTTACCGTTAATAAAATTTTCAATCTTTATTTCTGAGCTCATTTATTACGATTCGCAGGGATAAAGAAAAATAGCTCTAAATTAGGATATGTTTTTAAATTTCTTTGATTTTGAATAAAAACGTATAATAATTATTGTAAAAATTAATGCGAATATAATTTAATGTACTTTATTACCTTATTCGTATGGATGTATATAAGCCATCAAGTAGTTGATGCATAACTTTTTTTATTTCACCTAAACTGAATTTCACATTCACATTTGACAGTAAACCCGCTAGATCGTGCTCGCAAAATTCAAAAATGAGATAGAATGTTGATCGATATCGATTATGTAGTGTTGCTAAAAGTAATGAATTGTCATAAAAAATGTACACTTTGAAAAATGAATAATAAAAACTTCCAAGTGTGTTTAAATTATATAATGTACCTTTCGTTCTGCAAAATTTCTATTAAATGAACTATATTTTCGTGTTTTAAAGTTGCCAAAATTCTAATTTCTCGCAATGCTGTTATTGGGAACTATATCAAAATGTAAATAATAAATTAATTGAGATTTTACCTCTTAAAATATAATTGTTATAATAAAATTTTAATTTTAATTAAATATTTCATATACGAAATAAACTCACTCCTTCGATTTCGTTATCCATAAATATTCTTTTCATAGCTACAAACTTGTCCGTACTTTCTCGATCTCTAGCTTTTAAAAACCTCTCTACATAACATTAATATCAATTTTTATAAAATCAAACATTTAAAAATTATATTCTATATAATTATAATAAATCTCACCCAAAGGTCCCTTGACCAATTTTCGCCACTTTTTCATATTTTGCCAATTAGATCGCAAAATTTAAATCAATGCTTCAACATATTTTTGCTTCTCTCTCATATTCATTTTGCACTTAAAAATAATTGCTTTTTTAAAATTATTTTTAAATCTTTTTTATAACTAGATGTAGTTTAAATTTTTGTGAAGTTCAAAGCATAATTACTTTAATTATTAAAATATTTATTTTTTAAATAAGTAAATTAATAGAAAACTATAATAATTAGACTATAATAAACTAAAATAATAAATTAAATATATTTTATATTTTTTAAATAATCATTCATTATTTTTAATGTAGGGATTTTTCATCGCATCATCGAGTAAAGCACTTTTGATTACATTATTTTATTTTAGTGCAATAAATAGTTTAAAATAATAAATAAATATGAGGATATATAAGAAGTACAATATCAACTTATTTTTTATTTTCTTTCGTTATTAGTGAAAGTATATTATTAAAAATTTTTCATTAACATTATTAAAAAATAGTTTCTTATTATATACTTATTGCATTTCTAAATACTGTTAAAGAGAAGATTAAAGTTAGATTTAAGCGAGTTTACAAAAATGATTTTAAATTACGAATTCGGTTAAATTTATTGTTACATTTGATAACATATATGACATATATGGTATGAGTTCATAACTCAACTCATTTTAAAAACTTAATATTTTATAAACAATTTAATGATCGGCATTTATAAATAATACTTATTAATAAAAAAATCAATACTAATTTTTTTATTATAATTTTAAAAAAATTTATTTTTAGCACTTTTTCATTCTTTTCTATGGTATATATATATATATATATATATATACATATATACATATATACATACATAAATACAGATATTATATATATGTATATGTATATATATAATATACAAATTTGTTAAGCAGCCATTTATACGTTAAATAAATATAGTAAAATGACAAGCAAATAAAATTCAACCAACCAAATTTAACATTTAAATTCAGCCAATAAATTCAGTTTCATTTTCAAACAACGTCACGTTTATATTGCACTATTGTACAATCGCCCTTATGCCTGACCCATGAGTCGAAAAACAATATATACATTCGATTGATTTTTACGGCTATTTTACTATTGGATATATAGAGTATGTTTTCATTGGCTATTTTAATTTTTCTTTTTTATAAATGAATAAAAAGTAATATTTATAACAAGAAAAGATTAATTACCTGACATTGTTCACCACCATCGTTCTCACCTCTCCGCATTATTTAAGGTTATGTTCCAGTATATGTCAACGTCATGTAGAGTTACAGATTTTTTATTGCGCGCAAAATTTAAAATTTGAAATCTAATGTAATTCATAAACTTTTTTTAATTTTTTAAATTATAGAACAATTACGCATAATAATCTTATAATTAAAAATAAAATTTATATATTAAGTGTTTTATTGTAATAATAAAATACAATATTTTTATTTTTGTTAATTACCTCATGTACAGGAAAATATATATTTTTTAAATAGAATGCAATGTTAAACAAAATGTAATTGTGATTTTTTATCTATTTATATTATAAATATATAAAACAAATCTCAATTTGATAGAATTATTAGGTATAATTAATAATTTTAATGCAGCACAGGAAATGCGAAAATATCGATTTATTATATAAAATGATTTTTTAACTTATAAAAAGATGCACACAAATAATTTACTAGTCTGAAATATAGACATGAATAGTAATTAAAAAGAATGTATTTTATGTTGCTACTCCATATAATAATTCTTTCGTGCTTTTTAACATCGTGATGATATAGATTTACACTGTAAAAAATATATATTTAACATTTAAATATATCAGGACGCTTTTCTGTATATTTTGATATTAACTATATTATAATAGAACATTTATTTCATCAATGAAATTTAATATATTTCAAAACATTCAGATTATAAAATACAAATCTTCTTTTTATATTTTTAATTCTATAATGGAAATATATAAAGAGCTGTAAAAATGGAATTTTACGAATAAAATTCATAAGTCATTTCATATTAAAGGAACTATTTTTTGTCGTTCATTGTTCATTCGCACTGTTTTTTTTTATTTCATCTGGCTTAAAAAATAATCTCTTGACATAGCTCCTTAATATGACAATTAATATGTATATATACATATACAATTAATAGTCATATATAGCTATGTCCTATGAAACTAAACAAAAATATGTACATACTGTCGCGTGTACATCTCAGATAATACTGATGTACACCACATACGGATGAAGAGTAAAAATTTAATACACTGTAAAAAATTTTTGAGGTTAATAAAAATTTAGGATAGGAATATAACAATACCATTTATGGCGAAGTAGTTAAATACAATTTTATGTGAATCTTAAATCAAAGTTGGGACTAAAATTAGTATCGATGTTCAGACTGATGATTTTCATTTTTTTCAATTTTTATATTTAATACCAAATATTTTTTATAGTGTACATTTATATTGCTGGTCTATCACCGTAGTGGATTGTGGTACGAATAAATACTTGTAAAAAGGCAAATTTATTCTCTGAATTATGTAACTTAACAGTCGATTAATACCAATTGAATAACTTATAATTAAGGATGATTGTACATTTTTGCGTAGAAAGAATGAATTTTTCGTCAGTCGTTTAAGAAATCTTTCATTTATTAATTCATTAAATTTTTATGAATGTAGTATAAGTTTCAATATCATTTTATATTAATTAAATTTTTAAAAAGCAATTTTTGTTCTGGACAGTATATTATACAAGTTTTGAGAATAGTCTAATTGGTTACAAAGCGACTTCGAATTCTTTCTCAAAATAATTCAAAACATCATCTTTTTAAACTTAATCTATTAATCTTGAAAACTTGAATACTATTCTCAATATATCAATAACACATTAGTAACATAAAATTATCGATTATAAAATATAATTTTTTGCCTTTAAAGGTTTGAGAAAAACATTGTTTCTAATATTGAAAAATCAAAGTAAAGCTGTAACAATGTAAACTGATAAACCAAGATACTTTATCATATTTTTGTCACTTATGATTACTGTAGCCTAATATTTTGTTATTAAATAATTATTAGTTTTTGATATTTTGTATATAACTTGAAAGAGTAAAACAGAGCATAATTTAAAATTCTTGTTAAGAGTCAGTTAATTCTTTTATTTATTTTCTTCTATATTTTTTATTATGATTTTTATCGATCATCTTTATATACTAAAAAAAGAGAAGAACACTCGCTCTCTGCTCTAAGCAACGATAAGACTTATAAAATTTACAAGATACTTTTAAAACGACAGTGATATTTCTGGTATACATCCAAATATCTTCAAGCATTTATATTTAAGAGTAATTGCAATGTCTTTATCCATTTTATTATTCTCTTCACCTACAATCTTAAAATAATATATAATAAAAATACTATAATAATAAACATAATTATATTATTAATAATAAATTCTAAACAACAAGAGACGTAATGAGAAAAGAAAACGAAGTTGAACTCGTAAACGCATGTAAGTCCAGTTCGCGAGATCGATATACATCTAATGTGGAAGTCGTATGAGTAGCCGCCAACACAATTATTTCACATATCTTTCGGTACGTTATATGCCTCCTCCCAGTCAGCGGCAACATTCTCCAGCGGCTTTTACGCTTTCGGTCGCCTTATCACAAGATTGAAACGCCTTTTTTTAATCGTCATCGTTGAGGAACTGGTCGAGTGGGTTGGGACCCGTTCTTCGGGGCTTTAACGTCGAGGCCTCTTCCGTAGAGCTGTCACCTGGTGAACAAAACGAGGTACGTGACGGTCAGTCTGTCGTTATAAACCATACTTTTTTCTCAATCCGTCAACAATGCACATGGTTAATACAGATAAAATTATTATTGATAATAGTCTTGGAGATTGTAATTTTTGGATAATTTATTCTACGTTTCATACAGTTTAATAAAAATACAAATCAACTTAATTAGAAGGTAAGTGTTGATTTTTTTATTTTGTTTGCATTTCATCCTGATCTTGTATTTAGAAAGAATTACTTTATAAATATGAAGCAAAGTTTTTAGTACTTAAGCCAACTTACAGATATATTTTTGAATTTAAAAATGCAATTAATTACTACACTATTTTCATTTGAATGTACGTGCGCAATAATATTTAAAATTATGTAAAGAGCAAATGATTTTTATATTTTTTTTTTTCAATCGTAGTCTATTTCAATTGAAACAGATACATTTTGCATCACATTATTCGAAGTTAATATTTATGAAACAGAAAACAATATATTTATCGTCTAAATATATTAAAGATTTTAAATCGGAAAAATATATATTTTCAATTTTTTAAAGTGAAAATATTCATTTATTAAAAGGTCAAATAATAAATGCTATATGACAATAAATAAATATAAAGTGTTAATATAAGTATTAAACATAACATTTAATGTACAAAAATCAAAAGAAATTTTTGACTGATTTTAATTTGATAATAATAAAAAATTAGATACTATTGAACGAATAATTTTATAGCTTTAAACAAATTTTAGAATCATTATTCTAATACTTCAATTTCTACTACTTCAATAGCAGAGAAAGTATCCGAGTGTAACTAAAGAATTTCAATAATTTGACAATAATATTTTGTTAAAATACAAGCATCAAATTTTTTTGGTAGGAAATAGAATATACATTAATTAAAATGTGTTTTTCTAATCTATGATATTCTGTTAAGCAAAATGATATAAATTTTGTAAATTAATATTGTAAAACTGACAATTATAATTTATATGATAATCTATATTCAAAATTTTTTTTCGAGTATTATCTTCATAGTTTGAATTTAATTAAATGAATAGCAAAAATAAATAGCTAGGAAAATACAAATAAAAATACCATTTGTAATTTACTTAAATAGATAGTTACAATATTCTAATACGATACTGTAACAAAAATTTAATTGAAGATTCAAAAAATTTATACAATTAAACAGAAGTAAATGTATACCAGAGCTGTTCATATCGTCCATTACTCTCGTAAAACATGGGTGCACGTAAATCATAAAAATTGATGTAATTTTAAAAACGGGTTTACGCAGAAGTAAATAATACAAGTATGGTGATCCTCAAATTCAATAGCTAAAGCATTGATTATTAATTAAACGGCATCATTCAATAAGCGAGTTAAATTCACATTTATGCCAGTTATGAGCATTTTCAAACGATTTTCAAATACATAAATATTAGTTTTAATATGACATTATTGCAACATTTGTTTTGTGCGTCAAATTACTTATTTGTGCTAAAATTATAAGTATTTCACCAAACAAAACATTCGAGATGTACTCAAATACTTAATCGAATGTTGGCACAAATAAAAGAAATCTTTAGTAACTAATCGAAGAGAATAATCAGGTGACAAAATAACCGGTTATGCATACCTGTGACGGGCCGCTGGGCATTAAGACAACTCAGCCACTCCGTCATGCTGATTTTACGGTCGTTGTTGTTATCACAGTACCTTGGCAGCTTCTTCCCGCACCTGCGCAGCTGCCGGCTATTCGCCACCATCGCACGAAAGCTCTTCCACTCTTTGCGCTCCAAAACCTAAGTGAAATCGAAGCACGACAAATCGATATTACGTTTCGGTACGCGCGAAAGAGGAGAGTAAATAAAAGGATGATGTACCTTGTTCTTGTTCTTGTCAAGCATAACGAAGTGCCAGGTCGCTATGCGCTCTTCCTTCGATGCTTGCCAGTGGTCCGTCAAATCCTCCGGACCCGTGTTCGACGCTTTCATTTTCTTCTGCATGAGATCCATAAGATCTCGCAAGAACAATTGCTTCTTTGCTTCCGGACAACCTTCGTACAAAAATTCAACATTCATCATTTAAGTTTATGCTTTTTACGTAACTTTTTAAGACTTCTACTAAATAAATAATTTATTATGATATAACTTCATGCAAACTCGTTTGAATGCTTTGAAATTATTCTAGATTAAATGCATTTTTTAAATTTAGTTTCATATTACTGGTTCATGATTCAATTCAATTAAAAAATTATTGCATATGAAAACGAATGTTCAAACGTATTAAATTTACAATGTTTCAATAATGAATAATTATTAGATAATTATTCTATTGTAACTATGAAATTGATATTCAATATAAAAATATTGTTTGTTCATCTTGTTTTACACATTACAAAAATGTTTTATTTATTTCATAATGTATTTAAAATAATGATTATTTATCAACATCTATATGTAATAATATACCAATTTAGCTCGGTATAAATTTTGAATATATATTTAACCGTTAGAAACGTTTCATTTCGCGTTAATAAAATATTTATGTACTTATAAATAATATTTATGAAAGAAATACAAAGTTTTTCTGAATGATAAAATATTAAAATTAAAATAATTTTATTATTATCCAACTGTTGAGTATAAAATTGAAAATATTTCTCACAGTTATAAAGAATATTTGTAATCAATTTAGTCAGTTTTTCACGATTTTTTATATAAATCGTAACAATTATTTTGATAATTCATTGAAAAGAAGAGTTTAATTAAAAAACTAATCTTGTTGTAAGAACTATTTTAAAATAACTGTTTAAATTGTAGATAAACGATAAAAATTTTACATCAAACGAGTATAAAAATGTGGATAATTTAGTATAAATTACCTTTCATTGGCCTAATCGGTGCAGGAACCGGATTGCAATTCGGCGTTTGATCCTTGGATGACGTGCCAGGAATTGGTTTTCCTGTATCTTGATAAACGCACCAACAGTATCCTGAATAACATTGAACTTTATGATATCTTCCATCAGGCGTACACTCTGGTATGTAGAATTTTTCTTGAGAGTTTTGTCGCTGATCTTCTAAAACCGATCTTCTATCCGATATACAGTCATTGGCTGTTAAAATACATATTTTTATTAAAAACTTGTTATTGTCCTTTATTTCTACATGAATTTTATTTAAAAAAAGTAGATTACGTTTAAGTAAGGAATAAGGAACAAACTTATTAAATACATAAAATTTGAGAAAAATCTCTTTCAGAAAAAATTAAAAGTAATAATTAACGAAAGTATATAAAACTGGCTTAACAAAGTACTTGAAATAATATCCGAAAGTAAAGTTGAAATTAGTTACATCACGTAGTAGAATGTAGTAACTATCATTAATTAATGCACAATTGATCGAAGAAATTTTATAAATATTGCGTATTTATTGCAAAAAAGAAAACTCACCATCCGTATCATCGTTTGTGTCTGGTGGATCATCGTTAAATGTTGGACGCGCGTGCACCGGTGATGGATTGCCTTTTAAAACTGTATAAGATAACGATAGCAGTGTTATTTCACATATTTAGAACGAGCATGGAATTAAATTAGGAGACAATATATTCGTCGATCAATATTTTCAAATGAACATTAAATTATGAAAGATTTAAAATACATCAGTGTATGTACACGGGAAAAAATTTGTGAAAAGGTAAAAGATACATAAGTTTCATTTTTACCTCTTTAATGGAAGTAATATAAATGCACGAGAGCAATTTTTCGCAATAAAACTTCCACAGTCTCTCATTTAAGCACTTTATCTACTTATTCACTACTTCTTTCAGCCTAATCCATCTTACATATTTAATACCACTATTAAAATAACCGAATGTTACATAAGCATGCAAATTTGCGCATATTTCTTCCAGTTTGATTCCGAGAACTGTCCGCGCGTATCAAAGGAACTACGAAGTAAGATAAGTATTAAAAACACAAAATGGAATACCGAAACTCAAACAAAGAAGGCACATACGCGCATATAAAAAGTGTATAGCAGAAGTCATTAATAAACGTCTTTTATCGCTCGACTGAAAAGAAAGGGAGGGAAAAAAGGTTCTTTTACCGTGCATCAGGAAAGCCTGCCGTCCACCACCCATATTTAAAATGATAATGCGAAAACGCAAGCGGCAATAGACACACCTTCGTGCAATATACAAAACGACAGCGAAGCTTTTTTATTGCACGATAAATTTGTACGGCATTTCACGCACGATTATATACACAACGTAATGTCTGCTATAAAGGAGAAAATTTACATCACTCCATCGATCAAATGGCATTTGATTGAGTGCTGATTTTCGTTAAAACGACGAACTCTCTAATGATCGTATTAAGCTTTTATGTATTTTATGAGAAGATAAGGTATTTATTACGATTAAGGCAAACAAAAAATTTAACGACTGCTATAAGCTTCGTAAAAAGGTTCTCTGTAAAATCTTTGAATCACTCACTAAAATAAAATACATTATAAAAAATTATGCTTTGAATAATTTTAATATTGAATAATTTAATAAAAACGACTGCCGAGAATTACGAAAAATGGATTTTTATGCGAAAAATTTGTCTTTGATAATTTTCTAATAGACGGTCGCATAAATTTCATCTAAAATTATCAATTTCTTGTCTTCCTAGAAAATTTATATTAAAGCTATTGGTATTAGTAGTCTGTAAATAAGCTCCGAGATATAATGAAGATATTAATATTTAGAACTGTAGTGATTCAATTTACATTTCGAATTTTTTAGAATTATTTAGAACTGTAGTGATGATAAATATTTGTTATAAATCCATGATATGTATGGTACAAGTTAGGAATGGATAGAGTTGGCTATAAAATATAGTTATTTACGAAATTTTACAACTGCGTTAGATCAGCAAAAGTACAGCTTTGTAACAAAGCGTAATGTGAAATTACGAAATGCAAGGTACTTAATTTATAATTCTATTTTAAATTAAAGCCTATTAATTTACCAATAATTTCGTATGCACTATTTTTTCAGCGCGACAATTTTGAGCAATCAATATGCATATGTATGTATATTATATGACAGATATGTAGTAAACGCTATAATGCACTGTGCGAATTATTTTGAAACATTGCAATAAAGAAACCTTAAAGTATCTGCTTCGTGATTTTTTACATAAAAGTTATTAGAACACTTATTAAATGACAGAACATTGTGTAAGACTGTGTTAAGAGTTTAAGTATGAATATTAAAAATAATTTCTCATACTATAAACGAAACAACATATGCAAATCCCGTGTGCACTGTATTACCTGTCGCGTCACTTTACTCGCCTGTTCCTACACTTCGGCGGTAGATCTACAATACTGGTTTTTCAGAGCTCACGCGCACTGTACAGAAAATGCAAAACTAAGTAAATAGGTTGAAAAAGAAATATGGAAAATAAGAAGAGAATAGCAATAGGGACGGAGGAACTATTTATCTGAGTCAGTGACGGAGGTTTGGCGAGTCTCTGTCACCGCGAGCCCATCGTCTGCAAGGTTTAATAACGAGAACAAATGAACTGAACGATAACAATGACATCGTGTATCCACACAATTGGTCATATCGTGGTTTTTGGGACAGGTATCGATTATATAGCTCATACATGTATACGCTACTGCTCGACTACGCTTCTTATGCCGTTCGTCTACTTTATGAGTGTGTAGCTTTTAAATGTTAGTGCAGGCTGGTACAGTACGATTACTTACGCAGCTTTCTAAGGCTCAAGCTTATCTTTATTTTTCTTCTTTTTTACTAAATACCCCAAAATGAGGCTTCGCTTCGCTCAATGACTTCTATCTAAACCTCAGTGGCTTCGAAATTGCAATCAACGATAAAGATTCGTCGAAGAATAGTTTAAATCTTTAAAACTCATCCGGTCAAATGTTTGTAACAATTGGAGAATTGATTTCTGATTTACATTCGAAAGAAACAGAATGGATATTTCTAATTACCTCAACCAGAATACTTAAAATTAATTTCAGTTTCGATATTACTAGAATTATAAATATTTAATACATGTTCTTTTTTATTTCCATAACTTTCTTTATACTTTAATACAAAGAAATTTAAAGTTATTAATAAAACAACGAGAAATTGCTCAAAACACTAATAAATAAAATAGTAATAGAATTACTCTTACTTGCAAAATATTGAACTGTGCAAGTGATTAATCGAAGAAAAAAAGATACACATAAGCTCTTCAATTTACTTTTATTTATTTCATTGTATAGTATATATAACAACAATAATAAATAACCTTTTGAAAATTATAGAGTCTAACGCGTAAACTGTGCTCATGAATTTACAACATACATAATGATTTAGATCTCGACGTATATGTTTTAAAACCATATGGATGCTTGAAAGTCTCATAAAAAACAAACTTATATTTACCAAAACCAACGTCGCGTGCCGACAAATTTCCCATATTATTGTAACCGTACACCGAAACACTATCTTGAAATAATAAAAAGACACAGTCATTTTGAGCGAAAATAATTGAAGCGTTATAAAAATTATTGAAGCAAAGTCGTGAGGTGTACTCCTGCGGAAATTCGCAATTAGTTGAATCTACTCGTAATAGGCTGTTCGATTTCTATGTAGCCACCGTATAACCATTGGTATAAATGAGGAAGAAAGAAAAAGCATGATAGATGTTGATCTCTCGGATAGATGATCCCTTTCTTTTTATTTCTGAAAATAATTGCGCCATATTTTGCTTTCAGATGTTACTCTGTTTTTCGTATAATTAATGTTTAGTAATTACTGCAATTTCCAGTATTTAAAAAAAATTTTGTAAAAAGAATAATATACAGTTTTCACGATGAAAATGATTATTTACAATGAATTTAATATTGAGCGATCTATGATAATTTAATATTAATAATACAAAGTTACGTTATTTGTACAATGTTACTTTATTAGAAGATATTAATTTTTTATCTGTTTAAACAATTTATTTGAAAAGATAAATCATTAGCGTCATTCAATTAAGTGAAATGTCCACAGGAACATTATATTTATATCCAAATCAATGTTTAAAGAATTATACTCATGGTAAATATATTTTTATAATTATTTATAGTTGCATTTGTTCGTTTCACGTGCAAATATCAGACTTTCCTTAAACGTTACAGTCTTTACTTTTAAAATACAAGGTATTAGTTAATGTATGTTTATTGAAATTATAGTTTTGTTTGCCTTTTTACAAGAAAATATCACTAAATAGATAGAATGACGATTTGTTTTATCGAATTCTACAAAACGTGATCAATAATAAACTTGGCTAGAATAGAAATTTGTAAAATATTAATTGCATTCGTACTAGAATAATACTTGAAAAGTATACATGTAATAAATACAATATAATTATTATATCTTTTGGTAAATTGAAATAAAATCTTGTAATTGACTTAGAAAGTTATTTAAATCTAAAAAGCAGACAAAAATATAAGAGTTTGAAGATTTAATATAAAATTATTCGTTAGATGTAAATAAATACCCTCTTGATTCTTACAAAATAATCGAAAACTACTGCAAACAGGAAATAGTAATAATAAAAATGAAAGTAAAAATTACTAAAATATGATTAACTTTCTTTAATAAATCATCGAAATATTAAAAAATCCGAAATGGCAAGTCCACTTTCTAAAAATCAATAATCAGCTGTTGATTATTATTGTTGTAAAAATTAACGTTAGTTAAGTTCTGCTCTCTTGAATTTCTTAATCATGCGTACAAATTTATTGAAAAAAAGATAGAATACGTACACTTCGGCATTATTTTCTCCTTCCAATATCATATATCGTGTACAATTGCCTCCAACTACCCTGTATAATGTGACATCCTGAAGGGAAATGTGCTTCACACTCAATTTTACTTTCAACTTTCTCTGTCTCACTCTTTTGCTCTCGTATTCATATTCGCTGTCGTTGCTATTTATAATACAAATCGAGATAATAGGCCTTGCCTAACGAAGTAATGTCCGGAAAGTCTGTAATGTTATATTTTATTTCCAACTTCCCGTATTATAAAATTGGCCGGAATCGGTTAATTCTCTGTAGTTTCAAACATCTGCTTAGATAGTATACTATTTAAAAGATGCACCAAACTTCGTTTTTATTTATATTTAAAGATCGTTTTGGTTTGCCTTTCTTATGACGCGTTCTAAAAATTTTATTTTCTTTAAAAGGCGGTTTATTATGTATATGAAATAATATTGTTCTTTTTATTTTTTATACATTTCGCAGACTTAAAATTTTTTTATTAAAGAATGCACTAAAAGTATCCATAAATACAACTTTTTTATTGGAATTTTTCTGGGTTTTATTAAGCTTATTTTAAAACATAAATAAAAAGTTATATAAAAATCTCTTAAACTCTGAAAAGAATCTGTTTTTAATGTTGAAGTTTACAAGCTCAATAAATTTCCAACTACTTTATAGAACATCCTATTTTCTTTCTTAATAGCTGAATTATTTGTGATAAAGAGTAGAAGTGAAGATAAAGGGATTTATGTTGATATACTGAAATTGTGTACTAGTACACACAGAGTTGTACAAATTTACACAGGGTCACGGTATGGCGTAGTATTCTATGTAAATTATTTTCTTAGATTTATTTTATTCCTTTACAATTCAAGACACCATTCTTTTATAATACTGAAAATATCTTTTTATTAGAACTCTAATAAAGCATATTGACATAAAATGTCTTACTAAAATAAGAATTTTGCTTAATTACAAAATTAATTAACCACGGGACTTCGGCAATAGTACAATTACTATTTTCGTATTCTTTTTACTTAAATCTTATTTATTTTTACGAGCGCAGAACAGTCTTTTTTCAAGGTCTTTAGACACAAATTATAAGCACATATGCATACATAAAAAAATGGTCGTTCAACCCTACTTCCCTTTCATTACCATACAAGCAGTAAAATTGCAGGTTCTAAGGTCATTTTCATTCTACATATACGTAGCATCAATTTGAGATAACGCAAAGAAGTTTTATTTAATGTTTATTATATGGATTTTAAGTAGCTTTTGAATTGAAAAGGTAAGCACCGAAAAACACTTTCATTAAATATATAATCGCATAATGCCTTCACTTAAATAAACAAATTACGACTTCAAGTTCTACAGATAATGCGTAAAAAATTGTTTCTTAATACAATTAAAAATTAAATTAAATTTTATTAATAAAGGTAAAGTTATGAGTTTTGTAAAATATAATTTCAAAAGTTATCTAACTTAGTACTAATATTTATAATCAAAAATTAAATTAACTCATTGAATGTTTTAATTAATTTCAATAAAGATTTTCTTTAACGAAGAATACGTTTTTAAAGTAGATTTAAATTTTTTTTAATTTAAACGCTTTGATGAATTTTACAATAAAATTTCAGTAATGTTGATAAATTTGTTCAAAAAAACAATATTTTATACCAAATATAATTATTTAATTAGAACATGTATGTATATAAGTTTTAATAGTTTTAATCTGAAACATCTATCATAATATAAATAATTGTAATAATTTTTATATATATATAATATAACTTTATAACTATATGCATAACTATTAATTGTAACTATTTGTGTGTATATACGTGTGTACATATATTTATCTATTGTATAACAATCAAATATTTAAAAGCTGTAAATAAATCAAATGATTTCTAAAATAATTTATTTTATATAAAGTTTCCTCGTATATAAAATCTCCTTTGAAATCTTGTAAAGAAAATATTATTAATGCAATGGATTAAAATAATAAAAATTAATTCAGTACCGCCAAAACTAAAAATTACTTTCAAAATTATTATCAAATATATGCGATAAATTGGTAACAAAAAACTTATAAGGTAGATCATTTTTATAATAAAAAATTATCGAAACTAATTCTAAAAATATTGTTCTCAAAGAATCTAATAGTCATTTCATTTTAGTGCTCAAAAAATACAATAATATGAACATTGAATATTGTCAATCGCAAAGAATAAAGGTATCTAATGTTATCTTTTATTAAATTATCTGCTTGATTTGTGGATTTAAAAAAGTTAACAATTAGATATTAAAATGTTAGTGTAGTAATAGAACAATAATCTTTCGTTTTTCAAATGTGATTCATACACAAACAATACGTGTATTTCAGTATTTTATCGAAGAAGCCTAGGAAAGAAAGTTTCTTATAAGCCTGAATCTACTCTAATTTACGTTATCATGCGTAATTTAAGACATTTTAAATAAAGAAAAGACTACTTTTGTTATAATTGGAAATATAAATCTGGATAAAGTTTATGCAAGGAAATGTTAATGCTTACTGAGTCAAGTCAGACGGCATGTCTGACCAGACTCGGTATTTATCTACGTGCTCTACAGTTTATAGATAAACTGTTTATGATATCTTGTATACTTAGTGTGAACACATTTCTTAGTTTTTCCGTCATGTAAAAGGAAATATTCTTTTTAAAACTTAAAAAATGCCGCATGTTACATAAAATGGAATGTTATACTTATTTATCTTTCTAGAAAAACATCCCTTGTTGTACGACCATCTTTATTTCTACAAACTATTACCTTTTTCTTAAATATGGTTTTTTTATCCATAATACAATTCAATATTTTCAAATAAATTTGAGGATTTAATTTTTACTATTTACGTTTGGTAAATGAAGAAATTTTTGTGTTCAAGTATAATGTAAGGAATCTTGCAATAAGTAAAAACGTTGCAGAACTGTAAAATTGTTTAATTGTTAAGGAAGAAGTCTATGATTGTTAAGATTATCATGGAAATTTATGAAATAATAGTGAGTTAAAGATAATGCACAATCCAATAATGCCGAATAATTGCGTACAACTTCCTCAGTCTATATCTCTCTCTCTCTCTCTCTCTCTCTCTCTGTCTTTCTCTCTCTCGCGCGCTTTCTACTCACGGGTAAAATCGTTGGCGAGACAGGCTCCCCATTCTTGCCGGGACAGTTTTAAGTCCCGATTAAGGTCGCAGATGCGGGCGAATGTACGCGCACACTTCTTTGGCCTCACTGCTTTTTTAGCAAGTCGACGCAGCTCCTTGTACTCGGCTCTATCGAGGTAGCCGTCACTGTCCTTGTCCAGACCAACAAACTTCCACGAGAGCACGCGCTCCACGTTCTTGTCGCCTGAAACCACGAGATTTTTCGATCTAAGTTAAAAAGTTTCAGCAATTTTCCGGTTCGCTGACTACTGGTTTAACTGATCGCAAGGCGTTATACGATTTCTTAAGCGATTAAAATGCATGTCTTCAATCAATAAACATTAATTGCTGATTCTAAAGATAAATGCAGTTTAAATTATTGAAGTAGTCCGAATTACTGCAAATGAAGTTTCAATTTCAAATTATGTTTTATGTATTCTTTTAAAGAGATAAAATTATCATTCGTACACTAATAATTAGTATTTGATTAACTTTTCATTTTAAATATTTTGTAAAATTTTTTAATTTTTTCTCGCTGTTCGTAAGTGCAAATGATAAAAAAATAAAAATTTTTTTTTGTAATGTTTTTGTCCACCAAATTAAAGTTTATTTATATTAAATTTAAGATTAAAATTTTTAAAACTTAGGATATATATTGATACAAAAATTGAATAGTGATAGATATAAATATTGTTCTTTTATTTAAACTTTCGGAATTTATTATTATTATATTGTATAACGTGATGCAATTTTAAAGTAAATAATTATTAAACAAGAATATATAAAAAGCTTAAATGTCAAAAAATAAAAAATGAATCCATCCAATCAAAGCATTTTCAGATTAAAACTTATTTGATTGTTTAGTTTAATTTTAATGGTACTAAAATCAAAATTAAATTTTAAACTAACCTTAATGAAACAAATGTAAAAGTTAATTTAATAATTTTAATTAATGAAAATAACTCAGAATGAGCTGTAATTAAATTTATAAGTTTATTTTTTGAAGTGTTACGATTGATAAATTTATTGTAATTTTTATAAAGAAAATCGTAGCCTCCATTTACGATGATTCTCCTATCTTACCTTAATCTAAAAATATTACTGAATAAATAAAATAAATAACAACGCAAATAATAATTTTATAATTGATATTAATTACTTTGCCTTCTTTTCTAGTTTATTTTTAAGATACTTTAGATAATGATATCATAATAAGAAAATTACAAAAAGTAATATAATGAATGCATTGAAACAAAAAATATGAAAATGAAATGACAGTAATTTCTACTTCATTTTCATAAAAAATATCTTTTTTTTTTATTTTGCCGCAATTTTTTATTGCTATAGGTAATAAACATATTTATTCAGAGCAAAGTATAAATGAATGTCAAATATTATAATTGGTGAAATAATTTCTCATCAATAATATTACAATTATGCACAAAGTTTATATCATGTCCTTGATGTTGATTATACAATGTTTGTAGCAACTGAACTTAACAGTATCGCATAATACTATGTAATTAATTTTTTAAGATAATCAACCATTTAGAATAATTTGTATAATAATTGTTTAGGAAATTCATTTTTAAAATCTATATTAAATAAAAAAAATTTAATAGACTGCTGCATTCCTTCATAAATAGAATTATTTTACCTATTAGTCGACTTTAGACTTAATGTAGATTACACATTAGACAAAACCAGACATTAGAAACTTAGAAATGTAATTCATGTAATCATTGTAATTTCCCGACCGTAACTCAAACTTCTTAATACCAATGCAAACTTTATAATCTACCAGCAATCTTTATAATTTTAGTGATTGTTGTTGTAGTGGTGATCTTTAACAAACAACTTGATATGGAGTTCTTTGTAATTGTTTAGATATATAAAATAAATGGAAAATTTAGTTTTAATATTTTTCGTTGACTTTTATGGATAAAAAATGAGAACTTTTAAATAAAAAAAAATTGTTGAAAGATAATAATTATGATAATTCTAACGTTATCCTTTATTATTTGTACATCTATTCTTATAAGTATTTAAGCTTTCATTCATTTGTGTGATATCATGTTTACTATATTTTGTGTTAAATTCAATTATAAATTGGGTTGCTGCAAGAAACAGTCAAAATAATTTTAAATTTTAAGGCGGATTTGTAACTGCAAAAACGGAAACCGGAAAATTCCATTATACATCTCGCACTATAATGAGCTCGGGTCTGGCTGTAATATCGCGCTCTCCTTTTTATCTGACAACTGCCTTCTTCGTAAAAAAGCTTCCCCCTCTCTTTTTGGCTGCGGTGTTACTTTACATATACGCGACAACACCGGGAATGGAATCTCGGGAGACGGCGCATGCCATTAATCGCGTTGGGCTCATTGCGTGGCAACAACCCGTAATTATTTATGTCATCCATCCCATAGCTTCTGTTCGGGGAAGCATAATTATTACTTAAATTTTATCACGTTTACATTAATTACATAAATTGAGATAAGCCAATCTTAGTAAGATATTTAGTTTGGTTTTAATACTACTTAGTTCAAAAGAATTCGGTAAATTTCATAAATTTTATGTGACTCTTCACGAGCTGAGTATCCTCAGCAAGTAAATTTTATAACGCACTTGAGTAATAATTGCTTATTGATATTTATAGTCAAATAAATTTATAAATGGTTTATATTGTACATCTAAAATAATCGAGGTTGCAGAAATTCCTGTGCATTATTTACCATTTTTGCAGTAAAAATCGTTACTATTATTATCTGTGTTATAAATATTATTATCCATTAAATAAAACTTTAACTTATCGTAATAGAGCCACACGCACCATTTCACTTTATTCATTACACGTATTTACGTTTATTATAAAAATTTATGTACTTTTAATAAATAATACATTCAAAAAGCTTCAATCGAGTAAATAATAATTGTTAGTTATCAACTATTTTAAATATTTCCAATATGCTATTGTGTTGCACAAACATATTATATAATACCGATTATTATTTTATGATACTATATACAATTTTCTATGTTTTGTAATGATATGTTTACCATATAATAAATGTTTAATTTATTAGTTTTTTTATTGAAACGGTTTATTCGACATTCATCTATTCATTTACCTGTGTAAAATTGTGTTTCAATGATAATAATACGATAAGCGAGTTGTCTTTGTTACAAAAATAATTCCTGTCGTCAGAAAATTCTAATTAATACTTTTAATTGGAGATTCTTAATTTTTAACAGAAGAAAACTCAATTCGACAATCTTGCATAGTCCGAATAATAATAATTATCATTACCGTAGTCACGCACGTCTGACAAATGCAATGACAGTATTTCTTACCTTCGACTGAGACGTTGCTTCTGCGGTACTCGATTCTGAAGTTGTCGATGAGGTTGCCGTTAAAGCGTGCCCTTTCCGCCCTGTCGCAGATATTCCGATGACGATTACTGTACTGTCTGCGCTGTTTCCAATTGGAGGATCGCCTCCGTTGCCCGGTTTGGGCGGCCGGTGCGGGGGTCGCAACGGCGCTCCGCGCCTCGGCGGCGACGGCCCGACCACAGCGCGGTCGCTCGCCTCGAACGGAACTATTGGGCAAGGGTCTGCCTTGGGCTGTGACGCACCAGCAGTAACCTGTTTCCGCGTGGCACTGCATCGGGGCGTAGGTGCCGTCAGGACGGCAAACAGGACGAGCAGCGGGACGCGCAGTCACCCTGGCTGACAAGCACGCCGGAGTCTCTGAAGCAAAATGCAACGAGAACGTTAACGTTTAGCGAAGTCGAAGGGGATCGATTTGCTTAGTTTTCGCGTAAGACCCAACTGAATACAACTGTGGAAAAATAACTTCCTTCTCTGCCATTAAAGCTCAAGTGTAATTGTGATTATGAAGTTAATTTAATTACACGTTATAACGTAAAAGTAGTTAACTCGTTTATAGAGAATTCAAGAACACTATGGACTGAAAATTAGATTCAGGACGAAAGCTTGTAAAATAGATCAAATGTATATCATTTTACAAATGTGCGTAATCGTTTATTTTAATAAACAGTTTTCAATGCGTGAATTAAAAATTCTACGAGTTATCGCTCTTTCTACTTGATTCTTTTAATAAAGAAAGTTAGCGTTCAAAATTTAAATATCTAGTTTCACGGAAGTTGGCTGCACGAAAAGGCCTTATGAAATTAATATGTTCTAAGTGAATTTTATATTTACATTTAAATAGTTAATCAGATTGATTAATAATAACAAACATAATATCAATAATCTATTTAAATGAGTATTCATAAATATCTCTTAATGATATATTCAATTGATAAACATAAATTTATTTGTACGATTTTATAAGGTGTAAATAAATAGAAACATATTTTGATAAGATAACTTAATAACCTAAATACTATTAATAAAGAAATAGCACTCACAAAATCAATTATTCCATAAAATCAAATGTATCTCTGGGTGTGGAAGGAATATTCATAAAAGACTTACTGTACACATTTACTATGCTTTACTTTCTGCAGGTATGGGTAAAGTACTCTTAAACAATTTATTCAAATAGTAACACTCTACTTGTTTAAAAGTAACAATAGATATCCAGTTTTTTTAATTAAAAAGAGAAATTTATTAGTAAAATATGAATATAAAATATGTAATATGATTTTTTAATTACGCGATACACAATGAAGTTATATTGACTACAAATTTTTATGAATATACTAGATCTAAGCACTCTAAATAATGATTTAATTTGATAATTAAAACTTTGCGTAAAATGAATTATTATTAGATTAAATGGTAGAATGATTAAAAACTTTTGGCTACTCGTACTGAAATTTTTGAGGAAGATGAAGACTTTTTTCGAGTATATTTAGTGAAATATCTGCTGACGGAACACTCCTGTGAAACGAGGTTTGTACAGTATTCCTTTACATTAAGTACATGCTTTAAAATGTGCCGCCAATTAATATGCCATTTGTAAAATTAATGAAATTTAAAGGATAGAATGAAGTAGGAAGAGCGTCGTGTTTGAAATAAAAAGAATTTACCTGGACAAGGTCCTGTATGTTTAATGAGAATCGACACACCCAAGCATTGCTTTGATATCAACGTACAGTGATTTGGATAAGTGACACCGTCGCTACCGCAAACGGGAACATTCGTTGATGCGTCCATCGTACATGCGGCAATTTTTCGTCTACATTCTTCCTGCATAAATAATGGAACAAAAATTGTTATAGAATTATTTTGATTCACGTTAGAGAAAGTATAGGTAATACGATAAGCGATATCTAGGTTTATTATGTCCTCCACGGATAGTTCGAAACTTATTATTTAAAATCATCATCGTTACTGAAATTAAACGCTTCGCTTTACAACGATAATTGAGCCAATCTTCTAAATACTACGTCAATGCATCAAAATAAACCTTATTCCATGAAAATCCACAGTATATTAATTAATTCACTAATAATTTATGAGATTATATTGTATATGATTGTTTGCACATTTTAACGCATAGATTTCACTAAAGTAACGAGATACTTATGTTAATTTAAAAACACAAAAGTAGCGATACAAGTAATAAAATTAATAAAATAACATCATGTAAATGAATAATTTGTAGGCAAATCACTAAATACCGGAGTTCTTTTCAAGGCGCATAGATCAAGCTCGGTAAAAGCCTAAGTTAGTAGCTAAGATGTTCGAAATTTATTGACTTTCGAAATCAAAGTCATTATGTTAAGCTAATAGAGCTCTATTTACGATACCTAAGTTATTCCACTGAGAGAATAATGCCCACGAATTATTTCCAGCTACAAGTATACATTATAACACGTTCCGCTCTTTTTTCTCAGGCTCTACCGAAGCTTTTTTTCTCGACGCGTTTCTGCGGAATCTATTTTAAGTATAACGCGCTTAGGCCGTGATTATATGTACAGTTGAATCTCGTTTGGATTCCGATGTATGCAAATCGACATGTAAATGTGCTTTTAAATAGACTAGATACCGATTTCTACTTTCATACGGTCTCACGAATTAAAAAAACATACGAGTCTGGATACGCTTCAAGATAACGAATAAGATAGAGAGAGAGAGAGAGAGAGAGAGAGACAGAGAGAGAGAGAGAGAGAGATAAGCAAAACAATTGGCATTTTTTCATAAAACGTGCTACGTTTTGAGCACGAATAGGGTAATGCAAAGAATAACTGAATCTAGTACCAACTCGTCGACATCCTTTTAAAAGTCTTTGGGAAAGGAAAAATTAAATAAGTAATGGAACCGGGTATTGGTGTAGGCGTGGAGAATGGTGGCGCCAGTTCTTGAAAACTGCATCAAGGATCATTACGGATTCCAATATCATTAGTCGCTGATTAAACGTGAGGCGCCAGTTCGAAACGCGCTCCTAATGGCAATTCCGTTACAACTATTTTAATTCTTAAAACGTTCTACTGTTTTCCCTCGATTTGTTCTTTTTCTGTTAATTTTGCAACACAGCAATGTACTACTAGTTACTTAAAAAAAGTTACCCATGGACTGCTCTTATAAAGTTTTAGTTCCAACATTTTCTATTCGCTTCCTCGCACGTGTACAGTTTAAACAAAATAATAAGTTTCGCGTGCTTAACATTGCCAACGTACCATTTTAAAATAGGACAATGTCAATTAATTTATCATTTTCTCGTAATTGATAGTAATATTTTGTACTGATTTGATAATGCGAAATTTCCATTTAAATTAAAATATTTTATTTGCAAATTTATTGGTTGATTTTAGATTAATAATAATCAATCCATTGTTTTATTTAAGCAAATCTATTTTCACGGGAAAACTATTTTTAATAAAATAGATTCATTTTTACGTTCCAATTCTATATTAAGGCATTTATCGACAAAAAATAATATGATGAACCCTGTTCGGTATCATTAAGGATTTGAGTTCTTCTATACGTTAATATTTATTATATAATAATACTTTATTAATACCAACATTAAAATGGTTAATAAATTATTTAAAATAGCTTAAAATATTACAATCAATACAAATTTCAACTATTATTATAAATTCCAGAAATTTTTACTTTCTACGAAAATGAATAATTTTTAACTTAAATAACTTATTAAACGAATATTCAGTGAGTAAAATAATAAATTAGTTTTTCTATAAATAAGCTGTTATAAAAATAAATATTTAAGAGTTAATTATCAACATTGACTATTGATTCATCAATAATAAATTTTTACACGGATTAATTCTAAGAATTAGGTATTTAGTTTAAAAATACATAATTAATATATAACTTTCAAAAATGTAATAACTGGAAAAAAAATTTCACGTTTTTGTCTATAATAGAAAAATAATATTTCTTTATTCATTCTCGAAATATTTTATTAATACAAATATTTAATCTTATATTAGCAAATTCACGACAGAATAAAAGTAAAAATAAATATAAATTATTCATAAAATATGGAATTTATGAAAAAACCTCGTGATATTAAATAATTTAATATTATTGCTAAAAAATCATTTTTAATCTATTTTAATTTAATCTTCATAATCGATATCGATTTAAATATTTATTTGTCACTTACTCTGATAAAAGAAATCATTAATGACATTGATTTATAAAAAAATAAAAATAGTAATTGTGGTTACTGGTGTGTCACAGAAAAACAAATTTAATGTTTCGTGACGATTTGCAATAAACTTAATATGCATACGTAAATTCATTCAAGTGTGTTCAATAAATATACTTCAATAATTGTGAGAATAAATCACTTTTCAAGGCATGTGATGATGGCATTTACGAGGAGGAATCATTTTATCATTATCTTGACTTTCACTCAGAATATTTTTCATACGTTGCCGTAAAATCTTGCAAAATTACTTTAATTTATATTAATGTAAAAAATTTAATGCATAATATGTAAATACATAAAATAATATACCTAAGTACTAAAATATACTTGCATTATGAAAGAAAATTATTTTGTTTTTTCATTAGATATGTCTAAAAACTATTTCATATAGACAAGAAAGAAATGTAATTTTATTGAAAATTATGTCATGTCATTCTCTATTTTTGTTAGATTATATTTAAAAAGTAATATAAAAAATAACAAGCCAAAACTCTAAGTAAATACTGTAACAAATTATTTAAAAATTGTATATGTTATTACAATATTGTATATAGTATTTATTATTATAAATATTTATTATAATATATACTTATAGTGTATACGTAGGATTCCGGATATAGAATGAACAAGAAAAAATTGAAGTGCAGAAAAATTGCACGATTCCTATTATTAATGCCATTACACACTAAGTACTGATTAAATTTTTCAGCAATGCAAAATATTTGAAGTTTATTAAACTGTTTAAAAAATATTCGAATTGATTAAATGAAGTAAGAATCTCGAAATTATTCTATGCTCTTCTGCCATTTAATTATTAATACTATCCTTAATGAGAACATTAAATATTTATATATAAAAATTATAATAAGGTACTATAATTAATAAAAATCTTAATAAAACTTTATATTGGAAATTAAATTTTATATAGGATCTCTTTTTTACGAATAAATGTGTCAATCTAAAATCAGTACCTTCAATCACAAGTACTGCTTGAAAAAAAAATATTTTCTTTAAAATAATCAATTCATTAAAAGAAATATACTTAAATATAAAAAATACTTTCTAAAACTTATTAAAATACACAAGCTTCAGAATGTTAATTCATATAGATACAACTAATCTTTACCTAAGAAATAGTCTTTTCTTGTACTTTTAAACATAATCTATTTTTTGTAACTACAGAACACACAACAATTTATAAAGTTAACAAAAATTTAATGTAAAGTAAATTTATGATTATTTTATAGTAAAAACTTATTATTAAACTATCATTATTGTTAAATTAGCTCATTCATTTAGGCTAAAAAACAAGCTAAAGAGATTATCTTAAGATTTTCAGTTATTGTAAGTTTCATATCACATCATTTAAATCGCTTATAATGCTTAAATTTTTAAATAAGTCTCACATTGGACAATTTTAATTTTGAATAAAATATAAAAATAATAAAAATACACAATATGTTCCATGATGTATAAATAAACAAAAAATTTGAAATAACAAATTTCAATGATTGGGAGGATACGCAACGCGCAGTTTCGTGTGAAATGTTATTTAACAAGTAAAGAATAAATTTTCCAGTGCCGTAGCGCTTGCGGTTTTCCACGTGGTCCCTGCACAAGGTCGCCCTCCCCGCGCACACCACCTCCGAAGGACGCAAATATCAATTGGCAGTTGCATATTAATAGTTTGTCGCAAGATCGATTCTTATCTGTTTTACACGGAATATGTGTCTCATGGCTACGTACTACGCATAGTTTCACTGTATCTGTGACAGAAAATCTGCTTCATCATTCATTCACCAATACTGAAATGTGTGTAGATATACAAAAAATGTACACGAGCGTTTCAGATTCGCAGTCAAATAAACATTTTTTCTCTGATTTTTATGCTTTTTGTGTATAAAATGAAAGTTCAAGATACATGTAATTACGACATTTATACACGCACTAATGTTGTCAAAGCTAAACGTTACAGCCTTAATTTATGTTAAACTGACGATATGGAAAAATATTTTCTGCCCTTCTTCTAGTCAAGTTAATATATTTAGCCAATAATTTAAAGAAAACTTAATAGAAATCTAAGATTTTTTTCAAGAGTTATGCTTTTAATGGGTCTATATATTATGTAATTTTAAAGACTACTATTTACGTACAGACTTTAATAACTAACTTGGCATTTAATAAAATAAACTAATGGTAGAGAAATCTTTTGTCAAATTTATATTTTTCTTTCTTACTTTTGTAACCTGTCAAAAATTTGTTTTCGAAATAAATGTTAAAAAATAATAAATAACTAACATAATTCTTCTATAAAGATAAATAACAATATTTATCAATATTCATAATATTTATAATATCATACGCTCACATTGTATTGGAATCTCTTATTATCATTTTAATAATCCTGAAATAAGAATAAGAATTTATTAACTATGAGACCTTTTATTGAAAAAGTAAGCTGTTTTTTACATTTAAATACTTATTTAATCCGATTTTAAAAGTAGTAATCAATTTCAAGCTTTTAATATTCAATTCTAGTGTGCTTATATAAATGTTTAACAAATAAATTTGTGACAATCATAAGAACCTGATTGTGAATTTTAAGAAAATATAATCAATAAGACGTCGATAAGAATCGCCGGTATATCTAAATATCGGCTTATTAATTATGAGAAAACCAGTTAGTACATGGCAAGAGACTATCGTCCGCATACTTTCAAATAAGTTAGTTTTCTTTTAAATTTTTTTGGTGACTTTTGCTGATTTCGATTTCTATACATACTTGCATGTATATTTTTAACATAGAATTTTATTATATTTATCGGTGTGTATTTTATACATTATTACAGTAAATAAAATTTAATAAAAGCAAGAACATAATTAATTTTAATTAAAATATTCTATAAAATATTTATAATATTTAAAAGATATTTGAATATTATAAATTAAAAAATTCCTGTTACTTGTTTACTTATCAAATATTATCTTTATTTTTTCTGATACCTATAAAAAATTCTTCAAGAATTCACTTTTAAAATTCTTTTTAAAATAATATTTTTGTAAATAAAATCTTTATTTCACGTATTATAGTTATACATGTATCAATTTTATAAACTATTCAGAATAAAATAGATTAGTGTTAGAATGTTTTTAATATTGAATTATTACTTATAATTAATATATTAGGATAAAGCAAATGTTTTAAATTAATTTTGAAATTACAATAATTTTACCAACATTTAATTTTCATTGCTAAATTTAAAATAAAGACAAGAACTTTTTATTTTCTAGATTTTTTAAACGAACGAGTAAATATTATGCTAAAATGAAAATAATGTATAAAAAATATTACTTAACTTGATATTTAATAAATATATATCTAAAATAGTTTATATGTATTCTTTGAATGTAATGATTAATACCAATGTTTACACAGATTAATTAATATGTAACGCAATAGTGATAACATCAACAGTGCAGTGCAAGAACATGAAAATTTTATTTTAAAAATAAAATATATTTTACTATATTAACAGAACAGAGAAAAATAGTCATTTATATTAAATAATTAGTCATCTATTAATATACAATTTTGTATAATAATTAGGTATAAAATTTAGCAGAAAATTCAAATATTTGTGAGGATTTAAATAATATCTTAAACAAAAATAAGGATTCACTATATAGTTTATAAATAATTTTGAACACCGTATAAATAATATTAAATAATATATTTTTAAACTTATATCGCTAAGAATGTAAAAAACAATTTGCATTTAAAGTGTTTTATGTATAATTTATAATTTCGTTTAATATGTTTGATTAATAAGTAATGATTTCAAAATTTATCTTTACAAGAACAAATTATTTCAAAACTATGAATTCACATCAGATTTTCTGCATTAATTCTCAACAAAAAATGCAAGACTTTCTCTTGCTCTATATTATTTTATAAATAATACTCGCATAAATGTCCTCGGAGGCGCTTACAATATAATTTAAGCATCTCACATAAATCGTGACTCCAAGCTTATACATAAAAAGCTTACGCTGTTAAACGCGATGACAAACGACGACATATCCGTTAGAAAAACGGATAATATCTACACTGACGCAAATCGGGTAAGAAGAGACAGCTGATTTACTAGTTGTTCCATCCCTCACTTGGTACATGATGCTTTCGCTTGTTAGAAGGATTCGTTGCAAGATTTTATTCAAAGGGACGGTAATACAAACAAACTTATTGCAACGAAAAATAGCAGTTTTCTGAGCTAATAATATTCAAAAGAGGAATAATTAATTTTTTCGCAATCTTAATTTAATGATATAAATACACCATTTTAATTGTTACAGAAAAAACTTATTACATGGATTTAAAAGAATTCCCAATGTAGCAATCGAGTAGTGGCTCTAGGTTCTTTTTCATAAGTTTCTAAAAAAAAAGTTCTTGTGAAATATTTAATGGCTGCATTCAGTAAGAAGAATAAATCGTGAAGACAACAACAAATAGACAATTTTAAAAACAATAATTAAGTGTACTGAGAGGAAAATACAGATTCTAAACAATTGTAACGAACAAATATAGGTAAATGTTTAACAACTACTGACAATTAACCCTATTTGATTACGTATCTAGGAAATGGCAAAAATAAATGTCTACTATTCATAAATATGATAGAGCACCGTTAATGTTTTTAATAAATAAATACAAGTTTTCAATTATTTATAGCTAATTTTGTAAAAATAGCCTTTAGCTTTAAACCTTTAGCTATAAATTTATAATTCTAATCAATTTCGGTCTAAATACCTTATCCATACAATAAATCCATTTTGTATTTAAAATTAATATTAATGTAAGCTTCAGAAATAAAAAATGTTATAAAATATAATGAAAAGTTATAGAAAATTGTAACATAATTTTTTACTTCAAATTTAAAGACGCGGTTTTACGAATTTTTAGAGAGAACGTTAATAACAGTCACCATAAATTCTGTAGGATAAAATCCATAAATCTATTTTTGCAGAAAAATCAACGAATCTCGTGAAAAAACATTCGAGTAGGAAAATCATAGTCGAGAAGAATTAGTGTATTCAGATATTAAATTCTAAATGTTAATAATGTGTACACTTTTTTGAAGACTTTTGAATATTTAAGAGAATGAAAACATTTTGAAGATAATAAAAATACGTTAACATAAATTAGGAAAATATTAAAATATTCGATAATTAGTTCGATAATATGACATCTGATCTAAAAGAATATTTTCAGTTGGTGTAGTTTATATAATTATTATTAAATCATTAAAATCATCGCTTATTTAATTCAGATTATTAGAGCTTCGTTAAATATTCTACAGATTAAACGAAAATTCCGCCTCTACGCAATATGACTGATTACTCGCAAGCGTACGAGCCCTGTTGAATATATTAATAAACGATCTATCAATGCGCTTTAACTTCTTTTATCTTCTCTCTAAGTATATTCATTTAGTCCCTTTATCTGAATTACTCGAGGCTATTTCCGAGACACGAGCGCCTGCGATGCATCGCATGATTAGGCAAAGCGCATTAGCCTATACACGCGTCTCACAATCACTCTACTCTATACATGCAACGTAAGTGCTTTCTAAATACCGGTCTGAGTACGCTGTTTTTTGTTCGTTTACTTCTGTGACTACATACAGTCGTATGCTTTTGTGTGTATTATAAGAAATGAAAATCATTGCCTGTTAAAGCATAATCGAATTACTGTTTCCGGCCTAAATTTTTCGTTGTAAAATTTTATCTCGAGCACGTATTCTGAGTATGCAGCCTATGAAGTTATACGTGTTAAATAAATAATCTGTACATGGCTTGCCATTTGAAGTAAATGGTGAACAAATTTAAAATTATAAACCTATCTGATTATTGTTATATTTAATGCAGATACTTTAAGCGTGTTTGACCTTATATACCAAATTGAACGATTCCTTTGTAATTAAGATTTTTTTTATGTATTTGATGTTTACATACTGAAGATTTATTTAGAACTTATGAAGTGATTGCGACTGGAATTGCGGATAGCATATGAATATATAATATGTGCATGGATCAATTCGTAAAAAAGTACGACTTTCGATTCGATACTTCATATATCGAATTCATGATTTCATCCTATCTAAAGTTTCAGATAAACGCATAAATATTAAAAATTATTTCTAGTTAAATTTTTACTTGATAGATACTGTATCTGTTTGAATACTTTAATAATAGGATTTATAATCTATAGTTATGTATTTGTTTTTCCTAACATATTAGTATTTTTTTATCAAGTATTTACTAATGCATAATTCTTTTTAGTTTATTAATAATTTAATGTTTTAGTTGTTGTACTGTATTTATAAAAACTATGAATTATTTAAATAATTTATCATTGAAAAATATATTATCTTAATATAATCTTAAGGCAGTTTAAATTTAATTTTAAAAGAACTAATAGTCCCTCCCGATTAAAATCAGCATAAAATGTTAAAATCAATAATTAATACCGATTGAATCATTCAAAATGCAATCGATAGTGCTTAGTAAAAATAAATTTTTAATATTTCTTAACGTTTATTAAAATTATTTCAATTTTTATCACATAAAAATAAAACATTTTCAATTTCTTATTTTAGGTCAAATCAGCGAAGCCGTAAGATTGAACGTCGAGATTTTTCTATCGAGGAGTAAATTTAAAATAAAAATTCTCTGGTAATATATATAGGCTTTAATACCGTACAAAAGTTCTGAATTACTGACGATGAGCCTATTTTGACGTGATACTAAATCTGCGTACTAAAACCTACGCCATTAAGATTATCTGATCAAAATTATTTTGTTTAAAAAGCTTTTAAAACCTACCCTTGCAATTTAAATGTTATTTCTCTGATTTTATGAAATAACGTTTAATGCAATACAAAATTCGTAGGTGTTTGCATGTAGTTCGCAAAGAATGTGCGCGAGATTTCGCACCGACAAGTACATGCGTGAACGTACTTTGGCACACTCATACATTTGTACCTCGCGCGCGAATCCACGTGTCGTAAGAGCGTCCGAGAACGCAATTGCATTAACGTACATAGGAAGTCTTCCGCTTTAAGATATTCAATTCTTAAAACTATAGGACTTAGGCAAAAATTTGTTTATTAGTTATTTCCATAATTAATAGTCATAAGCTTAAATAGTAATATCGAAATTTTTATCAATGATTTTCATATAACGTAACGTAAAGTTGTATTACCATTCGCTTTTTTTAATTTGATAAAAAATTTATTCTAATAAAAAATAGTAAATATTTATAAATGATCTTATAAGTATCGCTTAAATTTATTAGATAGACTCAAAATTTAAAGAATTATATAGTTGTATAAAATAGAAATTGAATTTTTGTATTAATTTGAGAAAAATGTTATCAAAATAAAAAAGTTATAATCACTTGATTAAGTTGCCTAACCTAGAAGTTTTTTCGATTACATGTCTAGTAGATACTCTTAAAACTATGAAAAATAACCGCTAAAAATTCATACAACAACAACAAAAAAAAGTAGTGCTGCATTTTTATTTATCGCTAATATTTAAAACAGCAATTATCACAAGACCATGAACATTTTTATAGCCATTGTCAGCAAATTATACAGCGCCAGAACGTTCATACGAAACAAAATAATATACAAGATTAAAAAAATAACCCCAAAATAGTTTCGATTAACTAAACTAATTTATCATAATCTTAAAAATTTATATTTGTATCTTTGTAACTGAACTAGTTAATATGGAATCCGCTGTGCTTAACGGGGCGATACATGCGCGAGAGCAGGAGTCCGGAAAGAGAGGACCTGCCCAAACAGGTTTTCTTAGATGGAATATATGTCGGTATTTATGCACGCACGCGCATGTATATTCAAGTTATATGTACGCAGATATATAAATATATGTATAATACCAGTGCAAGATCTCATTTCTTTACGCAGTCTCTATTAATTATACATTGTCAGTATGATGTTCTCTGCAATGTGGGTTAAAAATTTTCCAAGTATTTCTTTGGAATGTACGAAGGTAAAAAGTCATTTCAGAAAAAACTTAACGTATCAAAAAGTTGCGAATAACGGAGCCTTGTTGAATATTTTAAAGTGAAATTATCATAAATTACATTTAAGCGTCAACAAACGTAAGCAACCACTTTCCTTAATTAATTAATTAGAAAAATGAAGGTGATTATTCGATTAGAAATTTATTGAAGGTGAATTGATTAATAGATTTAATTTTTATAATCAGTTTATTACTGAATTAACTAAACTAATATAGAAATTTAATTACAATAATAATATATTTCTTTACGATTTTTTTTTAATTTATCATTTTAATTGACTTTAAATTAAATTTAAATGTATAAAATCCGTTCCATTGATCCTATAACTCCTTATAACAGTTTCATTCAACAAAAAATACTTTATATACTTCTATATTTCAAACATCGCTGAGCAAAAATAACAACTATGAGTATTATTTACGAATGTACATTTGTATAATTATTAATCGAATACAGAATACCGAAATAATCACATAGAAATACCTAGAGACAGTGTATAGATTATGAGTTTATTACTAAGAATAAATTAAATTAAAAAAAAACTTCTTTGACAAAAACGAGAATATTATTGTGATACAAAGCAGGATATTAATTCACTTTATCTGCTTAACATATGTAATGAAGAAATGTATTGCAAAACCTATGTCGCTGTCAAAAGTACAGAGCTCAATTATAATAATGATTCTTTGAGTAAAGGTATATACTATCCTATCATTTCTACTAGTCATTATAACCGTATCCATTCGGATTTAAATTTCTAAATGTAGAATTAAATCGTTTTGATAGCTTAGAATCAACTACTCGTTAAATAGAAAAAGGGCGGCGCGAGACAAAAAAGATAGAGAAAATCAAAGAAATAGAAAAGAGAGGAGTAGCTCGAGAAAATAACAAAAAAAAAAGAAAAAGAAAAAATAGGGGTAAATTTTTAATAAATATATCATTTAGAGGTTAACTGTAGCATAAATTGGGAACACATGCGTGTACACGTGTGTTTTCCAAGATACTTTACCGGTAGCTGTAGTCCACTGTCACAATTAGTAGATTTATAAATTTTAAATTTAAAATTAATATATTTGTTGATATACACGTATTCAAAATTAATTAAAAAAAAATTTTCTAATACCTAACATAAAATTCTATAACCATAGCATGATAAGTAACATAAATAATCTGTGTTAGATACGAAAAGCATTATATTACACTGAAAAGGTTTATTGATTTAAATGAACTGCAGACTTGAACTATAATAAATTAAAGAGATTAGTGATTATCACCTTTATTTGTTCAATTTTATGTATAATATTTGTAGATTTTAATTTATACTTAAAAAGATCTAACTTAAATAATAATTAATTTTATCTGCTCCTGCTGTGTTATGATAAACTAATAATTAATATTTTGACAATAAAAATAAAATGCTATTTACTATTAAGTTATAATTCTTAAAATTTAATGACAAATATAAACTACAACTGTAATGAAAATTATTATTGTATATATATATATATATAAAGCATAAACAAAGTTTCCAAATAAAAAATTTATTATCCAGTTATAAACTACAGTAAAAACAAGAAATTAGTAAATAGAATTTAATTTATTGCTTTGTACACTATATTTTAGTTTAGGGAATTTTTGAATTTATTATCACTGTAACAACAACAATATAAACGTAATAATAAGAAACTTTTTTTAAAGTAAAAGTAAAACATTATGATGATTATTGCTAAGTTAATCAACAATTTTATGATACTTATATGCTATTTGTAATCTAAAACATGTGTACAATGTAACATTTGAAAGAAATAACTGTTCTTCAAAACCTAGTCCTTAATCGAATATACATTTTAAGATGAACATACGATCAAAATTCAGCTAAGCGAATAAATGGCCAAGTATTAAAAAAAAACAACAATAATATACTACAAATTTTTATAAATTTTATATAAACTTATATCTCTTTAATGCAATGAAATATCATGTACACATAATTTATCTTTTAATACTTAAAAATTATCATTCACTTATATTTAAATCGAAATAAACATGCATTACTGTGATACAGAAAATTAACTCTGTAAAAATGTATATAAAATTATAAAAATAGTAAATATGCCGATTTAATAATTATTTCAGAATTTGTTAGTTACAGTACATCTATATAATTTAGATCTATAATGCAGAAACAATTTTTTTTGACTCATCAATTTAAGATAAAATAAGGAAAAGCAACAAATTCTTTCCCTCGATTTTTCAAATAAATGTTAAAAAATCAATACTTATTAAATAAAATACATCTGAAATTTTTTTTTAAATAAATAAAAACTTTCGGATACTATCTGATTATTAAACCTGTACAATATTAATTTTTGATTTTATTTATGATATAATATCAAATTTTTCCGAAATCTTTATTTGGAATTTTATTTTTTTCTATTTTCATCTAATTTTTTTCTACACAATGAAACAGAGACTTTTCATTTCATGTAATAAAACTATCGACACTCTCTTTTTTAAGATTAAATCTTTAAATATGTAAAAAGGAGACTTATTCTATGATCAAGTATCAGTAAGTGAAAAAAATAAGAACTTAAAATAAAAAAGTGAAGAAAACTCTTAGCATCTACTAAATTTAAAAATAAAATCAATTTTATTTATAGATTGATTTAATTTTGCTCTAAGTGATTGTACCATTTCATATTAAAAAAATTAAAGGAAAACTAATTATCACTGGTTATCTGTTTTTTGGGCACAACAATCGCTGAACTTTTTTCTCCGCGTAGAGTATAAAAAATGTATACAATCTCTTTTGAGAATCAATATTTAAAAATACTTTTGTAATACATTTGCTTATAGAAAAATCAATAAATTTAATGGCTCCATACGAAACACATATATTTAAATAAATTTCGAAAAAAATTTTGAATCAATAACATTTAGAGTAACAGCAGCTAGAAATAAGGAAAGGTTTCAACTTTTTTTGATTTAGTGTTACTTGTTGTAATAGTTGGTAAAGAGAGAAAATCAAGCTTCCAAGCATACACGTAAATTACATAGCGACCTTCTGACGCACTCATGACTAAATGTATCTGTATATTTGACCGCGATGATCTCCATATGAGCTGAAAATAAATTGTTTGCCGAGCGGCTTTGTCGGTCTGCAGTATAATATATCATAATCAACCTTTCCATAAGTATTTTTACACAAAAAAGAACTACCGAGAATTCAAGAAGATAGTAACGCACACATAATTATGTAAGCTTCGCTAAATGCACAATGATAGAAGCGGAAATATAACGATTTTGTTGTTTGTTTTAGAGATATTAAAAATCTGTTTGTTCGATCTTTATTTCAGTAATATTTTCAGCTCATATCTCTCAAATTTGAACTATTTTATTGATTCAAGATCTGAAATTTATTATCATTGCAAGGAAACGTCTTGTAAAATTCTTTTACCGATTATAAAGTTTATACATGCATAGATAAACATACGCCAATTTTTAAATAATATCGTATTTTCGAATGCGGAGTGACAAGCAGCGAAAAATTTAAATTAATGTCGTAAATAGAAGTGGTAATTAGAACATGTTAAACCGACTAATCAGCGGATAAAGATTACTTAATGACCATTAAGCAGTAAACAGTATCTTGAGTAAACCAGGAGGGACAAATTTAGTGCACCCAGTGAAGTAATTAGAAGTCTTTCGAAGTAAGCATTGATTGAGAATATTTAAACGTTTGAATAATTGATTACTCTCATAAAATTTTTGCTCAAATTTTTTGCATTAAACTGAAAATAGGAGATATCGAGTCTCAGCATTTACATCACACAAACCTCTGTAAATCAATCTATATTACCAAAAGGACATAATGAAAAAGTATAATATAATTCATAGAAACACTTGTGGATCGATCAATTGTTCAACCAATGCTGTATCGCTTCGATCCATAACACTTAATATCGAATATCGTTAAAACTGAAATAGACAATTTTTAATGTTGTTGCCGCAGCTGTAACAGGGATGTTGGAATAGGATCGACTTGAAATTATTCCTTTAAATAGCTGTAAATAGGATGTTGAATAATATAAGAATTGAAAATTTTTTGAGTAAAAATCAGAGCCTCGTCAACCGCTCGAAAGAACAAAGACGAGGCTGACTGCAATTAAAAGCGTCTGATTACCGATCTCGTGGAAACAATTTTCCGAGGGCCGCGAAAGGAATAAGAAGCATCATTTTAACCCTCCCTTGACCCTTATTACCCGAGCACGGGCGCTGCGTACTGCTGCTCTCGAAAATCACTGGGCGTTCGAAACGGAGATTACGATACACAAAAAAGTGTGCGAGAGAGAGAGAGAGAGGAAGAGCAATGCCGCGTGCATTGCGCGCATCTCGAATATCGAGCGGATCTTGAAGAAATGGAAACGCCGGTCGCGTACGCAGAAAGGCTTGGCGAGAGCGCCAGAGAAATGAAAAGGAAACGATAGGCGATTGCGTTCGCGTAGACGAGCGCTCGCGCAAACCTTCGCCCGCTATCTGCATTTACGTATCGACAGCTGCCGCGGCCAATCACCGCAGAATTTACCGGTGAGTGCGGCCCTTTAATTGCTTGGGTGCGCGCGCCGCTCTCTTTTCGTTGCACGTACCTCTTACCCGCGCGCTTGCATTTCAATATGCATTTCCAAGCCTAACTACTGTTCGTTATTCTTCCGCTCGGCTCCTATCGATATTCTCTCATTTTTCTCACGTTTTCTTCCTCGTGATCGCGGAGCTCCGTTCCGCTCGCTATCGCGATTCGGGCATTGCGAAAGATTGCGATCCCTCGCTCGATTGCGAAAGGTGAAGGCATGGGTTATGATGTTTGATTGCTCTTGCACGTGTAAATGCTCGTTCGGAAATATTGCGAAAAACTACGATTCTTCTCGGTATCGATTTCAATGGCTGCGCAATCCACGTAGTAAAGCTTTATTGTGCCAGTTATCAAGATCTAATTAGCTATTTGTCAAATCGGTAATTACATTACACTTACGAGGAATTGAATATTCGGTACAACATTTAAAACGTTAAGGCACTTCCATTGATCTTTGTTTGGTTTATTTTTACGAGAAAATATTGCAGCTACCATTCTGAAATAATGGTAGCTAAGGTTTATATGGAAGCATATTTCGTAAAAAGTTATTGTACAACGACTTTAGCGATCGTACGGATAAAAGTAGTTGATATTTCATAATCGCTTACGAGAGTTATATTGTTAACATCGAAACTATTGCGATAAAAAGTAATGATAGTTTACTATGCAGATGGAAAATTCATCTTTGAAAAGTGTGATATTCTTTTTCTGAACTTTGATTAAAACTCGAGCCCCTCTTACTATCGCTTGATCGAAAAGTGTTTCTTAATAAATGCCAATCCTCACATCCAATACAATGAAACGATTTCGAATATTTTCTCTAACAGAATCTATAATTCTGCTCTATCTTAAGATAAATCTATGAAAACCATTTCCAGGTGTATAAATTGCAAATCGTATCGATTTCTATACTCTTATGGAATAAATTACTAATTATTTATTATAATTTTTTTACATACTAATATCGCACTTGCGCGTACTTTTTATTCATATTTCATACAAAAGATATTAACGCATAATTAAAAATTAAAATTATTTCATTTTTGTTTTTGATCGTGGAAATAATACTATGGATATAAAATTATTTTATGTGCAACTATAACAAAATACTATTTGACGCGTGCAATTTAAGAATTAAAACAATAAATTATTTAACTTTTTAAATAATGAAAGTATGTTTTATAATTTTTTAAATATGTTATTAATAACCTTTAAATAATACTGTGATGAATTAATTTGGTTTAAATTAATATTGTAGATTTAGGATGACAGTTATTAAATTACAATGGGTGCACGTGTTAATTTAAAAAAAATTTACAATGACAATTGACATTTTATTTAACTTAAGTTAATTGTGGATAAAGATCTGCATCTTACTTATTATACGTGTACAGAATCCAAAAAATATTGCACACTACTTTATGAATCAATTTTAATCATTTTATATCAATTGAAAGTTCTTAATATTCTGATTTATTCAAAAAGCTATTGATATTTTCTAAATTTAGCATTATAAACACATAAAATATATTCCTTTAATGTAAAGATATTATTCAGTATTAAAATTTATAAATGAATGTTCAAGCATGTAATTGCAGTAATAAATATTCCGCTGTGAAACGCTTCATAGTTATATTTCTTCTTTGATTCTAATTCTTTCTCTTTATCTTATTCACGCGTAGTATATTTCTTTTTCATTACCAATAAATCGACTCTACTAACAATGAAATTTACTCATCTTACTCGAGTCTATCAGCAATTAGTGATTTGCCGCGTTAATTTGCTATCATCGTCGTGTTTTGCAGTGATTTGTTTATAATTCAATGGTTCTGATATATATTCTTTGATCTGTTTAATGATATTGTTATTGTTTTCGTTTAAAACCATTTTAATTAATAAAAAGTTCTCGGTAAAGAAACTTTTTCTATTTCATTAATAGCAATACCATCTTTTTATTGTATAATACAGTTGCGTCACATTTGTGACTGTCGTTAGAACATTTTGTTACCATATGAAAATAAGACCTCAATTGCTTACGTATTCTATTCTCATCCGATTACTCTGATGTTGCATTAATCTATTCTCTTTTATAATTATGGGGTTCCCCATTAAATATTTTTTGTGAAACTGGATCAGAATTTCATCGATCACTAAAAATTGAATTGTTTCTTTCCCCTGGCTATCACTACAAATTTACTTCAATTTTTCACCCAGTTAACTCCTATTGTAGGAATTTCATATTATTCCAACCATTGAGCACAATATAGGCAATTAAACAGGTTGTTGTTTCTCCGCGTAGCACAATATTAGTAACTCGCAACGAGACTTAGTTCTCAAAGATCATTCCAATCGTCCAATTATCGTTCGATCGTCTTAACCGTGTGATATCTTAAGTTAAGCATCTTCGTCAAATCTTTTGAAATGAAATTTCGTCGTGCAACTTCGTCTGGAAGAGGTGCCTGGTTTTCGAACGACGTATTCCCACGGCAAGACATAGTGTATCCTTGAACCAACGACGACCTGAGTTTGCATTTTAATGACGAGAACAAGCAGCAGCATCAAAGCAGTGCATGCGTATGCACATGTACGTGCGCTACTTCACGTCAACTCTACGATTATACGGTCCAACTGCAATTAATCTTCGGCGTTGTCACCAATTAGTTTTGGTAAACTTGTTAAGCCCGTGCCCGTGCTTAATATTAATCCTTAATTGTGAAGACAATTTGTGATTTCAAAATAAAAAATAAAAACACTTTCATTGATTTTTCGTTTAAATTATATTATTGTTGCAAAAAACACTTGTATCTTAAATAACTTTGCTTTACCGACGCACAATCGTATCTAAAATACCAAATCACTGATTTCTATTAATGAACGTGTAACAGAAAAGTTGTCCAATTCATTCGTATTTCATTCCGATAGTTTCTTTGCTATTTAAAATTTTTTAAATATATTCAATATTAACTAGATGTTAAAGTCTAAAAGGTATAGATTATTCTATAGTACTGAAAAAACAAAAAAATCGTTTCTTTTTTTTTAAATTTGAACTCAATTTCGAGTCGCAATTTATAAAAAATTTGTCGATTACGTAAAAAAGAGCTTAAGCGATTATCCCATCCCTCGCGAGGGCTTATAGATTTCTACGTGTATATAAATCATCATGACCTTTTACTCAGCTCCTTCAGTTCTCAGACATTCTAAAAGTTAATTCAAAATAAGAGAAAGAGTTGTTTGACTGTTAATAGTAACCTTAAAATATCAAAGTCGTATAAAATGGAGTTGTCTGCCTTACTACAATTATATATTAAACATCTCAATTGGGTTTTATTTAAAATATTTGAACTTAATATGACTTATCGAGTGTAGAATTGCATTTAGTATTGAAACGATAGAAAATGTCAACTAGCGATTCAAAACTTGCTAATAATTCGTTATCTGATTTGAGGCGAAATTCGAAGTATCTAAATGCCAAGAAAATAAGGAGTCAGTCGCCTTTCCTCTTGTTATTATTTCTGGATGTGATTTCCAGTCCAAGTCTCGTCGAGTGGAAATAAAGCTTCGTTCTAATTCTCGATCGAGTTCAGTTTTGGTTACGAATCGTCGACTACAAATGGAATGCCTCGTGCAGAAGATACACTTGCTCGCAGCATTAGCTTAGCACTTGTCGAGCAATATGACAATAGAATTCGTCTAATACGGGTCTCGAATCGATTAAGTCTTGTGTGTGGATGGACGCACGCCGTCGCGCTCTCAATTCTTCCAAGCTTACACATTCGCATTTGCATAATGCAACGAGCTGCATTCGATGTTCGCCCGAGGCGGCAATCCACGAACAATTATTCCAGTGCGTGGAATGCTCACGCACGAGATATGCACTATATAACTCGGATGAGTTTAGTGGTGATATGTTTCTTTATACAATTTCTTGCCCGACCAAAGACACCGAAAAGCCTAGATTAGATTATTTTTTGTATGAAAAGGTGAAAACATTTTTCATAGTTACTTTCCTTATCCTTTTGGGGGTCCCCAACTAATCTTTCGTACTTATTGTAATACTGAAGTAATACCGAAGTTATTTTTAAAATTTATTAAAACAAGATACAGAATTGAATAAACATTTTTCCACTCGACCCTGTAAATCGCTGATAAAACCTTAGTTATTGTTTAACATCTTTTATATTATTTAATTAAAAAGTACTTTACTACATTAAAACAATAATAATTGGGAATATTTGTGCCGAATTTAATTAAAATGGTTACCTATCTTTTAATCAAAATTCTTAGAACGATAAAATGAATTAATTTTAATCAGGTTTTTCTGTTGTACTTCTTTTACTTGTGATCGTAATACGACTTTTTTAAGCGTATAGAAGAATGTATATAAAAATGTAGTTTTATGCAGTGTTTTATCTTACAGATAATTGTTAGCTTATTACAAATATTATCAATGAATATACACTTAAACTAAAAATTTTGAACTAATAATTATTATCTAAACGAGCTTTTTTGTTTCAATGTCCGAGGTAACTTTGAATTACGCTAGGCTAATAAATTCGTTTCATTACTACACCAAAAAATAATTATTCCTATTTACCTAAAAAATGATTCTTTAAAGATCGATACGTTTTTATTTATTTAGACTAGATTCCACTTGAAATAATTAAAAATATGTTGTACGAATTCACATGCAGAAATTTCAGCAATATAATTTTCTGTAATATCAATTCTTTTGAAACGCCAATTTTATATTTTCAACGATTGCGTACTAAATTATCTGTTTTTAAAAATAACCAAATTAATCAATAACTTACTAATTTAGAGATTATATGAATATAAATAGTAACATTAAGGAATGATATACGAACAGCTTTTAACTTAACCGATCTTTATGGATTTTTCAATGTTATTTAAATAGGAAATTGCATTTCTGAAAAATCGTTATAAGTAAGCAGCAAAAACTGTGCGTTTCGTTACGTTTAAAAAAAATTCCTATGCATCGATACATTCATAATGATGGTCGTCCGTGATTCTTCGTCTAATCTTTTGAAGAAAATAATATCGCGATCGATCTAGAAAATATGGCAACATCAATGTCTACAGTGTTCACGGCTAACCGATTGCATCAATGACTCGAATCAGTTTTGAAGTTGAAATGATAAGAGCGATCGCGTGATTACTTATTTCTGTGATAAATCGTAACGTTTCGCTTTCCGTGATTTCGCAGCATCGCGCTCACTTTTGTAGTATTCATTCCCATGAAGACAGAGGGGGAGCGCAAAAAGAGCGTATATCAATTTTATCGTCAGTTCGTTGGAAGAAAAAAATAAGAAGAAGAAGGAATGTTTTGTCTCGGGGCGATGCCGGCACACCAGGCGCAAATGGAAAACAGAGACGAGGTGCAGCGCGACGACTTTGGCATTGAATTACGGGGAAGGCACTGGGTTTTCCGTGCACGGCAGGATCGTCGCACACACCCAGGAGCACCACCACCACCACCACCACCACCACCGACACTGACGGCGCGACACGAATGACTCACTTTGAACCTTTTTATCGCGCTTACGGCCGAGTCTCAAAAATCCAAAGAACCGCCGCGATTGTATATTTCGCGGCGAGCGTGTTGTAAAATGCGCGGGGAATTAATAAACAATCGCACGGGCGAGAGCGCGAGCGCCTCGTGATTAATTACGCGTCGGCGATAACGCGGCCGCCGCGTGAAAGGATAGCGCGAGAGACTGCGGGAGAAAAAACAAATACGACCGGGATAAGAATAGAAGCCCTCGTTTGGGTTATCGTTGTCGGAAGCCGCTTTGTGTTGTGACCGTGCGGGCTTATATCCTTCGGATTCTTTTATTTCTCCGCGTCTCTCGTTTTTCTCTTTCTTTTTTTAATTCTTCGGGGGAAGCGAGTGAAAGGAGCCGAGCGTTTCGTATTGACAATTTTTTTACTACTCATTTTACGGATTGATATTCTCGATAAAACTTTTTCCCTTTCCGATTGCTCGCGTGAAAATTTAATTCACAAATTATTATTATTATTGTCATATCTGGTATTATTTTAGTATTCGGCTTAGAATTTTGAATAATGTGTAGTTGATATTTATGTTGAAAATCACTGTCTTCTGAAATAATTTCCGGGCCGATATTAAGTTTCCTTCGTTGAAATTACTCTCAACGGCTTACCGATTGCTTCGAAAATCGTCACTCTTAATTCGAATCTTCATAACGACAGTTCGATATTGTATAATTCTTCGTTAAACTTTATCTTTTCTTAATGCCTATCTTATTGTAAAATAAAAAAATTATAACTATTTTACCGTTATGAATAATTCAATTATTATTTTAGCTTCTTTGATAAATAGTACATGAATAATATGAACTGCAGTCGGTAAAATTAACTACAATAGTATAGTATAATAATTCACGCCATAAAAAAATATAAAATTTGTTTTTTAAGGCTTGATTAAAAAACTTCAAAATATTGTCTAAAAGTTTAAATGTGCTTTAAATAATTTAATTATACTTGTGTGAAAAAATAATGTAATTCATTTGTTTATCATAAATGTAACGTGTATGTTTATTCAAATAAGTAAACTGATTTATTGTACCGAAAAAAATATTTTATTCGTAAGAAATGATAAATTTGACAACTGCAAAAACAAATATGTATATACATTAGCGATTTTAGTATAATGTGATATTTTAATTCGTTATTATTAAATATAATTTGGAATACATTTAAAAAATATGTCAAGATTACATTTAGTGATAATAATTAAAATTCACGATAATTACAAAAAAATTAATAACAATGGTTGCGTTGAAAGTGTATTTAAAATTACATTTTTAATTGTGTTAATAATTTGTAGTATTTTATTGGTATCAATCATATTCAACAGCTAGTTAAATTGATAGAATTTTTGTACTTATCGTGAAAAACATAGAAGATAGTAGCACGGGGAAGAAACACAGAGTCTATTGATTTTATTTCTAATCTAACTAACATTTTATTAGACTATAAAAGAGATAACAATTTAATAATTAGCGTCTGAAGTAACACATTATTTTTATGCATATTTGACATTTTTTACAAATGTCAGTCACTTACGTGTTTACTATAAGAATTTTATTTAAAAATTTTTCAATGTGATAAAAATAATTGTTACGCTTTAAAATTAATATAAAAGATTACTTGCAAATTATTTGATAAGATATCGGCATAATTTTAATTCACGATGAGTTATTTTTATTAAAAATTAAAGAGGCATTTTCAATAGATAGTAGGCTTTTATCGACTTTCAATAATCAACGTAATACAATCTGGTCCGCATAAGAAAATACAAGAATGACCCATTAATTGACAGCTAACAAATCATTACATTATCTTACTAAATTGATAAATGTTATCGTGAATTTACTATAATAACCATAAAACTAACTTATTTTATATGCAAAGTAATAAATACTTGCACTTGTAATTCATCTAAGATTATATTATGTCTACGTATTTATTTTAATTACCTAATTGGATTACACTCGCCAACAAAAATACTTTGTTAATCTCAGCTACTTTCTTTAACGTTAAATTATTGGAGTATTGTGCACTTGGAAAGAGAGTTAATTAAGAAATAAAATACTTTAAGCCAGCGTATTAATTTAAACATTTATGTTGAAGCAAGTAACTCGTGTCCCATAAAGGTGCGACGAAAGTTCATAAATATTAAAGGTAAAAAATGGGTGCGATTGGAAATTTGAGATGTAATAAACAGGTAGCGATTTTCAAAGTCGGTCTAATCTGCAATTCCACACTTCGCTTCTGAAACCCTTCAGAGTCAGAGCCGCAGTTTATTTCACTTTCTAAAGTGCGATTCCTTTTTTAAAGATACATCCCAATCAAGCGCGGCTTATCGAATGCAACGAATCGAGCGCGCAGCTCTCGCTCGAGAAAGCCCGAGTCTTAAAAGCCGAAATCCAAAATAAAAGGCTAGAAAAGCGAGAGTACGTGCATAAGAAGCGCATTTGACTCGGGCTGGTGCTCAAGAATCGCGCGATGTAAGTGAAGAGAAATGCGCAGTTATTGGGTCGTAAAGGAGTTTAGAGCTCAGTCGCGCTGCTGCATACGTACCCTCGCGGTGTCAGTTGGATCGCTGGTCGCAGCGGCGCTGGTCACCAGCGAGATCAGCAGCAGCGGCGGCAGCAGGAGCGCCGGCACGAGGACGACTCTGGACATGGTCATGATCGGTCAGGTCCGGTTCCCGAGTAACTCACGTCGCGCGACGGCAGGAACACGGGCCCCGGCGTAAGCGGTGTGCGCGCCGCGCGCGCGCGCTCGGCCTCAGCAGGCTCTCAGGCCGCGGATGTTTGTAAGTGGCCCTTAGCCCGTGCGGCCATTATCCGGCGGTGCATGAGATCGGGGGGGTCCAACGCCGATGCCCGGGGCACTCGGCGCGCGTGGGTGCGCGGTGGAGGACGGCGGCGGAAGCGGGAAGATCCGAGAGGCTGGCGCGCGCCGATGCGAGGAGGGAGAAAGTTGACGCACGTGTCCAGTCGCGCCAAGTGCTGCCGAGCGACTCTGAGAGCCCGAGCTCGCACTTACCACTTGTTGTGGTAAGCAGCCCAGCAGCAGCAGCGTTCCTTTGCTACTCGTACTCTCATACTCTCGTACTCTCCCGCTGCCCGTACGCTTCTTCTACTCGGCCGCGAGCTTTCTCTCGTTTCTCCTCCACGCGGCCTCGTCTCTCTCTCTCTCTCTCTCTTGCTCTCTCGCTCTCTCGCTCTCTTTAATTTTTCTCCTTTTTATTGTTCTAAGGAGAGACGAACGCGCTACGCGACATTTTTTGTAGTGCACGGATCGCGGTGCACCAAGGATCCGTTGTTCCAGAGGATATCGCACGCAAAAGCTCGGAAATTTTTCACGCGTGCGGTGCCACGCACTTGCCGATATACGCGCAGAGCTTAGATAAAACTTCAACTTTTACCGAAACTCCGCTATTGCTGATAATGGAACGAAAGCCCAAACTCTGATTTGTTAATTCTAGATTTTACATTGCACGTTTAAATACCTAAAGCATTAGTATCGATAAAAGTTCATTTTACATTAAAGGATATTTCAAGTGAAATAAGAATAATCTTCTGGATTCCGAAGCACGTTCTAATGAAATCGCTTTTGTCAGTGAATTCCAGAGTTTCATACTAATTTTAAAATAAAATACGCTTTTAACGTACTCGTATTAAATGTATTATTTTACACATAACAAATCACGTTAGCTCTTAATTTATCGGAACTAGCACAAAAATAAAGATAAACTTTGTTTTAGCCGTCTGAGTATTCCATTTTTTTATAATCAGATTATCACCAATGCAAATACAGATTTAATAAAAAGTTTATATTTTATTTTATGTTCCACTATGAAAAGCAAAATGTTATTAAAAAAAAATATTATTACTAAATGTATATTTGAACAACTTATTTGATGAAATTGACAATTATGTTTGTGATTATTAATTGATGTAATCCTATTTATCGTAGAATATATCTTTCATTAAGTCTGACTTCAACGAAAAATCTAAACTGCTTTCATTGAAATTCTGTATTCAATAATAAAATATCGATGAAACATTCCATTTTAATTAAAAAAAATTATTTCTATATTTATCACAAACGAATTTTTTATTGTTTTTAATTGCATTATTTAAGTGTTGTAAAAAAGGATGAAATTTTTAATGTGACTTTTACATAAAAATAGATTTCGCAGTTAAAAATTTCTACAAAAATTTAATAAAAATCTTTATATTTTTCGTTGAAAAATTTATTGTTCAAACCGAAGCAAAAATATTTAACGATATTGTCGTGAAATAATAAATAATGATCATATTTGTAATGTTAATAATACGAGGAAGGATCAATCTTGAACAATTTGCCAAAACAGTGTCAAAATCTGGCCCACGACTAAATGCAAAGAGAACAACAAGAGCCTGAAATTTCTTAGCTCCATCGACAATGACGAGAGGACTACGAAAACGGAGCGAAACTAGATAATACAGAAAGAGGGGAGATTGTCAGACCGAGACGATGCCAAGCTGTCTCGTCTTTTTCTTTCCTCTTCCGCCTTAGCTTCTCTCCTCTCCCGTGGCTTCTCTCATCGGCTTTTAGGGAACCCTGGAGAAAAGAATAAAAAACGGAAATAATATTTTCAAAGTCCGACCGGTTATTCCCCTACGATTTCGCAAGAATGCTGAAAATGTATGTGGTTTTGAAAAGAAAGCGTTTAACCGAATCCGCATTTGAAATTTTAATGTATAGTAAAAATGCGATTTATCATAATAAGATAAAAACAAAATTTTCAGTTGATAATTTAATTTATATTTGATAATTTACGAGAAATCGAAAAATCTTATTTATTCTACAGCTTTAGCAAACATTAGTCTTTTTAAAATGTCTTAATTGGAACGAAATACAAATTCGCAGTCACATTCGCACAAAAAACAATATCTAATCGTCGTCTTACTTGTATTCTATTACTTTTGAGACGCCATCGCTCGAGCTTTTCTTGAGAAGAACTCATTGCTTGACTTCGATCACGGCTTCAAATAGTTCTGATTTTTAAAAGCATTTTATTAATATCGGAGATTTTGCTACGTTCATGACCAAATGTCAAGAAACTAGTCTAAAAAACCAAATTTGATATTGCGACAATTTGCTTTTCACGTTTTTAGATTTTCCTTTTCCTTTCTAGATTCAGTCGAAGCGACGTTTTATGAAGTCTTACTCCCTAAACAATACGCGTACTTGAAAGCGGAAATTAAGAAATTAGAAATGGAAATTTAAAAAAACGACTATTTGACAAAACGCAATAAAAGCGAAGTGTAACGGTAGTAGGAAGTCACCTACTTGGATCTTTTCGCACGCCTCTTACAGTCGAGCTTAACCGTCCGAAATTCCAATCGCTTTTCTGCACGGGGACTGCACTCCTATAACAAAAATGCGCACGCCCACATCAACGCGCCAAAATACGATCCTATTTCTTTTTTCAATTCCTTCCTTTCATTCGAAATTTCACGCTCAAAAAACACGTACCGTAAATTCCTCTGACATCTTGCTTATATTTCATTCGCGTGATACAAATCAGCCCGCGTAAAGCATAAAGGGAAACATTATACGCGCGGGGTACGTTTCGTTAAAACTCTTATCACAGCTGCCGAGGTTCGATCCAGGCGCATGCGTTTAATGCAACCAAAAGATTCAACTAGTCATCCCGTTTGTTGTGTTTTTTTACAATTTTGAGCTCTAATCCCAGTTTATGCGCATACATAACCTGTACAACTGCACATTCAGGAATCATTTATTTTTGACTCTGATTTTTCGCGTGGACAATTCGCTATTTGTACACAACGAGGTGACGTTATTAGGCCCAGTTTTCTTTGAAAATCTGTAGGATGCGCAGTTGAATTTAATGTAGATGGCGCGTTGGCTTGATAATCGTCACCGGTGCTCTCACCGATTTACAAAGAAATGCTACAATATATCACTCACTATACGAGATCTTCTACCGCCTTGCCACCCAAATTCAGTTTTACGCGTAATTCCTATTGAAAACATTTCTAAAAGCCTAAAGCACATTGTGCAAGAACCTAATAGGGCAGCATCAGCCTAAGAAAAATATTTAAAAGTAAGAGAGACCTTACCATATTCGTGTATATTACTTTAAAAGAGTAATATTAATAATTAACAATAATAAGTAAACATGAACAGCAAATGTGAAAATATGGTGATGATAAAATTTTTTTGATTTATTTTCCATCAGTGATTTATTAAAAATTCATCATAAGAAATATGGAAACTGTCAATATATAGTTACTATATATAGAGTTACCACTATATTACATCAAAAAATCATGAATATTACTTTACCCGATTACGAAGAAAATAATAGGACTTAATTAAATGCGTTTATGTGTGTACATTTACACATAATTTTATACAAAAATAATCTTATACAATTAATTTAAATTAAAAATTTACCATAAAATTTGATCTATATGAATAAAGTAATATATAAAATTGTACAATAAAGTATTTCGTTGAAATAAAAAATAAGGACAAGATTGATGTAAGTTTTAGAGAGCATTTTTTTTATCTTTAATATTAATTGGACCCGTAGTTTTCGTTTTGTAGACTCAGTTAAAATGTTTGAGCATTGAATGCGTAACAAAACGGTCAGACATACTATTACGTACTTGGATGAATGTAGGCTAAGTGTATTTATGTACAGACTACTCGAATTATTTTTTATAGAGGCAAATGAAAGAACTTATCACTGTAGAATTCAATGAGGAAACATTACAGGTCTACAAGATCCGGTCGTATGTTAATAGGGAAAATTAATTATTTCATGTTGACTGTATGTGTTTTGTTAGAATAAAACTTAGTTGTTCTTAATAGTCGACGTTGCTTCAATAATTATTGTAGTACAAAAAATATTTCTTAAAAGCCTTTTACATTGTTATTTTTAGTAAAAGACTAATCAAGCTTTTGTGAGCTACTTCTGGCATTCAATTTCATCATTTCCTTTAGAAGCTAAACACTTAAACATTTACGAGTGTATTTCCCGATGTAAACGAACACACTGTAAACAATGCAATACCAACAATCAATAAAATTCTATGAAGTTTTTATTTGAATAATAATTCTTACCATTTACAAATTTTTCAAAAACTAATCTGAATAAAATAACAGCATCATAGATACAGTAAACGTAACTCAAAATATGAAATATAATTATGGAAGAAATTCATTTACTAACAAATTTTAAGAAGCGCCTGGTTTATTAGAATAAATATTATTTTATTGAAATTAATTCAACGACGTAAGCTTCAAAGATACTGACTAATTTCTAAAAAAAATTTATCTAATTAATAACTAGCATTAAGTTACTAGATATCATACATTTTATTTTATTGAATTCTCAAAAATACTTATTAGTTATTAATAATCATCCGTTTAAAATAACATACCGTTAATATTTATTTATTTTTAAATATTTTAATTGAATAATAAAATTTAACGTTTTAATTAAAATAAAATTTTTAACAAATTATTGAGCTATATAGTTTGATTGTGAAATTATTTCATTGTAGAATTTAACCTTGTGGTATCATCGTGGTATAATTTTTAAATTGGTATGACATCTGTAATTCTAGCTGTAAATAAAAAAGAAGACAATATTATTAATTTTATTAGAGCCAGTAAAATATAAATTAGAAAATTTCAAATCATATTTCTACGTGTATTCATAATTTTTTTAACTTATTCCGAATTGACGTATACCATTTTATTAAAAATAAAAAGTAAACTCGAAATTCGCTGTCACCCTGATAAAAGTAGTCAAAAATTTTATAATTTTATTTATAGAATCAACGTAATTAATTACACAATAATCAATAAAGAATTTACCTGTCTATCTAATCAATTACATTTGTTCAAAATATTCGAATAAAATATTTAAAACATTGTTTCATTTACAAAAGTTATTAATTATCAATTTTAATAATTATAATCGCATTATTTATACAAAAATATAATTTCTAAAATATCAAAAAGAGGACATAAATAGAAATATGTTTGAATTTAAAATCTAAGTTAAAAATAACTTTTATTTAGATTTTAATAATTAATGAAGAGTATGTTTTTCATACTCATGAATATATTAACATATTTAAAATTAAATGTAGCACCAATGTTAATTATTTGTGTAGAGATTGAAATGTGAAATAGAATTTTAAGTTCAATAAGTAGAAGCATGTTAGTCATAAAGTCATACTACAGTCTAATAGACAGTTGTATCAGAACTTTACAGGTATTAAATAGGGAATACCTAAAAAACTTGTCTTTTAGATTTACATATTCCAAGGTCATGAGATATAAATGTAAGTTATCTAAGTATTTCATTTAAATATTTTGAAACTTTGAATAAAATTGCTACGTAAGTCTTTTAAATATTATTTTTCTAAATAATAATAATGGAGTGTACGGAGTCGTTTATTAAATCGTTCAAAATTCTGCATTAAATAAAAATAATAAATCGGAATTTGATAAACTGATTTTTTAATGCTCCGTTTGACACTTTGAATCAAAATAGCATCTAATGATGATATTTACAAACATTTTCAATTTAAAGGAATAATAAGTTGCTTTTTGATTAGGATCGATTGGCAAGAAGACAAAAAGTTTTACAAAGTTAATTACAATCTCTAGCCATCTTCAAAGGAATGACTGAATTTTTTGCATTTATACAATTACTTCCATGAAGTAGTGCGCATTAGTAAATTCAAAATTTACGTTTTAAAATATACCTAAATCAAATGCTATTACATTTTATTAAATTTTAATAAAAGTAAGCATAACTTGCACAATGTGATTTTCTAAATTTGTTAAATGGTATAAAAGACAAGCGAGCACAGAAATATAAATTAAATGAAACCCTACATTCACCTTACATTTGCGATAAACATCGCAGGTGATTTGCCTATACATTTGTAATATTTTATGAGTTCATCAATGCAGCAGATCAAAAATCTTATAAAATTTGTTCGTCATGCAAACTCTTTCGTAACTTGATGATAATTCGACTTAGGGGATATTTGGGCGTATGTAAGATCCGTGAAAAATGTTCTCATCTATGTGGCATCCACATTTATAGCCCGACCGCACAGTCACACGTGCGTTATCTCGCTCGTTTAACTTTTTCCCCTCAAGTTGTTATGCCCGTAGTCTCCTACAAGTGAACACCTGTGTGTAGCCGTGTGGTTTGTCCACTCGCTAAATTTCAATCGAATCCCCTTGATTTATGCTGTCTCTCTCTCTCTCTCTCTCTCTATTTCTCTCTCTCATTCACACACTCACTCACTCACCTCCTCTCTCGTCGCTCTCCCTCGCGCTCATTCTTTCCCCTTCCTTCTAGCTTGGGCAACCGCGAGAACAACTGCCCTGGTATGTACATACATGTATACATATACACATTTCTCTCTCTCTCTCTCTCTCTCTATGCATATATACATATACACATATAGCCATATCTCTCTCTGTATGCTCGTGTGTGTACATATATATATATATATATATATATATACGATCCGGTATAATCGACGCGCGGGATGAACGAAAAACGAGTTTTGGTGCACACGTTGCTGCAGCGTCTGTTTCAACGCGCGGCTTCTCTTTTGCTCGACTCCATAATAACGATAAAGACATTTATTTTCCAGCTTTGAGTCATAAAGCTTTTTTTCATAGATACAATAGTCAAAGCGTTTAATAGATAATAATAATTAAGAATGGCCAGCCTTTATGCTTATGAATTCAGAACTGCTTTCTCGGCTTCGTGAATTGTACTAAATAAGCTTTGTAATTAAAGCGACATCTTTAGCTTTCATTAATTCCCGTCAAAAATAGCTATTTATTGGGTCTTGAAGTAAAAGCAATTTTATTACACTAATATTTTCTACTTTGATCCCACATGTTTCATAGATATTAAACCTTATAAAAGATGCAATGATTTTTTAAAAAGTCTTCACAATAACAAGAGTTTATTAAAATCATAGCAAGTAATTTCTGCATTTATATTTATTAAGATAGTGTCGTGGTAGAGATAATGAAATATGATCGCATAAAAAATTAATTACTTTTATTAATACTGAAATTTGCTGTTAGCAGTACAATCCAGATCTAGTAGTATTGTAAAGTTAGAAATAATTATTCAAATACAATTATCTTGGATAAAATAGAATTATTTTGTATGCTTTTCCACTCATATGTGATGAAAGTATAACCTCATACTCTTATTGCAGATAACTGAAAATTTACATTAATAGATCGGGTATTAAAAGAAAAAAAAAATTACCGCAAAAAGTAATATATAATTGATTTATTCTATATTTTCAAATCGAAATTTCAACTTTTATTCAATATTTTAAATAATTATGCGTTATTAGAATAATATTAATATAATCTTGGCATAAATATCTTTGAATTTGAATGATAACTCTAAATATTAAAAGTATGGTCATTTCAACACCTTGAATATTCAAAACGATTAAAATTATATTTTAGAAAACAAAAAATAACGACTTCTTAAGTGTCTCAAATTCATTCATCGCAACTCTTTAAAATCGGGAGGTTGAAATAATTTTTTATTTTATTTACGAATGTGTAGACAGATACATTTCTTCATTCCTTATTTCGTTTTAAATATCGTGATTGACGGTCTTCGAAATCATATTCTTTTAAGCTTAGGATTTGCGTAATTATGAAATTTATTATATTATAAATTTAGGGTGATCCACTAAATTGAATACATTAAAGATTAGTTGATATAAAGTATTTTTTATTCTTAAATTTTTTACTAAAATAAAATATACGGATATGGAAATATTAAACTCTGTCTAAATAATTTTTGTAGGAAATCTTAAAACTTATATAAATTGAAATAGAATTGTTACTATTTTATAATGAAATATTCATAAGTGTTTTAGATAGAAATAAGTTCAGTAAACAAGATTATTAATCTTTATGTCCTATCTTATTTGTTTATTATTAATTTTAAAACACCATTTTTCAAATTATCGAAAATAATTTAGGTAATTGTAAATTTCGTAGGTTTAAACTGAACTAAAAATATTATTATTTTGTTTTAATATATACTCTCACATTTCGATAAAATATTTAATCCAATACTTGCGTTATCTAATGCATATCTTGATGGTAACGATAGTTTTATTATTATTACGAAAATAGTAGATTATATGAGAGAATAACTGAGTTTTTGTTAAAAATTTCAGCTCGTGTAAGCCAACTCACTCGACCCGTTTTTCTACTATATTATTTTAATATATACAATTAACAATCTCAACTAAGCTATTTACTGAGTGAAAGTTCTCGGTTAAAACAGAAAACGTTTTTATGAAATTATTTCCATATATTGGGTTGAAAAATAGAATCTTTCAAATATCATTATTATTATATTTATCAATATTTATCAACCCTATTAACAATAAATATAAAACGTGAGATGTATAAGAAAATTTTTAATAAATACGTTTTAGTAACTATGTAAAATTAAATGGACTTATAAATATTAATAAGTAAATTTTTTATATATTTAATTTTATTTCTGTTCTCTATTAAAAAAATACTTACGTAACTTTTTTTAAAATATTTTATTAAGATTAAAAAATTTAAATCCTACAATAATTAACATTCATTTATTAATTTAATAATACTAACTAATTAATTAGTTTTTCAATATTTTCATATATTTTAATTGCAAAACACAAATAACTCAAGAGTAACTGAACAAAAACTCTTTCTATTAAAATACTGAATTTTTAACTATACAAGAAAAGATGAACGCTTTTTCGCAAAAATTAACAATTAAAAAAACAATTTTTTTACCAATTGTATTTTTTTTACTTTTTTATACATTCATTTTACACATTTTTGTATCACTTATTTCATTATTCATTATTTAAATTATATTAAAAACAAATGTTTTAATATAATTTAGAGATAATTTCGATAAATTTAAAACCATTAATCTTTAAATAATAGGTAATTCTATACCAGAATAAAAATCAAAAGAAATGTAACAAAAAAATAAAGCAAGTTTTAATGGGTGAAAAGTTTCTTTGCCAAAAAATATTCTTATCACATCTAGTAATCGATCACAGTTTCGGGCGAATGAACCTACAACCAAAGGTGTATCATATATATGTAGAATATGCTAGATCGAAAAAAAAAAAATTTGATAAAGTCCTATAAGAGTTATTTATTTTCGAGATTTATCATATTTGTAATGGTGTTGTAATTGCTTTTTTTTTAAATTAATTTATTATGTATATAAAATCGTGTTCGAGCATTACAAATATTTTCTTCAAAAATAATATGTTTTAATCTATTTTTATAAATATCTAATTTAATCAGTTTTAATCTATTTCGTCTATATCTATACTTTTTTCTACCATTCCATAATATAATATCAATTTTAAAAATAGATCGTTTAAAAAAACAGTTACCTACTAAAAGATTAGTCATTTGCAGTAATATATATTCAAAATATTTGAATTCAATTTTTTTATTTTTGAAAATCATTAAAGTTTTAAAGAAAAGTAGTTTTACATTCAATTAATTTTATATAAAAAATTATACAGATGAGTTTTACACGATATTCAGAAAATTAATAATAATTCTATTAAATAATTTTATTAAATATCTAATCATTCACAATATATTTTAAAATGAGGATTACAAAATGAATGCATACTAATTTTAAAGGTATTGAAGAAAAACAAAACATCTATATCTAATCTATAGATTTGTATAGCATAATATTACATATCAAATCTCTTGCTTTGCAAAAGAATTTTCGATAATATTTTTCTCATTTGAAATAAGATTTTATTGGAAACTAATCAAACTAACCCTTCTGTAATATTTTCTTAGCTTACGTTTTCATTTATTTGCTGATATTAAAAATTTAGTAATTCTTCATTTAAGCTTTTCGAATAGGATTAAAATCGAATGCTAGATCAGATTAAACTAACCAGTTTTTAAAGAAGCTATGAAGCCGCAACGCTATTTATGATAAAAAAAATTGAAACTATAACCGTGAATTAAGGATTATTATTCTTTATATGTGACTAGATAATAGAAGATTAATTTAAACCTTCGAATCATAAATTATAATTCATATGGATCTTAACCTTTATAATCTATTTTTTAACATATTTATATAAGCTTTTACGTATTAATATATTTCTCAATGTAAATCTAAGAAACTAATAGTTTCATTTTCTTTTTTACATATTTTTTGAAACTCTTATTTTACCAATCTTCTTCTAATATTCAGATTATTACAACTTTTTAAATGTAGCATACGTTGAAAAAACATATAATTAAAAAAAAAAATCTAAATTTTGTCATCGATCACTTATTTATATAATATTATTTATTATATTATTATATTATATATTTATTATTATTTTATAAAATCTAATTTTTTTCTATAATAAAACATCTCTTTCCTATGCAAATTAATAAAACTACACATTCTTGATGAAGATGTATGATTCCTACACGTTAAAAAAAGTTGTTATTCTCTCGGCACATTGTGGAATAAGGTTATTTCATAGGATAAAAATTAATTTTTTGGATCCTAATAAATGAGTAACAAAGTTATGAAAAAAATTAGCAATTCTTCCATTAGAACAATAATAGAAAAACTATCATCAAATTGTGCAGTAGTGTAATATATACTCAGGTAAATTAAAAAAATTATTATGTTCAAAACGAGCAGAATCAAACATACAGCAGTGCGCATTAGATTATTTAAATGTGAATTCAAATTTATTTCCATTTCACATCAATTTATATATCAATAGCAATAATTATAAACTAGTGTAAAATTTTGTGCGCATATGTTGTTATCATTTTTAAACAAAATCCAAGTCTAAATGCAACTCGAATAAAATTAATTTGAACACACGTCGACGAGTTATAAAGGTAATCTTTCGCGATAAGGGCTAACCAATAATCCTGTTGAGCGGCGGTTCAACCGCAACCAAACGCGATCATGGAACGCTATTCGCGAAACGAAAAGACCCAGCAGAAATGTCTCGGTACTCACGGGAAATCGAGTCAAAGGGTTGGACCGTAGCGATTCGGCAGAGATGGGCAGCGGAGTGAAAAGCCCCGTCAGTCGCGCGGAAACGCATAATAATGTTGAAATTGCGAAGAAAAGAATTCGTTTTTCATTAGCGGCACACGCGCACGAGGTTCCTGATGTCGCCTCGGCCCTGTCTCGCATACCTGAGGCTCCTGGAACAGGTGTGCTGCCGCCAGCGCGAGACCAGCAGTCTCGTCTGAGCGTTTTCCCCGCGGCGTGTCTCCTCGGGGATACCCGGTCTCCGATCTACCTCCCTCCCTCTCTCTCTCTCCACGTCTCTCCGTCCCCCTCTGAAGCCGGATCAGAGACGGGACGGCTCCTCTTCTGTTCCGCTGCTTCTTCCCCGCCATCGTAGGCTTTGTCGAGAGTCCCTCCTCCTCCTTTTTTATTTTTTATTGTTATTCCGTACGAACATTTAGAAAGTTTTTATTGGCGACATGTCACGGATTTAATAATGCATCTTACTCGACGCTTAGTCTTCGTTCTGCACGATTTTACAGGACGTGGTGTCTCGACTTGATAACGGATTTAACGAGCCCCATCAACACATTAACGCGAAAATGAGTGAACTGGTTTTTTACTCTGCTTTTAATGTCGTTGTCCAGTGTAATGCGCAAGTCGACCGGCTGTCTATGGCAGCAAAGCTTCATCGTAATGTAAACTTATGTTGATACTTAATTTTAGTGTACAAGGTGTATAATAAGCAGCGAAACTCCAAAGTATTTTCAAAGGGACAACCGCTTTCGACCGCTGCGTGGAAAAGTTTAAAGAGGACTATCAGATGGAATTTTCCAAGAACAGCTACTATTCAATGCAGATTCGTTTTGTCGTTAAAACCTCTCTAAATTACTATAGTTGCGTGGATTTTCGCTTAGGATTTACTTAGCTATGGGATATCGAGTTTACGTGGATTTATCCACAAAATCGCTCAAAATAATTCACCCATGATGTGCGCAACCTGATAAGTAAAACGTTTCGCTTTAAGTACGTAGAAAAATTAGGGTTTCGGTACCTTCTCACGCACCTTATAAAAAAAAAACACAGCGATCTTGTGAGCTGAAGCTCGTATCACAGTTGGCCGTGAAACAAAACGTCGTATTTCAACTAAAAAGAATTTTAAATTAAAGGTTTATGAGATAATGACAACAATCCCCTCGAAATACACTGTGCAAGAATGCGCGAGACTTGGCAAACATTTAACGTACGCGTAAATAATAAAATTATATCTCTTATAAAATAATATTATTAAAGAATAGCTTCGTATAATAAAACGACTTAATAATTGGAAAAAGTACCAAAACTGGACTTGGAATACAAAATAATTATCATAAAAAAATCATATTGTGTACCGTCTTATCTATTTTATTTAAAATTATATTTATTAAAAATCAATTTAAGCTTTGAGTTTGCTGTGCTGCTTTAGAAAAGTAAATTATTAGTTAAAATAAATAAACAAAGTAATTTGTTAAATTTAAAATAAATTTAAAATACAGTTTATATTACGTGTCGACTAAATCATCGTATTGCGCGTGAATTCATTTTCCCACTGCACATTACTATGAACATTTTACAACAAGTAGTTAAAAGTAAATTTTATTAATACTTTTTGTATCCCTAAAACACAAAACTTGTTTATCAGCACAATAATTCTTAGCTAAAAACATTACATCATCAAAGGTACTGAATTCGGTGCATCATTACCAAGACTTTAAACATCAACAGATTTTTAAAATAAACGCACAGTGAATTAAACTTTCCAGAGCTTATAAACGGCTTATCCATTAATTTTTGTCATTTGTTTGAATAAAAAATAGATGAAAATAGAAAAAACACTATAGGATCACACCCAAGTAAGCTCTTAGTACGAAAGACCACTCTCCAAGTCCTATACTCCCATCGAAAGGAGAAAAGAAAAAGACAGAGCTCGGGAAGCAAGAAAAAGAAAAGATCAACGGCAAAATAAGAGGAAAAAGATTGGGGGGAGAGGTAGAGGCCAGGCAGTCTGGCTCGATTCGCTCTCCTCTCCTTTTCTCTCCTCGTCGAGGGTCATAAGGATGGTCTTGCGGTGGAATGACCTGGTTAGTTTACCAAGCCGGACAGAGTCTCTCTCCATCTCTCTCCTTCTCTCGCGTAAAGCCTCCATAGGGACTCTCCTCTCCTTCTCTCTCCACTCGAGTCTCGTATACGTACTACGTATATTGCGTAGCTGGACCGACAGGAGAAGAAACCCCAGACAATGGGACGCCAAGAGTCGCTCGTGCTCTATCTCTCTCTCTCTCTCTCTCTCTCTCTCTCTTTCGCTCACTCGCTCTCCTCTAGCCCTCTGGCTAATACGTAGATGCACGCACACACGTATACGTGCATATAAGAGAAACCGACCGCCCGCACGTGAACACGTGCAGCCCGACACCTACTGGTTCGTCCCTTCTCGGTTTCAAGGGACAAAAAAGAAGACGCTGCGGCGAGAGGGGCGAGCAGGGGGGCAGAGAGGAAAAGGACAGGAGGAGTGAGTGAACATCATAGAGTAAAACTATATAGAGAACGCACGCGTGCACGCGTGTATGTGTAAAAAGTTACCGTATTCTTGTATAACAGATTTCCAGTCCTCGTGGTTTCTAGTTAAAATGTACATTACAGAGTCGATGCTTTGTAAAACTTTGTTTCTCGGGTTATCAGAAAGCGCACGTATATTACGCGCGTTTGCGGCGCTTAAACTTACCATGCCACGAATAAATTCGAAGACCTCTATTTCATAACGCGCTTTTCTTTCGATTTTTCTGAAATCTCGCTACGTCATAATGCATTTTACGGAATAAAAAATAGTTGATGAGCAAGTGAATGTAATCTTGCATAACATAAGGAAAAAGTCAAATGAAAGGAGATTAATCAGTGTTAAGTATCGCAAGAGAACCTCATTATTCGAAAGATGATTTGTGCGCGGTTCATTCTTACGATTTTTTGCAAGCTCTTCGGTGATAAAGCTAAACAATTTCCTAGAATTTTCCGAAAAAATTATCCTTCCTTTGCAATATATTCAAGAACTTTAAACCAGCTCATTTTTCATTTGCATCGATACTCGATAAAAACCGCGACAATTACGCGTAATTTATTCTTTCACAACTATTGCCTACTATCAAGCGAAGAACAAAAAGCTCTTATTTTCCTTTTGTAACAATTACTGAGAAAATAATGAACCGATTGCCTTTATTTGCCCTAATGGAGGGGATATTTTATACTAGGTTCATATTATATTTACAATATAAACTTATAAAAATGCTTTTACTGTGGGTAATTGCAACATATTCAAATATACGAACACATTATTTTAAGTTCTTTGATAAGTTTTTATACATTAATGTGTGCTAATATAAAAATCAATCAGATTAAAGATATCTTTTGCTATTTAAAATAATCTTAAAACTGCAATGATAATAAAAATATTAGTAACGTTAATATAAGGATAATTATTATGTAAAACGTGAAATTACCGCAGTATTTCTCGTATGCAATATTAGAAAAAATACAAAAGTTAAGATCTTATGCAAAAATCTTACGAAAACACAATTTAAATCTTATCTTTTAAATTTAAATCAATATTTTATTTACGATGAAAAATCACCTTATTAAACTTAAACTTCACACTTTCCTTTCTATTTACATTAAAGACAACTATATATGTGTATATAACATGAATATGTATTTCTACCGTTTTGTAATTTTCTAGAAATATTCTCAAATCATTTCTACATTATTTCAGTATAATTCAATTATATTTCTAGAATTATATCAATGTTTATAAAATTCCTTACTTTTAATAAAATAACCATGAGACATATTTCTTATTATCAGCCCTTCCACTAATCTTTTCTTCACTTTTATTTATGTAAATTATATTACTAATTATACATTATTTATTTAATACTCTATTACAATATTTTATCTAATTATTATTCAATAAAAGATGTTAGTCAACCATCTTCTGTTTAACTGTTAATTTTAAAATCGTTCAAAAATATTTCAAAATGTTCTTTTAGAGACATATTTTATGCAATTTGAATATTATATTAGATAGCAGATTCCGTTTAATTAAAAAAAATTATATCGATTTTATAATTAACATTGCATGACTTTAATTGTTAGAATTAGAACGAATTAAAAATAATCGAATGTGTTTCAATGAATAAAATAAAATTTATTATTTAATCGACCGATAAATTATTTTACATGATACGTAAATTAAGCAGTTGATTTTAATAAATTTTTTAAAATTTATATTAATTTTACCATAAAATCAGTATTTGTAACTTATATATATTATATACACTATAAATACACAAAAATACACTTATACACTATAAATTATAAAGTCAATTAATAATATATTATTTACAAAAATAATTAAAAAAAAAAACACTTTTTGCTATATAAAAGTTACTAGTTTCTCATTTTCAATTAAATCTTAAAATGAATTTCTTTAACAATCGGAATTAATAATGTTAACATGCGAATTGAAGTAATAGATCTTTGTATAAAATTCACAGCATTGGGCTATAGTAGTGTAAAACTTATGTTATATTCAACATATTTAAAAAAATCACTGTTTGTTAAAATTATTTTATTTATTACAAAGTTTACTATAAAGTTTATAAAAAAGTGAAAGAACTGAAATATTGTAGCATTTATTCATGTGATACCTGAAAGGATTTTCAAAAAAATGAACAATAGTGACCGTCATAAGATATACTCTTTCGACTGCATATTTATAACAGCTCCTATTTAAAAAAAATTTGATTCATAGAATATATTTTATGTGAATCCTTTTTTATATTTATAATTTATATAATTGGCAATTAAATTTTTGTTCAAGATTCATCAAAATGGCAAAGCAATCAGTGAAACCAAGTATTCTATATCTTTAAAAACTATATAATAAGCATAAAAGACATTTTAAAAATATATTTTTAATTATTAATTAATGAAAGTTATCTATAACTATAATATTTTAATAAATTAAATAAGCTCACTTTTATAAATCTTAATGAATGCAATTTTTATAAAAGTATTGTTCATGTATTTATTAATAAGTTATAAATACATAATTAAAATTATTTCTTACTGAAAAGAACTTAATAATTCTATTTACATTTTATATAAAATATAAATGTTGTATCCGTCAATTGTAGAAGAGAAATGATTTTAATACAATTATAACTTCTTATCGAGCAAAGTTAATTAATATTTTATATATAATATTTAATAACTATCTTGAAAATTTTAAATAACAAATAATTTATTGTATAAAATGTTATCGTGTAATGATTTATTTAAAACTAACAATCGGATGAAGCAATTTTTCATTTATTATTATAGATCAAATATTGATTTCTACACAACTAATTTAACAAAAACTTTATTTTTCTCTCTCATAATAAATCATTGAATATCTTATATGAATAGACACATATATAGACTGCACATTTATAGAAATTAACAGACTTAATTAAGGTTGATTTATTTAAATTTTCAATAGAGCTCAATTCAGCTCAAAAATTGAAATCAGTCAGTTGTTCCATCTTGATGTTTTTGGTTTAATGAAAAAATAAAAGCAATGACCTTGCACCAATGAACTCTGAATTTAAAGTTATTGCAGTGCATTAAAAACAATAGCGACTTTGACGTCAAACCCAGCAATAAAAAATGACAACAATGTTTATTTCCTTTCCCTCTGCGATAAGAGTCACAGGCAGCCAAATATTTGCAGCCCATGTTCCTGTGAACAAGATTTGCAAGTTAACCCGCGTATGTTGCGCCATTAATCACGGCATTGCTGCGTGTGTATCTTTTTTCGTTACTCAGCTTGGTTTCACACTCTCCTCCCATGGCCTCTATTCTAGATACAGACCACCGCTTGAGCTCGTTTTTAGAGTCGAACCCTGGATCGCCTCCCTCTTCTTCCCGCGGTGGGAATCTTCTATTCGCACCTCTCGGGGCCTAAGAGCTTGACTCTCCAATGTATTATAGAATTGAGAGTGCGGAACGAATAGCCATGGCTGTAAATTTCGACAATTCGCTGCTTCTGCCGCACTGCTGCTGGCGCAGCTTCTAATGTTCCTTTAATGGACCCCTCCTGAGACTTGTCTCTCTCTTAGATTTTTCGTTCACTGACTTATCGACATGTGTATGAGATTATATTGTATATGCTTTTTTTACTTATTTTTGAGCGCTGCTCTGCTTTCGGAACTATAATGTTTCGTATTTTTCAAGAACGTTTTCGGCAGTATTTGATTGAAAAGACTGGTTAAGAGGATTTGAAAAGATTATGTTTATGAGAGATTAGCGTAAAGGAGTTGTCTTTTATGATGTGTAGTTAAAGTGTTAAATGAACAGGCCAGATTAAAGTTACCTACGACACTCGAATAATAAAGTAGCACTTTATTATGTTAATTTAATGATTATTAGTCAACTTTAATTGTTAAACTGACTTTCTAAACTTAAGATTAAAAGAGTTTACTTTCCGGAAAATTTCTACTTCTTCATTTATAAAATATGTTTGTTTAAATTAAAGCTTCTATTACTTCATTGATGCCGATTAAACAAAAAATAATTAAAGAAACGAATGTAAATTATACGTAATCAATAATCATTCAGTAAAATTACATCAATCTTCTTGTTATCTTTCAAATTTTATTATTTTACCTGAGTATTACAATTATTAGAGCAATAAGATTGCGCTGAATTTTTCCCCTTTTTATTCGTTTTTTGTTGTTCAATCAGTATAAAATTTTTACAAATCCATTTTTTACGAACTTCAAAAATAAATAAAATTCTTTATATTTCTATTCTATTATCATTTATAATATATATATATGTAACATATTTTTATTTTATATTTGTAGGATACAATTTTAGTTATTGTAAATTATATTTAATATATTGCATAAAATTAAATCTATAAAACTTAATATTTTTTCTTTTGCTTTAGCTTTTGGAACTCAATTATAATTGCAAGTTAATTTTTAATATAAGATAATACATTTATAAATCATTTATACATGTATAAATTTTATTTTTATGAACTTTTATTATAAAATAACAAACTTCTGTTAATGTTAAGTTATCTATCACATAATATAGTACATGTACAATGTATGTATAAAGTATATACGTCCGAAATATATTAGTGTCTGTGTGTGTGTGTGTGTTTAGCACGTGAGTTAAAAAATCTAGATGATAGGTATAATTAATGCACATATTTTCAAATATATTATTTCTCGTAATAGTTGTTTTAAAAGCGTTTACATAACATTAGTAATATTATGGCATTATAAATAAATAGACTATACTCGGTGACATCAGCTTTCAATATTGGGATTTTTTAGGTTGATAATAATAATAATACAATACACTTACTGATATTTATTAAAATAAAAAAATTATAAAAATACTAATATTAAATATTATTCTTTATTTGTGATTCTTTAATTTTGCTCTATTATCAATATACATTAAGTAAGAAACATATTTTCATAAGACTTTGTACAGACATATGTTACAAAACTTTTTTCAACGGCATGAATAGAACTTTCTATAACGTATGATTGACGTTTAACATTCTTAAATTAAATTAAATTAAATTAATTTAAATTAAATTGTTAAAATTAAAAAATGTATGTGTTATATATTTTTGAAATATATTTATATTTAACAAAACAAAGTCTTTAAATTAATTTCGTTGTTTATATTTTTTACTTTTTACTTATAAAATATATTTTTTAGCTTTGTAATGACATATACTTAATATCACAATTGTCTCAGCGTTAAACAAAATTTTTCAATTTATAAAACCATAACAAAAATTATATAATAAAATTCGAACTATCCCAAAGCTACAGAATTACGTAACAACAATTTTAAGACTTCTAATCGCTATCTTCATCAAAGTCGGTAAATCGTTAAAAAAAAAATGAAAAAATAAAAATTTTGACACTTCTTCAACAACTACTTTTAAGTATTCTGTATAGTTTTCACAATCGTATCAGTGATATTCTTAAATCCCTTTTCGATGATAATTTTTAATCAAGTAGCTGTTTTCCATTTAATAAGCAATAAGGGGTCTAACCATTCACTTCATATGCTATTCCTCTACCTCCTTGTAATATTAACCTAAATTTTTAATGCAAATATGATATTTTACGGATGACAAAAAGACACATAATTTTACAGCGACTCTTCGCTCTCAGCAACAAGAATTCGCCGGAGTACGAGAACAGCATCGTCGAGCCTACAGAACTCGAGAACTTGACTCCCATCTGCCCGCTTCATCAATACCTTCCTGCCCTCATCGCTGGCGTCATCGCCTGGTTCTGTGGTTAAACTCCAGTGATTGTCGAAGTACCTGTGGTAGGTCTGCTCGTAGCCACTCCCGTCAAAGCTCACCGCGCACAACTGCACGGGTTGTTTTATTACCTTGGAGCACGAGAGCGCGGCGTGCAGAAAAAGCGCACAGCAACGTGCCACGTGGACCTCGCGTGAACAGCCCCGAATCCCAGGGTGATCCGCAAACACGTCTAAATCGTCCACGAGAATAACCGCGGGTGGCCTCTGAAACGTATGGAGCTTTACCAACTGGCTAACCAACTCCTCGTAACTGGGGACAGACCTGGGGACATAAGATTTCGTAAGATACTTGGGTATGCGTGTAGATTTTAGCTTCGATATTTTCACTCGAATCGAGGATTAATCGACACAAAAGAATTTTACATTAAATGACTACAGATCAGTTACGATTATTCCGAAAAAAATATAATGAAATTCAAAATTAAACTAGACAACTAGTTTTCAGACACGTACGATTTATGTTATCATCTAAAATAGAAATAACACTCTTTATTATTGTTTTATTAGGAAACAAAAATTTTCCCAACCATCTATTCAAAAATAATTTATAAAAAATAAAAAACTTTAAATATGGTGGAAATCGTATTAATAACGCTTAATTACAATTATAGATTGTCATTAAAATGACAGAGATAATTATGAAGAAAATATGCCATAAAAGAGCACAATTAATATTTTAATTATACATAAAAAACGTTTTTTAATAATTTTCTTAATTCTATAAATATGTAATATTGTATAAAAAAATTTTACTATACAATACATTCGCATGAATGAAAGTTCAGTAGTCAGTAAAAATTTATTATACAAAATATGGTAATGTAATTGAAAAAAGGCTTTTTGATTTAAAATAGAATAAATGTAATAATTAGCCATATAAAAACATAATTTTTTTATTAATTTTTCAATAAATGCAATTGGAAATATTCTTTAGCTATGTAATCAAATTTGCCAAGATCTTAAATAAGTGTAAATATACTTGTAATCACTTAAAAAACAATTAATAAATCAAAATACAGTTATAACAAATATCGATCAAAATATAATGTTATTCATGCCACTTTTAGGATAACAACAAATATTATTAGAACAGTATTGGATATATTTAGTTAACACAATGACTGAATAATATATAATTTATATTATATAATATTTATAAATTATACCTGTAAAAATTCTTTATAATAAATATAATTTATTTTTAAATTTTCAATGTAAACAAAATTTGATTTAATTTTTAATTTTAAAATAATTAATATTCTCTCTGTAGTTTTTTGAATGTATATATTTTTAGAATAAGTGATTTTACTTAAAGATATTATTAAGTATAACAGATTATTTTTATTTTCACCCAAATTTTTTCAAAAAAATCGATCTTATATTTTAACTAAAAATTGATAATTATTTATTTTAACGTCGAATATTTAAACACGTAAGTTAATTTTTTTAATAAAAAAATATTAATGCTTATTGAATGTTAATGTATATGTATGTGTGTGTATATGTATATATATATATATATATATTATGAAAAACAAATAAATAAATGGATGGTATTTGATTGCAAAACGATAACAAAATATTTTAAACAATTTTTTACAAATAAATGTATGTGTACAATAAAATATATTCAATAGTACATATGATCTTGTATGTAAATGAAGCATATGATTTATGGAAATTTGTAAACATAATTTTAAGATTATTTAAATGATGATGTCTAATAAATCAATTTGATCAGACTTAATTGATTATGTTATATTTATGTTTGGCCTATATGTTCATGATAATCTTCTTTATAGAGTGCGTGGCAAATTTAATAGTAAAAGCAGTTATAGAATTGGAATTATACAATAAATCAGTGGCGTCGAGGAATTTCGGATTTACGTTCTAGCGGCATATGTTTGACAAACGACTAAACAAGTCGCATCAATAAGCCAACCTATATTAGCGATTCAATGAGAACATTAGAATAGATTCGCATATACTGTATCATTGTGTATGCGGTTTGTAGTTGTTAACACGCTTATTTGTACTTTCTCCATTCGACACTCGTCGTAAATCACGAATCCGTATCATCAAATATTTCAAGTTTCCGCTTAAGAACTTCAATTTATCGTACATGCATTACACGCACGGGTGAACTACGCAAAGAATATTTTTTTCTATAAAAATGAAATACAACAATGAAGTTCGTAAACATTAATTTAGAAGTAATTATGGTAAATTAGTTCATGGGTATTAAATTGTGTCTTAATAATTTCTGGAAATCAATCGTAAACAAAGTTTTTTGTGCAGTTTCTTTATTGTCTTAAGAAAAATATTTTTCTTTTGTAAAATTTACACTAGATTTATTAAAAATTAATTATTAAACGAAATGTTTATTCTGAAAATAAATCGACATTAAAAATATTCAGTAACTTGTAAGATATAAAATTTTAATCAATCGTAAAAAAATTAGTTGTACAATTTAATAAATAGATTTGCGTAAAAAATAGAAACATATAAAATATACAATTCAATAATATAAATAAAAAATACTTACACAAATGTTATTAATTTTAGGGCATCAGCTGAAGGTTCACTTCGATCATGAAATGTCAGTGGTAAAGAGTCGAGCTGCTTTGATGCAAAATAATAAACTTGTTGACCCTCCTTTGCACATGAAATAGCAGCCTGTACATATCAATAATTTTCACATAGAAATTACTTTCAGTGAGACAAATATTAGTTGTAAATTTTTTTCTAATAAAAAACTTTTTATTACTATAATATTTTTGTTTCGTAAAATTAAATGAAAGATAACCAATTTTTCTAATTCATGTTGTTGGCAATATGCAGGGAAGGATAGAATAATTTTAAAAAATAAGATCTCACGTCGATATTTTTAAATAAATTTTTTTTAAATAATCGATAAATGCACTTGTACTTATAAATATCAAAGAATTCAAAAATACCCGAAACATGAGAAAATAAAAAGATTAATTTAAAATTTTCCCCCTATTATTTAATTTTACTTTAATTAAATTAAAATTAAAAATTATAATTTTTCTTATTTATAATTTTTTAATTTTTTATATATTAATAATTGTTTTATCTAATTTATTAACTGTATTTTTAAGTTTATGTTGCATAATGATATTTTATATAAGAAGCATTTATATCTTCTGATTGCACAAATTATTTCATGAATAGTTCTTTGAAAAAAGTAAATAATTTTTTTTAATTATTTAATTCTATTATTAATATATATTTAATTTTATTTCGTCGTATTAGCTATAAATAATGGAAACATTAAAAAAAATTACATATATAAAAAAAAATATATGTATATATATATATATATATATATATATTCATATTTATTATTTTATTTAAATTTGTTTTAATTCAACAAATAAATATGTATATAAATTAAATAAACTTTTATAAAATTCATCGTTTGCAAAAAAGAATAACTTTTACGAAATTTAAACTAATAAATTATATTAAGACCATTTTGTTCCAACGTTCGAGTGATATAAATTAGAATTTTTTTAGATATTACATTTTTTATATTAAAAAATTTAAAGTCATTGTAATTTTAAAATAATACACTAATATTTTTAATAAGAATATAAGAAGCTAATAACAAGTATTAAATATTATAAAAGCTATTTAAATTTTTTAATACCGTCTTTGTAATAATTACTGTCATATTATTTATATACAATATAATTTTAATTTCTTTTGAAAATGTTTTAATTATTCTATTAATCATTGTAGAAGAATAGTTTAATAATAGTTAATTGTGCCCATTAAAAAGTATCAATAACGAAATATATTGAAATTTGCACGTATATTTCATTTTTATATAAATTATTATTTTTTTTCATACCTCAAAAAGCAAAGCCTTGCAAAGTTCTGTTTCGCCATTTATTAAAGTAGTCCTGACAAAATCGTTTTCTGCTAGCATCTTAGAGTGAAAATTTTTTGTTTTATAAAAATGACCTTTTTTTAACTAATTTAATAGTGCAGTTAGTTTGCCATCTATCGGGAACAAAGTCCAAATACAGAGAATCTTTCTATGTTAACTGGAGGTATATTACCTTTATAATTTGTAACTCACAAAATGAAAGAAAGTTACAAATAATTTTATTTATTAAACAATAATTTTTATTTTTAAATGTGTAATTTATTATATTAAAAAATAAATGTTCAAAATATATGGTATATTTAAATCACATTTATCGATAAATTACAAATAAACTGGACAACTCAAGTTAACCTCCGGATTACTTTTCCCATATTCCGCGGTCAAACATAGAATAATAAATATGAAATTATACGACACAATCTACAAACAATACTCCAATGACTGAAAATACCGTACTCTAAAAAATTTTAAATAATAAACAATTACATATTATTTATCCTTATTAACATATCTATGCAACTTTACCAAAATTATAATGTAGAATTAGAAATAATAGTTTAACAATAATATAAATAAAAGTAAAGTAAACTTTTTAGAAATTACTGTTTATAACTCAATCTTTGACGTACAGTTTTAAAAGTTTTATATTTAACGCTTTTTTTAAACACTTAAAAGTATTAGTTTCAATTTAATTAAATAATAAATAATAATTAAACAATAAATTATCTTATTATGTATTTACGAAAACTTAATTTAAATTTGCTTTAAATTTAATAACTTAAAAAATAAATTTGTGTTCGCGCGTGCGCATTTATGTGTGTTTATGCATCTGTTACAGATTCGCACAATTAGCGTATAGCTTGGTTGAAAAATCTCGGTCGGTAAAACATTTCTTAGATAAAGTAGAACTTGCACATGCAGCTTTTACCTAATACCTTTACGATTTCCTTCTGTGCCAAAAAAAAATTGCTCATGCACAAACTGGTACATACACATATGCATGCGCGCAAAGATGTATATATATATATATATATTTATAGGTAACCGAAAATGATCATAACATCGTAAAAATAAAGTGAATTTGGGCTTTCCCTATAGATTGTATTTATTATTTTCTTTTTGGCTATACATTATTTTAAGAATGACAAAATTAAAAAAAATTAAACTTTTTAAATAACTTTTTAATTTTTAAGTGGAAAATTCGCAGAAATATTTAAAATGGGCAATGAAGCTCAAATTAGTAATATTCTTAATGAAATCTTAGTAAGTTATAAATACTTTATTAACAATTACAATTAAAATTTGTATTTTTTTTAAATATGGAATATTAATTTTAGAAAGTTGAAGCAATAGAAGAAGCATTCAGTTGTATTATAGTACATAATGCAAGCAACGAGAAAGAAAAAATTACAGGATGGCAATCAGAATTGACTACTGCGATGATAGGTTTAACAATAGAACAGCAAGAAACTGCTATTCGAAGATTTTTATATGTTGCTGCAGAAATTACAAATTATAGACGAATGTATCTAATTCTTTCACTTCTTGAAAATTTAGTTTCTACCAATGTTTTACCAGCTAGGTAAATATTAGTAAAATATTTCAAATGAATGTATATTATTATTTGCATTTAATTTTTTTATTACAGACTGGTATGTGAATGCATTCTTAATTGTGAAAAACTGCAGTATCAAAATAAAGAATTCTGGGTTGAATGTTTTACTTTAATTCGTCATATTGTTGGTGGAGTAGATTATAAAGGAGTTCGGGAAATTATGAAGGTTAAATTAAGAATTACTTTTGTATTTTTCTAAGTTAATTATAATAATAATAACTCATTTAATTTTAGGCCTGCAAAGAAAAGGCTCATACATTGCCAGTAATGCTAGATGCATCTGTACAGTCACAAATGAAAGCTTTAGAATCTCTAGTTGAATATATTTTTGATAGAAATGCGTGTTTGTTACCAAGTTATTTAATAATCAATGAATTACAAAAATTTTCTGAAAATAAAAATTGGCCACATTGGGTATTGTTATTTTTGCATTTTATTGAAACTAAATATTACTTATTTAAAGATCAAAAATTAATACTATTTGTTTCAGAAGTTAGCGAAATTAATATCAAATTTTATAGATAGTTTTCGCAATGTTGTACAGATGATTTCAATAATTGGACATTCAAAGATGTTACCAGTTGTTGAACATACAGGGTATGGAGACCATTTAGTTAGCCCATGGCTTCTTGATCGTAATACATTACAATTTTCTTTAAAAGGAAATCTTCCATACGATCCAGAATTATTAAAACCTCAAACAAATCTTTTAAGATATGTTTTAGAACAACCATATAGTAGAGATATGGTTTGTTCTATGTTAAGATTACAAAAACAGGTAAATTTGCATTTTTATTATTACTTTAATTTTAAAATTATTGATAATTACAAAATATCAAATATGTATTAAAAAATCATAATCTATTAATTCATAATAGTAATCAATAATTCATCAAAATAAATAATATTTGCTTTTATCATGCTATTTTAGCAAAATTGTAGATGTATAGCATTAGAAGAACAATTAGTAGATCTTATGATCAGAAATATGGAGAAATCTGAAAGTGAACCAATACCAGCAGAAGGCTCAGATGGTGTAATAACAAATTACTGGCCTTGGTTACACCTTTCATCACAGTTAATACACTATGTTCTTTTTCAATTTGTCAGCTTTCCAAGTTTTGTAATGGCAATTCATGATAGAGTACATTTTTTATTTTTAAATTTTAATTAATTGTTTAATTTGAATACATTATTGAATACTTTATATTTATAGTTGAATGGCAGAGAATGGAAAAAAGCGAGAGATCATTTAATGTGGGTTCTTTTACAATTTATTTCTGGAACTATACAAAGAAATCCTGTATGTAAATACACACATTTGTCTATCAACCAAAATCATACATTATAAACGAAAGTTTTATTATTTTTTTAGTTATCAACGTTTTTACCAATCTTCAAACTTTACGATTTACTTTATCCAGAAAAAGATCCTTTACCTATTCCAGATCTTACACATTCAAAATGCACTCATGAAATGGCTCTTATCTGTATTTGGTTACATCTTCTTAAAAAAGCCCAATCAGAACATTCAAACTGTCATAGGCCAATACCTCATAACTTAAAAATTCATCATGAGTAAATATTTTAATTTATTTTAATATAAATATATACATTTATATGTTTCTTTTAAATAATAATTTTTTGTATACCAGGTTTCTTCAACATGCGGTCACACAATCTAATCTTACAATGGGTTCAGACTACCGAATTGTGTTACTTTGTAATGCATATTCTACAAATAGTGTAAATGATTATTTCTCTCGATCAATGGCTGTTCTTTTTGATTCGATTCAAAAGGTAAGGTTTATTAAAATAATATATTATATATATTTAGTTAAATTTTATGTATTTTATAGAGTCATCAACAACAGCAGCTTCAAAATTTACAAGCTAACACAATGGTTAGTAACCCAACGACGCCTTTATCAATGTCGACACTTGATTCTCTGACTGTACATGCAAAAATGAATCTTATACATAGTATTGTTCAACATATGATGAAATCTGCTCATTCTAAAAGTAACATGTCACTTCCACCAGCTCTTGTGGAAACATACAGCAGATTATTAGTTTATACAGAGATTGAAATCCTAGGCATTAAAGGTTTTATAAGTAAGTAATTATTTTGTTTTTTAAGATATTTTAATAGTAATTATTAAAAAAATTTGTATACTAGTATTTAAGAGTAATCTTACACAAAGCGAAATGTTTGAAGCAAAACTTAAAATATATTCGTTTTTGTCATTTAATTTAAATTTTGTGAATATATATATTGTTCAGAACTATTAAAAAAGTATATTGACTTAAATTAAAATTTTTCTACGTATTTATTTTCTATAAGACATATTAAATATTTTTTATTTCAAGCAAAGATTCGAATATGCTTTATTTGTAAGAAAGTTAATTATAATGATACTTAAACAAGTTTTGTTTTAAATAAAATCTTGTTTTAATTTAAAAAGATTTATTTACATATTGAAAAATATAACATTAATCAAGTCATGTAATAATTTAGTAGATAATCTAGTTTTTGGAAATTTTTAAACAAATTTCATAAAAGCATTGCTGTATTTTAATCTAACTAAATAAAGTGTATTCAAATTAATCTTAAAAATACAAGTTATATATTTTAATTTTTTAATAATGTTCTTTTAGATCAACTATTACCAACAATTTTTAAAGCACATGCGTGGGGTACACTGTATACTCTTTTAGATATGTTCAGTTATAGAATGCATCACATTCAACCTCATTATAGAGTGCAAATTTTAAGTCATCTTCACAATTTAGCAACTGTACCACAAACGAATCAAACTCAATTACATCTTTGGTAAATTAATTTAATTTGTTAAACCAAAAATATAGATATAATTTTAGATGTAATAATTATAATTATAATTAAATCAGAAAGAAAAATAATAAAATAATCTATTTTAGTGTTGAAAGCACTGCTTTGCGTCTAATCACAGGGCTTGGTTCTGCAGAAGTTCAGCCACATCTTTCAAGATTCTTGTCAGAACCAAAAACTCTTATCTCTGCTGATTCTGAAGAACTTAACAGAGCTCTAGTTCTAACACTTGCCAGATCAATGCATATTACAGGTAAAAATTATTAACAACATCTTTGATATTACTCACTTATTTTAATTTTATTAATAATGTTTTGTTAAGGTACCGGTGCTGATATGGTAAGTGGTACATGGTGCAATGATTTGCTAAATACAATCATGCAAAATACTCCACATTCATGGGCTGATCACACACTTCAGTGTTTTCCGCCAATTTTAAGTGAATTCTTTCAACAAAATAGTGTTCCTAAAGAAGAAAAACAACAAATAAAGGTAAGATTATTTATATATTATACAAAATTAGACTTATTTTAAATTATTTTAAGTTTACGAATGTTTCATTAACAAATTTAATTTATTATAAATATAAAAGTATAAATCATAAAATGTTTTATTGTTCTATTTATTAATATATTTTTTAATCAGATTTTATTTAATTTTTTAATATTAATATCAATACTAATATCTATAACTAATTATATTAAATTGCTTCAATGTTAAAATAAATATTGATTATACAAATTTTATTTTAAGTAAATTTCTTTTTTCTTTTAATATTTTTCATGGTTCGTTTATATCTTCCATTATTTACTTTTTTCTTAAATTTATTTTTATTTTAGTATATTACACTTATAGAATAAAAATATTTTAGACAATTATTTTTTAAATTTCTTACATATGAATAAACGTGTTATTGAAATTGCACGGTGCTCAGTTCAAAATCACTATATACTATATATACTCAATTCAAAATACTAATAATACTAGAAAAATGTTAAATGTTACAAAATTGTAATATATATTTTTCCTTCACTTTCTAATAATTTCCTAAAGATTTATTATTATAAATTCTTATCATTTTTTAAAATAATAATTCTATATTTTACATATAGAAAGCTGTCGAAGAAGAATATAGAAATTGGGCTTCTATGAGCAATGAAAATGACATAATTGCTCACTTCTCAGTGTCTGGTTCACCACCATTGTTTCTTTGTCTACTATGGAAAATGATCCTCGAAACCGATCGGATTAGTCCTATAGCTTATAAGTGAATATAAAACTTTACAATATTTTATTTTATTTCGATTCAATAGTATATATATATATATTTATTTATTTAATAAACATTTTGCTTTTATTTTGCAATACAGAATATTAGAAAGAATTGGAGCTCGAGCTTTATCGGCGCAACCTTAGGAAATTTTTGCGAATTAATAGTTTTTGAAGTTTCAAGTATAGCCTGTGATGGGTCGTATGTTAATAAAAGCGTTGATAGGCATACAACGATAGGATATGGAAATACAACATTGTTACATTTGATAGATTAATTTTGTGCCTAGTAAGTTTAAAAAAATAAAAAGAATTTAAAAAAAATTTTTTAAATTTAAAAAATTTTTAAAGGTTTTTAGTTTCATATTTTAAATTATATAGGTTTTTTATGTACGTTGTTTTCAATTAAAATAAATGAAATCGTCTTCTTAAATTAAAAAATATAATTAAAAAATGTATTTTTACTTAAATTAATGATTTCTACTATATCACCAAATCACTAAATAATTGTAATATTTAAAAAAATTTTATTACTTATATTTACTGTAACGTACTATTTATTTTATTACTTATATATAAAAGAATGTTTTTATTTTAGGCGTTAAGGACCTTAGAGGGTAACGAAGCCCAAGTTTGTTTTTTCATTATCCAATTGTTACTGCTAAAAGCCGCGGAATTTCGCAACAGAGTGCAAGAATTTGTGAAGGAAAATTCTCCAGATCATTGGAAGCAATCCAATTGGCATGAAAAGCATTTAGCTTTTCATAGAAAATTTCCAGAAAAATTCGCTCCCGAAGGAATAATGGAACAATCTTCTGGAAGTCCGAATCAGTATCAAAGCTTTCCAGCCTATTTTGGAAACGTGTGTTTACGATTTTTACCTGTTTTCGATATAGTTTTACACCGTTACCTAGAAATACCACAAGTTACGAAAAGTCTAGAAGTTCTTTTAGAGCATTTAGGGTGCCTTTATAGGTTTCATGGTAAATAGGATTTTTATTTAAAGCATTCTAATATGAGTTCATTATATATTTTTGTAACGTTTTATCTATTGTTTTAACGTTAAATTTCATTATTATTACTATTGAAATATTTTTCTACTCATTTTAAAATTTTGTATTTTTCAAGACCGACCTGTTACGTATTTGTACAATACTCTTCATTATTATGAACGTAAATTAAGAGATAAACCAATATTAAAACGTCGTCTTGTTACTGCAATCTTGGGATCGTTAAAAGAAACTAAAACTCCTGGGTGGGCTTTATCCGAAGCTTATCAGAGATACATTGCTCGACCAACGGATGACCTGCAATGGCAACCAGAATTAGATTACTATGTTCGACTTGTTCAAAGATTAGTTGAAAGTTAGTATTAAATTAAATATTATTTTTTAATCAGTTTAGAATTTTTATAAAATAATTTGGTTTAATATCTTGTACAATACTTAACACTAGTAATCTTTGCTTATTTAAACAAATGCTTTATTTCATACAAACATTTTTAAATATTTAAAAGTTATTTTTTAGTGATAATATAATTTTAAAATATTTAATTATAATAAACTATTTTGTGTATAATTTATAATTTTTAATATAATTTCAAGCAATATCTGGAACAGCACAATTTCCACCAACTGATTGGAGATTTAATGAATTTCCAAATCCAGCAGCGCATACATTGTACGTCACTTGTGTTGAACTCATGGCGCTTCCTGTAACTCCGAATATAGTTGCTAATAATTTGCTTGACGTTGTAGCTAAAGGGTTTGAATGAATTCATTTTTGACTATTCATTACAGTAAAATTAATACTAATATAAATTCGAATTATTTTTTTTTTTTTCAGATATACTGTAATTCCATCTGATGAAATTCATGCTTGGATAAATTGTATTGGAATAATAATGGCTGCGTTACCGGAATGTTACTGGTCGACTTTGCATGATCGATTAATGCAGATAATAACAAGTCCCGGTTTAACGAAGTGGCAATATGATAATTTGACACCATTTCAATTGTTTAACTTTAATTTAACACATAATAGTTTCTTTGAAAATAAATACAGTTATATGTTGGCTGTAGCTCATTCTATTTGGCATCATGCTGCAGTAGGACAAATTGCCACAATGGTTCAGTAAGTTCATTCAAATTTTTATTAATCAAAACAGGTATTTTCAATATTAATCATTTATAGATTCGTTAAAGAGAAATTGCAACCTGTTGTAAATAATGAAGAACAATTAATTTTTGCTTGCCATTTAATTGGACCAACTTTGACTCGTTTCAATATCGAAAGGCCTAAATGCGTTTCAGACCTTACAGTCATTTTGTATGAAATGCTTGAGCAAGTTAATCATGCACAAAGTCACCTTAAGCAGATGGATCCAGTTTGCGATTTATTGTATCCTTTTTTAACTTCTTTTAGTAGAAATTAAATATCAATAATAAGTATTGAACTTATAATAATTTTAAATAAAATTTTAAAAACAAAAATTTGTATGCATACTTTTAAAATTATTTGAATATTATAACTATTAAAAATGTATATTCTTAACTAATTATTAGATATCATATAAAATATATGTTTGTTGGAAACTCAATGAAAAACGAAGTTGACTGTATCATTCGAAGATTGAGGCCGGCCTTACAAATGAGACTTCGATTTATTGCCCATCTAAACATTGAAGAAATTCAACCATCCTGAAGAATAATTGACACCAGTATTGGTGCAAGTACTTCAAAAATGACAAAAGTACAAATCTAAATTAGTACTTTATTATCAAACGATTGATTATGTATAGAAAAATAAAAAAATTGACATTGAAAGGAATTGAAAAAGAAAAATATTTTTTATGATTAGGTGACAAGTAGATAATTTTTATTACTATTTATACATAATGAGACATTTGGTTGTATTTAAAATTTCTTTGAGCGTCATTGTGTTCTTGAAAATGTAAATATGTAATTGTAATAAAAAAAATCACGAATAACAAGTTTTTAAAAAACTAATAATACTATTGATTAATAATTTTATCCCAAATTAATTAATGTAAGATAATATATTAAATCGATACTTGGCTATTTTAACGATTAAGCTTAAAGAAAATAATTAACAGTATGAGTTTTATTTATATATATATATATAAAGTCAAAAATTTCATAGCGTATAAAGATCGCAAGTTTCGTTATATAAACTCACTATTATTGTCATAATACGATATTGTTTATAATTAAAAGTTAATTGATGCATAAGAAAGTAATATTTTTTATTTTGTCAAACGCTTATAACTATTTCAATGATTTTATTTGATAAACTAATACAGATTCGAACTTAGAAGTCTTTTAATTAATTATCTATAGATTCATAATTGACACAAAATTCTTTTAACATATTTTATATTCTTAAATAATAAAAATATTATTTATACTAAGTATATTAAAAATATATAAAAAAGTATAAGTAAAAAAAGTCTATAGTATAAATATATGTATATATATAATTTTGTATTGTTAATAATACATGAAATATTTAGTAAAATAATCTTTTCGTTATTTTTTCGATCTTGATTAACTATATAAATTTTTGAATGACAATTTAAAATATTTTCCCAAATTTACTATATTGTTACTATTTAAATACTATGTAAATTATTTTTATATTATAAATTTAAAAATTAGAAAATAAAATATTGAACCAAAACAATAAAATAAAATTTCAATTAATTCAAAATAAAATAAATTTTTTGATAATTTTCAAACTTACTAACAGTAAAATTTATTTTTTAAAGTGATTTATTAAAGCTGACTTTCTAATGTATCTTTGTTAGTAAATTCCTATTTAAGCATAGATACTATTAGCCTTTATAATATATTCTTAGCTTGTTAAATTTTTTAAAGCACAAATTTACTTTTAAATTTTGCTTAGAAAATTATTAAATTAAATTTTATTACATAATAAAGTATTATTTTAGTAATGCAAGCTTAAAAGATATACAAATAATTTAGATATTGTCATAATCAATGATTCCTGAATTTGAAGCTTCAACTACTTTTGCAAATTTTTCATATGATCCAGCATTTTTTTTTACAAAATCCTTATTTTTCATTTCACAAATCCAATTCATCTAAAAAAAACAAAAGTTTTATTAGTTTGAGTTTTTTTATATGTTAATTATTAGAAAACTTTCATCTCCAAATTTAAAAATAAACACTAATACTTCAATATAATTTTATAAAAAATGGTATTAATATCATACAAGTATACAATGTAATGTATATATATAAATAAATATACTGTCTATTTTAATTAATAAAATGTTAATAACATTTAATTATATTTTTATTTATTTATAATAACTTCCTTTTTTACTTCTATATTTTTTCATTAAAAAAAAATTTAAATAGATAAATATTACGAATAAAAATATTATCAATTACTTACAATATGAGGAAATTTTTCCTTTTCAAAATGCAATGGTTCTTTACTAAGTATTGGAAGGGCTTTTGCTCGTTCAACAAATGGCCACATAATGATATCAAGCATACCAGGCTTATCTCCTATAATTCAATTTTTGTAGAATGCCAGAATATAGATATTCAGAAAATCAGAATTATAAAAATTTTTTTAAAACATTTATTACTATAGTACAAAATTATGTGAACCTGTAAAGAATGTTGTACTTCGGATTTTCAAGTCCTCTTCAAATTCTACAAGATAATTACAAATTTCATCAATAGCTTCTTGAAATGGTCTATTATCTTTCTTATGAATGCAGTTGGAAAAAATTCGTACTATCTAAAATTAATAAAAGTAAACGTAATAAAATATAAAATAACATATAATAGTAAATTTCATGAATATTAATTAATTTCCAACTTTGTAATAATCATTGAATTTAATATTTTATTTATTATACCTTGTCATACTGATTTTGTAATTCTAAATCTCTTGTCAATGTGGCTTTATTGCGCAAAGGTGGTTCAGGATATTTATCTTCCAGATAATTAACAATAACAATTGAATCCACGACTATTTTTCCATTTGAATCTTCTAAAGCAGGAACTTTTCCTTCCGGATGAACCTAATAAATATATATAAAAAAAAATAATACATAAATAAATATAGTTATAATATCATTTATTACCAACTCGTTTTATTTTTACTTTTATTGGTGTTAGTTTATTTAATGCTTATATAAAATAAAGAAAAACTAAATTTATTTAAAATGAATAAATATTTTTTTATTAAATATGTATTATCTATTTACCTGTTTATACCACTCTGGCTTATTCTTCAAATTAATATTTACAATATCATGAGGAAGATTTTTAAATGACAATACAAGTCGAACTCTATGAGCAAATGGACAAAATGCCATACTATACAATCGAATTTTTCCTTCAACTTTTGCTGGTTGTTTTGAACCTGAAATTAGATTATTAATAATTTATTTCAATAAAATTATAAAAAAACTTCTTTATATAAAAATGATAAATAATGAATTTAAATAAAAAAAAATATTTATAATAGTTATTAAAATTATTAATTCAACTAATTAAAAGCATTATTAAATACAAATCTACATGAATAATAATGAATCATCCTGTTTATTTGTCAATCAAAGATGCACATAACCTTTTTTATAATTCTATTATGATTTCATAAATAAAAAGAATATTTATAATAAAATAAAAATAAATTTATATTTAATATTCAACGAAATTCAAAGATTATTAAAAAATATGAAAACCATGATTTCTCACCAAGTCCTAGATGACGTGAACTCATCTTTTTCAGTAGTAGCAGTTAAATTAACTAAATGTCAATGAAAACAATGTTTATTATAAATTATTGAAAAATAATTATTTATTGTAATACTTCTTTATTTTTTATTATTAGGCAAGTACTTGCAGAGTACTTCCGTGAATAATATCGTGTAACACGTAACTGCTGTAGTTATATCTTATATCCTTCGATTTTCGATTATTAAACAAAAAATTGACAATAGAATACTTGCAGAGATAATAGCAGATGAAATGATTTGTAGATACAGATTTTAATGAAAAAGTAAATAAACTTTTTGTATATTCGAAAGTATTTTAAAATGTTTTTTGTTCCTAAATATTAATGTGATCGTGACATTTATCCTTATCTATTTATCCTCCATCGATTCCATTTAAAGAAAATTTAATTTTTTTTACATAATTTTATTTAAAGTTTTAGTAGAGTATTATTATATATTAATACATTTTAAACGCTAAATAAATATCGGATGTAATTGATTTGTAAAAATAATTGATCCTTCTTTGATCAATCTGATGAAATTTAGAAAAATAATTTAATTTTTAATGTAACAAGTGTTGAATTCCAATTACTTTGCATAATTGAACAAAGTAAAGAATTCAAGAAAGTTTTAAAGGAAATTTTAAAGTCTTAGAAAATTTAAAACTTTAGTTAATTTATCGAATCGAATTTTTTAAAAAGAGATAAATTTAAAAATTTATTTATTAGTAAAACTTACTTATTTGTAGAGGGGTTGAATGTGTCAATTTTCAAATGTGACGAATTACCAAATGCTAAGTTGGCAAAGGATATCTGGGAGAGAAAATATAATTGTCTTACGACATGTTTTTCACAAGGTATGATTCTATAATTATCTGTTATAATTATAAATAAATATAAAAATATAATTATTTATGACATTTTTGCAAGTATAAAATATAATTTTTGAATTTTATTATAAATTTATTTCAGCAAAGAATTCAAAAAATTATGTTTTTGTTTTTTATTTTATTAAGTATAAATAATTATTATAAATAATAAATAATAAATTTAATACATATATTAATAATGTTTAGAAAACAAATATGTTATTTAATATTTGGTGATTATTATTAAGAAGTAAAATTTCTATATTTTTTTTTAAATATATAAAATTTGAATTTTTAGTATTATAATTATTGATTTAAGCGTAGCTTAATATATTTACTAGGAATATGCATTTATCGATCAAAGTTTCTAAGTATGAGGTTTTTATATTAGCATATTCTGAACTCTACATTCGACTTCCATCCATCTGTTGGATGAGAATTTAACTATAGAAGACGCTTTTCCGCGTATATGTACATTATACCCCGGAGAAAAGCCTGCACACGTATGATTGTAATTCATAAATAAATCACATTTATTACTTCACTAGAATATATATGCATATGCAATTGCAGTATTTATCATAATTTAATAGGTTTATTGCGCGAACTATATTATAAATATTATGCCACAAGATGAAATGTGCCGGCTATTTACAAATTTGCATTCAGTGCTTTAATTTAGTGTGTTGGTTTCCCGGTAATAAGATAGTAACGTAACCTCAATAAAATTGTAAAAAAATATGGGTGAATAATGATAATTATCAATGATAATCTTTTTTATTTTCTAGAAGATGAATTCAGATATTATTTTCAATATTAATTAATTTTGATAATGCCGAAAATTAGAAAAATAAAAAAACTTTAGTAGTTTCAAGGAGCTTTATAGAAAGCACTTAAAATAATAAAAATGGGAAATGAATCGCAAATTGTTAATATTCTTAACGATATTCTGGTAAGTTAATATTTTTTATGAAGTCTATAATTATAAACTATGTTTTTTTTATATACAACTTATATTTTAGAGAGTTGAAGCCATAGAAGAGGCATTTAGTTGCATTATTGTACATAATACTAGCAATGAAAAAGAAAAAATTACAGGATGGCAATCGGAACTGACCACTGCAATGATCGGTTTAAGTACGGAACAGCAAGAAAATGCTATTCGTAAATTTTTGTATACTTCTGCTGAGATTACAAATTATAGACGAATGCATCTTATTTTATCATTACTTGAAAATTTGGTTGCAACGAATGTTTTACCTGCTAGGTAAATTAATACAAAAAGTGAAATATTAATATCTTAACTAATTTTTTTTTAATTTCATTATAGACTAGTATGTGAATGTATACTTAACTGTGACAAACTGCAATATCAAAATGAAGAATTTTGGATAAAATGTTTCGCACTTATTCGTCACATTATTGGTGGTGTAGATTACAAAGGAGTACGAGAAATAATGAAGGTATTGTTAATAATTTTTTCTTCAACTTTTTTAAATTTTATATAATAAAAAAAATTATTATTTGTTCATAGGCTTGTAAAGAAAAAGCTCATTCATTACCTACAAGATTAGATGCATCTGTTCAACCACAAATGAGAGCTTTAGAAAGTCTCATTGAATATATTTTTGACAGAAATGCGTGCTTATTACCAAGTTATTTAATTATCAATGAACTACAAAAATTTTCAGAAAGCAAAAATTGGCCTCACTGGGTAATCACATTTGTAATTTATATTATAAATATTATTAATGTATAGTTAAAAAATGTCTTACTTGTTTCAGCAGCTATCGAAATTAATATCCAATTTTATAGACAGTTTTCGTAATGTTGTTCAAATGATTTCAATAATTGGACATTCAAAGATGTTACCAGTCGTTGAGCACACAGGATATGGGGATCATTTAGTTATTCCATGGTTATTGGACCGGAATACTTTACAATTTTCATTAAAAGGAAACCTACCATATGACTCAGATTTATTGAAACCACAAACGGATCTCTTGAGATATGTTTTAGAACAACCATATAGTAGAGATATGGTTTGTTCCATGTTAGGATTACAGAATAAGGTTGGTTTTTTTATTTTGATTAAATTTTTAAACCAAATATTTGAAAAATTTGAAAACTAAATCAACTTATCAATTCAAATAAAATAAATATATATATATTTAAAAAATATAAAAATTAATGATCATTAAAAGTTGAAAAAAATATTATATTATTTCAAATTGAAATAATGAATTAAAAAAAATCCAATATATTATTTTAGCAAAATACAAGGTGTGCAGCTTTAGAAGAACAATTGGTAGATCTTGTAATACGAACCATGGAAAAGTCAGAAAATGAACCTACACCTATGGAGGGTTCTGATGGAGTGACAACGAATCACTGGCCATGGTTGCATCTTTCATCACAACTTATTTGTTATGTTCTTTCACAATTTGCTAATTTTCCTAGTTTTGTGATGGCAATACACGACAAGGTTCATTATAAATAAAACTTTAAAATGTTTATCTTTGATAAATATGACAATTCTAAATACAATTTTTATATATAGCTTGCTGGCAGAGAATGGAAAAAATCCAGGGATCATTTAATGTGGGTACTGTTGCAATTTATCTCAGGAAGCATACAACGGAAGCCTGTAATTTTTTGTTTTTTTAAATTAGAAACTTATTATTTTAATAAGTTAATAATTAATAATTATTTATACCACAGATTGGAACTTTTTTCCCAATTTTCAAATTATATGATCTTCTATATCCGGAGAAAGATCCATTACCTGTTCCAGATCTTACACATTCAATTTGTGCTCATCAAATGGCCCTAGTATCTATTTGGTTACATCTTTTAAAAAAAATTCATTCGGATCATTCAAATTTTCATAGATTAATACCTCATAATTTAAAAACTCATCACGAGTAAGATATTTTTTAAAATGTTTAAATTGTTTAAGAAAATATTTAATAAAAATTTAATTTAAAATATATTTTTCAGATTTCTTCAACACATGGCTGTGCAAAATACTTCTCTTTGTATGGGATCAGATTACAGAATTGCTTTGCTGTGCAATGCATATTCTACAAGTACTGAATTATTTACTAGGCCAATGGCCGTTCTTGTTGAATCTATTTTAGGGACTCAAAAGGTTATAATTTACAATAATGTTACTATATTTGTATGTGAACATTTTTATTTTATAAACTTTATTATAATTTTAAATAATATTATTTATATAAGATAATTTTTTAAAATACTAATGTTGCTAAAAAGCATTTTTTATGAATTAAATACGAAATTTAAAAAATCAGCATCATATAACATTAATGTTTTGATTATTAAATTATTGTAATTAATCACAATAGAATCAACAACAACAACCACTACAAGGGTTACAGAATAACACATCTCAGTCAAATAGTCCAACTGCTCCACTACCAATGTCAATTCTTGATTCCTTAACAATTCATGTTAAAATGAGTTTAATACATAGTATTGTTACACATGTGGCAAAATCTGCTTCAACGAAAAGTAACTTACCACTTCCACCAGCTTTAGTCGAAACCTATAGTAGGTTATTAGTGTACACAGAAATTGAGAGCATTGGAATTAAAAAATTTATAAGTAAGTATTTTTTTCAATATGTAATCAATTGAAAAAACATCTTTAATTTGATTATTAACAATAAGCTTAAATACTTGTAGGTCATTTATTGCCTACGGTTTTCAAAGCTCATGCATGGGGGATACTTTATACGCTTTTAGATATGTTCAGTTATAGAATGCATCATATTCAACCTACATATAGAGTACAAATTTTGAGTCACCTTCATAGTCTTGCGGCTGTGCCACAAACTAATCAAACGCAATTGCATCTTTGGTAAGCAGATTTTGTAGATAACAAGAAATATTTTTTACTTGTACGGATTCAAATTGAGATATTTTAATATTTAGATTACGATTATTTTACATAATTTGAAAAAATATATATATTTTTTATATCACATGTTATTTAATATTTAATTATTATTTATAATAGAAAATAATTTTTATCTTATACCAATAATAGCAATTATTTCTAGTGTGGAGAGTACCGCTTTACGTCTAATCACAGGTCTTGGCTCAGCAGAAGTACAACCTCATTTATCAAGGTTCTTATCAGAGCCAAAGACTCTTGTTTCTGCTGACTCAGAAGAGCTCAATCGAGCTTTAGTGCTGACTCTTGCTAGATCAATGCATATTACAGGTACTATTACTTTAAACTTTTATTTTTTACCTATCTATATTGAGAACGATGTTTTTATATTAATTTGGTTGTAAATTAAGTTTTGAAGAATAATTTTATTTTAGTCATAAAAAAGCTCTTAATAGTTACGTTTTGAAATTGTAATTATTATTCAAATAAATTTATTTTATAAATCATTTTTTTATATAATTTTACTAAACTTTTTTTTATTAGGTACCGGTGGTGACACAGTAAGTGGAACATGGTGTAAGGATTTACTTAATACAATTATGCAGAATACACCACATTCATGGGCCGATCACACACTTCAGTGTTTTCCGCCAATTTTAAGTGAATTCTTTCAACAAAATAGTATTCCAAAAGAAGAAAAACAACAAATAAAGGTATATTTTTACATAGTTTAGTTATATTATTAAATTTGTTTAAGTAATTACGATGTTTCATTAACAAATTTAATTAAAAATTAAAAATTGCAAGTCCATTATTTTATCAATATTTAAATATTTATTTTCTACTTTATTAGTAATATTATAAGAAAAAAATACCATATTTGTTTAATATTTAAATAAAAAAAATTTAGAAATTGAATTAGATTTGTGTATTAACTGTAAAACGTTTTGAGTTTTAATATTTGAATGTATTATTCTGAATATATTACATTACTTGTCTGTATGTCCCATTACACGTATTTTGCGATTCTTTTTTCTTTCGATAAATACTTTTTTTACTTAGTTTATTACAGACGAAAGAACAAGTTTAAAATTATTTTCTTTACAATATATTAAAGAGCGAATATTTTAATTGCATTGTAAAAATCAATAATATTAAAAATTAAACTTGAAATACTTTTTGTGATAAAATCGTTAATTTCTTTTAAACTTATCAAAGTATTATTGAGAAAAGAGACATGTTTTATTAATTATAGAAAGCTGTTGAGGAGGAATATAGAAATTGGGCTTCTATGAGTAATGAAAACGATATCATTGCCCATTTTTCTGTTCCGAATACTCCTCCTTTATTCCTTTGTCTTTTATGGAAAATGATTCTTGAAACAGATCGTATTAATCCAATAGTATACAAGTAAGTTTATTATTTTACACTTTCAAGTAAGATATATGATTGATTAATCATTTCAAATTATTATTACAGAATTTTAGAAAGAATTGGAGCTCGAGCTTTATCGGCGCACCTTAGGAAATTTTGCGATTATATAGTTTTTGAAGTTTCAAGTATAGCCTGTGATGGGTCGTATGTTAATAAAAGCGTTGATGCTATCAACGATATGATATGGAAATACAACATTGTTACATTTGATAGATTGGTCTTATGTTTAGTAAGTATTGTTAAAACGTAAATTCTAAACTGATTCTGTTTATTTTTTTAAGTATATTAATATATTTTTCAAAATACATATTATAATGTTGTAAAAATAAAAATAAACTAATTTAGTAAAAATTAGTATTAAACTTATTGAAATACAAGTTTTGAATAAATTCTGACTTAATTATTAAGGCTTGAATTAAATAATTTATAACGTATTTTTAATGATAATCCATTTTATTCTAATAAAATTCTTAAAATATTATATTTATTTATAATAGAGATTTATTTGTTCACAAAAGTCATAATTATTATAAATTTAAAATAAAATTAGAAAACAATAATAAATGAAAAGATGAAATTATATTTAAAATTGCATTTATTATATAATGTTATTGTAATAATATATTCTTATTTAAATGAACACGATTAGATTAAATATTATTTTTATAACTAAAAATTAAAATTAAAAAATTGAGAAAAAAGATTTTCACGATAAAATAAGATTTAACATATTTTTGTATAGGCATTAAGAACTTTAGAGGGTAACGAAGCCCAAGTTTGTTTTTTTATTATTCAATTGTTATTGCTGAAAGCTGCAGAGTTTCGCAACAGAGTACTAGAGTTTGTTAAGGAGAATTCTCCAGATCATTGGAAGCAATCCAATTGGCATGAAAAGCATTTAGCTTTTCATAGAAAATTTCCAGAAAAATTCGCTCCCGAAGGAATGATGGAACAATCTTCTGGCAGTCCAAATCAATACCAAAGTTTTCCAGCTTACTTTGGAAACGTGTGTTTACGATTTTTACCAGTTTTTGATATAGTTTTACATCGTTATTTGGAAATACCACAAGTGACAAAAAGTTTAGAAGTCTTGCTAGAGCATTTAGGTTGTTTATACAGGTTTCATGGTAAATATACAGTATTTTCATTATTTTTTAAACAATATTAAAATAATCAAAATCAAAATATACTATATAGTTTATTAACATTTACTATCGATTTTTAAATCATTAGTTATATTTATATTTTTGCTTTTAATTTCGCAATTAATTTTAAAATCCTGTAAATTTATATTTAAAATGCTAAAATATAATCCATTTTTAAATTTGTTAATAACTCTTCTATAATAATTATATTAATTTTATTGATATACTTTCATTATAAATAAAATTTTTTTTAAATTAAAATTTTCTAGCAAAGCTTAATTTTCTTTTGTGTTAACTTTTATTTTTTACTAATTAAAGTGATTCATGATAATATTATAAACTACATTTTGTAATTAATTCTTATTATTTGGAGTTAATATTTTTAATATTTCTAATACTATATTTGATTCTTAATTTTAAAAAGAATACAATATTTTCTGAAAAATTGGTAGTTTTAGTAAATGAACGCAAATGTTTTTAAAATTGTGTATTATATATTTTAACTTAAAAAATATTTTTTACTTAAAATAAATCCTTTTTTAGACCGGCCAGTCACGTATTTATACAATACTCTACATTATTATGAAAGAAAATTAAGAGATAAACAGCCACTAAAACGACGTCTTGTGACAGCAATATTAGGTTCATTAAGAGAAATTAGGGCTCCTGGCTGGGCTTTATCCGACGCTTACCAAAGATATATGGCTCGGCCCAACGATGACGTATATTGGCAGCCCGAATTGGATTATTATGTTCGACTTGTTCAAAGACTGGTTGAAAGTAATTATCTGTCAAAGTTTCTTTACAGTTTAATATATTATACATTAATATTTATAATGTATTTCAATTGTTTTATGTCGACCAGAATGCGTTTTAAAAGGAAGAATATCCTATTATTCATATAAAGTTATATTATATTAATTATACATTATATACGTAAACAGATGAACAATAAACTGAAGTATTTTATATTTAAACTGATAAACTTTTTCATTAAAATATTAATATAATATCTTAATATGAAGTAATTATTAATGTTGTATTAATTACTATTCAAGCAATATCTGGAAGAGCGCAATTTCCATCGACGGATTGGAGATTCAACGAGTTTCCAAATCCAACTGCTCATACACTATATGTTACATGCGTTGAGTTAATGGCACTTCCAGTAGCTCCAAATATAGTGGCAAATAATTTACTCGATGTAGTAGCTAAGGGGTATGTAAATAAATTCTCTAAAATATTTTACAATTCTATTGTACAAATATTAGATTTATCAAAAACAATTTTTTATTTTAGTTATACGATTATTCCATCGGATGAAATTCACGTATGGGTTAATTGCATTGGAATAATAATTACGTCATTACCGGAATGTTACTGGTCGACGTTACACGATCGTTTAGTTGAAACAATTACGAATCCTGGTTTAACTAACTGGCAGTACGACAATTTATCTCCATTTCAATTATTTAATTTCAATTTAACTCACAATAGTTTTCTTGAAAATAAATACAGCTACATGTTAGCTTTGGCTCATTCTATTTGGCATCATGCTGGAGTGGGGCAAATTGTGACAATGGCTCAGTAAGTTACAAATATAAAAACAAACTTATAATTTTTTAAACACATTTTTATTGTTACTAATTGTTTTATTTATTTTAGATTTATCAAAGAGAAATTGCAACCTGTTGTAAATAATGAAGAACAATTAATTTTTGCTTGCCATTTAATTGGACCAACTTTGACTCGTTTCAATATCGAAAGGCCTAAATGCGTTTCAGACCTTACAGTCATTTTGTATGAAACGTTAGAACAAGTTAATCGTTCACAGACTCATTTAAAGCAGATGGATCCCGTTTGCGATTTATTGTATCCTTTTTCATTCACAGTTTTACTTATTTTGAAGATATTATTTAAAGACTATTTAATTCAGATGTATTTACGATCTTTCTGGAATTTTTTAATTTCTAACTCGAAAAAAATTATTTGCACATTTATGATATATCAGTATCAATTTCTTAACACTTAAATAGTTATCATATAAAATACATGTTCGTTGGTGATACGATGAAAAACGAGGTGGATTGCATAATACGAAGATTGCGGCCGGCATTGCAGATGAGACTTCGTTTTATTGCTCACTTAAGTATCGAGGAGATACAATCCTCTTAAGGTTTAATTTCTGTCGTCACATTCACTGTTAATATGCTAGTGAATTTAACAAAGGTACAAATGTAAGCCGACGTCACATCGACTTGAACGTATTTCCTTCCTATTTTATTATATACGGATTATTATCAGAAAAACGGTCAAGAATATGCTGATTAAAGCTCATTAAAGAAAAAAGCTCATTAAATTCGTTATTTACCATTGTTTTCAATCACGAAGACAATGCAGTTCATTTGAAGGTATAAGAGATAGTTTAAATTAACTATACTATAAGTAAAGATTTTCAAAATATTAATAAGTCTTAATAGTAATTAAAACAATAAAGAGAAATTTCTAAACAAAATTTAAAAGATCAAAACAATTTAATTTAATTACTATTACATCAAATATTTATTATTTCCTTTACCTTGTAAATTTTAATATTTGATTGTGATATTAAGACTTATATATTAAGTATTTCATACTTTTATTATTCTTAGATCAAGTAACAATAATTTTTACGCCATCGATTATAATCTAAAATTATAAGAATGATAAATCAATATCATTGTCGATCCAGTTTAAATACACGTTTACGAAAGTTTAGATGAAAAACCTAATATCTTTAATTTCTGGTAAGAATTCAACACTTAGTACGGGTTTGTATTTATTTTAAACTATCGGTGTAAATTAATTAGGAAGAAATAATAAAATTAGGTTGTAAAAGATAATGTAATAGATTATATTGAACTATATTTACATGTGACTTAAAACGTATATATAAAAAAATTTATATACGTTGTTTGTGGCAATTTAGGATGTTTTTAATGAAATTTTTCAAGTGTTAAGTTCTTGATTATGTAAATATGTAATTGTACCAAGAAGACACTATGAACAAGTTTTCTTCAAAAAAAAATTAAAAACTTGATAATTTAATTCATGCCCCACTTATTCTCTGTCTCCTAATTTCCTTCATGAATAAATTTAATTTTTTTTTAATTTTTTGACTATAAATAAAATTTGAAATATTTTTTATTAATATTTTTTAATTTTTGTAATTATTCCATTTAAAATAGATATAATTGCTTCTTAATAATAATTAATAATAATTCAAAAATTATTTTATTATTTAACTTCAATATACAATATAAAGTGTTTCTTTATAGATTATTGCATGTGACATTTTAGGTATCTCTGAAATATTTTAATGTTATTACTATAAATAACTAGAATTTCTAAAAACTTCTTCATCGTAATATATTTATATAGAAGATGATATGCTTTTAAATATTCTAAACATCAATACTATATTGTAAATTTATAAATTTATATTTTTTAATTTAATCAATAACTATTTATTTTATTTATCAAATTCATAAACTATTGTTTTATATCACTTACAACAACTATATTACAATACATACATATATTTATTCTTATTTTTAAAAAATAAATTATACAATAAATAAATGTTTATAATTAACGAATATAAATATTTTTAGACTAACAGTTCAGTTAAAATAATTTAATTTCTCAAATTTATTTATCACAGAATTGTATATAACATTTATTAAAAGTATTATCAATTAATTTATAATATAAATACAACATTTTCAAATTATTAAATAATTAATTTAAAAATATATTTTATTAGAAAATCTAAAACCACGTACAAAAAATTAAACCATTAATATAATGTAATAAATAAAAATCATATTTGTGAATAAATTGTAATTGAAAAATTTATTGCGAATTACATAACAATATTTTTAAATATTCAATTTAAATTACATTATTCTATCGCTAATCAAGGAATAAAAAGATAATTTTTTTATTTAAAATAAAACTTATTTGTTTTTAAATTATAAATTTAGTTAGTGTGAAAATTTACTTTTACATAAACAATATCTATTCAATAATATGATTTTATAGTGCATTCGTGTAATATAGTATAAGAAATTAGTATCATATATTTATATTGAAACATCGCAAAGTGAATACTTATAGATTAAAAAATTTATAAGCTACTAACTATTTAATTCCACTAAATCATTTAAATTAAAACAGATAATTACGAAATAATTTTTACGTGCATTAAAAAATATTTAAACACTACGTAAATTATTTAAATAACATTTAAATAACTTTGTTTTGAATATTCTTTTGAAAAATCGCAATATAAGCATATGATATTTTCTAAGGTAACTCATTTCAAATAAGGCGGCAATTCATAAACTTTTATAATATCTAAAAAATAATATCGTATATTTATTTATTTTTACGAATAAATGTACGAGAAATTTTTTCAAACTTGGCCGAGTATTTTAATAAATTTAGTTTTAAAAATAAATTAATTATTAATTAATAATTATAATTATTTTTTATTTTGACGATAATCAATTCAACATTAAAATTAACATTTCTCATCAAATTTACATCAAATCCAAAGTAAGTATTTTATTTTTAAATAAGAAAGTTCTTTTATAGAATATTGATAATTTTAAAAAATTCTTCAATTATTAAATTTTAAAACTAAAATATATATATTAAAATATAATTTTAAATACATTGAATATATATTAATAAATAAATTATAAATCTACAAATTTGGAATTAAAAATAAATATTTATTTTATTATTAATTAAGAAATTTCTATTTAAACCATAATTGCTTTAATGAATTAATTTAAATTTATTATTTCATTTATTTGAGTAATATTCATATGCTTTTTCAAAAATTGTCGTGCATAATTAAAAGAATCAGTGTCAGGCAAATATTTAATAGTACATCACGTTATTTCGCAAAGCAAACGATACATATATTTAAAAATCTTTAAATTTCTAATTTGAATGTTTTTTTAACAAATTGAAATGAGATTAATTATAGGGCAAAATATTTTAACAATGAACAGACTATTTTAGGCAAAGTAGGAAAATATTGTTTTGTGCTTAAATTTGAAGGAAAAGTGTTAATAATATTGATGACATTCTTTTTCCTCAACATCAAATTTAAATTTATACTCATTCAAATACGAATATAAAAGAATAATAACCTATAATTAATATTATTTTTCTCTTGATTTGAACTTTATAAATTACGATTTTATATATATATTGGAAAACTTTTAATTTCAACACAATATGTTTTGATATTAATTCAGTACTATGATATAAAATGAAAATTAATATAAAAGTTATTCTTAAAATAAACGGAGGTCGTTAAAATTAATACTTTTTTAATTCAGCGTTAAATTTTTAAACGAGTATAATTTCACTGGCTTATACTTTTATTGTTTATCTTTAATTTTTTAAGCGATATTTCAATCCAAATCTTTAAGCATTAATTATTATACAGAAAACTATTTCTGAATTGTAATTATAGCACGTGACAAGCTTAAATTATCGATAAGTGTATATAAATTATCGGACTTATCTTTTAATTTGTTTACAGATTGAGTTATAAACACATTGTGTTTCGACTAATCGTGAAATGACTCGAACAAATTAAATTGCAAATAAAACCTCGTAAAATTTCTTATCGAAAGTATATTGTTTCAATGAACAAAGTCACAGTGATGAACTTAAAAGGTTAAAAAACGATCTATAATCCATATATCACTGCAAACACTCATTTTGAATAGTATTTTAAGTCAAATTCATTTTATAGTAATAATGATACCACATCAATATTCCTGCCGAACAAAAGCAAAGTTGAATTTCATCCCATAAATATCAATTCGAAATACTCATTTACAGTAGAACGAACTTTAACGTATAATACGTGTTAAATTTCAAATTTAATACCCTCCCACCCACCCTCCTGGTATTTATTGAAACGAAGCAAAAGGACCGAAAGCATCGTAACCAAAAAATTACTCGTATCGTCCGTTAGCTCACTGTGCTCGATCGTTACTGCTTCTCTTTGGATCCGGCGCCCCACCATTGCTGGGTTCCTCGACGTTTATCCGGATTTGCGGTACATGGGCACCCGCGTACTCGCTCAACTCCGGTGAACTGTCTTTCATCTCGAGAACTGGTGGTTGGTCGTGGGGCAAGGACTCCTGCTCCGCCTCTGTCAAGTCGCCGTTATCCGAGCCAACTGAGCGTTTCTGCTCCTTGTTCTCCACTGCTGTTTCGTCGGCTGCGATGAATCCTATTACCATTTCCTTTTGATTTCATAATATCGAATATTTGCTGTGATAGCTATTGCTTGGTACGTGGAAATATATTTGGGTATTTGCTTTATTTTCGGCGCTCGCGTTATTTGTAAATCAATGGTGCAAATGCTTTGAATTACAGGTGCAAAGACTAGGACTACAAAGAACAATATGAAATTTATAAGATCACTTTTATAATTACTTTTCCTTTATAGTCTTGCTTAATTATACGCAATTTTATTAAAATAATATTTATCCGACGTTATTTAGTTGTACTATTATTATCATGTTGTAACTATTGTACTAATATCATATTGTAAAATTTTACAGTTGAGCGTCTAAATAAATTATAGATTCAATACGAGCAGACTTTAATATTATGAACACACTTATTATTCAAAGAATATACGTATCGAGAATTTTTTTCTAATTTTTTTTATAACATTGAATAAATTTTTATCAAATGAAAATACTAAACTAAAAGCACGAAAATAACATTTATTTTTGTACGGATTTTATTCACGATTGTAGATGCATTTAGATACTGTTATACCAAAAATGTGACAGATGATCCGAATGAAGCTTATATGACGTTAGAATGAGTAATAGACTTTTTATGTGTTCGCATACGAAACATGCATGTACACGGGTGCGCGCGCGCGCACACTCTACTGTTGTATAAAACAGGCAATGCTTTCAGGGGGTTCATTATTTTGAATTTACTATTTAATTAAGTCACAATTTTGAAATGCTTACTTGATTGTACCTGTTAATGGTCTTTTTACCTTTTTCTAGTGTGACATCGACTAATTTATTAGTTGCTATGCCAGGCAAGATTTTCTTCCATCTCGCAAATGGAGTTTCATGGTTTTCTAATCTTTTTTCGACGATTTTAAACATTTTTCGTCTTTCTTCGGTACGCTCTTGCCTCAGTTGAATCTTAAAGAGAACTCATTTATTATATGTGAGTTTTTACGTATCAAGTCATTAATTTATAAAAAAATCTTTAAAATCTTTAAAATTTTGTAAAACTTTATCAGTATTACGATTAAATATAAAAGAAAAATGATATATATATACGTTAAAAATTAAGAGTATTGCCGGATGAATATATACCTTCAAATCATTGTTGGATTCTCGAAGCGAATTTGTTAAAGAAACCATATAATAAATAATCAAAGTCATGAGAACTATCAAGGGGATAACGATACCGGGTGAAGCCATATAATCTAAGACTCTGAAATATATTAAATGAAAAGTATTATACAATTGACTTATCAACATTACTGAAAATGTGATATAAGAGCTGTTTCGATAAAGTATATGCATTTAATGACTCCTACGACTAAATAAAAAATATCTGTATTTACAAAATACCCGAAAGTTCATAACATTTTTATTTCTAACTAATATCGTGTAATAAAATAATGATGACCTGTATTGATGGATGTAGCTTGGCAACGCATTTCTTAGACTGGTGGTAGCCAAATGATAAATTCTGTTATAACCGGAGAAAGGGCCACAATGCCAGGACGGCTCCACCCAGACTATTGCATACCCAACTGGTAACACGCATAAAAATAACATCGTCAACAACAACGCCAGGTAGAAATTGTTGGATCTGTAAAGCAATTATTTATCTAATTTATGTACTATTGGCGGATTAATTATAATTATTTGAATTAAGTTAGTTTTGAAATATTTTAAGCATCAAATTAGTTCTCGGTTTTGTTTAATCAAATGCTTCATATATATATGTAACTGTACGGCAAGTATCGAATACAACTGAAACATGTTATACTTATTAGTGAAGACACGAAGTAGAAAATAAATTTGTTAACATTTTTATCACATATCTTTCTACAAAAAGCAAAAACAAAGAATTAATTTATTTATCATTTACACTCAATTAGCTAAGAAAAAGTTATTATTTCCATTGGTTAAGTCGTATTAAAAAATAATATATGAATACATATCTAATTGTAAAGTAAAATATTTTTTCTATCAATAATTTATAATTATTCGATTAAATAAGCTTATATTTTAATTTCTATATTGTTGTTATCGTGTATGAATCGTGAAAGTTTTTATCTATTGCAAACCTTGATGCTCTGAAGACAATCTCGTGCGGTACATTGCATGTAAGGACAGTCCAAGATCTCAAATACATAAGGATAATAAGCTTGATGACGTTAAGAACGATTAAACCTGGACTGAAAAATATTCCCATCCAAACCATTCCTATATTTTTCATGAAAATAAAAATAATTCAATTTAAAATTAAGGTTTCAAAAAGAAATACAATTAATACAAACTCATAAAAAATAAATGATCGGTAATGTGAATTCATCTTTGTTTGTAAATAATTTAACTTTGTTTGTATATCTTTTAGAGTTTATATATATAAATAATAAGTTTTAAAATCAAAGAAACCTTATAAGCGAAAAAGTTCTTAATAGAAATAATAATAGCGTCTTAAATTAAAATAATTCAGAAAAGCGTAGTAAATGTAAAAATATTGAATTTAAAGCCAAGTTCTAGTTCAATATTGAAGGAAAACGAGAATAATAAAAGAAATAAATAGAAGATTCTTCTATGCTTTAAGAGATAAAAAATCAAGTAAAGAAATCTAGTATAGTTTTATTTTATAAATTTAATGATCTTTTTAAGTTACAAGTTTTTCTATATCAAATTTTTATGTAGCTAAAATTATTTTCCTATAAATTTTTATAAATTACACGACAATGGTTGATTTATGGAATATAACATTTTTTATAATATAATTCAAAATTCCTTTACAATTCACGTATTTTATTTATAAAAATAATTATTATTACATTTAATAAAAATTTAAATAGTTGATATTTATAACTAAAATTTTTTTAAAGAAATAAAAACTATCAATTTAATTAATTACTATTACTTAAACATTCTTTTTTAATTAAAACGGATTACATTTATTTATTGTATTTTTTCGATAATTTTTATGAATTAGCATTTAAAAACTATTTTTTATAGTTATTGAACATAGTCATAATGCGTATTTCACTATTTTTAAAGTAAAACCATATGTTACAAGAGAATATAAAATTATTATTGTAAAATTTTTCTATCAGCAATCATTTTTTTGATCTGCGACATTTATGCTTGACATATCTCAGCTACTTGGTTATAATTTTATTGAACTATTTCTAAAAAAATATATCACTTTCATAAATGAAAAAAATTACTCATTGTAACGACAAAAAAACCACCTCGAATATTTTTCAATTTAACAAAATTTACTAGAATCAATAAATCTTAAATCCTAATAAAATCAATCATTTACACATACCCTGATTATTTACGAGATGCAAAATATTCTCTGCAATTTTGAAGTCCCCGTACTGAGGAAACTGTTTCTCGAGATCCCAACACCAACAGCTGTTCATGTAGCGCACGAAGATTGCACGAAAGAAATCCATGCCCATCGTTGAAAACACAGTCAGCACTAGGTCCATCATTGTCAATTTAGCAATCTCTTGGCCAAACATTGTCTCCCAACACAATCCACGAAGCAAGCGGCGTTTCTTTATGTCTAGTGACGTTGTAGACACTAATTTAAATAAAAATTTTTAATCTAATTATTATTTATTGGGTGCTTATAATACTAAAAAATAATAAATATACACCTATAAAAAGAAAATTTTTAAGCATTTTTAAGAACCGAAATAATAATAATAGAATGTTAGTATAAAATTATGAAAATTCGATGAGATTTTTGATGAATCAATTATTTATGACAAATGAATTAATAAATAAATAAATAAATTCTGGAAATAACTTTTTTTGTCATAATTTAGTCATAATTTATAAATAAAAACTATTATCAAAAGTTATAACCAAGACAGAAATTCGATTAATAAATTAATTTATAGTATTTATATTCAAAAGACTTCAAATCAAATTTTTATTTTTATTATATCTATATTATTATTTATAATTATATTTTGAACATTAGTAATTTGCTTTAATTTTTTTTTAATGTTGCAATATTTACTGAAAGGATTATTATATTACATAGTTGTTATCTAGTACTTTATCCTATTATCGCGATAATTATCTTTAAAAATTTAAGTTACATAGACATCTCGAATATATTATGTATTATATTATATTATATCTATATAGAATGTCACAAATAAAATGTACTATTGAACAAAAATGTATATCAAACAAAATTGAAAACGTGATATCCATAAATAAAGTACATAATATTCAGTATACAATTAAATACGGATTGTAGGAATTTAAATTGCATAAATAGAACTAAACGAGTATTTGTTTTACGTATTTAAACCACACCTGAGCAATTATCTGAAGTAAACGCTTTCACCTCACAGATACGTTCATAACATCTCAAAATTTTTTCTCCGGGACAAGAATTTGCAATCGGCGAGTTTCCATTTATTGAAGCATCTGACGCAGTCGAGTTTGCAGATTTAATCATAAAAGTGGTCGTTGGAAAACTCCCTTCGTGGTTATTTGTTGGATACTCAGAACTTGGTGATGAACCGTATTGAGGATAGTCGTTTGTTATGTTATCCGAGTCCAAGACGTCATAATAATCATGACCATAATGCAAATTATCATATGGAAAATAATTATTGTTCTCATATTTATTTATTGCATTTTCATCAGTTGTTTTATAAAAATTATCTGTCGTTAACGAATTTAAAGAACTAGTCTCGATTAAATCAAAGCCTTTCGTATTATTCTCTAAGTTAATATTTGAAAAATTGTTGTTTCCATACTCGAAGAGCATAAGGTTGCCTATTTTATCATCATCATCTTTCATCGTCCATTCATCGATATTACTACTCGAAATTCTTAATGAAAAATCTTCTTGAGAAGTATTGTGAAACTCATTGTTAATCGGTTGAGAATGACTCATATTATCAGTACTAGAAAATCATATAAAAATATTATAAAGTTTTTTTTACATATCTATTATTTATATAGTTTAAGTATAGTTTATAGAAACTACAATACATATGATTAATTTATATACACACATTAAAAAATAGGAATCTGAATATTTTAAATATAAATCTCGTACAATATTTATAATTAGTTCAAAGGATTATATTAGATGTCATATTTTTATATTAATAATTTATATATTAATATTTTAAATTTAATAACTATTCACAGCATTGATATAAATATTATATTAAAATACTCGTACGTAATAGTAAAAAATATTTTATCAAAAAAAAGATTTTTAGTAATATTAATAAAAATAATAATATATTGTGGTGTAAAGTCGATAGCAAATAAAGGATCTCGTTTTTCTTCAAAATTTTTTCTTTACCTAGAAAATGTTTCCGACCACAGAGCTCCTGTTTCGTTCAATTTAAACGTAGAAGATAAGTTCGAGCTTAAAACAAGACTCATAGCTGCGAGTGAAGATGCTGCGTGGAAAACATTCGTTTCACAAGGTATCAGCTTGTCGAAGCAGTTCATCTCATTCGTAGAATTTCTAGGCTTCAAACTTTGCAGCTTTTTCATCCTATAAGGATAAATATTTATTTTAAATTTTATCAAAAATATATTTTTATCGGTTTAGGATTAGTCATAATAATTAATAATACAGACTAGTCAAATTTAAAATTTTAACATAATATGTAAAACTAAGTTTAATTTAAAAGTTTAGTTTTTAAGTATGTAAGTAACATTATATCATATTTGGTAAATAGTAAGATTAAAGAAAATGTTTACAATTTTATTTCATTAATTCATTGTATCTCATAATAAAAACTATTTATTTAATGTAGTTTTTAAATAAAACTTACCGATGAATTGATTTTTTTGAAGAGAGCATATATCAAAGAATACATGTTGAGTAGATTCAAAATCATAATACTAAAGATAATAAATATAGAAATGTATTAGTTTTTATATTTATAAATTGTAATTTTTAATTGTACGAAATTATATAATATAACAATAGTAAAACAATTATACAAATAACTATACTAATGTTCACTTTGCGAAAAATCTTTTATAATTCTTTTAATAAATAATTAATAAAATAAATTCAAAAAATAATTTTTCAAATTCGCGGTACATACATTATTTATTGCAATACTTTTTCATCGATACTTCTACAATAAAATACACTCTATTAAAAATCTATGAAAACTATATAGCTATTTTTAAAGTAAATATATTCATTTAGAAAATATATTAAAAACGGTTTTAAGAATCTCAAAACAGATTATAATAAAGAATATGTATTCTCAACATTCTGATTATGTAATAATATGGAATATTAACATAAAATACTCAAAGTCAAGTATTATATATATTGGATTTATATTATAATAATGTTCCTAAATCTAAGTCTATGTTAAAGCTCATATTTTGAATATATAAAAAATGCAAGTACTAGGCAATAATGTGAAATTGTGTGATATGCGAAATTCTTTTCATAAATTACAATGTGACTATCGTCAACTGTGAAAAGTTTAACGATGAATTTATTTTTCATTGCGTTTGCATGCGTATTCAGCCATATATTATCAAGTGCACCAAAAGAACGAGCTTAGGTTATAAAGATAGTATTTTCTAGTTTAAAAATTTCAATCACATTTTCAAAATATTATATTTAGACAAAGCTTGAGAATATATGAAATTTCTATTTCTTAAAATTGACAAATTTTTTATTAAATTATCCAGTCTGATAAATAATAATAGTTAATAAATAAAGCTTATATAATATAGATAAAAATGTGTTTATTGTGTATGTATTGATAATATTATCAATTATCTTTCTTCGGATTAGCAAAAGACAATTCATAAAAATCATAGCGATTCCAATAATTATATCAAAGTATTTGCGCAAATAAAGTTTTCTATAATATTTTTTGTTGATATTTAACTAATGATGTATGTATAACGAAACCAAAAAATCATATTTTATAATAAACATTGAAAAAATGCTGAATGAAAACGTTCCTCTATCTTGAACCTCATCTTTGATTGTTCAAAACTTCGATTCAAAGAACTATTACAAAGTTTGTTATTTAATCCTATTCTAAATTTCTAAAAAACTCTCGTCCTTATCATTATGATTCAATAAGAATATATTTATAATTGCTTGTTCAAACAAAAAATTGTACAACTATTGCAATATGACATTCAATATCATCTTTTTACTATTATATTGTTATATTGCTATATACGAATAAAATTCTATAATCTCGTTAAAGAGATTTCTAGGAGAAAAGGGGATAAAGGAATATGCACCAAAATTATGGAAACTTTACACTGATTTCCGAAGGCGGAAGCGTCGCGTGGGAGAAATGGGAGATGAATCGGGAGATGAGAGCCATTCAATTTGAATCGAATATTATATGATTTTTTAGATATAATATTGAGATAATGTTAGCTCATTTTCTAAAAAATTAGAAATATTTGTTCATAGTTTGAATATTTTCAGTAGCGGTAATTTTTTACACACGATTATTTTAATTTTTCGAGTTAATTTAGTTTTTAAGAATTCAATACTATTGTCATTGGGAATAGTACTTTTAGATAATAGGAGAAATACAAGCGACGATGATGGAACATCTCTGTATCGCGGTAATTATAATTAACACGAAGCGAATTTTTCTATGTTATAATACAGGTAATTCTACTCATCAATACTATCAAATACAATGTTTGTTATATATTTTGTTCCTCTTTTAATTATTGTTACTTAAATAGATTGATGATTTATAATTGATTTTAAATAAAATAGCAGTGTTTTTGTATTTTTTACCATAATACATTATCCTCTTCAACGAATCCATTCGCTTCCTCTAGCGCACAACCTGATCGCGGTGATCATTGAACTGAGTATCCCGGAAGGTTACGCAGCGGCGTATGTTTTACTTTATTTTTTACTTTTTACTGGAGGGTAACCCGATAGGTCATCCCCGTGAGAAACGACTTATACACTGTCTGTAACGAGAAATAAAAAAATCCCCAAAAAATTAAATTAATCATGTATTAAAAGTTTCCGCTATGATAATATTAAAAGTATGAATAAAAGCTTGTAATTTTGTAGAAAATGATCGGTATAAAAATGAGTTAACATTATTTCAATATTATTATATCTAAAAAATTATATCTCTTCAAGTTTGAAGAAAAACTTTGAGTTTGAGGTGAATATTAAGAGTCACGTTAATTTCATTCCATAATCATTCATCAAATTGTAAATATAAAAATATCAGTTGAATTATTTTTAAATATAAGATTAAAATCCAGGTTATATATATCTGTCTTTCTTTCTAAATTCAACTTTTGTCTTAAATATTTTTATCGAAGTTATCTCATTCCGCAGGATTAAGTGCAACTTTACTTTAACACTATGTATAAAGTGGAATAAGTGAGAACTTATAATTGAGATTCTCAAAATTAATTTGAGTGTTTTATAGATAAAGTACTTAGAATAAAAAAATTCTAAAAAAGCTGTATTCAAAATAAGCTTTAGTTCTCGTAAAAAGGAGTCTCCCTTATTTTCAGATGTATATCAGCGGCTGCAGCTTGAAGGCACCGGTCTTCTAAGAATGAGGTGCCGAAATCCTGGCTCACAGATTTTCAGGAAAAAAAGACTGTCTAATACCGTCTCAACGACTCGACTTCCTCAACAAGTTGCAAAAAGTTATTCTCTAGTCGGAAAGAAGGCGGAATAATATTAAGGATAATTTGCCGACCAAATTCTACTCTGAAATATGGGTTATGAAAAGAAAGTAATGACAGAACTCGCTAGAAGGATGGAAAAAATATGTTTATGATCTTTTTAAAAGAGGTTGAGGTCAAGAGTCTAAAGAAATTTGACTTTAGGCTTTAGTTCACCAAGATTCACGACGTCATTCTAAAAGAAAAATTTTACATCTATACTGTGTACTATACTTAGATAATCATCGAGTCACATACAAGGAAGGAATCGATTTGAATGTTTCTCAAAAAAATATATAAGCTTCGCAAATCTTTATTTGTTCCAGCCTTATAAAAATTATGTATTTTTCTAACAATGCATTTCTAAGCAATTTTTTATGCAATTTATGTAATTTGATAGTTCTGTATATTGAATTAAAAAATAGAAAATAAAAATTTGTTTAAAAAACACCAAAACTCGTTGATAAGTTACATTGTGTTTACTTCGTATTTTTTTTGTAACAAAATTTAATATCTCTCAAGTTTCTTAAACACAATGTGTTCAGTTATACATGGTAATCTTTGCAATATATTATTACAATCATAATTATATTGGTAATTTTTGTAATATTTTTATTTTTATAATTGTACTTGATAAATTGACTTAAAGCATATAGGGAATACGATAAACTTTGGCATCAGTAAGACTCACTCAAATGCTCGAATAATTCATGATATAGACATACCGACCGAGTTGCAGTCGCAACTGTTTCCGTGGATGATAGCTTTCAACGATGCCGAGGATCTCGAAAAATATAGGAAAGCTGTAGGAGATGAGGGTCATGACGACAGTGATTTCATTCTGGCGCCACCAGCTTCTGTTCGCCTCTTCAATATTCTCGCTCCGTTCGACAACCTCCACGACAGCGTAAGCCGAAACTGCCAGCATCCCCATCACCAACATATTTACAAATATCCGTATGCTTATGATTTTCCAACTGCAATTGTTTATGTCACACTAAGTTTGAAAGAAATAAACCGAAAACTCTCTGCGGCCGTACGTAATAGTTAAACTTACATTACATTAAATTTAATGCATAGGATTTTATTTAAACAAACACATCGACATTCGCATGAAATTTTTGTTCAATTGATGTATAAAATGTTACGAGTTATATAGTAAATGAAAATTGTAATTTGGTTAAAACTCTATATAAATAATTTTTGGTTATATTGCAGAACAGTTTTTCGTCATATTTGCATTTTAATTTGTACGGAAAGAATCGCTAAAAATCATAAGGTGATATATCAGTGATTAGATTCAATAAAAAGTACTGTTCATCTCTTAGAAGGCAAAAAGTTTAAACAACATTCGTAGTATTAAGTTTGGGTAATACGTATTATATCCGTTTTAAGTTCGAATTAAACCACCCATTTTTTAATGTAACTTAAAATATATTACATTAATAATTTAAATAAACTTTTAACTTAAATTTTTTAATCCATCTTATTCACAAATATTAAAATCTATTTGGATTATTTCTTTAAAAAATTAATATCTCATAATGAAGATGCAGCTACACAAATCTGATTTAATCATACACGATACAATTAACAATCATTTATATAGTCATCAAATCATTAAAAATTTCAAATATAAAAATTTAGGAAAGAATAGAAAATACGCGAATAATGCCAATAAAATAAAAAAGCTTAAACGCTTAAAGAAGAGTTGACTTTACTTTCGTTCGTCACGATGCTTCTCAGACTCCTCAAGGAGTGCCTCTTTCAATCCGAGTACGATACTACCGATACGGTTGTTGGCCGTCTCCGCATTGCCAATCATGAAATCCCAGCCAGTGAAGAGCTTCCAGGAAAACGCACACTCGTCTTCTTTCTCCGAGAGTTTGCTCATACGTGAATTTTTTGCCATTCTGCAGTGTTGATGGATTAAAAGATTAGCTCATTCTCGATGCATTTTATGTACAATTTCGATTCAAAATGTCTAAGCAAATACCAAGGCTTTTATGAGTATTAAACACAATAATATAATATTATTTTGATTATCATAAAAATGCAAAAATTCAATTTTCTTCGTACGATAATTATGTTGTTAAATTAATAGTGGTATTTATTTAAAAATTGAACTAAATATAATATTTATGACAACGTCGTTCGTTCATCTTTAAAACAGTTGAAGGATTTATTAAGTTATTTATACATAATCCATTTCAATTATGATAAAAAGATATATGTAACAAGAGGATAATAATTTATTAGATAATGAATCTGTAATAAAAAATAATGGCTAAGACTGTAAATTATCATATTATAGGACAACACAACTTCTCTTTAATTTATTTAATTTTAGACTACGTATATATAATAAGATATTAAAATTTTAAAAATATTCTCCCACTAACCGTTTCTTAATTAAATTTTTTAATCAAGTAAAAGCAACTATACGAAATTAAAAAATTTGTTTTAAATTATAGAAATAATTAAAAATAGCAAATTATTTATCGTTTGTTTAATTGATTTATAAAAAACATATAAAAAAGAAATAATTTTCTGTATCATAGTTAAATATCACTACCTCACCATTACTGAAAAGTGAGTAATAAAATATAAGATGAAAAAAGTAAACAAAAAACACAGTATTTATTTTTTTTTAAATGTAAGCTTTTTTCTTTAAATCTTCGTTTTAAATTCATTTACAGTATTTATAATTATTTTAATCAGTATTTATAATTATCTTATTTTACAATGCAGTGAAAACAAAACTGAAATTTATTTGAAATACGAACATATAATTTCAACACAAATTGATACTTAATACAAAGAATACAATAAAACTGTTTGGTAAATCATTTATACTTCGAATCGGGCAATTCCGAATTATTCATCTCAAATTTGCAATATAATTTAAAAGATTACTCTTTAGGAGAATATAGCTATGAAATTTAAACAATAGATGTAGCGAATTTCAGAGCTACATCGTTTTAAAAATCTCGAATCAAGGTATTAATATTAGTATGCGAACACGTAGAAACTGTCAAGCTTTCCCAGATTCTCACAAAATATGTTTTCGAAGCAAATTGAATTTTAATTTTGGTATTTCTCAGAGAATAATAAACAGCATTTATTTATTATGGACAAATTGGCCATCACTTTTAAAAGAAGTATCTCGCCACCACTCACTTCCGTAAAATTGCTACGAAGCTGTAGGTATATACGACAAGATTGACGACGAAGTAAGCCAGGGGTAGCTTATATGCCTTGTAGGTGTGTTGGTTTGCGTACCAGCCATAGAAAAACGGCGAATACTTGAGATTGCCCTCGAACTCCCACAGTGTGAGCAGATGGTTGGATTTCACCTGTTCCTCCGGTAACATAGTTTTTCGATCGCCAGCGATCGTTGCATTTTGCAGAGTAGCCAGCAACTGAAAACGTGTGATGAATTCTTTCCGAATTACTGACTCCTACGTCGTTGGGGCGAAAATAATACTTACGAATTTACACCGAGTAAGCGAGATTAAATCTACACCTTCAGTGAAAAGTGTATTTGTATATTAGGTCGAACATATATTCAGTTCAATCCTATAAGATTCGATTTGTATTATTGGTTATCTATTCTAATATACAACTTTTGTTTAAGGAAAAATTTCTTTAAGCGAAAATTCGTGCATTATTTTCGATATCCCGCTCGGTATTTTCAAACTGAAAGTTTTTAATAAATTTTAAATAAATACGTGAACTTTTACAATTTTCGGTACATCAAATATTGCTCGATTCGGAGACTGATAGTTGGACGAAGTGATTGTTTTAGTGTCTTGTTTATGCGTCCCCTCCATGGCAAAATACGAAATGCACTCGGTAATGATCTTTTTTTATTTTACTTTTAAATAGTTATTACCATTTGATCCTGCTTTATGATATTTCGTATATTTTATTTTTCTACTCCCTTCAAATATTATCTCTTGAACTGCCGTGCAGGAAAGATAAGCAAATAATTTTTAAATTCAAGTAAAACTATTTGATTCGTTTTATAAATAAAATTAAATCAGCATGTAATCAAATGTAAATCTAGTGTATAAATAAAAGTTCGATATTTGTTATATTGTTAATAATTTTTTAATAACGTAAACAACAAATGGTACTCAATACTAAAATAAACAATAAATATCTTTTTCTTAATACACATACGTACACTTTTTTACTAAAATTATTATCTATTTTTTTGGTTAATAAAATTTAAAGATAAATGTTTTAAATGTTTATAAAGCTTAAATTAAAGAATTTACATATTTTGATTATTACATATTATGAAAGAAAGTTGTTTTACATATAATTTTTTGACAGCATCCGTTGATTTATAATTTTGCAGATTTCATCCATTTAGCTATTAAATATACTGTTTATTTACAATATATCTTTTTTGTTACTTTCAAAGTACTTTTATTAAAATTTTCAAATAATATAAATATGAGCTATTTTAGATAGGGTAAAATTTAAGGAAATCATTTTTTAGTTATACCTGCTGTAAAATACATAAGTTAGACATTCAAATTAACAAAACTAATTTCAATAAAAATTAAAATGGTCAAAATAATTTAAATATAATGTTTAAATATTCCTCAAAAATATATCATTACTTTTAAAATGTGTTTTACATTTTTATTAAAGTTGTTTGAAAATGAAATTATATAATTTTTTAAAAGTTTTATTCCATAACTTATTATTTGTTTAAGAGTAAAAGTTTAAAGTAAAAAATATTTTTTCATTTATGCGACTATAATTTTTGAAATTTGTACTGATCATAAAAAATATGTTAATGGTAGTTAAAAATTTTTCTAAGAAATTTATAAAGCTGTAATTCTGAAAATCATTCCTTTACCTCGGGAATAGCGACGAAAGTAATCAATGCTGCTGAAATGACGAGGTTGATCCAAAAAAGCCATCGAAGAAAAATAAAATACGATGCAACAGCTGAACCAAATTGAGATTCGATTTGTTTTATACGACGCTCCCATGGTACCAAAACCGTCTTTAAGTTGATGATCTCTCGTTTAAAGTATTGCCAATTCTATCAATTTAAATATCTCATTTACAATCATTTAAAATTAAAATATTATTTTTAATAATACGCAAAATTAAATTTTTAAATATATCCTTAAGTGATATTTTTATGAAGGATTTATGTATTTTAAAAAACCTATTATTTTCAAATATTCAAATGAAATTATTGCGTATAAAAAATACATTTGTATATTTGTATTTTATCATAAATAAGTTGGTCAACGTCAAACAATATACCAATACTATGTACGTACTATAAATTTTATATCGACATTAAAGCTGTTTTTGAAACTATTAAGGACTACTATTTTATTCAGAAGCCTCAAACAAAACAATTATATAAAAACATGCATTTTCCTTCATATTCACGCGTAAGTGTATATACAGATTTTTATCATAATAATATGTAATACATAAATATTGCATATAAAAAATTTTTAGAAAAAGATTAAAAAAAAAGCAAATATAGATATTTGAAAATGTAATCAGTCTATACATTTAGTTATATACGTACGGTAATACACGGTTTTATTCAATGTTTACCAAGAATATTAATATTCAATTCTGTGTTACTTTAAATCTATCACTTTCTCTGTACCACAGGTAATACGATAAACAATTTATAATTTTTAAGTATAATAAATGATTAGTGATTAAGATCCTGATAATCATACACATCATTTTTGTTACTTTACAAAATTATTTTTATGTAAAATAGCTGGATAAACAAATAATAATACTTTATACATTTAGATATATATACACAAGTTAATTTAAAAAAATTTAAAAGTATAAAACTATTTTAAACATAAAGTATCCCGAAAAATAATTTTTAACAACATGTAATCTTGATTTCTTTATAGGCGAAACAACCATTGTATTCTGCATTAAAATATCATCCCCTAGCCATGGTAAATCATAAAGAATTTCTGGTTAAGCAGCGTTCAAAATAAAGCCTGTTTTCAGCGTCAAAGCTCCCTCGTAATATTTTTTAACATTTTTTTTACGGTACAAGAGAGATTACACCCGTACGTTCGTTTTAAACTGTAAAACAAGCAGTGATATTTTGCCACAAAGACAGAGAAAAAGGTCATGGATACTGTTCCGCGAACCTTATTAAGAAGAATAGATGCCCGGGCGATGGCGTCCCGGGTGCTGCGTGTCTGCGCAAGTCGCTCTTGAAGTGCGCCTTCGTGCTTCCGCACATACGCCTTCGCCTGGCGTACAAGTTTTAGCTTCTTCCTGAGGGGCCAGGGTTGTTGTTTTATGCCATTCAACACTTCTTTGTGTAGCTTCAGATTCTCGAAAATCTGCTGCTCCTCGCCGCCGTCGTCTATGGATATGGCCGTACTGTGTACATAATTTAAGTTACCTTTTTTGATCACAGCAAATTCTTCCGACGTATAGAAAAAATATGGATTTTTGTTCTATATTGAGCTCAAATTTTACTACCGCAAGTAAAAGTTTATGTGTATGTTTAAATTAAACTTAGTAAAAAAGAATTATGAAAGCTAACTAAGCTTAATGGCGGTGATTTTTGCATGACGAATATATAATGTGAAATACTCTTTGAATTTTGTTATTTTTTATAAAAAAATTTCGATACAAAGTAGTTTAATTAATCAAAAAATAAATAAATAAATTTTGAAGTCGAATCTGTTCGATTTCGAACGAACGCTCTAAAGTCGGTCATATGTGAAACTACGATTTTGTCTTGATTATTTATTGAAAAGAACAAATAATAATCAACCCGTGCCGATTTGGATCATCTAACTGGAAAGAAAGAGCTCGCATATACTTTTAAATCTCCTGAACTGAAATTTCAATTCGAGGAATCGGCTTACATGTTTCGATTTTCTATTCAATGCAACTGAAGGAAAAAACCGGCTGTTCCTCCGATTGAAATTTAACTCCGGTATAAGGTGATACTCACTCCCCGGAGCTTGAGGTAAAAGCTGAGGAGCGCCGACGGAGACCATTTTCGACGTCAGGGCTGAATGGTGAGGTAGGTCTGCGTTTTCGTCGGCTATGGCGGCGCGAAGAGTTGCGTCTCTGTAGTATTGCGCACGCGGATGCCGAATAATCGTCGTCCTCAGCCACGTCCTCGCAGTCTTTTTTGATTTTTGTAAATTAAAATTAAAATTTTTAATATGAACTCAATATAATTTTTATTCTTCTTTTATAAACATAAACTTTTTTAATATTGCATAGTTGATAAATAAAAAATTTATTTTATTAAAAAAGCTAGAATTTTCAGGTGACACGTGTTCAAAATCTAACACACTTTTGGTCCACGAAGTTGCTACTTTAAATTTTTTTAAATTAGAACCTTAATAAAAATGTATGTATGTATAAAATATTGGTGTATTATTAGATCGTAAAACTATAAATTTAGGTTTTAATAATTAATTACTTATAAATTGTTATTTTAACAAATGCTTGATATAATATAATTTACGAGAATGATTATTATAAAATGTACATTACTTTGCAAGTACAACCAGATTATTATAACCATCATAAGTAATTTCTAAAAAGATAAAATCTTAATATGTATTGAAGAGTTTTGGCCCAACGTAAACCTTTTTCATTGTTACAATTTATTATTAGTATAAAAAACATATTTTTTTTTTGTATAAAAACTTTCAAATATTAAAACATGATCTAAAGATTAAAATTGTAAATATCGCATGCTACCTTTGAATACTGTTACAAAATTTTATGAATTTTTTATAAAATCAAATTTTTAACATTTCAAGACTCTAAAATATATAATTTGCTAATTACAAGATATTTTTTTATTTTATTTAAAAATATTTTATTTTGAAACAATAAAATAAGTTGACTATATATAAGTAATTTAAAAGAAAATTTGCAGGTATAATTAATTTCTTTACAAATTAAATTTTCATAAAAATTTATCCAAAAGTATTCCGAGAAAAATTATTCAAATAATTAGTAGATAACGATTAAATATTGTAATATATGTGTACATATATATATATATATATGTGTACATATATATATATATATATACACAGAAAAAAATACGTATATTAATGGAATGTGATTTATTTAACAAAAAATTTTAATCTTTTCCTATTTTTCTGTAAAAATAAAGTTTTAATAACAATTTAAGTTTAGTATGCATTCTACTTTACTCATATTCTTAAAAATTTTCAGTCAACCATTTTTATGTGCCAAAATTGATAAAGGAATGAAAATAATCGAGAAAAAATTATATTAGTTCATTTTTATTAATATATTTATACAAATAATAAAGTATTACATTTATATAAGTAAAAGGATACGATTATTCTTTAACTTTAAATGAAATTCAAGTTACTTGATTAAAAATAACTAAATTTTTACATTTTTTGTGTGTATTACTTGGTAAAATTATGATTAGAGTAAAAGATAAGAACTATTGCAATATTATTAAAAAATAATCCGTATATATGAATTCTATGATATGTAACATTTTTTCATTCTATTACTAAATAAGTTTTCATATTCAATTATTAATAAAAATATATTGACAAAAAATATATAATTTATAAAATAAAATTATATTTTATTTCGATATAATTTAAAAATCATAAAATGAATCATTAGTCATTAATTTAATTATATATTATTTTTTAATGATGACTGATTTTCTGATGACTGATTTCTCTGAGTAATAATAAGTATGATATTTATATTTGTTTTATTTGCTTATTTATTTTTATAATACTTATTAAAAAATATTAATTTAATTATAAAATTTTTATTTCTCTTCAATTTCATAGCCGATGAATACTTCGAAATTGTATTGATTTTTTCAATCAAACATTTTACGTTATGATTTATAGAAAACTTGTAAATGAATTTTTTTTCTTAAAAATTAAAATATATCTTTTATATGAACTTCTTTTTCTAATGTTATTATTATGATTCCTCAAAAAAATAAAATTTTATCAAATAGAATATAAAAAATAAATAAAATTAATAATAAAAAATATAAATAATATAAAAAAAATTCAAAATTATACAGATAAATTTTATACGTCTGTAAATTTTGAAGTCTTATTTGTAAAAATATTGAGTCTTTTTTTTTTCCCTTAATATCATTGATAATGGTTGAAGATAATTCTTTTCATTTTTTATTTCAATATAAACAGTTTCTAAATTTCTTAAATCTCTGTTGGATAAAATTTCACAAATCATAGTTGCTATTTCAAACGGCAATTTGAAGGAAACGATAGCCATAAGCGAAAACGTATTTTGTTCTATCAAACTAAGTCTTTTCAGTCCATTCATAAAGTTTTCATTTATATATTTGAAAAATCTTGGATATTTCTTTTTATAATTTCCTGACTTTAAACTAGCCACAATATTTTTATTTTTTACACATTTAACTAAATCATTATGTCCTACAATTAGTAAATCGTGATAAGTTATACCATTATCAATTTCATCTGAACCCATTGATAATATTTCTTTTGAACATTCTAAAAAATATTTTCTTAATGTTATTTCACCTGCAATTACTTGGAAATTCTTATTACTTACATAAGATTTTTGATTAATTAAAAGAACTATATGTCGTATTAAAATCAAAGAAGCTGATGAATCAATTTTTAAGTTTGAATTTGGATCATTTTGAATTAGCATCAGTGGTGTTAGGCCATCTGTATTTTTTTGATTTATATCAGCTCCTAAATCTAAAAGACGCTGAATAATAAATGTATAATTACGACCAAGCATTAGAAATTTTATAGCCAAATGCAGAGGTGCATCACCAGTAAAATCTTTTAAATTAATAAAGGCTCCCTTTTCCAAAAGGTACATGGTTATACTGTTATATCCACATATAAGTGATTTGTTAAGAGGAGTTCTTTCGGTTTTAACATAAAAATTTACATCTGCATTATATTCAAGTAAAAGTCGAACGCTGTACTGATCACCATTGCTTATGGCACGATCAAGTATAGATTCAGTATGTCCAGGTGATAATTGTATAACATCATTAACATTTGCCCCTTTTGATAATAAAAGTTTTATTGAATTTCTAAGGCCTAAAGAGATAGCAATATATAATGGTGGCTCATCATTCCTATTTCTTATATCTAAAGAACTACCATGTTCAATAAGTAATTTGACAAGATCTTCATCTTTATCATCCAATGCAAGATGGAGAGCAGTAGATTTTTCAAAATTTTGTTCATTAACATTAACTCCATTTTTCAGTAGTAAGTTTATTATGTTTAAACGTGTTTTACCTATAAAAATAATATATTTTTCAACATTATTAAATCTTTCATATAATTAATTAAAACTGAATAATTAAAATTAAAAAATGATAAACTCTATATGTATATTAATATATATTTCTATCAACAATTAATTTAAGTCTTAATATAAAATATTAATAAAATATTTTTAATCAATTACCCATAAAAACATATTTAAAAGCAACATGCAGAAGATTTTCTTGAAGAAAATTTTTTGAATTAACTTTTGAGCCATTTAACAATAAAAGATTAATCATTTTAATATTAGAATTTCTCACTGCAATAAATATTGGCAAATGATGACTGTTGGTTTCAGAATTAACATTTGCTTTCATTTTGATGAGATATTTAGTCAATGAAAGGATATTGAACTTAACTGCTAGATATAGAGCTGTTTCACCTCTCTTATTTTTGGCATCAATGTGAGCACCAAATTTTAAAAGTAATTTGATTATTGAAATACTTCTATTATTCTTAATAAAATTTTTAACAACATACTGTAGTACTGTTGTACCATTATATATAGTTTCATTCACATTTATTTGGTTGTTAATTAACAGTTCCACTAGATTTTTATTTCCATACTTTGCTGCAATATGCAATGCAGTTTCTCCTATACTATTTTTTGCATTAATATTAACAACATTTTTCAAAAGAAACTTCACTATGTCTTCATTAGAACTGATAAATTTTTTATCATGTTTAGAAGATAACTGACCTTCATGCAAGTTTCTGTTTTTTACTGCTAAATGAAGAAGAGTATCTTTTCCAGTTGTTAAACTATTTATATCAGCATTTCTACTAAGCAGAAATTTCAACATATTTAAATTATTTTTAGATACTGCTGTATGCAGTGCAGTCTGTCCATGATCATCAACTGAATTTATATCTGCACCTTTATCTAAACAATCTTTAATTTTATCTAAATTTTCTGCACTTAAAGCACTGTGAAATTCTCTTGAATAATGTCTTTCTATCATGACTATATTATTGAAATATTAAAAAAGTGAAATTCACATCTTTAAATATTATGCCATTATAAAAGGATTTGTTTATATACGGTTTTATACGTATAGATTGATATCATATTAATTCAGAATAAAATTCGCATAAAAAAACATAAAATTTCAATTTCAAATTTATTAATTAATTACATAATAAATAAATCCGTGCTATATTTTTACTTATATTTTATAATCATAAAAATAAATCACTAACTAGTTAAAATTATATGACAGTATAACTATAATGCATAGAGTTCATAATTTATATATTACAAAAAACTGGTCCCGCATTTTATCTCCGTAACTTTTAATGTAGAACTGATTCAATGTCAAAAAAACTATATAACAAAGAATATCACGTGACAATGTATATACAGCCTAACGAACACTGGTTACTTTTTTCACTTTAAAGCGATTTTCTGAGAAATTGTGATATACGATATGGCAATATATAGTAATACGTTAAAAAAATGTATTGACTATAGAATAAAAATAGATTATTATTATATTTTATAATAATATGCCAACGATTATATTGTTGAATTTATTATTTTTATGTTAGTATCATTATTATTATTTAACTATTATTATTATTATTATTATTATTATTATTATTATTATTATTATTATAAAAATGAAAATATTTTTAAAAAATTTGCATACATTAGTTTTTAAAATGGCTCTTATAAAATCAAAGGATATTTAATGTTAAAATGTATTAAACTTTTAGGTTTATTTATAATAAAAAGTTTTAATATATTAATACTTAATTTAAATACTAGTCAATCGAATTTGGGAAAAACACCATTTTTATCTTATCGGTATAGATTTATTATTATAATATTAATCCATTATTATAGACATGATCTATGCAAATTAATGAGAAAGAGAAAGACAGAAAACAGATAGACAGAGAGAGAAAAGTAGAGAAAAAGAACACAAGAGAAATATAGAAAGACAAAGGAAATGAAAATGAGCGTAAAAAAGAAAAGGGGATGGAGAATAAGTACTATTACGAACGTTGTGCAAGAAAGCGAGCGAATATCAAGTACTCAGAGTGCAAAGGTACGTTCCAGGTATTCGTGCAAATAGTAGTTGATGATTATACTACGAAGGTGTACCACGTAGAAAAGAGACTTGTTTGAAGCTGTGGGATACAGAAGATTTCTCTTGGTCCAACTTTATATAGAATTGCAGAATATAATATTATTACCAAAAAGGTTTACGCAATGTATTTTTTTCTAAATAGACTTTATAATTTATCCCTCAATTATTTTAATAGTATTATATAAAATATGCTAATTTCTCATTCTATAAATAATAACAATTCTAAACTAGAGTTTTAAGCTTTAATAAAATTAAATACTTTTGTAAATTTAATTAAATGATCCGTACAGAAATAAGATGAAATTTAAAAAGTCTTACACTCAGTTGATAATAGACCTTCATAGTATATTAATAATAACAATTTTATTATTATAATATATATTAAATGAATTCATGAGTTATATATTTGTTGCGATCTACTAGTTACATGAATTTTAAAAACATAAATTAACTATCATTTTATTTAAAATAGAAATTTAAATATAATACTTATATTTATTGATAATATTATTTATGTAATGCGATCAAAATAAATGTGAAATTTCACATGAAAATGTACAACTTGTATTCATTTATAAATGCTATATTTCATATACTTGTTACAACTATACGTAATTTTATCATATTTATATGAAAATTTAAGAACATTTAATGTAATTATACTGATAAAATAAATAAAGTCAAAATAAATAAAAAATAAAAAAGAATTTACATTACAGGGCGCCCTACAAAAATTCTAAATTCGTTAAATTAATTGGTGTACATTTTATAAATCCTAGGTTTAGAAAAAATATCGCCATATTTAAATTAAGAATCCATATTTACATTTGCAGGAATAAATAGTCAAGGAAATGATTACTTTGACATAAATCAGTTTAAATACTCCTTTATAATTTACAATTAATAGATTATTCAGTCATTCATTTATATTCATTTCCTTGAAGCAAGGCACATTTTTTACCATTTTTAAAATCGTTTTCAAGATTTATTAAAATTTTATTATTAAAAATTATCGTTTTTAAAAGTAATACTTACTTAAAAATGAAAATAAAAACGATAAGTCTGAAATATGAACTTATTAAGTTACACGTATTTTTTATATTTAGTAAATATGAACATAAATGACTAATGTGATTTATTAAGATAATTTTGAGAGTATGAATTTTATATATTTTTATTTAAAAATTAAATTAGAATTCTGCATAGTAATATATTATTTACAATTTATTAAGATTGTTAGTTCCTAGTAATTTTTTCGAATATATACAACAAATTTTTATGAAATATTTCAAATTTTTATTTCTATAAAATATTAGTAAAAATTTGAATGACTGTAATAAACACTTAACTAGAATATTTAAAGACCGTCAATATTTTTATTTAATAATAATGGAGGAGATCGTAATTTGCTTTTATGTGATACATTTGATGATGGATTCTAAAACTGGTATTAATTTTCGTATAATAGAACGAACTTAGGCATGAATTCAAATATATCTTTTATTAATTAATATTTAACGACTATTATCTATTTTTTAAATATTGAAACATAAATTTTATTAAAAAACACAACTCTATCTCATTCTTGTTAGTATACAGTATCCACAACGGATGGTGTTAGGACCTAACTATTACGACTGTTTTACATAATCTAACATAATCTGCATGTAATTCGAGACAATACAAGGCCAGTAGTTATGTCATTTTTAATTGTAATAGTATCTTTTTATATGAAAATTTATTCACTATTTAAAAATATAATTGATATTAATAGTAAACGTATAAATTATAAAATATAAAATAGAATATTAAAATTTTGGTACCAATTTTGATTAACAATGAAAATAAATATCTATATTGTAAATTTATGATAATATTTATAAAAGGAAAGATAAAGGCTTCATTATTCTATTTATTTTTTATTAAAATCTTAATACACTATTCTCACTTGGAAAATCTATGTAACTTTTAAAACTATGTTCGCTTTATTTTTATTAATTATAATTGTAACATACACATGCACTAAAAAAAAATCTATTCCATAGAAAAAATAAATTTTCTCTTATAAATAAATTATCAACGAAATAAATCAATTGTTTTATAATAAATCCTAATAAGTTAAACAGCAAAGTATAAAAGTATAAAATTTAAATTGATTTTTACAAAATATTTATTTATTATACATTTGTTAAAAAGAAAAGACGTTGTTGCATAAGTAGGTATAATTTTATATCAATTTTAATTTATTTTATTTGTAAAAATCAGGTTGAAACGATATGATATAGTTGAATTGTATATAAAAAATATTCTAATATTTAGAATTCGAAAGAATTTAAAGAGAAGGAACAAATTTTTTATTATGATGCTGCAATTATATGTTTATAAATGAAGACACATACGCACATACATCAACACACATTTGTTGCACATGTAACTCAATTTAGTAAACACTATTTTAAATATTATAAATTCAGTGTACTACAGGAGATAAGATTATGGAGCTTACGTAGGAGCGACGTGTTTATGCACATCGTTGAATATTTCATATCGCGACTGTCAAATTTCAGGCAGTACTGAAACCTATGTAAGTATACAAAGTTCCACGACCAAGGATTAGAAATTCCTTATTATTTTATTAGCTACAATTGCGAGTATTAAATAGCTTTAAATTGCAGAGAGCAAAAGTAGGAACGAAATTCGGTTTGGAAATATACAACTTTTTTTTGCATCTTAAAACAAACTTAAGCTTTTGGTATTTTATATTTTTAGTCAAAAATGAACACCATTTACGATAATATTATTCATGATTTTCTGCTTTTCTTATTTATAAATAAATGCAAGTTTTAAACAATAAATTTTTACATAGAATTGAAATACAATTTATTAGTTACAAAAATTTATATCTAAGATTTTTGAATTTTTCTAATTAATTTTCTTAAAATTTAATTAAATAATTTTTAATTCTTTATTGACAGTTTCAAAATTTCAGATAATATTTTATTTAAAAAATTTTCCTTTTATTTAGATGCAAATATATTCAAGCTTAATTTAAAAAAATTCTTTTTAGAACAACTTTTTTCATTCTAAAAAATTATTAATAAAATAAGAAGTGAAAAGATCCGCTTGAATGAAATTTGCAAAATGAGAAAATCTCTATGCCTTATTAATATTTTACTTAAAATTTTTATTAAAACTTAAAGTTTCAGAAAACTACTTATTATTTATTTTAATATCGATTAATTATATTACCATTATAATCTCTTATTAACACAACGCTATCCATTACAATTGAAAATATTTAATACTTCAATTCACCGAGTCTTATTAAAAAAAATTTTTTTAATGAATATAAAATAAAAGTGATTCTTATCTCGGAATCGGCATTAGTACTGATCTAAATATGTACTACGATGCATCGCTTGAAAGTAAATGTAATTATGTTTAAGAATATAATATTACTGAATATAATTGTATATTGTACGAGATTAGGAAAAAAACAAATATAGACACATACCAACAGATAAAATACATACTAACTTCATTTGAAGTTAGAAGTACTCGTAAAAAGCTAGGGTAGGTGCATAAAATGAACATTTCGGGAATACGACCATCTATCTGACGTGTAGAACATAAAAAGGTGCCATTTTAAATTTCGCTTGAAAAGTACGCTATATCACCTGAATAAAACTCGTTTCATCCAAATTTAACTTAGTAAGACTGTGCCGGACGTTAGTGAGCTCGAGTTTATATGTATAAAGAACAAAGTATACAGCCTTTTCTTAATCTATAAAGAGGCTCTACGCGTAAAAAGAACAGTGATTCTTCTGCAAACCTTAACAACTAACATTTCATTTTTTATGATTACCCACATCGCGAATGTGTTGTTATAAAGACTTTTATGTACCATCAGTCAATGACTCACTGCGTATCATTCGCAAGCCATTGAAGCTTACGCCGGGCCAACAAAACGCACAGCCTTAAAAGCGCGCGTCGGATAAAAAGGTGAGAAATACTAACCGAGGGTCGCTGACACCCGCTGCACATCTGCGGACTTAAGGGGAGCAGCATCCAGAGTGAAGGCGCGTCGCCGTGGATGTTGTTGATTGAAGTCAAAACTGGTCATTGTTGGCCGCGTGGGTGTTGACTCCTGATTGTGGTCGTTAGCGCCCTCGGCAAGGGCGAAGGTAACGGAGAGCCGGTCGACTGACGACTGCGGCGACAATGGTTCCACCTGCGGACATGATTCTCATTTTATCGTCTTTTTTATACTTTATCGAGCCGTGAATTGTACCTATTCTGGTTTTATTCGCGTTTTTTCTTCTTTAAGGCGTTTCCAACTTAGTTACTCTTTATTAGATTTCGTGCGAGACAAAATTTATTTTTATGAAAAATACACTTTTGAAAATATTTATCCTTTCAAGAATTAATAATTTACCATCTACTATCTACGTTTAGAATGTATTAGGCCGAATACTGTTATTGATGGCGATTTGAGTTGTTATTATATGATTTCTTATTAAATATTAATATAAGATAAATCAAAGCACCAGAATTCAACTCCTACGTTGAATGCATTAAAAAAAACGCCGCTTAATTTATAAATTTTTAATAATGATAACTCACAAATTAATCAGAATTTCAATGCATAAAATATCTTAAATTATAGATCAGAAATTCTTTTTCATGATAAGCAACGAAAGCTGCATAATTTTAACAGTAAGTAATTAATTAATCCATAACTATAACAATACGTAGAGTTAATATAAACACAGGATTCTCTACGCATCTACAAATAAGTCGAGAGTGTCTCGCATTAGTCTCGAAAATACTTTGTAAGTGAATTAAAAATATATTTTTAGCTTGAGTAAATATTGAATAAAATATTCTCTCATCTGCACTGGAACTTTGAATAATCTTGAAAACCGTTAAATATTCCTTTTCATGGTATTCCCAATTAATTCATTTTATTTACACGCTGCTTTCTACAGTAATTTAACTTTATTTTTCAAAGTATTTTCGCGTAAAGTTTTTTAATTTCTATAATCACTTTTGTATCGTTTAATTTTTAACTTATTTACAGCGAATCAATATCTTCTCATTTATAGCTTATTCATTTTCTCATAGCTGCTTACTTATTCACAACACGAATCTCATAAATACAAACTTTTTCTTGATAAGCAAAATTTCATATAACCATGCATATTTTATAAATTCTCACTACTAAATAATTCCCTTACTTATTTCTATTATTAGTATCGTATTATTGCTTAAAAATATAAAATATTAAAAAAAAATTTTTCAATTACCTCTTTTTATCAAATATTTTAATAAAATCAGTAATTAAAGTAAATTATTCAATTGATTATTTTTAATGATAAATTCATTGAAAAAAATCCTGACTATTAAAACCTTTTTATCAAAATTAATTTGTTCTTTTTAATGCTCTGAGCTCCTTTTGCTTAAAGATATTAGATGTTTACTTTTATGCATATTCATTTATTTTAACTATTTATTATTATCTTGCTAACCTCATGAACACATTCGATAAATAGTGTTTCACATAACTTCTAGTCTCATTTTTAATATTTTTAATTCGATACAGTATAATTTAATTTGATTGAATAAAAAATTATATTTTTAATTTAACTATTATTACTTATTATAATTATCTTTGTGACTTTTTAAATTATATTATCAATTTTCACGAACTGCTATTATTTTAAAAAAATTATTTGATAAACGAAGAATAAATAAAAAAGCTTTTGTAGACATCTGAAATAGAAGGGATAATGAATGTAAGCTTGACACGTTATTAAATCTTTAAACCTAAATTTATAAATTGTAAGTTTTTAATTAAATTAGTAATTACGTTTTAATTCTAAGAAAATCAAACAGTGCTTTCGCAAAATCCATTCACTTTTAAAATTAAAAATGTTTTAAAAGACTGAAGAGCAGAAAGTATTTTTCAGTGCAATATCAATTCTTTACTTTTTAAAATATCATCAAAGATTGCTATTCAAACTGATTCTTCGAATTCCAAACAAATTTATAATTCATTTATATAGTCTATTACGTTTTCATTCTTTAGAATCTATTCTTGTGGCAATCTTTTTAACTTTCGAACTACCAAGTCTTTTCATGTCAGTATCACGCTACTCCCAAAGTCAAGTATCTCGCGACTTTTTTCGCATATTTCATAATCGAATTGTATATCGACTAGGGAATTTTGAGCAAGTTATTGAATTATTTAAAAAATTATATTTTTATATCGAATAATTAAAATTTAATTGTTCTAACTTAACATTTTTTAACTACTTTTTTGAAAAATCTCATTGAATACGTATTGATATTGATTTTTTCATTTTTTACGATATTTAAATTTTTTCAGTATTACTTGCACCTAATTTAGCTTGCATATTGATGTTTACGGCATTATTTCTGTTATTGAATGCACTTTTTGAAATTATTCAACATATGTCTTCATACTGTAATTTTTAGGTATTTTTTTGACACTGCTCTTAACATTTATCGCATGCAAAATACTCTGATCTTGTTAACTTTCATTTGCTTTATTCGCTTATTTGTGACAGGCCTCTCGACATTTATCACATTTATAAAGCTCTGATTTTGTTAACTTTCATTCGCCTGTTTAAGCATTTGCTTTTTTCTCTCATGTTTTAATGTCAATTATAAAATGATTTATATTTTTATTAATTCATGATTCATTATTCATACAAAGTCATTTTTGTTCATGTGGGTTCATTATTATCTTCGAAAATTCAATTAATCTCTCATATTGACTCGTTCTCAGAATTTTTAAATCCACTCGTTCACACTATTTTCAAATACGGAATATTTAATGATATTATACATGAGTAAATGAGTAACAGTATTTACAAAGTCTTACGCTTATAAATAATCTAAAAATAAAAGAATATTCTGAAGATAAACGCAGAAAAACTTTTTCTTTTGTAAAAAATTTAATAACACACATAAATAAAAGAACAATGAAAAGATGTGTATATTAAACAAGTTAATAATAAAGGAATTTATTTCATTGCCCACATAATTAAAATTCCAAAACGTTATACAGGAGAAACTAGTTAAATTAATCTAACTTTTAAAATAAAATAAAAAAATTTTTCTCTATACTTTTACATATTATTAATTAGAATTTTTAAAACAAAATTTGTTTTTTTATTTTTAATTTATAATAAATCAAAGTTTAATCTTCGTGAGGTAATGTTTATACAGTCTGAATTTTATTGTAACTCATTTTAGTTTATATTCTTCAAACATAATAAAATAATAACTTAATACAAACTCATAAAATTAACATAATTAATAAATCGAAATGTCATAATTTGAATATGTTGTTTTTTACATATACGAATGTAAACTCAACTGCATATTTAAACTATTTGAAATACTTTTTGATTTTATAATATTTAAAAAACATAATTTTATTAGAGTATGAAATAAATCTATTAAAAATGAGTTATTTTATTTTGTAGAATATTTTATTTACAGATTTAACAAATATAATAAATACGTCATTAGTATAAATTGTAAAAACTAATAATATATTTTCACGTTATTATAATCAATCAAATTTAAAAAAAACTTAATATTTAAAACTTTAAAATATTATTTATGTTAATAATTCTACTAAAATTGTGCATCAAAATCATGCAAGTAATAATTTTTCAAATGGTGATCATTATTCATTAATCAACAAGTAAAATGTATTGAACGATTGAATACTTTTGACAATATTAGAAAATATTAGAGCAAAAATTTAAATTATGTTTAATATTATTTTATAAATATTATAAATTTTTCAAAAAATTTTTCGAAATAGGAATAATTTACAGTTTTAGTTTAAACTATATAGTAGAAAAAAGGTTAATTTAGTATTTAAAAATATCATTAATAATTTTATAAATGTCATTTTATGATAATCGATAAATTTTGATTGATCATTTTATCTATTAGGTGGACTAAATTGTATAAACCTAGTATTGATATTTATATAATCTTGCTTTTTTTTATTTATAATGTCTTTAATTAAATGTCTTGTCAAGTAATAGATAAAGAAACAATGAGGTTTAGTTGTGAATATAAAAACTCTGTAATATATAGTATAATGTTTAAAAAATGAGCCAAACGATAGTAACATAGTGAACGTACGTTTATTTTTATTCTAGAATAAAATAATATAATTTAGTGTAATTTCAGAAAATAAACTATGATTTTGTTCAAAAACTTTTCCTAAAATTCTTAAATATTGTTAATTTTAATTTGGTACTTAACTCTGAATATTTAATAAAAAGTTTTCTAAACAAAAATATGATTGCCATTATAAAGAATGTATAAAAATAACTGCACCAATAATTTCTACTTTTAATACGAATAGAAATTTAAATAAATTCTTAATTAATGCATAAAATTATTTTAAAAGGATAAAAAATAAGTTATTATTTTAAAAAGTTAATCTTTGGTAAGAAGCAAAATTAGTCGATCAATATTTTTCATACATTACGTAAAAACCATCTGAATTTTTAGCTGAAAAGTCTTTCTTCTTTGATGCTTTTAATTTTATTAAACATATTCAGTAATGAAATTGACTAGAAGTCCTAGGACAAAAAATCTTGAGCTAGGAGAAAATTTATTACCCTTTTTTAAAAGATTAATAAATCACGATGATACAATAATATATTGTTCGGCGTCGAAGAAAAGACGTATCAAAATTGAATATTTAGCTAACGTCAACTGGTCTCAGTAAAAATTCCTTACCCTTAATTCGCAGCCCACTTTTGCTAACGAGCAGAAACAAAATTGCGTATTCGTCGTCTAGTAATTTCCGGAAAGCTCCCTCTTTCCGATTGAGGTGCTTTACGTTGATTACGTAGATTGTGATTATCTTCGAATTCAATCAGAAGAACGAGCGGATCTTTATGAGATCCATCGCGCATAAACTACAGCCCAATCGTTCCCAAGCGATACACCATTACGCGAAAAGCGATAGACAACAGCCCGAGGGCCGTCCCTCAGAGCTCGAAAACGCACTTGTCGCTATTGGCCGCAAGCACCTCTTCGCGTGCATTCTGGCGCGTGTAGTGCACTTGTCGGGATCGACGAGAACTGCGCGTCGATCTTCGCATCGAGGCGCGCGACCAGCCTCGATTCTCGCGGGTCAAACACGACCTCGTAACTGGACACTTCTTCAATCGGTTCGCTCCTCGCCACCGCGATGCGTAAGCCTCTGGCACCCCCTTCCAAGGGACAGGTACGCCGCACCCACGGAGCCTGAGGGCTAACGGTCGAGGTGACACGCGCGCGAGACCAGCCGCAATCTCGATTCGATCGCGCTTAGTGCAGGTTCGCTTAGTGCCTTCGCTGGCGGGGAGCCACGAGTGACACCGGACGGCTACATCGGTATGTGCTTCCACGCTTTTATATTTTCATTTTATCACCTGGCAGTTTGACGTAACTCAATGAAAAATGCTCCATTCTATCGGATACGATGTTTCCGTGTGCATTTGCAAGCCCATCAAATGCTGCTAATACACGATTTAGCGCTACGATTTCCGGACGTGTTTTTGTCGATATTTTTGTAATTTTACCCGATTCGTTAACTTTTACACATTAATTCAGTATTTTTTAAATGCTTACTTTAATTTTATTAATGATAGACGATGAAATCAGTGGATTTATCAATCAACGAGTATATTGAACATTTTTGTATTGATCACAAAATGCGGACTCTTTTAAAGATTTATTGAAATGAAATCTGGAGATAAATACGTAATAAAAAACAAATAAAAATAATTGTGGTATGAAATTTTTATACTATTTCATTTTTAAATTTATGCTAATTTTATTGTTTTTCTGCAATTTTTCCAAATTTTCCCGAGTAGTAAAAATTACTCGAGATTAAATTTTTATCGATGCCATTCCATTATATTAATTAAGCGAAATTTCGAATTATTTTTAGGATGCGTTAAGCTCAGGACCTCTGACTTAAATTTATTCCTCCGTCATACAATTAAATGAAAAAAACCTGCTGATTAATCTTTAATAATTTAGCAGAAGAAAGGTAATTCATTCTTTATATAATAATAAATGAAAGTTATTTGTAATTCAGCTACTGCGGGAATATAATTATATTTAACTTTACCAATTTTGCAAAGATAATAAAAGTTCAGAAAATTTCAATATGCAGATATTGGGTCTAAGTAAAGAGAACCGAGAGATAGATTTTCTTTTGAATATAAAGTGGCCCTTATATGTTCCTTTAAAGTAAAGTATAATATTAGTTTTTAAAAATAGTGTTGAAGAGGTTCTTTAGCGAAAATTTTCCCGTAGCAATGGAACAGATACGCGTTGCGCTATAACACTTCCCTTTCAAAATTCTGTAAAAACTTGAATTTACGGAGGAACGTAGCTTCAGAATTTGTAACATCTAATCTCGAAAGTTCAGTTTTCACAGTTCTTTCGAAATCTTTTAATGACCTTACATATGGAGTTATGGTTGGTAGTTCCACTTCCCGGAAGTATACCAAGTTCTGCGAGGTACTATCTCCATATCCTGCGCTTTATGAGCGAGTGCAGCAACAGCACATAACGACGTCTTCTCTTCTTACTTAAACCAGCTATACGTTTCAGTAGTTCCTATACCTATTCTCAACAGATGGTATTCAACTAAGCGCTGACCCGTAAAACACTAAATTACTAGTCTCACCTCTAATCTGCTTAAAGTGTCAATCTCTATTATCCGAATTTACGGTGGGATCTCTTCTTTTATTATCTTTGATTGAAAATAACTCTTCATTTTCATCTCGTATATCTTGTAGGAAACAGATAGAGAATTGAAAAAAGTGAGGCAATATAAGAGTCAACTTTAATTCTCAGGTTGTGACTACCAGCACTTAAAGTATTTGCTCGATTATTCTGGAAATATTAAATAAAACCCATTTTATGTTAATCGCACTGGGCCTCAAAAGAGTTAATTTTATCACCAGCAATCGCTTGTATTGATTATAGATTATTTATTTCTATAAATTTAACACAACACTTGTAAGGTATTGATTTTGTAAGCTCAAGCGATGTACTATACAAAGCAAATATTTGAAAAGTATTTTTTGCGGTGTTTAATTTTCAAAAATTTATTTGCACAAGATATACGTTATAAAGTAAATATTTTTATAATGTTAGAACAAAATTGACCGATTAAAATTAAGTGTTTGCTTTGAATTACAGGAGAAAATTAATGATTAAGTATAAAATTAATACAGCGATTCGAGGCTATCTTTGAGAATAAATTATATAAATGGAAGAGATGTATTTTTTATCATTTTTTCATCATTTCTCGATGAAACAATAATGTCGTAAAATGTTAAAGAAGATACAAAGTTAGCGTTGCCGGGAAATAAATATCGAAATAAATAAGATTTAAATCCAAGCGCAATTCCAATTCATCTTTTTTATTTCGTTGAAAAATAGTGAGTTTGTAGATATTTGCGTTGAATACGTAAGAAAACAATCCCAACGTACTTAAGATGTCAGGAATTTTAACAGCACAAAACATCAAAGGAAATGAAGATTAATTTGACGATTTGTTTTTCTGGAAGCATTCCAAAGAATTGCGCTCTCAAATAATCGGAAAGACATTTTACAATTTTCACAATCCCTCTCGGATTCAGCGAAATACTTATAAAATGTAGGTGCAGGCCTTTTAAAAGCAAAGCACATTTCTGAGAGTCAAAATGCTTACTCGTTCAATTAGTCGGAGCAGGGATAGTCTCAACATCGGAAACGCGGGCAATCCACCCATTCCGAGTCCGTTGATATAATTGAGTAGAAAGGGAAGCGCGCAAGTATAAAACGATGGGGTTAATCCCATCGACACCGCCTCCCACCCGAGTAACTCATCCGAACGATCGTCCGCAAAAAGCTGAATAACGAGAGAGCGTGCTTGGCGCCATTCGCTCGTTCGCGCGCGCTGCCTAGAAACAAGCTGTCGGCGAAGGGCGCCGCGGCGTTTTTCGTGGTCTGCCTCCGTCCGGAACAACGCCGCGCCCATCTCGAGTACAGACGGCCGAGAGTGGTAAATATTAAATTCCGGCGTTCGATTTGCTCACCGGCGCGGGTAAGTGAGATTGAAGGAGACGAGTTGACGGCCGGATCGATACAGCGCTCGTGACGGATGATAAATCACGCCCCGCGATGCTTTAATCAGCACCGGCGGGCCCTCGCGTGATTTTTCGCTCTCCCTTACGAAAGCCGACGCGCGGCTTCCCGGCCATGCGCGCCCTTGCTTTATTAGCCGCGCGTCGGCGACTGAGAGGCCCGCTGAAAATCCCGAGAAGATTATAAAGGGTTGCCCGGGTGGCTTAGTCGAATCGGCTCCGACTCCAGTTCTCTCCGAGGAAGACGTGACTTACTTACTGCACTTCTTACCGAGCCGAACTCCGCACTCTGTTGTACGCCGAGCGCCCGAGTTTTCCTTCGGGATAAAGTATTTCCCTTATTTGCAGCTGTTTGTTTACGTGATTAGAGAAACAAATTCCACGACAATGTTAAAAATGTTGCCGTTCCATTATCGCTGGCATCTTCCACTGAATTCGCTACTTCCTAAGATTTATCTTTGTAACTTTTGTATTAAATTTTAATGAAACTTGCAGAGTCACCCCTTCATCCATCATTATTACCCGGTAATTTTTTATCGAATTAAAATCTAAATAAATGTAACAAAGACTATTTCGTTATCGAAACTATGTAAATTTTCAGAAAAATTGATAAAAAACTCCCCCCTTACAGTTTTACGACAACATTTTTTGCGTATCCGAGTTAACTTTGAAACTGGGAATCACATTTCGTAAAAAACGACGACCAAAATGTTCTAATAAAGAACTAAATTGAAAGAAATGGACAATTTTTTAAATAAACTTTAAAAATATGCAAACCGTGGCATTTTTTACCTCCCTTAAATGAGGATAATTAAAAAAAATTCTATTATAATACGTATTTTATCGGAATAACATTTTTACGTATAAGAAACGTTCTTGAAGGTTCGTTCAGCGTCAATGTTAACGGACTGATATGCACTCTAAAAGTGATTACTTTCATTATGAATTTTTTATAAAGAATTTAATGAATTATAATACGTAGAATGTCAAAACAAGTACTCGGATAAAAGTAAAATTGACCTGAGCACGAAGGGATAAAAGGGAGAATTTACTTTCATTTATTTATTTACATCGAGGATTAACGTTCTCCGCGAGCTTAAAACAAAGACTATTAACTTCAGTTTTATAATATTATATTTCACCATGTCTTTTTTGCAAGCGCACGTCAGTTTCACATGTCGCAGCGAAAATTGCAAATACATAGAGCAATAGATTTTTTGAATTTATTTATGTTATTACAATTTAATAAATCGATACTATTTTCTTTAAAAAAAAGTTGCTCTCCATTCCACACTTCTTGGGGCATCTAGAATATGAAAAAATATTGACGTTACTATTACTAGTCAGGATAATAATAATAATAATAGTAAGGCTGCGAATTTCAGATTTTCTCGTTTGATTCGCTAGGACATAAATATTTACCGGAGTAACTACTCGAGCGAATAGCTAACATGTTAATGAGAATGTAATCTAAACAGACATAGCAAACATAAAATGTAATAAAGGGAAAGGCATCACGTAGAAGCAACAAATTCGGCTTTGTCCAATGTAGTTAATTGTGTTTATCTAATGTGAACTGACAAATGCAGTCGTCATCTGAAATTATACAGTCTCGCACAAAGTAATGGAGTCCTCGTTAAAAGATTGATCGAATTCATGAAAGCAGCAAGGAACACGGATACGCGGCAGCGGCGGCTTGCCTGAGCGGCGAAACGACGCTATTCGGAGCAATCGGTCAAAGGTCGCGTCGGTGTGGCCAGCGGAACAGAAAACCTTGTTTCCCGAGCGGCGTCGATCCGAACAATAAAGGAAATCACTTGAGCAGTTCGTGCTCACAACTCGGTTAATTAACGTGTTCCCCGAAAAAACACAAGGGACGCATCGAGGGCCGCGGCTCGATCAATCTGCCGGGGCTCGCACCTCCACACCCATTTGCATTTGCCGCTAATCACCCAGCGGACGTTTTCTCGAGCGCACGCACCTAGACACGTACGCGCGGCTCGCACGCCATTTCCCTGGAAGGCTTCGGCTGGGAGAGGCCGCCGACCGAAAAATCACCGTTCATTATGGCGCCTCGCCTGCGCGCCTCCCCGAGAAGTTTCATTACTGGACTGAGAAGGCGCGAGCTCGAGATTTTCATTCGTTTCCAGTCTCGAGGTAGGAACGACGTTAAAGGACAGACGCGTCGTGTCGCGGGGGATTTGGGTTTTATCGGTGGCCGAGCTTCGACCTCCACGTCCCTCTTCCAGCGGTCGAGCAAAACTGCGCCGAAAGGAGAGCGGGAAGGTTACGAGCAGATTGCGCCTTGTAGTTCACTGAATACCTATGAATTTATGGGCGCTCGTAAGGATGAGTGAAAATTAAGAAATTAGTATACTACGTGGATTCATTAAAGGATTAGCGTTCTTCTTTTCGTACGAGATAATTACGTCCACCGGTGTGGAACGTCAATGTTTGAGTTCTCTTTCTATTTTATGCTAGACTTCCCAAATCTTAAAAGATTTCTTTGCGAAAAAATGCTTTATGAGATTTGAATATTAACAGCGTAATACTGATTATATAAGTTTAAACATACTTAAAAATACGTTGTATGTTAGCGCACCCTAATTCATCTTTCGTTTAACGCTGTTTTTTAACTTTTTCTCGTTCGTCTTACAAAGCCAGAGGAAACTATTAATTTTACCAGCTTACTTACAAAAGTATTGCAACAAAATGAAAAGTGGAAATAATATGCTAAATAATATACACCCAAAGTTTCAGTTTTACAAGTTAAAAGATTATACAATGGAAATTATTTAATTCCAAAAATAAGTTTAAAAATAAATTTTGATAAAAATTAAATGTACTTTCTTTATAATGTAAATTAGAAATGAAAATACTTTAAACCGATGCACTCAATTCATAGTATCAATACAAGCAATAAAATTACGAAGTAAAATTTTTCTTCTTTAATCTAAAAAATCATCTATCAATTTATCTTGTAATACGTGCCAACTACTATTGATTTTGTGTTTTATTTTTAGTTTCTCATATAGATATCTCTTTTTATTAAATGCGACTGGTCAAATTCTTATAAAATGAATCAATTTATACGCTGGATTATAATTTATCCATTAGCACAGGCATTATAAACTATAACCATAATTTTCTTAAAGTCAATGAATTTATACGGCTTAATAAAATAACTTCAACCACTCGTGTTGTATCCTTGTAAGCAAAGTTTTTCATGTTACACAAAAAGATATAACTCGAGTTATGCCCTGTTTATTGCTACATATATAATCACGAAAATGAAAACTTTCTTTTCGTGTCGAGGCAAAAGCACTGTGGAAGAGCATGACATAAGGTAATAAGTAACAGAAGCTTTTTTGTTGTTTACTCACAAATTGAAACGAAAATTGACTTCAGAGGCTAGAAAATAATTATACGTTCTCTTATTAATTTTTTTTTTAAATAAACGTCAGCAGTAGGTAAATCATATAATAACAACACTTTACGTACTATTTGTAAAAACATTTTTGACCCATAATTTCTATGCTTTTAAGCTATATTGAAAGTCTAAATTAAATCTTACTAAACACTATTACTGAATTTGATTTTTTAAAATTTATTGTTGTAATTACGCATATATTGGGCAATAATTTTATGTTTTTATGTAATGTAGAAATTTCAGTTAAACGGTATAACTTTATATTAATATTTAGCTTAATATTTCAATAAAATAAAAATCGTATGTATCGTTACAACTAACTAGAAAAGTTTGTCTTTACTATTATTAGAGATTTTTTATTATTAGAGTTATAAATTATATAATTTTAAGTATTCGTATTAATACACCGAATTATGCAAAAATTTTTTTCTCTCTATTGATATAAAGTTGTATTCTTAAGATCTTTTGAATACTTTGAATACGTTTATGAATAAGTCAACAGCGCCAAATGATAAGGTAAATTATTTTAAAACATAACACGTAAAAAAGGTAAAAAAAAGTTTATAAATATTTTTGATGCGTAAGTTAAAATAAATATTTAAGTAAAAAAAAGATATAAATATTATTAATGTATTTATGATAAAAAAACTGTAAAAAATGATTATAATGTATTAATGCGTACTATTCATAATTCAAATTTAACCGCTGTTATCAACCCGATATTCTTTCTATATTTAAAGTTCTAAAATCACTTCTAAAAATATTCTTTTGAAGCACAAAAAGAAACTTTGGCTTGCATATAATATAAATGTAAAAAGTGAGAAATATACTTGAGTTATATTTTATAATATTAAAAAATTAGAAAATACGTATCCACCTTAGATAGTAAAGTTTCGAGAGTAAATGTAAAAGAAGTACTTTATGAAGCTCGATCAGAAAACATACAAGCTGCTTTTATGGGTCATTCGATCGATATTAAACTATTTGATAAAGTTCATTTAGTAATTTTGTAAGAATTTGAAATTTTCTTTAATTAAATTAATTTAAATGAAAATTCTGCTTATTTCGTAATCACGAATCAGATAAAATAATTTCCCTTGATAATACCTAAATTCGTAAAATAAAATTAAACGATATTAACATTATTATAAATAAATAATAAATTTAATTTTAAAGTTTATAATTTTATACATTTTAAGTTTGATAATATATGATAAGTAATAAATAAATTTAACGATAAACCTCTGTATTTATCATTACATCAAAATACTTTATTTTCATATATACTATGATAAAAACAATATTACGATATATTTTTAATCTGTTGAGTATATATTTGATATTAATCTTCGCTTCTCTGTATGCTATTCATAGTTATAAAAATGGAGCCATTTGAGAATATAATACGTTTCTGACTCAACATTGCGGCACATTTAAATTTGTATTGTGACCCGTATTCTTATTCAAATTATATAATGTATATACAACTACTTTTTAGTTTTCTACACATTTATACCAGTTTTATTATTTGTTGGAGAAATTCAAATAATCAATACATATTGTAATACACCTTCGTCTATAATATAACATTACATTTATTCATCGTTTTAATTTTAAACAATAAATTGCTGTTTGTTTGTTTAAGTCAAATCATAATTGACACGTTGATTCACTTCATAGTAATTAAATTAAATTTTAACTAATTGAAAGTTTAATTAAAAAGATATTGTTTTAATCTTGATAAATAGAAATTCATCAATTTTAAGCATTTTTAATTTTTTAATGTTAAGCTTTGGACGTATAAGAAGACGTAAAAAATACATATCCATACAAAAAATTGAAGGGGTTGTAACAAAGTTGAAGTTGTTATAGAGTTAATATAATTACCTGTCATAACGTTATTTTACAAAAATTGTTAGCCTATCATTAATTTCTGGCTCATGTGTAGTAATATTAATTTTATTAAAAGTAAAATGTTAATAATGAAATCTTGAAATATAAGAATTATAAAAAATTAAAAAAATAGATTAAGCTCATGAGTTATCGTTTATCGTATTTTAAATATGAACCATATCATGAAATATATTTTTATAATAAAATAACACTGCACTAATACATAATAGTATATTAAAATAGAATAATAAATAAAGTAACAACATTTATTCAGTTGGCAAAATTCTTTTGCAACCATCTAAAGGTTAATGAAACCAAATTAACATGAAAAAATGTATTATTTTACGTTTATTAGTAAAAAAATCTCATTCGTTAATAAATCATCTAAAATGTAATAGAAATTATTTTATGAAATTTTAGTCAACAAAATTTTCGCACATCTATTTCTAGTTAATATATAGAGCAAAGTATTCCGAAACTTTTTAAAGAATTGCATTTATCCTCTTTTTATTAAAAAATTTCAATTATCTCCAATACTGAACAAGAGGGTCTAAAACGCATTGGTATTTCAAAGTAAAATTATATCGAAAATTGTTTTATAGTATAGAGTACTCGATGCAAGATATAATAGTCGATGAGCTGAATGGGCAAAATAAATGAATAAAAGATTATTTGCTCTAAGTATTCAAAAGGTACATAAACAGAAATCTCTTGAATATTCAAGATTACCAAGAAATGTAAAATTCTTACCTTATTGTGAAAAATCTAGATGACTCGCAATAATTATTTACCATGGCAAGGCAGATATCTTTTCACCGAATAGCACTGAATAAGGTCTGAAAGTAATGACTACTTTTTTACTGAAGAGGTGATGATAGAGTAAGGGGATGATCAAGCAACTCAGTGTTACGTTATCAACACGAAACTGTTGTGTACTAAAGAAAGGGGACCCGTGACTCTAAGTTGTATAGTATCCGTTTCGTGCCTTTTAGAAGTTCAATACAAACAAGAAGTTCGCTCGATTTAGTATATTCTGCTTTATTACTTTAAAGCATCGTTTAATTTATCATGATGGTGCGAAAATGCTATCTATCACTTTAATAGACTCCATCAAATATTAGTATAAATTGTAATAACAAATGTCGGCAAATAATATTGGATGTAAATTGAAAATCTTGTGGCAAAAGCAAATAATATTAAAATATTATGAAAGCACGAGAGAGACTGTTAATTAGTCGACTTCACTTTCACATTGATTCTCCATCTTGACTAATCTAATTACTAATGAAAAAGCCCATCGGTCTATATAGCGCCTGAAGAAATTTGATCTATAATAGATGATAGGGTTTTCTATGAACTAGTTACGTTTTCATAACTTCTTGGGAAAATGTGTGGCTATTTGCTACTTGCTACTTAATTGAAGAAGCATAGAAATGAAAATATTTCAATGTGCGTGAGTGAATAGTGTTAATTAAGACAACATTTTAAAAAGAATAAATATTCTACAGATTATTTTTCTGCTATTAGTGACAAATCAAAGTTTTGATCTTTACTAATCAAATTAGAATTAAATAAAGACAAGTAATTCGTATGTAATTTTTTTGTAACCAACAAACTTACTCAATATAATTTATCAGTTCATTTTCATTAAAAAAATTAATTAAATAATTCGTAAAATATATATTCAACATAATTAATAATCATACTTTAGGTATAAACTTTTTTCTTAACAAATCGGCTAAACTATTATTTATTTAAAAAATGCGCAGTATTTTTTGAAAATAAGAATTTATATCTAATAAAGAGCTTTCTCTAATTATTTCTAAAATATTTTTTTAATTTTAGTTTCAATTTTATCTACTTTTTTAATAAATTTAATTACGTTTGTTATTACCTTAATTTTTTAAAAGTATTTTATTTTATCAAATCATATCATTTTTAAATCTAAATTTTATCACAAATTTATTTCAGTTTTGAGTGAAGCATTAATTTAAGTATAAATCAAAGTGTAGTCAATTATATGTAATACAATGCAGAAACTTACCTTCGTGGTTTTTAATTTTTGTAATTTTATTAGTTACAGGTAGTTACATTATTAGGCTTAGATTTTTTTTTGCTTTAAAACTTTAATTATTGGCTTTTCATTACACAATTTAAGAATCTACATTTTTATGATATAGCTATTGAAACTATTATTAGTTAATGCAACAAGTAAATCTGGATGAAAGAATTTTTTTAAATTTTATTTTTATTATTCAAAATTAGAATTTCTTTTTATCAAGTTTTACGAAAAGTATTTTTTTTTTTTACAAAAAATTCGATTTTGTATCAAATCTTAATTAATAATAGTTTATTAGACATAAAACACAATGTGAAAATAATATTATTTTGTATTTTAAAAAAACTTTCTAAATTAGTTTCTACTGTTTTATAAATAAATAATTAAGTTTGTAATAAATATTAATAAGTAATAATAAATATTTTTATAAATTATTGTAAATTATATAAGCAGCAAAATATTAAATTCAACTTAAAATAAAAATAAAAAAAAAACAAAATTAAAAAATACATAAATTTAGTGATACGAACCGTTTCTGATGTATAAACCTTCTTATAAATAAATTATAATTTTGTATTCTTAAAAATTCCATTTAAGAAATGTTCTTCAATAAATTATATTAAATTATAATATTTATTTGATATTTTAAAAGTATTTTCTAGAACAAAATAAAATAATACAATAAGAGAATAAAAAATTAAAAATAGTTAACGACAAAATAAGAAGCTTAAATATAACTTAGCAACTACTTTCCGAAAATAAATAACTTTAATTAGGATCTTCCATTTCTTAACTTCGACAACTAAATTAAGTGTATAATAATAATAATAATGTATCATCTTCTTTTAGACATATATATATATATATATATATATATATATAAAAATAATGTATCATCTTCTTTTATACATATATATATATATATATATATATATATATATATACATATATATAAGATTTCAAATTGAATTCCTAGAAAATATATCGAGAAAAATTATTAATATTATATTTCTTTTAAATCAGTTTATATATAATAGCAAGAAGTTTTCGAAATTAAGCGAGATTTAAATTAAAGAGTTTAATAATGCACAAATTTGTTATTTTATTAAAAATTAAATTTCGAAAGTATTTTAAGATAATTAAACTGATATTAATTCTTTTAACGTTTAATTAATTTATGTTTGAAGTATTCTTTGCCTTAAATTCTTTTAATCGTATTTTTATTGTATTAAGATATTTTTCCTAACATGTGACTGATTATAATATCTGATAAAGGGAGATTTATTATAAATTATCTAATGTTTAAACTTTTATTTACAGAATGAAATGCCAATGTGTACGATTAAAATAAAATAAGAATAAAAATTCTAAACTAAATGGATAAATAATAGCTCAAGGTATATTTTCTAATACTTTTTATATAAATATAATATATGTATGTTCCTTTTTTAATCATATAAATAATATCAATAATTTTGTTGGCCAAAAAAGAAAGTTACACAATTTTTATTTTTGTAATATATGTTACGTATTAACAAATATACTTAGTTATAAACAACAACCTATAATATTTCAATCACTTATTCATAATCAATAACCATCATCCGCATTATTTAAATATTCATGATGCAAAAGTGGATTCGACGATGAGAAGCCAAATACTTATGATAATTCATGTTAATTATTTGGTTTTGTTTCTATGCGGATGAGACAAGTAGATCATTCGAACCCTCCTGTTCACAGAACAATACCTTTATTTAATTTAAAATATTTCCTTCGTAGAAGATGAATATTCACATTTTATAGTAATAAAATGGTGTTGAAGTGGCTCGCTGATACGAGCGTTCCTAATTAAAGGTGGTTTGTATTGAAGGGTAGCTCGAGTACTGACTAGTAAGTCTAGTTCAAGCAGACTCTTCGATTCTATGACTGGTGTGTTTAATTCGTATAGACTTTTTGATTCTATCCACTACAATTAAAGGTTTGTGCTGCTACGCTTTAGTCGTAGTTGCGGATTTCTAAACAAAAAAAAAAAAAAAAGGAAAAACGATATTTAAATGCTCGATGTATTAAAATGCTAGTTTAAAGTAATTTACGAAAGAATTCTTTATTTAAGAAAATTCTTCGTAGAAAAACAAAAATAATTTAAAAATGAATTTTTGCTCGAATACTAGAAGCGGTGCATTTGCTACAACGACTATCCCTTTTCTCAATATAGACACATAAGAGCATGTCAGCACAAATCTGCAACTGCAAATACATGAAAATCCCACACTCGTTTGTTACTCTTACGATTTAGAAAAAGTCAATTCGACAGATAAGAAACAAATTTCGTTTACAAGGTCAAATAAGATGGATGTTCTAATTTGTCTTTTAATACAATCCCTTTGAAATTATTACAAAAATCTATGTCAAAGTATACATATTGGAGACTCAAAAGACATTTAATTTTTATAATATTATTCTTTTTTCTGTCACTATTCCTATCAATACTAATGATATTATTATTTCAATGAATCTTTCCGAAGTATTCTAATGTTAGTACCAGAGAGGTACTCTGCAGGTTCGTGAAGAGCACTTAGGATTTACCCAGCCTTGAACGTTTTCATTTAGCAAAATGTAATCTACATGATTGAATCACTTGAAGAATATTGCTGGAGTTTAAAGTTCTTCTGCATGAGTATTTTACGAAATTTTATATTTTTAGTTTTTTGCTTATTTTGAACTAATATTTTTACACGTTTTTCAAACATCCTAAATTTACTTTATTTTATGTAAATGTATGAGAACCTGCGAGAGCTTACAGTACTATATTCCATTAATTAATTCAAGCTTTTATATTAAAATTAAAAATCTGCAATTAGAAAAATTTATTCACGAATTATCAATTATAATTATTCAATTTAAATTTGAATTAAACGATTAACTTCATCAATATTGTAAATTTGATTTTTCTGTATTGATCAAATAGTTATTTCATAAATTAGAACCTCATTATTCTGAATATATTTTTTTCAATACGGCCGTAATAATCGGAATACATACATAATTAAAATTGAGGTTACAGATTCCGAACATTTTGCGAGGAAACGCATGTACATATTTTATGTGTAACAAATTTTAAATTCCTTATTTCCATTACTAATATAAACCCATTGAATAATTATATACTAAATAATTTCGATTTGAATCAAATGGATACATCTCCCAGGCTCACTGTTATTATCAGTGTATTATTTATAGTATAATTAAAAGTTAAAAGCATTTTTAAATAACAAGAAATTAATGATTATTGTTATTATACATCTATTTCAAAATAGAGCACAATATTATTACAATTACATTAGAATCGTAGATGCAAGATAGAAGATTTTATCAGAAAATAATAATAATAATAATACTATGATAGGCTAAAGAAATTACTTGTGCATTTATTACTAAAACGTATATATATATATATCATATATATCATTACATATATTATCATCTGAATGTATTTTTGAGAAAATGGATAATATTAATGTACCCAAATATGAACTATTTTAAGAGGAAAATTAAAATGGTTAACTTCTATTTGTATTAAATTTATTTTATTATAATGTTCATAAAACGAAGGCGATTTTCTTATTTTCTAAGCTTATCGTAACTTTAATTTAGTATTTTAAAAATACAGCAAAATTAAAGTGCATAATCGAGTATATTATAAACTTATGCAGTGTGCACAAATTCTTTCTCTAGATTATAGTTTATGTTTGACTTTATCATTATCTATAACAGATATTCATTAGCAATGAATTTTACATTTTCATCTCAGCTGTATTTAACCTAAAGCATTAACTATACTAATTACAGCAAGTTGATCTATTAACATTGCATGTATGCTAATTAACCCTTCATAGATATGGTAATTAATGAATAAAAACGTGGACGCTACATAGATAGTATGTTATTTGAAAAAACTATTTTAAAATTGTTAAAAATTAATAATAATTTTTATTCTTGAAACTTTAATTTTTACAATAGATTGTATCAGAAAATTATTTAATATTTGTTCATGTTTATAACTTTCAAATTTGAATACAGTTTTTTCAAGTTTAATTTTGTAAACCAGAAAGATTTTAATGAAATCAATATTTACTCATGCAAGACTAAATTAAACGCTACTTGGTATAATAAAAAAAAAACCTTACCGACATATCGGCTACGTCGAAATCATACAATTGCTGTAAATTCTTTCATGCATACCAATTGATAAAAAAAATAAAATAAAGCTGAAGGGTTAAATTTCATTATTCAAATTATATTAAATGTTTACTTTATAACATTGATATTTTTAATGAGTTTAAATTCAGATTTTGTAAAACGTATCTGATATAATTAAATGTAAAGAAAAAATTTAATTTTTATTAGTTGTTAAAGCTTTATTCCTCCTCAAACATTAAAATTTTTATTTCAAGTTAAAGAATAAAAATAATGTATAAAAGCAATTAAAAAGAACTTTCATAATAAAAACTTCAAATTTTTACGATATAAAAACCACTTAAACTATTATGTATTTTAAAGATATTAAACAATGAATATCTGGCAAATGAATCTCACATCTAATAATATTAAATTTTTAAATCAATAGCTGATAACTCTTACTGATATTAATTGAATGAAATCTACATTTAAAAATATTGAAAACGATCAAACTTAACATTTTCAGTAAAGATAACATATGCTATTTAGATTGCACAGAAGCTAATAATTAATTTACAAAATTCATACATAAAATATAAATATAATATACGTTGATAATAAGTTTACTTAAGAGAATACATATTGCAAATAGAGCATTATTATCAACAGTATCAATGTAAATAAGGTACATTATTAAAATTGCTTGAAGATTTCTAAATTTATCTGAAGTCGTAAGAATGTTTCTTTGTAGAAGTTAATAACAATATTGTTATACTAAACTTTAGAAAGTAATATAATAAATTAATTTTAAAATATTAGGTATGCTTTTTCTGGCTTAAATAATTATAAAAAAATGAATTAAATGAAATGTGTTAGAGATAATAAATGTTATTGTGAATAATTGTATAGAATTACTTTTCCGATGTGATTATTTTCAAATAATACATAAATCAAATAAGTTTTGAAAATACTATGATTAAAATAAAATTTTGTTATTGTTTCAGTATCACAAAAGTTTTATTACATCCATGATAGCTAAACAAAAACTAGCTAAAGTAGATTTGTGATCTTCTTCAACTCAAAAGTCTGAGTTCAATTTAAACAGGAGATTGTTCGTGGATCAATATCTGACAGGAATAAAGAGATACGAACATTCTCGGATTTCATTGTGTTTTATAAATATATTTTGTAAATATTATTGTCAATTTAAGCCCTAACTTTATGCAACTTTATAAAATTAAATTATATACATACATAATTCTGGTTCAATACCAATCATATTTAAATTGTAATTGTGTATATAAGATTGTTTTTTTTGAATGAACGCAGTTCTTAAAAAATCAGTTTTATCCTAAAATATTTTGTTTCGAACTTTTAAATATTCATAATAAGTATATATACATTTATATATCTATATATTCGTAAAAAAATAGTGTTTTAATTTAACACCTAAAACTAAATTTTAATTTATACAATTATCAAAAATTAACAAAAAATTATATTAATTTTTCATTTAACCTTATTTATTCATTAATTAATACAGATAGAGAATTAAGGTTATCAATAAATCTCATAAATTGTGCATGTATACGTATATATTTTTCTATTTTAACTATTGAAACCTAGATGGTACAGAAATAACAATATTTTAAAATCACATTAACAGTTTTAAAAAAGAATTTGCTTTTCCAAATTTATAATTTGTTATTAAAAGATAATTGATATTAAAAAAAAAATTTTTAGAACAATTTATTAAGCTCTATAAATAATATTATTTATCTCTCATATAAAATTATTAAGTTACAAGAATGATGAAAACATAATAAAATTATATCTTACAAAAGAATTTAAATTACTGCGCTGCCGGGTTAAAATGATAAAGCTGTAAAAAAAAATCAAATTTTGATTGCATATACGTATAAATACCAAAAAACTATAATTACAAAAGTTAAAATTTTAACAAGAGATTCAATTTAAGCTCAAGTTTTTTTCGTTCAATTGAAGTTTAAATCTGACCGATTTAGTATTACAAAATATTAGGGAAGTCGATGAGTGGTACACACTACAGGTTTTATTCTATTACATAGTGACAGTACATGTTCATGAGTATTTGGTTTTCTCTCCACTCTTTGATATAAAATGTTTTCTCGCTGTACGCGAATTGTATAAAAGACTAGTCAATAATGCATAATAAATATTAATAGTGTAAGCTATTTTTTGTAATTATTCTAGACTTTCAGAAGGCACTAAAAATTTTTTAATTAAAATAAATGTGCATATTAACCCGGATTATACGTCATATTCTTCAATAAAATCGTAGACAATTCTTTTTCAAATACACGTGATAATGTCAGAAGGTATGTAAACTTATCAAATAAAAAGTGATAAATTAACGAGATAGAAGGAAAAACCAATATCGACGTCACCAAAATGAATTATATAAAATGATACATTTCTTTCAGATGCAGAAGACTTTACAGAAGGTTTCATAAATTAAAAAAAGGATGAAAACGTCTTGGCAATATATTTATATATATTTTTTTCTCTTAAGTTGTGTAATATAATCTTTAAAAAAAAGATAAACAGTTCTATATTAGATCCACAATGATAAATTTTAAAAGGAGTATATTTATTTCGGAAAGTGATGAATTGTCTTTTACGTTATGAAAGAGCTTAAGTTACGGCACGGGTAATACACATATATCTTCAAGAAATTTTTGTCACATACTGAACTTTACTTCTTTAATAAAATTTTTTAATTTAAATCCATACTAAAATTTTGAATAACATATGCTATATGTACACATATATTCATTTTAATTATATTAAAAACAGATAAAGTTTTTTTTTAAATTAATAATTCCTTCATTGTTAATATATTTATAATTATAAAATAATTCATTAACATTTTTTATTTATTTAAATTTTAAAAAATATCTTATTCAGATCAATATTATTTTATTTCTGGATGTTATTGCCTATCATTTTCAATAGATGTGCTTTTGTATGAAAATTAAGAAATTTTTAATCAGAGAAATTTAAAATTATGTTGTAAGAATAAATATCAATTCTAATATTATGAAAATTTTATTCATTACTTAAAATTTTCATAATTAACGAAATTAAATTAATGTATTTTAACTTTTAAAAAATATTCAAGTTTTTTTGCACTTATATAATAAATATTCTTAGAAATTAATAATACAAGGATACATTTTACATTTATAATATTACTATTAGAAGCTAATTATAATTATTAAAAATAATACTCAAATTAGACAAGTATTAAAACAGGTTATAATGCGTTTCGACAAAAATATAGAAAATTAAAGTAAAGAAAATTATTAAAGTAAACAAAATTTAGCGCAACAAATAGTAATTATATTTAATGAAACGTAGTAATTTTTATTATATGTCTATTTTTGTTTGCACATTTAGGCAATTGAATGGAAATTAAGTAAACTCGTAAACGTAGTGTCAAGAATTTTGTGTTAAGCGTGAAATGTTTAATAAGCGAATACCTATGGCACTCCTTAACAAGCGTAGGTCACGAAATCTGCTTTATCTATGCATAGAAAATATATTATTGGTAAACATGTAGCCCTTTGTAGATGATAAGATAAAGTATATTTTTTAAGAAAAATATCATAAATTTTTTTAGTAAAATATAACATTTAATTTCTTTTGAATATTAAAACCCCTATTTCAATATTAAATGTTCGATGGAAATATTCTTACAAAAATTAATGAAGAAAACAGTAATTGTGAAACTTTATATTCTATGTTATATTTTCAGTTAATTTTCATGAATGTACAAAAAATCTGAAAATTACATAAATTTAAATACAATTAAAAATATATATGTCCGCTCTAAATATAAGCTTTATAATAAGCTAATCTTTCAGAGTGGTGGAGCTCACCTGACAGACCCTCTTTTTTACATTTTTGAAATATCACGAAATGAATACAAATGCGTATAATTTTTTAAATTACTGATTTGATAATAAATAAAATGAAAAGACACCTTTTTTAAATTAACTTGATCAGGAAAGTTAATTTCTAAATAAAATGCATAAGCCACTAGCATAAATTTGAAATAAAACGATTTATGTACCTCTCTTGTTAAATTCATTTTTTATAATTTTAATGCAAAAGAAATTATTTTTATTACTTCTATTTTATAAACGTATATTCTAATTTATTTAATACATTTATTTAATACATTATACACCATTTAGAGAAAAAATTCTTAATACAAATGTAATAAAAATCTTTAAAAATTCTGACAGTCAAATATTACTTTACTTCCAAAATATGTTTCAGTTTTGTTATTAATATTTCCAATTAAAGCAGAATGGCTCAAATCTTTATAATTTAGAATGATCCTGAAGTTGAATATATATAAATTCATTTTTTTGTTTTTCATTTGATAATATATAAAAATATTTTTATTTGCTTAAGAAAACATTGATTTTTCATTCTTACAATAGAATTACAAATTTTTATCTCATGTTGTGAAAATAAATATAAAAATAAGGTGTTTTATTTAATAAAAAAAAAAGAAAAATTTTTTGTCAATTCTAAAACACTTCTTTCGACAAATTTATTAGAAGATTAAAATTATTTTCTCATACTGATTTCAGTTTAAAAAACTTATCCAATACATTTAGTAACTTGTTGCATTGTCATTATCGGTAAGTAAATTTTCATTTATTTTTAAGAGTTCAAAAATGTAATTTTCTTTTTCTATTGCTTGTATATCATGTATACTTTCAAGATCTGCCTCGTTTATCTTCCCACTGTCAGTGTCATAGAAACCATCAACTGACTCATTGTCGCTTGGTATATCCTCCAATTTTAACTTTTTTAAGCGATATGTCATTTCAAGCAAGAAAGTAAAGCGTGTATTTAGAAAAATAATTCAATTTTTTATTATTGTATAAATCAAATAAAAAATAACAAATATTGCGTTTAACAATAATACGTAAAGCTCAATTAAAATATTATTTGTTGAAGAATCATATTAAAATTTAAATATCTGATTGTAAAAAGTAACGATAAATGTACATTTACTCATAAATAAAAATAATTGACATTATTAATTTTACGAGTATGTCATACAATAATATAATTATTTAGGAGAAAAGAACTTTTAAAACAAAAAAAATCTGACATAATAAAAAGTCGTTTTTGCAAACAGAATTTTATTCTGACTAAAGATAAAAAAAGATTTCTTAAGAAATTATACTATAATTACAATGTCTAAATGTTTATAACTGTATATATATTTTTATAATTAGAAGATAAAGTTGTATACCATTAAATTTTTATATGCAGATATAAAAATTAGATTCATACTTTAAAAGTCTATAATTTAATTATCCATATTAAAAAGAGAATCTACTATCAAAAAAACAATGGATAATATCGACAGTTACCAATTAGAAAATTATAATTCAATATTAAATGTGAATTTAATTTTCGTAATAAACCGTATACTAAAAAATTTAAGAGTATGCGATAAAATAAATTTTAAATGTATAATAATAAAATACTTTGAACAGTAACTATATATATAAATGATTTATATTCCTGTGATGAAAAATAATTTATATTACAAAAATATTACTGTTTAATTTTGTCAATATAATAAAATAAAACTTTTGAGGTTTTATGTAGTATCGATCTGAATATTATTGTCTTTACAATTTTATATCAGTAAAATTATTTACGGTAATAAATAAATAAATGTGTGTGTGTGTGTAATGCATATGCATTTGAAAAGATTCTCACTTGCAAATGCACTTTAAATGTTCACGTCTATTTTGTAAAGCAAGCCATAGTTTCACGAGGGTAAACCAACGTATCTATAAGCTCATTTAAATGAAGTTAATTTTATTATACGTGTCTAAATATTTTTTATCATAAATCTAAACTTAGTTTATTTAAATCCATTTATGATCTCATTAATAAAACATTAAATTTCATTACTATGTGGTACATACTTAAGTTCTGATACCAAATAATATATTTTGATAATGTAAAAATTATGCACGTGAAAATATTCTTAATTATTAAAATATAATATTAAAAGTTAATTTTTAAATAAATATTGCATAATGTTTATTCATTAATAAGAAAAATTTTGATTTTGTCTGATGTTGCATTTATGATGATTATTATTTAAAAAAATATTGTATTCTTTTAGCGATATATTCTATATATATCAGGGAAAGATGAGACTTAAACGAGAAACATGAGTTTTATGGAAAAATACGAAGAAAATAGATTCATTTTACTAAATTTATTTCCCAAATTTACAAGTTAAATCACGCAAGAATCTGGTTGTTTTATGATATAAACCTACTCCTTTTATTTTTTTTTACTTAATAAGTCGTTCTTTTGGTCTAAATCTTATTTATCTTTTAGACGTTTATCTCAAAGTGCAAATTTTATGCAAATCATATACGATGTACAATAATGAATGCTACTTAGGACAGATAAAATATTTTGTGCGTATGCGTTTACCTGCTACATTAATATTTGTCCAAGATTGTACTTGGCACCAAACATTATTTTCAATTTTATTACAAAAATTAATTTTTTTCAAAAACTCTCAATTGTGCTTTGAGATGACATTTATATGTGCACTAAAATTTCTGAAACATAGGGTTGGGTAGCAAAATGATTGCCCTCGCCATTTTCCTCACATGATACTTAAATAGCCATAATATGCACTCGCATACTATATTTTGATTTGTTTTCGTGTACAATAGTAGAAGGGTAGATTAGAGAGGATTTAGACACTCTTGTTGACGTCAACCACACCCACTTCCTGTTATAGAGAATTCAACACTGAGCTGCTATGATATACGAATTTAACTATATAAATGTAAAAGTACTTCATTTTAGTCAAGGTAGTAGTTGAAATATATACTTGATGTTATAAATTAAATACGAAATGCATTATTATAATTATTTTGAATAACTAAGGTTTTATACAAATTTTTAAAAAAAAGTTTTACACTACTAAATATGAATATTCAAAATGAATGTTAATTATCATGAAAGTGGAATCTTCATTACTTAGAGAGGTTATAATATTTTTCCAAAACAAAAAAATTAAAGTTTTCTTAATAGAAGTATATATTATTTTACAGTAGAAAAATTAAATTTTTAATAAAATTATAATCCCATTAATGCCACATTTTTAAATTTTTGTCAAAAAATAATAATTTCTAGCCGTTTTCCACATTTTAATCTTGATACATTCTAAATTTTTAAAACAGTCTTGCACATATAAAATGTTTAAAACATTAAAAAATTTATATTTTAAACATTTCTGATTTTTCGAGGTGAATATAAAAAACTTATATAGAGTGTGTGAGTAATTCTGACCAATGATAATATTTACAGTAGATCGCACTTGATTCATAACACATACCTGTATGTAGTGTGTATAATATCTAACAAAATAATTTACATGATAAATAAATTTTGTAAATCATCTAAAAGTATAGCACAATTTTGGAATACTTTTTCTCAAGCGTGAAATATGTATTATAAGTTCTTTCAAATAGAATAACTGGTTCGAAAGAATAAGGATATTACTATGCAAAAAACTAAAATATACTTTTGATGTTTCTTATTGCATTTAGAAATAAAGTTTATAAATAATATTATCTATTGATACTGCCATTACTATTTAAAGATATTATATTAGCAAGTAAAATAAAATTAGAAAACAAAATTTATCTCATTTTGTAATTACTTGTTTAAATTACCTGCGAGACCGACAGTCGTGGTACAAGGATGCTATTACGAGTGTTGCGCATCTGATTGCTGTTATCGACCCTGAGGATTCCCTGGGCCTGATGTCGTTGGGTTAGTTTCTCGCTGTTTTCCACTTGGTGCACGTGTTTTGGTGACCGCAGAGAATCAGCCAAGGAAATCTGGCTCGCCATATCAGGGTTCAAAACTAGTGAAATCCGACGGTTTTATCTTTATTTTTTCGCGACTCTACCGTTCAGAAACGACTGAACTTAAACGAATTTCCTGATTGTTTACACTTTCATTCTTACTTTTAATTGAAAAAATTTCATTCCTAAATATTTTTTTTATGTTTATATTATCTTATAATACAATAATATTTATTTTCCACTGCGGTCTATTTTTTTATGAGCATTTTATTCTCGAGAGGAATTTTTACAACAAATTCTACGAGCATTAAAACAGATGCAGGTAGAAAATTAAAAAAAGGGAGAATAACTAAAAAATAAATGATTGTTTTTTTAATACGAAGTATGTATCTTGTTTTAATAAAAAATTTTTTCATTCATTTTATGTAAGCTCTTTTAAATTTTATCTTCACTAATTTTTAAATAAGTTTTTTAAGATCTTCACATGCATAAATGTTATTTTAAAAAAATAGAATAAATGAATACTATAGAAGTTATAAGGAAAGCTTATAGTTTCGTAACTTAGGTCTTTATAAAATATTTCAAATGAATGGGTTTATTTTATTAAAACTAAAAAAATATTTTGATAAGCAAATATTTAACTGAAAATATTTTTAAAAAAATATTATTCAAAATATAATTGAAGTCTAATTGAATTGAAATTCTACAAAAAAAACTAATGTATTAAGTAAATATTGAAATAGTAAAGAAATTTTTTGGTTATCAATTTTTTAACGAATATGTCATTGATTGCAAAAAATAAAAACCAAAAAAAATTCCAATGAAAATGTATAAAATCTTTTAAAATTATTGGAAACTTTTATAATTTTAAAAGCGATTATTAAGTTTCTTATATTATTCTATTATTCTTAGTATAAATTTTATATTAAGTAAATCATTGTAATATAAAACACTTCAAATAAACTTTAATTACACCTTATTTACATAAAGTTAATTTATTTATTGTAAAAAAATAATGACAAACGGAGTCTAATTATAAGCGTAAACAGGTTATTATCATTTTTAAATGTACACCATATAATTGCATTAAAATAATTTATATTATGATTAATTTTGCAATTTTAATAATATACTTATTATTATTAAAGAATTAATATATATGTATATATTATAATTATAATAGTAATTCATAATGATAAAGAAAATGCGAAACTTACCTATGCTATTTAGTGAATAAAAATATAGGTGTAAATAAAACATTTCTTCATTAAAAATAACGTAACATATAAGCCACAATATAATTTACCATTAAAAGCAATTTGAAAATAAGCTAATGTTTATTTCTTTTACATGTGGTATTGCTTTAAATTTAAATAGAGATATTTTGATTTTAAAAATCTTTTAATATTTGAAGAAATAATTATGTAAATATGAATGGAATACTAAACAAGGTGCATAAGAATAAAGCTTTAAATAAACTTAGATATAATAAATAAAGAGAATGAAAGGATAGCAGAAAATTCATCTATATGGCAGTGGTGTTCTTTTTAACTCTGCAACTTGCACAGTAAGATTTTTCCGAAAATGTTGTTAGCATAAACTTTAAGCGTTCTTTATTGACCATCAAATATTGTATTTTACAATGACACTTCAAACCTTCTGCGATTAATTCATCATCTCGTACAAGGAAGTTCTAGATAGATTCCTTCTAATTCAATTGATTAAAGTGATCGATCAATATCACAGTTTCTAACAATTCACGGCAATATATTTATCTCCGTATGCATATATGTATATACACGCGCACATATATCGTGTGTGCGCGTGTGTATCGTAAACAATCACTCGGAACCCAACAAGCCTCCCTTCGGCCCTGTGATTCCCAGAACTGCTTTTCGCCCTTGTCTCTCTCTCGTCAGCGGTCCACTCCAGCTGCTTACAATTCCCGTCGGCTAAAGTCGAAGTCGAGCACTTGTGGTGGTTCGCGAACAGGACACGGGGATGTTCGCGTAGACGACTGCGCTCAGCGCGCACTGAGAATCATGCAAATCGTCGCATAAAATGAAAGGATGGAAAAAATGAGCACGAAGAATAAGGAAAGGCAGCAGGAGATGGAAGAAGTGACAACCGCGTGGAGCGATGCGTGACGCGCACTTCATCCGGCACTCCTATTCCCTCCAGTCGGCAGTACGTCGCTCGGGGGGGTGGCTTTTGAGCAAACAGTTTTAGCGGCTGAATTAATTAGAGTACATTCGTGACGCGTCGCTAAGTCTCGCTCAGTGTTTCCTATTTTTAATCTTTATTTTCACGTGCACCGCTGCAGGATTTCTCTTTCTCCTGTTCACTCTTTTTTATTTGGGCATACGTTTGTTGTTTTCTAAATAAGTCAATGGACAGTCCCACATTGTTTCAGCCTTTCGCGCACGTTTCTTTATTTTTTGTTCAACTTTTTTTCTTTTATCGACTAAGTTTACAGAGCACTTCAAGTACGCGCGCTTTAAATGCCCGAAGTAGATTCACTGTAGATGAGACCTGTAACTTTTAAAAGAGAGATAGGAAGGTAGGTGTAATAAACGTCAGGGACGTTAAAAATATAGCATTTTAGGCATAGACTGCGATTTAAGCATTTTAAGCTTGCAAGTGGTTTTTTTCATGATAAAAATAATTACTCGTCGGTACTAGCAAAAAAGGTTTATTAGACATTTTTCTGGAAGCAACTTTGGCAGTACTTTAATATTTCGGTTTTTATTTTTATAAGAAACTTTTATAAATTTATAAAAGTTTTTTATAGAAAAAAAATAATTTTTAAGGAAAGCTGCTGCATATAATACTACAGAAATTATAAGTAATTGCTGCAATCGTTTAAAAACTTAACTATAATCGCAATTCTTAAATTTATTAAAAATGATACAAATTTTAAATACTTTTTACACTCGGTAAATTTGACGATTATTATTTATTGATAATTTCCGTTAAAAATATGTTTGTAATCTTTTATTTTGTTTGGAAAAACTATTTAATCCATTAAAAAATCGAGAAGGCTATACTGAATTTTTTTTAACGTGTGCATCCTCGTAATATATATATACATAGAGTTCTTATTCTGGAGATAAAACTTAATTTAAAAGTCGTAAGATTGCTCTGAGTATAAAAGGACAATCGATCAAAAAGAATTCTATCTTTTTAATGCAGATACGTTGCTAATTATAATAGATTTTTCTAAGCTTATTTTATTAATAGTCAAAAGTTAAATTTCTTTTTATAGTTGTATTAAAAAAATTAAATATATTCTAGATAATATAAATTCGCTATTCGCGTAACAGATTTTATAATTTATAAAATCTTAAATATTATATAATTAAATTCTGTTTAAATAGAAAATATATAAAATTTATTATAATTTTTACAACAAATTTAAACTAATTTAAATACTCGCTATTTTTTAAATTAAATTTGTAATTCATTAATGATTAAAATATAATTCAATCTTGTCCTTCATTCGTCATTTTTTATATTGTTACGATCGAGCGAAATAGAGCTGGACTATCTTCTTTTACACAAAGGAACAATGTACAAACAAAATAAAAGAATCAAACAAGTAGAAAAACTTTTTGGACACATTGCGATATTATAAGCTTTTTATCTTTATTGTATCTATTAATATTTGGCCGTTGCATTATTATCACCGTTAACGCTTTTCATTACCATCTTAACAGGTATATCTTGTAATATATGAAACGACATAAAAATTATTTGTTTTTCTTAAATTCTAGTAGATTTGTTGAAATTAATAATAAATGTACTTTAAATCATAATTTAATTTATCTACACTTGAGTAAAAAGTTTTTTTTAAAAACTCGTTTCACTTTTCACATTTCGTCGCTTCTGCAGTTTTATCCTCCTTCATGTCAAGCAAATTAAATTGTACTGAAAGTAAAAAAAAGGTAATTTTTTCACAAAACAATTGTAGATTATAATGCACTATATTTTGTGTAGTTCAATTAATAACTGAACGTATTATTTATATATTAATTGCTTCATCAACTTACTATTGGTTTTGAAAATCGTTAGATACCATTTATATTCAATAAATCTTCATTCATTAGGTTCCTTATTTATCGTATTTTTAAAGTTAGATAAATTTTAAAAATTGACATTTTTTCGTTTCGTCAAATCAACATCTGTCATTTATAATTAAAATTTTTTTCTACGATTAAGTTTATTTAGGCAAGCACTACCATCATACCTCTTTTGTCGTCTTATTTAGCAATTGAATTTATTCATTAGGTACGGTAAAAAGATTATCTGATTAATAAAAAATTATAATATGTAACACATTGCTTATAATCTTTGTTTTTATAGTAACACTTTAGATTTTCAAAAGTATACGATTCTTCTAATATAAACATGCGTTAATATTCTTATTTGAAATTTGAATTTGTACAAAACAATACTTTTTTTTATTTAACTACACTTATAGAGTTTTATTATATACTATAGTAGTTAAAATGTTAAAACAAACAGTTACTGATTTGTAAAGCTGTTTTATAAATTGACATAAAAACGCGATTCCAAATGAATTAATATCAAAGACATCAAATAAAAATTCTTTACGACTGATGAAATGAAAAGTTTGTTCCGAAAGTAATAGACATTGAATAATGATAATAGCCGTCACGGCGATTAATCATAATTTTTGTGTGAAAATAACAAAAAAAGAATCAGATGTCTAAGCTCGAGAAAATCAGATTACGTGAATTTTTCAACATTTCACTACTGGAAAACAGCATCAATAACTATTTCACGCACAAGTGTAGAAAACTATAACAATTTTACTCCTATTTTGTACTAGAAACAAAATTGTACCGCTCATTGACATTAGAAAAAAGACATTACATCATAAAGATGACGAGACATTAAAATGGCCATCTTGCACGAAGTTCAAGAACGAATAATATTTGGTTTATTATCGGCTGTTACGACGCGTGGATCTCGGCGATTGCGCCACACGCTCATCCTCTGACTCGTCAATCTTCGGCATGAAGTCGGAACCAGGCCTTGGCCCCCTCGGCTCTGCACTGGCCCTCGTACCTCTGCCAGGTGTGTGTATTGGCTGCTCGAGTACTAGTGGTCGCACCAGGTCTCGCATGCTGTTCATGAGCCTTAAGTCCGGCCTGGCTTCGGGTCGGCACCTGCACGGCAGCGGTTTTATGAACGAAGCCTCGGAACTGTTGCTCGTGGAAACCGTCCTCTCTAAGGAGCGCGAACGCTGATGATTCATGGCAGCCTGATTGGGCCGCATCGATTGAGGCGTCGGTGGCAGTTGAGCGGAACGCTGAAAATCAGATGATCGATTTTTACTTTCACTCGTGTTCACACACGTTTAGTATTCTACTTCGTTATAAAAGGTGTATCTTCGTCGATAGACTGATTTTTTTAGCCGAATAACTAATTATTGGATTCTGCGATGAAACGAAGCGTTATATCATTCGAAAACGAATGATTTTGGCATTTGTCGTGATTTTTCACGGGAATTTCATTTAAAAGCTGAAGCGGTAGATTCATCGATACCTATTTTTTATAGTTTGCGATGATTGAGTTGTAACATAACCAAAGTTTTAGCCGGTAAAATGGTAATAATCTAATAATCAAAGTAGAGCTGCTGCAGTCATTCATTAAATAATGAAGAAGATTCCGGTTTGGTGATAGTTTAATATTAATATAAATTGTATAAAGGGGACGTATAAACGAATGCTCGGATATTTTTCAAAATTTGAATAAATGTGCCACGTAATAAAAATATAAAGCTATAAAGTATTTTCTGTATTTTTTATTCGATAAAAATCTGCTATATCTGGTTTTGTACATCAACCAATAAAAAATTTTTTAATTTTAATTATCATTGCATAAAGTCAAATAAATATTTTTAAGGCAGTGAAAAGAATCTGACAAAAATCTTTAAATCTTTTCAAAATTGTACGTAACGTAAAAATGTGTAGAAAAATAAATGGTTGTCCTTGAAAAGATGACTTTATTTTCCAAAATTGAAAAATGAGAGCGTTCGACTGAATGAAAAATCGGCAGCAACATTTGATTTCTGTACTATTCGTGTCAAATTTTTGATGACTTTATTTCATCAAAATAAAAATGGAAATGATCCAATAACAAAATTAATCAAAAAAGGATATTTTTTACTATTGAGATAAAACTGAGAATCCTATTCCAGAAAAGCGAACAAGTGGGTAATTGTACGTCGGAAATGTACATCATATATTGATACTTTCTTGTTTAGCTTCTGTAAAGTAGGATTCTTCAGTTTTTATCTGAACTATAACAATCATTCACTTTTATGATCTTCGCGTCAAATTAGCGACCATTAATTTTTTGGAAATAAATTTATTCTGCAAAGGAAAATTATACTTGGTATCTTCTAATATCTTTTATATTTGATGTAATGCAAAAAGACTCGTTATTCTCCAGCAGACCAGGTCTAATGCATCCTCGTAGTAATATAACATTTACTACTAAAGCTGAGAAATGGAAATTCAAAATTTTAATGCTACTTTGAACTATAATTTTAGAAATACGATCGATTAATTCAATATCATTGAAATAAGGGATTAGAGATATTATTATGTAAGAAATATGTGCGTATATATTCAATATCTTAAACTATATATTCAAGCACCTATAATATTCTAGTGATGGAAAATCATTGTCATTTAATCGAATTCGAAAAAATTGGAAATGTATTTAGTTCTAAATAATAAATTTTAAATTGGATAATTAGATTTTTATTTTTTAATAACTTGTTCGCATTGCTTTGTAATTATTACATTAATATATTGTTATTTCTAGTATTTAGTTATTGCGTTTAACAATCATTCTAACGTATCAACGAGGTATACATTAAAAGATTTAAAATTTATAATCATAACATTTGTTTTGAAGATTCATAAAAAAAAGTTTAGTTTTCAAATATTTGTTGTTAGAGTTTGTTATAGTAGCTCCAATAAAGCGTGATTTCGAACATACAAGAGTAAATATAAGATTAGGTAAAAGGTAAATCTTATGTCGGACTACTTGAAGAAAATCTAAAGAGGATTGAATAATAAGTCAAAATCTCTTGAACTGCTCGATAAGCTACAAGTTCAGTAAAGATTGCAATAAATCAAGTTTTATCAAGACAAAATTTTAAAAAAGTTAAAAAAACTTTGTAAGACACGATTCGAATTCAAGAAGATTTTTAAATAAACCAGCGTTTAATAAGATACATTGAAAATAGAGCAAAGAATGAAAAATGAAAAAATGTATGAAAAGTACAAAACGTATAAAGCAGCAGACTTAAATATAAATTAATAGTTTTTAAAAACGTCATAACATTAAAAAGAAAACTATTGGAATGAAGACTGAAAACCAGAATTGGAAAATAATAAAATACTAGACATAAAAAATAACAGTACGAAGAATAACATTCGTGCAGCGTACACAGGTATAAACTTGATCATAAAAGGTTTTAAAGCTGGGTCAAATCTAATACGGGATGAGAATAACAACTTAATAACGGGTATCAATGGTTTACTAAGTAGATGGAAAAACCATTTGTATAAATAATTTGACCTTCGCAAACAAAATCGAAATAGAATGTAACGTGTCTATATTATGCATGGATAAATTACGTCTACAAGTGTCTAATTTAAGAATCTAAAAATGAATGTGCCCGAATCGACGAAATCACTTTTTAGACAGTTGCAAACTAACGATCAGATTTCATTTCTAAAATTATGAACTTACTTGAATTATGAATAATATAAAGGTTTAGCGTAAAATATTGAAGAGAGCAATTGACCATTATTTTAAACTTGAAAATAAGTCGAAATAAATATGTTTCAACAATAATTAAGGTATTTAGCTACACTCGAGTGGTGCTTAGTATATATTGATATTTTGAAAGTAGGACTTACTCATTATATAGGAAATATTGCAGATAATCGATATGAATTTCAACACAGCTCGCCGAGAAGCAATCGAAGGTTCTAAGTAATTGCTCAAAAAAAAAAAAAATGAATTTGCAAAATAGTGCTCGAGCCGTATAGTGAAATGAAAATAATTTAATTTAATAATTCAAGAGAAGTAAAATATATCAAACTGTAGTTAAACTAAAACTGTCAAAAAGTTAGTTGAATTAATATGTCGCAATAGTACGTACGGTAGATTACAAGTATGAAATAATTTATTAGAAATGTTCGAGATCAAGATGGATTATAACATAGCGACATATTCTCACTTTTCCTATTCAAATTGATTTTAAAATAAGTTATTAGATTTATATGTGCGATTAAAAAAGGGATTCCTTAAATTATATAACTCAAAAGCTCGGGTACACAGATGGTCCAAATTTAGTGGCAAACGGTAATGAAATCACGATTAAAAGCGCATAAATTCTATTAAAACAAAAAAGGAGGTTTAGCACCAAACGAAGAAAAAATTGAATATATAATAACGATGGATAGAAATTCAATCCCGACGATGACATCCGAGCAAATATTACGAATTAAATTTTTCGTTAAATATATATGTCTAAAGTTTTATTTAAATAATAGTACATAATGAAAATGAAAATAAGAAGATAAAATTTATTGAGGACAATTTTTGCTTTGTGAAAAACTATTAAAAACTATTAATTTGCATAATACCACAAAGTAAAAAAGTGTAAAAATTAAAATGTATAACAAAATAATTTAGCTTGTAGTACGATATAAAAGTTAAAGTAAACGTAATCTAGATTTTAAAACGTGAAGTACTGAAAAAACAGTTTTCCAAACAAAACGGAATAGAGAAATTAGAGAAAATGGAAAATTGCATAATCTAGAGATACAGGAACTTCGTACTTCATCTTATATTGTAATTAAATCATGAAGCTTAAGATGAGCTAAGCATGTAGCTGGAAAGGGAAATAAAAGGCCAGGATATAGGATTTTAGTAGAGAAGCCGCAAAGTACAAGACCTTTACCTAGCCTAAGACGAAGATGAGAAGATAATATTAAACTAGAGTTAAGAGAAGTAGGGTATAACAAAGTATCTCAGATGGATTTGGCGTAAAATACGAAAGTTTTTGTGTTGATGAAATAATAAGCTTATGAGTTTCAAATATCTGTTACGTAATAATAATAATAAAAACAATAACAACAACAACAACAACAGTCCCGGTGACAACGAAGTTGATAATAAAAATGACGATAAAAACAATAGTTAAATAATTATTGACAATAATGACGCTGTAATATTTCTTATACCAATAATAGAATTAATCACATACATTTACGTCATAAATATATTAGTGCATTTTTTTAACAATTACATAGTAAGTTCAAAATATTCTGTTGAATGTATGATAATATTATGAAAAAAAATATTATTTATTACTTTACACAAGTCATGAGTTTTAATCGAAAACAAAATCCAGTCTTAGCCTCCAAGATACGTCCAACAAACACTTTGTGCATAAATTTATGCGTGCATTGCAATTTTAAGAGATGAAATCCATAAATAATAAGTTAAAACGATTCGTAAATAACTCTAATGTTTACAATCGTACACATAATTATACGAGGAATCCAGAGGATGATTATTTTCTGCCAGTTCGTTTGAAGTACTTCGGATCTGCATTAAAATGGTTTAAAGGTATTCAAGGGATAACTTACGTCTCGGCCGTTAGGAGGCAGTGAGAATCCATATCCGTAGTAGTGGGGTGACGTCGTCGCGTCCGCAGTATACGACGAGATAGGAGGAGGTGCCACCGCATAAGGATTCGCACCCCGGAGGCTCTCCCAGAGTTGGGCCTGGTAACGCAGTTCCTCGGCGTAGCCGTTGCAGCCGGATCTTGGTACAAAGCCGAGCGGATTGACCGCGAGGCCCGGATAATACGAGTTGAGCGGTGAGTAAAGAGTGCGAGGCGCGTAGTGCTGATCCCATGGCGCTAAGTTGTACTGAGATCATTTTTTGTATTTAGTTTCAGTGCGTAGCGCGCGCTGCGGCTGACATTTTTGATATACAAGGAAGCATTGTGCAGACATAATTATTAGTTCTCGGCGAACCAAGAGAAGGAAAATGAACAACTCCGGATAATATACTGCACGATGTTTGCAGTTATATTGTAAATTAAATTTATAAAGTTAAATATTTGACTGTTTGTAAATGTTTTAAATCTTTCAGTTGTTAACGCATGGGGCTTCTTAATTACATAAAAACTAATGTAATTGTATTTCAGCATTGACGTTGTATTGCAAAAGGAAGCAGCAGTAGCTTAAAGGTTTAAAGTAAGCTGACAATGATAGATTATAAAACAATTACTTTAGTCGTTCTGATACTTTTGTAGCAATGAAAGCATTAATTACTATTTTGCCGAGATAATTTACACTAATTGAAGTGACAGAACAGTTCTTGCAAACATTTTTGTTGCTGAAAATTTTTTTACGTCGATTTAAAGACAATTATTTCGATACTGAAATATGTAAATGATTCCTTGTGAATAAAATGAACAAATTAAGCAAACTTTATTACCTAACACTTGTTGGTAGCACAAACTCCAAAATCTCGTGGAAAGACCTGTTAGGCAATATATTGTCACAGCAGCTCTTAGTAGGCAGAGTTGTTATTTTCTGTTCAAGCAGTTTTCTAAACTTACGCGCAATTGCTAGCAAATATTTTCTCAATGATGGCGATTCTTTATAAGCTTCGAATTACGCTTAAAAACGAAAATATAAATAATCAATAGTCTCTGCAATTCATCTACAATTCAATAGCAAGGTGTACATTCAACTACCCTGTAATTCTATTGTATTTAACAATTTATCGTTTGAGAAATTTCAAACTGCTGTATCGTGAAATAGAAATATATCAGTTGTAAGCACGCAAAGAAAAATTGTACATTTTATTAATGTTATTAAGGTAAAAATAAAACAAACCATAAACGTAAGAATAATCGGTGTTTCTTAAAAAAAGTTTATTAAAAAACATTAAAAAAGATAATCAGCATACATGCTTATGTGTAACATAAAAATATAAAATGCATCTATGGCGATCGCAAGAAAACGGAGTAGCATTGAATAGTGAAGAGAATTGTTGATACGAAGGACTTAATCCATACGCGTGAAGATTAAAAAACTAAGAGTTAAAGAAATACATCTATTTATAATTATAAATAATAACCAAATTGAATTACTAAAGTTTAATCACTATCAAAATTATATTTTGCAGTTACTTTAAATTTCAGTAAATTAATTAAATTACTGATAAAAATTGCTTTGCTTACATTATTAGCATTAGGTACTATTTGTTTTATAAATTTATGTTGCTTTCCAGATTACGTGCACTTGTATTTATTTTTATAATTTTAAGTTACTTTTATGCTTTCAAACACATCGGGTTAGACGATTTTCATTGCTCTATAAGCACGCAATTTTTTTACAGCAAAAAATTTATGTCATATATTTACTATAAATCAAAATAGATTTTTCAAATTCACTTTTCAAAATTTATTTAATTAAATAAGAGTATTTAACAAACATCAAATAACTATTCAATTTATTAAATGATAATATTTACTTCAATTAATTATATTATCAAGGATCTTAATGAAATAACAGCTATTAAAGTAATTAAACTATTTTTTTTATAAGGATAATTAGCTTCAATTCAATTATTGGTTCAGTATGAGCATCTATGATATCTACTTCTTATCATAAAGATTTTTACAATACTGAATAATTTTTTAAATTCATTCAATACCATAATAATTTAGAATTCAAAACTAAACTCAAATTAGTAATTTAATTTGAAGTACTCTTAGTTTTTTCACCTATATTCGCACGTTTAAGCTTCGATAAATGTAAATTTCGTTTTAAATTTCCATGCACTCAATATTTCACAATAAAATTTTATATAAAATCCGTGAATATTGACACAATGCGCATAAAAATTTTTAGGTAAATAGTCCCCTAATTACTTGATACATTCTCGTACAAACATTCAAGTTTAAACTTCGCACTTTCTTACGTCTCAATTGAACTGAGATGCTTCGAAGCGATCAATTTTCCTGTAATTTAATAAGAATAATTCAAAAAGACTATTTTAATAAAATGGTTTCTCGAAAATTTCTAGACAGTTGAACTGATACATTAACTACAAAGAGAATTTATACATTAACTACGTAGTTAATAAAAAAACCAGTTTGGACTGGAATTGATCAGTCATAATAACTAGGCACTGTATCAGTTTTGCACTTCGGATAAAAGCTGATCTCCACTTTCACTCGATTTTTCCGTATGAAATTCCATTCAATCGATAAAATAAATCAAAGTCCTTTTTCGAACAGTTCAACTGATTCTTTTTAGAAACAGCTTTTAAGCGTTTTACTACGTCACTGTATGAGTTCAGTCAAGTATGAAGCATCGAAAGAGAAAATTCCCTGTAACAGATTTGTTTTATCTTCAGACCTCATTAATATTCCCAAAGTAACAAAATTTATTTTAAAAAGGCGCGTCATCTATTTCCGACGGGACCAAATTGTCCAACTATAAAAAAGGCAAACAAATCCGTCTTTACGTAAAGACGAACAATGCATTTTCAGTTCGATTAAGGACGTCTTTGTTCATCAACCGATCCAATTTTGAAGCGCTCGCGTAGATTTGCATCTTCAAGGACTGTTGACTGACTCAAAGCTCCGTGGTAAAAGCTCTCCGTGGGCCGCCGTTATAATGAAATCGTGCTACCTACAAAGCCCATCGATAAACCACATATACCCACACACGGGGCCGCGCACGCACGCACACTTGCTCGCACTCGCTCACACACACGCACTCACAGGTACGCAGTCTGCGACTCGGTGATCGCCGGCATCTCAATCGCGAAAGAAAGTGTTGATACGAGAGACAGACACAGAGAAAGAGAGAGAGAGACCGTGTGTTTTTAGGTGTGTACCTAGGGTGTAAGTGTGCGTGTGCGTGGGTGTGTGTGCGTGTGTGTGTGTGCGCGCGCGCGAGAGAGAGAGAGAGAGAATGAGATGAAACAGTGAGGCATGTAACGGAGAAGGGCAGAGGCTGCGACTCGATGGGAGGTGCGCCATTCAAGGAATGCGATAAAGGGTTACCTGGCCGAGGCCGGTGATGTCGGCGACGGCCGAGCCCTGGGAGATGGGGCCGGTGCTGTTCACCTGGCCTGGCTGCCCGCTCAAGGGCACGCCGCTGATGCGCTCGTGTTCGCGCAGGTGACTCACCAGGGCAGCTATGTGCTCCAACAATTCCTTGTTCTGCACGAGGAGCTGATGCGTCCGGGCCTGCAAAAACAAGGAAACACGCTCTTTTTTATATCTTTGCTTTCAATTCGGTATCCGCGACTATTCTTGTTGTGAAACCGCGATTCGCTCCAAGTACATAAAAGAAAACGACAAAACTTGCTCAAAGTATTATTACTAAGCTTCTGCTCTTTTTAATCCTCGGCAATACATAACTTTTCATTGTTACTATTTTGAAAGGCTTTACACATTTCACCCGCACAGATTTTTTTGCAATCAAACAGACAAATAACGTAGCAGCTCCGATTTAAAAATATCTTACATTTCAGCGTATAGAAAATTCAAAATTTTACGAAAAACGAAAAATATTCAAATCGTTTATTTCAGTTAAGTTGCGAATATTGCAGTTAACGTCAAGATTATACGCTACGACCGAAATTAAAAAAAGTATTAACAGCTGCTTACCCACCAGGTCGTTTTACTAGTCGAATATTATATAACAATCGATATTTTAATTTGAAACTTTGAAAGACAATAGATATCAATTTTAGACATTTTTGTTTTAATTAAAAATTCTTAATTAATTTGAAATATTTACTCTTCCATAAATTGTAGGGAATATACGTCACATCTAAACAGTTAATAATTGATAGACCTTGCAAAGTACGTAAAATTTTAATAATTCCGTTGCATTAACATTCGCAGTGGACAGTGTCACATTGATCTTTCAATTTAATTACCTTCGAGTTAAACAAAGGTAGACAAAGGTAACTTTATCTAAATTCAGATTTTATAAATGTTACTTGCCCCAAATCTTCATTTTCACTAATTAAAGCTGATTCTCCCGCAAAAACAAATTGTACCCGAACAAACACCGAATTACAGAGCAAATAACCCATGCCCTTTAATGAGGAAAAAAGCTCTATTAAGCACACAAGAAGTTTGCACACTCATCAAATGGCTCCAGTGCTTGCATTCTCATAAAAGCTCGTGCGATTGAATGTAAAAATCCAAGAGGCCGATCTCTCAAGCGCGTGGAGGAATAAAAAATAAAAAATAGAGGAAGAAAAAAGTGCTTCACTCGCGCGATGCGATGATGACGTGACCGCTGAGCCAGCGCCAGCGTCCCCCTTCCCGTCCCGTCCCAAGGATGACCCCGAACGATCCCGGAAGAATAGCAGTGAACGCCAGGAGGTGGGAGGAGTAGGACTCACCTGAGCCTCGACGCGAGCCGCGGTCTCGGCCGCCAGCTGATCCTGCAAGAGACGGGCGTGGGCGACGGCCGCGCGCGTCTGTTGGCTCTGCTGCTCCAGCCGCTCCCGCAGTAGCTGGATCTCATGCTTCAGGGCGGTCAGTTCGCCGTTCATTAGCTGATCCGAGATGGCGTTACCCTGAGGGCGAGGATCTCATTAGGTCCTTTTTTGCAGACGCCGTCCTCGCGGACAGACTGCTGTCAGGGATTTAATTTACGCACGGCGCTAGACGACTGATATGGATAATTGACGTTTCCATTGTCTCGGTGCCGTGCCGTGTGTTTTCATTTTTTTCCAAGCGCTCTCATGCATGAGATACGATAATAATAATGCGCTTTTTTATCCGTATTTGATTTCATATTTATTGTCTTTCTTGTGGCTAAACGTACGTGAATTCAAATCACATTCTTATTTGTCGAAACGGTTATAATTTTCTTTGCACACATTTTTAATCTTTTATTTGAAAAAGTATAGAATTGAAAACAAAGGGTTGAATAAAAACGGTTCCCAAAATAAATTTTATTTTAAATAACTTTTCTATCAAGTGTTTATTTAAATATACTTTTATATTGTAATTCTTTAATGAGTCTTTCCTCTCTTTTTATGTATAAAATAGCATTTGATTAGAGGGAATTAAAATGATAAAACGGGTGATTATAAATATGTGCAAAGGGACAATATTTTCAGTGAAAGGTAAAAATCTACAGCTTGAAATTATTTAAAAAAACAATAAAATTTTTAATTTTTTCGACGCTTATCGCAGGAAACTTTTTACTTATAAAATTATAAAAATGTTAAATAAACGTTTTAAAGCTAAGTACTTGTAATCAGAAAGATTTTAATGACGTAAGAGATCTATGTAATTTAATATTGTCATAAATACGACAAATGTTACGTAAGCGGAACCGATAAATTAATCACTAATTACAATCATTCAATAATTATTTGCTTCTAAGAAATTTCAAACTTGTAATTAGTTTAAAATACAATAAAAAACTGATTACATACGTATTAATAAGCATTATATATACACGTATTAATACCTTTTTTTAATTAGCTATATTAATTAAGATAAAGTCTTAATCTTACACAATGAAATTAGCCAGAAAAATGAAAGTATTATGCTTAATACATTAAACATATTAAATTATAATTAGTATTAAGATATCCTTGAAGTACTTTTTTTGCAAAAATTAATATTTTCCGAAGAGCTGCATTAATCTATCGGTGTAAATATAGAAAACATTTTCTGTATTTTCATTTACGTTGACTCGATTTATTGATGGATTTTTTCTTCCTAAGTTCAGAATAAAATTCATTACTGCGCATCATTAATTACACGGTGATAATAATGACAACCAAATGCAATGAATGTTTCTATCCGAAAGAAGTTGAAGAGCTATAATTGTACACAAGATTATTTACTTAAAAGTCCAGCATTATTTGATATTAAAATTCTTACAATGTCAGAAGATCTGAAATTTTTGCAGATCTGTTTTGTTTGCGAAAAACCAAAAGACCATTTGTTTGAATGTCATGAAAAGTTAAGGACAGTAATCCTTGATGATAAATTTCATTTTAAGTAGCCCGCTATCGATAAAAGTAAGTAGTCACGGCAAAAATTACACGATCGCAAATAAAAGAAATGAGTATACTCTTAAGACTCCTTATCCAGAAGCCTTTCCTCGGAGCGATCAATAAGGGCGCTCGATTCAACAGCTGATACCCGTCGAAAAAAAGTGTGAAGAGTCGCGGGCGATCTAAAATGTGTAAATAGCCATGGAGTCTGGGGCCGACGCCGGAAGAGCTTGTAAGAGTGTGCCGAACACGCGACTATAGAAATGTTGTGACGAGCTTTGGCCGCGATTCGCCGCCGAGTTGTCGTACGTCGCGTGCTTTTTACACGCGCGACTCGTGCGCTCGGCAAGTGTCGACTGTCCGCGGGAACCGACACCCACGCATGGCTCACCGTCAGGGGCGAGGCGGGACGGGGCGTCGTAAACTCGTGATGATGGGAGTCCAATGGGCACGGCTGGTCCAGGATCGAGTCCTCCACGTCGCCCAGCAACGATATGTCTGAAACAGGAAACATTCGAGTTGGTGAATAAAAGTGCGCGCTCGAAGGTCGGGGCTTTTCTTTCATAGAGGTTAAGGTGTGAGGCGGTGCTTTTGGTCGTTCGAGGTAACACTGTTCGCTTTTATCACCGGATACGCCACGCACATTCAGTTGTTAATGCAGGTACGTTGACGGAATTCACAGATATTGACCCCCGCGGTGGTCCCAGTCCTCGCGTGTATTTGTTTATTTAAAAATATTTGTTTCCCCCCAACTAGAATGGGATAATCTAATACTTTATCGGATCGTATAACCGTTTTACGATACTTTTAATGTTACACCTTAAATACACATATGAAATTTACTAAAGCATTCGACGTTAATTCCTGCTGTAAACAAATTCAATTTTAGACTAATTACATATTTCGGCTTCCGAAAAGTTTGCATGATATACATTTATTTTGAAACTAATGCATTACGCAAATAGATACAATAAATTTTCCAATTTTCTAAATTTGTTCGAGCGAAAACACCATTAATCTAGTATAATTTAGAGTTAAACTCTTGAAACGTAACATTAACTCCAAGACATTTATAAAATGATAAGCGAGTTAGTAATCTTTGATAGGATAATAGCGTAGGATTAAGGGAATTCAGTTGATTAGATTTGTTTCTAATCATGTGCATGTATTGCCCGTAATTGGAGACTACGAAACACCATTAACAATTACAAGCTAGACCAAGTATTTAAACGCTAAGCTGACTTTGATCAAATTTGCAATATTTATTTAATAATAAGAGAATATAAGTAAATGAGCGTAGAAATTGCGAGCTTGTGCGTTTAGCAATTTCTTTTAAATGAAATATAAAGAATTAAATAAAAAGGAATAAGAAATTTCACCGGTAGAAATTAAGGCTTAAAATATGAAACTCAGACGAATTATCTATTTCATAAGCTGATATTAAATATTTCAAATGCGCAAGTAGTTTCTATAAATAAAAAAATCAAAATTTCAAGAGTCAAACCACAAATTTTTCTGACATGAATTTAAAACTTAGTTTTTACATACTTTTTTAACCATTAAACTTTTTTAATGAAAAGAGATAAAGAACGTATTTAAACTTTGCTACATAAAAGTTGTAAACTTAAATTAAAAAAAGAGACATTTTCAGCTGTAAATGGATGCTTTTTACAACGGTGGAGAATAATAGTGCATTTCAGGCTATTTTATAAAGTTATTTGATATTTATGTATAAAACAATGTTCGATTACAGTCAACATGTTCATTATTTTGTTATAAATGCTGTAAATAATAGTAACCGGTCTCGTCGAAACTCGGGCTTTTATTTAGATTGTTCATTATTTGAATTGCACGGTTAAAAATTCAACGTTAATTTAGCGTTTTTCAAAAAACGAAAAATCGCAACTGACGTTACCGTAGGAGAAGATAATTATAATAATATTCAAATTATTCCTGGGCCAAGTAAATACTTGATGAATTACACCTTATGACTTGAATTTAAAGTCTCTATTATACAGCTATGTTATAACAACACAGCAGGCGGGGGCTGATTTATCGTTTAGAGAGATGATATTGTCATGTGTAAATTTCGTCTCGGCTGAATGAAAATTCTAAAAACTTTTCCAGGAAAATATTTGAATTTCTAATAGATTTTGGTGGTGCTCGCGGCGCGTGTAAGCCGTGCGCTAATAATCGCCCATTTATTATATTCAAATTTGAAAGCGACGCGCAAGGGCGAAGCGAAGCGTTTGCGCGGTACTCGCGCACAGAGTCGGTTTCCCCTCCTGCGACGCCGATACGATCGGCAACTTCCTGCGTTTACCGGGCGAGTACCGAGAAACTGCTACATTATTTATGACGCTGCGCGCACGCGTATATCGCGCGTGTCTCTTCTTTGGCCTTTGTCTTTCGCACGCACGCAGAACAATTGACAAATCGATGCGCATTTGGCTGCCGGCGAATCCACGAAGTGCACGCACAACGCGTAGAGGGAGGCGAGGCTTGCAGGCATTCTCGTGATTGTTTCTTTTTTCTTCTTATAATGAAAGTTAAACAAATAAGAGTGAAAAGCACTTGGTCGTAATGGTTGGCTGCTCGTGTGGGAAGGTGGAAACGCCAATGGAACCTGAGTAATGATAGAATTATTAAGCACAACTGTAGTCGAAGTAATAATTACATTTCACGGTTGCCGGAGCGGTACGTTCTCTAATTTATATAGTTTAATAGCGCAAATACTAAACAACCTTAACGTTAAAATCAGATTAATTTCTTTCCTTTTTGTCATTATTAATTCTTGCTGCATTTTACCGAATAAATGCAAAATTTGCTCGAATTTTCAAGTGAATTTTCCTTATTATTCAATTCGCAGCTTCTTATGCAAATTTTACTTAATCTTCGTTAATTTTTACTCGACACTCTTATTCCCGCTTCTCGAGTGCGTGCTTATTTATTTAGCTTACAACTATTATTAAATAGACGATATATTAATTATCGTTGTGAAGACGCGATATTTTATTAGTAAAATAAAATTAAAAATCCATAAATTGATTGTTCTTTACACGGCAATTTCTAATATTTACTTCAATTTAAAAGACTTTCTAGCGCTTACAAGTTCGCTCCGAGGAAGTAAAGATCCGCCAGTAGACGTTTATATTTTTATTTCGAGTACTTTTAAACGTTATTCCGTTCCAGCTTGTATCGAGCATGTATCAGCTCTGTTTCTCAAGTGAAAAAAGTTTTATTAAAAAGGCATGCATCTATACGTAATGCACCCTATTCTATGTAATTGCGATGCGAAACTCAAGGGAGATAATATTAAATTAGCAATTCTAATAGGTTGCACGTTTCGTTGAAAAAGAGCTGCCATTTTTTCAATTTGTAAATTTGTTTAAATTATTGAAAATGAAAGGTCCATTTTTCTCTTACATTTCAAATCCATTGATTTAAATGATGAAACAGTTCTGGGACGTCGTCTGCAAATTTCCTGTATTTTCGACCGCAGGAAGTCGATAACGTTCGAATATTGGTTTTGCGAATTTCCGATAAAAAGCACGCTACGACGATGAATTCTATTCGACATTAAGATATTAGCTTTCTAGAGAAAAGTTTCTTTTATCATCGAAAAATAAAAGAAATTGCATTAAAAACAATAATAAAATAAGTAACGTATACAAACAATATATATTTCTAATCGTTTCATGATTTTTTTCTTAATCTGATTTATTTTTGACTTACGAGTTTCATTACCAACCGGAGTCTTCATTAAATAGCCTTGAAATTTTAAGTGATTTCTTAGATGTTACGAATAGTTGAGGAATTATTAATTACTTCACGTAAAAGCAAGGGAATTCTTTTGTTTCACGTTATCTGTTTAACTTGAACGCTACTGTAAATATATAAACATGTTACCGGACTTTTTAATTTAAAGTAATATTCTGACCTTTTCAAATACTTTTTAATCTTGTTAACTAATTTTTTTAACTCGATTTTTTATATTTCTCATATTTTACTAACTAGTTATGCAAAAAACAGAATAAAAATATGTTTACAAGTATTAGTTATTTGCATTGCTCTGTATGCACTATAAAAGTAAATAAAATTTTGAAACAATTTATTCATTTTTAACGAAGTAGTCTGCGCTTATTATTGATAATAATTTCAGGTGTAGTCACTTTTTTTTTAAACTCCATTACATTGAAAAAAATATTCTGTAAAATCTCCTGCCTACTTAAATAATTATTAATAAATCACCCTTTTATTGAAATCGATTGATTAGTTATTAGTATTTAATTAATTTGTACTTTTATTTTTCAATAAACTTATGAAAAACTTTATTAGAAATTCTGTCTATAGGGTTTAAAGAAGATAGTGTACTCGAAACCCTCGAGACATCGCCCAAAGCCAATGAAAACTGCTCGGAGGCATTACAAGGGGTAAAAACAGAAAACTCTCTGGCAATACTCAAAAGAATATATTATATCTCGAAAATTGTTTTACTCAGTTGTTTAAGTGGTTAAATGCACTAAGCTAGGATGTAATTTTTGTCCCATAAGCACACTTGTATCGCTTATACTGAATTTAACGCGAGGAAAGCTCCGAAATATTTGATATTTCAAAATAAATTTATCTCGGAGTTCTTATTGAATTAAAAGGTTAAAATGTACGTAAAATTTATTTGTCGAAAGCTGGAATCAAAGCAAATTCATGATTGCATTGATATCAAAAGAGAAACATTATCCTCGGGCAAGGCGTGCAGAAGAAAATCCATACTCTCGTCTAACGTCCTTTCTAAAAAGCTTCTTGGCAGTGCATCAATTTCTCAAAAATCGTGCCTCCTAGTCCTGCACGTCTTGTCAAACTGACGTAGAAAGTCAATAATTTACCGAGCATCTCATCGTCATCATTTGCATCAATAGTAAACGCAGTTGCCGGCGTCTCATCTCCCCAATGTTTATTGGGCTTTCTACACGATAATTTACCGCGTAACTCCATCGCTTCAGCGCTAAGACTGAATTATTTTAAGCCATTACGCGACTCGCCCCTTCTTCCACGCCCTCTGCCTTCTCTGCCGCCTTCCCGACGCTTACCCGCATTCGCACAATGGGACGACGATTTTCCCGATAAACTGCGACTTGAAGCAGCTCACGAATGCATTACATTATGCCTGATCGGGCCTGAAGGCGCGATATTGCGAGAAATATCCTATGCGACTAACTTTAATCTTAGCGCGTGCTACCCGAGGGCGAAAAAAGTAAAATTTCAACTGCGAACGAAAACATGCCTGAAAGAAGAGAGAACACACCCGCCGAGCGCAGAAAAAAAGCGAGAAAGAGAAAGGAGAGATTCAACTAGAGTATTTGCGAAAATAATGGGGTTATGTGTGATCGCTTCACGTAAACTAGGTGGAATTCACTTCTCGAGCGTGTTAAGGCAGTTTTATCGGAAATCCATTTCTCTGTTGAATTCTTTGAGCTTTTGACTGCGCGTAAATAATTTCGCTGTGTCTACAATTTTTTTTTATTTCGACAAGATTTATACTTTTGGAAAGTTTTTCTTCTGCTTCCTCATGCCATGTGGGATTAAGAAAAAGTTTAGTTATCGATTATTGTATTTTCAGCATTATTTAATACAGATAGTCGACTGTTAGCGAATTAATACTAACATGTTTTATTTTTAAAACTCTTACGCTCTATTGAAATTGTACTTACAACTAAAATTTCGGAAGGCAATTCCAGTATCTGCAAATGAATTATTAATACAAAAAATTTATTGTATATTTTGAAAATACAACACATCTTAATATTCGAAATGAAAATATGTAAATAAATGCAGAACTTTACAGTTTGGTGGAAAAATTGGAATCAGAAAGATAACAGGAGTGTCTATTACAAATTTTACGCACACATAATTGACGATTTAAATGAGGTAGTTACTAGCAAACTTTTGCAAAACTCTTGCATATTGCTCTGTTGGATATTAGCGTACGGTATTAATAATTAGCAAGTTTAATTAATTAAACAAATAAAAATAGCGATATTAGAATATTGAATTTAACATGCCAAATAGAGAATATCGGAAAATAATATTAATAAAATGATTGACGAAATAATTTTGTAAATAACGTAGCAGAGTAAAGTTTATGTAACTACAAATAGATGAATTTAAAAATAAAAATTTCAAATTTAAACATTATAGATGTGTGGTTTAAGACCAAATACATTTAAATGAATAAATATTTATATTAATCGACGAAAAAGATAAAATGCAGGGTTGTTGATAGTTACAAAAAACTGAAAATAGCACAGTGGTGATGTGGAATTTATTAGTCTGTTGTTTTTTTAAGTTGTTCAATTTTTAGTTTAAGCTGGTGATCTACGATTATGCCAACCAGAATGATGTATAATTCTGGCATGTCCATCCAGTGCATTTAAGAGTTTAAAATTTTAAATACGCTATCGCCTGCTGTAACTTCAGCACAATTTAGTATTATTCCAGGTTTGATCGTTAATAAACCAATTAGTGATAAGTCTTAATTTGATGAGATTGCATTTCCAAAATAATTGAAAATTGAAATTGAATTGGTATAAGATAGAAGAGAGGGAATTTCCTTTCCTTTTTCTCGCAAGTGCGCTTTATTTGTAGCTTTATTTGAAATAAAAGCGGTTGAAATTGGGAGAAACGCTCCGGTGGATAAATATTTCGCTGTCTCATTTCATTGCATCTATTTAACAAAAAAAGCAAATAGAATTCTAAAACCAATCCTCGCTATCCTCATTCTTAATTAAATGCTACATTCTTTAATTTTCTCTTCTTATCAAGCAATTAATTTCTATCGGCAACGAGAGCACGCCCCCCGTTAAAGGGAAATAATTTTCCCTCGATGAAGCTCCTTTCCTAATTCCACGGGAGGAGTTCGTCTTAACATCCGCTCTTGCGGCAATTCGAAACTATTCCACTTTCTGGGAGGGAGGGGGTGTAAATGTACCCTACCAATCGGGATAACGAGGATTTAGAAAACTATAAACTACAAGCCAAACGAGACAACAAGCCGGGCGCGCCTGAATTCAACCTCGCGCCGTTCGAAGAGAGTTTGTAGCCAAGCGAATACTGACCTTTGTGAACAGAGGAGGGCGAGGGCTGGGGCTGGGCGAGGCTGGCGAATTCGTCCCGGTCGTCGCAGTCGTCGAGCGGGTCGCGTCGATTGCTGTCCCCGTCTTCGGCGAGTCTGTCCTTCTCGTTGCGCGGCTGCTGCTGCTGCTGATCGTCGCCGTCGACGCCACCGCCGCCGCCGCCTCCGGGGGGATTGTTCAGGCTGAGTTTATGGCACACTTCGAAGGCCTGCCCCACCGTCCTCACGACCCGCATCGCCTGGCTCTGCGAGAGATGCGAAAGTGCTTTAGCGCGCTTTGCAAAAGGTACTTTTGACCTCAGCGGCTTTAGTGCCGGTGAGCTCGTGTTGCAAAATTTATTTGCTAGTCAGGGAGACGCTGCGCGTGCGCTTTATGCCCTTGATGATATGCAAAAAAGAGCTTCCTAAGCGGTGCCTTGTAAAGGTCTTGTGTTACAGGCGTAAGGATAAAGGAAGTTTACGAGCGGATTTACGTTAAGTGTGGCTAGTTATTTTCATTAGTTTTCATTTATTGCCGCGACCTGAAATTTTTGATTTTCTTCGCATTGAATGGTTTTAAAAACGGTACTTACGAATACTCTCGATCAAATCTCTGGCATTTTCCGCGTTATGAGTAGGAAACTAATATTGTAGTTCCAAACTTAGGTTTGGCGTGGCGGCAGCACAGTTAGTAAATATTCATTAATTCACAGTCATGTCTTATACTCATAAATACTCTTGATTGCGATACAGCGAATAGTTTTTAATCAATAGTGCTCAAAGTGCATCGCAACAAAGTGTATGTATAATACAAACTGTTAAGTTATATGCGTTAATTAAAAAGTTAAAAAAAAATACAGAAGGACAAGCTGATCTACGTCTCCCGAAAGAATCTTGCTAATCTTGAGAGAATCTTAGAATTTAGCGAAGCGTTTATGTTAATTGCTCAACTTAATGCTTGATTTTTTATTACTCTGAGAAATCCTTAAAACAATGTTATACTTTTTACTAGGAACAATCATAAATGTTTATTTATAACCTATTTAATAATTACAATTCGTTGCTTTTTAACCTTCTACGTCTCTCGGCACTTACCGTCTTAAAATAGAAGCAACGATTATTTGCTCACGATTGTTGTAATCTATAAGCATTGCTAAAAAAGACGAAAGCCTTTTATTTTATGCTCAGCTGGGAATAAGACAGAATGCAGTGGAGTCATTGGAGAATAAATAACGAATGCAGTATTTATTGCAATCAGTTAAACGCCGCAATCTTAAAGTAGATCGAGCTAAAAATAAAACGTTAGGCACGCTGCCATCTAAATCGTTAAAATCGCTAATCAATGAAAACGTGCTTCAGCAGAATACAAGTAGCAGTGACAAGTCTCTTAAACACTTCTTTTAAAAAAAATTTAAGATCAATATTTTCGCGTCCTGAGTCGTTAATATAAAAGGTACGACCACGGGCGTAAAGTGAAAAGTTTGCTGCGGAGAAAATCAACGCGCAGAGACAAAAAAGAAGCGGAAGAAAAAGAAGAGTAAGGTGTGAATGAAAATTATATCGAGTGGAAAACCCGTTGCTTCCCACGATGCAGCGGTGCGCACTTTTTCTTCATTTCTCTCTCTCTCTCTCTCTCTCTCTCTCTCTCTCTCTCTCTCTTTCGGATTGGCGCCAACTTTCTGAAGTTTTACGATTCCGAAAGCCAACGCCGGCAGCGAGCCTCAGCCCAGGTACAGGCCGAAGTGGGCAAAGTTTGCAAATTTCTTTCTGGGAATGGCAATGAAAGGATAGCCGCGCATCCGAGAAAATCGAGGCCTCGTTAATGGGGAAGAACGGTATAAAGAGTAACTGAAACTAATAAAAATTGAAATGATAGCGAAGAACGCCATCTTTTGTCGCGGTCAAAAGAGGAAATCTTTATCGTTACTCGGAGTGAGATGACTCTGGGTCAGGGAGAAGGGGGTATTTTAATGAGACCTAGGCGGAAAGAGGGTCGTTAGTATTAGAGTGTAATTTTGCTTCAAGTGGTGTAATGCGACAAGTACTGTTATTAAATGACCGTAAGAGGAAGGAGAATTCACTTGCACATATGCAGATTCATCGTTATTGCTTTGCGAATTTTAGTTGAAATATGAGGGATTTGAAATGAAATGAAAACAAAATCAAGCAAAATTAATTTATGGATCACGTAAGATTTTTAAAAATTGTAATCGTTTCTGTAATTCCCGTGTCCTGCGTTTTCCGGCATAAAATTCAATATAAATCTATTTATCATTTATAATTCTATTCTTCGTTATACAAAATCATATTCGGAATATAATTAATTGGTTAGATAATTCATGTTATTAAGGGGATTATATTTGCATTGGAAAACTGGGCATATATAATATTTCGATAGAGAATCCCATGGATAGAGAATGGAATATTTTTGGTCATGCGAATTCATATATAATAAGAAAGTAATTATGTTTCCATGCCAGAATAGTTTATCTCAATTTTACTATTTCGTAATTTACAAATTTCATATTACCCTATATGTTCATTCAACAAATGAGCATTAAAATTGTAAATTAAAATAAGATAACTAATTAGATTGACTTATCTTACACCGTAATCAGACGCAATGTCAATGAAAAATATTAATGGAGGAGGGAGAGTACGTGCATTACATTTAGTAAGCACGAATATAGTTACTAAATTACACCTTTATTGTTTGTAATTTAGAGTGAAATTACGAATTTTTTGCTGCAATTAACAATTAATTCTGTCGTAAATGTTAGAAGCATTACACATATTGTTAACCCCGCCTCACACTTAACAAGCAACGTTGTATTAACAATCCACTCGTAATTATGAAAAAATTAGTTTGCATTTTTTAATAAAATTTCCACACAGACGAAACACATTAACTCAATAATTCACCTTCAACATTTTTGCTTTGTTTTGGCAGAGTTTCTTAGTTATTAAAATTGAAGCAGGTTGAATAAATTTAATGAATAAATTAATGATAACTTATTATTTTACACACCCATACATATATACGTACATAATTATTCAAATTTAATGAAATATTTCGAAACAAATTTATTAAATGTAATTATTAAACGAATTTAAACATAATTAAAACTCGAAATAATTTATTTATTATATTATTTTAACGCAGTATATAAATAAATAAATAAATAAATAAATATAAATGAAAAAGATGACTAATTACTTAATAACAGAGATTACCTCTATCAACTTTATATTAGAAAACGAGATGAAGGGTTGAATATATTTACAAAGCATTTGAACTCTTTGAATCCGGGTATTACGACAAGAAGAGAGAATGTCACAGAAAATGGAAAAGTAAAAAAATTTCTGTTTTACCACTATATAATTTTTTTAATGCTACGGTAAAAAATTAAAAAATTAGATATCCATAACATATAATATAGTTGTACTTGATCGGAAAGATATAAACTTTTAATCCTTTTTTCAATTTGAAAATTAAAGTGTCAATTATCATAATTAAACTGATGACTATCAGGTTCATTTGGTTAAAATTTTTTTTATAAATTTGATTCAATAATTTTTATATCAAAGTAGCATTATAGAAATAACCACGTTTTTATAAAATTAAAGGTGTATCTATTTCTAAAATTGGATTTAAATTTCCCATTGATTATAATATGTATGATGTACATTTGAATAATACAAGTCATCTAGCGAAAATTGATTTTATCAATGATACGTTATAATGAAATTTGATAATAAATTTTACGACGTATTTTTAATCAGATAGCTCAACAAGAATTGTTTTTAAATATTTTTTTTAAACAGTTGTGTAGCAATAATCGAAAGGAGGAAAATTTAAGTTTCTTAGGTCACTGAAAAGATGCCACGTTGGTGTTCGCTTTAATATTTTTCTCTTTCTCTATTTTTGTCGTCCCACTCTTTCTGCCACCGTGACCCATCCAATTTCCCGATTTTCGCTATATGAGATTTTTTATGATATTTTCACAAAAAGTTTTCTCGAAATTCTCCAATTAGAAAATTATAACAAATTTCATTACGTTATCGTCGTGTAATAATATTTAATTCTTACTTGAAAAAATAAATATTTCCGAAAAAGCCCGGGTAAACTTTATTATCAGGTGTTATCACTGATGATATATGATTTACATACAAAGTAAAAGGAAATGTAAAACGAGAAGTGTATTTAAGTGCATATTTTGAATTTTAGAATTGTAATTTTTTTAAAAATATGTATGAGATCCAAATTTCAGATGAATATAAATGTTAATCAGCAATATCTTCTAATTTATGAAATAAATAAATAAAGTTTAAAGACATTGTTGATAGTTTTTGATACAATAAAAGAAAAGTTTTGATGCACTTTCTTTGAACTCACAAAACCAGAAGAAAGTTACTTTTTAAACTAAAAATAAGACTTTATGTATCATAAGAGACGAAGATACCGACATTTTTATCAAATATCGAAATATTTCGCTATATTCTTTAAATTACCGTTATTTAAGAAATCATATAATCTTAGCATCAAGCAAAATAATATATATGCGTAGTATAAGATTGTAGCTCTGATTGAATCGTTAAATACATTTTTGATCGAAATTTTCTATTTCCATGCCAGGGAAATCTTTAGGCGACGCCTTAGGTCGAATAAGTAGAGGAAATAGTATCGTTACTTGTAAACACGTGTGTATTCCACCAGTGCCAAAACGCGCATACATTCTGTCCCGATGTTAACTCGCGTATTTATGCACTTTCTAAAAATTTTTACTTTTTGCGTTAAAATCCGTTCATTAGCTTTTATTGATTTTCGAAATGAAAAACCGCACTGATTTAGCGGCAAGGATCTGCCGAAAGTAATTTAAAGTGCAGAAAGTACTCTTGAATATTAGTTTGGGAACAACCAGTGTCAAACTACCATCACGAGACTCTCTTTCATGGGCTGTCGTAAGGCGCGCCGCAAAAAGTCGTCACCCCCACCATTTAAGAATATTTACTGGCGCTCGTGCTTCTTCCCTCGAGCTCCTGAAATTTGATCAACAGCCACTTCGCCTACACTCGCGCGAGACCCGAGAATTTTCCCAGCCCCGCCTCGACCCACTTGCGGCCGACGAGCTTCGCGCGCTGTTTCCACAATGCACAAACCTCCGAAGCTCGTTAGCGGCCGCGGTGAGAGCGTGGAATGAAAAGAGGGAAGGAGGAAAAGAGGAAAGGAGGCAAGGAGCCAAGGCTGCAAGGAGGCAGGGAGAAAAGAAAGTGCGGAAAGCAGCGTTACAGCCGCGGGCGGTGCGCGAGCAGCGGTCAATTAACGCTCCTCTCCTTTCGTTCTGGCCCTGTTCCGCAAGTACCTCGAGCTCCTCGAGTTCACCTGGCCGGATGGCGTGCGAGTTCTCGTGGACATCGTTGCTGCGTCGCGACGTCGGCTGAAGACTCTTGGAGCGTCGCGTGCCCCGCATCAGCGGCACGCACTTGAAGCCTAGGAAGCCCATGATTTCCGGCTCCTTGAACGAGAACTTCTTGCGGCCCTTGGGCGTTTCCACCATCGGAATACCTTCGCGGCCCGGATGATCGGCTGCGCTTCCACTCGCACCCCTCTTCGACAGCATTTCGCCCCTTTATTTTATCCTGTTTTCTTTACTTTTTCCTCCGTTCTGTGCTCCTCGTAGCGGCACCACGCTCACGGCTTATCGCTCTCCCGCCTGTCTCATCCTCACGCGCTGTTGCGCTGATTTAGAACGACGTTTAATCCTCTGAAGCATACATTTTTATGGATTTTTCTACGTTAAACCTAGCCGAGAATGCGAGTCCAGGGGGCTTTTCCACGTCTGGTCGTATCGCGATTCGAAGGAGCAATTCCAGGGAATAGAAGGGGCAGATCTCAAGGAGCTCCTCGCCTGTGATTTTAAATTCACATATTTATTGTCTAAGGGCATCCCCCGATCCCCCGAGCTGCGATAAAATCGAGGCAACGATCATTTGGAATTTATACGGAAACACTTGGCTGTGACGAGGCTGCTTTTTATGGATTGCATGTTCGTCGCTGCGCTTCCGTTGTAAATGTTTAAACTGAGGCAGCTCTAAAATTTGCCAATTACGTCCGCGACGTCGATCGTGAAATTCATAAAACTGGGCCGGGCGTACTTTTTACGAAATAAAGTTTTGTAAAATCACTCGTGAACGGAATAAAAATTCTAGAAATAGATTAACGCGCTACAATTTAGTAAAAAGTAAAGTTAAGGGAGAATAAAGTACCGACCTTCGCACAGTCTGACATACCGATTTTACTAGATACAGCTAAAACAATGCTTTGATTTATGCCAAACCCAGATATTATCGTCTTTCGCGTCGCTATGATCTATCATTGTAGAATATTCAAGCAAATATTTCAGCGATTCGAGAAATGTCATCGGAAAATCCGAAAGTCTCGCAGACAATTTTTGAAAAAGCCGAGACTTCGGGTTTTAAGTGTTGTGAATGCGCATCGATTAAACGCGGAATTTATAATTGCATTGCTCAATTACTTTGAAGTATCTTTTCTATTAATGTTAAAAACGATTTAATAACGGTACAAGCAATGATAATTAAATTTCAATTTTTGTTGTCGACTTTAATTAATTTTTTTAAACAAACAAGAAAACTAATTAAAGATTCAATTAAGCTTTAAAATATTATTCGTGTCGCGATAAAAATGTGTTTTCTGTCAATGTGCATTAAATGCTGCAATAAATAAAATTATAAATTCAATAAATTTAGAGAAGACGGTCTTATTATGCAGTTGCTAATATATCACGCATTTAATCGAAACGATAATTATTTTATTAGCTAATGTATGTTCTTATGATACCGAGAATGAGATTTTTCTATTAAATCATATTAATTAACTCACATAGCTTTTTCACCGATACATAAATATTCGTATGGATTTTTAATAATCGAATACCTGTCACAGAACGTCAGACATAGACTCTATCGAACTCCAGAGCCCTGCAATTCGTAGGGCGAAATTAAAAGCACTTTCCGCTAATTTCGCGCCATAATTTATGCACAATAATAAGTTGAAATAAGTAACTTTTACTAATATTATTTCATTTTATGAAAATGGAAAATGAAATCGGAACATTTGAGTTTATATCTAAAAGTTTCCTAGTTTCTCATTTCATATACCGGTCATTCATTATAACTGTCAAAGAGCGGAATCAGATGCTGTTTGTTTTGCATAATGGAACATAATACACGGAAATTGAAAACATTATTAACTGCAGTAACTTGTAAGAAAGAACGTGTGAAACTTAATGAAATACGTAAAATATTGATATCTATAAATTCGAGAACAGTAGAAAAAGCAGAGATAATAGACGGATAGATGCATGAAATAATATAAATGTATTGCTTAATGCATTTCACGACTTTTTGATGTACTGCCATAACTTTTTCCGCGCTCCGAAGGATTAAACTTTTGTTTCCAATCCTCGCCAATATTCAATGTCCTCCTTTTCAATCCGACTTTTAGTCCAACCCGCAATTTTAAGTGCACAAACCACAATTAATTGAGCGCGTCGCGATAAATCACTTTTATGGCTCATTTTACTGTTCCTAATGCGAATGACGAAGAAAAGTACGTTCATACTCCAAATTGTAACAATACCACATGTTCGTCAATTTTTTAGCGTCAGTCAATTCCTATAAGAATAATTCAGGTATACAAATCGTCGGCAATAAAACGAAGCTCCAACGAGATCCCAAAGCGTAATTGTTACAAGCCCAGAAGATTGGAAATGAGAGGGAAAAGAGAGAAAAAAGGCTCGCTTAAGCGCTTCGTTTCAACCGAGCGAGCACCACTTCCCACACGCGCGCGTCTTCCGTAAGAGCTAAACGAGGGCCCGACGATTATTCACTTCGACCGCTCGAGCAGTCGCGACACGCTTTTCCGTTTTTTCGCAGCGCGCGATTCGCTTCCGAGGATCGTGCCGGAAACCGCTCGTCGGTGCTCGACGAGTCGCGTTTCACGCGAGGTGTTAGGGGATCGATTTCCATTCCGAGAGTCACCGCGTCTTTCGGAGCGCCGGGACAAATTTTTCCGTGTCTGGCGTGTTTCGGTTTCGTTGACGCTGGCTTCTGGTTTATTTATAAGCGCATTAATATCGCGCCTCTGCAAATAGAGGGGATCGACCGTCGCTCGCGCGCGCGAATTCTCCTCGATTTCATGAACTTTTCGACTTTTTTCCCTCAGCGCGACATCTGCAAAACGTTTTTATTGGTGCAGTTCTTACGGCGAGCAAATCCGCCTCTCTCTCCCTCTCTCTCTCTCTCTCTCGATTGCAAGCGCGCGCGCGCGCGTTCTTTCTCCGACGAATCCAGAAATTAAAACAGCGGCGGCGGTTTACGATTAATCGATATCGAAACTGTGTTACTATACTACTTTTTGGTTTTTCCTTTTATTGAAATACGTGTATTATCTGAGCGATTGGAGCGGATTTGCTGACAATTCCGTTTGCACCGAGATCGAGACCTTAGCATCATTAAATTGGCAATTCCATAATCAAACAATGATAAATTACGAAGCAGCTTAAGATTGTCGATGAACGAAAGCACGAGCCGATCTTTTTCAACCGAAATCCGATGCAAGCGTTTTCCTGCGAATGACACTCTATATCTCAACGATGTAGGTATTCACATCTGTTTTCATTATATGCATAAAAGGAAAAATCCCGGCTCGTTCGAATGTTTTGCAAGCGTGACTATTGGTTGAGATTTATCTCGCTAAGACATAAATTGCCGACGAAATTTGTTTTCAATTTCAATAGTAATTACATGTACGTGCGAGTTTGAAGTTAAAAAGTTAGTCCAGAAATTTAAATAATTCTGTGATTTAATACTTTAAACTAAAAACGAGGATTACGTGAAACGTTTTATCTTTTGTTCTCGTAATTTACCATGCGGCAGCGCGCACCCCCTCCAACCGTATAAGTATAAAAAATAAATTTGTTATTCGCGAATTTAATTATTCAAACGTGTTTCTCCCGTTGGCCACTGTTTCATTTTTACCTCCTTATTTCGAACATAAATTTGACTTAAATTGGACTAACGACTAGCACGTGCATTATTAAAATCCTGTAAAAATTTTTCTCGCTTTTTCAACGGCATTTTTCAAACACGCACGCCACTTTGCTTTCTTGCGCGACGGCCACTCGAAAAAACATTTCATTAAAATATACATTTTTCTACATTCATTTGAGACGAAAGCTTTTTAGCGGACGCATTTTGAATTCCGCTTCGCCAGCACCATGTAAACTAATCCCACGGCAGCCGCTTCAAATTGCTCCCTCGCACTGTTCGCCCTCAAGGCGCAGTCGGCATAGCCGGATATTATCCTCGCCGGCTGCTGGAGGGGTGTCGGGGAGCATATTTGATTTAAACCACATTTATGACGCGGACTAGGAAGGTGAAATATATATTATTGAGATTGGGCGCGATAAACGAATTTCCTATTAATCGAATTGCAGCTTCTCGCCGCGGTGCCCGAGCCCATGCAAACGGTATAAACATCCTGCGCAACTGCCGTGTCTTAACCACTTCACTGTGTAAACTTGAAACGATGATGGGCGGAAAATATTAGTCATTAGACGAGACTTAAATGTCTACTAAATGTCGAAAGTGCGCGAGTTATTAGTTTGCCAATTTCCTTGTCTTCTTACTCTATTACGAGCCTGAAAAATGAATAATAACAACACTTTTTTAACGTTAATATAGATGTGATTAGGCGAGGAACAGACATTTTCAGAATAAATGAAGCGCTTATTTTCAACTGTTTTACCGGTTAACTAATAACTAAGACTTCATTTTATTTCTTATCATACGTAATAGCCGTTTAAAAATACTTAAACAATCGTGCGTTTATTTACGGGCACATTTAAATACGTTTAAATACTTCTATTTCAATGAAGATGTCAAACGTTAAAATAATCCAACGCTTTGTATCATAAATATTTTTAGATTTGTTTATTAAAATGTCTATACGAAACGTTTGAAATACGTGCCACGGCTCGTTTATGCAACTCGAATAAATTAATTTCCTTAAATCTTTGAAATTTAGATTAAAAGTATCTTCCAGTCGTTAAAATTTAATTTCCTCGATTAGACGCGTTCTTATTTTTAATCATCAAGTTTATTGCTGATCAAAGTGACGAACTCAACACATTCTAGATTATAAAAATGTCGCCTATAAAAATGGCGTATTTATATATGCTCAATTAAATTAAATAAATTACAGCACCAGACAAATGACCATGTGATAGCGAACGATACGACCAACGCGAAAACGTAAAAACAACTATGTATACTTCTTCGTCATTCGCATCGTCTCCAACGTGTCAGTGCACACTGTATACTACGGTATAACGGCTAAAAGCCCCCGGTTTCCCCCCGTGACAACTTGGTTTTCTTCTGTTGGCTGCACAAACTAAAAACGCAGCCTTATACTAGCGCTGGTAGAGAATTGGAAATAATAGAAACTACTCCTTAAAGAACAGAAGTTCTTATACGCAAGACAAATTTTAAATTCATAGCTGCACTATTATTTTTCACATTCACATTAAGAATCTAAATCCGCTGTCATGAATGACAAATAGTAATAAAAACTACAACGCGGTCCTCATAATTGTGGTTTTATAATTATGCACATATACATTCTTGAATCATCCATGCTGATAAACTTTTTAATATCACGGTTTTCTAGAAAATTATATCTTCATTAACAGATGAGCGCTGGTTTCTCTCTCATCAACTTCGAATGCAGTCATTAAAAATCTTACTAGTTATTACATTAAAAATCGTAAATTTACTCCATTGTTTTCAATACATTTAAGAAATATAAGCTCTTCTCATAAATTTACAACCAGTAATTTTTTCCCTTTCTTTCCCTTTCTTTGTGCGCAAACAAATAAAACGCCACATTTATAGCCGTATACACACAATTCCGGAATATACTGTAAATCTTCTTGTATAACTTGAGCGCAAGCATCTTTTATTAGAGTTCAAAAAATGTTCTATGTTTCAAAAATACACGATCCTTGTCAGGTTCACGTGTCTGTATGAATAAAATATGAATACGCCTATTTCTCATAACATCGGCGGCGGCGGTGGCGGCAACGATATGCTAACCTCAACGGAAGGAGGACCGAACCCGAGATGAATTCTTACCTTCAATTTTGGAGTTAATTCGAACCCACTCACGGAATTCCAACTTAATTATTATTCAGAAATTCTGAAATTTACGCGGATTTTTCTTCTATCAGGACAATCGTCATTTTTCCTATTGAATTCCTCGCAGACGTACACTTATTTTTAATATACACAATTATGCGGCTCGCAAAAGACAATGTGCTGGGCACGAGCACGTAAAAACTTTTAGTTGGCACGTATTCGAAGCAAAAAATCCGTCTGCGATTTCCCGTGAAAAAGTCGTTGGCCATTCGACGTACTTCGCAGTTCTGGCCAGAACGTACCAACGTTGCCTGCCTAATTCCATTTCGGAGCATCTTTATTTATAGAGAAAGAGAGAGAGAGAGAGAGAGAGAGAGAGAGGGGGCGCCCGTGGTGCGTATTACAAGTGCTTGACATATATATATACGAGGACCGGAAAACTGGGCGCGTAAGTGCGTAGGCGGTGATGCGAGAGTTTGGGGAATGCATTACACGTGTTTACATTTCGACATGCTCTGAGAAGCGGAGCAGTCCCATTAACGACACGGTGCAACCGATAGTAATTGAGCTTTGCCGAAAATTGGAAAGTTGGAAAATTGAAAAACTGTCTGCTGCCATTGTGGAAGGAGTGCAAGTTTCTTTTAACCCTTTTTTGCCAATGCTCTCTCTAAAACTTAAGGAAGTTTTATTCTTTGTGAACAAAGGGAATAATCAAGACTAATGGCTTTCTGTATTGCAATCGATGTGTTTGGACGGTAAAATTCCGAAAGTTTCTTACTTTGATATTTTTATTCATTTATATTTATACACGCTATCGAACAAAAATTATCCCTTTGCTACATCATTATTGTACTATTTCTGATTATTTATTGCACGCTGTATGTGGATAATTGGTAAAACTAATCAATGTTATTGAAAATACAGTATACTGCGACTTTTAAAACCATTCAACTAATTACTTTACTTAATACTATAACACTATAAATCGTTTTATTTTATAACTGCTGTAAATGGTAAGTACAGTTTTTTTTTTATAAATGATTCCATTAACAGTTTTGGAAATATATTTGTAGAGCTTTTAACGATGTATCCGATATTACGCATTTCAAAACTATTTTATCTTAATCTCTAAAATTTAAATTTTTTTACCCTGCAAATATAATGATAAGATTATTATTTGCCAATTCACGCGTACAATGATACGTTAATTTAGTAATATTAAATGTGACTCACCTTTTTACTGGATTTGAAAACGTTACACCTAAAAGAATTTCCACTGCCATCTCGCGCAATGTAACTAAAGATTTTTAAGTCGTGGCTATCATGTGAAACATAAAATATCCTGTAGATTGGGTGATGCATGAGAACCAGTTTACTTTCATCAAGCCAGTGATGTTTTTTTTGTAACATCGGAAACTGAAAATACAGTCGTTAAATAAACAGTCGCAATAGTGGTACCGCATAACTTAAATAAGAAATTCAGCAAGCATACGATAAATTAATTGATATAAATAGTAATGTAATTGCACGTTGGTTTTTAAATAAATTTGTCAATAATAGCAATGTTGATAACTTGGATGGAATATTAACAGGGCAATTATGTTTGAACTTCCTCTATCTAATTATATACATTAAGGAATATAGAATGTTTATTATTAAGAAGATGTATATTTGAATTTTTCTTAACTAAAAAAGAAATGATAATAAGTTATATATTGGCTTCGTCGATACTTCTTATAGTAATTAATGATGTTATCATCCTTGATAAATCCAATCTTTTTATGTTAAGCTTCACAAACTCTGTACGTTTCACGAGGAAAAAAATCCAACAAAAGATTTACATTTAAAATATCTATCATCTTACTGATGAATTCAACGGATAATCCAGAGAAAAAGTAATTTCAATAAGAATTTCATTACTACTTCGACTTTAGTTAATTTTTATCTTTTTAGCACTTTACTATTATCTTTTTGATAATTTACATTCCTTACATTCTGATACGACCATCTATATGAAAAAATATATGCAAAGGATGCGGAACTTAAACTTTATAATATCACTTTAATGTTATAATCATACCATAGATTACTGAGGTCATTGATTATTTCATAATATAAAATGTATACCTTCGAGTTCTAACATATAATTGCTTTAATGGATAGTTATATTAAACGAGAATTTCTGAACTCGAGATATTACTAGTAGTATTTTTATAAATTCTTTAACCCTTTTTCTTGAAAAGAATTTAATTAGTTTGTAAATATTGTTAAGAAGTTTACAGTAAATTTAAAAATTATGAATTTATGTAAATACTTTGTTTTATGTAAAACGTTGTTACACTTCAAAAAAAATTTTTTATTTATTATAATTTGAATTTACTATTTATCAAATTACATTTTCCTTATATTATATTGAAAAAAATATCACTTTATACTTTAATCGTTTTATATTTTTTTTATAAACAAAATACAGCAATCATATAATCGCGTTTTATAATAACGATGATTTGTTGATTAAATGCTCTTGGTAAACAACATGAAGTCACTTTTAATTATTGAAAAAAAAAAATGTATGCTGTTGTACTTCACGTATTAAATATCGCATTCTGTTGAAAAAATATTTCTACTTTGAAACCCGGTTTTAAGAGTTTTAACACTGTTGAGTTATAATTCTAAAAACAGTTTCAAAAGTTGTGTTATAGAAACATTGTCCAATGTTCAAAACACCGAAATTTGAGCAAAACTACTACTTTTACGACCACACTATTTTACCGATTGAATACTGAATCGAGTTGCTTGACAAAAAAGTGCTTCAATTTATGCAAAATCCAAATTCACGTACTCTTCGCGTACTGTTTTTATCTACCAAAATTCATGAATTTTAGCATATATTACACTTTAAGGCACCCTACATATATTCTCTTGAAATTTTATAAAATGGTACAGGATTTCATAATGGTGGGACTTTCACATTCTCTAAGGGGTTGTTTCTAGCTAACGTACAGTAAAAAAGGACTAAAAAGTCATGCGTTCGGTTAAATAAACACATATATTCTTCAAAATTCAAGAAAAAAATAAAATATTTTTTATGGAACGTGAAAATAAAACTTTAAAATTTTTAAATAATTTTACATACAGTTTTATGTGTAGGATTCCTCAAAAATTTAACTAGAGAACGCTACTATATTTAAAAAATGTATATAAAAGATTTCTCTTTGAAAAATTTAAAAAAAGGAAAAATCTGTGATACAAAAATTTTCAACACTTTCCCAGGTTCTCGGAAATGTATCTATTAATGAATTAATTCACGTCTTACAAATTTTAAATTATTTGTGAAGACCTATGTGTCTGTAAATAATTTATAATTCATCAAATGCGCAAATTTTTCACATTTACACATTTAGTACAGCGACTTTTGCGTTATTTATTTATGGAATTAATTAATATAGAGTTAACGTTAGTGAGCAATACTGGTATAGGCAAAGATATTTCGCTTGTACGTATATCGCATGTAAGTATATCGCGTAAAAAAAAATTTACCCGGCACAATACCTTTGTATTGAATCTATAAAATTTTAAAATTTATCACCGGATTATTTTTTAAGCGAAATACAAAACGAGCGAAATTAAATTTTTCAGTAATTCCAATTTCTTTCTGTAGAATTGGACGCTTGACATATATTTCCAGCTGATGAATCTCAAAGTTAGCGAGTAGAATTATATACTGCATCAACCTATGATTATTCAGAAATTTTAATAATTTGCAATCTAATAAAATAAATTTCAGCACTTCCTACAGCATTGTACAGGTAAAACATTTTGATGGCAAGCTATTTCTTAGAAAAGTACTAGTTAATTTAAAAACGTAAAGCGAAGAGTATTAATTTTCGAGGAAAGTTTCAATATTTTATATAGGTTGATAAAATTTTATACGTGAGCTTTACAGCGCGTTGACGAACATTTGAGGTATGGATAAGTTTACTATTTTATATCATTTCAAGCCCCTAGTTATTTTTATTTCTTTTCGATACATCCGAAGCTGTCTTGTTAGGCGCGCGACTAAAAATTTTCTATTTGAATATTTTTATAGTAGCAAATATGCTGCAGAAAAGCAATGGTATCTTATAATAAGCTTCTTTATGTATAATAAATTTGCTGAATCTTATTACTTCGCGATAGTAATTCGTAAAGCAGAACGCAAAAACTAAAGAGATACTTTTTTACTGACAGAACTTGGAGGAGTGTATCCCGCGGTCATGAAACCAACAGAGTAATAAAATTCGAACCTACGGGAGAAAAAGTCTAGGAAAAAAGTCTCAACGGTGTATTATACGCAAACTCCCCATACCTTCTTCTTCCTGAGTGTGACCTTCAGACCGTCCACGGAGACCTCCAACGTCACTTTCTTCTTCTTAATCCCCTTGGCCTTGAACTCGTACTGCAAAAAGCAAGTAAAAGCCGCGAGTGAGAAATACGGCAATAGACAGAAAGAGATAGAGCGGCGAGGCGGGAAGGGAAGGGAGAGAGAGAGAGAGGAAGGGAGGGGAACAGAGAGAAAGAGAGAGAGAGAGAGAGAGAGATAAGGCGATCGAAGCAAGCGATACAGCTCAGAACTCGTTTTATCGCTCGAGAGCCGTGCGCGTATTATTATACTTACGCGGATTCTCCGCATCGCCGCCACGATCTCCATTCGGCTGGTGGGTCGTGGAACCTCCATGGAGCCAATGAACTGCAACGTCAATAAATGCATAAGCTCGTGAGCGCTCGCAAAAATGAATGAATTTAACAGTTGGTTGAGGTGAGGTACGTGTGCGCGCGCGGGGCCGAAAGTGAAGAACAATAATGAGCACATGAGCATGTAACGGAATTGTCATTGATGCTGCGTGGGTTTGGCATTTAATACGTCGTTAATTGCTTTCGATTCGGCTTCTCGATAAATGAATTGTAATGCTACAATTATTCGGGCTGTTGGTCACTAGGCATTATTACGTGGCCTCGTATTTGCACTTTGAATTTTCAAGAAATTCGATCCGAGAGAGTATTGCTTTAATATTTGTCTGCTTAATTATGAGGAAAAAAGCAAGCCAGTTCGCTTCGAAGGTTTTTTGGTGCAAATTAGATAAAACAAGGTCAGTTTCGAGTCTCGTAATTAATTAAAACGAATAAAAAGCTACAGTACTTTTGTAAGTAAAAAATCGGAAAATATCGGTTTAATTGATGATAAATGATTAGGCATTTAAAAATTTCAATTAAACGCTCGCAGTTTTATGTAACCTATTATGTCTCAATTCTTTTAATAGCAAAACGAGTATAATAATTTTTTTTTATTTCGTTTCATAAAGATTACAGTAAAAGATCATCAAAAATATTTATTAAATTTTTTAATTATATTACGAAGCAACTTTTAATCCGCGTCGTAACTGTTAAAAATTTTAATTATAAAAAATCATTAGTTTTATTTTTAAATATTTTAAAGCAAATATCACGGGCATCAAGTATCGATGTTTTTAACGGTATAACGAGCTACAGCAAATAACAAAATTAAACGTTAGCAGTAATATAATAATTCAATTTAACGTAACTTTCTATTTAATTTTTTAATGTGTTTAAAGCAATATCAACCAAATGCAATGTATCCTGTAAATTAATATTTTATGATCCTTTTTGTTACGGGAAGCGAGTTTTTAAAACGTAAACAATTAAAATGGATTATTAAACGACAAAGATGTCAAACGAGTCTGCAAATTTTCTCGTAAAGAAAAGATTCCGTTTTTATTTGAAATCTACTTTGAACATACAATAACTGTGGAAAAAACAAACTATTAAGCCCGTTCTTTAAAATCTTAGCTCACTTTATTTATTTATGCAAAAACTGTTCTATAATGTTTTATAAACGTTTGTAAAAGTTATGTTTGTTAATTAACTATAAAGGTAAAATTTGAGGGAGAGTTCGAATCAAGAATTCTGGTGTATGTCATCTGCATATAATTTGAATGTATTTTTGAATTGTAAAATGTACTACAAGTTACGTTCTTATTGTCTGCGTTAGATACCCTTATTGTTTAGTTTCTCTTTACCCAGTGAAATAATGTAAATGACAACACGAGAAAGTGTAAGAAATTAGAGGTAATAAGAGTGAATTGTGCTTTATGTCAAGGTAGAGTAATGTAACATCTAAGGAGTATATATGGGTGCAATGGAATTTACGTATTATTATACATAATGGATGAATATAATTTCTCATTTTTTATTGAGTTTGATTTGTAAATAAGTTACAAATAAATTTTATATTTTAGTGAATTTTTACGGGATTACTTTATTTTGTACTAGATTTTTAAGAAATCTAATGGTATAATTTGTGAATTTAAAAAAACAAAAAAAATTTACTGGATTATTGTTAAATTATATATATATATATATATATATATATACATATGTATTTGTATTTGTATTTGTATAGAAAATGAAAAATAAAAGAGCCATATTTCTTTTCCAAATAATGTTTCCCCTTTCAATTCAATTTGTTATTTGTTTCATTAAATAAATAAAAATCAACAGTTGTATATTTCTATGAATATCCCTGATTGCTTTATTACTTTATAATATTGAAATAGAATATTGAGTAATATATTAAAACAATTGTATAGAAATGGATGCTTTTAATGTTATTGACTCGTTAATTTCACTTTCTCAAATTGCTTGAAAAAATGGCCATTTTTATACACATAACTTGTAAGCTTTCATGCTTCGGATACAAACGAATAATTAATTTATAGTAGTAGTAAAATTACTTTTATTAAACATCAAGTTGTATATTATTTTCCTAATTAATTTAAGTTAAGTATTCAATTACTACGTATAGGCCATTTGATTAATTTACAGGAATATTTGAAAATAAAAAATTCACGTTAAGTACTTGCATTATAATATTATTAAACAAAATTTAACAATTAAATCTCCCCTAAGTCAAATTAAACACTTTTAATTAAAAATAATAAGGTTTTATATAAAAGACTCTATAGCTTTAATTAAACGCGTAGTTTCGATAATAATTTGATAATAGTAGATTATATTTTAGCGAGGGAATATCGTATTTTCAGGTATTTAGAACAATTACCGTAAAATATATATATTTTTTGTTTCAAAAATATGATCCCACAAATATTCCGTACTACTAGCTGTAAAAGTAATAAAGTACTGTTAGCTAAAGTCAAATTCTAGACGCAATTAGACTAATTCTCTACTCGCGCAAAACTTCTAACAAATAATTCTTTTGCAACAATGGAACATTCAAGAAGCATTTGTAGAAGTGTTCTAGAAACGTTCAAAGAGCGCCCTGATATTCGCTTTGTGCTACTGAAGCATTCATTTAAACTATTAAAAGTCAAGTAAGTTAAGCCACTAGAAAATTTCTGTTAAAGTAAAATAGTCATTTGAGGATTTTAAATATCTTTTTTCCATGCTTTTTCAATATTTGCAAACTCTTCCAAAATAAACATAAGGCATTCCCAAGGCATTCTGAACTATCTTCATGAGCGTCCCTTGAGTACCGCAATATTCCAAATGATTTATTTTGAAAAGGCTAGCAACTAGCTTTAAATAATTACAAAAGAAAGAAGATTTAATAGGAGCGAATTCATGCGCGTAAAAGAAATCGAAATTAAGAGAATAGAAGTTCAACGTGCGGTAATAGTCGTGCGTGTGTTTGCGCCAGATCTTCTTCGGTAAGGCAAGCACGTATAGACAGCGTACATACAGTCGATACACTTGAAGAAGTAAGCTCGAGCGGAGCCAGACGGACGAATGGCGCCGCCGTACAGAAAGGAAGGAAGGAAAGACTAAGGGAGAAAGAGAGACGGAGCGAGAGAGGAGCAGAGATCAAGGGCGGGAGGGAGGATTGCATGTGTGTGTTTTCGACAGAGAGAGAGAGAGAGAGAGAGAGAGAGAAGCGGCCAGACCAAAGGAGAGCGAGGAAGGCAGACGACTCGGGCAAAATTACAGAGGGAACAATGGAGATATGTTATGGACGCAGGAGCGATGCATATAGGGTGTTGTTGCTGTTGCTGCTGTTACTGCCACTAAAGAACTTGGCATAAGAAAGAGATATATAGAAAGAGACCGAGAAGGGGATAATTTACAAGGACGGGGAACTGCACGTGGATAAGGAGATTAAATAATTAATTTAACCACGGTAATTTTGTTGAGAAGAAGGATACGTATAACTGTAATATAACGGTTCTGTAAAGTTAGACTTCACGATAAACTGCTGCACTGCATGATTGTATGCTTTGTCGTGAAAACACGTGACGCATTTTTCTTCCTTTTTCAAGTCCACTATGCCATTTATAGCTACTAAATCGTTTATTACCAGGAGGGTCCCTGTGCGTGTTAAAAAACTTGTGGGTTCAAATTCTACGTAATGTGCATGTTTGCAAAGCTTAATCCAGAAAGATTCGTTTGAAAAATGAACAGGGCAAGGCAGAGAAAATTTAGAAAAAGCACCGGGCAATTAATTTGCAGTGTCCGCAATGACTGAACTGAATGGAAATTAATCAACGACTGCTTACAATTTTTCATAACTTCAAAATTACTTTGAAAAATCTTGGTTAATCAATCTAGGCTCTTATCTATTTACGGGTTTTAGGGAATTTTCTTGTAAGCTTATTAAGTATGTAAAGGAAAATTTAATATAATTCTTACACAACGTGACAAGAAATTTCTATTCTATTAAACATTCTCATTAGCCCGAAAGTAATGTTTTACCGGGCCATCTTATCTAGGTTTGTGCACACATAACGTAGATGGCATCTTAATCTCGATTTTGTGAATGTCATTGTATTCAAAAGTGTAACAGATCTGATGAACAAAGAGATAACAAGAAGGAGGAGAGGAATTAAGACCAGTTGCAACGAAACAACAGAGGAAAAAGCAGAAACATGCGTACGTATCCAGATAAATGCGAAAATATATACCTTTTCAAAAAGGAGGCAAATATAATTCAAGTCATATCCAATTCAACGTACATAATTATTTCGAAAGTTTAAATTACTTTAAAAATTTTTTAAAGCAAACTATTCAACTTGTAAAGGAAATTGAGCGTAATTGTATATATTGAAAAGGATGCACCTATTAACTGTTACTTTATAATGTAATAATACATTCATTTTAACGTAAGACGATCCTTTTTTAATAAGCAATTATTTAGCGCGTTAAAATTTGATTTTGAAATTAGGTAGCGAGATTACAAAATTTATCATGAATATAAAATTTCAGTTAAACGCATAAAAAGAGAATTAATCGATAAGGAAGCAGAATAACTTTCAGAGATCTTGTTGATGAGATCTTGTCTATCGTTCTTTTTAAAAACAGCGATATTTTCATATTGCGTAAAGTATGAAATTAGCAATGATGCCACGAAAGGTATTCATATATGATTAATAGCAGTAAAATAAATTTGACATCTAAACAACAATTTATCTGGAAAACTCACCAATATCTCGCCGAGATATCATACATAGAACACATGCATCGAGAAGCAGGATGAGTCAGATCGTAAAAAAGAAAAAGGACGAAGCAAATAATAGCGGAAGGAGGGAGGAGTGAAAGAGAGCGCGACGTACGTACTGGTAGATACGCGGCTCATTGTGCACTTGCATTCTGCACCAGCCATATCCTTATGGTACATCTAAAACTGTATTCTTATATACAGTCCAAGGGGAAAACATAATTTGGAAAAACGAAGCTCGGCTAAAGAGAGCGAATATAAAAAGCAGACATTTGAATTTAGAAAATCTCTGAAAGCATAATTTTTAAAAATAAGAAAACGAATTCTAGAAGATACAATTGAGGAAGATACAAATTGCGGGAAACGGAAAATCCCGAATGATAAGTGCAAGGAGCGTTACGTGTGTTACGTAAAGCATAAGCTTGCGAATTTCTCACTTTTCCAAATTGAAGGACGTTTCGTTCGTTACAACCCTTCGAAGATTCGCATTTGTTGAAATGCAATATCTCCGTATTTCATATCGTTCACTCCGGCAATGCACCCGGTCTGTATTTTCAATATTTGTCACCGGTAAACTCTGTCTAGTGTCAAAAGTTTCAATATTATAAGAAAAAGTAATAAAGCTCTGACGTATAAATAACGTCCTTATTTTTCAATACCGAGGACCGTCCCCCCTTAACCGGCTTAGATATCAGCGCCGCGAAGGATGCCAATCATGCATCGCTTGGCAAACGAATGCAGAGGAGGGCTCGGGGGTTATCGCGCGGGCTCCTCGTACGTGTTGTCGTACCATACGCACCTTAGCGTGGAAAACGATTCCACGGTGAAAAGCCTCCTCGCTGTGCAGTGGTATCCGCGTGTCGTACTCGTCATTGTGCACGAGGTTGTACTGCTTCTTAGAGGGCATGCTTCTTGGCCCGGCTTCATCCGACTTGTGTTGTCGCTCGCCACTTCCGCTGCAAACCAACAAAAAAATAAATAAATAAAAGCTTCGGCTCCTCGTCCCTCTTCTGCTTTTCTCCGTTGTGTGCGTCGCCACGCTACACTTTCTTCCGACCGAGGGGAGTTGGCAATGTCAGAGCGGATGAAAGTGAGGAGTTGGCGCGGCGACTGTGCTAAAATAAAGCTGCCACGAATATTCGTGTATTGTGAAAAGCTTTGTGCACTTGAAGTTATACTTTATCGACGCGTGCGAGAGCGCTAACAAACTCGAAATCCGCTGAAAAGTTTAATTTCCCTTTTTTGCTCGCTTTTATAACTTTAGCGCGTTTGCACGCTCGAAAAATTTGTGCAATTCGAATTACCGCGTTTCGCTGCAGCAAATTTATTTCATGAGCCAGTTAGAATGTTAACTGACAATTCACTTATTCCCTATGCGCTGTTTAAAAGTTCGTTTTGTTTTCGCAAGATTATAACAAAATTATTAGGCTTTTCAATGTAAGTTCGAGTAAGAAGATAAATTATTCATAGATCATCTGATTATAAAGCGTTAGTGTTTAAGGCAAATCTTTGCTTGATGTACTTTATAAGAGTTATAAACAGGAAATTCTAGAATCTGAAAACAACAGGAAGACGCGAATAATTATTTTATTCTTTTCAACTGAGATAATTAGACGTCATTTTTTATAAACATAAAGCAACAATTTTATCATTATGAGGTAGTAGACTTTGGACTGTACGTATGAAAAAATTAATTTACTTTTACTTTAATAATTAATTATGTTCTCATGATATAATGCAAACTGTTTTAATGAAAATTATTTCTGATAAATCATATCATTTTCATTTCTGGCCAATATTAGCTCATTATTTTGCATCCACGAATTACTGCATTTGACTCGCAATACGATATTCTTTCCATATTTTTAACGATATAGATTTAAATCAATAAATACGATAATTCTTATAAGTCGGATATTGAATAGAAACACTTTTTATAATACTTTTCAAGTTTCAGGTTTTTTTTTTTTGCTACTTTGACAAATTTGTTTCCTACAAAAACTTAAAAAAAAATGATACTTTTTGAATATTTGGATGTACGCACTTGTATAGTTTTTGACATATAGACAATGACCGTATTCCGTATTTCGCTTCACGCCCAACTAACCACATGTCGAGTTTCGTGCACTCAACTCTTTACTTGAGGTATCTTTGTTTTATAAAAAACTGAAAGTAAAGATTTGTTGTGCTTTAAAATATTAATAAGCTCTTATAAAAAAATTTAAAGAAAATAAATTATCATCCTTGCACAAGTTTCGGAAATTTGTATAAAAGCTTATTATAACAATAATACCACTGAGGCATAAAGTGATCCCGTGGGTATCTGGATAGTTCGCATAAATGGTATACTTAAGTGATTCTTTGCACGTAATGAAATATACATAGTATATGCGTGTATATGCTTATATATAAGACGAATCAAGAGCGTTATAACAAAGTGTCAGTATAACTCCGACGCTTAAGCTACATTCAGAAAATACAGAGGAATGCGTGTTTTCGTGTCTCCGTCAACGCGACTTAGTTAATCTATCTCGATGTACTCCAGTCTGTTTGATCGTGTTTTTGCACGCTTACATGCACGTGTGTACAACATTTTATTACTAGAGTAGGTAGACGAAATAAGGGGCGCACGTATATTTATGTCGGCGAAGTTGGGCAACAAAAAATATTTCTGCTGTCGCAGGGCTTTTTCCATCGCGGGGCTGTACTTTAAAGGGCTGCAATACAGTGTGTGCGGAAAGAGGGAAATATGCATCGGTGAACGAGAATTTATTGCACAATGTACACATGCAGCTGCGTCAGTGCGAGCTATCATTGTACATGGTTAAAGCTTACGATATATTAACGTAGGGCGTAGCCTCTGAGGCTTTTATAGAGAAATTTATAAATATAGTAAATTAAAATTCGAGTTCCGAGTTAAAACTTGTAGTTATTAACAGTATCTGAATTTATAGTATCGGAAGATGAAATTTATATGATTTTATATAATTTATGTAGCCATACAATATTACTGTATTATTGTATTGAATGTTCAGCTAACATTTTAGGATTACTTTTAAGGTCAATTTTTAAATGATGAACGATAAATTTAGAATACTTTTCATAAATTTTTATTCTTATTTATGGAGGAGTAATTTGAAAAATCGAAGATGACCAATTTGCATATTAGTGATTATTTCAGATATTCTAAGAAAAAAATTGAAATTCCGTTTCTGTTAGATTTTAATAGTGCGATTATGAAACTGTTCGAGATAAAAAATTGATATAATAATGTACAACATATCTTTTACAAAATTTAAACAAGATTTAAAGAAATTTTTAAATAATCGATACTTTTTCAATGAATAATTTATCAAGTTATGAACATAAATTTGCATTTACGCATAAAATGTATTAACATATTTATTTGCAATTTCTTCACGCAAGAAATTATATTTTAACTTATCTAAGTATACTGATACTATCTATTCAAAATCTACTTAAGGTTATAAATAACTCTATAATTCTAAATCACCCAATATATTGTAAATCACATAAATTTTGATAATGTTCATCTTTTAATATAGTCCATGAATTATAATCAGGACACCCTATAGATAGCAACGAAGAGGAAAAAGGAACAAACGCGATAAAAGGGACGAGCGCAGAAAGGGAAACGAAAAAAAGTACGTACGCGACAGAAAAAGAAGTAGAAGACAGAGGGGGAGGAAGAGAAGGAAGACACACCACAATAGATACTGCATAAAAATAAATTATTAATTCAAATTTAACTTCTTTTCAACGAAGGAATAAAAAAAATACAATCGTATTCTTTCTTTCCACGCATGCCTAATAAATAAATAATACTTATTAGTAGACTCAAGGGAAAGAGCCTTTCTATATATCCAGCAACTAAAAGAAAACAAAGAAGAATACACGTTATGATAAGTATCCGAGCAACTGCTATTTACAAATCGTTTGATAATCCACGAACAGGTAAGCTGAAGAAAATATACGTGTCAAAGTTAAAAGAGAATATTTGAATGCACTTTAAAGTGACTGGGAACAAAAGCGCGCTACATTCATTCATTCAAACTTACATACGTAGCCAAGTACAAGCATAATAGACTACTTCTTACTTCTTGGTAGACGGGTTGAAAAGTTCCAGCGAGTATTCGTGACGCCTCAAAATATCGATCACTAGTAGTAAAAGTGTTGTAACTCTACGATCTTTTTAAATACTTTTATTACGGTAGTCGTGTTAAATTTAGAATGGCTCAAGTATAACTAATCATTGCTCATCCCTGTTGAGCGCTTTAAATGCTTTCAAGTGCATGATTAAAAAATCAACCGAAATGATGAGTAATTAATTAGGTAAAAGCTAATAAAACGAAAAACGGATACAAAGGCAATCGTACCAAAGAGAAAGAACGAGTGAATAGCTTAAAGAAAGAGGGGAAGCTCAAGTGCAGCATGACGAAAGCGGTGCAAGAGAAGAAAAGCATATTTTTCTTTTGTTTATTGATTCGTCAACAGTTAAAAAAATAGTGTCAATAATTCCGCAAATGTGAAATATGTACGTGGCTAAATCGAATGACCGTAATTAATAACGGTTTTTGCACTTATATAGGTGTGAGTGTTAATAATAATAATAATAATAATACTAATAATATAACAGTAGCAACAGGGATAATTTAGAATAAAATAAAAGTATTTATACAATGATTTTAATACAGATTAATTAAAAATATTCTGGAATAAAACAAAAATTTTTCTTTGCTAATATCTGATATAAGAGTTTTCATTGTTCATAATAACATTTGCATAAAAATTTTTTGCGTATAAAAATTTTTTCATTTTTTAAAAGAGTAATTCACGAAACCTCTCGATTAGAACAAGTTTAATGAACATTCAAATGTTTTCAATCTCCATTTATTTTCATTTCTGTATTTCATTCTCCATGCTACGTTCGTTTTACTCTTAAAAGTCAAAATCATACATGGCAGACTAGGAAATGTGTATCTTTATATTCATGAACATTTTAATTAATATGGCAAATCTCCAAAAGTTTCAAATTTTGAAAAAATACGTTTATACGAAATGTGAGTACATTAATTTTAGAGTGATTTTTGTGTATTAACAAAAAAAACATCTTGTAATTTGTTCTTTACATTATAAATTCGATAAAATTTGAAAAATCATCATCTTTAATTAGTATCGCTTTAGCATTGAGTATTATTCAGAATAGTTTATAAATAAAATCAGTCGATTAATAAAGATTAGAATGGATAAAAATTTATGTTATTGCACTGTCAAAACTGAAAATTTTTACGAGCAAAGTTGGCAGATATGACTTTTATTGTGATATTTTTTCTATTTTTAAAATAATATAGGTTTTAACGGTTTGCAGATTTTTTTCACATGCCAAAATTTTTTGAAAAACATATTACAGTTCAAGATATATTAAAATATGAATTTTACTAATCAATTAATAAAAAAATTATTTATTCAATTAAAACTTACGTTACTTATATTATTGTGGAACATATTTTAAAAGCTGTATGTTACAAGGTTTAAATTAGAAATTCTTCATTTTTTGATTTTTTAGTTTATTCATTATTCAATTTATATTATAAATATTAATTTTCATACATACATATTATAGTGATTTAAAAAAATATGAAATATTATAAAATAAAGTAAAATAAAGACAATGATGAAGTTAATGAGTATATTCTTTTCAAATTTTCAATTTGTTTTTGTAATTAATTAAAACATTTAATCTGTATTTCAATATTTATATCTGTAAAGCCTCCATTCAATATTATTTTTAGTAATCAATAAATTTATGTACCACCTATATGGACAAAGATTTAATACTTGGATCTAAATTCATTTTATGAACTGTTTACATACATTCTTAATAATTTATAAAAGCAATAATAAATGTATTATTGTTAATGAGCAGTTTAAGGAATATTATAAATATGATTTTATAAATTAAACAATTGATTCTTTAAAAGATATTTTTTTATAACTGATGCATTTGTTTGGTACATTATACTAGAAATTATATTGCATATCAATGTATGAATACATTTTTATGTAATCTTGATAAAATTATATAACGGAAGCATTTAAAGTATCCTTGATGAATCTTATTTTGAATAAAACTGCGATTTTAAATGTAACAGAATAATGTTTTCTTAAAAAGTTTGAGAAACAATTTTCATTTTTCTATATTTACAAAACACTTAGTTGTAAGTTGACTATTATAAAGTCATTTAACTTGAATCTTTATGTGGCTCTTGTTCCCTCAAAGAATTTTCGCTTCACTCCGGGTAATAAAAATTCTAAACGCACTTAAAGTTGCTATGCACCTATTTAAATTATAATTTAATTTGAAACAACATATATTTTAAATGTTTAATTAAAAACATTACTTATTTACAAAGTCTAAGTAAATGTGATGAACGAAAGTGAAAATGAGGCAAAAGAAAGCGAAAGCAAAATTGTGCTGCGATAAAATGAAACTGCAGTGGTTCACGTCTTTTTAAAGTGTTTTAATCTCGTGCTACAAGATTTATTCTCAGCTTTCGGTTTCTCTCCTTCATCTGAATTGTAACTTTTCGCACGCACAAACGCACACGCGACGCTTGCACGCATGCACACAAAAACACGAACTGATAAAATAAAAAAGGAAGTATACAAAAGAAATTTGGTCACAAGGAAAGAGAAATAAATTATGCAAAGGATTGAGTGTTTTAAAGTTACATTTGCGTTGTAAAAAACACGTTGAGATGAATAACTTGGGCAAGTATATAATTTAACAAAATTTTTTTTAACGAATATTAGGATTTTTTTTGTAATCAGAAATATTTTTCTTTAATTTAAAAAAATTTTTAAATAACTTTTTTCTAATTAATATGATATAAAAGATGTTAAATTCAATTTGATTGAAGTAAATATATATAATATTTTTTCTTTGTTTCAATGAATAAAATTTCATTGTGTACAATAATATCAGTTTCTTTAATGTGCGCAGAATGAAAACAAATATTATAATATTAAGACACACTTGTATAAATAAAAGAATAAATGTTTTTAAAAACCGGAAACATTATAAAATTCGTATATTAATTATTGAAAAATGCAATGAAAAGATAGATATTTTTTCTGTCTTTGAAAGGCATATGCACACGCATGCGTATGTTTACCCTCTGTTTATTAATTTAGATAGTGAACTGATATGTAATCGAGTTGAAATATATGACGATAATTGACCGATATAATTCATCTATTATATTCACAGGAATACTCGATATGCCCAATGCCCAATTAACTAATGTGATCCTATGATTTGATATAATATTATGAAAATATATTCACTTATTCAATTGTAACACAAGTGAATTTTCATAATATATTTTAAGTAACTTAAAAATACATAATTAGTTCCTAATTAAACGGAATTTTTTAAAGAAATTGACTTTCGCTTCAATAGCTATACTTTCTACACAGGAAGAAAGACTAATGAGTTGTCTAAGATTTCATATAACGAAAACTATGATTAAAAGTTAAACTCATGAAAGTACAATTGAGTGCATGATATTGAATAGAAGTCTTCAAAAAGTTTATGGAGTTCTTCTACTTAAAACAATATGCCATATGCTACTTTAGTTGATATTGTTCCAAATTTTGGAATGACTGGAATGTTTTCATCCGTAATGAAATCGTAAAGCGTTTACTTTATCGTAGTAAAAAAGAAGTTAATAAATAATTGAGGAATAGTTAACCTTTCGGTTTACATTGGGTTCACTTTTTATTTTACCTTGGCTTGTTTACTTTAACAAAGTAACTTGTTTAACAAAGTAATTGTAATTCTTTATAGATTCAATCAAAAGTTTTGATTCGGAGATCATCTACGAAAGATTTTCAGAAAATTTGAAAAGGAAAGACAAAGCAATTTGCTATTTAAAAAACATACCAACAGCATGAAGCACTCGAATGTTGCTAAATCACTATAAGCCCATTAATTATTAACAAATTCCTAATGGAATTATTTATTTCAGACTAAAAGGTTGGATTCCAGTTGAAATCAGTCCAAAGTCCGAGTATCTAAACTAAACGTAAACAAGTCTATCCTACCATCCTCATTTCAATTTCCAACTCACTAAAAACAAACTTCCTTTCAATGATCGAGGCCCCATTGAAAAATCCCGTACGTGCGACATGAAAGTGCCGTCGCCGTGTGGACAATGAATCACAAACGAAACGAAACGAAACGAAACGAAACGAAACGAAATAGAAAAAAAACGTCGAAAAAAAAATATAGGATAGGTGGAAAGGAAAGGAGCGCTTGGAATACGCCTCGAATTCTTTACGCTCACGCGGCAAACTTGGCTTCTCTCTCACGCGGCTCCCTGAGACCGATTCTCGAAAAGCCAAAGGGGTCTTCCGCCCCGAGAGAGCGAGCGAGAGGACGAATGAGAAGAACCAGTCATGTAATCGCTGTCGCGCGAGCGGCCTTGCGCCGCGACGGCAAAGCGAGGGAGACCGAGGGAAAGAGAGGCCGTCGGGCGGGAGGGAGAGAAAAGCCGGTCGAGGATCGCGTCTGCCTCTTATCTGCCCGGTAACGTGCGCGTTGGCTGCTTTCACCTATTTATTACACACCCGTGAGGAGTGAGACAGCTGTTGTGACGTTTAAGTTGCTTGGAAAAATCATACTGTTTCATGGTCTCGTGGGGACGGCGCCGTTATTTTATTATCATTATTGTTATGGTTATTATTTCTTTTATTATTGCTAGACAGATGCGACTGGAAAATGTAATATCGTACTTTGTGTCTGCTGGCTTGATTGAAAGTGAGCACGAGCGAAAATTTATTTACTTCATCTTTGACGTTTTTAGTCTTTTGCGGTCACAGTTAACTAGACGTTTATAAATTTATTAAAAATGATATTGCTCGCATCGAAATCTTCGGTAAGAGAATATCCTGTCACGTGCTATTCTGCTTATTAAAATTAGGAATTACCGAAGCCTCCGCTTATTAAGCGCGATCAACTTTTTTCCTTATTTTCCTTAAGCCTAACGTATTGTGTCAACCCCGTACACTTCTAAGTACATAAAGTTCCTTAAAGAAAGGTAAAAGAGGAGTAATTTTGAAAACTAACAAATGTTTGCTTGGCTCCAATATACCGTCCATAAATGTTTCATTGCAAAAATAAACATAGCGAGTGTGAGCATTCGTCAGAATTCTTTTCCGTTTTAGTCTTATTCATTATTGACCCCAGACTTATTATAATACCGAATTTTACATTTCAAGATTATAATTGCTTTTTGAAATATATAAATATTACGAAATTTCCGGTGCGAATCTTATACCGGAGTCCATTCTTGAACAATAATTACGGCTTACGTATTAATGCGAATCAACCGCGCGGCACTTAGAAACCCGATTCATCCTTTTGACTCTCGTTAATTTTTTTGGGATTCTTTATAATATCTTGCTCCGTCTTCAATCTGCTTTATAACACAGCACTCTAAGTTTGTCTTACTTTTTTTGTTATGCTCAACTTACAGGGCATATTTTTTAAATTCGTAATATTTAATAAAGACGAATATGCCAGAGAGAAATACACGATTTTAAATGAGGTTTTCGTATTTAATTAATTTTTGCAATGTTATTATTCTTGTTGGCATTCGGAAGTTACACTGTAGTGATAACGCGATGATCAATTCGTATAACATTGATTAAAATAGACTGGATTTCAAGGAAAAACTTGTAATTATTTCGTGTACATTTATGGAATCTGCTGGACCGTGTAACGTTACATTTCTATTTTTCTGACTTTTTTCCGATTTTTCTGTACTTAATTTTTCATTTTTCTCAACTTGTCTGTTGAAAAAGTAAGGGTAAAATTTTTTGAAAAGAATTTTACTAGCATCCTTGCTAAAAACACTTTATCGAATCGTTCAAAAACACGATCCAGAAATAGTATAAAGCGTTAAATGGTTATTTTAAAAAATTTTATTAGTTTTTTTTTTATCCTGCCATTAAAAAGGAAAAAATTATTGGTGAAAACACTTGCGCTTGTAAAATAATTATCACAATGCAGAGCGAAATTCTTTTGTCAAACGAGAAATTCCCTGTGAAAATGAGACATGGAGTAATTCTCTTATTTTATTCCAAATGTGCATTAGAATAGAAGGAACAGTAACTTTGTTATACGTCTCTGCATCTTTGAAACTCAAAACAATCGGATTCGTTGGAAAAATTTTTCTGCAAATGATACCATTTTTCGTAAACGTTAAAAGACAATCTACTTACACTATGCAAATATTCGGTTACAACTTTATAATATACTTTGAGTTGAAAATTGCGCTCGTGATGTAATGCATTTACCTAGAATTTCACGTCTACATTACCAAGCAATAATTTTCTACCCAAGCAGTTCCGAATCTTTCTTTATACACTGGCTTTTAATAAAAAAATTCGTAGTCAAATCTTTCCAAAGCTGAGGACATCAAACGGGAGCAGTTTTTTGGTAGAGTGGTTCTTACTAAGAAGCTGGAAATTTAAAGTTAAACAGTTCCGAAGTTATCTAGTAAACCCATTCGTAATTTGCAACGGGTTACCATGATTCATGCTTGGAAAAATGATGTGTTTCTCATAAGCAAATTTTTTTTAGAAGACTTTTTAACATTCAAAAAGTTTATATACTTATGCCAGTATTGTGGTACGATTATTTGCAAGGGTATTGCTTTTTCTTTGAAAATATTTTCATTGGTTTTTACCTCACTTTAATATAGACGATTTGGCGCACAACAAAGAAATCTCATTATTCCAAGAAAATAATTTTTTTTATTGTTTAAAAAGTACCGGACTCTGACGACATAAATGTTTATTTTCAATTTTTTCTCTAACTAGAGTATTTATATTTTTACCTCCCTTTTTGCAATTTTTACAAAGCGACTTGGAATCTTTCCATTTAATATAATTAGCATCTATTAACAATGCTTGTAAATATTACGCTTTTTATGTAATAGTTTTCTATTTTCTTGCCTTTACGAAGAATGAACCTAAATGACGTGATCGATACGCATACGTGTATTACAATAACATTGATTGGAAATTGCCTTCGACGCTATCGGAGAAAGCGTTATTCTATCACCTGCTAAACAGCTACTTCCCAGCACCAATCATTTTTATAGTTACAGCAGTAAACTTTACTGCGAACCCTGAAATTACTTCGCTGTTGTCTCAATGTTACTAAGAAATTAGCTGGCACATAAAATCGCTGCTTCAGTTACAATTTTCGTTTTTTGTAGACGTGCAAACTAAACACTTGATTTGAATAAGTCAATCTCGCTAAACTAATATATGTTTAAGGTATTGATATTGAAGCTTTCTAATTATTTCCAACAACAACAAACACGCGTGTACACCTGCATATTTAAGCACGATTATTTTTTTCAAATTACAGATTTGAATATACCATATAATTTTTTAATCGTTAATTTACGACTTTTTCGGGATAAAGGAATTTAATACTATCCAAACATTTATGAACTATAATTTATAATTTATTATTTTAACGAAGAACATAAAATTAGTACGCATTTCAACTAAAAATAATAACGAGTCGACTGTTTTATTTCTTTTATTCAAAAAATATCCGATAAAAAATTTGTAAAGAATACATACTTTATAGAGCAATTAGTTTTGAACAAGAGATGTTGAATAAATTTTCATTAAAAAAAAACAGAATATTTTTCAAACGTGTTTTTGTTTTAGTTGAAATGTACCTAAGGATAAGTATATCTGACGCGAAGTGAAACATACCGATACTGTGTCGTTGAAAACTAAGATCTTTGATTCCTTTGAATTCTTTTGACTTTTCAGTTAGTCGTAATTGTTCATTATATCAAAAAAAAGAAGGAAAAAATTCTTATCTGACAAACAAAAAGTTTGTTTCTCTTAAACACTTATACCATATTAACCTATTTCACTCAGGCATGGCAGTCTACGTGATTTACAGTCGCTTAATACCTCCCGAGAAGATTTGCGAGCAAAAAATGTCAAAGTAGCGAAAACGATTGTAAGTTCGTAGTGCTGTAGAAATTAAAAAGCCGTTGAAGGAAAAATTGATAGGGAAACTTTTTCATTGCGATAGATGCGTCTCCGAATAACGCACTCTATCATGCCGTAGCTGAAGAAGCGAGTGGGATGTAGACGAGCAGATTTCCCGCTTATAAACGACGAGGAGCGTAAAAATTTTTGTAATTTATCGAAGACCATTAAAGCGGCGTTTACATGCCCGAGCCGTAATTGCGAATAGCCACTCTGATTTAAAGCGGATAATCCATCGAACAACAGGGAAACTCTTATTTTTCCAGGTCGCCGGGTAAGCTTCCATAAGAAAAAGAAAAGAAAAGATGTCTCGTCCCGCTTCTGAGTGGCGGCGCTCCTCGTCTGGTGTGCGTCAAACAAATCGAGTCCGTACACGAGACTTCCACGTAGTCGAGAATATTCCCAATCGAGCCACTAGTTACGGATAGTCGCGTGTAGGCTGCGGCGGAAGCCCTCGGATTCCACACAAGCGAAGATGAGACGATGTACCTTGGAGCGAGGCGAGGCTAGGCTTAGGGGCACCTCGTCTCGAGAGGTTGTTGCCGCGTAAGCCCCTTTTTGGGACCCCAATCGATCTTCGTGCCCCTTTTGTTTGATCCTACGTCGCGATGGAAGACGGGAGATTCCTTTTTTACGATTTCCGCCTGAGCCGAAAGCTGCTGAGCGACGCCGTCGGCGGTTTTGCTTATCGGTGCCGATACGACCCCCCACGTTTTCTCTATTATCTGGTTTTGCGATGCTCCGTGCAGTGGAGAATGATTGGTACTAATTTGGTCAGAAGACTCGTACATGGTAATGCGAGAGCTATGATACTTGCATACGTAATTTGACGAAATATTTTGTCTCGCTTCGTGTAACTGCGACGCAGTCGGGCTACTATTTATAGGCTTATATTTATATTTCAGTTTGCGCGATGAAAACTCGAGACAAGGTAAAAAGTTTTATGGATTGAGCTAACGAAAGTCTTATTTCGATCGATAAAATGAATTTTCAATATAAACTGTAAACTTTCTATGTGCAATATCGTCAGCAAAGAATTGTTCTTCTCTATCGATAAACACGGGAAAACATTACGCAATTTTAACGTTGGAAAGTTTATCCTTTAGCACCTATAAATCTTCTAATTTTCTATTTTTCATTCGACCATTATAAGTGCTTCGTTCTCGTAATTTTTGCAAGTACGTGGCATTAAAATTTCTCACACATGTATCTTATTATAATGAAACACATTCGTAAAAATGGCGAGCCATATATCTAAAGCCGTGCATAGATAGTGTAATGTGCAAGTACCACAAAAGATGACACACACAACATTCGCATAATATGCTCTCCGAGTTTTTATTTCCTTTTTACCGTTCGGCGTAATTTATTTCCCAAAAAAGTATCATTCATTTTGATAAAAAGCAACGAATAATCTAATTTTATGGTCGGAAGCAAGTTCCGAAATTCCTCTGCGCAGATATGGTTGCGGACTTATGTCCCGAGCTAAAATAAATATCTTCGTAATGAAAAGTGAAACGAAAAATTCTGCACTTTTGCCTCTATAATTCTATTGGAATTCACGGCGATAATCTATATACAGCCAATGAATCAATATGCGTACATGTTGTACCGCGTATCGTATACATACGTACGTTCGTCGCTCTTACAAGTTTTGCGCTGGGGTGATTAATGCGCGCAAGCGTGACGCCGCGTCCGAGAGCACGTGGGGAATATATAGTACAGGAGAGTACGGGTACGGGCACGCACGCACACGCGCACTCGCACTCGCACGGCCGAGCGCGTGTATGGAGCTAAAGTCTGCTTTCAAATCGAACCACGCGTTTTCTCGATACACTACGTGAGGACATTTGCTCATTTAAGGAGATCATTACGCTTCCAGCGCAGAGCCAAGTGGAACATTAGTTTTTCCAATTTTATGACGGGAAGTCAAGCTGCCACTTCGGATTCGTATGACGGACTTTTATTTTTTACTTTTAGGTGTACGTCCTCGTCGTGTGGGTGACTCACTTTTAACATAATGGTTTTAAAAAAGGATATATTATGTTAATTAAGAAAATACTTTGCCAGTTTTTTTGATTAAATCTTCTTTCGCGAACTGAAAAAACTCGTTACTCTTTTCAATTTTAATCTTAAAAGCTCCTTGTTAAAAAAAAGATTGTTGATTAACTCCGGGAATCACACAATTTTCTTGTTGAACTTTTCAATTCCCTTAAAATTGCATTAACGGCAGTTCAAGGAAGGAGACCGTACTGCACCGGATCCAGTTATTAATGCCTTAAGCGTTGGAACACTAATTATAGAATTAGGAGAAACAATTATTGTCGATTCATTAACGCACGTTTGTAACAAATATGTGTCACGAATTAACAGTACAAGGTGTGTTCCGATAACTGCATCTTGATTATAAAAAAACACGAGCGCCAATTATTAATCTGAAATCTAAATCTTCTGAGAAAAAGGGAGCCGGCGGTTTGTTCATTTGTTATCACGACACGTGCGAAAAAAACAAATAATTGTAAAGGAACATAAAGGAACAAAGAACACGTGGATTCGAGGGGCGAAGTGCTAGTTCGAACGGAGCAAGTTAACAAAGGCGACGCTCGGGATTATCGGTGATGAAAACTTCTTCCAGGAAAAGCCGGTCGCTGTCTTGCGAGCGAACCGCTTTAATAATCCAGCGAGGAGGGAGGGGGTATGGAAATTCCCGGGGAGGAGGTTTTGGTGTGCGTAGAGCCGCCGAAATAGCGCCGCGGATTCGCATCGGCCCATCGGACGCGGTCCATTGTATTTCCCGCGACAATGCGGAAATAGCGTCCACGCGATAATGCGAAATTGGATGCTCGCTGTCTGAATAGGTGAGGACGGCGATCGCTTATCTGAATCGGATTCAAGCAGCTATGTTGCCAGTTATATTGAAATTGTAAACCTTGTTAGCTTGGATTTTATTCGCTATTAAGGGAAGTATGCGTGTTCCCGTTATTATTATTATGCGCCCGCGCCCGATGTAAGTGGAGTTTTTCGTATTTGTTGGTTTCGCTCGTTGACAAATTCGTCGTTGATTTAGAGGTAGAGTGCGTCCCTTTGTTAATCTTTACATAAGTGAAAATTACAATTTAGTCCAGTTGTTGTCTTCGTTATCAATGGGCTTAATACAGAAAATCTAAAATATTGTTTCGAAACTTTGTTTACTTTGCTGGAAATTTTGTTAGGCGCCAGTTTTTCACGCAAATAGACTTTCGCGTTCTGTTTTGCCTTGTATTTTAAACTTTTAAATAATTAAAAATTTTCAGAGTAATGGAGTAATCTTTTAAATTATCTGAGTTCGTTTTTCTTTTTTGAACAAGCTCAAAGTGAGAGCAAAAGTGAGTTATCGCTTGCTGAAGTGTAATTTCATTCTTTTCTTAAAGAAACTCTTCATCTTCTGAGACTGATACTATCAATTCAAATAAATTTTCTTAATAAAATGTGTTAGAAAATTATATTAACTTATAAGAAATATTTAACAATACTTGTATCTATTTATAATACGTTCTATTGTCACCTTGTGCAGCCTCAATGTTTAAAAATACTTCACCCGATAATATTACGTACATTTATAAACAGTCGCTTGTGTAAAATGAAAAACACGTATCCCTCGTAAAACAGGTGGAAAAGAGATATCAGCGATGAGAATATTTGATAGCTTGACTTTTGCTGAGTTCTATGTGTTTTTATATGAAATTTATAAAACCATGATATCTATTTTTATGAAACGAAAAATGATAATAAGTGTATTATAAATCATTTTTAAATTAAAAAAATTTTTTTAGACCTTCCAATTTAATTGCTCGTCCATCTGCAATATCATTTGTTAAAATCAATTCGATAATAAACGATAAAACTTCATTCATATATCGAAAAAAATACATTTCATTGTCTATAAAAATTTATTATATTATTTTATATTGTAAGAAAGCTTGCCTCGTTATACGAACGAAAAATACTTTTTTTATTTCTATTTTTAATATATCTCATAAAACCGTGTTAAATTATAAATGACACAGATCTAAAGATGGATTTTTGAATGTAAATAAAATAATCAGTTTATATAGAATTCGTAATATAATAAAGTATAATTGTGTAATACATGTGTACGTGCTTTTATATGTATATAATTCACAGTGCAGCAGAATATTTTTTGATATCGACTTTTATAAATAGTATACACATAAATATTCAACAACGTATAATCCTATAGAGAAATAGTTGATCCGAGAATGTAGCGTCGTTCGATGATTTCAGTTAAAAACTTGATGAAAGAAAATACTTTCTGCCCGATAAAATTATGTAGAAAATTGTGCAGAAAACTTAAAACGTCATAGTTGATATAGTTTTGGCTTACAGATAGCATTGCCGGCTATTGTGAATGGCATAAAATATTTTTCAATTATTTTCGAACAAACAATATTTTCTGATGTTACTTAGTATTAGAAAAATTCTTCACATATTTCTATTAAAATTTAATAAAAGTTTATGTATCGAACCGAATATCTTATTAGAGACGCATATTCATATTTCATATGGAACAATAACGGAATGTACGCTTCGATTGTTCATCCATTCAATGATATTTAAAAAAATTCAGTATGCTTATAAAAAAGCAACGTGTCATGTAGTATATCAAGATTAATTTTACCTAAGAAAATTGTTTATTTGGATGAAAAATTTGCGTCTTGTACATTGAAAAATATGATGAAAACCAAAAGATAAAATAAACAGTAAAGGACCTTATCTACGCAAATCTCTCGTATAATTCGCATAATGTAACACGTAAAATATGTTCTTGGCAAGATGTTACCATTATTTTAAAAAACTTAATAGAATTTTTGTTCACTTTTTTAGCAAATTACTAGTTATAAAGCTCCCTTAATCTGCATAAAGCATTTTTAAGTATCAAGTAGATACTCGTTCCCTCAAACAGGGTATTTTATTCATGAATGAAGAGGATGAAAAGGAAAAATTATATTAAATTTAAATAAAGTATGAATAACGTTATTGATACTGTGATTGATTTGATGAAAGAAACTTATCTTTGAGGATCAAAGCTTTTCAAGGTAATGCATCTAATTTATTTAAATATAACGTATATAAACTGAAACAGATTGGATAAAAACTTAAGCGTGTAATTTTTTAGTAACAAGATTATACAAATATGGCCAAAAATTTTGAATGGTGTAACAAGTAAAAACTTGTTAAATACTTTATGACAGGTGAAAGTGCGTATAAAATTTTAGGACCAAAGAACTGATTTTGATTTATGGATACTTCAAAGGAAAAGCGCTTATCAAAATGTGTTCAATGCATTATTATCATGATTTTTTTAATACAGAAGCATCAAACTTGAAACGTGCCTATAAAAAACCATTTTATAGAAGTATAGAGCACTTTATTTCTGTAGTATAATAGGGTAATTACTGCTTTCAAAAAATTTTGCTAATCGAAGCCTTTGTTTAATTGAATATCAATTAGTTTCCATTGATGAATACTTATCAGAAAAAAGCCACAAGTTCATAATTCCATTGACAATAAAAATACACGTGACACTTCATTGGTAAAGGAATGCGTGTAACCATCAAGTCAACCGTTACCCTAGAGATCGAATTAGTTGTAATCGGCATGTGAGACTAGTGTCAGGAGTAAATATATTTTAAAGGACAGCTAAGCCGCCTATCCGCGCGTGAAGAAGAGACATGGCCGCATTCCTGGAGAAGCCGCGTAATCCCGCGCACGGATTCACCGAAAGAAGCAATAAGACCCTGTGGAAGTTTATCCTGGTGCATCTGTGGTTGGGTCAACGCTCTTTTCTTGGCATATGTGTACGTGGCTGGCGTTTTCTCTTCCTGTGGGAAGCGAGGGCTTTTGCCTCATCTCGTGTATCATCCTTCTTCGTTCTTCTGGTTCCTCTTCTTCTACTTCTTCTTCTCCTTAGCGGCTTCGTCTTCGTCGACATCGTCTACGTCGTCCTCCAACTGCGCTGCGTACCCTTAATTATACCAAGGTTCAGTCCCTTTGCTTTCGTCTCTTTTTTTGTTTTTAAGTTTATACGACGCGTCATAGCTAGAAGTCCCTCACCCTTATTCTTTTTTTCTTTCAAGAATGATTGCGAACCTTTAAAGTTGCAAGTTCAAGGAGCGTTAGTCCAAGCTTCTGCCTTCTCCTTTTATTCTCTCTCTCTCTCTCTCTCTCTCTCACTATTCTGCTTTTCTTTTTTTTTTTATTTATGAGCTCCGGATAATGTGCGCAGAAGTTTTGGGACCCTGCTTGTAGTAGTGTTAGATGATTGTCGGTTTCCTTTGTCTCGACCAAAGTTTAATCAAATCTTATTTATAACAAAAGAACTGATTTGTGTAACCGATTAATGTTAGAAGGTTGTTACACTTTTAGATAATCGTGTAAGATAAATATGGTTCAGGTCGTTATAACGGTTTTCGGTGAACTGCGAATTTTTGCGGACCTGTAAACAAAGACTCGCGATATTTTTGATTTTTTTATTTATAAATTGCCTGGCACAGCGATTCATACGTGGTTTTTTTTATGTAAGTAAACTTTGAAGAAGCATGACAACAAGTAGTATCGACATATATGCCTTATACTTTGGAATGTGTAGGTAATTTATGCGAAGGTTAGAATTTACTATTATACCTTTCTCTTTTTTACTACAGGAATAATAGTTCCTTCACTAAAACATGAATAGGCATTATTTTAGAAAAGTCCGCTCTTCGATATCCGGACAAACTTAGCGTTAAACTAATATTTTTTTTTGAAAAAGTCTTAATATACAATCGATGATTGCAACAATGGAAAAACATTGCGAAGAAAACGTAAAGTTTTGATATTGTTTTATAGATGGAAAAATAAAAAGTATCATTTGAATGCTTGAAGTCAATACGACAGGTCAAGTGGTTAGAGGACACGGGGTATCGATTATATTTAAAAAATTTAATTGCTTTTTCCAGTGAACCATGCATTGAAAGAAACACGTTTTTTCACTTGCATTACATCCATATGTATCGAATAATTAAAATCTTTTCTGTTTTTAATTAGAAATCTGTATAAAATGGTAATCCCTATCGATTACAATAACTTGGTTATTTTGCGCTCTTATGTATTTACGTATTTATAGTCGCATTATTCTTAAGGAACGTAATGTAATTAAATGATCGATGTACTCGGTCATCGACACTGCCTTCTTTTCACATGGTCAATGCATGAATCTTTTACGTGTTAATACGTGTCCAGTGGCTCATAAAAAGTAGCAAATTACTTTCCAGTAAAAGTTAAGCCGAAGTCTCTGTTGAATGCGAATCGGAGCGATAAGCGTACGCCTGGTTGAATCTCCAGAGACACGAGCACGCAATTATCCCTAAAGACGGCGATTTTTGTGGGTAGAAATAAGAGCAAAGAGCGAGGAACAAAAAAGCAATCGATGATTCGCAACCGGGCGTGAAAAACGAGGCCCTCGGTTGATCGGGCCTAAAAGGCGCATCGTGCGCTCGTGCATCGGCCGCACGAAACTTGAGGGCCGATCTTAACCTAGTAACACCAACCTGTTCGTCACGCTCCGTAGCTGTACGTCCACCCCCGCGGCTCAGCGGCGGGCATCGCCGTGGCGCGAACTTGGGCCGCAAATAAACAAAGCGCGGTAAGGGGGCCAGCGGCGCTCGGCGGCGCCGCGGCGCACCGCGTACGAGTAAGTATCGCGCATCGCGCACACAAACACAAACGCGCGCGCACCAGCACTCGGGTTGGGGTAAGGCCGGGGGCGCCGCGTATCCCGGGCTGTGGCGTGAGGGCGAGGCCCCGGGCCTTAGTGGCGGCAGCGAAACAGACACACGCGATCTCCTCTTTTCTCGGCGGCGGCCGAGCGTTGAATGCGCCGAGCGCTCCGGTCGCGCTCTCCTTCGGCGCTTCGCGCGCGCTAGAGACACCGCCGCCGTTCTCAAGGGGGTGGGAGCGCTCGTGTTCTCACTCCCCCCATCTCTCTCTCGCTCTCGTTGGTTCGCGCTCGTTCTTGCTCTACGCGACGACGCCGCTGTATATCCTTCGCCGGAGAGGGAGGGACGAAGATGCAGCTGCTGCAGCCTACGGACACGCAGTCGCTTCCTTCAAGGACTCGTCGCTGTTCTTTCTTTATCTCGACGTAGGGAGAGAGAAAAAGAAAAAGAGAATGGGAAAGACGTAGAGGAAAACAGATCCTTTTTTCATTCTTAATCTCCCTCTCTCTCTCTCTTTACGTTGCAGTGATTCAGAAGCATTTTTTACGCCTATCGAGATCATGTTCAGCTCCCTTCCTTACAAAAGCGTTTTACCTGTATTATATTTTTTCTTTGAAAATTCAAAGTTAATATTAAACCATTCGGCGTTATTAATAGAAAGACAATTATTCAAATTCAAGCAATCGCTTTACACAATGAACTTTTTACAGAATTATATTTTATACTGGCATATATATTTTTTCTTTTTCTAAACTTATAAGGAAATTCTTTTGTCACGTATCTAATAATAAAATCTACAACTTGAAAAATCATGGATACAAAACTAGATATCTAGATATAAATACGAATACGGCAAAGCATTTACTTAACTTCCGCATACAGAATGCATTGACATGCAAATGTGGAAATTATTCTTCTGTTTAATTGTTTCCTAATTGTATTCCTACAATAAATGATAATTAATTTAAATTTAAAGTTAAAAGACATTTTTTGAACCCTTGAATAAATTAGGGATGTACGATTACTTCAATAATTTCGTATAAAGAATCTTTACCTCTGATACAATAAATATAATAAAATATGGAAAATTTACTGGAATGTAATTAGATTATAATCAGAACAAGTTTGTTAAACTTTCGACTGTGAACAGTTAAACTCGAGTAAAAAGCCGCTCTCGTGCCGAAAATCATAAAAAGTTTTTTGAAAATCATTATAACATTTAGTAACATACTTGCAAAAAGTAACTCCCTCTTAGAAGGAAAACGAAACGATAAGATTTAGCGCTGGTCAGCGTTAGATCCGAGTAGAGCCGCGAGTGCGATACAAAGGTCAGGATCGAGGGTCTCGTGGAGCGGACTCCCTTTTCACGAGTCCCATGTACACGGCGATCGCGGAATCCCCAGTGACGATTTTATGGCTAGCAGCACTGTGCAAGAATCTGCGCGCTTGCAAAATAAACTTAGGCACGTCGAGGAGCGCGTGTAGGTAGCGCTACCGCCTCGTGTGCTCTCTCTCTCTCTCTCTTTCTGTTCCTTTCACTATTTTATGCGAGATAGGATAGGAGGACGTGCGACGAGACCGAGAGCCGAACGCTAGAGTAAAATGCCAGCCGCTCGTTTTTTTATTTCTGCCGAACAGAGGCGCAGCGAACGAAGATTGGTTAGATCGCGCGGGACATCTGTTAGTCAAGTCGGGAGACGATCACTGGAATGCCGCTGGGGACCGTCGATAAGGCCGGTTCCCGGTTCCGAGACTGGGATTCCGTTAATTCACCCAAGACTTGGAGTGTACTGTTACGCTAACTTTTCAAGTGGCGCGATTATTTTGGCCAAGTTCAAGCTCTTTACTGGGGGGGAATCTAGTGTTTAAACACTAATGGCTTTCGACAGAGCCCAGTAGCAAAATTTTCTTAATTTATTCGCAGTAATGTAATTGCGCTATGTTGACAAATTGAAAATGGTATTTTTTTAGAAAATTTAAATATTCGTTTGAAAATCCATTTAAATTTCAATTCAAAGCTTGTTTAGTTATTCAGACTGAAGTCTTCAGCTTCGAGTATTCGAACTAAAATTAGTGAATATTTTAATAAAACTTTACTTTGAATCGGGAGTTGCAGAATTCCCAGCGCTTCCAGCGTACTTTAATCAAATAATTCTGTTCATAATACTTGATATTCTAGCATACAATGTGAGAGTATAATAATTTATCATATAGCGATATAGCATAATAAAAGGTAAAACATTTTCATGAATTTTTTAAAGCAAAAACGAAATATTTATACTTCTAGAGATGTCATCGTATTTTATAAAGAATCTCAGCAGTAATGTTACATTGATATTTTTATAATTCAAACATCAGGACATGAAAAATTGTTAAAACCCACTTTCTTTTATAAAGTCTCTAAACTATGTGTTCATTATAGTTCCACGTATAGTCAAATGAATGGTTATACAACGACGGTATTCTTAAAATCATTCGTTTTAATTAAATACCGAAAGCACACATGCTTCGTGGCCGGCATATGTCGTGAATAAAATTGACCCACGTGTGCTATAATCAGCCACAAGCAGTTGCATTGATATAAATTATGCACGCTCGAAAAATCGTTAAAAAATCGTATTTGATCGAGTATTTAGTACAATAAACTAATTTTACAATGAAGCAAGGTTAATTTATTAAAAAGACTTAAGTTATAAAAAAAACATAACTATTTGTTTTTTTAATTTTCTGATTGTAAATTTTATAAACAATGACTTTGAAACACTAATAATTGTTCGATTAATTTTATTATCGGGAAAAGTTATCATTACATCCCGAAATACATAATATTATACACCTAAACAGATAAATACTTTATAATTTAATAATAAGTTGAATTATTGCAGACAATTTTTTTTTATTTCTCTTAAATTTAATTTCTATTTATTTTTAAAAAGATATATTTATTTTCTCATGTTCATATTATGCAGATATTCTTTGACTTTTAATTATTATTAACAAGAAACTCCTTTTATTTATTTTAATAAATAATTGCTTGCTCATTTGATTTCATAAAGTTTTAAAATATAAATATTTAATGAATTTTATTTATAAAAATCGAAATTAGATAAATTTATTAGAAATCGGTATTCAATGTAAAATAGAAGGTCATTATTTAATCAAGGCGTTGCATGAATATCGAACTCTTTAAGCATTGTGTTGTAATTAATAACTAATGCGTTTTTCATTAATTAAACTATTTTTATTACATTTTCAATAATAAAAAAATTTCAATTTAAATATAATTAAATGTATAATTTATAAAAATAGTGATACTAATTTACTTACTATTTAATTTAACAAAATTTTTAAAGATATTTTTAAGAATTATAGTAAATCATAATATTTTGTATTTGGAATACGAGCATTTATAACAATGCAAAAAGAAACGTAAGAAGTACGTGTAAATGTATATCGATTTTCACGGCTGAATGCATTATCGTAAACGATGCTATTGAAATTGAATTAAATAATTAAAGCTGAAATATTTATTTTATTTAATTATATTTTAATTATATTTTCATATTTACAATAATCATAAATTTGATATTAAAATAATTTATTACGATTCTAAGATAGAATTTGTAAATTCTTGTAAAAATTAAAGTAAAAGTACAATTAAAAATAATTTTAATACCCGTTAACTTGTTTTGTAGTTGGAAGTAATGAAAATGCAATATATTAAATACGAATAAATTAATTTAATGTACAATTGAAGTCAAATTAATAATTGCAGTTACAACTCTTTTCACGGATGAAAATGAAACAGTCACAACAGAAATAATTTATAATACATAATTTATAAAGAAAACAATAATAACTAAAGAAGTACAACTATAATTTAAGTATTATTATGTATGGACAAATGAATATATAAGTATAAAAACTTATCATGCAAAATAATAAAAACGATCAATCGATGTCAATCTAGATATTAAAACATGTCTTATTACTGAAGTAGGTATAAAAAGAGTCAGAAATATCAATATAGATATGAAGTTTTAAGATTAAAGTATAAATTACTGTGGTAACAGTAATTTCATATTTAATAATTAAAATTAATCAAGAATTAATCAAAATGTCTGATTTTTTTTAGAGTACATTACTTCAAATTCAATTTGAAATGTCGATAAGCTGATATGTTCATGTTTTAACTTGACTTTATGATTAAATAAAATTTTATACATAAATTTAAAATTGCAAAATAATGTTATTATAGATACTTAAAATGGATGAAGGAATAGTCTTATTAATAATAAGGTAATAAAACAGATAATCAATTATGTAATGAAATTACTTTAAAAATTATAAAGAACATCAAAATGTGAAAAATATATTTTAATTAAAAACTGAAAATATCTACTAAGAAAGATTTACTTAAAATTCAATTTTATTCTTTTTGTAATAACTAAAATTGTATAAAAAGTTATTTCGATTTCATATCTAAACTTTATAATTTATTGCTCATTAATCGTTTATTGTTATTGATAAATTAATTGGTTAATAATATAATTTGTTATTGAATTAATTTATTATTAATTATAGCAGTTTTTTACACTTTGCAGTTTCAATATATTGTTAAAATTCTATTATTAGAATAACGGATTAATCTAATTATTTGAGTTTAATCTGAAACACATGTATAAAGTAAACATCTGAAGACAAGTTCATCTATTAATATTATTAAGATTATTTCTAAGAAAGTAACATTTTTATTTAATAGGAATCCTTTAAAATTTAAATTGTAATCAAGAATCATTAATTTTCAAAATTCATTTTTATAAGTAAAAAAAAATTGTTGACTGAATTTTAATCAATACACAATTATAAGTTATTTGCAGAAATATATAATTTGTTATCGATTTAAATATATTGTTTATATCGTTTGTAAGATAATATCAAATCTATATTAATCTAAATTTATATAGACACAATAAAAAATATTAAAGGCCTGTTAGATGAAAAATCTTGATATGTTTTTTTTTTAATATTTTTTACTAAAACTGATTTTATGGTCTTTCTAATAAATAAATAAAATGAACCCATAAAATCGTTTATAAATAGTAATAAAAATATTAATTTACTTTTATATTAATAAGATTTACATTAAAACTTCATCAATGTAATTACATTTAGTAAAAAATATTTAGCTTTTAAAATGCTTAAACCATAGGAAGATTTATACGGAATTAATGTTGTGATTAATAACAAGTTTGTTTCCGGAATCAGAGAATTAAATAATAAATAATATAAAAAATGTATTTGAAAGAAAAGGCAAAAAAATATAATTTTTATCCTCATTCAAAATCATATTATTAACGTATTAATAATTTAGGAATTTATTTGAATAGGAGTATTTTAATAACAGTCTTATTCATTCTTATTATATTTTAAAAGATATTAAATTTACGATTAATGTTTTATAATATAAAACTACACAAAGCGTATTATGGTATTACGAAATAATTCAAACATTTTTACAATATTCGTGTATTGTAGTTTATATATCTTTCGTTTCATCAATTTTAATGACAAAGTAAGTTGAAGATGTCGGTATAAGCTTATCTGACTAAAAATGATTTAGAGAAAAGTGTGAAAAATAATTATTTTTAAAATTTATATTATAAACGTAAAATATTGTGTTTTAATAATATTTTTTATAGAAAATATTACTTTTTATATATTGAAAGCTTATTTTAATTAATTTATTATGAATAAATAACTAATAATACAAATGCATTTAATGTTGAAGTTATTTTACGCGTTAAAATCCTGTTACTATTTTTTAAAATTTTAATATATATAGCTAGATAATAATAAAATTACATATCATTCATAATCTTATTAAACACTTAACACCATAATTCATATTTAACTATAAACTTCAATCATATTGTCTCAAACTCATTACAATTACGGTAGCACTTTTCGATTATTTACAAATTTCTATTTTCTATTTAACGAATGAAAAATAGTTTTGTTAAAGATACTTAATAATAATTAAACTGCAATTATCAATCATACTTTCTAATTTTATGGAAAGAAAAGGTTAAATATTGAATTTAAAAAAAAATAATATTGATATCATAAAACAATTTATGTAAATAAAAATGAATAAAGAGTAAAAATAATAATTAACGTGATTTTCAAAAATAATAAATTTTTTAATAATAAAAAAGTTTTTCTGACCTAAACTAAATACTTTTAATTTTTTAATATATTGATCCATTCCAATTAGGAAATAAATTCGACTAGTTTGTGAATATAAAAACTAATGACGTTTTATAATTTAAAATTTTAAAATTCATAAATTATTCTCTAAATATATTATTACCCCTATTTTATTTAAAAAATTAGATTTTTTTTTAATGAGTACCCATAGTAATCTACTGAACTTAAAATAGTTGCAACAGTTTTAATAGAACATAGATAAACTGAAACATCGTTGAAAAAAAATTATTATTATTCTCTGAATATTTGAATTATGAAAAAATAAAATATACCTGACGAAAATTATTTAAAACAAAAATACATGTACATATTTTTTCTTCTTTTTTTTTTTTATTTTTGTAATTTATTAATGACTTAATTTTTTTTAATTATAAATTTGTCCAATTTAGCAAATAATTTATTTAAAAATATTATTCAAAAACCATTATAGTGTTTAAAATCAAATTAATATAATGAATACAATGATTTCAAACAATTATTTATTATTTTTAAATAGGTTTAACTAAAAATTATTTTTAACTAAAAATGTTGTCTTTCCAAAAAATAATTTTTTCAAGTTTTACAATATAAAAAAATAAAATTTTAGTATCAAATTTAATTAAAATTTATTTATTACAAAATAAAACACATTCAAAAAATTATATTTATTATTTACATTCTTTAATATAACTTAAAATTGATTAACAAATATTTTCAAATTCTTTATTTTATTGTACATTGTATAATATTGCAATTTTTAATAAATAATTTAATATTTATAATTTTATTTTTTTATTAAAACAAAATTTTTGTTGTTCTTTCATAAATATATTTTAAATGTTGAATTATAAGAAAGTATTAATATTATGTTAAATATTAAAATACTTATTATTGTTTTAAATTTACTTATTTTTTTGATCGACATTAATAATGCAAATATAATTGTCCATGCATCATATTGATGTAAAATAAGAATCGTCGTATTGCTTATAAATTACAAAAAAGAGTATTTGATGTAAATTCAAGTGTAGTTTATTTAGAAATATGATGGCGTTTTCAGTTTGTACACTGCATAAAAGTAAGTAATCAACTGAAATCAAAATATAGTAATAAATTATGGTCGATATATTTGATTGCAGATTTTATTATAACACAATTAATTACAATCCTTACAATTTATTTTAATTCTAAAATATACGAAAAAACATTGTTTACAAATTTAGGATTAATTTCATATTTGTATAATACTTTTTATTAAGAACAAAACTAATATACATAATTAATTACATCAGCGTTTTTAATGCAAGAAAGTGAAAAGAATAAAAAGTAATTAACTGTTATTTCAAATATCAGGAAAAAGTTGGTTTTAAATTAAAAATTTTTATTATGATGTCGTTTCAATTTACTATTTGTTTTATATTTTATATAAACTTTCTATAGCAATATGTTTTCATCAATATTTTGTAAATTACAATTTTTTAAATCGCATAGTTTTATATTTTTTTATACATTATACGTTTTATCTTTTAAAAAATTTGTTGATTCTTATATAAAAATATTTTTTTTTGCAGAATTAATATTACTTAGTTATTAAAAATATTTTTTTTATATCAAAAACAGTTGTGAAAACGTTCTGATTCTAATGTAATGATGTAGAAACATTAACATATTTTAACGTTGAGGGTATCACGTCAACAGTACTTTTAAAGCTTTATAAATTTTACATTTTATATTTTAAAAATTTGTTTCGTATCGAATAATTTAAATAAAAACTCTAATAAATATAGTAATTATTTTTAAATTTTAGTTATAGAATATTCTTTTTTATATGTCTAGATTATAAAATTTATGAATATAAAAAATAAGTTTGTATTAAAACATTATTATGAATATTATTATCATTAGGAAATATTTGATTATTTTTATATAATATAAAATTTAATTAATTTGTTTTTGAAGAAAATAGTAATTTCACAATTCAAATTATTAATCTCAACTCTTTATGCTGGAACATTATCAGGTAAGCAACATTCAAGAATAAAATATTTTGACGAGTCACAGTATATAAATGGGATACAATACTGATATTCGACGCATTTAATTATAAAACTTACAATGATTAAGTCAAGCGAGTTTGTAAAAAACCTTTTCATCAAATCACGTGAATCTAATTGTTTTGCAAGATGTTTAAAAAATGTAAGTACAATAAAATATCTATATAAATAATTTTTTAAATTTTTAGTAACTTTTATTTTTCCTAGTTTATTTTGTGATATTTCAAATTTAGCAGTTATTTGCAATTGTATAGGTTAATATAGACTGTGTAACATAATTGTTTAACAAGAACAACAAAAATATATAAAATTAAAAGCTGAAATTTTAAATATTTACTTAGAAATATTCATTTAATTACATTTATATAGTAAAATGAATGACTGACGTGTACAGTAGTTGAGTATTTGATATATTTAATTTATATTTTTTATAAAGATACTTTCAATTTTTTTGAAATTAAAAAAACTTATTACATGTGATATTATAGGTTAACCTTATATCTGTTGAAAATGGAAAGTGTACAGCTGAATTAGAAGTTAATGAAGAGCATTTAAATCTTGGAGGAACTTTACATGGAGGTTTTACTTCAACTCTAGTCGACTGCATATCAACTTATGCCCTAATGACTTATAAAGAAAGACATATAGCTGGTGTATCGGTTGATCTACATGTTACGTAAGTGTAGTTATTATGTAAAAAAAGATTATCAATTATTTTTATTAAATTTTAATAGTAAAATTAAAATATATGTTTAATAAAGATTTTTGAAAGCTGCATTTCCTGGTGATGTGATATCGATTGATGCTAATACAATCAAGGCTGGTAAAAGATTAGCATTTCTTGAAGTTGAAATAAAAAAGAAAGATGATGATGTTGTAATTGCACGTGGAACTCAAACAAAATATATTGGCGAATAGTAAAATTATAATATTAATATTGAATAACATATTCTGATATATAAATAATTACTCATATGCTTACATTAATAGTAAAATAAAAAATCTTTTATATAAAATTATTGTATAAAATTAATAGAATAAGTTTATTAAATTTAGTTTTTGTTCATATTAATATTTAAAAACTAGATTTTAATGTATAAAAGGTAAAATTATATAATAGTATTTATAATAATGTTGTTGCAAACAATTTTATCAAAAACGATATAAGTTTATATTTTAAAATTAATTTTCAATTAAAATTAAGAATATAAATTATAATATTTTTTTCCAAATTTTCACAATTTCAATATTGAATTAAATTTTTTAATTGTCTGATAATCAGTAATAAAATAAAAATTACAACTTTTTAAATTTTTATAATTTTTAAGTTATATTTTATCAAAAATTTTAAATATATTTTATATGAAATTTAGAAATACATACAAAATGATTAAGAAAAATTATCTTAATTTTACGTAGACCTTTGCACTTCTTTTAGCAATAGTTTAATTTCTTTAATTTGAATACTCAAATCACTTAATATTTTACTAATTTTAACATATTCTTCATTAGCATCATTCAACAATTCTTCAAAGTATTTAATTTTTTCACTGTGTGTACCTTGTTTTCTTTTTTCTATATTATATTTATTCATATAAGCAGAATACTTTGAAGCATTTCTTCGTGATCTTGAAATAGTATTATTTCTGTTATTTTGATCTATACATTCTTCACAGCATGTTGACCATGATTTTAGGTCAATTGATGGAATTTCATCACAAGAAACAAAACTATTTGTCACTTCTGGTAAAAGAAAAACATTTCTTTGTATTCTTGTAATATTATCACTATTATCACAAAGAATTCTTGCCAAACTTGTCCTTTTGATTTGTTCGAGCTGCTCTGGTAGAAAAACAGAAGGATTTTGAAGCCAAAATCTGTCACCGTCTCTCATTCTTCTAAATTGTTCAGATAGTAAACATTTAAAAAGTGGTCCAACTTTTGCATTAGGAAGTTGATCTTCAAGAATTCCGCCAACCCACACATCGATATTTCCTGGATGACCATATAATTCTCTAAGTTTTTGTCGAACTCTTGGACTACTGATTTCTTTAGCAAGATCGTCAAAAGTTTCAATTTCAGACATGTTGCAATACCTTCTCCAGTCTATATATGGGGGAATTGCATGATCTCTTCCTCTCTGAATGTTCATTGCTGCTAAATCGAGAGCTACTGCATGTGCAGTGTGGAACAATTGTTCAGTGAGCTCCAAATTTAAATTCTGTTCAGGTTTTTTCAGCTTTGCAGGTGTAACAAACATTCCTCTTATAAGTGGATCAACTCCACCTTCTTCCACTAATCTCCATGGGGCGAAAAATGCATCTCTTAAATGCAATGGTCCTTGAGGTATTGATTGAAGATCTTCATTCAATCGTTCAAATTTCGGTTGAATCAAGGCGTGACCGAAACGAAGAGCAGCAGTTGCAAAAACATTTGAAATACTTGCATCTAAGTTTTTATTATATCCTTGATATGGACCAAATAATTGATCAGAGCTACTTCCAAGTATTAGTGGTATCCAGTCTCGATATGTAATAATTTGCATCTATAAATAAATTATAAGTTGAAAAATACTAAGTTAATTGTATTTAAAATAAAAAAATAATACATAATAAAATATATAATAAAATTTAAATTAACAAAAAATTAATATTCCAATATGTATAATTATATATATAATAATTTATTTTTATGGTTGCTTATAAAATTTTTAAATCATTTTTACGCTTTATCAAGTATAATAAAAAAATTATCATTTAGTGTTTTATATATTTCTAGCTGTGGTAACATTTCAAATCATAAGTACATTTTATTTGCATTCATTTTTATTTAATAACATATACAAAAATAGAATTAAAAAAAATTAGCTTAAAAAAAATATTTATTCATAAATGTATTTTTATATCAAAATTTAGCATTATAATCTTTAACATAAATTTTTTTAAATTTCATTTGTTTCAAATACTAGAAAACTATAAAGTATTTTTTATTATTTAATTGGTTAAAATCATCATTAAGTTTTTTATAAATTTTGATAAAAAACAAGTTTTGCTAATCCATCATCTTGAATAAATTAAAAAATATGTATAGCAAAATTAAAGTAGTAAAGGCTTTAATATTTGGATATGTTAATATCTTTTAATAATGGTGGGCATTGAATAAAGCACTGTATATTTTTAAAGCTAATATTTGAAAACAGGTTTAACTTATGATATTATCATAATAATTTAAGAAATAATTAAATTTATTGACATCTATATAAAATGACCTTATTAAATTAAACTATTAAGAAAGTTTTTGAGCCTTACTATTCGCAAATAATAAGCATATTGGTTATTGTAACTGTTTTCATAGTAATTTGAAACTAGAAATGAAGGCGAAAAACATGTGAAACGTATTTTTGTAGAATTTATGTTCCATATGTGTAATCCGTTCACACAATATTCATTCAAACGGAAACATTCAGTATCAGCTGAGGTGCAATCGAGTATCTCATTCGTTTTTATACCTGTGCACCCACGATTTTCCGTGCTTCCTGATACAGTTTCTCCCCGCTCCAATGTGGATTTATGAGGTGCAGTTCTTTGGCAATCCTATTATGCTCCCTCATCCAGATGGTGTGCATGACTGTCAATCCAATCTGTTCATTAACCCGAAAGTCTCCAGCAAGGAAACAGTTGATAGAACTTTCGGTAAGATTACGTCGACAATCAATGAATTGACCATTTGCATAGGGCAACAAAGCCTTACGTCCGGGGAAGGCGGGACCTTCTCGGAGTAGACCCAGATCGCTGCTAAAATCGCGCAACTCTCGAGCGCTGCTGTCGTCGTATCCATAGACTTGTGACGAATCCAAGTAACTAGTGAGTTGGTTGAGCTGCTCGCGAGGGGTCAATTTTCCATAAAGGATGCTGGTCATTCCTGAGCCTATTAATGGAATGCTTAATTGATCGTAATTTTTATCTGATTTCTTATATCACTCAATCACTTTAATGGGAATAACTAAATGGGAAAAAATACAAATCGGATTCTTCGTTACGTGACATATTCAAAATTATCTAGTCTCAAATAGGCTAATTTTCAAAAAGATACTCTATGTTAAACTAAATAAAACTTTGAAGATAACTGCTCGACTTGTAAAGAAATTTAATTTTAAAATTCTATATTTATTCATAATTTTAAATAATGAGAAAGCCTATTTTGATAATAATGATAATCATTATAAATATTACAGCCTACAATATGAAGAAAGAAATTTTTTAATTTTCGAACTTTTTAATTTGAGCAATTATAAATAAAATTTTAATAATAACAGTTCCAGAATTAGTATTTAAAATATTTAACAAAATTTAAAAACTCCGCAAAGTATTAGGTTCATGTAGTTTAATATATGAAATTGATACTAGATAGTAAGTTTTAATTTTTATTAATATTAAAATAAAAATTTATTCAATATAAAGAAAAATTGAAAATACGCGAGCAAGTATGTTTTTTCAATTTCGTTTTGTATTCTTTTTTAAATTTTTTATTTTAAAAATTTCATTTATTTAAATGAATTAGATACAAACGTATTTAATGTTAATGCTTGGATATTTACAACTACTTTAAATCTATATCAATACAACTATAAATCCTCAAGAATATCATATGCCATTCAAAAGTTTAAGATAACATGTTACAAACCAAATATTTAGATTGAAATCAATTACAAACAGAGGATGCATAATTATGAGAGTTAATGATAATATTCATATCAAAATATATATATATTTTATTTCTTTGAAAAAATTTTATGGTAGATTTTTATTTCACAAAGGTTCAATACACATTAATCTTAAACGATTTAACATATCAATTTAAATATTTTATAGATATGATTCTTATTAACTACTCAAAAATACGTGTAAAAAACGATGTGAAAACCGTGATCTATTAAGAAGCGGTATTTTTATTTATCAACTAAGTAAGTATAACAAATTATTTTAAAAAAGAGGGAAAACATTATTTTTTAGTATTGAAAATTTTTACGGGAATAGAACATTTTTGAGAATAATAAAATAATAGAAATATTTTAAAGTTAAAATTATTAAATAATAAGAATTAAATCAATATCAATATTTGAATAAATATTATCAGATTATTTAAATATCCAATTTGCGTCGACGTTATAAGCTAATATTGATTCAAACATAAAGAAGATAACCAATAATCGTGCAGAAATTCAAAATAAAAGTAAAATAATATCTCGTAAAAGCTGGAACAACAATAGAAATTTTATCGTTAAATTTACATCTTCATATTAATGAATGAAATAAAACAAATACCTATGAGATTATTTTTACGATAAAAATGTTTTTTAAATTTAAATCAGTCTTTTCTCTCTAAATTGTATTTGTTGTAATTTAAAATCTTTCCGCAGGGGAATTATCGATAGTCTTATGTAAAATTACATTTCAAACGAGGTTAAAATAACACGAGAATATTTACACTGATAATCCGCTCGCCCGGGTATCGAACCCCTATATGCAGAATCAATTCATTTTATGCCGAATAGAGTAGAGTGTTCTTAAATTACTAATAATTTCTAACATGATTTTAGATTTTAGTTAAGTTTATCGAAAACATACTTATATTAGGTAAAAGTTGAAAAAACAGAATTTTCTTATTTTCGTGAAACAGTCATAATAGTTTTATTTTAGAATAAATTTTAAAAATAAAACAAATTAGTAAGTAGTCGAATTAATTAAAATGAAGAAATTCAATCTTATAATAAATAAATATCACTTTTTTAAATAACATATACACCGCTAACACAAAAAATTACTGCACTCAAGTCAAACCATCAAGCAAGCATATTTTGTTCCCGTTATTTTATTATCTCTTTGTATATAAATATTTATAATGAATATCAATTTATGAAATGATAATATAATATCTTTAATTTTATTAAATAATCATTCTCACTTATGAGATAAAAAAATGAAAAAAGTAAAATACTGTGTGTTATGAAAAACAAAGATAAAGAAATAAGAAAAAAAGAAAAAGTTTCTCGACTCACCGCAAACAGCGCTGGTCCGAAAGAAGTCGATACATCTTCTATTGTTTATTCGCGGATCACCGGGAGGCACTTCCATTGGAAAACATGGAGCAACGTTATCGCAGGACTTCTTACAGTTGATACCACCCCAGGATTCGCTCGACACCGCAGGTAGTGAATGATCAAAGTCGTGGTCTATCCACTGTCCCCACTGCATAACCATATGGGTGATCTTATCGTCAGGGGTTATATCTTCCGTGACGATGACACTCGTAGATACGAGTCTGGCGGCGGGTTTCGGATACCCGTAATATCGTTTGCTTTTGTCCCATCCGACTGGCTGCGAGAACCCATTCTCGTATATTGGTTTGAGAATGCGCCGGAAGCTGGTATAGGACGAACCCCAGGTCGGATTCGCCAAGTTGTTGCATTTGCCGGTGAGGCTGCGGTAGCGATTATGATAACAAAGATTCAAGCATTGATCGTTGCGTTGATGCGACGTACACCCAGAAAGTTGCTCCAGCTCAGCAACCTATCGTAAGATTATTTATGAATATTCAGCGATTGTACTCAACCATATAAATTGAGGATGAAAAAAGAAAACATGCTGTTGGTAATTCTTAACGAGTACATTTGACAGGTAGAACAGAGAAAATGTAACAATAGAATTCTTGAGAAAATTAAAAAGATGGGGTCATGTTTAAACATAAACTACAAAGCACAAGAAATCTTATTTATATACAAAAAGTTAGTGGAATAAATAGGACTTGATCAGACGCTGTCTATCAATACGTTCTAAATGTAAATTTCATTATTTAAATATCTAAAAAATACATCTCGATTTTAATTAAAAGCTTCATTCATATTTTTTTTCGATAAAAATTTTTCTTTATTCAAAAGATATCAATTTATAATAGTGTAAGTGTCACTTTTATCAAATATATTAATAAAGTTTATACGGATTCTTTAGCTGACTGAACTGAAACGCAATAATTTTATAAATTTATTACTAAATAAATATAATGCCTGAAGTATTAAATTCCAAGAAAAACAGATGTAATCACTTACATCATTTCAAGCTTCCAGAAACTTTAATTTTAAAAAATATTTACCTTTTAAAGATATTGACGATTACTGACAAATTTCAGCACAATATTCAATACGTGTTGAAGTCGATTCTGTTTATATTTATTTTTTTATTTTTAATAAAACAAACTTTACAAAAAACTTTTGAGAGTTTCTCTATAAAGAGTTTTTTCAAATTTAAAATTTTTCCAGTTCAAACTTTATGATTTATTTTTTAAAATATAGTAGACTATTAAATTTTATACAAAAGAATACTTTATGAAATATTAACAAGCTTTCGGAATTTTTCGATCTTTTCAAAATAAAATAAAATGTATAGGAACCGATTAAAAATTTATAAAATAATAGTATTAGAATAAAGACACCCCTATTTATTTTAAGCCTTTATGAATTCCTTTGTTCTGAGAAATCTAGTTTAATGCTTATGGTTATTTATAAGGAAACTCATGTGTAGGAATATGAACAAAAAGTACTATTGTCTTGTATGAAAAAGGGTGATTCTCCGTACACCGCAAGACACGTAGTTGAATAAACGGGAAGTAAAACCTCCCTTTTCTGTTTTAACTTTTCCATCTATTAGAAAAATTATATATTTCGTTATAAAATTTTTTATTAAATATTAAAAAGCTCTTATTGTCATTTCTCTTTAATAAACGTATTCAAAATGGCTCAATCAGAACAACAAATTACTTTCGGTTAGTAAAGCGATTATTAATTGAAATCGTTTAAACAACCATATTGTAGAGAAACATCGTTCTTATAACGCTACAACGAAGCAATGTATTATTTTAATGAAAGATTTCAAAAGTACATGCTTGTACACGAGTGCGGAGCGAAAGCTCCATCGCTGTAAAGCTTCCGGGAAAAGGAAACAAACGACAATCAACAAGCACGCCTTGCGCATTAATTCACCCACCTGTTCAGCGGTGAGCACCTCCTCATAGTGAAAGTCATCGGTGGTGTTGGCGTAGGTACCGGCCTCGACGAAGCGTCTTATGTGGGTGAGCGCCCGTTCGAAAAGCTCCGCGGGTCTGGCGATGCGCCTGGCAACGGCGTCTGGGAAGCGCGATAGTCGAAAGGGGTTGGCTCTGCTGCCGGGAGTGAAGAGCTCCTCGAGGGTGTTGTTGATGGCTCGGTCGATCTCCCGGCTCGCCTCGGTGAAGGCGCGCATTACAAGGGTATCGCTGGCCGCGACCTGGCGCACGCGCACCAAGGCCGCCGAGGAGACGCGTCCGTGTTCGTTCACCGCGGAACATTCGTACCTACGGTTTCCAGATTAATCCGATAATTAATGGCGTGAAGGGGAAGAGGACGGATCGCGCGGAAAATGTACGGCACGTCCGATGATAATGCCATTATTCGTGGTAATGGCAAGTCCCATTCGTTATAAATTAAGTTCCAAATACGTTAAATTACGCGCGAAGAGAAATTCTAAATGCCTTTGAATGGTCGAACCAATCTTTGTTACGGGAGATATTTCATTTTGCTCGTCGTATTTACTCTGAGTTAGGGTTGTATTTGTAGAGCGGCCTCGAGGTCCACTGCAACTAGAGCGAAAATTCACTCTAAGCAGAACGTCGGGAAGTCAGTGATGGAAGAATGATAAATAATTTTTAAGTATGACGCTTATGCTTTGGACATGCGTACCGCCGGATCGCGCAAGCATTTCCAGAAACTCTTCTACCAAAACAGTCGGGCTGTTACAGCAATAATGTAGATGAAATATTCCGAGCACATAATATGCGAACGGCGTTCGTATAAGCGAGTCTTTAAGTATGCGTACAGAATCTTTAGAAAATGTCTTAATAGCAGTTTATGAGTATTCTTGAATCGCTTAAAACTATTTATTTCACACGTTAGTACTGAATATTTCAATTAATTTTTAGCTTACTAGTTATTTCTTGTACTTTATGAAAGACTGCCGACTTTAATCGTTAAACTTTTTATAGATATAATATACACAAGACTATCAAGCGCCTGCAACTTTAACATTGTATTTTGCTAAATTTTTTAAATCATTTTATGCGCTCGTATTCTAATGTAAATAATTTTAAAGCCAATACTTAATATTCACATTAACTTTAAGTTATGGAAATATTTTACTAACATTTGACAAATATTTACCTGTCGAATAATAATATTCTTTTTAAAAGTACTGTAATTCTGTGTTTTTAATTCATTTTCTGCGACCTTCAATAAAATTTTTTTACAATTTTTATAATTTTAGAAATAATTAATTGAGAAACATTAAATCCGAATAACTTTTTTAGTAGGAGTTTTCGTTATATCTGTGATTAGCATCCATATTAATAAAGAAGAAAAAAAAATAGAAAAAAGTGAACAGAGTAATAGTATAATTTCTTAGTTTCAAATTTACTTTATAATTGTTTTATATCACGCTTATTGCATAAACGAGTTACTTTTACCTGCCGGTATCTCGTCCGGTAACATTGTACAGGTAGAGGCTTCCATGTTTTGAAAGTCTCGTCCTATTGCCCTCCAAAGCGCTGCCGTCCTTACGCCAAATAATCTGGGGCGTGGGATGTCCCTCAGCCCTACATGGCAACTCGATTATCACACCGGGCTCAACTTCCATGTCCTGGGGCTCGTGCGTTAGTCTCGGGGGCTTGTATTCGCCGCCAATAACGTTGAGGTCGGCGCTCGTCTCGGCCAGGCTCTGGATACCAAGTGCCTGGCAGACGTATCGCGCCGAATCACTCTCCTTGACTGCCAGGATCTTGAGGCTACTGCCACCATCTTCGAGGAGGACCCGACCGTGCGCTCGTAGTCTGGAACCGTTCCGCCACCACTCGATTCGCGTCGACGGCTGCCCCTCGGCTCGGCACACCATCACTACGTCTGCACCAGATCGAACCTGGGAGGTTTTTGAAATATGTTGGTTTTTTTTTGTGGCATCCCTGACTTGGAGAAGAAAGGGTAGAACATGAATCTTTGATTCGTGCCATTACTGCTGAGATTCATGGTTGCCCATTTTTTAGAATTGATTGGTTATTTAAATGATGAAGAACGCACTTTTGAGTGATTGATGTATCGCCAAAAGATTTTACAGGTTTGAGTCATCGAGTATGTAGTTGTAGATTTAAAGATTTACAATTTCAATTTACAAATTATTATATAATTTTTGTTTTCAATAAATTTGTACATTGACATGTAGCTATTTAAGCTTATGAGAAAATTTTAAAAACTAAAGACTGTCAAACGTGTTTTAATATTTTATTATTTATAAGATATACGATTATAATGGAATATTTTCTGTATAAATGAAGAAATTAATTAAATGAATAATATACTTATGAAACACATGCTTTTAAATTATAGTAAATAGAAATTGATTAACTGTTCATATAAAAGCTATTTTTATATTGATTATTTGTAATTATAATGATAAAAAGGTTTTTAACAATATCGTGAAAAACATTAATGAAGAAATGGAATATCGTATTTTATTAATTTCAGACTATACATGTATAATCTATCCAAAAATTGATATTGAAAGGGTAAAAGTTAATGAACAAAAAGTTGCACTTCATATTAATTAATTTTTAAATATTATTCTTATGATAAGAATATTATTATGTAAATTATATCTTAAATAATAGAATAGTAATTCGAGAATTAGATTTACGTTTCCTACAATTAATTAATAAAATCCCGGAATTTATTATCAGCTTAGTCTTGCACGATTATCTTCAGCAGAAAACTCGCTTCCCTCCACTTCACAAGCTCATTTTATTTCTCTTGTTTTATATACAGAATAAAATTTCTAGGTCAAACTAGGGTTACATGGTTGAAGGGCAATGTTGAAATAATCTAGACAAAGGCATTTGAAATTTATTTATAGATCAGATCTAAGAGCGGAAAAGCACTGCAGTATCATTCAGTAGCTATGATCGCGCTAATCTCGTCTAAGCTCTTTGTAATGTTCAATAAAAAAATCCAAATTTCTTTTATTTTTTTTTATCATAATGTCTCTGTTCTGAAAAGAGTATAGTATTTGAGTAATTGTAGTAAGATAATTACAAAAACACAAAGTACTTTAGCTTTTAATATTTTTTATGAATTGTTTAATATTAATAAATTCCCTTTAATATGAATTGTTACAATTTTTCATTATTTTGTCGTAAATTATAAAAATATAAATTTAAATATCTTGCTTAACATTAATTTTACTTTAGAGGGTGAAATTACATAGATTTTTAAATTGTAAAATCTTATAAAGCCAGCATTTTAAAATAAATATAAAAAATAAACCATTTTAATATGAAATGCAGGAAAAATAAGAAAACTAATAAATAATAGAATAAACCCAATAGAACTAAAAAACAAATATAGATATACAAAGATTACAAGTACCATTTTTATCCCTTGCATACACTTATATTTTATACTACTATAAGTTTTGAACGTAAATTGTTCGTTGACTTGAAATAAAAAAAGTATAATTTAACGATTATATTTTAGAAGTATATTCTGATGTCTTATTTTATATTACATGTTACTAAGAGCATTTCAATATTGCCAACGATTCAAAAAACTAAAATTATTGCCAGAACAAAAAAGATTGGCAATCCTCTATCAATCTTTCTTAAATACTCATCCCCTGTTGAAAAAATTAAAAAAGCTCTAAATTCAAGCTCTTTATATAATCCCTCCAGCGCGTGGTAAGTTCTATCCATTCAACATGCATTTTAAACGAAATTATCGGCATCTCACCGTCTGGGATCTCGGGGTCTCGAGGAAAAGTGGCGCCGGGTTGATAGCTACGAGGGTTCTTGCAGCACGAGATTTAGTGTAGCCCATATCATTGTGGGCGACGCATTCATAGTCACCGGCATCGTCCTCGGTAATGTCGTGTATGACGAGGCTGCCATCCTCCATAACGGCGAAGCGGTCGTCGTCGCTCGGCACCTCGTTCGAGTCGCGCATCCATTTAATACTTGGCTGCGGATCACCAGCCGCTCGGCATCGAAATACTGCTGTTTCGCCAAGCTTCACCTCGATATCCTTCGGGCCCTCCATGATTACCGGCTGACCTATACAACGTGGGCTTTTTATTTGATGCTTCAACGTTACGGCAGTAATATATTCGATAAGTGTTAATGTATTTGAGGAAATCTCGATTTAGGAAAGCGTTCGGTAAGATCTATTTCAGTGAAAGCAAGCGTGAATTTTACGAGTTAAATAGTTAGGACGTGTACAACCGCATTCAATTTCTAATTTAGAAGTTAGTGTCATTACGTTAGATATATTGAGAAAATAGAAAGTTTAAGACTAGTTTTAAATAAATTAAGCACAAAGTTATAATAAATAAAGAAAGAAACCGTTTTCTACATAGGAGCCTGGGGGTAATCAGTTTTATGTTATTTACATTATGTTTCACGTACATTTAAAGTAAATGTTGAAAGTGCGAATTTTAAAAACCATGCAAAAGGTTTTTAAGAGAGCTGATGTAAGAATCTAAATATAAATTTTTCCTGGATACATCTGAAGTGTCAAATCGTTATATACTCTTTCCTTTGATGAGGTCAGGATGGTTTGAAAAAAAAATTTTTTAAAAGATCAAAGTAATTTCTGAAATTCCAAATAAAAATGAAGCATAGAAAATGCAAAATCGAAATAGTAGAAAAAATTATAAAATGTCAATAGCTATGAATTTTAAAAATTATTGACAGGCTATTATAGAAAAAAGGCTTTCTGAAATCTCTATATCTGGTTACTTAACTTTAGTAATGTTTAAAAAACATTTCTCTAAATAATCTATTTTCAAAATTTTTAAAAATGTTTTAAAGGTTTTTCTTGAGTTTGTTAAAGTTTTAAATGTACGTCAAAGTTGATGAAAAAATTTATACCAATATTTAATTGAAAAAATTAAATTAAAATTTTTACAATCATATTTTAACGAAGTGGCTGTGCGAGTTTAAAATTTGTTGAAGATTTTTTATGATGTCCTAACTAAACTTTTCATGTGTACATTATTAAAAACTATTAATGTGATATTAGTGCTTGTATTATTTAAATAACGAAAACTAATTTTACAATAAAAGCTAAATTTTTAGCACAATATTTTAGCTTGCCTTCAAAGTCCACTCTATATGATAATTAAAAAATTTAGTAGTAACTTTCTTAACGTAAAATTGAATTTGAAATATATTACGAGTAGATTATAGGAATGTGAACTAAATCAATCGTTTATTAAAATATAAGATAGTTTACTTTTTGGAAAAGATCGATGAGTTACGTTAACGAAGTTTTAATAAAAAAGCAACGAATACGTAAAATTAGCGTTCAAGAAAAACTCAACTGCAATGAAAGTCAGCAGCTGTCATTTCCCCTAGCTTTTTTCCCTTCATCTCGTTGGGTGCTTGACACACAGCCGCCATCTCAATTTTATTTTTCATCTTCTCAACCAGCCATAACATCTCGCAATCGCATACCAACGCATTGCTATCCAGCCTCAGCCTCGTCATTGGACCCACATTCTTGAATGCATCGGCTGGCAGCTTCTCCAATCGATTATTCTGCAAGTATAGACGCTCCAGCCTTGGAAGGTTACTGAAACTGCCTGCAGGAATCTCTCGCAATTGATTTCCATGCAAGTAAAGCTGCTCTAGTCGGAGTAGATTACTAAAAGTACCGGGCTGAATATACTCGAGGCTGTTTTTGTAGAGATACAGGTAGCGCAGATTGGGAGTGTCAGAAAAGGCTGACGCGGACAGCCGGCGGATACGATTATCATTCAGCATCAGCGTGTGCAGATGCTTCAAGTCGTGTAAATCGCCAGGGACTACCTCAGCGATGTTGTTGAAGCGAAGATCTCTGTTGATTAAGAATTAAGAAGTTTGTTAATGATGTTTTCACTTCAAAAGGTTTTAAACGAAACTTGCAAAACTGAAGCGTGTACATGCTTCATTCTACAGTTCTAATTGTTCTGTTCCTCGTTTGTAAATAAAAACAGAACATGATTCATTATGATTGGAATGATATTATTAATCGTACTTTGATACCGGAGCGTGGCTTACTAGCGGTATTTTTATTTTCTAAGCAACCACGTGTGAAAGGAATCAGATCTGTTTTATAATTTACAGTTGTCATATCAGATTATTAATTGATCGGGTTAATGGTTGTACTTTAGCAAATTAAATTTTTATAATAAATATAATATATGATAATTGTACAGTTGAAATTTATGGCGATAATATTGAATGTAATGAAATACATGTGCTACAATTTATAGTTGGATAATTGACTGTAAAATATATGATCTTTTACTTTTTCATTCACTAGTTTACGTCAAAAATTTATGCTGGTTTCATCATCTACTAGTACAATGTATTCATTTTATTCCCAATGAAATGCAGTTTTATGAAACTATTGTAATACATTATTTTTTTATTAATTATTCTATAGTAATCAAGTACTCGCGTATTTTTTAAATAAAATTTCTATTATACAAGTCGTTTATCATGACTTTTTAAACTTCAACAGAATTTATATATAATTGTACAATTAAAAAAAAAACTAGACATTTACTAGCAATTTAAATACTAATAATTCAATGCAAACATAAATAATTCAATTTAAAAAATTATTATTTTCTTGATAGAAAAATAGAAGATGTCGATGTCTGTGCAATAACATAAGATCCATAAAAGATAAAGTGTATAAAATTAGTAATTTCCTGCTCTATCAGTAATTATGTCAGTATGTAGCAATTAAATTAAAATTAAAATTAACGATTTAAAAACCGTTTTAATTGATTTTGGTTCAAAAATAAGCATATGAGCTGCTGGATGGTAATGGAACGTGAAATCACAGACCAAACAATAAAATCCTGATCTATCACTGCGGCCTTTGGATATCAAAAAGTTGCCACTTTGAGGATAACTAATCAGGCACTTGAGGTTTGGTCTAAAGAGTCATAAACTTAAGAGTATATTTTCTTTTATATTACATTTAGTACTTCAATTTACATTTAATAATTTAATAATGTAAATTACTGTTCACTTATTTATATTTCTTATAAGATACGCTTTACATTGTTTTTAAATTGCTTTTAAAATATTATTATATTTCTTTTTAATTAAACTATAAATAATTTAATTTTGAATAATTCTGAATTTCTTTAAAAATTTACGTATATAAATATAAAATTTCTTTCTTAATTTACACAATCAAATTATATTTTTAGATGAACACGTTACATTCAATTATTTACCACGGCATTGTTGTTCTTTTCGGTATAAATTTAAAATAATAAATGAAAAAATTATTTTAATTGTATTTATTATTTATTATTGTGTATTATTTTTAGATGCTTATCAACGATACATATTTTAAGTTATAGTATTTGCTATTATCGTAAAATAAATTTTGAAAAGTTCTATGATGAAATATGCTACTTTTTTCTAAATATTTTACCAACGTTGTATTTTAATACGTCATTTATTTTCGACTGTAGAAAACTCGAAAATAAGATTATCTTTCACATTCTTTGCAATTTATTTCAAGTTAGATTTTAAATAACTTTTCAGGGCTACTATGTTTTTGCTATATTAAATACATTTTACTATTTAATCTTATGTTTTCAAATGTATCTCTTTCTTATATATTATTCTTATAGATTTCAATTCAAAGTGTAAAAAACAATTATAATTAGAACCATAGTATAAGTATAATATGCACAACTATTATACATATTATGTTTGAAATAAATATTTTTGTCATATTTATTATATATTTATTATATAAGTTATAACAATAAATATTTATGTTTGAAATAAAACTATTGGTATTATTATTATACTTAATCTCAAAAATGTAAATTAAAATTAAATCATCAAAATATCAAACTGTAAAATTGAGAAAGTTATTTTTAAAATGTAGGTTGTCTGTATAAATTGCTTTAAATCTTACTAATTACTGCGATTTTAAATTATCTATATTCATCTTATAAGAAGAAATATATCGTTTTTAAAAGTATCTTATACTTTTTAATTTAGAATATTTTGCTATATTTTAATTTATCGGCATAAGCAAATAAGAAATATAATTTAAATGCAATCTCTTAATATTAAAAAAACAATATTCCCAATAATATTTGTTGTTAAATTTCTCAAACTTTCTTAACACAAATTAGCTAAGCAAAATCATTTTTCAGATGTTTATTTGTAATTGTATCCTTGTAAATTTATTCACAACTGAATTTATTATTTAATCCCTTTGAAAAGTTTTATATACTTTAAATATAATGTTCTAAATATTATAAAATAATAGGTAAAGAATTTTTGCGTTTTTTTATTAATATTCTTTGAAAATGAATTGATTATATTATTATTTATTGAATAATATTTATTGTAGTAAAATAAAATAAAATTAGATTTTTTTAAATATAGTTGGCTGAAAATAGTGAAATAGTGAAACCTATATAATATAAAAGAGCAAAGAAATATAATTTGCATTTAAACATCATACTAAAGCACAATATTTCAAAAGAAATTATTATAATTGATACCTTTTAATTAAATGTTCATATTTTTATATTTTTTATAATTGATTTACAGTAAACTGTTTCACAATCGTTTATTCATGAAAAAATTATTATTCATAGTAATTAAATTAACATAATTACTTAATTACTATTTTAGTAAAAAATTACAACAAATTATCTATATTTATTTACTTAAACGACATATTTTATGTAAATATATTCATAATTGCTATATATCTATAATTTAAAAAATTACTTTGTACAAAGTTTAAAAATTTAATTAAATTTTTTATCCATTTAATTTTCTTTATTTTTGTATTCTACTATTATTTTGGAAACTGATTAGCATTAAAATGACACTGTAAAAAGCTTAAAAAGTATAATAAAAATTATTAAAATACACTGCAAGTAAAATTTATAATTAAATTAATAAAATTTCGTTTTATCCACGGGTTTCATTAATTTAAAAGAATACACGATACGCATTATTTATTTAATCAAAATAAACTTAATTATTAAATTGATTTTTATATTTTTAACCAGTTTATTAATTAAAAGTATACAATTTTTATATAAATTTTCTCGCTTTTTATTGTATATTTACTTTCAATAATTAAGTTTATCTAATTTTTCATTTTTATTATGCTAGTTCTAAATTTTTAGAATCGCTCATTTTATTGTAAATTGTATTATAATTAATCATTATTATTAATGAATAATAATTTGATTTATTACTAAAGTTAACAATATACTTTTATGACGACTCATTTTGCTGCTTTTTATCAAAATTTCATATTGCAATTACAATTCCTTTCAAACATGCTAATGTTTGAATTGAGTAATTAAAAACTGCATTTTCTTATATTTTTGTAACAATTTAATGCCATATGCTAAAATTAAATATGAAATTACTTCATTTTGTTTTAATGTATATTGTCTATTGGGGTAAGTTTAATTTTTATAATTTTAGCTGAACTAGAATTCGAATATAATCTTGATCGTATTTACATTTTCTTCTGAACAATATGTTTATTTCCGATAATATAATTAAAAATTTATTAATATACAAATTAGGCTTGTTTTTCAAACTTAATTAATTTAGTTGTTTATTTGACCTTGTAGATATATTATTCTAAATTTGAAAATGATAATACATATCAGTTACTAAATGCAATTCTTATTTCGAAGTTTTGCTGGAATATGAATAAAAAATGTATTTGTTGTCATTGAACTAAATTTGATTTAATTTTAAAATACTTTTGTTCACGTTATTCCTATATAAATTTGATAAATATCAGCAAGCTCAATATCATTATTTTTTTATATTTAGCTCATTATATTTTAGAAATAGATTCATCCATTTCTAAATATTAAATATCTCTCTAATGGTATTCGATCTATTTATGTATCTTCATTTTATAGATTTTGTTTCATTCAATTAAATCTTAACGGTCGCATAATTTATAATTTTATCACATTTGATTAGTATACAGATCGTAGTTATACAAGAAAATGATTAGAACGGCAAATTATAATTCTAAGAAATTTAATATCTCTTTTTTTGAATTATATATTTAGTAGAATATACATTTATCTATATAGTATACGCAATTTTTTAATTTAAAATATATTAACGATCAAGTTTGTTGACGGTATAAAATGTATTGTTCTTATAAATTTTCATTACTGATATTATTTTAAATTTATTACATTATTTTTGATTTAATTTATTTCTGTAAAACTTTTGTAATTTAAATAACGCTATCATTTACGGATAATTTAATAAACCTATTTCGCAAAATTATTTGAAAATAATACGTATTTAATCGTATTAAAAATGCTTTTTATGTATCGGTTATAAATTATAAAAACATAAATATGAAAATATTCGCCTATTTTTTATACAATAATACAAAAATTAAAATATAAAAGTATCAAGAAATTTATTTATAGAATTTTGAACGAATAAAATATTTCCATTTAGTTAATTAAATAATTAGAAAAAGATGATGGGGAATAATAAAAAGTTTTATGCATGAATAAAAGTTTTCATTGGTAAAAAACATTATTAAAGTTCTATTAATGATTTTTTATTGTATGTATAATTTTTTTTGATTAAAGAGATATAATTTTATTCAAAGTAAAAAATCAGTAATATTATTTTTAATTGTAATAAAATCTTAATCTTGAATGGGCATTAAAAAAGAGGAGATTCATCGTTAAAAATGAGGTTCTAGTTCAAAGACGGACTAAAATATTACATTCGTGCATAAAAATCTGTCTTCTGAATCGATAGTTATAATCTCATCACAAAGAAGTTCATCTTTTAAAGCACCTTTAGCTTTTAAGCACGCGTTATTCAGCCTCATTCTCCCTTAACTTCAAAAGGGCTATAAACAAGTTTTTCCAGATAATTTAAAGTTTTCTTAATCAATTAATTTAAAATACCATTTGATTGGCGCTTAAATGAAATTTTTAGTTAATCTCTTGTATAAGTTCCTTCATTAAATTATAAATATACGTATATATATATGTACGTAAAAAATGCATTAAAATTTGCATACTTAACCAATTTCGGAAATATTTCTTATTTAAACGGGGTGGCACATTTTTAACAAGATTTATCCGACTTTTAAAATAACTTAATACATTGCGAAAAACCATTAGATGCAGATAATGATTTTACGAGAGATGAAAAACTTTTTCTTTCAGCAGCTACACTCTCATGCATAAAAGAACGAGAAGACTTTTTGTTGCTTTGAATTCCTATTATACCTGAAAGCCCAGTGACATAGAAACGCTTATCTTGCGACAGGTCGTCTTTACACGCATAACGAATAAGAGGATTTGCCAATCAGAGACAAGATGCATCTACGCCCGCATGACGAAGACTCTGGATTTAAACTGACAAACGCGCGCATGACACAGCTGAGAAATGCTCACGACGATGTTTATTATGGTTCACGACCCGAGAGACTTGCAGCGCTCGTACCGGAAAAGTGCTGCGAACCTCCAAGATAGACGCGGTGCACCACGGAGATAAGAGAGGCGCGTCGCTCTAAAGTTTCACGCTGCGTAACGCTCTTCCCTTCCGATCTCTGTACTTGCATAGAGCGATAAAGAGACACGGAACTCGAGATATCGCGCTGCTGTCTGCGCTATTTCGGACACTTTCGATAGCGTTCGTGAAGTCGAATTCTACTTGACTTCATGTTCGTATTTCCTTCTGAAATTCGCCTCGCGATCCACGGGTTCGATGAATAAATAACTTGCCCTATTTTTCATCTATTATTAACAAATGTTGCTCGCTGATACGGCTAATGAAAAACAAGCATTCGCTAAGTCCCTTTCTAAATGGACGAAACTTTTTGGGCGCCGAACATGCAATGTTTTTTGAGATGAAATCTTACGAAACATGTTTCTAGATTTTCAGGACCAAAATATTTAACTTTCCTCGTTGAAACTTTCGAAATTTTCGTCGCTACGTTTTCGTCTGCTCTATAATTATTCTATTATGTTGCTGATATACGTGCCTTTTTGAATATAACTTAAATATTCGTCGCAATAACGTTTTATACCTAAATACAAACTTAAGTGGAAAAAATTAAAAACTTTATTATTACGCGATAATTATTATAAAGGATTAAACTCGAGGAAATGAAGTTACGCCTTATATCTTCGGCCAAACGGTTTCGCGTATTAATAATAAAACGATATACGATAAATATACGATAAATTCATCGTGTTAAACTGCTCTAAAATGCAGTTGCTTCTTTACATTAAAACAATAATAATTAGCGACAAATAGAGTTTTGCGGAAATTCAACGGAAGTCGACTTTGCCTTTTGATTAAAGAATGTCAGAGACGATCTGAGGAAGGAAAATAGCTGTCCCGATTCCATACAGTAATACTTCGGGGTCGAGCTACCAAATCCGCATGGATTTTCCAACTCCTGTAGACTCCCTAGAGAGATTCCTAAAGCTTTGAACTCCGTTAGCGTGGTTGATGAGCTCACTGACCCCAAAACTATGTTGAATTGGATCACGTATTTATTTCAATTATAGACGTTTGAGAATTTTATCGCGAAAAATCGGTCGTTCGTGCATCTTAAAAGTTTCTATTACAGGCTACTAATACAGTTGTAAAAATTGTAATTTGTAAAAGTCTCCATAAAATAAAACATAGTCTCGTACAGAAAATAAACTCGTATTTATGAATAGAAAAATTTTAATTTAGCAATTAATCAAAAGCGATTTTAATTGAGTTTCATTAATTTAACGTTGGATCGTCTACCTGATCTTAATTTATTTTAAATTATTATGATATAAAAAAGTTGTAATAGCTGTTCAGAAAATTCGAAACTATATCAAATTAATTATAAGTAGAATTGAAATAATAACATTTTGTAGATTAGCTTAAGCTAAATATTCTAAATACTAAAAATACCATTATTTAAAAACAAATTTTGTACATTCGATAAAATGCTTTAGAAAAGAATCCCTTGATTACACAATTCACGTTAAAAAATACAAATTTAAAATATGAATTTCAATTCTGAATAGTCTATAAATACGTTTATAATTGAAAATTCTGAGATTATTAAGAATTATAAGTTCACCCTTCTCTTTTGACACTTTTCATAGAAGCAGTTTCAAAAGTAATTAATTTATAATCAATTTTTTTGTTCTAAAATATTAATTACTCTTCTGTATAAATTTGAAAATAATAAAGAGTACGAATAAATGAGCTGCATTAAAACACGCTCATTTTTAATCACTTATTAGTTCAAGATCTCTTGATCTCTTATCTGAGGCAAAACTCAGTTTTATAACGTTTCACAAGAAAGCCAGAGTTTCAATGAATAAATTTTCGACTGACTTAATGATAATAGAGTTTTATAATTCTAAAAAAATAAGAGTGAAAAAATAACGCAGTGAAAGAGTGACTATTTAAGAAAGAGATTTCATATACACTTCGGCTATCGTGTCGTAAACCTACAGCTTTATGAGTATTTAGAGTTAAAATTGCGTTTGAGTCACGAGCTTTTCATGGGTTAAACTACGAGTCGGTATGTAATAATTTCCTTGTGTTAGATGAACATAACTTGCATGCTAAAATAGGCGCGAAGTCAATTGGACATTTCAGAATTTACTCGATACGTACAATAAATTTCTAAAGCAATAGTCAATAGTTTCAACTTTCAAATGCATCTTGTGTTCGAATCAATTTCAAATACTCGTATGATTTCAAAGTGAAATCGGCAGATTTATGAAAAGTTTTAAATTGTATCATCACTATTTTTAGATAATGGATTACTTTTACAGTTTCAGAAAGTGTATTTGATTGGTATAAATAAAACATTTATTTGATAAAATTAATCAAACCATTTTAGAATTTCAATTATAAAATACTCAAAACTCATGTAGAAGATTACTTTCATAAACTTTGCTCTATTTTTTATGTGAATACCATTCTCAACTTGAATGTATAAAACTTTTATAAATCAAGTAATTGAAACAGAAATGAACTAGTGCAATCGAATTTCATAGTATTGCAGATACAAAGTAATATTTCTGTGCTAACTTTTACATACTTTTATTAGCAAAGAGCTTTTCACTTTAACAAAATTATTACTTTTTATACATCGTTATTACTTTTTCGATTCTTAAAAATTATATGTATAATACCATACTTACATTCAATATTGACAAATATATAGATTTTTTAATACATGCCTGAAGCATAATCAAATTAAATGAGCAATTCCTTAGTCTCAAAGTATTTAGATTTAAAATCATTGTATTCGATAAATATATTTGATTAATTAACGAGAATATCTTATGTATTAAATTATTACACGATTACAAGTTGAAGTTTTCTTAAAAAGCACATGAATAAGTAATGAAAAAATTAAAATAATAAAAATATGATGTCACGAGACAAAATATTATGTATTATGTGATTTCGTAAGAAAGTCTGGGTTAATAGGTAATAAATTTTTTATAGCGTAACAAGGGAGGGTAATAAATTACTTTCTCACTTGGAACAGATTATTTTAGGTCAAAGTAGACAATGTTATTCATTGACGAAATAATACAAAATTATACAAATTTTAATTATTATATTCCAGTACATCATCTTTCATTTTATCTGATGAATTTCCTGGAAATATTGATGAGCAATCTCTTATTTTATTGCAATGTATTAATTAAAAGAAAGACAAAGGATTTATTTGTTATATAATTATTTGTCTGCTTCGCCTAAAGGTATTGGTAAAAATATTATCCGAGTCACGAATAATGATTCCAGTACTAAAATTAAGAATTTAAAAATGTGAAGGATCATTTAATTGTTAATAATTAAGAATATAAGCACATGTTTTATTCAAAATGTTAAAAATAAAACAAAATTATTGTAAATTTCAAACTGGATTTGACCTTAAACACGTATAATATATATTATGTACGCAATATGATCGTGAAAGTTATTCCAAAAAAGGGCTTGGTTTCGTGGCGTCACGTTTAAAATGCAATTCTTTTCAATGTCACAGAAAATTTTTCATGATTTCATTGAATAATCTAAAAATAGGTAAGAAAAATATTTTTATATATTTAATTCTTTAATTCTTTATTTAAACGATTTAAAAATATATTTTATGAAAGAAACATGCATATTATTGTTTACTAAATATTATTTAGTAGTTTATTATTTCTAAATAAAAAAATTTTATCAATATTTTATATTAAGTTATTCATGGCGAAATATCGTGAATTATATTTTAAATAAATTGAAAACTGATAATGTTAATTATGCATAAAATATATTGTTTTCGTTCAAGTCCTTATTGACTGCATTAATTTTGTACTGGACAGAATGCATATATTTCAGTTCAAATAAATTACCTGCCGTAAAATATATATGAATTATATCATTTAATCGAAGTTTGTCTTTATATAAAAATTATGCATTTTAATAGAAATACTGTAAGATTGCTGCTCAATTAAATTAAATTGGCTAATCAATTTTGTCAGCATGATGATTTGGTAAAGAGATGATGAATTATGCTCTGTACGGAAACGTTATTGGTCTATAAATTAATCATCTAAAATACAATAATCTAAACTTTAATCTTTTCGTTTATATTTTTAAAAATCCCAAACACTAAAAATACTTATATATTTAAAGAAACAGTTCAAAAAATGTTTAATTTTCACTTACACATTATTAGTAAAAATAAATAATTTTATTTAAAAATTAGAAGCGCATTTAATCTAAATATTCGAAAATTTAGCGGTTATATGTTCTTAATGTGCTTTACGCGTTGTATTTACTGGTAAAAAAATGCTCTGGACAATTCAATATACAGACTAGATTATATATTTTTTTTCGTGAAATATTTTATCGACTTCGAACGAATAAGATGAAGTATTTAATCTTTTTCTTTTAAGTATAAAAATGATATTATTTTCTAAACTTTAAATTTTAAAGGTATGTGTTGCATACGAATTGTTATTCAATTTAATGTTAGCGTGACGTTAACGTTAATATATGTTGCGAATTTTGAAAACAAGCCATCAGATTTTACTATTTGGAATATTTAAACAGCAATGGATCTTAATTTAAAGTTAAACAAGACACGCAACAATGTGTAGTAAAAGTTTTATAAATTTATTGGCAGAAATGTATTTTCAAATCTAATAATTTTTAGCAGTTCGTTTTTGTAATTCGAATATGACACTCGTTTCTCGTGAGACCAGTGTTACTGTAACCTTGCCAGCAGAATAATCAGAGTAGTGGAGTAATTTCGCGCTCATCAGAGTAAATATAGTATTAATGACCGAGCTTAATTTGAAACATTGACCCCGAAAGAGCCGCTGTTAGCTGCAAGAATTCCGTAAACGACTGAAAAATCAATCCCTCGACGTAAACCGATCTTTAGGAGCGCGAAATTTAATTTATCGGCGGAGTCAAAAGCACACTTATTATTCTTAAGCGTTGGACGATAGTTAACTCGTGCCAAGTGAAAGTTTCACCCGCACTAAGGACTGACTCTCCTACAGCAGAGTCTTATTGTTCGACTCCCGACGCGATGATTCCGTGAACGTAGTTCCGAATAGGTTCCAGGGCGTCCCATCTTTTGCATATTTTTACCGGCGCCTCCCGCCATGCACGAGGAAGCCGCGAGACGCCGACGCTGAGTGCCGCGACGCGCCCCGCGCGGTCCATAAGACGAGCCCACGTATCGTGCGAACGTTTCACAATTCGCGGCGCTCGTTCATGCGCGAATTTACGAGCGAAGTTCTGTATTCCGCATATATTTATTTTCGTTACGACTCTTCTTTTATTATCGTTCTACTCTGAGATATTTGCGGACTCCTGCGATCGCTCGATGAGCTTCTTTTTCGTGCGGCGTCGTTTTCTTTTTTCCATTTATACGACTCGTGGCTCGCGCCAGACTTGAACAGCCGCACGCTAAACGTTTCTGCATTCATCATTGTCATTTCTTCCAGGCTCGTTAACGTTCGTAATTTTTCATTGGCTAATTATGCGATGTGCTTAGTGGAGAATTATTGTATTTACAACAAAAATATGCTTGCTTTGAATCGCAATAGATCTCTTCAACAAAGCACGATTCTGATTTTCTTAAAATATTCTACCTAATGGTTATAATTACAGTTTTTAAATTGTAAGGGTGTATCGTTTTCATTAAATTAATTACGCGAGTAATGAAAAATATTAAAGCTTTTAAAAGTAATTTCCAATTACAGCCAAGTTCATAATCAATAAGTAAAATAATTATTTATTGGGGGGAAATTAATTAGAGTTATGATTGTGTGATTACTAAGGCTGTTCGATTATTTTTAATCTCAAACTACAGTAGTCAGAAAAAAGTAATTATATTAAAGCATCTAAATAACGTTTAATCAAAAGTTTTAATCACTTAATTTCATAAATATTTATTTAAGTATGTACAAGTCTTTGTACACAAGCTATAAATATATTTTATATGATAACTTTTAAATAACGAATTTCTATATTTATTTTATAAATTAAAATTTGATGGTGTTTTTATTACACGCAATAATTTTTTATCCGAATTTACTTCACTACTATTTTATGATTTTATTTTATTATTATTTAGAATTATTTAATACTTTTAATTTTAAACAATTGATGTTCGTTGATCGCTAAAAAAATTTTAAGTGTTTCTATATTACGAAAAATGCAAACACATATCATGTTTACATTTTTAACGATATTATAAACTCGATTTGAAAACTTTACATAAGTAAAACATTGTTTATCGCAAAAAAATTCTAATATAGGTACATGAATTAAGTTTTAAGCAAAGAAATTTATTCCTTACGTATAGAGGCATTGAGTAGTTTGCAATTTTTTAACCAATTCTTATTGGGAGAAACATCGGATCAATAAAGAAATATACACATTTAAACAACCCAAAGAGCAATCGATTGAATGTGAAATATTATAAATTGAAATTTATATGATTGAAGTCATGTACGCAAAAATATATTTCACTGCATAAATCACAATAAAATAGTTAAATGTGTAGGTAACATTACATTCGAAATCATTAAAAAAGTTTATTGACTTGTTGAAATATAAAAGAAAATGGCGCATCTAGCAATGGCAATATCAATTATTATTATTTTACAATAACACTGTTTATTTAACCATCATTTTTACTTTTGCAAATAATTAATAAAAAAAGTAATTTATTAAATTATAAATGTTTTTCATTTAAAATAAGAAATATTGTTAAACACTTTTAATAATTTATTGCGATATTAAGATGATGAAATACTCTTAATACCGGTAAAACTATTTTTGAAAATTTCAATGGAAGTGCAAAAAGGGTTAATCATTTCTGAAAACAATTAAAAATTTTTAATATTTTACGAACTGCATAATTTTATGAAGCTTGATTAAAGTATTTAGTTCAATCTCCGCATTTTATATACTAAAAAATTCTTTTCATATTTCGCTATTGAAGATTCCCTTAGTAACGGAGAGAACTACTCTACAAGTTTCATCTCTGATAGTTCAAAAGTTTTGTTCGAGTCGTAACGACACTTCAGTTGTTGTATTCTCGATCAACTATAAATCGATACTCGATCAATCATTCCTCAACACCTACGTCCCAGTAACCGCAAAAGATTCTCTGGAGGCAAGAACGGCCTCCCAGGGGCGTAATAAACGTTAAAAGGAAGTAAAATAAAGATGAGCAAGGTATACGCACAGAACGGTAGTGTTGGCGGGCACCTTGGGCACCCTGTCAAGCTTCTGAAAGACGCATCTGACGGTTCTTGTGGGCGCGCACGTGCACCTTGCCGGGCAACCCTCGGCACTCGCGTCATTCAGGACGAGCGTCAACACCAGCACCAGCAGCAGCGGCAGCAGCGACGCGAGCGTCGCTCCCATCTCGCGGCAGATTTTGACTCGGATAGCGTCGCCCAGCTCTTCCGGGGAGGCAAAGCAAAACGGGTCCGCGTCTTGCCGGCGTCTCGGCGACAGCGGGACTGCGGAGCGCGGCGAGCGCCGCCGTCAAATAAGAGTCCGAGGAGAAGAGAACGGCGAACCGAGCGATCGCCGCCGCGCGAGGGAGATAAAAAAAGAAAAAGAAGCAGAAGCAGCAGAAGGATTTTCGCTGGCCGGCATAACGCGTCAAGCCTCCTTCGTCTTTTCCCTCCTCCTTTGCTCCTGCTCCTCTTGTTCTTTCGTTTCGTGGGTTAGCACTCGATTAAGAGCGAGCACTGATGGTCATCGAGGTGTGCGAGATATTCGCGGGTGCGGTTTTCGCCAATCCGTCGACAGCTTCGCTGTTGGCGTTGCTGAACTTTATTCGAAGTGTAGAGTAGAGTGTCACCTCGTGTGGAAGTTCGAACGTGACTCGGTGTGGGCACAAGAGAACGAGAGATAAGCCGATCGGTACTTTTTTGTAAAACCGATTGTTCGCAGTCTCCTTTTAGATGCATATCAGGTTAAAGTATAAATCTGGTCCTAGGAGTATATGTTAACATGTCAGTTGTTGTAGCATCGTTGTATTTGACAAAAGAAACTAAAAGTCGACACAGTTTATTTTCATTCATTTAAATAATATGGAATTTTTCTTATATATGGAAAAGAAATTTTCTGTTTTAAAATTGTGACAATGTGTGAATAATATTGGCAATTAGATTGAACAAACTTTGATATAAATTTCAAAATGATTTTAAATCATTCGTCAACATTGTTTCCAATCGAAAGCGATGTTGAAACACTTATTACATGTTTGATAGAATAATTTCTTCTATTACATTACTTTCAAGTAACTGATGATATTTATCAATTAGTTTGTAATGAATGCTTTTAATGCTGTAATCTTTATCTTGGAATTCAGGATATATATATATAGTTAGATTAAAAGGAGTATGATTAATTATTAATTGAAGTATTATATAAAATTTGATCAAAATCTATTTTTCGAAGGTTATATATATTTATTGTGAATAAGACAATTGCATAATGCTAATTTTTTTAGCAATATTATATTTAATAAGGAATTGATAACACTTGAACTTTGTATACTATTTACTCACATAATTACAATACAACAAAATTAAAAATTATCATTCAGAAAACAATGAATTACCTAATCTTTATAATAACTTATATTATTTCTTATCTCATAGCTTGATTCACTATTTTTAATTACTTAATAAACTCTTTTTAATATTTAATAGATTATAATAAACAATTGCTTACATAAACCCGCAAGACAGTTACTTATAAAAATCGATGATACAAATGCGTCGTTTACACGCATTATTTATCACAGTTTAATAAATACTTTTATCCGGTAAAATCCCAGAGCTCAGCTAAAGCAAAAGATATCAGAATCGGTTTTATATGATCAGGAACGATTCACCGCGTCATAAATAGTAAATTACTTTAATGTACAAAACCCTATTTTAATGTTTTGTACATAAATCAAAAGAAACTTGAACAAAACCACAAATGAATAGTGGAGCCGACAATTTTGCGTTTATAGCTATTGCACCCACACCATTTACATGTGCTTAGCCACATTACTTTCTTCTAATATCTGTTTAGAATTAGCCGACAAAAGTTAATGTTCTAATTCAAGTGCATAGCAAATTTAATGCACGTGTAAAAATATTCACAACCAGGCGCGTGAAATTTTTTACGTTGAAATTTCGATATAACATTCTTTAATTTTTTTCATTCAGATTGAGAATACGAATCAAAATATTAGAGCGCGACTTTGACCTATTATCTAAAAATACTTTTTTAAAACAAGGTCACGTACAAAATAAGTATTAGAGTTAATCTTTACCCATTTTCAAGATTTAGTATTTGATAGGGAACTGACTTCTTTACTTATTAATACATACTTACTGCAATAAATAATCTACCGTAATAGGTTTACTAATAAGTCATTTGAACGTAGAACGTTTAAAGAATTCTGCAATAACCAATAAGTTGAAATTACTAACGGAGAACTGCGAACTATTGAACATCGCAGTATTATTAAGAAGAGAGAAAAAGGTTTTTAAATTAAAGATTTGATTAGCTTTTTTAAAATATTTTTAGTGTAATTCATTGCAATGGATACAACTCAAAGCCAATCTTAATTATTTATAATAAATAGAAGCAGAAATTTTACAGTCAAAGGATTCTATAATTTAATTTTATCGAAACTTTATCCGTAATTTTTCAGCCTATTTTATATTTTTATATATTTTTTATTTGATCGAGCACTTAAAAAAATGTATATATAGTGCATGTCTATTATATCAATCAAATAATAAATTATAAAATCTTATAAATAATGCATATCTCCCAATAATATCTATTATAAAACATTCGTAGTTGCAATTGTTTTAATTATCAACTATTTATTGATCGAATATTTTTCTTATGCACTACGCTTACATCCTAACATAAATTTGCCTCTAGTTTATGGATAAAAATATCTTGCTAATTAATGTAAATACAGATAGATACATATCGCATAATAATTATAACTTATGGGAAACAAGATAATTTTAAATGTAAATGGCATCAACGTCTCTTATTTTATACCATTGTCATTATTATTCGATTATTCCCGTTAATGTAATGATTGTTTAAAAACCGAGCATTTCTCACACGATAATTATCGGAACATTTATAAATAAACTAATTTATTATTTTGATCTCATCTCGCTAAGAGGTACTATCCATCTTTCAACTTACTTGCACGCTTTCGATCATTCGGTGCTTTTCTTATTTAGGCACTTCATCGTATCACGCCTGCTTTCACATCCCCGCTCACTTACGTTTCGTCGTGGTTAACATTTTAAATAAAACATATGAGAGCACTCGAGCCAAGTTTATGATCAGGACTTCATCTTTTTTTAAAGCCTCTAATGGCTGTGTTAAAAGACGGAATATTGTAACTTAACTCATAAAAATACGTACGCTGTTTTTAAAATTCTATTAGACTCAATTCATTCGTTAAAATATTAGCTTCGGCATTGCGAAACAAATGCAAAGATATATCCGTATCTATTTTTCACGCGATCGCGTGATCTTGTCAGAGCGAGAAAACAAAAGACAAAGAACGAAACCATAGCACAACCGAGCGCAAAGGTCTAATATATTACGTGCTCGTGGACCGTACAAGAGTTAGCCATGAATCTTGCAATAGGCAGATTATCAATTAACGCGATGTATTTCAAACCTCCCCCGTGAATCGAACTGCCTTTTACATGTCAAGGTTGCGAGGGCATTGTTATACACTTTGTTACCTGCGGATTGGTACACTTGCTTATTTATCTCCTTCCGATCTGATATCGCTATTTCCACGAAATCCGTTATCAAATTTATATCAGGATCATCGACAGGAAACAGGTGAAGTGCAAGTTTTTCACCTCTAAAGTATTCAATTTCTGGTTGCAAACCGTAACCGCAAAAATGATATTCTCGAGTGCTTCATATTCTTCTTTTTACGTTAATAAAAATGCTAAGTTTCCTTTCACTGCTGAAACTTTGTTTTATAAGTATAAGCGAATAATATAATTTTCATACGAAAAAAAATATTTCTTTGGCTAAATTCAAAGTTATTGTGATCCTATACTTTGCACCTTCTTCCAATGTAAATGCATTATTTATTCAAGTATAAATGATTTGAATGTTTCGATTACAATTTCATCGTTATTTTGACATTTTTTCACATCATCTCAAAAAACTCATATGTTCATTTTATAAAGATTTTATTATCAGACACGTAGAGATATTGAATGATATTGTAATTTTATAAAAAGGTATTTTCATTTATAAATCAATTTTTTAACTAAAGAGGAAGTATAACATTGAAACACTGTTTACAATACAACATTTATAAATTTATAATACAACGAAATCGTAATGAATACTTAATATTTTTAATTTTATAATAGTGTTCGTTCAAATTGTTTAACACTAATTCGCAACAAAGTTTTAAATTGATAATTTCATTAATTTAATGTCTTTTTTACATTGCAAATTTAACAAAAATTAAATTCGGTAAATACTCTATGGATAGAATTAAAAAAATATATATAGTAAATAAAAAATTCAGAATTGTATTTATCTTCACGGTTGATCTAAGTGGATTAATATTTTCACTGATATGTATTTTTCAGAAGAAAAATGTAATTTTCAGAATTTTACTTTTTATAGCAAATGAGAATGCATATTTCTAAGTGCATATTGAAACACATATATTTTTAAAATAATTTTATACATTTTATGTTTGTAATAAATTTAATTTGGTTTAAAAATTTTCCGTTGAATAAATAGTAAAAATACTTTATATCGATTTAAATTTAAATTAGATTAAAATATTTTAGCTGGATTTATAAAAATATTTGTTAAAATTCCATTGTAAATTCTATGTTTAATAAGCTCGAACTTCTTCTCTCGATATTAATAAACAGAATATCTTGATTATATCGAATCATTATTATTTACGTTTAAAATTTAATGTCATCTCTGAAAAAGCGATTTTGAAATCGAATTTTAAGATATGTCAATGAGCACAATAAGTATTGATCTTACACAATATTTTAATTTTGTTGTTGAGATTAATAATCCAAGTACTTAAGTCAGAGTAGCTTTGGACTTTTCCTGTCGATCTATAAAAAGTACAATTATAAATTAAGAAATCATTAGGCCGATTATTAAAATTTCGAAAGTCTTCACTTACAAGCTTGCGTCTATCAGAACACATTCAAACAAAGTTACTTAGGAAAGCTTGGCGCCGTAAATTTTAAGTCTATCATACGACTAATCTCACAGCCAATCTATTCACTATATAATAACTTTTATAGATCTTAAATATCTAACGTCTTTGTAAAAGATAGGCCATTAAAATCCAACACTTTCGTTTATCGCATCAGTTTCGAATCACGTTATATCATCGTAGCGCGCGCTTACGATACGTTTCGATATACGAGTGTATTTGCCTTTAACGAGACGAAATTCGCGATGGCTCGGGTGCACGCGTATATATCCTAACTATGCGTGGGATTGGGCACATAGACGTTTATACGACACGGAGACGTTGACCCGATTTCGCGCGATCCTCAAACGCGTAACGCATGCATGTATGTATTACTTACAAGGAGAGTAGAATAATTTCAGAAAGTGCAATTTTATCGGCTCTTGAAAGGTGTAAATTGATGGCTTTTAATAACGAAACTCTTCAGTCGATACTTTTCATTTTATAGGCTTTGAATTCTCAGATGAATCAAACTTATAAATCCAAAATCTAAATTAATTTCATTGAAACTGACGTATTTCTTAATAGAACTTACGTTTTTATCAATCATCTGCGAACTTTTCTCAAATAAACATAAGTGGCTTAAACTAACGTTAATCTTAAACTAATTAAGTGCTGCAATCTTTCATTGTCCTAAATAGTTAATTTATTTTAAAGAATTCTTAAAATTAAAGACCGGAACTATAGTTTTGCTGCAATCTGTCCTTGTGCGAATTCATTTAATTTATAATAAAATCTTAAGCGGTTTATTTTATTCGAATAAAGTTATTAACATTAAATAAATTATAAATCATATTATATCTAGTTTCAGTTTTTATTTAAAAAATAAACTTCGATTACGGTTTGATAACTCATAGTGAGGTAGCAATTTCAACTGACAGAACATAAAGTTTGGTAATTATGACCAATATTTAAGTATCTAAGTCAAACGAGATAAAACTATTGGCATTAATTTGAATTAATAAGTATCAGCAAATATCATCTGAAACTTAATCAGACTTTATTTCTTGGGAGGAAACATTATTTTTACGAGTCGTATGATAAATTGATGTGAAACAAGCTTAATATCGAATTCGGTTTGATGTAAATACTGATGTTCAACTCTAGATCGATCATTTTTTTGTAACCGAATAATATAATTTAAATTCAATCGTATTTGTATGAATAGTTATGAGAGAAGTCACTGAAGAGCAATATAAATCTATTTTTAGTGTTGTAAATGCTCATCAAGTTCCAGAAAAATCTTGGTTTAAATTGAACGCGTATTAAAAGACTGAATAAAAGAAATAATTTGAATCGAATTACTTTTATATGTTAAATTTTTAATACTACAATAAATTTAAACAGAAAATAACTTTTGTTTTTTTCAAAATCTTATTTTCATGTTTTAAATAATTTTAATAATAATGATAATAAAAAACAGTATAATTGATAAATGATTGAGAAATTTATATTTGAATTCAGTATATTTAATAGATAGTTACAACTACTCTAGCGCATTGACTTAAATATAAGTCTCTGTACAATTTGTCATGTTATCATGTCACATTTTTATATACTATAATTACAAATTAAACAAAAACGTTAATTGTTTTACCTGTTTTTTTTTAATTGTTACGGTATCCCTGTAATTTTCTTAAATGGATACGCATTATGAAAAAAGTTATTTTCAAAGTGAAATAAAATAATAATATTTAATTAATATATGTTTATTCATATAAATCTGTCCTTCATTTTAATATTAATAATAGCATTGACGGTTAATTAAGTATCAAACAAACATGTGAAATGCATTTACTAAATTATAGCAGTATATGAGAGAAAACAATTTTTACTAGTAAAATAGACTAAAGTAAACACATGAGTCTATTATTAATTATAATCTATTTTCCACATAGTTAATTAAATATTTTTCAAATTTATTTTTTCTCTTTCAAATGTATGTATGTGTTGAATTATTTAATTAATTGCAACAAAGGTTTTTTTTGTATATAAATGACTTTATTAATTATACGCAACGACAAATTAAAGAATTACAAAAGTCATTTGCTAAGCTTTAGCTGTATGACCGTTCGGGTTTGTACCGAATAAAAGACTGCAAGCCTTAGACACGTCGTACTTATTACGAAATTGATCAAACAAAAAGGCCATATCGGCTATCTATGAAAAAAAACAAAAGCCGTTAAAAATAACGCGAACCCATCATAAATAATCACTTGCCCCTCACTTCGTTGACTCAAATTTTAGCTTAAGTAAACCTTTTTAAATAAAACATCCGAAATTATGCGGAATTCCAACAGTATGGAAAAAATTCTTTAATTACAATCTCTTAAATAAAAGTTCGACTAAAACTTCAATTCGTGTATGTAGTAACAAATTTTAAATTGAAATTCGCAACCACATGAATACTCAATTAAAGAAAAAAAATTATTTTAACTAAATTAAGGTTACAAAACAACGCTGTAATTTAATAATGGTATCAATCACACCATTATCGGACATTGTTTTTTATCTTTATTGGCACTTGTTAATAATATTCAAATCAGTCCCAATCAAAACGGAACAAGTCCTAAAAATGTACACATCGTTGCTGGATGCAGGCGATTAATTCAAACAGAAATCAAGGCCCAGCCCGATTTACATTTGCGTTACGTGCATTAGACTCATGTAGATATCTCAACCGACTGTATCGGGTTTCTCGTTGTATTGTCAAAGCGATTCCCTGAAAGCATTCTTCTATATGCAGAACTTCTCAGAAAGCCCTTTAGCGCCGCTATTTGTTACGCCACGCCATAAAATCATGTGTAATATAGAGCTTTGCTACGCATGAGGTCTTTTAAAGAATTCAATTTTTAAGGAGTGCTTAGGTATTCTCATGGCAATTGTCCGCGGTAAATAGTTTTCAGAGATAATTCTGTAAACGCACATTTTTTCTAACAAAAAATAACAATTATTTGAGAACATTGTAGATAAATTTTTTTAACCCTTTCGTACATTATTATCGATGACTTAAAAACATTATTTCTAAATGGTTCCGTTTATAAATAAATCACGTTATTAAATTATTCAACAAGATGAGAAAACTTACATTACATGTTTCATATGTATGTTGCAATCCACGCAGCTTTTAATAATAAATTTCACTTACAGAATTTTGTAATCAATATACTAATAGACTTCATTTCATATTGTGAAAATTGCGACAGTTTTAAATTATTACTCAACAATCGAACCCAATAAATTTAATTACATTATTCCTCATTCTATTGTTTTATGCTAATTTATTGAATCTAGGTTTATTCGTACAATAATTGTATAGTTCAATTAATTATTCTCTGTAATAATCAAATTTACAAGGTTATATTTTTAGTAATAATATTATATATTAGTATTTTTGTAAATATCATAAAAAATCGGTCGAAGAATTTTTATATTGATTTGATTGAAAAGTTATTTATTTTTGAAATAAATGTATTATAACTATTTTCAATTATTGGTGTTTTTGAAAGTTTGCAAAAGTGCATAACTAAAATTTATTTAAATGCAACATATAATTATCTAAAGTTTTACTTAAATACTATTTATTTTAAAGGTAGTATAAAAAGCTACGGACCAAGTTTAAAACCCCTTTTATTAAGTGTGCTGTATGTTATTTAACTAAAACATATTTGGTGACAAAAACATATGTAAGCAATAATCAATTAAAAAAATTAAACTATAGAAAATTTTAATTTCTATCAGATTCTTGATATTTTTTATATTTATTATAATTATTTAAAATTTCTGTATATTATACTTGCAAAGTATGTAAAATTATATTAGAGTATTGCAAGTCATTTATTAATTATAATTAAATACGAATTATATACATCTATATATTTGAATTAGAAAAAAAACCCTTCGAAATGTAATATCATTGATTAAATTAAAAACTATAAAATGTTATTTTTATACGCATAAAGTAATCTTATCATAATTAACTATTGTTTTAGTATCAATATGAATTACTCCTTCAAAGTAATTTTCATGTAAATATAAATCTAATTATAAATTAAATGTTTACCAGATAATATAATACCAATTAAATGTATCTCAATAGTATAAAATTAATAATAATATTTTACTTAAAATTTATTCTTTTAAGAATTTATTTGAATACAATTATTTTTAATTAACATTGTGTTGAATAAAGCATACAATGCTTTCTCTTATTGAAATATTTTACTTTTTTAGAAAAAAATTTATTACAATTACACGATATGTACAATATCTCCTTTCTTTTTCAAATTGTAGAACTTCCGCTTGTAAAACGTTCGCAATAAACTGTTTCGTTGAAAACAATTTATTAATCGTTTAGTACTAAGAAGATACGTGTAAGTTCACGAGCCTATTATTTTTAAAATTAAATAAAAATTTAATCTTCAAGAAATTATTACATTTTTTTAATTTCAATTGAAATTTTTTATTCTATATTTTTAATTTTATTAACTGTAAAATTTTTTTTCTTTGTTTATATTTTGAAAGTAATATCTAATGTAATTATATTATCATGATAATATAGTATTATGAAGCAACTAAAAATTCTCTTAGGGTTTCCACGTCTGAAAGTTGGAGAACTCTATAAAATATAATACTTAAATTTAACACAATAAACAAAATAACTTTAATTTGCTTGATTTATTACTTGTAAAGTAAAACGTAAGAATATGAATGAAAAATAAAATTCTTTAAAGTAAATTCTATAGTTCACACTGTTTTTTTTGTTCTATTTACGATATTCTATTTACAATTCTATTTACGATGATATTCAATAAGATTTTTTATAAAAAAGGAAATTTTAAAATGACAAATCCGACAGCTTGAAAACGCGTAAGTAGTCATTGTTATCGATGCTGAAACGTGTTGAGATGGATCACTCTGACTCTTACTACTTACGGTTAATGATATCACTCACAAGTTGAGAAAAAACCGAAATAAAGTATTCTGAGAATTGTATATCTTTATGCGGGGTATTTGAACAAGTGGTCGTGCAGTACTTTCAATGGCAGTCAATGGCCTGTAAAAAATACAGAGCAACAGCTCATCATTGACAATCGCGTTCGCTGCCAAATGGCAATAAATGCAAATTCTCAGATGAAGTTCGCTTTTAAAACGTTGATTTTGCTCTGCAATAAGGTATCGAATTATACGGAAGATCGTAGAATTGCGTAAGATGAATAGCATTATTATTTTTATAAAATAATAATTAGATCAATATAAATTATTAAACAAGTTTAATATGAAATTATCGAAAAAATCCGGAAATATCAAATAATTAGTATACAACTTAAAATAGAAAAAAAGTTTTACATTTATTTATTTTATTATCGAAATGTATTTTGCAATATAAAAAATGAATTTATAAAAACATTATTGAATGAAATTTGTTTTTTTGTCTTTACAAAAACTAATGTTGATATTTGTTTATCAGGGTAAAGTTTTTTTTATTACATACTCATAAATAGCTATGATAATAATAATGTAGACTATTAATGATTTAATTTAAATATATTCTAGCAATTAATTGTAAATTTTTTGTTATAATTCAAATTAATTCTTCTAAATTTAAAAAAGTTTTTCACTGATAAGCTTATTATCTCTGAAGTAATACCAGATAAAAAAAATTTCTCTTTTTGTCAGGAAGTCTATGACAAATTCAGGATAAATCATAACGTTTACTGTGATAAATAAAAAAATTAAAAGAAAATGAGAAGAACCTTGGATGAAAACATAATGTAGAAAATACGTAAACGATTTAACGAAGATAAGAAAAAGATCAAAGAGTGGTATTGCTTTCATCTTCATCCGTTAAATGAGTTTATTACTGTAATACACTAACTTTACGAATTGCGCTTGGTTTTAAGATTAAATTAAAATTGAAGCAAAAAGAAAATATTTCGGTACATTAATAAATGCAATTAATTTTCATACAATCAAACGAATTTTATTTTTTTTGCCGACTTTGTGTCTCCGTTTCAACTAGTAATGTTGTTTAATTTTAACGACGGATGAGCAAAAAAGTAAGCATTCACAAGTAAATAAACGGTTATTGACTATTCGTGTCAATACTATATGTCACGTGGAAAATTGCAATTTATTATTTTCAATAATGACAATATTTTTTAATTTAACCAATCAATATAAAATTTATCAATATAAATTTGACAGGAGATAACTGATTTTATATTTACCTACCAATCTAAAATATGTACATATATATTATCTGCAGGTAGATATTATTAAATAAAATGTTTCAAACTAAGTATTGTAGTAAAATTATTTTTAAGTTAGTTATTGTTGTTAGTACTATTATTAGATAAAATATTAAATAAAATATTATTCATAATTCGTGGTAATTATAGTATAAATTAAATAAATTTTACAGAATTGTATTTTATTCAAAGAATTTTAAATAATTCATTACGAATTGCTTATAATTGGCAAGAATTTTTTTGAAATAATGCAAAAAATGTTAACGATAATTACAAATAAAATCTATTTTTTAAACACTTACATCAGATTTATTTTCGTTTTGGAAAAGTGCGTATAATATTTGTATAAATTACATTAATATTCTGAATAGTAAATTTGAACGTATTAAAATTCTTTTTTCTACTTATTTTTATTTTACAAAGCTAATCTTCTTTTTCACGTACAGATCTTTTAGTTTAGTAGCTCTTCTTAAATAACTATTCATAAGATTCAGCTCACCTTTAAAATAGAATAAGGAAAATAAGTTCCAAATCTTTCATGCTCTTATTAAATGTTATTTTATTAATTGTTTCATTCATATTTAGTTATTAAATAATGCTTAAAAAATTTCTATACCAGTGTGGGAGTAATGTTCATAATGTATACAAATTTTAATTTGGGCCAAATGAACAATTTCAGGAATTTTCCCTTGTATTCCATATTTTTTCTATATTTATTGTAAATAAACTCTGAGGTGAATTAAGTTCTCAAATAAAAAAAATTGAGGTCTTATTCCACGATGAATTGCAATTGTCATTCTAAGCATTTTATTTCATTAAATGTTTCTTAGGATATTATATAATATAATATAATATAATATAATACATACGGTCTTAAATTTAAATCAATCATTGCGAAAATATAGAATAATTAGGTTACAGAACTTGTGATGAATCGATCATCGGAAATATACTCTTAAGTTCAAATTATAGGGTAAATAATCTTGTTGGAGATAAGGTATAACATATAATGTAAGTATTAGTAATGATACACCTTGCAAAAGCGCGCAATTTGAACAATCATTCGGAAAATGCAGTAACGCTTGCAACAAAATAAGCGCAGGATAATTCAATTCCTGAATGCTCTCGGAAATTTCTCATCGTTTCGTATTTCAGCGCCACAGGTGTAAAAGGATAAACGAGATCTGTTCAATAGCATTTTAAAAGCAAAGTATACAATTGCAAATTTACATACTTTCTATCTCTCAGCCTGCGTATTCGTATTCGTATATTGTTTAACGGGTTATATAAATTCAATTTGTTGTACCTTTCCGATGGAATTTTTTATGCAGTGTTTCTTACATTTCTTAACTTACATAATTTGATGAATTGATTTATAATTAAACTTAAAACATTGAAACATCTAATATTTTTTTAAGCACATTTGAAAAACTATTATCTGCGAAATGATGTTGGTAATTTACTTTTTAAACAATTAATATCTATTAAAATAAATTAATAAACTCAAATTATAATTTATCTTGTATATAAGAAAAATTAAAATAAGAGAGAATTTTTAATAACAATTATTGAAAAAATGAAATTTTAACACATACATTTATTAATAACTAATTGAAGATTTTAAATTTATAATTATAACCGTTTCTATTATTTAAGTTAAAAAATATTAGAAATGACAAGATAATAACGAAATAATTTGCATACATACCTTATTATCTTCATTATTTACGTAATATTACAAACATGGTATTATATTAATTGTTCTTCAATTTATTTTACTATTTTTACGCAGTACTTGTATAAAGTGCCATTATTTCTTTTTTAATTTTAGTATATTAAAATTTTTCTTAAATTAAAAATCTAAATTTTTTAAACACTTTAATTTTATAAACGTTTTTTTGTATTTTGTATTCAGTAATGATTGTAAAATCTAGTTAAATTTATCTTAGCAGACTTAATTACCTTTTATTTAACAAATAACTTACTTTACAATGAAAAGCGATCTAAATAATGTTTATAATATTTATAAAAAGTTTCAATTATCATTCTAATCAGATTTTTTATTTAAATATTAAAATAGTTGTACCTTCAATTAACAGTATTTAAAAATGAAATATTCTGTACACAAACAAATAATATTACTTAAAATAATTTTTGATAAGAGAAGATTTCTTTAAAATGTGCTGAAATTCATAAACAAATTTTCGAGAAATTACACATACGTTTAATTTAATTTACATTTACATTTCCTTTCGTAGATAAGATATGACGAACTTAAAATTATTCTGAAATAATTTCCATTTAAAAATAGAAGTTGAATTCAAAATGATTAAATCTGTAATTATAAGTTTTAATTATATTAAGAAAAGACATTACAGCATTCAAAAAAACAACTAAAATTAAATTGTAGACGAGATTATAAAAATGGAAAGGGGTCATTTATCGTAAAAAGAAAGAATAATTTTATAATTTTTCATACAAATTTATTGAAATCAATGTTATAACTTTTTTTATAGAGAATTACTTACGCTCAATATATTTTCTCTAAAAGTTATAATTTAAATATATGTTCACTTATTGCTCACTCACGACAGGCATACGTATATTCGTCACGACAGAATAGCAAGTATCTCTTGCTTTTTTAAAATTCTTTTTACATATTAGTCTTTTACACGAAGAGACAATCTTAATATTTACAACAGGAAATATATATCAAGATGAGGAAAAAAGAAAATTTCTAATAAAAAAAAATACAGCTGCATTCCAATATACTAATTTATTATACAAATTTTTTGTAATATTTATTATTGCTTAAAATCTAAGAAAGAAACAGTCTTTTTTCAACAAAAAGTAACCAATTAAATCAACTCGCTTTTCCATTAAAATATTTTATACACGGTTACGTAAAAATTTTAATAGATTACATGAAGTAAATTGGTAATTTAGTAATTCGCGAAAGTATTTTCATATCAATTATGGAAATACATTGACATAATCATAATTAAAATTTAAGATTCTATCATTGGTCCAAATGTAATTATTTAAATGAATTCACTTAAATAAACTAATTTTTACACATTCTACATTCTCTTACGCTTCTTATCGATGTCTATATACAATAATGACAATTGTAACTAAGTGATACACTAGTGGATGAATTTTTAAGTTAAACATTTTATTCGTGCAGTTTGAAAACATATAATTAAATAAGATTAAAAAGAATTCATGTACAATAATAAAAATGAGAATTTATTACAACTGAAAGTAATACATCTATTTAAGTGAATATAATACAGTGCAGTTTTATTAATCATCATATTTTTATTATATCTTTGTCCTCGTATCGTTAAGCGTATGTAACATTTTCCAAATATATATACATACATGTATATCATATCCCTAAATATTAGTAAAAAAAATGCTTTATTCGCTAAGCAACTAACTTATTTGTAGTTATATTTTTTAATGACATTTTTTTTTAATTTATTAAAAATAAATTTATCTTTGTAATGAAAATATAAATCATTACAAGCTACTAAAATCTTCTATTATTATCAGATATTATATATACTTTACAGAAAGATCAATAAATAAATCGTTAATCTGTAAATATCATGTTATAAACAAAAATTACACTTTCTTTGTCTTGAAACGTTGGTGTAACGGAAGAATACAATACGAGCAAATTCTATGAATATTTCAAATAGACTTCCATTGGTGAATGATGGAATATTATAATGAAGAGCATAGCTATGTGGTCTCAAAAGCAGGCCATTCAAATATTAAAATGAGCCATCGATCGGTATGGGTTCACGTTCGATTTCATTAGCTTGAAGCCTCTTTAGAATTTTGCTCAGTGACATCACTATTCTTCAGCACTTCATGTTGTTCTCAGGTAATTTTCATGTAGATCGTTCTATCCCTCATTTTTTGGTTTCTCAATTCTCGAAGCGCTCGTTGCGCCTCCGCGGGTGAAGAGAATGCCACCCTTGCGTCTCCCGTGGGCATACCTTTATCGTTGTACCTTCTAATTACATGCTCCCTAAGAACAGTAAAGTCCCCAAAGAAATCAATAATTTCGTCAATATCAGCTTTGAAAGGCACGTTTTCTAAAGAAACTACACAACCGGGTTTACCAAAGCCTTCCAAAGATGCAGGTGCTACCGGTGGATGACGACCCATCATATGTCTGGGCGGCATACCCAGCATTGGCGGTCCTCTCATACCGAAAGCATTGCCTACCCCTGCGAATCGGGGCGGATGATGCATCGGCGAGAATCGTGGCCTCGGATCTTGTAAATGTGGAAAGTGTTGTTGCTGCTGATGCCCGTCTAACATCTTATTACCGTCAACTAGACCAAGGGTCTCCAACATTTTATTCCTGTTTACAAGTTCTATCGTTGGAATATTTTTTCCTAAAGGTAATCCGTTCTTCGCCGTTGCACGCACTGCTTCCTCGCAAGAATCGAATTCACAGAAACACTCTCCAGCTGGTTTGCCACTTTGATTTAGTAACATATGTATGCGATGGGGTACGAGACCAATATCGGAAAAGAAGTCAAGAATATCTCGGTCTATCGTTTGATACGGTAGACCACGCATTATAATACAGTCAAAGCTAGCACCGCCATCATTGACACCCCCGCCACTATTATTTATCTGTTCGTGATCACCTTTCGCTTGTTCAAATTTCTCTTCAGATATCGTCGTTACTGTCACAGTTTTTGAACCCATTTTCAATGATTTAGATTGTGCCAATTTCGCATCATCTAATCTGGCAAATTGTACATATGCATAATACTGTGTACCATTTGATTCCTTTTTATTCGTAATAAAAAGATCGTTGATCTTCCAATCTTGAAAAAGTTTAGCAATATCCATTTCTTTTACAAACGATGGTAAGTCGGAAACTAAAACACAGCTTGAAGGAGTTGGGCTAATGTCCATCTCTACATCGTCATTCTTATCTTGCCTTGATTTATCCGAAAGTCCAAAAGAATCATTGGTTTTATCAAATATTGCCTCTTCCAAATGTAATACCTCGACCTCGGAGCCACGTACATATTTAGTGCCCTTCAAAGCTTGTTCTTTATTATCGAAACTGCCAAATTTCACGTATGCAATACCTACACGATTACCTTGTGTATCGGTAATTAGTTTAATTCCATCATTTCGGATATAAATACCTTGAAAAGCGTGACGTACGTCACCATAGCTCGCATTTAACGGCATATTTCTAACTTCAACGCAATAGCCAGTCTGTGATTTATCCTTATTGAAACGCGAATTATTAGATCCTCTATCTCTGGTATCTCTGTTATCTCTGTCTCTATTGTCTCGGCTATCTCTGTTATCTCTGTCCATTCTTGATGAACCCTGTCGATCAGGTCCATTTTCAAATGGTCTATGGGAGGATGCTTGAAATGCATGTGGATTTCTACGACTATCTAATTCTTGTACTTTGCTGAGAAATAGATTGTTTGGTGGTGGTTTCATACCAGGTCTGAAGTTTCCTAAACCAGAATTACCATTGTTTGAATTAAAGCTTGAATCTTGAGAGAAAGGACTCGATCTAGATGGATATCTGCTATTATCCATCCTATCCATTCTATCATTCCAGGGCTCCCTATTGTTTCGATTCATACTATTTGGACCAGAAAGAGAACCACCCAACGCCGATGACAATGGATTGGCCATAGAATGTCCTAGAGGGGGTACTTGAGATGAAAGTAAGCTCCCAACACCGTTTAGGCCATTTAGACCATATTGACCTGAAGGTAACATTGAACTCTGACCAAGACTGAATGGTCCTGGTCGTTGCTCTCCGTCTTGCGATGGCATTACCGATGCAGCTACTGCATTTAACAGACCAGGAACTAGTACAGCTTGCATCTGATTTTGAGGTGGAACTTCCCATACACCATTTTCTGGTAAACCTGGTTTTTTATTCGTACCCATTGGACCACCGACTACTTTATCCTTTGTGAACTGACCGACGCAAACAACGTCATTGCCCGAGTCATCCTCCATCGAACTGTTATCTTTACGACGATCAGGACCACCGCGTTTCATGTCCCTGTCACGCGAGCGTGTTCGATCGCGTGATCGCGATCTGTCCCGTCTGCGTCTGCGGTCCCTGCGGTCGCGGTCTCGATCACGAGAGCGACTCCTATCTCTACGTCCTCCTCCTCTCCTATCTCTACCACCCCTGTCTCTATCGCGACGATCACGGTCACGATCGCGGTCACGGTCGCGGTCGCGAGACCTAGATCTATCGCGTGATCGCGATCTGTCACTTCTGCGGTCTTTACGATCCTTTCCATTATCGCTATCGTGATCTCGATCTCGCCGGTTGTTGCCACCATTGTTGGTATCATTCAAGCCGGGGACTTTACTTATAGTAGGAGGAGTAGGGGCTACTGCTACAGGTGCTGCAGATTGCATAAAAGCATTTTGAAGGCTAAGAGTTTGCTGGCGCGCAGCCTCTATGACTTTTTGCATTTCTGTACGCGAGCTGAGTAAGAGTTTTATTTTCATCTCCTTGATCTTACCGCCATCTTGCATCATAGCCTGTCGGGCATCTTCGTCAGTGCTGTAATATTTTATTATGGATAAGATTGTGCTTTATTAATGTTTTTACTTTTTACATAATTAAAATAAATTATTCTATTATGGAATCGCAAAAAAAACCTAAATTAAATTTTTTCTATAATTGTAAAATCTTATAATGTATTTTAAAATATTTAGAAACGTATATTATAAATAAAATTTATCATAGAAAAATTAATACAAATGTAATTAGATTTATGTAACTGGCATATATGTTTTTATAATTTTTCTAACTAGTTGAAACAAATATATCTATATTTCGTTTAATTTAATGTGAAAGTTTTAAATTACTATTTAATCAATATTTATTATTATAAATTTGTTGTAATATTTTAAAATCAGATACTGAATCAATGCCGATATTTTGATTCTGCAAAACCATAAAATGCATCATAGTTTCATTGAAAATTATTATCTATATTACTAAAATATTATATACACAATGTTATTTTTCAATCAATAATATTTCTCGTTAAATAAATATTTCAAATTATTTTCAATTAAGATAATTATCTTAAAAACATTTTTAATATTTCGACTTTAAATACCTCATTAAATGTTGAATAAGAATTGTGATTTTTTTTATCTTTAGAATCAATATTAACAAGAAAAGTAAAATAAAACTAAAAAGTATTTCTGAATTCTTAGCTTATTGAATAAAGTATTAACAGTGCATATAGTAAGTTGACACAAACTTCTTTTTAATAAAAAAAGAAAAATATGACTTAGATTTACTGAAATTTACTTAAAAGTTCTTGAAAGTTTTATATAATTTAAGGTTTATTTAAAATAATTATAATTCTTATTTATTCTTAATTGTGCATAACTTTTTATATTCTAAGCTTTTTTAAATACATTATTAATGGTTGGTTGATTATATTGCTGCTACATATTACTTACTTTTAAGGTTTTTGTTGTTTTTAAACCTCTAAACTACATTTTATATCGGCATGTTTTCTAAATATTTCGCTAATTTATAAATTTAACTTTTGCATCTATTGAATCGAAAAATAAATAATATGAAAATGTAGACACACATAAGCACGTAATAAATCGTATTTTTATAAATTTCATTAATAAACAATATACCGAATGAATGTGGCATTAAAACTAGAACGCGATATAAGGTAACATTATTAAAAAATTTTTTCGGTATCACCAATCAACATGGTAGTACCGAATGACTTTGCATTTCTGTATCGCTCTACGTACTGAATAAGAAACGATGTCTCACCTAAAGGCTATGAAAGCATCGCCCAATTCGCCACCAACGATGTGAACGCCGCCTTCCGGTATGCTGAGCCCACGGAAGAACTGACGGATGTCAAGCGCATTAGCGGACCACGCCAGATTCTGCAGCCTAATTATAACGCTCATTTTGACGGCGGCCTCGCCTGATCATGTATCTGCAATCCACAACAGAGGGAATTCGATATTACGTTGTCATCGATCAGCGGAACGAGACAGGAACGCCGCAAGTGATACACTCCAACAGTAAACCGAGTGAGCGCATGTTGCAAAGAATTTTTAATTATTACCTTCAAGAGGAGGATTTTGCATGATGTTTAGTGGATGCAATGCCTCTCTGTTTGGGGTCTTTATGAATTGTTAAGCGTAGGTTTTATTTATTTACATAATCATTTGTATAGATATATTTGCAATAATTGCCAGGAGTCGATAAATATACATTTTACGAACTACTTACTAATATTTGCATTCCAGCGAATTGTTCGTTTGGAATTACTGTGCTTATTCTTTATCGCCAAACTACAGAATTACACAGATACACAGTTTAGCTTACAATATACAATACTCTTACCCAAACCAATTAAAACGTCAGAGCATTCCAGATAATTCATATTTGACTATAAAAAGTCTGTTTAGGTATAACCATATTTATAAATTTCTAATCATTATATAGAAATCATATTTATTGAGTAAAATGAATAATATATATAATCAGTGACGTAGCATAAACATTAATATCTAGTATAAGTCGTTAATTAGGATAATATTCAGCTATGTAATTGATGGCGACGGAATTCACCAATCTGTCGCCACTTTCAGAAAGGATGCACAAGCGAGCTCCTTACATTTTAGACACAATAGAAATAGGACCTATTGCTTATTATTTAAAAATCGCCACCTAAAAGAAGAATATAAATATAACAGGGCAGTGGGCAGATACTGTTCGAAACCTCTTTCGACCATTATTGTTACACCCAAACATTACTTTTCGCTAACTCAATAATAAAAGAAGTGCTAAGTAAAAGACGCGTTATTTATTTCACACCTTCAGCCGATCATCTCCAAAAAAACCCTCTCGCGATCAGTAACAGTAATACCAATAATTACAAGTTTGCAATTAGCAATTAGAATTTAGAATAAAAATTATAAACAATGTGGTATTTTTAATAAGCGATAACAAACGTAAATAGCTTTATCAATGAAAATATATTATTCTGTATTAAGAAATAACAATGATTTGTATTTAAAAACTTGATATAAATAGAGTCAATATCTTATGCTAATTTTTAAACTTATTATGTTTCTGGCGACGTGTTTATAAAATGAGAAAAAGTAAAAATAATAAACTTCCGAGCAAAACATTATAGGACTACAGCTTGTATGAATAAGTAGCTTAGACATTTTTGCCAAACGTTTGTAGTAATTGTTTAAATTAGTAAGTATTACCTCTTATGCCAAAGTTGTTTAAAAGACAATATCTTCTAAAGCTTCAAATTTACGGAACTCTTCCAAGGTCTTACGATGGTAGATAATTTAATTAATGATTATCAGTCTCAATGGATTGCCAATAATGCGACACAGTGACTCACGTTAGGACATGAAAAACGCCGCTCGAGTAGCTTTTTATCTGACACGGATGAAAATATCTGCATCTATACTGCTCAAGAGCGGACAGCTGGTTTTCTTACCATCGCGTGGAAGCAGATTACACGTATACATCATGCATCACCATCAAATAAAGTTCAAAAATAATGAGGCAAATTTATAAGGATGTATATAAAATCATAATTTATTAAAAGGATATTTTTAATGAAAAATATTTAAAATGATGATTGCGTAGATATATTTAGAATAAACTTAACATTTTACAGAATAATAATTTTAACATTGGGATAACAGAAAATCTTGTTCTATATGATTTATACAAAAGGAAATACCTTTTTATACGAAAAAAGATATTATACGATACTAGATTAAATTTTGCCTGCACTTTACGAGTTTGTAAAAAGAACGATTGCTTTTCAAATATTTTCTACTACCATCATAAATAAAATATAGAATAAACCAATTTTAAAATTTAAATATTTTAACTTGGCAGATATATAAGTAGGCGTGGTACCCTGTTCGTTAAGAATACAATAACGTTAAAATCCAGGGTCCGTAACTTAACGAGGTAATTTTTTTGCTTTTTTCCAAATATAAAAGCTTTTTTAATATTGATACTACAGTTCTTTAGAATTTTTTAATTTATTGCAATTTCAGAAATAGCAACAATATATAATTTAACTTAACTTTTGAATTCAGATGAATTTATAAAGCCGATAATCTAGTTATTATTAGATCAAAATATAAAAAATTATATCCAATAATTCTTAGTAGAGCTAATTTTTCATTTAATAATATATGAGATTATTATTTAACGAAGTGTAATAGATAACAAAGAACTGATCAAAGAAATTTTTTTAATTAAAGAAAAGAAAAATTTCTGGTCTCATTGAAGACAAAAGTTAAAGAGCTTACGTGTGATAAATTGTTATGTGCGCAAGAGGTTAGAAATATTTTAAAGAAATTTTATAAAATGTAAAAAGTTAGATACAACTTTATATCTAACTTAAGTTTTTAATAAATTTTTAGTACTCTAAAGATGTGATAGTGTTCATTTTCGAAATAAATGGTAATATCTGTGGCCATCTTTTAAAAATTGTAGTAACTTTTCAAAGGTTTAATCAATATTGTACATATATATATATATATATGTGTGTATATATACATATATAGGTACAAGAGTTCATTTCAAAATAATTTTGATACTACTTTTTCTAAATATTCAATATTAATAAAATAAATGTAATTGTAAAAACAATTAGAAATAATTTTACTTCTCTAATTCTACAGTTTTTAGTAAAATCACGATATAACAAATAATAGTTTACAATCTATTATATATTTATGTTCGTATAAAAAGAATTTACAAAATTTTAAATATAAAAAATAAAATAAAACTATTTCTATTTAGAGTTACAGCTACAAAAAACTAATATACTGCGTAAATAAATACATTTGAATAAATCTAGATTATACTTCTGAAATATATGCAGTAGATAATTAAAATTTTGACTAACATTACTAAGTGATTGATATGAACAGAAATAGAAGATAGACTTTTTTCTATCAAAGTATTAAAATAACGAAAGAATGTTTAAAAAATATCTTCAAAAAATAAATTACTGTGTATTAATAAACACAAACTTTAAACAGTCAATATTTTCTTTTATATGTACATCAATTTGTTGAAACATAATTTTTTGAAGAATGGTGATATATTTATAAGCTAAAATAATATTTAAAAGTAACTTAAAATTCTAAAAAGGCCAATAACATTTAATAAAATATAATTTGAAGATATTAATATTATCTGAGTAAACAACTTGCATACTTGAGTTACGTATGCGTATAGTATTGATACAACCACCTCTATATTAAGTAAAATTTTGACTCGTACCTTAAATTTTAACGAGTATATTTCTTTAACGACTTGTATTCAACAAATTTTTTAACTTAATTTTACTTTGCATTTTTAATTTTAAAACAAACCATACAAAATACTTTGGTTTCTTGTAGTTTTATAAGCCATCTTTTTTAACATAAAATTAAAATAAATAGTAAAAGTCAAACCAAATCTTTACAACCATTTGTACTTGAAAAAATAAATGTGAACATTTCAGCACATTATAAATCTTTTATTTCTGGCATTACGCTAAGTTAATATTATAAATATTAAACCTATAAATCATTATTTTTCAAAAGTTTTCTTTCAGAATTTACAGCGCTGAAACAATGTTTGTCAAAATTCTTTTTTGAATTCTTTTTTAACTAAAGTGTACATTTCCATACCATATGAGGAGTAAGATAAAATCCCGTTGATTAAGTCAGACATACGTTAAAACACAGCTAAAGTTCTACGCTCCAAATATATAAAATATGTGAAACTTAAAAAAATATAAAAAACCATCTCGTTTCAACAATAAACACTACAAACTCATTGTTGTATAAGTAGAAATTTTATGAATTTTCTCTGGGATTAAATTTCAACAGAAGCTGTGCATCTCACATACATCTCTCGAATACCGCCTCACCCTTCATAGTTTATGCAATGTCACCGCAGGAATACAAGGAACAGCAAGACTGAATTTGATTTCAGTCCCCCGGGCTTCTCTTTGCTGATCGTCGAAAAATAACTGTGCTCTCAAACGCACGAGTTCCTTTTTCATTTTTCACCCTTTGATCCTTGCGATATTTTAGCTTTGATGCACGAGTAATTGACGATGTATTTAAACAACAATCAGACAAAAAATTTGTTTTATCGTAATAGCTTAACGTATGATATTGCGTGATTGACAAATTTATTGTTATAAAGTTAATATATTATTACAATCACCTGCATTTGATTAAAATGGATCTTAATACTTGTTTTATTTACTGAAATCTCTAAAAAACGCACTTAATTTTATGTAAAACTTTAAGGAATAAATTTTGATTCGTTGATGCGCGCGCACGAACTTTAGCATGCATCTCAGAATATTAATCTTAGAAGTATATTTTCCATGAGGTTCCTTGAAATATTTATATCTAAGCAGAATAATTATTATCGACAAGAACAAAAAGAAAAACAAATGATAAAAATCTAATTCAAAATTTTATTTTTCTCATTGTGAAAAATTAATAACTTCTTATTATGATAAAGCACATTATAAAATAAAGCACAGCATCATGAAATGATCGATTTTAATATTATTATGAATTATCGAAAGTTTAAAGTAATATTAAGTATCAGATAAGAAATAAGAGAACACATATGAATAAAATAAATTCATTGATAACATTTTTAATGACGATACAAGAACAGAAGATTGTCATAACTTTTAAATTTGAAAATCTGAAACCACAAGGGTAGAGAAATATCATGTATAACTGTCACATGGAACTGACACATCCCATATCTCGATTATATCACTACACGAAGTGTAGGGAAAGGTTTGAATTTTATATTCTATTTCACGCCTACGCACGTACATTTATGCGCAAAAAACTATAACCATTGGAATGAAAAAAGTGCGTTTTCCATGGCCGAGTATTGAACTCGCGATAACATAATAGCATTTGCCAAAAGCCTTCTATTTTCTCAACTGTTAATATAAAAACCGATTGAATCAACCGAAAAAGTATTAAATATTTCAAACTAGTGATTTATTAGATGAATCCAGGTGGCCAACAATCCCTCTTTTTTATATAATATAAAAATACAATAAGTGGATTACACTGAGAACATATACGAAGTGATATTAAATTGTATATACTTGATCTAAAAATGTATTCATCAAAAGTAAGAGACAAATAATATTATGAATAAATAATTATAATTAACAAATAGTTACTATATTGTATAATGTTCACGTTATTTTATTCAAGTATTTAACATTGAATCACCATAAAATAAATCAAACATAAATTCGACTGTTTAAATAAAGGTTATGTAACACGAGAAACCAAAAAATTTACTTAAAAGAATTTAATAAATATTAAAAAGATTTCAAATGTAGTTTTTAAATAGCTAATATCTGTTTTTGTTATGATACGACTAAAGAATACGTAAAAGCTGTAACGAAATTTTGAGCAATTGCCATATATATGTATATTACGTTTTAGGTTTAAGATGAACATTATTGTGTATTATTCAAGATAATTTTTTTTAATTTAAGCTTTTTAAACTTAACCAACGTAAAGTTATTCCTTTTGATTTGGTTGCTATGTGTAATTCATATTAGCTTATGTGCTAAAAAGCTGTTGAGGTAGCTTTATTATTATAGCATAGTCTTCTAAATTACATGGATTTTATAAATCAATTTCAAAGTTTTCCATGGTCAAACCTGCTAAGTGCTCACATACAAGTTTACTAGGAAAAATATCTATATGTTGTGACGTTTTCTATCCGTACATTGTGATCGACGAGTTCTAAACAGGCGTAGCATGGAAATACGCTTTTACATTACACCTCGGAAGAAATAGATTGGTTACGCCTCCCAATAAAAGCCGTACACACACTTCCTTTATCTCTCAAGACACCAAGCTTTAGAAATTCCCGGTATTTTTATTAATTGCTACTCAATTCAAGTTTAAGAAAATATTTGTAAAAATTAATTTTCATGCAATTACTAATATCTCATAAATGTACTTTAAAATTTTGCTCAAAATGAATCATGAATTTATCGAGATAATATGAGAATCAAAAATGTTCAACAATATTTAATGGATAAGTTACACGAAATCAAAATTATATCGAGCTAAAAAAAAGTTTTAATTTTCTAAGCTACTTAAATAATCATTTTTATAAATGCCAATAATTTTAATTAATTATTGTATTTTATATTAAAATTTGTTTTGAAAGTTTTTTACGAAATAAAATTTTTCATTTTTTAAAAATTTATACGATTTCAAAATATCTTACTATTACTCATGTAAAAAATAATTATTAAAATATTGGATTCATTATTCTCATACAAAACCATAAGCAGTGTATTTATTAAAAATAATAACCACAAATAGTAAAAATAAATTTTCTATATTCGTTTCAATATCAATAATAAAATGTGAAATATTTTACTTAATAAAAATCAATTTTTACTAATTTTAAACAAACAAGAAAATATTTGATATTATAAATAATACGCTGTTTATAAAATGAATTAAGTATTAAAAGTAAAAAAAAGCTCTAAAAAATTCAAATTTTATCTTGTAAATTAATTTTTAATGTGTGCACGCTAATCGTTATCTGCGTACATTCATAATTAGACGTTAGAAGTGCAATAACGATTGCAATTTAAAAAATATTTATAATAGCAATAATTATAGAATAGTTTTTAGTAGAATTAAAGAAAATAAATTTATTATCTGAATTTTTATTTTAAATATTTACATTGATAAATCAAGATGTTATTATGACATTGTTTTAAAGTGTAGGAAGTTAAACAATACGCAAACATATAGTTAAAAATAAATTTAGCAAATTTATCCAATAATATACATATAGATATTTCTGTTCATCTTAAAATTTTGAATCATATAGTTAATAAGATAAGTATAAAATTATATAAAAATAATAATTGATATGAACATGCAAATTTTGTTTATATATTTTAGTTAGATTAAGATTTCAAATTTTCTTTTTTAATTTATAATATTTTATGTAGGTATAACAATTTTTAACATAAAATTGTACAAAACTTTATATTTTTTCTCTTAAAAAAATCATCATTTTATATCTTTTCAATTTTTTTTTATTACTGAAATTCTTCCAAAGCAAAATTCTTTGTTAAATTATGATTATTTGCTATAATTTTTTTTTCATTTTAAGAATAAAATTGATTTAATAATATAAATACTTAAATTTTAAAAACAAGTATTTTAAAGAAAATAATCACCGGAAAAGAGCGTTTGTAAAATCGTATTAGTTAGAGAAAATAAAAATAAAATTCTTAAAAATTGATTGATATATTGTAGGTATATATTTGAATACAATCATATTATAATCTCATAATATTTTTGTTGTTTAATGATTGTTAAATTTTATGTGACTGATTTATTCTTTAGTAATGCATAGTTCATTTAATAAATTTTTGTTTATCATAAAAATATTATTCTATAACAATTATTCTTGATAAAATTTGTTTATACTTGTTAAGATATAAATATTTTTTATGTAATGATAGCAACAATAAATAATTTTATTAATGATTTATTGACTTAGTTATCAAATTATCTGCATTAGTCAAACAAATTAATTTTTATTAAATTTTTATTAGGAAAAAAAATACTAAATAAATAATATCAATTCTTATTAGGCGTTTTCCATAAAAATGAATTTGGAGTTCTATTTTTGTAAGTCTTTTGAATATGACTCAGGTGAATAAAAGTATAAATGTAATGTTAAATATTTTTAAATACAAAAAAATCTCTATTTAATTATTATTTTGCGTTACGAGTATGTTTCTGATTTTTTGATAATTTTACCAAATAATATTCATAACAGAAAAAAATTTTTTTTTAAACCCATATTAAAAATAATTTACTTTGAATAATTTTAAATTAAAACTATTTGAATTTAATTTATTTTTAATTTTACTTGAAAACAATTTTAATCAGTTTATTCGGAATATAATTAAAATTCATTTTGTTTATTCATTGTTTTATAAAATATGGTATTAACTTCTAAATTATATGATAAAATTTTTTAATATAGAATTCGAAAAAGATCAAAAACATCAAAGAAGTAATAAACATAGATATATCAATAATGAACACCCTATAAAATACATGGATAAAAGTAACAATGCTAACAAAAAAAAGAAAAAATTCAATTTCTTAAAATTGAAATAACTATAATTATATCAACTTTTTTTTTTAAATATAACGAAATTACATTCTGTATTTAAGATCAAAACAACTTTTACAGAAACACAAAAAACATACTTAAAACCCTAAAAACCAATTTTCAACTGAACTGATAGAATTACGATTTAATGTTACGAGGAACAGAAAATAAGATGTAAAACAAAAACTAACAAATTATTTAAAATGTGAAAAAATGTACACTTAAGGATTACATTGATGGGAAATCTGGTAGCGCGATGATGACCGGAGATTTCATTCTTTGTTCAATGGCTCAATCGATGGACTCATCACTTTTTGGTTGCTGCGGATAAAGTGAGGTGACGACTGATTCAGCAGTGATGTCCGTGTTCAAGAATTTTAATCGCGCGATTGCAGACAATTGTTACACGATCCAACAATGACATTGCAAGAAACTTCGAGAATATTAAAAATTTTGCTAAATTATTTAAATATTTTGAAAATAGTAGTAAATAGTAATAAATAGTAGTTAATGTTTTAATTAATATTTATTAATTTAAAAATTTGAACACATTAATGTATTAGATGTATTAAAAATTAATAGTTTTATCTATTTTACTTACCAACTTTTGAATATTCAAAATACATACAAAATTCAATCTTTAATTGAAGATATTATCAAAATAAATTGATAATTGGATTGAATGAAGATGTTTGTAGTTTCTTAATTTGAAATTCACTTTATGAAAAATTCGTTTTTTTAATGTAAAAATGTAAATAATCATTAAGTACAGTAACGTAGCAAATAATTTTACTCTTTTGTCTATCGAAATATAAATAAAACTGCTTCTTGATATTGAGCTGACATTTGAATAGAGCTAATATACTATGCTCTATTCATTTTTCTGAGCTCTCAAACTGTAATCTTGTTTATTTCAACAAATAAAGTTTTACGTTGTTTTATATTAAAAAATTTACCAAATAATTTCAATTAAAGTTAATTCAGTGATAAAAATTAAATTTTAAGCATTCACAGTATTTATAACAAGAATTGACATTATTGGTTATTTTACTGAAATTACTTGTTAATCTGGTACTTAAGATACGCATAATTACTTTCTTAACATTTGCGTATATATATATATATATATATTTACGTATTCATAATTCTACTGTATTTATATGCATTTTTAAGAAGGAATTTTAGGAAAATCTACACAAGTACAAGTACATTAAGTAATCAGAAGTTTGTAACCAGTTTTATATAAAACATAAAATTCTGTACAAACAGGAAATAACATTTTATTGTATTAGATTGGCATTACAAAATTTAATTACGTTAGTAGCACAGCATTAAATTCACTGTTTAAAAATTTAATAAAATCAGATTTTATTTAAATCGGAGTAATACTAATTAAATGTGAAAACGTAGTAACAATAAGAAACAAAGGTAAAAAAAATTGATTATCAAAGACGTTGTGATTAATTAAGAATAATGAAATTAGGTATTCACATTCACACAACTTTTAATTCTTCATCTTTGTTCGATCAATGTTTTTCAATATTTAAAATATGAAAGTAAACATTTCTCGTATTTGGAAGTATTTAAAAGTTTAAATAATACTATCAAAATAGATTGGAAACAGATAAGAGATATTTATACTCTAAATTTCTTATTGATTATATTCTTTGAAAAAAAAGAATACATTTTGTCTTGATAAATATTAAAGATTATCGCGATATATTTACATATAAAAAAAAAACGTTAAAAAATAGTCTGAAAATTTTATTTATAAAAAACTTTAAATTATTAAATAATTTATTATTTTTAAATATGAAATTAGCTGAACAATTAATGTCAAAATATTAATTTGTTAAAGATAAAAAATGAAAATCTTGATTTAAAATTATGCATTTTATAAGATTAATATTATGTAATGATTCAAAATATAAGCAAAAAATTATCACAATGCAGAAATAAACTATTGAAAGGAACATGAACATAATTTAATAGAACCAGTTCTAAAACGTAAATAAATGACGATATGTGCTGGATGCAATATATAATAGCTATAAAAATAAAGAAACTATATGGAAGACATGTGTTCAAGGGTGGAAACGCCATTCGTCGAAAAAAAATCTGAGCGAACGTGTGGGACGAAGTTATACATATACAACTTCGCTGCGGCGCCGCTGGATCGTAAGAAGTTCTGCGTTGTGATTTATATGCATTCGCGACGAAATAACAAAAAAGGATGCCAGATGAGTAGTTTCTTTTTTCCCCTTCTTATGCTCGCATTTGAAAAGATAACAGCATAAATCAATGTTTCTGTGTAAATTAAAAATCAATCGAAAATTGTATTACTAACTCATCTCTGCAAACACACTGCAAATTTTGGATCACAATTTACTTTTAAATTATTTGGATTTACAGAAGACTTCGCTTAAAGACCAACATACAAGGTTCATGTATAGGAAGGTTTTTTTAAAGCTATTATTGTTTGCGTGAAAAATAATAGTTTAAAATTAATAAGTTTATATTTCTTTAGACGCATTAAGAATTTAATTTAACTTTATTTTAACTCTAGTTAAATTATTTAAAAGAGCATTTAAGTAAACATTTATGAAAATATGTAAAAAATATAATAGTGAATTCGAACTTTAGTTACATAAGTCATAATTATTATTCTTTACTGAAGAGTAAAATAGATAGGTAAATATTGTAAGAGTGAGCTACGATCATTAGAATAGTTACAATTTCTTCCCCTAGCCAAGTGTTGCCAAAGACTATTTGAATTTTTAAGTTTTAATGTTTTATTTTATTTATTTTTGGATTAATTAAGCGGTAATTTTTGAGCTTTAACTTAATTAATGAATGACTAAAAGCTATATTCTTATGTAATCTGCAGTCGTTAGAAATGTATTAATTTTTAATATAGTGAATCACTTGGTGATTAACTTAACGAGAATAAATTTATTATCTTTAATTCGTCAATGAATTTTTGAAGTCGAATACAAGGAATATTATTTTAATTAATTTATTTAATTATCAGTGGATAAGTCTATGATTTCGGGTTTTAGTATTAAGGTAACTTACGCGATTTATCTTAAAAAACTATTCGTGGGCACTTCAATCCACGAATGGAATTGTCGTACCTTTCTTGAAGACTAGATTTTAGGATTCATTAAATTATACTAACTTAATTTTCAATAATGAAGTGAATATTTCTCTCTCCGCACGACGACAGAGTTTTCTCCATCCTGCTGCTCGTTCGTGTGAGATGTCGCGAGAGTCCGAAGGTAGTAGTAGTTGTATTTGCGCAACTGACTTGACATCGACAACCGTGAGAGAACAGCTGAATGCGGCATCCAACTGGACTTATTGCTGCATCTGAGGGTGTGCTTCGATAGAATCATCGCAGCCCTGCGATGACCCCTTGCAATAACTCGTGACGTTTGCTTATTTTCTCGGTTACAGGAATTTTCGTCATTTATATGAGTCGTTAATTCAAAATAAAAATTCAACTCTATTTTATAAATAAAAATGATATTCTTTTATACATATTTTGGCTCCGGTAGATTTATTTATACTCATCTTTAAAACCGATAAACTTACCTTAATATCTAATAATTAAACAAACTGAATGACAAGACCAGGTGCAAGTATTTTAAGTTTGAATACAAACACTTAAAAAATTACAATTCTGACACACTAGTATATAAAAAATATGTAGCGCCTTATTATTTAAGGAACTTGTTTTGAAGTTTGACGTATAAAAAAATATTCCTATGTGTTAATAAACGTTGGAAGGAGTTTTTATTTATGTAAACAGGGATCATTGATCGCATCATTACATTTTTATTATATTATCTGACCACTGAACAATTACTTACCACTCACTCGGTAACTTTGAAGTTTATCAATTTAAATGTTTCAAATAAAGAGTACTTGTAGTACTTTCAATTATTTACGCATAATTTTTAATTTTTTATATAATTATAATTTCACAAAAACAAATAAGCGATGAGAGCAAAGAAGCAAGTGACTAAAGATGAAATCACAATACTTCCTTCCCATATTAAGAGCTAATTTTATTACATTACTAGTAGGAGAATTTTACCTTTTTTATAGAAACTCGACAACCTTCTTTCTTCGTTATTGTGTGTCACTTGTTTAAAAGGTATGATGCGATTAAGAAGACGACGCGAATTTAGACGACCAAGCAGCAAAGTGGTAAGTGACAATGAAATTCAGCAAAGATGAGGAAAACAAAAGTTCAACCGCAGCACTTTCTCATGTTTATTTTATTTTTTTTTCTTTTTTTTCAAAAAAATCCAGCCTTGATCCTGTACCTGATCTTTGCACCTAATACACACTTGAGAAGAGGCCTAAGATTCCTGCAACACACCAGTTTTTCCAGGCTAAACCTCAAGCAAGTTATTTATAAAATACAGAAAATATTTTATCAAAAGACATACAGTAAAATTCAATTAATCAATTACTTTTTGAACTATTTTATTGACAAAAAATAAAGGAAAAACTGATTATATGTTTATTATGAATAAATTTTTACTTTGAAAATTAAATGTTTATTATTCGTTTTTTTCGATGAATTTTTACCAATTATTATTTTGAATATACATATGACAATTATATAACCGAAATCACATTCAAAATGTTTTTTAATATCTAAATTACATCTCATGAAAATAATTGCATTGAGAAGTAAGCATTTAATAGATATCAATTAATGAAATATTAAAGTAACGAATAATACGTTTTATTTAAAATAAAAATACACAAAATTTTATTATTGAAATTAATCGCATACATTACTATTTAAATTTAAAGACGGATAAAGATAAAATAGATAAGATAAAGATTTTGTTTAAAAATTACAAATTTCAATTACAATTTTATAAACAACCTGAACAACTAGGAAGTAATTAAATATGAAGATATATATTGATAAATTAAGTTTCAATGGTGAAAAATATATTTAAAATTTATTAAAACTAAATCATATTAAACTTTTTTTTAGAAATATTTATTACTAATACTTCAGGTAAAATATTTATATAAATAAACTCGAAATTCATGAGTTTAAACAGTTAATATTTATTATTTTTCACCATTTATAGACATCCATTGACTTAATACGTGAACGTGTTTATTAATATAAAAATTGACAAGAATTGCAACAAAGATTTTTGATAAGAATTATTAAAACTTTCTTTTTAAGAGCACATTTGTACTAAACTAAAATTTTATTATTAACATAAAATAATTGAAAAAATAATTTAATAAATGACTAAAAATAAAATTTTCAAGTAAATTATACTGTATATCTTCTTTGAAATCCAGAAATGTATACGGTTTAAGTATATTTTTAAATTTGTAAAACTCAATTTTTCTAATCTAATTTATTTGTTAATAAATACCTTAAAAGCTTTTAAAAAATTACTTTCTATTACATTTGTTATGTTTCATGATTGGAAAATATTACCATTAAAATTAATGACATAGTTATATTGTTTTCTTATATTATTAAAGTCAATGTTTATTATATTTTAAATATGAGACACATGATTGAGCAATTTTAAAATAAATTGTCAAATATTGTAATTTTCCAGACTATTCAAAACTATAGTCATATATATTCAAAACTAACAGTATTATCCTAATTATAAAAAACAAAATATTAAAAAAATACAAATTAATACTTTTGTTTTTCATGGTATACAATTTATTTATAATTTTTTTTATCATATAATTAACAGATTATTTAACTTTGTTTGTATGACAATAAGAAATCTTACATGATAAAACTAATACATTTAAAAGAAATAAACACATGGTATACACAAATATATAAAAAATCTAATTTTAAAAAAGTATAAGGTATATAATTTATTTTTTTTCAATATCTATTGCATTTAAATTAACACATTTAATTTTATAAATTTAATAAATATATTTGAAATTATAAATTTGAATGTATAAAAATATTATACGTATTATATATATTGTATATTATTACATTATATAATGGTATATTGTATATTATAAAATACCCTATAGTAGACTTTGATATAATTTATAATAAAAATATAGATTAATATTAAACATATTATCAATATATTTTATAAGCCAATAATAATAAATTTATTTTAAAAATTAATTTTAATTTCCTCGATCATGAAACTGGATATGAAAATTAAGTTATTTAAGACCATTTTAGAAATAACTAAATTATATTTAAACAAGAAATGCAAGTATAGGCTTTATTTATATAGTTCTTGTTAAGCTTTTATAATCCTATATAATTTTATTTAAATCTATTTTAAAAATGCATTATACATATCATAAGCACTCACATAATAAGAATATAAATAATACAATTCAGTTTGATAACTAAAATTTTATTGTAATGTATAAATATATAAAAGTTGCTTATAAAAGTATTATAATATTGATAATTAATATATTTTATGTCTAGACAATATAATTGGTTATTAATACAATTCTTATAGTAGTCATATTTTTATTGTAAATCGTTAATATAACACTAAATAAAATGGAAGTCAATAGTAAAACTTAAAAGCATATGTAATTTTAATGATGATTTTGGTAATAAATAATAGTATAACATCAATACATGTCAATTTTAATAATTAAAAAATATATGTATACACTTATACATAGTTTTAAGAAAACTAATTATGATTCCTACAAAAATTTTGGAAGTTATTACGCGACACGTAATCGATCCTTATCCAACCATATACAAAACGGGAATGACGCGACGCAATATACTCAAGTAATAAATAAACTTCAGAAACTAAACATAATCATGCAAAAAAAATTAATAAAACATGCGCAAACATAGATTGAATAAAAAATATAAGAATTATAATATTAGAAAACGTTATAAATACGTTGATAATAATCTAATTCATTCTCTAGAAGACGCCATTATCGCAAGACGTCTTACATAGTCGAATTATAGAGAAGCAAACTTTGCTGGTTTGTTTGTTTTTTTATTAAAGCCGTAACTCACCGTACACTCACAATTTCGAAAACCGACGCGATGACTCTTGAAGAAGGGAAGTTTCGTCTAGCGACGATAGCAAGCAACGAACGGAAAAATTATTTTAGATCTTCAAAAAAGGCAGCAACGTCGAACCAACGCGTTGCTGTCGCCTTATCCTAGTGTGTGCCTGGCTGTTGAAAATGGCGTGTACTTCTTCATCGATTTAAGCGACCTCTTATGTTCTATAACAGAAGTTGATTTCAGTTTTCTTTTTTTTTGCGTTGATTATTAAGAATGAATTTATATAAGATATAATTTAGATAAAAATAAAAATAAATTATTTTATTATATAGTATAAATTAATAAATACCAATTTCAATTCTAAACTTTAAAATTTTATATTACATATAATATAGAGGGAAGCATCGTACAGGAAAGCTATTTATAATTTGGCGCAATAAAATTATGATTTGTTGAAAAAATGGTTTCATGATTAATATTTTGAATAAAGAATTTATTTATTATTTATTTATTTATTTAGTAAATTATTAAATTTATATAATAAAATATATTGTATATATTTGTATAATCTAATAAAGTAATTGTGATTTTTGAGTTAAGTAAATGGTTTCTACTGTAATGTAAACATACGCACGTGTTGACATATGTGTACGTATTTCATTTACAATTCAAGTACTATTACTTATCACAGAAGCAAAATTTCTAATTTTATAAGTTTAATATTTAAAAAAGATGAAAATTTAATCTTCAAATTAGATATTTTTCAAAAATTTTTTTATTTATTTCAAAGATTTTTTATTTTTTAATAAAAAAAATTATAAATAATTAAATATTATGCAAATATGATTTAAATTAAAAAATTGTTTGGTTTATTAATATTTTAAATTGATTTATAGTAATATACATTAGTAGCAAGTAATATTTTGAATTGAACATTTAGTTTTTCATGAAAATGAAATTCACGTGTTCGAAAATAAACGAATAAAATTCAAGTACGCACAGTGATTGGACAACAAGGGCACATAATACCACCACTCGCAGCTTAAGTCTAATGGAAAACGGCCGTTTCACTACATACAGTAATGTCGATAGTGTAGCATTTGTGCAGTAGAGAAACCGGGCGGATTTGGGTTTGGGTTTGGCTTAGTTTGGATGTCAATACTAGTATTCTCTTGTCGTTTATTAAGTTTGGAAGCAAATCATTATCATTGTACACTGGGGACCAATTACTCGTTTTCAAGCACAGCGAAATATAACGTGAGGAAAAATCGAAAATATATCGTAGCATAACTTTCGAACACACTGTATACCAAGTGTTTAGAGGTGAAATAATTAACAGCAATGACGAACCAGGTGAAGGGTAGCGGCTGGCCTAGAAGATCGAGTAGCAGTTCATTTGATGGCAAGCTCCCGCCGAATCCTTCAGTTACTATCAACCGAACGATAAACCTGTAAGTGAGATAAAAAGAGAACGAGAGTGAGATAGTATGCAGGCGCTGCGTGTTCTATAAAGCGTCTGGAGTCTACGCTTCGTTCAAGAGCCGCCGCCATGGTCGGCGGAGAGACGCTAACCATGTATATTTTCATGTGAAAATAAATATTGTCGATAAATATTTGTATTATCATATCTTCATAATTTTAAGGTTGATTCTATATAATTTTGATGTTTTCTAATATCATGTACAAAATTTATATTCGTGTAAGTTGAATAAATTCTGTTTAATTATGGATGTTTAAATTGACCATGGGAAAAGCCATAAAATCACTTGCAGATATCAAGTATTACATGTGAAAAAAAATTGCAGTTTTATTTCATTAAATAGAATAGTTCTAAATTCTTCGAATAATTCACAACAACCTTAAGATTTTATGAAATATTTAAAATTTATGTTAATGCTTGAATTTCAGAAAATAGCTTTATTGATATATATCAATTTTATAACTGTTTGTAAATATTATAAATCTTACGTTTTTTCCAATATGGTATTTATAAAAAAAATAGAAGCAAATTAAATCACTTCAATGAAGCTAATTTCCATTTGAATTACTTTATTTTTAAATAGTCAAATAGAAATGTATTTATTGTCATTAGAATTTTGATTTCAAAATTCTCAAAATAAGTATTTGAAATTTAAAATATATTAATACTACAATTTTTTATTATACATATCTATAAATGTTTATTATGCTTATTTTTGGTAAGGATTTTTTATATGAAATTTATAGACAGTAAGTACTTTTCTATTGCTTCAACTTTATTTTTTTGGCAAGTTTTTTTTATTTATGTGTAGTTTGTCATCAAAAACAAGAAAACTGGTTTTTGTATATTCATTTATTTTTTAATTTATGATCTCAATAATGTGGTCATGTTTATTTAAAAAAAGTTTTTCTAATAAACTATTAAAATTTTATCATTTTTTGTAAATATCCTTTATTTTTAGCAAGGATGAGTGTTAAATAAAGTAATACTTTTTCAGTTTAAAAAATTTATATTAATGCATGTTCACTTAAAATTTAATAAAAATTTCTGTATCTACTGTGTAGTTGTCTAATAATTATGTCTGTAATTTAAAGTATGCGTTATTATAAAAAAAGATTGTATATATATATTTATTCGAACAAATATTTAATGTTAATCTTTGAAATGAGTAGAACAGCGTTCGTTAGTTAATGATCTAATTTGTATATAAATACATAATTATTAACCGAAAAGTCAGTCTAATAATGAATATCTAAAAGTTTAATTTTAATTTAATTTTTGAAGATTTCTTTTATGATCAAGTATGTATATATGCGTACAATTGTATTAATTATGTAAACACTCTTTAATGAGAGTTATTGTAATACATTGTATTACTCGCTGAATTGATTATTCATAAAAGTTTTAATATCAAATAAAATCTTGTTAATCTTTAGCAGTTTTATATAATATTGTTTCAGAAAACCAAGCACGTTTTTATTTCTTGAATTTGTATGAAATTTTGTATTTTTTCATAAATCGATTGTAAATAATTCTGTTAATGCTTGGTAAAAAAAATTAGGAAAACCAATTTTTTATTTTGATGGGCCCTATATGTAAAAATCTTAACAGAACCAAAAAACTGATTTACTGTAGATATCCTTTGACAAACTATACATTTGGAACAAAAGAGCCACTATTTGAGAAAGATCCATCTGTACCAGCCCGATTCCAACGGATGAGAGATGAATTTGATAAAATTGGAATGCGTCGCAGTGTTGAAGGAGTTTTGCTTGTTCATGAACATGGGTTACCTCATGTACTTATGCTTCAACTTGGAACTACTTTTTTTAAATTGTAAGTTATTTTAATATTCAAATAAATACTTGACAAGTATCTTTTAACTATATTTGTAATTTTCATTTGTAAAAATAGAGCTGAAGGTGTATAAAATTAATTATAATATTTAATCATAATATATTTCAAAAATATCTAATTATATATTTACATAAATAAAATTAAAAAATTTTTTATTTTTTTTATATGTATATTATAAAATATTTAAATTTTAGTTAACAAAAAGTTAAAAAAATTTTTACAAAGTAATTGAATAAATAAAAAATTTTATATTATTATAAATCATAGAAAAGTTTTAGATTAAAAATTTAATTTTAAAAATTATCAAATATTTAATGTATAACAAACTAATTATTAATTTTGTTGAAATTTCATAATTTATGATAAAAAAGTCACTTGTTCTTTTGTATCTCATATATGTTTTGTATTTGATTATTAAGTGATATTTTATTTTTTTAGACCTGGTGGAGAACTGAATGCAGGAGAAGATGAGGTAGAGGGCCTAAAACGGCTCCTTACAGAGGTAACAGTTCGAGTGGTATTTTAACGCTACTCTTCATGAGTGGCTAGGACCAGTTAATGTTATAGTAGTAGCTTAAGTTATTTTTATAAATTACTTTAAGATATATTACGGTTTACTATATTCAAATAAAGTTTTTATCTTTAAAAGACCAACTTGATTAAAATTTAATTAAAATTCAATATAATGGTTTAAAAGAAATTAATATATCACTTAAATTTAATTCTAAACATTATATTGATATATGAAATCTAAAGCATTTGTACTTTTTGTAGAAAAACTACCGTTTTTTCTTTAGTATATATTGCTTAAAAGACAATTGGATATTGAAAAAATTTTAAATAAAGAAATTATTCAAACTAAAGTTTTAGAAGATAAGGTACTGAAAGTTGAAAAAGTACTTTGTGTAGAAAAAGTTTTAGTTTATTATTAATACACTTAATTTCAAAGTCAACAGTAATAGATAATTTTTTTATTTTAAATAAGTTCGTATATTAAATAGATTTATAATAAGATAACTAAAGTTTATTAAAAATCTTTTGATATATTTTTAAGTCTTACAAAATATATTTAATGATTACAAAAATCTAATTTTCAGTACGTTTTCTTATAACTATAGTGACAAATTTTTATGGTCTAATACATATTTAATATTTTGAAAATATTTAAATTATTTAAGATTTTCTTCTATACAATTGTAATAACAATCATAGACCTTGAAAAATTAAAAGATAATATATTTATTATTATTAACAATGTTTTGTTATTGATTATTTGCAAGTAATATTTTTTATACTCTGATATTGTAGAATATGCATATTGTATAAAAAAACGTGCAATTGTAATTGTATTTGTATTCATTTTTCGAATAAACATGTAAATAAATATGTATATTGAATATTTGTAGAACCATTGTAACTAGGCTTGTGACTATTTATTTATCTACTTACATATTTTCGTATTTATACGTTTGCCACTTACTAAATAAAAATATATGTTACAAGTCTGGACTATGTTTCTAGCTATACAAATTTTATTGTACAATATTATGTAACAAATTTGTTTAGATCTAATTATATTTTTAATAAAATAGGAAATATAATTACTGTCTAGTAATTAAGAAAACAAACTGCGTGTATGAACTATATGTAAATATTAATATGTATCACTTGTTTGTTGAATAATTTGGAAAGTGTTAAATAATTGTATACATAATTTATTGCGCAACTGATTTGTAAATATATTTACAAATTTTAGAAAACTTATTTTATGGTTATTGTTAATGAACAGTTATCATAGAATTATGTTTTTGATAGAGAATTTAAAATTCATCTTATAAAGAACATAAACAGTTGTATTATTGAGTGCTAATGGTACGTATAAAATAATTTCAGATTCTTGGACGTCAGGATGGAGTAAAACAAGAGTGGCTTATTGAGGATACAATTGGAAATTGGTGGCGCCCAAATTTCGAACCACCACAATACCCATATATTCCACCACATATAACAAAACCAAAAGAACACAAACGTTTATTTTTAGTTCAATTACAAGAGAAAGGTTCGTATATAAAATGTAAGAGAATTAAAAATTAAGAGAACTATAAATAAACTGCTTGTTTTGAAAGATAAATTAAGCTATAATTTAAAAAATATGAAAAATTTTTTCAAAAATTTAAAAATAGTAATTTAGCAGTACATAGTGTAATTTATATATTTTTTAATGAAAATTTTTTCCCCATAATTTATAAATAAAAAAAATAATTAATCATATAATTTTTTCAGAACATTGTAAATTAATTTATTTAATATTTTAATGAAATTATATTGCTTGAAAAAATATATTTACTAATTTACAAAATTTATATTTATTTGATGATTTAAAATTTAAAGCTTTGTCCTTTTTTCTATAATTTTGTAAATAAAGAAATTCTACAATTATGTAACATAATTAATGCATTGTATTTTGTATTTTAAAATATGTATAAATAAGTTGAAAATTGTAACTTGAATTTTTTAAGCATTTATAAACTTTTCATTTATCTTCGAAAAATTATTATAGTAAAATTAAATACATTTTTTTAGCACTTGTTGCAGTACCTAAGAATTATAAATTAGTGGCAGCTCCCCTTTTTGAATTGTATGATAATTCACAAGGATATGGACCAATAATTTCATCACTTCCACAAGCGCTTTGTAGATTTAATTTTATATATATGTAAAGAAAGAATATGTGTAATTTTTATTTATACTTAATAGAAATAATTCAAATATTTTAAGTATAACACTTGACATACAAAAGGTATTTCTTTTTTGTAAAATATGATACAATATAAAGATTTAATAATTTTTGTAATATACAATTGTTTTTTCTACATTTTTGTTAAATCTTTTTTATTATTTGTCCTGATAACAATATCGAAATATTAAATACTGGATAACTTTAATACTTTGAATTTTTATATAATTGTGTTCTAAAAATCATTAAAATTGTAACCGCACGTGGCGTCTAATTCTGACGTTCAAAATGGCGTCAAGGTATTCTTGTACATAATTTACTTTGCAATAAATTCTTTTTTTACAAAATGTCTCTGAAGAAAAATTCTGTTATGAGTGAGGTAGTGATATTTAGTTAATTTAAAATAATGTGATAAAATATATAATTTAAGAAAAACGTACTGTTATAGTTACAGAAAATTCAAGATTCCATACAACAATCATATCAAACAATTAATTTTTTGGAAAATAAGCTTATAAAAGACATCACGATTAATAATAGAGAGGCTTTAGAATTGGAATTAAAAACCGCTAAAGAAATACTTAAAAGAAATGAAGAAACCTTATTAAAACTACGCAAAGACAATTCAAAATCATTTATGATTGCTGCTTGTATTGTATTTATTATTTTTTTACTTTTTGGATTATACTCAATGATTTTTAATATTAACAACTTATAAAGTAAATAAATATTTTTATAAAAATTTGTAAAGTATTTTTAATCGAATTAATTATAAACTTTGACAAAATTTATTTGTGAACATTTAACATAAAATTTATGATATTGTTAAACAATATCAAACAATTGTGTGATAACAATATTTTCTTATACTCTATGGTAAAAATGTTTGTGCAGTGTTCTCAAAGAGATTTAAATTACTTGTACACTTAGTTTAAACATTTCATGCTTTGATTAAACTAAATCATACTGTGGAGTACCAGCCTGACGACTTCGCATAAATTTTGCATGTGTTTCTGCATCCAAATAACTGCTTTTTACACCTGCATCTTCTTTCATAGCTAACTTCCATTCCAACTAAAATGAAATATTTTTTAAATATAAGAAAGATTGTTAATATTAATAACAATGAATAGTTTACCAATCTTAGAAATCTATCACGTGGAATTACGAATTGTTCTCCTCGAAGTATTTTGATAACACCCGCTCTTTCACACCATGGCCAGATCATTAGATCTAATATACCTGGTTGATTGCCTCCAAAAAAAGGAGTTCCTCTCTTAGCTAATTCTTTGTCAAAAATTTCCAAACCTTCTAAGGCTTCATTGAATAAGTCCTTATCTGCGGTTTTAGCTATATATAACTATGAAAATAATTATTTTTGGAAAATATTTGATTGTAATTGAAAAAAGATGACAATCATTTTATTGATATTTGTATAACAAACATTTATTTCATTTTATAATTATTTTTTATTAATATAAAAATAGTAGAAAATTTTCAAAAAATTAAACTAGTTATAGAATATTTGTATAAATAAAAAGTTTGTTAAGTAATTAATTACTTACTTTATACATAGCAGTTATAACTTCATTAAATCTTTCAATTAATAATTTATCTTTTGCTTTGGCTAATGGATTTTTAGGATACAAATGATGTTCAGGATGAGCTTCATCTAAATATTCAGCTATGATCAAACTTTCATACAATGTATCACCACTTTCAAATTCAATACAAGGCACTTTACCTAATGGACTTTTTTCTTGCAGCCATTCAGGTTTTTGACTTAAATTAACATACACCACATCATACCTTAAAAAAGATAAATAATTAAATTTAAAAGGAACAAGATTATAATAAAATACATTATAAACGGATTATTTTATATACAATAGTTATATTGTCAATATATTTAATTCCTACATCAATGTTTGTTAAAAATAGATTATGAGTCATTCATCACGTAATTTCTATTAAGGAATTCCGATATCTAGTATTTAAAAGTATTACTAGATAATACGTTTGTTACAGTTTCTGTATTTTATGCAAAATAGAATAATTAAAACTAAATGATTTTTTATCATTTTATTTTATTACACTTACGGAATTTTTTTTGTATCAAGAATGAGATGAATTCTTTGGGCATAAGGGCAAAATCGCATACTGTACAGTCTCAATTTTCCCTTTTCCACGGGCGGTGCCTTAGAACCTATTATTGTAAATAAACGAACATTTTAGTAAACAAATCACACACTGACGTTTGTAAATGTTTATATTTGATAGTTGCTGACTTACCGACAGTCAAATGTTTCGCGCTGCCCATTGTATAGTTTTTTAAAATTATGTGCAAGATCTGAATTTTTTAGAAATTCTTGTTATGGATTATTATTAAACTGTCGATTGATTTATATTTTACTATTGTAATCGAATGTAGGTTTAAGTGTTATATACATTGGAAAAAAGATATACGTGCAATAAAAATTATGGAATGTATAAGTTAAAATAATAGTACGTCAGAGGACAAGTTGTCCGATGATAGAATCTTAATTATTTAGACTGTGTGAACATCCCGGGTGTATGTGTAGTAATTGCAGTATTTTTTATGTTCGCAAACTCATCGAGTTTTGGTTATGCAAAAACGAAACTAGGTTAGTTTTTAGCATAGACTATGATGATTAGATTGTGTGCGAATAAAACTGAGTTTATTTTTTGCGCCGGCGCAAATTTTTCTGAATTTAATTTAATTTCGACTATAAATATTTTTTAAAGTACTCCCGAATAGTTGATTTTATCAATTTTGACAAAATAGACAATAAAAATAGTTATCTACGATTAATATCTATGATTTTTAAGAATAATAAAATATATAATTGATTTTACGTCAATTATTTTTTGATGTTTTTTATAAAGAAACTTATTTAATTTAAGAAAATGGTTTAAGGATATTTTATTATGTGATAAAAATTATTGTAAGGAAAGCAAAAGAGTATATATATTTAGTTTATTTTTAATTTGTAATTCTTGTAAATTTTTTATTTGTTTAATTCTAGTAATTATTTTAATAGAATAAAATTGAAATGTATATTTTCATTATGTAAAATTTTTAAAATTTATTTAATATTAACATACTTTATTTTTTCTAAACTTATTTAGCTAAAGTTTTAGTTATACTTTCATTGGATTTGACTATCTTCTTAAAATTGTTTTTTAATTCTATAAAAATTTGTGATACTAAAATCGCTATGTAGTTATATCATTGATATGACAATACATATTAATTAAGTCGAATAATTTAAATTCTATTTTTTAATTGTATATATATTGGCATAGTTGTAATAATTTCTAATATTAAATAATAAAACATATGAATTATTAGTTAGACTCATTAAAAATAATATATGTTTGAAATGCTGCATAAATTTTATAAACTTTATATTTTCATATAATATTTATGTATAGAATATTTGTTATTTGAAATTACCGAAGTGCTGTAAATGAAACCTTTACTTAAATTTTGTTAAATATATAGGATGTGATAATAAAAATAAAAATATTAATAATAGTAAATAACAGAAAAATACTGTATTAGCTGAAAAATCAGCATTTTTTTCTGAAATATGTCAAATTATATTTATAACACATTAATAAATTGATCAATATTTTTTCAAAGATATTAATATTTACTTTTTTTAAGTCACGAAGTTGCTTTTATAGACGAATATACAAAATTTTATTATTCATTCAATTTTAAAATTGGTATATTTATATATTATATATAAAATAAAACTTACTTTTAATATATTTGAATATTATTTAAAATTTTTTATTTTATTTAGTTATGACAGTATAAATTCAGAATAATAAAATGAGTCCTAAGCAACATTTTAATTAACTCAAACTGATTATATACTCACGAACATTTAATTTAAAATACGATATAAATTATTTTTTAAATTAGTGTATTTTATTATTTAAAATAATAAAAACGTGAATTGAAATAGTATAAATCTAATTTATATTTAATTATAATTTAATTTTATACATTCATGTTAAAAAAATAATCATTATAGTATTTAGCAAAAAGGAACAAACGTCGAAATAACAATTATACTATTCAATATTTATGATGAATATTCTCCAATAAAAAGTTATCTGTTTATTAATTATATAAAAAATTTATGTAATACAATATATTAGTTTATTTAATGAATTAAATTTTAGTGTAAATAAATTTTATTTAATGAGGTTAAATCAATATTGGTATAAATTTTCTATGTGATAAATGTTTTTTTATTATTTAAATTATTTGTCAGATTTGGTACTAGTTAATCTTGATTTATTTTTTTAGTATACATATCTATATTGGTAAAGTCAATGAGCCATAAGTCTAAAATGAAGCAGCTTTAATCTTTAAAAAATATAGATTAATCAAAGATTTATAAATTTAAGTTTGTAAGTCATATGAAATAAATGGAATTACTTCTGCAATTAGATAAACCTTGTGTTTCGTACATTAATTTCCAAATATTGAAGAGCTTAATTTATATTATCAATCGTTACTATTATTATTAAAAATTTTTGCGTATGTATATAATTATATACATTTATAAGAGTATACACATCTACATATAAGATTTTTTATTTTGAAAATTATGCTACTGATAAATTATAACATTGTTCAAATGTGTTAATAATTTTCCATTAACATTATAATAAAAATGATAAAATATATATGTGTTATAATATATAATATACAATTCAAGAGTTTTATTGATTTAATGCGGTGATGATCAAATAAATATATTCAGATATATGCGAAATATAAATTAAATTCATTATTTTAGAATAATTTAACTCTACGAAAACTTTTCATCGATCGCTTAAAAATAAAAATACATATAATTTTTTATTTAAAAAAATTGTATGAAATTTCATACAAAGTGATTCTTACAAAATATTTTCTTTCAATAATCTAATTTAAATTTATACTATTTCTAAAAGCAGAATAATTTTTCAGGCGTATATATGTTTTATGTCTGACCGAATACTGGTTAAGTAAATATGGTACTTACTTAAAAAAAGATATACTGTCGCCATTACATAACGGAAATCAACTTTGTTTTGATCAAACTTTTTTAACTCAATGTAATCATGAATTTTTGAAATGAAAAAAAAAGTTTTATTGAAATATTTAATTATTCTGATCTACTGAAGAGAGCAATTAACAATTGATTAATCCATTAAAATTTTTTTACGTTTAACCAACAAAGCATTCTATAAGAAAAATTCATCGAATTACGTGAAAATTCAAAATCATTGGAAAATTAAAAATCAAAATATTAAGAATTGAATATTTCTAATTTAAGCGATTTTAAGGTAGCTAAGAATTTACTGTATGGGAAAAGAAGAATAACAAAAAGGCAACTCATTAAATCTATATCCGTGATACAATCTTCAGTGTTGAGTGTTGAAGCTTGGCAAAAAAAAAAGAAAGAAAAAAAAAGAACAGCCGCGTTCACGGGCTTTAACAACTATAGCAATATGGCGAGCTTGCGCAGGTGAAGAACCAAAACACAAGAGGAAGGAAGGAAGGAAGGAAGGAAGGACGGAAGGAAGGAAGGAAGGATAAGATACATAGGCAGCGGCGGCGGCAACAGCGCGAGGGTGGAAACGAGAGAAAGAGAGGGATACGAACATTCGTTATATACGCATATATATACATATGTGAGGGATAGTCGGACTGTTCGAGGAGTGGAATTGGTGGGAACGAGAAAAGCAACTTTGGTTGTGAAGGTATACAGTGGGAGTGGAGAAAACGAAGGAGGGAAATAGAGAACAGAGACTATTGCGAGTGAGTTGGGATTGGTGGCGTCATCGATTAGCTCAACTGCGTACTCTCTCTCTCTCTCTCTGTCTCTCTCTTAAAACGCGTTTTCTCCCACCAGTTAAATTTTGTATTTGCTTAGCTTTTTTCGGCGTTTTTTGTATAAAAATAAATAATAAGAAGTAGATGCTTTTCTATTCAAGGTTTAATTTTGAAAAATTTAGTACTTTAATTTTCTTTATTAATGTCAATTTTCTTAAGCTTCTACTTATATACAATAACTTAATTATAATTTTCATAGCTCGTTAAGGGATTAAATTAAAAAAATTATCATAAAATTTTAATTGATTATGATTTGTTAAAATTATACACGTTTAAATACAATAAATAATTAGAAATTAAAAGTAATATTTTGATATATTATTGTATATTTTTAATTTTTGTTTATTTAAAATTAATTTCAAATTCTTATTTGCGCTTAAATGAAATTAAATAAAACATTAAAGTAGAAATTAATCGTAAATGTAAGCATTAATATTTTTTTATCTATGAGCTGTTTTAATTATATAAACTTTATATTAGTGTAAAAATCATTACCATACACCAATAAAAAAATGAAATTTAATATTAACAAAAATATGTATTTATAATAATAAGAGTATGTTAATTTACTAATGAAATTGCTATATCCAATTATTTATTTTGTAATGTATAAATTAAACATAAAAAAGTTTATAAATTTTATACACAGAAATATATCCATCAATAAATACATAATCCATAATATATATATTATTTCAATTTCCATATTTATTTACATATTTTCTGCATTACCACTAAGCGATGATGGTTAATAATTGAAACAAATTATTTTTCAAGAATTTTAGTTATTTTGAATCAATGTCTGTAATCAAGTAAAGTATATCGCTTTAATAATTTTAATTGAACTAAAATATATTTCTAAAATTATAGGTATATTATAGATTTTATATATTTATATATTTTAGATTTTATATATTTATAGATTTTTGAAAATTATGTTAACTTTGCAGGAATATAAAATATTTTATCTTGGAATCAAAACAATTTTTTTTTAAATTAAGTTCAATTATTTAAATTTAAAGTATATTTTTTTGGAATTTTTGATAAGCAGGTAACTTTTAAGTATATTTTAAAATTAAACAGTTAACTACAAGTTAAAACTTCAATATATTAGTAAATATTAATCAATTATATTATTATTTTAAAATACAGAATAAGATATGGATTTTTATGCGTTGTTTACACATACATAAAATTAAAGGAATATATTACAAACTACTTTTAAAAGTATTGTTTAGATAAAATAAAAACCTTATTAAAATAAGTAGAAGCATTAATAATTGTAAATGATGATATAAAAGTGAACATAATGAGATTAATTTAATTTGTCGTTTCTAAGTATCGACTATTTATGTTGCTAAAAAATACATAAATTCATATAGATAAGATTCTAAATTGTGAATCTTATCCATAGATAATTATATAAGAAATAGACCTTTATATAAGAAAGAAAAAAGGGCAAACGAGAAATGGAAGGTTATTCAAGTGATGAAACCAAATTTTCATTTTAGATTCACACGAAGCTTATAAGATAAATATCTCATTAAGGTCCGTGAGTGCTTATCCTCTTATCTCGAAAATTGCGTAAAGTTTGCGTTAAAAAGCCCTCGGTCCCCAAAATGGGAACTGTCAAACTTTGCACTTTGCGTGCTCTCTTCAGGAACTTGACATTCGACAAACAAACCTGTTGTGCGAAAGAGCTCCGAGAAAAGAGATCTACGCTTGGAAAACTGTAAGGCGCACATCAGTTGTCCAGATGAAAATCAAAAGTGAGTCATGGACTGAGAATTGCTGTACCCTCCGGACGCGTTAATGAGAAGGCACGAACCAGCAAAGGACGACGGAGCATATACAATGCCGCGTGAATTTTCCGATGCCGCTAAGGGGAAAGGGGCTTTCCTGTTGCCCCGCCCCACTCCTGAAGGCTCCGGCTTACGCTGGCTGGATAATACGGCCACGAGCGCCATTCTCTCTCCATGGCAACCCGCCAGCAATTCGCCAACCGCTGTCGACCTACTACACCCCCTCACACACCAGAGAGACAGAGCGAGCGAGAGAGAGGGGGGAGGCGAGCTCTCGACTGCAGGTGTGTAGTCGTGCATGGAGAGAGGCGTTTTATTTTTGTTGTTGCTTTCCACTTCCTCTTTGCTCACGGCTCTTCGCTTTTCCGCCTTCATTTACGCGGCGGCCGCGCTTTTGTACAGCCGCCGTCTATTTGTCGCAGGGCTAAGCAACCGTTGCATTTCGAGATTTATTCGGACGAAGTAGAGAGAGAGAGAGCTGAAGAAGGAGAAAGAGAGGATGGACAGGTAGATATATAAAATCACAGGGAGGAAGGTAAAAGAACTTTGGGGGAGAGACACGAAAAGGGGAGTTTTCGTAATTAGCTTTTGACGCTAGCGAGGATTTCTTATTTCACAAAGAAAAACGTCTTGCCGAGTTTATTGGGGGCTGCTCAATTTCGATTTCGCATTACTCAAGTAATAATATTTACTATTGTGTTATCTAGAGTTTCTTAAACGATTAAGGAAAATTTTAAATATTAATTGTTAATTACATCGAAACTTTCACGGAATTTTTAATAATTACTGTATACAAATCGTAAAATATATTTGTTTGGTTACATCTAATATTAAGGCATATTGTAGATCTCAAAATATTAAAATTTGACTACAAAATTATACGAAGGTGTAAATTATTATTAAAAATTGGATCTTTGTATAAACGATCCTTTATATTTGATAATAAAGTCAATAATTTGCTATAAATCTATTAAAATTATTTTTTTAACCACTCCATGAATATTCTTTTATATTTTACCAGGTTTTAATTTATGCAAATTATACAAAAATAATTATTTTTAAGCAAATGAAATAAAATGTACAATTACAGTTACTTACTTGTTTACGAGTATTATGCAATATTCTAATAAGTTTTGTAAATATTTTTTTAAATCATATTAAATTAAGATTTTAAGATTTATTTATTTATCAATTAAGTTGAAAGAAGACATTATTTTACTTGGTAATGATAATTAGTAATTGTAGAATAGGGTATATTTACAAATTAAAAATTTTTAAATATATCTTCTGTACATATAATATTTCGAATTTCAAAATTTCATATAAATATTAGTTGCATGAAAAATATAAATTTGTAGTTCTCTGTATTTATTCCTTCATTAAATCATTTAAATATTAAATTCAATTGATGTTATCTTAACTTTTCTTTTTAATTTCTACCTTTATTTTATTGCTTCTGCTTACAAAATTTTAAAACTAAGTTTAAAGCTTTACGGAATTTTTTCTGACTTAGTTTGTATAACAAAAAGCGTTTTAATTCTTTTATTTTGAATGAATGAAATAGGAAAAATGCTTACAAGAATAAAATTTAATGAAAAAAAAAATAAATAAAAAAGTACAGTATGCTAAACATACAAAAATATACATTTTTAGTCTGCAAAAAAGTAGTTTAACGTTTTCAAATTTTCTTTTTGTATTTTATTATTTTTCACCTTTTCCTTCCTGGAATATTTTCAACATAAGGTCTCCATCGGAATTTTCTTTCATTTTTTTTTTGCACCTCTTCTTATCTATTCAGTAGACTATGCTTTTTATTAATGTTTTTTTAGTTAAACTGTATAGATTTTGATTCACAACATTCTTGTTAAATCTTTATTGTTAATGAAATTTATAAATTTTTTAATAAATTCAAGAATATTTTTTTTAACCATCAAATATAAAATAATTTTAATTTATACATTTATTCAATTAAGTTAGTTAAAAAAAAAATTCATTACTTTGTTAATTCCAGAATACTATTTTTTCATTTTAAGCTATGCCTGTAGAAAATATTTACTCCTGATATATGATGAATTTTAAACTGAATTTGTAAATATTTAAGTTAATTTATTTTGTTAAATTAATTAATTACTAATTTTAAGTTTTTGTACTTTTTTAAACTTGAAAATTTCTTTCGCAATAATAAGATTTTTTCCTCGTATAATTTCTCATATCATTTATTAATATTATTTGTATATTTTATCTTTAAATTTTTATTAAAAATACGCATGAACCATTATTATATAGAATTGATTCAAGATTTATGAAAAATTGTTGTTATAATATACAAAATTAAAAAATATTCAAGTACTTTAATTATGTTTTCATGTATGATTATGGATAATAAAAAAATCACTGTACAATGTACGAAATTATAAGTATTTTATTTAATAAAATATACTCTAACATCAAATTCGTTATTGTATATAGAAAAGTAATTTTTTGATATTATTTCGAGAATTTTTTTTAATTTATACTAAAACTGAGAATAAAAAACAAAAGTAAATAAATGACATATTAGTTTGTCTTTTTAGTACTTGAATTCTATTTCAAATATGAATATTCTATTTTTTGGAAATATTTTATAATTTATTAAAATATAAAATAAACAATATTTTATAGAAACTATTTTGGAAAAAGAAAATAGTTTCAATTAAAATAAATAATTCAATGAGATAGAATCTTCATCAATTATAAAATCAAAAATAGATTTACTGAACCATAAAGAATAACAAAGCCAAGGACAGAAAATGACGTATATTTCGATTTTACCGACGGCTTATATAAAGCTATCGATCTGCTTAATTAGAACACAACTACAAAAACAAATGAATTTATCCCTATTTATGTTTTTTCTCTTTCACTTTCTTTTTTCTTTTAGTATTACTTTTTTTTAATTTTTTATTATTCAAGGTAGTCAACGTAGCTTGTGAGATAACCATCTTTCTGTCGATTTTGCTCATTAATTTTCGCCTTTCAAGGAATAAATATATTCTTTTTTCTCTATTTCAATACTTTTTTATTTACGATGATTTTCTTCATTTTTATATGTTGATAAATTTTGTCTACCTGAACATTGACTTGTGCTACTTGTTATGTCTCGCTATGTATAACAAAGAGATGAATATATAAGATAATTTTAAACATATTTTATGTTAGTATACTGTACTTGTTTATACAAATACTTATTTTTAGTTAAATATAAACTTATTTTCCTATCAACCAGAACTAATTTGTACGTATAGAAGGTAAAATCGATAGTAAGTTCATTTATTAATTTTTTTTTGTTTTTTGATATTACAAGATGAGATTATGAGATATTACAAGTATGTAATTACTTATTTGTTATTTTTATTATTTAAATTTTATTAATAAATTAATATCTATTTAAAAAATAAACTTACGAAAAACGATAGATTTTTGTTTGATATAAATGGCCATAGAATAATTAATTAGTTTTCTTTATTAAGAATTTAAAAGAATAATAAATAATAAATAAAATAGTAATTTATGTATAAAAATATTTATTAAAATTTAGTATTAAACTTCGTTAATAATGTTTATCGTTATAATTTTAATTTTAAAGATAACAACAGATTTTAGTATCATAATTAGTACATATTTTGAAATTTTAATTAAACCATATTACTAAAAATTTTATTTATAAAACAATTGATATTAAGTTTAGTTTTAACATAAGGCTCATAATTTAAACTCAGAAGAAATTATGAATAGGAATAGTGATTGTCAAAAAATTGACAATTTATACATTAACAAAATATGAATACAAGTATAATTTTCAATATTAAGAAAGCCAAGATTTTTATTTTTTATTTAAAATTAATAACCTTTGAAAAAATAACCTTCCTGAAAAAAATATTTGTAAAAAAAATGAAAATAAATTTTTTTTACTAATTAAAATGTTTTTCTATCAATATTCAATATTTGTATAACTTTAACATTATTATTATTTAGATCTCAAATTTCTTTTTGTCTCAAGGAATTAATAAGAAATATGATTTATAGATACTTTATATTTTATACTTTATATTTTCAATAATAAAAATTAATTTCATATTATCTTTGAAGTAGATTTTATACATTAAAAAAAATTCGTTCAAAATTCATAATTAGAGTATTTAATAAATTGAAAAAATAAAATTTTGATGTAAAATAAAATAAAATTGTAAATTGTTATGAAAGTATTTATTTTAAATAGATTTTTATTTCAATTTTTAATAAATTAATTGTTATTATATACATATATTTTTTAAAATTATTATTAGCATTCCTCTTTTTAATTGTTACTATTTTATATAACATAATAAATTTTTTAAATGTATTATTTATTCAAAATATATCATAATATTATTTATATAAATAAAAGAATTTTGGTTTTTCTGTTTTATTCTTAGAAGACATTTTTTATTCATGTGTATATTTTATTATTTATTATTTTATTTTTATAGTCTGTCGTTTGTTTTAATTTAATGTAAAATGCAAATTTTGCATCATATTACATAATAATTTTAATGCAACGTATTAAGAAACATATCTATTTAATGATATAAATAATTTTAAAATATTTAAAGATTTCAATAAAACTTAAATTTTATTCATGAACGATGAATCACATTTATTTCATAATAGGATAAACATCATTAAGATAGGTGAACATTGCATCACGTTTGTAACAAAGAATTCGACATTTAATATTCTATTTCGGAATAATCAATTCTCAGTGATATTGTACGATTCTATGGGATTAAAATAATTTGGTAGAGTTAAGAACATAAATATTATTTACAACAAATATTTTTATTACTTCCAGGTGATTCTCATAGTCGATTTAAAATGATTATTGCTATTCGCATTACATTCATAAAAAGTTTCACTCTATTTTTATAAACTTACAATAATATTTTCAATTAAAAAATGAAAACTCGTTTTTTACACTATTTTTATATTCGAACAGTTTATTTATTTTTTTTTTGGAATGAGAAACGAGAGCGCAATAATGAGAACGCAAATTTCCTACTATCATTTTTGCCTTAGTAGACATTAGTTGTCATCATAACAGGCTAGAAAACATTTTTTCGCACTCCTTCACGTTATTTTATTCATGTTTCTTCTTTGGTAATTCAATCACTCGCACAGCCATTTATACACGCCGAATAAAGACTAGATCCTCTAAACGCAGCTACGCTACACATGAAAACACCCTATCTACATCGGTGCCGATTTGCCTTGCGGCCTTGGACTGTTGCGCTTTGAATTAATCATTAATTAATTCTTACGTGCTTACACGATACAAACTCTGAAAACATAACAAAGATAAATAATATAGCCTAAGGTTAACTTCAGTGGGACTATAATAAATTATTCTACTATAATTAAATTATATAAAGAGACGATAAAGTTCCTTACCACCGTGCAAAGTTTCACGAGCGAACTTCTATACCGATTAAAAGTCATTTTAATGATTTAACATTATACTATATTGATTTAGTAACGACACAATTTAAAATAAAATCGTGTTTTTATCTTAAAAAATGGGTTTTTTAAGAGTATCGATTCGCGTAATATACTCGTAATATACTTTTGTTTAGAGCATCAACGAAAAGATGAAAATCATGGTCAGGATATTTTAAAGAATATTTTATATTTCGAGCGATCATATATAATATTACTTAGACTTTTATCGTTTGATAATAATTATACTGCAAGTTCCGGTAATGTTTCAGTACGAGTTGCTAAGCAGACTTTTGCACGGCTAATCGAAATGGTTTTATCATTTAATACAAAAAGAATGTTGGTCCAATCCCGCGAAGTCAAAGGGGCACATCGCTAACCGTTAATATAGTTTCTATTAATGCTTATGTTTTAAATGTTGGTATGATACAATATACGACTTAAGAGTTACGCATTATCGACAGAGGTACGCCATTTTTTTGTTTTGTTATTTACGTGATAATTTTTTCGAGGATGCGAGCTTGAGACGCAGCTCCGAGTTTTTCAATTAAATCGTCTTATAATAATAATATTTTGTTTTAAATTTTTTTCTTGCACTTTTTGGGTCACTTATTTGTGAAAGCTGCTCCTGGCGCGCTTTGATACATAACAAATAATATTAATAAAAGAGTTTATATGATACACTCGTTAATTCAAATTCAACGATGAACGTCGGATACTCGGTTTTTGGAAGATAAGAAGCGTTTTATTTTCAAAACGGTGCGACCTTTTCGATATCAAAAATATTACAGGAGTACAGAGTTTTATGTTTTAATGTAGATTAAATTTTTTAAAGCAAATTCATATTTATCAAATTATTTGACATTTACTTATATTAAGATTTTTCATTATTTAAAGAAAATTGAATTGACGGAGTGATACGATAACTCATGCGGTATGATTATTAATTACAATTAGTGTTTTAAGAATATTTTTCAAAATTTAATATTTATTTCGCTTATGTTGAAGATTTCATTTTAAAAAGATAAAATTAACTTCAATTATCGAGGGAGTATAAACAGCAATTTTCAATTGAGAATTCTATTTCGTGATTTTTGTAGAAATTAGCAAGAATGTCATCTAAATTTTAACTTTATATTAGGAACGTGGGAGTCCAAAGCTACTTTCTTTTCAATATAATTCTTTCATTTCATATATTGTATATATTGTACAATTTCACGTGGTTAAAGTTTTAATTATACTTGTTAATGCAGTATAATTTAAAAATATATTTTACAAGAATTTATCATAGAGTTTAAGAATTGAAGAGCATCAAAATCACGAATATCGTTACGAAACATTTAACACAATCACCATTTGATCTTGATCTTTAACTTAATTGGAATTCCAGTGTTTATCGTGCGAGAGTTTGCACATCAGGTTCAGTGCATCTTGTATACGTTGGGTGTAGTATGAAAGCGGAAAACGAAGAGAAAAAAGTGGACCGCTTACGAAAGCTCATCTTTCCCGAGTATCCGGCGCTTGCTCGATTAGCTTACGTATCGGTATATCACTTACACGTCTCGCTATTTACAACGGTAATTTTTTTTCTCATAATCTTCCTATTGTTTCTTCACCGGGATAAATTCGGAGATGCCGTCGTCATTTTCATATTTTGTTACATTTTATTACATATGTATGTATACAGCTCATGTCCCTGTGACTTTCATCGACACGGCAGGGAGCAGAGACTCGTCGTCGGGATGGCAGCGTTCAATGGCTTATAATCATATATGGCACACACAGAGCATCATCGGAAATACCATCACAGACTGTCCAGCAGGTAAAGTGGGAGGGAGAAGGATACACATCCACATGCTCGCGAGGGGAATTACATTGACAGCATAGAATGACAAAGCCAGTGACGTGGCAGCGGATATCAACGAATATCGACTTTTTAAAAATCGAAAAATACTTACAGTTTCTCTTCGTAATTATAAAATGACGAACTGATATTATTTAATATCGATCTTTCTTTGGTGTATTATCTTATATTTTGCCATGCTTATGTTCGTCCTAAAAAATAGTTAATATTCTTCAATTATCAACTGAATTACTCGGTAACTAATAAATACTAGAATAAATGTTTTGTATAGTTTAACGTCAAATAATTAAAAATGGGTCTTATCGCATTCTATGTTTTAAAAGTTTGATAGTCCCAAAGGAGTAGTTTACTCAGCAGATGAGTTTGAAAATTTTTCTTTTAAAACTTTTATTTACTTACGATTCTTTTAAAATTTTTATAGTTACATTTTTTCTGTATTTAATTTGATGTTAAATAGGGTAGTAAAAGTGTTTTTTTTTACATTTTGAAAATGATTATAACGTCTCGAAACAAGTGAAGACTATAATTATGTGAAATAAATTTAGCTGAATTAATTAAATAATTCGGATCGAAAAACGGCTTTTTATTAAATGCAATATATATTTATGCGATTATTATAAATAACAATACGAATATAGTTTTTTTGGTAGAATATTTGCAAAAACCAATTGCTAAAAGTAAAGTGTGGCGCGTTATCTTTTAAAAACACTCATTTACTTGTTTATAATTGATTAAATCAAAAGAAAATAAAATGTATGTTTTTTATGAAGTATTCATGAAAAGTGAATTTCTTTTATTAATAAATAATGTACTTAATCTTAATGGTATGTTAGTTTGTGATTAATTTTTGCAAAAAACGAATCAACACATTTATTTATTTGAATTTTGATAATCTCCATATAAAGAACTAACCAAAGTTATGTTCAATAAATATTTCTGAACTGACCCACATGTAAGGTATATAATTATAGCAGCTTAATCTTGATTTTTAAATATTTTGTACGAGCTTCTTATATACCATCTACAATTTCATATATGATTTAAAAAACTTCTCGTATACTTTAGGATGTTATCGATATTAATCGTGGAATCTAATAATTTTTCGCTTTTGATTTAATTCTCTACGCACAAATTAAACATTATTCGCACGTGACAAATAATTAGCCCAAGTCAGCCAAAAGCTGTTCAGTCAATGCTTACTCGCATTGATCAAATAATTAATTTGACATGACCAGACTTTATCAAGAGCGTCTCGAAGTAAAAAACGAGTTGTGATATCAAGATTCTCAACTCGCAGTCGATTTGGCCCGTCAATCCAAATCTCCGTGAATCCGACGACGAGAAACAATAGACGTTCGTCGCCAGTCCGCAGAAGAAACGTTGCAGCTCTGGGAAACCACAAGGTTGTGACTCGCTATCCGTAAGAATCGCCGACAAGGCAACCGCGCGACGTTCCGAAGTGCTCTCTGAATTTTCAACAGCGATCGATCGCTCCCATTTACGAGAAATAAACCTTTCATAGTTAGCAAAAATTTTGCTCGCAGAGTGTGCCTTACGACTCCACGGCATCGAAGCGTCACCCGAATCAACGTCGTCCCGGCTCCTCGGGACCGGTCGCGGTCCTCTCCCATGGACAGCGAAACTTTACTCCCAGCAGAGGCAGACCGACTTCCAAGCTGAAAAGAAGAACGTCTCCGAGCCCCCGGAGGCCGATGCATCGCAGCGAGGACGAGTTGTGTCTGTCCAAGCGAGACGGCCAGGCAGAGCGAGGAGACGAGTCCCGCTCTCCGGGTCGATCGACTTGCCATCTCAGCGCGGAGTGCCGAGGGCGCCCCAGTGGTCGGCGCCGGGTCATGCGTAGTGCGGGTAACTGCCAAGATGGGGAGGCACGTGTCCTGAAGCCGTGTGATGGCCGGCGTAGAGATTGGCACCAGGGCTTGTGGACCAGTAGCTCGAGGCCGACTGGAACAAGCCACCGGGTACCGAAACCGAGACCGAGGCCGCCGGGGGTGGCATCAGGTTCAGCTTCGCGTGACCGTAGCCTGACATGAAGAGCTCACTTTGGTACTTGTAGGCTGCCGGATCAGCTGCCGCTGGTTGCGTTGCCGCCGCTAGGCCTTGGAAGTCGAATTTATACGCGTACCTCTTGCCGTGGACCTTCGTCATGATGTTCTTGTCGTAGTAGTACCTGCAACAGATAACAGACCAGAGATGTTCTTTATGGACCACTTGGTGCGGAATTATGCTCAACGAGCTATCAGCTAGTGCCTTACGAAGTGACACGCAATACCCGAACCCCTTTCCCTTTACTTTTTAAAGTTCGAATCTTAAACATATTTCAATAGTGATTTAATCACAATGTGCAATTAGCCTTTTTCAATTTGAAAGCCTGTTGATGTTGAAAGGTGGAACGCGAATCTTTGGGTAGCATTGAATTGGTGCATTATGCTTGGTGGAAGAGACTGAATAATTTTCAACCCTAAAAAAATGTTCCTTCAAAGAGAGCCAATCCATGAAGACTAATTACGATAAAATATTGAATATTTCTTTATTTCTTTCCTTTTTATTTTAATAGACTTTTAAGAAATGTTTAAAAACGTTTTTATACAATTTGTCTCACATAAAATCCTTTCGACTTATTATAATAGATAGATATTTAAAAAGGTTCTAAAAAATAAGAGAAAGCGTTTATTTCTTTAATGTATAATAAAACGATGAATCAGTTTTCATATAAATATTTCTTTTTTTTTTTTTAGTAATGTCTTGACAATAATTTTTATAAATATTGCTATTAACAATAATGTACAAAAGTATTTGATTAAAGTAATTTATTGATGCGCAATCGCGGTATTATAAATCTGTTTTTGATGATGCTTACCGCTACATAATATGGCATTGATTAAAAAACGAGCAATAATTTTTGCTAATGTTTTTTAAATAACCACGTTACTGATTAGAAAATGAAGTTAATTGCTAATTTATATAACTGAATTTTAGGGATCTGCGTGTAAAGGTAATTCTTAAAATGAGAGAAAAGTTTTAATTAGTGAATCGAGCCGAAGATTTCGCGTCACAAAAGTACAGTTAAAAACTTTTCGAAAGCAACTTCCTGCGAGACAAATCCTCGGCATTTATTAGTCCGCCATTCGAATTCGATCACAGCGGGCGTCACGACGGCTACTGCGCTATTTTTAAACCGACCCAACCTCGCGAAGCGGGGGAAGAGTGATTATCGAGAAATATGGTGAGACTACAGTAGTAACGTCGATAACGCAATCAAGGAATCTGATCGAAAAATAATAGACGCGTCTCCGTTTCCTCCATTTCTCGTGCTATCTCCCTCTTTTCTGTCTGTTTTTGGTATTCCCGATTCGCACTTCTCGGCATAGAACGAAATGATTGAAGTTTCTCCATCTCTCTCTCCTCTCTCTCTCTCTCTCTCTCTCTCTCTTTCACCCTCCTTTTACGTGGGCTGGTGCTCGTTCAGATGCCTAGCGAATAGCTCAACTCCGGTGCGCATTCGTATTTCTTGAATATCTACTCGTGCTCTGACCTTTCGTTATATATTTCTTGGTGAAACTGCTTTTATCATTAAACTTCGATGCAATAGATCTATTTTATCGTCTTTTGGCAAGTACTATCTATCCTATTTTCTTTAAAAAATTTTTATTTATTCATGATTTTAATTCGTAAAAGCAAATAAAAATCATTATTTTTGTAAACATAAGTTCATTCAGAAGTAGTAACTTTCCCAATAATTCAATTTTACAATTTAGTATAAATGTTTGAAATGTGATTTTGTCGAATGATTTAAACTAAAAAAGTATTTACAGAAAATAAGAAAGTGTATATCATAAAGTAATTTAAAGATGTATATTATTATAAATAAAATTTTTTATCCCTTCTTGAAAAACAAGTAATTAATTATTTTCTCTTTGTACTTTGTATAGCGTGAAATCATTAATAATGTAAGCAAGAGCAAAAATATGACAGTGAGAAGTGTTTTTAATTTTATTTAATCAGTTATAAATAAAAGTAGATTAAATGTAAAAATACTAATTAATTATTCAAAAATAAACAATAAAACATTTATCATCAGGTGATGAAATACGATTAATGGTAATTATTTTTTGAAAGTCATAATGTTATAAAAAGTAATCAATCACTTTATTATATAATTCTAAGTTGCTTCGTGCTTTAGTTATAATTTAATTCTGTTAATATTATAATTAAAAGATCCTGGATTAATTTTCTATTAAATCAATTTAAAAATATTTCAGAAGATAATATATAAATTGTATACATAGCCAAAAGTAATTTATTATTAAAAAGTATTATTATTATATTATTATTATTATTATTATTATTTATTAAAATAAAATTAAAAATTTTTAAAAGTAAAATTTTTATTTTATTTATATGATTAAGATGTTATTAATTATGAAATATTATTAAAATATATTTTGAAATAAAGGAATCGTTAACATTGTGTTTATATCCAGTTATAATATTTTCACTAGGATATATAATTACATCATACGCTAAAGAATTTTCTTATTGAAAATTATCTTATTAATTATTAACATATATAATTATAATATCAGTATTTTTGGATTATTAAAAAATTGAATTTTAAATTAAATTATTTTTAAGCTTTAATAAAGGTATCATTTTTCTACAAGATTATATATTATCTGTAAAGCATATACGTAAATAATTATTTATAATTATGTTTTCATTTTAAATAATGTAAAGAAAATAGCTTCGTCTACAATCTAATTTTAATTAAAAATTATTAATTATAAATTAAGAATATAGCGATACATTCTGAATAATTGAAATATTTTTTTATATAAATATATCTTAAAGGCATAATAGATATTATGTATTACATATCTATTAATTATATATTATATATTAATAGATTTATAATATATACATAAATAATATTATATATAATAATAAAAAATAATTAGTAATAATTAAATTTCTTGTTCATAATAAATAACTATAGTTATCGACGATTCTTTACAAAAGTTTTTTTATACAATCGTTATGATAAAAAAATGATCCGAACGAGCAAAGTGTTATCTTATAGATCGTTATTTACTTTAATTATGAACATATTTTTGATGCATGCTTTTTAGATTAAATTGCCGTTGATGCTATTTTTATTGATCTAATTATAATAATTATTATTTTAAAAACACGCGTGCTTACCTTAACGCTCTGGAGAGTTTGTCATAATTCATGTTAGGTTTGGACTTCCTTTCGCCCCATCGCCTCGCCACCTCGTCCGGGTCGGTCAGCTTAAACTCGCCGTTCGTGCCCTCCCACGTGATGCAGGCGGCGTTGCTCGAATCCGACAGCAGCTCCAACAGGAATTGCCAAAGTTGAATCTGCCCGGAGCCCGAGCTCGCCAATCGACTGCTCGTTGCTCCGAACATCTGATAAGGATCTGTTGCAACAGAAAATAAAGTGGCCGGCTTTAGTTTCGGAGACCGTTCAATAAGGGAATAATGTATTAACTAAATGGTCCGAGAAAATGTCGGTTTTTGCTACATGGGAAGTATTTTACTTGGAAAAACCTTCTTTCTGTCACTGATACATAGTTTGAAAGTCATTCTGTTTCTTCTACCAGATAACGCTTCCATGGCTTGATAAATTGTTTTTCTTATAAATATACGCTAGGAATGGAGATTGGCGTTACTTTATATTGGCTTCATTTGTATTTTATGGAAGTAGATGAATAGTAATTTTTAGTGAATCTTGTTTAATATGAAGAAAATTAATTAACTTGTTCTACAACTACAGTTTTTTTCTATTCATTTTTTTAGCAAATGTATAAAATCAAATGGATAACATTTAATTTATTATTTATTCAATATTTTTATAAAAAAAATAACTATTCAAATATGGAATTCGAATATATTTATAAATTATGAATAACTGGATTCGAGATTTCGTAAATTAGTTTGAAATCTTTTTTATTTTAGATAATTTTCATAAAATGTTTAAACTGATAATAAGAACTTTTGTGAAACTATGCTCATTAAAATCGTATTTTTTATGCTTAAAAATATGATCTTATTTTCGCAAATTATTTTTCAAAATTAGAAACGTCTTCACAGGTAATAAATTTTTAGATTTAACTTTGGAAAAAATACTATAAAAAAGTTATTATAAATACAAATATTAAAATTAAAATATTCAGATTTAAAGTATTTAAATTATTATAATTAATTTAATTAATATTTTTTCTAGTTTTTACTTTAACCGAACTTTTTTTAACTTGCAATTTGAATTTGAATTACACAATGTAAGATGAAAAAGTATATCTTTCACTAAATATTTAAAAATTAATTAATTTCATGCGGTATATTTTTAGAGTATCTGAAGTTTAAATAATTTAAAGAAATAAAAGAACATAAATCTAAACAATTATAAATTCATTATAAATGTAGGATTTATTATTTTAGATAGTATATATTCAATTATTTGAAAATTTAATTTTTTATGTATGTAATTAATTAATATAATCTTATAGTTTCTCAAAATAAATTTATAAAATAAATAGGGTATTAAAAATTAAAATAAATTGGAAATTTACCCATTTTAATACGTATAAATAAGAATATTACTGAATACAATGTTACGAAATAAGTGAAGATTTTAAAAATATATAATTATTGAATAAATATGAAGAATAAAAAAATTTAATATTTGAAAAGATGAATATTTAATTGGAAAGACCCAATTTTGGAAATTTTCATAGCAAATATTAATTGTGATATACATTGCATTTTAAGAAAACTTGGTTTTAAAATGAATAATAAAAATATTAGGTATGCAAGATCTGTATATATAAAGCTGAAATAAATTTGAATCGGTATAAAAGTACATGTTGTAACGTCATTTTATCTATGAACTATCGGCCGTGAAGATCATAAATGAAGAATATTGGACGAACTACTTATACACTAAATTAAAATAGAGATTATCATATAAAATGATTTAATTAACGTTCAACTAAATTTTGAAAGAAATTTTTCTGTGGTTTTCTATATTAAAATATTTTACCTCTCTCCTTGACAAATGAATTGTGTGTAATTTTGAATTTGACGTTGAAACAAGTACGTCGAAAATTACAGGAAAGATTCTAGGGTGTATTGGAGATAAAAATGAACTAATTTGAATAATGTCTTGTTCGAAAAAAATTAGCAGTGATGCAAGACGAACTTGCAATTAAGGTGTGAGTGATCAATCAAGACAGGCCTATGAAACGTTAGGGTATTTAACGGTCCTTGGCTTCGCGCTTGAAGCAAAAAAAAAAAAAATGAAAGAAAAGTAGTGGATGCGGGAGCGCTTGAAAATTATTGTGATCCAAACGAACTCCTATTCTATTGTAGGGTAGCTGCGATTATATCCTTTGTACTAAGAGAGAAGGAGAGAGAGAGAGAGAGAGAGAGAGAGAGAGCAGTGAGAGGATACTCCAAGCCTCGCGGTGACGGTGATGACGCATTGTAAAGCCTTTTAAGGGGACGTTGACTACTGCAACGATATATAGGGAGAGACTGTACTTGCTCTCGCGAACAGCATCGAGAAACAAGCGCGTAATAAATAGGTATACGCGTAGACCGGGAGAAGCTTCGAGTGAGTTTACTGCAGTGAGAGTAGCACTGAACTTTGACTTTAATGAGCGGAAGTAGTGGGGCAAAATTTTTTGAATCTTTTTTACGCTCCATGGCGCGAACGTCAAAATTTTCAAATTGAGATGATAATTTTTACGCAAAAATTTTTATAATTATTTTACCATTTTTTGGCGGATTATATAAAAATACTATTTGCGAAGATAATTTTGTGTCGATTAACCAAGATTTTTTAATTTTTATTTTATTTGTCATGATGATATTTTGAAGATTAAGAAAAAAACATATTCTTTCTATTACCGTACATTAGCGAATTACTAATTTGTCATAACCTTCAAAAATTGAATACAAATCTTTAAGAATCAATGGACTTTCTTGTTCGATATTGATTCATCAAATCAATGATTCATAAATTATAGTATTAACATGTGTTTTCAGTCATCTAATTCATAATTCCAACAATTTTATTATAGTATTGTGATTTGCTAGAAGAGCTTCTTATTTTATAACTTGCACTAATTATTTTATCAAGTTAATTAAGTTAAAATTTGTTTATTCAAAATAATAAAATTACAAAATTCATATTTAACTTTTTACAAAGTGAATTTACATTGATGAAAAATAATAATCTAATTTTTTTATTAAATAATATTTTACCAGCTTTTAACATACATAAACTACTTTAAATATATATTATTTTGTCTGAAAATATTGTTTATTAATTTTTATCACATTGTTATCGCAAGGGCTGTGTTTTGTTGTGTTTTTAATGAACTCATGGTTTCCAAGCACTTATAGCTTCAAATTTTAGTTTTTAAGAAAGATAAAATCTTCACAGGTACTTTACTGACCAGATTTCTAAGTGATTATATTCATTTTACTACGAAAAATAAACAGCTTTTCCAAAGGTGGTTTCAAACCACCTTGTTTAAAGATGATCAAACCCGTGGTACAATGAAACAAATATTAGACGCTATTAAGACTGGATTTTTTTAATATTAACTCGTAACTTCGTATCGTAAAAGTCAATGATATGTCTTGGCCATGCGTGAAAAAATATTGGCCTTAACAAGATTATGAAAAATCAATGTGTGTGTGACTGTCATATTGTATCGTTATGATTCAGATTCAAAGGACTCGTAAAAAAGGCCATCAAAGGCGCGTGGGGCTTTTTACGCAGTCTTTCTCTTTCTCCCTCCCACCCTCTCTCTCTTTCTCTATTCTACCAAGTTGGATAAATGGATGGCTATGACAAAGAAGACTATGACGAGAGGGAAAGAAGGCCAAAATCAGTGGCAACTCGCTGAGAAGCACATTTCGAACCGATTATGATTGCTGGGGTAGGGCGCATACATTTTCACTCTCTCTTTTTTCTTTCTTTTTATTTTTCTTGCTCAAAATATATATATCTTGCCAATTTGATAATTTAAAAAAAAATTCATAAACTTAACTCAATTTGCATATTATTATTACAGACGTGTAAATATTTTCATTGGTAAATAAATATAATTTTTTTCATATATTTATTCGTAAAATTTATACTTCTTTTATAAAAAATAAAAAGTAAATAATAAATTTAATATTTTTTTAAAAATTTAATATTTTATTTAAAATTAATATGCATTAAGTTAATGCATATTAAAAATTTTCCGAATTAAGTATTTTTATTTGGTTTAAATTTTTGTACAATGAAAATGATAAGTAAAATTTCACAAAAAATGTTGGAAAGTCAAGATTATTAATTTTGAATTGTTTACGTGCTACTTTTAATTTTACTCTTACTAATACGCGTGCATACATATTAATTACATCTAAAAAATTAAGAAATAACTGAAATATTATTTGGCAATGGTATTATCTCGTCTCTCCCTACATTTGTTCATTTTTTCTGCAGGCTTCTGGTGTTTTGCTATCTTTTTCTTTCTATTCCCTATTCTGTCCACATGGTCTCTCTTTCTCTCTCTCTCTTCGGTCGAATAGTTGGACCTCAAAGGTCGTTTCGCCAGACGAGTTCCCCGTATGAATACGTCCAGTGATCGGCTTTCGATCGAACGGTAATTCACTTACGAGTTAATAATGGGCGAGGGGCGCGGTACACCCATTTATCTACTAGAAAACAGGGAATACGATAAGCTGCAAATGGCTATGCGAAATCCCCGAAAACGTCGATAGTTCGTAAACAATGTTCAAACTTCTAATTGATGTGGCTTTTATTTTAGTAATGTCATTCTCATTGTTTTCAAGATAATACATGTCTTCTTTCATCTTAGAGCGATATCCTGTTCTGTACTTTTACGCGGTACGTTCTTATATTCTCAACTGATCCATTCTAACATAAAGCTGATTAAAAATTTAAAATAACAATTTTAAGAATAACAATGTTTAAGAATGAATAAGATTAATTTAAAGCATTTAATAAAGTTTTAAAATAATTTTGAGTAAAATATTGAGTCATTATGGTTTAAAAACAACATATGGCCATAACTTATTTTAGTCATCGTTGAATCATATTAAAAGATAAAAAGTTATCAATAAACATTGATTACATTATTTACAAGATAATTACATTATATTTCTTTTAATATTATAAAATTTTCTAATTTATTAAACATTTATTGCTTTACAATAGTAAATCTTGTCAAAGATTTATATTCGAATAAAAGAGTCAATTAATTTAACAAATTTGATTTATTAAAATCAAATTAAATTACGATCAACTTTAGTTACTATTTTCAAGCAGATTAATAAAAAAAAATACAAATAATATAAATAATAGATTAATTTTGAAAACTATAAATTATTCGAGCATCATATACTAAAAAAAAGATATGGCAATGTAAAAATGTAGAGCTAAGTTCAAGTTTTAAAATGAAATAATCACTCATTTGGATAAAAAGAATCTATCGTGCAAAAGAGTATAAACTGTAAATGATAATCGTAAACCGTGAAGTATATAACATAAACTCTTGCTACGTATAAGTCATCTGAAATACATAATTATGTAGAGGCGTAAATGCTAAGTTCTATAATATAAAATTGTAAAAATGAAATATATCACGTTTCTCCGGTCAATGCAATAATTTGTACAGACAAATTAAGTAGAATGTAAAATATTTTCTACGTACGTAATACGATATTATATTTAGCATTTTTTATGAGAATTATAATTATACTAATACATTATGATGTTATATTCATAAAATTTATCAAATATTTATAGATACATCGATAAAACTCTACTCGGACGTTACATTATTATTTGCTATTATATGCGCATGATTTTGCATTAACATGTTATAACTTGAAATCGTCGACTTTCACGGTATGAAATCAAAAATACTATTAAAATATTGAAATTAATGAATTACTGAAATGCTATTTAATCGTTTAAAAATTGAGGACTTTTTCATATAAGTAGAAATTCATATTAAATCCATCGTTTGTTCACTTGTCTGTCACATGTGTATAGAATTTTTACTACATGGGAATTTGAGTATCGTTTGATAATCGAACGAATACTCGCACAAAAAGTTGTACCCCAATCAGCAAGTTGATCAAATCAAATTTACCGCTTAAATCAAGTACGTGCAGTTCTGTGTACGTTTATGGATCCGAGGCTTAATTTCTTAGAACGAGATTATCGTTTCTCAGAAACAACACAATTACTATAATATTTTTCTAGGTACTTTTATTTGAAAAAATTTGTTGATTAATCACTGGTAGATCCTGAAAAATCGAGATGCATCCCACGCGCAACTCATTACATCAAAATCAACGGAACTTTAAAGTGGCTTAGTAAAACGCACAACCCGAATGCCCACGCGAATCTCCAAGGCTTGGGAAAGATTAATAACAGGCAATATTCCGTTTCCATGGTACAGCAAAGTTTTCCGTCACGCTCGGCTCGTTTTTCAGGAAAGCCGAGGCGATGGCGAGTATCTCTTGACAATGCAAATAGAGCGTAGGAGGAGGAAAGCGGAGGCCTCGATTCGAGTGGCGTGTGTAAACACACGTGCGCGAGTGGTCGCGTGCACATCGACCAGCGGTAAGGAGCGATTTTTGGGCGTGGCGGAGTGGAACCCGGGGCAGCGGAGAAATCAGGCCGGGGCTCTCGCGGGGCTGGTCGATTAGCCCCTGGGTGCGCGCGCGCTAATCGCCAAGACGCGGACGGCTCTACTACGCGCGTGGGTGCGCTCACGCGACGCGCCAAGATTTTCTGGGAAGGGGCGAGGGATTGATGGAAGTTTCGGAGCGTTTGGATACGTCGCAGAGGGCGTCGCTTTGTTTAGTCAGTTATTCGAATCGTTTTCCTTTTTTCTTTCATTTGAATTTTCGTATCACCATATTATCGAGGTGTGATACTCTAAATCAGATGAGCGAGTACTTGCCGTTTTTTGGTGTCACGTTGTATTACGTCGGTGTCGTGATTTCGATTGATATAGATTATTATTTACAATATAAATATAAAGGAAGAATATTTTACTAAAATAAGTGCACGAAATAATGCGAAACAAAAATTTTCGTTATTCTTATTCGTGATTCATAAGTATCGAAAAAATATGACAAGTATATAGTGGATATAATAGGTGTAAATAATTAATTTTATTATTAGCTTTCAAATTATCATAATTCTTTAATGTTGAGGAAAAGCATGTGAACTTGAATACAATTCTTTTCTGTTAATTGCGTTAGACCATTTTTACTCCTGCAAGTTATACCCATATTTAAAACAGTTACATATCTCCATAATAATTGGGATAAAAAGCCATTGTTCAATAATTTGCTACATAAATAAAAATATCAAGGTAAAAGATTTTCCTGCAGTTTTAAAACAATTAGATGTTATTAAACGATTATAATTGTTGAAAATGTAATCTTAAGATATGTATTTGACCATAGCCCTAATAACTTTACTGTAGGGCCATAAATATTAGACGTAGTCGAAACCTTTCTCACGATGATACTTGTCGAATGCAGTTAAAGTTTAACGGTATTTATGCGTAATACGACACGCATAAATACCATGTACTGCTTAAGTGGGAATCGAATATTTATTATAAGCCTGTGTAATGCAAGCATAAGTAAAAAATGCATATATTGTCGTCGGCGGAGGACTAGTTTAGTTTTCGATTTCACTTTCTTGATATTACTTGTAAAGACAAAAGGCTTTTGTCCGCTGCGACTGTATTACTTTACTTTTATTAAATAAATAATTATATAACGCAACATCCGCGGAGTTTTCATTCAACAATAATATTACTTTTTCAAAGTAAATTGTATTTTCCTTAAATATTTCAATTGGATTCGTATTTTTAAAAGTATTTTAGCTTATGAATTTCATAATGTATATGCTATTCTCAGCTGTTTTTTTTTCTATCGTCGTGGCGAAAGATTTTTGCTTGGACCTCTTCAAAATATCTACCTACTACGTACCAGGCTGCCTGAGGTGTGAGTGTGAATCCAGTGCCGATTTCGACAAGCTGCTGCCATACCCTGTAACAACAACGATAAAAAATTATGAATTTAAAGTTTAAAGTTATTTCTTATACATAAATTGAAACAGACTTATTTTAAACATTTATTTCAGAATCAATAGAGAAAATAAATGTAGAACTCTGCATTAATTTTTATTTTATTGATTTTTCAATAGGTTTTTTTTATTTAAGTAAATGAAATAATAGGATATTTAGATACAAAATATTAAATTTATTTTTAAATTTTAAGCTCAACTTAAACATAATTTGGTTTAAAAATTTTTAAATTTTCATTTCGAATAGAGCAATCTGAGTAACAACGTTAATTAAACGTTCGAAATGAATTTCACAAGAACATTCGTCATTTTTATTTTTTATTCCACTCATAATATTTACGCTTTAATTGATTTTCTTAGACATGTACAGTTAAATATATTAAATAATTTTTTAAATTAAATAAATCATACTTTATGAATTTCATGGTACTGGATTTGTAAACAAAATGTCACTCTTCAGTACATTTATATTTTAGGTGATATTTCACTTTAAAAGAGTGATGTACAAGACACACAAAACAGTCTTGCGTTTGCTTTGAACAGAAGCTACTTTTTATTCCTTCGCACTTGAATAACAGATAATTGATTTTTTTCGAAATTTTTCTTTTGTTCTTGTGACTTTTGGATAAGATATTAACGAGCGTTGGATCACGGGTCAAGCAGTTTTATATACGAGTATAGACAGTTACCCGGGCGCGATCAACTGGGCAAGCCTGGCAAAGATGAGAAAAAGTATTCCCGGAAACTCAGTCGAGCGGTAGAATCCGTTAGAGAGGATTTCCGTGTAGGCAAACACGAACCCAAGCACCAGACGTATATCACTCATCACGAATGAATTTTGAAAAGGTTGTCTTTCCATTATTTGTCAAAGTTTAGAATATCTACGACAATTTAATTCTTTAAATTTAAATTATGCTTATTCGGGCCATATCGGTTTATGTCTTTCCAACTTTTGAACTAAAAAGCTTTTAAATGAAAATGTACAAGATTTTATTAAAAATTTAATCTTTGAAGTACTTATATTGCTATACTTTGAAAATAGTAATAAATACGTCTCGATTTTATTATATGTTATTATAATGATTCGTATGTTTTCCGTTTTATATATAAAATATTATTTTTAGATTATATGTTTTATATTAAGAAATACAGTTTAACTGATTGTATATATGACTACCTAATATAAAATTTGAACAAACACCTATAATTATAGAAAATAAGTTTATAATTACAGAAAACTGTGGTAACAATATAATGTAATAATTGTAGCCAATTTGAATTTTACACCTAATTAATTTATTTAATGCGACTAAATGAATTTTATTATGACCTCTGAACTAAGTTTTTCTTCATATATCTTTTTAAAGTGAAAAGAGCATAAAAAGTAAAAGGTTTAATTTACCAATTCATTGAGATTCGGTAATTTGATATTTTTAAATATATTTATTAAAGCGATTACAAACAATAATATAATAAAATCAGAGCGATATTTTGTTTGCTTAAATTATTATTTTTATTTCTTCTATCAACAAATTTTGCTTCTCGTCACTTTCAAGGGTAAAACGTACATATATTGATTCAAAATATTATAAAATGGTCTATAATTAAATTATCTTGCAAAGTCAGCCTACTATTTCATAAAGTATAGTAAAATTTTTTGGACAAGCATAGTTAAAGTGATCTTGGCGTTTTGCAGTAACACATCCAACGTGAGACTACAAGCTATGTTTTTGATTTCAATCCAAGTGAAAGTTCAAAATACGAGCAAAGCATAAAGTAAACTTGGGCCAATTCAAAACGCTTAAGAATAACGCACAAAAGTTGAGAATCGCGTCTAGAGAAGTTCAAAGGGCGTTAGTGATGTAAGAATGTAGCAGGTCATGCGCTGCTTCAGGAAGGGGAAAATCCACCCGTGAGAGTTCGAAGCCAAGAAGTGGCGCATCAGAGTCTCGCTGATGCTTTCGCCTACGAGTGGCATTGTGAATTGCGAATCGACGGTGCGGAATGTCGGGCTCTTTGATCCTCTCGCAGACCCTTTCCTCGTGCGAGGCGAAAGGAAGGAGCCCAGGCCACCGCTCTAACGGGATTACCCCACCTCGCCTAATTGCTTCTGAATGCGCAAACTGTCTCGCCTATTATTGTACAACTAGTGTGGGTGGCTGAGCTGATGTGCAGCGTGAAAGAGTGGAGTTAAAGATGCGTCTCTCAGCCGATGAAAATTTTCCAACTACTTAGGTCATGTATTTACACACTTTTTTTAAAATTCATTTAATAAAATTTTCTTGGTGGTTGGTCTCTTACATTTTATTATTGTTCATTGATGAATCCATCTGATCTATTATGTTTTCTTATGTAATACGGAATAATTATTTAAACAATTTTGAAAAACTGAATTAAACAGTTACAATGAAATAATCTCTAATCATGCCTACAAAAAATTAAATGATAATAAAAAAACTATTATAGATTTTATAAAAGAAAACTTATAACAAAAATTCTATATACGTTAATAAAGTTGTACCTTATAATTTATATTAGACAGTATATTTTCAACTTTTTCATAATAATATATAATTATTAATTATGGCAAGTTTAGTATTTTTTAAATTAACTAAAATTAGATTACTTGTATTTACAGAAAACATTTTTTCTATGTATAAGTACATTTATGCTCACAAATATGTGTGCATGAATTTACAATTGTATTACTACTTAATCTTAGGGAGTTGCAATCTTTCCTTATATAAATTCAAATAATTCATTATTTAGAGATACTCTTGAAATATTAATTCATAAAGTCTTATTTTCGTAAGTATTATTCGATATGTTTCTCTAAATACTATATATACATATATTGTATAAATAATAAAATTCCTATAGTTTGCACGATATGACAAATCATTCTTTTTATAAGTGAATAACTTTTGGATTATCAAGGAAAATATTGCAAAATTAATACGAGTATACAAAATACAATCATGAATAATTTATAAAATTCAACATTTCTTATAATCAGCAAGTTGAAATCAATGTGGTTTGACAATGTAGTGTCTATCAATTTTTCTTGAAGACAAAAAGAATTCGAAGGAAATCAGAATGAAATGCACAAAGCACATGGATTTACAAAAGAACGAATGCTTACAAGAAAAGCTAGAGAGAGTTGAAGGGGAGAGAGAGAGAGAGAGAGAGAGAGAGAGAGAGAGAGAGACAAAGTCGAGCAGAGGCGAAAAATAAACCCCGCGGCTACACTGATTGCAGCCGACCCCCGACTAGATCTCTGAATTCCATGTATCTCTGGTCCTTTCTACCCTTATTTTTCCCTCTTCCATGCATCTATCTTTCTCTATTTCTCTCTTTCTTCCTCCCTCTGTGTTTCTAGCTTGTCCTTTGCTCCAATCAACTACGGTAAATCGAATTGTTTAACATAGCGAACACCAACTGCTACTTAAACCCGGCATCTGTCGGAACTCCCATTTTCCTCTGTATTGAGTTTTCTTATCCTTATATCGTACTGAAGAATTGATCATCTAAAGAAAAGAAACTTGTTTTCTCATAAAAATTAGCTGTTACTTGCAAAAGCAAATTTATAATCCGAAGAATCAGAGTATTACCCAATTCTTACTGATTTTTACGTATGGTAGTTTATTTATTCGGGTGAATGTTTACGTGATTGTGCTTAATTTAATTTTTGGATATTATTTTTTATTAAAAACATGATTTTTCCAGATTTAAAAAAAAAATAAAAAAATATATTCATAATGATTTCAATCCTTTTTTTTAAATTTAAATTTTTTTACGATTTTCAAAAGTAAAAGAAAAATAAAACGAAGTAGTACGGCACAAAAGACATCCAAGTTCAGTAGAATTCTTTTAGTGATAAAAGTAATTCGCACGTTGCGAAATTTACCTAATCAAGCCAGATATCTAATTAAAAATGCATCACATTTCTTTAACGACGATTATAAATTTGAAGTTAGTATATAAGGCTTTAATAGTTTTTAAATGAGCTTGAAAAAGGAAAGTGAACGCTAGCCCTTACTCTCTCTCTACGGTATCAAACAAAAGAAACTGTAATTGAGCCATTAGATCGATAAGTTATTATCGTCACACACGCGCGCACGTACAATGCACACACGCGAACGAGCGCGACTCAAATAATACACTCCGAAACTAAAGTGCATAACACGACCCTCTTTTCGAGTTCTTCGTGGCCCGCGCATTTCCAGTGCGGACCCTCGGAGCGTTTCACGCTCTACCTGACGCGTCACGCGCGCAGCCCCATTGTTTTACGACCGGACCGTCGCCGTCGGCACGTGCTCCTCGAGTGGGTATAAATCTGTGCTTGGGGTTAAAGGGAGCCAGCGTGACCGGCCTCAAAGTCCCAGCCTCGTTTCGTTTCGGTGGCAAGAGCCGACGAATGACAAGGGAGGGGGCGGAACAATCCCGGAAGCGAGGGGAATTTCCGCGATGTCGAAAGCGTCTTCCGAGTCCCAGCGGAACTCGTGACGTGCGTCTGCGTATGTCGAGTTTAGGAACTTTAATGTACGTGCTTGAGATTTCGCTCATACTGCCACTTGCTCGTGGTATTTTACAATGTTAAGCGAGTTTATTTGATTTGTGCCTATTGTTCGGCCGTAGCACGTGGCTTAAGTCTTATTTTTACAGCTTTACGAGGAAATTCTTTTAATTACGTTTCACGAAGAAATATAAGAAATTATTATTTTATACAAATATTCGACAGGTATAAAATCTGATTTAGAAAAAAAGTTTGAATTTTTTTTCTAAAGGAAATAGGAATCAAGAATGATTGTTAAGAAATTTAAGTTATTGTTATATTAGGCTAAATTTTTATTTAATATATATGTATGTATGTATGTATGTATGTATGTATGTATATATATATATATAAATTTAAAAATTATAAAATCCTTTTATTTATTTATGTAACTATTTTATTTCAATTTTAATTAATTACTAGACCATCTGAATCAATTATAATTTATAAAGTTTTATAAAAATAATACGTTGTAATGTACTTGCATAATGATATTAAATTATATTTTTAAATATAGATAAAAAATTTTACTTTAAACGAATCTTTATTTTTATCAATATAAAATGAAAATATTGTTTAACAAAAACAATAAAGTTATTGATAGTAGCATGCTTGTAAGTGAAAACAAATATGCAGTATTTTTTCCACATAAATGTATTTCATTTTAATTTTCTTTTATTTGTTAGAAAATGTTTCTTGATCTATAAATTTTAATTATAAAGTTTTGAGCTAACCACGTAATTTATAATAATAACAAAAAGTTTGGGGTAATTAAAACATTGATCTACGTTACTTTTATAGTATTTTTCAACAAAGATAATATAATAATAGTGATTAATAGTGAACTCAAATAAATACAGTTATATTTTATAAATTTTAAAATAATATATAATTATAGATATAATCGAAAAATCATAAGATTCTTTGGGATCGACTAAAAGTTTCAGGGTTACGTACTTTCTTGCATGTTGCTTTTGATTATACCATACTTGTCACCTATAATAATACAAAGATGAGATATGATGAAAAATTATGCGAAACAATAAAAATGTATTTAAATTACATGTTTTTTTAATTACATATTATTCTAAATACTTTATTATACTTTAATCAAATTTTATTATGAAGACAATGTAACGCAGAATCGTATCATTAATACTTTATATAATACCATATTTTCTTATTAAAATGAATTGAAGATGTTGAAAAGAGATTTTTAAATTGCATTAATAACATAAAATGTTATTAATCTAAACTTAAATTTATTTAAGTATTATGAAAAAATATATATATAGTTAGTCATTATTTTACTTTATATTTTTCAGTTTAAATATACGACAAATATTGTATTTAAAAATAAAACATCATCCCTTGTTCGAATTTAGGTTTAGATATAAATTATATTTTGTAATCTTTTGAAACTTTATTATAAAATTAATTACTAAAATTTCTCATATTATAATGATAATAGAACGAGTGTTAAAAAAGGTATTAGTATTATTTATATCATAGGCATTTTTGTATTAAAAACAAAAATGATGAATGCTTCAATTTGGTTATTAATAAAGTCAATAAGGTTCATGTATAATTGTTTTATTAACAGTAGCAATTACTTACTGAAAAATGCAAATAAATTTATTTTATGAAAATAATTATTAGGAAAAAAAGTGTTCTAAATGCATTGATAGTTTGTTGGTCGGATTTTCATGTTGCATATTATTGTAATAAAACTCGGACAACTCGATAATTATTTAAATCTTTTATATTTATTTTATTTAGGATAGTATAACTTTTCGACTTTGAATGGCCGATACTAATGCATTACGTACCTAAATTTTAGCTTAACGTCTACAAATGGATGAAATCTGAATTTATTTATTAATTATTTATTAATGAGTAATGATTATTATAGATATAAGTGTTATTATATTAATTACGAAAAAATTAAAATTTTAAATTGCTAATAATCATCGAGAATGATATAACCTCTAAAGGCGTTGTATTGATTTATTCGAAATGAAAGATCTTGATGCTCATTATAAGTTATTACGCTTGCATAGGCTAGTACATTTAGGTTTTATGCAAATTCATGTATTTTGTAAATTACAATTATCTATCAGCTTATAATCGAGCGCAATTGCATAATTAATAATTATACAGGGTCGACATTGCGTGTTATTATCCAGAATTAACAATTATTTTGCTACTTCTGTGATATTTAAAAATCATTCCAAATAATAACGTTGGCCTTGAGATTATTCTGAAAATAGGCATTAAAGAATTAATTAAAATGCAATTATTCTAAAGGTCTCGAGGTCTTCAATTTAGATTGAACGATACGATGTGCAATGGTTTAAGATGAATTAAAATATTTTTCAATCCGAATAGAAGAAATCCTTAAAAGGAGAAATTCGAGAATTAGACAAGAGCGGAAGCGAGAAAGCATATAGATAGACAGGTAGATAGAAGGAAGGGTACAGAAAGATAGCAAGAAAAAGAAGAAAGAAGGCACCCCAAAAGCGCAAGGCTCACCCCGACGTAGTGGCGCGCAGCTTTGGAAAAATGAGATGAATAGCGGGCGATGTGTTCAGGGAGGTGGGGAGAGTCGAGTCAGCGATGCGTGTACGTGTCACGCATAGGCACGTGGCTCTATATGTACTGGAGAAGACATAATATGTCCCGCGGGGTCGCAACGAGAGGAGCAAGCTTGTCGGAACCACCCCAAAGCAATATGCTGTCTCTCTCGTTCTCTGTCTCTTCATGTGCACGGGCTAATATATACGCGCGTCGATTATTTCTTATTCTTCCGCGTCGTCTCGGGCGATTGCGCTTCTTGTATGCGCGCCGTCTGTGTACGTAAGCGCTTCGGGCGGCGTTGAAGCCGAGAGATTTGTTCCGAGGTTGAATGCGTTTTCCCTTTCCTGCAACATTATCAAATAAACTATTTTATTGTGGAAACATTTTTTCAATAAACCTTCGGATGTGCTCGATATGATCGCTGCGTCGACAACCAGTTCGGCTAGCAAATTATGCAGTTGTAAGTCATTGTTGCGTGGAAAATGAATAAATACACTTTATTTATGTGCATTACAGCGGAGGAAGTAACGAGTTCATTAAGTCCTTTATCCTTACTTTTTATCGCTCCTTTTCGACAGCTTAAGATTTATTAATTTTACTTTTCCAACGGTAACATTCAAAATTATACAATGATTTTGAAAGATAACAGTGGAAAGCAACGAAATAACTGAGGGCCATAATTATGTAGAAGCACTAGATAAATTATGGCACAAGGGTTGAAATTCGTCGGCTATTGGTATCGTAAAATTAAAAAATCAACAAAAATATCATATCGTGAATAATGAGATTTTTCCACATTTGTGCTAGGCTTTATTTTCTGAAACGTGCATTACCTAAAGTCCCGCAATCTCTTTTGTCCTTCTTTTTCAACCTCTAAATTGACCTTTAATCTTTTCTCCCATGCCAGTTTGTGCCCCACCAGTTAATCGCTGCGGTTACGTGAGGGGTGCCGAGTCCTGGCTTTACTTTATGCACGCACCTTTGGTTTGTATTTCTCTCTCTCTCTCTCTCTCTCTCTCTCTCTCTCTCTCTCTCTCTCTCTCTCCCTTTTACACCTTTCGTTTTCAGGTGCGCGTGCTGACCGGAGAAGTTCTAGATAATTACCGCAGACGCCTGAGAGGGATAGTGCGTCACGTCGGGAAGGAAGGAAGGAAGGAAGGAAGGAAGGAAGGAAGGAAGGAAGGAAGGAAGGAAGGAGGAAGTATGAGTGACTGGAGAAGGTAGACGAATGGTCAGATTCCCGAGATCGGCGATATGCCCGCGCGTGTTCAGGGCGGAGGTGGTCGAATAAATTGAGCCGATCACCCTGCTTGTTATCGTTGCGTTCGTAGTTTTATCTTTCTTTTTCGATTTTTCCGCTCAACCAAAGGGATGGATATGAAGTGGAACGCGATCGCGTGCGGGGGTGGAGATGGAATTTCAAATTCTACAATGATTCTTGATTGTTTCGGATAGTGTTAAAACTAGATTACTTATTCAGATTAGTTGTTTGTAGTTGTCTTAAGAAAAGTATTGAAAAATAATTATTGTGCCGATTAATATCACTTTTGTCCCGATATTTTGAAGCGAAAATTTTTCTTAGTTCAATTCTTTGATACGTTGCTCAAGAAAGTATTAAATAATATATTTTTAACTAATTCGTAATTTATTTACAATTAAAAAAACAAAATCATGATTTCAACAAACAAAAGAATTTATAATTTTAAGTTAAGTATTTTCATAAAACTCATACGAACGATAAGTGTTATCTTATTATTATTTGCAAAATTATAAAATAAGATTGTCAGCAGTCAGTTAATAAACTTATTTTAATATGAAATTTCTGAAAAAATAGAAGTGCGAATGTGCATGTAATTCATCACTTATCCATTTCAACCGTAACTTATGAAAAGACTTATTATATAAATTAAACTTAAAATGATAGTTAGTTTGACGCGAAAAATTTGATCAAGTGCACATTGCATTCATCTGAGAATTAAGGATAAGCGAATGCAAAAACACTTCTAATCCATCCAAGAAAACTGATTAAAAAGTCGATAAACTTGAGATGTGTACGCGCGAGCAGAACTGAAAATGAGTGTCAAGGAAAAAAGAAAAGCCAAACATCGTTTTGCAAAAAGGTGCGAGTCGTTAAAGTGAGAATGCTAAATATATACCGAGTGGAGCCAATTGCAACTGCGTGGGAGATACAAAATGTTTGCTGGGGGTCGAAGAGTCACGAATGGAGTCACACGAGTGTGTGCTGGCTGGGAACGCATCGCGTGACTTCCTGGCGTCCCGCTGAGAGACACGGGACAGACTGTTGGTCGTGTGTCTGTTTCTATCTCTTTCCCTCTCTTTTTACGGCTGCAAATTTTTAAACGCCGGTGAATGTCATTCGAATGTGGATAATCAATGAACTTCATTTCAATTTGCAGTACTCACGTGTGCATGTGCACTTGGAGGTCCCACGCACCAAGCGGATAGGCGCTAATGACTTTTCAAATGGAGACGACTGATTTTTAAAGTTTTTAGTATACGTAACTACATTATCGAGTACACTACTATTTGTTTATTGTTGTGGAAAGTTCTTAAAACAATTATAGTCTACTTGATAAATCTCAGATTAATTTATTCTCTTTTGAGCGGAAATTAAAGTTAAAGAAACATACTCTATAAAAATTTTATAATTTCAATTAGACATAATTTAAACGAATTCAGGTTTTAAAGTTAAGAAGTATACATTTATTTTTAGTAAATAATCGAACCTTTAATGAATCATTTCAGCATAATTTTCTCATTTTATAAATTTGTGCATTGGTCATGATAACCATGTGATCAAAAACATATGAATTTGAATATAAATAATTTTTTATATATATTTATATTGTTATAATCTATTAAATTAAGATATGTTCGAGGCATTTTTTGAGTTAAATTGTTTGATATCTTACTAATCCATATTAAAATATTGAATCAAATTTTATAATGTATTAAAAGGTAACTTTTTATATAATAATATTAAACCACGCATAAATTTCAAGTTTTAAAATAAATAACAATCGTTAAATTATTTTTTTTTATGGTAATTAATTTGTTACAATGAATAAAACAGATTCATTAAGATAATTTCATAGTAGTTTATTCTAATAAAAATATTATTGAAAATCGCATTATTAAATATTAATAAATATTTTATACTTTAAAGAAAATTATATAAAATCACGTGTTTCTATTTTATTGAAATTACTAAGCATGCAACGTTAATCGAAGTTATTTATGTAGTAAATTTACGAAGTATACATGATACGTCCCGCTTATTTGTAAAAAAATCTCGTATTTTAACGCACATTCACATGATATAGTGTTTTCATTTATCGAGCAATTATAACTAGCAAATATTTTTCCTCAAATAAAAATTCATCGCGTCATTTATGCAGCTCATAGGATGCTGTATCAAATTTGAAAGAGTTTCGATATCGTGTTGATATTATCGGGGTGTAGTTTTCATTTGTAGACACATATATTGCAATGAAAAATTAGAATAATTTTACAGCGTTAAATCAGTATTTAAAACTGTCAAGTTCGAAGTAAAACATACCGAATGAAAAATACGGATCGACGCACCAAAATAATCTGAAATCGGATTTAGAAATACGTATGTCAAAAAAGACGAACAAGTAATAAACAAACAAAAACATTTCATTAAAAGCTCGTGTCGAGCACGATGAAGTGCAGGAGGAGGAGCATCAAAGAAAAGCACGTCCTGTATACGTATAGTTTCATCTCCGCGAGCGTTTTCGCAGAGCTGTCCTTTGTAATTTCAATTTCACGGGCCACCAAAGCACCGGCGGTCAGCTTATATTACGCGCCGTTGCTGTTGATTTTTGCACCAGCGCAATTGTCCCACCGATGATACGCGTGCCTCAAAGACGAGCCTCGGTGACACGCGAGATAAAGAACCAACAACAGGAAAAGGCACAAAAGCGAGTGCCGAGGAAAGTGTCAGCTAGAGAAATGTATGTTGTCGCAATTAAATTCAGGATAAATACGGGAGAACGTTTTTATTCGACGTATCTCTTTTTTAACTCGTTTAATATTTTTTATGTTCCTGCAATGCGACTGTTGTAGATTATCTGTACGGTAAAATATATAAATTTTCATAAGCTTTAGTAATGAATAATGATAAAGGAATTAATATTTCATAAACGGAAGTATTTTTTTTCATGCATATGCAAGAAATATAAAAAGTTGGATGTTTATATTTTTAGGTTTAGTAGTACCGAAAGAACGAATACAAAGCATTATTTAAAGTAGTTAAGGAAAACCAAAAAAATGTATTAAGAAATCGGCTTTATAATATAAATTGATTCAATACTCACTACTTTTGATAAGCTCTCTATTATTTAAACGGTGAAGTTTATTTAATAATAGATTTTTCTTAATTTTTTATATCTATGGTAGTAGATAAAATTAGGAAAAATTACAGAAACACTAATCAGTTTTACATCACACTTGATATTGGCATTCGACTTTCTGTTCTCTTTTAGTAAAATATTGTGATTATAACTTGTGTAAATTTCTTTGTATAAATACTTATAAAATTATTCAATAATTATAATCCATTATTTTTAAAGAAATAATTGTAGAAATTGGATTAATTAATAATCGTTAGATATTTCCATGATCACTTCATAGTTCTTTTATAAAAACTCATTCTTACAAATAAAATAATACACGAAAGTTTTTCTATGCACATATAATTTTCATTTAACAAATGAATACGTGAATTAATGACGTGAATAACGTCGAATCTAAAGATAATGTCTTTTTAACAGACATTTTTGGTTAATTACTTGGAAACAAAACCCATTATAAATTGTATGGCGTTGTAATAAGCGATTTACAAGTTGTATGTAGTTATTAAAGAAGTTAATGTATGTCCCAGTTACGAGTGATTGTGTTAAAGGCTTATTGACTCGAATACGTTTATTTATGAGATTAAGGTATATATATTATAAAAAGTACAATTGGATACTATCTGTAATTAAAAGTTTTCATATTAGTCTTTAGTTACTATTCATTTTTTGCAACTGTTCGTAATAAAATTTTTTTCAGAATATATATTAAAAATCATGAAAAAGATAAAAGAAAAGAAATTTGTTGATAATTAACTGCATACCATATTAACTATTCCATGAATATTAGAGTATCTTTGACTCTTTTAACACTTTACATTTACCTAGCAAGTATGACTGAGTAATTCAAAGTATGTTTTTCGAATATAGATAACTCATTTCGAGAATTTCTTTTGGTGCCGGTAAAGCGTCAAAGATACTAAAATGAAATGTAGAATCAGGAGAGATTAGAAAACCAGACCGCAAAGCAAAGTTAAGCCCTTATAACAAGTCAGCCGCGGGCTTTGGCTCTGATTTCTCTCTTGTGGTGCGCTAGTGCAATTATTGTTCCACGTGACCTCCTCAGTACATCTGATCTCGCAAGCGAGAGGGCGAAATTGAGAAAGAGAGAGAGAGTTAGTTGGGGAAGGGGAAAAAGCGGAAGAGGAAGAGAGCCTGGGGGATTGCTGTCGTGAACGACAAAGGAACCACCGTGGTTCAACGCGCCACAAAAGCGAGACGCCCACACCTACGACCTGCGAGCATCTCACACCCCTTCATTTTTGTGCCCCCACTCGCACATACAGTTGTCACCTGCCTTCATTTGGCCAACCCCTTTTGTCATCTACGCGGAAATTCGCTCCTTATGTATGTGCTCGCTTCTCGTGATTTCCTGCACCAACCTTTCAAGGAAAGGCACGGGCCGTCGCGTGCACTTGCTTCGCTTTTCCGTAGCCGCAAGCTTTCAATTTTTCCGCCCCTTGAATAGAGAAAATTATCTAGCGGCCAAATAATTTTACCAGCGTTTGCTGCAGAGTTGTGTAAATAACAAAATGTTACTCTTTAATTATTATAAATAATCTGTTTGTTCTTTTTTCGTCTTAATGCAAGTGGGAATTCATGCATTCATCAACATTTATCACTTACATTGTGCTCGTTCATATTACTACTCATTAAACTTATCTAATTTATCACTAAATAATAATAATCGATTAATATATTTTCATAATTAATATTGCTTTAACATAGTTTTATCAATTTTTATGACGTCAGACTAGTTTGTCTTTTTAATGTACACATTCGAAAAATTTAAGAAATGTGATAATTTATCTGTTATAATAATTATGTAAGTAAAAGTCAATAAATGGAATTTGTTTTAGATATTATATAATTTAATGGAATAACTTATTAAAGAAAAATTTTCTTCTGCATTAACTGAATTTTATAAATGAATAAGGATAGAGAATATATTTGAATTTAAATTACAGGAATAGTAATGTATATAGTTCATGAAAATTATATAATACTTATTTTATTTCATTATAAAGAATATTATTAAAAAATAACATGTAAATAAAGAATTTGTTAACTATTTAATTAATATTATTGAAATATTATAAAATAATATTATAAAAATATATATAAATATAATCTGATTCTTTTAAAGTAAATTGATAATAGATAATGATAATAAAAAAAATAGTTCTTATAAGATAATGATTAATATTTTTTAATTAATAAATTAATTTAATTTTGTATATTTACATATTGTATTTGCAACATAAAAATTTGATTAATGAATAATTTTTATTAAAAAAATATTTTTTGGTTATATACCGCGACTTTCATGAATATTAGATTTCGTGATGTAGCGATTAAACGAAAATGATCGTAATAAAGGGAGATAATCACTGACTTAATGAGGTATACAGGGAAAACAAGTTAAATGATTATCATAATTAAAGTCTTGTCTGTAAAAAAAGTGACAATGAGAAGGGAAAAAAGTGCAAACTCACCCTGTCCAGGAGCAGGCGACGTAGCGTGGCTCCAGCCGCCCTTGTACGAACTACTGGCATCTGCGAAACAAAAAATGGCACATTAATTAACTTCTGAAGAATCATCTTAATGTATCCGAATCGTTTTTTTAATATGTCACGTAAGTGTTATGATAAATGAGAAGGAGAATGCTTTATAAGTGATGAGTTCACTCAGATTTATTTTATTTTCTGGATCTTTTTATTTATTTATTATATATTTTATTATTTATTTTGTTAATAACGAGTTGACTCTTATTATTGATGAAAATAAAAAAGCCTACAAATTTAAACTATTATTTCTATAAATAAAAAATGATTTTTATTTCAAATATTCTAGGTTTTACGGTAATAATTAAAATTTTAATTTTATTAATAATTATAATAGTTTTCAATTTTTTTTATGAAACAATTAACAATTTGAAGTATTTACGAAAGTTAAATACAGTACGTAGATATTGAGTTAATTGAAACATAAAAGATATATATATATATAAATTTATGATTACATAAAAACAATATTGGTGAATTTAAAATTTAAAGTAATTTTCTATAAAAATTTTACAAAAAAAAATAAAATTGAAGATTTTTTTACCACGAATTTTAAATGAAAAGATAATCTAGTCAATTAAGAATCTTATTTTAACAAAACTTTTAATCCATCTTAATAATTTGTTGCTCCTGACATTTTATTTACGTATTTAGCATAGCCATTAAAAGAATAATTGTGAAATATTAATTAAAATTTTTTAAGCTTTCAAATTGAATGTTTCGTGAAAGTTGGTTTTATTACGCAAATAAAGTTTGATATGAAAAGCGTATTGCAAAGAATAAATATAATAAAGAGAGAAAGATAAATAAAACTATTGATAGTGCAGATAAAGTATAATATGAGTTGTATTAAAATAAAGGCTAGATATAAAAAATGGTTTCGATAATTTCGATAATTTATATTTTTCAAATTATTTTCATTAATTCAGATATTATTAAAAAATACTCTACAGTGTAAAATTAGCTTATGTGATATATATTTTATAGTCTTCAGCTATTTTAAATAAATCAAAATTTCATTATTATAGAAAAAATTTTTTCCCAATAATTTTTAATCCTTTTAATAATACTATTTTATTAATAAATAAAATACTCAATACAATTAAATTTAGAATTTTATTTTTTATATTACTACTTTATTTATTATACGAAGAATTAAGTATTTTTCATTGGAGAAAGATACAAATCTCTTTTAAAATCATATTTGATAAACTAATAATTTTCAAGTTTTTTCAAGTAAAACTTTAATAAATTAAAAAATTAAATGAATTAATACAAGAGTCACATAAAATATTTATTATAAAATTATTATAAAACATTGACCTTTTTCTCTTATTTAAAAAGTATTAATTGAATTATAATTAAAATAAAATATCTTAATTTCACGTTATCCGAATGTAGTAAAATATACACTGCATTTTGAAAAATTTAAGATTCATCATTTGAAACTATCTGCACGAGAGCACAATCCTGTATAAATCTAAAAGTAAGAAAAGTTCGAGTTAATCAACAATGTCAACAGTAGCCGTGTCAATATATTTTTTCCTTCCGTGCATCTACAAGGGGTGGACACACGCAATCGTAAAAACGTAGACACATGAGGCTTGTCCTGTAGCCTCTCGGCAAGATGACTTTTTCTTTATTATTCTCGCTCTACAGATTTCGTCCCTTATTTTCGCTGTCAAGACAAACTTGCTATACTTTTAAACTCCCTTCCGTGTTCTATCTGCTTCTTTTTCGCCTATTGCACACTATCGACATAGATTTTATTCTTATGATGATACAAATTTTATATCTTTAAATTTTATGTCTTTTTAAAACCTGAAATTCTTACGTACTTGGATTACTTTAAAATAAATTTCATTGTTAAGAACTGTAAACATCGTAATTTTATACTATCAATAAATTAATTTTAAAAATAAATTTACTTTCTTCAATGCTTACTTAATAAATTAAAAAAAAAACTATTTCTTTTAAACTATAATTGTTTTATTATATTAAATTTTCTTTTTCTAAATTATGCAAAAGATTGAATAATATATTAGAAATGACTCATTTATGTTAGCGTCGTATAATTGTAATTATTTCCTTGAAATTTCTTAGAAATAAATGGAAAACAAATAATTTCACGAAAGTTTGTTCATATTTTTCATTTAATTATTATGACAAAAATTTTTTTTTTATTTTTCACTTTTAAATTTATTAATGTATCAAATAAAGTGTTTTTGTAGTATAAGCGAATAAAGCTACAAAAATTAATATAAAAAAATTTCTTTTCATTTAAGGTAAGGTAGAAACTAAAAATACATTATCACTCAATGATATCCCATTAATAGCTTATATATCTTTATATTTTAATAGTATTTATATTCTACAAATATACAATAATTTTTATTATAGATTCATGAGTATTATTTTATAGTGACTTTGTACAGCTTAATGTGTAATTCTTAAATACAACAACTATTATTATTACAAATTTTTTGTATTGTTATTTTGATTTGTTAATTATTAAATCATTAGCGATTATACGTATACATGTATTAAAATTAATAATAAAAGATGCACCTGTGAAAGTACCAGTGTGTGGTATATTTATTTTTTGAAAGATTAAAAATTACGTAAGCGGTTTTATAATTCTTAATCATATAGATATTGGTCTCAACCAGTTGTATAATAATTCACGTTTTTTTTTACATATAGTTAAATATAATTTTAAGTAATTTTTAATCCAGTGCACTCAAATCTACATTTTCAAGAAGTTGAGTTCTGAATAAACTTAGTTTGAAACAAAATAAGTCACGCTCTCTCTCTCTCTCTCTCTCTCTTAACCTATGCACCCTCTGTTCCTCCCTTTTATTTAAACGTGATTGTGTTCATATGGGCCCGAGCTAATGTTTGCCGACAGATATATTTTCATTTGGCAGTTATTGGCGTGGCGGAGCGTATGTGTGCACAATCGCGCGATATATGGGGCGAGTTACCTCCGCCACCCCCTTTCTGCCTTTCCCGCGGGCGTCAAAGTGTGTTTGCGGCTATCGCGTTGGCTGTACGAGAAACCCGTCGGCCGTCGCCAGAAAGATAGAGCAAACAGCGCCAGTCCATTAATAAAAGCCTCAGATTTCACGTTTTCGTATACAGAACTATTCACCCCCATTATTCGACTTATGTCATTCTGATCGACGGTGAACTTGTTTCACGTCAGGGCATTTTCCGAGAGGAAAGCAATACTGTGTGCTCAACGTTTCAGCCGTTTTGTGATCCTCTCGGAAACTTTCTGCCATCACTTTGGGATGCTTTCGATTAAGTACAAGTTGAAGTCGAGTTTTCTATATCATACGAAATTGGTAATGTACATTATGCTGTTTTTTAAAGTCACATGGTATATGTTGAAGAAAATATGTTTTAATTAATAATCAAGTGGAACATCATTAATTTTTTAGGTTACTATTTCAATACAAAATAATTAAGTTAGGGGAATAATTTATAATTTTTTTGCTTATTCAAAATTTATACTCATTTTATAAGCATATTTTATTTTTATTTTCTTTAAATTCTTTTATTTATGTGTAAAAATATTGTTTATAAGAAATCGAAAAATATTAAAAAAAAAATGAAACGAGAATGAATTAATTATACGTGTTAAAAAATGATGTTATTCTTAAATTAATCTTTCTAATTTTATTATGCTTGTGTAAAGTTTTTTAATGATTTTGTTATTTATAAGGTGAACAAAGTTTTAATCTAATCATTGATATGGTTTAAAGTTTAATTTGTTTTTAATATTATTTAAAGAAAAAAAGTAATCGAAGAAATTAATTTTTTTCAAATTCATATTTCAATTATTAAATTTATAACACAATTATTATTCAAGTAAGTTTATATTTAAAAATTTGATAAACTTTTTAAAATTTTTTTACAGTGAATAATAGTATGATGCTAACATCCTTTACATATAGTTACTTACAAATGAAAATAAAATACTTTGCAATTAATGTATGGTTTTCCAATAATTTAAAAACACCTTATTTCTATTTGCTTACAAAAATTAATTACTTAATTTTTTTAGTTATTCTTCTACACACATATAAGAAATATTTTCAAAAAATTTATTTTGAGTAAAAATGGAATTATTTTCACCATAACATATTCATAATTTGGAAATTTTTATGTGGAGGTCGTGTATAATGATGACTTTTAATAGTGATGTGAATAATCTTATTTTGATGAAATCATCACTCAAATGAATTTAAAGATAAAAAGACGTATGAAAAGTATAGAATTACTTAAAAAGGTATTGGTCGTATAATAAAATGATGAATACTTATTAATTTATCCACTTTTCAAAATTTAACAATGGAAATGCATGAAAAGCACTAAATACGAAACAGTTCATTTCATTTTAGCTTTGTAAATAATTTGCAGCAAAATTATTTTATATATGGATTTAAAAAATAATAAACATGTATAGTGTTAATTTGAAAATAAGACAGCAGAATGATATAAAACTTTTCCGTCTCATATTACAAATAAATAGACATTACTTTTCAAGCATAGCACACATAATATAAGAATCAACTACTGTAACAGAATAGTAAGGCAGAAAAATCCACGTGTTGTGTAATCACTTCTGTCCCCTCCCCCCTTGAATAACAATTTTCTTATAAGACAGATAGCCGTCTGACAGATCGTGCATATTATTGAGTACGAAGCAGTTGACACACGAGTCGAAGGAAAAAGAGGCTTTTCACGTGTTCACTCAGGTGTGGGCCACGCAACTCTCGTTAATGAAGAAAACGAACGTACCGGCGAACAGCATGGAGAGGTTGGTGAAGGCCGTGGTACGCGGTAACTCGGCGGCGGTCGTACCGCTGCCCTTAAGGTCCAGCATAGCTCGCGGACCGCGCGGCTGGGTCCTCTCTCGCCTCTCCCTGTCTCTCGCTTTTACTTTCTCTCTCTCTCTCTCTCTCTCTCTCTCTCTCTCTCTCTCTCTACTTTTCTCTCTCTCCCGCTCTCTGTCTTTTTTCCTTCTAAGTCTCCAGGCTCTCGGCACTCGCGCACCCGAGCGTCATAGTATTGCCTGCACCCCCACAGCACCTCGTCGCCAGCGGATTCGGACGCGGATCACAAAGGCGGCCCAGCCACGATCATTCTCGCCCAGGTCTTAGCGCGCTACTGGAAGTGTTTGCAATCACGGCCCGTGTCTAAGCGAAAGACTCTTGTACACGCGAGGCTAGATAACTTTCGCCCCTGGGGCTGCGGCTACGCCCTCCGCAGGAGCAGACGAAAAGCAACCCCGGGTGGAGGGGGATGCGCTCTACGTGACCGCCCACTCGGGAGATGCGAGGGGCGGGTCGGCAGTTGAGGCATGCGCATCGGGCAAGCAGCAGTCAGCGACGTTTGCATGCGGTCGGGGGTAGACGCGCGACACACTCTCGGAAATCTTGGGGAACTTGCGCGCGCTCTCCTTTTGCACTCTTTGGTGCTCGGATGGGCGCTTTTAAGGTGAGTTCCGAGGCCACAGGAAGTTCTTTTAATTTTCCCGCGTTTACCGTATGGCGCGGGACCAACAGCGATGGCTCGGAAAGATAGTTTTCTTTTAGGCGAGTTACGACACGAGCTTTGCTTTGATTGCTTTATATGGATTTCAACCATTGCTCAAGCACTTTGACGATCGATGTGCTTTTACATAAGGAAGAAAATGTTTTCTATGATTGTTGTTGTCGACTCTAATCTATAATCGTTTGACAATTATCTAGATGTATGATTTTAATGGAGCATTTATATTTCGTACTGCTTTTAACGACGCAATTATTTTTAATTATTACACAAATATTTTTTATTGAATAAAAAAACGAAAAAAAAATATTTAGTAAGAAACTTGTATCATTGACAAAAATACGTATCTTTTTTAATTTAAAAAAAAAACAGAATGCGGCAATTTTTTTTAGTAGGTATTTTTTTAATTTTTCGAGTTTAGTAAATAGAAATTAATAAATACTATTAATTAACTTTAAAATATTTTAAATATTTTCATCTGAACTGTCTTTATTATAAAATTTAAAAGTTACTTTGCAGCAATAAGGTAAAAAAGTATTGGTAGATAAATGAATGTTAGTTTTTCTTAAATTAAAGACTATTTACATTATTAATAATAAATTTATTTAAATATGGACAAAGTATAAATTTTATTTCTTTTTTTTTTATAATGAAGTTAAATGTATTATTTTATAGTAGTTAATATATTAATTAGCTTGAAATTGATTTCATTAATTTGGTTCTTATAGTTGACTATTCATACTTACAACCTATTTATTGTTTTTTCATAATTGAATGAATTAGAAATTCTTCAAATATTTCATCAAACAATTATATTTGAATTGTTTTCATATATTTTACAGAAAGAAATACTTATATTGTATGCGACATGAATTTTATCGGATTTAGAATTACCACGATGCAGTATGTTTCCAAAATATAAATAAATATGCCCTTTGACTTTTGAAAAGTGTATCAATTTGTAATTAGCAAATTTATACATCAAACATTGTGCTTAGCGACATGCATTCTTTTTTTGAACGTGAGTCAAATTGAGCTGGTGTCGCAGTTGTATAACGACCTCCGATTTCCGTGGCTGCAACGAAGCTCCGATTGTTGGAAAGGAAGTTGAGGGAGTCAGAATATTTTTTTTTTCCTCCAAAGGAAGCTTTATTTGGAGATTTTACAGAAGTTTATATTTATCCTACGTACAATAATAAATAATACATGTATAAACTTTTTAAAATTACTACCATACATTGCGTAATTTATAAATTTTTTAATAGTCTCATAGTTTTTTATCCAGGAGATTGATTTTTTCTTTTTGAATGTTAGCTTAATCTTTAACTGAAATTTAGATTTTTCACATAATACAAACATTTTTTCCAATTCTTGCTATAAATTATTATAAAAACTTGAAATAATAATAAAATTCATGTGATATCAAAATGTGGTTTATAGAGTTATGAACAAATTTAAAAATTTAACACAACATAAGATGCAACATATTAAATAATACTACTGACAACTTTTTATCGAAAACTTATACCATTCGTTAAGCAATAAATTAAAAACACAACTACAGATTATGCTCGTTAAATTGGTAAAATATTTAAAATTACCACTGCGAAATATTTAAATTTAAATATGTTCGAAGTATATGAGAGAAAGAGACGAATGAGGGGAAGTGCCGCAATGTAGAGGACACGGAAAAAATAATTTAAAAATCTGAAACACTCGGTAACTTATTTCTTCTGTCAAGTAAGTTGCCCCAACTACCTTCGAGACAGGGCACAACAATGACGCTTCAAATAAACTATCGATATAATTCTCAACAAGTTTCGCTCCGAAAATAAGAGCAACGGGCGTCTAGAAGGCGCGAGGGTCGGGACTGGCAAGTGGCCACCCGCTACGCGTATTCAAGCACTTTGGGCCGCACGCGGCTTTAACCCTCGCGCATTAATTTAGCCGCGTGATTCACGCGGGGCCGATAGGGCCGATTATTGCGCTACGGGAACGGGCGCCGTCTGATACATTTGCACGAGTGTGCACTTAAGGTCGATGTCCGGTAGTATGTGTTCGCCCTTCGTAAGGGCAGCACTTTCTTACGTCGCCCTGCTGCACCTTCCTTTCTTCCGGTGCCGCTCTCGCTCGTCCTTGCAATACGACGCGGGAGCTGATGCCTTACATTGAGCGAAAAGTTTGCATTTCTTCGATTCATCGATGCAGCTGATAAGAAAAATTATTACTCTGCTCGAAAGATAAAGAGGCAAGGAGTAGTAGCGGTCGTTGGATAAAAGCAAGAGGCTCTAGCCACGCACACGCCTACTTAATCGGATTCTATTTATGCCTTTAGAAACTTTTGTTTATCATTCGTACGTAACAACGAAGTGAATCTGTTTATGATTATATTGACGGAGAAATTTTTACGTGTATATCGTAAAAATTTAAAATAACACAATAAGTATAACATAAAATATATCGTAAAAAATTAAATCGATTTACGTATATAAATTAATTATAAAGTTTTGACTTTTTTAGATTCAGCATTTTGTAATTCCATTTAAGGTGAAAATCACTTCCTATCAAGACGACGATTGTCTTTAGGCGAAGTTATTTCAGTACTTTTTATTAATTTATATTATAAATAAGGCCATTTTATCATAGTTTTGATTAATATAATAATATAATATTTGATTAATATTATAATCATGTAGAAGGAATGTGATGGAAGAAAGAGAAAAACCAACATCCTTATCCAACAAATAATTAAGTTTTATTTTAACTCTACATTTTCACAGAGCAGCTCTTATAATCTTCATGATAAAGATTGTTCAATTAAATTTTTATTAAAAAGTTAATATTAATTGCGATTTCATATTCGATAATGATAAGCTGAAACTTCTGTATTTTTTTTTTTTAGAAGGTCGGATATTTTATATAATTAGCAATGTTTCTAAAAATGAATTTCATTAAACTTATTCTGTAAAAAAGTCTACGTAAATTTTTTCATAACAATATTACACATGCTATAGTACCGATATACATATATATATAGTAATTATTCTAAAATCAATTATTTAAGAACGATATAGTAATGATAAAAATTTCAACGTATGCATTTTTTCTTATAATTTTGAATAAATAACAATGATAGATGGTTCTATAATTATTATTGCTTTAAGTAAATTTTCTATTTAAAGTAGCCATTTTGAGTTAATCTTAATTATTTGGTTTAACTGTTTTAATATTTATTACTCAATAATCTATGGCAAGAGGTAATTATAATTTTATTAAATAAATTTCAAATTGCAAATTTAATTTATCCTCGGTAATATAACGAAAGTTAATTCCACGCAAATTATATTTCTTAGTAAAAAAGATTTCACATCACTAACGTTTAAATTTGATTATACATTTTATTGAAGACTAAATGAATTCGTTTCCACAATGAGAGAGTTTTTATAAAGCAGCAGTATTTTTATTAAACATTTTCAAGGACGGTTATCTATAGAAAATAAATCGATTTAAAATTACAATATAGTAACCGAGGCAGCATACGCCAAACCTCCTCATTAGGTATAGTACAAAGACGACTATCGTATCATGTTTAGCTTCTAGAAACAACAAAATTGGCTCTAGAGGTTTAACATTTCTGGCTTACGAGTTTAATTAGCTGGACGCATTCGGGCGATGCCTTTTCGAAGCCTCGCTACTGCGGGTACGTAGCGCGGCATTCGAGTTTAGATGAGTGCAGTGACGCGCGGGCGATGGTAAATTTCGGCAGAGAAAAGGGCACGCGTATGACCGTCCCCCTCCCCATGCGTGACGATGTCGAGAGTGATCGTCCGTTAAATGCTCCGTGCTGAGCGTTACGACGCTCGTATGCGAGTCGCGTGGCGTGCGTGTGCCGCTTACTCGCACGATCTGTCTCTTTTTTCCCTTTATTTTCTATCTGGCTTTAGGTGTAGGTTACTATCACTCAAATTTATCCATATGCTCCAAGTAGATGTTTCCGAATGCAATTCTCAGCCTCGCAGGGTTGCAACGACCTTTTTTTATCAAATGATTTGTTGTGGTGTTTTTTCATTGGATGCTTGTTCCGTTTTAATCGATATTTCAATTGTAAAATTTTTTTTTCATAAAGTGTCTATAATACATATTAAAATATTGCTGCTGCAAATATTTCATTTTTTTATATTTATACTTAAACATCAGTATTGAAAAATATCGGTTTTTAAGGATAATAGTACACAAGGCAAATACGAAACAGACAGACTGCGATCGTTTCTTGCATAATAAATGTAAAACAGTAAATTAATTCAATGTTATCACGAGATATCTAAACTCATGTGAATGGTCAGAATAATTATTCATGTATTTTTATACGTGTTGCGATATAAGAGCACGTGTATGGGTGTGCATATTTATTATAGACCATAATTTTTTGACGTAAGCTATTCAAAAATATATATAGCCTTTTGAAGTTAGAAGAAAAATGTTCATTATTTATTAACTTAAAATATATTTACATAAAATCATTTCTTTTTGTGTGTACGTTTGTATGGAATCAATCATACATACGTTTCAAAATAATATAATCTATTTAACAAAAACACTATCAAATAGGGAAGCTGATTTTTTACAATTGACAATAAATAAAATATTTTATATTTGAAATATATAGATAATTTTAATAAAAATAATACATTTATTAAAATATGATTAATCTTTTTAGTACAAAATTAAATTTTATGAAAAACAATTAATACTAAATGTAAACGTTTATGTTGATTACTTTGGTAATTTTTTCAATTTTTAAGTATTCTACAGTAAAAAATGTAATGCTATTAAAAATATACAAAATTTAAAAGCCTAATAGTATAAATAAAATTAACTGTTACACGATATTAACGATTTCATCAACAAGTACGAATTAGGATTTACGCGACACCAATTCTTTCCCCACAATGTATCGTCTTATTCATGGATCAATAAAATTTAAAAAGTATATCTTCACTAATACTCGCCGAAAACTTATATTTGCTCACATATCTTTGCTCAAAAGTATATTAAAGCGATAACGATGCAGGGTTCAATTTGGTTTTCCATCGAAAATCATTGTAAGCCTCGATAACACTAGGCTCATCGGTGACTCTCTGATTTTGAACAATTGAAAGCAAAAATTTTCCCATAATTATTGTTACGGTGCAAGCAATAAATCTAGGATGCGACGTCGTCCTCGACTCTTCCACAACAGAGGATAAAAACGCAGTGCGCTCTTATGAAGCAGCTCAGCGGGATGTCCCCACTTTCTTCACGCATGGGAATTATATAATTATCGCGCTCTCAAGAGGAGATTATTTTGTCATCACTAAAGCATTGTGCGCGTGCGCCACGCATAAATCACGCCCCAGTACGCACGCGTTCTAACGATAGACAATAAAGCGCTCGTTTGACTTCTGTCCTCGAAACCCAATCATCGTGTGCTTCAAACATGAGAAGTATAGGTGCAAGATTAAAAAAAGAGATAAGGCCCGCAGTCTTATCTGCTTCTACGTCCGCGACTGCCGATATCTTATTCTTCGTTATTTCTCCATTTTTTCGTTTACTCGGAGATAAGCTCGCGACAGGCATTGTGCGCAAACTGAATGGTCCGCGAGAATTATCTAAGGACGCTGAATAATACGGGGTGTTTGGTCGTCGAGGGGTCGTATTCCGATAAGGCGTCGCATTTCCGATGATACGAAAGTAATATTAAATTTCTTTTTTAATTTTTTATGCTCGTGCAGTAATTATAGATGTCGTGTGAGTCAATTATTTAACAAATCGATTTTCTAGTTGTATTTGAAATTAAAATTAATGTTGTACAACGAAATGTAGCCGAATAATTTTTATTAAAATTATGCAAATGTTTTTAAATAATTGATAAATAGTAATTTCAATTATTTAAAATTATATAATGCTCTATTAGTTTTTTCACATATTCATTTCACATTTGTTGTAAGATCAACATTCCATTAATATTATTTTTGTAAATCATTTTATCCTGCCTTTTGGAATATACCGTGTAATAATACATTACATTTTGAAAAATTTGTTTGAAAAATAAAGTTGCCAACTATCAATATTTTATTAATTTTATAAATTTATATATGCATACTTCAACATTAATGCTCTTATTCAATACTAAATTTTCAAAGACAAATAAAAGCGTTTTAAAAATTTATGAAGTATTTTTATTTTGCGGAAAACATTACCAATATTAATTATATAATAATAAAAAATTATTGTAATACTATTTTCACAAATAAGAATTATTTTATCTTTTTCTTAATAAAAGAATCTTGCCTGTTCCTCTTAAATAAATAACCACTAGTAAGGGAAGTTCGTTAAATTTATTATAAAAATATAAAATATTGACACCAATTTTATTATCACAAAATATAAATATATAAATATACATCATATCATAGATGTTATTTTTGTATATATTTAATGTATTAAATAATTTGGTTATTTGTATAACCATGATTAAGCTATTATACTCATATTATCAAAATAATTAAAGTGTATAATCTAAGTAAGTCATATTTCAACCAATTCGTTTTTTAAATTTTATTCCAAACGTAAAGTCCTGATTTCAAGCGCTTAAAATTCTTTTAAAATCCCATTTTTTTACTTCGCTTACAAAACATGAACCAGCACTTATTACAAAAGATTTGCCCTTTCAACTCGCGTAAACCAAAAGAAAAAGCAAGAGGGTCTACAATTTCGTCACAGGATGTAGCGCATAATCGAGGGGAAGATTGATGGCTTTAAAGATTTGGCTAAAAAAATCTGTATACGCCGGATTAACTTTCTCCATTTCAGGGTTATATCTATATACGTTTTGGGCATACAGATTGTGAAGAATTAAAACAAACGGATCGAAAACATATGCATGTATCAGGTCACTGATTCGCATAAATTATCACAAGATGTGTTATATTATAAGACTCAAGAAGTTTCAGTGGCAATACACTAGTAGTGGCGCTTTAGAGAAACTCTGAATTTTGCTGAAACGAGAGGGAGAGATGGAATCGAGGGGTATAAACGGGGGACAAAGATGGACAGAGGGAAAAAGAAAGATAGAGAGAAAAAGAGAATCATTGTATACCGCATGAAACATGACGGGGGCTATTGTTGGGTACACGCGTATATATTGCCAGCCAGTCAACCGTCCAAAGTTACGACAGAGGAAGAGAGAAAGAGAGAGGGTAAGAGACTACGAGTACGGCTTTTCGCAGCTCATAACACGATAAGAAGCGATGCCACTTTGTTACGTTTGGGGGCGAGCTTAAGTGCGTTCTTGTAGCACGTCTCTTTTTCTATTCTCTATGAATACGTCGGCATGCATATATATGCTATTCTCCTCGTTGTAAGCCACCCACGCCCCTATCTTTTTCTATCCCCCCGAGCGGATCATTTCGCGCATTGAATTTTCTCTAGCTCATAATTCACAATATACTGTGCGGATGCTGTAACTCTCGAGTTTGCTATGATACGCGCTTCTCGCGTGTCTGCGCTGAATGCACAGTACAACTGAATGTAAATTAAAATACAGGTGAAATAGGTTGCAAGCGTTAATCGGGCAAAAAATAAAATTTTCAAGGTTTCAAGTATTTTGAAAAAAATAAAATTTATAAACGTGTAATGTTCATAAATTTTTAATACGTTTGACTTGTACAACATAACCAGTTTTTGTTTATCGAAGTTGAATATTTTAATCTTAATTCGAATAATAATTCGTTTTTTATTTAAAATAATTGGTTATAGAATTTTTAACATATTACACCGCTAAATTATTTTCATATATTACATGGAAAATTTAGACGAGTACGTTTCATAGACTATTAAAATTAACTTAATAAAATGGATAAATTGATTTTTTACACAATCGATAGTCACTTGCGACAATTTCTATATCATTTTTGCAACAATATAATATTGAAGAATAAAGTGGATTTTATTTCAAAGTATTTTCTAAATTTTAATAATATTTGTCGGTAGTTTAATTGAATATTAACCTGAAATGAAGATTGTCATTATTCTACTTTTAATGAAAACAGCAATTTTTAGTCAATAATAATCACTGGATATAAACGTTTCTTATATCGATAATACATTTATTCAACTTGAGTAAATGGACGAATTTTCAAAAACATTTCAATAATCGAACCGAAGTAAAAGTGAAAAAGTAGCGTAAGGACGAACAAGAACTCAAATATCTTGGTGTGGTGCGCAAGGAATAGGAACGACGCCTCCGGTGTATCATCGACGAAGCCACTCGCGGACTATTTGGTATTTTAAAAGGACGATTTCACAAACACGCGTTCCAGTGACATGTTTGCGCGGGGGCTGCGCTCGGCACATTGGCAGCTGCGCGCCCCTTTCGCACTTTCGATTGATTCCGGTACGACTGGCATAGCTGGGGCCGAGCTGCCGATTACCATATTTGTTAGCGCGTTCGCCGCCGCGGCTGATCTGTTTAGTTAGGATCTTCATTTCTCCGTGATTTCTTACCTTGCCTTCCTTCTCTTTCAAGAGCAGGATCTCTACTTCGATTAACACGTTGCGACTTGTTGTAGGCGTGGACGTTTGTATTTTGGATTAGTTGAATTATCTTTAATTCATAAGACTAAAAGGGGTAAATAACGATGAAAGTATATATTTTCGAAATAATTTGCTGATTTTATTTCTGCCTAGATTCTGTATGTTATATTCTGTTCAAATTTTTCGTTTGGAAACCCGTTAATATAGTTTTTACAACCTTATATTTTGAGAATTTATCTTGTTTTGATTCTCATGCCTGTATAATGATCAGGTAAAGCGTTCTCTAAAATCTATAAAAATAGATTAATGGGAGCATAATTATATGACGCAGGTTTTTGGTAAATATAAATTAATTTATATTATTTTATTGCGCGATAATGTTCAAATATCTTTTAAGTTAATTAAAAATCCTAAACTTTAAAATTTTAAAAATCAACACATTACTTCGTTACCAAAAACTTTTCTTTCAATAATATTACACCGCCGATGATCGTTATTTAATAACTAATCTAATATATAAGTTGTTAGTTACCGTTATTTATTTAAATTATGTTTTTGATTAAAATTTAGTGAGATTAATTGGAAATTTCTGTTAGCGCATTTGTCCTTTGATTCCGTTTGCAGGAACTATATGTACGTGAGTATTTCTCGTGATTTGAAGGTGGGGGTGGTTCAATCGATGGCGTGTGACTTATAATGGAGTCACGATCGTCTTCGAGGAGGGAATGCGTATTATGATTGTAATTGAGGGAAAGCTTAAAATAGGTAAGATTATAAAGTTGGAATTTGAGAAAAAGTTGAATAGAATACAGAGAAAAAGGAAATATCTTTACATGTTATCCAATATATGAAATCGATTTGAGTGTATAATTAACACAATTTGTTTCAGAATTTGTATGAAAATTTACTGCAATAAACTTCAAAAATTTATTTATACGTATAAATTTTAGTTTTCGTAGCTGTATACTTATTTTCCATTATGCGTATGCAAAATGAATTCGTAATTTGCAATGTCAAATTCTATACTTTTGATTCAAAAAATGAAAACTGTGTGTATTTTAGAAACAATGTTGTATAGGTTTCTAGATAGTATAATCTAAGATATATATTTACTATAAGGAACGTTTTATCGATAAAATATCGTTGACAACTTATATCGAAACAATAGAACAATTAAAAATTAAATATAAAAATATTGCAGTTGTAGATAAATTGTTTTTGACGTTAATTAATAGAATTTATACTTTCTATCTTACTTTTTTCTTTTCGTAAAAATAGTTTCAAAATGGGTTTATTTGTTGAATTTATAAAGAGTATGTCAAGGATGTGATCATAGATTATAATAAAACTTTGGAGAAGTTTCTAAAAATAGAGATTCTAGCTTTAAAAATAATAATTTTCAAATTTATAGTCACACGAATTGAGAAAAATAAATTCTAGTAATAATAATAACAAAAGTTTTTATTTTGAGCAATAACTTCAAGTAGCACATTCTATAAAAATATAAAAACTTTAATGTGTGATGTCAAACTAGTAATAGATCCATTAACTTATGATGCACCTTTGATAAAAGTTTGTTAAGAGTTTTTGTGCATGAATAGATGTTCTTCAGTTGTTCTTCACCAGTAGTATTTTAAAATAGTGCGAACTAGACGATTAATTAATTTGCTAAACTACGAAAATTTCAACATGTGCATAGTTATGTGTAGAAATTCTTAATAGATAGTTATTTATTAAATAACTTTCGTATTTTTATGACGTCTTACGAATTCTAGCATAATATCTAAGTGGAAGCACCAAAGAGAATTTGATACCATATCTTTATATCTTTCATGAATACTTAATGTTTATGCGAAAACATTTTCGAGTTCAGAAGTCAGCGTCGGCGGGAGGACGACTCTTTCCATCGTCGCAATCATAAAATAATAACTCCTTTAAACCTAATGTTGATACAGCAACGGTGACATTAATTCGCTATCCTCGGATAGAATCGACCATTCCAAAGTTTTAAAGTACGGGGCCGAGGGTCTCCAAGATTCAGCAGCTCATCCGCACAGATCCAGCATTCAAAAGATTATATGCAAATTCGCAATAATTAGGCTCGCGCCAAGTTACATGAAGCGTGCGCACTTAACAATACGTACGTGCGTACGTGCACAGGGCATCGCGAACTTCAGGGAGACGCTCCCGGTTCCTTTGTTCGAGGCAACGACTGCGTTCTTCCGTGGCGTAATTAATGGCTGCTTTTCCTCTCTTTCGCTTATTCTCTTACTCTTTATCTACGAGGACGTAGTCCAGGCAAGGGGAACTGCCGGTGGCGCCGTAGCCTCGTTCTCTCTAACCCCGGTAAATCCACTCCAGTTGTAAAGAACACGAAAGTTCTTGGCAAAAGGCGGTAAGAGAACTAAGAGGCTCACTAGATAAGAGAGCTGAGCGATCATCGATACGCCGTGTGAATTCGAAGGAGTACAGTCGCGGAATTCCTTCTGCAACTTCCTTTGTTACTCAGACTTTCCTTTTGTTGATGGAGCAGAATTAGATATTTAGACGATGTCTGTGCTGATTTTCCTTTAAATATATTTTCTACATTCAAGAAAATCCATTGTATAGTCAAGTTTTAACTTATGTTCAACTTGCTCTTAATTCAAGAAGTATTTTTGCTCTTTCTCAGTTTTTTCTTGTTCAAACGGTCTTGAATGTTACTCGTTGCAAGCGAATTACTAAAAAAATGTAAATTTAAAGACTTACGATTAAATGAATATGTTTATTGAACAATATATAATTGTTATAATACCTTAAAATATTTTCTGATACATTTTTGTATTCGTATATTTTTCACCATTTAAGTTTTTACGTATTTAAAATCAATTTAAAATTTAAAGACATATTTGTGATACCATAGTAGACGAACTAGATTTCATTTGAGTAATTTAGAAGAAATGTATACAACTATAAGAATATTTTTAAAGAATTCTGTTAACATAATACGATAAATAAATTTAAAACAACAAAAATAATGCTTACACCAAGTAAGACATCTTAAAATGAACTTTGATAAAATACATTGTCGTGATTAAAGAGTTAATTTTGCACAGACTTAAGATAATTTTAACATTTTATATTCAAACATTTGATTGATTATTTGAAAATCAAGATTAATTTTTTTATTCTCTTTTCGGTTACATATTTCATTAACTTGTAATTTCAATAAAAACTTATGTATTTTAATATTTTACTTAAATAATAATATATTAGCAAGAATATATAATAAATGCTTGGACAAAGTATAAATATTATGGAGATATTTTTACAACATAATTTCTTCGTATCCTGAAATTAATTTTCGAACAATATTAGATTGATATATGTTAAGATTTTTTTAATTTTCTAATACTTACACTATAATAAATGAAAGAAAATTAATAGTTGATTTGTTATCAAATAAATAATCGTCTATAATCTGCCTTCTTCTTATTCTTTGTAATGTTATTTTATTAAATTTAAATGGTGACTGCAGAAGTAAATTAATGAAATTTGTTTGCATATTTGAAAATATTTATTACAAATTTATTTTTTATAGGTATAAATCTTTTAAAAAATATTAAAAATAAAAATTCTAAATATGAGTTTAAGGAGCTATTCTTTGTATATTTATGACCATTTAACATTTTATAAAAAATATTAGACCACGGTAAAAAGCTTTAAAATCAATATAGGAGGGCACTTTTGCCAGCAAAATCAATTCGATTTTATCTCTATCAATCGTAAAGCCACAACGGATGTTGAATTTATTCCGACAAATATAAATTTCTCAATATTCAGTTAAAATTCTAACTACGGAAGATGGCGGCAGGAAAATGGAAATGAACGAGGTAGGGGAACCACGTCTTTACCGGAAACGTTCCTGCATTGGTTTAAGATGTAATTATTGAGATGCCTGGCAACCTACGTCGAACGTACGATGCTATATACTATGCTCTGTTAACGAGAATATTAAGCCTCTCTAATATTTAAGATTTAATTTTTTTTTTAATTTTGTTGATTGCAAACATTTTACCTGTAATACATACTTCATATTCAAAGTAAAAAATTAACCTTTTCAAATTTCCGTTATATTCTTAATTTAAACAAATATTTAATTTATGCATATTTTAGTAATTATTATCTACAATATTAACGATTTCTTACAAACTTTTGCATGTACGTGTTATCATCAAACTTGACAACGCATAAAGAAATTAGTAAAATAAAAAAAATTAATTAACAACAAACATTTGAATTTGAGATAAATATTTAAGCAAAGAGTTTCAAAAAGAACCTTTAATTTTTTACTTAAATTTCATGTGAAATTAAATGTATTAATATTTATTTATATATAAAAATAAAATAATTATTAAAAATCTATTTATAATAAATATTAAAAATAATTCTAAAAAATTTAATATAGTTTTTAATATATGTGTAATTTTTTTTAGAATTTTCTTTTTACTAATGAATAAAGATTAGAAATAGATCTTATGTTTTCATAATTTTAATTTAATATGTTACAGATACTAATTCAAGTATCAAATATTTTATTTTAAAAAAAGTAGTATTTTTATTATATTATTTCTTATGTATTTGTTCATTTATTTAATTTGTAAAATTGCAAAGATTTTATTCGTGATAAAATAGTATTAAAATAATTATTATAAAAAATGATATTAGAAAATATTATATATGTATATATACATATATGGATAAATATCCATTTTCTGACTATATAGTTTGTAAAAAAATGTTTTTAAGATATTTGCTTATCAAAGTTTTATTAAACTGAAAAAATTTAATGGTTATGAAAAAATCTAATGCATGTCTTTATAAATACACCTACTTTGTGAAAAGTCAGAAAAACTAATTAAAGCTCCTCTCATCACTCTAAGCAAATATTCTTTGCAAAGATCAGTTTTCCTTGCTCTTTAAAATGAAGATTTTTCCTTTATCTTTTTAGTAAAGAAAAAATATGCGACAAAAGTAAAGTTGAGCAGTGGAAGCTTTGTCTCTTTCACTCTCTTTATCTTTCTATCTCTCTTACACCAAGCATTCTAAAGTTCGCTAAAGAGAAACGAACCCAAAAAGAAAAGGTAAAGCGAGACAAGGTCTACTGGCTGTGGGAGAGCATCGGCAGTAGTAGTAGAGGCATCCGCGCGCTCATTTCCGTTCTGGGGCTGTGGCGTACAGAGAGCGCCCGCGAGATAGCAAAAGAGAAAGAAAGAGAGAGAGGGAGAGAGAGAGAGAGAGAGTCAGAACGGGTGATAGGAAAAGAGGGAGGGAGGGAACTACTTCAGGGAGATGCCGCGCTGCTGCTAACTCGCGATATATTAATTCCGTGTTAGCGCCGAGGCGAGGGTACTGGGGCGAAAACTACGTGCCGAAGGGTGCGAATTGCTAAGGCTAGAGAGAGGGGGTGGGAGCAGAGGGTGGGGGTTACAAATCAGAGATTAGCCATAGTTAACTCAACTTGTGCAGTCAAACAGTTAATCAATAAGCGATTATTTACATCGTGAGCGTGTGTATCAGCTTAGTGCAGATTCTACCCATTTTTCTGTACATATGAGTATAATAAGAGGGTTAAACGTATTTGTATATTTAGCGTTTTAGGAGTCCCTGAGGAATTGAGTAACTGTTTCAGGATATTTAGGAATTCGAAGGAGATTTTGCTCCCCCTAATGCCGAAAATACCACGAGAATGTCACCGAGATCACTTAATTAACGAGAGTAAACAAGAAAAGGGTAACATTACATCATCTTGACTCTTGTTTTCATTTTTAATCACACACGGAAACGCATACATTTTACAGTATTATTTAGATTTTATGCGAAATTTACGATAATACAAAAGGAAGTATATGCAGTGATATAAATATTTTTAATATGTAATAAAAATATATTTCACAAATAACAAATTGTTAGAAAGCCGTTTTTTATTCGCATTGTAAAAAAAATATTTTTTAAGTTTAATTTGGTATCGAATAATGATTATCTCAATGAAGAATACTTTGAAAGAATCAACATTTTTTAAAAAAACTTAAATACTTAAATTTAATAATACCAGACTTAACTTTATTACAGAGATATAATGATTACAAATTTAGTAAAATATGTTAAAATAGATATTAAGAAATCTTCCTAATTTCATTGATTAAATATTATAAAGAAATAACTTATTTTATTTTGAAATAAATTATATAATTTTTTGGTATATGTTTTCAGCTTTTTTCACTCGAGAACTGGTAATTTTTTTAAGTACAATGTTAAATTTTAAACTATAAGAAATAAGAAAATAACTAAGTTTGGTAATATATAGTATAATATATGTTTTTGGAATAAAATTGATACTTGAATGCCTGAATAATTTAAAATTTAGTAAAGTATTGTATTAAAGAGTGTGTGCCAATTTGAAATAAGTAATTGATATTGTACAATTATCTACATAATTTTAAAAATTTATTTTATTGGTTTGTAATTCATTTTTAAAAGTGAATATGAAAAATAAACTTTAAAGCTTTATTAAAAAAAGATGTATTCAATAAAAATGCGGTAGATTCTTATAGCAATTACGAATAAATTATATTTTTAAATATAATTTGCTTCAATAGTTATGAACATTTCAATGCGTTTAAAGTTTATTTAAAATATAAAAACTAACCATTTAAGTTCTAAAAAAACTAACCTTCCATTTTAAATTTATCAATAATTATTTTCTGCAGTTAATAAATAATTCGGAAAATACTAGGAAAATTCTCTATTAATTAAGTAAATTACCAGTTTGCATCTTTGAAGGAAATGGATTTCTAAATAATCTGAAGGTTGTGTTATTGAAAAAATTTAAATTCATTTTTCCTAATCTAATATGATTTCTTTGAATAAGATTTAGCGATAAACGATCAATTCAAAGCATAAATTTAAAAATTTGCTGACTGCTTTACAATATAGTTATAGTTCAATCGCTACTAGATTTGCGATTATTCAAATAATCAAAATAATTAGAGATAATTAAAACAGATAATAAAATAATTATAAAATTAATAATTACAGAATTTATTTATTAAATTAAAATATTTATATTTGTTATAATTAAAAACGAGATTTTAAATATTCTTTCGAGAAAGCAGAAATAATATTTTTTAAATTTAACAATTTCTTATTTAATACATATAGACTTTCTAAATAAATCTTATTCTCAATTTTATTATCGTTTTACTTCATTTTTCAGAGCAATTCATAATTTAATTTTCAATCTAGCTTTACCCATATTTGAATTTGTAGTTTCATTAAAGTTATCTTTTTTCGTGTACCTGCTGCATACAATGAATGTGGTAAAGTAATTTTGGCAGTGTTATAAAAAAATTTTGGCATCTAAAATTCATTTATAAACTGCATACTACTTGCGTTTACCCGGATAGGAGTAGGTCAGAATATAGAACGGTAATTACGTCGTGTAATTAAGCTCTTTATCAACGTCACTAATGACTATGTCGTTTAGTGTTCTGAGTTATGCTTAGTCGCAATCGGATCTTGTGAATTTGGTTCACCGGGTTGTCCATAACATCTTGTACAAGATAATTTGCTTAAATTTTATATGTGATTATTAATGATACACACGAAGAGTTTATTAATTTCGTTAAAAAACGATGATGAATATGGACTTTTTAATTTATTGGTCAAAATTTACACCAGAAATTATATTTATTTAAATATTACTGGCTATTTACATTCAAATACACTTTTTAAAACCAATATTAAATTCATTTTATAATATACGAAAAAAATATAGCGCAGTGTAAAGCTTAAAATATATTTTAGCAAAATAAAAGAGTCGAGAACGAGTCTTTATTGTTAGGTAAAAAAGGAAGTCTTTAATAAAATTTTTTTAAAGATGCTAGTTCTCTGAAATCCAGTGTATTGAAAATCACTATTTCCTTGGTTGCGTATATCTATGAAATGTCTAGTTACCATTGATAATTGCTTTTCTCAGTAATAAACATTTCATTCTCATAAACGAATAAATCCTTGAAAATCCACTCTACCGATGTAAATGAAAACCTTGATCGGGTTAGGTTGAGTAGATTACGAAACGACGTACCTTGATCTGTCTATCCGCGGTAAAGTCGGACAAGCACTATACTGAAAAGGTACGTAGGTGGCTCATGTGCGCGTGATATGGTAAAAAACGGAGACAAGAGTTAGCGCAAAAGAGAAAAAGAGAGAAGCCAACGACGCGGAGGTAACAAAACGGAGATGGGGGCGGCTGGATGACTGTCGGCGGAAGCGTCGTCATGGCGACACATCGATCAGCCACCGCCGCCACCACTACTGCCGCCGCGCAACTTCTACAGAGAGAGAAAGAGAGACTGCATACTGCCACACTGCTCTGCTATATTGCGAGCAACACACCTATGAATATGTCTCTCTTTTTTGGCTGTTTATCCGCCAGTGACAAAGATAATACTCATTTTCCTGGATATCTTGGATAAAAAAGCGGTACTTTTGTAATATACCTTTGGGATCATAAATATAACATTCCTTTAATGCATAAAAGAAATATGTTCACCTTTCCGAAATTAAAATTCATTCAACCAAAAATTAATTTCTTTGATTTATATCGCGAATCAACTTACTGTATAGTTTATTATACCATTAGCAAGGCAGATTAACTTTGACCTCTTTCTATAATCATATAAAGTAAAGATGCTAATTATAAACAATTGCTTTCTATGTAATTCACCAGAAATTTCAGATTTTTTATGAAAATATTCGTTTTGCTTTAACTAAGTTATTTTTTTAATTTTCTAATGATCTTACGATATAAATCTAATTTATAATTTTTTTTAAATTGATTTGGAGCGAATTAATTTTAACCAACTCAGAGACATATTTTAATGATAAATTTAATTTATGAATTTTAAAAAGAGAATTCAGAATATAGATAATAATATTTTTTATTCTAATAAAAATCTCTACATTTCATTATAAGATAAAAATTTTGGTTTTTGAAGCAAGTTTTTAGTACAGTTGAATTTAACTTCTTAAACTAAGTTTGATAAAGTTGAATATATTTATTGTGATTTTAGCGAAATTAATTCGGCAAATTTTATTCATTCATAAATACCATTAATTACTATTAAATGATAGCTACTGAACTTTTAGAATAAATATTTTATACTAAGTAGTAAAAATTAAACGTAAGTTTTAAAGATTTCTTGAACAATTAGTGCTCCAAAGTCGTAAATACTTACCCGTAACTTGTTATCGTTAAAATAGAATACATTACTTTTCTGAGACGGCCAATGCTAAGATATCACGAAATTATACCTTTACAAAAGTCTTAATGAATTTTATAATTATGCAATCATTATTATATATTATGAATTTTTATTAAAAAATGAATTAACTACTTGAAATTTTAATTATCTTATCACAGTATTAATTATCAATTTCATAAATAATGGTGTTCTTATATATCATTATATAATTTTAAAATTTTTAAATCATCAATAATTACAAATTAACAATAATATTTAAGTACTGATTAAACAGCGCGAACGGTTAAGTGTAATTTAATATTTCAATTGAAGTGAATCTCTTATTCATATAAGAAACTTTGAAATGAAATATTATTTTAGTTGTAAAACATTTTATAAAGAAAGAGATTCCATATATAATAGATTTTGTAAATAAAAACGTAGCTAGCGTTTTCAAGTTAAATAAAAAATGAAAAGTACATGTTAAACGTAATAAGCTTGAAATGTTAAAAAATATTTAATTAAATTAAATACTTAATTAATTTATAAAATAAATTACTTTAGTTTTCGCAGTATTTGCATACATATCATGAATACATGGAATAGAGCGAAGTTAATGTAGGTCATGGGATAAGAAAATATAGGTCAGTTTACGTACAAGAATACATAAGCAGAGTGGATTTTTTCTTGAGATTATGTAAATGCTCTGGTGTTTTATTAAAACTTTTTCTTTCAAATTAAAATATATTAAAATCCATTTAGATTCTATTTTAATTTGATACTTCGGTGTATTTATTTCGAATAATAATATTAAAATATTTATTATTTCTATATAGATTACAAAAAAACAACGACAATCTAAGAATATAATAAAATTTCCATCATTTTTTTTCAGTTCAAGATTTTATTTTAAATATAACAAAATTTTGTAAAATAATGTTCATGTGTATAAATAATAGATTTAGTATAATCAACATAATCTAATAACATAAAATACGGCACCATTATGCAACCAATTTAATTTTATTTAATTCTATAACCCAAGTATATATGAAAAATAATTTATTTTTACATAATTTGCTATTAAATTATTTACAAGTTTTTAATCGTAGTTAAAACTTACAATTAAAATAATAAATTACGAAAATAATTATCATTTCAATATGCAAATAAAAAAGCATCGACAAGGATAAAACAATGCGAAAACAGGCAATAGAATTTTCGTGACTAGGACCGTGAAGTAGAGCAGTGAAATATAAAAGACCCAAAAGGCTAAGCGAAGAGAAAGAGATAAAGGAAAAAATAACTTTATAGATCGCGCGCGTTGATGCGACCGTAGTAATTGTACGATGTGGGATCGATCTCACCATCACTGCAGTAAAAGCATTGGCAAAAACAGCATAGACGGTTGGGAAAGGATAAAAAAAAGGACTAGAGAGAGACGAGTTTTAGGCGTATTCGTATTCGTATTCGCTATCTTCCTCGCCTTGTTATCCTCAAGCTTTTTATATCTGCAAAAGATTTGGGAAACTTGAATACCGATGATTGTCCTGCACTCATCTTCTATTACTCCTTCTTCATCTCATTTCTCATTTGGCTTTTATTTGTCTCTACCGACTTTGTTTCTACGGATGATTTCCTTCATTGTTCTTCCCTTTATTATTCTTTACTTTAGAAAAGTTATTTTTTAATTTTTGATAAACTATCATCGATGATTTTAGAATTAATTTGCCGAATTACTTAAATTTATTCAGATCATTTTTATCGTAAGCTTAAATACCTTAAAAATTTTAAAATGTGAATAAAACTTCATGCTTTTATCATTGATTCTGTAATAATTGTTTATATAAAGAGTTTTCATGTGTAATATGAAGCTTATTTACTTTTCCACTACTGTTTTATTTAAATATACCATTAGATTCGTTATAATATATTTAGGAATTAGAAGTTATTTGTTTTGTTTAATGTTTTATTATTTATTATTAATATATTTTATAATTATTCGTAATGTCATTGATATATTTTATTTAAACATTGTCTTAGTGGTCATGTTATCTAAATAATACGAATAAATTATATTCTATAGATAGCTAGGTTTTAAAAAATATTAAAAAATAAAATAAACATAAATATATATTTAATATTATGAAAACACAAATATTTTTATATTTAAGTACTTTTAGTTATACTTATAATTCATTTTATATTTCTCATTCTTGTATTTAAAATGCTTGCTATCTAATAAATTTTTTTGTAATTTATTTTACAAATACTATTTAAAATTTGATATTTCTTATAAACTTATATATTTTTTCCTTATATAATCATATATAATTTGAAATATGAAGGAATAGTTTGTTTCTTGTAAAAAAGTTTTGGCCAAAGATGGTAGTGATCGTTTTTGTAATGTACATAGTTGGCGCCAATTCTTCGCTTTTATTCGTGGACAATGAAAAAGTGTATTTTGTTTTATGTGTTAATCTAATATACGTATATATTTCAATAGCTTATTTTTGTTTTGTGAAGAAATTGTCATTTCGTACATTTATTGTAAGTAGAATAGAAAGCTTATGCATCAATTACGTTTACTAAAATGTCAAGCATTTCATTGAAGAGCCACAATTTATTCAATTTTTTTTTATAGTTATAGTAGAAGAAATTAATTTTCAAATTTGTTGATTACAAACTGAAAATTTTTCATTATATGAAACAATTTAAAATCCATTCTGAGAAATATACAGTGCTACATTAATCAAATTGTTGATTACTTAAATGTTGAAAACTATTGTTTCACAAAACTAATGTTTATTTGATAATGAGATTTTTGACTACAATATAATTAACTTTATTAAATCGCAAGCTTAATTTAGAGATATAGTTTGATCTAATTTATACTTGAGACTTTAAATAAGACTTTCTTCAAATTGGTTTTGAACTTGTGATTTACATTTTTTTTTAAATTTCTAAAACGCTTAGCGAGAAAAATCATAGATCCATCTGTGCGCAAGTCCTTGCCGTCGTCAACAGCCACACGAGAGAAGAAAAGCAAGAAGAGAAGCACGAAGAGAAGTGTAGTAGTGAAATCTTCAGCTGCTACTTCACGGCCCACTCGACGATAATGATGGCAATCAACCCCTCAAATAGGATTTTCAGGAAATTCTCTCGCCTTTTTGTCAGTTCTCGTGAGCTCTCGCCTCATCCTGTTCTTTTTTTGTACCTCCCTTTCTTTTCAACTCCTCAGAATCCAACTGCGTAAGTTGGTACCGGGCATAAGGCGAACATCGCAAACATCTTTTGCTACCTCCCTTACTATACTACGTCTCAGTTGTGCATATAGTACTCTATGTTTAACGCAATCTTTATCTTGAACTTTTTTTTGCTTCTTTTTTATATAATCTTAGTTTTCGTTACGTTGATACGAAGTTTTCAACTCTAAAATTAAAAATACAAGAAAAGTGTATTCAATTAAAAAATATCGAATTTCTCATAAAAATTATTGCTCGAAATTTAATTTTTCTTTAAAATTCGTTTCTATTTATTTTTCATTATTTCTTTTTCGATTATTTTAGATTTATAATCATGTATTTTGGTGTACTGTGAAGTTTTAAACCAAATAAAAATTTTGACTAAAATGGAAATTGAATTCGATAGAGTGAAGTCAATGGCTATAAATTTCACTCTAAAATACATTTTCATATTTATAGTTCTAATTGCAGAATACGTTTATACACAAAGATCTTTGTTAAATTATGCATCTTTTGAAATTTTATTATTATTAAAGTTATTATAAAACATCGATTAATAGTTTTTATATTTTTATGGTGTACGCGAAAAATTTTACTTTCAAAAGTATACTTCAATAAATGAGTTTTACAGATATTTAAAATTAAAAATAATATTAATAATGTCAAAAAACATAATTATACAAATAGAATGGAATTCGACAAACAAAAATAGTTAATTTTAAATTAATTAAATTATTTATCGACAATTACAAGGTATTTTTAAATTTTCAAATAATAAAATTACTTTTTACATTACTATAATTAGAATGTAAATTTGTCGATAAATGTTTTGTATTAGAACTCGTATTCCGTTCTGAGTTTCATTATTTAATAGGTATACAAAGTCTGATAATAAAAACATATGTCGGAACATACATCGAGGATTCATAATTATGAATGAGGTGTGAAGAGAATTATGACAAGTACAAATTGCAATCTGAAAAAATCGCGGAAAACACAAAAATATCTTCCCACGCTCCTCTCTACAAAAACAAAGTGAAAAGGGTACAAGGTATAGTATAAGTAACTCCGTGTATAAATTTCGGATAATATGTCAACATAAATACTTCTCTTTTTCATAGCAAGAAAGCGAGTAACGACGTGTATGATACGTTGCAGCACGTCCCTGTCAGTTCACGTATAAATATTGAGAGTGAGAAGAAAAAATTACAGCCCCAAAAGGGGGAGATATTGCAAAGTAATTTTGATTTTGTCCTTGGAGCCTAACAGAGACAGGAAAATTTCCGAAGAGACTCGGATAATCGGCTTCACTTCCATCGAGTCACTCCTTCGACGACGCAACATTAAGCGCGCACACATGATTAAGCGGCTAATGACCCCTGTTCCCCAGTAACTTTTGGTTGCATGCGTGCGCGCGTGAGTGCGTGCGGCGCAACGTTATGACTGCCGACATCATCGATCGCTACTAGGATTCGTCCGAGCGAGAGCACCTCCACGGATCACGGGATTGGTTGGTGCTTTCGGTAGCTAATTGATCGATCGAAGCATCCCTTTTTTATTTTGTGCAACCTTTATCTTAACACGTTTTTTCTTACAAAGAAATGAACAGATTGTAAGTGTTGAATGATATTAATGAGACTTCACAGTTATTATGAGATAGAATTTTTAACACATGTTTTAATGCTTTAAAAATTATTTCAAGCTTTTCATTCATGGACACGTATAAATTTAACTAAGAAATGTAAAAAATGAGAAATAATTTTCACGGAAAGCAAGGATTAAATTGAATAGAAAATTCATTGTGTAAATTACATTTTAAAATTATTTAATTGAATTTGAAATTGCAAGATTAAATCTTGTATTTTTCGGTGTTATAAATATAAGTATAAGCAAGTAGTTAAATTTTTCATCTAGTTTAAAGAATGTCCACTATTTAGTAATTTTTTATAAGTATTTTAATAAATTTAGAATTGTTGAATGACATTAATTATATGCACGATAAGAACTAAACTTAATAATAGAACTTTAGTCGATTTATTTATACAGCTAATTATTGGAATGCACAGGATAAATTAATGTATATTTCAAAACAATGAAATGTTTAATGCGCATAAGCTCTATATGTATTTTTTCACAGTACTATATTGAAGTTTCATACAAAATACTATTTAATTTAAAGCTACATTTATTTCTTAAAAATTACAGTTTCTTTATTAAATACAATAAATATAAAAAAAATTGATATAAATATATAAATGGAATATACACATTATGTATGAATTCTCATGTTCCATTATATAAAAAAAACTAATTTTCAATATATAAAATATTTTTAGGCTTTTATAATAACTAATTCTAATAGAAACTTTTTATACGGAGTATTGGTATTTCAAATTTAATTTTCTTAACGAATATTTATTCAGTTAAGCCTTTAAAGGGTCAAAATTACAAATATAATACAGTAAAATAGCAAGTCAGTTTTTTAATTAAATGATCTGTACAATCATAAATTGAAGTTTGCATTTATAGAAAATTAAAATTTTTTTAACTTTTAAGTATTCAAATTATTTTTGTTTTTTTTATCAAGATTAAGCGAATTAAAAAAAATTGTTAAATAGATAAGTTTAAGCATAAATAAGAAGTATAATTTTACAGTTTCTGTAAATAAATATTAACAATTGACTCACAATACCAGTGACTATTTTAAAGATAATGTAGTAATATTGTAGTGCCATCTGGTTCGAGATTTCTGAAGCTACTCTGGTTGAGATTTTTCGACCCTCATAGGGGTGGTTGTTATCGATTCACGGAAGCTCGGAAATTCATGCGAGAGATGAAAGCCTCGGTTGTGCTATGAGAATCTTCTTGACCGATGAATGTTAATGCAATGATACATTTATCGGCTGCCCTTTTAATTTAATACAACAAAGCTCAAAGCCAATATAAAATTCAAAAAAAAAATCTTAATATATCAAAAATTGAATTTCTATACAAATGATTTAGAATTTCAAAAATAAATTTTAAACTAGTATGTACACCAAGGATGTATATAAATCATATGATGTTTGAAGTTAAGAATAGTTCACGTAAATAGAAATAATTTTAAAGAATACGTGCTTTGTTTTGTATATACGTGTTTATATGAAATAAGTTTTTGAATATAAATAAGGTGTTCAAGAAAAATAGTATTAATGCAAAAATCAATTAGCTACGTAAATTTATTTTTTAGTTACTTAAGGATTCATTGTAAGAATTAAAAGAGAATATGCGATCAATCAATTTTATTTATATGATATATAACTGTTATAAAAAAGGATATAAACAATCAAATTGATAATTTTCATTATTGCAAGTAAAAATTAACACTTTATGGTGATATTTAAAATGATTTTTTTATGATTTCTTATTTATAATTTTACATGTGAATATAATTTAGTAAATAAAAATGCTGAATCATTTAAAAAATATTCTATAATTGTATATTCATGTTAAAATTGTACTAATAATTAGTGTTTTGTCACGAATGCATATTCAAAGAAAAGTGCTTCTATGAATAGATTCTAGAATAGTAGAAAATAATTATTAGAAAACTTGACTAAGCTTTTTTTAAAATAGGACAAACTTCAATGATTTGGTAAAGCAACTGTGTGTATGCTTAATAAAGTATATGCATAAATACGGAAACAAGCAATATTTCCGAGAATAATATCGCTATACGTTATTATTATAAAAATTATACTCAAGTAATCGTAAAGTACATTGAGTGGACGAAAATTAAATTAATTTAGTCGATTTTTTTAAAGAGAATTCACTCTCAGCTTTTGGAGGCACTAATTTTTTGAGCACGAACACCTAATTAATACGCACACGTAGAGTTGATTAATATTTATTCACCGAAACAAGATAAGCAACAGCTTTGTTTCGCCAATATTTTCGACGGAGTAATTCTCTCCATCTCACTAGTCATCATCTCACGCCTAGTCACGCTGTACATTTCTCTTTCTCCGCCCTCGCATCGTGGCTCCTTCCCTTCCGCATCTCCGCCCCGTCCAGTTAGCAGTTTAACGAGGTTATTTCTAGAGGGCATAAAAATGTAAAAGGTGGGAGGGGGGCAGCAGTCGGCCTCGTGCGAGGATGAATAATGATTCGTGGTGCGCGCGATCGGCACTGATAACAGCCAACCGAGTCGTTCGACAGTGGCACGTGATTGGAAATGTCTTCTGTATCTGCTGCTACTTCGAATTATTGTCATTGATACGCAGACGGGAGCAAGAGATGGAAACGGGCGATTCGGCTAAGGAAAACAATGTCGAACTCGTTACGCGTGCAGATGAATGCGATTGCGTTACTTCTTTACGTTATTTAACGGAGAAAGGGGTTTTCGGCTAATTGGTTGGATAGATTCAGGAAATTACCTGTGTTCATTGGAAATGGTCTCTTTGATGGTACGATCGTATGATTAGTTACTTTTTTTGAATGCAGTGAACTTATTACACACATATATATCTTTTTTCCTACTAGCTTTGTTAGTAGCTTTGCTATAACGCTTCACGTTTTGTTACACTGTATTTAATGTAGCCGTCAGCGAGAGTGAAAATTCAACGGCCCGGAGAGATAATTCATTTATTACTGCATTAAATCGACTTTACAGTACTACTGAATAATATTATAATAAATTTCAACTTAAACTTTAATAGACTTAGAATTTATGGATAATAGTCATGCACGATTAAAAATTCTTGCCACATATTAGCAAATGAAAATAAATTATCAAATTTTTACCAATAATAATAAATGGTACATTAACAATCAAAATTATTGTAATTTATTAAACTAAACAATCATTATACGATGCTGTGTAATATTAAATATTTTATTGTATTCAATATCTTGTGATATTTAAGTGCAAGTGTTTCTTATTTTTAATTATTCTTTTTTTTTTTAATTAAAATAAACGGCATTTGTATCTGTAAAAAAATATTGTTCAAAACTTCGTATTTATTTAAGAAAAAATTAAAACTTATGTTTTTAAAATAATTATTAATATTTTAAACTATTTTAGATATATTCTACAAGATTAAACAATAATTGATAATCTTTAGATTAGAAATGTTTGATCTTTACTTTTAGACTGAGATTTTTTTAAAGAAAAACAGATTTTTTGTATTATTTAAAATTCTGAGTGTATTATTATAATCTTACAAAATTCTTTTTATAAATTACATTTGCTGACTCTCGCCCCAAACATATAAATCTCGAACCTAGATTCAAGCGATAATAGTTGAAAACGATCGCATTACAAGGACGGCGATGACGACGTGAACCATGTATAGCATAGTATACACGGAGATATGCGAAGCAGATAATCCAACATGAATATTTTTGAGTAAACCAAAAAGAGAAGGAGTATAACAGAAGAAAGAGATGCATAGATAGAGGGAGGAAAACAGATAGAAAAATATCGTCGAATTAGTTGCGCCTTCACATGCTTGTCGTCGAATCGTACGTGACCCTTTTCTCTGTTTTTCCATTTTATGTCATTCCCTCTTATATCCTCCTCGCGCCTTCGTTTTTTCTTTGTAACAATGGCGGGGTATAACATTGTGCTCTGGTGTAATAATTACTTTATTTCTTTTTTTTGTCTATATTGATGGACTTGGCTAACCGTAGTATAAAAGAAGCTGAAAATCGCAATTTCGCGGAAGCTAATGCGAAGCAAAAAGTGAAGAGGATGGGAGAAAGGAATGAAAAAACGACTCATTATAGTTCGGTTTGTCGCTTTACAGACATTTTCTTAAATTTTTTTTTCTTGTTAAAAATATATTTATGATTTGCTAGAAAAAATTGTCGTCGAAATGATTTGGTTTAAATTATAAATTTTAAAGGGTTAATAATAACGCACAAGTATATTTGCATTTTTAACAATGTAATTTTATTTGGAATAGAGTAATCTGAGTTTTCAGTAAATTTATCTCGCTATCAAAATAAGTATAAAATGCAACAGAATTCTACCCTCATTAATAAAAACAGAGTGAAGATATTATTGTTATCAATTATTAAAGTTTTATCTTCCAAATTTTTAAATGCAAAAAAATAATGTTATCGAAGTTTTTTTGTTTTTGTCTAATGACTTTTTAAATACTTTTTAATCTTTCTTTTTGATTTACAAATAAAATTTATAGAAATCTTTTTAAAATACAAGAAGTAGCTATGTGGAATTTTTTTCTATATTAATTATCAATAAATTTCTTGTTTTTCTCCGAGCATAAATACATTTTGGCAATCTTAGTAACCAATATGAAATTATTAAGAAATATTTTATTTCGATTACTTAATAAATCCTACATATATTATTACTCACATAAAGGTATAAATTTATTAATATTAATCATATATATTAAATAAACGTTTTAGGTATTAGATAATTTTAGAAGTTCGACGAATCAACAAACACAATATAAATAGGCGTACAAAGTAAAAATTATAAATTTATTGAAAAAGTATATAATATATTATTTTTTATTCATATTGCATAATAATACTTGTATGAGTTTATACAAATAATTCAATAATAAAAATATAAGCTTAAATAACATTTTTTAATAAATAACATTGATATATTATATACGATAAATAAATTTTTGAGTGTTAAATAAAATTAAAATAAAGAAAAAACGATGTAATTATTAAATAATATATTTAAATTTGAATATTTCAATTAAAGTAATTGCTAATAATATTTTTATGAAAGCATAAAATTAAAATTTTTTATGGGAAACAGTGATTTATTATTTGAACACACGAAGTATACACATACATTTTTTTGTTTTTAATTGTTTGTTTTCTTGGTTACTATGAATTCTTCTATAATATTTAGAATATTAAATGAATTTTATAAAAAACTATAGCGATAGAAAACTTCTTTATAATTGAATTATTAATAAAATAAACATCAATAATTTTGAAAAATGAAATAATTAAACATTGATTTTAAAAACGACATTAAAGTTGAATATTCAAAATCTTAAGTATATTTAATATTAAAACAATATTTTACCATCAAGAAGTTTACATTATTATTTCATTATAGATTTTATAAGTACTGATTGTAAAAATCAAATAATAAATTAAATATTTTATTTTCAGCAAAATATTAACGATAGAATGATATAATTAAAATAAATATTTTCATTACTATTCGTACGCATTTTATTTATTTCAAAATTAAATATTAATATTAAATTTGATTAATCTTTGAAAAGTTATTTATTAATAACAATTATATGAAACAATAGAAACGTGCAGATAAGACTGCTGAAAAAGGTGTTATTTGACGATGGAAAAAAAGATAGAAAATTTCCAATATAAATTTAATATTATTGTTCTACAGCAAATTTTAGTTCATTAAATAATTACATGTTTATTCAAAAATTGACAAAAATATTAAAAACCTTGGGAATACAAGTAAACTTACATATTGGGTATCAGTAACAATTGTCGTAAGTAAACAGAACAAAAAAATAAAGCGATCTCAGCCGCGATGATTTATCATCTTTGATGTAGGTACACTATAAAAAGGGTAATAAAGACCGAAGCGAAAGCTATTTTAACGAAAGAAAAAAGCACGCGTGGCGCGCATAAGAATAATCGACGCCGAACAGATAAAAGGAAAAACATCGAAGATCAACTTTTGCTTTGTTCCCATCTCTGTCTCGCACTCAAAAAAGTACGTAGAGAAATAGATAGATAGATAGATAGATAGAGTGAGAGAGAAAGAGAGATACAAAGGGATAGTGAGAGGCGCAGCGAAGCAAGACGACTTTCATACCAGCGAGGCGCACGCGCCGGAACCGGAACCGAACGTAGAGACAACGAGAGTGAGAAAGACGGGGAGACAGAGAGAAAGAAAGGGCGAGAGAGAGAGAGAGAGAGTGAGAGAGCGAGGAAAGAGAGCAGAGTCGCGTGTCCCTGTCGTTACCGAACGGAACTATCATGATTAGTCACGGCAGTCAACGACGACGAGAAACCAGCCAATGTAGTATACACACACCCGTAATACACATGCATATATATGCACAGCGGGGGATGTAGCTATAATTCCACCGCGCAATGCTTATACGTACACATAATGCATGTCGCTTTTCCCAGTGCCGAAAATAATGTGGGGTTGACTTTTGATCACCAGCAAAGAGTATACGCGCGACACGCCTCGCTAAATTCAGCAACTTTGCGCTCGTGAGAATTTGGCGAATGCTTTTCTTTCTTGTAAGTGTCGAGGAGGGAACGAATACTAATGCTCGATTCAATATTGGGGGAATCCAAACTCTATACTTGGCTGTTAAATTTCGAACTAGTAAAAGTTACTAGAAAATGGTTAACTTTATTGAATGTCCACTCCGCGCGAGGTCCTTGAGAAGGAAAAACTATCCGAATGTCAGATAAAAAAGAAGTAAGAAGGAGAAAAAAGAGAGTGCAAAAGCTGAATAGAGTTATATTTAAATTTACAGTATACTACAATCTCTTTAAAATTTACTTTTAAAATTTGATATATTAACATTAATTTATTTTTTTTTTACTTTAATTGAAAATTCAAGTTTATCGTGGAAGTTGATTTATTATTACGTAGGAACAATAAAAATATCAAGTTTAATACTATTCACAACTTATATGCTATATATTCCATTTATACTACAACAACATTACAATTTTCAAAGATATTTTCGGATTTAATGGATATAGATGTAATAGAATTTGAAGACAAAACATTTTTAGTTAATACGTTTAAATTGTGATTACACATTTCTTTTTAGGTTTAAGATTAATATAACTGATCTGGTCTAAAAAACAATGAATATTTTTACGCTATATCATAATTCATTAAAATAATCTAAACTATTTTATATTAAAATTCTTACAAATATTGAAAAAAATTAAATACGTAGAAAAATCATCAGAATAGATTATAATTAAAGAAAGTTATATATATTTATACCATGAACTTGTACGATTTTTTATACAAATCAGTAAATTAGTAATTTATAATTAAAAATATATAAGTACAAGTATTGAAAAAAATTTTTAATTCATTTTTGATGTTTTCAAAGATAACTTTTATATTCTTATAGAAGTTCCCTATGTAAAGAAGTAGTGGAAAACAAGATGAAAGAAAAATCTTGGGATACTTTCGCGTAAAATCTAAATAAAGTTTTTTGGTGAAATCGCAAAATCCATTTATTGAAGAAGTACATTCGTCGAAATCGAAACAAAAAAGAAGTTTGCGAGCTGAACACTACCACTGGAAAAGAAGCCTTAGTCCGATTTTTAGTAAAATAATCTATAGTATTGACGAAGCTTCTTTTAGTTCTGCAAAAGTATCAAAGTAAAGCGCGACGAAGCGGAGAAGATAACCGAGGAAGTTGCAAAAGCACGTTCCTTCCTTGGCGGAGGGGACAAAGCTGTAAAGAAAGGCGACGTGAGTGAAAGAGAGAGAGAGAGAGAGAGAGAGAGAGACAGAGAGAGACAGACAGACAGAGATAGAGAGAGAGAGAGGCGAGTAGGTTTGCCGCTACTAGCGAGCATATAGATCATTGCGGAAGCGAAGGGGGCGCGCTCGCAGTCGCTTTTGTGTGCACGGCCGCCCGCGTATCTGTTGTGTGCGTACGTGGGAGAGAACCCGGGCGCAAAAGGGAGCAGCGCCTCTGAAAAAAGCCCGCGGCCTACGCCAGCACCACCCCCCGGGTTAACCGATACCAGCAATTATCAACGCGTCTACGTTCTCTGCATCTCTCTCTCTCTCTATCTTTGGAACGTTTTTAACGCCATATCATCGTCGAGACTCGACGAGTGCCGTATACGTGTAGATACGATCGTTTATCTCCCGTCGTGCATCATTCCGTGTAATTGCGTGCTCAAGAGGATTTTTTCGTTTGTACGTATTGTGTAAGTGTGCGTGGACGGGCGAATACACGCGTTTCACTATTTTTTACGATTGAAGCAGAAAAATGCTCTCGATTCTTATCACATGATTAATAAAAAATGTTTTACCCCTGAAATTATTTTAATTTGATATTTCCAATTGATGCAGTGCCAATAAAATATAAGGTAAATAAAATTACGACAGCATTTTAGATGGCGATAATAATGATAATTGAATCTTGCTGAAACATGAAAAACCAAATAGATATATTACTCTACTTAATTTTTTCCCGCCTTTATATGTAAATACATTTAAAAAACTCTACAATTAAACAAGGAAATGGTAAAAATATTCTTTTTTTTGTATTAAATGTCTTTATGCTAAAGTATTAAAACAATGATATCGAAAAAAAATATAAAATAAGAACTTCACATCCAAAGTATCTACAAATTTCATTTAATTAATAATGAAAATTTCATTTGATTCATTAAACCATTGATGTTTTATTCAAGAAAACGAATAATTTTTAATATATCTTAATGATGTAAATTATTTCTTAATTCACCTCAAATTACATTATTTTAATTTATATGAAATAAGCTCTTATTTTTACAAAATTCAAAGTGTTAAGAATGAATTAAATATTGAAAATTATAATATTTAACTTCTGTGATATTTGCAACAGAGTTATTTATCTTGATTTATTACTTTATTCGTATATTATTTACTTTTCTTCTTCGTTTTTCTCTTTGTTTCCCATTCAACACACGTATGCATAGATAAATATTCGGTTAAGAGGCGCAACTAATACCTATACCTGTGTCGTTAATTTCGAGAACACATTGCTTTCCAGGCACGTGGCGCGACTGTTCTCTCGACATGGCCTTTCAGTCCTGGGAATTCGCAGGGAAAGCGTTGCATCAGCAATTATCGCGATGAAGTCGTAACACAATGATGATGGTATGAATTGAGTTAAGAGCGTCTGAATCACAATGAACTGTTAGAATCCAAATTTTTTATAGTACTGTGACCCTGTTTCACTGTGTCAGATCACACGTGATCACTTACAGTTTTAGAATATGGCCGAATGAAATTTATATATATTACTTCCTTCTTTTATTTTTCGTCGAAACGAATAACTATTAATTAGAAACGTCATTAAACTGTATCATTAGAAACTTTAATAAATAGTGTTCAAATTAATTTAAAATTTTCATAAATTACAGATATTGTGTTCTTCTAAAAATACTCATGATGTCAAGTAAGTTGTATTTATTTAAGTGAGCCAAACTTATTTTGTTACATTTAATCGATCTGAACAACTTGAACCACTTGTGAGTAATGTACAATTTTTTTAAATTAAAGGATGTTTGTATCCCGTGACGAGAAGACAGTAGTAATATACCACTGATGATTGTAATAGGATGATAAAGAATTTAAATTCATGAGTCACATTGAAACCTCCAAAAATGATGGTATATCGTAACTGTATGTCAAACCAAATCGATTAAAGTGAGATACCTGACATAAATCTTCGAATTCTTGTCGCGCATCGTGGTAAGACAGATCTTGCATTTCTCTCATCAGTCAGTCGCATTTTTACTCAAGACAAAAATAATAAGACCGAAATTGGTATGCGAAAAAAAGGAGCTAAACAGTTGCTATCGCGTTTGGGATATAATTTTCTTGGATATATGACCAACAGTCGTTCTTGCTTTCCTTCCTTGTTTGCGTCTGATCAAATACGTTTGTAGATATAAAACGTCGAAGCGATACGGATAGTTCCTTTTCTAATATTATTTTATTGGGCGGCATTCATAATTAAGTTATCATTTTTTATTACACGATTTTTACCTATGTTCAAAAGGTTAAAATTTGAATGCTTTGCAATTATATTGTGTACTGTTTCTTTAATACCCCAATATTCAGACACATAATAATTAATTAAAAAAAAAAGAAATTAGTAAATAGCATCTTTTAATATTTTTTAAATATTTAATATTTCGTTTCATCTTATATTATTTTTAAATTAAAGTATAATTATAATTATATTGCAAAGTATAATAATTATTACATTACACATGAGAATAAGAGTTTACTGAAAATACAAATACTGTGAATTTCTTCATAGAAAAGTATTTAAGAGTTAAATAAATTATAATGAATTTTAAGTTTTAGTTTTTATGCAAATATATTTATAAAGTCTGTTCACTAAAAACAATTATCGATAAACTTTTATGTAAGAAAAAATTATGTAAAAACAAAAATATGTAACGCGTTCTAAAACTAAATACGCCAAGGCAATAAAATATTTTTGTATTTCTATATTTAACATAGTATACCTCTTTTAAATAAATAATATTATCTGCTATGTATTATTCATAAAATAATAAATTCAATTTATAAATAATAGGACTCTATATATATCATAAAATTTATATTATTTTATATAATATATTATATATAAATTAAAGATTATGTGTATATATAATAGAAAATATAGTAGAAAAAATGTAAAAAGAAGACACTTTTATCGGTATAAATTTTTCATTTAATATTATAAAATTTTAATTTTAATTATGTCAGGATTTAATGAAAGTTGTAGATTTCATTTTTTTACTAACTCTGTAACCTACTATACAGTAAAATATATATTACAGAATCTGTATTATCAAAACTTAAAAGAATATTATGTTCTACTAGTATCAAATATTTTAATTCTATCAAAAATATTTTATTTTATATAAACATATATCAACATTCACTTCGTAATTATAATGGCAATATTAATATATATTGAATACACCTTGTATTTTTATAGAGTATTTATTAATTATAAATATTATTTATATTTATCTAAAAAAATTACGTAATATTTTCATAAAATGTAAAATAATTAAAAAGACTAAATTTATTATTAATTGGAAGTTTAATATATTAATTAAAATTTATTTATAATTGAATGTGAATATATCTTAAAAGAATAGAAATTTGTTATTTTGAAATTAATGTGTAGATAAATGTTTAATGAATTTAAAATTTCAATTATAACTCTACTGCAATAATATATTTATTTTATTTTATTATTTTATTAAAGAATTTATTTAATTTCCATGAAATAAATCTAATAGAGAAAATTTTTCAATTCATGGTGACAAAAAGTAATTTATACAAATTTTACGTAATAATATTAGTAGTTAGATATGTATATTTTAATCAACCACAATAATTCTTTTCAGCAATTTCAGTTACTTTAATTTTGAATGTTATTGGTTATGTTTAATAGATTAATATTTTAATACAGAACAATATAGTAACAAAATTATTGTGTATATGAGTATTTTGGGATCTTCGTATTAGATATTTTATTTTGAAAATAAAAAGATTCCTGCGAACAACCATGTAGAAAAAATATATAAAATAAGAAAAAAGAAGTCAAATTTTATGATAAATCTGATGACACATTTGAGATTTTGATATTTAAGAGTGGTGCTATTTTGAAGGCGTAAAAACTCTGTTTTCAAAGTTTTATTATTTCTAGCTGTTTTATTGTATTTATGTAAATTAGAATTACCTAATAAAACTACTACTAAAAATATTTTACTTTACTTCGAATTTTATAACATAATTTCATAAAAATTATTAAACAATATAGGAATGAACACGTTATAAAAATATAGAAAATAATAAATTACGCGATAGAAACATATTGAATCGTTGTTCATTGTTCACCGTTTTTCAAGTATTTCAACTGACATTCGAATCTGCAACGGTATCAGTAACAAAGTCAGTCTTTAAAGGTCATTGATAGTATAAGACGTGATTAAACGAGCATTAATATTTCCCTCCCGTAGTGGATCGATAGTGTCTTCCTTCTAAATTTGAGGTTCTCTAACTCATAAGTGTTTCTGTGGTAATGAGGGTGGAGACATCATTAAAGGATGTACGAGTTTCATATATAATATGCGATGGAGCGCGAGTCGACGGTGAAGAGAGTAAGAATTCCAGAGAGTGAATGATTTTAGCCGTGATACGCGTGCTAGTACATGTTGAAAGTCATGGATGCGTCGAGACCCCAGCCATAGCTAAAGATAGGGATGCTGAAATCGCGGTTTTAGACGAGGAGTACTGCTCGGGAGAACGGAAGCATCGAGGCACAGAGCGTGTGCAAGAGAAAGAGAAAGAGAGAGAGAGAGAGAAAGAGGGAGAATGAAGACAGTCAGAGACAGGGGAGAAACCATGCGAGAACGAGGTATATAGGATAGGTAGAAAGATAGGGATTCTGAAATCGTGACTTCAGCGAGGGAGCCAGGAGTCCGGAAAGACTGAGAGAGAGGGCAGGGAGGATACCGTGAAGGGAGCACATCCGGAGTCTCTCGCACCCTCTGTCTCTCTTTCTCTTTCCATTGCGAAAGAGAGAAAGAATGAGAGTAAGAGAGGTGGTGAGGGAGAGAGGGAGGGTGGTGCGAATCGGGGCTGGGTCTGTCGTCATGGATACCGGCGCTACTCTCTCTCGCGCTTCTCTTCGGCTAAACCCCCCCAATCGTTAGCGCAGTAAACCCACCTTCTTCTCGTCTCTCTTGCTCCTATGCCTTATTGCGGACCCGCAGCAGCCTAGCCGCCATCATTGACACGCGAAGGTCTCTGAACCCACCATCTTGCCGTTTTATCGGTTATCTCGTTGCGCTCTATCTATCGAGTTTTCTCTTTGGATTTGCACGAGAATCCACGCCCGACGAATCAACATCAGATTGCGATGTACGAGACTATAGTGTCGTTTTTATATTTTTTTAGCTCGAAGTCATCGTCATATTTACCGAAACAGTCGGTAACATTGCAAAAAGTAAACAACGTTCTTCGTATTTTTTAAGAGCTCATGAATTTGTTTACTGTAACTAATTCTTCTCATTTTCATCATTTACGAGTATTTTAATGTTAATTTTTTGTTTACACTCCGTTCACGCTTTCAATCAGTAATTGCATAAAAATTATTTTTATACTAAAGAAACTCCAGTGATGTACCGGATGAAATTGGATACGTACGTAGAATTTCGAAAGAGTAAAATACTTTTTTGAAAAAAATATATAATGTCGAGTTCTTTAAGCAGTCGATTAAAACATCAAATTTATATACATAAGTACTTTAAATGTTTTTAACAAAAATTCAGATTTAATAATTATTCAATTGAAAATATCAGTAATATAAGTACAAAATTCAATCATTTCGAAACAATTTTCAAATAATAAAATATAGAAGACTGAATTTAAGCTGATCGAAGAAATACATTTTTAAGTTTTTTTATATGACGTCCATCTCTAGTGGGAAAGATTATTTTTCTGCCTCGGTGGTTCAATGGTTTATTCATCGAGGTTTGTTTTATGTTGTAGGATAATAGGAATGGCCTCTATGTTACTGTCCATTTCATATGAATTTCGATTCTGGGAAAGAAAGTTATAGAGGGGACACGCTAAACTGATCATTCAAAGCATTACGATGTTTTTCTAAATCAATATGTTTCAGATGAAATTTAATGTTCGAACAAGATTTTGTACTTTTTAAAAAATTTTATATTTCAATTTTTTGTTTTATTAATATTTGTTATTTATAATATAAAAATATTAGAATATATTTCTACTCTTAATCTAAATTTAAAGTAAAAATTATTATTTACTATTTTATTTTCTTACATATTACGTTAATTTCTCTTATTTTAAAAACTTTACATAAATCGAAAATGTTTATACTTTTAAATATAACATATTTTTATAATAAATTAATATAAATAAGTTATCATCTAATTTATACCAGAAAAATGATGATATAAAGTATTAAATTTAATTTTTCCAAGTTCTTTATAGCAATAAACATTTAGCAAATAATTGTCTGTTAATGCATGGAAATTTTAAAAAATTTTTATAGAATCAATTTTCTATTACTAACGTGTAAGTAAAAGTTCTGTATTAGATATAAAAGACTGAAATTAATATTGGTGTAAAAATGATTTTCAAAATTTTAAATTTATAGCAAAGAAGAAAAGTACAATTGATTATTTTATTTTTGTCTGTATTTCAAAAAATTACAAGAAAAATACAAAAAAAAATGATTTGTATTTTTTTAAAACTTAGTAATTATTTATGTTATTAATAAGTTCAAGCTAAATCAATAATTGTATTATTTTACATAATTATGAAAAAATTGTTATAAATATTAGATAATCTAGAATTAACACGTAGAGTTATATGTTGATTTCGATAAGTTTCCGATATTGAAATTGAATTGTAATATAGCATGTATATATACTCGACATTGCACGGAAAGCATATATGCATATGAATGTTTACACGCACGCACGCATACACAGCTAAACATATACGAGTGATGACTTCAATTTCAGCTTACGCAAGAGATAACGAATATTCGGTGCAATGCTGGTCGGGCGACAGTTGAATAACCTGATAACATGATTTACACTCAGTGTCAGGAGTAATTAATGTTCTCTCTTTGTCGGCTTTGTGAGAAGAGGAAGAGAGAAAGAGAGAAGAGAGCGCCGTCGCTGTGTGTTGCTTTTAAAAAAACAATCGGAAATCGACGACATTGCAGCAAACACTCGGATGCTGCAGTATCGACACTCCCTCTTTCCTCCTTCCTCTTACAGCCAGCTGGTAAATAGTCTACTTGACAAATTATTACACCCTTGTGGTCTCTTTTTCATGACCACTAAGCAATTGTAGTATTGCATTTTACGTAATTCTTTTTTCGGACAAATATTTATGATTCTACAATAATACAATTTATATAGTAATTGCATAAAAGTAAATTATTATTAAAAAGAAGAGAGAAAGCTTTAATTCAACGTTTAGTATGTTATCATATATCCTGGTCGTTCATATTGTTCTTAAACATATTGCATAAACTATCACTAGGAAGAAATATTTATTATTTATGATTGTAAACAATAAATACACTCCACTTTATTTTACTTGGTACTGTTTATATATATTTCTTTAACTAAATTAATTTTTTCCTAATATGAATAATACTCAAGGTAATATTGACAGTCTTTTAATTAATTTTAAAAAATTCTTATAAATACACAGCGATCCTTCAAATAATTCAGATTCAATTATTATAATTATGCTGTTCCTGAACAATTATTTGATGATTACGTTAATTTTATTATATATATGTTTTCATTCGATTAAAAGTAGAAAAAATTTTATATTTTACTTTTTTATTTACAATATTTCATTATTTTTAAATAGTAATTTTTATCAAATTTCATAATAAATTATAAAATTAACTTAAATACCTCATATTTTATTACTTATTACTTAATTTAGAAATACTATATTTTATTTTATAATTAATAATTAAAATATATTATATAATATATTATGCATATATATATGTATATATAGCATTCTTGAAAAAACAATAAAAATACATTTTTATTTTTACTTATAAATACAGTTTTGTGAAGTAAAAGTATCAAAATTCATCAAACTTAATATAAATTTATATTAATTATAGTATAAGTTAATTAAGTAGTATAATTAGTGTATAAGTCGGAAATAACATATCAGAATCATTCAAGTTCTTCGATGGATTAAAACACAGCGATGTCATATCAAGTCTCTTATTCAATTTAGTTTTAAAACGTGTTATCAGATTCATACAACAGTAACGTGTAAATACTTTAAATGATATAACTAAAATAATAGCGTAAAAATGGTATAGTTAGTAAAATATAGAACAATACTAAGTAAAAATATTTAAGTTTCATTAGAGTGAAAAAACAATACCATTGAAACTAATTAAAGAAAATGTAAAATTATAATGATTAACAATTTAAAAAAGTTTTAAACATTAAAATAAAGAAATAAAGTTTTCAATAAGATTTAATAAAGTGCATGATAAAGTATTTCAAGGAAATTATGTTAAGAATGGAAAGAGTTGCGTTTTCCTGTTAACTAATTACCGAGTTTCCAACTTTTTAAACCAAAGGAAACTGAAATCTAATATTTCTTAATTGTATCTTAATTTACATTATGAAAATAGGTTTTTAATTACATTTAATGATTCCTAAAATTTAAATATCTGATATAGAATACACCTGTTAATATTACAAATATATAATTAAAGAAAATTTTAACAACAATTTAATTGTATTAAAAAAGTGATTTTTGAATTTAATTAAATAAAATAATTTAATTCAATTTTAAAGAAGTATCATTCTTATAGTAATTTGGTAATTTCAGATTCTAAAAAAATAATAAAATTATTATGGCATTTATTATTATTATTTACTTTTTTATTTTAAATTATTATAAAAAATGTATAAAGCAAAAAGTAAATAAATAAATAAAATAAAAGAAAAACTTAAAAAAGAAATTAGTAACAATTATCAATAGAAATTTTTAATTGTTTTAAAAAATATATAATATATTAAAATTTATTATGTTATTACTAAAAAAAATTTTATTTTAACAATTATATTTTATTTTTAATAAAAATTTTGCTTATTATACGAATATATTCATAAAAATTTATTGTTTTTTAAATATTACGATTTCTAAAACCTATACAGATATTTTACTTATAGTTTTCAGATTATATTTTCTATTAGCGTTGATAAGTATAATTTATAAATATAGTTTTAATATCTTTATAAATGGATTAAGATAATCGTAATAATAAGCACTGATTTATATCAACATTAAAATATGAGTTGATGGTCAAAATAGTAATTCATCAATTTTGCAGGTATTAGAATCCTTATTTAAATAATATGCATAGAATAATATGTATATATATATATTATGAAAATTATATATTGACATATAAAACATTTATATTCGTGATACTGAAATTTATGTGATTTAAAGAATTTCACATCTGATTTACATGTATTTTTCAATGATTAAAAATTTAAGTTTTGTTAAAAGCTAGTCTATAATTAAATTATTTTATACTAATTACCGTAGATTTTTAAAGCAATTTAAAGCAATCACGTACGTGTTTTTTAATTATTTCTTTTTATTTAATTTTATAATACTGTTGACCCTTAGTAATTTAAAAATATGATGTGTTTAATATTTTTTTATAAAACAATATATTTAATTATCTTATAATTTAAAAAATTATGAGTAATTCGTACTAGCATTACTTAAACAACATTATGCAATTTAACAGTACCAAGCACAATATTTTTTATTTTCAAATCAATTTTGAAGTCTTACTGGTCTTAGCTCAACACACCGTCGTCAAAACACTTTATCATCCTCAGAAAGAAAAAATATTTATATTCATAGTGTTTTTAATATGATTAAAGACAGTTTCATAGGATAACACAATACAGGAAAATATACCTTTTTCGCGTTTCTTAAACTAGAACTTAGATAGGATAAAGCCTCTATCTGCATTGTATTGTATTACTTTTAAAAATCATTTATAATAGCCAAACGGTATGATATATATAAGACAATGAGTTACTTTAAGCCTTAGAAAAGAAAACGTACTGTCTCTGCGATGTCTGTACGTTATACAAACATAGGCACATTATGTAGTTATGATAACAGTACCTAATTTTTCAATGTCACAATGTCAACTTAGTACGTACGACATGTATGAAAAAATTAATTAAAATTATCGATGAAAATTTTTTTTTTTTACAATTTTTTGATGAATTATTTTAGAAACAATTAATAACATATGTCATCTACATGAAACTGCCTTTGAAATGTTATTAAAAACTTATTGTTACGTTAAAAAGAGTTTGACGAAAAATTTACGAAATAGTGATTAAAAATTCAATGATTTTTTCAACAAATAAAAATATTTTGATGATATGAAGAATCGAATAAACCGTTCGTGGCCTCGTTAAAAGTTTCGATTTCTTAAGTACGAATTAAAAGAAAATAACACGAAAATAAAAATTTCAGAATAATTGAATTCGCTGGAGCAAACTCAGAGTAGTAATTTATAATCTAGCAATCATTCCTTATTTAAACGCCAGTGGACATAATGAATGTAGCTTTACTTACCGGTGATGGATGCTGTGGGCGAGATGGCTGAGGGGTTAGCGCGCGGTGGCGGGGAAAAAGCCCCAGCCAAGTATCCGCTTCTGTCGGCCAAGGCCTGTTTGGCCTTCTCGACACTCTGCTTGAGCTGCTGGAAGGTGCTGCCGCAGGTGAGGCCCCTGTAGGTCCAGTTTTCCTGTTTTATACCACTGCCAGAGACAACGCTAATACCCGAGGACGCGGAGCTACCGCCGGAAGCGGCACTCACACCTCCCGAGGCTCCACCCGCAGCCGGTCCCTTTAGATCGAGCGCACCTGCGTACGAACAGCTAGTGCTGTCGTACATCACCAAAGTGCCCCTGGAAGTGAGGAAGAATTGAGTAAATGAGGTGCAGATTGAAATGTGGCCGGTGACATGTGCGAATTCTATTTAGTTGTTTAAAAATTTTTTACTTAAATTTCATCAACTTTTAAGGAGCTATTTAATGATTAATATCGTTTAGTTGCCTATTTTATTTTTATAATGTTATCAAATGAATTTTTATAACGGTATAAAATAAAAGCTCTTCCAGTTACATTGAAGTTATATCTTGAGAACGACAGAATTAAAATGACTTTTTATAAGTGAATATTTAATCCAAAGAGACGGAATTACGAGATTATTTTTGATAATATTTCACGTAACCAAACTCCAGTAATAAATAATATGTATAATTTACTTCAATAAAAGTCTATTTATTAAAGAAGCAAAATTTCTTCTTTAAATATTAAATATGTAGGTTATTAGTCTATTATCAGTAATTGCAATAATTTAACATGAAAAATACTTGCTATGTATATTTATATACTGTAGTATTCAAATATGTTACCGAGTGTTACGTTATTAAGTTATTTCATATAAATACATAATATTTTCAATATAGTTAATATAAATAATAAAATAATATTTATTAATTCGTTAAAATTATTTTGAAACATTAATATCAATTGTAAATATTGGACGATACATATTATAATTTTAATAAACTTATATTATATATATAGCAATATTATATACGATATAATATAATATGTATATAACTATATTCGTAGTAATCATATATTTGTATTCGTATGCATATTTTAGATCACAATCAATAGTAGCTAGCACTTGAAATAATTAATTATTCTTATATTTTATTTTTTACCAATGGTAATAGCTACTAACACATAATTAATAAAGTTTGGTGCCTCAAAAAATTATTATTGCAAAAAACTTAATAATTTAAATTAATAATATTTATTATACGATTACGAATATATTTTAAAAATAGTACGTTTATTATTTAAATATTTTTTCATATAGAATTATAATTATATAATTAGCTGAAGAAATTATGATTTATTATTCCTTAAATATTATATATAACATATAATATTTTAATATATATATATATATATATATATGTAATAGCAGGATTTAATGCGAACTGTTATATATTCATTTAGTCTATCTTACAAAACGCTACATGGAACAAATTACTTTGTCTGTTAAAATCATAAGATTGATTACATAATTGTAGTACAGGAAATACTTATTTACAATCTTTTATAATAAGTTTTACGTATATTTATTACAATGATAAATAATATAAAAAAAAATATTGCCTTCTTTAAATATTGAATCTATAAAGTTATGTTTAAAATTTTTTTAAATTAAATAAATAATCTTAAAAGTTCATAAAATATACAGTACATAAAATGTATTGTGTCTGAAGATGCTCGAACTGTAAAGTGCTGATGCCGCCTTGACGCTTAATTTAAAATTTAACGCGATTTTAATTTCTAAAATTTATTCAGTTAAAGGATGAAAACAGAACACGAACAGTAATGTTAGACTCTACTGCTGTCGACACATTCAAATGTCCAGATTATACACATTATGTTATACGTAAGAGCTGGCGGTTCATTTTCAGCTCTTAGGTTTGTAGATCGCGCGCACATGCATTTCAGTTCGTGTTAATATAGTATTATAGTGAAGAAACCACCCGAGTATGAAATAGCCTCGTTCACAAAGAAATATGTCTAACAGGCCCAATAAACATTCGTCATCAACTTTTTAAAACTTTGAAGCACGCAGTATTCTACACTCACACATCTGGAATGTAATTTTGGTTAACATTCAAAAATAATAAAAATTAGTTTGTTCTTATAAAAGATAGATTATCTATTAGATGCACAAAATTATTATCTTTATTAAGAAATTCAAATGGTATTATGCGATAATAGCTTATGTATTTTAGAAGGATAATTTTTCGGTTCATATAAAAAATTTTGAATAAATATTTTCTGTACTATTATTATGTAATGAATTTCATGAGTTTAATATTCAAAGTAATTCGTTCCATACCTTTTATTGTAAGATGGTGTATGAATCATTTATTTTACTGACATAAGGATTTTATGGATTTTAGAACATTTTTAATAAAATTATTATTTGCTAATTATTCCTTATCTATAGAAAGTAGCTGTTTTAAAAATACTAAAAATCAGTAATAAAATTTGCTTTAATTAATATAATTTTTATTAATTATAAAAAATTGTACTATTAATTATTTTCAATAAAAGATATTTGTAACTAATTTATTCTATCGCGCAAGCGTTATTCAATAGTGGCTGCAGAAAATCTCCACAACAAAAGTCAATGTTATTTAAAAATAAAAATTTAAACATATTACGAGAATGAATAACATCCAAATATATTTTATATAATAGAGAAAGATTTTTCAAAGTAAGTAATTAAATCACATACGTATAGGAATTTCAACGATTAACTATAATAAAGATATATTTTATATTCTACTTTAAAAATTATGTACTCATTAAAATTATATTATTTTATAAATTGTGTTTTGTTTCACTTAATTCTTTATTTGTGCATAAAAGTAATATTATTTTCTTAAAACCTAATTTCAAGCCCGATATAATCATTACTAATTAAGTAATTGCTTTGATGTACTATGCTCTGCATTAAGCATCATAGCAGAACTTGTAATCATTTAGGATCATTCATATTCTCTGACTACACTTTGAAGGATAAAAAACAACGTTACCTAATGAATTGCCTTAACCACCGCATTTACGAGTAATTAAGCCATTCATTAACTAATTTAAAAGCAGATATTTTTGCAATTATTTATCTGTTTTCAACCGTCAATATCTGAAATTCATTCATATTTTACCATATTGTTTTACTTATTCTATTTAAATATATATATACATGTATAATATATAAGCTATCAAATTATTTAAGTATACGTTATTTCACGTATTGCAAATAATTAAAAGAAATGTACATAACCTGTAATTTTAGTAATAATGTTTCTAATAAGATATAAATATTCTTTTAAAATGTACACTATCGATTACTATTGGTATTATTAAAAGAATTTTTATAAAGAAATAAATATCTTTGTGTTTCAAACAATCAATTAACATAAGTATGTGAAAAAATACATTTTTTAAACATTATTACTTATTTTTTATAAAAATCAAAGTTTTAATTTAGTAAGTATAAACTGCCCAAATATAAAAAATGTATAATTAAAATCAGTATAAAAAATGATGTATACATTTGAATAAAAAATTATTTTAATACAAATAAACAATTTTATAATATAATCTTGAAGAATTTATATTCATTTATATTATAGGGTTTTGTAATAAAAAGAATAACAATAAAAATAATGTTACATAAATTAATTTATAATACTTGTAATATAATTAAGTTCGAAAATCATATTTAGTATTCTTAACTATTTTTTTAGTACTATTGATATTATACTATAAACAAAAATTTTAAACTTATGTTTGAGTTATTATTCCAGTTTTAGGCATTGCTTGTTATATATGCAAACTATGTATCATAAAATTAAAACTTATTATTGGAAATATTCTTAAAAGTTTAAAAAGTATATAGTTTAAAAACAGTAAAAATTTATATTTTTTTATTTTATCAAAATTTTCCCATAAAAATTTTCTGCTTTATAAAAAAATTATCTTCTAACTTTTCTGTATCAGTTTTGATCAATTAATTTAATTTTATTGTAACAATTAATTTTCGTGTCAAAAATTACTAATCTAAGATTGAGTTTAAAAAATGTCATTTCCATTTAAATTCATTTTTAGAAAATTAGTGTTGTCTATTCCCATAAATACGATAGTAAATTTTTATTATTATATGAGTCGTAAGTCTTATTTTGAGTTTTTATAAAAATCTTCATCAAGTTCCATTTATAACTTCTAATGTTCAGCAATTACTATCTGTATTGGTCTCAGTGTGGTGAAGTATATAATTTTTCGCAATATATTTTCAAATTAATTTCAGACTCACTATTAATCTTTTTAAAAGATGACTTGCTAAATATTGTCCAATATAACCTTCGTTTTACTTTCAATTCGAAACCTCAAAATTAGTTTTGAAATAAAGATTCCTAATTTTCACCTTCGCCTCAGTTACCCTAAAAAAAGAATCATATACCAATATTGTGAATTAAAAAATTAAAAAACAGCTAATGAAGATGGTCAGCTATAATAAGAATATATTATATCGTAACATCTTATCACACAGGATGCGCCGCAAGTTGCGCAATAAAAAAACTCGTCAACGGCTTCACTGCAATTTCACTGCAAGCAAACACAGTATGCTCTCGCACATACGAGTACGTAAGTAAATTATACTCCCCAACTTGCACTACACCAGCTAGATTTTCACGTATTCAACACATGCGCAGGTCAAACAACGAGCAGAATTTCCAACATTGCCGATATTAGCAAATGCCAATAAAATACTGCTCGAGTAGTGAAGCTGAAAGCCAAAATATTAAGAACGGCGTGATACTCGATTACGTGTTTCTACGTCCTCGATAAGTAATGCAACGCAACGTATGAAGATGATTTTATCGTTGACCTTTTAATCAAACGGCAGTGTAAACCCTCATCTCGGACCCGCCGTCCAAGCAGGCGTTATAAGGTGCTCACGCCTTGCCTCGGCTGCAAAAATACGTGTTTTGTTCTTGTGGTGCAATCAATTTTTTTCAATTGTAATTGCTGTTCCGCCGTGTATTAAAATAAGCAGCCAGTCATTTTCGAAGCGCGCGGCTTATAACGACGCGCGAGCATTACGCAACGGCGCAAACACCGCGGATCCGAAGACGGACTACTTAAATTAAATATCTCGCAGGGGCCCGAGCTTGTCCGGGCGCATCGTACCTGCCGCCGCGTACGACGATGGACCACCGCGCGCACGACGTGGACGCGAGCGAGCGCGAGGACTCGGTTACAGGCAGGTTGCGCCTGTCGCGCGACTGAAGCTGTGACCGCCAACGCACTCGCCGCAGCCAGCAATTGCCTGCTTCCGGGCCTCATTACATCACTCTGTTAGTCTGTTAACGCTCGCCGGAAACCGGCCGTCGTCGCTCCCGCCCGCATCTACTCCCCACGCGGAGCGCTATTTAAATATGAGCAAAGCCGAAGATGCACGCACGTGGAGGAGAGAGGCGCGCAGGCATTTCGGCAGAAGGCCGAGGACCGCGGACGGCGGCGAGTCTCGAGGAGGTGAATGGCTTTCGCGCTTGCTCCGTTGTTTTTCTCTGGCTAAGGACAAGCGATTTCCGAAAGAATCTATGCTACGTTGACAGTATGTGCGACTCATTTGGGCGAGAGCTCGAACGAATCGGGTGCGAGACGCGAGACGCGAACAGACGCTGCATACTTCCGCGAAGAACTACAGTCGCTACTTCAACTTACATGCGATGTCGTGGATAATGTTAATCGGAAGATCGCTTGGGAAAGGATTCTCGCGCTCGATTACGATGATCGGCGATGCGTGTACATTTCGTTGCAATTCAAGGTACCTATCGGACAACGTATCAATAAACATGTTATCAGCGTACTAGCAATTGCTGAGCCAATCCCATTCCATTCGCTGTTATTATAGGACTTATATTAATGTGTACTTTTATCCAATTTGAGATCGGAATTAAACGCCAGCTTTTATTCGTAAATTTAAGTCGAAACAAAGAATTTTTCTTCGAAATTAATACGAATTAACCGAAATAAATAAACATTATGCGTAATAATTTTAACGAATGATTAAGTACGTAAGTGATAATAAAATATCCAATAAAAGCAGTTTGAAAAAATTAAAAAATTTTGTTTAAAAACACTATAGCAAAAAAATTACTATAGAAAAATGTTTTAAAAACAATGCTAAGTTAAGTGAGACCCAAAGAAATAAATAGAAAGCAATATAAAATTTTAAATGAATAAACAAATTGAAAATAATCTAAGAAGGAGGGTAAGAGTAAGAACAGAGAAACAGAGTCAGAGATATAAAGCAAGAAGAACAAATAATATATCGTAAGGAGGGAGAAAGATTGATAGAAGTATTAATAAAAAATGATTATCTCAGTTTATAGCATTACATAGAAACTCAAAAAGTTTCGCTATAATCTTTTACTTTCTTGATTACGCTCTTTTTTTTTAACATAAATTTGCTACACACAAATAAAATATTTCATGAACTTTTTATGATATACACGGAAAGGCTTGGACTAAACTTTTTAAAGAAACTTGAAATTGTACTACTTTAATTTTTAATATTAATAGTTTCAACTGTTTTAAAAACATGAATGGTTGAACAACTGAAATTAACATAAATTCATAATTGGTATTCTGAAATATAAACCTAAAATGGGTGTGTAATATTTTAAATTAAAGTTACAAGTCAGGTGAAATGGTGAAAATCACCGGATACAGATTTCCATTGTTTAAGCTATGAAAGTATTCATTTTGAGAAAAGCCCCTAGTCAAAATCAATGGCACGTGCATACGAGAATAGCACAGAGTCGCATAGATTCTTAAACGATGCTGATTTAACGTAGCGAGAGTAGACACAAAAATCCCAGGTTGACGTTAAATACGCAATATCCTGAGGCAAAGAATTCAAGTGCATTGTAATAAGTAGAAATGCAGAAGAAACGCGATGTGAAAAGGAAAATTTTTCACGCAGGAAGCTTGGCAGTGCTTCAAGCTAGTATTATGCGAGTAGAATTCGCCCTCTTTTTAGCGGAGCAGAAAAAAGCCAACGACGGATGAGACGTGTGTATCGCGCACATTGCACACGTGGCCTCGCGTTGCGGTAACGGTGCTTGATTCTTGTCTCGCTCTTTTACGCGCATATTTTTTTTAACGTTTGAGTCGTTTTTTACACTCGCGATAGCAACTCCCTCGTCCATTATATTTTCTTTTTTACATGCATGAGAAACTGAGAGCTTGACCCTCGGCAACTACATTTTTGAGTATTTAAGCGCTTTTAAAATAGAAATAAACGTTATCACAGTCGTCAATATTAGAATTATATACTCTAGTCGAAATTTTTATATTTATATCTTATTTTGCTTTACTTTTTTTAAAACTTTTTTAAAGCTTTTTCCAACTGATTGATGGTTGCTTTAAAGGCTAATATTGTTCCTTGAGCGTTTTAGTAATAGCAAAATATGATCTTCTTATATTTATGAAGGTTTACCGATGTCTTATAAAATGTATATAATGATTGTCTTGCACTTTACTCAGTGATCGAAATTTTTATAATTCTATTAATTATTATCTGTTTTAGTTTAAATATTCTTTTCTTAATCACCCTTCGATATTTGTAAAAAAATATTTCGATAAAATTTTGCAAATTTTTTTATTATTACGATTAGTAAATTTGATCAAGCTTAATATAAATTATTTAAATGTTTATTTATTCAATACGAATGTACGGTGTATTATTTTTTAACAATAGATGTAAAGCTATTTACTATAATTTTTACAGATATAAATTTTTAAATATGTGACAATTTGTACCGATTTTATTATATTACTTGAAGTAAAGTAAAATTAATATACAAGATAAGGGATTTATAAAGGATTTATATATTTCAAAACAAATAATTAATATGTGCATATCTTTATTTTAAAACTCTTCCTTTTTACGATAGCTAATAAAGCTAAGAAATAAAATATACTGATAGTCTGTGCAGCTATAAACTGTCGTATTTTTATCATAAGAATCGTTCGAGTATTCAGTATCGCAGTGGCACGGTCTGTTTGCGTGAATTTTAAGTCTCGCGCGCGGAAAACTGAAAGCGCACATGAGGACACTTGAACGTCGCCATCGTGCAGCTGCGATACTCTGAGCCAAATTATCCGTAACGCGCTGCTCGTTTATTACCACTTATTTTACAATTTGCATGCACATATACACACCGACGATTCGCATCGCTCGCTTGTGTCCAATTTTCTTTTGAAGATCTACGTACGTAGTGTTAGCGTTTGCGAATTATCCTTCCTTGCGGGAAAGCCGATATATCTTTAACACTGGATATTGATGGCTATAGATTTCTAATTAAAAATAATTATAATTCGTGGGAAACATTAATTATGTAAATTTATTTTTATTTTCATTCAAAATACCTATTGTATTTTGTATTGTTATTTTATTTCGACAAATAAATACACGATGCTATTTAAGATTCTTGACATTGAAATTATTCAAATATTATAAATCAATTCAAAATATATTATTATAATTTTTACGTAAATAATTTCAAATTTCAGTTAAAAAATTTATTTTTTATAGTTTAATAATTGTTTTGATCAAGTTAAAAAATTGTTATAGTATTTTACTCGCGATCATTTAAATACGGTTTTATTTTACGTAATTTTCTTATAATTATTAAAAATTTATTAATTCATAATCAAGTTGAAAACAAAGATGTACAATCAAATAAAAATTGTAAAATAAAAATAAAAATATTTATAAAATCGATTGATATAAACTGTATATATTATAATTTATACTTTATGTTATTTTAACCATAATATTTACTTAATATTTAAAACTTGTAAAATGTAAGATAGGATTAAAATTTTCTTACGAAATACCAGCAACACTAATCATCTCTGCTAGACACACGAAATGATTTATAGGTAGGCATGGCTATTTCATACATCAGCGTTTATATAAATGATTGTATATCATGTATATTTGCACTACAAATAATGGCACTACATTTTCGAGATTCACTTTTGAATTAAATTTTTGTTGGAAAAAAACTACTTACATTTGTTTTTTTGATTATTAATTACTCTAAAATATTTTCAATAAATGCATTATGCACTTATTTTTTCGAAGTGTTATTTATACAAATTTCCTTTTCTTATTTGTAAAAATAACTTTGAAAAAAAATTACTTTTTAAAAAATAATTATTTCTACAGCAACTTAAATATATTTTTTATTATTTAATAATATGCAAAGTATCTATTAATAAGTTTTAAGAAGTAATAAATAAAATTTAGGTTTTTGTTAAAGATAAAATTTGTTTAGTCTAAAACTATAATCTTATTGGTATCGTTAAAGGAACGATTACAAACTTAATAGATTTAAATTTCCATTGAACGTATCATACATATAATTTGTTAATAATTTTTCATTAATTCATGTAATAGCTCAATTAATTTTTATTCATCCGAAATAACTACATTTATATTTTTATTCGATTAAATAAATGAATAAATTATAAAATATAATGGAAAATGTAAAAATTATATTAAAAAATTCTTCGTTCTTAAATTATATTAAAAAAAATTTGTGTATGATCGATTTTTTTCATATTCTAATATTATTGTTTTCAATAATATTAATTCGAAATTTCTTTTTTATCAGAAGATTAATCTATTAAGATTTTTCTTCGTTAAATTAAAAGGATTTCATGAATGGAACAAAAATTTAATTTATTCAGTATATTTATATATTATTAATAAAATGATTAATTGTGTTTTTCATTTGAAAACTAAATAGGATGCTAATATCTTTTTTTTATTCTAAAACATCTCTGTCAAGAGTTCAACGGTTTTATAAATAAACTCTAATTAAAATTTTTTATTGAACTTTCTATTATCTATTGCGAATAAATATGAACATATGATGATATTAACAGATACTTAATTAAATCGAAACAAACAAGAGCTTGAATTCTTCTCATGCAAATAACATTACTCACCGTCAGAACGGGAAAGCTTTCCTATCCGTGACTCCCGCGTGTTTTCCAATTGACGATCTTCCGATTTTGTCGCTGCTTTCTTTCTATCTTTCACTATATCTCTCTCTCCCTCTCTCTCTCTTCCGATTTTATAACATCACCTAGGTACCACTAATATTTACGAACATCGAAACTCTCTTTCGGCACACTACTCGAAGTAGATCCGTTGTTATCGACGCCGTCTTTTCCTCTCTAAGCTTTTGTCAAAGTTCCGGTCGAGGCTGCACGTATAACAATCGAGGGCTCGCGCGATTCACGGCGTCCGCGCGGGGCCAGTCCGTGGTGAAAACTCGGGCAAGCGTCGTGACGCGGCCGACTGCGACCTGTGCAGGAAGAGGAGCTACCGGGGGCGCGTGGACCGCCGGACGTCGGACGCACGTCGGGCTATGAGTGGGAACGAGAGAGCGAGAGAGCGAGAGATGCCTCGGCGTTATCAGTTGGCGGTCCGGCGATTGGCTGCGTATCGGAGCCTGCGCAAGCCTAGACGTGCACAAGAGGGGGAAGCCTCTCTCTCTTGCTCTCGGTCTCTTTCACTATCACTCGGCTCACGGGGTTGCTCGCCCTCGCCCACCCCCCGCGCGTTCCGCCATCGCCAAGCCACGGGCCATGCGTACGTATAGGTGCGCGCGCGCGTTGGTGCTCCTTAGAGGCGGGATCATCCGCAGGGTGGATCTTCCTAACCCCCGCGTGAACTCCCTTCACCGCACCCACCCCTCAACTCCTGTACACGGCGCTCTTTTCCCGTTTAGGTGTCTCTGTTACGGCGATTGCCGGTTCTTCTTCAGTACATTAGTTATACAAATATAATAAAAAAAGGGAGAGAAAAATATGAAGAGAAATAATGTTTTGAAGTGCATTTTGTGATGGGCCTTGGACCGAAATATCAGGTTGACAAAGCTAAGTGAACTTTGATGACACGTTGAAGGCCTGATACTGATTAATGCTGACTTAAATCCTATTATTTTATAAATAATCTAATGCCGTAAATATTGAAGAAATTATTGTCGGTGAAGTTGAAGTTTATGCCTTTTCTCTTTAAGTTTCGTATTAAATTTTTATTTAAAAATAACGTGTAAATTTTGAAAATTTTGAAGAATGATAAAAAATTAGTCGTGATATCGTTAAAAATAATACCATAAGGCCATAAAAATAAATATTTTATTCGTTTTAATAAAATTTAAAAATAAACATTCTGATTAATCAATTTTAATCATACTTAAAGTAGATACCCAAATTAATAGCAATTGAATTTTTTATTCATAAGCACTCGAAGATTAATGATTGATAATTTTTATCTTAAATGATGAGTTCAAATCTATTCGAATGATATTCGTCTTTAAAAGAAATCTTCTCTAATGTGACTATCCGATGGTACAATTTTATATTCTTTTAGTCTTTATATTTAAATGTTGAATATATATAACAGTACGTCTTTGACAAAGTTTTTTATTCTAAAAAAATATTCTATTAAAAAATTCATTTTCAATTATAAAGCTTTTCTTGTTATTTCTATAACTATCTTTTCATTAATATAAATCTGATTTAATAATAATCTGAACAATATTAGACAAAATTTTTACTATTTGAAAATAATCAAGTATATTTTTTTTTTTAATTTTATAATTACAATGAAATAGTGCTGAATAAAATATTATTGTGTAACTAATATTTAACTTGAATATTTATCAAATTTTATTTATTATACATTAATGATGATATAATATTATTTTATGTGGAAATAAAATTAAAAAATCATGTAGATTATAAAACTGAAAAATAATTTACGCAATAATAAATTCATTATAAATAATTTGAATGAAATAAATAATTTTAAATACTCTAGACTTATAGTTATTATTTTTTTCAACATTTTTCGTAGATTTTTCAGATTAAAAATGATATTACCTTTAAAAATTCAAATTAATTTTTTGGAAAATAGGAAATTTAATTTAAAGGCAAAAAACAGATAATTAATTTTGTAAAGTACATTTGAATAAAATATTCGTAAAAAGTTTCATGGTCAACTAATCGTAACTTAATTTCACACTATTTATATTCCTATAAAAGATAGATTTTAATTAGCAATATTGCAACTGTAAATATAGTTTTCATTAGTTTCTGTAAACAAGCGAAATTTCACTAACTTATTTTAAATAGATTCTCAGTTGCATGAAACCGTGTATTGTAAACTCTCGTAATTTTATGTGCGTTCATCTATGTTACACTATAAACAAAGGAACTGTGGTTAACTCTTCATAAATTCCTGTTTCATTAAAGTGTCAGCCGCTAAAACTCCCTGGTCATAGAATTACGAAGGTACTATTCCAACGAAAAAGCGGCATTGCTCTATATATAACAAAAGAATGATGAGCATAAAGACAAAAACTTTCATCTGGAACAAACTTATATCTATCACGCAAGAAACTAAGGCATTAATTACTCCGTGATATAAACTAAAACGACTTACTGGGTAATTATCCATTCTACTATTTTGGAATACTGCGTAAATATATTTTCATGTTCTTTTGCACGTATTAATAAAAGATAATATATATTATTTTTATAGGTTTTAAAATGTATAGTAAAAAAATAATATGTTTATAAAAAATTTTTTTAAATATGATTTATACAGCAAAAAATGTAATAAAAACTTCTGTAACAACAACGACGGTTCAGGACGGCTCGTTAGGGTTGGATTGAATAGGGTTTTTGAAATAAAGTAAACAATTGAGTAAAAGAAAAAAATTATTGAGAATAAGACATTTTACAATAATTTCTAATATTAAGTTTAACTAAATTGTTGCAGATGATATTTCAATCAAACTAAATTTAAGTACAATGGAGCTTTTAAAATTCTAGTCTATAAACTAGACAAAATTCATAAACGGGAACAGCGAACGTGAAGATTTAAGGATGCCTTTTATACGCTTAAAACAGCCAGGAAAATATTTCAACATTGTGCTGAGAAAGGATTTTTTTAATGAGATCAAAAATATTTTAAAAAAAATTTGTGTTTGGAAAAAATTTTAAGAATTTTTAAATCAGGAAATCTTTGAGTTTTCCTCAAAAGAGGAAAAGGCTAATAAGGTCGTCTTATGATTTAGAGTCGTGATTACATTAGAGTCTGAAGATAAGAAAGAAAAAAGGGAAATAAAAGAAAAAATCAATTGCGTTTTTAAAATTAAAAAATGATAATTTTGTCTATGAATTTGAAAGTATAACGACTACATTAATAAAGTAGAGTTGATATGTCTAGTTTTATTTTTTACAATAGTATCAATCCAAAGAGAATTGAAATAACGTTTGAATAAAACCTCAGTTATGATGTATGTAAAGGTCAGTCTTCGCAAAATTTATTTACAATGAGTGTATCCGTTACCCACCGAATCCTTCAACAATACCTTTTATTTATTAGTGATCAAATGCGTTAATAATTTTTCGGTTAATAATCTTATAATTATATCCTTTAGAAAATTGCTTTAATTATTTGTCGACTTTTTTACAGAAAAACACTCTAAAAAAATAATATTCATAAGGAAATTCTAAAAATTTTCACTATTAAATGTTTGGGTAGTTATATTAGTAGTATTATTAATAATATTCTGTGTTCATAATACATTCTATTTTTTTAACAAACATTTGATTTTCAAAGATTGGAAACTTCTCTCTCACTCAACTTATAATTTACCATCCATTTAAAGTTTTTATGAAAGTATCAAAGTAGTTTTTCGTCAACATTTCCCGAAGTATGTAGAGAAAAGATTCAATTGATTCCACATTTACAACCTGACTTTTATAAGTGTCATACGTATTATATAAGTATTATAGAACCATGCATAAACTCCTTCGGATTTGAGAAATTTTAACCGATAGCCTGAATTATAAAAAGCATGCCTGCATCTTTTTTAAATTAAAAATCAGCAAGCCTTCAACTTCCATTCCAAAACCTGATCATAAAAGCTTAACATGCTGATGATCTGGTTCTATTTTCAATCTTTCGAGGTTATCAAAATTGTCTCCACAATAAATTAATTTACATAAATAAATCTCGCTATTAAAAGTCTGAAATCATCTTTTCTCTAGAAGAAATAGTTTTTTTAATTTTATGGAGTCAATTTATCAAATATTTAGATAACATGTTTGATGTGAATCTCAATTAGAGATATCATGACAGAAAAATATGGAAAAAAGAATGTCGCTATATCGTATCTATTTTACTCTTCCTTCACGAATCAAGATTATTCCATTAAAATAAAATTAAAATTCTTCTGAGTTATTATTAATAAAATAGAATTTATACTTTTCCTGCATAAGATTTCGCCATATTCTCAAAATATTTAAGAATCTGTAATTGATCCATATAAATATTTTCCGCACATTCCACTCCTGTTTATTAATATTACAAAAATATTCACAATAATTTCTGCCATTCGATTGTGAATTATTTTAATTGAAACATAAAAATGCTATTCACACATCTTGTCAAAATCTGCTGATATTCAAGATTATGCTTTCTTAACCAATAATTATAAATATTACAATATTTTAGGTTCGCAATTTATTATTTTTTATTGGTTATCTATCAGTGGCTACTGTTTTCACTATTTCTCTAATTTTTCTTGGATAATTGGGATCAAAACTTGTCTTGCTAGTATTACCTCTTTTAACGCGGAAGCTTCAATCGGTAGACATCTTGTCAAATTCGACACTATCTGAGTATTATTTACAGGTTCTATTTTTTTAAAATTTCCTCTTCAGGAAAGTTTTTTTATTCTTAAACATTGGGGACAGACTTTGAACGGTTGGTTAATAGGAATAATTGCCGAGAATAGTTATAAGATTATATGGGTGCTGATCGCAACATTCACGGATAATTAGGTTGAGTTTATAATATTGACCCAAATCTATAATGTTTGTAAAAGCCTTGGCGACTCCCCGCTGTGAGCTATTATGATGCTACGGGGCTAATAAGCACGCGCTTTTTCAGCCAGCGCGGAATGGGGTTGCTCAACTTTGGCTGGAAAAAAACAATATTACAATCATTCAGTACTTAGCATCTTACATACATTCTCATTATACTAAATTTTTACTCTATTATGCTGTATTATAGTTAACGATTTACTGTACTATATACCAGTAGTTGAAAATTCGCACTTGTCTCTACATGTAATGTATAATTAACGCTTAATTAAATTTACACCAAAAGGTAATAAGGGAGCAATGCATCTAAATAATCTCCATTGTAATACGGTAGCAAAAGATCCTCGCGTTATTTCACAAATCGACGGATTTGGAAAACTACGGAGGGTTCTTAATTGCACCGATGAGATATCGAAAGAACGATCGAAACACGCATGAGTGAGCATCTTTCTCTGTACCAGTGAGTAAGCGAGTGTCTAGGTCGTATATATGCGTGGGCCAATGTCGAAGCCGGAAGTTAAATCTCGCGGAAGAATCGCTAGTCAATAACAAAGATGCGCACTCTCCTATATCTCTCATGATCCCCCTGCTTTCGTCTCTATCTCTCTCTGTCTGTTCCACGATCGAATGCCAGCAATCGTAATGTTGTGCTTCATTAACGATGGATAGGTACATGAATAAGGATGCATTTCATAACAATTATTGACTTTACGTTTTTATCCATGATGGGAAAATTCGGCGACTCTGCCATTGTGGGAATCGTATTTTTGGGTTTGAGGGGCTGAAGTGCGATTTATGGTTGCAATCGGATCTATTGTATTTTCCGACGGTGTCATGATCTACGAAAGAAGAATATTAGCGTAAGTTAATTTATAAAATATGTCGTATAAAATTGTGAAAAATAATTAATATTAAAAACATCGCAGTCTTTTGAATGAAAATATATGAACCTCATTTTAATTAGATGTATTACTTTCAATGAATCTATTGAATGTATTACTTTCGATGAATTACTGTGTTTAAGATGACGTGTATTCTTTTATGTAAAAACATTTTTTGATCCAATAAATTATTTTGAAACATATAATTTCTCGAATATTTATAAAGGTATGAGTTTGTTAATATAGTAATTTCAATTTTATTATATATCATAAGAAAAACAATACTAAATAATAGAGCAATATAAAATTTATGAAAGAGTAATGTAATGATCAATAATATATAAAGAAAAATTTTAATCTGAATTTATCGATTTTATAACGTTTTATTAAATTATTCTATGTAATTATATTTTTCTCTAAATAAAAACATTCTTATGTCTTTTAATAAGGAAAAAATAATTTTTTAGTTTTAAAATGTATTATTTTTAATGCCCTATATACTATTAATTGTAAATATTACATTTTTTGTTTTTTGAAACATGAATTTGTAAATTTCAAAAATACAAAACTAAATTTAATAGTAAATTCAAAATTTTTAATTTCAGCAAGTAACTTATACGATTTAAAGTTTTACAATAAAAGTAACGTTATTTATTATTTTGTGGTTTAGTGTCATTTACCGTGTAATTATAATAGAATATAAACTGTATTAATTGAAGAATTTTATCCATATAAAAATTTAATTTATTACTTTTTTGTATTCCAATAATATTTAATTATAAAACGACAGTTATATTTCATAAATTTATCAAAAACCAAAATTGATTGTGATTGATTATCAATACCTCCATTTAATTTTTAAATATACCGATTACATTTTTATTAAAACTTTGCATATTAATTATTTATTCTTTCGTAAATAAAAAATTTTTCCAAATTATAATCTGTTCTAAATGAAGTATTAACATATGAAATCATGTAATGAAGTAAGGTATAACAGTTGCAAACTCAATTTCTCCAAAAAAAAAAAAAAAATGAAAAATGTAAAGATTTCTCACGAATGTTTTTGATGTAATTGAAACTGATGATATATATTTGTTTATACCTTTACATTATAACCTATTAGTTGTTGTATTATCTAATACTAATACTTATAAAACATGAATATACTTTAAATTAATGAATTAGTTTTAAAAATTAATGACAAATATTAAAGAAATGCAGTATTGAGTTAACGACATATAAACTTTAAATGGCTTCATGAAAAGTATTAAACTATTTTGTTATAGTTGATTTTGCTTTTGCTTTTTATACATATTAACAGCTTCGCGCCATTTTTTTAATTTTTCTTTAAAAATTTTTAAATATTATAAATATTTAATAAGGAAAAAATAAAAACGATATATTGCACAATAAATAATTATAAATAATTATTTTAAAAATATGTGACAACTGATAAAATAGAAAATTATTCTTGAATTTTTAGATTAATCAAAATCTTTATTGCAGCTCAATTTATTAAATGTATTTCTATAAGGATATAATACTTTGAACTTTCTTATACTTTGTTGCTTTTTCAATATAGTTTAAAAATAATATAATATTGGAAATTCTTGGACAAAAAAATAAAAATCGCGTTAACAGTTGTAGAAGTTATTATTATTTTAAATCCAATTGTACATTAAAAAGTTAATTTAAATAAACAACTTAAATTACGAATAAAATTTTTATATAAAACATTTATTTCTATCAAATTCGCAATCCATAAAGGTATTTTCATTGCACGTCTCGACGATCATTCTCCATACGCGAGATCGATTTGCAAAAGTTCTCTCTCTTCTTCTGTCTTTCTCTTTCGCTCTCTTTATCAGAAAATACCCCGGTGTATACGCTCGGTTAATGTTAATAGCAGGGGTTGGCGTACGAGGAGAAGCAGGAGGATGACAACGGTGGGTGCCCCTTTCTCGTGAGTTAAAGCTTCCTGAGGCTTTCGTCGCATCCAAGCCGAGTTCACCCCCGCCCCTACCACCTTACTATTACCCGAAGCCAGCGTTTCGTAGTCACTGTAGTCGTAGTCGTAGTCGTCGTCTTCGTTGTCGTCGTCGTCGTCGTCGTCGTCGCCGTCGTCGTCGTCGTCGTCGGCGCACACTTGGCTAATAGTGAGGGAGGAAATATCAAAACTCGTCTCCGCCTCACTCTCGTTCTTTCTCTTTCTCTCTGGCTTTGGCTTATAGTCTGCGAAGTGTAAACTTTCTGAGAGTATAGGAGGGGGAAAGTTCTTTATGAATTTTTGCTGATAAATTTCACAACGTAAAAAGTTTTTTTGGCTTCGTATTTATTTCGGCTTTAGTTTAAACAACTCAACAACGAGAAAAATAAAAAATTCTGACTTATGCTTAATGGCGATAAGTCATACAGGATTTATTCGAAAATTATGTTAGGATACATTCGATGCGTTAACGTTTGTATTGTTTAGCTACTTGATTTCATTTCATTTACATCTCGAAGATTAATGCTTGATTGTGTTGATTCATGATTAGCATTAGCAGAAATACATCAATGTATTATGTAAACAATGAAATCACTACGCAGGTAAAAGAAATTATAATATAATATCAATTTTATACAGAAAATTGAAAGATATTAAAAACTTTACTTTTTAGATATAATATTTAAATAATTATTACTATAAATATTTGAATAATAACACAACGATTACACAAGTATAATATTCGGCGTTATACATTATTTTTACAATACAAAAATAATATTGATGTATGACTATTTTTACATTATTTTTAGTTTTACATTAAATTATTAATCTTGTTACACTTATATTTACAATTAAAAAATCGGAATTATATTTCTTTAGTAATATTTTAAATGCAATCGATCGGTTTATTCGATTTAAAAGTTCTAACGTTTAGATATCTAATATGATACACGAGAAAAAGAAATTTTATTATTATTCCAAATGTCTATGCAATCTAAAAATAATCATTATTTCTCCTAGAATAAAAGAAGAATAAAAATAATCACCACTTGTCACGAAAGTAGCGCATTCAACAGGTTCGTAGAAGCATTAAGACTTTATTCATATGTCTTGCTGGCAGTATTATAAATTTTAGGAATCAAATATCTTCTTTTGGCAGATTAATCGCAGGCTTTCTTAAGACATGTAATATGTGCAAACATCTTATAGTTTTTACCGGCAATTTCGATTTTCCTATTAACAATATTTTATTAAAATAAAAATTTTTTTTAATAATAAATTTATATTCATCAAAATAATTTCAAGTTGAATTTCAAATTTTTATTATTTACGTTATATTTAGAATTCATTAAAATTTATTTATTTAGTTTTTTAACACAATTGTTTCTAAAATTAGAATCAGAATATTATCTTAAATGTAAAAGTGTAATTAAGTAAGATTCTAATTCAAATGATTCTCTAAAATTAGTTGAAATTGTGCAAAACTTTTAAACTACATATTTGGATGCACTTTTTACGCAATAGAAGATGAAACTCTGTAACTGAAATTGTCTCCAATGGAGTTTGATTCACAAGAAAATTAATATTTTAATAAAACTTGTAAGAACATGCACAGTGTTATCTATGTGAGTAATAACACAAATGATAAATATTGCATAAAAATGCTAGTAACCTTGTATTATTAGGTTGAAAACAAGTTAACAGTTGCTTTTGTTGCAAAAATTATATACGACTCAGAAATCTAAAATGCAAATATAAAAAGTATTTATCCTGATTCATTAATTTTGTAATAAGTGGGCTTTCTGACACTCCTGAAAAACGAAAAATTTTTCTAGTTCATCGAATAAAAGTATTTCTGGACTGTCCAATTACTGATTTATGACTTTGTATATTGGATGATAGACATTATTTTAGATATTTTTCTAGTGCGTTTGATAAATTATCTACAACTTTTTAGGAAGAATATGTATGCGTGTCAACTGTGTCAACATCTATACAATGTTATGTATAAGTTATACGAGTGCACGTAAATTATATTGACTCAAATTAGTCTCTTAAGGGTCTTTCGTCTGATGTATAATATGATCACTTGACTCCGTGTCATGGATATAATGTAAACACAAGTTCGATTAGAGGAGACCATAGATAAGGAACTGGTTGAACGCGTGCAGTCGCCAGTTTCGCGTATGAAAGTCAACAAGGAGTTGGAGCAAAGAAACGATTTCACAGGCAGGCGCTCTCTATTCCCCATGGGCGATTAGGCCCACGTAGGGAGGTGATTTTCGTAAGCGCGCGCCGTGATGCCGAGCTCGCGTGATTTAATTTGTCGGAATTAGGGCGCACGGGGGCATCTACCGGGCAGAGGCACTCGGGCGCGCACGAGGCCAATGCGACCGCGCCCCGGCTATTAATATCAGTTAACGAGCCGATATGATCGTTCGGGCCATCCGTGCGCCGTTGACTGCTGCCGCGCTGCTGCGCCCCGAAAACGCCGACGACGACGAGGAGGAGGAGGAGGATGACGACGGCGTCGTGATCTGCCCAGCCCCCTCTTCTCTGTTGGCCCATTGATCGCTGCCGGGAGTCGATTTGGCTGAGTCACGGGAGAGTGAGCGAGAAAGAAAAAGAACTGTCAGTGAAGTCCATCAAGCATTTTCACACGTGGGGAGGGTGGCTATGGAAGGCGTGTGGTATACAGTAAATTAAAGCGATTGCAGAGAGCGAGGCTTTTTTCTGTATTGGCTTCGTGCAGAGCAGTTATCATTATTCGTGAATTACCGCGTCGAGGAGCTGTGAAAACTACTTGGCAGCTGGATTGGATAAAGGGTACATAGGGTTTTATAGATCTTCGCGCCCGATAATTTAACACCTTTTAAAAGTTAACGATTTTTACATTTTAGTTATATCTCGTCAATTGCATTGAAAATAATAAAATTTTTAAACTGCATTGTTTATTAAATATTCTAATTCATATATATTGGATTTTTAGAAATTTTAAAATAAATTAGCGAATTTTTATTAAAATTTTCGCTGAAAAACGAAATTCAGCATGTTTAGCAATGATAAAAACGATATTTAAAAAAAAATTTTCATAATGGCTTTTAAAAAAGTGTAATACCGTGTCATTTTTATTATTTTTATTCAATTTTTATTGAATTGAAGTTACGTAGCTTTTCATTGTTACTATTAGAGATTTAATTCTGAGTAACTAATGCATTAAAAAACAGTCGATTCTTAGGATGATGATTAGAACAATTAAATTGATTAAAATAGTTTAATAATTCAATATCGATTCAATTGTAATCAAGAAATCATAATACAAATATACACATCAATCCATATATACCCATGCGTAGAAGTCAACGCAATCGTTCTTATTCAAAGAAATTGCATTTTCATGTTCGAAATATGCACATAATGTTATCTACACTATTTTCCGCAAAGATAAGGTATCTTTTATGAAAGAAATAAAGGAAGAAGACCAAATACCTGGCGATACTAATTTTATCTTGAATATTAAAATTGTTTATCAGTTTTTAAGCATGAATAAAAGTATGTAAAGTTGGAATATTTTTGTTTTCTATTTTTTATTATATTTAAAAACTAGAGAAACTGAAAAACAATGATTTTAAACGTTTCCGCCGTTATACAATAAATTAAATTCTTTATATTCTTGAAGTAAAATTGCGGCCAAAGCATGATATGTAATATTTTATCGAACTGTTTTTATAACTACCGATTGTAACAGTTTCCTTCAAATCATTAATGATTATGTTATAGAAAAATTTATAAGTTATAAGTTATAAGTTATATCTACCTGTTTGTGTATCACATAAAATTACCGCTCTCAAAAAAAATGCTTAACTAAAGTCGACACAGCGATCTAAGCAAATAACTAAACATTATCGTTCGAAATAAAAAAAAATAATAACAAAACATTTCTAATGGTAGAAATCGAATTATAGTATTATCGATATGACAATTTATTCGTATTTGTAATCGTGCTTCATAGCCACCCATGTACCTGCAGCTACACACACACACACACACACACACACACACACAAACATGCAAACGCACACATGCGCAAACCAAAATTCACCGAATTATACACGCACACGTGTATGAAACTGCGATATCATCGAGGCAATCTGTATTGTACTGTTGTAGATAGTCAAGAGAATCGAGACTTGAGGGCGAAGGGCGGGAGTCGGACGGCGAATTTGCTGTTCAATTCGTACGCGTACGCGCGGCCCACCGTCGATCTCCCGCACACGCATTACATACCGATACCAATGACCGGGGATAGGGCGCGTATTATCGGTCACCGCGATCTGCAGCCATGGCCAGTGCCGACAGTCACTGGCAAGCGAAGCGAGCGTGCCAGATTCTCTTAAACATTCATGTATGCATGACTGCAGGCTTCAAAGTCTCTTTTTCCCCCTCTCTTACCCTCTTTTACCCTTAATCCCGTGTAGCTCCTACGTACGTAAGTGCAGCACGTACGTATGCATTAAACTTGCATACTTAGTGAGGCGAGGCTCAAGCTCCTCCTAGTTGTGTGCAAAAGTACGTTGGAACAGCCTGTCAAAACTCCGTATAACCGACCTTCAAAAATAATAACTTGCACCGTAAATCTTGGTTAAATTTAAATCTTCCCGGGGGGAGTGGGAATTTCATTTGGATACGAGACTACAGAAATTCAAGTCTAAACATCTTCAAGGTTGCATCTAAATTTTATGAGATGTAAGCTTATTTTATATGATAGTAATCAAATTTGATTGCACATCGAGTACGGATGAATTTAGATTCAGAGTTTAACTCAAATTTCTATTAGAGATAATTTTGTAAATAAAAGTATTCTTGAAATCATGACTTTTTCTTTTAATTTCTCGTTTCACTAATCAAAAGTTTTTCGACAAAATATAAATAATAACATTTATTATGAGTTATTAAAGAATAATGTTTCTTTGTAAAAAATTTAATGACTAAAATTTTGACGTTTATTTCATTAAAAATAAATGATTATTAGTATAAACCGCCGTCGACGGATCGTAATAATAAATGAATTTCTTATTCATCCTGAAAAATAGTTGAGATTGGTAGTCAAAGATTTTCGAAAGCAGTTTAAAATAAAAATCAGTGATTACTAACTTTGGCAGCACTTTTTAAAAAATTATAATTGATCGGATTGAATTACTTTTTTAAAACCACAAAGGTGGTGCGGATGTTTTTTGTACAAGCTCTATAAAGCCGAAAAGCAAACCAACACATATATGTATATTATGCAGCCAACGCGGAGGATCAGCCGAGAAATTTTCACGAAGTTGTAAAGTCACTAATGAGCGACATTGTGTAACCCCAAGAAATACAGAGAGAATATACAAGAGAAGACCACAGAGGGTGAGGATGTGAGAGAGAGAGAGAGAGAGAGAGAAAGACAAGAATAGGTTGTATAGGTCGACTGACCAGTTGGTGGCTCACGGACGCATGGCACGCAAACCTGATTGACTTGTAGATGAGGCGACAGCCGATACGAGCTGGTCGCCGGCCTTTCCAGCCCTTTTTGCAACTCTGTTTTACGGAGCTTATATACCTACTTTATCCCTCTTTTCCCTTCTCTACTATTATTTTATCTTGAATGCATATTTTTGATATATCTGTGCAAATTTTGCGTTACTATGTTGAACGTATGTGCTTGAACTTTCTTTTCTTTCATCAAAAATTTCTCTAAAATCAAAATTGCATTCATAGTCTTTTTCCTGGTATGAATATTATATTTTTAAACATAAAAATATATAATATTTTTGTTGTATATATATTATATATGTATATTATTGTTTTATTGCTTTTTATATTTATTATAATTAATTGCATGTTCCTTTCTTTTGATTATAAAATTTTGCAAATAGGTTTTAGTCAATAATCCATAACGTATTCCATAAAACAACAATTATAGTAATTAATTGAAATATATTTTGATATAAGAATTCAAACTGTACGTCTCATGTTACATAACACCTATTTTACTTTTTAAAAACATAAGTATTTTTGATCGATGTCTACGACATTAATATTAAAAAATAATCGTCAATTTTGTGCTAAAAAATAAAAATATGAATCTGAGAAAAGGTAGTAATAGCTACACTATAATATATTATTATATATAAATATTTAAATTAATCTATTGATCAGTTCAATTTTTATCAATGTGGCTATTCTAAAAAATTGATTGAATTATTTCATGTAGTTAAAGTAATTTTGAATTTAATTTATAATGTTTTTATTTAGATGTATTAATGTTACTTTTTTATATTTCACTATAATATAGATAAAGTATGGGTTGATTAGAATTGATATAGTTTAATAGAATTATCAACAATCCAGTTAAAAAATCTTTTATAAGCCAGTTATACTTTAAAATAAACTGAAAATGAAGTTGAACTCGTGTATGCACTAAAGCAATATGGATTTTATAATCAATATCTGTTTTTTCTCAACTTTAGAAATATTAATACACAAAACATCGTAATTGATGCTGTCGTCGAATGGTACTCCAAAACTATACATCTTTTTCTTCATACACGCTGCATTCATATGAATATTATTATAAGTTTCGTTAAATTCTCATATGATTTTTTAAAGTAATTTTTCTCTCTAAACGACCGTTTACTGTACTTCTGTTATTGGTTATTTTATTATGCTACCGTTTCCAAGCGTTATCTACTTAATTAATCTTCCTCGAGGATGTACGAATCACGTACGTATTTATGGCTGTATTAACCGACTATAGGAAAAACGCTCACTCTTTCTTGCTTTGTCTGTCTCTCTCTCCTCTCTTTTACTCTCACATATTTCATCCTATAGCGAATTAAAAGTTATGCAATTTAATTTGTTGAATGTATATGACACTTGCAAGACGAGAGCTGACAAAGGGCTGTTGTTCGCGATCAGTTTGTTCAATGTTGTAATTTCACGCGCGTATTTTCGAAATTTAAGTTCATCCCTTTATGTTGTGCATAAGATCTATAGTATCTCACAATTATAATATTGCAAGGGATTATTTTTTTTTCTCATTTAGATCCCATCAGCAGCTAATACTTATTATATTACTGGCTCTAAAAACTTTTAAGGATTATTTTGTGTTTATTATATGAAAATTTATATGCGTTAAATTCATACTTTAAATAATGAAATTGGTAGTTCCACTGTATCTATTACTTCAAATATAATTTTTACAAATAATTTTAACTTGTATTAATTAAAATCTTTGTTACATGTTTATACTTAAGAAAATTATAGTATTTATTAATTTTTTGGATATTATTGACTTTTATTATTTTTATTATTTATATTATATTTTGCGCTATATAAGTATCTATACATATCTACTGAAACTATAATTCACATACTATTAATTGAAAGCGTGATATACTTATTTTTTCATTTTTTTTTTCATAATTTATTATGAATCATTCACCTAATCTATTAAAAAAATATTGAATGACGAAAAGTTTTCGTCATTTCGCAAAATAGTAAATATATTATTTATTTCATTTTTAATTATGATATAACATTAATATCATATTAAAAAATAAGTTTAATGAACAATAAGCCAACGATATATTTATTTTATATTATTACACTTAACTGATAATACTACTATAATTTTTATTCAACATGTATTCTATTTTGTTGATTGCATATATTTATATCACTTGTTGTTATGTAAATCAACTTAAAAGATTTAAGGAAGTTATCAAAAAATAAAAATAAGATGTTTAGATCGTTTTATGTTGAGACTATTGCATATAACTAAAGTAATTAGAACACCTTAATTAAAAAATGTTATTCGTCATTTATATTTATATACACAAATTTTTAGTTACCAATAAATATAGATATATTATTTAATCAATTACTTAAGAAAAATAAAAATATACATAGGTGATTTTAACGTTCTGTTACCTCTTACAATTATTGATCAGTGTATCGTCTGTTTAATTATAGCTTTCATAAATTATATTTATTAAGATTATTTCTAGGAAACTCAATTTACTCATAAATTTTTAACTCAATCTAAATATATTTCTATTGTTGGTAGTTTAAATAAATGAAACTTTTGTATCATAAAACAAAACATGGAAATCTGCACAGAAGATTCCATCTTCAATATTAGTTTTGCGGAAGTTGTTACAAATAATAGGGAAATTCCACTCTAAAAATACTCAACAAATGTAGAGAAAACGTACAGAGAAAGTCAATTACGAGAGAATAATAATTCCAAGGATTCCTATAAATAGTAATATTGTAATTACATTGAGCAACTATCCTATCGAACATATAAAATAGTTGTGTTGGCGAAACCGTGGCATCCGTAATTACGAAGATTATTCGGGACGCCATCTACCAAAGAGACTGAAATAGTTTTCATCAGGACCTGCGGCAGGTACGTCTGAGAATTTGAGTCCCTTCGAATACAAACCGAGGAAAATTAAAAGACTTACCCCCCATCGGATATTGCCGACTGAGCTCGCGACCGAGCATCAGTAAGCGGCGCTGCTCCATGAATTTGACGCCACCCCGAGCCGACGCGAATATTGATTTGAGGGGTCGTGGTCGTCGAGAACCGTTCGAAGCATGGGTGATACGCGGAGCGGAGGGAGGGTAGGGGTGGCGCGCGCAGCGCCGCGACGTCGCGGCGTCGCGGTGCTGCGTACGGGACGAGGGAGAGCGAGAGGGACGGTTTCTTGGCGGGGCGCCATCGCGCGAGTGTCTCGGGACGCAAAGTACACGCGCGCGAGTGCCGTTAGACTGGCGAGAGCAGCGGCTCTTCGTCTCGTCGTTGGTGGGCCTCTTCTCCAGGAGCGGCCGCACTCGTAGACAGAAGGAGCGCCTCTCATACCACCCCTGGGGCTTCTCTGTTTCCTGTGGGGCGCGTGTGCTTTTATGTACATGCGCCATCACGCAAGCGGACACTATTATCGTAGTCGGTGCTGGCGTTATAGCGCAAGCTGAGGCGCGCCGAGGCTGGGCTGACGAGCTGCCGCTGTCGCTCCTGTAAAGGCAGAAACATGGTCATGATGGCTGGTATGGATGAACACGAGCGCAAAGTCGGCGTGGAGTTCTATCACCTACTCGATAAGAGCAAGCAGCTGTTCAATGGCCTTAAGGAGCTGCCCGAGTACGGGCATAAGCAGTGGCACAGCTACTTTGGCCGTATCTTCGATATCTACACGAAGCTTTGGAAGTTCCAGCAGCAGCACCGGTGAGTCACGCCAACGGGCGATGAAACCGCCTGTACGTCTACGTGTGCGTCTATGTATTTGCTTGCGAGCTTACGGATGTATGAGTGTTAGCGGGGGTGAAACTCGTCTAACAAGTCTCGCCTGTCGGCTTGGGGACTCCTGCTTCGTCTGCCTTCCTTCTCCGCTTTCTTCTCTTTTCTCTTTTTCTCTCCGTCTCCCTGCTTCCTTTTGTATTTCCCTGTTCTTCATGTTTCTTCATTTTCAAAGTACATACGAGGGAGAGAATTTTCCTGTGATGCTCTACTGGGTTTTGCTTACACTGACTGTTTAAAGAGGTTTCAAGTTAAGTGTTGCATACTTCTAAATTCAAAGACGGACAGAAGGAAAGTGGGTGTGTAAAAGAGAGAGAGAGAGAGAGAGAAAGAGACAAAAGAAAATTTAGATTGTAGAGAATAAGTCTGCAAGATTACAGTTTCGGTAAAAACCAATTCAGTAACGTTTCTCATAATTTTTCGTTTACAGGGGCACTAAGTTATGATACTGAATGAGTATAGAATTCAAAATAAAATAGTAAAAGACCTAATTGGATAAATTAGCTTTATTCTTATTTTATTATAAATTAAGAATGACTTTTAAAAATAGCATATGCAAATCACATTAGTTATAATTTAAAGAGAAGGAGCGACAGGAAGAAAATAATAATTTCCTAAAAGTTACACAATGTTTAAAGATATTTATATAAATACAGTAATTTTATAATGGAAATTTTTATTTTAATTGAAACATAAACTTGTTATAAATTAAATTCTGTCTTTTTTAAATTTTATTTTCTTTGAAATTTTTAAATGTAGTTGCTTTATTTTGCTTCAGGTTAGTAATATAAGTGAGTATTGTTAGTTTTAAATTTTTCTGTGCTTATATAAATTCATTTTTAGAAAATAATAAGAAATTTTTATTGTAAAATTAAGTTCATATTAATTTTTTAAATTAGTGATTAAAACTATTAGATTATACGTAATGATATAAATATATACTTGTTTACAACAAATATATCTATATATACTATATATAATTATATAATTATTATGATTACCGCATAAACTATATATTTATTTTCAATTTACATTATCGATTACCATGTAAAATTAAAAAATAAAATGAAAAATTACATTGTTAAAAATAATTAAAAGTTATGGCATGAAACCAAGATTTTAAATAGTAGTTTATACTTTTCAAAAATATATACTAATTAATAATTGTTATCAAATTGAAATCTTTGTTAAATGCTAAAATAAATTAAAATAATTTTATTATATTGGTTATAAGTATGAAAACTTTTTCAATAATAAATAGTAAATAAATTAAGAAAGTTCATAAAAATAAAACCATATTATGTAAAAAGTGAATGAGTAAGCTTAAAGTAATTATTGCAATCAAATTTTCGTAAAAAAGATTTATTTATAGTAATTACGCCGTTAACATTTTAATTTAATTTTAATAGAATAAAAACTTCGTATATTCTGAAAAAAGAAATATGGATATTTTAAAATTACTTCAGTTTGTCACCAAATGAAAGTAAGTTTTGCACTATTTTATGCTTAATATTATTTAAATTCTTTTCTTCGTATTTACACTTCTCAACTATATAGGTCGAACGCTGACTATTTGACTTTTTCTCCGAGTTCTTGAGATTTAAAGAGCTGCTGTGCAGCTTAACTACACTGCACAAACGTTGCCAGTAATAGCTTTCATCCTTCTTCTTCATCTCGTTTTCTGGTTCTCTATTTCTCTCTCTCTCTTTGGGAATCTTGAGACTTCGTATTTTGCTATCTCCAGTATTCTACGCCCTTCACCACAGGTGAAACAACCACGAGTTTCATGCAGTTTCATCCATAAAATCGGAAGACGAAAATTCGATGACACTGTTCAACTAAGAAATTTTTATTTACAGATCATTTTTATATTTTAAAAATAATTTTTAAATATGTACGAAGTTCTTTTTTTACATGTTTATTGTTATTTTTCTTTAAAAGATTATATTTCATTTTATTAAGATAAATTATCAAATAAACGAGGTTGATCTCTAAAATTGTCCACTTTAGAATTTCTTAAATAATATATTTATTTTATGAAAGAAAATTTGAATATAAAGAATAATAAATATTACTATGATTAATATTAATATGTAGCATTAAATATTTTAAAATAAGCATTTGATGTAAAATTGGTAATTTAAAATATCATTAACTGTTTTATAATTATATCGTTAAATATAAATATTGTAAGCTATTTAATATTTATTATTAACATTTACAAAAATTTATATTAATGCTTCTTTTTATGTTTAATATATTAAATATTGCCTGTTAATCTAAGATTAAAATAACACATGAATATAATATGAAATATGAAAATAGATAAATAGTTTATATAAAACATAAATGATAGTAATATGTATATATGGATGCATTAAAATTATAATTTTTTCTTTTTATTCAAATTTTTATTAATCTTTACTTAAGACAAATTTACGATAAATTTATCTACAAATTTACGAATAATTTTTTAAGTAAATTTATACTTGATTATATATATATATATTTTTATTTAGAATATTTAATATATAGATGTAAAATTTTTAAAAAACATCTAAAATTTGTATAATTTACCTAAATTATTCAAAAAGAATTTTAAGAAATAATTTAGAGGTGAATATTAATTTATATAAACTTTTTACTAATTTAAATAAAACTGTAAGTTCTATATTCTTGAGATATTGAGATACTATACAGTTAGTTTCTTTTAGAAAACTGCTAATTTATAGTAATATTTTAATAATTTATTTATATTTACATTCAAAAAATATTGTAATAATTATAGAAAAAAAAATTATTATAAATACTATATAAAATAATTGAATGGCTTATTATATATTTTCATAATTTTATTTACATCAATTTAATAATTGATAATTTTATAATTCGCTAAAAATTTTGATATAAAAAATATTATTATTATTGATACCATAATATTATATATAATATTATTAGTATTATATATAGATAACAAAATAACTTATTTAACATTTTTATGTCTAATAAATTAGCATTAAAAAAAGGGTTTCATACAGATGTTGCAATGTTTATTTTGAATAATATAAAAAAATTTTTTTGTATTTATTTTATATAAAATATAGTTATTTCAAAACCTGATTTTTAAGATGGAATTGAACTAATTACTTTTCAATTTTCAATTTAATATTGCAAGAAAAGAAAATTTTTTGTTACAATTTTTTTCTAACTCGAATATTGTTTAATTCTTAAATCAAAATTCTTCAAAGTTATCAGTTTCAAACTATTTTTTTATTATTTGGATAGAATGTTAAAACAATCAATTCTAAAGAATTTCATATAATCTCTTCATCATTTGTTACACAATTTAAGAATATTTAAAAAGCATTATCTAGAAAAAAGCGAGCAACATTTGACTTTAGACGAAAAAATGCTAAAGGACTAATATAAAGATTTATAATCAATATACCTTCATTTAGCATTACCATTGTACTAAAATATCAATATGTATTATTAAAATCATATTTGTAATCTTGCTTTAATTTTTGCTTTAATCTTGCCGTAATTTTTCTTTACCTTTCACGTGCTTAGAAAATGTACAAACAGAAAAAATTGTGACTTGTGAAAATTGTTAGGTATTCAAGATTAGCTAAAAACACACTCTGAAAGGCTGATGAAGCAGTGGTAAAGTGTTGGCCTCAATGTGCGCCTACTAACGCTATATTTTCTTTGAAAAAAAGACACATGGATAACATGGGTTACTTCCGATTTAAGATTTTGAAGATTGATTCTCCGACCATCGGCCTCTTCTCCCTTCTTCGTTTATTCATCTAAAATGAAAAGTGAAGCCTTAAGCGCTGGATAGATCTTTCTCGTGTTTTACGAAATTTTTTTTATTCGCACTTGGTGTCCGAACAAGAAAGTATATTAAAATATTAAAAAAGTATTAAAGCATTGAAAAAGTTTGTAAAATACACTTCATATAGAGTACGTTGAATTATTGAAACGGAGCAATTAATACGGAAGCAATTAAACCGGAGCAACAATTAATACGGAATATACATTGAGATTAAAATACTTAAAATGAACGCTAAAGTAATAAAAATAAATTTATGTAAAAAATTTTTAAAACTGAACTTACTATTTTGTAAGTTTAAGAAAATACAAAAGTGAAATACTTGATTTTTTTTTAGTAGATTTAAGCAATTACGTACGGAATTGAAGAACGAATATAATTTATTACGTATTTTTCAATTAATCAATGGAGTTTTTTAATAATTATTAATAATAATTGATAATAATAACTTTTGTAATAATTATGTTTAGATTACATGTACTAGTTGTAAAATAAATAAAAATACTATTACGGGATTACATCTAAAATATGAACATCAACAATTGTTTATGTATTTAATACTACAAAACGATTTTAAAAAAGTTATCGTTAATCACTCGTCATCATTTTAGTGTTTTCGAGAAACTGAAGACACGGTATTCTTCAAGACTCGCTTAATAAATTCAAATACGTACTAGAGTTGGAAATTGACGTGGTTGAATAAGTTCGCGAAGTTTTGTATTTTTTAAAGATCGCTGTGCATGGTATTACAGGGCCATTCTCGACAGCAAATACGGCCTGAAGCGCTGGCAAATTGGCGAGATCGCAAGTAAGATCGGGCAACTCTACTATCAGTATTATCAGAAGACGAGTGAGACGAGTTACCTTCACGAAGCTTATTCCTTTTACGGAGCGATACACACTAGGGCGTATTATAGTCGGGCCGCCAAGGAGGACAGGAGCGATGTTATGGTAAAAAAACTCAGGTACGACATTGTCACTTTCATAACGTTTATTTTAATAATATCTTAAGCTCTGATTTGAATAAAGTCCTTGTACAACCTGTTACAAACCCTCACATTCAAACCTTTATCCCTTTTTAACTTTAAAGATAGATATTTGAATTTATTTCATTATTCTCAACGCAGTAAAATGTACGAGAGGCTCCAGGGAACGCAACGAAAATATCGACAAATTACAAAAATAAGTAAAGCTTACTAACTGTTAATAATATGAATCATTGCACATAAGTATTTATCAATAATATAGATGCAAAAATGAATCTAGTATAATTAATACGTCGATCAATTTAATCAAAACAGCATTTATTATAACATAATTTAAAAATTTTTTATTACAATATTAATACTATGATATCTTAAAAAATTTTATATCAAACAGTTTGTTACATTTTTTACTTTTTTTCGTAAATATGTTTTTCATTTTTTATAAATTTTAATTTAAAGATTACAATTACTCGATCTTAAATTACAATAGTTTTTCGTAAATTTTTTTACGCAACTAATAAATAAAGTACTTTATAATTTTTTTTTAAATTTCAATGCAAAGAAAATTAACATTGAACAATAAAATAAAAATCTGCAATACAATATTATAATAGACATAAAAACGCTCGATAAAACTGGAAGTTTAGCAAAATCTTCAAAATTTTTTACCCCAAAACTAAACTTACAATCGACTTAATTCATACTAAAATTTAAAAAACGGAATCAGATCAGAAGAACGTTAGAAAAAAAAGATATGTGATCTGTCGCACAGGTACTATGCCCGATTCATCGTCGTCTGTTTGCTGCTGAATAAAATGAACGTAGTGCGCGACCTGGTCCAGGACTTGGAGGCGCAAATAGCCGATTACAATAGTGCGTACGAGCCGGATGATCACGTTGACTGGACCCACGTGCTAGACGAGCTGAAAGCCTTTGTAAAGGCGGACTCAGCGGTCTCGGTGCTGCGCGCGGACTCGAATGTTCCGGTTGTGCTGCCGCACAGACTCGGGCCCCTCACCTCCCCGCCGGTTGAGCGTTCGACACCCATGTGCCTCTCTCTCCAAGAGATCCTCATCGTCGGCAACTGCGCCAAGCAGGTTTTTCTCATTTATTTGGTCTTAATTGGATGTCTAGGCTTAAGCTCAGTTCGCTTCTCTTCTTGCAAGAATGGCTGATAAAATCAAAACGAAATCAACTACTTCTTGCAGAAATTTTTTCAAAAGCTGAGAGTGACAGTTGTTATTATAAAATTATTCTCTGACATAATTAAAAGATTGAAATGTACCAGCGTTTAAAATTGAATTTATAATATTTTACAAGTAATGAATTTGTAACATCGACTGTCCGAATAAACGAGATCTTAATTTCGTATTAATTTTATAAGCAATTGTTTCATTATTCTTGTATTGAAATAACTAAAAATTGAATATATTTATCAAAGTTTTAATTAAATTATTTATAATTTATAAGTATTTATAAGTATTTATAATTAAATTATAAATACAGTTATATAGCAGCTAGTTTAAAAAACGTACTAACCTTTTAATGATTATCAATACTATTGTTGGAGTTCATTTCCTCTTTAAAGCTGTCAGCGTTATTGAGTACCTATAGTGCACAGGCAGAAATAGTGCCTTTAAATATGATTCTTGAATGTTACACGTTTGATGTGTTGGTATTTTCAGACAGTAACTATTGAGAAAATACTAATGAATATTATTTTTTATTTTATCTGAAATATTTAAATACTAACAATTTATAATTATGTAAAAATTATAGGTATTTGTATTATAAAATCACTTTTTTTTAATAATTTGATAAAACGCCTTGTTTAATTCCGATAATATTAAGTTAATATTAAGCATAAATATAAATAAAAGTTTTAATATTCATATCGTTTGATATATTTGAGGTTTTCAAGAAATTTGAGTTTTTTACTCTTAAAATAGAAAAGTTACGCAATCGTCGTTAAATAGTTATATCTCCATAATAGAGATACAACTAGGAGTATATTAAATTGAAATATTAATGGCCTTATTCATGAATGTCACTCGGTATCAGCACTAGATTCAATTGCGTTAATGGAAATTAGTCAATCGATATGAATTATAATTCGAGTAAAAATGATCGAGTAAAAAAATTCGAGTAAAAAATTGTTTATTGTTAAATTTATTGTCTGTAAAACATTGAAATGTACGTAAAATTTGATTTTGTTTAAACATTCGAATAAAGTGTTATAATTTATAGAATTATAATTATGCTAAAATTTGTACTAAAAAACCAGTTAAAAGAAATTTCGTCCTTAAACAATTTTTGCATTTATTGTTCATAACTTATGACATACTAAAGCATTCGATGAATTCTTATAAAACATATTTTATAAGAATTAGATTAATTATAAGAAACAGCATTCTCTGTTGTTTTCTACCTGAGATTTGCTCTAAATCGTATACGTTGCAACGGTTACAGGTGAAGTTCAGCGAGATATCGATAGATATGTTCAGGATGCTACAGACTCTGGAGCGCGAATCCCAGGACGATCCGAATCATCTACACGATGGCTCAACAGGAGATCGAATGCCCTTCAGGCCCGGACCTTATCCAGCGGAGAATGGAGCCTCCCGTCGTGACAATCCACACAAATACGTGCTCTTCAATCCGACGTACAATCAGGTGCAGATTTTTCTCGCTAGTGGTTTCAACGAATTACCACCGAACGGAGTATTGCTGCTTTATATGTCAGCGGACGGTTGCTTCTCCACCGTCAAACGGCCCGAGGAAAGTGAGTTCACATCGACCTGCATGTCTCTTTATAAAATATATAATTAATTAAACACTGTTTTGCTTTTATTTGTGAAAGATACAGTGGCACTACTGTTTGACTAAAATACTAATTGGTTTAAATTATGTGTTGAATGGCTTTCTTTTCCATTTCTTTTTTGCAGACCAAATAGAAGATTATTTTAAAGATAAGTTTTTCGTTTATGTCTATTATTTGTTCTATTAGTTTTATTATTTGTTTATTCTAAATAAAAAAAATTTTATAAGACTTTACATAAAATAATTTTTTTTCGTTGTTTTATCTTAAAACTAAAAAATACTTTATTTAATAATATAAATATATAAAAGCTTAAACAAATAATTTTATTCTCAAATGTTTGGTATCTTTATATTTTCACAGTATTTTTTATTCCACATATTGTAATGTCTTTAAATTGGCTTAATATTAAATATTAAAAAATGTTTTTATTAATAAAATTTTATGGTTAATTTTAAAGAATTTGAACATATGAATATTACTCTCATAATACCGAATAAAATTTGCTGAAATGATAAAATATTTCTATCAGTTCATTTGTAAAATTTTTTTCTGTTTTTTGTTTCTTTGCAGAAGTAAATAAAATTGTTCAAAGTTTTTTTTAATACTGTGAGATAATATATTAATGTTTCTTAAATAACTGTTCCAAAAATGAATCTATGTGTATTGTTAGTTAACAAAAATCTTCTTACTTTTAGCATTTAATTTAGAGAAACTTTTTCATAATAAAAATTTAAATAATATATTTCAGAATAGTACTGAAGTTTTAGAAATATTGGAGAATCATTTTTCTGTATAATTGTTTAATGGAACAGAAAATTTCTCATCATATGAAACCTTATTTCTAATTATGGGATATGATCCGTAAAAGAAATTGAACTAATTATCAAGAGTTACACTATTTATAAAAATAAAATGAAATTATTAATTTTTTGTGAAAAATTTACAATTATTAAAAAAATTATTTATATTTGGTAAATATATTATTCTAAATTTTAATGAAAATTAAAATTAAATTTAAGATTAAAACTATATTTGATGTATAAAAAATTGGATCTATTGTATATTCGAAAATGTATTATGGTAAATATAAAAATTTATTCACATTTAATGTTTTATAAAATTATATTTTTCTATATTTACTTTCGAAAATTTTATCTTAAATACTTTATTTTTTATATTTAAATATACTATAAATATAAGTATTATCAATTTAATTGTCAATGTTTTGAAAAAATATTGTCCTTAAATAAATAAAAATGAGGAAAATTAGACTTATTTTGCATTTATAACAGTTAAAAACGTATTATATATTATTTTACATTAAAAAATATTATAAATTCGTTGAAATATATTAAGGAGTCAGATGTCAGGTTTATATACATATCTAGTACGAAGGAATTATTGTATATCTTGACTGAGAATTGTTTTACAAAGTAGAAAATTTGCATAGCTTAACCATGTTTCAATTCTTAGTGTATTTGTAGTCAGTGAAGTATTGGAAACTACGTTTTCTGGATAATAAAATAAAAAATTTCGTTTAGTATAAAACGAATACGATACGATAAGTACTTACCAAATTATTTAATAGTATACGTTGAAAAAAAATTGAAGTATATTATATTATATTTAAAATAGTAATTGCTAATATACAATTAAAATTAGGTAATTATATTATAAATAAAAATTATGTTCATAATATTATTATGATAAATACTAAAACATTTACTTTAGTATAATACTGTGTAATCTGCGTAACACCTGTCCGTATTATAATTATGCAGTCTCAATAAATAGAGTAATGTAGTAGTAAAAAAACTGCACCTGTCACATGAAAGTTTTATCAATAAATAAAATGTTTATTTGTTATGGAATTTGTATCTTTATAAAGCTTAATATGTGCTTACATGCTTCTATAGAGGTAGACGTGTTTGACCGCGGAATCAGTTTAGCCGCCTCCGTTAATCCACGTGTAATAATATTATTGGTTATCAGTCAAGTGGATTGCGTGATTGTGGTTGTCAGTGAGGTTAGATATGTATGCGTGCATTAATGTAACTGAAGCCAGCAAGTATATGTTCGTTATTTATCGAATTTATAATATTTATAAAAGGGCTTCTTTTCTCACAAGAGTGTTCGCCAAAGTTTTTATAATATATGAAGAGAGTTTTACTCTACTTGTTATTTTTCTTTTTTTTTGCTCTCCATGTTTTTGAAATTTATTGTTTTAGAATGTATATATTCACACAAGAAGAGTATAATCTTTAGCTACATCAGTATTACAGTTTATTCTCTTATTTTCTTAAAATAGTGACATTGACATATCATATTGGCGAAAATTCAAAACTAATGCTAATCAATATTGAACATACGCATACATCATATGTATTTTCAATTACTAATTTTAATTGATTGGGCTTATTTTTGGGCTTATTAGTTTGATAATTATTTAACTCTTTTCCTGAAAAATATTTATTTTTTGAGACTTGAATTTCTTCAATAACTAAATATTTAAGTAGAATAATAAATTTGTTTAATTATTTTTCCGATTGTCTTACGCATAAGCTGAATAGGTGACGGTATATTGGTAAATAGTTGGTAATTATTAAATAAAATATAAAATAATGTATATTAATCGATAGAATATTAAAAATATTAAAACAACATTCAGAATAAGTTCAAATCAATAAAATAATTATTTACCAGGTCAATTCTTCTTTAAGATATTTGTATTATATTTTGTACATCTAACGGCTTTACTATAACTTTTAATACAAGTAAGTTTAGTTAGTAGAAATTATTGGGTGGTTCATATTACATTCTGACCTATGTGATCTTTACTATTTTTATTCATCTTAAATAATTTTACTAACGGAAATCAATATACAAGAGGTTAAGAGTATATTTTAGTATAGTAAAAATACATACAATATAGTTCAATACCTTTAAATAAGATTTTCACATTGTTTCAAAAAGAAAATCGAATAAATTTTAAGAGAATTTTAATTTATTAAAAATATTAGGGGAAAAGGGAGATTATCTTAACAATTTTAAAAGTATCTTCAGTTACAAACTTTATTTCTGCTGAATGGGAATTTATTTAAAATTTTTTAATATCGTGTATTTTTTAATATAATTAATATTCGTTCTTAAACAAATTATATTTTTAATATTTTCATCTCTGTATTAAGAAATTAAAATTTCCGAAAATACTTAAATTAATATTAGACTAGATGTTTTTTATCGAAATATCATTTTAAATCAATGTTATACAATATTCTCATCGTACAACATATAATAAAAGTAAGATTTACTTAATTTTATAACATCTAGTGATTTTCTTTAAATTCAATTTTTAAAAAATTCAATTTTTATAAAAAACTTATATCATAAAATTTATTATTTATATTGAGTTATGTACAATTTTACTGAAAAATTGATCTAATTTTAACATTTTTAAAGACATGGTGTAAAGTATGATAGGATGATATTTTTTACCGATAACATTATGCATTTTTTATGTATTAAAACTAAGTAAATGATAATGTATTTAATTTAAAATATTTCTTTTCTATTTAAACTTGGTAATTTTAATTTTTTTTTCTTAAAATTGATACTAATTTATATAGTGATAGTTACAATATATTTAAGGAATTACGTAAAAGGTTTATTTTATAAAATTTTGGCAAGAGTTTTCACATTAAAGTATTTTGATTTCTATCCAACTTTGAAAGACTTCTTTTAAAAGACTATATTACATTAATAACAAAAATAAATAAAAAAATAAGGTCTCTGTCTTTATAAATATTTTTTTATAAGAATTATATATGTGGATTATCTTTTAATGAAATAATATGAAAGTTACAAAGTCATACAACAGTAACTATTAACATAATTAAAACATCTAAATAATATAAGAAATATTAAAATGATATGATAAAATAATTTGAAAAAACTTTTTTCACATTTTAATTTTGAATTAAGGAAATAATTTTAGAGAATTAAAAATTTATTAGTTGTCTTAAATTTTATAAATTGTTTGCTGTAAGTGAAAAATTACTTATGAGTATTTGTAATTACCTATAAATTTATCGATAATTTTTTAATTTATCAAAGATATAATATATTTTTAGCAAAACTTTAAAATTCTATATTTTAGGTATTTTAAATAAGAATTTGACAAAATATACTAAATAAATAAACATTTAATTTTTATCATGTTTTCGAATTCTTCTTTATAATTATAGTTTTGTATTGCAAACGATATTTAAATTGCATCTAAATAATAGAATAGAAATATTTTATGGAATCGTTGGAATTGAAAAACGTCATAGAAATAAATAAAACAAGAAAGTCACATATTTTCCTTAAAATATATATTTATTAAATCAATTTAAATAAAATAAATTTTAATTAAATTATGATGACTGAAAAATTAGGTTATTCTACTGATTATATTGTAGAATATATTTTTTTTAATTCAATGTAGTGAATAATTATAAAATTTAATTTAAATAGTAAATACTAAAAAATCTTGATTATTAATTGGAAATTTGTACTTAGTATTTTTATAAACTTTATATCTTTTTTTTACGAATATTACTATACATGTTATATATTATATGAATTAAAATATTAAAATATATAATAAAATTATATGAAAAATATTATATGAATATTAATTATTACATTCAACATATAATATAATATTCTTTTTAAAAAATTTATTAATAATAAATTGAATGTATGTTTTTATAATTTAACTTCTTAAAGTATTATATTTTTTAGATTATTCTGAAATGGTTTAAAATGATTATATATATAAATATAATGAAATAAATATAATATATATTATACGTGTTATATATTTTATTTACTCTATTAAAGTAATATTTTTTATGTATATTTTAAATCACTAAAAATATATGTAGCTTTATACAATATAACTGAACACGAATTTAAAAAAAAATGATTATTTATAGCATTACACGAGTGGCAACTTAAAATTAATTTCCAATAGTAATTAATATAAATAAGGCATGGAAAAGAAATTTGGAAATTTAATAAGTTAAAAAAAAAGTTAAAAAAAGTAAATAATTTTATTTTTAAATTCTATAAAATTCTTACCATATGAATTACGAAACCTAAAATTTAATTTACCTAATTTGAACGTATAAAATTCAAAGAATAAATTATAGTAATTTTGCTAAATATTCTGGACCTTCGAAGTCTCAAACGAGAAATTTTCTAGTTTTACTACAACCATAAAAAATAACTATACTTCATACTTATTTTTTATAAAATGATTTTCATAAAATCGTAAGTATGAAATCTGAAATACATTTGAGAATATTAATGGAAAAATGTGTTTATTAAAAATATGGTCTTGTTTAAAACATAATTCATCCGAAGTTGCCGCAAATACATTTATTATCAGTTCTTTGCTTGCAAAGCTCGAAATTTGAAAATCGAAGATCCAGACGTCCTTCTACCTAAGAAAAAATTCCACGCATTCAATGTAAATTCGTAGAAAGCGGTGCGCACTGATGCACCCCTAATCCGTTTCAGTGGGCTACGACCTCGGCGGCGTTTCTACCTCGTCGAAGCTCGACCACGGCAAGCAGCGTCTGCAAGGCGACAAAGAGCCCGAGTGTCTCTACCCGGGAGACCTGTACCCGTTCACGCGTAAGCCCTTCTTCGTGGTCGTCGACTCGGACAACAGTTTCGTATTCCAGCAGATCCCGCGCTACTTTGGCCAGCCGCTGATGGTGCTAATGTCGCCTCAGGACACACCCGCCGGCCTCAGGGAGCTCAGAAACGAGGGCGGCCTCTTCACCCTCTTCCTCCACTCGCCACTAGCTGCCTTCTGCCTTATTTGCAACGTGGCGAGTCTGCCGATTCAGCACTGGGAACGCTGCGAGCGCTACGTCGAGCAATTCCTCATCGAGGCCAGCCAACTTGTCCTCAGATCACGTTGCGGTAATAATTTATCCCTCGCTTTTATCGCCTATCACGATGGACGCGCACTCGCATTTGTGACTCTAACTGCTGCAGTTCTACTTTTAACGGAGAATCATGCATGTTCATTTTACTGCATTTTATTCTGATGGCGATAGGAATTGATCATGACAATTTATAGGAAATTATTTAAATGCGATGTGTAGAAGTTATATTTAAATTGCCTATTCGGTCCTTTGCCAACATGTGAAATTATGGAAATATGATGCTAAGTTTTGTAGCATTAAAATTTCCATAAATATCCGCGAATAAAGTTAATAATCTAATTTTTACGCAGCGCAGATTTTTAAAAAGAAATAGCAAATTTTCAATTTATTGTTCAATAACTTCTTGGATGTCCATAACTTCACAGATTGTAAGCAACTGTGAATAATTATAGTAGTATAAACCGCGGACGCGATTCTAACTTATTAAGTATAATGTTAAAGTAGTTTAAATATTAAAATACACGATTTCAATAGTTCTTTTGATAAATCTTTTTTTTTTAGTAAATAAGTATTCGTCTATTTTATAAATGCTTGTTTTTTATTTTCGGACAAGATTTTTACACAAAAATTATTTGATTATGCAGTTCAATTCCAAATTTTTAGTTATATTATTAGTTTAAGATGTATAAAATTTTCCATAAAATTAAAAAATAGGATTTATCTACTTTTAAATTTATGAGTGTGAAATATATGTCTTATAAATTTAAGCTTATCAATATTCTAAAATATGGATTTCGTTTGCGAAATCATCTGCATTGAAATAGTGGCCCAGATAGTTCAAATGCTAGCAATTTTTTATTTTACAATACAAATGTACAAAAATCAGGTAAAATGAATAAAAATTAAATTTGAGTTCAAATAAATTTTTACATTTCGTCGTTATTTTTTAAAGATATGTTTCTTTTAGCAATATATGATGCTGAAAATCGATTAATCGATTTCATATAAGTCGACAATTTTTGCATGTACATTACGCCAAATGATAACTTATATTTTCAAACATTTCACGAATACCTTATAATATTATGGAACTGTACGAGTACGGTTAAAAATACGTTATATTTAAAAAGTTTTCATAATTCACGAGACATCCGAATACTATTATTAAATTTTATCGATTGATTGCCGTAAGCAATTTTCTTTGAACTCAATTATAAATAAAATAGAAAAACCAGTCGTCATAAAAGTGAAACATGTTCGTTATACAATGATAAATAAATATCGGAATATTTATATTCTGTATGCGAAAGCATTCATTAATTCAATACAATAGCTTTGAACCGCTCCAATTGTTGAGAATAAGAAAAAAGTATCGGAATCAACACATTGCTTTTGCCGGGAACGCGTTTCCCTATAGTAAGTTCGATCGAACGCCGAATTTCAATGTGCGCCACAGTACACGTGTGGTCGGTACTTATCGAGTATGCATACGTAGGACATATATTGATTTGCTTCTTAAAGCAGAGGCTTCGAATGAATATTGCTCAGTCAAGCGTTTCGCACTCATACACACACGCATTCTCCCTTTTTCTCTCGGTCTATCAACACGATTTTTAAAAATAAACTCGCCAAAATACGTACATATATAAGAATATATGAATTTAAGAGTGAAGGTGATTTTTTCAATAAAAAGTTTCTTTATGACACATTCTCATTAAGGGTATCTATGATTAATTTGTTGACTCGAATAATTATTGATACAAGTGAAATAATATGTTACAGATAATTTCATTTGGTAAATATTTTAATTTTTGCACTAAATTCAATTCGCTAATTATGTTTATTTGGAGCTTTTCAATCGGAATCATTACATTTTAAATGATTTTCTACGAACTTAATACTAAAAAAATTTAATGTAACACAAACTATTTTTTTGGTTTTTTTTTTAATGTAATAAATTTTTAATGTAACAAAATATATTTTTTATTTGCACAATTTTTGATAAATAAAAATTCTTTTTTACAAGTAAATTATTATTAATTTAAATAATTCGATCGACTAATTATCACTTGAGATGATAAATAAGTGTATTGTTTATTAATTGTAAAAGATAGATTTTTTAGTATCTTTTTTATTCGCAGAATAATATTTACGAAAATATTAACTATTGTATCTCTGTAATAAATAATCACTTATTGATAAATTTAATTAATCAATTTTTACATCAAAACGCATTGTTCAAAATAAAAATCTGAATTAAGAATAGAGAAACAAGTATCACATAACGCGAACAAATATAATCATTGATTTAAAAATGAGCATCGAAATTTTTGGAGAGATAATTTAAAACTAATAAATAGCAGATGTGAAGAAATTAAACGTAATATTTACAGTATAGTCTTACCTTGTTTTGAAAACGATATTTATGAATATATATACGTAAACTGAAACGATATTTATGAAAACATGTATAAATGATTATATTTGTACCTGAATAGAGCTGAGCGTGCTACAGTTTTTTGGTGACGATTTCCTCCGATTGCTACTGCTGCGCTACGTGTTTTGCGACGTGGTATTACATTTGCACCGCTCATTTCGTGGTCGACAACAGCGGCCACGATGCCATCCACCGCTGCCCGAGGCCGAGCTGCTGGAGCACCTCTCGCTTCACCACATTGTTTTAGATCTTGCCAACTGCCTCGACGTTCGTGATTACTTCCCAGATAGTAATGAGCTCGCCTGACCCCGGCGTTTACCGGCTTCGGTCGAGTTTGCAGATCAACACGGGTTAGTCACACTTTCACTAAAATTTTTCGTAAAGTAAATTCTTCCCAGAGACACGCATTATCTTAAATAGGGGATACGTTGAGATAAAAGTAATTTTTTAAATATTATTAAAATAACGTAGATAATGTAGTTTAATAAAATTTCAAGATATTTTTTCTCTAAATTGTATGGAACCGAACAATATGTACAATAATTTTAAAATATTATTATGTTTATATAGAACTTATCATGACCCAAATTTAGAAATAGTTTGTAGCTCCATGTTTCTTATTTTTATAAAAACATTGTATCTTTTAATTATATATTTTTAGATATTTATATTTTACATTAAATATTTGGCATTTGAGTTTTTAAAATCTTATAATAAGTATTTATCATAATAATATACTTTAATATGTCTGACTAAAATTTGAGATACTACTAGATCAACTACTTACATGAAAATAAATATATGCGTTATCATTTCTATGATTAAAAACCATACAACATTAATCTAATTTACTAATATACATTATTTATATGATATAAGATTTTATAATAGCGCACCTTTAAACAATTATTTATATTATTTAAAGAAGACAATTTTAAAACACCTTTTCATTACTTACGTGAAACAAATTCATATAATGTATTAAATGTGAAAATAAACAATTAGTGAAATATGAAATAATATATACTTGTGGGTGTATTTACGAATATTTATTGTATACTAAATCTCAATATGCACTTGTCTCGATTCGTTTTCTTTTTTTTTTATTAATTGGATAGTTAATTATGAATTTTTTTTAAACTTAAACTTAATTAATTACAAATATATTTTGAAATAATTTTAGAATATTTGTGTGAAATAACGAATATCGTATTTAACTAAATTTGTAATTTAATATTAAGATTAATTTCTTAAAGAAATTTAAAATATAAAGTAATTTCATCATGGTTAAAATGTACGCAATTAATTTCCTTCTTAGTTGTGAAATTAAATGATTGTATTTATTTATTATTATTACTTAAGGATATGATATATAAACTTTGATAATATACACATTCTTGGTTAAGTATAATTTTTAATTGTTATACTACAATTTCATAAAAATTTTTTATTTACTCGATATTAAAATATTAAAATGATATATATAAAAATGTTTTTATAATTGAATAATTAAAAAAATCAAATTTAGTCATTGTTAAGAAAAAAAGTATTTAAATTTACGTATTTTTTACATTAAAAAATATGAGATAATTAAGACAATAAATATTTTAAAGTATATACATCTGCAAATTTTCAACATTTAAAAACATAATAGTTTCCATATAAGACGGTAGAGTTTACGAGAGTACAGGGCACTTGTAAGGAAAATCGACTTCCAATCATGATTAGCCTTTCAAGTAGTAAGATTTTCTTAATTTTTGCACAAATGATAAAATCTGTATAAATATACATACCAAGTGTCTACATTTTTACAGGGATCAACAGCATCGCTCGACGCCGAAACAATCGCATCATTACGATTCAGCCGGACGCGTTTACGACTATGACTACTGCGGGAGCGCTGGCCCAGTTACAAGCTACAACTGCAACAATAAAATATCTAGCCTCCGACCTCACTGAGGTCTCGACGCTAGTTACGTACGCGATTCTCACCATTCTGATCTAATCCCTAAAACTCTTTCGAATCCGTGTCCACGTACGACGACGACATATGCTTATACGTGCGCAATGAGATTCGATCTCAACTTTATTGCTTTTCTTTTGTTTTTCTCTTATGCGTTCATTACGATCGACTGCTGCAAATTCTTGGACGCTTTCCAATTTTTTTTATCTAGCGGTCGTTGTATACTCAGAGAAAGAAATTCGATTGGCCTACAGGAATCAAAGCATGTAATTTGTAAGCTATCAAAATTTATCTATGTTGTATTCATTTGAACCTTGAGAAAAATTTGTAAAAATAATATTAATTTCAAAAGCACAAAATCAATTATGATTAAATAAATCATTTTAGCTTTTATCCAGTGAAGAAAATTTTTTGGGAAACTTAGGTTAACGTTCACCAGATCTGATACTTAATAGGTATTGATGTCTCCCCATATAAGTAGACGTATACCGATTTTAAAAAAGATTTTCTTTATTTGATATAAAACTGATTATGAACGTAAAGAAATATCGGAAACATTTTGAAAATATTTTAGTATTTCATAGTAATTAAAAATATTGAATCTTATTGGTTCAAATTTTCATCCGCATAAAAATAGTATAGAATTTATAAATTTTTCTTGAAAGACAGAAATTGAATATGACGTGAGATATAGTATAAAATTTCAATTTTAATTAATATTTAATATAATAAGATTATTCTAAAAATTTTTAATATTTTAAATAAAAGTGCTGAATATGATAGTGTTGATTCAATTAAGAAAAATTGTTTTACTTTCAGATGTTTTAGTTCGCTGATATCTATAATTTTTAGAAAATTTAATTTAATTTAAATAATTATAACTTTATCATCTTGAACCTGACTTATAAACAGTATTAAGAAAGCTGAATTGCATATTTCATATTTTAAATATTTTAAATTTCATTTAAATCTTCGAACTTTTTATATTGAATGTATTTAATCTTTTCTCTGGGCATGCAATTATTATATATAAAATCACCAACACTAATTAAATATAATTATTTATATTAAGAGAGAAATACTGCAAAACTTGTTTGTTTAATATTATATTTTGGTACAATTAGAAAAATAAAAATAATGCTTTAAAAAAATACAATATAATATAAATATACAACCACGGAAAAAGGATAATATATCTTATAAAAACTATATAATAATGATAATAAATTTTTATATAAGCTGGCGATGGAAAGTTAGAAAATAAGAAAACAAAGGGTAAATTAAATATATAACGAGTTATAAAATGGATAAATCCAATAAAATTTACGTACAAAATAAGTATATTATTTCTATTAGTAAAGTAGCTAAGATAATTAAATTAATTTAAAAAATTAAAAAATTACTAGTATTTGCGTTCAGATATTTTTTATTTATTTACTTCTAAGTATATTAAAATTTATTTTGTAAATATATGTTATTATATAATTAATATAGATTCTATAGAAAATCTTACCCTGACCTCATGTATAAGACTATAACTACAATCAGGAGAGAATTTATCACGCAAGAATTTGCAGTAGATTTGCCTTTCCTTTAAAAAAGGAATTAAGTATACAGAAATTATATAAATAATGGAGTATTTCACGAAGAACTTTTTCTTTGAATTATAATTTTAAGTAGATTTGCTGAACAAATTTATTTAAGGAAGATAAATATAATTTTCTTTTATTAATATAAAATATTATTAATATTAATATAAAAAAGTATATTACGATACTTGAGTATTTTATGAAAAAATTTTAAAATTATATTTTTTAATTTAATAACTTAAAACAAAAATCTAATGTATCTTTATATAAAATAAAAAACATAACTAAATTTAATGTATACAAATGTTATAAATAAAAGCATAGATTCTTTTTGAAATTTCGTACTGTGAAATAATTGTAAATTTTTTTATGCTAAAATGTTTTTAAAATTAGAAGTTAGCTAGGGGAAAAATTTACAATAATATTAGATTATAATTTATTTAAATATGTGAAGTGAGTAAATTGTGAAATATTCAATTGGAATTCATCGCGGAGTTATAACTCTGGGCTCTATTCACTAATTTTGAAACTAAATAAGACAATGAAAATAATACACTAAAATGTAAGATAAAAAAATTATGATAAATACAAGGATTTTTTTAATAAGAAAAAAATTAGCCTTAAAGTGTACAATTATTTTGTTCTAAAAGTGTTTTTTTTTAAATATAAAATTTCTTGCATCAAATCATGTATCTACAGGAAAAATTAACTTGTAAATTAAAAATCACATTTATAAATGAATTTGTTTTGAAAGAAAACTACATATTTTTTATTAAAGTTAAATTATTTACTTATTTTCATTATATGGTTTCAGCAACTTAATATACAATGAAATTCGAATTATCGACATAAAATTGTAGTAAATTCATATAACATTTGGATCGTTTAGTGATATTTCTTATATTTAAAAATTTCATTACAAATTTTAAAATTTTAAATACAAAAAAATGTCATAAATATAAGAAACTTTGCAATCCTTTTATTGGCAAATTTTAAATTTAAATTTTTTTTAATTTTAATTTAAAACGAATAATAAAACATGTTATTGTGAACAACATGTTTATTAAAAATATGAATATTGTATATATTACTTATATATCCAATATTTTTATTTCATTTTTATTTATTTATAATTAACTTTATTACTACAATTTATGTCAAGAATTTTTATTAATTAATAAAAAAAAATTATTATGCTTAATTTATTTACTTAATCATAAATTTTAATTGTTATAAATATCGTTAGGAAATACTTGTAAAACATAAAATTTATAAATTTTTTAGTGTAAAAATATATACTTATATGTTTTCAATTTTTTGCACTCTTTGATTGATTTTTAAATTAATTTATTAATCTTCTTATTTATTAATAATTTATATATAACAGTAGGTTGTGAAAGAGATAATCAGAAGAATAATAAGTCAATGAGTTGTGATCTTGAACTAAGGAAAAAATTAATATTTCTTAAAACAATAGGGATTTTATAAGACTCTAGAATATTTCTTAAACTGCAATTTTAATTGCAAAATATATTCAATATAAAGTCAAATTTTTTTGTAAAGATTACTAGAGTAGAAACTTTTGTTAAAATGTATATTTAAATAAAAACATTAATTTGTCTTTTACGAATATTAAAGTATATTTTAGTAAGTAATAAATATTATTACTTACTAAAAGAACTAATTTTATTTGTATTTCAATAATAATAAGCTAAGAAAATTTCACTAAACGATCCACTTCTTTTAGCTATATTTTTCACTGTTGGTGCAAGCGTAAAAACGTGTTTAATCATTTCACTTTGTGCAAATTTTTGTTCTATTGATAAAATATCTCAAATATAAATGAAGTATGTACTTTGTTAAAAATTTGAATACATACCGATTGAAACTTGTGATTATTTTATCTTTGATGATGCGTGGATGTCTCGCTGAAACTGTATTCGTGAATTAAATAAGAATATGCAGACACAAGTAAAAATATACGTGTAAACATATACATGATAAAAACTTTTAGAAAAAACGCGCATGCAAATACTGTGATTCCCATTTTTATAAGCTCTATTTACAATTAGTGTCTTCAAGAGAGCATTTATCAATTATACATACTCTGAAACCAATAATAATATTTTTCTTCCTTTACTTTTTGTTGATTTTAATTTTTCAGAGTAGTACACTTTTTTGTACTTTACTCTTTACTCTAGTTATTCTATACGAATATTGTTTAATATTAATGTAAAAGTATTATATCTGAGATACCAGTATGTCTGATTTATTTGATTACCAATTGGATAATATTACAGGATAATAAATTTATTTAAAATGATATTTTAATGATCAATATGTAAATTTATAATAAAAAATAATATTTAATAAAAAAAATTTAAATAGCTACGATAATCTACTGCGGAATGATTGAATAGTCAAACAGAAATATTGATTTTAAGAGTAAGCAGTCGAAATATGTATAAATTGAAGAAAAAAGCAGAAGAAGGTAATGGTCGTTCAAGAAAATTTTTATTTAGTTGAAACTTCTGCTTAATATGCGAGATAAATTAAGATCTCTTCTTACGTTTATATTTATTATAAATAAAGTAAATATGCCTAAATATATAAATATATACATACATGTGGACGTAAATGCATAAATACTTACAACATATATATGTAAAAGATACGGAATGTGATGTGTATGTATCGAGTGAGTGCAACATATATATATATATATATATGTATATATGTCAATACATGTGTGTATGTATAAATTTTCAATTTTTATTATATAACGGAAATTCTCAATTTGAGTAGAAATAAATAAATCAGAAAAAAACTGTTAATTATAAATAACCGATTTTCTCAAATAAGTATTTTGTGAATTAAAAAACTTTCTTGGCCATATATAGAGCAAACGAGAGGTGAATGTATTTAAAACTGAAAAAAATAAATATAGGAGAGATTGTGCTGCATTATATGATTTAATTACTATATAACAAGCAAAAAGAATTTTGCGGTTTAACCAATGATATAAACACTATACAAGGGGAAGAAAAAACATTATGAACAACTTTTATGTTAACACAAGAAAAATTTGTTAAAACAACATTGTTGGTCGAAAGTGAAGAAACATTTTTTCTATAATAAGCACTATCGATTTTGCTTCGCGAATTGTAAAATAATTTTATACAAATGATAAAAAAAATTTATTAGTATAATATTTGCGCAGCGAAATCAGGGTTTGCTGCTGAAAAACTGTTACTTTCGACTATCCACAACCTAAAAAATTTGCGAAATATTTAGTTATTGGCTCTGTGTTATAAATAAAAATTTATCCTCTTTATAACAAATAAATTATTCAAGTTGTCATTTATTTAATTTTCCTAAATTTATGGTTAACCATTTTACAATTATTCATAAATATTAAAAAATACAGGATATATATGCAAATTCTTTTTAATGATAAATTTATAAATAAATTTATAAATAAATTTATAATAGCTTGTGCAGAATCATATGAGAGCAGAAAATAAATTAATTCAAGTAGATACTGATTCATAGTTCTTCATTATTATTATCCATCAACATCAAACAATGAAAAGGTGAGAAAGAAAAGAAAGTGTTTGCGTTGGAACGTTACTTGTTCTACAGCGCCACAGTGAGCTTCAAATACAAACATCCGGACGCCACGATACTTTATTTATAAACAAAAAGTAGAGCGCTGCTGGCAATTGATGAACACCAAGTGTTCCAACGTGACTGCACTCTAGTCTCGAGCTTAACTGTGGCTTGAATTTCAGCTTTTAAACTTGAAAAATACAATAATATATGCATAAGCATATGTATAGATGAGAGATAGAAACCTGGCCTCATTTTTGCAGCCTGAGCTTGGGAAATTTCGTTTGCATTTCCCTGCATTCTGTTAGTTTTGCTAATGATACTTTTCAAAGAAACAAGCACTATCTTGCAGTTAGTACTATATAACTAACTAATTCATTGACCGACTGAACCATAATTATTTATTATTTTTTTTAATGCTTTCATTATTTGTTCGTTGCTACACGCGCAATAACGTACGCTATATTTAATACTGAATTTTTTACTAAAAACTGTTTTAAACAAATTATGACATTTATTTAAAATTAACTAAATGAAATAAGTGTAATAAATAAAAGACAAAATCGTAATATGTTCCTCATTTCTAGTAAACAGACTTTGATGTATTAAAGAGTACAAAATTAGTATTCTCTATCTTATTTAGCCAATAATAATTGAATATTTAATATACAAATTCTTCATCTATCATATTTAAAAGTGTTAATTATATGAAATAGAATTAACTTAATGATATAAAGTTGATTTCACTAATATATCAAAAATATAATAAAGGGAAAAGATAAAAATATTGGAGGACTAACTATTAACTCTGTTGATTCAACATTTCAAATAAATTCTTCAATTTTCATGCATATTTATTTTTTTATGATAATTCATAAAAATATGTTTATATTAGCAGAATTTATAAATAAAATGAGCTAGAAAATATAAGTTAAACATAAAATTTAAAAGTAATCTATATTAAAATAAATAATTAACACTTAATATATTAATTATCGATTCAAGATTTTCAAAATTTTTCTATTATTATTGAAAACACATAGCTAAAGAAAATTACTTATATTTTAAGCTATTATAATTTTCAATATGTTTAATTATATACTTATGTAAATAACTTATTGTGAAAATAATAAAAAAGTGAAAGAAAGGTTATTATAAAAGCACGATTTTCTAGATATTTTGCAAGTAGAACACAGAGGTTTAGAATATGACTATAAATATTTCTGATAAATCTATCCTTCTCATTCACCTGTATCTCTGTTTTCATGTGCTAATTTTCTGTTTTATTCTATTTTATAATATATGTTTCTAATGCAACTTTTAATATTCTACATACAGTTTGTAACTTCTTCATTTATATTTATAATCAAAGCTTAATAATTCTACTTTTTCAATTGTCTTAGATTCCTTTCGATTATTCAACAAACAAGAATATGAAACATATAATGATTGAATATATATTTATAATCTAACATCATTTTAATACTTAAAATTATTCACGTGTTTTTGAAATTATATTCAAAGTAAAATTTTATATTCGTATTGTTGATATCACTATAATTACTTTTTATTAATTATAATAATAAACTTTTTGTAATAATATGATAATAAGTATAAATATAAATCAAAATAATTTAGCTCATCTTTTTAAAAACTACATTCTACAATATATACAATTTCAAAAATTTTGCCAATATAGTTTTTTGTTGAAATATTATCATTATAGAAATTATAATATAGAGCTTTTATAAAACATTAAATGAGAATACTTTACAGTCAATCCTAAATAATGAAATTTTCAATAAATTAAATAATAAGTTAAATATTTCTAACAAGTTGTAGATAATTTTAATACTACCTCTATATCAACTTTAAGATTATTAATAAGCAATACTTTCAAATTTAATTTAATATTGTTTCTTAACGAATTCCATACTTATAATAAATTATTTAAGTAAATCTCTAGAATATTAAGAGCTAAGATTTTGCATAAAAAACTATCTTTCAAACTTAATATTCGAACGAAAAATTCACACCCCTATGTGAATGATTTACTTGACATAAAAAAATTTTTTGTATCCATAAATTCTATTTTTTAAGATCAAATCAAAATTATTGATTATTAATTTCTCTAAGGTTTTAAGGAATATTAAATTTCAAACTCGAAAAGTAGTAACTAATAGTTTATTTTATAAAGATATTATTATTTCATAGGGAAAATAAAAGTACAGTTAAAAAAATATAATTTAAGCAGTAATCGCATTTTTACATAAAATTTTTTATTTGACGAAAAATTATACAAGTATTATAAATTATACAGGATATTATATTAACTTTATTAGTATAATGTATATTTGTCGAATAACTATAAATTTGAACATTTGAACTTAAAAAATAAAATTTACACAATTTTAATATTTTTTTAACGAATTTTTGTATTGAAAAATTATTGAAAATGTATTTTTTTTAAATCTCTCATTTTTTACATTATTTTTTTTTTTTAAACATATTAAAAATATTTCAGTTATTGTACTATTTTGCACTGCAATTTATACATGATCTTACTTAAGACTGTAGAAATCAGCTACATACGTTTTTACTAATTAGAAAAATATTTTACTTTCAATAATATGCATGAGTATTAGTATTTGATATTGTAAAAGATGATATTAGGATTAATTAGAAATATTATGTTTACTTAAAATTAAAAACAAAATTCTTTAGTAAAAATTAATAAACTTTGTTAAGCTCAAAGTTTTTGTCTACACATAAGATTTCTTTTTAAATTTAATAATACATTAAATTTTTTCATGATATTAAATAAGTTGCAGGATCATTGAAACAAGTGTATACATATATATGCATATATATTATCTTTTATTTCATATAATATTAATATATTCAAGAAACACGTATATACTTAAGGATGGAGCCAGATAAAATTGATATTGTGATATCTCAATATAATATTGTAAATTTCAAGTTTATTCACCTATCTTACAATAAATTTAATTTTATGAAACGAAATTGAAAATTTTTATTTCATCATAAGCTGAGATATTCATAAATATAATTTCCAAATATGATGCAAGCGAACGATTGCTTGTCGCATGTTAAAAGCTCTAATGGATGGAAGCTAAAGCTTTCCGAAATAAAAGCGTCCCTAGCCCGTCGAATGTCGCATGAACAGCGCAAACAAAGTCGTGGGTCGTTAAAAAAATTATAGATTGTATTCTTCGAAAACGTTACGCGTTCATCTGTATCCCTGAACAGCAGAATATATTGGAAACTGCCAGCGGTCATCATTAAGACAATTGATACTCAGCATCCTCACCTTGTCTCGCGCTTGTCTTCCTTCTCTCTCATCATGCCTCTCATTATCTCTGTTTCATAATTAATGTTTCTATTGGAGTCGCCTCGCTGGGGGTCTTTTGTCTCTGTCACTTGGCTCTTAGCTCGATATTTCTCAAAGTTCGCGGTTCACTCATGGCACTGGCGAGAATTAATTCCGGCGGGCTCGCGGCAGAACCGGCCGAGACGCGCTGCCGGCCGCAGGTGAGTGGCGCGCACGCGAACCGTCGTCCCCACGGCGCCCCGACCTTGGAACTTCAAGGCCACGGTGAGAGCCGGCCACGGGCGTCTCGCCCCCGCGGCTGGAGTCAATGAGAGGGTGGCGAATGGAAAGAGAGGCGACCGAGGGAAAGGAGAAGACGACCTCGAGGCGGGGAAGAGGTGGGCAAAGGACTCGACATAGTACTTGTCGAGCGGTGCTTTCTTGCATGGCTATGGTTATTGGATTTAATGTTTTTTTTAACGGACACAAGCCGAAGAAAGTGAGTGCCATGAAGAATGTGCGCGAGATTGCCAACGATCAGGCGCTATCTCAGCGCCCTTGGCTGTTGCGTATTTTACAGATATCATTGGAAATCGTTTGGTCAGCGCATTATCAGATTGTTGTTTTCCAATGATAGTACGTGCAAAGTTATTAATTAAATTCAATGCACTTGGTGCTGTACTTCAGGATCTCTTCAAGTGCTTATATCGAGTACTCCAATGCCATTTGGCACTTTGAATGCAGTCATTTGCATTGCAAAGACAATAAATTTGGGAAGATGTTTAATATAGCAATTTAAAAACGTGGAAATATTCATGAACGATAAAAAAAATTAATTTTTCCCTTTAAATTGCTATTAGCGTAATTAATAGTATTCTATATGATACCTTATAGTTTACTAATTTATTATAAAATTTTTTTAGGATTTTTTTTTAGTTTATAAAGAACGTTTTTCATTTAAAAATAAAATTTTTACTTCCATAATTTAAATACCTTAATATATGATTTTATTATGTAATTATAAAAAATCTGATCCTCAAAATATAAAATTTTAATTCATTTAATTTAAAAGTTTTTGTATAAATTAATTTGGATAAAATAATCATACGGTTTTTAGTAAATTTTTTTATATTTCAGAGTTATATTTCATGAAGTAAATAAAAAATGTGTGTCATTGTCACTTTAGAATTGAATCATGTCAATTTTCATTGTAATTAAAAATTTTGTTTCATCTTCGCATTTCGACAGACTTGCATTTAATTAATGTGGGTCCTAATTTGTTATACGAATAAAATTATATCGCGTATATTTTTGAAACTTTAGAGAGTTAACTTTAAAATTGTTGTGTTTTTAATAATTAATGATAAAATATAGTTATGTTATTTAAAATTACACTATCTATATATCAATAATTCTATTTATCAAAGCCACGCTCTTAATATATAACAGATCTAGCAAATAAACCTCATAAATGTTGATTTGTTTTTATATTTATAAAAAGTTTATCTCTACAATTACTAGTAAAATCTATAATTTAATGTCGCTATAAAACTTTTTTAACGAATACGAATTTTTTAGCTGATAAAATGTACTTAACCGTAACGACCGGCGTATAACGACAAACGTTCTTTGCAATTGCAATATTCACTTGGTTTTTACGCATGTGCATCTGTTTACGTATAAAGTGATCCCACGACTTGTAATTCATTTAACACCCACTCGTGGTATGCTTCTTTCCCAAATATCTTATGATGAATAAGATATGCAATCGTCCTGCCATGCTCTCATTCTCCGGTGAGCAAAATATAAGAATGCGATCTCAATCTTTTAGTGCATCCTACTGGCACCCATGATCCAAGTCCTGGACCGCGTTTACTACCAACGACTCCAGGGCCTCGTTTACACTGAGATAACGTTGGCCCGACAGTTCGTGCGTCAAAATAGAAAGAAGAGACGAAAGACCGACGTGGAGGAGGAGCTCTCTCGGGCCACGGAGAGGGGACGCTCCCGATGGAGAACGAATACAGTAGACGGGGGCGCAGCGCGTCTCGCGCGTCCTCCACCTCCTCCAGCCTCGAGGTGCGGTGCGCGTGTCAGTACTACAGGAGCGACTCGCTACTGCCGGAACGGAGCGCATTCACGGCGGTAAGACCGGCGGTGAGACCGGCGCCGAGGCATACGGCGCTGAGGATGGTGCAGACGCCGCCGGCCGGCAGGAAGCAGCCGGTTCGATGCGGGTGAGTTTTTGAACGCCGACTTGCTCTTGGCCTTTCCATCATCGAGGAATTATCGACCCACGGCGGGAAGGGATATAGAAAGAGAAAGAAAGAAATAGGTAAATAGATGGTGGGTGCAGTTGAGGTGAACAAACCCGCGGGAACTTGTCTTACCCGCGTTAATCGGATATTGCTCTCTGTAGGAGCGAGGTAAGGGAAGCACAAGTGCGCGCCTGACTGCGAGACGAGCTGACACGACGACGGGAAGAAAAGTTACCTTTTGGTAAAAGACGTTTTAGCCGATGTTTACGTTCTTCGCGTGCGGTGCTGCAATATTTATTCCGTTGCGTAAGTGATCGCGAGCTGACCATATGTAGTAGCTCAGAGCTACATTTGATATAATCGTTTGCGTAGAAACTTTTTTGCGCCTTAAAAATATCTCATAAACGTACAGCGATACAATTGCCTGAAAAGTCCGCCCTCGTAATATTATGCATTGAGAACAGTTTTAATGAAATTTTGTTAATTTATGAATACGTGCAGTCACTTCTTTTAAAATAGCTTGCACTGTGTATCTCTTTTAATCAGTGATTTAATTTTTTCCTACTATAAAGATTTTCTATGAATAATGTAAATAGTACGCAGATATCCCATGTAATTTTCATGTTTTATTCATCTCTTCTTGTTCGCGTAATAATTAGCCATTTTTCAAAGAATAATCGAATCCAATTAAAATAATGTTTTGTTTAATTAATACAGCGTGATCATACTTTAAAGTACCTAAATTGACTTTGTTTTATTTCGAAAAATCTAATTAGCACTAAAGTTAAAATAAAAATCTATTTGATGCGTAAAATTATACTGATAATAATAGATTAATTTAAAGAATCTAGTAAGCAAATTGTATATTGTTACACGAGCCGACCATAAAAACCCATTTTATTTATCAAATACAATTGTACGAAATCTGAGCATTTGTTAGCCTTTAAATATCGCTATCACCTTAAATGAATTAACTGACTAAAAACCAAAACAAAAAAATTACAAAATATGAGTAATTACACATAGTTCAGTAAATTTAGCATTTAAAAATATCGCTCGATATACATTTCACGGTATCTACAGTTCTGTTGTCTTTATTTTCAATCGCCTAAAATCAGTTTAAAGCGCAACTCGTCTTAAATATGTATTTTATATTTAAATGGAGCACGCGAAATAGATTTCTGAAATACAGCATGCTGACTATCGACTTGGACAATTATAACCGGTGACTGCTAAAAGCATTATCGACGCCCGAAGTACATACCGCTGAACTAAATATAATCATACGGAATACGTGAGCCCGCTGCAATGAAGAATATCAGTCGTTCTATTTCCAATCAACTATTTCACAAGAAAAAAAATCACGAGGCACGTAGCAGGAGAATGGCGTATATACAGTGTACCTCTCTTAACACCTACTCTAAAATTAACCGCGAAAATAAATAGCCCGCGAGGAGCTTCTCGAGAAGCGATGGATTCACGGCCAATAATTGGGGCGCTTACCTTGTCCTTTTTTTCGCCACTGGTTTCCCACCTTTTTCTCGCTTTCTTTTTTTATCTATGTACGGCGCGATTACGCGTCGTTAATTTTTACGGGTGCAAGGCTCCGCTAGTGACGGTAGCGGCGGCGGCGGCGGCGCGGCGGTGGCGGCGGCGACGACGACGACGACGATGTGGACGCAGAGTAGGAGAGCGAGAGCGATTGCATAGAGGTCGCGTGCGCATTGCATTTAGTGATGAGGTAAAGCCGGCCGCGACTTGCGCGTCTGTGTGCGACTGTATTTGACCAACGCTGACTATTTAAGGTCCGGTTCGCTTGGCTATAGATAGAATCGGGCAGCTCAAACGGTGGCCCGGTGCCGGTCCAGTGTCGCGAATCGCCCATCGTCTCTTCTCTCGCTTTTACCGTCCATCAGCCTTTTTTTCGCTTTTGAGTGCCTTCGCGCGAGTTATTTATCTCAACTTACTAATGCCGGTTATTCATTTGCCTGATGTGCAGGAATGTACGCGAACTAACGATGATTGCAAAAACTATACGTGGAAAAATTGCGAATCATATCTATAAACATTATCTGGAGAACAAACTTTGAAAAATGATAAATTATTAGTACGTCTGAAGATAAACTGTTATTTTTTTATATTATATTGTCTGTTCCTTATCGTATTTTTTACTAGAACCTAAATTATCTTTTTAAATATGTCGAGGGAAATTAGTTTTCATAATAAATGTTTTGTTTAACGAAGCTTCACTTACGATTCTTTTTTTCGTGTTTTTTTTAAACGATAACATTCTTTCTACATATCAAAATTTTATATATTATGTAAAATATATTTAATATTTTATATGTTATATATTAAATTTCTATATATTATAATTCTATATCAGAATAAAAATATATTTGAAGTGATCTAAACTAATCTCACATGATTATAAGTTCCTTAATTTTTTTTTTGTTAAATACTTTTTGCATATAAGGTATGTTAAATTTTTCATAACACTAAATATATATATATATATTTATTTATTTATATATAAACTATTAGCATTATTTACTCTTCAAATTTGAAAGAAATCATAAAATTTAGAATAATTTTCAATAGTGAAGTAAATTTTTATGTATTTTTATATATTGAATATAATGCAGTCATAAAAACATTTAATTTATTTAATTCCTTAATTTCTATCTTATACATAATTTATGGCAGTTTTACTTTTGTAATAGTTAAATCGTTAAATAATATAAATTATATTTTTTTCAGATATTTATAAACGTAAATAAAATTATAAAAATTATTGTAAATATTATGTTTTATTAAAAAAAATCTTCGGAAAGGTGCAGGCATTTATATTACATAATTTTTACAAAAAGACAAAATTTTTTTAAAATAGAGAGTTGAATTTTAAATACTTCTATATACTATATGTTATTATTTCTTTTCTAATATCTTATTCGTACAATTTATTCAATAATATATTCTATATTTATAATTTATATAAATTAATTGTACAAGTATATTTGTATGAGCACTTTACATAAACTAATAAAAATTAATTTCCATGTATTCTGGTTATACAATGTTCTAAAATTGCAAGTTTAAAAATAAGAATTCTTATTTCAGTACAAAAATATAGGTTTCTTCAAATTTGTAGATATATATATATATATATATATACGTGTATAACTTGAATTTTCAATTACGAATGTAAGAGTTCAAATATTTTTAGTAAATATTTTGTATTTCTTAGTAAAATATTAGTTTACAATATTTTAAAACATATAAGAAAATTCGTTTTAAAAAATATAAAAAATAAATACGTTCTAATCATAAGCTTGTATAAACGTACAGTAATAATTAAAATTTTATAATTTATCAATTAAGTTAAATTTCAAAACTATTTTTACAAATTAAAGAAAAATTTATTTAATAATCATGGAAATAATGCGCTTATCGTATAAATTAAACTATTCTACAAAATATATAAAAATAACTGATTAGAAATTTCTAAGTTATGATAGATTTATTCAGTAAATTAATAAATAAAATTTTTAATTGCAAAATAAAAAATACTAATATAAATTTAAACTAAATATAACTTTAAATGTAAAAAAATAAAAAAATAAATGAAAATAATGGGAAAAAGTATTGTATTTGTTCAAATTTAAATGTTCTTTAACATACACAGTTTTCAAAATATTTTTTGTGAAGATAAAAATATATTTATTAATTATATGTATATAAACTTTATAATAATTTTAATTTATTTTTTGAAAACAAAGAAAATATATATTCTTTTAAACTAAAAGGATATTTCTATTCTTTAAACTGTCATTTAAATGTAATATTTGTAATATAATAATTATTTTTTACAATTTGCTATTTACATTTGTTATTTATATCATTAGCCATTGTACAATAATAATTTTGTCAAAAATAATAAATTTTTCATTATAAGATTAATGACTTGATGGGGAAAAATATGTATACAAATAATATAAAAAAATAATTGCTTATAATACATTAATTAATGTTACACTACGCCAAAGTAGTCATTTATAATTACTTTTTGTACAATTGATTTATTTCGAACATATCCTTTATAGATGAATATTGAGATAAATAAAAAAAATAAAACTATTGATGTAGTCGTTAGAATTCTGAAAATATAAGATATTTACTTGCCGTGATTTTATTATGATGCTTGCAAATCGAATAATTCTTTTCAATTTCACTTTAAATAACTGTCATTGAATATTTATAAATTCAAAAAAATTATAAAATACTCATCCATTTATAAGAATATATTTCATTTACTACGTTAATATTTATATAAATTAATCGATATATAAATCTAAAATCAAAGTTATATTAATCGTATGAAATAACTTTTTAATATAATCAAAAATTAAAAGCTTGCAATTAGTAGCATTTGTTACTTTTTATAGTATAGTGCAATATCATATGTTTATAGAAGAATTAATGTATCTTAATAAAAAAATTGTTTAACATTGAATTTTGAAAAAATATTTTAATTAATATTTATTACAAATAGTTTAGCGCTGTATTTTCCATTTATTAATATAAATTATGTTTTATTAAATCATTTTATATTTTTAAGTTCTTTGGAAAAATGTAACATTTTTGAAAAAATTTTATAATCTACTAAAATTCAAGTCAGTTTTTTCTCTTAGTATTTAAATTTAAAAAAATTGAATTTTTTTCGATCCTTTTTCATAAATTATCTTATTTATAGTTAATTTTGTACAACTATTTTAACTATTTCTAGTCACTATATAATATTTTCTAATATTTTAAGTACAAATCATATAATTATTTAAAGCTTTATTATTTTTTAATAGTACTACATTAAATTAATTACATGACTTAAGGCCCCGTTAAACATCGTTATAAACTTCAGATTCATCTGTTATTATCGAAAAGTACTATAAAATACTGAACAAATGAAAATAATTGCTACGTAAAGGATGAATACATGTTTATCTAAAAGAGTGAAAAAAGTGCGTGATTATATTTAAACATCAACTTTTAAGTCTTTCATCAAAGTATTCTTCGACTTAAATAACAATAAAAACAAGCAAAAAATGGTGTCCTTCAGCGATCATGACTACGAGCCAATCGGCACCCCAGCCTTGCGGATGGCGATCTCACAGCAATCGATGGCCTCTCGCTTGGCTGCTCCTGTAGTGAAGATTACCGACACGGACATGGTACCAGTCGCAGATAGTGACGATAGCATAGAAGATCGCTACCGCTTCAAAGAGCGCGCCCAAATCCTCGAGGGTGACGTCGTATTGCCGCTCGACGGTTGCATCGAGGATCATGCGATGCAAAGCCGTAACCTGGGCGATGAGACCATCGACGCATCAATCGATGAGCTCGAAAACTCGCACTGTCTGCAAAACAAGCCAAAAGATGGATCTCAGAACATACCATCGCTGGAAAACGAGTTGAAAACTAGTATCGAGATGAAGAACAGTCAGGTTGGTTCAAAATTCGTTTATTAATAGCTGATAATTGATTAAAGATTAATTAAAATTTTGCAAGATGTATTACCGACTTTACACAATTTATATTTCAAGCAAAAATATTATTGATATATTGAATTCACTAATTGAAGAACAATCACTAAAACATAAATATTTTATCTTCCAAAGAACCGAATGAAATATTTAAGATTTTATCAACTTTTTATCAATTTTTAACACATTCATTTATACCATCTTGAACATTGATTTAACTCTAAAACTAAATTTATTGCCAAAAATTCATTTCATATATAATAATTTTAATTTGTAGTATTTTATTTATTAAAAATATAAATAAATTTAATGAAATGTTTAAAACTAATAACTAAAAAATTTTTTTTCAATTTCATAATTCATTAATCACTAAATCTATTTATAATGACATAATAAAATATTTATGGACTTACCATATGCATATTTCAATGATAACGATAATTGTGAAGACTAATGCTCTGTTGTTATCTTAAATTGAATGAGCTACTTGTAGGTAATAAAAATTTAACCTAATAAACCTGCATTGAGATAAAAGAACTAGTAATACTCACTAATTTCTCCAAAAGAATGAGCAAAGTAAAACACCTCCTACGAAACTCATATTCCTTAAGAATACTAATTGCTTTAATTCATGCAATTTGTCGAAATAAATAATTAATTTTCAAAACAATGTATCATTTGTCCAGGCCGAGTTATCGAAGGCAGACAGTGGACGAGGTTTACAAGAAAAGTTCAAAAACCAGGCCGGTAAAATTCGTTCGCGTTTGCGAAGTATCCAGAAACCAAGTTTCTCTATGCCTCGTCCTCGTTCTAAGTCAACAGAAAACAGAGTAACAGTGACTGCGAAGCCGCCATCCTCCCCGCGTGCTAACCAAAAGGCCAGCAAAATGGAACGGTTTCGCATGGCTTTACCAGAAAGACCACGGTTCTCCTTGCCTGACAAATCCAAGTTTCATTTTCCGGATAAATCCAAATTTCATCTACCCGATAGATCCAAGTTTTACCTACCAGACACGTCTAAGTTCCATCTGCCTGAACGCCCTAAGTTTAACTTTCCCGACAAATCCAAATTTCATATAAAAAAACCGAACATTCAGTTACCTAAGTCCTTGAGTCGTTCCCGAAGAACTGCATCAGAACGAATTTCACAGGTGAAAGGATTTTTATATTTGATATTTTACGTAATATTTAGGAATCCTTATTATTTTAAACTTTATAAAATAACTTTACACAAAATAAATTAACCTTTACTAAAATCAACTCTTTATCCTATAATTTTTATCTCTAAAAAACCTGGAGTAATGCTGTAGTTAAATAAAATTACTAGGATTATAATAAAAAAATTCAAAATATCTAAAAATTTACTAATTTCTATATCTTATAGAAAAAATAAAAAAATGCATTTCAAGAAAATAACGATTTAAATAACTATGACGAATAAACACAGTTATTTAATTTTTCATAATAAGGTGGGATCTGGTGAGGGATGCAATAGTTGAATTACAATAATTTAACGTATTAACCCTTTAGCTAATTAACTAATCTACAATAGTAGGTACGCACGATATATTTAATATAATTATCGAAGTTCTATTCAGGGAGACCTCCCCTAGACTGACTGGTTCGCTAGAGGTCAGTTAGCTGGGAGGGGCGTCCCTCCGCTCGCCGCCGCGTGTTATCGCCATGCGTATGCATACGCCTCTCCTACTCTTTAACATATATCTCCTCTCACTACCACAATAATGTTATTTTATTTTTTTTCAAAATTAAATTTTTGTTTTTATTGTGCTAAATACATCTTCTCAGCGTTTGATGTTTGTTCAAATACATTTTTTTTACCTCATATAATATATTATATTAAAAATAAAAAGTAGAAAAGGTGATATAGATCAATAAAACGTTATCCTCAACAAATTCTGTTTTTTTTTCAATTTTTACTTGTAATGATATACAGTTGCATTCACTATAATGCTAACGGAATATTAAACTTGTTTTATATTTTTAGAAAACACAAGATGAAAATCAGACTAATACAGATTCAAACTCAACTACACGCCGAAGCATCTTTGATTTTTCCACTTATCCACGGCCAAAGCTTTTTGATCGTAAGTCTAAAATTAAAGCTGAATACGTCACATCATCACCCAAGGAATCTCGATCTGATTCAACCGAATCATCGACATTTCCGCGATCGAAAAAATCCTCATTATCGTTAAGTGAACGCTGGGCTCAAAGATTTGGTGACACGTCGCGAAGCTTTCACGATTCATCATCGATCACGGATGAAAATATTATCGACAGATCAAAGCCGTGGTCGCACCCATCCTTCGAAAAACCGAGATTATCTTTAAAGCCTCAGACGTCGAGGGATGATGAGGATGAAGAGGAAGAAGGAGGGGACGAAGACGATGGAGAGGAAGATAAGTTTCCATGGGAAAATACTGAGAGAAAAATTTATGATGTGGAAGATGAGGTCGTTATGAATGATGAGGACGATATGGACAGGAATATTTCATACGTGGATAAACTTGAAACCAAGGTGGTACATACATGTTAAAATCTCATAGAGCATGCCAGTTGTTATCTAAATATGATATGTTCTCATTAGTAAATTGCTTTGATAACAAAAATGGCTGTGCTTTATTACATGCATACATATATATGTATGTGCATACATGTTTCTTTAAAATTTTTTTTTATTTTAGTCATAACACATATATGCACGCACATATACATATCTGTGTGTATAATTTTTTAATAATTATAGTTTTTTTAAAATATTTTTCTTGTGTTTTCTAAACAAAATATTTCATACCTACTACTATTTTTCAAAATAATTAAATAATATAATAATTTATATTTTTATAGTCTTTACTTCTGATTTTTAAAATATTAAATGATTTCTGTTTTTAAAAAAATATAAATAACATACAATTTTCACTTTTGAAGTTTTGTTTTTTGTTTTATTTAAGATACATAATTGTTAAGTATGTATTGTACGTTACTGAGTTTTTTTTATAAAAGTTATGTGTTAAAATTTGGATGTTTGAAGTGTATCTCGCAAGCTTTATAATTCTAATATTCATTAATTTAAAAAAGTGTTAATTTTTTTATATTATAATCGATTTAATACGTATTATTTCTTTTAAAATTATTAAAATCTGAATTATTCGTAAATTTTGCATTAAGAACTTCTTTAATAGACAATTACATACATTTATTTATATATGTATAATTGAAAATTTAAATTGTAATAATTATTGGATAATTAATTAATTTTATATTTTAACTTTAAAAAATTTAAAAACTTAATTTTCAATGAGATTTTAACATGTATGTACCCCACAGGAAGAGAATCTTCAATTCGGAAAAGAACCTATTAGGGATCCAAAAGTTTTGGATGAAGAGTTAATGAGTCGAATTGGAAATGAAGAATTAAAAAAAAAAGTTAGGATGGTTGAAATGGAAAGTGGATCAACAGCTGAACCTAATGTAAGATCTATAAAAAGAATAAACAATATATTAAAAAAATATAAATTATTATTAGGCAAAAAAATATTAAAACGTTATATTTAAACTGCAGTTATTATAAAAAATTGCAACAAATGATAATCGATTCATTTTGACCATGAATCATTTTATAAAAAAGGTGTTTTTTAGGTCGAAGGTACCACAACATACCATCCTGAAGAGATGTTGGATGCTGGATTTCCACCAGTGGATCCACGTGTATTTAATCATAATCAAATGAACTCCGAAATGTCAGAGGATGAAGAGGGTTCATCCATTAGGTCGGATCGGGAGATTCAACAATCGAGCGGAAGTTCATGCGAGCGTCGCCGTCACGGAGTTATAGAAGAGATAGACTCCGACGAATTCTTTTTAAGGGAAAAGGGTATTAGTGAAGAAAACATGAGATTTCATCTTAATAGTGAAATAAGGTAAATTTGTAAAATATTTTTGTTCTATTTTTATTTTATTTTTTGTTTTATATTTACAAAAGTAAACGTATGTAATAAATAGTATTGGATCAACTCATTTTAATATGGCTAGATACTTATGCATGTAAACATGAATGTAATGAAATAATACCGCAAGATTAAATTTATTGAATTGGATATGAGTCTAATTTCATTTATTTTAAAGTAGGAAAAATAGTTAATTTTCAAAGCATTATTTAATGAGTGAACTTATAGATATTATACTTTTAATGTCTAACTGAATTTTAATTATGATTTATAATTTATTCAACTATTAAGTTGTTTTTATTTATAAAAAAAATAGTATACATTGAATATTCATTTTAAATACCGTGAAATGATCATTTGTGGGAGTCACCATTTTTTAAAATGTCACAAACTCGAATAAGTAGTGGGTTTTTTGGACTGAAGTTAATTTCACTTATTCATATCAAGATAGTATTGTGTGAAAATGTATCTTTAAAATGAATTTGTGATTATTTTTATATCACAGTGAAACGCAGTACGACCAAAACAGAAATTAAATAAACGCAAAACAAGCTAATATCTCATATGATTGATTTTCGCTAAAGTTAATCATTTAAATCATCTTCTCAAACCAGAGATGCTCTGAGGCCGCGCAACGCCCTAGCTAACGAGATACTACCCCAGCGTCCGAAGCGCACCCACTCTCTGCGTAAACGAAAGGAAAAGTCGATTGATTCGTTTGAGGAAACACCCCCGCCAGATAGACCCAAACGAGATCGAGTCTTGCTAAGGCGAAGTCAGGAATCTTTTGGTGGTCAGCCAAGTCTGGAGTGTGTCAACAGCTTATCAAGGCATCGGATTGTCTACCAAACAGATACCCCACCGGAGTTCGCTGAAAATGAATTGAACAGCGAGCCTCTGGATAACATTGTTGTGCTTAAACCCGAAAGAAGAAAGTCCAAAAGCTCGTTAAGAAGTCGTAGCCACACCGCATTGTCGATTGAAGAACAGAGCATAGCGGCCGTATCTGTAGTCGAGAAAGAGCCGCCACCTGTCCCGTGTCGCAGAAAACGATTAAGGAGAGACCAATTGTCTAGTCTAAGGTAATATCAGCATTGCAAAGTTTTTCAATCTCTCAAAGTCGATAATAATTACTTTTTAATTTTTTTTATAAATTTTGTTTTAACACTCTTCAAGTATCTTTAATCGACAATAATTTATACTAGCTTTTAAGTTTAAATTCAATTTTATACTTTTATAGTCTAAGAACAGTTGACGGAGCATTATGCAATGGCTATGGTGATAGGAATTCCTTCGAGCAATCCCCCGATAGGATTCCACCAACTCCTCCACCCACACCTCCACCGGAATTCCACGAGAATGATGAGTTTCTCCGAGATGTCGATGATCTTATACCTCCCGTGCCTCCAAAGCGGACACGTTCCTTTTCTAGAAATACTTCTTTACCACCAGAAGATGATCGTACATCCCATGGTGCAGATTCTCTACCAATAGATTTTGCGTATATCTTTGATGAGTTGCCGATGATGAGAGACTCGTCGTCACGTGAACCCAGCTTACCAGGTTATCCTGGTTACGCTATTATTGAAAAAAAGGAAAAACCACCAAGGCCACCTCCACCCAGAAGAAAAAAACAGGATAAATTTGCAACAGCTCCAAGACCATCCAAAACTACTCCAAAGAGACCACAAAGAGCCTACAGCACCTTAAAGCTAGCTAAATCTGATTCGATAAGGTGTGTGTAAAAATATAATTGATAAAAAAAGTTGTTTTAACCCTTTACTATATAAAGTGTTTTCTACAAAATTTTTAAATAATATTTAAGTAAATATCAAATTTGAATATATAAAAGTAAAATATCAGTATCCGAAATCCATCGATATTTATATGAAACTATTCGCAATGTACAAGGTTCTAATGTAAATAAAATGTTATATATTTTTATAAAAACTATTTATGAAAATTATTTGATGATTTCCTGAAAATTAAAGAATTAAAATATCAATTCTGTAATTTTAATATTCATACTATTACAATGATATAAATAAAATCTTGTTTATATACTATTATTATTTAGTTGAATAATTCGTTCCAAAAATGTAAATAAGTTAAAAAATTTGGAAAATAAATAAGAATCATATTATTTTTAATAGTTGAATTAAAGTTTCTAAAAATTATAATTCTAAAGAAATGATAAATTTGTAAACCAGCATAATCAATATGTACAATTAACTTTCAATTTTTGTTTAGAAAATCCAGTGGATCGATGCCGTACATTGATCATGAATACTCTCTTGAGAATGATGATGATTTTCACAAGGACTTATTAAGCGGTGAGATTCTTGTTAAAATGCAGGGCAGACCACTGCCAGCGCCACCTAGACCTCCGCGTCATCGTAAACTTCGAAATGGTCCATTGCGAGAAATTCCGCCGGAGTTTTCCGAAACTGTTGCTTCGACGCAAACTGATCCACTGCCAGATGATCTTATCATCGAGGAAGAAATCACCTCGGCAAAGCTTATAGTGGCACCCTCGAGAACAGGTTCGACAAAAGTGTTCATAAGCACTGAGAGATTGCCGAGTCCTATAGACAGAAGTTACAGCAGTACGAGGAGCGCAACACCAATAACGCCAGTGATTCCGCCACTGCCCGATACTATCCAGCAAAGGGATGTAAAGAAACCACAACTTATGGATATGGGTTGGTTTTAATATCTTGATGTAACTTATTTATTATTCATGAAAAAGTCTATTGCTATTCCAATAGCATTATTTTTATTTACAGTTTAATTAATTGAAACTAGAAATCACCAATGATTCATAAAACTCGTTTTAAAAAAATCATGTGTTATACAGAGAGAATTTTTAAATGTTTTACTTTTCCATTGTATAAAGCGTAAAAAGCTGTAAAAATAAATTTAAATTTATACTTTTTAACTATTTTCATAATCTGCTACATATTTTTATTTTTTCGTCTTTTTCTAGAAGAGAGCGAGCAAAAATTATCGTCCTCGGGAGAATTTAAACGACTAGATCCTAGTCAACTGGACATTCTCCGTTCGGCTTTATTTTCAACCGATGAACCACTGAAAATCCCAAATCTTGAAGTATCAGACCTAAGAGTTGATCGTTTAACTGTTTCGCAAATAGAGGCCTACAAAGTCGCAGCCTCAGAGATCGATGCTATTGTTATTTCCGCAACCGAAATATGTAATAGGAGCGGACCCGAAAGCAGCATACATCCCTCGTTAATCGAAGAACTGATATCCATACGAAATCAATTAGGTAATGACACGATTTCTTAATCAATTTTTAGAATTTATATAAAATTCAAAGGCAAAATTTGTGACAAAGTGTAAATAATTCGGCTTATTATTATTTATTTATTAAAATGGTTAAAAAGTTTATGGTTTAGAACTATATACTTATATAGGTACACAGTAATTCGTCAAAAATAAACTAATAAAAGTATTATAGTCACAAGTGTGTACAAATAACGTTAATATTGTACAATAAATTAATATTATAAATTAAAAATATTCATTTACACTAAAATTAAAAGTTCTATACTAATTTCTTTGGGAAAATATTGTTCTTTAGTCTTGTTAATAAATATAAAATAAATTAATTAAATAATGATACAAACATTTACAATAAGTGTTACATTTATTCTGAGATTTAATCTAATTAATTAAAAATAAAAATGACTATATTGTTCTAAGTATTTAATTTAAAAACTTTAAAAAAAATAGATATCAATATTCTTAGATATAATAATTCTATATTATATTTAGTTCTAGAACTTATCGAAGATTTCATTTAATTCATATTATATTTTATTTCAAATTTTTCTTCTAATTATTTAAAATTTTGTACCGTAGTAAAATTGTAATTAAAATTCAATATAATTTTTTTTGGGATAAATTCAAAAAACTCATCAATTTTAACAGGTATCTTGATTTTAACTTTATGTATATAACTTTATTTATATTCAGATTTACGGCCTTAATTAACAGAAATATCTCACTTTTCAAAATATTCTTTCTTATCTACACTGGGTACTTTAATATTATATTACAATTGTCTAATTGTCCAATTGGAATGTAATCGTGATTAAATTATACAAATAAAATAATACTCCACGTTATGATTTATATTCACAGAAACTGTAACCGCATGTCAATCGCATTCACGTCCACAATCCGTTATGGAAGACGCATGCACAGCTACTAGTGATGAGAAAATTGACTTTTCGACAAGCAAGCCTAGTAAAGATAGAGAAAGAAGGCCCTCATTCACAAAGGAAAGCTCACCACTGCTGATCGTGCAACCGACAACCAATGAACAAGAAGCTACAGTTGAAATGGGTCGCACCGTATTCCCACTATCCTCCACCTGCTCCACCGACTTAACTTTAATAGACAGTGTCGCGGATACAACCACGGCGGTTATGCTCACTGAGGTAACTTGAAGTATTGGTGTACTGATGACTAAATCTGTAATCTTCAAAGTAATTTCTGCTAGAATTTTCAACTGCTCTGAAAAAATTGAATCCTGTATACAATACAAGAAAAAATCATTAAATTTTATACTTCAATCTCTTATTAGTTTAAATATAATATAATAAGAATAGAACAATTGAGCAAAAACGAGTAGCGTGAAACATAAGAAATATCCTTTACTGATATGTTTTAATTTTTAAAAGTTGTTTATATTGAATTTAAAAATCCATAATTATCCCAACGTAATTGTTTATATTTATATAATATCTTGATTTGTAATATTCTTCATCATAGCCACTTTCAAACAATTTATCGATTTGTACGTAATCCATTTAAATATAATTCATTTTTCTTATGAAATAACATCGTTTTTGAAGATCGACACCCCTTTTATGATTTCTTATATATAAAATCTTTTATTTATATTATTTAGATATATAATATATATATATATTATCATGCATAATTAATTTTTCCATTTATAGTTTATATTTTACTTTTTAACATTAATCAGTATTTTATAATTATTATTAATTAGCTGCACAGGTCATTTAGCGAATTTTAAATTTTAAATTGAAATATTATTAAATGTTTAGAAATATGGATTATGAATACTGCTTTGAAAGATCGCTGCTTATTTGTAACTTTAATATTTACATTTTATTTGAAAAGAAAACCTTTTCCTTTACGCACTTTCAAATAAAAATAATTATTCTTTATACATGGACTATGATTAAAATAAATTTTAAATTTTATCGATTAGTTAGGAATTTTTAGAATATGCCATAATTAAAATCTGATATTTTTAAACTTAAACAAGCAGATTTAAAAGTTTGATCTATATAGAATTTTAAAGAAAATATATTTTTTAAGTTTTTCTAAATTTACAATACCAGTTTAAAAAAATTAAATTCCTATGACTATTCTATAGTCATATAATTTATTTGTTGAGAAATATACATGAAATCAAATTATTAATTTACATGAATTGAAATTAATAACTAAAGTTTGTGCTTAAATTTTGAATTCATTATAAAGATGTATAACTACAAACGTTCAATTCTATACTACGTTAAAATTATTTGTTAAAATAAATTTTTCGTATTATTTAATATAAGGGAATTTTCTTCTCAGTATTTATTTACAACAAAGTCAAAATATACATCAAAATACAAAATAATTATTTTAGACTGTCGAAGAGCCGATGACGGCTATCATTGAAGTAACTGGTAAAAATCTGGCTACAGCAGCGGATAAACAGACAACAGTAGCAACAATAGCTGAACCAACATCGGATGATCAACCATTACAGAGATCAAGATCTAGATCACTATCTCCGAGTCGCAGTCGTCCCGGCGTCGTTAGGCAAACAGCATCACCGGTAAAGTTATTACCACCCGTGATTTCAGTAACACCTGACAATATAATCATACCAACAACACTGGACAACAGCACTCCACTTAAACACGTAACATCCAATGAAGTACAGCCTCAACGTGCTATTATATCGTACTCCTCATCTAATGAGGAAACACCAACATCGCCATCGTCGCATCATCCATCTCGTGAAATCTCCCAACCCCCTATATCGCTACCAAAGGAAGTCAAGCGATCGTCACCCACGCCAAAAGAATCCTCCAAATCTTCGGAAGCCCACGCCAAATTCATAGCATTTCAAACATCACAAATCCCACCCGAGTTTTTCAGACTAGTTAATCCGCCATTATTATCGTCAACAATGACTACTGCACAACAACAGCATTGCGTCGTAGAAGTAGAACCAAGCGTCACAGAAATGATTGGTCAATTGTTCAGAGCTTTAAGACTCGCAGGCACACGCTCACTCAGACATTTTGTCAATTCTGTAGTTTCTAGATTCGAAAGTCAATCTGAAGAAGCCGGAGAAGAGGAGAAAATACGACGAATAGAGTTGGCGATGTGTGCATTGTTGATTTTCATAGCCGCTCTTATCATCGTTTGCATCTGTACTCCAAGGTCCGTCACACATCATCATCACTGGGATTACTTCAATCCACCACAATGATCGTTTAATACAGGTGTAAGTATGTACAGCATAGGAGAAAGTATTGAGTTATAAGAGAACTAAATTAATTCTCTTTATTAAAGATCTTTATTTAGTTACATAAAACACGATTTCATTTTCTAATCCTTTGGGTTGTTGTTTTATAGAACGTTTTGCATTATAAGGGCTTCATATTCAATCTAAATTCTTTGCATTAAAATTCATTTAAAAGATATACTTTTATCTATCTCTATCTAAAGCTAAGCTCCTTCAGCTATATTTAAATTAACTTGTACACTACTTAAAATATATTTAATTTTTATTTAGTTCAAATATTGTTGATAAAATTACTTAAAATTAGGATGGGAGAAAAATTTAAACTAACTTTAAATAACTATCATAAATTTAATGTAATTCAAGATTATTTCTAATAATAGATCTTCAAAATTTACTTCACATTACTTTCTTGACTCGGTTACTCATGAAAAAATATTTATAGTTAATAGCGCTCCAACTCTCTGCAGATTGTCATACTGTAACACCAATTATACTTATAAACTTATAACTTAATAAAAATATAAGCTCTTATAAAATTTATATTTTGATTTACATGGACGATGAATTTATTTTAGCTGAGTAAATAATAATTATGTTCACTTAATATATTACTATATTAAAATTACTATGTCAAAATCAATAGCTTTATCGTTTTAACTATTTTATTATGAGTAAATTATAATTTTGACAAATATTAAATAAAATTAAATTATAATAATTTAAAAACTAATTTAAATTAAGTATGATCCTGAATATTAGCTGAATTGAAAATAACAATTGGTTTATAATTATTTTGTCTAAGTTATTCTCATCAGTTTATATACTTCTTCATTAAATGTACAATCGATGTTTAATTATAATGTCTGATAAAGGTGTAATTTTAAAATTTCAAGTTATAATATTCAAAGTTTTAAAAAAATTAATTTTATACATTTATTTCAATAAAAAAACGAATAACTCAAAGGGTTACAAAATATAAAAAAAAAATTATTTTTCACTTATAAGTACGTATCAATCACAAAATTTTTAAATATTTATGTAACATTGATACGTTAATATATTTATACTGAGCACATTTTATATGAAAATTATAGATTTATATACGTTATTGTTATTGAATTATGATATTATTGTTGAAACTTGTTAAAAGAATTTTAATAAATACAGTGAATGTTTTTGAAAGATTTTAAAAAATATTTTCTGTCTATTTAATTTTCAGATCCCTAAAAATTTTTTACTTCAAAATATACTTCATCAAATAAGTTCAAGTGCTATACATCATCAATCAACGAAATTTAGTATGTAGTGTAAAACTAGTTTCAAAATTAGCTTCAAAATTAGCTAAAAATGCTTTAAAAAACGAAATCAAAATATGAAAAATATTTTGATCTATATTTTATTCAAATTTTACGATTTAATAAAGTAAAATAAGGTTGCACTATATTTCTAATTATTGAAAGAAATATTCTTTAAAACTTCTTATTCCCGTGATAGTTTTTTAATTGTACATTTTTTTCATTTAATTAAAATTACATTAAAAATTATTGACAAGCTTACTTAGTTATCAAAAAAATATATATTATAGTTACATTATTTTCTCTACCTCATATTTATATGTTGTTTTGAAATGAATTGATTTTTTTAACAAACTATCACTCACTTGAAGTGAAGAGGGTTACTCTAACAACTGTAGATTCAAATTGCAATTTAATTATAAGGTATCCTGAACTAATTACAAGAAAAAATGTTTTATGTAGCTTGAAATAAAATTGAATTTTCGTAATTTTCATTTAATAAAAAAGATAATAAAGAACAAACTTCAAAAAATGAAAATAATTTTTTGTCTATATAAAACAATGAATTTGTTATTTTATAATATAAAATATATTTACGAAATTTTTATCAACTTATTTAAAAAATTATATTTTAAACATAAATAACACAAATATTATTAATATAAAAGAAAACTAAAATTATTTTTGTCCGAGAAAAATTCGTTATGATAAATAGAACAACATTTTAAATAACATGATATAATAAAATTTTTAAAATCACAATAAAATAAATCTATATAAGTACACACGCTATAGAAACAACTAACCGCGATTAAAATAAATAACACATTAATATTTTGAATTAAATATTTTTAATATATTTATCACTTGTCTGATTTCCAATTTCAAAAAACTCTTCTCCAAAATTAAGAATGTTCAGAGTTAAATAAATATTGTTTATTAAAATTTATATGCTGCATCATTAAAAAATTATATTTTAGAAAATAAATTTTTATTTATTGTGATATGGTTTCATTTTATGTAAATTTAATTTACGGCATAGTAGTTCAATCGAAGAATTATATTTTAATTATGTATTTTATTTTTTTATTATAATTATTTATTATATTTTATTTATTACATTTATTTATTATATTTTATTCATTTATTATATTTTATATTCTATTTATTTAAATATTTCCAGTTGATTTTTTATATTCTATTTTTATATAATAATTTTTATATAATATTTTTATATTCTATTTATTTAAATATTTCTAGTTGATTTTATCATTACAATTTCAAGTATTGATTCAATTATAAAAAATAAAAATCATTTCTATAATGCTAACTGTTTGTACTTACTAAAATCATTAGTTTATTACTATTTAGTACAAAAATCATTCGTTATTTATCAATGCTAAAATGATTTTTAATAGTAAACTAATTTTATACTTTTAAAACTTTTTTAATATAAGTTTCTTTATTGCTCAGGTGTTCAAAATAAATGTATTATATAGAGTATATAATTATCTTAATAATATTTGAAACTTTGTAAAAACTACGAGAAATTATCAGTTGCGACTTCATCAATAGGAATAAATTAGTTCATTTTTTATTTATTTTGTTTTATTAGTCAAATTAATTTTTTATATTTACATAATGTATACTTATACTGTGAACTCATGTAAAAAGTTAATGTAATCAATGTAGTTTTAAAAATTTAAATAAAGTAAAACTATAAATTTTAAATAAATAAAAAAGATATTTGGAACAAAATAATATATTTTTGATTTTTTTAGCGTTAAAAAAACTTCTATAAAAAAAATTCAATGTTATAGAAGTGAAATAATATTTGTTGTTCTCAAATTTTTTATATCATAATTAAATAAGTATAGATTATTTAGTAAATATTGTATTTTATAGAAGAAAGGGAATTCTTTTATTAAATACAAAAAAAATTTTAAATATTGTTTGTCGGAAAAAGTTATTAGTATTATATACTTTTTAAAATGATTACACTTATCATTTTATTGCATTATAAAATAAAAATTCCTTATAAAAAATCCGTTTTTTAATTACATATTAAAAAAATAATATAATATGATGTTTCTAGATAAAAATTTATGAAAAAAATTTAAATATTTGTGGATGTTCAATATAATATATTAAATTTATTCAATTTTTGATACAGTTAAAGTTTTTTTGAGTATCAACAATTGTAAAGTATTTACAGTATTATAACGCACGTACAAGTTTTTATAAGCACATTAATTTTTTAAAGTAAGATTTCAACTTTAATAAGACAAGTATAGTCGTCATACACGTAACAAAAATATATTTATTTAACTTTGAAAATTTTATTTAAAAGCTAAAAATAATAATTTCTTCAATTTTAAGAAATTCTTATTTGATAGATCTAAATAAATATTTAAAAAATGCTATTTGATATAAATTACTTTAAACATTTAACATTTTTTGGATTCAAAATTAAGTTATTGGTCTTTCTGATAAATATACTATCAAACACATTTCTTTTTATCATTTGTTTAAAAAACAACGTAATATTTAATATAAACAAGACTAAAAATTAGTCCAAAAATCTAAGAACGATATACTATAAAACTATGAAAGATTTAGAATTTTGTTTTACTTTAAAAATGTATTTAAATAAAACAGAAACTTATCTAATACCTACAATTATATTAATATATACAGTTACTGGAATATATCTTCATCGTAAGTAAGAATATTGCGTTTATCCTTATGACTACTTTTTTGCATATAACTTGCTGCTAAAGAGGACCACATCGCACTAGAAGTTGTATCATTTATAGGATCAATAACTGGCTGTCTTCTTGCCATAGAAACTTTTAATTGAATTGAAGATGCCATTATTCCATCCATTTCACTTATTGACCGTTCAGCTGACTCTGGCTTTTCGAAGGTGATAAAACCTCTGTTGTAAATTGAATTTATTATGCCATTATAAAAAAAATTATATATTAATAAGTTAAATATTCGCAAAATTTTTAATATTAATACAATTATTCTCAAAAAAGTAAATTTAATACTTCTTTAACTTTTCGTCTTTTAAACTAATTTCACTAATTATTTTACATGTTAATAATTAATAAGTATGCAAATTAATATATTTAAAATAAAATTAATTATATAAAAATGCTGATAAATATATTTTTTATTAAAAATCATTTGAATAGTTATGATTATTTAAATATTTCATTAAATATGATTTTTATATCATTGATAATATAATAAAATATTTATAGAATTTAATGAATAAATATATACATAAATCTTAAGTTTTTTTAATATAATTAAAAAAATTTAATAAAAAAGGGTTTGTTTAGTTTAAAATTAGTTAGTAAAACTCATTATAATTTTTTATTGACTGAATGTGTAAGCATTTAATTTTAAAATACATAGAAATTTAAATTATTACTTACTTTTTCTCAGCTTCCATTGTGATTTTAAGTATATTACCAAATGTTGAAAAATGTTTTTTTAAAAAATCTTCTGATATTTTATACCCAGAAACAAATATTGTGTTGCCTTTGATAGGTTTTGCTTCCGGTTTTGAGGATACTGATTTTTCGGTACTTACTCTATCTTCGGTATCAGTAGCAGATACAAAACTATCATAAAGGCCTTTTACTTTTGGTCTTGTTGGTTCACTATCATCTTCTTCTGGTTGTGTTGCTGAGAAAGGTTGATATGACGATACTGTTTTTTCTGTACTATTCAACTTTCGTTCTAATCCTCTAGGTCGTTTGAATGCTTGTTCTGGACGTTTTGGAGTTTTTGGTGCAGTGATAACACCTGATTTTATTAATTTTTTTGCAACTTCACGAGCATCTCTAGCCTCTGTTGGACGTTTGGGTGCTTGAGGAACCCGCTCTGGTTCTGGTTTAGGTGATTTCAAATCTTGCAAAGCTTTTTTCTAAAAACAATCGAATTAATATTTGGTGAAATTATTTGTAAAAAATAAATTTTTTAATTTTTAATTTATTTATTCAACAAATGGTATAATATAGTTAATCTTATTAATGATAACATTTTTTTAATAAATAATAAAATGTTTGTAAAAAGTAATTATCAAGGTGATTTAAAAAATATAAAACTTAAATTACATTATTATCTATAAAAAATGTAACAATATAAAATGTAAACAATAAAACATAACCTTCACAGTTTAAAAACTAAAAAAAATATGTTACTAAAGATGAACTACCTTTCTTTTTAATTTATTATATTTTGCTTGCAGCATTAATTCTTCTTCTGTTAGATTAGATGGAAAATGTAGATACACCATGATTATAATATAATTTTTTATTTTCTTAAAATCATTCAAATTTGTAAAAGATATTTTGCCGACTGTTATAAACATTAACTCGGTAGTACACAAAAGTCCGTATTTTAATCAGTAAGGCGCATGCGCTTTATTAGCATTGCTACGAAATTCAAATGATAGGTTATCTAAATGCTTATAATAAATACGTCACTTGACGGATTATTCCGAATTTATAAGATTTTATTGCGGACTTTTAAATCTAATCGAAAAACTTATTTATTGAAAATTAATTATAATATTAATTAAAATATTACTTCTTTAAGAATGAATTTGTTTAATATATTTTATCCACCTAGCATAAGTTAGAAAAGAATATATTTTAATTTTTGTTAGAAAATGTCTAAAAAAGAATAGTAGTTAACATTTATTTCTCTATGTACTAGCTACCAAGTAAATTTTTTATCCAAATAAAATCTAAAAATAAATAAAAAATATAAAATATGTATTTATACATATATGGAAATTTATTAAAATAAATCGACAAGTTAATATTACAAATATTTTTTATTAAAAAAGTGTAAGAACATAAATTAAAACTCTTATTTATGAATTTTAACTTTGTTTATTTCTTAAAAACTTAAAACATTTCTTAAATTAAAATTATATGCTTATAGGAAATCGTACTGATCTACATATCGATACATCTCATTATTAAATATAGTATCAACTGATGTTTATTTGAATTATGTACATATATAATTAATACATAAATGTATATAAAAAATAACAGTCAAAGTTTTAATTTTAATTCATTTTCATTAATATAAACTTTATATACTTTTTTTAATGATCTAATCCCCATTTTGTACAGCTTTTTTTTTCTTTTTGCTAGGAATATCTGATGTACTTAAATTGGTCCTTTTATTTTTAACTTTTTCCACATCTTCTGTTTCATTTAAATTTCCATTTTTCATAGGTTCATCACAAATTCCATTCGGTATGTTAACACTACTAAAATTCAGAGATGCTAAGCCTTCTGACATGATTTTTGTTCGTAGTTCACGAGCTTCTTTTTTCAATTTTTGCTTTTCTTTTGTCTTACTATTATTCTTTTTCCTTTTTTTATCACTCTTTTTTAAAGACTTATCAAGTGTATTTGAATCACTGTCTTCTTTTTCATTATCATTTAATGAATCTTTTTCTAAGTTAGAATTTTTTTCTACGTTAGAATCTTTTTCTAAACTAGAATCTTTTTCTACACTAGAATCTTGATTTCCATTACTAACTCTGTTTGTTTCAGGATTTTGTTTTTTTTCAGAACTGAAATAAAACAATATTTATAATTAAAAAAATATTGTTAACAAACTAATATATTGATTTTTAAATCATATTTTTCAATATATTTTTATAATTTGACATAAAATTAATTTATAATTTTATTAAGTTTATAGCGAAAAATTATATATGAATAACGTAACTATGCTTTTTGTACGTTTTTATAATGATACTACATTCGTTTTTACAAATAATTTAATTTACAAAATTGATATGTAATTCTTAGTAAATAAAAAAAAATAAAAAAAATAAATATATTCTTAGCATTCTTTACTGCAAACTGTAAAAAATACTGTAGTACCAAAGTACCATTTAAATAAATACATTACGGTATCAATGATAAAATTTTAAAAATTTTTTATCAGCATTTGCAACCATGTAACGCTTAAGACTGTCGAGTACTTACACATTGGCAGCACCAATACGATGAGCTAATTTATTGTAAGCAGTTTTAGCATCTTTTGCTAACGAAACTGTCGATCTATAATTTACAATTTCCTTGCTTATTTTTTTCCAGTTCCATGATTCAGGTATGTGATGGGCATGTATAGTTAACAATAACGTGAAAAGGTGATAAGCGTATTTTTGTTTAATTTCTTTTCCTACATTACTGGCTAATTTACTATTTTCATTACCCTGTGTAGTACTCATTTGAAAAAGTACATTCAAACTTGATTTATATAGATTATTTTCTATTATTATTCTTTCGTCTTTGTGATCTTCAGAAGTAATCATTCTAATATTATTAAAAAAAATTTTTAGAAATTCAAGAGCTTGTCCTCTTCTATACGATCTTATAGTGGTATCAAAAGAAAAATCCACCTAAAAATAAAATAGTTATTAAAAATCTAATAAATTATAATCTTTTAATTTGTTTAATAATTTTTCAATTTTACCAAAAGTGGTACAAGATGCCAATTGCCAACCCAACAAAGTTGTAATAAACTTTTAAATAAAACTGCTGGAAGAATACAATCTCGTTTTTTGAAAAAGGCTATTAGATTATCAATAAAAATTTGTATGAATGATTCAGTGGAAACATTCGTTTGTTGGGAGCATCGAACAAGAAATACACAGCATTCTGCTAATTTATCTCCCATTTCTTGACAAATAGATGCCGACCGTTCTCCTTTTTCTATTAGTGCCTATTAAAATTTTTAAAAAAGATATGAAATATAAATAAAAATATAGATTGAAAAAAGTAATAGTAAAGATATAAACACATTTTTAAAAAAAAATTATTTTTCTGAAAAATATATATAAATTTATTCTATTGAAAAATGAATATAGTGAAAATTAATTCAATTCAATTTCACTACCTTAGCATAAAATTATAATTAACATTTCTGAATAAATGGTTAGTATTCATACAAAATAAATACCTATTTTATTAATTTTATTTAATTCAAAATTGTAAATTAAAATTGTTTGAAAAATTAATTAAAATTTTAATTAAATTTAACTTTCTCTATTTCAATAGATTTAATAATTAAATATAATTAATAATAAATCATTTCTATTAGTTCCAAAAGATGAATAACCATTCATTTACATGTTTAAATTTATTATATTAAGAATTCTTGTTCACTTTATAAGATCTAATAAACAGAGTAGAGATTTATTACATTACTTAATTAAAATCATGAATACAGATTCCTCATTTTTCTTCTGTGTATATTTATAAAAAATATATAATATTCACTTTTAAAATAATTTTTATTAACGTATATTATATATCTATTATTAAAATACATTTGTATATTTTTTTTTATCAATAAAAGTTAATTCTTAAAAGTAATGACACATAAAATATTTATTGTTGAATTTAATTAAACTTAATGTATTTTTTATAAAATTTAATGAAGAAAATAGAACATGCAAGTTTAAAAAAAGCTTTAAAACAAAAAATACCTTTAAAAGAGTGGTTAAAAGTTCCTCGTCAACATCCTCGACGCTCTTGAATTTTTTAATAGCCGAGAGTTTTTTTAAACAAGTCCTTACTCGATTTTCAAGAGGCTTCTGATGTGGATCCTTAATCGTAAACTCAAGTAACGCAAATAAAGGTATTAGCATATCTAAAGCTAACGCCATCGAAGGATTCGTTTCTAAATAATTTTCTAAAAGATCAATCACTCTTATACGGAAATGTGTTAGAGCTTCAGCACTCTTTTCTTGCTTCTTCATTTGCGATTTTCGATTCTCTTTTAAGATTCTAAAGGCTGCTGCCAAGGACTCATCTAGACGCTTACCTTCTTCCTCATCAATGTTATCGACATCAATATCCTCGGTATCTGTTTGCATCGTAGCGTCTCCTAAAGCCTGTCTCACAGCTAAACGCACTCTGTCTGTAACTGTGTCATCCTCCATATCCGACTCTTCAATATCCGAATCACTTTCTTCATCAATCTCTTCATTTTCTTCTTTATCACTAATCTCATCTTCTTCTTCTTCATTTTCATTCTCGTCATTCAATTCTAATTCAGAATCTGATTCTTCACTATCTTTTGATGATGTTAAAGGATTTTTACCACTTTTAACATCCAGAATAGATAAAATTTGATGAATCGCCGAAGGTGTTAAATGAGGACATATATGTGGAAAAACGCATCCGATAAGTGAACGTAAAAGATGACTTTTTCTTGAAAGTAATGATAAAAATAAATCGACAACAACTTCCACCCATTCTATCTCAATATTCTCTGCAACAACATTGTTCTTTTTATTAAGCTTCTTTTGTGATTTTAAATGCTCAAAACAGCTATGAAGTTCATTTATAGACGAGATAGCCATTTCTGGATCAGAGAACAACTGCAAACCCATATGAAGATCCATTGTATGAAAAACTACATTGATATTTTCATGTTTAGAATCTTTTTCTAATTTTTTGACGAGCTTTATCATTTTATTCCAAGCTTCAATCGCTTCATCATTTAGAGGAAATCTTAATTTAAGTTCCGAATTTCGAAATAGTGTTTTATCAATATAATTAATCAAGGAATTTAGTACAGCTCTTAAATCATCAAGTTTTGGAAGTTTGTTATCCAAAGCCCGATAAAAACTTTCTTTGAAATGAGCTTAAATAATTATTTAAAATTAAATACTTAATTTTTTGGTAATAAAAGATAAATAATATATTCATAAATACTTACGAGCTAATTCTGTACCAACATTAGATATTTCACATAATCCAAATTTAAATAAGAATTTTAACTGTTCTATTCTCCATTCAAGATCAAAAATAATTTCCGAGTGATTCAGTAATCTGTTCAAATTTTTGAAGTTATATAAATTTAAATTATTTAAAATTTTTCAAAGTATGTGATAATTGCAAAAACTTACTTTACACTAAAGAGTTGCATAGCATAAGTTCTTTCAATATTTGTCCAAGGCTCTTGTAAAGAATTAAATTTCTCTTTGAATTTTGTATTTGCTGCTATTTCTATATATAAATTTGCTAATTTTTTTACGCCATCAGCATTAAGATTAATTGTTATCATTTGAAGAATCTTAGTACCCGTTATTTTTTCTATCATAAGATCTCCTGGGTATAAAATCAATTTCTTCAGTACCGAAAACTGTAATTTACCTTTTACCTCTTTTGTTTCTAGTAATTTTACTATTTGAAATAAAGCTTTTTTAAAACTAATAGCAACATCATCAATTTTATGTTTGGAATTGTTTGAAAATCTTTTTAACATATATTTTAAAAAATTGGGTGATATCAAGGCGGGAATAATTGATTTATTTGTTATAGTTTCAAGAATTAAATTAAATAATTCTACGCCTAAATATTCATCAGTCTTTGATGGTTTAATAAAACGTTGGTCTATACCTGCCCAAAATTGTTCAACATATTCAGTTGCTATTAGTTTTTGGCAAAACATTTTATATATTGGATGCTTATAGCACATTATCCTAGGAATATTCTGCAAAAAGAATTTGATTAATTGTAACAAAATAATTACTCAATAGCTTTAATCATCTTAATATATATTTAAGAGTTGTTTAAATATAAAAAAGTAAAAGCCTTACTGTTAATATTTTTAAAATATCTGTAATAGATTCTTCATTTATAATATTTTCATTTCCAAAACATTTTTTAAAAGTTTTTTTAGAAATTATTTCAGGAAATTTATTTTGAATTATTAATAATGCATAAAATGAATCTAAAGTTTGTTCAGAAAATGGTTTGCAAATTTCTTGTTCAATTGACTCCCAAATGGGAAGTAATGAATCATTATCAAGTTGATTTAAAAAGTCTATTATAAAAGATATAGATTCAAAACTTAGATAACTTCTTTGCTTTCCACAATGTATCAAACATTCTAGAACCTTTTTCTGTTCATCACTGGAACTATTTTTTAAAATTCTTGATCGTATCATTGATCCACATGCTAATATACGCCCATTATTAATATCAGCAAATACCTAAATTATGATATAATATTTTTTATTAAAAATATTTTAAAATAATAATTGATTCACAAAATAATACTAATAATTTTTACACTTTTACTGTCACTAGATGTTGCTTTTAATTCAGTATCCATAATACTAAAAATCCTATCAACTTTTATATTTGGATTTAATGATAAGTACACAGTTAAGGTAGAATAAAATCCTTTTCTTGATGAGATCTTAGATGAACCTAAGCCTCGTACTAATCGTTTCAAGGCATGATTAAGTTCTTTACTTTCTTCATTTTCCTAAAATAAATAAAATCACTTTTAAAAACAGCTACAAATTTATAATAATTTTAAAATGATCCAACAATTACTTTAAATAATCTGTATGCATACATAAAAGTATGCAAAGAAACAAAGATTGTATAATTTAACACAATTTTATTTTTATTTTTAGCTTATTATGTATATATATTATAAGTATTATAAAATTTATTTTGTGATAAAAATAATTAAGATTTTTTAATTCTATATTAAAATTAATAATTAAATTTTTATTTTAATAAAAATTGTAAATTGTTTAGAGGTTATTGTTACAAAAAATAATTACCTGTGTTTCTATTGATAAATGCTGTAGTAATTGCAATCCACCATCCAACCTTTCGTTGGTGTTATCTTTTATCAATTTAGGAAAACATTCGAGCAACGTCAAACCCATGTTGGATGTTCGAGCTTCTTAATTCCAAAATAGTGATTTTTTAAAATTTATTGAAATCCACTCATGTGCTCGGATCTTGACTCGTTTTCGACGACGATTTTTTGGAGCCTGTCAACTCTATTTTGACTCTTTCCGCTTAAGACTACGCGATTCAAAAAAAAATTTCAAACTTTCTACTTTTCTAAATAAGTATAAATAATTGATATAAATAATTATTATTTAGCATGTAATTCATTTTAATAAAAATGATTCTTAAAAATTATAACTAAGTGTATGTTTCCTATTATAAAAAATATTGTTTATTAATGAAAAATCTTAAATAGTCGAATATATTTGTAACGAAGTGACAGTGACAATCCGTTATTTTGTGTGCAGAATAAAATTCTGAAAATTTTTGTTAATAACGTTTTGATAGTGTAAATGTTACTATTAAAATTTGAAATAATATGTAATAAGCAGGTTCGAATGGTTTGAGTTTTTTGCGGTTAATTTAAACAAGTAACTGCAGTATAATTACATTTTCCTTGTTAGAGTTACTAATTAAGAATACTATGCTTCATTTTGAAACAAATATTAATAAATAATTTTATATCTAAGAACACAGTTTAATTAATATTACAATAAACATGCAACATGATCAATCAAAATCGGATCATGGATCATCAATCAAAAATACGACATTACGAAAAATAGACAGGTTAGATAATTTCTAGTTAATTAAAAAAATCGTAAATCATAAAAATAAATAAATTACTATTTAATATTTTAAATTATCCTATTATAAAAAATGTATTTTAAGAGAAATATGTAAAAATATTATTTATTTTTATAGGACTCGTAGTGCACGTACACCAGATAGAGCCGATATTCGGCATGTAGATACAAGCGTTATGAACAGTAAGTTATTTAATTATATTTATTCTTATTTAAAGATTTAAATGGATCTGATTAAAATTTTTTTTTTCTGACAGCTTTTTCTCCAAAAAGAAAATTACATACTTCCAGGCAATCTACAATGCCCTTAACACTAAACACGAGCACTATTAATTTAAGAAAATTAGAATTGGAAAATAATAATTTAGAATTAGAACTTGCATATAGTGAGTATATAGCATCACATGCTGAATTAATTCTTGAAAAGAAATCTTTTAAAGATACCGAAAATAATCTTATCCATTCAATAAAAAGTCTTTATGAAGAAACAAAGAATTTACAAGAGAAATTTAGATTAATAGAGACAAGAATAAAAGACGTTAAGGCTCTATCATGGTTAAATGATTATGTAGATATTGTTCAATCCAATACAAAAGATTTTATTGGTAAGTTATTAAATTATATTTAAAAATATTATTTTATTCAGATGTATTTTTAATTTAAAATATATTGTTAGATAAGCAACAAAAATATGAAATTAAGAATATACTATCTCAGTTAGATAAATTATTAGAACGATTTAATATTTTAAGATGTGAAAATATTATATTACCAAATACAACAGAAGATTTACAACAGTTTAAACAAACATTAAGAGATTGTTATTCTATATTACAACTGATTAGTGATCCAATTGAATCCAATATATTGGAAAATCTTACAGAAAATTATGAAGAATTTATAGCAATGTATAATGAAATTTTAAATATTAAAAAAATGTAAGTTACACTATACTTTATTTTTAAATATTATTAATATATTCTATTTTAAAATTAAAATTTTTGAATTTTTCAGAGTTGAAGAAAAGATATGTGATCTACAAGTAGAAATTTTAAAAACATGTTCTCATACTTTATCATAAAATGATGTTGAATGTAAATAAATATTATATGCAATAAAAAAAATTTTTAATATTTGAAAATAATGAAATTTTATTTTTTTCTCGTAAAAAGATAGTAAAACTTAAATTTAATGTATACCAGAAGTTTGTAAGTCATTCTTAAAATATTAATATTTTTTATTGCGCATACCTTAATATTATAAGATTTTATCTTCGATAAAAATTTCTTTATCTTACAAAAAATTTTAATTTTTTTTTTCTTAACATAACTAAAGTATTAAATAATTTATAGTTTTTATTAATCAATAATTATTGTATTTAAAATAGTACAAAAAATATTTAATTTTAATATTGACATCTTAAAGAAAGATTTTAAAAATAAATAATATACAATTTAAAAATGGATATACTAAAAAAAAATGAGTATATTATGTTCAATAGCAAATATTTTATTAATCATTGGAAGAAATTGAACGAGCTGCATTATAAAGAGTATTATAGATATCTCGAATATATTGCACTTGTGATCGAACAGTCATCAAATATTGTGGATAATTTAAAGCTTCTTGAACACCAATATTTTCTGTTCTAATTGGTATTACAGATACTGGCATATATCTAACAGAACTAGAATTTTGACCAAGGCATTCAATAGATGTTCTTAAATGTAATTCTATTTGATCACAAACAGAGTAAAATTCTTCCATATTTTTATTAAAGCGATGATCTGGTGGATCAATGCCTTTTGATGTATCTATTAGACTATTTTGGTGCAATGTTTGAGCAGCAGTTTTTAATGCTACCGAAAGTGAATCACGAAGAGGACCAATCAATGACTTAACTTTGGAAATATTGTCCACTTTCTCTTGAGATTGTTGAATCGGTGTTTGTGTTGGATGCATTCCATGTTGAGTAGTTGCAAGTTGTACAGTGTTAGCTTGAGCCATTGGATTCATCCCCATAGGGCCTGACTGCTGCATCGGAATATTCATTTTTTTTTAATTATTTTTATTGAATTTACTATTTTCTTGACCTTTTGTTGTTTATCTAAAAAGATACCAAATAAACTTTAAAGAATACTGTTAATAAATTAATATTTTTATTTATTTTACTGAAAACATAAAAAAAATTAATTAATTTTATAATTTTCTTAATAAAAAGTTAAGTCTGTTTATTTAATCAATTATTTTTTATCTATGTATAAAACATTATTTCAATAATATTATAACAAATTTTATACCTATATTTTTTTCATATTTTACAGAAAAATTAAAATCTTTTGTGCAAATAACTTCTAATATTTTCAGAAAATACATTTTGATTTGATAGCACAATTTTTTAAAAGTAAATATGATTTGTTTCATTAATTGAATTATTAATTAATGTAAAGATTAATTACTGTTTACTTTGTTAGTAAAATAATATCAAAACATCAAGAAAATGTTCACTGATTAAGTTTGATATTATTTTAACCCGAAATATATTATATTTATAAAATTAATGCATTAAAAATACATATTTTTATGTATTATACATATTTAAATTTAGTTATCAAAAATATCCACTGTAAGTTATTTTAATACTGATTATAACGTTAGTAAAATTCACTTCTCCCTTTTAAAACAATATTAATAAAAATTAAATACCTTTAATATTATTTTTTAAATTTAATCTTTATATTAAAAAATTTTATTTATAATTTTATTCTACAAAAGGTAACATAAACTGTTCACATAACTTATCAAGTAATCCTACATCAACATTAGAATATATTAATTTCTTCAATATTTGATTAATGAAGATCGTTAAAGATAAATTAACAAATATTTGAATATTTACAACCAAATGTTTTGAAACCAATGCTTTATTAAAATTTATGGTATCTTGGATGTCAGAGGTAAAACGAATAACTGTACATAAAACATGATTGTATAAGTGCTAATATTAAGTCAATAGATCTGGAATCATCAAAGTTGTTCAATAAATTGTCATTTTGTTCCAAATTCAAATGAATACCAAAGAAAAATTTCAAAGATAAAAAATTTAGGTTATACAAATATTAACTTTTTTTTTTATTTATAGGAATTAGTAAAAATGTAATAATTAAAAATGCATCTTTAATATTTCAATATCATTAATTACTTGTTTGTTACAAGGAGTCTAAAATTAATAAATTTTTTAAAAACTTAATAGTTGTTATTTATTTTAAAGACGGAATAAACACTATAATTTACTTGTATTAACTTCAACTTATTTTCTATAAATAAATAAATTATATACTGACCGTAATCAATAGAGAATGTAGCCAATTATTCTAATCTTTCTTCAGTCTCTATAAAATAAACGCTCTGATGCGCCATCTACGATTTACAACTATACGACCAACTACAAAAAGAAGAGGGGGAATATGCGAGTCTGTATGCCCGCAGTGCATCATAATAGCCTGTGTTAGACGACATTTAATTTTTCTTTCATAAACAATTGTCAGCGAAGTATCAACCGGTCGTGCAAATGTGTGGGTGTATGTGTCGCGCGAATTCCTCGGGCGCGCGACTTTTTATTATATAAATAATACATATATATTCTAACAGTGTATAAAGACAGAATAAAAGAAGAGAAAGAGAGATAGTTAGATAGATGAATAGATAGATATAGTAAGAGAAAGAGAGCATCTCCACTTCTGTGGGGGCTACTTTTACACTATAATAAAGAGAGAGTAAAAGACCAGCTGCAGCTGTCGCGGAAAACGCGAGGTATATCCATTCAGTGTACCTGTGGGATTGGGGTAGTCTATAATCACGTATTAAGCGGAGTAAAATAAGATGGGTCCCCTCATACTTTTTTTTACTCAATTAGAGGAAAATCTCATAGCCATTACCTTTTTCTCAAATCACACGTATGTATGTTATATATATATATAAATATATAATATGTGTGAATGCGTAAATGCATTTGGCTACGTGCATGCTTTTCATGCTTTTAATGTCTTTTTTATGACTTCTTATTAATAAAAAATTTTTTTTATAATTTTAAATGTTAATTGTTTGTTGTTTTATATCATATACTTATTCTATACTTATTAATATTTATAATATGAATTATTTTACTATCAATTAACATTTTCTTTTCACCAAGTACGTTATATTTTATTCATTATTTATCTTGCATTTCAAGCAAAAACATATATTTCTTTTTAGAATCTTTAATAATTAATTAAATATGTAATAATTATATTATAATATTACAAAAAAATTTTATATTTTTATCATTCTTAATATTATACAAATTTCTTAATTTATTTTAAGATACATTTTAAGTTTGATTAAAATTAATTAATAAATTAACTTTTTCTATTATACTTTATACAAATGAAACTTTTAATATATACATTACATTATTTTTCTTTAATATAATACATTTTTAATTTGTATTAAATATGATTTTATTTAAAAACCTAAATACTTATTTTTTTATTGAATGTTAAAATGTATTTTCAAATTATTAATTTTTTGTAAAACTTTTTATTTATATTTGTAAATATAATTGTATGATTTTCATTTGAACAACTATTTAAAACATTTTTAAAATGACAAGAAACCAATATTTATAATTTTAACTTTGTATTATGCTTGTTGAATAACTTATTCACTTTCCTTTACTTTCAAAATTATAATTAACTTTTAGAAATTATTTAAGTAAATGCTTGAGAATGAAGAATTATAGAAAATTATTTTGTCAAAACAAACTATTGCATATTTTATAAAATATATTTTTAATAATAATTGTAAAATTTATTAATTGATAATTTATAATTATTTTATTCAATAATTTAGAAATTATCAAGTAATGGAATAAAATTCAATAGTCCTCGGAGCTAAAAAATGGTTTTAAGTCGAAATGATAAGAGAAAAAGGAAAGAAGGAGACCTTGTGGATCTCATGGATCCACTGGCAGATCCACCAAAAAGGTACAGTTAATAAAATGAATCTACAAATCAAATAATATTTAAATATCTAATGTTAATAATTTTTGCATAGAACTAAAATTCATGCGCAGAGAAAGTTTGCTCAAGGAGCAGCTGCACCTATATTTAGCCCTGTAAGTACACCTGTCAAAGAAAAGGAAAAAGTAAAACCTGCTGCATTTAAAGAATTAATAACGCATAGAAGACCAAACACAGAAGACTTTTTAACATTCCTATGTTTTCGAGGTATGTGTTTTACTTTTTACAAGATATAAAATTCTATTTCATATTTGTTATAAATTAAATTATTAAGAATAAAATTTTAAGTACTGTAATAAAATAATGAATTGTTTTTTTAATTTATAGAAGTTCAAAAAATTGTGATTATGAAGATTCAATTTTATATTTGATGAATCAAATTTTTAAACAAAAATGATTAAAGTTGAAAAATAAATATTTCTTATACTGTTATAATATGAAAACATCTTAAAAAATAAAAAATTTTACAAATATCATGTTTCATTTATTATGAATTGCCATTTATAATAAATAGTAAAATAAAATATTCATTTATTATAAATAATATTTCAGGTACGTCGATACTACCATCAAGTCTTAATTTTTTTAGTACCACATCTAAAAAAGATAAGCCACAAAATGCCTCTAAGTCATCCGTACCTTCAAATCTCTTTTCCAAGACGAATGGCACTTGTGGGAGACCTATGCCTACGTCGAAACTTGAAGAAAATACCCCTATTATTCCGCCTCAAAAACCAACCCCAATAAAGGAAAAATCTGTTAATGTTCCCAAAAAGCAAGCACCTACAAGTATTCCGAAAACGATTAAACTAAAGACTACAAGTTCGGCGATACAGGCTCTCAAGAAAAAATACCAAGAACAGAGACTTGCCAAACAGCGGCTTAGTAAATTCAAGCCTACGTGCATGAAAACGCGCTCATCCGTAGATGTAATCGAGCGAGTGCCTGAAAAGTTATTGCCAACTAAGGTCATGGTGACCCAGAAGAAGATTCTTTCCCGAATGGAAAACAAGAGACATGGGCTCAGAAGCACAGGTCCTGCCGACAGTGAAAACAATATTGTGTTGCCTCTTAAATCTCTAAAGAAACAAATTCCCATGAAACTGAAAAAGAAAATTGTTAACTCTCGAGAAGATACGTCAAGTGTTGACTCGATGCCAACGAAGACTGGCCCAAAGAAGGGGATAACAAAGTTGACATCAAAACCGATACAAAAGAAACTCTTCGGCAAAAGTAAAAAATTCGAGGCAAGGCGCGTAACGCGTTCACGCCCTGACACCCCAGCCAGTGCCTCGCCAACTCCCCCAGTCTTGCCCCGCCGTCCAACGAGGAAAACGAAGGAAGCTGCGGCTGTGTACATGGAAATACTGGGCAGGAAACTCGTCAGCCCCGAACTTGAAAACGAGGACAATATGTCATTAGATAGCTTTCCGGAGTTACCCAATGCGAGAAAGATTGCTCAGACGGAAAATGAAATCAAAGCGAAGGTAAAATCATTGAAAGCTGCAGCATCTTTAAGTGCTGCAACTAGTGCACCTAACTTCAAGGAAAAAGAGAAAGAGAAGGACAAAGAAAGAGAAAAGAAAGTTATTAACTCTACCAGGTACAAAAGTTTAAAACTATTTTAATTTTTATATTGTATGTATAAAAAACAAATTTTTTAATGAAATCCATTTACACGTGTTCACTTTATATAATTCTATAAGTATTCAAGAAATTTAATCACATGAAAATACAAAAATCATAAAATAAAAAACTTATTTTTTTCTTTAAAATTATTTTTATTTTTTTTCTTAATATTGTAAAATTGTAATTGTTAAAATATTGAAAAAAGCTTTCTTTATTAAAAAAAAAATATTTTTTATAATAAAAATTTGTAAAAGAATGTTTATCGAAATATATAATGAAATTAATTAGATTTTACTTAATCTGCATAGTGTAAATAGGCATTCATTAGTAAACCTTATCTAATAAATTTAACTTAATACAATAATGTTTTTCTTATATTTTGTTTAGCGGTAACATCAAATACGTTAAAAGAAAGCTTGTAAGGCCAATGCTACCACTAAAGAATAAGCGGTTAGTAAAGGTGCAAAAGTACAAAGAAATGAATAGTGATGAGGAGTCCGTGAGTTCGAAGGAAACGATTAAAGGAGTTAAAACAACTGCAGCTTCGAGAAGATCAACTCCATCGAACTTCACGAAAGATAAAAAGTTTGACGATCGTAATTTGAGATCCAGTCGCAATTTAGCTACATCCAGGAAAACTTTCTCAAAATTAAACGAAACACAACCAGCTACCCTCAATGAGTCTGGAAAAGCATTGAAAAACACAGAATCACAGTCTACTTTAAAGACTAGTAAAGAGAACAATGGTATAAAAGATGGATCAAGGGAAAAGATGACAGGATTTAAGCGAAAACGCGATTCTACTTTCATTGATAAAGAGAAGGATAAAGATAATCCTTTAAAGCAAAAATCTGAAATTACAAAGAGCAAAGGTAAAGCGACCAGTTCTGCAACTGAATCCGAAGAAGAGACCTTGGGTGCAATCTTAATTAAGATGAAGAAGAAAAAGGAAAACGAAAAAGAAGAAAATAATAGCGAAATACAGGTAAATAAATCGTCGGAGTCAAAAGTTACGAGGTCAGCGACAACAACAGTGGTGTCTACGATAATTACAGCAACAACTACAACGACAAAGTCGACAACGTCAACTTCGACTACAAAGACCATGGTAGAGATGCTGAAAACTCAAGTTGCATCTGAGGCAACAACAACAAAAATCTCTGATGATGAAGAGTCCTTCCGCGGCTTCACGAAAAAATCAATTTCTAAAATCGCCAACACCTGTCAGTCCCACGTGAAAGTAAACAAACTAATAGATGAAATCGATAGTAAAGTCAATATTTTTAAAACTCACGGAATTGTGCCAAGTACGTCACCTACGTTTAAGGATACGAAAAAGGCGGACATAAAAATATCGACGTCAACATTTCCATGTATTAAACCAATGCAAGATAAGTTAATGAGTGTCGGAATGAGCAGTACTATAGCCAACGCATCTGTTAAACAGGAACCAGACTTTGGAGATATGAAGGTAAGATTTGCCATTATCTTAAGAACGTTTTCATTATTTATTAAATAAGTATCATAATACCAAAGGCAAGAGTTCAAATTTATTATTCAAATAATATATGCGTACTAAAAAGATATTTTCTCTCAAATGTGTTGAAAAAATATCGGTAAATAAATGAATTATTTTTGGTTATATATTAAAATTAAATATCAAATTAATTATTATTGACTTCTTGTTTTTGGTATTTTCATTAAAATTTGATTAACATTGTTTTATTATTTTGAGAAAAAGTATAAAGAATATTACTTCCTTTACTTTTTTAATTACTTCTTTAATATTTTACTTTATACTTTTTACAGTTATTGTCAAATATGAATGAAATTAAAAATCAAATAATATTAAGTAAAAAAGGCTTTTATTTAAAAAAAAAAAATTTTTCATAATAATGTTCAACCAACTTTTAACGTCTTTTATATTTATTCTCGATTATTGTTGTTTAATATAATTGAAAAATTTCATTATCAATATATGTACCAATTAAGAGATATGTAAAATATGAAGTCATTCAACTACACGATTAAATATTAACATAATGCAATTTATCCTGTATATTCATTTAATTCACATTGTTATAATGTTTATATAAAATACATCTTGTTACATAAGAAGGTGATAAAGTACACAGTTCCTCCTCATCCCACAAATTTTCATAAAGAGTGATCATAAAAATCTGAGGAAGCAAAAAGAAAATGACTAGTTATTTAAAGAAAAATCTTTGAAAATAAGATTGTAAAGTAATTAAATAGCTAGAAATATTATTTTTGACGACAGACTATTATAATGAACTCAATATATCGCACGTTCACTCCATATTCTGTACCAGATCCAGCACACAAGTAAAGAAAAAAATAAACATTCAAAGGTTTCGTGTGCCACAACGGTACCGCTCAACATTATCGATATGCCGAAAACGCTGAGTCACGGACGTAAGGAGCGGGTTAACATGTCTACCGAACAGATCGAGAAATGGTTGTGCGAGAGCTCCCTTGCTAAAGAGGAGAGCAAGGTTGAGATGGAGAGTATGACGAACTTCAAGTATGATCCGGGACTAGACAAGCCGAAAAACGATCCCCCGGTACCGACGACGCCAACCCATGGGCATCTCTTGATATCGCCTAAGATTCAACACCTGGTCAGACCGGTCAATGTCACCCTATCTAAGTTGTCTGACAGACTAAAAAAGACCTCGAACGCGATAACTACGAATAGATCACCTTCAGTCTTCCTTGCGACCAGTCAAATATCGTCAGTGAAACCGCAAACACCTGTCCTGATCAAGCCTAAACCTCCAGAGGACAACACCGTCAAGGAGAAGAAAGAACATCCGAACACACCACCTAGTAGAAAAATGAGCAAAGACTCGTCCTACGGAGATGATACTGGTAAGTTTTCCTTGTATATTGTCCTGCTTTTTACGTATAATATTTTAATTGATAAGATTTTAACAATAAGCTCCATCAAAGAAAATTAATTAAAGTATTTTTAGATAATTTTGTGAAATATTTTTTTTTTAATAATTCTAAATTTTTTAAACGCATTATTTATCTAAATACATGTATTCTTAAAGTAACATTTAAATAAATTTTTCGAAATTTCTTGTACATTCTACAATCTATGAAAAATCTATTGTTAAAACTACTTTATAAAAATTATCATAAAATTTTAATATATCAAAGCTTTACTAAAAACTCATTTATTTATGTTTAAATAAAAATAACAACTAATGATTGTGAAATCCTTTGAAAACTTGTAAAAAAATATTTTTTGTACAATATGCGTATATATTCAATTATTTAGACTATATATAATATATATTGTCAAAATTTATATAATTGTTAAAATAACAAAATTATAAAATTCAAATTTAGTTACAGTGATTATAGGCTTTAAATACCATAATTTATGTATAAAAAACCAAATATCCGTTCAAAGTAATATTAACTATAAACTCGATAAATATCACATGTTACAGATATTTGATATTTTAACAGTACTATAAATGAATTTTAAAATCATAGTATGGATGTGTTCTATAGAATGATTTAGAATCTGTAACTTTGCTTGAATTATACATTTATATTTTAATGTATTGAATTACGAGATAATACAGAAAAAATATTTTGACATGCATTCTATCTAACATTGAGCATAATTAATGCGCAAAAATTGAGCAACAAATTAATATAAAAAACTATTCGAATTATCATTCACCAATTTATTTTAAATAATATTAAGAGAAAGGCGTGATAAAAAAATTTCATGAATTCTGGGGCAATACGTAAGTTGTATATTATTTACAGCTGACAATGATGCGATATCAAAGTCAGACGGAAATTCAATAGGTGATTCATCCGAAAGGAAATCATTGAGCAGTCCCGAGAAGAAAGTTTTTTTTCATCAACGAAAGCCCTTTCTGCCAAAGGTAAAGGAGCGAAAAGTCGCCAGCAGCGCCTCAGCCTTTTCTCCGGAAAATGAAAGCAGCGTGTACGCGTTCGAAAGTGAAGCCGAAGCCCCAGTCAGCACGCCCTTTCGCAGGAAGGCAAAAGATACTACTATCAAAGACAATCTCGGTTCGCTAACATTATTATCGTTATTTTCAATATTATTTCTATGTACCTAGCCACTTGGCATTTGCAAGCTCATAACTTTTATGCATTATTCATATAACTATTTATCTATTATTTGCTAATAATTAAATAATATTTAACTATTATTAAAGTTATTTTATTTTCATTAACGTATCATAAATTAATAAATTATTCAAATCATTCAAGAACATTATTATTAGTTTTCGTTATCTTTATTTACAAGTTCAATAATAGCAACTTTTAATTCTATTTGTGACACCGCCATGGCAGTTATTTGATAAATATTATTTATCCAGTGGTGATAAATTATATTGATACACTTACGATAAAAGTATGTAATACATGAAAACATTTTGTAAACACGTATCTTGTGTATGTTTTTCTATATTCCTCAAATGATTACAAAGTCCAAGGAAATAAATATATTCATTAATTCTTATACGTTAATTACAATAATTTCACTAACATTGTAACAAACTAAGATATAAAATTATATGTATAAATTTTGAATATTTAACGATATTCTATTTAATCAATCATCTATAATTTTAATCTTATAGTTTATTGACCATATAAAGTGTAATAATTGCATATAAACAGGGACTACCGAAAAAAGTAAATCTTCAATTAATGAAGCGAAGGGTAAGAATTTAGAGGAAAAAAAAGTGACCGGGCATTTAAACTTGCCGGAGGAAGCTCGGAAGGACGAATCGCCTCCGCTGTTAGAAAAAACAACCCCAAAAAACTTCGAGCTTCCGAAAAACTTCGCAGATTTAACAAATATACAGGTAAGAAATTATTTATATATCATTTATCTTTCATTCATTTTTCTATTTTATTTTATTTTATTCCTTAAAATGCAGATTATTTTAAATTAATCAAATTACTTATATAAGCAAAAGTTGCTTATTCGCACGAAGATAGAAATGGTTTAAAGAAGTAAAAAAAATTTTAAGACATCATTTAATGCATAATTTTAATGTTTTACAGGTATTACCACTAGACAAACTAACAACTAGCTGGAGCAGTGTAAATTATAGTGCTTCAATAGCTGTACAAGTAAACCTGGACGATCAAAAGCAGCAACAAAAGCAGCAGCAAAAAGGATCAATAACAGCGGAGAGCAATAGTGAATTAAATGTTACTCAAAAGAGTACTGAAATTTCAACTCAGACAGATATCAATGCGGACAACGATGATGATAATGACAGCGGGCAGCTGTTTTACATACCCCTTCAAGCGGTGACACGTAATACCTCAGCTCAGGGTGGTCAGCAACTCATACAGGGCGTAGCTGTGAAACTGGGCACTGAGGGACCTACAGGTCCCAACCAGAGAGTACTATTGAAGGCAAAACTTGTGACAAAACCACCAATATCCGTAGCAAGATGTCCACCTATCGGAACTGTGCAACCAACCGCCAGAATGCCTCAGAATATACCCACGGAGCAAATGGATATGCCATCGACCTCAACACATAATGTCACGGACTCAGATTTTAAATTTCAAACACCAGAGGAAAAAAGATCGAAAACAACTATCGCATCAAAAATTGTACGTAGTAATACGGAGGTATCAAATTAATTTTTATTATTGCACAATAGGATATATTTTAACAGCTTACTGGATAAATATTTTTCTTTGTAACATTATGAACAATTTGTAGGTGTGTTATTGAAAAATTTGAGAAATTGCAATTTTTAAGCGAATCTTGAGAAATTTTAGTTAATTTTTAAATATTGATTTTACTATCATATAAATAGATATACATATTTATTTATTTAATACCTGTTCTAAATTTATAGTATTATTCCGAAGGTAAATTTTAAAAGATTAAAAATTTTATTTATTGATTATAATATAATATTGCTCTAAATCATTTTATTGTTGACTTGTAATTGAATTATATCTGAAAGTATATTTTCTAATAAACAGAATTCAATTTTTCTTCTTAGCAAAAATCACCAAAGATGAAAGAAAAAAGAGCTCCCACTGAAATATCAAAAGGAGGGAAAAAAGCAAAAGCAAAAAATTCAAATATTTTACCTATAAATAAAACTATATTTCCAAAAATGAAGGAACCGAATGAGGAGGCCCGTCTCGTAGAGGCTCCGACTTTTCGTCCTTCAGAGAAGGACTTTCAAGATCCGCTCGAGTACATCGAGAAAATACGTCCGGTTGCTGAACAATTTGGTATTTGTAAAGTAATTCCTCCGTCAAATTTTAAGGTTAGTCATCGTTGATTCTAACAATTTGAGCTTGTAATAAAATAGCAAAATATTAAGTATATAATTAATACTGATTTATAATTATTTAAATTGGTATTTTTACAACTAATAGATAAATAATTGATTCAAATAACTATTTAACAAAAAATTTTATTTTTGAGATAATAATTATATATAAATTTATATAAATTTTGAATGAAATAAAGTTTGTGTAAAAATAAATATACTTATATGCAGTCAATCATTTTAAATATATTTAAGAAAAAATATATTTATGAAATTAAATGAAATTGGTAAAAGTATACGCATTAATTTAAATGTTACCTTTAAATTTCAGCCTGAATGTAAAGTTTCGGATGATATGCGATTCACAGCTTACAATCATTATGTTCATCGAATGCTTCATCGATGGGGCCCAAACGTAAAGGAAATGATGGCCATAAAAAAATATTTAACTGCACTAAATATAAAATTTATTCAGCCACCATGGGTATTAATCAAATCTTTTAATTATTTATAATTTTGTGTATAATATAGATTCGTATAACATTATATGTATTTAATAGGTTGGTGGCATGGAAGTTGATTTGCCCCACTTATATCAAATTGTACAAAACTTAGGTGGCTTAAAAGAAGTTATTGAAAGGAAAAAATGGCAAAAGGTAGCAGATGGTATGAAAATACCCAGATCAGCACAAGATCGCATTACTAAATTAGATGACATCTACTGCAAATACCTGCTTCCTTATGATACCTTATCGCAAAGTATAAATATTTTAATTTTTACAATTTTTTTATGGGATGATAGTTCATTTTTTCTTGATGAAATAATATAAAAAAATATTATTATTTTGGTAATGTTATTCTTAACAGAGTTTAATTGATTTAAAATATTTGTCTCATTTCATATATAATTGTTTTTATCTTGCTCACATATTCCTTTAGTTTTTCTAAAATTTTATAAATTGATAGTACAAAATAATAATATACACAAATCAAAGAAATTCAATACATATTGTTGTGGGATTTCTATATTATGTTTGAATTAAAATAATGCGTTTACGACTAAATTGTAGCGAATAAATTGATTATATATTTATGAAATATAAACAATAAGATTTTAAAAAAGATTAGTTACTAAAATATTCAAGTAGTGGTTAATATAACAATTCACTTTATGCCTTGAAGTAATATAGAATTAACCTATTTTAAAAAATTCACTAATACATTTTTATTTATATATTATGTTATACATATTTTATATTATTAGATATCTTACAATAATTTTAAAAAGTATTAATATTAATTTTATTTTGTAGGTGAAAGAAATAAATTATTTAAAGAAGTTGAAGATTGCTTGGATCAGAAGAGAAAAAAACGAAAGGCAGGAAACGCAATCTACTGAAAATGAGGTGGTTGACGAAGCAGATGAATGTGTGGAAGAAGTAGAAGAATGCATAGTAAAGGTAATTAGTTTTAATATTATTTATAATACTAATTTTTATTTTTAGTATAAATATATAAAAACAATTCTGTACAGTTCTATACAGTATAATGTAATAATTATTGATTGCATTCAAAATAAATTTAAAAAATTTTACACCTACTTATATTTTATACAACACTCTAAAAGTTAGAATATCATTAAAAAGTCAACCTTAATCATCAAATAAAAATAATATTTATTATTATAAACATTAAAAAATATTTCTAAGTAAAAATAATTTATATACTCGTTTGATTTAAGGGTCGGAACATGCCGCTGAATGCATTTTACAGGATTGCCCGTAACACTCAGCGAATGTGGTTTAGCGAAACGCAACGTTCGACAATCGAGACGGACGGTCCGTCGGCCGAAGATGTAGAAACTGCCTTTTGGCGTCATGTTGTTGAGAAAAAGCGCCATGTTTGTGTACATGCAGCAAGTATCGACTCCAGTGGACGTGGTTTTGGTTTTTCTGTAGCTAAAAACAGTCCGTTTGCACGTCACGCTTGGAATCTCAAAGTTCTTACAAACAATGCTGGCTCAGTTCTTAGAGCTCTTGGACCACAAATGGGTACATATTTTCATTTTAATCAATTTCATTAAATTTTTATAGCTTGTTCTATTTTTCTATTTATAAAAATACGAATATTTCTTAAAGAAATTAATTAATGTTATTCAATTTATAATCCTATTTTACACGTGATCACAATATAATTTGTTTACTAAACAATTCTTAAAATCTTGTCAATTATTTGTTAATTATCTTAAATAAATAGTAAATACAATTTTATTTTTGAACGATTATTTTTCTTGTCTGTTGTTGGCTAAAATAATAAAAATTTTCATATCAAAAGCAGTGAAATTAATCAAAATTTAGTGATATAATTAAATGATATAGAAACATAAGATAACAAAATGTTGAATTAAATGATTAATAAAATATAGTTAATTTGTATAAGAAAATTATGCACGTGTAACCTTAATCAGCAGAATTTTTTATTCTATAACAATAATATTAATATTAAAAATAATGTTCCAATAATGGCAAATTGTGTACTAAATAAAATCGTTAGAATTGGGTGCTTAATATTATCTTAGAACAATTTTAAGATTTAGTATTATTTTTATTTTACACCATTTTTATTTATACTAAATTTAAAATATTACGCAATTATATTATATTTTTTACTACATTAAATTAATAAAGTATTACGTATCGTATACGAGAGAAGGATAAATAATTTCTTATTGATATTCGCTCCAAATTGCATCAGCTGAGAGAAAAAATTAATTTTTCTCTGATGGCAATATATATTCTTGGACTTTGTAGATGTTCAGGCTTACTTTATAATTTCTTAGTTCTGAATTCGATAAATTGGCGTTGTATTTCATTGAAATTACGTCTGTTCATTCGAGAATATTACGAATATGTCTTGCGCTCAAACGATAGTTCTAGCAGTACACTTGAACAGTGTATCCCACCATCATATAGGACAAAATGTATGACATTGAAATTGTACTTATTTTCTGACCTAATATATGATATTATACGTTATCTTTAGAATTAAAAGAAAATTAAACATTTATGTAGATTTTATATTGTTGAAAAACTTTTAATTGTCAAAAGTCATCACTATAATTTTTTACTTTTACTATAGCGTACTATTTTTAGTCCAAAATAAATATTTATAAACAAATAAATATATATATAAGTGATGAACTTTAAATTATAAACAAACTACCCTTTGGTTACTTATGACTGAGGCTCGTATCATTAAAAGAAAATATACTGTGATTAATTTATTGTTTATCATTTATTGTTGCTGATGATATTTGAAAGAGAAATAAGAAGGATTCCATTTATTAAAATGAATAACTTAAAACAATAATAAGAAAAAGATTGTAGAAAGAAAGAATACTATTATAATTTTAAAGCTGTAATATTCTATTTGCTCTCATCTGCTGGAAAGTTATAAAGTTAAGAGCATAAAAATAAATGATTTTAAAAAGGTGTGACTGTGCCAACATTGCACGTGGGAATGCTATTCAGCGCTTGTTGCTGGTATCGCGACCCTCACGGATTACCATGGATCGAGTATTTACACACGGGTGCGAAAAAGATCTGGTACGGGATTCCCGACGAACAAACCAACGCATTTCGCAAAGCCTTGACAACCATGTTTCCACGTTACTGCAAAAATCAGACGATTTGGCTGCCCTCGGATACAGCGATGGTACCACCCGATATGCTCGTGAGTAATGGCGTACCACTTTGCCAAACAGTGCAGGAACCTGGTCAGTTCATCGTTGTCTTCCCTAAGGCCTTCACCTCGAGCATTTGCACGGGTTATGTCGTATCCGAGAGTGTCTACTTTGCGCATCAATCATGGCTAGAAACCGCCGAACAAGTCTTTAAAGTACGTATCAACTTGTTTGACTCGGATTAAATCAATGGACTGTGTTGCAAGCAATGTCAAATTGACATAAAAATTGTACTAGCAAAAGGCTGTACAAAATTATTGTCGAATTTAAAATATCTGTTCTTCTATGGTTTCTCAATCATCATGTATTTATCGTTATAATACTAAAATAAACGTTCATAATTTTAGAAATTTTTACTGATTTATTTTTCAGATTAATATCGCGTTTTATTTAAATAAAAGTACAAGTACTTAAATAAATAAATCGTAAAAGTAGATTAAATATATTTTAAGCATAGTTTGATTAATTTTCTTCTCAACAACTTCTTTTAGTTTACAATAAAAACGCATTTAAATAAAAATTTTCTAATATACATTATATTTTAATATTACAAGTTAATAAAAAGTATTGTTTAAAATTTAATTTTTATTCTGGATTTATAAAATTTTAAAAAATTCTTTAATTTCGTCATATATTAAGTATAAATTATTTTTTTAAATAACAGAATAAAGAAAATGCAGTCAAAAATTTTCAATGTTTTAATTATAAATAACTTCATAATTATACAAATTATCAGATTGTTAACGTCGTAAAATATAATTAAGTTTATATTCGATAACTAATTTTATTAACTGCATTATTTTGCTGCATGGACTTTTTATAAAATAATGTCGTCGTTTATTTTTGTGATTTCGTAATTTATTATTGTTTAAATAATAATAAAAAATAAAATCTACAAATAAAAAGTATTAAATTAGGTTTTTAATCTATATTTAAAAATTTATTTAGAATAAATTAAAATTCATTTAATTCGTGTAACGTTTATTATACAAAATAAGTATACTCGTCAAAATTATAGTGTAACCTTTTTGGAAAATATTATTAATATATATAATTATTAAACATGTATCATTATTAATGATATAAATTTGAAATATAATATAATATCTAAAACTGTATTCACATTATATTAAATGAAGATAAATTTAAGAATGATCATGAATATCGATTTTTATTAATATATATTTGTATTTGTTCAAATTTATATTACTCTTTACATTTTTTCTCTAATTTTATTCTAGGATATTCACGACAGCTGTGAACCTTCGATATTTTCATTTGAAAGATTATTATTTAGCATTATTAATGACTCTAGATCTCATATCGAGGTGCTTAAGCAAGTAAGCATTAAATAAATATAGGTATTGCTTGAATGAAAAAAGTTTATAAATGATTAACAATAATTTATTTACATCCAGATTTTACCAACTGTTATTAAAATTTGCGATAAGGAAATAGAAAATCGTCACAAATTGAGAGAGTTGGGTCTTACGAATACCGAAAAACTACCACTACCAGAAACTGATAAAAAACGAAAAGGAAAAAAGGTTAAAAAAGAAGAAGGTGATTATGAATGCGACACTTGTCGAGCAAACTTATTTGTTTCTGTTGTAAGCAATCCCAAGGATGAAAGTATTTTTTGCCTGACTCACGCTATACAATATATACAAATAAAGAACCAAGCATTAAAAAATTGTATACTAATGTATACATACAGTGAAGTAAGCCTTATTATTTTCTTTTTTAATGTTTTATAATAAATTTTTATAATCTTAACTATTATTTCACAGGGTGAATTGAACGATCTTATTCACAAACTAAAGGACAGGATCGAAGCCAAATCTAAAAAGACTAATCAAATGAAACAAGCTAAATAGAAAAAAAAAATTATTTATTTGATAGATGATTGTAATTTATATCAGATTGTTTTAGGTAATATCATCAGGAAAAATATAAGCTTGTCAAAAGAGATTATTTATAAGAGATATGACAGCAACTTTAAAGTAGCGGACAATTTTAATGTCGCAGTGATAAAATAAAACAAACTAGGGTTATTAGAAAAAGAAAATATTACTTTTTAGAAAAAAGACTTAATGCAAGTGTTTTTACTTGCTTAATAAAACATAGTCGTTCTATGTATGTATTAGTCAAATTTGTCGTAGGTTTCTTAAATATTTCTAAACAAAAATTTTCACGCACTCTTATTAGTTGTGTGATCGAGACTTACAACGTTATAACTGCCGCTTAATCCAATAGGTCGCTAAAATATATTACATCTAGTAAATTTGTAAAGATTCTTATTTGTTTATAGATTCGAAAGTGACATGTATTATTAGCAAGATTAAGTTTTTATTCTTAAGATTTTTAAGCATTTATGTAAAAATAATAAATACATTTTTATGGAATTATTTGTACGGTAAATAAGATGACGTACATTATAATTATAACACTTCCATGAGAATTTTTTTTTAGAAATTATTTAAAATTTACGAATTTATAATACTTAAACTATTTAAAATTTAATTCGAACTTAATATTTTTTTGTTTATAATTTGAAATATTTTGAAATACGGAATTTCTTAAAGTTGTACATTGATTTCTGATAAACAAATCTACATTTTTTATTATAATAATAGTATATATTTTCAACATTAAATATTTGTTTAATATACTTAATCTTACACATTAAAAACGTTAACTTTTTCTTCAGTTTTAAAATACTGTTAAATATTAAAATATTATTAATAATTTTTACATATGAGGAAATGTAAATGCGATATATTTATGTTATTCTGTCTATAAAGAAATAATTTTTTTAAAACATATATTTTTATTAACTTCTCAAGTAATCTATTCTTATGCATTTGAATAATGACACATTTTAAGTAAAAATTTAAAACAATAAAAAAATTTTGCATATAACTATTAAGTAATTTTGTATTTAGCAGAAAACAGTATTGTATTCTGTATAAATTTTAATTTATTAGATGATATTTCAAATAAATTTTTTTTTATAATACATGGATTAATCAACTCTAACATAAACTAAGAATATTATTAATTATATTATTTTAAATATGCTACAGCTACATTTTTGTACATGATATATACTTTTTATTGATAAATTTTCAGTATTCAAATTTTTTTAATTTAAAACTATTTTAAATAAATTTAAATACATTATAAATCTATACATTGTTTTGTAATAAAAAAACCCTGAAAAATTGATTTTTCGAGTTATTTTAACCAAAATATCCATATTAATAAATAATTAAATTTTTATGAAATGAATATTTTAAACTACAAAAATTAATCGCAATAAAAAAGACTGCATTAACTTAATATTTATTAAAATATGTTACATAAAAATCCTGATGGATAAATGATAAGGAAGAATAATAATCACAGATAACGTTAAAAATAAATGGGCAGAAATAAAAATTATTTTTGAAATAAAATACAGTTATATATAGGAGATTTATAAGATTATTTAATCTAGCTAAAAAATTAAAAATTAAAAATATAACTGTATTTTAATTTATAGATACAGTGTCCAAAATATACTTATCGATTTTTTGCTTAATGAAACAAATCTATGTCTTTGACATTTGTACTTTGCCCATTGTTTACAATTTTAATATGGCATCTTTGACACTAGAACATGACGTTGAAAAATTATGTTTTCAACTTTGGTAAGATAAACTTTTACAAAATCTTGACCAATAAAAAATGTATCCTACATAAAATTGTAGGATATTATATATCTAATTCGGTGATCGACAATACATATGCACGTAAAAGCATGCATTTAAATATATGTAAGAATAATCATTGGTAATAATTTGCATTTATAGTTAATTGAAGAAAACGCTTTCATTGTATTCAATAATCTTAAACATTTATATCTTATCGGCTAATGACTAAACACATTGATAATTATGTATATTTTTACATAATAAACACTCTTACAAACATCTTTTAGTTAACATTTGAAAAGCAATGAAAACGTTATTTCTCTTAGGAATGTCGTAAAATTATAAAAGTTATCGTCGTAAACTGTACAAGAAAAATAGAAATAATTCATTCTCTTCTTTGCAAGATATTTGATAATAATTCTTTAGAATTTTCTATTCTAAATTCGTCTTCTTCATCTGAACTAAAATTGGCATTAAGTAAATTTGTTAATGAACTTGATTTCTGCATTATAAGCGGTAAATTGATGTCTATAGTTTCATCAGATTTAGAGCAAGTTGTAGTTAATGAATTTGATTGTAATTCTAACTCATTGATTGACTCCTTTTTATGAAGCATTATTTTCTGAATTACATGTAAAATTATTCCACCAAGGCACATAAGTAAACCTACAAAGTTAAGGCCACTCATTTTATCTCCTTTCCATTCGTATGCTATGACCAGAATGCATATTTCCTAAAATAATACATTTTTTAAATCTTTATAAAAATTAATTATACTCGTTTAGAAAATTAAATTAATAACTAAAATCAATAATTTTATACTGGATAATTCGATAATATAAAAGTAAAAAATATAATACCTAAGCAAATAAAAACTTATTTTAAACTTTTAGATTTGAAAATACTATTTTCAAATTTACTTAAACTTAAACTTTATTTATATCAAAAAAATTATATTAATTTTTTTATATATACAATTATAACAATAAGAAATCATTTTTTTAAACGTAATAAAAATTTTATATTACTTATTGTCATTATTGAATAAGTTATTAAATAAAATTATGAATTATAAGAAAATTTAATATATAATTATATATGATTAAAAAACCAATGAATTTTACCTTAAATATTCCAGATACGGATAGAGTTAGACTAGAACCATAAGTAACAACCAAAAATTCTAAGACTTCCATGCTAAATGCTAATATAGCTCCTCCGCCAACAACAAATATTGTTGTTATAATGAGTGAATAATTGCTCCAATCAACATTTATAAGTCCATTGTATATGTCAGTTCCTTCAACTACTACAGCTATGGGGAAAATTGACATCAACATCCATGGTTGCATATAATATATCATATCAACTGGATTTTTCAATCCTAATTTTGATTTCTGCATTATTAATTGGGCCATTGTCCAGCGAATTCCACTGGTAAATGATGCAAGAAGACATAATATAAAACCTATTAAATTGAAGTCTGTTGATTTATATGTAAACATCACCAATCCACTTGATATCATAAATACAATTCCTCCCAATACCCATGACTGAAAGATAAATTTTAATATAAATAGTTGTTTTTAATGAGTATAAGTTAAAAAAATGTTTAATGATTTTATTATTATAACTAAAATATATGTGAATATTTCTTAATTATCTGATAATTATAAAAAAGGATAATTACTTGTTTTTCAAGCTTAAAAAGAAGGGCAAATCCAAGAATAAAAATAATTGTGGTTGACTTTGTCATAGTATACCTTGAAAGACAAAATATTTATAAATTATTTTTAAAACATATTTTTATATATTTTCAAAAGTTTGGAGAATAAATTGGTATTGACTAAATAAAATTTTAAATATTGAAATTAATTTTTTTACTCAAGGTAAATAAGAAATTCAGAAAAATTTAAATATATCACAGGATTCTTACGTTTTGATTTCATTATTTTGTATTATTGTCACAGTTAGTTTTAAAATTATGTTTGAACGAATTTTTTTAATGAAAATTAATGTTTGACTGAAAAATTTTAGAATATTTTATTTTTTATATATTAAATATTTTATAATTTATACTTATATATCTTCTCTTAATTTTTAATTTTTTCAAAATTTGTTTAGTCAATAAATGATGAACTTTATTAACTTCTTAATACTCACAGAGACATAGTGATAAGAGACATAGCCCAATTTGAAAATCCAATATCTAATCCACTAGCAATACCAGGTGGACTTAAAGTCCACATTATATTTTGCCAAGTTAAGCGGCAAATCTGTTGTTGAGTTTTGCAACATTTTCTTATGTATCTTATAAAACTTGATAATAAATATTTTAATACCAGATGACAGCTTACCACAAATAATGGATAATTTAATTTCTTAAACAAATTTATTTTAATTTATTTAATTATATTCAAGAATTTCTAGTGTTTTCTATTTTTGTTAACTTACATATGTTCCATAAAGCCATTTCTGATAAAATGTCAGTCCAATAGAAAGTACAAAATATACAGATATTAAAATTATGCTTTGCATCATCTTTCGCCAAAATATGGCCTTCTTTGAAGCATTTTGATACTCTTGTACATGTTGTACAAAGTAATTATTTGTATCCTCATCATCGCCAGTAAGTTCATATTTAATATTCGATCTTGGCATATTTTTCTTAGAATAATGTCTATAAATAATACATAATAAATCAATTACTTATTTATATATATATATATATATATATATTTAAATACTAGCTATGTGTTTATACAGTATGAAAATAATCGATAATAATTTGCATATTATTAAGATGAAATATTAATATATTTTTCAGTAAACAATAACCACCTTTAGTCCATTTAATTAATATGGAAATTAATTGATGTGTAGTTATTAACATAGATAATCTGCAATTCTGTTGACTTTTATCACCTGTAATACCTTTGCCATATCAATGTGTATGCCATGGTTTTGCAGCTCTTCACTGAAAGTAAAAGAAATTAATATATATTCAGTTAGAATTTATTACAAACTGTTCTTCTATAATTCAAACTATGATTTAATTTTATATTCAAAGCATTAAGAATGTACATTTAATAATTTTAGATGAATATAATATTAAGAATATAAAAACGAAATATTTATTGTTAAAACATACTATTTATTTTTTAATTAATTAAAAATAAGTAGGAATTCAGATTGGATTAATTTCACAAAACATAAAGTAAAAAAATTAATTTTTTCTCACATATGTTTTTTTTTTAAATAAAAATTTTTATTTATGCATTCTCCTTATTGTAAGGTATAGCATTAAGAAACAGTCAAATTTCTTTATTAAATTTTTATTAAAACTAGTTTTAGTGATTAATGAAAATAAATCTAAAGTATCAAATATTTTTTGAGGATTTGTACTTCCACCGTTAAAAGTTGAGCTTACGAAGATACATAAAGGAAAGGTAAATATAACCTCAAGAGTAGAAGCAGTTGCCGTCAACGTATAAATCGGATTTTTCACAAATTACAATAGTGTAATGATCAATCCAAGAAGTTTTGATCTTTGACGGGTCCAAAGTCCGTACTTTGATGTCATCAACTGTCCTAGCGACCACTTGTGCAAAAGCAGCTGTATTTCTTCTAATGGGTATTGATAGACTGAATTCTTAAGTTCGTATCCTCCGTCGCGTGGCATACAAGAAATATGGTTGTGCTAGTATGGCGTGTAAGTTTTATGATTTTATATATAAGGTATCGTATATAAGAATATATCAAAATAAAAAATTTAGTATTTATATTGATGTGAAAGAAATATATAAACAAATAAATTATTTTTTTATAAATATATTAAAACATTAATAGGCGCTATCAAAAAATCAAAACATATATGAAAATGACTATTATTATTTTATTATGTAAATTAAATAAAGCTGTAAACATTTTTTGAATATGATTCATACACATTTTATTTAATTATAATAATTTAGCGTTAATAAAAGAACTTATTTTGTTTATTTAATAATTTTTATTTTACAAACGATTTAAAATCTTTTTCAAGAATTTTTTTTAAAAACACATAAATTTAGAATATATCAGAAATTTGTACTAAAACTGACTATCGGTTTAAAGTTTCAAATAATAAAAAAAACTTTTATCTAAAGATTTTGATAAAATTCTGTTTTATAGTGTAGAATCATTTTTCATAACTTTATACAAGTGACATATTTTTAAAAAGTATATTTTCGGAGCAAAATTTTTTTTTGTTAAAATGGCATTTGTTAAATACAAATAGTTTTTAAATAAAAGAGACTTGTAAGTTTCAATAAAATAATAATAATGCAAAATATTGATAAAAATATTATTGTACATAAATAGATTAGATATCGATAAATATTCTATTTTCCATAACAGAATTAAATACTTTTGCCCTTTAATAGACTTTACTAACAGCATTTCTAAAATGTGTTGTGACTTTCTTACATTCTTATATTGGAATTTAAATCGTTTTTTAAATCGAATGTATTACAGTTAATCTTGATTAATACGAATAAGCCTTATTCAATAGTATACGCAATAATTCCGCCTTTTCAAAATATAAAAATGACTAAAATATTAGTCATTTAGTAATATAATTATATTTAAAATAATATTTATAATACTATTTTATTTGTTCGATTTCTCTATATTATGCATTTTATTCAAGTTATATGTTTATTAGAGATTATATTAGATTAGAGATAACTTGATGAATCTGTTAATATTTTCACCTCCGTTTAATTTATTTCTGTAATGTATTTGAGAAAGTTCGATATTTTTGCTTTCTCATTGAATATCAAACTATCTTTATCAGCGTAATTTAACAAATCAAACATTTTTGTTGAAGTATAGAGCTTCATGGACTTTTCATTATAAATTCATAAATTTGTTTTTTAATTTGTTTAAATATCTAATTTTTCTATGCCAAAAGTTATATTTCTAACGAACTAAATTTATTTTTGTCAAATTTTATAAATATTAAGTTTTAATTACACAAAGTAGTTAATATATTGTATTATTTTTTGTTTATCAATGAAGAAAACTTTTTTCATTTCTTAAATTTAATTATTTTTATATTTCCTGTTTATTGTAATATCCATGTTATTCCAAAATATGTAAATACATTAATATTCTTTATTTCGATAATTATCCCTAAGGTCAACATACTTGTGTTATATACTTAAATTATCAGTTGTTAATATGTACATATTTTTATTACCTTATTTTTAGGTCTATTTTCTTCTCGCTAAATTTTCTGAACTTTTTCATCATAATTTTCTTTATATTTATTTATGCAAAAATCAATTAATTTAGTTAAACCTTAAATTATAATATATATGTATATAATTTGTTTTTATTAATTATATTAATTTATAGATTTCATCTATTAGAAAACTAATTTCAGTGAATAAATTGACTTGATATCTCATTTTAATTTTGGACGTTGAATAATTGTAAAAATTTATTTCCTATTTATATTTTGCTAAAAATGTTATTCAAAGATAGTATTCATTTTATTACTGTTGTTACTACTTTTAACTGGACAAGAATTCGGTGTATTATATTTATGTAACAAAATTGTAGGCTGCTATAAAATTTATAAATATTCATACATAATGTTAAGAAATTTTTATTAATTATCCTTTTATTCTAATTTTAAATATGAAATTCCATAATGATTTATATATTAAAATTTATATCGGTATTATTTAATAATATAACGAGCATATATGATGGATAATACTAATAAATGCTAGATATAATATAGTCAAATACTTATAGTGAAAATATATGTATAAATGAAAATAAATAATGTAAAGGAAAATTTTCGTTAATTAATTAATGTTCATAATAAAATATTGATTTGTAAAGAAATTTTTTTAATGTGTCTAAAATATATGAAAATAACGATAAAAAGTCTGATGTTTATTTATTATTTTCTATTATTTATAATTTAAAAAATTCATAGCCATTTAATTTCTTAAATAGTATAAAATTGAAAAATTAATTTCTTTAGTAATATCTTTACAAAACTTTATTAAAAACGTAATATTTTTAATGTAAAATATACATAAAATATCTTTAAAATAGTTTATTTTTAAATATTTCTAATAAAAATAAATAATTTTTCCTAAATTTAATAAAACTTTTCAATAGTTAATTTAATGTTATATAAATATTATAAAAATACAATAAAAATATAAAATTAATAAAATTTTTAAAAATACTTTATAGGTTGTTTTTTTGTTTGTAGACTCTATATAATTAGATATACATATAATATTATAAAAACTTAAGTAAATAGTCATAAATACAATATTATAAAAAGTAAAAAGATATAAATTATTATATTTATACTGCTTATATTCAAATTTAAAAAAATATTAAATTAAAAGGTGGGATTATTTACAATTATTTGAAAGCTATTAATGACGTTTTATTTTTCTATAAATCCTTTTACAGAAATTTAATTTATTCTACAAAAAAAAATTATTTCTACACAAATTTTGAAACCTGATAATCACAGTTTTTATTGTATACAATCTACACATACATATAATCTCAATAACTATAATTTATTTGTGTGAAGAAAAGATAAAAATCAAATAAAAATTTTAATTACATAATTATAAAAAGATAATATTTTATAAATACTGATTTCTGTTCTTAATACATTAAAAAAATTACACTTTATTTTAAAAAATTATGCTAAATTTGGCAAAATTTATACAGTTTTTATATTTACTATATTTGAATACTACATTTTTACTTAAGTATTGCAAAAAGTATATATTACACTACGAAATTATAACAACTATGTCCACTCTTTGCATAACTTTCTTGTTATTATTAAATTCGTTAATGCACTTTGGTCGACACAATAAAAGCTCAAATGAGTTTATTTCATCGTATTAATCTTTTTTATTTAAGTCCTGTAATTACAATTACCCGTTATTTTTATTATTAGCTCTGCGTGCCTGTGTGTGTGTGTATGTAATTAAAATTGTACATATTTAAATAAGTACCTATTTTTTTCTTATATCAAAATTATTATTTATACCACTTTCAATACTCTTGAAAAGTACATTAAAAAATCTAAAATTATATAATTTAGAATTAATATTTACATTATTTACGTTTTTTATAATTTACGTATTTATTATTGGCAGTGTTAATCTACATTTCATTTCCATTATACTACAGTAAATCTAAATAATTATAATAATATTTTCAGTTAATTTTTCCTGTAGATAATTTGAAAATTGTTTACATAATAATTATGAAAATATGAGTACGTGTTAATTTGTGTACTTGTATATATAAATAAAAAAAATTCTCCAAACTATCATTATTTAATCTCTAAATATAAACATCAAATGTAATGTTATATATTCATAAATTTTATCTCAAAATGAATCGACTCTTATGTCTGAAATCTGATATTTGTAAAAATAAAACCTATACTTCACTATGAGTGTTTATAAATATATTTTATTGGAATATTTGTCGAAATATCAATCGTTATTAAAAATTGATATTAAAAAATATATTATAAAAAGATATAAATTTCTTTGGGAAAAAATTAGAATAAAGTTTCAAATATCAGAAGTACAGTTTTTTCTCAATATAAGTTGCATACACAAATATTTTGATATTTTATATCTTTCATTTCTATTATTACAAATTTAAAACATTATTTGTTTCATGAAACATTATTTTATTACAATATTGCTACAAAGAAACATTAGATTTTGCCAAATTGTACAAGTGTATTTTTTACTATTGGATAAATAAAAATATCAACAGCTTGTCAAAAAATATGAAATTATTTACATTCTCCTTTGAAAAATATTTTTCTAAATTAGAGAAGAATAATATATAATTAAATATGTACTTTGTAATGTATGAATATTATGTACATGGAACCAAACACCAAATTTATAATTTAATAAATTTTTTATATAATTCTGATTACGAAATCTTACAAAATTTAATAAATAGTAATAAACATTGATTGAATTTCATTCTCACACATTTTAAATATTATATAACATTCTTATTATTATTTAAATACTAAATTGTATTTTTCCTATCAATACTTCATCGATAGAGACTTAGAATTTATTTTTTACATTTTGAATGCTTTAATTACATACAATGTTATTCAGATTATAAAAAAGTTAATATTATAAACTAACATTATATAATTATTATGATAATAAATCGTTTTTGACATAAAAAATACATTTCTAAAAAATTTTAATATAAATAAGATGGTATTGCATAAATTCATATGAAGAAATTAAGTCATACTGAAATACTTAAAGTAATCGCGAGTAAAAAGTATTTGTAAAATGAAAGTGATTCGAAATGTAACTCTAATTATATTTGTTAAAAAATGTTGGTATAAAGACACTCACGTATTTGATTATTTTTTATTTAAATTTTTGTGTGATTTATTAGTTTATTAAACTTCAAATATACTTGAATTTCATAAAAATGTAAAATCCCATAAAAATATTTTATTAAATAAACTCGTTTAAAGTATATTGTGAAAATACATTATATTTTTAAACTACTGAAATGCAGATATACCAATACAATAAATGTAGTAAAAAATACCAAAAATTATTAACGTATAAAAAATTTTAAATATCAGAAAATTTTATCTTTCAAAAAACAATTCATTTATAAAATTATCATGCAGATACATTATCAAGTTACTATGATCATCATTCTGCAAATTTATCTTTTATTGTATACATTTTATAAATAATTCGTTAAAGAATATATATATATATATATAGTGAAATAATATTTTATTTATAATGCCAAAATGTCAGTTGAATAAGTATTTTAAGTAAAATTTTAACAATTTGAATTTGATATTTTGAAATATAGAATAGCATTATTAATATATTATAGAATAATTCAAAAAAATATAAATTTCATCTATCTCTATTATCAAAGTTTACAATTACAGTTTCTTCTTTATAATTAAATTTAATTACTCGAAATACTAGAGTGACTACTCCAACAACTTAAAGTCAAATATTACCTGCTTACTTTAAACAGAGCTTTTTAATATTCCTTATTAAATTTACGATATATTAAGCAACACTGAAATCTTATTTCATCATTATCTATATCAATTTTAAGTATTTTTTCTAAATTTATTCTAGCTCATGTTTAAATATAAAAAAGGAAGTACTTTTAAATTTATGATCTTAAAAGTCCATGATTTTTGCTCAAATTCTTTGCTTCACGATAACATAACATAATTCCATGTACATTGATAATTACATACGATTCCTATCCTGGATAAGATATAAATAAATTCATCTATTAGAATACTACGCAATATACACTTTAAAACAATTTGCATTATTAGCATTGTGTACATAAGAAGCTGGGAGAAATTAAGAAAAGTCCTCCTATATTACAGACAAGGGAAAGTGCGCACCAGTCGCCTATTCTGGAAATTGGTAAGTGTTATCATGTAACACGTGGCACATCCCACCTTTTAAGCGTCAGCTGCCATCGCGGAAGAAGTTGAGGAAGCCGAGGACTTTACTGAGTGTTATCTGCGTTCGCTGCGGCTGCCGTTTCTGCTGTAATTTCCTCGACCTCTGGGACCACTTTTCGTGCTCGTCGATGATTTCCCACTTGTCGGCGCCGTTGTTGATGAAGACGATGCACTCGTTGTACTCGTAGACTGTGAATTAGGTAGATTTTTACTCGTTAAAAGAAAAAATAACAGAAATACTATTATCAAAATTAATTTATATATAAAATATAGCATTTATTTATGTACAGCAGTATTTAAGAATATTTTGATAATATTTAAGGTTTCGACTATGAAAGACTGTATTATAAAATTTTGTTTATTAAATTATCTTTTCTGTATTATAAAAACTTTAAGTTTAAACTCTAAATTGTTCATTGTATTTTTTCGTTGTTAGTAATGACAATTTATTATTTAAAAGATGTTTCATAACTAAACCTATATTGGGTTTAAAGTTAAAGGATAATTTTTAATTACGAGATTAAACTTATAGTTATGAAGGTATTGAAAGAGAACATTATAAAAAATCATGCATTAAATTTGTAATTACATTCTAAAATATCTAAAAATACACGAATGTTGAACTAATTTTTGTAACTTGCAACCTAACGATTTATGAATTTTTTTCAACTTATATAGATAACTGCTTTTATGAAGCTACGTTTTTTCCTCCTTCGTGAATAATATATATTCGTTTCATTAATTGCATGCAGAATATATTTTTGAAATTTCATCAAGAATATTTGTTTTAAAAATAAAATAGACATGTAAATATATTTATAAACTTATTTAAATGTAAGTATGATGTCAAAATTATGTTTTTAAGAGTAAATTTAAGTAAATTAAAAACAATATTGAATTAAAAATTATTTACATTGACTTTAAACTATATAAAAAAAAAATTCACAACATTGATTGTATTCAATTTTAAAATAGACGCAGCATTGATAATTAACGCAAATTAAAATAGTTTTATCTTCGTGAGACTAAAAAAATTATTATTCTTAATATAAAATTAATATTGCTAAAGATATTTATAATAATGCCTATAAAATACATTTGTAGAATGAATTATTATCTGAATTTTGTGTAATAAAATGTTTCTATTTCGACAATATTTAATCAAATAATTAAACATAGTTATTTATATATTTATTATAATTTATTCACATATAATCAATCAGTACTATTACAAGATGGAATAAATAACACTGCATTAATATATTGACATATTATTTATGCTTCAGTTCATTAAATTTAAATCATTTATAAACAAAATATAGAAAATAAGTACAAGATATTAAAGAATGATATAATATTGTTAAAAGTTTCTCATATTAGAAAATTATGCAATATTAAGTTATGCCGTAAATAAGTAAATGTCGTTACTTTTTGTTTTACTTTTATTATTATATATATTAATTTAATGCTAAATTTTATCTTTTATTTTCAAATATAATTAAATAAATATTTCAAACGTACGATTTCTTACATCAAAATACGAGTCACATATATTTTGTAAAATTAATGCTTTAGTTTTTAACATTGTTTCATAAATTAATTGATACTGAATATGTAGCGATACGTAAGTACTGCAAGAAACCATTTGTATTATTAAAAATAAAACGAAATTGCAAATGTTCTAATAATGCTTGGGAAAATATTTCCTATAGTAACATTTTTATTTGTTATAAAACTTACTTGTGTCGAATTACTGCTATTACCACTACTACTAGCTCCATTTCCACTTTTACCAGATGATGTTGCGCTGTTTGTTACGGTTGAAGTTGTTGGTACTGTTACATTATTTTGAGTCGTCTTCACATAATTGCAAAATAAAAAAATATGTCTCATTACGATTGACATATTTTTAAGTTCCAAATAGTAGCACAAAACAATCATACATGTACTTTATTATATACTTTTATATATTAATTTTGTTCTAGCATTCGTATAAAAAAAATCTACGCAATGTCTTTTATTATTTTGTTTTCATAACTTTTAAAACTACAATTTACTAGAAACATAGCATTTTTGTATATTTTTTTTGTGTATTCGCAAAATTTTTATTACAAACATAACAATTACTACAGAAAAGATATTGTAATGAATAATATTTAAAAAAATGTATAAAAACTTGGTTTAGTTGCATTATTAACATTGATTAGCACAATTTGTAAAAACAAATAATAAATGAAAAATATCATGCCAGAACAGTATATACAATATTTATTTAGTTTATATACTTAAAAAAAATATACTTAAAAACTTTAGTTAAAAAATTGTTGATATAGTTCTTAATGCACTGAAGTGGTAATCTCTCATAATATATACAATTTACCTGTCGAGAACTTTCATAAAAATTACACGTCAATTATAGCAAAAATAATTTCATTAAAAAATTAAATTAAATATTTTAAGAATTATAATATTGATATTTATTTTAACGAAAAAATTTAATAAATTTTGAACAAATTTAAAAACATAATTTTTTAATAATATTATATAAAAAATATAAATTTATAATGAAATTATGAAAAAAAGCTAAAATAAATAAACGAGAATTTGTTTTTAAATACATGTATATTTTTGCAGAATAAAAATTTTATATAATTTTCGAAACATTGTAAAATTCCTTGGCATTAAAAAATAAAATTGCGCAAATATTTAATTATACTAAGTAAAATTTTATCATTAAATGATTAGATAAAAATATAAAATTATGACTTCATAAACAAAAATATTGATTAATAATTATTAAATGCATCAAATTTACAGCACTGTTATTTTTTTTTAATTTACTTATGAATTTTTAATGCAAATTTACAAGCATTTCTGATATTATATAACTTAAATTTTCTTTTATTCTTCTTTGATAGTACTAATTTAAAATATTGTATTGTTAATTCTTTAATAAACATTTTTAATAAATATTATAAAAACTATTTCTGTTTTTTTTAACTATTTAGGCTTTTACGGAAATTTCAATTATATAAATAAATTAGTGCTGATATTTTGAATATTATGACTATATTATTAAAAGAAAAGTATTTTTAAAATATGTACAAAAAACTGATAATATTAGAATTGAAATATTTTTTAATAAAGAATAATTTTTAAGATATTAATTTTATATTCTATATTATACAGAAAAAATTGTAAAAATCTACCTAATTTCGTTAATTCTTTTTTATTTAAATTAATACTGAAATATAGCATTCCACTAAATTAAATTTGCATGTCATACAGTTTACTGACGATAAAAAAATAATTTTGAAATTAAATTTTAAAAGTAGACAGATACTTCCCTTCAAATTTAATATTATTTGAAATTTTAGGCTTATTCTTTTTTATTAAAGATACTAAGGCATGTCGAGATCAAATATAGAAAATTCTTAATTTCTAAATAATATTATTTTTTTAATCAGCAAAAAAATTGATATTATTAATATTGATGTTATCCATTCATTTTTTTATATATAAAATTCTAAATTATATTTAATTTAGAATACCTTTAAAATATAAGCAAATATTAATTTTAAAACAGAATAGTTGCTGTAGTTATCATTATAATTACGAATTTTTTCAATGTAATTTGTTTTTTTAATTAATGATAATTAATGAAACTGTTAGTTTAGAACCAAAAAAAATTAATTTTTGTATAATACAACTGAACACATGATAGTAACACAAAACTTATTACATATATAAAATTTGAAAACTATCAATTTTTGAAAATGAATATTTACTTATACTTATGAAGTTAGTTTCTACTTAAGAAAAAATTTATTTAAAAATAAAATTCCTCTATATTTTTAGCAAATAAAATATTCATCAACTATAAAATAATGTTAAATAATAATAAATATCGATCAACATAAATTAACATATTAATAAAAATAATAAAATTTAAGTTTTTATAAACAATGGCTAAAAAAAATAAAACAAAAAAAGCTTTTCCTATTTTACCAGTGAATATCTTACTGGGGGTCCAGAAACATTGTTGACATTGCCATTGTTGGTGACACTGTTGTTACTAGTAGATCCTGAAGTTTGATTTATTAATTGTGTAGCGATTGTTGGATTAGGTTCACTCATATTCAACTGCTCATTAATGACCATACAAAATTCCCCAATCTTCTGTATATCACCATTTTTACCAGAATATAAAGTTAAACACTGCCTCCAGACTGATGCATAACCTTTAGTCAATTTGACAATATCTCCAGGTACTAGTAGTGTTCCTGGCTCATCCCAAATTGATACATTCATACATGCTGTACTATCAGCAACTATAATAATAATATATATACACCAATGTTTGCAAAATATTAATGATTAATATATACAATATTTCCAATTACAGCAGTTTATTTATTAAGTTTAATTATATGTTTCTTAAAATTGTTATGAAATTAAAAAATCAAGTAACAAGTAAAAAAAGTAAAAGTTTAATTATTTTAAATTAGTATATAATTTAGATGTGTTAATTATGTATTTAATAAACATTTTTTTCATTTATATTTATTTTAATTTATTATATGAAAGAAAAAGAGAAGCTTTATTTATTTACAAAATTGTATAAAAAATATTTGTTAAAATAAAATTATGTCTATTATTTTTAATCATACTATTATTTAATTTCTTTTAAATTAAACTTAAAAAAATGATTTTAGATTTTAAATACAAAAGGCAGTAGTTATTTAAAATTATACTTAACTTATAATGAATAATTTATAAGCATTGGTATAATAAAAACATAAACTCCAGTTTATAAATAATAATTATTTATTCTATCAAATACTATTATTTTAAACAATAAAGTAAAATTATTCGTAAATAAAATTTTTAAAAAATTGAAATGCAAAAAGGAAGAAACACTTTGCATTATTATATATTAATTTAGATTCCCACCTTTGAAAGTTCGAACTTCGCGGTTTTCTTTGGTGATGGTGGGATGGCCAACCTCCAAAACGATAAATACCACATTGATATTCTTTTGGCCGGGGCGTATATCCTTAATCAGCACGTACTCCATAATTCTATTACCCACTTCTTTTCAGCTTTAAAATCTTCCAATTGACTAACTGAACTCAAAAACAAGTGAAAAGATATGCGTACACGAAACGACTACTTTAATCTTGACAATTTTTACTTCTCTACCTTCCAATTCTTTCTCTTTTTTCGTTTCTCTCTCTCTATCTCTCTCTCCTTTACTCTTCTCTTTTTACTAACTTGATGAAATGTGTATGTATTATAAATAGGTAATTACGCGATATAAGAGAGCGAGAAATCGGAATACGTAAGAGCTCGATAATGTGCCTTAGTACCGGGGAGCTACAATTGCTACAAAGTACAGCGTTTAGCGGTACGTACAAGTTTCGTGCGTTTTGACTAGCCGCCTCATCGATACATAGGCAAAACGCAATATATGTATCTACAGACGCGTATAATTAGGAGGTTACTGCTCTCTCTGTCTTTTTCTCTCTCTCTTTCTCGCGTAAAAAGATGTCTCTTCGCACTCAAGCGTTGATGAATATCGGCCATGTTCCCACGACATCCTGCTTTTATATACGTACCCCCACTACTTATTTGCTTGGCTCCGCGTTGTTTCATGTATCATATGAAAGACACTCGTTATAAGTGTATAGTTTCCTTTTAAACTGGAAGGGGAATTAAGCCACATTCATGCCATTAAATCATCCTATTTCTTTACATATTTTACAATTTGATTATAAAATGTAAAGTCAAAATATATAAAAGTTAATTATGAAGTAAAATAATTTTTACATTAATTTTCATAAAGTTTCAACAATATTTAATTGTAAATGCAATTTTGATGTACATGTCGATACACCCGCGCGTACACATGCATGCATGCATGCATACACGCGCTTGGAAATCGAAATTAGACAAAATAGTTTACCAAGGTAATATTAATCCAATCATATCAATATCGATAAAACATTTCTATAACAATAAAATAATAAAAATTCTATTTAAATTTGGCGATTTAAATGTTAATTAAAGAGCAAATATTATTAAATTACCCAAGATAAAAGATATTTTTATTTAATATCGTTGCTAAGGCTAATCTAAAAGGTAGGAAAAAACATTCAGATTTATGAGTTATTTATTCTAACGTTCCAGTTCCAGCGTTTCTATTTCTATCTATTTTCCATTTCTGAGAAAGAATCTGCGTAAAGTTTGTGCGCGATACAAATTGATACTAGTATATACTTGATAAAAAAAAAAGATAGAGTGGAAATAAATGTCAACATTTTACGATTGAATCATGGACGAGGATTCTCTAGATCCAAAAAAGTTAAGACCAACTTTAGAAACATACAAAAAGTTATCGAAAGATATTTCTAATCATGATACAATTTTAAAGGTATTTAATACGCTTCAGTATTTTATAATTTTAGTTTAATTTTTGTCTTATTTGATAACTTTTTATTTTTGAACCGATTTCTACAGGATAAAACAGTGCTTTCTTATGTTGCTGTTGTATTAGAGTATCCTGACCCTCAAATCGTGATTTTGGCATTGGATATTTTAGAAACTTTTGTGAAAAATGTAGAAAATTATAACCACATAACCTCGACTTTTGGTGTTAGGGAGGCTCTAGACTCAGTTATCAACAAATATACTGTAGACGATCCGAAATTGGCCAAACGAGCACAACAACTTAAGGATGATATAGAACGCATGAAGCCACCAATTTATAATCTACGTAGTCGTTGCAGACGAGTCATAGAGCCTAAGAAGCTCAAAACTCATGTCATAATTCTACATGTACATGGCTTACTACCTGTGAGTTCAATTAATGATTATTAAAACTAATAAGCATAAATAAAAATAGATTTTTTTTTAAGTGTTCATTTTTATTTAAATTAGGTCATAATGTTTGTTTTATTATTATTATTTCAATTATGTAGATACCTAAAATCTACTATTAATTAAAAATTTCATCTTATTGTAAAGTTTTCAAATTTAATTATAATTTTTTTTAACAGGAAACACGAACAGATTTAGAATATACATTAATTCGAATTGAAGGCTTAATTTCACTAGTTGTTGATGTAGAGCATCAACGTGTAACCATGAGGGCATTAGCCAATGTTACACCCAAGCAAATAGCTGAGGCTATTAAAGATAATAATCCAAATATGGAAGCAAGATTAGTTACTAGGAATAAATATAATCAAGAATTTTTAGTTAAACTGGTAAGTTATGAATTATTTATATCGAATAATTAATAAAACTTATGATAAATGTATATATAAAATATTAATAGCAATAAATTTAAGAATGTATCGTTTTCTAATATTATTTATACATAGCTTGTACGTAATTACAAAAACTAATTTACTATAAAGTTATATATTAATTTTTAGTTACTTGTACAATTTATTTATGAATAGTAAATAATTTATTTTGAAATTTAAATTGAATATCACTTCCTTCATTTTGAAAGTGTATGATTCAACTAAAGTTTTATACGTATTATTAACACTAATAAATACAAAAATTTCATAAAATGTAATTTTTATTTCAGATAAATTCCGAGTCGGAAGATTGTGATGATTTACCAGAATACTTAATAGAAAATGAAGAGCAAGATGAAGAGAAAGAAGGTGTCATATCTTTATTTACTGGTTTAAGGCAAAGTGCATCCACATTCTATAAATCGACAGCTGAATTCCTGCATAATTCTTTTTACTGGTGAAAAATATGTTATTAGGAACTATATGTATTTCCCAAATGTATTTGGAAAACTTGTTTGCAAAAGTTGTGCATTTACCTAACTAAGTTAATACTCCAAGATTTTTTGACTGTAGAAAAACGATAGTTATGAGTATTGACTTTTGTGTCTCATCATTAGGAAACAGAATTTGAATATTTGTTTCTTGAAGATCTTTAGTCAGTGTTTTCAATTTTGAAGTTTTTTTGTACATTTTTGTTTTATTATCCATAAATCATAGCTCAATCAACTACCTTACATTATTCTGAATGATTACATAATTATAAGATTTAATTTATAATTCTTAATCAAATTATAATAAAACATCATAAGTGTTCGTGATAATAATATTCGTGTTAATATTCTAATTGCAAAAATAATTATCGCAATTTTGTCTAAAGTTATTACATTGACTTCCATTGAACTTAAATATTACAAAGATTGAAGGACCTATGATGTCTCGTATGTAAGCAAATTCTACATATGTACATATGTCTACATCTATCACTTTTACTTATCATTAAAGAAAAATGCTTCTAGCATTTATATCTCACGCGAATCGATCTATAAAATAAAAATAAACCGTCTTTGAATGCGATGGGCTTAAGCATTTTGTTATACTCATCAATCACGAGGCTGTGCGAATAAATATTTTATATACACGTTATCTTTTACATTTCTTGAAGTGAAATGAAAAACGTTTATTTAGTGGTGTTAAAAAATATAAAAAATACGTTAGATTATATCAATCAAAGTAACAAATGTTTACTTAGTAATATTAAAAAATTTATTAGAAAAGATGTTAAATGTCTTGGTAACATGATGGCGAGTATATCATGCGTGGTTCCTTAATTTTGTCAGGCATTATGTGTTATGCGTAAAAAAAGTCAATGAAATTTTAAGCAACGAGTGAAAAAAGTTATAATTAATTTTATCTATGTAATGAAATATGCGATAGTTTTATGTTTTATTGGATTCTGAAAACATGTAATAAATATGTACAGATTATAATTTCAATGTAATGAGTAATATATTATCATTTTAATCCAATAAAAAAATATATAAGTTATTTTTTTAATAAATACTAACCAAAAATACTATTAGTATTTAAAGAAAAAACTGTTCATAGTTCATCAAACTTTACATAACATTTAAAAAATATGTATTATAGTGTATAAGCATCGATATATTTTGATTTTAAAAACTAATGTAAAAATATATTACACATATTATATGAAAGTAAAAATAAATAACTTATGTAAAAAACGAAAATATTTAAAATTTTTTAAAGTAAATTTATTTAGAAATGATGTAAAATAGTATTTAGTATTTCAAAAGCAATGATCAAAGTATACAAGTTAATTCATATTTTTATTATTACTATTCTTTAATAATTAAAGAAAATTAAATGCCACATTTTTCATTTACTAGAAATATTTTTTTAATAAAAATAAAAAATTTTTTTTTTAAATTATTAAAATTATTTTGGAAGGAAAAATTTAGTTAATAAAAATTGATAAAATATTGATGATACAAGATAAACGAGTGGAATTAAAAAACGTAAATATTTATACACAAATGAATCTATATAGAGACTTTATTATAATCTAATAAGTTATATAAGTAACACAAATGTTATGTAGATTTTCTACAAATAACTACAGAACCATTCGGTTTAGGAGTCACTGCGTGCATAGTAGAGCTGACACTACTATTTTGCATAGTTATAATGGATACAGTATGTATGAATTATTTTTTTAAGGTATGCCGCTTATTAAAAAATTTAATTTTTCTTCTTAATTGTCTGATTTCATTGACAGATGAGCTTACCTTTGAGGTTTTTTCATAAATTCAATCAGTTTGTGATTGTATTGTCTATATATACAAATATATAATAATTGTCATTAAGGCAATCTGAGTTTTTTTTCAAGCAGGTACAACAATGCTGAACTATCTTTATTTCATAGAAATAGTGAAAAAATGGAGTATATCGCATTTTTTTTAAATATAAGTTCGCGACAATATTTACTTTTTCATTTTATTAATACCATTATTATCTTGTCAATGAAAAAATTAGCGTTTTTTCAAAAGTAGTTAATACATGCTTGAAATTGAGTATCAAGTGAAAGTAATATCTTAATTACTACTATTTGTTATATATGTCAGACTGCGCATTACAGTAGTTTTCCTGTTTTCTAAGTACTCTAATAAATTATTTACTTTTTTGTCTCAAGAACACAATCTACCGTATTACATATTGCCGCAAGGCACACACGTATATAAATCTCGTATATCAGCATTTTTATCGAATTAAACTTACCGCTTACATTGCGCTAGATTACTAAATTTATGAAATTTTTATTTTCGTTATGTTCCTTTGATCCTTTTATTGGTTCGAAGGAATTTTAATCTTGTTTTTCTTTTATTCCACCAATCCGAATATATCTGTTCGTACGACTTGATACAAGTGCACCGAAAAATAATTGCCATTATTATAAATATTCAATATTGAAAAATATTGCATTGCCGTACATCGAATATGTTTAGGCACTCCGTAAATATAGTTTATATTTAATTTATATGTATGTATGTGTGTATATATATATATATATATATATTATATCTATATATATATAAATGTATATGCACATGTATGCATATATACATATATATGCATATATGTATAATACACAAAAAAGCTTATGTAAAGCATTTCTGCCACGTCTATACACTGCTTTACAATCAACAGTTAAAGCCTAAGTTTGCATTAAATTATTAATACGGTACAACTTTCTTATCTCTTTGTAAGTCGTCAATTAATTTTTCTTCTTTTAATCGTTTTACACTGGACAAGATTTCACAATTTGGCGAATGTATATATTTAACTTAATACTTTTTGTTTCAACATCGAAAAATCTTCAACAGATATTGTATAATTACTTTTATTCTATTCATTATAAAATTTTCAAAAACATTTTTTTCTTGTACTGGTTTGGATTTGCCTTAATTTACGATCTTTATTTTCTTACAGCTACACATTACACGTTTACAATAAAAAAATTATACATTACTCTATCCACATTGTGGATACTATATGGAATGCTATATCATATGACAGTAATATCCATCTAGCATATTCACTAAGAGGAACTGTACAAAATTAATTTTAAGTATATCGAAGTTTTATACAACATTTTTTCCGTAAAAAAGTGAGTGTAAATATGTATATACAAAAATCTTACAGACATTACGAAAATCGCACAATAGATTCGTTTTAAACAATAGATGCACCCTAACTGAAAATAATAGCAGTTGATTTGTCAAATGGCAATTTTTACATTAACGTATATATAAGTATCTGTTTTATGCATATTCTAGCACGAGTCTTAATTATGAGAGTATAAAGGATATTTTTTAATTTTCTATCACCTTCGACGTAACGATTATTTCCTATATGATACCGACTTGGTTTTTTTGCATTATAATGTATGTTTATATACATTATAATGATTTCAAAATTTGTCCCTTACCTTTAAATTTGTAATAAAAATAAAAGAGACATTTTGAACGAAATATTTAAGAGCGATTTTACTTTATAAGATAAATAAATCACATTTCACCAGAACTAAAACAAAATCACTCTTCAATCTACTAATTCATCTATAAATACCATTAACGTTGATCACGTAATTTGTACACATGCACAAATAATTATTTACAAAATACTTAAAGTAAATTCACTAAGTAAGGTTCTGAATACGATGTATTCATACTCATCATTCTTTACGTGAGTTAATAATTCGCGTTTTATCTTGGTTGATAAATTCCAACAATAATAATCCAGTAGTTAATTATTAAAAAAAATGATATAATGTGAACGAAAACTTTTATAAATGAAGTTAACCGTATACTATTATGTTTCCTAATTATATTCTTGTAAGGTTTACTAATATAAGGAAAAGAACTCAGTAAAATTAAATTACAATAACTTTTAAGTATAAATCTTATATATAATTAATTCTACAAAATTTGCAACTTTTTAAATACTGGTTTTAAGAAATTAATTTTATAACGATTTTTTTATATTTCCATTGATCTATATTTTTCGTAATTTAAAGTGAATTCTTTTGATTCACATTTATATGTATTTTGGTCATTTATTATATTGATAGGGAATTATCAACTCTATCAAACAAATTTAAAGTTTTTCACGGTATAATATTTATCTGTATTACAATATTAAGAAAAATAATAAATCTTAAATAGTAATTTTAATCGCATATTATTTCTGAGATTATTATTATTATTATTATTCATTATATATTATTCTTATCTATTCTTGCTTATAAAGTATATGAAATATAGAATGTATGCTTTCAGAATCATGTAGTAAAACTCTTTTGGAAAATTTATAAAATGAAGTGGAAACATAACCAAAACTACAAGTGATTGAAATTAAGCATACGTATTGATAAATATTTTCATTCGCAATAATTCTAATTTTAATAAAAAAAAGTTAATTCTTTTAATTGATATATTTTACTATGTTTTAATAAATAGATTTAAATTCAAATAAAACTTAGATATTTCACATATTTTACTTTAATAGTAATTATTTCAGAAATCATATGTAATTAAAGTAAGACAAGGATTCCCATTCTGATATCTGTTATTTTTAAATTAGTTACAAAATCTGGTTTAAATTTATGTTTCGAAAAATTTTCTATAAACCTTGTAAATCAAGTATTTAATAAAATTTCAATTATAAAAAATACTTCAGTTGAAAATAACACATTTTTTTAAATTTAGAAATTGATTAAAAAAATTATACTAATATACGAACTTACATTGAAAAGTATATAATTTTCATTATAATAAATTAGTTTGTATTAAAAATTTATAATTTTTAATAAAACTCTTTTAATATTTTTGTTTTTAATTCAGTCTTTTAATGCAATTGTAGAAGAATAATTTTAATTACTGTACGTAAGAAGCATTTAATAAAAATTTTATATTTGATAAACCTTTGTATCAAAAATAGGTTTTTTGTAATGAAAGTAATAGAAAACCTTGTAAACAAACTTAGTTAATTGTAATTAATACGATTTTAATTTTGCATTTAATTGAAAAATTGAAAATATATTTAAATAAATATGTCTGTGTTATAATTTATTGAACAATAATTAACATTGATTTAATTTATTAATAGCAAAAGAACTAATACGTTTGCTGTTTTGAAAAATCAAATGATTATGTTTAGTATATTGGAGTTCAACTGAAAAGATTACAAACGCTAATTAACGTTCAAAAACGAAGTATTTAAATGAAGAAAAAATAAAACAAAAATAAAGCGGATTGCTGTTAAAGGAATATTTCAACCAAGATATAAAATGTCATCTCCGCTGCGTCAGTCTAGACTCTACTTTCACATTTAAGCGTTGCGTTGGCCAACTGTGAGGCAATTGTGATTTCACTGATCTCGTCAGTTTCTGATTGATTCGCTGACGAGGACGATGATCCATCACTTGTGTCATCTGTAGTCCTCCTGATCCCAAGGCTATTGCACGCGGAGACGGTACGCTTGCGCGGCATATACTTAGGATGTCCAGCTGGTGTGGAATCACATGAGCCAACCCTCCGGAAGGCACGATGTACCTCTGGATTGCTCTCGAGGGTAGACGACTGGCTGGATGGCGGATGCGAATACTCCGAGGTATTCTCCTCGTCGGAGGCGAGAACGCGCTTAACAACACTAGATAAAGACGGCTTCGAGCGCCGATGTCTACAACCTGGACCGATTGGCCTCCTTGCGATGCTGGAAGAAAAGATAGGGAGTTTGTTGCTTGATGAACATTCGGAGAAGTTTCTGCGATTGATATTAATGTGTCGCTAGTTTCAATCAAGGTAAGTCAAATTGATAGACAGAAGCTTTCTTTTCACCGTGGTAATTTACTTTGCGATAATACAAAGATCGTTGACAGTTAATAATAAAGATCAATTACTATTTAATTTTTCTATTATTTGAATTAATTCATGCAAAAAATTTTATTATTACAAAATTATTATTATTTATATTTATATATTAAAGGAGTGTTTTAAAATTAAAAACTTAAAAATCCTCGTAATATATGGTGCAGTTAGCATTATATGCTGCATATGATTAACAATAAATTTGATCATGAATATTTTTATTATTATTTGAATATTTTATATTTTATTAAAAAAATTATAGAAAGTAATATTTTATCTTTGACATGTAATTATAAAAATATAAAAGAATTTATTCATAAAATCAAAATTAATTAGGAAATTATTAAAGTAGTTCTTAGTTTAAGAAGCTAATTTAACTATTAATTTAATATAACTTAAAATGACTTAATTTAATTGTACAGGACTAATAAATATATTGTAAATATTATTTACTACTACGATGGTCAAAAATATATTATAATTACATATAATCAAAAAATTTACCTTCGTCTTCTGAGCGAATAGTTGTATGTGTAATTTGGATCTTCTCCTTCTTCATCGGACCAACTTTCGTCTTCACCCGCATCTCCATTTTGATTTCGTAGTGCATCAGTTACATCTGTACTAGGCCTCGAATCACTTTCCGAACACTTTTCTGAAGCCTGACTTGGCAATTTCTGCAAATCTTCTTTTATTCGTCTACATAATATATTTTTATTAATATCAACATTTATTCTTATTATTTATACACGAGCCTGTTAGTTAATATAAAGAATAAAATTCACAAATTTAAAAAATTGTAAATTATTTTTGTGATTATTAATACTTTTTGTTACAAATTGTAAATTCTCATTTTATTTCAATAAACGTTTTAATAAATATCATAAACAAATTACAAAAATGTAAAAGTATTTGCGTAAATAAATAAATAAACAATTAACATTTTTTTTTCTACTACAAAGATTTTATAGAATTAAAAAATAAAATAAAGAATAGCCCACTCATACATATTTTTAAAACTTCAAGACTTATATTATGTAAATTTTTAGCTATACTAAAACAACATAAATTGATAATTAATTTTAATTGTTTTAAAAAAATTACCCATGCGTGACGACATTACAGCGATTCCCGTTATCCATTGGTGATATGAGCCTATTTGCGTTCAGTATTTCATTCACTTTTCTTCCCAACGTTTCTAAATGATCGTCGTCGCTGCAGTCTCTCAATCTCTCACTATTACCATTCAGTCGATTATCGTTGAGGGGCTCAGGACTTGAGCACGGGCTGTTAGCGGATTGGCTGCGCTGGTGGTATTGCTTAGATTCCGTGTTGTTACCATTATTTTGGCAATCGAGAACCAATTTCGGATAAAGACGATTTGAAGATACTTCGAAAATATATCTGTCTTGAATAGAAGAACGCCCATGCTGTGGTAATTGGTGATCTTTAGGAATAGAATCTGATTCGCTTGAGCCCGGAATTTCTGTCTGCGTTTGATTGTCCACTAACCTACTAGCTGAAATTTCCGCAGCCTGTAAAATGATAAATGATAAATGTAATATTAATTTTTTAATTCTTTTTCCTGGTTGGTAACAGCATTCGTTTTAATTTAACTTATCACAATGTATGTTTTTTTTATAAAATAATAGCCTCTAATTTTTTATTTTTTACTTATTGCATTTTTAAGTTTTTTTTTTTTAATTACTAATAAGTAAAAAAATTTTTTATATATGATCTATAAATAAATAAAAATTGTATACAATTGTTGAGATAATATAATTATAACAATAAGTGAAAATTAAAACTAAAATAAATAAAGTTAAAACTCACTTTTCTTTCTCGCTGCGGACTGGATCTTGGACTAGAACTAATACCGCAGCCAGAGCCAACCCGTCGATGTCGAAATTTCCTCTGTTTAAAACTACTAGGTAATATAATAGTTTCTGGCTTGTTAGAGTCGTTTAACTGTGTACAAAGGGTTGCCTTCATCGGGCTATGTGGTGAATTCGACGGCGAAAGCGGCAATGTAGGACTTGACGCGGAGAACTGAATTGTTGCGTTTCGTCGACGATTTAGTCGTTCATGACATTTGAGTAGAGGATGTACTATTCGCTTCTTACCTTGTTTATGTCCAGACTGTTGTTCTCTTCTTTAAACAAAAAATTTATAAATTTGTATTATTTATTATTTAATTATTCTCCAAAATCAGAATTTTTAAATTAAATTATAATTATTAAAATTTATCTTATATCTTCATTATTAATATGTACAATAATAACAAAATTATAAGTTAAATACTTTGGCAAGTTTAATAAAAACATAATAATAATTTAATTATGTTTATTTAACAAAATTACGTTTCTACTAATTTTAAATTATATATACGAAAAATATACTTACTTCATTACGTCTCTTTCACGTTGTTCAAGTTGCAATAAGACTGCACTTAATTCCATATAAAGATTGTTGGTTCGCTCAAGTTTACGCTCGTAATGTTCTCTGATGTCTTGAGCGTGTCGTAATTCATCCTCACGTCGACGTATTAAGTCCGCTTCGAAACGAGGACTACTTGAGTTATCACTCTGTATTTGTTTCATATGTTCTCTGATCTCTTCTTTCCATGTTTGCTGAAATTATATATTATAAATATATTTTTTATTCTAATGTTTAATATTTATTTTTTCTTTATTATATTTGGATAATTTTTATTTATTATTATACTATTTAAAATGTATACTTTTAGATAAGAGGCTGTTCAGTCCAAGATCAAAATTGAAAAAATTGGAAGGTGATATGAAACATTAACAAAACAAAGAAAAGTATTTCCAAATAAAGAAGTTAATTTCATAATATTAAAATAATATATTAAATTACAAAATATTAAAAAAAACTTTAATCTAGAAAAATAAATTTTATATTAATCACTTTAACACTAAATTTTTTTTATTTTTACGGGAGATTTAGTATTAATTAAGTTCTAAAGATACATTCGAGGTTTAATAGTCATAGAAAAAAATTTAAATTAATCATCCGTATTAAACATAATATTAATTTGTAATATTCTCAGTTTCCGAAAATCTTTTTAAATAATTTTGAATTCTTCAAAATCAAGCAGAGTATCACGTTTTAAAGTTAAGATATTTATTTCAAGAATGCTTTCGAATATGATTGTTACCTGTGCTTTAAAATATTCGTCCTGTGTAGTACTCTCGAGCTCAACAGCAGCAATTTGTAAGTGCATCTCAATATGTTTGAAGGATGGCCTGTTTCGTGGTTTCGCTGCCCAGCACTGCTCAACCAATATTCTATAACCGTCCGGACAGGTTGTAGGAATTGGTAAGCGAAGTGAATTATTGCCGACTCCGTACATTATTGCTGACGAATCCACGTCTTTGTAAGGTATTTCGCCACTAAGAAGTTCCCACAATACTACGCCATATGACCTATTAATATTAATAAAATTTCACAGCGTTAGCTAATGAAAATTATTAAAAATTACATAAAGATTTATAAAAGAATAATAAGCCTTTTTACCAAATGTCCACTTTCTCAGAACAAGGTTCGTTTCTAATGATTTCAGGTGCCATCCATGCAACAGTTCCAGCAAAAGTCATTCTTGTACTTTTTTCATTCCATTCACGACTTGTACCAAAATCACTTATTTTTACAACCTCCTCACGTCCAATTAAAACACTAAAATAATTAAATTAAAATATTAGTTTTAAATGAACTAATTACTTATGCATTATATATGTATTAATTTCTAATAAATAATTGAATAAACAAAGAAATTAATTAATTACACAACATACTTTGGACTTTTTAAATCTCTATGAATTATTTTGTGATCATGTAAGTATCTCATGCCAGCTGCTATTTGTTTAGACCAAGATGATAGCCGAGGAGGTGGAACCGATTCCCCTGCCCTGAGTAAATCGTACAGAGGCCCCGAAGGGCAGAATTCCATTATTATACAATAACATGGAGCTTGAGTACATACACCTCTGTAAAAAAATAATAAGTATTAAATTTTTTAAATTTTATTAAATCATAAAAAGTTTTTAATAGATAACTAAATCTATCAGCTAAAAAATTTATTTTCACGAATATACAATTAATTTATATTATTACTTTTTAATTAAATCAAACAACATAAATAAATATTCGCGATAGAATAAAATTCTAAATAAATATGAAAAATTTAACTATTATTAAATTATAAATTATTTCATTTTCAAGACCAATAATAAAATTTATTTAGAAGTACTTTTATGTATAATAGTGTTTATTTATCTTTTAATTATAAAAAATATATATTATTTATAAAATAAAATAGTTAATGAGTACTTAATATTTTATACTTACTTGAATTGTACAATATTTGGATGATTAAGTTTACGAAGATGCCGAATATCAGTCTCGCGAGGTTCTCTCACTTTTTTAACAGCTACAATTTCCTTTTTTAGTTTTCCACTGAAACTTGCTCCTTGAGCACCAGATCCCAACCATTGAAGTTCACTGATATACTCAAATGGTATCTCCCAATCGTCAGCTGAAAGATATTTACATTTTATAATTCTATTTTAAATACAATAGCTTAAACTGTTTAAAATTAAAATTTAAAATTATAAAATAAAACAATTTAATATAAGTTTATAAAATTTTTAGTTAACTAAAATAATATAAAAAAAATTTATTTTAAGACAAAAATATATGTTAATTTAAACAATTTAAATTTATTAAAATATTAGAATTAGAAATATATTTTGTAAACTTACTTTGGCCTCCCTTAATTTTTTCACTAAATGTTACTTTATTAATCAGATTAAAAACTGGTTGCATACATCCTGCTATCCAAGCAAAGGGTCTTTGGGAATATACGGTTTCAGGTGCAACAGTTGGTTTATTCGTTGATTCACTGGAATCTGTATTGGTTTCAGAATTAATGTTACTACAATTTGGAATTTGAACTCTATGTGATACACTGAGAACTGGATCTCCAGCTATCGTGCTAAGTTGTCCTAATTCATCTTGAATGCACATCATACTGAAATCAAGTAATAATATATTTTAATATTAAATTATTTGTTTAAAAGATTTAAAATATATTTTTTATCATGTTTGATATGCAAAATCTAAAAAAAAATTTTTTAATAACTATACACTTATCACGATATCTACATATTATATAATAGTAGTTCTTTTGTAAGAAAATTTGTTAAAATTTTTAAATAAAATTACAAAAATATATAAAATATTCAACTGAAAAATTAGCAATCATTAATGAAATACTTGTAAATTTTTATAAGTATATTATTATTGTTTATATAAGCTGAAATATTATGAAGGATTAATTGATTATTAAAAAATTATTTAAATATTTTATACATTATTTTAGATAATTTGTAATAAATTAAAATTAAATAATAACACCATTTTAATTATTTTATTAAGTTACATTTTTATTTTTAATTTAGTGTGAAATATTTTTTCAAACTATTACAATAAAATTCTGTTTTTAGATTGATCTAAAATAAAAAAAAATTAAAATAATAAAATTAAAAATTTATATTAAGTCATTATTTATATTAACTATAGTCCAAGTATTGATTTTATATATTTTGATAATTACTCAAGACATTATATATTTTTGATAACTGCTCAAGCCTAACAATAATATATACCTTATGTGACACAATATACCTAAATTGTACTAATTTAAAAAAAAACCTTATTTAATACAAATAGCAAAAAATTAGTAATCTTGAAAATCTAAACTTAAATCTTCATAATAAGCAAATAATTTATTACAACTATTCATTTGTTTGATCTGCAAAGCATTCTTGTGTGCGTATTTAAATAAAAATATTTTGATAATAATTTCTTATTTTGATACGCAGCAATAACAATCAATTACCTATTATCCCTAACCAAACCAGTAGAATTGTATAGCTTCATCGCTGTTATCAAGAAACTGAGTAGAGGAGCAACAGTTTGCTCAATTGAAAAAAAAGGTAAGAGCTTAAAGAGCTGAAAAAGGAAAGCGCGAAGACAATGTTTGCGCTCACCTAGTGGCAACGTTGCCATTAGCGAGGATGTCGCGACGATGTTCTTCTTCTTGGCCCTCAGATTTTCTAAGGAAAAAGCGCGTGAACACCATCCTACCGCGATTAACATATGGGCAGAACAAACAAGAGAACGTGGTGAACGCACTGCGAGAGAACGACGACGCCACTGTTGCTGCTGTTGCTTCGTTGAGCGCGTCGTCGTCGTCGTTTTCGATAATAGCACAGTAACCCGTTAAAAAAGTGCAGAATCGCAGAGCGACGCAAACGAAAATGAGAGCTGAAGAGGCGCCGCAAGCGCTCGACAGACTGGTTCTTTCTTTCTTTGCCTATTTCTTCTCTTTTTCTCTCTTCAGTTACTTTGTGTGAACAGTACAACGTCATATAACACTCTCTCTCTCTTTCTCTGTCTCTTTTTATTTTATGAAGGTTATAACACGTGCAACGGAGACATACACTTGTAGTGGAATGGAAATGTGTATAATATTGTGATTATCTACATATTAGGTGTTTGTTCAATTTTAAAGAGAAAAGATGTTTCTGTTTCATGAAGGATATAAAATTATTGAAATTTGTACAAAAGTTCCACTGAAGGTTATGTTCATTTATTTGGTATAAAAAAGTGACCATAATAAATACAAGTATTGTATAATATGTACATACGATAGTACGAAAATATTAAAATTTTCAGTAGGTTATGTGTGTAAAACTAAATTTTTTTCTTTTTGGTGTTATTAAAATTCAATTAGGTAAGAGCAGTGATGCAAATAAATACATTATTACAACACATTATATTTTACAAACAATTTATAGATTAGAAAAAATTAATTTTCCTTAAACCGAATATGTTAAATAAAATTTTATTAAAGTACACCATACACTCAAATAATACTAACAGATAAAGAATTACTAATGTTATATTATTTTACTTAAATAACATTAAGAGCGAATTAGATTTTAAGCACTAAATAAATTTTAGTGCACACTTGCGATAATCTCGCGTTTTTAGATTGCTTAATAATCATTTTATATGTACATATATATATACATTTATACATATTACAAATTTAGATGCATAAAGTACCGTTTTTAGCATATATAATATATACATATATAGTGATATAATTGAAAAACATCTAAGAATTTTATAGTAAGGTATGAAAATTAAGTCTCATATATATAGTAGGTTAAGATAGGATGATAAAATACTAGAACTTGAAAAGTTAATCAATGTTATAAGTACTTTAATCAACTTTTATGTTAAAAATATAATTTTAATTTATTAAAATTTCAAATTTATTAATTATTTAATTATTAAAAAAAAAAATTCATTCAGAGAAAAAAGTAAATTAAGTAAAAAATTGTAAATATTTTTGTTCAAATTTATAATTTTTAAATTTAATTATTATTCTAATTATTTAAATACGTAAACAAATATATAATATTTATTAATATTTTATGTAATTAAATTTAATAATAAATGGAATTTTAACTATGATTGTTAACTATTAATACGTTTTTTACTATAAATTACAACTAAAAAATTATTGTTATACTGACGATTATACTATAAATTTAAAAAAAGTATATCCTTTTGAACTAGTTAACATAAAATATAATTAATTAACTTCTGAGCACATTCAAGAATTAAATATAAGAACAAAGATATTCAAAATTAAGTGAATCATTTAAAGTAAACGCGTATTTTTGTAAAAATATTTATTTCACATAATAAATCACGCGTGATTATGCACAACAAAATAAAAATCCAAATTCAATTAATATAATTTAAGTAGTTTGAAGCTAGTTGACCTTCACTATAAATATACTTTAGTTTTATTTAAAAACTAATTGCTCTTTGCAAGTAATTGTATTTAACAAGTAGAAAAAAGCCACATCTTAATAAATTTATAATTTATATTTTTATTTAGATCGGTAGGATTATATAGATTGGTTGGAACATCATCGAAATTTAATTTTAGTGATAAATAAAATATTGCAAGATAAAAAATAACTTCATATATATTTCTAAGTTAAACTCACGTTATGTGTTATTGTTAATAAAAATGTAAAAAATTCTGATTTCACTGATTTTTATGATGTAGAACCTATGGTTTAAATTTAGACGAAGTCCTAGATTGATATTTTAATTTTATAACGATTTTAAGAAAGTAAATTTTTTTAATTATAATTATGAATAACATTATACGCAGAAAGAATTTTCAGCTATACTATTATGTAAGCAATGATAAGATATAAGAGGAGTGCATTGGATCGCATAGAAAAATATTGCCATTTTGTTACATAACTTTGATTACTATAATTATAAACAATACAAACACAACCAAAATTTTATGAATATTCAGATAATATTAAATTCTTAATTAGTAAATATTAATAATTTAAATAATTTTTTTAATTCGAGTTATATTATAATCTAAATTTTTCGTTATCTTCTTTTATGTCAACTTATTATTTTTTATCATAGTTCCGAGTTTAAATATCATTTAGATTTAAAGCTTATAAAACTAAGTATTGAAATAAAAATTTTCAAAAAACTGATATAGCGGATTATTGTTTAATTAAGTAATATCAAAGGTATTTCTGTCTAATCAACAAATAGTCAAAATTTAAGAGATTAAGTGTTGAAAGGATGTGATTGTAGAAACGTTAACATTACTTTAGTAACCAACATATATGCAGTAAAAAATAGTTTTTTATTTTGTATTATATTTACATTATGTTTTTTAATTTTTTAATTTTATCAAATTTACTAACTTTAAAAATTCAATAATTTTAATGTTTTTTAATTTAGATTTTTTGGATTATTTTTTCAATTTAAACGAAAATAGTACTTGCAACAAGACATTCTAATTTTGCTGTTCTAAGCTAATTGTAATTCCAAATAATTTTAAAATAATGCTACGTGTATTTCATTAATACAATCTATTATATAAATAATCTAAAGTAATATAAAATTTTTATAAATTTCTTTATCCGTAATACTAGTACAAGTTAGTTACGTATACTTAAGAATACTTGTCAGTTGCAGATACAAAAATCGATGAATGTTTATTAACTATATATTTACATTATTATTATTATTATTATTATTATTATTTATTTATTTTTTCTTTAAGACGTGTAAAAAATGAATATTTGTAATCGTAAATGGATAATAAGTTCTTCAAATTTACAAATTTTACGTATTTTTTTAATTTGCAATAAAACCGAATGGAATTCATTATGTCAAGTTGAACGATAAATAAATAAATCAAAAAAGAAATTAGTTATCAATATTTTCAAACGAGGTATGTTAATTTGACATTTCGCACTTTTCGAACGGATTATTTTGTATTTCGTGCAGGTACATGCGTCTGTGAACTTGTTGTTACACCAGCTCATTCGTAGCTGATGCAGAATGCGTAATTAGGGAAACCTTTGTCAATACTAACATGGATTTAAAATCTCAACTGATTATAATCATTACTTTATATATTACTTTGAAATAAAACCATTGCTAAATGTTTAGAATTATTTAGAATTATTTTCATTAATATATTTTCTCTTCCATTAGAAATTAATTTCTGCGAATTATACAATATAAAATGGTATTATAAATAAAATATATAATTATAATCTATAATTATTTCAGAAAACAAATTCAGATTTACAATATTTTTGAATACATTTAATTTTAACAAATTTAAATAAATATATATATAATATATATGTATATTCAGATATATCACTTATAAGTTTTATCTCTGAGATTAATTTAATACTATTGTTCTGAAAAAATACTTAATTTCTTTAGATATAAATCGAGTACATTAGAAAAAATTATAAGTTTTATGAAATATTAATTAATTTTTATTATATAATATAGAATATTTTAAAGTGGATAATATTTTTTAAAGTGAAAACATTTTAGTTTATTTATTATTTCAGTTTTTATTACTTTTATAAATAATTATTACTTATAATACTAATCGCTTATTTAATTTTATAATAAAAGATACATTAGTTATTAGATAAATGTGTTTTTGTGCAATTTTTAATATGTTGTAGTTTATAAATTGATTGATAGTATAAATAGTAGTTTAAAATGATATAAAAATTTAGAACGATATTTATGAGTTTTTTAGAAATAACATTAATTTTTATTTCTAATCATTATTTAACTTTTAGTAAAATATTTTTAATAATCAAAAGTATTGTGCAACTACAGACTACATTTTACAGATAAGTTCAAGTACATTTCAGTAAACTTTTAAATATAGAATGATAAAATATCTTTTATTATAATTCAAAATAAAAAATCATTTTTTATTATATAATAGTTATAATGATTTGAATCTTTTTTATATACGTTATTACATATATCAAATTGGTTATTGAATTCAATATTAGTTTTAATAATATTTATTACTTTTTAATAGTGATAAAGTTGAGTATTAGAAGAAAAATTTTTAAATATTTCCACAAAACAGTTTTCTTTATTTATTATATAAGTACAATACATAATAAATTTATTTACATGATTACCTTGAATTTTAATTTAAAATTTTCAGTAATGATCATTGATCACATTTTTAATTAAGTTAAAAAAATACTTTTAGTCTATAATATATTAATAATAAAGTAAATGGTTTTTATTTGTGTTTAAAAATTATGGACAAAGAGTAAAAAATATAGTAGTCATATTTCGTACCATGATGCATACAAGACTAATATATAATTTTAATTTATGACGGTGAATATTTATAAAGCATTATTATGGAACAATAACTATAAGTATTCAGATTTTAAATACTATATGTTCTAATTATAGATTTAATTCCACCAGATTTCTCTTTATTACTTTTACATGAAAAAATTAATCGCTCTTATATTCATTTATTATTTATTAGTTTAATTCAATTGATTGCTTTTGCATAAATTTATTAAATTATTACAAACATTTTATTAAAAAATACATTATTAAAAAAATGAAATTTATAAAAATATATTTTAGTAGTTCAGTATGAATAGTGAACAATATTTTAAAATTTTTTAATGTTAACAAAATATTAATACACATAGATATACTATTAAGTAACTTTAAAGGTTCAATTTGATTCTTGGAAAAATAATTAAGACTATTATTATAAATTAATATATAAATTGCAAAAATTTTTATGCTTATTCAAAGATATGAAATATGTTTTTTCATATTACGTGCCGATATAAGTGTAAAGAAAAACTTATCGAGAGTCACGTGCAAATTAACAGTAGCAAATACAAATAAATTGCAAACTGTGTGAATAAAATATGATATATTTGTTTTAATATAATGTTTAAAATAATTACATTTTTAAATTATTTAAATGAAATTTGAAGTACTTGTTTCTAATATTGTGGTTTCTACAATATTGAGAACGACTTTTCTAAATGATTATTGCATAGATGAGATTTATGTATATATTGTAAATATATATTCCTACATATTTTCTTAATGATATTTAAATCTACAATCAATTATTATTTACTAATAAAATTTATTATAAACATAGTTTATTTAATTATACTTTTTATAGATTGTACTACATATTTTAAAAGTCAATACAATACGAATTGGTAATTTAACTTTTTACCATGAATTTTAAAAATTATTTATAGTTGATAATACTGATATTAATGAGCCTGTGTCGTGTAATTTTTAATTAATATAATAATGATTATATGCAAATTAATTATAAAAATGTAATATCATAAAATACTTTTAACTCAAATTTAAAACTAAATCTTTGATAAATTCACATATTTTAACTTACAAAAAAAGTTATTAAAACATTGTTAATATACAGTTCATGCTAATTTCAATCGCATTGATCCTTGAACTGATGTCATTTCTTCCTCCATGTGTTAGGGTCGATTAATAGCATGACACCTCGTACGAAAACTTGCTGTGCTTCAGTATACGCGCGTTACACCCGTTATAAAATAGCAGACGATGGAGAAAGACGAATATTAAAAGGAGAAGAGGGAACACCCAGATCCTTGAACGCCGAACAGTCTAACCGCTTGCTATTTTGCACATCCACCTAACGCTCTGACACAGGTGAATATACGCAGAAGCGAAAAACTTTTTTCTGGCTACTTGGACCATGAAATGTTTTATGAAATTTCTAACATACTATATACCTCTTTTTCACGCGGACTCTCATCTTCTCGCTCTCTGCCTCTTATTTTTCCTCGGCTGCAGATTTTTTACTTTATAACCTGACATATTTTATTTCGTTTTTTATCAAATCGAATGTTTTTAACACTGACAGAATGTTTTTCATTGGTTATTTTATTGAAGTGCTACTGTGAAACTTTTTTTACGTTTAAAATCATCTATATAAACATTCTAAATAGTATAATTATTTTTTATAGTTAGTAACGATTATAATTTTTATAAAACTTATTCTTAAAATTGTTCTTTCCAAGCATTTTTAAATTATGTTTTTTACTTCCTTTTGTAGTTATGAGTTTTTTATTGCACCAAGTTTGTAATGATTGATGTATTTTAAGAAAATTGCACAATAATAATTTTATGCAGTTTATTATCTATTATAGTAATTATGTGAAACAAGATTCTCCGAATTAATATAACAGAGTGGGAAAAAAAATAAATATGTTTTAAATTTATTTCGATATAGTGATCGACTTTTTATGAATATAACTCATAAACAATGTTTATAAAAATGTTTTTAGTATTACACTTGATTTAAATTTATATGTATACTAAATATCTAAATCTTTACTTAGTAAGTAATTCTAATAATTGATACTTTACAATTAATTTTTTTAGCAGCAACTCTGGAAAAAGTTTATTTTCGAATAAATGGACAGCATTACAATGACTGATTAAATATTATCAATTTTTGACTTGACAAACGCTAATATACAATCAGTTTCTTCTCTTAAAATAAAAAAGACACATCGCTTCGTATCGATGATTGCTTTTATTATCCCTTTTTCTCATCTTCTCTCTTTTTCTCTCTTTTATTTTTGTTTTCTCTTTTTTTCGTCTGTCATCTCTCGTTTTCACTCCCGGCAACGATTCATCGGATTTCCAGAGAAGGGATCAAGGACACGGGCGTTGTCGTTGAGGCAGCACAGCAGCAATAGTTTTCGGTTCCTTCTTCAGCGCTACTCGCAACCATCTCTTTGTCGTTACCTTGATAAATTTGACTACTCTAACATTAAAATTATATGCACAGCAACTTCTTTTATTTTTCTCCTCATCTCTCTTATCTTGGACATTTATATTTTGCGTCTACCTATAACAACGCACTCTTCGTCGACTGAACTTATAAAGTCGAATGAAGTGTAGTTTTCGGGGTCGAGGATTCACATTGAGATATTTACTGAATGCTTCACTGAATACATTTATATTATATTGTATAAGCCTTAAATACATTGATGAAGGCTACGCAATGGAAACTCTCAATGAAATTTTTAATACGCTTATTTTAAAACTTTTGCAGGGTAAATTTCTTTTAGATTTCTTTTCTTTATTTATTAGCAATGATAAAGCACATTTACTTTAGTAATACAAATTTTAATTTTGGTTTTTATTAGAGCTTTTAGGATTATATTTCTAACGAGTTTGTTAAATACTTAATTTTCAAGTATCTTTTTATTGTATTTTAAAAAAATTTAGTATTCATACTGATATTTTTATGAAAAATAATAATAACTATTGCCATGAAAATCTAATCGCATAAAGCCTATAAATTTTGAAATATTTAAAATTTTTAACAATTAACTGGATGTTGATATATAGTAACTTTTTTGATTGATCGAATGTTTTATTTAAACGATTCTCGATCTTAAAAAAACTTAAAAATGTTCTCACATATGTTTGTTTAGAGGCGGTTTCAAAATTTTTTTTGCAGTTTAAAAATGAAAGAGATTATCTTGACGTTATGTTCAAAATGAAGAAATAAAATATTTCTCGTTCTCGAGTAAACCAACTTTTATAAAATAAATACGCATTTGTCAGACGAAGACCTGTAGCAGCTGCATTGACATACTTTCACACGTGTGCTTGCGCTCGAGAGTGAGGACGAATGCCCAAAAATACACACGGCCCAACGAGGCATTACTGCAATTGTGCAAAGGTCAAGTATGAACCGGGGCTGGGGACTCACGGCTCGACAGATAAGGACGCACAGCAATACGTATATTTGTAAAAATAAAAAGAAAAAACGTAGCTCACCTGTTGGGGAAGGCTTCCGGTTGTGAAGATGGCTGCAGCACAACCTGGCCGACGGTAGTAGTATCCTCCTCCTGCGGTTCAAACTTGCCGATGATGCCAGTCCCGTAGGTCTCCGGATGGCCAAGTGCCTCGGTTTCGGCTGGTGTGCGCATCGCCGCCTCTGGTGCGCCCTGCCAAGCCGACGCCGAGAGCTCTGAAAGCAATGCCGATGCACACGATTAAATTCATGATCGTAAGAGATATTGCTTCCGAAGGCATTTCGTTTCACTCTCATCCAGTCATTCGCTTGTACGAGCAAGAGTGATTCGATTTTCCCCAAAGGATCCTTCCGTTCGGGAAGAAATCTATAACACAGTCCGCTCTTAAATCTACTACTCGTACGAGTTTTATTGCCCTATTAGGATACTGTTAATTTTATTTCTAGCTGCACCTCATTAAGTATAATATTATTTTCTAGTGGTACTTTTCGAGTGTAGTAAATTTTTCTATAAGCCAATTATTCGAAGAGAGTGTTAATTATCCTTAATTATGATTATGTTTAGAAGATACTTTTTTACAGCTCAAGTCACCTGTATTTAAAAAGAAAACTTAAAACGTTTTGTTTTTAAGTTTATGGTTTTTGCTTATTAATAGTTAAAATAATTTTTCTTGAAAAATGATGATTTAACTTAAAAGGTGTCACACATTATTTCAAAGCACTGCAAATACAACAAAATATAACGTATGAATTGAAAAGTGACATGATTTAAACCATCTTTCTTTTTTTTTAATAGAGCCCCTTCGTTTAATATATACTCTCAACATGTGAGGACGCTTACCGGAGATCAGCATTATAGATTCGCTGAACTCACAAAGATTATAATATGCTGAAGTCAATATTTCTTTGAAGTTAATACGCAATATCATGATAGTGAACATCTACTGTAACATTACTTTTAGCAAACCACGGAAGCTGAATAAAGTTCTTGCAATCAGTAAAGAATTTTTGTTATGTTTTCCTATTATAATATGTAAATTATTTACCATAAAGAGAAAAATAACGAAAAAAGAGATATTCACGCGACCCAGATTATCCAGAGCAGAAAAGCCATATAGGAGGAATAGCAATCAAGAGTGGATATTAATTTCTGGCGCAAGGCATTCCAGACACATGTAATCTTGTCAAGTGCAGAAAGACAAGAGAAAGACGATGAAGAAGAAATTTTAAGTTTAAATATACTTTTATCTTGAGATCGTCATGAAGATGTAAATTTATGTGTAAAAGCCATTCTATCCAAGTGCAAGTATTATGAAGAAAAAAATAATATTTTTGTCAGTCAACGGATTAAAAATGCTTGCACAGTTTATGGAAATATATGAAATAAATCTATTATATTCCTAATGAGTAGTTTTTTAAATTTCACATTAATGATAAGTGTTTGCAAATTTTCATTGTCCACGTGATAATATTTCTTATATTAAGGAAATAATCGTTCGATAGGTAAAATAATTTTGCTTTTTCACTACTTAAGTAAATAAAATTTCAAAAATTTAAGTAACGAATAGGCAATTAACTAAAATCATGCAATATAATGCAACTTTTACATACATTTTTATATTATCGTACTTTTTTACAATGGATGAATTTTTTAAATAAAGAAAATTTACGTGTACTATATTTTTCAAGTATTTTAAATAAAATGAAAATCTCAGTATGAGTATTGAAATATAGATGCTTTGAAAAATAATATTTTTAATGCACTGCAGGAGAAGATTTTTAAGAACGTCGATACTTAAGATGCTTATTTATTTTCAATACAATATTTGCGATATTAATATACATTGAACAAAAATTATCCGCAAACGTCTGTTTATTACATCCATTAGATACATAGTAAGTGAAGCAGAAAAATGTATTTTTGGAATTTGTTTTTAGAGAAACGATAAGGATCTTTGAAAGGAAAGAAAGAGGGCAGAGGGAGAGAGAGAGAGAAAGCACTGCACTACAATCCCGTCGTATGGTCTATCTGCGGTAAAAATAACCTCGATCCACGGGCATTTTTACGATGTGAAAGTCGGCACAGTCAAGTCGACACGCGAAACGGTGCAACGCATACACTTCAGGGTCGGAAATGAATGTATAGAGGTATTGCAAATAGATGAAATTTATCTTTAGATTTACTTTACAATTTTATATAGACTGTCAATCTTAATTTTATATTTCTTCGACAAAGGTTTTTGCGTCAATGTTTATTAAAAATCAAAAAATTTGCACAAAAATTTTTAAATAATCCGTAGTATTATTTTAGTTTATGGTGCTCTTAATACTCTATTCTTTTTTAAATAAAAAAGTGATTTTCTCAAACCAAAATTTAACGAATACTACAGCTTTTATTTCATTATCCTTAGTGCACTTGTATTTGTAACAAAAGAAAATTTTTTCATTTCAAAGAAATTTTTTACTAAACTTATAATTTTGATATTATAAACCCTCTTTTTACTGATACATCAGTTCCCACTATTAGTTTTTAAACCAATACTTTTAGATTTAAAAGAAGTTAATTTTAATAGCCATGTAATTATCAACATTTTTTATCGCACTTATCTACGGTACTTGACATAACAGTTAATGGATCATATTATTTATTTGGTACAATAGGCATAACAAATAAATAAATCTGATATTTAAGAATAAACAATGTTTATACAAAGTTTCTGGTTTTTGTAAAAATCAGGTTCATTAGTATATGTTCAATTACTTTCTTCTTAATTATAATTTCTAATCATACAGTGTGTGAAATAAGTTTTACAAACTAGTATTAAATAAATATTATTATTAAGTTTTTATAAAATATATAATATATAAAGTCGATTTATCTATTACTTTGTTGAATACTCCAAGTTTTTGGCATATTTATAAATAAAAAAAGATATAACTTATAAATCATATTTGTTTAATTTAGATTATATAAGCTTTAAAAATAAAGAATAAAGAAAAATCTTGCACGAATTTCTAATGAAAAATATTTTATTAGAAATATTTTCTAAATTGTATGTATCAGTGACATAAAATGTACCACATATTCGAGTTCCCCATTAATTCGTATTACACACTATAGATATAGAGGGGAAAATAGTATGGAATTTCAGGTGGCACATGAGGTACAATAAGCAGTACGATGTGCACGGGTCGCACATCAGGAATTCTTAGATTTTAATAAACTCTTTACGTTAATTTCAAATACTTCCAAAACTACATATTTAAATTTCATCAGTATTTAAAGATCAAAATGTAAGGTTCGATTTTTGCAATATCTATTTAACACAAAAATAATATTTATTGAATCTCAGTTGTAAAAATATTTAATATTTGGTAATTAATATTAAGCTACTTGACTTTTTTATTAAAAAAACTTTGGTAAAATAGGTTGTGATATTGAATTGATTGTTTCATATGTAGTCACGAAGTTTTATATTCGTGAAGGTATATATTTTTGTTAAAAAATACTAATATATCGTAAACTCAAGACTATAAAATAATTCATAAATATAAAATGTGCTAGTCTTTTCTATAAATTGTACTTATAACTTATAACATATAATTACGAATTTACTATGCAATAATTAAAAATAAATAAATAAATAAATAATAAATATTTCACTATTATGATTAAAAAAAAAATTAAAGTGTATACATACAAAGTTCATAATTTTTAAGCGTAGTATATATTTTTACGTGTATACAATTATATACATCGAATATATTTAATAATTACTGTTATATTGGGCTAATAGATATTCATTACAGTTATTTAACGATAATTTTCTATTTTATCATTTAAATATTTTTAAATAAAAACCAAAGATCATTCGTAATTTCTATTTCTCAGCCTATGTCAATCATATTAAAGTAATCTTAAAAATAAATAAGGATTCCACATATTAAACAATAGAAAATCCTAGTACATTGTTGCAGTGTATTTAACGGATGATAAACATTTTAAGAAAATAATTTTTATTCCAACAGACTTTTGTTAATTTTATTATTTTTTAATATTGGAATTCGATGTTCAAAAATGCTTAATATTTGTATATACAATTGTTTGCATATAATTAAGGATATGTTTGTTCAAAATATAATTTAAAATTCACTTAATGTTAATTTAAAAAAATGAAAATATTTATATTTAATTAGTATGTAGGCTGACATTGTATGCAAATTACAAAATTATATAGCAACGGCAATGAGAAATAAATAAATGAAAATAAAATTATTACATTAGCAAATTTTGGTTAGACATCTGAGTTTGTTTGTAATCTAATAGTTAATGTGAAACTGTGCAAAGTCTTAAATTATACACGTGAATATTACGTGTATTGTAAAAACCTAATAATCATTTTATATTTACAATTTTATTAGTGATTGCGTGTCTCTTAATGATGAGTCTTGACAATCTAATAAAAAATATCTTTTATTTGACTCAATAGTTAATTATTTATTTTTGGAAATACTTATTCTTATTCAATTATAAAACAAGAAGTTCAAATGAGCATAAAAACAAATTCTTATATTTATAAATATTTCTTACAATGAGTTTTGAAATATTATAATATTTAATATCTCAAAAAAAATTTTAATCTAAAATTTAGAAAACAGAAATTTAATATCCACCCTTGAAATGCTACTTTACAAATAAATTCAGCAATTAAACGTGAATCTCTTTAATCTTATAAAACTAAACGATTTTTCACAATTTCTCTTTACAAGATTTACTCGAGTTTCTGCGCTCGAGATTTTATTACCCTTTGACAAAAGCTTACTCGTAATGCTTTAGAATTGAGTAACAACGATTTACAAAAGCACGCATCGTCACCCTTAAAGTTGGTCGTTAAGCCCCACAAGGTAGATGCTGCTCGTGCGTTAAGCTCATATACAACAGAAACACATACGAAAACGCGTAATGAAAGCTCTTCGTGCAGTTTTGCGTTTTCTGAGTCATTCTAGCGAAATAAGCGCCTACTTTACCTCAGTGAACACGCAACCTCGCTATGGATAAAGATGCCTCTTTTTGTGATTGTTTTGTGACAGATGAGGAACGAAGTGCTCATAATCCTTGTTATACATTAAACGCTCTAACACTTATTGTTAGGAAATAGTAATGAAAAAATAAATTATTTTATCCACTTCAGATTCTTAAAAATTTTTTAACACATAAGTACCTATGTATCTTTAATTCGTTTCCAAAGTTTAGCAAGTTTTTACAGTAAAAGAGAAATCAGATAATATAGAACATCATAATTCAAAATGTTTTTTCTTTATTTCAAATGTAAATTTTTTAATTTACATTTTATAGATTTTAATATTTATTTTTTTATTTCAGTTGATAATTATTATAGACTGTTTTTAAGTTTGAAATCTAGTATACACGAATACTTTCTTCGTTCTAAAATAATTTGATTGTCTATATTAAATGGATTTTATTATGCTATAACATGCAGAGAAATTCCAAAGTTTTACAATACCGATTTGAGCTTAAAAAGTCCTTATAAATTTCTTGAATATACTTGTATTAATTATTTTTTATTCACTAATATTAATTTAAAATTTACTTTTTAAAACTTTAACATTTTATTTTTAATTTTTCTATTAATTTTAAATTCGATTTCTAAGTAGGAAAAATACTGTTATTTGTTTATTTATTTTAAAAATTAACGCATAAGATAAGTATCCCTAGAAATCTACAATATGAAAGAAGCGTTTGTGAATAGTAAATTATAAGTATGTTTATGTTCAGTTAACTATCAACTTGAGGTGGATTTCCCGATGTGGAAAACGTATTAAAATTAACGATTCTATTTTTAACTGTGAATATTTTTTCGATTTTTATTTTTGGAAACATAAACACATCGACTATCAAATGTTTTATTTAAATTTAATTAACGTAAACTATGTAGTATAAGTATTTAGCAAATTAATAATTTTCTTAACATTTCACGGTGTTTTGAGGGACGTTCAGAAAATTATAATATTCAGTAAATATTTTCCAATTAATTTTTTATACTTGTAATGATGATAAAAATTAATAAAACTATGTTTTTAATTTGTTGATTACATATTATTAGGTTAGTAGCTACTTATATCAATTTCGATTAAATATGTATTATAAATTTTTTTTAATATAAATTGAAGAACTATATATATAATGATTCAAATGCATCCAATTAATATTGTTTATATAGAAGATATACAAAAGTAACAAGTTTAACCTTATTCTTCAAGGCCAATCAAAATAGATTTATTACATTTATGTTAATACGAGAATATAGTATAAAACTAAACGACAAAAGATTAGATTTTTTTATACAAAAATTTAAATGAAAATCAATGAAAAATTAAATCAGGAGTGTCATAATATTTATATGACAATGTCTTTATAATTTAATTAAACATAATTCTTAAATTAAAACGATAATAAGAAAAAATTTTAAAACAGTATGATATAATCTTTTATGATCAAGAATACTTATAAACCTTTTTTAGTTTATATGCATAGTTTACGTATGTTTTATATGTAGACCTGAAATTTTGACCTTTTGCAAATTTATATTTAAGAGCTTCTTCTCACAATTGCACAAAATTCATCTTCAAATCAGTAATAAAACCATATACTTCTGTGTTCTCGCATTTTATATATAAAATACTCGGGTCATAAACATTAATTTAAACTTTTCTCCTCTTTCACCATTGTATTTCGCATAACTTTAACGACCATTTCGAGCACCAATAAAACATATACATATATAACATTGGTGAGCCTATAAACGAGAAAATTTTCTCCCGCGCATTTTCGTCTCCCGGTGCACAATTTTCTCTGAAGTTAGGGGTTCAAAGAGGGGACATTGCCATACGTAGGGTCGAAGAAGTCTACTAGATGACTAGAGAAAAATATCTCTGTGTAGCTTCCGATATATATTCTCTTGCAAGAATACACCCTTTTTCGTACTTCGTGAAGTGGTGAGGTACAGATAAAAGCATTCTAGTGAAAAAGTAAGGGCGCAGAAATTATTGGATATGAATTTTGTTTTTATTGCTTTATTCTGTCTTTTTATTTCCTCAGGCGCTTTTTCTATCTTCGCTTTCTCGTTACTATTTTACTTCATTAACTTTTCTTTATTATAAGATTGGTACAAAAGATTAAATGAATATTACACCATCATAGATCAAATCAAGGTAAAATATTAAATTAAAGTTAATTATAATAGTGATATTGAAAAAATTATAAGTTCAGTTATATTAAAAATTTTATGAGGAAAATATACGATAGAATTATGCAATAATTAAAAAAATGTCAATAAACATTAAACTATTAAAATATATTAGAATATACTAGAATGAAATAATCGTCAATTGGCGCAAAGATTATATAATTTTATTACATAAATAACCGTAAAAAGCATCACGATTAAAATCATCTATGAAAATAGCAATAATAGTTTCTATAATTAAATAAAAGTTATGTCCTAGTCGTCATTGATTTCTCTTTGCTATATATGTGAGATTAAAATTCGTTTTAAATATCAGCAAGTATTAAAAGTTTTTATATGATAAACCTCCAACAATTTACTTTGCAAATAAAATATATTTTTCCAGGAGATAATAAATCGTTAATTTAATCGAATCATAAAGTTTGCGCAAATAGAGGGATTTTCTATACATATCACCAACTCGGAACTGAAAATACAACTGATAGCTAAACTTGAAATATAACGATCCATTTTAAATAATTCTCGGATTCACGTGATACACAGAAGCGAAATTAGATTACAATTGCCAATAAATCACAGCATTCATACACCTGAGTAATTTTTCGGCTCGCTCTTCACCCTTTGAAAATTACTTTTTCCTCTCATCGACACGTGTCTGATCGACACAGTTTGATCGTCTGAAACATTTGAGCTCTCAAACTTCCCCTTGGCTGCGTCGAATCTACACGTGGGACTCCCCTCTTCTTTTTCGATTCGCTCAGGACGATCAATCTCAACGGATATATGGCTTGGATTTCTCCCGATTGACGGTATGGGAAATTTCTATATGGACAAGAGAGACATTTGCTCGCTTTTCTTTGCTCTCGTATTTCTTTGCTGTATGACACGAGCTTTGGTTTATAGCACGAAAACGATTCAGGGGAACTTGCGGAAGTCTTTTATTCCAATATCGTTCTTTTCGTTCAAAGCACAACTGGAAAATATTTTTTTCCTTTTGTTCAGTAAAACTTGATGTTCTGTTTATTTGAACTGGCATTCATTTATACTTGTCTCTGGAAACCCTTACAAGGGTGAGAACTTTTATTTATAATAGATCAGTTAATCAATAACTGTAGTGTTATGCAGAAATTAAAAAATAAAAATCAAAACACCAGTAGTAAAGTATTGAAATATTTTGTTAAGAATAGCAACACAAAAGCTTGATAAAAAGTATTCAGCAACTTTGAAATCCATAACTCGATTTTAACTACCAAACGAGCAACTTCTCATTAGTTTCCTCATTAGTTAGTTATCAGTAAAAATGTTTACAGAACAATAAATATATTTTAGAAATCTGGTTTTCGAGTAGCAATCTACCAAACCAAATAAGATTTCTCGTAACAATGTAAAATAAATAAAATCACTTTAAATTTTATAATAGATGCATTATTTGTATTACCAAAACTGATATTATCTTACTATATTTTTTAACTTAAGTGATTTTAACAGCTTTCTATGATATTGTTTTGTAATGGAAAAAATTAATCATAAAGGAAAAATAAATGCAAGATATTATTAAATGTTTCCTAATTTTGTTTTTATAATACACGTGAATAGCTACAAATCCTTAAGTATTATCTGTATATTGAAAGAGTTTTTTTAATTTTCATCAAGTTGCAAAAACGTATATTAATGAGATATTTTATAGAAATTTAGACGCACTGACACTAGCAAAGGACGGGTAACGTTATTGCGCGCACTTCTACTATAAACGGAAAATTGAATTATAGCCCACTTAACAGCAACTCATTTATAAAATGAGAAGTGTTAATTGATTCATATGCATAAAACTGTATTTATACAATATTTTTTGACGTCGTGTTATAAAATAATGAACGATATACAGCTTATCTAAAGAATTTAAATGTCTTAATGTTTCCTCGTATCATTCTTCTAATTATTGTGTGCACACACCAACGTTATTCATAGTTTAAAATTGTTGGTATGTGTAGATTAACAAGCGAATTCTTTACCTTTCCTGAAACTAATTTTTGCAAGTAATGTTGACGTATTGTTGTATAAATGATCACTTTAGATTACAATTTTATTGATTTTTCATTATCCATGAATACTAATATTATTTAAGTAAATGATATAAAATGATGATTGTCTGCGCTTTTAAAATTTTAATATAGATTTAAACATTTTTTAAAATGCAATATTAACGATAAACGTTTTTTCAATAAATATCCAAATTATTATTACTAATTATGAAAAAATTATTATTAAAGAAAAATATTTTGTTATCTTTTTTTCTGTCACATAATATCACATATCACCTCCGCGCGTACGCATACACGCATGTATAGTTTAAAGAAAATATCACAACAGTAATTATAATCATATACAAATTAATTTAATTTAGGTTATAAATGATTTCTTTAATGAAATCAAAACTAATAAATTTGAAATTTCTTAACAGAATGCAGTAAATTTACTTGTCAAATTATTTATATTCGATATTACAAATTTAGTTTATACTAACTAAGAGAAAAAATCCATAATCTTTGAAAGACATTTTTATAGCAATATTATTAAATCTTTAATTATAAAACATTCATTTGAAAATTTTTTAGGCTTTAAAAAATTTATACCTTTATAAGATAAGTGTGTTTGTTTTTGTGTATTTCAATGAATACCACCGCAAAAAAATTTTCCATCGTGACTTTTAAAGCAATATTGCATCTTTTACACTTTTAATTCATGTAATAATCCATCGCCAATCCACGTCACAGAAATTTTAATAGTATACCGCATTGTGTATCAGTCACCCCTCGAAAACTTGCATTGATTTGAATATTTGACCATAGTACGAATATTTCGCTTCGTTGAACGATTTGTGGGTGTTGCAAAAAATACAGAAGCTATTTCTAAAAGGTCTGTGCATGCTTCACCACAAACACAAATGAACGCGCACGCGTGTGCGGGAGTACACATAGACAGTCAGTTATTAAGAGTAACACATATTCACACGCATGCTCGACGAACATATAGAATCAGACATACCCGTGCGGAATCTATCTAGAGAAAGTTCCTTTGACTAGGGGTGGCTTTTTGGTATATGCGTAGTTAACGGGTGTGAGAGAATTACTTGTGTTAGGGCGGTTCGATCGATTGGCGACTTATTGTGGGAGGTTTAGTGTTCTCTTTCCCTTTCTTCCTTGTCTTTGATTTTAAATGTATGGAGGGTTACAATTTCTTTATCTTAGAGTGTATACCTTCATCACTGTCACTTTCATTTACTCATATTTTATCTTAAACATGACTATGTACTATTTAATCTGAGAGTTGCGATAGCATTAATCAAATTTTATATATTAAGTAATTATTAAACACAATTTAATTTAAAACATTTACTCGAGAATAAAAATATTTTTACCATACATTTTGAAAAATGTAAGACTAAATATTATAACCAAAAAAAGTAGAATAAAAAAATTAATGACTTTATATTTTAGATTTTAGATTATACTTTATTTTTTATTTTTATAAAAAATAAGACTTTATTTTTAGATTATAGTGAATTAAAAATAAGTTCAATAAAATGATAGTCTTTGAAACTTTGCATAAACATTTTCATGAATACAAATAATGAAGAAAGTGCATTATTAAAACATTAAACACAAACGATAACAGATAGGATTGAATTATTAATAAGTCTAATTTAATATATGACTTTATTACAATGCATAAAACTCTTCAATTTGTTTAAACCAATAAATTTGAATCATAAATAAAATAATAAAGATAAATGTTTTAATGTTTAAATAATTTATGAAAGTAATGAAATCGATTATAAAGTCATTTAGTAAATAATAAGACTTTTAATTTTTTTATACAAAAAATTTTTTTGTTTATCCGTCTTTTCTCTCGTTTTATTTACAAAATTTATATGTACATACATCTATCTTTTTAAATCATCTTTTTTTAATTTTAATTTTTGATTCAAATACTCAGATTATCAAATAAAGTTGTAAATAATTAAAAAAGTTATAAATAAAACAGAAGCTTATGTTTAATTTTTTAATGTCACGTTCACCTTGAATTTATGTGTTATTCAAATATATTTATTTCTTAGAATATTTTCTAAATATTTTTTAAATTCAATTCTATTAAATTTAATAATGCTATAAATTTAAATGTAAATAATTTAATAATGCTATAAATTTAAATGTAAATAATTTAATAATGCTATAAATTTAAATGTAAATAATTTAATATATTTTTATAAATTCAAAAATTCATTAATCATATCTATTTAAAAAAAAATTGCTTATTTTATTTTTATCTATCACATGCATATTCAATAAGCTTTTTGTTTAAATGTAACTTATTATTTATTCAAGCTTTTTTCATGTTGGATTTTATCAGTGATTTAGTTAGACATAATTTTATAAACAATAAAAGTTTCTTTTTTACAATTACTAAAAATAACTTAATATTATCTTGAATTTAGGTACCTTGAATTAAATTTACTTCAATTTTGTTAGGGTTGATGTCTCTTCTTTAGTAACGTTGATTTTCCCCTATAGTTCTCACACCAAGAAAATATAATTACTATTATTTATGTGCTGATCACATGGAGTAAATTTGAGCATTATATTACTTGTGAAATACGTTTGTACGTTATGAAAATTTGCTACGGTTGTTTAATTATATCTGATAAAATTCAACATCATGTGTATACTAAAATTAGATTGCATTATTTTTTGGTATTTTGATCACTGAAAATTTAAAACATAAAATTATCTTCTTTTGGGGATCTACGAGTTTAAATTTCTATTATCTTCCAGGAATAATATTTATAAGTCGATAAGTATCAATAGCACTTTAATGATAATGGCTTGTGCATTTAAATTATAGAATAATCATTATATTTAGATAGTTTTTTTATATTTTTAGATCCGTTTGAGTTAAATATTTATATTTTAGTTAATTTATGTGTATTTAAAATTTATCACTATAACATTTATTCATATTCTTGTTCAAATATTTAAACGTCGTAAAAGCCTTTTTAGTGAACAATCTATAACAATAGTTTGATCCAGTTTAGTATATAACTACTAATATAAATTTAATATAATTTTCTTTATGTTTTTTCGTAATGCATAGAGATGTACATATCAAACGATAAGGATCAAAATTATTTTTTTAACGTAAATAATATGATTCTAACAGTACAATTATAACAAATGAGCAATTTTCTTATTAATAAATTAGGTAAGTAACAAAATTTATCATCCATAGTAAAAAAATTATACTTTCACTTTACTCAATCATTTTCACCTTGAATAGGGCACTGAAATAAAAGTGCTTATTTAAGGGGTGAATAGTCGGGTGTGACTGTATGGCTTTTTCAGCAAAAGTAAACTTGAGTGAGCTTCAACAACGGTTATCAATCCGCTAATTGAAGCTTCAATTCCGTAAAGTTCCGAATTGCCCTTCTTTCACGTAAATCTTTTGCCCCTATCTAAAGTTTATGTGCTATAGAGGGAAACTGAAGTACCGCGATGCTTGTGTACCCCGATTTCCCCCATTAATTGTAATACATTGAAGTAGTAACAAGATTTTTTTTACGTATCTAAAGTGATTAAAAGTAATAAGATCTAATCGCATTTGAAAATAATCATATAAGATATTATTTAAACTATTTATGGAAATAGTTAAAAAAAAAAGATTTTCTCGCATGTAAAATACGAGTAATTTGAAAGATAAATTGAAAGAATTTTTTTGTTCGCAAATATTCATTTGTCTATAATAAAAAAAAATTATGAATCTAATTTTGTTGTTACAGTTAAAAAAATGTTCTCTTAAATATCATGTAATTTACATTCTGCCTCAAGAAGCAGGAATAATATTTGGATGCAACTATAGATAATTCTCTCTTAGATTTCAAAAAATAAACTCAGAAATTAAGTTAAATTTATTTTTATGCAGATTAAGCTCGCTTGATCTTTTCAACAAGCTAATTACTAAGTCAATAAAAAAACGAAGTTTAAAAACACCTTTTTTGGAGAAGTAACCTTAGAAAGATAATGCTATATACGGTTGCCTCATTAGCTCTATCGATTTCCTCTTCCCTTTTCGGAATTCATATTAGAAGCGTGCATGCGTGTTACTTTCTCTTGTTTCCCTTGACTTCCTGGGTGCGACTCAAGTTCGGCTTCAGACCACCTCGAGGTTGCACGCAATCGCCAGATTGTCGGAAAGGCTTTTATTATCGAATTTTTTGCTTATTCGTCATCTGGAGAATGCATGTATAAATTTATTAAAGATAACTCCGAACAAAAATTTTTAGTCCGAACACGATCCAAAAACAAACCTAATTTTTATGCTTTACCATATCTCGCAAAGGAAATTACAATGGTTACACTATTGTTTGATGAAGGCAATATAATAATTAGAGAAATTATGCAGTCATGTATAAAATGAAGGTCGTGAAAAATTTCGATAAATTAACATTCTTTTAAATCAAGCACATATAACGTGCATATTGAATTTAGAGCATAAAATTTTATTACTGAGTTTATGATTAATATCAATATACTGTTCTATTGGATTTAGAACATAAAATTTGATTATTGAGTTTATAATTAATATCAATATACTGTTCTAATGGTAAAAGATTTAGTAATTATTAAATAAACTATATCGTATAATTATTGCATTTTCATGATAATGCTTAATATATCAAGCAGATCTGAAATTACAAATGTTAATTTTCGTATCATAGTTATCGAATTCTAATAAGTTTAAATTTATGCGTGCACAGTAAGAAATATACACAAAAAGTATTAACCATGTTATTGCATTCACGAGTATAAACTTCTAATTTATATATTACTTTTGTAAGAAATTAGAAATTAAATAATTCAAACAACGATTTCATTAGAATTTTCTAATATAAAGATACTTATTTAATATGTATAACTGTAACAATATAATTTTCTAAACGAAACATTAAATTATTGTAAATGTTATTCTTATTGGACAAAGAATATTTGAAAAATTTGTAATTTCACGTAAACAAATTTTGCGATTTAATACTCAGTATATTTTACGATAATATCAAATTATTTAAATAATTTTATTTAGTGACTTCAGATGTTTATTTATATTTTAATTTATATTAATTGCAATAATGTAAGAAATATTGTATATAAACAATGGAAATAGGAAGAAGAATAAAAAAATTATGAGTAGAATTCACTCATTGATTTTAACTGTAATTTTTTTATAATTGATAGATATATTCATTGATGCGTACAGTTGCTGCTATACGTTGTATTAATTAATTCTATAATGAAGCAAGGAATTGTATCTAGATTTAAATCTGCACTGACCGAGATTCATGTGTTGAAAAATCGAATACACTATCGTGTTAACTGCCCCAAATGACTTGCTACATATACTAATATAAATTATTCTTAAAAATGTTAATTTACGTTAGATATTGGCACGAAATAACTAATTGCAATGTTAATATATTTCTGATGTAATAGTGTCCATAAGTTAAAATTTTTTCCAGAGTTTACTTATTTGATATTTTGCTTAAATTAAAATTTATGAAAATTTTGATAGAATTCATCTTATATTTTTAAATTTATAATTTAAAACCATATTTATGATCAGTAATTAGTCTTTGGATAAATCTGTAGTAATGTTTAAAACTATTACTAATATCTAATCGTTAGTTTTTTAATTTTTATTGAAACGAATATCAAGCATATTATATATTTAATATAACGATTTCAAATAAAATAATATTAAAAATACTTGAAGTTTTGAAAATTTAAGAAATTATTTTCTGGGATTCAACCATTTAAATAAATTTTCACATTAATACTACTTATGTAATTGTGAGTTAGTATATTTTTAAAAACAATCTTTTTTTATTTTTTAGTATTGGAATTTTAATTATTGTATATTTAACGCATAAAATTGTAAAAATTGAGCTTCATTTTTTATACTAAGAAATACTTTCTGTAATTTTACTAAAATTCTTGAAACTTATTATTTTTTTAACTATTATCTGTGCACATACAACATTACTTTAGACATTGTCAATTACTAAAATATTTTTCTTTAAATTTAAACGATACTCGTTTCATGTATTTTAAAATAATGTCCACAGATTCTTGAATATATTGCAAACAATTATTATCAAATCCAACAAAATTTAAAATATTATCGGAATACACAACGATATTCCTAATTAATGTTCAAGAACATCAAAAAAGTTATTTCATCGGTAAATATACTCATTGAATTTCTTAGTTTTTAAATTTCTAAGTCATTTCACAATAAAATTATTCATGCGTATAATCCTTAATACCAATTAAGTAATATGAACGCACTTATATTAGCTTTTAAAATTTTGACGATCGTTTTCAATAAAAAACTAGTTTAGTAAAAAGTAAAAATTGATATTTTTTTAACGAGACTTGATCTCGTAATGGAGTACAAATCCAATTTATTAATCATCCATGTGACTTAATTTCTCCTTCTGCAATCTCCGCAGTCCAAGTAGCAAATGCACACGAGTATTCAACGAAAAAATTGCCTTCCGTGCAAACAACAGGAAAAAGGACAGTATGTGTAAACCAATGTTACTATTGATGTCATCGACGTTCATCTTCATCATCATAATCATTTTTCTCACCGGCGTTATCATCGTCATCGTTGTCATCATCGTGATCATCGTCATAGTACAAGGTTCGCACACGTTTTTGTCCCGATCTCGCCGGGCTGCCGCGAGCCTCGCTTATGCTGGCGTTCAAATCACCGAGATCATTGGGATCGACGACGACGCGTCCGCGCACGCGCTCAGGGACGCACTCGCTCCGAGACGACCGCTCCTATATATTGATCTAACAAGTCGTCAGAGAGGAGAGTAAGTGAGATAGAGACAGCGAGGTGTAACGCAATCGTATGAGTTTGATCTCGCGCTCATATGAGCATCGTTTCGTAATTCCCGAGTGTACTCGTCGTATTCGCTGCGTTTAAGGTCAATGACACACACACCACTACAACGTTTTCTCTCTCCATCTCTTTCTCTCTTTCCCTCTCTCCCCTTGTTACCTATACCTTGTGACAGCTTGTACCGCTGCTGCATCTGTTTCTTGCAAGGTAACAGTGGCGCACCTGCATATCGGACGCTTAAAATCGAGGGTATAGTGCTGGAAATATACTCGCAACTATGGAAGTTTATCTTGGGAGGGATTTCAGAGGCATCTTTATCGAATAATGGCTTTTAAAATTACAACTGGAAAGGTACTGGTAAGGCAGACGGTATACCAATATGGCTTTTCGTTTTCTCTAAAAAAAAAGTTACTTTTTTTTGACAGCATTTAGATAATTTTTTTGATACATAAATGTACATTTACACTTGTTTCCACTTGAAAAAAAAATTATGAATATGCAAATTTTTCTAAAGTTACAAATGTACATAGCACGGTAAATTTATCAAATTTATTGAAAACTTTTTTTAAACATCAACAATTTTGTAAAGTATAAATTTATAAATCTAAAAACGAACAAATACTAGCAGTTTATATTTTTTACAGATAATTCGTCTATAATTGACTCTAAATGTTGATGTATAACAAGATACTCAATTTTGTGAAGGAAATAATATCGTACATAATACAAGAAGACTTTTAAATTTATCTTATGCTATTACAAAGAAATAGGATTGGGCTCCTTAAATATGCTGAAGCCAGGTAACGCACTGTATGACAATAAAGTACGTACGGAAAATTTAAGGTCATTCACTCGAGCATTTTAATAACTGTATTTTCTATTGTTTATTTTAATACTTTATCCGACAACTGATTTGCTTCGCCGGACAACTGATTTACTTCGCCGAGATAGTGACAAATTGTTTTTGTACTTCTGTAATAAAAAACATGAGAATTTTTAGACAATATATTTGATTCAATGTCGACAAAATATAAAAATTTTGGAATCTCCTGAACCGAAAACAATCGTGTGATTAAAATTAACTAATCTTAATATAAATTATAATTAAAAGGTTGTGCTACAAATAATTTTAGTATTTAATAAAAAAAGAGAGGTTACCAATCAGTGTAGTTTTTTAGCACTATTTTTAAAAATTATTGGTGGTCTTAAGATATTTAAATAAAGTACATCGTAATTAAGCTTGAAAATAAATTCTAAAAAATATAGTATCAGATTTTTAAGAGTAAAACGTTTGATTTTCAATAGTAAAAACTCTTTAGTTTCTAAGATTTGCAAGAAAAAGTCTTTGGAGTTGTAAGAAGAGGAACGAAACGAAGCGTATCCAACATGGCACCTGTTTTGTAATTTTCAGCGGGCGGTTACCTTTCCAGTGAGGGAGATCATCGTTGCATCGTTGAGGGCCTATTGTATTTTAGCTTAGTCTCCCTGACGCAGTTTTATATATTTATCGAGCAGCTTTCAAGACTAACCTGAGTTAGTTAGGCTTAAAAGAATTTTTTTACCTGCCCGAGGACTAGAGAAAAGCGCCTGCCTTGGATTTCGTTAACGCCTTTGTGGAACTTATTATTTCCTTTTAAAGGAAGGATGTAGATGAGATTACTTTTATTTTGCAATAATTTATGCACATTAAGTTATTCATAATGGCACATTTTGGTATACTTTTGCATTTATATTATGAATTTTACTTCACGTAAGGAATTATACTCTTTCATTAAGCAAGTTTCTACAGATTTTGATTGAATCTGATTAAAGTAAAAGCATCATGTATTAGGTTACATTATTATTAATAGTATTTTAATTCCATTTTGTAATTTTTTAATTTTATAATTTTTTAATTTTATAATTTTTATAATTCGGTAGTTATTATGTTATTAATCTTAAAATAAATTATTTAAGTGTAAATATAATATTTTCTGCTTTAATATTTCTTACTATATAGTATTAGATTGTGTATTTGATTACTTTATACATCTTTCTTAGAAATTTATAAAATTTTTGAAATTTGAAAGATTTTCTATTAATTTATTTAAAACATTGTGTTGAAATTTACTTCTTTTTTTATATTTTTCATTTACTAAGATATTTTATTTTGAACTTTTCAAGGAAGTATATGAATAAATTTCAATTATAACAATATTTATGAAGAAAACCTGTTATATTCTGTTCATCGAATTCATGGTTATTTGATTTAAATTTTTATTAAATTATTTAGTGAGAATGTAAATTAAATATTTTGATTTTAATGCAAAAAACTTTCCTTTAAATAATTATAAATAATGTTCTAAAATTAAAATAAAAGATTTATAAAAATTTATAATTAAATTTCAAAGTGCGAATACACCTCTAAAGTTAGTTTGTAAATTTATTTAATTTCACTTTATATTTAGTCGTCCACTATTCAACTCATTTACAAATTCATTATTTTTTATAATTAATTCAACAGCCTTTTTAAGTACATTTTATTCATTATTCAATAGAAGCCTTAAAATGAACAAATTTTAGGCAAGTGACTGTTCTATTCATCATACACCTATTTGAATACGTTTTGTTTATTTGATCTACAAAAAACTATAGTTTTTATAAAATATTACATCAATTGCAACATTCACAAATAATAATAATATATTGGATGTTCGAAGTTTTCTTTTTTCATTTGTTGACGTTAGCGTCTTAAGAATTCTCAAGAACCGATAAATCGTAGAGATTTGAGAAAAAGAAAATTGGAACACTTTATGCTCAGAAAGTAATATAAGAGTAATATAAGAGTTTTTATATATTATTAAAAAATAAATTTAAATAAATTTAAACGAGAAAATTAAAGTAACAGAAAGTTATTCACAGTGATCGAACATTAAAGATATTTTCTGATTGCTTATAAATATAGTTTGAAAATTTTTTTCAATGTAAGTATTTATATGTATAAATGTAATTAATATTGTGTTTTTATTTGTACAAGAGGCATGCATTTTGTTGTAAATAAAAAAGGAGAAGCGTCTCGTTTTTTATCTCGCTCAATCCCTTCCTTATTTAAATTATTTTGATATACTTAACAGGATTTCATAAACGTATTGGTATCGTCAATATGGAATTTGTAATTTTGTTGTTGCTACATTTTGCTTAACTACTCTGATAAAGCAATTTTCTTTTTGTTACAAATATTTAGTAAATTATTAGTGGAAAATTCGGGGAATCACATAAATCGTATTAAATTACGTTGTTGTATGAAATCATAAACTAGGAAGTTACATGGAAATTGTAGAAAAATTTAGAAATATTTGTATTTACTTTACATATTTTCTTTTGAATAAGTATTAAAAAATCAAAACTTCTTGTCTTAGGGTATTAAAAAAATAATAAATTTACAATTAGAAATTATGTTGAACCAAAAGATCATTTACCCCGTTTTGAAAGATATTTTAATAAAGACTAAGTGAATTTTCAATCACAGAAAAAATAATGAATGTCTACAGATAAATTTAAACATGAAATTGAAGTTTTTTATACTAGGTAATACTGTGACATCTTTAAGTAATTCATTGGTTACATTAGTAAATTTTCAAAATAATTTTTAGTGACATTTATAAGACATATGAAATAGACTTGAAATAATTTTTTTTTTAATATTCTAACTAGACGATGAAAAATATACGTGTTACAATAAAGTTTTTGCCTACATTTTTTTCTTTAAAATATTAATTATTTATTTTAAAGTTGTATATTCATTCAATGACATACTAAACAAATTATTATTATATTTTTTTATAAAGATTGTCTTACCATTAAATATCATTCATTTCAAGAAATAAATTATTCAGCGATTTTAAACCTATATTTGTTTATATAATATGGGAACTCGTGCTTTAATAGTTGTAATTCGATCGAACTAATATTTCGATTAAAACTCGACTTTTTTAAGTTTGTAAGATCTTTCTTGATTTATTTACTTTCGCAAGTAAAATGCCAAGTTAATTTTTTAAATAAACCACATCGCTAGTTCAATCAACATTTTTTTACGTATATTTCAATCGTATAGGGAGTAAGGCTCTTAAAAAAATCACTTTGCGTACGTTATTAGTAGCGAGTGACGTTATACTACTTTTTAAACAAAAATTAATTTTTCTCTGTATAATTGAGATGTACAGGTGATATCTTTGAAGGAAATACTACTCTTCATTCGGTTTGTTTATTCAAAGACAGACAACCACTCTAAATTCGAGTACATTAATAGTTTTTACGGAATGTTGCAATTTTCATGAATTGCATCTGCTCAAAATTGTTTTCGTAAATTGTAAAAAGACGTAAAAATGAAGTAGTGAATAGGCATTTGAGGAAATATGAAAAAATCTAGCGCACGGTCTCGAAACGTTTAATTCTCACGCAAAAGGCTAGTTTTTCTGACCATCAGCAGCTCATCAACGCATTATTGAGCAGGAAATTCGCGTTGCATATAGGCAAATCGCAAGCAGCAACTTCGATTTCGCGAGTTGACTATATGCTCGTACGTTAAATATCGATCGTCGCGCGAATGCAGCCCTATATAGGCACTACGTTGGCTGTCCTTTCTTCCTTCCTTCCTACCTGTCTGTCCGTGTATCCGAGCTTCCGTGCACTAGGAGCGTTGCGGCTCGGGATCCTCAATTACAGACACAAGCGTCGGCGAGGAGTTCGTTCTCTTCCACCTCGACGCCATGCGTCTGCTTGATCGTTTCCCAAAGCAGGAGAGCAAATCGCGTACCTCGCTCCCGGCAATGATCACAGCGCACTTCTGAGAGTCAACACACTCGCTCGATAATAACAACCACACTGACGTTCCGTGCACGACGCAACGATATCTCAAAGTTCTAGCGCCAACTGCGGAGATCCGAGGACGATGGGGGCCCCTCAATCCTAAGAGCGTGTGCGTACGGCGGCGGCGGCGCGCTATGCTGCGGACCCGTGTACATACGTCGGTCAGTGGCACAAAATGGCGACAACGAAGCGGAGCTAGCTGTACTATCTCTCTCTCTCTCTCTCCGTGTATCCGAAACTCTACCTCGACTCCGGTTCTCGAGTCGCTCGAGCTGCGGTGGAGGCGCTCGCACTGCGCGAATCGAGCCTGTGAGGAGGTGAGCCTCCGACTGTGCAGAACGGTCTGCGCGTAGGCGCGATCTCGAACGAGGGGTTAGAAGGATGCGCGGCAGGGAGGGAAGGGACCCTCCGCTTCTCGTCGCTGGCTCGTTTTTTTTTGCCAAGCACTTTTTGCCTGCGACAGGGCGGATTCTGCATTTTCATTTTCGTTTCGTTTGCTCGGCACCGGATAAGAGTGGTCGACAAACGAGCGCTTCCTTCGATACCGCTCCCTCCGACGGACAACTGCTCACTCTGGCTTTTACAAACTATAAATTCAACTCACTATCCATGAGATGTTGTTTTTGCTTTTACTTTGCGGTTTTCTCTTCCTTCGACTCTAGATATATCGTACTTTGTTCGAGGGACGCAAGTAGGCTTAAATAAATTTGCAAGATGAGTTCCGATTTCTGCATCCTCTATTGCATACTTGTACATTCAAGCTTCATAACTGTATGGAAATGATAAATCATTACTTTATATCGTTAAATGCACGGAAATGTATACAACTCAGTGCTTCCGTGTACGTTGACAATTGCAATTTCGTTTTAAATTTCGCTAAAACTCTGGTGCAAGAAACACGTTCCTTTTATAAGTAAGACTTCAATTTAATGTGCTGTTTTATACGAAGTAATTTGTTGGAAATCGTAACTAAGCGAAACTGAGTTTTGTCACTTATTTTGAATATGTTTCAGATGCAAACAAATATCATCAATCGCTGAAATTCATTTTATCAATATTAATGAATAACAAATTAATCATTTAATAAGTGTTATAATTCCGATTCTTAAACGGAACTTATTGTTATTTCTAAAAAAGTAAAGAAAAGTTTTATTTTTAAGAAATTTTGTTTTCACACATTGTAAAAATTAGCTATTATTTAAAAATGAAAGTTTTATGTTTACAATTTGTTATAATTATGATTAATAAAATATTATATCAAATGTATAAGACAATTATTTTTAAAAATTTACGAATGGTCAAATTGCAAGAAACTATAATGACGAATATTTACGAAAGTTAGGAAATGTGTAAAAATTATAATAATTAATAAAAATTTCATGAATAGATTAAAATATTATTTTCTTTATTATTTATCTGTGAAATTTTAATGAACAGTTGTATTCGAGAAATTTAAATATAAAAAATATTTTATTTTATATTTTTTTTAGTTTTAAAATTAAATTTAAAGTTAAATGCATTTTCAAAGCTACTCAAACAAGTCACATTTATACATTACTAATTTAGTTTCTTTATTGAATAAGATACAAAAATAATGTTTTTATATGTACATTTTTATAATATGAAATTTAATTAAAGCATTCTTATCTTTGCATGAATATATATTTTCCATTCATTCTCGTTATTTATTTTTTCTTCTTCTCTTTTATGGTATTCTTACTTTCTTTCTTTCTTTCTGTATTTATTTCTTTTACATTTTTTTGGATAACATTTTTCTTATATATTGATAAGTGGAAACACAAGATATTTTATATGCTGTTAAAATTTGGGTATATGGATTTAGTAAAAGATTTCAAGAAATATTTTGAAGCAGAAAACATGTCGAAAAATAATGTTAGTATACTTGTTCTATAAAGCATGTTTATTGGTTTTTAAATTGAAAATTCGTAATATTAGTCATTTAAATATGAAGATTATACATTTGTATTATTGTACTAATTATAAAGAATATAAAATGAGCAATAATTTTAATAGTATAATAATTTAGTTTATGTACTACTTATAATTATATAGATTATTATTAAGCTACATATAATGAAAATAATTTTTTTGCAATCTAAAGATATTTTATTCGAATTCTACATTAAGATTTTGATGTTGTTATTATAAATACAATATTTGTGGTATTTAAAAATGATATTATACGTTTGTTACTATTAAATACGTAAATATAATTAAATATTATCTAATTCTGTACTGTGCTAAAAAATAATAATTATATATAAGAATATGTGCGTCATTTAAATCTGTTTTATATATTTTCTTTAAACGTTAAATTCATTTATCAAGAATTCACATTTATATTGTAAAAAAAAATTTCAAAAAAATAAAATGAATGTCATTTAAACACAAGATCCTTTTTTCTAATGTTTTATTCTTAATTTGACTCAAAACAAGTTTGATAAAATTTTCTTTTTACCGTGAATGTTTATTCATTAAAAATTTATAAATATTATAGTATATAAGTTAACCTTTTTGATTAATTTATTCAAATCGTTTATCCTTCATAATATTATCATATTATACAACAGTAATTTTAATTTAACAAATTACAAGGATTAGGCTTTTTTATTAAAAATATTTGTACACGTGTCAAATCTATCTTCATTTAAAGAGTTTATAATAATGGTTAAAAATATATAATTTATAAAACAAATTATTTTTTTAATTACGATACATAACATAACAATCAATTAAAATCATTTCTTAATTTAATTATATCCGTAGGAATAATTTGTAATTAAATCTAAACAATAAAAATAAATAAAGTACTTATAAAAGTTATTTATTTAGTTCAATAGATTTCCTTTGAGATACAGCAAAAAGTGGTCGGTATCGCGTCAAAGTTTCCTAAAATGATATATACACATCGCAGTTCCGTCGAACAGCAAAGTAACCGCGAACACTCTATATGCTAATTAAGTTAGATCAGCAGTATCAACAACGACCGGTTTACCAAAAAACTTGTGGTTCTGCCAAAATTTTATTTCTTTTTTCAATCGAGGAGTCAAATACAAAAGTTGATTTTAACAGCGATTTTAGGTATTCGCGATGATTTGGGACAGATTTCAGATGATATTTTTAAAATTAAAAGAGAAAGATAATTTTTATAATTATTAAAAATAAGGTAAAAAAAAATGTATTTCGATATTTGAAATAAGATTGCTTATTTACTACATAATTACTAAAATTAAATTTATCTTATAATTTACTGTTTAGTCATATGTATTTTATTTTTAACGCGGAATTACTTTAGAAATTTTTGTGTAAATAACATCTACTCCAAATGAGAAAATATGGATAGATATTTTATATTTATCGCACGTTATAATTAATAACACACAATATTGAAAGCGCAATAGACAAATATTTAATATATTCGTAAACGTAGATATGGCGTTAGATAGAAATTTAGGTTTCTTTTGAATCTATTAATAAATGAGGATAATATATTTCTATTTAACAGACTTAATTCATTCGATAAATGGAAATAGGAAATAAAATCTAAAGTTCATAGAAGTATTTTTCTCAGTACGGATGCGGCTTCTACTTCCAAAAAACGACAAGGGATCCTTCTGATTTATCATAATTATGTAAAGGAAATAGACAAACAGATTCGGCATCTCTTTCACTTTTCTTTTCTCTTCATACGATACTCTTGTGTGGTCCTGTGATGTTGTTCCGTAATGTATGAGAATCTTAGATATACGAGTATATTTTGGCTTTATCTCTAAATCTGATCGAGCGGTATTAAGATCGCGTTATACTTTGGCTACTTATATTGGGAAATCGATAAATAAATTCTATTTTAATCTTTATAATTTCATTTTAGGAATTTTTTATTTTTATAAGGTTTTTTTTTAATTTTATAAAACAATAAATATTTTCTCATATTTAACATTTCATTATTACCAACAACGTTAAAAAAATGAACAAAGTGATTAAAAACCATCATCAAAAGCAAACAAATAAAATTTTAATTGATGTTGCAGATACCACTGTTATTTTATATAAATTTTTATAATAATTCATAGAGAAGTTCACAATAAAATTCATTTTTAATATTTTTTAATATAAAAATTTATACTAATTACAATTACTTTGAACATTATTTGTCAAATAGTTGTTTTATAACTTCATAATGTTTATATATATAAATAATATATTTAGTGCCATATTTAGATAAAAAAAATTTTTTATATCGATAAATGTATTATGCCTTAAATATGAAATATACCAATGCGGTCTAATTTTATGTGTAAAAACAGCTGCCATATTGTGACAAAGTTTAAAGATTATTCGTTCTTTTAATTAATATTAATGAATTAGAAATTAAAAGAAAATAAAAACATTAGTTTTATAATTGAGTCAAGATTTTCAGATATATTATTTAAAATTTATAAATATTTAAAAAAAAAAATAACAATTACATCAATTTCCATAATTTTATAATACTTAATATAAGCAATAATACTTAATATATTTTGTAAGTTTCCATTATACTTTTATAAAGTATTTTGTGTGAATATTTTTAGTAGTTAAATGTATAATAAATTTGAGGATAGTTTAGGGTTGATTTATTTTCATGAACAGTTATTCTCTCTTTAAAAGTTAACACAATAACACATAATTTGTAATCGTAATTTAAACCAGTATCTTATCACATTTAATTTTCCTATCTTTTATTATCCTAAAATATATTATTCTTCACCATTATTCTACCTTCTTTTAATCTTATGACAATGTTTCTTAAGATAGTATTCTTTATCGCTTTACTAACAGGTCCAGCAAATGCTGCAGAGAAAAAGAATGCTTCTTCGTTTTCAAATATCTTTTATTATACTGTTAAATCTATTTTACGGAGCTTAAAATTTTCTTTTTCAAAGCCTTACTGATTCATAAATTTTCTGTTTTAGATTTTGAAAACATCTTATTCTTAAGGGAAGGATTATTTGAAGATTAATAGACTTTAATTTTGTCTCTGTATTGTACAAAGATATGTCAAGACAAAAATACTTCCCTCATTAGTCCAAAATCGTAAGGGTGATGAAACATAAAAAAGTATTGTAATTAAATATTATTCTCATTATCTGTACTTTATATATGTATATGATTTTCCTATATTATTTTTATTAGTTATTTTATACATTCTAAAATTCATTTTAATTAGTGATTTTCTAAGCTATGAATATTGAAAAGACCAATTCGCATAATTACCTTTTTGTTTAAAATTATAATTATTAGCTATAAATACACTAAGTTGTACATTTTTAAGAAACTTAGTTTTTACGCTATTTGCATAAAAGTTCTATTTATCACTGTTTTATTTAGCTTTTTAAACTTTACTTTCTAAAATCTGCATAGTCAAAAGAAGAGTCATGTTATGTAAGAATCATAACATAACCTTCGCAAAAGAACAAAATCACTTTACTGTTTACGAAAGAAAAGTTGAAAGAAAATGACACTGCAAGTCGCACGCCTTCTTATGCTTACATCAGCGAAAGGAGAGCCTACCGTTATATTGTTTTCGACGACTCATCTAGTTTTTATATATATTTTTCTTTCCGAGTTCCCGCTAGGGTCTGAAAGCACCTTAGTTTCACTATACTTCAGAGGGTACCTTTATCCCTTCGGTTTCTCCCTGCTGGTTTTACTTCCTTCTTTTCTTCTGTCTTCATTCGCTTTCTGTGTGCCTAATCCTCACCGCTTCGTGACGTCATTAACTGATAGGAAACACCCCTTCCTCCAACCATCCGCACCCTGCAACGTACTACATCTTCTTGAACTTTTCCTACTTTTTCTTCGACAGTAAGGGAGGGGAGACAAGTAAATAGAGTTTTTCTTCTACGTGCTTACAAAGTTGTCACTATCTTTAAAGACGTCATGTTATGTTACCAGTGAAATATTATCGGTAGTCAAAAAGAGCGTATCTTTTCTAATTAAAATTGTTTAGTTAAGAATGTACGTTTTAAAATGATTTTTTCAGAATTTTTCTTTTGTAGAAAACCGGAAAAATATTAAACAAAAAATATTTCACAACTTTTTCTGTGTGTCAATAAATATTAATATGTTAAGGAAATGTATTACATTGATTTATGAACTTTTCTTCCTTTCAATCATTTTGATTCTTTTTATGTTATTACGCCATATAACCGAACATCATACAAAAAAATATTTTTTTTATTATAATCATAACTGATTAATACTATTATATTTCATTTTTAATATTGTTCCAAAACCTTAATATTTTATTTTTTATTTTATCGTATAAAAATATATTTGATATGCGTCTTATAAATTTAAATTCAAATAATAATAAATAGAACAATTTTTGATAATTTAATGATAATTTAAATATAATAAAATATGTATCATATTGCATATTTTCATATTTTAATAAAGATTTTTTTTAATAACTTCCATAAAATATAATACATACAAGGTACAATTCACCTGGAAATCAAGTATTTTTTCACTAATATTAAGATACTGTTTAGACAAACACAATTCTGTTCTCAAATTATAAGATTTTATTGACTCATGTCCATCGAATATAGGATATAATAAAAATATTGTGCATGATATTTTTATTTGTTACTATTTATATTTTATTTATTTCATTTTAGAACTTCAGTAACGTTTAAAAATTATTTTATCTTGAACTCAAAATTGAAATAATTATGTGTCAATTTTGAATATATATTTACATTTAGTATGTACTTATACAAATTCTTTTCATTATTGTATAAAAGAAAAAGAAAAAAGTAGCTATTTTATTAAAAATAATCAATAATTATTTTTATCTATATAATTTTGATTATGTCTTCAAATATTCAATATACTATATTCCAGAACATTCTTAATAAATTTTCTTGCTTTTACGATATGCTGTATTGGCAGTATTAATTTATAACATTTATGAATATTTATATAATAAATAATATAATGTTAAAAAATTGAAATTTATAAATAAATTTTACTTACGCATTAATAATTCATAGAGCATAAAACATATTGATTAATATTAAATTATCAGGTATTAGTTTAAATTTATATTTGTAATCAACAAAAATTAAAATTAAATATCTATAATGAATTTATTTAGAAATAAAATGTTAGGCCTTTATATGTATTAAAATCAATTCTAAAAATATATTACACATACGTGAATTACAATTTAAAAAATTTAAAACCTAATAATTTCAATAAAATAAACAAAAAATCAATATATAATGAATACACCAATTTCTTAACCTTCTCGACTCATCCATAAAAAGTAAATAAAACAATAAAGCAATCTATGCTACAGACTACATATAAATTGCTTATACAGGATAGCTGTGCAAGTATTCAAGTGGAGTAACTTTAGTGATCTTCCAGCCCCTATATTACAGCTTTATCACGTATACTATCCTCTCTTTTATATAATTGGCGATCCGCCAGTGAACTGCGGAATTCGTTTCTCCAAATTTTGGGTAGGGAAAATGTTGGATGCTGGATCGAATCCTGTAGTAATGTCTCTTTCTATATGTATGGGAATACATAAATGTATATTGGGAATGAAATTGAGAGTGTAGTGTATAAGAGAAGATTGCGAATTTTATCTTCCGCAGCTATGGATCGTTAGACTCACCGCTGCTTCTGCTTCGGAATTTCCTCTTCTTAAAGGGGATGAATAATGTCAACAATACTTATCGATTCAAATGTTTTTTCAAAGATTTTGAAATAGAAAATAAATTCATAATAATGATTTCTTAATATTTCATATATTATTAATTCTTTAATATTAATTATCTATTCGAGTAGATTTACAATACTAAGTTTAAATTATATATTTTACAAATAAGATGGCAAAATTAATTTTAAAGTACTTGTAAAAATGAAAATATGATAAATGTTGTATGTTTTAAAAAAACTTTTCAGCTTTAATAGAATTTCCATGGTTCGTCTTCTTAATATCAATTTGGTTCTTCAACTATTTATAATATATTTAGTTTAATATATCATAGAATAAAAAATTTAACATGTTATTGCAATACACTACATTCACTTAAGTAAAACCAATAAGAAATTATCATTTCAAATAATAATTTAATATAATAATAAAACATAAAAATATACATATAAATAATTATAAATTATTTAACAGTAAAGAAAAATTTATGTATAAACAGATAATATATAAATGAAATTTTACCAAATTATATATATAGAATTATAATCGTTCACTGCCCAATTTCACTATAATGCAAGATTGTTTAATTTATAATTTAACATCATTTACAATATTATTGAATCATTTTGTAAAATGTTACTATTATTATTCAATTTACAATGAAGGATTCAAAATATTTATATTCGAATAATAAGTTTTTTATAATAATTATAGTTCAAATCTTTCAATCATATTTCATTTTAAAAGGTTTAAATGTTCAATCATTTAATATTTAATATAACAACTCATCATAAAATTACATTATTCTTTCTACAAGTTATAATACATACAATTATTTTAATTAATGCTATATTTAAATTTGAAATAAAAATCTAAAATCACTGCATGTTTTATTTCAACCATTTTTAATATCTTGATTACAATTGGAAAATCATTATTTTAAAAATATTAAAGAAGCTATAATTATTTTTAGATATTATTTTTTAAATGAGTGTAGTATAATAACATTAATTAATGATATAATGATATTAATATATTTGTAAACTTAGAATATTCTTATGTACTAATTTTCTCTAATTTTAGTAGAAACGCGGTGAAGTAATTTTTTTTGTATGCTCTATGAAATTTAATTCTTTACACCTTCTTTAAAAATAATTAAAGTATTTAACTTTTTAATGTTTTGTCAATTGTGTAGTAGCAATTACGCATGGATTCTAACATATGGATATAAATCAAAGCCAACATATATATAAAATATGGTGAATAAATGCTTTAAAGCTTATGAAAACCTTAAAAACTATTTAAAAACTTTTAATGTAAAAAATACGTGGTTTTTTCAATTTTTATTATCAAATAATGAATATTTAATGTAAATAAGTTTATACGTATAAACATTAAGTCAACAATATAAATTCATTTATCTTTTATATTTGATTTTTGACAAGTCATTAAAAAATTACAATTAGATAACATTTTAACATACTGATTTTTTTTATAATTATTATTCAGTATGTATATTCATGATAAACAAATAATATAATCAAATAATTATGAAAAATCTGTAACAAGCAAAAAATTTGCATTACCTCTGTTCCATGATCAGAACATGGAACATAATAAATAATGTTTAAAATTGTCTAAAATACTTATTTCCAAAAGTTTTATGTTTTAAGTATATTCCATGTATTTAACTTAATTATTAATTAGAATATCAAGAAAAATATAAGCAAATTAAAAATTATATGATTATTAATTCTTCATTTACGCGTTTATAGAACTTTAAAAATAATTATATGAGTAAAATTTAAATAGATTATGTTAATAGAAATTTTTTGTATTTATACTTTTTAAATATTAATGCTTTTTCTATATTTATTGTGTTTATTATATTTTATCAAATAAAACTACATCTCATTTTGAATACATACTCTTATATTATATTTCATGATACAGCTAAAGGTTATTATCGTAAGTATCGATTTATCAGTTACTTAAACATAGATTTTTTAAACCGTGAATGTAAAATGTGGTGTTCAATTTGCTTCTAAGATTCAATTTTACTTTGATATCTATGCAAAAATAAAATAAATTTAAAAAAATGATATTTCATTTTAAATCTTATGACGTTTGGCTTAAATATTTTAATAAAAAATATTTAAAATATAGTTCGCAGTAATGTTGTAATAATTAATAACTGATGTAGTAGTTCAAATTTATGATTTCCAAATTTAAAAAGCATTTATTCCGAATCCTTTTGTAAATACAATAAGTACGTATCTTAAAGTTTATGTGTAAATCTTTAATGTAAAATGTAGTAAACTGCAAAAGATATAATTATAAAATGTAGAGAAAAATTTATTTATATAAATTTTTATTTATTACATATGTTGCTTTAAGTAGATATAATTAGCTTAAGTTCGATTTTATCTGCTATAATCGCATGCATGTATTCTTCATGTATGTACAGCAGATTAAATTCAAATATTGATTTCAATTTATTTCGTCAAAATTACTTCTATATATTATAATAGTTCATTATAAAAATCATATGTAGTAATGGGAACATTTACATTTCATTATATTTTATTTATATTATTAAAGATCATACATAAAATCAATTTCATTTTAAATATATTGGTTTATTCCGTTATCTTTTTAATTACTTTTATACAAAACTTTGGATACTTTTTATCAATTTAGTGGTAACAAATAGATGAGATTTCATAATTTACAGTAAATAACAACTGTGTTTTTATATTAAAACAATGAACTTTAGTCGAAGATCATCAACATTTTTACGATAAATAAGTTTTATAAAATATCAATTTTATTAAGAAATTCATTAAGCGGCTTAGACTGTTTACGATGAAATGCAGGATTGAATAAGGTACACTATAGTTTTCAATAAATAAGTTTTCATTTATTTTTTTTATTACAATTTTTTACATCAAATATTGTCTACAGTTATTACGAACAAATTGGAAAATTTAATAAAGACAAAATTAATATCAAATATTTATTATTAATTATATCTACTTTGGAATATTTTTCCTCGTAATTTTCGTTATAATTATAAAAAGTTGTGAAAAAATAATTTTATAAAAACTTTATGTACGTATTTATTCAAACGTTTATTGTATAAAGTATTGATTTACTAGAAATTTTCTCATTGTACGTATTAGAAATACCATAATCATCTGATTTTGAGTTAATGAAAAAGAAATTTAAGCAAAAAATTATATCACACTAATAACATTTAGTTACCTTGTTTAGTAATATATAATACTGTATAAAATTAAATTTTTGATATATTTCCTTATTATTTTTATTATTCATTATTGTTAAATATTTAAGATCATATAAAGCATTCATTAAATTATTTTTCATGTAAAATACGTAAAATATATAAGTCGGTTCCATATGAAAATTCATTTAAATTGAAAACAATATTTTGATTTGAAAAAATATAGTTTTTTTATTGAAAAAATGCTCACAGTTATTTATAATCACAAATTTTAATAATATGTATCAAAAATATATATCTTTACTACAAAAAGTAAATCTATGGAAGTTAATCTTATTTTTTTATGTTTTTAAAAATATTTCAATATTAAAAAATTTTTGTAAATTTTTATTCAGTTATTACTACGTTTTTTATATTAATCCTCAGTTTTCTCATGTTTATCCTTTTTAATATACAATCTATAAATAAATTTTAAGTAAAATAATTTAAAAATTCGGATAATATTAATTTTCTTATTTATATTAAGTTATAATTTTTTTTAATAATTAAAATATATTTAAATTTAAATTGTTTTTTTATATAACTTACATAACAATGTGACACGATCAACAATGCAGAGTCATCTTGCGGAAAGTTAGTTTGTTTATGTCTCATTCTTCTTTATCGACAATTTTCAAAGTGACTAGAAAAATAAATTGGCAAGACCATATATTTTCTTTTTACAAATGTCCTATTTTAAAATAAAATAACAAAAAGCTTTCTTCTGAAACAATAATATTGAAGCCGTTTAATGGCACTAGACCTATACTGTATATTTATTTCTGACATATTTTGTTAAAGGCCGTTTTTGTGGAAGCTCATAAATTTTTGTAATCTTTAATTACATTTTCAATTTTTGCGAATGCTTCTAACATATCATCCTCTTCTAGACCAAATTTCTTATATTGATGTAGAAAAGCTGAATGAGTGTAAAGGTTCCATGCTTTATCAACTATACCATCTAGAGTTTCATGAATACATGAATTATTTGTAACTAGTGCTAAAAATTTTTCTTGATTTAAAAGTCTTCGTTCTTGGCTTAAATGCGTTAATTGACGACGAGATGAATTCCAATTAACATACAACTCTTTACTTCGTAGATCTTCACAAGTCATTGGATCATTTTCACTAATTTTACCTCGAGACAGAATGAGATTTGATATAGATTTATAATAAGAACCAGATGTTTTTTGATTACTAGAACTAGATGGAACTTTTGTTTCAGCATCAGATAATGCAGAAACTCGTAGCATTTGCTTTAAATGTTGTATGTATGTTCTCCAGCTATAAAATGATTCATACTGACTTATTACAGGTGAAACATAAGGTGTACTTTTAATAGTTGCTAGTTTATAACTAGGATGAGTGGCTATAGTTGAAGTTAAAAAATTAGCACTGCACCAAGGATCATTCACAGGCTGGAAAGTGGCACATAATTTCTTTGATATAACATCATTAATGTTGATTAATTTCGTTTCAACATTTTTTAAAATACCAGTGCATATTGTGTGAATTTGTTCATTTTGAAATAAAAGATTTAAATCAACTACTTCTGATAATCTTGATATTGTTAACATAGTATTATAATTCTGCACACTGATTTCTCCAGATGCAAACGGTAATATGATTGAAGCTATAATACTTTTATTAGGAAACTCATTGCGTAGTAATTCAGCAGTAAAGCTGCCAACTCCAGATCCTGTTCCTCCAGCTGAACTAAGCAAAAGTAAAATGCCATCAAAACAATCAGTTTTTTCTATTTCTTTTCTTGTAATTTCTATAATTTCATCTTTTAATTGAGGTCCTTTAACCAATGAACCATAAGCCCAATTATTAGCAGATCCACCTCCAGCTTGACATATTAAGTTCTCTGACCGATATGTCCAATGATTTGAGGATTTGCTACAAACCTTATTAACAACTTTACATTCTGTGTCAATCAAAATTGCCCTAGCTAAACGTTTTCCATCTTTGTTTATATTTGAAAACCATTTTTCAAAACTCTCTTCGACATAGGCACTATTAGCCTTTTTTGAAATACCTGTGTTCTTAACATCAAGATCGTTAGACAGTTGTTGAAATAGAGAGTGTCCTACTTGATTTCCACATTGACCAAATTGAATTGTGAGCATGCCTTCAATTTTGACAGGAAATGATGTTTATATACATTAGCAAACTCCATATAATTCTGTGAATAGTTGTAATTAGTATTTATTATAAAGAATTTTTAAATTATAATTATTACATTTTAAAATAGTTATTAAAATTTTTAATTCAACTTATTCATCATTGATAGAATTTTTTTTATATAGCTTTAATAATGTTTTTCTGTGCTTACGACATTTAGTTATATTCAGTATGCATATTAAATATATAAAGTAATTATAAATCAAAGATGGATAAACAATTTAAATATGTTGTTAATGAAATATAAGTAGTACATTAATTAATATTGTTAAAAATTTTATAAAATAACCTAATATTAAAATTAATTTTATAATATTATTTAATAATATCATTTAAATTAATTAAGATTAATTTATTATTATTTTAAATAATATTAAAATATTCAAATTTTATAAAAATTTATTCTGATTTATTACTTAAAGCTTTTAATTATTGCACAAGATGTATTTTTTAATTTTTATTCTCTGACATGTTTCTCTAAAACATAGATACCAATCTTTTAAATATTAAACTATATAGTTATATTAAATAAAATAATAGAAAAATATGAAAACTGGGTTTACAAGTATCATTAGAGACCTTCTTAGTTCTTATTATAGTAATATTTTTTTTAGAAAATTTGTTTACCTTTTCAATAATGAATTAGTTTTATTGAAGTGACAACTCGACAGCGTGTAGTTATTACAAATAAAAAAGTTAAAAAGCAAAAGAGATAGTGATAAAGATAGAGACAAAAATAAAATGAAAACTTAGCTTATCGCCATCTTTTCCAAAATAGGTTATATTTTTCCAATCGTAAGCATTACACATTACATCCTCCCCTCTCGCAGTTATTCGTAATCGTGTTAGTTGCATGTCCAACTACATGCATGTACATATATAACTAACCGTACTGAAAGAGATTTAAATCGTTAACATACAATAAAATGAGAACAGCATGTAAAGTTAATATTTTGTAAATTGAACTAAAAAGTATGAGAAAAATATTATCTGGTTGAAAAATCTGAGACTTAAAATTAATAGAAAAACTGTAAATAATTTTTAGTTTATATAATTTCGAACTAGATAATAATAATTCATATAGTTATAGTATTTGTAATTCTAAAAAGAGAAAGATATATTTATATCATTTAAACTTTTAATATATTTGTTAATTTAAATTAAATTTAAAAATAATAAGTTTATGACTGAGTGTGAAACATTTTTTAAATTTATTTAATATATAATAATGATAAGAGCCAATATAATGAATGTAATATTTGTTTCAAAAAAATTTTTTTTTATATTACAAATAATTTATTTATTTCTGTTGTAACATATTTCTATTCATTCCTATTGCAATAAATCTTATTTTAAATAACCATATAATAAATGAAATAATTGTATTCAAAGTTATTAATGTAATACTGATAATTTGTTCTAATGCACCATTATTGTAATGTAAGTGAAACGAATGAGATATGTTTCATCTTCGTAAGAAATTTCATCTCGTGACTAACCTAATTTGGAGTCATCGGTAAACCTTCACGTAGACTCTGTTTCATATATACAGAAGAAAGTATAAAGCGAAATACTTATATGTACGCATAATTTTTAACTTTGAAAAACTGTTTATTTGCATTCAATATTTCCACAAAATCTATAAATACCCTACAATATTCTGATTTGTTTAATTACGAGATTGTAATCAATTGTATCATGTAATTGTGTTAGTATTAAGTCTCTTTTTCTGTGGCTAGTTATCTTTCCCTGATGTTGTAACTTTTATGATTATTTTTAACTTATTTATACAAGGATAGAATTTTTTATTTTAAAATAGAATTTAAACATGAGATCGATTCGTTTATTTAGTATTGATTACAAAATATGTTGATTGAATAGATTTGTAGATTAAAGATTATAAAAAGAATAAAGCACACTATATTTTTCATAACAATATAATAATTTCAGACAACTAAGATAGTTCGCAAGATCAACATCTACAAAGGAAAATTAAAAAAAACTCTTGATAATCATGTAATAAATAGCTAGTTCAATCGTACAGTGAAATATTTTGAGATATAAATATATAGCGATCAAAGAGGCTGGCATTAAAAGCGTAATATAACAATAAGAAGTTAATAAAATGCACGTTGATCGTAGCGAAGATATGTTTTGATCAATGAAAAGAACCCGAAGTATCAAATGAAAAGTAAATTATTTAAAAAATAAATTATAAATATTACAAAATGTTTAGGTTACTTATATAATTTGTTAAATGTATTGTACCAAATTTAACAAATGAAAACAAGTGTACATATATTAGACGTCTAATTAAAAGCTAAAATAAATAAATTAATAAAGTTTAAAGTTGTTGATAAAATTCAAAATAAATATAAATAATAGAATATTAATAATTCGGAGTGAAAATAATTCCATACTCTCTGTACTTCTTGTTCTTGTATTTATATTAAAATAATGTATCTTAAGTAAGTACTATTAAGTGATTGACAATGCAGATTTTGATGGATAATTCAACCTCTCAACACCTTTTATTTGCATAAGTATTAGTAAAATTGCAGTTGCCGACACTCATCTAAGAATTTTATATATATACGCATGTTCATATATTCTAAAATAATAAGAAATCGAGCTTCTTCAAACCACTTTATCATATACACTACTTAACACTTATAACTGAACGTAGAATAAACCTAGTTATTCTATTATTGTTCAAATAAGCGTTTATTTTATAATAAACTAACATTATGAACTATTCATTAAAATATTGAGTTTGTGGATGATTTGAGAATAATACAAGATGAGTTTAATGATATCTAACATATTTTACACATATTTCAATATTAGTAAAAAAATAATAATAATTGTATGTATTTGATAACAATGTCCGAACATGAATTTAACTAAAATTGACAATCACCTACACAAATACCTATAATGGGTTCAGTCACAAATATGATTTTAATTTCAAATAATAGAAAAACTTTAAATAAGTACTTTATTTTATACTTATTTTATATTAATAATTTACTGTAACTAATAGAAAAAACATTATATAATAAGATGAATCGTATTATAAATTAGTTTCACTTATTAAAAAATTAAATATCGAAATAACAACATTTATTTTATAAAAATTAATTATTCTAAACTTTTCATTGGACATCTGCATGTAAAGTGGGTATAATGAAAGATATTAAATTTAAACTTTAGAAATAAAATATTTATAATATATAGTTGATAATTAATTATAAAAATACTTTTAATATATATTAAAAAATCATAATATATTTAGCGAAAAATCCAAAAGATCAGATTATACAAAATTTAAAAATAGTATTCATTCTCAAAATCATAGATTATACATATGCAGACTAAAGATGAGGTAGTTAAAAAAATCATTACTCTCATATTCAATCTCAGCAAATACTTTAATGTAAAATCTTAATGATTAGGCATTTATATAATTGAGAATTTATGTAAATGTATAGAAAACAAAAATAAGTTATTATTTATTTTATTAGAATTAAAATTTCTATTCATCACTCAATATGAAAATAATATATAAAATAAACTTAGATTATAAAAATTACACCGGAATTAATTTATTCAATAATATGTAAAATAAATATTGCTGTAATTCATTAGTAATAAATTTGCATAATTTGATTAAATATTTTATACATTATACATATATGGTGTAAGTATTACACCATAGTGTATATATTTTATGGTATATACATCATTTAATTAAAGGAATTTATACAATTTACACACACACACACATATAAAAGGAATTTATAAAAATTAAAATATTAAAGAACATAAAAAGAAATTCTAACTTATTTTAAAAATATAAAATAAATTACACACTACATATTTATTTGTCTTTTAATAAATATTTCGTTTTTAGCAATTCTTAAATAAAATAAAGAAAACTAAAATAGTTGAAAATCAGTTAAATATATAAACCATCTTGAAAACAACAATCCCATTAACTGATTAAAACGTATTATTATTGACTGAAGGTATAAAGTATTTAAATTGGTTCACAAAGACTTAAAATGAAAATGAGCTCATGTAATTTATTAAAGTAGGATTAATTTTATTTTATTGCGAGACTATAGTTTTATTGTTACTATTAATTTTACATTTTTTAATCTGTTTAAAATTTACCGATTTGTTTGTTTTCATCTATTGGTATTGACTTAAAGTATTAATTTGCCGAAATCTTGAAATGCAAACATTTTCGTTAAAAAATAAAAATAATTTTTCAACTATATAAATTATTTTCATGATTATTTATTTCAAACTAATCATAATTAAGTAATAATTATTATAGGTGATTATAGAGGTGAAGTGATTTCTAAATGTCAATATGGTACGTATCGAAAACCAAAACTGTTTACTCTATTAGAATTATGCACGTGACAATTCTTTTTTAATAGATTCTTTAAGATACATCATTATTTTATTGAATCGAGAAAATTTGAATTATATACACATTGTCATTAATTTATAGGAATTAGGTAATTTATTAATTTATTTTTTTTCTTACAAAATTTTTTCTTCACATGATTATTATATTTTAATATTTCAAAATATATATTTCTTAGAAACTATCCGAATTATAATATTTATTATTATTAATTTATACTGTTATAATACATTTTCACGTTACTCTACATAATTGTTTAAATACTTAAAATTTATAGTATTTCAGGTATTTTAATTTTATTTATATATTTGATTGATATATTTCTTTATCGTCATTCTATTTTTGTATTTTATGCAAACAAATTTTTCTCTTATTATTCATCTGTCTTTCTATTTATATTTTAATAAATCCTGTAAATATCTCTAATGTTTTTTGGTCAAATGTTCATAGTTTATATCCAATTTTTACTTTTTCTTTTCTACATATTTTTGAACTTGTCACTTTCAAAATGTGTTTTTGATTGCATTTCGTATTCTGATATTAGATAGTATTTGAATGATTTTTTTTTACTAAAAATATAATTATTAAAGTAAAAATATTATAATTAAACGAATGATGTCTGCAATAAGTTAAGAAGTTAAGTAAATAAAAAAATTTCCCTGGTATTTTGTATAATCTAGGTAGTATTTTTATAAATATACTTCAATATTATTAATAAATTAATTTAACCTAATTAGTCTCACACAACTAAGATGATATCCTACATATTTTTTGAAACATTCTTTAACCTATATGAATAAAAGTCTTAATCAAAGAAGTAATTTTTAAAAAATTGTTAATCAACTACTTAGTATTGAATATTTTATATAAAATAAATTAATGATTTTACAACAACATATTTTTATTCTAATATTTTTCAAATACTTAGAAAATTATGTTATTCACTAAGAACTAGTTAACATCCCTGTATGTTGATTATAAATTGTTAATTTCAATTAAATTTATTTGAAATCTCATCACGATAAAAAGTAATATGATTTTTAGAAAAATTATAGATTTTTTATGCACAAAGTATTTTTTTATCAAATAAAATTTATGTACAAGAAAATCAGTTTAAATTATATTTCATCATTTGCAACATTAATTAAATATATTTAATAAAAGTTATTTCACGTGAATAAAAAATAATTCATTACAACTATCTGAAGGGATAAAGATAATAGTCATTGATAATAGGTAATGACAAAATATTATTTTGGTTCCCTCACAAACATTTTTATATATCAGAAAGCTTCCAAATAAAAGTTAACGTAATGTAAATTCATTATATTTAATAGATTCGATGAATTTTAAATAAACTTAATAGTAGATATCTATGATATTTTTTTCTTTCTCGTTTTTCCGTTTTTAAATCGCAAAATTTCACAGAAAATCCAACAGAAATTTCTTTAAGTATTAATGAGATGATTAATTAAAAAATATCTGCATTTCACAGATATGATTCAATTTTCTTTCTTTTATTCGCATATGTATTTAGAAATTAAGGTTCTGTTAGATGTAGGAGATTTTTTCTTTTACCTAAATATCTTTTCATTATTTTAATGTAAATATTTAAATGTATATAATTGATTTTAGCTTTTCAATTGTTAACTGATTAATTTTTATTTACCTTTTAAATTATAAATATTCTTTTTCAGTATCTAGCATGCTTATATGCGTTGTAATAAAAATAATTTTTCACTATATATTGAATTTGTAAAAGTTTTACTAAATTTTTTTAGTATAGAAGAGTAGGTTATTAATTTTAAATATACAATTAAATTTTTTGTACATTGTGAGGAAATAAACGAATTAATTAAAAAGACATTTATAATAATTTAATTATTTTTTATTCACACAAATGTTATTAAAATTTATTTAATTTAAAAAAAAAATCTTAATTTTAAGTATTTTATGATAATTTTTTCATAAAATTCATAAAGTAAATTAAAAAATAATTTTGATAAATAGTTTTATTCTTAAAAACATTATTATTTTATATTTATGATTAATATATAAAAAAATTATCATGTATAATATTTTTATAATCTTTTAAATGTTACTAAAGTACAATTTTTATACAAATTATTTATGAAAATTTTTCTTGTGCACAAAATATTGTTTTGTGTTCGTTTTCTCTATCTTTCTTAATTTCAAATTAATCCTGAAAAAGTATACATTTTAAAAAACAGACTTTTTGATTATTACATATTGTCTCGACATAGTAGAGAGAATAACCTTCTGAAATGTATTATTATTTCATAGTATTTATTTGCATTGAAAAACATGTATTGTTTATCTATTCAGCACGATAAGCTTTGAAACTGAAAGAAAAATGATATTGCGAATAAATATGAGAGTTTGATATGAATATTTTAAAATAAAAAGAAGACAAAGTGGGGAATGACGTTTTCAGTTGCATCTTATTCGTAAGTGAGAATTATTAGACGTACGATTGTATAAGATGTATATAAAATAATAGCAACACATGTTTAATATTATCATAATTAAATGTACATTTTATCTTTGTTAAACTTTAGAATTTATAATTTTAATATAATAATTATAAAATTATGATAATTGACGGGAAATTGCTTAACTTCCAATATATACAATCAGAGTTTAAAAATTAAATGACGTCTAGTGATGTAATGTTTTTCTATTGAAAAGTTATACATGAAATGGAGGATAACAGAACAAGGAAAAACTTCACCGTGAAACAGTTACTGGAAAAGCGCGTCAGTGAATTATAATATATTATAAAGTGTGACTTCTTTGGTTCAAATGATTTATTATTTCATTAATAAATGAATAATAGATACAATATTGACAATTAGTACTTAGGAATCTATGTGAAATTATAAAAATATATAGTGATAATAGTTATTAGAATATAGAATTTATAAGTATTAATAATTAACATTATGTGCGTATTAATATAATTTATCGATTTGTGAAGTATAAACAATCATAATATAATGTCCTTGAAGTAATAAAAGAAATATTGAACTATTATTAATCATCTATTTTTAATTATTCTATTCTCATAAAAAATATAGAAATGAACAGCAAAGCAAAGGAAAAGTAAATAAAAGTTTGAAATTATATTACAAACATTGATAAATTATATGATTTTAAGTAATATAATAAAAAATGGCTACGATACCGGTAGAAAATCAGAATCAGCAGTCCTGTGATAAAGACACGAATTATTTTACAAATAAAAATGTAAGCAGCGATGAACTTGCTATTGAAATAGAAGTAACTCCGGAGATCAAAAAGATGGAATCTTCTTATTACAATGAAGAAAAGAACGACGAAATGGTTAAGGAATTAGATAATAATGAATCAATAAGAAAACGTAAAAATCGCGATGATTACAATTCAAGTTCAAAAACTCCTCTAAAAGGTAAGAGTAAAGACACCTTATCTACTAATAATTCATCAAAGTCAACAAGCGACGAAGAGGATAAGGATGTGTCAGCAGATGAATTAAGGGATAAAGGTTGGAAGGATAAGGTTCCAGTGTCTGAATCCCAATTGCAACATGAGATAAATGATCAAATATTACCAACTAATAACTCTTCTGATTTTGGAGATGTTTGTGTAAAAAATTCGTCAAACGTAGATCTTGGAAGCAGAGTATTTTATAAGGGGCCCGTAACTTTAAAGCAATTTGTTTATACTAGCTCTGCGTCAGCAGCTGATGATGCAACAAGTGAGAGGTTAGAGTACAATAGTACAGATCTTAAAGAAAATAATGATACAGAGAGTAAATCATCTGCAAATCCTACGTTATCGAACAGTTCTTTGCATCCGTTCTACGTTTTCCCGAATCGTAAAGGTGTGTTAAAAAATCTTTATTTTTAACTTTGGAATTTTTTTAGACTTTTCGTAGATGTACAGATTTTTAAAATAGTAATACATTTCATTTTTTAAATCTAAATAACTTATTGCGATAAATAAACTCATGCAAAACTGACAGTATTGAAAAAAATCTTTATAGTACGTTTTATACAAGTTTCAAATTTTTTTATTCTGTTAGTAATAATATTTAGTTAAAATAAAAAGTTTTATCATATATGTTATTAATTTTTTGCTATATATAAAAAATATTTCCAATATTTAAAATTTTCATCGTAATTTTGATGTATGTCATTAATTTGTTTGTGCATAATATTTAATTACATATAAGTCTATATAAAATTAAGATGTACACAAATATTTTTTTCTTATCTATTTTTTGTTTTTTTTTATTTATTTATTTATTAATGTCAATTTATTGAAATTTATTTATTTTTCGAAACGTTCTATCACAAATTTTAAACATTTAATTTAAATAGTAATAGTATATGCAGAATTTTTTTTTTTTTATCTATCATTATATATTAATAATTAAAATCAATATCAATAACTTATAATAAATATATATATGTGATAGTAAACTATAGAGAATCGCAAGAAATTAAATAATATTTAATTAAGCAGTAAAATATCTTTCTGATTGTAGCAAGATATTTAATCAGCTTATTCAAAAAATAAAATGAAAATTCTTTTATCATTTTTACGATGATACTTTTTTGCTTCATGCGAATTCAATAAACTTATGAACATTCAAAATTTTATTACCACTAAATACGTAATTAATAATGAATAAAAAACCTTTAAAACTTTATTCTTCGACGTATGCTTTTTCGTAATAGTAAATTTCTGACAAATTTATTATTACTATTCTTTAGATTTTTCGAGTTTTATTTCTTAATTTGAAATTTAATTTGTAATAATTTTTGTTCAATTATTAATGTAAATTCTTTTATTTGTAGTTGCAGAGTGGTTTCGTACGAGACGCTGTATAATCACAGTTTCCGTAGCAGCCTCAATTTTGGTGCTACTTAATATACTCAGTATTTGGCTATCAGGTACGACTCATTCATCAAAACGACCTATACAATCCAGCTTCATTCGATGATTCATCAATTAATTATGGTATTTTATAAGAAAATCACTAAATCATTTATCATATTACTTATTTAACACAAGTAGCACTTAGCTGAGAATTTGTGTTTTATTTTTTTGATGAAACTAATTTTTGTCTTAAAAAAATCACAATTCATAATACTATTTGTAAGAATGATTCTTATGTTTTACTATGAATTAACGTATCAACTAAAAAGAAATTAACAATTCATATTTATGAAATTATTAAATTGTTCCTCTAAATTAATAAAAACTACTTTCTAAATAATTACCGATATTTTTATTACTAAATATTTTCGTTATTTTATGAATCTTCAATGATAACAATATTTTATGTAATTATAGTTTTCTTCAAAATTTTAGGTTTTTCTCTCTGTCAAATTTCAATAGTAAGACAAATTAACTGAAAATTTAGTATCAAAAGTCATACTTTAAAGAATAATATAAATTATATAAATATACCTGTTACTATTACAAGGCATTGATTTAATTTTAATGCTTCTGTTTGTATAAATCAGAATCTTGCGAGTACAATTTATGGTTAAATGTAGTTAAGTTATTAGTTAGCACAGTTGGTTAAACTAGTTACATAATATTAAGATTCAAAGAAGCAATAACACGAAAGACTTTATAATAAAATATTTGACTTTCCAGACCCAACATTTCAAGGAGTGCGTATAGTATCTCGAATTGAATGGAACGCTCAACCACCGAGGAAACCACCAACACCCTTGACTGTTGTTCCTGCTCCTTACGTAATTATAAGTCATACTGCCTCAGTATTTTGTTATACCCAGGTCCAGTGTGTACTTAACGTGCGGGTTGCTCAAACATTCCACATTGAATCCAAGGGTTGGAACGACATTGCTTATAATTTTCTCGTGGGTGGTGACGGTTTCGTTTACGAAGGCCGAGGTTGGAACGTTGAGGGAGCTCACACATTCGACTACAATCACAAGAGTATTGGTATTTCGTTCATTGGAACTTTTAACGATGTGCTACCGACAAAAGCACAAATTTACGCCGCTAAGCAACTGATCGCACTTGGTGTAGAAAGTAACAGTATCAGTAAGGATTATAAACTGTTGGGCCACAGACAGTGCATAAAGACTGAAAGCCCTGGTGATACATTATATAATATTATTAAGACTTGGGATCATTGGTCAGCTATGCCATAATATGCTAATTTTCGAAATTTATTTCAATAGTTTAATAAATTTATTAATGAATACTGTAACGGTTAGTGATGAATAAGCAAGGGATTGCTTACAAAATCACGTGATTTTATAATAATAAATATTATCATATTTATTAATGAGTGTTATACTCAACAAATAGACGAAAAGAGCATTAGGATAATTTTATAACTGAGTTTAAACTCATTTAATCTTTTAAAATGAAGGGTTTATTCCATTAGCTTGGAATAATATAAAGATCTTAAATTTTTATATTAATAATTTATAATTGTACACACGCGCAGGTCTACCCAGACACATCTTTAAATAGTGAAATATGTATGAATGAAATTCCTTTCATTTAGTAATAAAAATTTCTTACAAATGTAGAATTATGAACATTAAAATAATTTTAAATTTAATTCTTTTTTCATTTAATTATTTTCTTTTGCACCAACAGTTTAGATTTTGGTAAATATTACTCGTATGCGCAATTATTTTTTGTTGAATCAATAATACAATTTATCAATCATTTGGTAGTCTGTAAATAATAAAATGTTCATTTAAAAAATTATAATTTATTTTCTCACTTTATTCCATAGAAAAATATATAAATAAAATGTAATTATGAATAAATTTTAAACAAAAACTAAAAAAGGAGTATAAGTTATTGTAGGTGTTTGACACCTTGAAATAAATTATTGTCTGTTAATTTTCTATATAGACATGCATGTATAATATTTTTGTATTATTCGTTAGATTTTTGGTATTCGAGAATCATGAAGTTACGCTTCAGTTTCAACTTTAAACAATATAATTGAATAGATTCCTTTTCTATTAAAATTAAACTATTTATTTATTATATTTAAAATTTTTATATTTAAAATTCTGATTAATATGAAAGTAAATAATAAAAAAGTATAGTTTTTTTATATTTATTTAATAAAAGAAAACTTTAAATTTATAGATCTAAAAACGTTTAAAATGTTTATAAATAACAATTATTGTATTCATGCAATATGAATTATATATTATACATTAACGTACTAAACCTAAAACCATATTTAATTATTTAATTTAGCATAATCTCAAATCTCAAATTTTGTTGTATAAAAATTACTAGTTATTTTACAAATTAATTCACATTAAAAATGAATAGTTTCAATATAAAAGAATTTTAAATTTTGCAAAGTTGAAATTTAAGGTCATAACAGATTTTTCAGTATGTTGTTCTTAAATATTAATATTCTCAATATTACAATATTCTTAAAAGTATGTTAAAATATAATATAAATAAATTATAGATCAATATTATTATTATTCTAATTTTTGTAACTAAAAAAAGCTATCCATGTTAGAATTATTTCAATGTTTTGATTTTTTAAAATTATTATATAGTATTAGATAAGAAGTTTTTTTAATTTTATTAGATATTAAGTGATATTATTATATATTATTACCGTAGATTTTTATATTTATAACTTGATACTTATAGACAGAATAGGATCAGTTTTATGAAAATGTTTTAATACAAAATCTTAAAGAATTTAATAAAATTCTATTAAAATGTATCATTTGAAAAAATATATGAATATTCGAAGTTTAAAATGTATTAAAATAACACATAGTCTTAATAACTTAAAATATGTATGAAATTTTTATGATTAAAGAAAAGTTGACTTTTTTCAAAGGTATAACAATATTGTTAGTTCTACTAAATAGTCTAGTTTTAATTTACTCTAAAAATTAAATATCTTTTATGAAATGTTTTACAAAATTTTTTATACATTTTTTCAATTTTTTAACAACATAGATAAGAAAGAAAAATTAAATATTGTCACGAATAGAAATAATTCGTCAAATTTTTTTGTGGAATTTAGAATAATAGAGTTAATAATGGAAATACAATTGTGGATCTGGAACCAATGATGCATATATATTAAAAAACATTTATTGTTCTTATTATACTTTCATTAGGTTGTTTTCAACAGTTTTTAATATTTTTTATTTTGTAAAAAATAGCTTTTTATTTATGTATTTAACTTATTTTTGAAGATATGAAAACAATCTATACAACATTACAATAATATTTATAATCAATAATTATCGTGAATTAGTAGTATATGAAGTTTAATAATTAGAGTCTGTGATATTTAAATTAATACAGTTTAACTTTTGTGTATTGATAAACTTTTTTATAGATAAAACTCTTTTCTTTTTTCATGACACCTAGAATTAAGAATTTTTACATTATTGTTACCATTATTCGTTTCACACATAAAATTACAATTTATGATTTTATAAGACTTTCTCCTTCAAATTTTAAGGAAGATAAAATTAATATTATTGGTGATTCTTATATGTAATACATATTTTCATACATCAATAAGAGATTAGAAACTTTTATATTATGAAATCTTGAAAGAATTTAGAAAATTCATTTTACAATAATAAAAATTTATAATTTATGATTTTTCTCGGCCAATCCATTTATATATATATATACAAATATATTTAATTAAATCTTTATTTATTTATTTAGATTGATTTTTAATTTTTTATATTTTACTTTTTTTAAATTACTCATTGAAATACACGATTTAATAATTTAATAATTTGTTTTTACGTATGTAAAATCGTGTTCTGATAATATTTTATCTACACGTGTTCATGAAATTTTTTTAATAGTTTTAATTTTTTATATTAAAAAAGAATTTTAAATTATCGATATTAAGTTAATATAATATTCGTTATAGTATTTTTAAATAACATACTATATTCAGAGTAATCATTTATTGAAGCTACCATTGTTATTTATGTACGTATTAATATCATAATTTTTATATGTTGTTTAAATTTTTTAAAATATTTTTTATATTATTCCAAAGTAAAATTAAACGGATTAATACTTATTATGTATATTGGAAGTAAATAAAATTAAATGAAGTAATCAATAAAGTTACAGAAAATAAATTTATTTTCGTCTAATGTACAATTTAAAAAATACATGAATTAAAAAAAAATAATATATATATTCTATACTTGTAAATTGTAATTGTACTTAAAAAATTAATTTTTATGCATTATAAAAAGCGATATAATTTATGACTCCACATTTTTGAGTTTTTTTGTTTAACAGTGCAGTGGTTCAAATCCTCATTAATATATTACTATGTGAAATATAATATTAATGAAAAAATATAACATAATTTAATATAATTGATATAATTAAAATAATATAATTAATTAAAGGAATTTAATATTTATGCTGACTCTTTAAAATATATATATAAATTTCAGAATATAATTGTTAATGTATTAAAATTTTAGGTTGCACCAGTTTTACTAATTATTCTATTCGTCTAACTACCAAAAAGATGAGAAATATATTTGTCCTACAAGCCGTGTGCACCGTATTTTTTGTTTTATTAACTGAAAATACTACTGGTACATTAATTTCACTTTATTTTTTATGAATTTAAAAACTATAAAAATTTAATATTTAAAGTAATAGATTATAATAAAGAATAAATTTTAAGTATTAATTTAAATTTCTATAATTTTTTATTTATTAATTAATGACTTTTATAAGATAAATTATTTTTTAAAACAAAATAATACATAATATATTATATAATCAAATAAAACACAATATAAATAATATTGTTTCTATTGCTTTGTTTTTATGAAAAATGTATAATATTACATAATATAATAATTATACACTTTTATGTTTATATGACTAAATAATATGACAATATCACGTTTTAATTTAAAAATAATATTTACAAGAGAGGTTTATTTATAAAATAATAATATTACTATTATTATATTAAAATTACTATAAGTTAAAAAATAAGTTTTTTTTTAATTTGATAAATAATTCGATAATTTATTTATTTAATAAAAAAAATTATGCTTACGCTTAGAATATAATTATCTTTTGCATATTAAATTTCCTGTATATTTTTCTGTTTAGAAATGTAATAGTTATTTTAAATATTCTACAATATAATGAAATAAGGTCACACATTGCTTTTTTCAAGAGAATAAATAAATTTTTATTAATTTAAAAAAAAATATAATAAACAAATATAGTTATGTATGCATTAGTTGAATACGATGTTATCAAGTTATTAATAATTTCAAATGTGTATATTTAAAAAAAATTTTAATAACAATAGAATTCAAAATACTAACCCTAGAAAATTTTTATTCTACTCAGTAAACATATAAAGACGAAGTTTGTTAATTAATTCTAAATAAACCTCATTTCTATAAATTTACTAACGTTTGAAAAATTCAGTTTCTTTATTTTCCTTAAACTTTAATAATTGTAGTAAGATAAAATTCAAAATGGAGAAAGTTTGTCCAAATTTTATAAAAACAACCTTTTGTAGCAAGTTTTATCATTGAAAAAAATTATTTATTAAATCATTAATAATTCATCGAAATCTCTATTTTTCTTAAAAATAGTTTATTACATCTTATAAAACCTATAGAAATATAAAACAAAAAAGCAACATAATATGTATGAGAGTAATGTTTGAGAAAATTTGTATTCAAATTTTTATAATTTATAGCTGAATCTATTTTTGCAATTTCTTATTAATGATAACTGAGTTCATTTTTAATGATATTTTGAGAATTATTTGAGACAAAAGATCTCTTCGATAAATGAATATATATTTAGAATTCTACTAGTCAATCTGAAATATAAACATCCTCGGTGTCTCATATACTAAGTTTTCTGGATTTTTTTGATTCCTTACGTTTGAAATAATGCCCATTTATTATCGATATTTCATTGCGTTACAGTAATGTTCGGAGAATGGGCCAATTTCAGTTAAGTAAAGTTGCCTTTAATGAATATAATTAGTAGATTGGTGACGTTGATAGACGAAGTCATGGCTTAGTCTTAATTCTGATATTTTGTAGGTTTAAAAATCAGTATGGAAATATTAATTAGAATGAAATGATTTGTTCAAAATAATATTTATTTCCTTCTTTGCAAATCTATAAGATCGCACTTCGAAATTAGGTTGCAATTAATAATAATTTTTTATTTTCCTGTAGATTGCGATATTAAACTGACACTCAAATAAATGCAATAATGTTTACTTATAATTAACCTAATATTTGAAAAAAATATTACTCATTATAAAAAAATGACTAAAATTTAATAATAACAACTTTTTTAAATATACCGCTATATATTATAAATTTAGTCCATTAGAATAAATTATTTATTTAATTTATAGTTGGATTCAATATAATAAGTCGTTCGGAATGGCATGCAGCAGCTCCGAAGAATACACCCAGCCAAATATCAACCAAGCCACCTAAATATATTATAATTACCCAAACTAACACAAAACCATGCCAAGTAAAGAGAGCATGTTCCGAGATGCTTCGTAAAATGCAAAATTTAAATATGAATCAGCATGGTAAGAATGATATTGTCGACAACTTCGTTGTTGGTGGCGATGGTAATATATACGAAGGGCGTGGATGGGATATTCAATCTGATTATAATAGGCCATATGATCAGAAGAGCCTTTTTATAAGTTTCGTAGGAGATTATAGCAAAATTGCACCTACTGGACCTCAAATTCAAGCTATTGAGAACTTTTTTAAGCATGCTTTGGAGGAAAGAAAAGTAGATAAAAAGTTCAAGGTATTAGGTTTTAGGCAGATAGCAAATAATGTACTGCCCGGTGTCCATCTATTCGATGTCGTTAAAACGTGGAAACACTATAGTGCAACTCCGTAAATTATTAAATGTTATATATAGATATATAATAATAATAAAATTAATTAAAAATATTTTATTAATGTAAAATCTTTGAAAACTGTTTATAAAATATATTATTCAGGATTTTAAGAAATATTTAAAGCAATGATAAAATGAATAAGTAAGGTCATTGTATATTTCAATGATTAGATAATTTTTATGTACATATGAGTTATATAAAAATAAATATAAAATATATCACATAAAGAATAATATTTTTGTAAATAATTTTTATAAAAGAATATATTTTTATTTGAGATATCATTAAAATAAATTTTTTAAATCTTATATTAAAATGATATTATTTAAACTAAAAATAATTATTTTAATTTTTTAAATATTATCACAATATAACTATATCAGTGCATTTAGTTAATCTGTTTTTTATCCATTATTTAATATCTTTTAATATAACTATGGATTTATTGTTCTCAATATAATTAAATTGTCTACAGGTAAAAAATATCATTTATTCTTTATCTTATTTTTTTATATCATAATAGGAATCATAAAGTTACTATACAAGTCGGCTGGAATAGATGAACTAAATCGTCTAAAGAAAAGTGAGTCGTGATTGTTTGGAATAACGGGTGATTGGGAGAGAGGCGAAAAATAAAAACAGGACAACTGTATTGCTGTGGCAATGGATGTACTGATAATGTGCTGCTCTGGAATAGAGAGATAGAGAGATTGCAGGTTTTTTGTCTTTCAGAAACGGTGCTTGCAACGGTCAATGTCCAAGTAGTTTCGCTAATAGCTCTTTTAGTGTCGAAGTAGTCGGTAATAGGGTCGTTATCGACTTTTATGTATTTTCACTTTGAAGTTCATTGCGGGACTTTCTTTAGACCAATACAACCCTTAAAACATTCTGCTGATTTTTCTTCTTTTCTATTTACTTTGTGTAGCTCTTCTTCGTGGTCACTCCATCCAGTACGAAAAACACGAGAAAACATTTTTTCCTCATAAAGTCACAAATTCACAAAGTGTAAAGAAAAATCAATGTATTTTAGGAGTGAATATCTATACTTTAGTATGTAACATACCGAAACAATATTGCTTATTACTAGTTATTAATATTGTAAAATCTGAATCGGTATATTTTGTATATTTCCTAAAAATTTTTATTTGAGAAATTTAAAAATAGTTCATAAGAACTAATTGAACTAAAATTGAAAAAAAAAGAATAAATATAAAAAGTTTAAATAAAATAAATAAAAATAAAAGTAAAAAATTATACGAAAAAACAAATAATATACTTGTAATGTATTTTCCGTAAATTTTAAAATAGTTTCTATGATAAATGTTTTTAATTTTAAATTATAATATTTTTAATAATTTTTAAATTATAAGTTATAATTACAGAAAAAAGTTTCTTAATTTTTCAATAGTAATTCTTATAATAATAAATAATAATAAAATCTTATAATTTCAATAGTAATTTTTCATTCGAAAACAGTGAATCACATAGTGTTTTAAGTGCAAATCATGTTATAGTATTTGAAAAGTCGTAGAAGCTATATTTAACTATTTATAACTTTTCATTTAATTTGAATAAAACATATTCTAAGCTAATCGTCGATCTGTATGACTTACACCAAGCCAACGCCAAGGGATTTAACAAGAATTTGTATGTCCTTCCTTTTGTTTATAACTGATATTCGATGTCAATGTATATTATAGTAAGTTCAATTTAATCATATTTTTTAAATCATAGTATATGTTATTTAACTATGAAATACTATTTATTATTGGCTGTCTTACGTTTTTTGTTATATGATTTATTTTAGCTGAGCAAGGTAGTAAACAATTCTAATGAGCTAACCTTGAACAGAAATTAATATAACCACTGGTGAAATTGGAGGATAGTTAGCAGATATTTAATGTTGGTATTGATTCATGAAAAGCTCTAGATAAAAATTGCACTATAATGATTTAGTCTATGCACACATTTACTAATGCTGTATGATAAGATTCGTTTGTAGAAAAGTAATCTCGTGATTAAAAAACTGATTAGGTGAATATCTGAGTTGTCTATAAATAAAAGATTTTTTCATTAGATTTGAATTCGTAAAATACTGAAAATAAAATACAGTGATAGAAAAAAAGAAAAAATATACGATATTTTTAATCGAAAAATGTTAATGCTTCTATAGTAATGGATCAATTATTGAAAACAAACTTTAACAATAACATTAAATATCTTTAGAAAAAATTAAATAAGGATTAAAGTAATTGATTGAAATAAACAATGTATATGATATGCATTTAGGCTTAATAAAATATATAAATTACATGAAACACCAACCAATAAAAAAAAATTAAAAACCTTTAAAATCAATGCAATAAAAGTGAAGTCAATAAAAAGACTTCTAACTTTGTATTATTACATCATAAAATGTATAATAATAAATATTAAATTACCAGATTGTCTATGAATCTTCCATATAGAAATAAACCATTACCGATAAAATATTTGTTTAAAAAATATTGTTATATAGTTTGATTAATTTGTTTCAAACATATGTTAGTTATTTGTATAAATTTTTTAATTATTGTTAAAAAATATTAATTATCTCTATATAACTCGAGAAAGAAATTAAGCGTTCATTATATATTATATATGTACTAACCTGTGTAAAACATATGCATTCAAAATCATCTACATCTGATTGAATTGAATCTGAAATTGAATAATTAAAAAAATTACTTTTAATGCTCTAATGCGTACGTTTTGATAAATAATAATTTAATATCAGTTACAATCACAGATTGTAAATTTTTAAAGTAGCACATACTCGATAATGTGTAATGAAAATTCAAATGTTTTACAATATTATATTTATCAATTTTCTACGATTAATTTACACGTATATAAAATAGTGTATGTCTCTATTATAACGGTTGATTATGCTGTGTGTGTATGTATATATATATTTTAATATTTATAAAAAAAAATTGAGAGCTAACGATAGAGACCTAAGAGTACATACAGTGTATAGAAGAAAACAATACGTAGATTTATATTCAACTAGCAGCAAATGTGTTAGTAAAGCATGTAAACCTATAGTTACTGGTTTCTAATTCTTTGAACATTTTTTTGATATTATATTATAAATTTTTGAATATAAATATGTTGGAATTATACCTTTTTTAAATGTGTTTAATATTTAAAATATTATTACATTGATAAAATGCTGTAAAGTGTAAAATCAGTTTTTACCGGAGTATTTTTTATAATTATTATACTTTTATCTTATAAAGAGAATGAAAAATTTTGGAAAAAATTCAACACTTTTGTCTTTATAATCGTCATTTATAAAATATTTATTATTATTCACATTAAAAATTATTATTAATATTTTCGAACATATTTTAATCAGCTAACTGACAATTAAATTTTTTTTAATAATTACGAACTTGATAATTATAAAAATTGTATAACATCGATTATAGAAAAAGAATAAAACATAAATTTTTATTGTACTTTTGGAAAATTCTTTTTTAAAATTAATCATGTATACTTCTTTCCATTTTTTTAATTACTTTATATTTTAAAATCTTAAAAATTGCACTCAGACTAAGATACAAATTTTAAATATAATATGGAGACATAAGCTTCATATAAACAAATTTCGTTAATCTCTATTCTTTCAATATTTATATATATTATGAAAGTTACTTGCTATATAAATAATTTTATACGAGTAATTAATTAAGAAAAAGAACGTACATTTATTTTTATGTAAAGTCAAATTAATGATTCTTTTAGCATTCAATTTAGAGTAAACTACTATTAACCAAAATCGAATTGCAAACTATTCTATTGTAAACGATGAAATCTGTATTATACAAGTAGTGGCCCAAATTTGGTGCCTTTAATCAACAACTTCTAAAACTTTTAACCGGCATTCTGATATATTGAATTAATTACATATTAAGCAAATAATTATTCGGATAAAATCTCCCATTATGTTTCAAGTTTAACATAAAAACAATTCTTTAAATTATTCATAGTTCATTATTTTTAAAAATCAAATATTATTAACCATAAGAGCTATGTTAATTTTCGTAATTAGAAAAATTTAGTAAAGATAATTTATAAAATTGAATAAAGTATACATAAAATTTAATATCAACATTTCTTACAGAATTAAATATTTCTAACAATATTGTTATATATTACTAGTATTTTAGCGATGTAATATTCAAAGTAAAGAATTGAGTCTAGATAATGAGTAGTGGATAACTATTAACTTAAATGAAATCGAAATTTGTAATTACATTTCATTCACTTACGCGCATTCTATTTCTTTCTATTTCTGATTCTGTTATTTAAATTCTTCAAACTTTAATCTACTACTTGGATTCTCGTTCTTGTACCCGAATTATAGTTTGGTTCAAGAATGTCATAGGATTTGGACTTTGGTGACTCTGGAACTATAACAAACAATAGTGAATTTTCAAGAACGTAATTCACTATTACCAAAAAATAAATACTGACATTTGATAGTATAAAAAGTTTTGTAGTTAAATATACATGAAAACATTTGATACCAAAAGAATAATAATTTAACATATTGAAAAATATTACAATTTAATAAGTACAAATTGGAATTTATTATCATAAACTTACGTTTTTACATATAATCGGTACCTCTGTCACTTGTATCAAATTAAAAATAAAGTGTAATCGTATACTTAAATATGTGAGTATTTAACTTATTTAGATATTTTACTAAAGATTTAATCCAGTTGCATATTTCAGATACTTTAAAATTAACATAGTCTTATAGCAATATTCTTATGTACCATAAAATTCATTCATCAAATGTACCAAAGAATTTTAAATATAAGAATTTATAATAAATTGTTATATGAAACAAGAAATTCTATGAACTAGTTTCCTTATTATATATTCAAGAATTGAAAATGTTTTTTTATTATAGACTATAATTTTTCAAATATATTTATTTTCTATATATTTTATAATTCAACGGACAAAAGATGACTCATGCTTTCATTGTTGTTTAAATTTATAATAAAAAAAAATTTTCGTCAAATTAGCCTAGAATTTATTTCATAATAATCATTCGAATAATTATAAATTTTCATGGCTTCATGCGAATTAATTTTATGACAAAAAAATTTTATTGTAGTTCTTCTAACGTTCCTTTAATACTCATCAGTTTTTTAAATAACGTTCCTTTGAATTAATTGAGGGACAATATTGTAAATTATTAAAAATAAATTTACAATATATAAAAATATTTTTAATTTAATATCGTATATTTTGGGAATTCAACCTTCTCCTATTTTTGTCTTTCTTTATGCTTTAAAATCGATTCATTATTAAAATATTATTTTTTGTTATTGCACTTGGACTCAAGTATCGAATACTCAAAAATATCTTATTACATACGTCGGCAACTTTGTCGGCACCGCTACTGCGCATCACATTTTTACAACTTAATCTTATTTATTTAAATTTAATAACTATTAATAATTTAAAAAATAATAATGTTCATAATTTTATAATAAATGTTTAAATATTTATAAATAATGTAATATGAGTAATATTAGAGTATCAAAAGAGCATTTATCTTTTTAACAAAATAAACTTATAGATAAAAAAAATTAATTGATTTTGAATTAGCTTTAAAATGTAATTAGTTGAATTTTAATCCTTAACAAAACAATACTTCTCTGATATACAATGACATATAGTGAAACTAATTATATTTTTAAAGACATTTTATTTTAGTACTTCAGATTAAATTATAACTTATAATAACTTATGCTAACTTATACTAAAGCATTAAATTAAATTATAAATTAAAATTCATTTCGAATTTAGATTTTCTAATCAATCAAATTAAATTCATTAAATGTAAGTCAACGTTTGATAATTAATAAAAAATTAAATTTTTTGACACAATTGATTAAATAGATATATTACTTCAATTGACAGTTACATAACCTTATTAATAAAAAATTTCTGTTAATTCAAAGGAATTTCAATTAAATGATAAATTTTAGTGATTTACATAGAATAGCAAGAGGTGCAATATTTTGTTTGTAAATGTTATTCAAATTCATTGTTAAAAAATTTCATTTACTCGGAACCTTATACAGAAATTGCTACTAGAGATTACAGAAACACTGTCATTTGTATACATCTCGGTACTGTAATAATGGTCAAAAAGACGACCAGTGCAGTTTCTCGAGTATTATAATATCGTATATGGCAAACTTTCCAAGAACAAAGATTTAACACATGATTTTCTTACGAAACCGACTTTTTCTGTATAAATTCAGATATATTTCCTATATTAATTATGGGCAATAGGGAAAAAAAAAGTTTACAAAATGTAAAAGATAAATTAAATGCTGTTAACTAGCGCTTAACACAATCTATTACAATAAATCCAAAATCTTTCTATAAAAAAAAGAATTTGCATTCATAATAAATTAAGTTTAGTAATCATATGAATATTTTTAAGTTAATTTTTATTAATTCCGATTAAATAAATTTCTGAAATATAAAAAATGTTATTAATAACGAAATATGTTTTATGGGTTATCATAATAAAGTTTAAAAAAAAAAATATTTTGTTTCACAATTTAAAATAATTATGGACTTATTTTAAAGCTATATTAAATGTAGTTCAGTCTATTTAGATTAGCTTATTTGCTTTTTTTAATTAATTATGTATTTTACAGCGTCTATTTCATTGTATAAAATTCTATAAGTAATGCAAATTGTATCCATATGGGTAATTTTAATGTTGATAATAATGAATGGATTCACAATTTTTAAAATGAAGGGAAAATATTTAATCAAATTGTATAATTTAATTTTATACAATAATAATGTAAATACCTATAAATGAACGTAGAAACACTTAAAATCAAATCTCAATCATATTTTATCTTCTGTAAATATTGCCGATAAAGTTATCATACAATTAAAAATTAAATTCTATGTAACCTATTTACTTTCTAATTTAAATTTTTTTATATAATTTTCCGTTGTATTTATATCTTTTTTATAAATTTAAGTATAAAATTATTTTGAAATACAATATACATTACATTTATATAGTTAGTAATAGATTATTTATATCTTCAATTTTTTATTTCGTATATGAAATTTCGTATTACAGAAATTATAATGATTTAAATATTATATAATAAAAGCTATTGATAGAATTTACGGTATACTTTATATATATTATGATATCCTTGATTAAAAATTAATTCATTAAAAATAATTTTAAGTAATAAACAGTATAGATATTTTATATTACTAATATAGAAAATAATACTTTAGAAATCATTGAATACTTATCTCAAATAATTTAAACACAACTTTAATAAATTTTCTACCACTTAAGTCAAAAAAAGAATGTAGAATATATAAAATATCAAAATAAAATTAATAAGGAATTTTTAAATATTATCAGTATCTTTTATTTACATACATAAAATTACAATTTCAAAAATAAGTTATGTTTGATTTTCTTTGTTCAAAATTAAAAATCTATTTATATTTATTATTATATGCATAATAGTTAAATATACTAGAATTTATGTTAAATTTTTCAAATAAATCATATTTTTTTATTTATTAAAATTATTTAAAAATTATACGCACAAATTTATAAAAAATTTATATAAATTGCATATGAAAATTTTAATATTATTTAATCTTTACGTAGAAATAACTTTTATTAAAAATTTATTGGATTTATTTGTATATTAAAATAAGAGGAAATAAGACTATGATTAGAAAAATGTAAAAGTTTAAATACTTCTGGTATTACCTATATTCCATTTATGAAATTAATAGTTTTGTTTTAATTTGAATTTGAATTGAAAATTATATTTAAAATGTAAAAGTTATCAGAAGTAAATTGAAATTTAATAAATTTCTAAATAAGAAACAAAAACAATGATACGCACAAGAAGAAATTTCACTTTAAATCTAATTATAACCATAAATAAAATACGATAAACCATAAAGATTTATTGGAAATTTCATTTTAAAATTATGAAAATATGACTGCAAGATGAATATTTAATATAGTAATATTAAATATAACTCACTGATATAAATACATTTTAAACACATTTTATAGACGTTTACAACTGAAAACAGTGTTTCATATCACGACTTCATGTTTCAGAATTTACGTTACCTTATTTATTTCATACTAAAAATTAATATCTTTTTTTTTGTTAAGTAATAATTTCTACTTTTGAGATAACTACTTAAAGACAATAATTCTTTAGATTATAGATTTAGATTCATAAGACATGCTTCTGAGGAAGTAAAATATTTTAAATTTATTACTAATATTTAAATAAACATTTGAAATGTCAAATACCATTAACTTATTTCTAACGATTTAAAAAACCAATTATTCTATTATTTTTATAACGGTCAAATAAATGTGAAATATATTTTAATATTTTTGTACTGGTATTATGAGATTTATCAAATAAATAAATGTAATTCTATAAGAAAGAATTTTTTTAAATTTTAGAAATTACAAATCTCCAAAAGCAGCTTATCATGGATATAAAATATCCATTGTTTGTAATCGTCATTTTCTACGGTGCATTTTTTGCTGATGTTGCAAAATGTAATATTATCTGTATTAGTAAGAAATTCTTTCTTACTAATGATGTGTATGTATAATGTATGATTATAATATTCCGCTTATGAATTAGTAATATCCATTGTTTTTTAAATAAAATAGACAGAAATTATAATTTTTGTATAAAAAATTATATGAACTATAATATTATTATTAATCATAAAACGTTATAAAACTTTGTTTTTTGATGAGTTGTCGATAAAAAATATATAATCATATAATCATAATATAATGAAATAAGATATATACACAGTCATTTATTAAATTAATATAAATAATTATAAATAATATAGCTCAGTTACAGTTATGACTAAAAATTTTATATAGTTTTCATTTATTAGTTTTTTAATGCATTTGATTAGAAAAATGTAGATAATTAACAAAAAATTTAAGAATTTTTTAAAATATTTCTTCACTTTTGAAATTGAAAAAAATTAAAATAGATTAAATAAATAACATTTTCTCTTAGAAAACAATGCATTTGAAATTTCTTTTAATTGAAACCATTATCATTATTTAAAATAATGAAGTATTAAATTTATGAAATAAAAACTTAAATATAGCATTAAATAATAATTATTTAAAATATCAATAGTAAAAAAATAAAAAGATATTTAAGTAATATTATTATTATATTTATTTTTAACAATGTACACATTGTTATAATATATTTTTATGTTAGTATATATAATTTTTAATTTAGATTATACGGTATTTCAGGTACTTTTATCTAATCATCTATTTTTTTTAATTTATTCTTTTGACTTTCGTTCATAAATTTTTCATTCATAAAAAATTGAATATATTTTTTTTAATTTTTTTTTATAAAGTTTTGTTCTTTCTCGTATTTTTCTTTTTAGATATTCTAATATAATCTTAAATTAAAAAAAAAACTAATATTTAAATTTGATAACTTTTATAAAAATATAAAAAATTTACATAGAATCCAATATTTCGTAAATTTATCAATTCTTTACAAGAATTAGTAATAAATAATTCACACATTTAATCGAGGCACTGTTTATCTCGCGTCGGGAATGGGGTGCAGTTTCACCAAAACCGGACTTCAAAATGAAAATAACCCCGACTCACTGATCCAATTTGATAGATTCCTTTGGAGAATCTAGTTTATGCACGTGAAATAGACTGGTTGGAATGGCATTGCAGACAACTTCCTCGTGATTGGCGACGGTAACATTTACGAGGGTCGTGGGTGGCATACTGCTGGTGGTCACACAAAAAATTATAACTACAAAAGAATCTCTATTGCATTTGTCGGAGATTATTCTAAAGTAGCATCTTCAAAGGAACAGCTTGAAGCAACCCAGAAACTTTTGGAACACGCAATAAAGAATAACAAAGTTACAAACAATGATAAGCTTTTGGATCACAGTCAAGTGTCTATGACTTCAAACCTGGGTAGAAAGCGTATGAAATTATCATGACGTAAGTTAACTGGGTTAAAAAACTATGAAATATCGAATGGGGAACATTATTAATTTTAGATGATTTATAGATATTTGTCAACAAAGTTTGTTTTTAATTTATCTCCTTTTTTATTTTAAAATAATCGATTCGGCTTCTATACAATAAAATAATAATTTGACTATATTTTTATATAAAATTATATATTACTTAAAAAAGTTTTTTTAAATAAAAATAAATATTTATCGTTGAATATTAAAATTAATATTTAAAAAGGAAAATCATTTTTTTGTATATATAATTTTTCTCATATCCTGTGCTAATATTGTTTCAGGGATTATGTATATTTAATAGTGTAAATTTATTATTAAAATTTACTATTTTATTATATATTATTTTAAGCTTTAATAAACCTTTAAAAGAAATACCACAAACATATTTCTACAATTTTTATACAACAGACACATTTTATGAATAAGATCTCTATATCTTCAATTTTCTGAAATATGTATTTTATTCTAAAAATATTTTTATAAAATATCTAAAATATTAAAAATATTAATTTTTTTATTATTTAATAGTATTTTATACTTCAATGATTTAAATTAATTTTTTGTACTATTATAAATACTTTATAAAGCCATGATATTATGTATTCTCACATACGTATTTCTTCGCGCGCGCGCGCGTGTGTGAAATGGCTAAATTGAGAAACAGTATCACTAATTTATTCTACAATTAATAGTTATAATCATTCGTACAAATTTTTTTTATTAGATTCGTAGCATCTAAAATTATAAATATTATTCATAATTTGATATCATGATATGTTTGAAAGTTTAAATATCTAAGTTCTAAAATAAAAATGATTTTTAATAAAATTAAAATATGTATCGAGTATCTCATGATAGAAAAATTTGATGGTAATAAATAATATTTTATAAAATTTTAATATTTTTTTTATAAATAAAGCAACGTGTAATATTTTAAAAATTAATTTTTAATGAATTAAAAATTTATTCAACAAGTATATAATAAAGAATAATTGAATACAGAGTATACGTTAGTAATTAAACATGTTAAATATCTGAAAGATATTCACAGAAAAATCTCTATTTTGTAAAGTAACTCTGCCACCAAATGCAAATTTTGCTGTAGTTTTATATCTATAGAATCATTAATCATATTGTAAAATTAAGTAGTAAGTTAGTGGGGTTCCCCTCCCAAGTTATTTAAAAATATTGATAAGAGAAACTGGTGTCAGTCATACAACGAACATCCGTGCATGCATAAGTTTAAGTCCATCAATTTATGAATTATAACAGTTAAATAATTTCAAATACATATAATTTATAAAAATTCTATTGAAACTAATTAATCATGATTAAATATTAAGTTTTTATAAAATAAATATGTTTATTTCCCCGTAAAATTATAAAAAATGTATTTTTTCAATTTATATGTGCAGAAATGGATCATCTACTACAACGTTGGTTTTTATTAATAAATGGAATTTTATTTATTGGAATATTTTTTACAGCAGCTAGTGAAGATTCAATAGGTAAGCATATTCCACAATTTTCTGCTCTACATTTATTGATTAAAAATAACTTTAGCATTTAGTACGATCTTTACCTGATTCCATATTCTTACATGAAGTTTTATATTATTTGTTAATTTTTATTAGATATAACTAAATTTAAAATAATAAATAGATTAAAATTATTGTATACGTTAAAAATTGTTATAAAATAACGTAATTTATTATAAAATCTAGCAGTAATTTGTAAAATAGATTAAAAGAAGATTTAAAATGAAAAATATTAAAAAATTTATTTTCTTAAAAAACTTTATTTTTTATATATATTCCATATTTAATAATTGTAGACATGTTTATAAATTATTTATAAAATGTTTATTTGTTTTATTTAAAAATTCTATAAAATGTTTAAGATCTTTTAAGATAATTTTATATATATTCAATTTATATTATTCAATATAATTCAATATAATAATAGAAAAATATCATAAACTATACCATAGATCATAGTACATTATTCTTTAATTTGTCCATAAACATATCTTGTACGTCATGTATTTAAGTCCGTTCTCGCCTTGCCACGTGTACCTGCTATTAATTAATCAAATTTTGAAAGCACATAAATCTGTTTTAATCATTTAAGATTTATTTTTATTTCTTATTCTATAAAATAAATACAAAAAAATTGTTTGCACTTTCTATTGCTTACTAAATTTAATGTAAATAATTTTTCAATCTTAAAGTATTTTTATCGAAGTTTTTAATGATTGCAAAAGGTATAAAATTAAAAAAAGTTTCTTTTTAAAATGAATTGAAATAAACGGCTTATTTTATTTTTTTTAATTTAAATATTTTATTTTACATATGTGACATTTATTTTATTTTGTTATTTCTTCAAATTTAATTTAATTAAGAAATAAAATTAACAAAAAATATTTACGAAATTATAAGAAATGATAATTTTTATAATTTACATAGAATTATAGCAAAACTTTTAACAAAATAAGAATTGAAATAAATCAACAAATTTTTAATATGTTTTATCTTATTTAAATAAAAAAATTTCGGTAGCTTTTTATAGTATATATATATATAGTGAGTAACCAATTTATTCTTTAAAAAACTTTGTTGTCATTTTAATTTTTAAACAAAATTTAGATTCTGATAATAATAGAATGAACTTTAATTGTACCTCAATACGTTATTAATATATTACAACAGATACAGAAGATTAGGTTAAAGATTTTTAAAGGGAGTTTAAATAAATACAAAAAAGAGCTTTGAAATACTTTAAATTTCAGCTGTCAAATAAGTTATAAATACTGCGTTAATTTAATATTTAAATTAAGTGACATTACTAAGATTATTTAATTTATAAAATTTAATACTTTCTTAATAAACTTCTCTTATGTCATATTTAATGTTATTGAGAACATGTGAAGATTGATTATGAACATTGACCTACTTACTAACATAAATAGAAATAGATTTTTCAACCATAAATAATATCTATCTAATGTTAACTTATTTAAAAGAAAATAATAAGTTTGCGTATAACCTTAAGTTGAAAATATTACATTAATGTTCATGATGGATTAAACTTAAATAAATTTATTATTCAGTAGCAGATGTAAGTATTTAAAATTATAATTATGATTTTCATTTTTTCTGTGATAATCGTACAAAGTTTCCAAGCGTGGTGATTTTTAATTCTAAAGATTAGAATAATATAACGTGTGCTGAGGGTGCATCAACTAGTTATATATTACACACCATTATATTTTGAATTTACTAATTATGATATAATATAATACAATGTAATACAACATATAAATAGATTGTCATAGAAGTGAAAAATTATAATTATATAAAATAGATATTTAATAATTTTTAAACATATTACAAATGAATTTTGATTATAATTTTGGCTATATTTGAAGTTTTACCGAAAATTAACATTTGACAGTTACCTAATTCGTTGATTTAAATTATATTGATATTTCAATTTAATTCATTAAATTAAAGAACATCGATAGAAACATGAACCAATGTTATCCTTACTATGAATGAAAGTCTCCGATATATAATTATTCTTATATATAAAAATGAAAAAAAATTTTGAATAACTAATTATCTTGTATTAAGTTAAAAAGCAAAGGATTCTTTAATGAGACGTTACAGCCGCGAACGCGTTCACAAAAATGCCGAAAGATGTGCGAATAATCTCCCGCGCGGAATGGGCTGCCCAGCCAGCAACGGATTTACCACGGCACCTGAAAGTTCACCCGGCAACGCATGCAATTATCAGCCACACAGCCACGCAATCCTGCTACAACGAAGCCAAGTGCATTCTCAACGTGCGCGTTATCCAGACTTTCCATATCGAGGCCAAGGGCTGGGTTGACGTTGGCTACAACTTCCTCGTAGGCGGTGACGGCAACGTGTACGAGGGCCGCGGCTGGGACATGGCCGGGGCCCATACTCACAATTACAACAACCGGAGCATCGGCATTGCATTCGTTGGTGACTTCAGTTACAAGAGCCCCCCTAAGGAACAGATCGCTACCGTGATCAAGCTACTTGAGCTCGGGGTAAAGGCCAATAAACTCACCAAGGACTATAAGCTCATTGGTCAGAGGCAGGTGGCACACACTCAAAGTCCTGGCGATAAACTTTATAATATCATGAAGACGTGGGAGCACTGGACCACTGATCCATGATAAATCAATCGGTTAATATTTAGTTTGCTTTCGTGTTATCATGATTAGACATTGTATTTTACGTAGAATATATTGTGATTTTGCTTTTGTTCTTTGCGTTACTCAATGCGATTATATAATATTTTTATCATAAATATTTATTTTGTAAGATACTCCAAAGAGGATACAATGTATAAACCTATTTTTATACACGAGAAATTAATAAATTATATTGCTTTCTATTAAATTGTGAGTTAGTTCACGCATATTTACTCGTTCTTTTACGTAATTTTTTAATTTAATTAATGCTTCAAGCAATATCAAAGAAGAATTTATAAATGCTGTTCAATACACTTATTAAAAAAACTATCGTATGTTACCATATTTCTAATGTAAGTTGAAAATAATAAAATAATTTTTATTATAAAATATTTACCTAATATAAATACTATAACTTTAATATAAAATAATTATGATAAAAATATTATGTTTAAAATAAAATCTCAAAAGAGAATATTAAAAATTCTTGGTAATTTTGATTTCTTTTAATCTATAAATTTTCCAAATATATATAAGTTTATCATAATTTTTATTATAATTTTCAACTGAGGATTTATTTAGTAAATAAACAAACAATTACTTAGAGTTTGATAAAATTCAGTTATAATTATTTATAATATAAATCTGCTTTATTTTATAATGTTTTTTTATCAATCTACCTTTTCTAATAACTAAATTATATTTATAAAAAATTTCTATTAATAAGTATGAAAAAATTAACTTAAGGAATAAAACAAAAAACCTTAAATGAGTTACCATAAATTAACTCAACATCTTGTACCATTTTGTATTTTTTTACGATAATGTGTAATTTATAATTTCATAAAACTTCATATCAGCAATAAATTATTACTAAATAGTTGTTAGCTTTAAAACGAGTAGATATGCATTATCATTTAAAGCGAATAAGTTTCATATGTATATTAATTATTATTTATATTTATTAGGTAAAATATACCATTATGTATTTGTAAGCATAAGTGAAGTAGAAAAAAAAACCATTTTATTAAACATCTCTTATTGTGTAGAAGAATTTCAGCACATTGCAAGTTGATTTTTGGTAAACGTATTGTTTAACTAATTGATTGTTGAGGGGTTCCAATTCGATTTTCTACTACTGGATCGAACCGCAGTGAATGATACTATAGAAATAAGTAACCAGAGACCCTATTCAGATGTTACATAAGCATTTTCCATACCTTGTCTCTCTCATCATCGTCCAGAGATTCTGTTTTCATCGCTCGTTCATCAGTCCAATTATATAATGTCTGGACGGACCCTAAGTTGTACCGAGAACTATAATAATGTTAAAGAGGAAGAGGAACCGATGTCAGTAGTACGATACATAATTATTAAAAAGTAACAGAGGGTCAAAGCAACCTAGTAAATTTATTATTCGAGTAAATAATAAATCTATTATTTATTATTAATTGTTAACAATTATGCTCCACATAATTATCTTTTGAGTTAATTACGTATTATTTGATTTTATAAAATAAAATTTATTTCATTTATAATAACTAAGTTTAATATTTTTATAAATATGTATTTAGCCTTTTCTTGATTACTACTAAAACTTTTTGTTTCTTAAAATTCGCTACAAAATATTTCCATCTTGTTAGGTACCTTTTAAAAAAATTTTACACTTGAAAATAATTATATTTTTTTATATTTAAGTATCTTTTGATTTTGGCAAACATAGAAATCATTCCAAAGCTGAAAATAGTACATAAAAAAATTTGATTAAATATGGATAAATGTAATTTTTTTCATAATTTACATATAAATTTTAATTTTTCCGAACAATTTTTTTATGATCAAACCGCTTTTATTAAATTTAACCGAAGAATTGTGCTAATTCAATAAAAACTATTAAAAAATTAAACATAAAAATAATAATATAAAACAATTTAATTATTTCATTTACTATTTTATAAACTATTCTATAAACTATAATATATTTATTATATTATATATAAAATTATACAACAAATTAGGTAAGTAAAATTTGAAAGATTTTCATTTTAATATAAAATTTATTTAATTCCTTGAACAATAATTTAAAATGGTTTAAAAATTTGGATCTTTAAAGATTATGAATGTAATTAAATATTAATTTAATTTAAATTTGATTTTAAATTGAGTTAAAAAATAAATTATAAAGAAGGTTATAATTTATTCGTTCTTTAAAAATTATTTTTTAAATTATTTTATTTTAATTGTGAATTGATAAGCATTATTAAAAAAAAGAAAATAATTTTGTTTATAAATTTTAAACTTATACGATAAATATAAATATTATAAAGTTTAAATATCGATATTTTATAAAGATGTTAAAAAATATTTACACAATCATGAAAAAATAAATTGTACTTATTGTTTATAAAGAAAATTAACCGAAAACGATAAAATAATCAAATTTATGTCTTACAATTTATTAATATGTATTTTAATTTTTTGTCACTCTCAAACGGAAGTTTTTTTATAGCAGAAAATATATTATTTTCATTGTTTTTGTTTTTATTCCAGTATACATAAATATTCAAACAGTAAAATTGATTAGTTGAAAAAAATCATGAGAATATAGATTAGTAATTTGTATAACTTACTCGCTATTATCAGTAACCAACATTAACACATTCCACTTTTAAACAAAAATTGAATCTAACTTCAAACTTAAGAGGATGATGCAATTTGTTATTAAAAAAATGATCATAATCTTAAAAAAGATAAAGTAGTAAAAATCAGTATTTTTTAAGTAAAAATGACAATTTCTGTTAAACTAATAAATATGCATTTTACAGTTTATAATTAAATATAAATTCATTTACTTAACTTATCTTTTACAATTAGTTTAAAAAAGAATAATAATAATAAAGAAATTAAATAAATCATATTTGTCAATAAAAAGTAAACTGAAAAAATTGAGAACAACAATAATGATAATAGTGATAACTATAATGATGATAATGATGACAAGTAGTCAAATTATTATTTGAGAACTATAGTATACAATAGATAAGGAGATAAACAATATTATATTTAAAAATTATAAAATATTTTATTAGAAAATTTTACAATTAGAAACATTTAACGGAAATAAAAAATTATAAAATTATGAGAACTGGGGCAGATGTTACATTTACACTACATAAATAGTTTAAAAGTTTTTTAATATAACATGTATTTATTGTTAGACATAAAAAAAAATTACTTAATAAAATAAAGATGTTGTTACCTTTTAGAAGCATGAAACACATGTCAGGAAAATGAAAAATATGGTAGTATGCCGTTATGGGTGTAACATTTGATGTCGTGAAGGGAGGATAGAATCTACCAATCACTAAATTACAAATACAAATAAAAGGAATCACAAAACTATAGTAAACATATTTTGTGAAAATATTTAGATTTTATCTATGTTTTTCTAACTATAAATTTTGTTAAATTTGTTCACACACAAACATTTTTATAAGTCTTCTGCATAAGATTGCCATAATTAAGTATTTATTTTCTATCGTTTCCAAAATTATTTTATAAATTCATTTTAAAAATTATTAATTTTTAAATCTAAAGATTTTCTTTTACTTATACGGTAAATATAATTTGCTATTATGCTTTAATTTGTTTAATAATATAATGTATGTATATTTATTTTACTATTTATTTTTGAGGGATATTTTACTACTGTTTATTGTTTAAAACATGTTTATAAAAAAGAAAATACATTTTTTATAATTGTTATAATTTACGAAAATCCATTAATTCAGTAATATTCTGATATAATGTAGTTATACATCCTTGAGTATACACATAATTATTCTAATAAAAAAAGAAAGAATTTTTATTTACGTTTCCATGATTTTGTTTAATCAGTTTTATTAAATCTGATTGTAATTATTTTTGGTTATTATGTGCGCTACCTTTCTCTCTCTTTTTCTATCTCTATCTCTTTCTCTTTCTCTCTTTCTGTTTGTATTAATAAATATTTTTTTAATTTATGGATACATTAATATCAGGAAAATATATGTAATTAGTTAAATATAATTGTATTTACTTTACTAAAATGAAGTATGTTATAAGAACTTAATTTTATGTTTTAATATTTAACTTTTATATTATATTCTATTGTGATGTAGTTGTTGAAGTAAATAATTATATAAATTATAATTGTATATTTGAAATTATTAAAAATGTTTCAAAATAACATTGAATATTATTTTTAACTATTTTAAAAAAAATGTCAGATAATAATAATGTTTACTATATTTAAATCATTGATCTTTTTGTATATAAGTTTCGTTAATAATTATAATTTATAATAATGATATCATAACGGTACGTCTGACAATGTATACGAATATCTACTTGCTGTTAAAGATTTGATGCATGCACTTTTTCTGTGGTCAGCGGTTAAATGCTCATCCTTCTAATATGTAGATTGTATGATATCAAATCTTCTATATATATATATATATCATTTAAAATCCTAAATTATAATAAATAATTTGATTTTTTACTTCATTTTCAAAAATTTATTTTATACATTAAGTAAATTATTTGTTAAAGAAGCCATTTAAAATATATTAATTCTATAAAAGAGTTTCTTTTATAATATAATAATGTTTATGAATTAAAAATCCACCTCTTATTGGTGATAAATTGATGTTTAAATAACTTTAGAGGTCTCATTTTATCCCTTGTAAAAACCATCGTGAAAATTAATTATGAATTTTGGTATTTATATAAATGATTTGATAAATGGTATAATAATATTTTTGATTAATTTTTCTCAAATTAATAATTAATTTAAGCTAAAGAAAAAAATTAATGAAAACAAATTTATATTAATAATTACAAAGACATTTTATAATTATAATGTTCGTATTAATAAAAACATATAATTAAAATATCGATTAAATAAATAATAAATATTATTAATATAATACTAGAATACTTTCTAAATTATTTGTTGCCATGCAATTTTTGGTAATTTTTTCTTTGTGCTTTTATTATTTTTATTTATAATTGTAATATAAATTACGAAGAAAAAATTGAAACTAAAATTTCTAAATTTTATTAGTTATTATTGATCTTTCAACAACTAAAATAAAATAGACCCTACCAACTTGAAGTTAAAAAATTAAATAGAGAAATATTATTTAATCAAATATACAAGCTAAAAAAATAATATTACGTAAGAGATTTAGTGGTTAAAAAAATTGTATTTCAAAGAGTAGTGAATTTTTTATTAACACTTGAGAAAAATTAACCTAAATAATAATTTTATAATTATTTGATAATTTTCTATTTAGGGCAAAAAGACAATTACAAGTGCATGTATATATTAAGAAATATCGATGATGGCTGATTAAAGGAGTGATTCGTAACATTCTGCCTACATGTGGTTGACGTAGCAGTTGCTCTCGAGTTGCGATTGGATGAATCGATCTTGTGGCACTCGGCGAATGCCGCACGTCCAAATCATCCAACTCGTAAAGTAGCTCAAAGAAAACTTATTTTCTGTTGACTGAATTATTATATATTAATTATTTAGTCTTATTTTAAATTAAATAAAACAAAATATTAATTGCCTTGTTAGAAACATATAGTTCTATATCAAAATTTCATGGCAATGACTTTTCGCGGGATACTTAAATTTGTGATTTGAATGCAAGATTTTTATATTGATTGAGTAGATGAGATACATCTGAAACGTGACGGTTTTTTTACTAAAATAAAAAGACGTAATAAAAATATAATATCAATTTATATTTCATAAAATTATAGTTCTTTTTATTCAGAATTATTTATTTACTTCTTTATTTCATGACATGGATGAATTGAATGTTATTTATTACCTAATATAACTTTAAAGACAAATTAGTGTAAACGGTATAAAATGATGTTTAAGATTTAGTTAATACATATAGTTTTAAATTTTACATATTTAATTTATAATTAATTGTTAAAACGATATAAGCTAAATATATATTTTTTAATTTAGTTTAGTATGTAATTTTTAGTAAAAAATTAAAAAGAAAAGTTTTGAGAAAAATATTCTATTTTCGTATTGTATAAAACTATACATTGAAACATAGTTTTAATTGTAAAATTGAAGTTTGCGAACATTTTTTACGCTTTTATAAACTTTTAATTGTTATATTATAAATTATCAAGCTAAGTATAAAACTATTTTTCGATAATTGATGTAACTTTTTACAATTTTAATTAATTTCTTATACGTATCTGAAAATTTATTCACTTTTTTCACGTAAAATTTTGTGGTAATAATTAAAAATGATCAAAGTATGATTATGTATTATATTGTTAAAAATTAGTTTTTATGATTTATGAATAAGAAATTTACGATTGTTATATGTGCATTTTGAAAGATTTTAATTTAATATGTAATTTGTTAGATATAAAATTTTGCTAAAACAATGTAAGAAATATAAAATCAGAGTTAGAGTATGAAATTGATAAAAAAAATATCATTTTATAAATATTTGTAATGTAAATAAAATAACGTAAATTGACGTCAAAAACGGTATGTTATGACCGTATCTGACTGCGAACTAAAATCACAGCAATCATTGTCTCCGCTTGAGCGCGGCAAATCATTGTACGCGCCACACCACAGGAGCACAAGGCTCATCGGGTTAGCACGCACACGAATTTGGCTGTACATATTCTCATTGCTTAAAATGCATGAAGTTATTCGAGTCGTTGTCTCGCGCCAAACTTATTATGTACGCGTACACGCATGATATTTGGACACACCTGGTCAAGATTTCTCTTCCATCATCAAAGGCGCCTAAAAATAAGAGCCGTCGAGGTATAAATTGTGAATGCGCACACGCCAACGCAAGGGAGGCCAAGTGGCAGTGAGACAGAAACGAAATATAAAATACAGTGGCTCTCGCTCGCACGTCACATGCGTCGCCGTGTTCTCGACAGCGGATGTACAGTTTATAAAAGCGTGACAAAGATGGCGATAGCGGCCGGCGGCGACGGCGGCAGAGGGGCAATGCACCATGGGTAAGGGGGGCAGCATCGTCCACCGTCCCGCCTGAGAGCGAGACGATCGTCATCGTGGTGCGTGTCGTCGCGGCAAGCCTCCGCCACAGCGGCAGCGGCAGCCAGTGAGCGTGTGCTGAGCAGCGCGCGGCGGCATGCTCCTCCGCTAGCTCCTCGCGCATGCGCGGCTCAGTTACAGTTGGAGCTCGGACGAAAATGGCGTCAGCTAAGTTCCTTGAGGAAGCCCTCAGCACGGACGTCGACGAATCCGCGGTGAGCGCCATCGTCGGCTCCCTCGAGACCCAGCTCGTTACGACGGCGACAACCCAGCCGACGATTGCCAATTTGCAGCAGACCCCCACCCCGGCCCAGCAGCAGCAAAATCACCGGAGTAACGGCTCCTCCACGGCAGCGGCCGCCGCGGCCACGGTAGTACCTGCCGCCGCTACTGCACAGCAAGCGCAGAAGCAGCAGCAGCATGTCTCCAATGGAACGAATAATAACAATAATAACAATAGTAATAACAGCAATAACAACAACGGTAACGGCAACGGCACGAGCCAGACTCAGATGGTCAACAACATGACTGCCGCCACGGCACAGGAACTCGCTAAGGCGACTCCAACGCCAACGAGTAGTAGTGGACAAGTTGCCCTTTCCAACGTTAATGTCGTTACCTGTAGTAGTGCACAGCAACAGCAGCAGCAAGGCACCCAGATCCAGGTCCAGGCGATGCAGCAGCAACAACAACAACAACAACAGCAGCAACAGAGTGCACAGCCGCAACAGCAACAGGCTACGTTCATCAATCAAGTGACGAGCAATCAGGTTACCAGTAATCAGACCAATCAACTTACAGCATTGACCAAGGTTCAAGGAGAGCATGTGAAGATTGTTTATCCTGGTAGTGGCCAGGTCATTGCAACCACGGGCATTGTCAATGCTAATAATAAACTAACGTTCCCAGGCCAAAATGTTGCCCAATTAGCCAATGGTACTCTGGGTGTTGTTACCACCCAGACAGTGCTTCAGAGCACATCTAATGCAGTGAGCAATGTTTCGGGAACACAGACTACTAATCAGGCCACAATAAATGTGAATAAACAGACTGCTTTGGTTATTAAGACTAGCGTGGCACCTGGTGGCATGGTTTCCGTCCCTATGTCAGTCCCAGTCACAGTTGCTGCCAATATGACTAACACAGCACAGCAGGGAAAGTCTGGTGTCACTTCCGCAATAGTGCCCAGTAACGTACAGATACTCAATGTCAATGCCATGCGGCCGGGCACACCAGTGACCGGTCAGCAGGCAGGTAAACAAGTTGCTTCTAGGGTCGTCATCGGCCAGCATATGATGGGAGGACGAGCAGGAACCCCTGGGGTATGTCCTGTATGACAAGCTTTTTTTTTATTAACAAATTAATGTGCTTTTCATGTGGTGTCATTTGGTTGCTTGTTAGTATAAACTGGGTGATCTGTATTTTAAAATATATTTATATATATTTTATTGAAATTTTGAAGAACAAAGTAAAAAATAATTTGCACTATTTATCGTAAAGAAAATCAATTTTTTCAATATTAAAATGAAACAGTTTTTAAAAATGCTATATCTACAAGTATTAAACGATTCATGTTTCTTAAGGATAATAATCCTTGTTACTGTCTGATACATTATTTGTTTTAAATTTAATCTATTATCGTTACAATATTAGAATAATTTATAATATTTTTATTAAGTTAATCAATAAAATTTAATTTTATATATATACACATACATTGGTGCTCTTTGTGTATATATATTCATATATAAGTGTGTTGTGTATTTTATATATATATATATATATATACATATAGATGAAATATATATCTTTTTGTATAAAATGCACAGGCTTATAATTATAAATATCCACTGAAATTCAGATCAATCAAAGATAAAGCGTTCTTAAATTAATAGCTTGCATTAATTACTTAATTTATCATTATTTACATTAACTTTTTACTGTAATCACTATTACTTATAGTTATGCAATCTCATTTAATTGTTATTAATAAATTACATTTTTTAACCAAGCTCTCAAGGTATTTCATCATAAATCTTAAAATAATATTAAAGGATATTTTAATTAATGAAGAATAATTATATTGCAAATAGAGACCATTTTTTTATACACTTGTACATATTTGATAAAATGATGTAGATATGTATAATTGTTCCTTTAATTTAAGTATATAAAAATTACAAGTCTTTAAAGGTACAAAAAAAATAAATTAAGGAATGTTTTTCATGTGTAACGAAAGGTGATATAAACTTAAATCATCTACAAGTGTATAGATAATAAAGAATAATAATTTTAGGTTAGGTTAATTATTCCTGTTTATTTATAATGTTCATGAATAATACCAACAAAACAAACTAGTTTTTGAATGGAATAATTGAACCAATATAATAATTTAATACTATTACGTAGTTTCATTCCAAGAATGCCACATAATGAATAATTTTAATTATGAGTTAATTTTGAAGATAGAATAATAAATTTAAGAAATATGAAAATATGTAAAACTTAAGTATCTTCTGATTTCTTTCTTTTTACGTATTTAATTTCGATAAAATTAGATTTTAAGAACTATGTAATTTTATCTTTAAAAATTTATTATATTTTGACTTATATATATTATGTAAATTATATTCGATTGTATCATTTTTTAAATATTATTAACTGGGTATATATTGGATTCTATTAGGTAAATAATATTTAGTATATAAATGATATCTATTAAAATTCATTTTGCAAAATTTTAAAGGAATAAATAAAATTAATTAAATTATTATTTTTATCTATTTAATTTATTATTTAATAATCTATGAATATATCAATATTTAATTAGTATGGTCGACAATAAATAAAAAAGTAATGTAATAATATAAGCTTTGCTTCTATGATAAAAAACACTTTTATTTTAATATGTATATGATTTATAATTTTTTCAATAATAATTTACTATTTCTAGATAACGCTACAAGCCCTTCAAGGTTTGCAAGCTGGTACTCAAGGACATTTATTGTTGAAGACAGAAAATGGTCAATTTCAATTGCTAAGGGTAGGACCAGCTCCGACACCTGGTACTCCAGCAGGAACAGTGACTTCCAACAGCATTGCAGGAAATGCAGTGGTAGCTTCACCAAGTGCTACGGGCACAACGTATCGTCTAGCCTCATTGCCAGCTGTAAGTAGGCTGAACGCACAGTTCACTGGTCCACCACTCGCCACAATAAGAAAACCCATTCAGGTGACGCACAATCATGCCTCCTATGAGACTCGAAGTAGCTTCTTTATAGATGTTTTATTGGTCTCTGTCAAAATTTTATTTTGGAATGCTGTAACTAAGTAGACTTTTACTTTGCTATTTGGTGGTCACTTAGTCTTGAACAGTAAAAACTTATATTTAAAGAAAAGATTAATAAAATGGGTATTATAAATTAGAATAATTATTTACATAATTTAATATTTTATCTTTTAGTAGTACAAATTTTTATTATTAAATAGAGATTGCAACATGTATTAATGCGTATTTCAAATAGGTTACCAATTATTTAAAAATATTGTAATCGTTTATAAATTTGAAATCATTTTTTCAAATATAATTATTAATAAGTTAATAGAATTTTCATACAATTACATTTAGAATAAATTAAAAAATTCTAAATTAATAGTGACCACCATACAATTTTTTTATTTATCTTATTCAAAGTTAAAAAATTGAATAGACTTTGTTTATGTCAGTAGTCTTAGTTATATAGAATTGAATTTAAATTAAGTAATTGAAAAATATATCAATTTTGTAAAAATTATTCATTAACAGCTGGGCCTTAATCTTTATGTGAGTATTTGAAATAAAATGAAAAATAAGAAATAAATAATCTTTGATAAAATAAATATACTTTTAAAAAATATATTTTGCAATAATGTCTCCTTAAATAAACAGTAAAAAACATCTGAAAATAATTTGAAGTCACGGATGAATAAACTATGTATAGTGCATTAAACTTTTAAAAAAATTATGCATGGAAAAATTTCGATATTTACATTTCACTTTTTTCATCTCATAATTATTTGTAGAATAGTAAGCAATTTTTATTCCTGTGATTTTTTATTATTTTGCATGGTATTATTTTCTAAGTTTGTAGTCAAAGCTTCTTTAAATATTATATCAAAAATTAAGTTACTGATTATTACAATTACAATTTATATAATAAATTATTATTTGCACGTATCTAATAAAGCACAATACCATACAATTATAAAATTGAAGTCACAAAATAATAGACCTTACAATATTATTATAAGCACAAAACAACATTATTTTAAATTACTTGAAATATTATTAGAAATTATAGATGGTGTGCTATAAATTTAACAGAATTTCTCCAATATTATAGCTTTTAAGTATTGACCAATAAAAAATTTCAAGTTAAATATTTCCCATAACCCATTAAACTAACAAAACTACGAGTCTTTACAAGGTACAAGTGCGTTTCTTAATTAAAATTATACAAAATAAAATTATGTTCTTATATTTACTAATAAACTTATAACTTTTATTCCTTATAGGAAAATATTCTAAAAAAACACGTGCAAAACGCATGCAAAAATTGTTATGTATGACTTTTAGTAGTTGATTAATCGTTTAAAGTTTATAAATGATTTTTAATAAGTTTAATTTATGGTTAGAATACTTCAATAAATATTTGTTTTAAATTATATTTACTCGAATCATTTTAAATTAGAAAATAAAATAAATTAACAAAATATTTTTATGATCCATTTTAGTTATGCCTATGTTTAAAATAATTATTGTACATAGTTTAATTGTAATAAATTTTAATTTATTTAATTCCAATAAGAATTAGTACAATTCAATTAGAAGATTTATAATGTTATATAAAAAGAAGAAGAAAATCAATACAAGTGTACTTCTCCATAATTTATAACTATTTTTCAAAAGTTTTGTTTTGTCTTTGATGAAATATTCTAACCATGACAAAAGATTATTACAATAATTACAATGTTAAAATAATTAAAAAATTTATTTTAACAGACTGTAGCTCCAACTGTAACTACCACAACTGTTACTCCTGTGACTTCAACCATTGTCGCTGCTACTACCGCAGCACCTACACCAGTTGCTACACCTGCACAAATAACTCCGGCTCCAACCCAGGTAAAAGTAATAAAAATTTTTTCATTTTATGAAACCCAGGTATAATACGAATATTTGAAATAAATAAATGTTAAATTACTTTAAAAGAGAACATACATTCAATACATATATAAGAAATCGTTTACATTTTATAAACATATTTTTATTTTTTTTAATCAAAATCTATAATAAATAAACTATAAAATTTAATTTTTTATTTATTTAAAATGAGGTTTTAATAATTTAATTCAAATACTAATATTTAACTTGGGTATTACGTTATTTTATTATTATTAAAATTTAACTTGATTTTTGATATGATTGCAGCGTCAAACCACAGATAATACCAAAGAAAAGTGCCGTAAATTCTTAGCAAACTTATTAGAGTTGTCTAGTCGAGAACCTAAACATGTGGAACGAAATGTTCGGACGTTAATACAAGAATTAATTGATGTTAAAGTTGAGCCAGAAGAGTTCTGTGTTAGATTAGAAAAATTGTTAAATGCATCTCCACAACCGTGTTTGATTGGATTTCTTAGAAAGAGTTTACCTCTTTTGCGTCAATCACTTGTCACTAAAGAATTGGTTATTGAAGGGATACGACCACCACCAGCCAATGTTGTTTTTTCAATAGCTTCAGGAACACCAGTCGCCACACAGGTTAAAAAATAAAAAAAACATACATTTAAATGATTTTCAAAAGTAACGTTTGATTTAGAAAGTTGTACCAAAAAATACATTAAAAAATTTTGAATGATGACTAGTGAGTATAAAAATCTTAAAACAATTAAAAGATATTTAAGAAATTTATTTTAAATTAGAAAAGTTGTTTTTGCTAGTTTATAATTATTTTATATGGTATTAGTAAAGAAATGTAGTATTATGTATTAATAAATAATACATTAATTATATTTAATGAAGAAATTGTATTTACATATTAACTGAATATTATTTTTAGCAAAACCAAATTAGGCCAACTGTGGCGGTAGCACCTGCAGCGTCATTATCTACACCAACACCTACACAAGTTGTTGCATCTCCAGCAACTATTGCTGTAACGCCAACAGCAACTACTCAAGTTCGAGTAATGGCACCTCTTACAGGGGTGACAAATATTCCACGACCTCCACAACCAATGGTTCAACAAAGGCTGGTAAGAATTAAAAATACCTATAATTTATAAATATTCTAAAAATTATTTTTAAAAAAGTTTAAATTTTTAACATTTTTGTATTGAAAGTTGTAGAACTCTATTTTAAATTATCAATGTTTATTTGATTTTATAATGATATAATATTTAAATTAATTTTAAGCTAAAGTTTGGATAATTTTAATAGTAGACATCTTTTAAAAAAAATTTTATATATTGTTTCGTGTGGTTTTATTCAACGTAATATTTTAATTTTTACATAAAATTTGTTTAAAAAAAAATTTAGAAATTTATGGAAGCAATTCTATTTATTGAACAATTGTTGAAAAAATTTATCAATTTATTGTAGTAAGATACAAATAAAACTAGAAAGCATCTGTTCTAATGGTTTTCCTTTTTCTGCGTTGTATGTATAAAAAATTTTATTAATTTCTTTTAAATTATTAAAACGTGATTCAAATTTTTTTTAAATTTGAAAGTTCTCAGTGGTTTTGTTTGCTATCTTTTCACAATGTAACTATATAATTAATAATGCACATGTATATTGTGTATATGAAAAATTCCATTTATGTTTTTAAAGCATTTGGAAAAAGCAGTGACGTCTGTCTTTAGCAAAAAAGTAAATATTTTAAACATTATATATTATTGTTTTATATTGCACGATTATTCAACCTTATAAGAAGAATTATTTATTCGTAGTTATCTTAGATAATCGAATAAGATTAAATGTATCATTAAAATTATATTACATTCAAATATGAAAAACTTTCAATATTTAATTAAAAGAATACAAAAATTATTCTTAGTTTAATTTTCTTTTTATAATAATTGCTTATTAAAGAAATAAAAATTTTCTTTAATTATAAAAAAAGTTTATTTGATAATTTCATTTAACAGAAACAAATTTAAAAAACCATATAAAATGAAGAAAAATATAGAATGAACAATCACATAGCAATAGAAACTAATATAAATAATAATATAATTATGATATACTATTTATTATTTGCATACAAAGTATTGTAAATTGAAGAGAAATTAAAATAATTCATAAGGTATACATGTTATTTAGATATGCTTTGTGATAAGTATGCATGACACAATTTTGCCTTTTAAAATATAAGTTTTTTTAATTAGATATTGAAGATAAAAAAAATAAGAGAAAAAGTAATTAATTTAGTTGATAAAAATTTATTTCATAGAAGCAAAAAACAAATGAAAATTTTTAACAAAAAAATTAATTAAATAGTTATATATAAATATAATTTTGAAAATATCGTATTTAAAAAAAGATATTTATGAAAAATTATTTGCGAAAGGATTACAAGAAAAAATGAAGCGTACAAGCACTGCTAAAAAATAATTGAAATAAAAAGATTATATTTTTGTTTAAAGATTCATAATCATGGGAGGTAAAGCGAGCACTTTCCTCTTTCCGTAACTAGATGACATTTATCTGCATTTCTTTTTTTTCTTATCAAAGGAATTCGATAAGAATGCATGTTGACCTTCAGCACTTGGGTGTCTCAATGTTTCCCCATCGAAGTAGTTATATCAGTCACACATTGATGCGCATATTTTTCTGAGCACGTAGCTTCAATGTCATGACCCATCAATCGGTTTTCTATGCATATTATTGTAATTTATATGTATACTTAATTTTGAGAATTTTTATTTTTTTTAATGTATTAAATTTACGCTCTCATTAATTTTCGTAAATTTGTTTTTACTTTGTGTCATTTTCATACGCAATAAATGTATGTTTACTTTTTTTAATTAGTGATCTGTACACAATCTTAAAGCTCTAAATTAAAATAAACTTTAAATGTTATGATCAAAGAAACATAAAAACAGCTTTAATCCGTATGTGGTGTGGTACTTAAGTATTCTTTCACTTGAAACTCACATTCATTCATTGTTCTTAAACATAACTCAAAATAAAAAACAATTTCGATTAATGTAATTATATAAATAATAAAATAGCATTCGATTCTTAGATGAAATTTAGGTTAATATTATTTAAGAATATTAATTTTTTCTATCATTTTTTAATATCAAAATTTAAGACATTTTTAGAAAACATATTTTTCCTAGTTGTATAAAAAGATTTATTGAAAATGGTTAGAGTGACATATATTTATTTATAATATAAATAAAAAATTTTGTACACATTACTTCGAGAAATTAAAAAGCATATTTTACAATGGATCATAATTATTTAAAGAAAATAATAATCAAGATATTAAAAATTTTATAAAAATTCTACAAAACAGTGTTATTAATGCTCATAATGATTTTCTCATATACTTACAGTAGTTATTTACCCATTAAAGATTACAATTTAGTCTTAAGGACGAATAATTGCATTAAATGTCTTAATATGATTCAGTATTAGTTGTAAAATTAATGTTACCTATGCTTATTATTTAATTACCATTTTAACAAGTAACAATTTCTTGTTTTACAATTTTTACATCACTGACACCGATCCTGTTGATAATCGTTAGAAAAGGTTATAAAAAGTCTATATTTGATTTTGAAAATATATAAAATGATATTTATGATTTATCTATTGAAAAAAAAGTATGAAAAAATTATAAAATTAAAAATTCATTTCCTGTTCCTAGTAGATGCTCAACATTGCTCATCATACACTATATTTTTTATTTATTTTATATGAATTTTATAACCGATAAAATTATTTATTATTAATAGATCTATAAGATTCCTCTAATTATTATATATTGTCGAATGTATTTTATTAGAAAAATTTGATATTGATTTCATGACTCTGTAGAGCTTCATAATCGTTTTATTTTATTTTCGAAGCTTTTTGATATCATAGCTTTATAATTATATTACATAAGTTTAAGTTTTTTACCGTACTTAAATTTTCATTGAAAGATATTTCAAAACTTTTAAAAAGAATTAAATCTCCAAAATAATGCTGATAATTAATGATTTTAATGAGTTATAAGTACTTGTCAGTAAAAAAAAAAATTGAATTTAAAAAAATTTTTATAACAAAAATATAACTTTCCTGAGCAAATAAAAATGTATAATTTTAAACGTATAACATAATATCACATAAGAATATTTACACGCATCTGTTTATCAATATTAAAAAATATTCAAGTTATGGGTTATTACGGGAGTGCTCATTCTCAATATAAATTTTCAATATAAATCGAAAATTGATATAAAAAATTTATTAAAACTTAATTAAGCTTGTAATATTTTAGAAAGACCAGTGCAGTATTTTTCAAGCAATCGACTTTGAAAAAGTGATTTCGAAAAAAGTTCGTTAAAAGTTTTGAAATATCTTATGCCTTCAAGGTATCAATCAGAGTGCCAAAACTTTTTATGTCAGTTCTTATATCGGTGAATAACAGTCTGATTTAATATCAAGACATGTTCTAAAGACGATATATTAAAAGAATATTATTTTTGAAAATCGTTTATTTCAAATTTCTAGGTTTAACTTTTTGAATAATTTTTTCTCTTATTCAATAATTTAGATAAATATAATATTCTAAAAAATCATTCGTCTTTATGAAATTTGAACGATAAAGCTGAATATTTATAATAATTATAAAAGATACATTGTTTATAAAAAAAATATTTTTTTCTCTTAAATTAAAAAATTATTAGAATAGCACGTTAAAAATTTTTTATTAGGCAATTAAGTGTTTAATTTGAAGTATTATTTTCTTTAAGTACTTTAGTCTTAGTTATAAATATTTAAATAATTTGCGTTTTTAGGTGCGTCCTGTAACGACGGTTGTACGGCCTCCGACAACTTATGCTGTGAAATCTGGAACGGTTCCAGCTGGTTTGATACAGCAGCATCATCATCAGCACCAACAGCAACAGTCCTCGGTGAATACTAGTGTCAATAGTGGGAGTACTGGGACAGGCACGATTCGACAACCGACGGGACCTATCCTTGTGCAAAAGTCCTTACCTATGACGACACTAGCAAAGACGATAGTTACAACGTCGCAGAACAAGACCATTACTACAATCACCGCGTTGAACAAAGCCGCAGTGCCTTCCGTACAACCGAAACCCATGCCCAAAGAAAAGGAGAAGAAGACTTTCTCATCAGCGGGCTACACGTAAGTGATACATAATTAATATGCCATTTGAAAAAAAAAAAAAAATTTTACATGCCTGGAGAAATTTCCTGAAATCTTATAGTTTTTATGCAAAAAAAAAAGTAAATAGAAGGGAAACTAGGTCTTTTTCATATACATATAAACAAATTTATTTAGTGAATCAATTAATTCAATAGTTTTTTTCACTTTTTGTGGACAATTTTTTTAATTCTAGTTAAAAATTTTACTCTATACTAATTTATCAAAGAAAAATTTTTTTCTATTTTTAAAATGTAGTACTTATTGGTTTTACAAAATATTTTTAAAATTTTTATATTTACTTCTTAACTTAAGCACTGAACAAATGACAGTAAATAATATAATTTATGTAAAAGAATGATTCAATAATCATTAAAAATAAATAAATAAATAAATTGATATTATAAATAAACGTAAAATTTATTCAGGGGTGACGATGATATTAACGATGTGGCAGCTATGGGAGGAGTTAATCTTGCGGAAGAATCTCAGCGAATCCTTGGCTCAACGAAATTCGTTGGAACGCAAATAAGATCGTGTAAAGATGAAATATTCCTACATTTGACACCTTTACAACAAAAGATTAATAAAATAGGTTAGTTTATTTAAACAAAGTTTTTATTTATAATGAATTGTATAATTCATTTGTATTTATTTATAGTAACTAGTTATGGCTTAGAAGAACCTAATCAAGAAGTAGCATCTTTAATTTCTCATGCAGCACAAGAGAGGCTGAAAAATTTGGTAGAAAAATTAGCTGTTATCGCTGAACATAGGATAGACCTTGTAAAAGTAAGTTATACACGTTTTTCTCTTTGTTCAATTAATCTTTTGTATTTTAATTCTTATTTCTAAAGTGCATTATGTCGAAATAAAATAATTTCAAATTAATTAAAATTTTTAATATACATGATTAGTATAATAATAGTATATACAATAATAGTATACAAGAAGTTATACTAGCATACAAAAAGTTTGAAAAATACTTATAATACTTTCTTTTACAATTTTAAACAAATAAATTTTGTATTTTAAAAAGTTAGGCAATTAGTGAATTAATTATTTCTGAAAGAATTAATTTATAAGAATTTTTGAGAATTATGTGGTTAAAAAAACTTAAAGTTTTTAAGAACAATTTTCCCGCGACAATTTTAACGACGGAGAGTGAAAAGAAAAAATAATGTAATAATAGCGGGTTTGAAAAAAGGAATCATTTATAAAAAAGAGGGGATTAATGAGTGGTTTTATAAAAATCTAGAAATTAGTATAATAGAAAAAACTTAACTTAACTTTTTTTTTATAACTTAACTTATAAAAAAAAACTTTAAAGTTAAAAATAAAATACAGAATATTCTTGATTCTTATCTCTGAATGTTAGTTAATTTATCAGATAATTTTAAATATTCACCATATTTTATTGTTAAAATAAATGTATTTACTTTTATGTAATATATATTACGCAAATATTCTTGTTATAATGAAATTAACGTTGAAAAATTATTTGGAATGTTTATTTTATAATTTCCAATGTTAACAAATTATCAATAAATTAAAATATTAATAAAAAAATATTGAAAGTAAAGACCAACAATATATTTAAAAGTTATACGTAAAAGTATAAATTTGATATTATTCTTAAATTTAAAATGAGTTATTATAAGGCAGTATTGGTAAATAAATAATGTTGTTAAATATTAGGTAACAAATATTAATTTCCTTAAAATGATTTTGTGTATAAATCTATGTAAGGTTCATTATTTATTTACAACTTGATAATATATTATTATTAGTATTATTGTTATTGTTGTTACATGCTTTGTTTATAAATAGGTTGACCCTAGATATGAGGTCACACAAGATGTAAGGGCACAGTTGAAGTTTTTAGAAGAATTAGATAGGGTAGAACGTAAAAGGCATGAGGAACATGAAAGGGAAATGTTGTTAAAAGCAGCAAAGAGTAGAGCGAAAACTGAAGATCCAGAACAAGCCAAACTGAAAGCTAAAGCAAAAGAGGTTAGTTTCTTCTATTTTTATTTTCAAGATTTTTATATATAATTAAAAATAAATGCATTAAATAATGTAAAATATGTATTATTTTTATTGTTGTTGTTGTTGTTGTTGTTGTTGTTGTTGTTGTTGTTATTAGTTTATTGAACAATATGTACTTTTCTTAGACTTCATTGTCATTGAATTTAGCTTCATTTTAACTTTTTTAACTTTATATAAAGGTACATTTTTTCTTGTTAATACTTGGATATCAGTCTTTGTCCACATTACTTTCTCTCTTTTTACCTTTCATTATTCAGTTTTTTCTTTGTTTCTCTTTTCTAGAGAGTGCTATATAACTTTTTTCTACTTTCAAGATTTTTTCACTTGTTTATATTTCTATATCTTTACATTTTTTTAAATGTCTTGTTGAATATTATTTCATTCATTCTGCTTCATACAGTTTATATGATTTTGCCTTTTTCGATAACCAATATAATCATTTGCACTTGCTTAGACACCTATTCAGAATTTTGCTAAAATTTCCATATTTTTTACCCTTTTCTTCTATATTTACATAAACGCATTTTGTCTCTTAACCCTTCTAATGTTTTAATTTGCTTCTGTTACAAATTTTAATTTTTCCAAGTTTTTTGTTTACATCTACTTTTGTTGGTTTTTTTTATCTTTAATGATTTTTTCCAAATACTTCCTTTTTTTCTCTATTTGATATATTTTTCAAAAGTCCTTAATAATTCGTTTTTTATTTTTTATTTTTCTCCTATTTTAATACTTGAGCAATTTTTTTTAATATTTCTTCCTCTAGATTTGTTAATATAATATTGAACAACGTTGGACTCACGGTCAACGTGCTTATTATCTAATTTTGTGTCTTTAATTTTTATATTATACTCTTGTTATAACTTGTTATAATTTTTTTGTACTTTTAAATGTATATTTATGCATACAAAAAAAGAATTCAACTTATACAGGGGTACTAGCTGTCACCCATCTAAGTACTAACTGTACCTATCGTTGTTTAACTTTGGTGATCAAGCGAGGACCATTGAGAAAACAGTGTAATAATCATTGATAAAAAATATGTATAATATTTCTATAGAATTTGTTTTTTCTAATTATGCTATCTTCTGAATATTAACTTTCTCTTTTAAATTCGAACATGAATATTATATTGATTTTTTATTAATAATAAGTACAATTAATTTCTTTCTTAGATGCAACGAGCAGAAATGGAGGAAGCACGACAACGTGAAGCTAATCAAACAGCTTTGCAAGCGATTGGACCTCGCAAGAAACCCAAACTAGATCTTGGGTGCCCTTCGACGAATAGCACTGGTAGCAACGCAGGGTTAAATTCTAACACAGCGGGTATTAACCGTCAAATGCCACTGCGGCCCCGTCTCAAACGAGTAAATTTCCGGGATCTCCTGTTTCTTCTTGAACAGGAAAAGGAGACGTGTCGAAGTGTCACTCTCTATAAATCTTATTTGAAGTGATCTTGCTGTCATCGCCATCGTCGACATTATCGTCGCCGTAGCCTACGCGAGCAGCTGGCCTCTCGAGTAATGATTGCTCGACGATGATGATGAATCTACACACACGCCAGGAACAAGCGAAAAGACTTTCATTTCGGGTGTAATTTGTGTTTTCATTTTATTTTTTCCTTCGTAAACGCCGAAGTAATCGCTATTAGAGGTTTCTTAGGTGTGCAATAAAATGAAAGGACGTTTGTGTACCTCGTACAACCAATTGTCGATACTAAGCTTCCCATATATATTTGTAAATTGACTGAGAATAGAAGAGAAACTTTCGAGATGTGTAATATAAAATAGAGAAAGTTTCTTTATTTTTTTCTTTCATCTTTTTCTACTTTTGATTTTCTTGAGTCGCGATGTTACGTCATCGAAGAATCGAGGGATAAAGTAGTACCCTAGTTGAAAAATTTCATTGAAGCTGTTAAATATAATATTTTGAAAATTCTTTCTTGATCGAATTAAATAAAATTTTTATTATTATTTAAACGATTCATTTATTATAAAGAATATTTGTGTGTGCTCGTATATAATGTGTTACCTGAGTTTCGTAAATTTAAAAAAATTAAAGTGCATTTATGTTTAAAACAAAAACTTTTGCCGTTGGCAGTATATTTATTTATTGAAAAAATTCATAGTTTTGTAAACACTGAAAATACACAGGTAAATCATTTATTAAAAAGATATACTCAACAGTTATGACATAAATATTTTACTTTATTTTGATATATATGACTCACGAAATAATTACAATTATAAGATATAATTGATTAATAATTATTATGGTTAAAAATGAATATTTTTAATTATTTACTATGATTTTCCAATATGTTTTTTCAGTGTGTCAAGTTTTTACGTGTAAAAATAAAAGTATGAACAAATACGTTGTAATTTAAGTTTTTCAAGTTATAAGCACATATAATTTTCTTTATTTTAAAAATAAAGCAAATAATTTTATCTCAAAAAGTAACCATTGATACATGATTATATATTATTGTTTATTCATTTTCAATGAAATAGTTTAATTGGGGAGAAAAACGAGGCATTCGATGAAAACTTATACCAGCACAATTTTGACTTTCCCATTGGAAAGTATGAAAATATTAATGAAACGAATGAATGCTTCGCAAGTCATTGATATATAAAACCACGAGTAGCGCATGTATGTGTTTCCCTAAAAGCGATGTATGCGGTCCGGTCACAAAGTGCATGTTCTCATTTTTTTTTCATTTTTTTCCGGTAAATTAAGCGTTTTGAACCTCTGTGTCTTCATTATTTGACTTGTACTTTTGGACACTAGTGTAAGCTTTAGTTTTCTGCTATAAGAAAGCAATATATTTTTCACTTGTACGAAAGAGTCAGGAGCACATTGTCCAAAAAGTATAAATATATTATTTGTACTATTTTATTTGATAATTTAATTAGTTAAGAATCATTGATTGTTTTAGTCGCTATCAAAGAATTTCAGTCCATAGGACTATTGTTATTAGTATATCGTGTTGTATTTATCCATTATTACTATTCATAAATAAAAAAATACATTGTTATGTCTCTTTTTTTACAAACTGAGAAAAATTAATTTACAAGTAAAAACAGATTCTTATTTTTAACAAATTCAATAGAATAATTTAAGTTTGATTCCTTGTGATCGTGCGGTATAATTTGTGGATCTCACAAAAAAAGGTGCAGACTTGTAATTTCATGCTTAGTAAACAGACGAGGAAGAACTATATAAGAACGATAAAAATGAATTGATAAAGAAAGCATGTACCTGATTTGTGTGTAACAATGAAGTCGTTATATAACTAATGCTGGTGCCTAATGTCGCACAGATGATTAAAATGGGTTAATTATTTTATGATCGATTGAAGAAAAAAATGATTAATTAGGCTTCTCGCGCTCGAATTCCTTCCCTTCCATTTTTTCGCATAGATCATAATCAACGTCATTTCTTGTATTATTCGTTCTTACACTTAACTAATTGCAAATCAAAACATGGAAAGAACGAAAAATGGGAAAACATTGATTCACAAAGTGATAAAAGCGTAATCGAAATAAATATCATTATTTTGTAAAAAGAGAATTCGTATTTTTCTAAGTTGTAAATACTGATTCTAAAATTTTAATTATTTCATTGAAAATAAAAAAGGTTTTTTTTACAAATCAAGAACACCGTAAACCATAATTAAAAATGTTCATTCTTTAGGCATTATTATTATTAGTAACAGATGTGGAAGAGAATATTACTTCCAATTTAACGATGTAATAAACAGATAATAATCTATTGCATTAGAATATTCTATATGATTTACGGTTCTTCAATGAAGGAGCTTCCTTAAAAATAAATTGAAAAAATGTATAAGTATGGTTTGAAAAAAATCAATTGAATAAATATTTTTTTTACTACTTTTATGGACATTTATGAAAGTATATATTATGTTTGAAAAATATATTTCACTATAAAAATATGTTTTTAAAGAAACAGTAATTATGATTCAGAGATAAACTGATTTTCTTTATAAAAATTGTAAAATTAATTTCGATATATATTAAATACTTGAATCCTAAAAATATTCATTGACTCATTTACCCACTTCGCGTAAGCGTGTATGGTCTTTGTAATATATTGTACAGCGACGAAATTTTTTACATGTACAGAAACAAAAATAAAAAATGCAAAATACAAAAAATTAATAAGAATAGTAAAGCAGCGACAGGATGTTCGTTGACACAAATTTTTATTTACTAGTAGATTGACTACTTGACAGTATAAAGGGAAATTATTGTCATATTATAATTGTAAATGAGAGGCAGATAAAAATACGTTTAAAAGTAAGAAAAAAGAAGCCTGTACGTAAGTGTCGCGAAATTCAGCGATATTCATATTATGTAGGATTAGGAAGAGACGTTTATGCTTCCTTGTGCACGTCTTATTTGCAAACAATCTTTAATTCTTTTTTTTTTTAAATTAAATAATTGACACGACTCATTTAGGACAACATTGTGCATAATTGTATTTATAATAGAAACGTGGAGGGGTGGGTACAGCAGAATATTATTAATAGCCGTTGTCAGACGATTTTTAATATGTGGATCTCGACTGATTCATAAATTCACAATTAACGAAGAAAATTTTCGTTGTGTATCCAGTTTTACTGTAAATAAATCGAGAATTTTCATTGTAAATTATTTTGTGCATAAATTGTAAGAAATACTGCAATGTTATATAGAGAAACACATTTTTTTTCTTCACACAAATGGTCTGTACATAATTCATATATACTTTTGCCTTTAAGAATCACGTCTTAGAAAAGAAAAATGAGAACTGTTTGTATCACAAGAACACATGTATTAAGGGTTTTTACCTGGTCTTTCTTTTTCCTTTTCTGTGTGAGAAAGAGATGATGTGTTCTTTTCCATATCTTTTCTTTATTTTTTTGTTTTTTTTCTGCAGTCACGAGCCTCTTTTACGTTTTTATTGTTTACGTCGAATATTTTTTCGTGTAAATCACGAGACAATAGAAATTTTCTCCTGAAACTACCACTATAGTGGGATTTCGTCAAGTATATAAAAAGGATTTAAAAAATGTATAAAGTTACGGTATAGCAGTTTTGGTACTGTATGCTATTTTTAAAAAGTGTATCGATTAAGCAGTAGCTCAGAGAAAATTAATAAACACAAAAAGTTCCAACAGTGAAGATCACTTTAGTGGTCATGTATTTTATTCTTTTTTATATATATATATAAAAGTCTCTGTGCTCTTTGTACATATACATTTTTGTTTCGTTAGTTCTTTATGTAAATTTTCTTTGATATTCAAAGTTGTTTTTTTCGTAATAAAATTCTATAAAACATATGACAATACGTTTTCCTTACAAATTGCTTTAAAATGATTAAAATAGCAAAGAAGTAAAAACTAATTTTTGCACTTTCATTTCAAGTTAATCAATAGTATAATATATTTAGTATAAAAGCTGTTATATTTATTTTCAAAAATCAAAGAAAATTATAACGGTTACAATAACGATTAAATCAAATTATTGAATTAAAAATTAATTTAAATATATTTAAATTACAAACTAAATTAATGATCAATTTATAATCACAGTTAGGTATAATAAAATTATTTATTATTTTTGTAAAAATATAATTCTCATAGTATTTAAAATCGGTTTTTGTATATTGCAAAATCTATGAAATGATGTACAACTTTTAAATCCAATACTTTTTATTATAACTATTTAAATTTTTTAATTTATAAAACGTAATATAAATAATATTTTTAATAAATAACACCAATTTATATACATTTGTCACCAATTGACAATTTGAATAAATGTATTCAAGAATTTATATACATTTGATTGCATTGCTTAAATTATTAAGTATTGTTTAATACAGTTATGCTATTTGCTGTATAATGTTTATTATTATTATTTTTCAAAGTAATTAAAATCAAAGAAATTATGCAAAATTTGTAAAATCGATTAAAAAGTCATTTTAGAAAAACGTACCTTATTTATAATAAGGATAAAAATTGATAATCAAAGGGAAATATTCTTTAAGATAGAAATCTATCGTTCGAATTACAGCTTAAATTAATAAAATTTTTATTCCAAATATTTATGTACAAAGAATGTATTCTTATATTAATTTATTTAATTTAAATTAAAATAATTTTTTAAATTCATAAGTGTTTATAATAAATAATTTTACGGGCATAATTTATGTATATGCTTTTATGGCTTTAATGAAACCTGTCTTAATAGCTCCTTCGTGGTGTTTGAGTTTAAATTTTATCTAACTTTAAAAGATAATGAACGTAAAATTATAAAAATATATTATATAAAATAAAATGTTTTATTTTTAAATTATGCATAAATAACAGCAACTTAAAACGACACTTTTAAACATTTGAATGCAAACGTGAAAAAGTTTTTAATTAATTGCTGAAAGATATTGATAATCACAAAATTATATTTACAGGTTGTAATTGTTTCATGGATGTTTATGGTAAATGTAAATATAATTAAACAAATAAAAATAGCATACTGTTATTTATTTCGCAGTTACAAGTATATTTGAATATCATTCGTTTCTTTTTTGTCTCCCGCATTGTATTCGTTATTTCATAAGCATACAGTATACATTTTATATTATTTTACAATTATGATTGAGCATAAATTAAATAAAAATAAGTAAACAATTGTTTACTTATTTTATTAAAAAAGGAAAATAATAAACATACAGTTTTGGAGTATTCAAAACATTTATATATTTTATTTTAATAGCCGGGTTCTTCATTATTAATTTGTTTTTTTCCTGCATCATTTGTGTTCTGCAGATAGAAATTTTAATTATTTTACTGATTTTTTTGCTAAATAACAAAAGTTTTTGGGTAAGAAAAAAAAATTATACTGCTATACTTGTGATGCTATATATGCGAAGGTTCCTAGATAACGCTACCAGGTGAGAAAAACCGGAAGCTTACTAGGGTAGAATTTTCCAAACATTCCAGAATTTTCCAAATTTTTCAGTGAAAATTTACTGTATATTAACTTTCACAGTTACAAGGCGTGGATATACTCATGTCCACATGTTTCTAATAAAGTTTTTCATAATATTAATAAATATATTTATTTATATTGAATAATTATTTATATTGAGTGTTGTGCGTATATTTCAAGAAATTTTTACTATTTACATTGGGTTGTTTAAAATTAAATAAACAAGTTAAACTGTGTTTAAAGTATAATCTAATTTTATCGTTAAAAATTAGAAAAAATACAAATATGAAATATACATTGTACAAAGAGTATTAAATTAAATTTTATAAAATAAACAGTTATATTGCAAAGAAGTCTTTGCATATGCTCCGATTAGAGTGAACCTATATTTGTAAAGAAAAAGTGGATTTTCACAAAGGCAAGTATTATATATGTTTTTATTGCATAAGTGTTAATATTGAAAAGTGAAATTTATGTGAGACACTTCAATATTAACATGTATTATAAATTAGAAAATTTATTTAAAATTTGGAGCTAGGAGGTTAAAAATTTAATTTTTTGTTTGTTACATTTTTTTGTTGTAGTAATTTAGTTAACAAAAAAATTAAAATAATATAGTATTTTTTATTGAAATACGTGTAACATTAATTTTTTTAATTTAATTTCTAATTTTATAAAACTTAAATGTACCCGTATTTTTAAAAATTGAGAAACAAGTTAGCCTTTTTTTTAAATTTAATAATTTAAAAATTTTTCCTAATTATTTTAACGCACTCTATTAAAAAAATTAAATAATTTTAAAATATTGGATTTTAAAATCTGAAACCCGCAAGTGACTGAAAATACTCATAGTTAGTATATAAGAAGCATAAGTAGCGACACCAATGTGTTGTATGAAAGGAGAGAAGTTTAGCACTCCCCTAGACAAGGATGGAACACAAATACTCGTAAGGCACTCGTCGCATTGCGCGACACTTACGAACATTTTTTTGCTTCCATCTTTAATTTTTATCTTTACAAATTCTTTCCATTTTTTATTAAACAATTACTATACGATTTTCAAAAAATACAAAGTACATAAAAAATGAGTTATAAGTAAAAACTAATATTTTTCCCCTTATTTTAGTGAATATAAGTTACATTCTTAGGGACTTATTTTGCAAAGTGTACATGAGGGGAGTTTTTACTGCTTTTTTAATTGTTAAATTGCGTTTTTTTTTTTATACTTGTAGTTCTTTTTTTATAAAATTATAATAATGTTTATATTTCATTATAAACAGTATATTTGTATGAAACTAATTATTTTTAATTAAATAATTAATACTTAACAACTTTTGCTATAAATTAATTTCATGATTTCTTTATTTAAAATTTTTAATTGTGCATATTGATATTTAAATACCTAACTTTCGTTTTTAATAAACTTTTTTTCAAAAGTATTTTCAATTGATCAGAATGATAAACATCATTAAGGTATGTATCATTTAGTAACTATTTTATTAGTGGTAAGTTATGAATTATTTATTAATTAATGTCAAGTTTAGAATATCAAAATTTATTATTAATTATTGATATTAATTTATTGTGACAAAGTTAGATTTTTCTATTGAGTTTTTAATTAATAATGACTAGGTGATAATTTTAATTAATTTAAGGTTAACAATATATTATATTGTATTGGATCATGTAAAAAATTTATATGAATTATAACAGTTAATAAAAAGTCTTGTACTTAAAATATTTTTAAATTTATTAATAAAAACATTTGTCTATAATAATTAATTATTGTAAGTAATTTTTTAAAAAATAGGATTTTTTTCGCAAAACAATAATAATGGATTAGCGTGTAAAAGTTTTACATTATTGTTGTTGTTGTTAGTTCTTATATTTTATTATTATTTTTTTTTTATTATTATACTAATAAATCGTAATTAAAAAATATGTTATTCAGATTTTATAGTGCAGTAGTGTCTATGCATGCAATACAACTTACCATCGGCATAAGGGTTTCGTTCATAACCAGGTATTCGTGTTTAGAGATTTTGTCATATATTTAGTATGAACAAAAACTTTTGAACATCTATTAATTTAAAACATAGTATGTAAAAGTAAATAAATATAAAATTGTTAATGCGTTATCAAACTAGAATTAAATAATATGAAAAAACAGTTTGTGAAATTTCGGTCTCGGGTAGTATATTCTGTATTTAAAATTTTAAGTTTTATTATAGATTTAAAGATATTAATAATTTTAATATTATAAGTTGCTTTGTTCGAAAAAATAAAAAATTTTTACTTTTAATGATTCAAATCATATTTATAATCAACGTAATATTATCCATACAAATAATATTAATCGTACCTGAACAAAAATTATATTTACAAAATTTTTTCACAAATTCGTGAGAAAAATTGATAAGAATAAAATAAAATTTAATTATGAACTATTAATAACTTGCATTCAGATTTATTATACTTTCCATTTTTGGTAATTTCAATTAATACTCCGTTTCCATAACTGTTTATTAAAATGAAAGAAAATTTTAGTTCATGGGTATGAATACTTGTTAAAATTATTGCAGCTTGTTTTCTAGAAAATTTGTTTATATCTTTGATCTTATTTAATTTGCCTTCCTATCTGATGATAAAATACAGGATTTAGTAGATAAATAAGACTTAGATACATACAGTTGCATATAGTTAAGTGTTGAGTTATTTTTATATTTTATTCTAAACCTTAAATAGAAAATAAAAAATATCAAAATATAAACTTTTATTTATTTAATATATAATATTAATATATAATATAATTTTCTTAGTCAACTGCATTAATTTAAAAGAAAATTTTGAAAATTTTGATTGGTTCATTATTTTTTTAATTTATTAATTTCAGAGAATGATACTTTTCATGTTTACAATACTCACAATTCATAAGTAAACGTGGGACTACGTTTTCGCAGTGTAACTGTTTTTTCTTATTGCTCGTACACTTCACCTTTTCGAAGAAGCTTATTACGCAATATAAGGAAAGAAAGGGCATCCATGTAGAGCATCATGAGGAGGTATTTCATTCGTGAACGTCTTTTTGGTCGAACAACGTCGAGATGCGCTTTTCGAAGTATCGCTATATTCGTGGGGGCATGCATATTATTGTCTCTGTTCTTTTTCTAAACGCGACTCTTTAGGGGTACTTCAGTTACCTTTTGAAACCTGCATATATGCTTACGATATGTACGTGTGTATGACAGAGGAAAACAGAACGAGAAAGGGGCTGAGAGAGAGAGAGAGAGAGAGAAGGAAAGAGGAGATTCCGTCCAATGGTTCCTTGAATTTCGAACTGTCTTTCATGTCGATGTCGAAGACTGCCTTTGCGATAGTTAACTTCTTTACTCAATTCTTTTCTTCTTATAGCTTCTTTTATAATATTTTTTTAAGTTCGATATTATTTTATTTTTAAATCTAAATAATTTAAATGCAAGATGATTATTTATTTTTATAGTAACTTTTTTTCAATGTATTACTTATTATCGTTAATTATAAGAAATTAAAATATTGTATTCATTAATTTATTAATTATTCATTTAGAAAAATATACTATAAAGTAAAAAAAAGTATTTTTCATATCTTGACAAAATATATTTTTTTCAAAAAGATATTTTCTATAAGATAAATTTTGCACATATTTTGAGATAATTTTATGTATCATCAATATAATTATTGGTACTCAAAGTTAAATTATTCAAATTATTACAAAGTAGATAATTATTTAAAATATTTCGAATTAATCACATAAGAGAGGGAATTATATGTAACTATAAAATAAGGAATCAAAAAACAACGTAAGTCAAAGATAAGAGGATAGGATCAAAGGAGTTTGAATGATGCAAAATAATAAATTAGCATATCATATTAAGAAATAATGTTACTTTTATTTTGATAAAATAATTAAATTAGAATGCTTTAGTTATTTTTTTACAACGAAATAGTATCGAATACAAACGCTATCTGGAATAATTTAAAATTTTGATTTTAAGTTAATTAGTTTTATACATAAAATATATCGTATATGTACATCTTAAACGCCTTTTATAGCTCGGAAAATATATATTTAAAAATATAAACATTCATAAGTTGTGAACAAGTTTGAAAATTTATAAACGTATGATATCAACTTTTAATAAATATACGAGAACTATAGATATAGTGCAAATATATATTTATAATGTATTTTTAAATGTATTTATATAATACATATATATATATATATATATACGTAATACATATATATTATAGTTTAATTATCATTATTTTCGGGATTGAATAACAATATATCGATTTATTTTTATATTAAGATAAAGAATTATTTTTCAAAATTGCGACTAAACTTAGTTATAATGTTTAAATTAAAGTTTACAATCTCCAAAAATGATAGTTTGCTTTTTATAGAATATTATGTTCAATATTACAATTTTGTAAATATATCATTAGAAATTAATATTAGTTGTTATATAAATTATAAGCAGATATTAGTATAAAAGTTACGTAAATACAAGTGCTCTAAGGTAAAAGAGTAATAGGATGTACATCGAATTTCTATATTAAAATATTAATAATTCGAAATATGTACATATTAATACAGAATATATTAATTCAAACAGTTTTTTAATTAGTTTTTCTCTTTTACAGATAAAAAAATAACAGTGAAATGCAAAGAAAATGTATATTTTTAAAATTCTGTAGTACTTTTACGATTTGATAAAATTTATTTGTCTCTTAAAAACAAACTTTCAAGCCTCGTTTTTATATTTCTTACATTATTAGAATTTGAAATATTATTGAAAAGGAAATTATCAATTATAAATTCGCAGTTACATTAAAAAAACGGTTAATTATAATAACTTTAATTGCAATTTAAATATTACGTGCATTTAATGTTTGTTACAGTACCTACTATTTGTACAGTTCACCATAAAAAAGTTTTCCTATTTTTTTAATTAGTTTTTTGCCTGTAAAATTTATAGAATGAAAGGCTAATAAGCATGGACGCATGAAATAAGAGCGACAGTGAAAAGAGCATAACGCTTATGGAATTGTATTTATACAAACGAATCTTTTTAGTTTACTTAATGGGTAAGGGGAATTTACGAATACAGTTATCGACAAATAATGTTGAATATGTATTTTAAGGCATATTATTCTCTCAGCTAATGTTAACCCGACATTTCTAGCTTCTCATTTAAAAATGTACCGATATGCGTACACATGCACACATTTGGATGGAGCTCAGCTCCGCTCGTTCGTTCATTGCGGAACAATAAATATTAACAAAAGCTTATCTACCCTCTCTCGGGCTCTTTCGTTTTCAGTCTTTTTCCGTCTCGCGTGGCCTCCACCGTCCCGCCCCGCCTCTCGCGGCGCAGTGGCGGATGGCCGCAGGGCCGATCCAGAAATGGAATATAATCAGGCGAGCGCTTCGCTCGGCAGGTTCGAGGGATGATAGCCTTGGGCGAGAAGCCGCCTGCGGGGCCTCAGCGTGGATATTGAGTTCAACCAGGGTAACCATGGAAACTGGCCCCGCAGCGACGACGTTCCTGCGCCGAAAGCGGACGACCCCTATTCCCGCGCGGTTGCGCTATCCGCGGTAGCGTTACCCTCCCTACTACTTCACTGGAGGTGATACTCCTTTTTCCTTCCCTTCTTCCACCACGTGCGCTTTCTTACCTTTACCTTCGTCCTTTTTTGCTCGGACCAGCGACTAATTCACGTCTGTTCGAAGATTCGCTGTTTTTTATCTGCATTTTTGATATAGGATGTTTGCCTGGTCACAAGCGTCATTGGCAGGTCGAGTAGGAAGGTAGAATTTTTGAGATTGGGAATCCATTTACTTTTTACTTTACTTTTTCGTATGGTTAATTTTTTCGCTTTTTTATTTCAATTCCAGGATTTAATGAGAATTGCTTAAAAATCCATTAAAAATATCTTTCGGAATGTGTTTTTATAACAGAACATAAAATTATAGTTTGTATTTGAATGTGCACTCTTAAGAATTCTATCATTTTTACTTCTTTTATTTACGAAAGTTTTGCAAACGTTTCTTTCACCGAGAATAGCTATTTCTTTTCTATTTATGTTTGTTTTATTTTGCTATTTTGTTTTATTACAAAATATTGTACTTGAAAATCTATTTAAAATGCGTTTTTCTTGTGAAATAAATAAGTTTAAAAAAAATTTTTTCAAATTTAAGATTTAAAATATACGATAATATACTTTACCTTGTTTAGTAAAGAAATGGGACACGTATAAAGTTAATGGTAAGCTGAAAAAACAAACATTATATACAGTAATAAATGTTTTTATTATCATCAATCTTGATCGTACTTATATAATAGATACATCTTTGAAATATCTTATTGACACTTCCATTTTTCTTAATATTTATATATAATTCACCACCTAAACCGCTAAATTCTAGCGAATCTCATTCGAAGCAAAGCGTTTTTTGACTTGGTATAGATAATATATATGGTATATATATAAACATAAATCAAGTACCTTTTCTTATCTTTCTCGTAGTCAACTTATTTAAACGTGTCCTTACATATTTTTTAAATATTTAACTGACTTTATGAGATCAAAATTCTTATTTTATGTTAATAATAATCGATTCTATTTCGTTGTTTAATTTTTTACTTTTAACAAAGAAGTAAATTAAAATGCTTTTCACAAATATATAATTCTCATTATTTCGTCTTCCGTCTTTTCTGTAATACACGCAAATGTCAAAGTATAATATTTACAAAGGAATTAGTGTGATTAATTTAATACATAGATATACACGTTTGATTTATAAGTCATATACTATTCAAACGAATATTTATATATATATATGTATTTTGAATTTTATACATTTTTAATATAAATGATATATATAACAATTCAATATCAGCTTGTAATCTAAAATTTTTATTCATAATACAGATTTTTTATTTTTACCATTTTAAATAATATAAAAGTAATTTAATAATAATTTTTTATAATTTATTATAAAATTCTAAGTATTTATTTACGTTTGAGTATTACATAGATAAGCACAAAAACTTCATCATTTTCAGCTCTTTTGAATATATATTTTACTTCAATAATTACTCCAAAAAGGAATAAAACATTTCAATTTATTCAAGTCTCACGTACTTATTATATTTTACATTAGGAATATAAATTTAAAAATAAAATACTTCAAAGTAAATGGTGCTTGATTTTAAACAAACAATACACTAACAAACAAACTTGATGTCAATATTTATGCGTCTGTATCTACAAGAGAATCCAGACTATCTAATATTTAATAATGTCCGATATTTTAATTTGAATCAATGTGCTAAATATAAACAATTATTAATATTTTAAATAAAATATAATTAAAAAAATAATAACTTCTAAGAAGAATGCATTGGTTTAATTTGGAAAAATATATTGTACATTTTCTGCTTGACCTCTAGTGCGACTTTAATACAATCAAAAATTTTTATTCAAAAGTCGCTATATATATTAAAATTTCGTACTTTTTACAGTTTATATATAGCGGTATTTAAAATCAGAAATAATGTCTCTATTTTTCGGCAGAAAATCATATGCAATTTAAAAAGTAGATAAAATATTAGTAAAAAATAGCACTAATTTTATTATTTTTTAAGGATTCTTATTTTGACTAAAACCTTGCAACTGGCTTTCTGCATATTTTTAAATGTGTTTAGAAGTTTAAATTAATTTTTGTAATGAATAAATTAATTAAAAAACTTAAAATTATATGTTGTTGAGAATAAACATAAAATATTTAAGATAAATATTAATAAATCTAATTTGATATACATAAAAGTAACAGATATAAAAATCCATTTTGCAATCAAATAATTAGATTTGAAAAAATACAAATTTTTTCAAATATATAATAGCTTTAACTGTTTCACACTATTACTTAAATAACATTTTTTAAATCTATTGATTTATATTAACTAGACACCATCTATAAAAAATGAATTTAATCTGTAATTACAATTTCTTTCTTTTAATTAATACGTATATGAATAAGTAAATTATGCTTTTTTGATTCCTGATAGACTTTTTTATATGCTTTTGATATATGTGATACCATTTTCTATTATTTTAATTTTTCATATTAGTTTTATCTATAAATATATTTTTATATTCTTTTATTTTATGAACCTGCGCAAGTTAAATAATTAAAGCGATGATCATTTTAATCTAAAGGATTTAACTCAAAGTTTTATCGATAATGTTTTATTAGCTGAAAATAAGCCGGATACGATAATCTTTTATACAAAATATTAATGTTTCTATTTCTGAGAATTGAATAATGTATCAATTTTTTTCTGCAAATTTTCTAAAGTTTGAGTTCAAAAACTTTTTAAATGTAGTATTAAAACATTTCTCTTTTAACGTTTATCAATTAAAATTACATATGAAGTATTGTTTGAGAAAAGTTTAAGCATTGAAATATTTGTGTAAATTATTGTTTAATACCTTAAATCTTAGAGTATTTGAATCTTAGTATAATTTTATTACATTTTATGTAGTTATAAAGTTTAATCGTAATATCTTGTATACGATAGTAAACATTAAGTTTATGCGTAAATACTTTATAAACAAGTCTACCAGAAATCATTTCAAATATTTCGTAGTAAATTTAGTATTAAAGAAACTGTCAAGGTATCTTTTATTTTAGACATCTTAAAAATAGTTTGTTTTGTAACATATAAAAAAAATATGATGCATTAATTATTATTTTTACCAGTGTCTTATTCTTTTTTTATTGTGATTCTTAGTTAGGTAAATAATTAAGAATAATAAAATAAGACTATGCTCGATTTTTTGATGTTATCATGATTGATACGATTTTACTCATTTTAACATATTAGAAGATATACTATAATTTTTTTGCATAAATAAAAATAATAAGAGATAAATTATTTAAGTACATAATAAGATAGTAAATACTTGGTCTGTAAAATGCAAGTAATAAGTCTAGAAGTACTTAAAACGGTTATAACTTTATAAAAAAAGTAAAATAACTTGAAAATGAATTCCTTGGATGTAGACTGTATGGTGTTAAACGGTATATTCGATTCATTTAAAACTAAATCATATAAAGTCGAGGACGCCGTAAATTTCGACGGTATCCTTTTCACAGTACAGGAATAAAAATTGTCCATATTTACAGACACGAGTATTAAAAACGTGAGTTATCCTATTCAAAATAACAATTCTTGAAGTACCATCTCTCGTATCTTTCTTCTTTTTAACTTTCGAAATGCACCCAATATTATCAATACTGTTGTGGCCAGTCGCATCAACGCGCCAGTAGAACCGATGAAACTGTTCAACAAAATTCTACACCACAGAAGCTGAAACCAAATAGTGTGGCCTAATAAGTCAGTCTCTATACGTGACCACCCCCGAGACGAAGGTCAAAGCCTCTGCTCACTCGAATTCGACATCTCTGTACGCCCTCAGCGCCCTCGTGACCTTCCTCTGCTGCTGATCGAGCGAGTCGAAGACTCCGCTGCGTCAGGTGTTGTTCAGGAGCGAATGCCTGATGAAGAGGTACTCAGAGAACTGCTGGCCCTCGACACCACCACCGTTGCTGGCGGCTACGCGGAACCCCGCATTTAGCAGCCTCGTAATCGCTTGGACACTGTTGAGCTTGCAGTAGCCGTTGAGGGGAAAGCGAATAACGTGGCGGGCATCTTGTTGATGCCAGGCGACACCGGAGCGAGCCTCGAGCACCGCTTGCGTTGTTTCGGGGAAAACCTCGTCGAGGAGGGCGCGACCGCCGGAGAGCATGACTCGCTCGCCCAAGTCTGGACTCACGTGGAGGGCGACACACTCATAGGATTCGGCACGAAGCTTTGAATCGTGCTCACGTTGGGGTGTCGTCGGTGCCGAGCTACCGACGTTGTTCGAACTTCCGCTAACGCTGCGTTGAAGCGTTTGCTCGGGCGGTGGACTTGGGGTACTGGACGAAGGTGCACCCCCGTTTTTGATGTGCTCCTTCTTCATTTGTTCCAGTTGTCGGATCATGGCTGGTGAATTAGAGCAAGTGATTATAAACTTTAGAATTTTCTTGTGCATATTGATGGTTGTAGCTTAAATAGTTTACGCGATCTAAAGCGGTTTTGTCTTATCACAACAGAGAACGAAATCTTTGGTTTACGGCTTGTTTTCCTTTAAATGATGGGTTTTATCATGATAATAGCGTGGGACGAGCTTTAAGTCAGTTTAACTTTAGTATACCATTTATGTCGCTAAAAATTTATACGTTTGATAATCAATATTTCATTTTTTACTTTTAGTTACACTATTAAAATGCTTTCTCATGTAATATGATGACAAAAATTGTAACGAAAATCTTTTTAACAACTGAAAAATTACTCCAGTCACTGGTACTGCTCTTTAAGAATTCGACAGTGTCTATTTTAGCTATGTCTACATTAATTAGTAATGTATATTTATTCATTAAGAAAACAACATTTAATTTTACGTTAAATCTATATATTAAATTTTCCAAATTGTTAATAATTTATTTGAATGCATTTTTATTTTTTGTTTACTATATGCATAATTGTTCTATTTTTATAGGCAATTAGATTTCAATCTCCGTTGATATTAAACTTTTTTATCTAAATTTATAATCGATAGCATTTACTTACGAGAAATGTCGAAGTATCGTGCTTCTTCAAGTAATAAATCTATATCAGCAAAATTTTCAGGTATCAACAACCGAGAGTTTCGCATAAAATTCAATATGTGTCTAAACATTCCGCCATCTCTGTCAATGAAATAATGTTGTTTTAATGAATCCAAAACAATAGGGATACTACCATTGAACAATTTTGCGAGTCTTGAATCAGGATATCTAAAACAGAAATGGTAAATTCATAAGTAAAAATTATGTTATAGAAACATCACTAACATAATGAATACCAAATACGAAATATACTAATATCGTTCCATTAAAAACTAGAGAATAAATTGTACAGTAAGAACGTCTCTATTTCTTTATGCATATTATTTTGATTTTTTTGTGACACAATAGTATAGTATATGTATACGTATTTAATATTCCATTACAATGTATTATTATTTAGTACTAAAATTTATTGATAAAAATAACCATATGATTTATACTGATTTAAATGCAGAGAGTATTTTTGATTTTCAATACTTATTTACGACTTGTCAAAGGAAAGTTTTATTTAGTGTAATATAGTGCGATAACCATGGCAAGTAAAAATAAGCGTATATTAAATGTTTTTAAACTTTTAACAACATGGTCAGGAGAAAATGACGAGTTTGACCAAGAAAGCGTTTAGCATTTCAAAACCCGAAGGAAGCTTCAAGATTGTGATTATATATTTTGTCGGAGCAGGTGATCGCCGCTGTATCGGCACCTGCCCCGAAAATATCCCAGAGACATAAACGAATCGCGGCAATTGAAATGAACGGCAGTGGCAGCTGTTCTCGTTGAAGTTTACAGCAAGCCTAACATTTTTTTAATTAACGATGTGCTGCGTCGACAGATCTCCACTTTATATTATGGTTATCGAAGCTTTCGCTAAACGCTCCTATCTGCGCTGAAATATAGAATCAACGTTACTCAACCAAGCGTTATTTCAACGGTACTAATAATTTAGTCAAGCAAGTCCATTTAAATTTTAGTAAATTTATAACAATTGTAATTATGTTGTGACGCGTTTAATAGCTAATTAGAAAGATAATTGTAGATATTTTCTAGCGTTCATTAGTTCGGCATTGAGAAAAGTTAAAAGGAAGAAAGAGAACTAGGGAGCGAAAAGGATCATCTTCTAGCATAGTACTGGACGATCAAACCATTTTTGAAGAGAAAAAATAGAAACGTGAGAAATAAAATAAGAAGAAATAGAAGCAGTAAAAACAAGACAGCAACAACAAATTTTGAATAAATAAGCCATAAACCTCAAAATATAAGCAAGAAATTTAATCAAATTGTAATAGAAAATGTATAACAAAAAATGTGTTTATAAAAAGAATGAAAGAGATAAAAGAAAACATTTAATGAAATTATTAGCAAGATTTAGAATGAATAATGAAACGAAAAGCAACAGACGCTGGTTAACAGAAGAGAAAATAAAGCACAGATTGTGCAATAATGAAAAAGAAGCAAGAAAATGTTTTACGGAGTAGTGCAAAGTTACAGATTCTAAAGCAATCAGGAAAACATTATGGAAGGTGATAAGGAAGATATAAGCAAATTATACAAGATTCGTTGGAGCAGAAAAAGAAGAAAGAAGCATAGCGAAAGACAGTCACCAGAACAAAACAGAAACAGGAGAGAAGAAGAAAGAAGAGAAAACGAATGAATAAATAAAGTTTATCGGTACAAGCGTGAATATAAATAGTATTAAATACTAAGTATATAAGTGGAAAATTATGGTGATGTGAAAATGCATACAAAAGTAAATAATAATGTATTAAATATTCCTAAAATAAATAAAAAAAATAATAAATAAAATAAAATATAAAATAAAAAAAATAGATACACAATAGATTCATTAATAACTTCAAAAAATATTTTTTTGTAATATAAATGTAATTATAAATTTAAGAGAAATTAAATTGCCAATAATGTTCGAATTATATGTAAAAATAATAATTTAATATTTAAAATTATATTGATATTTTAAATATTATGTTAGAAGATTTGAAATTTTTTTGGATTCAAGAATTTTACACTCAAGCAATTGCATATTTTGTTTTTCGTTAAAGTTACTGTCTTTCTATTATTTGATTTAATAGATAACAGTTCTCGTGAATTCTTAATATAATAATTGGCATAAATTTTAAAGTGAATCATTATTTTCTTATAATCGATACATTCGATCCTTTTGATTATGAAATCGATAAATAATCGTCTTTTTATACTAAATTTTATCGAGTGTCTCATTCTGTTTTTCATTATTGTGTATAATTACGATATATACATTTATTTGTATATATATAAGTGCAATATAGATTAATAAATTTATCATGGATAGTTCAAAAATTATACAATATAAAATTTAGATTATTACAAATTTGGAAAAGATACTTTGTTTAGTAATGGATATTTAGATATTACTGTAGTATAACTTAGGCTAGTTTAGAATTGATTAAATTTTTATTATGTTTAGTTTAAATCATATTTAACTGAATATATCTTTAATAGTATTAATGTTAAAATTATAAAAAAATTATAAATATTTGTAAAAAAAAATTACTACAAAATTTTACATATAAAATTCTTCTTATCTCGATCAAAAAAATTGATCAAAAAATTATTAAAAGAAAAATAAGAATTCATTAAATAATAATTAATGAAAAAAATTTAGATTTTGTTAACTTTATTATTAAATAATTCGATTATAATATGTAATTTATTCTTACTAATTTTAACACTTTTGTAAATTTATAATTGATGAAATATAATTTTTTTATTGATAGTATGGCGTTTGTGTGCTAATATATATATTATTATTAAAATGAAAAGATGATTTTGAAAAATTTGCTTTTTTAATATTTTCCACATATTTTTTTCTTCATTGTAAACAATTTATTGATTTTAAAATAACTTTTAACAAAAAATTATTTATTTTCAACATTGCAAATGAAACTTATAAATTTTGTTATAGAAAACATCAATTTGTTCACGATGGCCGTTTATATCAACGGCGAAATATAATTAATTAACTGAACTTAATTATTTGCGGAATTTTTAGAAACTGTAAGGTTTCGTTTATTATTTTTCAATAAATAAAAATCTTATGTAGAACATAGCTTTATTTATACTATTTTGCTTACTTTATTCCATCTCCGATTTAAACTTGCGTTTTTTTAAAAAGAATGCGGTAATGTTATCCTACAGTGTAATTAAACCACTTGTTATCTAAAAATAGCAATCATACTGCACATGTTATAATATCAACAATAAAATTATAATAATAAGAATTTTCGTTTTTTAAACATTATTGCATTTTTTTACATCTTACAAATATAATTATACTCGATAAATATATTTCAAAAATGAATATGATTCGTGATTTAATTCCAACTTAAATTAAATAGAAAAAATTAATACTTGTAATCATGTATTATTTAGTCTTAAATAAGATTTTAATATAGTTGAATTTATATTATAAATATATTATAACTTCAATTATATCTTTTGTGCAAATTCATATGTTATTTGCGACTTTTATTTTTTTAAATTGGATTAAAAAATTGTTTTGGATTTCATTTATGTTTTGATAAGAGAAAGAAACTGTAAATATAAGGTTTACAAAATTTTAAAAAATATGTGAAAAATTATAAATTTCAAATATCGCAACACATTAATATACTTTAAACCTAATTAAGATATTTCATTGATTCAAACGCGAATATATTTTTTGCACAGTATTAATTTTTATACATTATGACATTGTTATTAAAAAAATATTCTAACAACTACAAAATAATTTGTTGCTTTTAGTAAAAATAAGAAGGCATAAATTAATCCCGTTAAATGAAATATTTTAAATAAATAATAATTTTACATTATTTCTCATGTTTTAACTTTATGATATGTTAATTATATTAATAAGGTTTTGTTTAATATTGTTGGTAATACGATTTTTTTACAAGTTCAATACTGCTATATATAGACGTTAACTGTACTTAATCTTAAATAATTTCATATTCAATATTTTATACATAAAATTGTATTTAATAGTATAGGTAAAAAAATATTTTGGAATCTAAGAATTTTCCTTTTTTATCTTATTTTTTATTTTAATGCGAAGAAATAGAAAGAGAAAGCCTAAAAACGTCGTGACTGCTCGGATATCTTCGTCACACTTCGAGCCTGAGTTATGCGTCAAGGTCGCGCTTAACTTGCCAGAAAGGACATTTTTCCTTTGGTTATTATCCGCGTTATAATTCAATAGTTGTTACAGTAGTTTTTGCAAATAATTTTGGTGTGTCTTTTGGTTTTCAATTGTATGTGCATAGTTTGTATCAGAATGTTTTCATGATAAAAATGATGAAATATTAAATGTATTATATTTTTCTTTAAATAATTTTAAACCGAACCATCATCTAAATTATATAAATTATTTGTGCATAATGTAATAGTGGAATTGTCGTATCCATTGTATCGATGGAAGTTTATGTAGTCAGGACAATCTGGATTAGCTTGACCTAATGATAATAAATGAAGATCTGATGAAAACTATTCAACGATCTCTTATTAGTGAATTATTTCTATTGATAATACGACATTTATTTTTGCAATAGTGGCGGTTTACTCAAAACTAAAATTACTAGCTTTATTCGGTCTATTTCAAAAATACTATTTATAAAATACATAATTAAACATGTTATTTTATCTACCATTTTTGAAAAGTTGAAGTCAATTATATTTAAATTATTAAGTATATAATGAATTTTGTTTGAAATGAATATGAATGAGAATGAGAAGATAACTTATTCGTACAGAGATAATTGAAAACAATGGATGGAAAGTGCGTGAGTCTTATTTTAATATATATCTAAATGCCTTTACAACACAGCAATTGTTAGCTTATCTTACGATAATGTCAGGTACTAACTATTATTCTGTCAATGTTTTCTAATTATTATTATTTTATTTGACCTGGGTAATTTCTAGAACACATATTAAAAGATTCATGTGCTCAACTGTTTATACTGTAATAGAAATAGGTATATTTTTTCAAGCTTTAATACATGATTATTTACGATGATATATGCAAATGTAAAATTTTTTATAAATATTTAGTATTTACTTATTTCTTTATTATAGTTACTGTGCAAGTTGAATATAAAATTTTAAATATTTTCCTTGTATTTATGTTGTGAAGTATTTAATAATATTTGGTGAGATAAAACTATGTATGATATCTTGCGATTCAAATATTAATGCTATAAAATAGTTTTCGAAAGAAATTATTACATATATTGTATTATAAGATGTAGATGGACTCATAATCTTTAGGTTCAATGTGGCGTATGAAATTATTTTTATAAATATAGATGTTGTAGTTTTGTTCATGTCTTATTCATTAATCTTCAATCATATCGAGTCTTCAAAGGATTAAAATGTTAACATCTTAAGAATATTTTTTATAATATTTTCACAAAGCTTAAAAAAAATTTAGTGTAATAAAATGATGTCATTACAAATTAGCTGTGTGTAATATATAATGAAATCTTGTGATATTGTATATTATTACATATAATATAGATTATATGTAAATTATTACATATTTGTAAGGATAAATCTTTACAGACGCAATGATGAATAATTAAGGGACGATAAATGAATAAATGTTTGAATTATCTGTAAATTAAAATAAAAAATAATTTTTACTCTAAATATGCATTATTATTAGAGTATTTTCATTATTGTTCATCTTATCTTTTAAGAAAAAATAAACGATATAATTCAAGACACATTTAAAAATAAATTGATTTTTAATAGCCTGAAGTCTTTAAGTAGAACGAACTTCTTTCATCGAAAGGGAGTCACAACGATTATCTATGCAGTAAATAATTCTCAAGCATCGAGCTTATTTAAAAAATGTTTGACGATAAGTATTTTTGAAAAACCAAAGAACAGACTGAAAAATGCAGACCAGCTTAAGTTAGCCCATGGTATCCCTACTTGGAGCCATACCTTGCCTCACCATATATATATATCTTTTTAATCTGACGCGCGCGAAAAAAATCGTCCCAGGACTCGCACTCTCTTACTCTGCGTTCGCGCATTTCGTCGTCTCTCGAAATCCGCGGGAGAGCAAAGGTAGAGTCTGGATCGCCGTAAGCTAAAAAACAAAAGCAGCGAGAAGGAGAAGGAGCGAGAGCTTCGTTCTGGCTCTATAGAGAGTGCCGGAGGTAACTCTGGGACTACTTTGCAAGTGTGTGTAAGTGAGAGAGAAGGAGCGAAGAGGCGAACGAACGCCCCAGGACGCACGAGTCCGTCATTATTATACGCTATCGCGCCGAGGAGGAGGGTATGGGAACCGGCCCCGGGGTATATACCCTTATGCCTTCTCTTTCGTTGTTCCATAACGCACGACGAAAGCGAATATCAGGTTCCTCTCTCTCTCTCTTTCTCTCTATTTTTTTCTTATTCTCGTTCTTCAAGAGAAAGAGAAAGCGCGACTCTCGTCGCGACGAAAAGAAATCGCGTGCAGAAAGAGAGGAAATAAGAAAATAAGAAAGATAACGAAATACGAGGGTGGGAGAGGGCGAAAAGTCGTGATGTAACGAAGAGAAAAAAGAGAAGAAACAGAAGATACGTCACACACGTACGAGAGAGTAATACGATACATGCATTGAAATACAGGTACATGTTATTTGTAGCAGTTGAAAATTAGTACATATTCATATGATTCATCTATGGCTATCAAGATATGGAATTTGTTTATATGTATATAGAATTTGTTCTAACTTTGCATGGTTTAAACTGCATTCAATCGAGATCAGCTATTTAGAATTTTCTTTTAATTATATTTTTTTTCTTCGAGAAAATTGTAAATTTATGTCTTAAAGAGTGAAAGTATAAACAAATGAAGTTTGGGGTAGACTAAGCCAATTCTTCGTCGAACATAAGCATTGGTATCCTAAGGTTGAGAATCGTGACATAGAGAATTGGTGAGAACAATGATCAATTTTCTAAAGTTGAAAAATATTTATATTTATATTTTCTACGTATAAATACTGCAGTTTATTGTCTTCTTTTATTAGTCTTTTCTTAAAAATTATAAAATATTTCGAGTGACTGATTAAAATTATCGAAATAATATAAAATTAACTGCATAAGTAACAATATAACTATTAATCATATAATTATGTATTCTACTACAATAATATTGCTATAACACATTTCACCTGCACATTTAGTGTGAAAGATACTGCAATCTTGAAACGTATCTCGTATCCACTTACACAAAGTAAACGTCTGTAAAAACTTAAATAAAGATCTTGTAATGAAAGAGCACGTCGATTGTCGCATTAAAAGGAACGAACAAAATTTATCGTTCTACCTTTTAAGGAAAGGTGAACGTGAATCCAAAGTCTTGAAGGTTATATAGATACTAAAAAGAGTTTACTGAGAGATAAACTACAATGGATACATACAGAAAAAGCAAGAAAGACGAAGTTAAGCCACAAGGGAAGATTGATTGAGATATTTATTATATGATAACCCTAACTTAAGAACATGAGCTAAATTTGAATCAAAAGCGTTATTTCTTTCTTATTAGTTTACTTGAAAAAGGAAGATATACATTAGATATTGGTCATAGAGTTTCCAATCAGACAAATCTTACTTTATGAGTGGAGAAAATTGAGAAAAATATATCACAGTTGATCAAATAGTAGGGTTTTTATACATGTATATATTTTCGTATTTACAGCTTCTTATTTTGTCCTCATCAATATATTACGTAATTAAAGATTTCCTTGAAATTTTAAATTGGTTAGAAGTGTATTAGCTTCACTTTACGCAAAATTGAAGCTTTCAAATGTTGTAAATGAAGGTAATTTCATAAATCAATAATTTTATATCTCACGATAATAATTTGTTTAATATAATTATCTGTATCAGTCTACAAGAAAATTAAAACAAGGGATTATTTTATGATTATATAACTTTGGAATGCGTTATAACAAGTCGATAAGCCCAGCAATTTCTGTATCCTTTTTGTTCCTTGATATTTGCATGTTAGTAGTTCCATTGCATACTCTTTTTATGAGCAAGTAGTAAAGGCATTTCGGTAATATGCAGAAAATGAGTAAAACTTTGCATCTTCGCGTAAGAGATGTTAATAGTTGGTGTTCCATTACTCAAGTCTAATAGGTAAAGTAGGTGCTGATTTAAGGAGACGTATCTAGAGAAAGAGATGAAGAATAACATATCAGGAAGACTTTTTGGAGAAGTAAAAAGGAGGAAATACTTACGCTAAGGCTATGAAGAATCGGAGAGAAGGGCCGAAGGACGAAATGGTGGCTGAGTATGATGCTGAGAATGGGTGGAGTGGGAGGTCTTGTAAAGAAGGAGGAAAAAACGGTACCGGAGGCGGATGACTAAGAAAGAAAGAGAGAGAGAGAGATAGAGAGTGAAAAGAGAGAGAAGGAAAGCCGTGATTACCTCGGGCTATTTCTGGGGCCCCGTGCTGCACCACGAGCTGTGGCCGAGGTGGCCGATCCCCAGGTCAGATCCGACTCGCTCAACTCGACTCGACTTAACTCGAGTCGGTTCGCTATGGGAAAACGCTAAGCGATCGGCTCACATCAGTCAGATTCCTTGCTCTGCTTTCGTACGAGGGACGCACTTTCATATTTATACACACATGTAAGGGTTTGTACGTTTGCTAATAACACATTTATATTTGCATCTACAGGTGCAATGATATACGAGGTATACTGGATCTCTAAATGTGCAAATTTACGCACCCATCGTAAAATTTGTAATTTTTATAAAATGGTATGCTTTACGTGAAGACGATCTTATCGCCGGAAATAAAAAAATTCTAGTTGCATTATAAGCTGTTATTACACATATTTTGTAAAATAATAAATGAGGTGCGTAAATTGTTTACGATCGAAATTCAAAGTTACAACCGCGTTTTTTAAAAAAATGCAGTTATTCTAAATTTACGACCAAATTAATAGTTTATACTCTTAAGAAGAGGCTACAATGAGCAATATTTTTTAAGAAAGAAATATTTTTCTGAAATATTTTTTTGTCATATGATAATTTTCATAACTAACATCGTCAAAAAATTGTTTCATATTGCACGTAATATTTTGTTAAGATATTGAGATTATTGCTTGGGAATAATAATAACTATTACACTATAAGTATGTTAATCAACAATTATAAATTAATCTTAAAAGTAAAAAAATTTTTAATTATAATTTAAGAATAATATAGCACTTGCAATATATTGTAATTATGTTATATCATCATCATCATCATCATTATCATCATAATTGCCAATATCATTATCATTGTCATGAAATCTAATAATATTCAGTATTTAAAATTTGAAGAAAGCCATATTTTAATATTTACATCTTAAGATACCCATAAAAACCACTCTCATTAAGGCGAATTTATAATATTTTATAGAATAATCCTTTATTTCCAATAAAAACAAATTATATGGGTTCCTCTTAATATAGGATAACACCCTAATTTATGGCGCAGTTAATTTAATGTGTCAAAAGATATTAAATGAGTATTAATAGTGTTTCACTTCATATTTTTTTATTTATTTTTTTATTATTGTATTCCTGACATTCAAGATTAATTGTAAAATATATAATAGATGATGTAAATAACTATTTTTAGATGAAAAAATGTTAAAGTTTTTATTTATTATGAAATTACAATTTAGACTTTTGAAAAACCATTATTCATATAAATAGGAATGTGGCTTTCTAATATTATTATCTTAACGAATTACAGCGTTATATAAAGTTTTTTCAAATACATACATTATCAAATATTAGCGCAAAGTTATGCATAAAAAGTAAAAAGATATTTAACTTTTGTAAAAATAAAATATTTATAAATATAAAAAACTTTGTTTTCTTGTAAAATCCATGTATATGAAACTTATAAAATATGTAATGTAAGATATAGTTTCTGAAGTAACCGCAAATGTATAATATTATTATAATTCAAATTTTACATATAATAATATTACTTTTAAAAGATATCGATTAAAATATTCAAACAAGAAACTGCACTTTCTTGATTAATAAGATACATAACCTATCTACGTTTATTAAGTTTTCTAAAATAGCTTTAAAGTATTGCTCTACAGAATAATCGTATATTTTATTTAAATACATAACTTATTATCGCTTAATTATAAAACAGGTTTCAGTTATATTGCTATACACAAGTAACAGTTACTCTAAATTTTTTTTATATCCTAAACATAATATTCTTTAATTTATAACTTAAACAGTTTCAAAGACTACATGTTTCTGCACCAGTATTTTAGACATTTTTAACGATTATAAGCATTCTGATTGCATTTATTTTTTATGTTACAGAGTTGGTAATCCTTACAACAAATTTTTAAATAAAATGAGTTTTATTTTTATTGAAAAAGAGTTTTCAAAGACTTTTGATGCACAAGTTTACTTGATAATTATAGTAAAAATGATAGTTACATCTATTGTGCACTAGGTAGCGCAATAAACTCAAATGCGGATGAGTATGCGCTCTGTGATATTAGCAGGTTTTCTCGCACAGTAGAGCAGCTCAAATCTTTGGCAGAACAATTCAGAAAAATATTTCATGTATTAAGTTCCTAATAATTGACACTCGATACACGTAGCCAATTCCATTACTTACCTGCAATGCGAAAGGAGAGAAATCGATAAAACGATTGGCCGTAAAAATCATTCGTAAAAAAGAAAAAGGGAATAGTCTCATACGCTAATAATGAAAATATATTCATTTTCTCGTGTTTGTATATATGGTTTATGAAAGAAAGAGAAAAAGAGAGGGAGAGAGAAATAAGACCGATATGTGTCAATGCATTCACGATCATGTGGTCAGAGCAGAAATTCAGGATGTCGATTTCGCAGTTATGCTTCACTGAATAAGTAGTTTAAGTATCTTGTGTGTATGTTCAGGTTTAATCAGATGCATACATGTGGTTGGAAATTTGTTTTTGTAATACTTGGGTAAGTCTGTACAACTTATGACAAAAATCTTCGATTCAGCGATAAAGTTTAAAAAATTTGCTTGACTTCCGTCAATTTAAAAATTTTATGTCTCTGACATTTGGTACGTAGATATTTTTAATTTTTTTTATTAATTAACAGATGGTGAAATACTTACAATTACTATGAAATACGATAAACTGTTAAATAATAAACTAATTTGTTTTTGATCGAAATATTCAATATTTCGGGAAGGTAGTAAGCATAACTCTACTATTTAAATTATTCAATGTAAATTTTACTAAATTTTTTTACTTTTAGTCGTTCAATTAAATAGAATTTCTTAATCTTTAATAAAAAAAATTTCACATTATATAAATTTGTTTTTTGATTAATTTTAACAATTAATGGTGGGTTTATACCTATAATGTGGGTAGACAATGATCTACGCTACGATTAAGGCTATTGATAATGACATTATTTATTCAGCATAAATTTTACAATTTTATCTCATATAACTCTTAATATACTTAAAGTATAATGGTGCTTATTACCATACGCATGTATTTTATATATTTCACACGAATTTCAGTGTATTTTTATTTTTTTGCATTTTTAAATTCGACAGGTGAGAAGAAACGCTAATACAAGATCTTCTATTAGATAATAACGTGACTAAATTTTTGACCTATTTACAAAATTTTATGATACGCGCGTCTAAAAGTAGTCGCTTATCTTTCTTGATTTTTATAAACAATCACATTTTATTGATAAAACATCCTATCTTTTTTATCTTGTGAGTAAAGGTGTATAAAAAAATTTGGTAAACATTTAACGCATCTGACAATTTAGATTCTTATCTCACAACAATTTTTATACATACGTAAGCTACGATAAGTATATATCTTGAGAGTAAAGAATCGATTCGACAATGATCTCGAATCCATTTCACCCTTTTGCCTCATTTAGAGTCAAAAGCAAACAAACCCGCCGATAACAAGCCGTCGGTCTATTATCGAGTTCATTATACACGACTTGCATCCACGCAAGAAGCTGAAGGAAGTATTCGTAAAACAATTTAAAGGAAATCTCCCGGTCTTTTCGAGCCGAGTGTAAAATTTTAATCTCGATAAAAGGCTGCTACCATGGCGGCGTTGTCGTAATTTCATCGGAGCCAAGCGGTAGCCGGTAATGGGGCGATTCCGCGTTCGAAGCCAAGTCGATGATTATCTGAGCTAAAAGCACGCGGAACACTGTACGCGCTCCTTTTACCTAAGACCCTGAAAGTGCTCCTGATAGCTTCGCCCGTTTATCTGATTAATTAGATCAGCACACTTTCCTATTAATACACCGCTACTTATTTTATCATACGTTGAGCGTATGTAACTGCGAAAGGAATGCATACGATGAAGAGATTAAGGTATTGTGTCCTCTCTTAAATAGTAAACGAATCTGCGGTTATTACACCTGTGCGAGGCAGTTTGTTATTCATGGGGACGTTTTTCTCGGCATTTGTTTGTGTACGCAAATGTGTATATTTGTGCACATTTTTTCTGTATACCGATGTATGTATTTTTAGGTAAAAAAAATGTATAACAAAGCAGGTTTAAATTGTAATATTTATAGTTAGCCCGTTTTTTATTGTAATTTTATTGAACTGTAACTTCAACAATAAAGATGGCTACTACATTAAATTTATACACGTATTAAGTAGCGTAAATGTAATAACACACGATCAGGTTATATTTCATGCTTAGCTCATTACTATTAAATATTTTGTAGGCGTTTGGAAAAGGTATTCAAAAGATAAAATATTATTTATATAACTGTTTATTTCTTTCCTACTGAATAAAAACTTGCAAGACAAGTGCTAAACTAAACTAAGATTTGCAACATCGCTCCTTGTCTCGGTACGTAGCATGGAATTATTACTGACTACTTTTCGGGTTGTATTTTCTATTATATTCTTTATAAAATGACTTCAAAAATTTCAAATATTAATGCAAAAGTCATTTTACTTTTTGTAAAATCGCCGTTTAAGATAATTATTAATTACAACTAGTAGTCGAAATTTAAGATGTTATTTTCAAAAATTAACAAACAATAATTGATAAAACAACTGCATTGTAATTTTTTATATAAGTAAAAATATAAATTAAAAATTCTTATCATAAAATTGATTTGGAGAAAAAATTACATTTCAGTGCAAAAAATAATATTTTATTGGAAAAAGTGACGGAATCTTGAACAGCAAAGATGATGTCTACCGCAGGCGAACTAATCTATCAATAGAAATGAAATTTTTGTCCGCAACTGAACACTTCTCCGTCTCATATGAGATTTGATTATATATAATTTCTCTTTCTCTTATACGGTTTTTGAAGTATAAAATTGCTTCTGTAATGTGTAAAAAATATACTGAGTATATTTTTACCTTGGAAAAATTAATAAATAATTATTTCAATATATAAGATTCTTTTATGGTTAAAATTTATAATTTTTAAATAAAAATAGAAAAAGAATGGTATTTTGGTAATAAATAAATACCATTTTCACCAATAAATTATCTTGTCTAAAAATTGCAATGAAGTTTATATTATGTATTTGACCAATAGGCTGCTAATATAAATGATTTATTCTTGTTTCAATACTAGAAGAAAATATTTTTTAAAAAAACATAAGAGAATAGATTTCAGTTACGGCGTCCTGACATGATGTGCGTTGCGTCGGCGTCTTTCGAACTCACGCTAGTAAGAGATATATCGTACGATATTCATCCACATCTATCTACGAGAAACTACACTTGGTTCGTTAGCGAGGAGTCCATCGTTAAATTCGTCTCAAAATTGTGCAGAGCTGCTTTTTCGCGCCTTTAACGACTTTCTACGTCGACTGTTTTCCTTCTCTCCTCTTCTCCTTCTCTAGCTGCTTTATGGGGATGGATTAGTACGTACACGCAAGAAAATGAACTTTGCATAAATATATCGCTAGTTTAATTTGTGCACGTATCTACTGATCAAGGGTATGTAGCGGAACATGTAAGGAAGTCATACTCAACTGAGATGGGTTAACGAGGCTGACGCGCATTTCTACTTCTTTATGGTAGTCGATGCGAATTGATTTACGATGCCATGGAAAGTATGACTTTTTTATTTCTAATCAAAGTTCCCTTCCAAATAGTTCAATCTACGCTACAGTTTACATTTGTAGTTTAACTAAACAACAAATTAGCAAATTCAAGTGTTTTATTGATGACTCAAATACATTAACCCAATTTTAATGACTTCCTTTCCATATTTATGATTCTCGTGTAATATTTAATGTTTTTATGCACAATGCATAGGTTTTCCAAAATAAAATTTTGTATTTGCAACAATTGATATTTTTTGTAGTTTATTTACTTCATCAGTTGAACGATTACTCGAATATGAATATATTTAAAACTACTGCAATATAAAACGCGTAAGCGGATGCAGCTCGAATAAGCGAATGTGTAAAATTTGTAGAAAAATGTTTCTGTTTATAAATTTCGTTATTTATTTTCATAAATAAAAATCACGTATATTATATGCTATTAGCCTTGTAAACTCATTTGGATTATTTTGAATTTCCTTAATCTTGACGTAAAATATACATCATACTTTCGTAAACCATAACTTCATTTTCTAATAATCATAAACTTACGAAGTATCTGATTGGTAAAGTTTACACGACCGGGAATGAGATTTTTAAATGCAAAGTATAGTCAGGCCAAGCGATTTCCGTAAATGCAGGGATGCATTGCAATAAAGTTAGGAACGGGTCGCGTTTATTAACTATAGTTCCTGTTACGATGTCTACTAACCTACTCGTATGTGCAATACATTCGTGCATGTATGAGCGCATCCGCGTGAATGAATACGAAAGCGAATATAAATGCACGCAGTAAATTTTATGTAAAATATATTGCATTACACCTACAAATTACTCATTGTTATTTAACTACATATGAATATAAAATCTTTTTTATCTGGTATATATATATATATATAACAATAATAAATAACAGTGTAAATTTCATATCAATATAAATGCATGAAAGTATATTTTATATATAATATTTTTACCTGTACATAATAAAATTTCAAGATAACGAAATGAATATTCATATAAAGGACAATAAAATTTATATAATTACAAAAATATACCAAAAGTTTAATAAAAGTCTTAGTTGTTTCGACATAATTTAATAATCTGTGAAATGCATTTTTTAAATTAATAATACTATCCCATGTAAAACTAAGTGTATAATACCGTTTCGAGTTGTAACTAAAATATAAGAGAAATTTGAACAAAATTTCATAGATGTCAATAGTTCAGGGAGAAGAGCATCCAAAGCGAAAATGGAAAATCCTGAAATAGATTCCTGCCCGAGCGCAATTTAATTCAAAATAAAAATGTGATGAAAAATTGAAATGTTTTAAATAACTAGTTTTTCTCTCCATCTTCCTATCATATAAAACAGTTTTTGTATGTGCCTCAATTTTCATAATAATTAGTATCATGTTGTAAAATAATGTAACGATCCCTGACGTTACCTTATTAGTCATACCTATTTATCACTTACAAAAGGGCTTGCTTACAACTACTAATCTGTACCGTTAGTCGAATCAGAAAACAATCAACAATACGAATCCCATTTCCAAATATCCTAATCTAATGACGTGACTCTCTTGACGAAAACAAGATAATCTCTTTTTCAGACTACCCTGACGTAGTAATAATGACTTGCTTTCCTATCAGAACAAGATTACCTTCTTTGTTTACTCCCTTCTATAAAACCCTACTGCAACAACAAATTTCACGCACTTTTCCTTCCGACTTTGTTGCCGTCACATAGTTTTACGCCTAATAGTCAACTCCGTCACTGTGTTAATAATTTACTAAATAAATATATTATTATTTAACGCGAGATTTTAAATACAAATTATTAACCTAAAAATAATAACTATTAAATATACATTTTTAAACATTATCGTAGCTTAATAAACCTATTGGAAATTAAGTTATAAGTAAAATAAAACGAGTAATTGTGGAAAAGGAATAGTTGTAGTCAGTTTGAAACCTGAATCCTTCACAATAATAAATACTAAAATTTTATAAAAATCTAACTTTTTGGTCACATAACTTAATTAGTGGTATGAAAATTTTCAAATTCATTTTAATTTTCATTATTTTTATATATAATATATTTTTAAATGCTATCAAAACTTATTGTGATTTGAAATGCTTGGTGTTACGATTTTAATTGTGGAATAAAAAAAATGTAAAAAAAATAAATAATTAAATTACGAAATGCTGATTTCTTAGAAATGCAAACGTTTAGTTTTCATTGTTGTTTACACATCGGTGTAAATTCGTATTATTTCATATATGTATCGATGCGTAAAAAACATTGCGTGCATGAGAATGTAAACAAATAAAACATATTAAATCTCTTTTTACCATGTTTATGCAAACATAAACTGATCGCAATAGATGCACTATTGTATTCTATACGTATAATATTTGATGTTTTCAATAAATTTATCGTTATATTTTCTTAAAAAGGATGTAATAATTAAAAATGGCAACGTGACTCAACATCAACGTTGATAAAAGTTGATGTGTTGAATTAAAATGAATTGAATATAATAAAAGTAATATTCGTACTAATAAAATTAATTGATTTGGTATTGTAGCTCTGAAAATTCGCGAGACTGTGTAGCAATATTATATCGCACTATTCATTATATACCAAATACTTTATATGAGTGGTAGTTGTTTCATACGTTTTTATGCATACGGACAATAGTATTTTTACTATTTATTCCATGCACACAGTTATCTATATTTACAGTTATTTGTATACGATATTGCTTTTCATACTTTCAAATAAACTTAGAATTTCTCTTTTTTAACGAATTTAAATTAAGAACGTTTCTTTTAATTCAGTAATTGCAAGACGATTTTAGTGCTTAATACTTATGTTCTTATTTCCGCATATAGTTGTTCGATCGAAAGGGAACGTAGTCGCGTACTGAAGAAAGAAAATGCGCACGAGACACGCGCGATTCTTTGCGAGTCGTTAAGTTTTATAGGCGATTCAGTTAAGTGGATGGTTAACTTCGTGTCGTGAGCGGTTTTTACTTGGCTTGATAGTTTTGTTTCGTCTTTACGATTAGATGGTCGATTTTTGGCGTAAGAAATAATTGTTGTCAATTTGTAACGGTAAAGGTGAACTAAGTAAGTTATTTGATTGTTTTCTTTGCACTTGTTTAATGACTAAGTTACAAAATTGGAAATGAGTAATCTCATTATTAAAGTTAATTGTATTTCAAGTTTTTTTGAATGTATGTGTAATTGCTAGTAATTAATTAATTTTTCTATATTTTTATCAAAGAAGAAACTCATTTGAAAATGTTCTATTATTTAATGGTTCGGTTGGTATTTTAATTTAAAGTTAAGTCATATATTATACGATTTTGTTTACTTTGTTACAACTTCGTATTAAATTAATATGTTTTTTTTTAATCGCTTAACATTTATCTATAAAAATAAAATATTTACTTCAATCTTTATTTATTTTTGCAATATTATATTTAAATAAAACTATTATATGTATGTTTCTAATTAGTCAGTAATTATAAGATAGAAAATGTTATGAAAGATAAATTTTAAAATAAATTTTCATTACCTAAACGAAATTTTGCTTTCTTATATTTAAAAGTTATGATATGAAATAAGCACAGTGAATTAATAAAACAAGTATCTAGGATACACGGATATGATTCATTCTTACCTCATTTCAGAATTCGATAGTTTTTTTTTAAGAAAATGAAAAAACCAATTAGTTTTTAATAGTTAACGGAGTTTTTATCGTTAATTATGAATGTCCACATTTTATAAGTGGATGATTTTGAATGAATTTGAATGAAACAACGTTTAAACGCAAAATATTAAAGCGCATCTCAAACAGGTGTAAATCAAACACATCGTAATTCAAAATGTCAAAAGCACACTAGACTCACTTGGTTAGAGTTTCGAGGGAAGATGTATAGATGGTGCCTCCGACGTCTATGTGTACCGGCGCGGTGTAGCGCGACGCCGCAGCGACACAGGGGATGCCCGTCATCTTTTGGCTGTAGGCCGAAGCGGTGGGCGTCGGGGGCGTTGGTGATGACGAGTTCGACATCGTGGGTGACGTTGCTGGCGAACTGCTTGGCGACATCAATCTAACAGAAATACTTTCGACGTTAGGCGCCATTAGATCGACTCGATTCCAACAAGTACGGGCAAGGGGCGCACGTTAATCCTTTCGGATCCTCGTATCCCTTCTTTATTTTCTACGGTAACCACCCTTAAACGAGGATAGAGATCAGAAAGGGATATAACTTGCAACAGAATATCGGGGCTGCAATATTGGTAAAAGTGACATTTACTTTGTGTATATGCGTATATCTTTTATTAAGGCTTTACTTTTCAATAGTAGTGTAGTTAAAAGATTATAAGCATTGAATTATCTTGAGATATAGCGAATTTTCAAAATAATTTTATAAATTAATTACACTCCTATTATGTAGTTATAATTTAATAATTTATAATTTTGTATTATTTTTGTGTATTTTTTATACAAAATATTGAAATATCTAATAATCCTTTATTATTGATTTTATTTCTTGAATTACATTCAAAATTAATTTACTATTTATTGATATATTGTTATTGTATATTTTAAATAAAATAAAAAATGTAACGGTAATGTAATATATAAAATAAAATAAAATCTACAAATTTATTTATTAATTTTTAAATATTAGATTGAAAATATAGTGTAAAAGTTTACGTTCTTTTACATATTATTTTAAACAATTACAAAATTGATGAATTAATATTTGCAACATACAATATCAATTATAATAAAATAATACACATATAAAGTTTAATCTTATTTTAAATATCACAGTAACCGTAATTTTTTAAATTTTATTATTACTATGCTAGCTAAGTTTTTCGCAAATAAATAAAAACTACAAAAATAATAACAAAATTATTTAAATTTTCCATAAGTTTTTTTATTTTATCACTTAAGAAATCAATCTTAATTTAATTGTGTGAATTTCAACTATAATTAGAAATATTTTAATTACATTTTTATTAAATTATGAGCAAATGATTTTATAAAATAAGGAAAAATTTATTACAATTGATAATAAATTTAAATAATATTAATTGAACGAACTCTTAAAGATAGTATAAATTAGATATTATATATGTAAGTTTTATTAGTATTACAATAATATTATTTGATATTTGTGAAAATGAATATCACATACTGAAGTTAAATTTTATAAAAAACCATATTTATGTTCTAGATTTTTAAATATTCAAACGAGAATTTAAAATTGCTAATTCTTGGTAAAAAATTATTATTATATATTTAAAATAATAATAACAAGGATTTTGCTATTTGTGAAGTGGAAAGGATTTAAATATTACATCGAGATAGTTAAATACATAGATAAATATGTATGTGCATATAAAAAGAGAGAAAGAGACATAGATAGATAGATGAATAGATAGATAGATAGATATTGATAGAGGAATAGACAGGTTGAGACACGGAGATTAAAAGACCCAGATATAGAGAAAGAGAAACGGAGATACAGATATTCGTCGAAGGGGTGGAAAGAGTGAGAGAGTTAGAAAACAAATTACGGGTAATTTTGATAGGCTCTTGTAAACATTTGTCGGTGAACTGCACCTACCTCATTTTAATTTGAGCGCTAGGGAACATATTGCGTTGCGCCGTCAGCTCTGCTTTCGCGTCCTTCCCGTCGGTCTCACATTTCCGTCTGCAATCAAAGTTGATGTTTGGAGTTGTTAATATTTTGCCCATGTGTAATTTACAACATTACATTAACTACTTTTTATTTTTCTCTTACATTTGTTACCTTAATATACAGATATTTATTACATATTTTTTATCAATACTCATGATTACATTAAAATAGATGTATTCACCTGGAAATATACTTTTAAAATACTTGGAATTTATTTTATTATTACATTTAAAACATTGCAATATCAATTTTCTTACAATTGAAATTTTATTAAGTTTTTTTAATATCTTTGTGAATATTTGTATTTTATTGCAAGAAAAATTATAAAAGTGATTAATGTTTTGGAGAATTTTTAAAATCAAGTTTCTTGTTGCTTAGCAACAACGCATTATTTAGTATCCCTACCTGAGAATATAATAGTTGAATAATTGCCAAATAATCGACATTATTATATAAAGTAGCATTAGTTCTTAAGAAAATCAAATTTTATCTGTCTTTCAATGCAAATAATTCCAAAATGTTTTATAATAGCTATGGGAATAGAAAATGTACATAAGTTTTTCTATAAAATTAATTCTTTGGTATATTCAAATTTAAAAAAAACTACTACAGTTTTTAAATAAGTATTTAAACATTTTTTAATTAATTCAAGAATTAAAAATGCTTTTTTATTTTAATTGTACTTTTTATTACTATAGAACTTTTGAAATAAATTAATTTTATTCTATTGATGAAGTCTATTCAAATATCGTCTTTAAAACAATTTTTATTTTATTGTATTTTTATACGTTAGCTATTTCAACAATATTAATGCTTCTTTATATTACGTTGTTCTATAAAATAATACAATAAATAATGATTTTAAACAATTTCCAAACCATTACTTTTGGATTTTAAGGTTTTGTAAAAAGGTTTCAAATCTTATTATTAGATATCATAAGTGAAAGAACTGGTCAACTATATATTCACATTCTGTTTTTCATTTAAGAGGTTAAATGAAAAAAAAAACAAAAAAATAACGTAAAGTATATTTACTATTTCATAGTTAAATTCTCAATATCATTATCTACTTATTAAATTATACAACATATGTACGTAAATCTTTAAATGTTTATAGTATCATTTTTTTATATCAATAAAATGATATTAAATTAGATGATGATCATGGTATAAATTCAATTCAAGAATAAGTTATATTCGTAAATTTAATGTATTTTATTTACGTTGTTATAAATAAAGTAATATCTACTTTAAAAAACTCTTATTCAATAACAATAAATAATAATAATTACGATAAAATTTAGTGTAAATTTTTGTATAATTTGGACACAAAAGTCTCACTACCGAATGTTTCTTATTCGTTTCATTTTTTGCATCATATTAAAGGCGTGACGGAAAATATAAATTCAAACAAATTATGGAACTTCATCTAATGAAAGAAAATATTCTTCCAGTTTATTACAATTTTTATATAGTTCACCCCTAAACCTTTCAGAACTGAAAATTTGACAGCGCATCATTTCAATATAATTGCCTGCATACATAGTTCCCTTCACTTCATGTATACCATATTATATTATTTTGAATAAAAAAGCACACAAACTACTATAAAAAGTTTATTCGATACTCATATGTGGAGACAATTTTTATCTTTCCTAAAAATGTTAAGTGGTTATTTTTAATGTATAGTATATAACGTATATTTTTAATATACGTTAATTTACATTTAATCTATAGTAATAAATACATAAACTAATAATAGAAAATATGCGAACCCTGATTTAGAATATATATTTTAATTACACTGTAATATTGTAGATTATATGAAATATGTTGCATCTCAGTAAATGTTGTAAGAGCAAAGAGATTACGAGTTTATCGCCTGTGTACTACTTGTATGAATATTTACGTAAGTGAATCGTTATGAGTTGCACGTATTAAAATAAAATGTAAAAAGAGAAATTAACTTAGAGAGATAGATAGATAGATAGGAAGAGGGAGAGAGGGAGGGAGAAAGAGAAAAATGGGAGAGAGAAAAACAGTACACGCATAAAATTGAATTTCTCATGTATATAAAGAAGATCGTTGAGAAAGAGATTATTAAGCTAAGGGCTTGGGAAAAAAGCAAAAAATGTTAGTTATCAAAAATTCTCAATATACACCAATACATTCATAATAATGAAAATAATGAAAATAATGCCTTTGACTGTGAGAATTCACCAAACGTATAATAGAAATCGTTTACGTAGAATAGTCATATCGTGAAATGAAGCGATATTATCACTAATTATTCGGATATTCTGTTTAAATCTTGTCAGATGCTGAAAAGAGTGAAAATACTTCATCATAATATGTTTAAATAAATTAAAAATCATGTTATTGAATAGTGGATAATGGCGATTGTTTTCATGCAAGTTAAGTCTGAATCGCATATTCTTATTTCTCAATATTAAAAGCCAAATCAATTAATCCTATAATGTAATTTATTATATATTACTATTCCAAAAACTTCATTATACATCGTTGTGAAATAATCACTCCACGATAACTATTATTCAATTTATATTCGGTGAAAATTTTATGAAAATTAAAAAATTTATATTTACGTTTTAAAAATATCTTTGGAAAATACTAATAAGCAAAAGTTTACTTCTCGTAGTTTCGATGATTTTTAGAACTTCAATATAACTTTTATTAGTAGTGGATAAATAATTACGTTTTTATAAATTTTGCTAATAGTTTAAAAATTTATTTAATGAATTATTTTTTATAAGATTATAAATTTTTTTATTTTTAAAATATTTAAAAGCTTAGAAGAATAATGATATTTTTAAAAACTAAAAGATTCAAATTCTAATTTCGTTTTTTAATTTTTAGTTTTTTATTTTAGCTTTCTAATTTAAATTTAAATACAGAAAGTTTAATTCGAAATTTTTCAAATTATTGAATTACATTTGATTTTTTATTAAAATTATTTTTACAAGATACAGTTGGTAGTTATATACACTTTAATAATATGCAAATTTGATTCTCTAAAAAAGAAGCGATAAAAAAAATGTTATAACATTAGCTTCATGTAATTTTCACATGTATTAATAAGGAAATTAATACTGAAATAATATTTAACGGCTTCCTTAAAGGAAGTGACGAGTTTTGTTGCAACTTGAAATAACGTTGCAGTATCGCAAGTTGTAAATGTAGATTAGCAAACTCAGAAGCTACAAGAGAACTGATGAGTTTGTAATGGAGATTACCTGAAGGCCAAATGTGAAACAGAAAAAAAACAACGGGCAATAAAAAGAAATTTCTCTTTTACTAAAATGTAGTGGTAAAATATTGAAGTTAAATAAGTTTGTTTTTAATTAGATTGTTTTAAAAAGTCAATTCTCAAATTAGAAATAATGTTATATTTACTTATTTAATCTATTAATATAAAAAAGTAGAACTTATAATTATCACTGCTTGTAAAATAATGCTTGTAAATAATATATGATAAAAATTAGGTCACCGAAAGTAAGTGATAATTTAAGATGAATTATAGTCAATAAATTAGATTTTACTAATAAACTATTTCACACGAATATAAAATGATATATATGAATAACAATTTAATATAATAAAATGAAGATATATATGGTTTACTATTTATTTTGTATTAGATATAAACAAATGTTTGGGATTTTTCTTTAGTATAAATAAACCTGTTTAATGATTTGATTAAAATATTTAACCGCAATTTTCTTAAAAAAAGTGTTTTTTTAATTTTATAATTTATGGTTCATTACCTGTGATGTAGATAGCGCGGGTCAAGAGATGATGCGATACAATCACAGGGAAAAAGGCGAAGATGTGAAAGTGTTAATTAATATTAAGTAAAAAAAATTTTTCTTGAATTTTGTTTATTTAATTGGCATTGCTACGCAATTATTTTCACCTAAACAAGGTATTGCGTTACGTTAGAAAACACGTGTAACTATAAAATCAAAATCACGCCAAAATTGGAATGTATTCTACGAAAACCAACTACCCGAACACAACACGAACATAACTTAACTCGAAGATAATTTAAACTTAACTGTTCAAATATCAAACACATTGCATTTATATAAGTTAGCCCTTTCTCTCTCTTCGCTTTTTTCATTTTTATAATAACAACAACAACAACAACAACAACAACAACAACAACAATAATAATAATAATATTCTATAGATAATATGTATATAAATATGTTCTTTATTACAATGTTAATTTTTACAAAACTGCGCTCACATACTACAGTTTTTTTAAACTGTTACGACAAGGCATCATTACATACGAGTCCCTTTTTTCTTTAGAGCCCATAACGCAGTCCGTGATAGCTTATAGTTTTTCGGAAATAATCTGGTATATAAAAGCTTCCGTGTTACGCAGGAGGAAATGTTATTTACACTCTAAACGATGTGAGCGTAAAATGTCCAATTGGCCTTCCTATTTTCCACGCGTATTTACTCTCGAGACAAGTACCTACTCTACGCTAATGTAAAAAGGGATATCGGCTGACACTTTTCGCCAAACTCGCGACTGCGCGATCGCCATATCCTTGCGTACGAGATTCCGGATCGAATGGTTCCATATCGGAAACTACAGGTCCTGCATCACAGCGTAAAGATCAACAGATCCAGGTTTCTTAACGTGTAGTGGTCGATAGTGTCACGTATACGTGAGAGTGGTCGGCCTCCCGCATCTAGATGTATGTAGTGCACCCTTACATTCCGAGTAGTGTTTACGCCCGTCTTGGAATCTTCCTGGACCTAGTTCATTGCGACTTCCACACCAGGCCCAGTTTTCGCTCAACGAAATCCTGCTCACTTGGGTTGGCATAGCGACCCACTCGCCAGGCTCATTAAAATTCCGCTAAATCCAGATCACTACGATCCGTTCTCTGAATTCTTGGTGGGCAATGATCCTTGACCAAAGCGTCGTATCGACATGCAGGTTCATTATTGAACCATGAAATCTCACTGCGTGCGCGACTCTGTGTGTTTAAAAGGCAAGAGAATAGGGAAAATGAGAAAAGAAAGGAGAGCGAGGGAGAAAAAGAAACGAGAAAGGGAGAGACAGCACTCGTCATCTAGTGCAAGAAAGCGGGAGAGAAAGGAAGAGAGAGAGAGGAGAGAGAGAGAGAGACAGAGTGAGAAGTGGGGCACGAGTAAAGGATATGGAAAAAATGCATTTACAGCCTGACATATGGACCCGTGTGCGTTCGGTTTTTCCTGAGCAGATATTTTTTTGGATTATAATAAAAAATCTCTTATATTTCAATGCATTTACATGTTGAAAATATCTGCTCATATTTCGCTTGTATTAATTGCGGGACCGAGCTATCGCTTTTTCGATGCTCGGTCCGAGTTGTTTACCTGTGACCCTTTTCGAGCTCATTAATCCGGCCCGACTTCGCTCGTTTATATGTGCTGCGTCACATGTAAATAGTTTTCTAAATTATTTCTTACTATTTTGCTTTCTATCGTAAACAACATGAGAATAGCTAAAAATGCAGTCAAATTTTATACAAATTTTTAACACATGTAATAAATTAAAAAGGAATTTAAAGTAAGGAAAAAGTCTAGACAAAATGGAAGGAGAAGATATGAAGAATGAATAAGACAATATTAGAGAGAAGACCCATACACTGAAAAACAGAATACATATCGAAAGAGTTTAGAACTGAAGGAAAAAATGAAGTAAATAGAGAGAGAGAGAGAGAGAGAGAGAGAGAGAGTGAGTGAGTAGCGAAGGTCTTTCTGCGATTGCGGATGCAGTCCCGCGAGATTTAGCCTGTGGCACCGAGGCGACGGTAGTGGTGAATCTTTACGCCTGTAGAAGTGCTCGTCCGCTCCAAGGCCTGAGGGTACTACTGCACTATGAACGATTCACGGTCCTTGCACGCTTACCTTGAGACTCTGTACGTGCGCGAGTGCGATAAATGTATCGATAGACGTGACTCGTACACATGTGCACACGGTAAGAGTGAGCTGGCGAACGAGGGAGAAGGAGATGCGTTTTCCTGTATTTATGTTGGCTGTGAATTAAGATTTATAGATGCATATAGGGACGATAAAGTACTATAAACATATAGGTGTATCGATAATGCAAAACGCTAGACGGTGAGGTAGTGTGCATGCATGCAGTCATCCGAGTGACTATTTTTTCTACAACGTCGGCTTCGACTTTTTTATACTTTGCATTCAAAAAAGAAGCACGGCTTTCTCAATGTCGATGATGATATAGCAAAATATATATTCAAATAAACGCGAATGTTTAACGTTGTACATATAAGCGCGCGCACGCGCATTTTTTACACAAAAAGCTTTGCACCACAGAGAATAACTTTATAAAACTTTATAAGACGAATTATTAAGTTTTTCTAAACGTTTCACTCAAGTTATATCAATCTTTTATTTCACTTTTTAGTGTGTCTAGGATTAATTATTTTTCTATTATTTCATAGCCCGAATACCTTTTTACTTTGTAAGATTTTCATTTTTACCCATTTATTTAGAGCAGATTAATTTTAATGACTTCAGATTCAATTTTTTTTGTTTAAATTTCTCTTTCTTTAATATTTATCTAAAGCATTTTATAAACTGAAAGTTTATTCTATTTATTTTTAATCGATTTAGTTTAATATTCAGTAGAAGTAATCTAAACTTTATGTCGACATTTTAATAGATAAGAAGTTGAACAACAGTTGTTTAGCATATTTTAAAATCATAATCTATTCAATTATTATATAAACCCACATTTCTCTATCGATAATCAGTAATACTATAATATTTGAAATAAGATAACATTAAGTACGTCTACATTTCACGTATTGTTTTTTTTTTTTTATAAACTCCGACTACTGTTAGAGATTATACCTATTTTCTATTTTTTTATTTTAATCTTTTTACGTATTAAATGTAACTGTAAAGTTTAGCTTTAAGATTTTGCAAATAGCAAAAATACAATTTTCAGTTACAACCTCAGTTCTTGGAATAGATTCGTTTAAAAAAATTATATAAAATATAGATCTATTTCTTAATATTATTTAATTTTATTGATCTTACTAAATAATCTAAAAATTTTTTTCTCATAAATTGTAATTTAGCGATCTCAAAACTCAACCAAAATTAATAATTCGAAACAATAATATTTTTAGTACTTCCAAACTCGAATATTTATTATTAATGTTTTTATAAAATATAATGATTTATTTATCTTTATTATTACGAAAATAATTGATATTTCACATTTCTAAAAAAATTTTTATTGGTTCAAAATAAAGTAGTTAAGAATATGTTATATAATTGATTTTAAAATAAATCCTTACATAATCTATCTCTATATCCGTCTATACATAATCTATCTCATTAAAAATGAAAATTTTTTTTTTAATTATTGCTATTGTCTTGAAATAAATGGATATTTATTTAATATAAATCTAAATTTTTTTGGAGAGTAAGCAATTAAAATTGGACTCAGTGCTTAATCGCTAATATTATGCTGATAATGTAGTATAATTTTAAAGCTACTGAAATCATGCTAATAAATGTATAAAATGTAATTTTTAAAATGTATAAATTATAAAAAGATGTACTTTTAAATATTACACTGTGAACTGAAATTATTAGAAGTTTCTTGTAATTTTAAATTATATTTTATACGTCGCCATTAAGTTGCCTCTTTTGCTGAAACAAGAAACAATGCCTGACTAAGCTAATGTATGACTACTGACACGACTCGTTCTTTTTTTTTACCCTATTGAATTGATAAGTAAAAAATTTTCATCTTATTGAATAAAATAATTACAGTTATTTTTTATTTATGTCAACGTGAAAAAGAAAATTAATTCATTATTACGCAGTATAAATAAGTATTAAAGTATTATATCTCATTAACCTAATTGATTTATATTTTATTTAAGACAAGTAAATTCAACAGACATACAAAATCTAGTTTTATTTAAGTAAATTTAAAATGGATAAGAGTTAATTTTAATAATATTTCTGTTTTAAAACTTAGATTATTTAAAGTGAGTTTATAGAATTCAACAATTATTTAATATAAAATCGATAAATGTTGTTTTATTTATGTTAATTTATTTTAAATTTACTTTCCGATACTTATTATCTAATATTTAAAGATAAAAATATCGATTTACTTAGTGATGGAAATAAATATCTATTTTTTGTTTAAAGTTGTTACCGAAAAATTAAAGAACTACTAATTTTCAAATAATTATTATTTTAGATTTCATTACTCATAAAAAATATTATAATGAGATTAATGTTCGTACGTCAAATTGCGATTGCGGATTAGAGGCGTAAAATCCTGTCTATCCCTACGAGTAAAATCCGGGTAATTTTCACCGCTCGAAAACAGCACAAGGATACACTGAAAATCGAATTCAAGGGGTGAAATTCGTTGGAAACGCGATCCTCTTGAGCTCGCGGCCTCGTTTTATCCCACGCCTCTTATAATCGTCGAGAGCTGGAGGGCTCAGTTTTCTCTCTTTCTCTCTCTGTCTCTGTTTCTGTGTCTTCCTATCATTCTCTCTCTCCGTCTATAGGTAGTCTACCGCAGCGTTTACCGAATCCTCATACATTCGTGCACGTATACGTAGGAACAAGTACAAAAAGTGAGACGTGCTCGCGAATTCATGTTGGCGTATGTGCTTTCACGTGCCTCAACCCCGAAGCAAACGTAGGTGAGTTTAGGTACGACAATACACACAAGGGTGAGAACATACGCGCTCGATTATGGATGAGCCTCGATTGAACTGAAATCCTGCGTTTGTACAGGGATTAAGCGTGGATTAATCTGAAAGTAATTAGTGTGGGCGTTTAGGACATAGGCGGGGTTGAATTTTATTCTCGTATCTAGTCGTTATGAGTAATTAGTTGGTGTCTATCGAGGGTTTGTCGTGTTTACTGAAACTTATTCCATCCATAATTTCAGGAGTTGTTTAACATTTTTTTAGACAATATCCAGTAAATTCTATATGTGTTTGAAAATAATAATGAATAATTAATCTTTAATCGAATAAAGAATTATTAATCGATAAGTAATGATTATTGTTAAACCGTTATCCTAGTTAGGTACATATTTTTAATAAATCCTTTGATTTACTGTACATGATTATATACCGCCATTATTACCATTAAATATTTTATTACTTATGTATTAAATGTGAATGAAATACTACTCGATGTAAGTATTTACAAATTTTGTTTACTGTACATAATTAAACGGATTTTTTATCTATTAGTTTGTGACGTTACCGCAAAATTGGAGTTAAATAAATAAAAAACTTAGATTTAGTAGTGTAGTAGCAATATAATGATTTTTCATTACACAATAATTATATCTAAACTGTCGGTATCTTTAGTGAATGTAGTCTTTTCTATTTTAAGTAGAATCTAGAGCAATTATAGTAATCTTCTGATTCATAAATTGTATGTCTCATGATAGTTACTATAAATGAGCTATCATATATTATACTGGTTGAACTAAAATTTTGTGTAAGTACACTTTCATGGAATAATCTTGATTATCAGAATTGATTGACTCTTTTATTATTCACAGAAGTCAGTCATAAATAATTATCTAAATTTCTTTAGTGGTTCAATGGATTTTTTTAATTTTAAAATTAATATTGGTATTATGCGGTTTTGGAGAGAAACATGTTTAATAAAGTGACCAATATTTTAAAGATTATCAATTTTTAATAATAACATGAAATATTAGTTGCATCACTCTTTAAATGCTTAAGCTGAGTAATACGACTAATGGCTTTCATAATAATCTTTGCAAATATGTTTTAATTTTTTTGAACGCTCGATATTTCACAAGATCATAGATGAATTTAGCGGTGGACGAGGTAAGCAATGTAAAATAAGATTATGACTGGTGCATGTCAAATATGAGTGCAGCTACCCGTACACTAATCCGTGCATATGCACACGCGGCCGCACGCACGTAGTCATAAGCAGAGAGAAATGCGTACATCCACGTCGGGTGTACTCCTGTGCAAATTGAAGGCTCGCTCTTGTGTACATATGAAACGCCTGAAAGCACTCAAATGCGGATTCAAAAGATACGCAGACGAGTTCTCGCTAGCTCCTCAATAAACATTCGTTTAATTTGCTCGACTATAAAAACTTTTATGCCGCAGCCGTTAGAGTACCATGCGTGTAGACCAATGAATATATAAATCACTTATTGAATTTTTGCGCTACACGTCGACAAAAATTTATCCTCATGCCAATGGTAATTTGAATTGTATTTTCTGAGTCTTTAGCATAATAATTTTTTAATCTTAAAATAATAAAAAACATTAAAATATGCTTTTTATTATCGATGGATCATGTGAAACTAATCGTTCTTTATAAAAAATATTTAAAAATTATTTTCAAATTAATTTTATTATGACTAAATATTCATTTTGTGAAATATGCAATTTTCTTCACATTGATTCTATTTTATATTGTAAATTTTGAAATTTTCCCCCTTAACAATTATAACAAACGAGAATTCTAAAAAAATACCTTATTTTAGTTGTAAACTTGATTTTTTATTTTAATTAAAAAGAACAATACGTTATTTTGAATGAATAAATACGAATTATTTTATATCAATAGAAATATTATTAAAATATATTAACCTTTTTATCGACTTCTGTATAACTCGTTCAATACATTTATTTAAATAAATGAAATAATAAAAATTTTTGCAGTATTTTATAATTATTCTTAAGTAAATTGAAAACATTTTTTAACTTTTTAAAATAATGAATACGCTTTGTTAGTGAATTATAAAATCCAATTTATAAATATATCGTTATTTTAGGAATTTTAAGAAAGTAAATTTTTGTAAATTCTATAAAAATTAATATCTAAAATATAAAATATGTTTAAAAAGTAACTGAAAAGAAGTATTTGATAATCCAGTCATAAGGTGAAGTATTCACAAAAATTGTTATTATCCGTTATTTCTTTATCCATTACATTAACTAAAAAATGAAATAAGTTTTGAATGACAATTATTGAAATTAAAATTAAAATGAGATTTTCTGACCTTTTAAATAATAATATTAATATCGTATGAACCAGTATGCTATTAGGGGTAAATAATAATTCTATTATTTGTATTCATATTAAGTATAGTATTTATAAGATAATAAAAGCTCAACGACTTTATTTCAACTCTCCTAATTATGTGATTGTAACAAGTTATTTTAAAGGATTTATTTTAGATCTAAATGGCAACATTAATATTGCATTAAAATTAATTTTAAATATATTCTAAGGTATCGGCGAAAACAAGAAAAATCACGTACACGTATAATGATTTTCATGCAAATCGTGTGTCTCAATAAAATAATTTACACTGAGGAAAATTTATTGGAGCGCGAACTCACGAAGACATGCTGTTCACGTGTTACAGCACCTCCCCGTGGATAATAAAGCGCCTACTTCGTAATATACGCGTAGGCGCAAGGAAAAGGGAAGACGTTGCAAGAATGGGCGAATACTCGTTTCCCGTTTGCATATTTTTCGCAATCCGTCGATTCCTCACACATAACAGCGGTCCGGTTCGAGTTGCTTGCTCTGTATATAAATATATCGCCGTAGGCTTGGACAGAAAGAGAAAGAGAAAGAGAGAGAGAGAAAATAAGAAAAATAGGCGCGTGCCACTTTCTATGTCGTCAACGATAATTTAAAAAATAAATATTCGTTTTAAATGGCACTTCGTCTGGAATTTGTAATTTTAATATTCTCGGTACATCTAGAGTATTGTTTCTACGTTTTCATTACCTTAAAAAGTTTTCCTGTCGACTGTAAAATGAGAATTTTAATGTTAAGAATTATTGCTGTTGCATACTCATACGTGTTTTTAAATCTGTCTGGCATTAAAAAGAGAAAAAATCATATTCTAATATGTAATTCACAATACACATTACATTTTCGCGATAGCTTTATAACTGAAATTGAATCCAATATTTTTTAAAAATGATTTTACGAAGGACTTTGTTGTAATGTTTGCATCAAGAAATCTTGTAAATATTCTATGTTTATTATGATATCTTTAGAAACTCGTAATTTATAATGAAAATTTTAAACGTATTATTTTCAACATTGAATATTGCTTTTATCTTTTGTTAATAAAATCGACCAAACCTACATATACTGAAAAGATACTTTGAATCAGACTTACGAACTACTTGCTTTGAAATAAAAATACCGCAAGAAAAGTATTCATACGTTTACAATGTTTTCAACGCGTAAATTTCTACTAATTAAATTCTAATCTAGTTTTCTAATCTACAGTTTATCATGTATCCATATTATTTAATCCACCTGTATTAATATATTTAATGATTTAAAATTCTTATTTCAAGTCGGTAAAAAAGCCGGCGAACTGATAGAGAATGGCAAATTCAAGGATCATTAATGCAATGTGTGTAATTAACTGGTTGCTGCACTAACCAAATATACAAGTTCAATATTCTGTGCGGATCAAGAAAAAATAACGGTTTTCTATAATAAATAACGATATGATACATAATAAACTGAAATGTTAAATTTATAGCATGAAATTAAAAAAAATGCAGCAGGTTATTTAATTGGTCTTTTTTATATCAAGTGATCTAAATATATATAATTTTTAGGCTTATCGATTATTAAAAAAAAAACGTTATCTAAAGTATATAATTACAGTGTAAATTGAAAGTTCATTCGATCACTAGTATTACTATATATTCCTAAAGACTCATTAAAGCCTCTCTGGGTCTTATCAGCCTCAATCAAATAGATAAAGTCCAGTTATATGCGTCTACGACATACATTGTACGTACTTCCCGCTTTCACACTTACACTCCGTTATTATTATTGCAATGTTAGCAATACTGATACGTAAGGAGATTGTCATTATAAGCTTAATGTATTTAGTTACAGCATTCAATTAATTGCGGAGATGATTTTTCTATTTTTCTTTATAATATTTTGCACATTTCTGTAAAGAAAAATATTTATAGTCCTGGATATGAAAAATAATTATTATTTGTAGATATCAATTGTTAAAATTATATTGAACATTATTTTATTACGTTAGATATATAGAGGGCTTTTAAAATAATTTATAGATTAAGGAGTTCCGTGAAAAAATCTTTTAAGCCAAGTTACAAGTGCTTTATTGCAATATTTATTACTTCAATTACGTATCGAATAAATGATGCAGGTATATATTTTTCCAAACGATGCAACATTAATTTTCTTCGTGTAATTTGTAAGAAATTGAATATCGTCGCGTGAGCGATAGAAAATACTATTAAATAATTTTTCTCTGATGGTTTTTGCGTTTCATATCTAAATTTGTCAATTTTTTAATGCTCAAAGTATAATTAATAATACACGCAGGTCGTCATAAGGTCTACAAGGGAAAGTAAATTGTAATTAAAATTCTTTTTTAGATTAATAGTTAAAATTCGCTATTGAAATACTTCAATTTTTAAAATAATAAAATTTTAAAAAATTATTAAAATTAATTAATAATTATTACTGAAGTGAATTATTAGGTGTTTTGTTTATAAAAAGTTACAGATAAACAATTTTATAATTATTTCGAATAAGGATACTGTCTTGTTTGCAAAGTATTTATTATTCCTTTCAGTTTGAACAAAATTCACTGTATATTCTCAAAAAATATTTAAGTTTTTTTTATATTGTAATAAAATATTTTATTTAATTATAAAATTTAATATTTTAGTCACGAAAAATATATTGAATAAAAAACTTAGGTGGACAAAAACTATGCGAAGCGTTTATGTTAAATTAGAAATGGTTTTTTTATCAAATTAGAAATATGTGCTTTATAGCACACGTTAACTCGCACATACTAAAATGGAACCGTTATTTACAAAGGTAGGACACATGAGTACTTTCTTTTTGCAATCTTCATGAACATAGAAAAGCCAGTTTCACTAGTGCACAGTAAATCGTCCTCAGAGCGACTTGTAATTAATTATTCGACTATTTTATGGTCTCATCTCACACGCGTAAAGTTCCTTGGCTTGGTCCTTTGACAATTCAAAATGACTTGTAGTCGGTAAAGACTTAAAAGACTTCATCTCCCTTTTCTCTGTATATTGTGCTCTGTTTATTTCTGTTTCTTCGTTTCAATTGTTTTTTAAGTGTTTATTTTCCCTATTTCTTTTTCACGTTATTATTTCTGTTGTTGCTATTCTTTTTCTTTTAATGGCAGTAGTTTTAGTAATGCGCCTGTTAATTCCCTGTATGGTCATTGTAGAATATGATATTTTCGTATATTCATTCGTTAACCCTTCATTATACTTCCTGCTTTTTTGTAGGTTTTGTTCTAAGTATTTTACATTTTCCCCAACTTTTAAACTATTTAACACACAAATATTCTTTTTTATCCACTTTCATCAAACTTAAAAATTATTCTGCTAAAAAATTGAATTTCTTATTTTGATTGCCAACGTGATTATTGGGCTTTGTATAATATAACGTTGAACTGTATATATAAATATAGCAAAATAAGTAAATTTGATGATTTATTTAATTTATTTTTGATATATAATATAATGATATAATGATCATATATAATAATATTAAAGTGTTTAATTTAAACTCCATTTTTTCTTATAAATAAACATGAAATAAATGTTGAAAATTAATGGTTCTCTATAACAAATGATAAGCACAAATTATACATTCAAACATTGTATACATTATATATCCCGTTACTTCTCTCTCATAAACTTACCGCGCATTACACAAAGTGTTTTGTATTTTCGTCGGGTAATTTTCTGAGTAATAAATTCTTATCAAAGTGGAACTCGGAATTTGAATGAAAGCAATGCGGAAAATAAAGTGCGCGAGCTGCGTATCGGGCAGAATTCGTTCTCACCATCATAAGGACTACTCTGGTTATGCAGATACTTCTAACGCAGCGGATCGTTGCCTTGTTACATCCAATAAACGCTGGCTCGTCTCGATCGATTGCTTTAAACTCCTCGGCGCCGATTCGTCACGTGCGGAACCGCTTCTGTTCCTTCGAAGCAACTCGCGCGTGCTTTAACGGTGCTGCCGGCTTTTGCGGCTTGCGCTCGCACTTCGCTCGGTCCGTTTTACGATACTTTCGATTTTCCCAATGAGACTGCATGAAAAATGCAAAAATCATTAAATCTTGCGCTCGGTTAAGCGCGAATAGAAAAGCCATACCACTGGCGCGGTAAATCGGGTAGATCGTTTAACAACTTTTTGATCGTCTTTATTACGTCCGTGAATTGTGCCAGGCTCGTTAATTGTTTCTTGTTGGCTCGTGTTTTCGCTTCTTTTGTCGTCGCTGCCTCGACGATTATTTATGGATTAGCGGTTTGTAACTAATGTATTCTTTAGACAGAAGACTGAGTAAAATTGGCTTTAAAAGCATCGGATGTAGGAAAAGCGTTCGATTAATGTGTTGATCTCGGCAACTTCAGTTTTATTTGGGCCAGAGAGAAGTTTATTGAAAACATTTTAATTTGTGCAATATAACTGTAAAAAATCTTTTTAAGAATATTAATTTTCCTTGGTCAAAGATTTCTTTTAAATTAGAAACTTTATGGTTGAAATGACTATTTGTTTTTATTAAATAGATGTAATAGTATTTAAATGTTATATATTTAAGATTCATTATTATTTGCATGACGTTCGTGCTATTTAAATAGTATAAAAAAGTATGTTTTTCTATACAAGCAATAACTTAAAGTAATATTACTATTTCTTTATTATTTATGATTCGAAATTTCGCTTTCGAGAATATTTTTTGCAATAATATAAAAATTGTTAAAATTACAATGAAACCACCTTTAAAATTAGAAATAGTCTTCTTATAATTTTCTATTTTTTAGAAATCAAAAATATTTTATAACAAAGTTGAACAATATTTTTATAAATCTCTGTGCATACACCCATAGATATTATATTAGAAAGTAAATAGTAAGAAAACGCTTTTTTTTGAAAATAACTAGAAAGGTTCAAAAAGTTAAATGAAAATATAAATATACTTCTTTGATTAAAAATTAAATGCTGCCGGAGGCAAATGAGTGCAAGTTTTATGAGTTGAAGTAACCGGAAATTGAAGATTTTCAATCTTGTATGTACTTAAGAAAGCTCCTTCCGAAAAAATTTTTATTAAAACAGCTCAAACTATTAAAATTCTTGTTTACGAAGAGTTATTTGCTGAAAATATTTCAAGAAAATTGATAAATTTTCAAAGAAAACCCTTAAATACGAGTGCAAAATCTTTATATAGTATTCGGAATAATTTGAAACTTATATTCATTAAACATATAAATATTATTATATTCTTAAAAACATAAGATCTGTTTTTTTAAAACAAATAATTCAATTTTTGTGAATTAGATGATTATAAAAATACTTAATGAAACATATTCAACTTTTCGTAATTTCTCATATATTACTTAATCTCGAAAATTTTCACTTAGAGTTTTAAGTTTATATTAGGTTAAGTGTATGATATACTTTCAATAAAATTATTATTGTAAGTGATATAACATACATGTGTAATTGAAGTTAATATATTAATTATCATAAACTGTTTCAATTTATATTACTGATAATATTTGTATAATCGTATTTGCCATACTGTAATAAGGAATTTGAAGACCAATAAATAATTTTTGTCATCATTAAATGGAAAATTCCAGTTTATCTTAGTACATGATTGAGAAAGCGATTTTTTCTTTTTGATTTTATATATAATGGTACACGGTTAAAAAAATGGCGGTCTTGTCCATATATTGAAAGTATCCTCATAGAGGAGAATTGCCACACTGCGGAGGTTATGCACGCAAATGCAGTGTTCATAAGCATATGCGCGTGCCGTCGACCGGTTTAGCTTCTTTCGACATATCCGTCGTGTTGTGCACAATACGTGGGTGGTAGGCGCAAATGTATCGACCGCGCACGTACGTTGAACGGGTTACGGGCGCGGCACGTCGTGTCGTGGCGCCTTCCATCGTTCATATCAACTCAACGCTCGCGTGAATCTATTTCAATTAGAAATTTACGCGCAGGAGTGAATAACCTATTATTTTTTGCTGTTGTTGGTTCATGAAGGTATGCTTCAAGCTTCGGGATCAACACTATAATTATTTTCTTGTTTGGTGTGAATGATTGACTTGTAAATCATCTTGACAAGCGCGAATATTTTATTATTTAATTATATTTGAATTCGTAGGAATATGAATTCTAAGAATATCGAACATGTTTTTTCTGTTTACGGAGTAAATTTTTTTAACACAGTGCTTCAATTAAGAATAGAAGATTAAAAGCTAATATTTGATTTGATTTTTATATGGAAGCTAAATAATTCAAGGAACTGATGAGTAAATATTTATTTTTGGCCTTCTTAGTTTTCAAAAACGCGTAGTGTTTTAACCAATTAAGTATTACGTGTATTATGAAATTCGAACTATACGTTAGTATATAAATAGTCCAGAAGTGAATTAACGAATTAATTTGGAATATTACGGTGATCTTTGTAATAAGTTGTTTGAGTTTTGCGATGAAAAATATAAAAAGTAATCTTTGGAGATGCGTTTTTAATTCGAGAATGATTATGAATGTTAGAAGTTATAAGTTCTTCGCAGCGAATGACGAACATTCATTATATATCCTTATAAAATGCATCTGTAACTCTAAAAGTGAACTCATTCAGAGTTCAGATAATCAGAAGAGATTGATTTTGTCGTAAAATCTGTATAGCTACAGTAAAATAAAGAACGATCACATATAATCTTGCTCTAAATACGAACGTATTACCCTAGAATCGACGCACTTCCTCAATATCTATTTTTAACGATACCTTCGGTTATCATCGCGCTCTCGCGTAACGACTCGCAATTTCTCTGCCTTTCATTTACTAACGAGAGAGACAAGGATCGTTGGTAAGGGAGAGGAGGAGAGGAGTTAGGATAGCGACATAGAACGATCGTAAGACGATCTTGGCGAACGTTTCGCTTATAAATTACCATTGAAAATATGACGAGGAGAAGTGCGCGACGATGGGGAGTCGCAGATGAAAGATTCCCCGCTCGAATATAATTTTCAGAAAGCAATCGTTCGCCGGGGGGACATCCGCCACATTAATATTCTCACCGAGCCAAGCGACTTATCCGTAAGGCCCAGCGCCAAGGGGCGGCGGATCCCCTGGGGGCGGTAGCGCGCATATCGCCCGGCATAAAGCGCTCGTTCTCCGGAGACCTTAGCAGCCGCGAGAAATCGAGGCCGCGATTCTCGCCCGATGCGTAATATTGTGCTTCTCTCCCGTCTTCTCCGTTCTCTCCTCGTCCACCTCCTCTGGCTCTGTTGTCGTCTTCGGCCGCGCATGATTTATAGCGCACGCCGGCTGTCGTATTTTGCCGCGCTCTTTATGCCTCTTTTCTTTGTCCTCCTCGGTGCCTGGCATTCCCCCGTGGTTCGCATTCGCACTGAGAGCCGCTGTCGCGGTTTATTGGCGAAAGCAATCGCGTGCTGGGTTCGACTCTCGTCTTTTGTCGCTTTTCTTTTTCTCGAGACCTTCTCGGAGCTTCGTGCATTTATTTATCTTTGCGGCTCTTTGAAAATTCTTTAAAACGCTTAAGTGTGATTTGAAGGGCGACATTTAGAAAGAGTATTAAATAATTGGTTATCTTCATGTACATTATGTAAGTGCATCAAAGCCGAATGAGTTACTCATTGTGGGAATTGAATGAAGTAATAAATATTTCCGAAAACAGTAAAACCATTTAAAAAGTTGATAGCTTTTTAGTAATATGTACTGCACACAGATTGATAAATAATTATTTCACCTACTGATCAGTATACTTATAAATACGTAACAGAATTATTTTTTCCTTCGTTTCAGATGTATTTTTTTAATTTTAAACTTGAAGTTCGTGTAACACAGTTATTTTTAAACATTATTTTATTATTACTTGAAATTATAATTATGACTTGAAACAATAAGAAGTAAAGCACAACTATTTTGGTTAAATCATTTTAACTGTAATGATGATTTAACTTTTTACAGGTTCATATTGAGCAACATTTGCTAAGTTTTCTAATTTAAATGGTAAATATATGCTATAACTATTTTCAAACTAATACATTTTAAAATGCTTAAATAAATTATAATTAATATACTTGATCGGCATATTATATCTGCAAAACTGCTAATAAATTTACAGTTAAATACACAATTAAAAATTAAGGAAACAGTGAGTTTCGTTAAAATATGAACAATTATTATGAATATTTTAAATAAATTTTTCGAGGATATGTTAATTTATTTTTTAAAAACTATTTTTTGAAGTAATTTAAGAATATATGCAAGTATAAGGATTTAATCTTTTTTTATCAACGTATTACTAATAATTAGGTTGAGTTCATTTTATGAAATATTGTAAATGCTTTCATACTAAATAATTTATCATTTTAAATCAAATGATTAATAACATTTAAATACATAAAATTAAAAATTTTTTTGGTAAAGTTTATATTAGAGAGTAAGTGTTAATTTTATTTATAATTTTATATTAATATTAATAATAATTAATTTATACATATAATTTAAAAACAGGAAAAATTTATTGACATTATCAATTAATTTATTATATTTTTCATGTAATCAATTTAGCGTATCATGAAAAATTGTTTCAAGCCAATAAATAAATAGAACACGAATTTTTTAATTTTTGAATAAAAGATTTTAGCTTTATCAAAGAATATGAATTTCATTTTATGTAATCAGTAGTCAAAGGATTTTATTTTTATCATTTTTTATTTTGTAATTATTGATCGATGTATTTTTGCTGTTTTTTAGTTGAAAGCAATTCAATGTTGTTTATTTATACGTATTTTTAACTTGAAATATAAGATTTTATAATATTTATAAACACACTAAAAAATGTATAAAAAAGTTATATTCTATGTAATAAAAATATGTATATGAAAAAATATTTGTAAAAACATTTTTATAAAGCCGAGATCAAATTTTTATCAGTCATGTTTAAAGTTATAACTGATAAATGTAAAAAATATAATATTAATTTCAAAAAGTATAAAACGATTTTTTCCACTTCTTGGTTCACTAGATGTCGAAGAGAATCATACAGGTGAGTTCAATTGATCTGATTCCCATGATACATATTGATTCCGACGGTCAATGACTATTATTGTTTAGTTTTATGCATTTTCGCATAAAATCGTAAAAATTTGAAACGTTTTCTTTTCAAACAATTTTTTTGGATGATGTTGTTCTTTCAAGCATAAATAGAATTTTTCGAAATACATTTTATAATAGTAGTCACATTGTAAATAATATAATCTCATACTCTATCATTTCACGTCAACGTATTATATAAAAAATCTTGCACTATTTTAATTTTATTTATAATTTTTAGAATTAAATTTAAAGATTTATGTGTGATAAAGTATGCACATCTCATTTTTCGATTGAATTAAGCACTCAACAATAATGCCTACTAAAATTTATCACGAAATGTGCTAATTTTGTTTTTCCTCAATGTTAAGCATAATTTTATTGAATAAGCTGTACATTTTATTTAAAAAAAATCATTATGAGCATAATATAACGATAAAAGTTTACTGATTTACATATTAAGTGCAAAAGAAAGAATGTAAATGTCCGATCATATGTGTATATAGCAAACCTACAATTTAATAATTCAGAATGTTGTAAAAATTATATTATATTATTACTAGTTAAATAGTTAATAATATTTTCATATCTAATTTTAGTTAAATTATTTTTGATACATTTTAAAGCAGTTAATAGTATAAAATTTATATTTTAAGTGAAATTTGTAATAATACAATGTTTGAACAATTACAAACAATGTTTCTATTAAAAGGAACAATTGAAAGCTTATAAATATGCTTAAATGAATAACATTGTTACCAAATAAAACGTAAGAGAACAAAAAACAAAAGAAAAAGTAGTTCAACTATAGTAATTGATTTATAAATCATCTATTGTATTTTATTATACCACTATAATTTTTATATAAACTTTATCTTTGATAAGATACCTGCAATGCAATTAAACGAATAAATAGAAATTTTAATTTTTCAATCATATTTGTAAGTTTTATAATATATTTATAATTTCTAGCTAATTGAAATTGAATATTCTTTATCCGGCTTTACTTTGTTGTATATATAAAACAATAATTTTATTAAAAATATATTTTAAATTTATGATGAGCGTGTGTTTGTAAGTATGAGTGTTAGAATAGTTTATAAGCTGGCCACATTGACGTTAAATATTGTATGATACTCAGCAGTGTTATGATCATATCAGTTATACATTTATAACATTGATTTATACAATTATCAGTTCATAATTTTCATCCAAATAAATTGTGGGTTTACTAAATTATCTTTCCAACATTTAAACTTTCATCAATTTTGGTTAACTTATACAAACAGCTGCTTTTCACTCGAAGGTATTAATTTATTTCCATTGTCTTTACATCATATAATGCATAAAAAATCGCAAAATTCAATACAAATAAATATTTACAGCTGCAAAAGTATGTCAACCGCAATAAAAATCTATTAATTCCGTTCTGGCAACGAAGAATTCCCGCTGAATAACAGGTATATGCGTGTGCTTTCGCCGAGCAGCGATTGAAAACTACGTATTTCCATTCACAGAAAAGTTGTACAGAACGAAAAAAAGTCGGGTTACGATCGCGTTGAAGAACAATGTACAAGTGAGAAAAGCCGGCAGAGAGTTCGCGTGGAAAGGGAAAAGCGGACGAGCGAGTATATCGCGTGCCGATCCGTCGATCCACTGATCCGCCTAACGGTGAAACTCGCGCGTACGTATGCGAATATGAAAGGGGGGTAAAAAAAACGAACGGGCTGGGGATAATCACGCGAGTCGGTCTGGAAATTGTCGATGATCGCACGTAGGAAACGACTGCGCAGGTTTCCATGCCGAGGGGAGAGATCGGCCGACACCTTGCTCTGGGCAACCGGCCAAGGTATGCGACGTCTTAGGAAAAACGCTTGCCCGAGTTTGCATTACTCTCCGAGGCATTGTGCCTTCTTTTGAGCGGACCGACCGGCTTCATCGCAAACATTCTGCATTTCTGCTTTTTGCTCGTACAATCTCCATTACTAACTATCGTTTTCATGGAAGCGTCAGAAACTTGTCTTCTTACTTCATTCGAATTTTGAGACGGGCGCACGTGGCTTAGGAGTGACCATTTACTTACGAGTTTCTCGTTCAATACAGTATCAGCTATTTGAAATTATGTGTTAATTCGTTCGCGCATTTTCGAAATTCACTTTTCAGCTTAATTTTCGATCCTCTCAGCTTTCTTGACAAGCTCTCAATGAAGAGGTCGAAATACAGATAGACAGAGACGCAAAGAGCAAATTTATACAAAATAAGAGCTACGTCTCGCTTTTTAATTCCAGTGAAATATGCATTTGCGTCGAAATCGTAAATTTATTAGTATTTCGGACAGCGTTTCAAATACCTTCAAAAGATTTTGAAGTGAATGCTTTAACGAAAAGAGTAAGCGCGTTGAAAATCTTTATAATAGTTTGCGAGGGCTCACATAATTATTCGTTCCAATATAAGTGGTCAAATTTTAAATGTCGAATAGATTACAAAATCAAGTCGAGTTACTGATTAAAACTTTTATGAATTCCTTAGTTGATATTCGATGTTCTAAAGAAGAAACATCTATTGTTTGAAGAGTCTTCTTAGAAACCATCTTTTATAATACTTAAATAAAAATAAAACTAAAGCCCTGGAAAAGAATTTTTCGGCTTTAGACACAAAGTAACCTGGGGTACTGCTTAGATGAATTTGCCTGTTATTATTTTTGATCGTTGCGTACGCGAATGCGAGTCGAAAAAACGTACTTTTGAAACGATAAGAAATTGATAGCAGCCGGGAACTTCTAAAGTGAATACTGAAAGCGTAATCGGAGTAACCCATGTTTTCAAACCGGAGTTCTGTCCTCGTGTAACGTTAATTTACAACGTGTACATCGTTGTCCTATTCCGATAATATTTTGTTAACCCACACGGTACACACATGTCCAATTATCGAGATGTACACACAATGGTCGATCGTCGCCTATGGTTTTTCCAACATTTGTTCCCAGGACGGCGAGCTATGTGTAATTTTCCCGATTTCACCTAGTGAGCGTTTCAGTCGATACCTCCCAAGTCTTGCCCTTCGTCGCGCGCTAAACATCCGAGTTGGTCCATGAGATACGCGTATTTACCTCAGCCCACGCAGAGTTTCGCTATTTCAATATACGTAAAGCTTTATGAGCACGATCCAGAGATTGCACACGTGCACACGGTGATCCTCTGTGTTTCTTGTGCACACACGATTCGTCTGTCGATGCTCAGCGTCCCTGAACAATCCCTCGGTCCTCTTAGGAGACGCTGCTCAGCGCATAAATCTTATCGCCGCTCTTTGTCCTTCGATCTTATGTTGCAGTTTCAGCATTCTTCTCGTCTCTGCCACTCGTCCATGCATTTCTACGTTTCAATATTCGTGTGGCTGGCGAATGCAGAATACGTTTTAAAGTCGCGACTTGATTTCAGATCAACGTGTGTTGTGGCCTTCGTATTGGCCGATGTATCTGATGTCATCGCTGGGCGGTTACAAGAAAATGAAAGTGAATTCTTTTGTTGATTTTCTTTAGTAGCGCGTTAAATAATTTCGCACCTCCTTTAATTTAATAGGAAATTTAGTAGCTAGACTTATGCTATTAACACTGATGAAATCAAATTTGTTGATTGTGCATTTAATAGAGGTAATGCTATTTAATGATAGTTCGTAGCTTCGTAAATTCAATATGAAAATAATGATTTGCAATTTTTGTAGTATAACTATGCAATCCGGACTAAGCGATATTTTATTGTTGATATAATTATATTTAAATATGCTGAACATTCGTTATATGATAGTATTGTAAAAATACTGTAATATCTTCTAAAATTTTTTGCATATATAATAAAGAATTGTAAATAAATCATTTGTTCTTAATTAAAATAACAAGCATTTTTTAACAGTTTCATGGTCAATTTAATGATCTATAAAAGCTATACTTAAATTTATTTAAAATATTAATTAGACTCATGAATAGAGTTACTTGAAATTTAGTAACAACATTTAATTAGAAATTGTCTATTGTTTAAAATTTATAAAAATTATTAAATACAATGTTGAATTCTCATATTATTGTGGAATTTAGTAAAAAAAATTCTTATTTTTGTAAATATTATTATAATCACATTTTTCTAGGAACAGTTTAAAAACCAGTTTATATATTTTGAAACTCATCAAAAATCTTATGTTTAAATTATTCTATTTGTTTTTTAATTATATTAAATCTACTTTCAAGATTTTTAAATACTTTTACTTTTTTCCTTGATTTTATAATCATTTAATAGTTTGTTTTTTCAACATTAGTTCATTTATACATTTGATCATATCATTATTGGTTATCACATATAAGGTGCTTCTTGTTGTGCGGAAGCATTAATTCATATGAATGGCTGTGTAAGTATATCAGACTATAAATTGATGTAAATTCAATTTTGATTTAGTATCGAAGATTTCGAAAATGTCTTATATTTAGTACTGATTTAAGATCACAAAATAATTATACCACATCCAGTATCTGACCAAGTACATCTTCAAGATGTACCGAATAGATATTTGTATTCACGAGAGACTTTCATTATTTAGAGACTAAGTAAGATCGTGTAAAATATTCAATATTTTACACATCGATTTAGCAAAAAGTATTTGAATCCTTTTAAAACTTGATGACGTATTTTTCAAACATATAAATTTCATCTTTAAGATCAAGTTTGAGAAGTATTACAATTAGATAAACTGTAATTATCGCGTATCAAAAAATTGATGACATTTATATTATTGTCTTTGAGGTTAACAACAATGACCAATATTTCCTTTTACAGTATTTTAAGTTTATTTTTATGTATAATCTTACAATGAATTATTAATAATATATACTTTACATTTATCAATAAATTAAAATAAATAAAGTGCTGTTATAAATTATCATAGATTAGTAATTTTAGAAGAAAAAATAAAGTATGGAAATGATAAATGATTCACAGTGTTTTTTCGTTATAATCGAAATTTGAAATAAAAAAATTTTACAAACAATATTTCTTAACTCTCAGGATTTAAAATTTTTTTATAAATTATTCTAAAATGTATTTTAAGTAATCATCTAACTTTTATAGCACATAACTTTGAAATGTCATCATATATGCAGGTATGATATTCTAAAAAAAAATAATCTGAAAGTATTTAACATCATTTTTAAATTAATTATTTAAGCTAAAAGATATCGATTACCCTGCATACATTCCGCTGTTTGCATTTGTAATTTGATTTCTTCTTGATGAAATATTTTTTTTATGAAGTTCCTTAAACCTTGTTGGTGAATAATTAAAACACAATAAAATTAAACGCAAATAAGTACGTTCACCTACTAAGATGCAATTGAAAGGTAGTCGCTAAATTATTGCACTTTAAAAGTTGCATTATTCGTCCACCTATTCGTAACTAAAAGTGATGTATGCTCGTTGCACACACCGAATTTTGCAATTTTTACAAAAGCACAATGATTAGGTACACCGAGATGAGTTAAAGACTTTGCGGACTCCTGTCTTGCTTCATTTCGTTGGCATGTCACCGTGGAGGGCACCCCTTCCGAGCGATCGCAGCCACCGGCGCAGACTCGCTTTCTTGCCTACTTAGCTCTCTTGAGGTGGAAACCCCACGAACCCCTCGAGCCTCGCGGTATCAACAGGATCCGTTGCGACCTGCCCCCCGGTGCATTGGCTCCTATCCGCGAGATTCCCGTTGATGGGATTACGCGTGTGTCCGATGCACGTCGCAACCCGTCGTTGCCTTTTTCTTCTTGGTCGCTGCCAATAGCTGGGACTCGTTATCTCGAGACGCTGCTAGTGGGAATCAGCCATTGATGTTCCTCTAATATAATTAGATGGTAAAGGTGCGGTGAAAATTATTTCATTTTGAGGGTCTATGATTTATCCGAGTAACTGACGTTACAAGCACATCGATACATTATTTTAGGGTAGGTTGATTGATCAATCATGCGATATTTTTTCTGACGGACCAGTTTACTATATTACCTATTAACAGATTCCTATTTTCTCAAATAATATTTCCGGTTCATCAGATATTATACCTATTAAGTTGTATGTAGTGTACTGAACAACACGAATATTACTCGAAATAAGATTGACTTTAATTGTAACTAATTTACATCTTATTATTATTTTAAGTGGTTGATCGATAGGCGCTTACAAAACACCGGTTTCTCTAATCTCGGGCTATAAGAAATTAAAATTTACGCGGCAAATAAAATCATTCGTCTAAAGACAATGACCGCTAAAATTTGTAGTTACTGATTATGACTGTGCATAAACCAGTTTTTTCTTGAAACTATAAAAATTAAACTAATGTACTAATAAAATTGTATGTTTCAATACTAATTCTCAGTAACTTTAATTGTGTGAGCTTTTTATTTTGTACGTTTTTTTTTATGAGCCGATAAATATTTTTTGTCTTACCATTGAAAAAGCACTGAAAATGTTAATATATTAAAATTTTTTTGTACATCAATCCAACTTTTTTCCTTAAACATACTTTTATTTATTTGGTTTTTTGTAAAGTTTTTCTCGAAAAATTGAAATTATAATTATCATTAAAGTTATTATTTTTTTAAGTCTTTTTAATATCTTCTGCAATCAATTCAAACCAGTCACTTGAGTATGTATGTGGTAAGCATTTTATAAGATTTTTAGTAAATAGTTAATTAGGTTTTTACGTACATTACATATTGCTTAAGCTGCACTTTACCTTTACAATAAAACAACTTGCAAGTAATTCTGTGTATTGAATGATAAGTTAATTAGAAATGAGATTAATTTAGTATGATATATACATAAATAAAGTAAGTAATAATTCAAACATGTAATAAATACTGTATCATCTAATAGAATCATTAGCGACAAATAAAAAGTGTTGGATACATAATGATAAGCTTAAAAAATTGTCATCTAATTGGATTCAATATGTATCAGTTTTCGTATGACCAGATTCAGGTTCTGATTTTTAATTTTATAATCCTAGACAGAGTACCTACATTGTGAATTGATCTGAATATATTTTGATTCGTCAATTTTCAAGCCTAAATAGGAAATGAAATAGACTAGATAACTAGCCAAATAGCATTATGCAACTATATTCATGTCTATCAAAATTTACATGCAATACTCTGCCGTTTTACACGTGTATAACTATATGTAGAGCATCACATTGACTTTATTATCGGTGTTTTGATAGGTGCAGATCCTGAGTGATAATAAATACCTAACTACATTTATAATATTTTCGAAGCTATATACGTTAACCAGCTTATGTAAATGAAAGTAAAAAATATATTTCAATTTCAATAATTATTAAGAATAACTGTTAGCTCATATTTAAATGACAATTTTATAAATTTTCTCCGAAATTGATTTAACCAATTAAAATGTAATATTACTTTATATAATCAATATATTTTCGGATTAATCATATTCATGATTTTTTAGTTTTCTTTACCTAGACATACAATAATTTTTAAGACTTTAAAATTAAAGATTTACATAATTTTTTGATAATTTAAGTGAATTGCATAACTGTTGTATTAAAAAAAGGATTAAATACGTAATTTTTATAATGAAAATTGAAATGAAAAAATGTAGCATTTCCTTACACAAATTTCTCAAATCAGCTTTAGAAAACTACCGCCAACAAAATATCAAAACTATTCCACAGTATCCTGGTTTGCCCCAGTTTCATAAATTTTCTAACTAAAACGTCAATTTGAAGTTTTCTAACTTTCTCTCTCTCTCTCTATGATTCTTTTACCCGAACGTAAAAAATTCTTTTAAATTTACCTCTCTGCGCTGAACCAACGTCTCATCGCGGAAATGAAATATTTGCGGGCAAATTTCGCTTCTCTCGCACGCTCCTCTTCGTGAATAATTTTGGTCCAGCGGGAAAGAGTGAGTGAGTAAGATAAAGAAGGAAAAGGAGAGACTCGTCAGCCTGGGGGGCAGCGGCTCTTCCTGCGAAAGTTCCCTCGAGCGCCTGGTTCTAATTACGGCGCGGAACTGCTGCGCGTGTAAGCGAGAGAGAGATGGAAAAAGAGCGAGAAAGAAGAGTCGAACAACTCGGCTGTTGCTTCGACGAACGTAAGCTGCGTTGCTTCCGCGGGCCAGGATAGTCCTCGGGCCTTTCGCGCAGTATTTCCTTCTCTCTGTTCTCCGCTGGCAATGCTATCCTCCGGGCACCTTTTTCCTCGCTCGGCCTTCTTTCACTATTGTGTGCCTTTGAATGTATATGTATTTATATATAAAGCGGCTGCTCTGCAATAGAAGTTTTTGAGGAAACGACGAGTTTCGGCGTCATCGCTGTCTATCACGACAAATTTCTTGTACCGCTTCGTCGAGAATTGCAATTTTTCTTTCTTATAGTTTATTTTTATTCCCTTATTATAAGTATTTATGTTATCAAATAGATAATATATCTATTCTTGAGTTAGTTTATCTAAATTTGCTTTTCATAGAAAACGTTTTATATGTTATAAAAACTTATGCATACATTTGTCATTTTTTAAACTAATCGAGTTAAATTGTAGACATGTTCATTAGATAATCAAAATTTTCATAATTTACAAAAAAAAAATTATTATAGCGTCATGGCGAGAGTTGCAGTAAATTTATTTATTCCAGTCATACACTGGCCGTGAATAACTATAAAATAAATCTTAAAAATATTAACTGGGAAATATTAATCTCTTAGATTTATTGATATGTGCATTTTTATTGTTATCGTTATTCTTTCATAAAAATTTATTATTTAAAATTTTGATTATGTTAAAATAGTTTATTTTCCTAATAATGGTCTATATTTTAAAGCAAAATATATTATTTAAATTTTTTTACAATAAATTGTTCAAATGCAGTTAAATATAATACGTACTCGTATAAGTAATTTGACATAAAAAAAGAGATAAAAACTGATTTATAAGTTTAATGGTTTTTTATTAACTCGAATTTAATTTTCAATTACTTAAATTAAAAAATATTATGTATTTTTTATTCAAATTATAGTTTAAAATTATTAAAATGATTACTATTTTAATAAAAAAATTAGTATAAGTTTAATAAATTTTATGATTTATTTAATTAAATAAAAATGATTCATATTTAGATTTGTTTGACTTAAAATAATGTAATCTCTATCACAATTGTTGTGTAGTTATTGTAATAAATATTTTATTAGAAAACTTTTATTTTGTAGTTCTATTTTTTTATAAGTTTTTTACAAATTCTATTCTTGATTATGGGATTAAAGTAATTTAATAAACATATTAATTCATTTTTAAAACTCATGAGGCTTTTTATAATAATTAAATACACAAATAAGAAACTAATTAATTTCTAGAACTACTTTATATTAATTTTACTAATTAATACTTAATTAGTATTAATGAGAAATATAAAGGTACAAAATAATAAAATATAATATAATTAAGAAACCTACGTGGAACTGTAATAAATTTATCCTATCTATACCTTATAAAATATTAGTTTTTAAAATCAATTCACTTGTAATCAAATATGAACGCTTATGTATCGATATATAAAAGTTCCTCTTTCTGGAATTTATTTAAAGAACAGAATTATTTAAAAGTGCGCATACGTACGATTGAGATTTATTAATTTCCGAGTAAAAGCCTCGATTTCTAATTTAATTAACGATCCCCTTTTTATAAATTGATCTGATAAAGACCTGGTATTCGTAGCCTTCCATGCACTGAAACAGTTTTAAAGAAATTTCCGTTCGATGCAATAAACTCTCGATAGTAACGTTAACTGAAAGCTTTGAGTATAATTAAAATATTTACCAATATCAAGAAAGACGGCAATTTTAATTAAAATTTTAATTAAGCTATTAGTTGAGACTTCATAATTATTAACTTATTGAATTTCTAGAACACTTATAATACAAATTTAATTTAATTTTTTCATTTATTAAATTAATAAATTAAATTGAATATTTAAATTTAAGGTATGTTGTTATTCGGCAATAAAATGCATTATGTAATGGTTGAAAAAAATTATATTTCTTTTACCGATATCTTAATAGACAAACTATTCCAATTTACTTGTTAACTTATTTCTAATTGTTACAACATCGATGAAATTATGTTAGATTTGTCCATTAGAAATTAGAATATCGTATTTTTCGTTACAAATAAATAAATCACTTATGCATTTTGAATAAAATCTAGATTTTCTGATTTAATTGCTATTAATGAATCGGATAGAAAAGTTTATGATAAAACTTGTAACGATCCCTGTCGTTACTATCGCTATTTGTCACCTATTTATTTACGCCTACTAATCTATACTTCCGAATATCTTAGACGACATGACTCACTAATTTTCTTCATCTAACAACAAGATAATGTCCCTTAGACCACCCTGACATAAACAATTATGACTAACTTTCTATGGAAACATAGATACCTTCCCTGTCTATTCATCTCCTTTAAAAACTTACTGCAATAGCAAACCGAACGCACTTTTTCTTCCATAGTCAATTCCGTTACTGAGTTAATAATTTACTGAATAAATATATTATTATTAAACACGAGATTTTTAAATACGAATCTTTAAACTAAAAATAATTACTATTAAATATATATTTTAAATCATTATCGCAACTTAATAAAACTATTGTAAATTATGTTACAATTTAAATAAAACGAGTGATTGTGGAAAAGAAACAGTTATAGTCAGTTTGAAACCTCGAATAACCTTCACACTGGTGTCAGAAGTGGGATTGGTTCAGTAAAAATTTAACTCTACTGAAACAAAGCTAATAGAAGAGAATAAGCGAGGGAAAACCGCAAGAAATTCTCCAAGATATAAAAGGGAATCCAAACCTAACTCTGAAGGACGAGGACTGACAACTACTACCAAAGCTTCTATCTAACGACACACTCGAACATCTCTAACCCAACAATAACACCAGAACATAACGACCACCATAAACAATGTAATAAATCCTGCGCATGCCTCAATTGACCAACCTCAGTCAACTATATTAATATAATTTATATAATTATATAATTTATAATAAAGATACTAAGAAATCCATTGAATACCAGAACGAATTAATGACTTACAAACTAGAGCCAATGGAAGACATTCCGTCATTTGCGAGTAAAATCGAAAAATGTCTGCGAAATATTGTAACCTTGATGAAACTTGCTCCGAAGAAAAAAAGAAATATTCTCGCGAAATAGCCGAACAACATGTCTTAGACGTTTTATTACCGGATTAAGACCTGAATTAGGATCTTTAGTGCGGATTCAAAACCCTAAAACGTTAGATACCGCCATGGCAGCCGCAATAACTAAAGAAAGAGAACGAAGAAGAGCGAGAGGAATTGTATAACCAGATTTTGTAACCAGATGGGACATTGAAGCTCACGTTGCCTTATTCAATCCAATTATAATTTCAACAGATACCCTGAAAACTTTGATCAATATACCTTTACGATAAATGCCTTTTTTGCAACAAATTTGGACATTTAGAACTCAAGTGTCGCCAAAAACAAATAAGTATAACTATGAATTCAATACCTACACATAACCTTAACTAAAATATTAAAATAACCTGCAATTACTGCAAAAATTTCGGGCACACCATACAAGAGTGTCAAAAATTACAATACATCAATAACACTAATTAATACAGAAACCCTAACCTCAATCAACACGCAAACTCTAACCCTAATCAATATAGAAACTTTAACCCTAACCACATCAATATAGAAATCCTAACCCTAATTACAAACAAAAACACAAACTCTAACTCTAATCCTAACCAATACATAAACCCTAACATAAATAAAAATCATAGAGCAATATTCGTTCACTGTGTATGCTATGATCATATTAATAGTAATAGATATAATAATTTCATGCTGAAAAATTTGTAAGAGTACTAGAAAGAAAATACAAAAAGCCAACAACCCATCATTGTGCACTAGGGTATATAAATTCATCAATTGCTTCAACACCAATGAAACCAACAATGCAATTGAAAGAGAGGGACCTATAGAATTATCGAACCAAAAACAGGATCAAATATTATTTGACAAAAATAATATGTCAATAAGAGTCCCCACAAATCACAATGATGGTTCAAATTCAGAAATACTAAGCATAACATCATAACAACTTCAAGAAAATGATACACCAACTAGAATAATGACTAGATCGCAAAATGAAAATCGTCAGTTACATTATGTTTTAAAGAGGAAATAAAATAACAAAAAAAATTTTTTATATTTTCTAACAAATTTAACTATCTCAGATTTATCAACTAATTCTAACAATTACACCGCACTTTACACTCGCAACTCACAATCCACAATTTCTCTTCATTCTTCACATTGTAATTTAATAATCTGAACTTGCACATCATCTGCAAACTCCTAGATCAACTTGGAGAATTCCTCCTCCAACTATGATTAAACCTTGTCACCTAAAATTTTCAAATATTAAAAAAAAAAAAAATATTTTTTAAAATTTAAAAAAAAAAAGAGAAAAAAAAACTTTTATAACAAAATAAAATTTCAAACCCATTGTTAAGATAACTTCCTATAAACGAGACTGAACCCATAACACGTGCTAAACTACACCCTGATTGACGCCTGTAACTAAATAAAATTTACAAAAAATATATATTTTGAATAATAAAATTGTTTCGAGAAAAAAAAAATAATAATAAAAATATTTTGACAATACGAATGCCAAAACAAAATTTGCAAAATCTCATTCAAATTTAACGTCTCGTTCTTCAGTTAAAATTATTTAAAACAATAAAACTCTTCGGAACAAAGGGCCGGTACTCCACGTGACTGAGCTCTATCGCCATTAGACAATAAAATCTAACGAACTTTTGACGCGCTTGCGCAATTAACATATATGTGCAGTCATTCAAATTCAAAATACATAATTTTGTACATATATATATATATATATATATATATCCTTTGTATACATTTTTATTGTCCAATATTCTAGATTTATAAATCCTCTTGTAATTAAAATTGTAAACAAATTTATCTGTAAATCTAGATGTAAATTTTAGCTGTAGGAAAATTCATATTAAAATATATTTTTGTAACAACGCTGCTCCCTATGGAGAATGGACAAACGTCGACTAATTGAAACTTATATGAGAAAAAAAAACATATTATATAATGTATCATAATTGTCAACCTCCAAAATTTATTAAACACAAATAATGTCTTTAAACTGCGGGGGGAGGTGTAACGATCCCTGTCGTTACTATCGCTATTTGTCACCTATTTATTTACGCCTACTAATCTATACTTCCGAACATCTTATTTTTTTCATCTAACTTATTTTAAAACTTATTTTCTTCATCTAACAACAAGATAATGTCCCTTAGACCACCCTGACATAACAATTATGACTAACTTTCTATTGAAACAAGATTACCTTCCCTGTCTATTCCTTTCTTTAAAAACTTACTGCAATAGCAAACCGAACGCACTTTTTCTTCCATAGTCAATTCCGTCACTGAGTTAATAATTTACTGAATAAATATATTATTATTAAACACGAGATTTTTAAATACGAATCTTTAATCTAAAAATAATTACTATTAAATATATATTTTAAATCATTATCGTAACTTAATAAAACTATTGTAAATTATGTTATATTTTAAATAAAACGAGTGATTGTGGAAAAGAAACAGTTGTAGTCAGTTTGAAACCTCGAATAACCTTCACAAACTCATTAATTGCAAATGTAGGCAAATTTATTTGCTTTCACAGTAATTTTTATAAAAGCACATTAATAACCTAGTATCATTACCTCATACGTAATAATAACTATTTATGCTTCTCTTTTGAGTAAATTGGTAGATAATATTTATTCATCTGTATTTAAGTGACAAGTAAATGTGAAGATGAAATTTGAATTGTTTAATTAAGAGATAAGTTGTATATGCAGTTATAATTTAATGACGTATGATGGATATCTCTCAAACTTATGTATATTTTAACAGGATTTTTGTGTAAAATTATAATTACATACTGATCTCAAGCTATTGACGTAGTGTTTAGAATCGTTTTTAATCCATACAACATTTATTGCAGATAATAATTTTATTACAATTTTAATAAATATTATAATACTAAGAAGTTTTATAAAAAAAGGATTAAATAAGCAGTTTTAATGCATATAGAAATGTGGCGTATACTTCCACAAATCATATTTTGTTTTTACTTTTAAGCGGCGGCCCCGATGATTGTTCGCCGCGCGTCGACAATTCGGCGTCGCGTAATACATACAGGGATCGGGTGTCCCGCGCCTTGTCAATTTCATAATTTAGAAATAAGTATAAATATAAGGATTATCTATAGAATTCCAAACGTTTCATGTTTAATATTTAGCCTAAGAAAAAAAGCATTACGTCCGATGCCGACGGCGCGCAAGTTAGTTGGATTTGTGCAAGAGTTCGAGTTGCACGCGCCATTCCACATATATTTATATCGTGTTAGTGATATAAATTATATGTAGTTAATGAATAATTATATACCACATAACTATGTTAATTATTTAATTGTTTTACCTGAACAATACAACAGAAATACAATGCATTATCAGATAGGTGTTTCAACATAATATTCTAGGTGCTAATATACCTATAATTTATGTTTGAAATAAAAATAAAAATGGTATTTAAAAAAATTATTTTGAATAAAGCTGATTGCATTGTACAGATTATCCATGTATGGTATTTCATTGGTTAAAACATAGTCAAGCTTATAATCGTAACTCAAAATCGGCGATAGACTCGGTTTAAAAGGAAGAACACCCGGAAGAGCGCGTGGGCTTGTAGGTGGGTTATTCAAAGGAGATTCTCGGGTATACACGCGTACGTCGATGAATACGTACAATGCTTAGCTTGAGCACGTGATCGATGATCGAACAATTATACCGGCATGAGCACTTAAATGAAGACGTGTGCGGCTCTGAGGATAATAATAAATCTGTCACTAACAAACCAAGAGACATAATATGCCTCTCCTATTAAGAAAACCAATCATAAATATTGTTAAAGTGCGCTTAATTGAACAGCTTCTACTTTTGACTTTAAAATTCGATCGTTACACGTTTGATCTCGTCTTTCGCAGTTTTACATTCGTGCCACATTGTACACTCATTTGTTTCGTTGTTTTTATGAAAATGGTAAATAAATATTATTTATTAAGCCCTTTTCTGTAATTGAACTAGTTTTTAATTTCAGGCACCACCAATGTTATCACTGATATAGGTCTCGTGGATGATTTCAGTGATGATAAGAAGAGTTTCCTCATATTTCATTTCATACGTATAATTAACAAAATCTCTAAATTATATGTGACGAATGTGGTATATTTTTATTTGTATTATTAAAATTATATATAATTTTGTATTACATGCACATTAATTTTATTATCATTTACTTGAAGAGAAAACGTCGCTCAAATGTTATTCAGGAAATCTAACGAATTACAAGACTTTATCAAAATTAAGATTATGATTCAAAGATAAAAATGCAGAGTAAAATATCCATCGTTATTAATATCTGTATTTAAAATTGGTTTGAGTGTGAGAGTATCCGATGTAATTATATTAATGATTAACGTTCTTTTATCAATAACATAAAAAATCTTTTTTATTACTAATACATAAACAACCAAATCAACACAACGTGTAGAAGTGTAAAATTGATTCAAATAAAAAATTGTTTATAATAATCGAATGAAAGACATGAGCTAAAAGCTTCTTTAATCAATAATTGCAGGCTCTAATGACTTTATGTTATATGTTATTTAAGTATAAATAATTTAAACTTATGACTTATGACTGAAATTAAGTGAGTTCTTGCATTAATTATTTTTCTATTAATAATAAATAAATTAGTTTTTGTGCATATTAATTTAAATATTTAGTACAAAAAATCATCAATATTAGGTATTACTAAGATTTATGAATTTGCGATGAGAGGTAATATTTTCTCCAAATTATTCTTTTATTCATGTACGCATAAAATAGCTCGGCAAATAAATTAGATATAATAATTCAAGGCAATTCAATATTAGTTACAATTTAAGATTTGATATAAATTATAGTTTAAATATGATTTAACGAGATTAATTAATTAGTGTATCATATATTATTTTAAATAATTAAATTATCGGAAGATGATTTTGCAAAGCTTTAGTAAGTTTATCAAGTTACAGATAATTCATAATTAATCATTTTTAACAAGTTTTTAAGTACGTAAACAATGTTTCTAATTAACATACAGTCATTTCAATTAAAGTTTTTCCTTATTATTTATTTAAAACTCAACGCATTTGTAAAATTTTATTTGAATATTTGATAAAAATTTTTGTTTATAATCAAAATTAAGTTGATTATTTATAATTAATAAAAACTATTAAAAATTTACTTATGATTTTATATCAAATTTTATAGTTTTCTCAATTTATTGGAAAATTATTTTTCCAATTTTTCTACTCATAATAGATAAAAATTGTTAATGAGTTATTTCTATGAACATTAACATTTTCTGCATGTATATATGTTACGCGCAAATACTGGCGTATAGACACTCGTATGTTTATTTATATTTATTTATGAATACGGACATTTTTCAGTGTAAAAGAATATTGATTTATTGGTTAAAATAATATGTCATTGAATATTAAAATACAGAAAGTTTAATGCATAAATAAATTTGTACAAGTTTAAATAAACAGTAATATATTTATAATTTATTATATTCTAATAAAAAAGAGTTTTTTTTAATAAATTTAGTTATAGTATTAGATTATGAAAAAAATTAAGATCAAATTGAGCAAATAATTTGAAAAATTGCAATCGATTTTTATCCTATACTACAATTATTCAGGGTTTCTGGCATTTTAAATTGAACTAATGCTTATAATTAATGTTTTTTTAAAAGAAATATTAAGCGTATTAGACTACGTTGTTTAAACAAGATCGATTTTATATTAAATTAAATGTAAAAGATGACGTAAAAATTAAATTCTATGAAAGTTAAATTCTAGTACATTTATTTTGGTATCATTAATATTTCAGAATAAGTGTAAATCAAAATCGACTCTTAAGTGGAAGCAAATTATTTTAATAGTCGCTATGTTTTAATAATTTGAAAATTTATGGTTTAATATTTGATTTAATATTTTATTACATTTTATTGAATATTTACGATACATATTAAAAAATTTAATTAATTCTACTTATATCATAGAAAATTAGAAAAAAATGTTTATTTTTTGTAATAAATAACTCAATTGCATTGAAATATAAATAATTTTGTATTTTGCGCTTTGATTAATGTTTTTCACAACACTAAAACTGCATTTTTATTTTTATAGAATGCAAATTTATTTATAATTTAATTTTATATTTTTACTTTCGTGTATACAATCATCGGATTTTCATTGAGTGGTGATGAAAATAAATGCATTTCGCTTGTACAAATATTGTTGCCCCAGTATCTACAAAATTGACAAAATCTCAATCTTTATAAGCTCGGGCCTATATCCCATGTGCAAACCTTTATATTATTTCATTTCTTTGTTTCCATCGGCCCGAATGCTGTGTTTTCGCTATTTCTCGGCTCTCCTCTCGCTCTCATACGTCTTTCTCTCTTTCACGTAATAGGCCCAGGGCGATGTTCCGTGTTGTGAAATCGCATATATATATCAATACAATGCTGGGCTCTTGTCAATTTCAGACACAGAATTCGAGCGGCGCTCAGATGTAGCCACACGAAAAGTCTCATTAGCGATCTGCCACGACATCGCGCAAAAGGACCTTCCGATGAGCTTGGCAAAAGGGCCTAATTGCGCGTGATAACTGTACAGTCGCCTTAATAACGCAGCCTTAAAGATTAATTGGGAATACCTTTCCTTCGAGCATGCAAAGAATGTTTTTCAGATTTTCGAATTTACGACTTTATCGTTTAAACACGTCGTTTATGAACTTGTAATTGTTGTTAGGTTTATGTTAGCGACGACTGATGGTACAAATACGAGTGGATTTTCAAATTTGAAATTTTTATTTGTTACAGAAATTGATTAATTCCACAGATAGTTTAAAAAAATCCTATTTATAATTTTTTTAATAATTTTCACCGAGTAATTATTCATTACATACACTTGAGAATAATGAATTTAAAAACATTTAATAATAAGTAATACTTTTGACAAATATTAAATGTATATAATAATTCTTAGATAATTGGCTTAAAATTTTAATTTAAGTAAAATAAAAATATATGAAAATTCAAGTTGAGTATTTTAAAATAATGTATGAAAGTGTGGTGATAGCTTAGTATACGTAAGTTTAGTTTGCCTAAGAGTTAAACCAACTTGAGTCCAATTTGTAAATATAATGTAATTACAACTCAAATTATTACCTTTATTTATATATTCGAATTTGCATGCTAACGTAGATTTATGTTTTGGTTTGCATTAGCAATCTCTCGCAACTCTAAGGAGAAAAGTAACTTTTTAAACGAGAATTTCCCTGCTACATTTTGTCAGAACACTTATGCTTTTCCAAATTGCACCATTAGTTAAATGATTTAGAACGTATCTTGATTAATTATATATTATGAATCAAGGTGTGAAATATTATCATTCAACATTGGTTTAGTAACGAAGGAAGATTTCCTTCAGTCGTCTATTTACTAATTTCGTGCACAACACTTATCCAGGTGGCATTAAAATCGTTAATTTGGACTTTACGCAGAATATGTATAGAAAAAATGAAGAGCTACAGTTCGGAGGAGTGACTCACCGTTTTTGGCACGTGGGCTCCAGGTTGACGGCTGTGTATACGTCCAAGGTGTTATTTCAGGGGCTCGCCGTCTCCTTGCCGCAGGCAGGTTTCGCACCCTCACGACGCGCACATTTGGCGGCAGGGAGTTTCTCAGCCACGTGGTCCGGGATCGCGCGCGAAGCGTTCGATAGGTGATACTCGACACGAGATGTGCGAGACGCGGCGGTCCGACACGGACTGGCTGCGAAAAGGGATTGGGATCGCCGAGGAGGAGACCGCGAGTGCGGTGTCGCTCCCTCCCGCCCTGGCGCAAGCGCGGCAATTGGCTCCTGCCCCCCGCTTTACGCGCTGTCGAGCGACTTGAGGAGAGCACGTGCGCACTCTGGCCTGCATTTCTCGAGGGCTGCGTAATGAGGCTTTTTGCGCGCTGAGCGGTGGCTAGTGCGCGCTTTTAAATTAGCCGAGCAGAGTCAAGACCCGCCGGGATCATAAGCTTAACAGCTCCAGGCTTCCAACTTTTCCAAATTCGTGCATTGCCTTTTCATGAATTCGCCGTCGATTGGCGCGTCGAATTCACAAATTTTAATGAGGCTTCGATTACGTGCATTTACACGGGACTATTGACGATAAATTATAAATTAATTCAATTCGTACATTATCATTATCGTTATTATCTTTTTCTAATCCAGTAGCTAACGGTAACGTTGCGATTGCAAGTTTGTAATTTGAATAATTATTCTGCAGCCCGTATCCGATGTACATTTTACTATTATTAACTTATTAATTAATGCGCAATTTCATTTGTATTTAAAATAATAGTAATAATAATAATTACGAAAACAGATATACTTTTATTATTTACATTGGCGCATTGTGAATTTATTAAGCAAATAAGCAAATAAAGCGATATTACAATAAAATAAAATCTTTATCGATTATCTTCTTTTTCAGCATTTCTTTATGTATATACATTATGATTTTTCACTAATTTCAAAATATTACAATAAATGGTATTTTTTAAAAGCCTTTTCTTCTAATATTATTCAACGAGACAAAGTTTTATAATAAACCCATTAGTTAATGAATATTTCAATAATCTTAAATTTTTAAGATTAATTTAATTGAATACGGCTTATTTGTACTAATGTACTATTTGTATTATTTGTATTAATGTACTAAATAAAAACGTATTTTTATTGCGTAAACAAATTATTTAATACTAAATGCATATGCCTACATTAAAGACGTTTGAAACTAATGTACACGATGTATTTTTGAAGAAAAAAGAGATTCTTCTCAAAAAATTTTTATCATAAAAATTCGATTTTTTGTGTCTGACAAAATTTTATTTTACATTCAATCAGACACCGATAATAATATGCTTATTTGAATTATTTAAAAACAATATATTACTTATGATACCTCGTTTACTTGGTACAAACTCATAATGGTTATACGTACAGTTTAATGCAATGGGTTTTAGATTTCTAATAAGATAGAATCTTTGTCAGTTAATTAATGCGTTACAAGTCATGCTACAGTAAGGTGCAAGCCATTGAAAATAAAGAGAACTACACTACTATTTAGATTTTGTTCCAATAGACAGTTGAAAACAAAGTAATAAAGACTGAAATTGAGTTTCACAAAAGTTACGGAAGCTTTGTAAAATAAATATTTCTCAAAATACAATATAAATTGTTGAATGTGTAATTAAATTCAATTATAATGTTACTATCATTTATAATCATAATTATTTATAGCATAATTTGACATAAGCTGAAGTAATATTTTAATTATTTTTGGAAGTATTTTCATATTCATCTTTAATTACAATCTTACTTTGAAAAATTTTAACAAACTACATTTGATAATTTACGATTATGAGTTACATCTCTTTACAAAATTTGTAGTCATCTAAGTTACATCTTGTTTTTTAGATTATTTTTTTAAATATATTGATTTGGAAAAAATACTTTTCAACGGAAAATACAGTTCTTATTGAAATACAACAGAAGGAAAGACCAAAAAAGGAATTCTGCACGTGGTTTTTATTTGATGATCAATATTTTTTCTGCGGTCGCATCACATATAAGTTGAATATAATATGCATTTTTAAAGTATTTAAATTTCATTCATTTAATGGGTAAAATTGTATTTCTCATATTTGTATTGATATTTATATAATATTATTATCGTAGATATCAATGATTTCATATTTAGTTTTTTTTGATTATTTACTTTTTTTCTTTGGATAATATTTTTGTAATTCAATCACGTTTTAGTTATATTTTGATTAATCTGTGATTAAAATAAATTATCTGTGTATATGTACGATTAAGTTACGTTATTTAACTAATTAAATTTTATATTACTATATTAAATTAATAACATATTTCATATCAAAATCCAATAAGAGAGTTGATAGAAGCTTGTATCGTTAATAGCTATGATGGATCTCACAAAGATATAATTAGATATTTTCAATTTGCCGCGTATATGAATAACATTGAAATATATTTATATCATTTGAAATAATTTATCGTATAATATATAACATTGATAGTAATCATTTTTTAATTATATACAAATTATTTTAGTATAATATACCAATATAATGATCATATATTTAAAAATTTATCTAATTAAAAATTTAAATTTACTTATTTTTACATGTTTCTTTAAAACATGATATATAATAAGTAATTAAAAATTCTAATTATTTAAAATTTAATTCATTATTGATTCAAATTTAAGTCATACTTAATGTTATTTTTTATACGAACAATGCGTGCATTTAATTTGTCGATACTGTTACGGCATTCTTAGTTGAAACAACTATTATATACAATTATTATTTACAATTTTCTTAACCTAAAAAAGCATTAACAAAAATCTTGAAAATTATATATACATGATTATATTTTTTTGAAATACAATTAATTAATTATGATTTTAATATATTATTCTTTTTTTTCCATTATGTATCAATATTCTATTATTTCATAGCTGAAATAAATTTTAATCGTGCTCTTTTCGAAAAAAGAAATGAAAAAATCTGAGTAAATTAAATTACCTAAGAAATTAGGACAGTTGATTATTTACACACAGGATTTCATCATTTTGTTTATCTATATCAAATTTATAAAAATAAAATTTTCTACGTTATAATCTATCATTGTAAATGTATGTATAAATTAAAATACATTTATATTTTAATTATAAATACTGTAACGAATTAGAAAAGCAATGAATTTATAATTTGAACATATTTGTTATTTTTGTGAGTGTAGCATGTGTTTCGGCTTGAGACATTTTTACTGTGTATATATCTCGCTCTCTTCTAAATTGCAACGTACAATTGCTATATTGTTTTACAATACGGGGAAATGTGCGTGTGGTATTTTTAGGCTAGTTTTCCGATGTGACAACCTTTTGGCAACGCGGTTAGTTGGGTGCGTGCACTTTTGTCACTTATACGGTTCCTCACTCCACACAAGTATAGTGAACTTTATATTGTCTATACTCATATCTTGTATTAAAAGAATATTCCCAGTGCACAATAGATATTAAAATATTATATTTTACTTTAATTATTAAGAAGCTTATTATTTGTACATAAACCATTATAGTTTATAAAATAATCATTTTGATTGATGTGAAACGAATAGATTATGCGTTTTTATATTTAAAATTTGTATTTTTAATAGGATTCTTAAAACTTTGAATATTCCAAAACTTCATTAATCTAAACTAATTGCTTTCATTTGGACCTTCTCAAAAACCTTTATGTTCCATCATTAGTTTGAGAAAATGTTTCCTTTTTTTGCAATGAATCGATGGAAGCTGTCTTTACATGGTATAGTGAGAACTTTTAAATTAATTTTTCAATGTAATTATAAAAGTCATTTTTCACTCTGTAATGTATATATTTATATATCATGAAATAATTAGTGTTTAGCATGATATATTCATACTCTTAATAATTTTAAATAATCAATAATAATCTACCATTGATAAACTTGAGTTTCTGAATCATATATTTATTCATTATATAACTGCAAAACTACATTATCACAGATATAGCTTATTTCACAAAAATTCATAATCATCTTTATAGTACTGATAGTATTTCTCCCCTTGCATACGTTGAGATTATTTACGCGTTGTCTACGTTGAATACATTTACATATAATTTTTATTTTTCATTGATTAAGATGTAATTATAGTTACAAATATGCCAAAAGTTTTGTGCAAAGACAAGCCTTAATTTATCATGATTTTATATTATTTCATTTACGTAACCTTTATAAAAATATATTTTTAATTATACACTCATATTTGTAAATATTTTTTCAAATAATAATTTTTTTACTGAAAAATAATTCTATTATTACTTATTTATTTGTTAATCGATGATAAGTATTTATTTAAATATAACTTATTTTAAAATAAATAAATGAATATCGTACCTTCGTAATTAAAATCAATTGTACACTTAAAATAAATTTTAAACAAGTAATTAATTAAGTTTGAAACAGCTGATTATTTTATTGCACTTTCATTTTTTTTTTTTTTATAAAAGTTATCGTTTTCCGGTAGTATTTACAGTTAAACAACTTATTTTGATGTCAGTAGTTTATCTTTTATAGACCCACTTCTCATTCAGTCTTGCCAAGTCATTAGCAATCACATGGTTTCGATTTACGAGTAAACGAGAATCCGGAGTAATAAGAGTTGTATATTATTAAATCAGAAAGGAGCTTGAAATTGCTAGAGCTTCCGTAGAGGGTATTAAGAAGAAAATTTCTTCAAGTATTACTTTAAGTACTAATTAAATATATTTTTATATTTGTTGTTTCTTATTTGATGGTAAAATAATAAATATAATAATACTAAGTGTGAAAACTATCAGATATTTATAGTCAACATATTATAAATGAATTCTACTGGAAAGTTAATTACTTGTCCTTTATGTTTATATCAATTTATTTCGATATTATTTATTATTTATTAGAGATGTGATTATAAATAAACATAATTTTGATCGTTTAAAAAATTAATTTAAGATTTAAAAATAGCTTTAAAATAATGTCTAATAAAATTTTATTACAATATTGCGTTCTGTTTGGCTACTGCAATCCATATATCACTACTTTCATACATCGTTTTATTTTATCTTCTATTACTATTGAATATTAGTTAGAAACATAAAACTTGTTATTTGATGTGATTCTTAATATAATATTTACAGTAACTTCATTTTTTACAAGTATTTATTATCTTTCCACGTACTAAACAATAGAATTTTTTTATTAACGATTGCGAAGAATAATTTTAATAATATATTTACATTAAGAGATATATTTTTTAATGAAATGATTTAATATATATTATTTTATCATAATTATTTATAGAAAATATATGTAATTGTCATTATTTTTAGTGAATTTAACAGCTGTGAACAGATGATGTAATCACGACATTTATTACTAAAGAATCTTATACATATTTTATTTTATACGTAATTCCTTTGGAATAATAAATATAAAAAAATTGATTACTAAAACTGCTGATAATTTACAAAAATATAATTAGTAATCAAATATTAATTTTTTTAGTTAATAACCGATTCAGTATTCTAAATTATTAGTACATATTATACAATTCGAATTAATCAACATTAATAATGTATTAATCACCTATTTTCATTTTATAATGTATATCTTTCGTAGTATTGAAAAGAAAATTATTCGAACAGATGTTCGTTTATTTAAGTATTTTAAAATGTATATTTCTAAAAATAAGTAAAAATCAATGTTGTGCATAAATTTTAATATAATTTGAATATCACGTATTTAATATGTATACATAAAATAAATGAATTAATTCTTTTAGGCTTGATTATTTTATATTTTATTTTGATTTTATATCTTAATTGAATGGCAATATTTTTATAATAAGCAAATAATATAATTTTACCAATATTAAAAAAAAAGTTAGAGAATTTAATTATTAAGTAATCAACAAAAATTAAGTATGCTTTATTCTTAAAGTAATTTAATTTTTTTTCATACTTATTTTATTCTTTATATTTTTATTCCTTATTCTCAAAGGAATAAAGTTCTATAAAGAAATATAAGAAATTTAAATTTATAATTATTTTATTGAAATAATTACGAAAATGGAACAAATGAATTTTTGTTTAAATGGAACTAAAAAGTAATCTTAGAATAAATGGAAGATAATCAAAATAAATTTGGTTTTTTATCAGAATATAATATAACCAGTTATGTCTCAGCTTCGCTGGTATTTATTTTACAGCGAATACTCGAGTTAAATTTCCCTTCCCGTATATGCAGTGACCCTGAAAAACATCGGGAGCCAAGTCTTTCGACGAGGTTGTTATCGACTATCAGACTAATACGAACGCCGAGTCGAACGTACATTGGTTTCAACGACCACAGAGAATTCTAAGATTCAAAGTCGTCTTATTCTTATTTTCAGATTATACATGAAAAGTAAGTTGCCACAAAAGTTTCAGTTATACGTGATTCTTTTTTTTTACAAAAGGTATAAAATTTGTATTTGAATGGTTTTAAATACCAAATGAACATAAGATTATAAATTTATGATAAATGGACCAAAAAATGCATTTTATTTCTGCTCGTAATATTAGTTTAGAATTTCTTATTATAAATTTAAATAATTCATTTGAAAATATTTTTTTAATTTTAGCAGTCAGATTGGAGTCTAAGCATTGTCAAAATGTATTCACTATAATATTAAAAAGATCTTAATCTAATATAATGAGATTTTACCTGTTTCAGCATGTTATTCACTTGAGCTAAAGCTTTCATATTTGTACAAAGTAAATATGTGCTCAAAAAAGGACAAAAAGTAAACTCTAGCGACTTAAGACACTAATTTGAAATTCGAATGACAGCATTTTCAGTCCGTTTGACATAAAATCGAATTCAAAGAAATTTAAAGATGATGGTGAATACATATATCTTAATTGATTGAAAAACAAACGTTTTAAATACTTTTGAGGGGAAAAATTCGAACGTTAATAGAGATAGTTGATCAATTAAAATAGAAATGATGTATATTCATAATATGAATATATCGTTATTTCGATAAACGTATCATCTTTGATACTTTTGTGTGTCGAGTTTGGTGGAGTAAGCCTACGTACGGTACACAGTGGCTTTGGAAATACGCAGAGCGTCTTCGAATGATGTAGTTGACCGTGGCCGTTTTTGCCCTCGGGCTCCTTTTTGCTTTACGTACATATGACAAACTTATACACGTGATCTTTCGTCTTCTTTATCCCTAGCTTTCTCTTTTTCTTTTCATGCGTTTCGGCTCTCTAGTCTTTTTGTCTTGTTGCAATTTTTATGACGTTTCATTCGTCTCTTAACTCGAGAACTTTCGCTCTTTCCATAATTTAATTTGGGTAGGCCAATGTTTTTTAATTTGGACTTCAATCAATTAAGTGCTCTACTTCAAATTTTTATTTACAGAGCGTTTCGAAAGAGCATGAGAGAAAGGAAGAGGTAGAGAGACAAGTGTCTTTGTCATCACATTTACATATTTTATCGATCCTACATTTATAGAAAATGTATTTTAACATAATTTGTAATATTATATCATTATTATATCATCAAGTTTTTAAAAAAATAACTAACACCGAATAATAATTTGAAATTAAAAAAATTTTTCGAATAATAACTAGAATAAATAAGAAAGGAAGAACGTACATAAATGCATTTATGCTTTTTAATTTAACCTACTTTTTTATTTTTAATGTGTAAATAACGATGGATTTTATTTTCAGGTACCTATACGAGGACTCGAACTCTTATTCCAAATTCATTTTCTGGGCATCTGCATCACTGTTGGTAAGTACAATTATAAAAAATTATTTGATTGAGAAACTGACTTTTGAAAGTTATCTTTATAAGTATAAAAATGAAAAGTATGAGGAAACTTTGGAAATTACTTTGTAAGAAAAACATGGCATTATATCTATAAAGTTTGTGCAAGATGAGAAGTTACTGAAAAATAAGACGTTCATAATAAAATATTGATAAATATAATAATATTTGATGATAATCATATAGTAAAGACTAGAGGATAGTGAAAAGGAAGGATTCAACTTGCAAAAAATATTCTCGCTGTGCCAGATATAGATGTAGAATAATTTCTGAGAAAATATAAAACTAGTTTTCAGACAGCCGTATCACAAGGAGATTACGGAAGTAGGAGGTTAATTCGAAAAGACTAATACAGTGAGGTGAAAAATAAATGTGTTCTGAAAGTCGCATTGAATGTTATGTATAATTTTTTTTTTAATGAAGTTCTGGGAAAGAAGAATTTTTTAATCTACCCAGAATTTCTCGAATCACCAGCTGTTTTTTTTTCTTAGCACTCTTGAATCTTCTGATTCCGTCTCTCTCTCTCTCTCTCTCTCTCCAACTCTTGCATCTATTTATACAGCTTTTATATTCATCTCGCATCTTCATCACATCTCTCTCTCTCTCTCTCTCTCTTTATCTTCTCTTTATACATATATCTTTCGGAACGCTCTCGGCGTCACACCGGCAACTACCCCATTATTCGCGATGGCCGATGGCCAGTCTTGTATTGCTCCGCGAGTACGGCGTCACTTTATGAGGAGGCCGTCACGCGCCGAATACTATCTTCGACGTGGCACGTAAATGCACACTCGAGGTAACTAGTTTTCTCATACTCCTCCTCCTTCTCTATCTCTGTTTTTGTTACAGCACTCTTTCTCGTTTTCTTTGTCCTTTTGCGTTTTTTATACATCGCAAAGATTCAGAACTCCGTTGGTGTGTTCGCAATTTAAAGGACGCACTCATGAAAAGTCGTTTTCTTTATTGCGCTCACACGTGTGCACGGCTGATCCGTTTTTAACGATAGTCTAACGAGAAATATTTACATTTTTCTTTCGCTTTTTAACCTAACGCTCTTTGTAAGAACTAACTGACTTCAATATAAATTGATGACGAATTTTTAAATATTTTATGCCTTTCAACATTTTTGTCATTTTTACTATTTCTCGTTTGCGTAAATCTTTTTCGCTTACCCTTTAAATAAAATACACAAGCAAAACTATAGTTGGAGAGTAATTGTATTTTCTCTGTAAAAGTTCTTCATAGCGACAGTTCGAAATCTCAAATTTTATAAATATATATTTTTTGCAATGACTTTTAGTTACATCAAATAGCAAAAATATGTCAGTGACTACGCAACTACAATATATTTCAGCATTAATTATTATGATAAAAATTTTGATATTTTTATACAACGTATTCCAAAATTTACGCTTTGATAAAATTTTATTATTGATATTTGCACGTCTTTTTTGCAAGCTCGATTTACAAATAGCATGAGTAGACTGTAGTAAATACATCAAAGTTCATTGTTTATATAGTACTTTTTAGATACTTTAATAATCAATTTGAAAATATTATCAATTGAATTTTTTTATAATTTCAAGATTATCCTAATTGATGATAATTAACATCCATTGTAAAAAAATTTCTCATAAAATAAATTTTAATAATTATATTGTTATTATCGTTATTTTAATTGACTTATTTTAATCGAGCTTTATTAAAAGCTTTATTATCATAATTAAACATTAAATAGGACATTGAATGGAATGAAAAAATTTCTCGAAAAGTGCATTTAGTGATATTAAAGTCTCTATTTTTTGTTTTACTTGAAAAAATAAGTGAGTGAGTGAGTGAGTGGGTAATCGAGAGAGAAAAAGATAGACAAAGAGAGCGTGTGTGTGTATTTTTTTATGTGTACAGCTTCTGAACGAGTAAATTTTCCATGATGTGTATCAGGTAATATAATACATCACATCTAGATAAGTATAATATTTTATAGTTAAATAATTTGATTTAATTCTTAGTTAAAATCAATATGACTAATAAATACCAATATTTTTCTTTATTTTAACAAAGTATTGCTATATTAGTAGCATAAATAAGAACATTTTTAATTATGCAGAAGTTTTATCATTAAAATTTTTGAGACACTTTCTAATTTAAGAAATAATATCCAAAAATTAATTCAGAAATAATATGAAAATAAAGTACGATTCCCATGTTCTTACTTGTATTAAATATTCTTTAATAAATAACCTTGATGTATTATGTATTTTTATAAGCCTACGGTGTTATTATTGAATTCTAGTTACAGAGGTGAGAAAAGTTAATAATAATAAACTTGTAGATTTTATTATAAAGTCAATAACGTTTGATATTGATTATTATTTTATTCATCATTTTATTTATCACTTTAGATAAATATCAATTTTTCACATAACCTATACGAAATTGAATATATTTAAAATATAGAAAATTTTAAATACATCTAATTTTATTCAAAATTAAAAAAACTTTTGCAATAAAACATAATGGCTCAAGCACTGAGTTTAACAGTAGTATGATTTCGATAAATATTCTTTATTCCTAAAGATTTGGTGCAAATTATGATGTTATGATTGATATTTTTGAAATAAAGACATACATATAAAATATAATTGTATTTCAGTAAAAAACTACTGAAAAGTTAAAGGTAAAGCTTAGTAATGTAACGTAATAAAATTTAAATCTGGAACTTTTGAGCAAGATAAGTTTATGAAACTGCGACCTTAATTTGTATGAGTATGAAGCCTTTATCTGTTGTATTTGATTTTTTCTTACGTTTAATTGCACATTTTGAGAAAATTGTAATTATTTCCTGGTTTCCGAAATGATAAATTTTGTGCCTCTGCAATGAACATCATCATGAATTCCTCGGTTTATCGACACTGAAGTGTATCCGTCATTCCGCATACGAATCGCGAGAAAGAAATTAGCAAAAACGACTGTTTAACTTTCAAGTGTTTCCGCTATCTTCATTGATGCAAAGATAGCGGTGGCTTGGAAGATGTATGCGATGCGCCGCTAATCGGTAACTAAGCGCCAGCAAGCGCACGCAAGGAAATCGGAAAATGCAGCCAAAGAGCGATTGAAAGATGAAGAAAGTAGGAGAGTGATTCACCGCTAGTCGGCCGCGCGATGACTGACTTATTCTCGCGAGGGGGTAAGTCGTGAGCTCCATACCGATGGCCTGGGAAACCGATCGATCAGAATCGCTGTGGAGGGAAATGCGCGGAGAACCGATATACCGACAATTTGAATTGTTTAGAATGAGTTTATACGCGTAATACCCTCAAAGATGAGGCAAAATATACTGGCATGGAAGAGGATGATGAATGCGTGCACACCGCAAAGGTGAACTCAGTGCTCCTTCGGGAATACAAAGTAGGGATAATAGAATGTTCTAAAAAGACTGCACGAATTCATGCATTATACATCCGAGAACACGACATTATTTCTACGGGAGTCTTGCCTGGCGTTTTTCCTACTATTTCAACTGATTGCATTTATTTATAATTAAACTAAGATGTTCAAGTGCTGGAATGCCTATATTATACAAGAACGTTTGCTTTGAATCATATACCAAAACAGATTATCAGAGACTTTCAAAGGTTCCTTCCTGGAGGATGCGTTGTTTTGATAGACATTGTAAGCGCGTGCATAATTATTAATTATTTTGATAGTAAAATGGATGGACAAAAATTGAACAGGAATACACACTTTAATTTAATTAAAAAAACTTGATTAATTTTTATGATATTTTTCATTTTCTGTATTTTAATTATTATTCACAAGTTGAATTTTCACTTGTTATCCTCAAAAAATATTTTATTAGTTTATCTATTAATTCTCGATCTATTATTCTAAAAATACTAATCTTTTAGAGTACTTTACTACTTGTTACTATTGCCAATATATTAATCCATCTTGTATTCATTGTCTTGTATTTAAAAAAGGTTTCACTTCTTTCATATTAGTTATTATTAAGATAGTCGTTTATACATTTATTTAAATATATACAGTATAGTTTTAAGTTGTACTCGTTGACGATTAATATTTTTTCTATAATTGTCAAAATCAAAATTTGACAATAATATTTAATTTGACAATAATAAAAAATCTTTTTATACATCGTCGATTTTTACAAAATAATTTTATTAATATTTTTCACACAAGTGCAGTTTTTAAATTAAGTGAATTTCAAAAAAGTAAATCATCTAAAATTGAAAATAATATTTTCGGAAATTTTGAAGGCAGTGATATAATGTTGTGCGTAAAAAATGCGTAATAGGGAAGTTTTATATGCACTAAAATTGACGTCATCTTCTTATTATATTCATTACTTTTAATCAAAAAACAGGTTTATATTTAAATTTTTTAAATTTGAAATCGTTTACATGTATTAATATTTTTTAAATTATTGCTAAAGTGAGGTGCTACATAATTAAGAAAAACATTCAATACAGATCAAAGATAATCTTAATATTTACACGATCGAGAGGTAAAATAGATCTTTTAAATTGGAGAACTGATATTTTTTATAAATTTCAAGTTAGAAAGAAAGTTATTGTAATTTGCTAGATAAATTTAATACAGTATATTTTCGTATAATACGAAAACTGGAATATTATAATTAGACATCTTGTCGATGGACATTGAAATTTTAATAAAATGGTAATAAAATAGAAAATAAATGTATACCAGATCTGCCCGTATAATGAAAATTTTTAGTTTCTTTCAGTTACAATCATGAAACTAAATTTGTTTGCTGTTCTAAAACTTTCATATTAATTCATATAAGTGGTATATTAAAATTCTAATAGAGAATATGCAACAAAATTTATAATTATATCGTTTTAAAATTTAAAGAAAATTAAAAATTTTTAATTTTCATTAATTGAGTCCCTTGACCGAGATTATTATTGTGAGTTTTATTATAAAAAATTTGAGTGTATGCCCGCGCGTGTATTAGAAAAGTATAATGGCGATCACATGGCCTTCAGGCTTTTTTCCTTCCTTTTCCAACATCAGTGACTCTCTCTGTTTCTCCTTTCCCTTAACTTCCCCTCTCACTCACTGAGTACGAGTGAGAGAGAGCGAGAAAATAATGCGATGTTTTTGTATCATACGATATACACAGGGAGAAAGAGCGAGCATCGGTCCGGACCAATTCGCCTCGGGCATTCTGGCAGCGCGATGTAACGAGGAGAGTCCAACAGAGAAAGATGGAAGAAACGCCTTTGGGCTCTACATATTTTAGGGCGCACCTCTCCCTTCGTCCCCTTTACGTCTTCCCTTTCTCTTACTTTTGCTCTGAATTTTTTACGGAGGTGAACTTTTCGTCTCTTTTTACTTGAAATCGAAAATAGTGTCCAGAAAGTGCGTCGGTGTAATACCTTACCTTTTCAATGTTTATTTAGTACTCTTTGTAATTTGGGCTCAACATTTTTTAATTCATCGATGGCAGCTTTCAGAAATGATATTCACTCTATACCTTAAATGCAAGTACGGTATTTGAAATATTTTTTTGAATTGAATAGTATTTGTTTCATTTAAACCTATTTAACAAAAAATTCACGATTCATAAAGAATTTTCACCCAATGAGCTTAATCATATATATATTATTTTAACTAATCGGAGAATTAATAAATTCTAGTAATTAAGTACATCTGTAGTTGTCTTGATTTCGAATTTTATCAATACGATGTAAGGCCATAGGCTTCTATCGAATTAGTCATAAATTTGAATCGGTCATTTTCTTCCGCAGTACGGGAGAAGTAGAAAGTACATTAATCCAAAAATTCAACTATTAGATGAAAAAATAAAGCGAGTAATTTTATCGGAGATATCAAATTACGAAATCGATTGAAGTCGTGAAAACCAGTAAAATAGTTGCGACGATCCAATCGATTATTCGGCTTTAGTCCCGTATAAAAGTAATGCTAAATTTACCGCAAAAACTTAAACATCCTGTATCTCCGCGTACCGTTTCTTCGCTCAACCGCCGTTCGTTTATTCTCGGTTCCGCGGGGCGCATTTCGCCCGGCCTCATCTCATTCTCTTTCCGCGTGTGGGCATCCTTTCGTTTTGGCCGGCTCTCTACGTGTCTTTGAAACGGGTCGTGTCGCGCCTCAGGCAAAGGACGTAGGCTTCCCCCACCCCCCTCTTGACTTCTTTATTTTTTCTTTTTTCTATGGGGATTTCTCTACTTTTTTGCTCGAGGGATGCAAGCACGCGCATAGGCATACACACGCATGCTCGCGCGCGGACACACTGTTCGGGAATATTTAAAGCTCGCGCGCGAGAACTATTTTTTGCAAATAAGACTGTACAGTGCCCGTCGATTGGAATGAGAACGTGTATACAGGTACTGGTTTCGAGGTTGTTACGAGTTGTAAGTCGCAAACACTTGATTTTGTAAGGGTTGTACAGCGGAAAATGTAAGCAGGAATTTCTTTGGAAAACGACGAGCTTTTAAGAGTCTTTATTTATCACAAAATCAGAATTTTTATTACTGTAACAAAAACTGCATAAGTATCGTAAAATTTTAAACTTTTTTCCTTGATCAATCAAAGCAATTAACGATGTTATAGATATTAAAGTTATAGGTGAAGGAAATACGAAGGATTCTACTAACTTGAAAATAATTTTTTATAGTATCATTATAAATTTTTTTAAAATCGTAGATATTACTTTATAAATTATCACTAAATTTATATAGACATAATAACTTCACGTTTAAATTATTAATTAATTTCTATTGTTTAAGCCTTTAACAAATATATCAAACATATTTTGCGTTAATTCACTAGAATTTAAACTAGTAAAATAGTTTTGAAACGAATCACCACTATAGAATATTATTTTTTTATGATAGTAATTATATAATATAAAATACAAAGAATGTTATTAAAATTATATGTAGCTTTTGGCGTAATACTTTAATATATAATGTCATGTTAAGTGAGTATTTATATTTAAATTTTACGAAAGAATATCAGTGGTAGAAGAGAAATAATAAAAGATATTTTAAGTAATACATTAAAATTCGTAGGTTTTGATGTTTTGAAGATATTTGATTATTCAAATTCAGAAAAGTATTCTGAATAATTTGCAAACGTAAATAATAATTGGGATATTAATACAAATGTTAATGTAAGGAAATGCAAGATTATCTCTTTCACTGTAATAACATTATTACATTGATAAGAAAAATAAAGTAGAAGTTGCTCCAAGTGGTACAATTTATTACTGAATTTTAAAAAGTCTAGATATATTTTTTAAAATATTAAACCAATCACGATTGAATGTACATTACTTAAATAAGTTAAATTTAAATATTATTATAATCGATTGCATATAATACTTAATATAATTTGTATTTTAAACATATTTTTACACTAAAAATATTAGTAATATTATAGGAAGGTAAAATATTTTACATGGGGGATACACTACTAAGTTATTAAAATTCCAATCATTGTCTTATGAATACAAATGAAGGCTTATAGAAGTATGATAATAATCCATAACTTGCTATAAGTATAAAATTTTGTATGATATATAAATTTTAACTAAATATTATATAAAATAGTCGTTTATTATATAAAATGTTGGGAACAAAACAAAAAGAAAACTAGAGAATATAGGATATTATGTAACCATTATATAAATTAATTTTGTATTCAGTCTTATTAAAACTAATACATCATACAAATTAATGTTAGCAGGACATAAATTTTTTCTATGATATAATAATAATTATTTAAATTAATTTTATAATTTTTATATCAAATTTAATATTTTTATTGATAATATTGAAATATGGAATTAAAATTTTTTTAATTCGGTATTTAAATATTCTTTTGTATCATTCGTATTATAAATACTACATTTTATTATTTTATAATATTATTGAATACATCATTATATATACATACATAATTTAAAAATGTATTTAAATAACATATAAAATTATAATTTTACCCGCTTTTCTGCATTATATGTTGTAATTATTGTTAATTATTATTGTTAAAATTTTAATTATAGATACTTATATACTTTCAAAATAATTTTTATTTTAATAAACAACTCTTGTAATACATATTATTTTTAAATTTTTAAATTGAATTCAACTGATAATAATTTATTATTTTTTAATACTTCAAGTATATTAATTTACTTATTGTTTTAAATATTAATTGTAAGCTCCTGTGAATAATTCCATGAATTATTTTATCAATGTATTTGTAATAATATCATATATAATATTCGTATATAATACCATTAGCAATTTATGTAAAATTTGTGTTTCTGTATTATGAAAGAGTATTTAAAAAGTGATTTTAACAAAATTCAAAATTGATCTGTTACTAATAGGTTATTACTTTTAAATTTACTTTTGCTCAATTATATTTAATTAATATTTTCTATTTTAGTTTATACAACTTAAATAATATAGTTAGGAATAACAATTTGATATAATAATTTAAAGATTAATCTCATTGACTGTAAAATTTTTATTGAAAATAATTATGTAGGATTAAAAATCTTATGTATATATAAAAAAAAGTTTTTTCGATATAAATAGAAATGATGGCAGATAGATTTTTAGTTCATTATTTAGCATGTTATTTGCAACAGAAAATATGTATTTAAGAAAACTTATCATAAAAAACTTCGTAAGTTATGTATTTATGTTTAGTGAAAATATTTAGTAATTGAGTTTTTAAAATCAAATTATAAAATTACCTAGAGTAAGATAATTATTAAATTAAATTTATATTTTAAAATAACGGAAAAAAATTCTTTTTAGCCACATAAGAAAATTCTTTACATTTCTGTTGTGGAAATCAACAGTAGCATATTATTTGATTTACAAATTTAGATAATTATTTTGATAATTATTTATTTTTATATAAAAAGCATTTGCAATTCATCATATTTTGTTTTAAAAAAATTCATTGCATTGTAAACTACTTAATCGTAAACAAGGAAATAAATTTATTTTTAAAATGTTAAAGTAAAATAACTTGTAGTAATTGTCACTAAAAAATCAGTGATTACAAGATTTAAAAAAATCTTTTAAATACATATAAAAGAAATAGAATTTGAGACGAACGAAGATGATATACAGATGGTGAAAGGTACAGTCGTAAATGTTAAAGAGATAAAATTAACGAGTAAATGAGTGCGGGAGCGCACTTAATCGGTCTTGCTTGATCTTCATGCAAATGATCGATTTCAGATGAATGGGTACCGTTTTTCTCTTTATTTGCCTCTACGAGATAATCAACTACATTTAACTGTTTATAAGGTACTTCCCTATGATTTAAAGTAATAGCTTATTTATATGATACCTATAATTATATTGCTAATAAGTTTATTAAATAGTAAATTAAGTTTTAATAATACTACAGAGAGTAAAAATATGTTTTAATGAGAAATTTTAAACAAATTCATTAGAATACTTTTATACTTAATAGATTATATACTTATATACTTATATAATGATACATATATATATATATATATATATATATATATACGAGTAAGTAGATACTAGTATTTACGTGAATTAGATCGAGTTTCATTATTACAAGTATATTGTTTATGGGTTTTCCGAAATCTCTTTTGTATGTTTAAATAATTTTGTAGACTCTAAAAATGAGGACCAGAAAATTTTAATGATATATTTTCTCGTAATGATTCCACTTATTCAGAAAAATGAATGTAATTGAATAAATAAAGAGTAAAATAAAAATTATATGCATTTTCTACGTAATAATATTATCAAAATTTTAGTTAATTTTAAAGTAATACGAAAATAATTCTTTATGATTCTTAATATGCAGGGAACAGGGAACTTTTTTATTTTTTATTTTTATTATTTACTACTAGGGTTAAATAGTTTCAATAAAAACATTTACAATAAATGCACAGAAAATGTTTTATGCATTTATATTTAAATACTTATAAATTTCGATTGAAAATAATTTTTAAATAAAAGATAATAATTTACATAATAATTTGACAGTTTGTATTTATATCTATATGTTGTTTTCAGATAGAAAATTTTCAATTAAAATAATTCCTCTGTTTTATAAATTTTATTTGATTTATTTCACTGCTTTAATATTTTAAAGTAAAACTTCTTTCGGAATGATGCAGTTACATAATTTATTTGGGGTTGCATAAATTGAAGAAAATATTTTGATTTTCAAATTATTGATCTAGTTTTATTAAGGATAATTAAATAACAGCTATTAATGATTTATAATAGTATGAACTGTTAAAAAATATATAAAAAAAAATATCAGATAATTTTATTATGCAGTAAGGGAGTTTTAATTACAATTGAAAAAAATGAAATTTCAAACCATATATATTTTCGACGCCTCGTAAACGTAACCGGAAATCAACCACTGAATCAATCAATCAACTACTGAAATCAGGTCAAACAAACGTCAAACTTGCGGTTGTGTGCCAACTGCAATTACTCGTAAATTAAACTGTTTTCATATTCGCTAACTGCATATCGATTTATTGTTGTGTGTTAATAGAATGAAAAGCCAGAAAGATAAAGACAGGGTGTGTTAATTATAATAAGCCAAAAAATTTAATCTATAATGTGATAAGCAAATGAAATAAATTTATGTGATGATAATTACACTAGTAAAAATAATAGAATCTAATATATAAATTTAAAAAAAGAACAAATTGAAAAAGTGTAATTGCTAAAAGAAATTTTCATCTAGAGCTAAATTATTTATATACATTATTTATATATATGGTTCTCAGGTTAAAAAATAATGCAAAATTAATTATTTAATATATAAATGTTTTCTATATTAGTAAATATTTTTTGTTTTCTGTTGCATATTTGTTGATTTAAAATATTGTTTTGAGTAAAAGTATTGTGATTAAAGTGTAATATAGAATAGTTGCTATGAATGTAGCCACCATGTATTTTCTATTAATTTTGAATTTGTTTCTATTTGTCTTTTTAAAATACGATATACTCTCTCCATTCACTATTTTAATGAAAAAATTTTATACTTTATATAGTAAGAATCCTAATTAAGTAAACAAAGAATTAATGTTATTATTGACGGCAATATTAAATAAATTTTATAAAAAATTTGTTTTAAGTCAAAAGCAATCATTTACAACGTAGTCTCTTGGATTAATAAACGATTCCCATTATTAATCGCTATTTTGTAATGGTTTATATCTATTTTCGTGCGTATGTGTGTGCACGTGTGCATGCGCGTGGACGTGTGTGATAAAGCTTCCGTAGATTCGCCATTAACTGCGTAACACGTTCATTGCACGCAAGCAAAGTGAAACAGAGTGATGAACCGCGATGACTTTAACATGTGCGTGATCTTGGCGAAGCTAACTTCATAATTAACATCCGTTTATTCACGAAATCAGAATCCTTTGTTGTTCTTTATGCCGGAACTCGGCTGATAATATGACCGATCTATATACAGATGCAGAATTCTTGACAATTAGTAATATATATATATATTACTAATTACCTTCCAACGATTAATTAAGAGCTTGGTGGTAGTCAGCTGTCAGTCGTCACAAACTGCAAGACAAAATACGACTCGTGTTACCATCACTAAGTTGTCTGTTCCCTCGCAAAATTTTATAACATCTCTGAGGTTCATGGTGGTTTTATTTTGATTTTTTGGTTTATTCTTGACTGGTTATGAGTTACTGTTGGAGGGCTTAATTACGTCTCTTTACCCGAAAAGTTTTGTTTGGAGAGACTTCCTCTAGTTTCGCATTACAGCTTTTTAAATGGAATTTTTTTAATTATAGAAAACTTGAGAACATTTTCATAATATCAGAGTATTATATTTGATCATTACATTGTTATAATGTCAGCATAGAAAGATAGAAATATTCAAATAGAATGAAATAAAACTAAATTAAACTGCATTTAGTAAGAAAACATAGTAAAAAATTATTTTTATTTCAAAATTTATAATTATATATAAGTATATATTGTTACTTACATTTCTTTTTCTTTTTTAGTTCTATAGATGTTCATGTACGCTGCATCTTCTTTTAAATTACCATCCATAAAATTAATTTTCATTGTATTTAATAATCTCAATAATATAAAAAATTATATTGATAAGGAAAAGAAACTTACAGCAATACTACAATTCCTAATAGAGTTGTAATGTAAAAACTTCAAGTAATGAATGTACGAAGCATTGCGCAATCCTCTTCAACCTCTTGTCTCCGTACTCCTATTTAGGTAATTCCTTCTCTTCTTTACTTTGGAAACGCCTAATAAGCATTATTGCCGAGGGAGTAGAAATTCTCTGGAGGAGGTGGGAGTTTGAGCCTGGAGCTCATCCCACGGCCATCTATGGGAGTCGATTGCGTGCCTTTCTCAAGCTGTCCCTTCTCTCTCTTTCTTTCTTTTTTCTTTCCTTTCGCACTTACGTAAGCAATGCTGTCTCTCTAACATTTTTTTAACGGCGCCGAAACTCTTGAGTGGGTGAAAAGAAAAGAAAGAAAGGCGAAGATATCACAACCGAGAAGTTTGGTCATTTTTTCCGGTCCTAGGATGGAGTATTTGGCTTCAAGTTCACGAGAACGCCGATTTTTAATTCAATCATAAAAATCCTATGAAGTAAACACTTCATCCGTAATAAAAATGGCTTTTACTTTGTTAAAATCCTTCATTATACGTATTTATTGTTTTTCATTATGATGAGTATATCTTCTATTTTATTAAGTGTATTTTCTCATAACTGTGTAATAGTTTATAGTACAGAGATAACCAAGTAGATTTATGTGAGCAGTTTTTATAAAACTATTACGTATAACCGGTAAAGGCGCGTAAAAACCATTGCTGTTCTTGAATAGTAGAATAGTATTAAAAAATAGTGTATAGTAATTCTATTAATAATTTCTACCGATTATTACACGAGATTTATTACATTTAATGATTAAAGATCTTGTTTCGGTTATCCATTCATAATGATGCAATATTAATTTATCTAATACTATAATAATGAGTCATAATGAAAGTTTGCTACTGAAAAGAAATAGCGAATAAGTAATTTATAATCTTAAGCAATAGTTTTATACGTATAAATTTGTAATTATTATTCTGAAATAAGTTGTGGAATTCAAATCTTGAAAGTTACATAGTATGAAATAAATTTTAATAACACGTTACTCAAATTATGAAAAAAATAGTACTATGAAACGTAATCACTATCACGAATTAATATTACTTGATTAATAATCAAGAAATAATGATGAACTATAAAAGAAAATATATTATGCATAATCATTTTTGTAATGATGATTAAACCGCTTACAATGCATTTCTGTTAATCGACAGATCATTAAATTGAAGTACATTGATTACAGATTTATTGTTTTCTGTGTTTGTAATTAAGAATACAATCAAGTAATTAATAATTTCTACAATTTATTATCCATTTTCAATATTAATATTTTTAATAGTGTAGAAAAAACAATTTATGTTTTGAAAGTAATTTAAATTTGAAACTCGAACGAACGAGTGGTTCATATTTTATCAATATTGCGAGCTAAAAGTTACAATCCTTTTCCTTAGTTTAAAGGATATTCACAAACGGGATAAACTACAAGAAGAACATTAAGAGTTAAGAGGAGAGACGAAAGAGATACCCCGAAGCTGTCTGGTTCTCTTCAAAATGATTCAGAGCCTCCGGTAATTTACATTCACCGATGCGTGGGTGATCGACTCGCGCATGAGGTTAAACACACACCCACCACGGGTCAGACTGAAATCTTCCCGCGAGCGTGCTGAAGAAGGTGAGAGGAGGGAACAAGACAGTCCAAGAGAGAGAGACATACGCAAAGGGGAGAGGAGAGATTGGGGCACACCCGAGAGAATATTTTGCGTATGTACTGGAGCGACGATCTGCTGTACGCGATATAAGTATCCGGAGGAAGGGAGTACAAGAAGAACGCAAGGGGAAAAGGAGTGCTAATCGCTTATCGGTGATCGGAGTTGTACCTCGTTCAGCTTTGAGAGAGCGGTTGTGCTTTCAGCTATATAAGGCGATCGGGAAGGGGTTGTGCCTTTTATTTTTCTTTATATTTCTAGGTGATATTTTGGTATTCTTTAGAGCATTTATTCTTGTATGAAAATTATTTGTAATACATCAATTGTTTATTAATGAAACATTTCAAATTTAAGTAACAGTATTTACAGTAAATAGTATTTAATTTTTTCCCTCTACATTTCGAACCTTGTTAGCGTATATTTCTTAAAATATATTTATTTCAGTAAATAAAATTTCCGTTCGCAATCTTAAATTATGAAATTTTATAATATCAAACTATTTTTTCATATCTTTTTTCAAAAAGTTGACAAGATTATCGTTTATTACAATCAACTTGACGTAAAATATAGATTAATTGGGTAATTCATTTAATGAAATTTATGAATTTTACGATCTTTGATGTTTGTTGCACCTGGCAACTTTATGATGATTGCCATGAAGTTAATAAATATTGAATAAAATTTAATCTAAAACTAAAAGTGTAAATAATTACATATTTATGCGTTTATTTAGCGAATCCTTGAGATTGAGTAATTGGTCAACTTATATTGATTATTTTTTAAGTTATGCAAGATTTTCTGATTTTAATGCATGATGTAATTATTTTATTATAACGTAAGGTATGCTTAGTGAATTCTCTTTGATAGTATAAAATGAGATTTTTATGTAAAAAAAAACTCAATAGGAATAAAAAAAAATCACCAATTTTCTTTATTTACACTTTATTTTAATTAAAATAAAAATTTTTTTTTAATGTATGTATCATTTTATTGAATATTTAAATGTTATACTTTTTTATTATGTAAGCGTAAACTTCCTATTTAATGAAATTGAAATAATTTATAGTTCAAAGGATAATTTTTATTATTTATTTTATGTTTAGTTTCTTCTTGGCTTACAATACATCTAGTTTCTAATTTTATAGATGTTAATAAATTTTTTACTATCAATTATCATTATTTAACCAATTATTTAATCAATCTTTATTAAAGATTACTTGTTGTAACAGATAATTTATAAATCACATTAGATTTATAAATAACGTAACTTCATAAGTTTCACAATTTTTTAAATAAATAAAATATTTTAAAAATAGTATATAAATATCAGCGTAAAAGATTTAGATCTATTGAAATTAAATTTTAACCCCATGAAATCAAATCTGTTTATATTCACATGTACAATATACTTTTGAAAAGTTTTTTTAAGTTTTCTAATTATAAATGTAATAATCATTAAGATAATAATCATATAAGATTAGGAGTTTTTGCTTCCATTCACACAGTTATTGGAAGAATTATGATGAATTATGACATATAATTGAATTTATTTACGTATCAATTGTAATCAATTTGATTTTAATTCGGAAGAATCATAAAGTTTGAAATTTATAGGTGTAAAAATATTTATCACTGTTAAATATTAGTTATACTATAAATAAGTGTGCTATATTTAAACTAGTAATAATTTATCTTTTTAATTTGAAATTAAGATATATTATTATGCAATTTTTTATGCCTCAAACTGAGATTAATTAAAAAAATCTTATTTTATTTTGTGACGCTATCGATTTAAATATGTTCATTCATGGTTACATCTAAAATTGTAATTCTTTCTGAAAACATCATCTATATAAAATAATTATATCTAACATTCAAACGTCTAAATTTTACAATTGTAATCAGTTAAGAGCTCGAAATAATAAAAATTAGTTTTCCCGAAATATTTAAATAAAATTTTCAAAGTAAATGCGATTAGCAGAATAAACATAGATACAATTATGTAGTCTATTTTAAAGTCTATATTATTATATTATGAGATTTTCTCAAATTTCGTTCTTTTAATTTGAGGCTGAAATTATGAAAAATTATAATAGAAAAATAAAATAAAAATTCAGAAACAACTTATCAAGTAATGGACAGTCTTCTCAAGCTTGTTTAAAATTTCATTGAGAAAACGATGTCCCTATTTTGTATCCTAAGCATCTTCTCGCCTTGAGGTTGAGTAAAAGATTTTTACTTAAGTAAGTTGGAGCTCGTGTCCAAGTTCGGGCATTCGGGTAAAGTAAGAAGGGACTCCCCAAGGCGTCCCGTAACATTGTGCTCGCACGTTCAGCTTATCAACTTTTTACCCGGAGTCGCAAATATTCCCACATACTTATAAGCGATCCGCGAAGAAAAACGCCGAGTTTAAATAAAAAGAGACTTATTAAAGCATGGCAATAATGTTCCCGCCCACAGCATTCGCATATAAGACACACATTCGACGATTTGTCCGAGGGCGAGTCCGCATGGAGAGCCCATCCAGCCAAATGAGAGAAGACCGTGAGTAGGGGAGGGAGTTTGCGATTGCCCGGGGAGGGTTCGTTCGGCCGCGAGAGACTCACACAGCGAGGAAGGTTCGGAGTTTTAGAGCGTGGCTCGAAAAGGGTCCCTGGGGGCCCTAACGCCGAGTCCAAGAGAGCGCGAGGGCCCCGATCTCTGGTAATAACGCGCTCTTCTTTTCGTTTTATAGACGGCCATTAAAGCGCCAGCATTACCGCGGCTCGGCATTGAAAAGGTCGTGAGAGAATCGCGGTCCGCCGTCCTCTTCCTATTCTTTCCACCCCCTTTCATATGTACGTACGCGGCTTGGATGGACGAAGGAGCGGGTACACGCGATTTTTTCTCGCGGCTCTCTCTCACTCTCTCACTCTCTCGCTCCTCTCTCTCTCTCTCTTTCTCTTTTGCACTTGACTTGGCTCATCCCTCTTTCGCTCATAGGTCCTGTTACCTCTTTTAATTTAACGCGAATAGACTGATGTGTACCTTTATTTATCATGACACTCGAGGAATATTTCACGATTAAATTTCACCTTGTTATATATTTTTTATGTTTGTTACGGCCCAAGGAAATACGTCTTTTCAACGTTTTTTTCGTAAATATTGAAGAGGTACTCTTGCTACTTATTTGTCATTCTCTTTCGATTTTAAAAGTCAAAGTGTTATTTGGAATCAGTTCGTGTACGAAAGGTTCGACTTTTGCTAAGCTTTCATGTTGATAGAAGTTTTATTCATTAACAAACAATATAATAACAAACAATTTATACATTATCAACACGTTATGTATACTTCTTACATCTAAGTTACATTTTAGACATATTCATATTACTTGACTATGTATATTTTTACGTATATATTCATTATTTATTTATTTTGTTTTTGTTTTTTTTTTCTTCTTCACCACTAGTATTGCTTTACTACGGTACGTCTCTTTTGGTTTGTGGTTTTTTTTCCTCTGATCTAACGAATCTTGTACCATGTATTAATATTTTTCCTTACGCTCCTCATAATATTTTTCGATTTGATTGCGTTGAGCCCTGTAACATTGCACTCCTTTATAGTAGTGTTAATTATATCCAAATTTTAGTATTAATATAAAATATAAAATCATAAAATACAATAGTAATAGCAATGCAACTAATTTTTAATTCATTTTTTATTTCATTTTCTCATTTGAAATATCATATAATTCGATACTATCTATTTGCTTATGATCATATGAATATGCCTGGGCATGTCTCTATGTATATATATATCCAATATGTAGTATGAAATAACTTAGAACTAAATTTCATGCTTTATGAAAATGAACTCTTTTGTTAACAATTGATGAAAATTTATTCAAGACCCATATTTTTATAATTTATACATTCTTGAAATAGGAGGAAATATTAAGAGGTTTTACTAATTGAGTTAGCAAGAGAGAGAGAGAGAGAGAGAGAGAAAGGTAGACTCAGAGGAAGAGGAATGGGAAACAGAGACAGGAAGAAAAAGTTTTTATTTTTCTTTATGTTGAATACTTCACAATGATTCGTTTTATAATATAAATAAATGCTTTCTTTTCTTTTATTTCATTTATTCCAAATATATTAATATTTATGATATAAACATAATTATATTATATACACATAAGTAATTTTAATCATTATAATGAAATTGTAAAATATCATTAATTTCATCTTTATATTTTGATTTATGTAAATAACGAAAAAATAAGAAATATATTTTACCATAGATTCGTTATTATAAATTTATTTACAGCTAATTTAGAATTTTTTTTTAATTTACGTAGTTTGTTGCAAAATTTATATGGATCAAAATTAACTATGAATATTCAATATGATTAATGATATACTAAGAAAAAATATTAATTAATAATTATTAATAGTAGTTTTATAATATATATATATATATATATGTGAGTATGGGTGTGTGTGTGTGTGTGTCGATGAGTCCAACATATAAAAATATTATACAAAATTATTCTTTATTATCGTGAAACCTTATTTTTTTGCAAAATGTATGTATCATATGTATATCAAATATAGATTATTTAAGAATATGACAGTTTTATGGCACGGGTGATTATTTTTAAGCATGCACAACTATTGTGAAATCAAAAAAGGGTGAAGCTCGTTGTACATCTAAAATTGACATCCGTAGTTATAAATAGAGGCTCGTCAAGCTCAATGGGAGTCTGTCTGGCATATATATTTATAGTAGCAATAGATATTCTTTATTCATACATTCATAGCTTCGTATTAATTCCTCTTCTTCAATCATAGCTTATTGTGATGTAAAATCCGCTCGTCACTTCAAATCATCGCCGCAGCAATGTTTTACTCAAGCTCTACTAAAATTTGATTAGTAGAATAAAATTTTCCTTAAAATAAATAATTTATTCCTTATAAAAACTTAATTATACTTGCATTTTACATTATAATGTACTCTTCTAAAGTTTGATAAATATTATAAAATTTTAACAAATCTCTTTTCCATAAAGGTCACTCAAACTTACTTATTGACTATAATCAATATAGTTATTGAGATTTAGAAATCATGTATTCACGATATACTGATCTTTATAAATTTTTTCGTGTGTAGAGACTAGTGAATTCCCTCATTAAGTAATACTCAATATTTTTCAAATATTTTTACTGCAACAGTATTTATAATCTGATTATAATGCATATCGATATATTAATTTATTTAGATTATCAACTTAATTTCGTAGTCAACGAGTAATTATTAACTATTTGTAAAAACATAGTTCTAGACATTCCCATATATTTTTTCAATAATTGATTTTGTGTCTAATCAATTGTTCGATATATTAATTAGTATATATTTATTAGTATATATTTATTAATTTTTATTATATAATTTATAGGAATAATTTTTACATTTAAAAAAAATTATATATTCACAACTATATTGAATATATTATTATATTGAAATAAAATAAGCAGGGAAGCACGAAATAATTTGTACGATTGCCAAACTTAGTCTATTGACCAAATCCTAAATTCATCGATTTTTTACAAAATTATTTGTACCGCCATCTCACGATTTTTAAAGTCCGCATAAATAGCGAAACTCGAGGAAAATGCGCCACGCGTACGTCGAATTAAATAAAATTAAGGCTTGGAGCGAACCCTGTACGAATTTTGAGTGCAAAAAATGAAAAAAGCCTTGGGTGAAAGAGAAGAAATAATAATGCCCGACAAAAGATGCATTTCTAATTACACACTACTTGAAAATATCTGCCAGCGATGTCGCGAATGCATATCGCTTTGTGGCTGCGTTATTTTTTCATGCGCCGTATTACCCCCGGGATTTAAAAAACAAAACGAAAGACTTGTGCACTGCTTCGGTAACGTTTTTAACTGTTTTCCCAGCGTTTCACAGACGCTGGCATTCGCCGCCGCCATCGTAAGCCGCAGGGCAAGTGCAATCGTGCCCCGGGCGACTCACAGAGATCATGCACCTCTCGCTCTCTCTCTCTCTCTCTTTCTCTCACTCACTCTCTCTCACGTTTACGAGCATGAAGTTGCAGGGATGTTCAAACGTGTTCAGTTTCGGCTTTATGTATCTCTGTTTTGTGTCCTCTCTCTCTCTTCCCCTCTCTCTTGTCTTAGATTCTATTATAAGCGAAGTAACTTTTATTTGAAGATTTTTCTCTATTCTTACAAAAGGTAAATACCTTACTGAAGTACTTTGTGTTAAATTTTGTTCTCTTGTATCTACTTTTAAAATAAATAAATGCATATATTATCATTATAATTAAAGAGTATATTTTTATTAAAAACAATTTTACACAATTAATATAATAAAAATCGAATAATTCTAATTATTTTTGGATTATTTTATGTAGCTAATCTTATAAATTAAATCAACCGATTTTTTAATGTATATGCTAAAATTTCGTTAAATAAGTTGAGTTATACAGAATGAACTCCTTCATATTCAATTGAGAGCCATTGATAACTTCATATATAGTATAATATTAGGTAATTTATACTTTATATTATATATAATTAATATAAATACAATATTTAAATTATGTAATTTTTTAGGAATTTAAAGATGGATAGAAGATAATATTTAAGTGCAGCTTCTTTTACATTTAAATATATTGTATTATTTAAAAGCTCATTATTATCACATACTAATAAGTATTTCTTTTTCAGATTAAGAAAAGTATTATTGAGGAAGAAAGAAAAGATGGAATCTGATAATATGTTAAGTTTAATCGGCATTGATAATTTAAATGACGACTGTTTAATGCATATCTTTCACTATTTACCAATAGTTGATCGAATAAGATTGCAACGAGGTATGTTCTAATATATAACATATTTGAAATATATGCAAGTTTTTTTTTAATATATTTGTCAACATAAACAAAAAATATTTTGATTTATTGATTTACAGTGTGCCAACGGTGGTATGTAATAAGTAAAATGTCTTGGAAAACCTTTAAAAAAATTAGTACAGATAGAAGTTTATGGGGTGTTAATAGCAAGAGTAAAATAAGTATTGACTACGATATTTTAAAAAAAATTATCAATTTATGTGGACCTTTTATTACTCATGTTGATTTGAGTTTTGATGACGATTATTATGTGCAGCCGGATCACATAATACGTTTTCAATCATGTAAGAACATTATTAATTTAATTCACGCATATTGTCCAAAAGTAACGTATATTCATTTGGGACGACCTTGTAGCATATCTACAATAGAAACTGTCAATCTACTCTTTGGAAATCTTACGCATTTTTCAATAAAAATGGTAAACGAGCAGTATGAAGACAGTTTAAGTGGATTATTTGTAACTGTCAGAACTTTAAAGTTTGTCTCTTTAGTTGATTGTTCCTTAGCAGGTTATTGTTTTAAGTATTTAAACCCAGATGTTATCGAAGAATTGCATTTAATGAGTACTTCCATCGATACGTGTGAATATTTGGTATCTGTAAGTAGTTTACACTGCAATATTAATTAAATGGGTGATAAATAAATTAGAGAATTTAGTGATTTCGTATAAAATTCGCATTTATGCTAATAAATTTTTGTTTATTTGCTAATATTAATCATAAAATATTTCATGAAAATTACTAAAACTTCTTTACATTTATGCTCATACATATATTTGACCAGTAGTATTAATATAGACTGGTAATTTATTTATTTGAAACAAATAATAAAACCTTAAAACTTTTGTTACTTTATATTCATAGATTCTGGATGAATGCAAAAAATTGCGTAGTTTGAGCATTATACGATGTTATATTAAACAAACAGAACGGATAAATCCAATTTTACATGCAATATCTTTTAACGCAGAAACATTAAGAAATATAGATCTTCATTTTGTTTATAGATATGTTGAACCTGTCAAATACATTAATATGAGTAATTTTAAACATCTGCAAAGACTACGTCTTTCTGGAAATGTTCTAGTCACCGATGAATTTCTGGCTATTATTGGTAGTAATTGTACCGAATTAACTGAATTAGTGCTCACTGGTAACAAAAATTGGACTCTTCGATATTGAATGACAAATGACTAAAATACTAATAAGCAAATTAATCTTCTCGGTTTTAGAATCCCGGGTATTAACAGATGCAGGTATTCTGGAAATTACGAGGTTACCGTTGCTCTGGAATCTTGAACTCAAGTTATTGGACATTATTACTGGTCGCTATTTAAATGAAATGCCTCATTTAAGAATACTTGAATGCCATAGATGTCCAAGCATAAGGAAGGAAAATTTATCAAGATTATTAGAGACTTCGGAAATTATTGAATCGTTGAAATTGCATTGCTGCGATAATCTTCGTGCTGAAGATTTTTTCGATACAGTTATTAATTCTAAGGTTAATAAATTATTAGTATATAATAACACTTCAGAAATTGAAAATTATTTATTTTTACATAAGTCTTTAGTTATTAAATTTTTTGGACATATAATAAAAAAAAAAAGGAAACACTGTTATATTTGCTTCAAAACAAATAGGAACGATAATAATTGCGGCGAGTGTTGTAATATTAAAGAAAAATTTTTAATTTCTTAGTATATTTGAAAATAAATAATTTGTGTGATTGTACTGTATATCATACATTACATATTACTTAAAATATTTATATATTTGACTGATTAAGAGTAAATTATACTTACTTATTTTTATCATTTTTATTTGTACTTTTAGTTTGAGTTATCTTTTACTTAAGAATTCTTACGGAAAAAATGAGAATATCGGTGTGGAAGTTGAATCATCATTCAATATTATATTTTGATATTCAGTAGAAATAATGTTTGATTTTTAATCTATTTTTCAATTAATTTATGAATTAAAAAATATATAATACTGATTATACGAAAATTCTTAACAAAATAACAAAAAAATTTTAATATATTAGTATAACAGAAAAAATGTCAATTTAAATGTCTACAATGTGTACAAATAATTTTTATTTTAAATACAAAATAACGATATTTATTTCATTACAATAATTAATTATTATTTTAAAATCTTAAAACACATTCTGTCATTTTTGTAATCGAACTTGTACAAGAATAACTTATTGTGGAACATTCATAATTTATTATACTAATAAATTTATATCAGCTATATATACATATATATATATTTTTTTAATTGTAATTTACTCATATTTTATTTAATAAATGAATTTATATTTTATATCTATCTATTAATATTACTGTTAGTTATATTAATACTATTTACTGTATTTATAATAATATTTACACTGAATGAAATAATGTTATACATGATTTTTTTATTTATATTTTATAATATTAAGTGAGTATAGAGTGTTAATTTTAGCATACATGAAGATGTTCACACAAATATGTTGCGTAAAAATATTTTATAAATTTTTTGAAAATATGTAAAAATTATTAAAACTGAATAATTATAAAATTAATTTTATCATGGTGTATTTTTTCTCAAACATTTTTTTAATTGTTATATTTTATTAAAAAAAAGGATAATACGATAATTATATCAATTTTTTAATCTTTAACAATTTTATTTTACATGGTATATTTTTTGTATTTTGTTCGTTCAACTGTTGTGTATTTAAGTTTATGTGTTGTCTTGTATGTGGTCGATGAGATAAGTCACCGCGGGTCATTCGTACAATCAATAATTTCTAGTCAAATATTCGATCTATAAAACACCGACAGACATTACATCATGGCTTTTTTCACGTACTATTTTCAAGTACAATTACTATCTTCAGAATTTCTTATCCTTGGGTTCTGTCTGGTTGTTCTGATTTTTTCAGTTTATCTTGCCTTTTTCGTTGTCTGCCTTCGTTAATTACCTTTTGCGATAAAACATGACACCTTCGCAAAGGAAAAGTTTTTATTCGACCCTCGTACAATAAATCGACGTTTAGGTTCGTTTATATTATTTTCGATTAATCGCTCATTCTATTGATAACTCCGTTATCATCATAGATGCCGAAAGCATTCGTGAATAAGCAAGAGAATAACTACCTGTATACATAATATTATATTAATATACATATATATAATTTTAAAATAAAAAACAAAAAATATAGTAATATCCTAATATAAAGCTTTATTGTTAATATTGAAAATTACTTTATTATTTAAATGAAGCAAATACATAATTAATAAAAATAAAATATTCAAATTATGCAATTTAGGTATAATATCATTATTATTACAAGACATTGATTAAATACATAGTTTCTAATAAATATGTATAATAAAGAAATGAAAAATATATTTTATTGCGTTTATTTAAATCATTTATAATATATATAATATGTATAATATATCTATAATAATATATCTATCTATACATGTTATTATATTATAGTAGTTAAAATCTTTACAGATATATAAAATATCGATATATTTTCATTAGCTACTATAATTAATAAATATTATGAGAAGAATGAATACTGTATTTAACGGACAAATAAGGGTAGAGTAAATAATCTTATACTATATACTATATTTTCGGAATAAAGAATTTAAATATTCATTATTGTTACAAATTTATACAATATATATTAAAATATGCGATATATTCGAATATACGTTAAAATTAAAAATAGAGGTTACTCATTAATTAATTTTTATATTATGATATGAAAATTATTGTTAAAAATTATTTTAATAAACATATGAAGAAAGATTTTAAAATCTATATATCTAATTGATTTTATATTTGTATGTAACTAATGCAAAATATTATTTTACTGATTTTATAAATCAGAAAGTTTATCACTTCATTCATTATTATAAAAATGTATTTTAATATTTTCCTTTTTTTAGTATTTCTATCAAAAACTTTATATATATAATTTTTTTATTTTGAAAATCTATAAATATATATAGAATAAATATATTAAATAAATTTATAGAAAATGATACCGGAAAGCTTATGATCACTTCGACTTGATGTTTGTATGTTGGTACATACCTCAATAATATTTTCTTTGCATTAGTCCAGGTTATTTTTTAGATTTTTCAAAAGAGATATATTTATAGATGAAAATATAGTTGTATTTGAAATATTGTAAATTGTCCTCGTGTCTGTATGTGACATAAAATCATGCGGTTGGGTTACACGAGACCGAGGATTTAACAACCTCACATTGGTAGTTTATTGCAAGAAGCATTGTGGCAGTTATAAAATGGCGAGATAATAAGGTAAATATAAGAATTAAGTGATCCTGATTATTTGTTTGAAAGAACTAATTATTTCTTAACACTGTTACTGATGTTTAATGATTAGGTAATAACCTTATGAAGGTTTTTTAAAATGTCATCCTATTAACAATTTTGAACTATACCTTATTACTTATGTGTCATGTTAGATTTATTGTTTATTTTAATTAAATGTCTCATAAATATTATTTCATTATGGCGGTTAGAAGTATATGAAAATTGATGCAGAAAAAAAATAATTATGATATTTTTAAATCTTTTTAATTTTATTTGATATCATTATCACTAAGGTTATTGCTGCGTGCGAAGCAAATAAAATAAAAAATAAAATATAACGTAATATTGAATAAAACTATAATTAATATTATATTTCGTTATTGTTTTGTTTTTGATATGATTCTTTTCTAAAATTCACTTAGCGTCAATTAATTTTTAATTACATTCGTACAAGAAATATTATGCACAATGAATTCAAATGAATTAAATATATTTCAAATGTGACATTAATTGAAATTTACAATTAACTTATAGTACTTTTAAAAATTTTATTATCGAAACTAAATAAAGTTTCAAAAACAGTTGAAGGTAAAAATGGAAAGTAATTACTTCATTACAATAACATTTATTAAATATAATTTATTAAATATAAATGTACATGTAGCATAAAGAAAGTACAAAGTAATTAAAATATTAATATAAACAGTATTGAAAAGTACAATCAAAAGTTAGATACAATAAAAAGTTATCAAAGATAAATTTATTAGCTAAGTTAAAGTATAATTAATTAAACCAAAGATTAAATTAATTGAAAATTTTCACATCTGGAAGAGATCAAATAGTGTATTACTTGTGAAAAACATTAGGAAATGAAGGAAATTAATGTTTTTTAATTAGCATAAACTTACAAAAATGAGTGCAATTTTGACTATTTCTTTATAAAAATTTATTTACTTTTTATAATTAATTATTCAGAAATTTTGTCACTATTAACTGTATTTTCACTTTATTATTTATTTAGAAAAAGTGTAGTCATATTATTTTTAGCGACAATATCAGGTATTAGATACTAAATTGATATATGGGGAATCTTTATGGCATGCATAACGGATCACTAAAAGCTTTGAGCAAAATGAGGTGATGTTGTTCCAAAAAATGAAGTAAAAAGTAATCCCCTCACGTCGTAAGCAATGTGCACGAACATGTATACGAGATATATTTATATACATATAGCACACATAGGTAATTATGTATACATGTGTATATATATATATATCGAGTTTCACGTTGTATTAATGGCGTGTACTCGTAAATTCACCTTAGTCAGTATGCATGTAAACACATTGCTTGGGGTGGCGCCGAGACGCGGAATCTCTTTATATGCTGCGGCAAAGTCATAAATCCGCCTTGAATTGCTTCAAAGTTCTTGTTCCATCCTGCGATTTTGAGTATATATTGTACTTTTTCTCTACCTTTGTTTTTCTGACAGTTATCTTTTTTCTACAGTATTTGTCCGTGTCTTCATCTCCTTCATTTAAAAGATAGAGTATATTTTGACTCTCCGAGGGAAAGCTTAATTTAAAATTCTATTTATTTGTGTAGTTTTTGCGTTTATTATTATCTTTTATTTATAGAACTTCAGAATAATTTCAGACTGAGATTAGTAAAATATCAAAGTAAATTAGATAGGCTCTTTAAAATATTTTAAATATCGCATATTTAGCATTAAACAATGATATATATTTATAAAAATTTAACTTATTACAATCACGTTTAAGAATCGGTACTATTTAAGTTTAAATTATTCATGCCAAATTTTTTTTTAATACGAGAAAATTGAAAACTTTAACTTAGATTTAATTTTTAATTATGAGATTATTATTCATAAGAATAAATTTCATTCATAATTTAATTACAATGAAATTAGTTCAATAATTGCTATTATTTCGAGAAATGCGTTAGTGGTGTAAGTTTAATGAGTTAAATGAAATTGTTTTTTAGACTATAAGTTTAAAGAATCGGAAGCAAGAATACAAAATTAGTCACGGCTATTGGAAATAATTACAATTAAAGACACTTGGTTTATAACCAGCAGAGTACTTAGTATCGCCGGATCTCGGCATCTCACGAATACGAAGGTGAGGCGTGCGCGGCCTTTCTCTCCTTTCCTTCCCGTAACCGTGGGGTGATGGACTGCCGTTTATCACGCGCTCCGTACATTACGTCCGCAGTTCTGACCCTTGTTGATTGACATTACAAGCCACACACGGCGATTTTCTTCGCCAAGATCATTTCAGACTTACTGCTGTCGTTTATGAACATTGTTAAATGGATTTGCGAAATGATTTAAGTTACGATAATTGTGGAAAGAAAGTTTCACGTATTTTATTGGATTTGGTTGCTACGTCATGGTTAGCGGTAAATAGATAATTTAAAATAAATCTTATTTATAAGTTTGGCTTTTGCGGTGGAATGCAGATGAATTTTCGAAAAAGCTCGTAAAAATTTTTTTACTAAAGTCGAACAGTTCGTATTCATAATATTATTTGTAGCATTGAAACAGAACTTATTTCTTTTAAATCTCAAGATTTTGTTGACTTTCATTTTCACAATAAGTACGTTATAAATATTATAATATATTTTCATTTCAAGGTTTTATTTTACAACCGTGTTTCAGCACTTTAAATTTGCATAACACGTGTTACCCGTTCAAAGCAAATATTACTGTTTAATTAAATTTCTTCATTTTTTTTAATAAAAAATGTTAACATTTTTATTGTAAACATAAATGTTTCTATTAAAAATTAGAAATTTTTGTTAATTGTATTTATTGCTCTAAAAATTTAACAAATTTCAAACTAAATACGATGCTAAGTTTATCACAAATATAAAAGAATTTTTGGAAAATTTGACTAATTTATATATTTTATACAATTCTTTTAGTTAAATAGATAAAAAACGTAAATATTTATCTGTTGTGGTAATAGATCTTTCATCAAATGCTAAAATTCAGTGATTGGAAGTTGATATATAAGGTAAAAGTAAATTATCAATCGACTTTTTTGACTGCTCAGACTCTGCCTTTTAAAAGGGACTTAACAATCAAATGCTATGTTAACCTTCTGTATTTAAAAATTTTTCAACGAATTCGTGACCCTTTTTGCAAGCGTAACTTATTGAGAAAGTTGAGAAAAGTTTTGTTTTAACAGGTTGCTGCATCCCTTTCCACTCTCAAGCTTGTGTCGATAACGGTTTAAGTTTATACCATTCATTACCGATTTTTTCACATAAATAGGATACTGAAACATAACCACGAATATTTTTTTTACCATTGTAAAGTATTAATCGCCCATCTTTAATAATTGGTCCTTAAAAAGTGTTAGTATACATAGATTTTTTCCTGTATTCTCATCTTCGGTGTGTTAGTTGATTGAGCTTTAAACTTTACTTACTTTTTCCAGTCCCATAGATTTATCTTTATTTTTTATCGTAATTAGCTCTAGATGTTATATTTCTTTATTGTGTATTCTTACAATTTGTTAAAAAAAGAAATTGAATAAACATTTTTGTCACGAATAGAATAATTTGTTTTTTTACACGATTTTGTATCATGTATTACGTATTTTTAGCTTAAAATATAATTATTCTATGATCCTTTAGATGATAAATAATACTTAATTTACACAAGTAATATCTTTTTTCAATTTAGTTATAAACTTCAGCCAATTACCGATGAAAATTTTTTTCTATATATTTTATTTCTTTTTTGGATAAATTTTCATTTACATGCTAAAAAGTTTATCTATTTAAAAATTTTTTTAGTACAGCATAATATATATAAATTACTTATTAAACTAATTTAAGCGTAAACGTTATCAATAAAAGATTAAGAAGAAGAAAGATAATAAGGTTTATATTAATAAAATTTTATTTGAATCTAGATATTTTAGTTAAATTAATAATGGTGAAGATTAGAAAAAAATTATAATTTTTGTGAATTTTAAATTGTTCAATCAATTGACGATGAAGCAGAAGTAGTAAAAAAGTTTCTTTGTATAAATAGTGTAAGCATTAATTTATCTAGACTACATTATTATATAAAGTCTTTATATTTTTTTTAGAATATCGTCAATGTAATCGGATCCATTTAGTAATTGTTTCACACGCTAAATTAATTAAATAAAAATTGTTTTTGACTATTATCAAACATATTGCATTCCATATAAAAAAATGTTATTTTACAATCTTGTAATCATTCAATGCTCTATTTTGGAGTAATAGAAACTAAATAACTTCATCGTTACTCTCAATTGGAATAAGACAAATTCATATGAATTTAAACGTCACAAAATTCAAGAACTGAAATACGTGGCTCGTAGATAACGGATGGCCATAAAGAAAATAGCCTACAGAACATGTTACATGCCTCCCATCTCCAAACAATGCACACCACATTCACACACATCCATTTTCAAATTTGCCACGATTGCACCGAAATTGAGTTCGCCTGTATCATAGCTAAGTGATACTCTAAACCGTCTAGCGGATTTATAGACGTTACATTCGCCCCTCGCAGGTGATGCCTCAAAGATCACTTTATTCCTTACACCCAGAAACGTTCGCAACCGTTTATACGATTCTTACCCGGGGGCCTCTTCCATTACCTTATTTCTCCGGCTTTATAGCACAGCGTACACGCGCACAAAATATAGTTTCGCGATTGTTCGCGAGTCGGCAATGCGCCCACGCGGGTTTCCGCGTGAGTCTTGATACCCAGTGACGCCTTCGCGACACCCGCGGCGACGCTCGGCCCCGTCGTGGGAAACGATCGATCGACGCGCGCTCTCTTTAGACTGTCGCTACGTTATTCGAAAGTCGCGCCTAATTATTTCCGTGGACGTTGTCGTTGCTCGCTGGAATTATGGTTCGAGAACGCTTAAAGTTGATTCATGCATATGCTTGATCGATACCTTACATCTGTTGTTTTAAATGCGTTTGCTGTCTGAATGACAAGTGTCAATTTTTGACCGGTATATGCTTTTGTTCGATCAAAATAGATAGATAAAGATTATTGTTCGAGGCTTAATGTACGAAAATTATATATATTCAGCTACAATTGGTAGAGAAGGGAATATAGGCTCTTTTGCGAGCTTACGGCATTATCAATTTTTTTTCAATTAAAAATTGACCATTTCACTTAAATTTTCTATAAATTAGAAAAAGTCAACTATATTTTGATAAATATTCTATTTAGGCGCCTTAATAAAATTATTATCATTAATTATTATTGAATTAAACTATTAAAAATTATAAGCAAATAAAACAAATAGAAATAATACTAATAAACAAAACTAAAATAATTAATACAATTTGAACGATTTTCAATAAGTTTTTACTAATTTTAATTAATAATGAAAATTAATTCATTACATTAATTTTCTTAATTATATTAATATAGCCTTTTCTTGACAACATGCAAATGTATTTGAAACATTTTAAATAAAAAGTTTTTGAAATAAGGTTGATTGAGATATTTTGTAAATTAAATTTTTTTTTATTCGTAAACTTTCATTACGAGTCACTTTTGCACAAGCAAAATTGTAATATAGTTCATTAATATATAAAGACATTAATATTAATGTATTAATATATAATATATAAAGACAGAAAAAAATGACGAGTTATACTGAAAAGTTTTACTTTTTTAATATTAATAATGAAGGTATTAATACTTAAGTTTTTATAGACAATGATTATTTAACTATGAATATATTTATAAAAATAATTAAGTAAATATAAATACTTCAAAAAGTAAAGTACATATTAAATTAAGTATATGAGTAACCTTCTAATCGAGGTTCTACCATCTATTATTAAGCATAAATTTTTTATAGTTTCTTCAGGTACTTCAATTATATAAATAAATAGTAGAATTCTATGTAAACACGCTATAAAAATATTTTTTTCATCTAGAGTTATTAAAAAAGTTATTATTTAAAAATTGTGTATGATTGTAATGAAGAATTCATAGTTTAATTGTAAAAATTGCAAGTAATTCAGGTTGAAATTATTTTTTAATTTAATTCAGTCATTCGATTTTTATTGTTGAAATATTTAAATAAAATATAACACAGAGTTTTTGTTAAGACGATTTATTTATATATTAATACATGAAAGTATTACACACGTCATAAGCAAAGCTTTAGCTGTATGACCTTTCGCGTTTGTGCCGAATAAAAGACTGTAAGTCTCAGGGACGTTGCATTTATTTGTATATTGCCCAAACCATCATAAATAACCAATTGTCCATTGCTGCGGTCACTTAAATTTTTGGTTATTTATGATGGAAATATAATTAAACCTTTAAAATCAAAACATCTGGAATTTTGCGGAATTTCAAAATTTATAATTACTTAAATAAGACTAATAAAATACAAACCAAATTTACAATAGATTTATAATAGAATAGATTGCGAATTTATGAAAATTTATAAAAGATTTTATAGTTAGCAAAATGTAAGTTGAAAAATATGTAATATTTTTAAAGAAATTTTAAGATTTTTATTGAAACAAATGTAAAAAATCTCATTTTTAGATTGTATGTAGTCTTAAAAATGTAGGTACTAATAGCATATTATAATATATGAATTTATTAATAGTTTTAATTAATTTTATCTACCTATTTTAGCTAAACACCTTTTCGATTATTTAAAAACATGGTTGAATTTATTAGTTTTATTTAATGTTATTTTTTACTTAAATAAATGGTTAGATTTAGTAGTTAATAAGACATTTTACTAATAAATAATTTTAGAGTAAAATAGAGAAAATTGTGACCTAAAGTTATATCAAGATCGACGAATTTCCTGCTAAGTATTCTAATAAAGACGGTTTAAGATGAGGGACTATCTGAACGACTCTGGATGACACAAGTAGACTAAAATTGCAAAAAAGTATAAAAGCTATCAGACGTGGTAAGATTAAGAGATGAAAGGCTCCGAAAATATGTCTTTGTTATCGGGAATCGTATTCCACGGTTGGTGGGTGCAGGATGGGGAACATAAATAGCGAATATTCGCCGTCGAGGCAGTTCTCGTCGTAATTTTTATCCATTGGCGCGGCCCCGTCCAGGCTCTTACAGATTATACCTCGTCAATGATTCGATGACGGGTGTGCGCGCAAGGAAAAGAGAGATAAAGAAAGCGAAAGACAGAGCGACAGAGTCTGCAAAAAGAAGAAAGACAGGAGAAAAAGGACGCAGAGGAGAGGTTGCCGCCGCCGTCGTCCGTTCGTTTCGCCCTAGGCGGCTCCAGTTTGAAAACCAACGTGGCCCGCGGGGCGCAGCAGCTACGACTACAGCGTGCGTATAGGGTTCATTAATATTTCATTTCGTTGCTTATCGTTACCTCGAAGCTGTGGAGGCGCTGTGTGGAGCTGCTTCGCCCGAGTGCAGAGCCAACCTGCTTCGGGGCATCGTTACTGCCTCTTGGTGAACGAAAGAGAGAGAGAGAGAGAGAGAGAGAGAGAGAGACAGACGGATAGACAGATACGAGGACCCAACCAGCTGGGTACAAGGTGTGTGTATATGTGAAGGAGAGATAATGTTTCAGAATAAAGAGAGATGGAACTGAGGCTCATGGCTGGACAAAAATTAATATTGACTTCTGAAAAAACGCGCTTGGTTTTAGCAATGGTATTAATCGGTAATCCCAACATCTTCTTACCTTTAGGTTTCTTGCGCTCATTTTAGATTTCAATTAATGTTCTTGACAAGACACTGTCTTCGATTCATTTAATATAATCTTGCACGTAAATATTAATATAAGAACAAAGCTTCTTCTAAAATTAAAACTTTTTCTAATTTTTTTTTCAAAAACTTGTTTGGTACATCTTAGGTCATTCGACATTTTTTTGTTTTTACTTTAAATTTTATATTTATATTAAATATAATAGTATAATCGAATTTTGGTTACTTTCTTTAATACGTAATTCTTACTTTTTTCATTTAAAAAATACTGAGAAATAAACTTAAATTTTTTAAAATACTCTACTCCGTATATTTATGAAATATTAAAGAGTAATTTACATTTACAATAGATTTAATACATATTTTACATAAAGATAAAGTATTTATTATTTAAATGTTTAAGTAAATAGTTAAATTCATCGGTAGATGACTTTTCAAAATTGTAAGAAATAGTCCAACAAAATTACATTATACTAGTACTGTAGGTTAATTTTTATTAAATTAAAAATATTTGAATTAAATTTTATTTTGTATTTTTTTATTTAGTTTTCTAGTTAGAAGTTTAGTTCATCTTTATTTACGTGGTTTGATTAATTTTATAATATTCATTCGAGTAATTAAATTTTTCTAATTGATAAGCTCGAAATTTTCTATTTTATCGATTTTTCTAATAATGTTTCATATTGTATTTATTTTATATACTTTATAACTCAATATTTGAATATTATTACTGTAAGTTGTACATAAATCAATTTATTACATTTTTTTGCTTGTTCGAATTTATTTTTTGAGTTATAATTGTATTTTGCACTTTTAACCATTAATTTAAAAAAATGTTTATTTTGTATTTTTTTTAAATTAAATAATTTAAATATACTCCTGCTTTATTTGACCCTTTATAGTTCATAATATATCATTGAGGTAGTTATATAATGAACTTAATAACGCATCATATTTTATTTTATTGTAGATATCAAAGCTTATACTATTTTATAAAAAGTACTGAGTAGAATTAACTGAGAGTTAATATATATTTATTATAGTCAACTGAACTGAATTTTATTACAAATTAAATTTTAAAAAAATCGTACTTTTGATTAAGTACATGAATAGTTCGATTCATTTTAAATTGAATACTTAATTTTTATTATAAAAATTTTAGAATATTTATTTTGAAATGTTAAAATCAATATTAATAACCTGTAGTAATACATTCCTTAAAAGTATAACAATCAGTGATAAAAATTTAGATATAATTTTGTCGAGGATATAGAGTAATATCTTTTCATACTTTTTCAATTTATTTATCAAATCAAATTTTTTAAGATTAAAATGATAAATATCTTTCCATTTTTAGCATGACTTCTCACTTTTTAATTTAAAGTTTTTAATCACGCAGCAATAATAATTCATACAATATAAAAGAATTTTCTGAGTATAGATATTAAAAGATAATCTGAAATTTTTATTTCGTATCTTTACAAACATATTATAGATTAAACATAACTTGAATACATTTGTAAAGTCTATATTAAGTGAATGTATTTTAAATTATAAAACAAAGAGACAATTCTAAAGAACAAAATAGGGGAGAATAAAATAGTACGGAAAGAAGAAGTAGATAAACAGGAAAGAATGATGAGCAAAAACGTATGCAAAAGAAAAGAGAGATAAAGCGAGAAAAAATAAGAGAAAGAAAACCGTATGCAGGACAGGAGGCAGGAAGAAAAGGATCAGGCGAGAGAGAAAGAGAGACCTTGCTTCACCGTCAATTTGCCGGAGGCATGACTGGATATGCATTGTCTCGCTTATGCCCTCCAGAGATACTCTCTTTCTCCTTCTATACGTTGATTTCTCTTCTTTTCCTTTAACTTCGTTCTCTCACTCTCTGTCTCTGTTCCTCTATCTGTCTTTCTCTCTCTCATTGTAAGTCTATCTATCTCTCATATCTATACGCATATGTGTATTTTTCGTTCGACCATGAGTATTATTTGCTACCAAATCTACGTTGCATTGTACACTTTCCATATCGGCAAATGGTTTTGGAAAAATGCCATTCTAGTGTGTTTGGTTATTTGATTTCTAACGGCGTGATAACGAGCTTTTTTATTGCATCACTTTAATTTAAAAAGAAAGTGAGTTTTTCGTTCGGTTAGTAAATTGCGTTATTCGGTTATATAAGTTAAAGCATTTGAAGTCTCATCTTTATACATTATTTGCATTGGACTAATGAAAAAATTAATTAATTAAAAAATATGTAATTCATGATACTTTTACTTTGTATTAAAGTAGTTTATAAGGCATGGAAGATACATAGAAATGAAATTATAATTGTAAATTGTTTAAACTAATAAATCCCTTTGATCTACAATAGTGGTTGTTTATTTATATTATGGTTTATTTTTACGTTGAAATGAATGCAGATCTTATCGAAAACTTCTTTTTACAAATTATGATTATTAGAACTACAAAATTTGATAAATAATACTTAAAATATAAGTAAGGTATCAAATTATACATATCATGTGAAACATTTAATCAATAAAGTATGAAAAGTACTTCAATCTTTAATTGTTATCCAAACCACAAGTTGGTTACTCACTTCCAACAGCTTACCAAAAGTTTACTAAACTCGCCTCAGTTTTCGACACATTACATAAAAAGTTATATCAATTCGAATTTCACAGTGAGTTCATACCCATCAACAGTTGCCTCGATTTCACTGCTGAACCACAGTCAACCTTCGGTTAAACCGCATTCGTCTTCGGACGCTCGAGACTAGAGAACACCGGCATTGCCTAACAAAGTCCGAGAAGGTGAAAAAGTGTCGCGTGGTCGTAACCGCGAAACGAGGCGTCGCAGTGAAAAGAGGCAGTGGAAAAGGGGAGAGCCGGAAAAAAATGCCTCCTCGACCGATCGACGTCACCGTATACGTACACAGGATTGCTCGGGGGCCCAAATTGGTGGGGGTCTTCGTTGGATGCTCGCGTGTCCCCTTCTCCGAGTCGCCCCCGCGGGCCATTCTGCCTCCGTCCGACCACCTTGCCGTCCGGGCCTTTTCTATAGCTCGTCTCTTTTTCTCGCTCGTTTCTTTCTGCTGCATGATTTCGCGTTGCGCCGTTGAGCACCAAAACGGCTGTACTTCGGCATCTGCCTGCAGTGCCTCGGGCTAACTCAGATAAAGACAGAGAAAGAGAGAGAGAGAGGGGAGAGAGAGAGAGAGAGAGAGAGAAGAAAAAAGGAAAGAAAACGATACTGAGGAAAAGAGAGGATGTTAAGAACAAGGTCCTTCTAGCCCCTCTTTCTCGTACCAGCCTCTATCTCTACCCTTCTTTTCATTTCTCCGCTCCTTCCTCATTCTTAACTTTCTTTGCCTTTCTCCTAATTTTTGGCACTTACAAATTTTATTAAGCCTATGTAATCAATGTAGTATATTTCTGCTTTATATTACGTCACTATCATCGACTATTTTATTAAATTGAATTATGTTTGGTTTCATAATATATTTTGATAAGATTTTTTTTAAATTTAAAAATTAATTTGACTGAACTTGTAAAATATTGGACATTACAAAAAATTATTACAACTAAAAATTCAATATATTATCGAAATAAATTAAATAAATTCATTGGTAATTCAATTATATTAAAAAAATTGCACTAACAATACTTATTTATTCAAGCGCTTTTCATTTACAATTTAAATATTTTGTTATTGATAACCAAATTTTATCCTTCATTTTATTTAACAAAAAATTATGATACATAATATATTTAAAATAAAAAATTTTCTTAATATGAATCATTGAATTATTTAAATCTTTTATCCAGTACGACTTTAAAAGTTTTATTTTCATATATTTGAGAAATTGATGTTAAATGTTTAGTGTGTTAAAAAAATTAAATATTATAGAATACACTTTTTTTATTTGTATCACTTAAATTTGATAAATTTATTGTAAATTTTCATACATTTTTTTACAAAGTCAAATTTCTTAATTCATTTACTTTTCTGATTACTTGCTAAAAAACCTTATATTTATAACTTGTTCCATTTTTAAATGAATATATTAATATTTTTTATCGTATTTTTATATCACTTATAAAAAAAATTTCTGCATGTTTATTCTATTATTAAATGTTTTATTTTTAAAAATATATGCTAACAATAAATTATCATATACTTATAAAAAATATCGATTTTTTAAACATTATATATTCCACCACATAACTTTTTACCTTATTACAAAAGGTATCATAAATAATATTTAATTTATTTTTTACTTTACACGTAAGGATATATTTTTATCGAAGTTATGATTTTCAGAATTTATTATATTTAGTAATAAAATTACAGTCGAATAAGCAGAAATATTAGTTTCAATTATTTTTATTTAAATTATAAAACGTTTAGTATTTTTTATATTCTTATAAAGTCACATTAATACTATATAATTTCCACCAAATAATTATTTTTTTGTAATTTTGAGAACGGTAACGAGTAGAAAAAAATTTAATCGATATTTTTATTAGCATTGTTCACTATAATATAATATTATTAATCATTCATAATATTTCTAAAATGCAATAATATGTTTTATATATTGAATCAAATACTGAAATATTAGGGATACTTTTTGTAGAAGTATAATTAGTATCTTCATTCTTAATATATTTGTAATTTGTTTATCAAACCTACTTTTTACTTGTGTGTTTTTTCACCTAAATCAATTTTATTATCTATTCTTAAAATAAAACCTGTATATTACTATAAATAACAATTTATAACATAGTAATAGTAATTAATTAAATATTAGTTAAATAACGTCAATTTTACGGACTTCTATTAAAAAACGACTTTAAAATATTAAATTGCAAATTATTTTGTATTCACGTGAAAAAATACGTAAATTTAAAAAAAACTATGTAGTTACGATATAACATTCGGTCATTAGTATAGTGAATGAACATATCTCATAATCTGGCTTATCTAAACTTAAGTTAACATTGGTGTAAAGTACAGAACTCGGAAATAAAGTGAATTACGTATTGGCATTTTTTGTTTATGTAACTTAAAATCATTTCCTGGTTCCTCATACACGCTTTATAATTAGAACAAGCAGATACATATTTTTGCATTTATAATGACCAAGAAGATGAAACTACATATTTTTATTCTTAAAAGAATTGAAGTGTATGTATCAATCTAAAGTAATATAATAATATTCACTAGAACTATACATAATAAAATCGTTTATTAAAGTCCCTTTATAAATAATTTAATTTTATAAAATATTAAAGGTAAAGAAACAATAATTTTTTTTTACAAAAGACACAAATATTTAAAATAATTTTTAATTTTTATTAAATATTTTCTTGAAGCTAACAATTAAAAAATTATATTAATTTCTTCTGAACGTTTTTTTATACTGAAGATTCTCTTCTTTTTCTGTATATCAATAAAATTATATTTTATTTATAATTTTTTTTTAGTATTATATCCATTATTGATTCGAATGTATTGATTATTCTCTCTTAATGAAAGAATTTTTACAAAAAATTTTATAAATTTTAGAATAAATGCATAATGTTGTTACATTTGTATTATTACACAATTCTTTATATACATACATGTGATGAATTTCAATTTATTGAAAATTAAAATGATAATTAAATAAGCAAATTTTTTCAGAAAAATATATATTCTATAAAATCTACAGAATTGTTAAATATAAAATATCCTTATTCAAGATTTAACAACTTCTTTACAAAAATATTTTTTGGTATGATTTTTAACATTTGAAAAAATTTTATTATTTACAATAATTATAAACTATTTTAGAGTTACTTTTTTAATTTTTACAAAGTAAATATATGCAAAGAAATATTTAATAAATACACCAATTCTTAGAATATTAAACAAGTGTATTCTATTAAAAATAAGGAACATATCACGATAAAGGACTTTATATATTATCATACTAAAATTTTATGAATTTTTTTTGTATAAATTCTATTTATTTTTAAAAAATTATCCTAAGAAAACTATAAAATATATAAAATAGTATTTCTAATGTCAAAACTTTACCTTGTAAAAATTGAAATAAAACACGAGCAATTAATTTGAATTCAATTTACTAAAATTTATATGCATAAATATCTATAAATATATATTATAATAATAAATATTTTATGTTTATTATAATTACCTATATCTATATTATATATGAAAGAATATTTGTTTTTCATCATACCGTATACTTTTACATTTTCTAAACTTCAAGTAAAACTTTTCTATATCATGCTTAAAGATCTTTCTCCTCTTTACGATAGAGAACTTTTAAAATCCTATTTGTAAAACATCTGAAATTTTAAACTACAACTTTATTCTAGTTTTATGCGATAATGGGTATAGAAAGTATACTTGAGATATGAAACGGTACTTTGTGTGTGTTGCATCAGCATTTATAAGATAAATAAGAAAACATTTATACAAATATTTATTGACATAATTATTCAATGTCATGTATATTCAGATTTAAATATAAAAAATGTGTAAAACTTTATTACTTTTTGGTATAAATCAATTATTTATATATTTCTTTTATATAATATTTTTTTTTATTTTATATATTTATATTTGCATACTTCGATATATTTAAGAACCGTCTTTTTTAATGTTAACAATTGATTGTTAATAATATTATAATAAACTATAAGCTCACTTTTATAAAATAATACAAACTGTATCTGGTCTCTAATAACAAAATGAATTTTTAAACTAAAACGCAACACTGAGTACCTTCTGGACAGTCATCAGCTTGTTTAACACGTATATCTTTATGACACGATGGCATACATTCGCCTAAGAAATGATCACAACGATGCTTAACTTCTTCCTTCACTGGTAATTAAAAAAAAATATTGTAATTAATAATTAGATATCTCAAATTCTTATTTCCTTTAAACGTGGGTTACTTTTAGCTCTTTGATATTATAATTTTTTTAAATTATACATCGATTACACTACCTTTATTGTAATTATCTACTGTTTTGTGATGAAATTAAAAATTGCGAATATAATGTATTGTTACAATGATTAGTTCAATAAAAAAAAGAAACCCACGTATAATTTTATTTTAATTTGCGTTACAGTATTTTTCTTGTATTAGTTAAGAAAATTTTATTACTTACATTTAGGACAACAAACATCGTTTTGTTTAGAACAAGCCTTTGTAACATCCGGAGAATCACATTTGTCTGTTTTTATACATTCATATATAGGGCACTGTTCGGTTACTTTTTTGAAATTTGAAAATTCAATGACTAAAAATATTATAAAAATAGATCAAATTTATACAATTTTACAGGATAAAATCTATTCTATAAATACGAATAAAATTTATAAGAAAAAAAAGTCGATTATCGTATTTTTCAAATACGTTTTTAGTTTTTAATATAACGAGTAAAAACGCAATATTTAAAAATTTACTTAAATATTTTTAATTACGTAAATTATTAACAACAAAAAGCATTTAAATTTCTATAAAACAAACAAAATCAAGTAAAAAATATTATAAAATTTTTTTTATCAATAAGTTATAATAATTTTCAAATAAAATGTAATTTGAGTATTTATAAACATATTTTTTGTATAAAAATGTAATAAAATAATCAATAATAAATACGCAAACATACTATTCACTGTTTAGAATATATAAAAATAATACAACTTTTTATTAGTTATCGCTGTAAAAATATTATTACTCGAGCCTATTTTAATATCTAAGCAAACGTAGCGTTAAAATAGAAGCTTCAGCATAAATATATTATAAACAAGAATAAAATAATTTTGTTTAATGAAAACTATTATAAATGATATAGTAAATTATTATAAAAAAATAATATAAACTATTATTAGTTAATTTTGAGTTATCTCTTGGTTGACAAATTAGAATAATATTCTATGTGCATTAGTAACATAATTTATTATGTTTTTAGTATCCATGCTTATGCTATTAGTTATTATGATAGTGTACTTAATATTATATAAATAACATAATTCTTTAAATTTAATTCATTAAGTCTCAAAAGAAACAAAGTTTAAATTATTTAATACTTTTGATCTAAAATAAAAAAATTCTCATTACATTCATCATTAACGTGAACTGTTGAACTTCTTCAACAGTGGAATCCTTGCTTTTAATGTGACATGTGTATTTTCCATGATCTTTGTCCGAAAAACGCCGGATCAGTAACGTTCCATCAGGTGAAACTGACATTCTCTGTTTAAGATCAGTATTGTGATGAGTTGATTTTGGTAAGGAGTATGTCCAGTCGTATGATAAGTTTTTGTTGAATTTTTTTACTTTGGCTGCATTGCATGGAATCGACACCGTATTTGTTTCTGTAAGTAATGTATCTTTCAGATTGATTGTCTAGTAAAAGATAATATGAGAAATCAAAGTTTGCTAAGTTAAAAATATGAATGATATATAATTGAATTTATAATTTATTTCATGAGTTATATTTATTTAATTTAAAAATATTTCGTCATTCTTCTATTTATAAACTAATAAAGAAATTACGTTGTCAAAATAATTATATTAATCTAATACTAATTATAATAATATAATTATTAAAACTTTATTTAAACTGCAATTTTAATTGAATAATTTTATTTTTAATCTATATTTCATTTGTATTCTTCAATTTAACTTATAATATTTTAGTCGAATTTTAACAGTATCTGTAAACAATTTTTAGCAGCAAAAAATCTTTCGTTTTACATGTTACATTTTCATTCAATAAATAATTTAAAGAAATTATTAGATTCAATTACGTTTCCTATATAACGAACTTTTATAATAATTGGTCACAAGTACAAAATTTGGATTCGATTATTTAAAACATTAATGTAATTTTCCGTATTAAAAGCTTATAGTCTTAATATGTACAGTACAATGTTCATTATAAGTACAGAATAAAGCATAAATAATGCAAGTTTGACTCATATTTAAAAATATTAATACAATAATGCATCAAATTTTATTTTCCATAATATCTACGATATATTTTTTAATTTATACACTGATTGTTTTTTTTGGTTTTTTGTTTATAATATATCAGATATTCAAAAGAATCGGAAATACCATATTTATTTTTCATACAAGCATACTTTTTAAATCTGCATTTGAAAATATATCGCGCATAGAATATTATTGATCTGGATACAGAATCATTGCTATCCTTACAAATGAAAAAAAAACAAATCTTAAACTTATATCTTAAAAACATGCTGAACCCATGTACTTACTCGAATGTGCGAAGGCAACAAGTAGCGAAGTAAACGCTATTATTATAAGTCCTTTCATGATATTTGTTAGTCCGCTTGTCGTATTATGCACAGATACCCCCTTCGAACGACGGCGCACTAATGCTCTAGACCGTGGCAGCCTACATGTTTTATACGTAAGCCGAGCCTTCGCGCTCGGATCTGTCCCGATGTGCGGTAGATTCGAGAAACGCAAGCCGGTAGGGTAGGAACGCACAAACGCATACGATTCGCCGGTAATGAATTCCAACGTTACCAACGTGAACCGCTGGTTTATCGCCGAACGTCTCTCGCAATATCACCCGCACTTTCGCTTGTATGCGTCTTTGCGCTCCTAACTTCCCCCATTAAACTATTCGTGTGTATAGGAGTGATGAAATGTGGCTCTATCGAAAAAAACACGAATTCGCATTCTAATATAATCTTCAAGGTACATCTATGTGCCCGCTGTTCTCAGATATAACTTGCGGGTTAAATTTGAATAAGTATTTAAGTGATTCTAGGTAGGATCACTAGTTGCCCAATAGTAATATGACTTTTAAATGGATAGCAGGCGATGAGAGATAATTTGTTAGCTTTTATTAAGCCATTTGAGCAAATAGTACAGGGAATTGAAATCAAAATAACGATTAGGTTATTTATAACGATGAATTTTTGATATTTAAAAAATTTTAACAAATTTGATTATTGTATTGTCTTTTTGATTTTTCTGAGATATTAATTGCAGATAAGTTGATATTTTTGCACAGATTTTTAATTTAAAAATAACTTAAATTAATTTTTCTTTTTAGCTTCCTAATTAAAAAATTAAAAGATGCTATTGAGGTCTGTAAATATAAAAAAAAAGTTTTTTGAAAGGATTCTACACTGCCATTATTGATTGATTGGTTCGGTAAAATAAAATTTTGTATTTTTAATTTGGTTTTACTTTTTTTGAAATCCGTTCTATATGATTTATTAAAATTACTATTTTATAATAAATTTCAAAATTATTCAATTCAAAGTTTCTACTATTAATTAAGCAAGTTTTTACGTATTTATTAAAAGCATAAAAATTGTAATAAAATAAATGTATTTTAAAATAATAAATTTGAAAAGAAATTATTATACATACTATAGCATTACTTTTATTATTTAAAAATCAATGATTTTTTAATTTTATTTCATTTAAATATTTATTAAAAATATGAATATAATTTATGGAATACGAGTGGCCTCTTAATAGAAATAAGTATTGATTTAAATTATTTAGTAATCATCCATCAATAAATATAAATAAAAAATGATCATAGTCAAATTTTTAATATGTTAATAGTATAAAATATAAACTAATATTTATTGAAAATATCTTAAGGTATTATCATTTACAATATTCCAAATTTCAAATTAAAGTTCCAAAAAATGTGCAAATACACCTGCAATAATAATTTCTATAATCACTAATATAATCATTACAAAATGATTATTTATATTTGAAGATTGATATTATTAATTATTTTTACAAATTAATAAACTAATATTTTTATAATTGCTATTTGGATTTATGAATAAATTTTCACACATTTTTATGAATTATTATATAGTGTAAACGAATTAATGGACTAAACCTTACAGTCGTAGTATTGAGAATAATATTTAACTATTTCATACAATTTAAAAATGTTTAAATATTCTTTTTTTAGTTTTCCTATTTTGGTATAAGTGCGCAGCTGTTTTTTCACATAGTCAATCTGTTATTTTTTAAGAAGATGCTTTTCAAAGTTTGAATATTAGTTCAGATGTTATCAGATAATAACAAAAAAATACTTATCATTGGGAATAATTTTTTTAAATTGAGAGTTGATTCAAAGAATATCTCTGAGAAATGAAAATATTCGATATATTTTTTGAATCTGAATATTAATCTATTTTATAGCAAACAATAATAAGCAAAATTAAAAAATTATTGGTCTACACTTTAAAATATGAATAAATTCATATTATTAAAATTACAGATGTTTTTAAATTTTGCAAATATTTTTATTCATATCAAAACCAAGTGTCAATATTTAATGATATACTATGTTGTAATACTGTCTGTTTTTCTGTTATTATCTACATTCAATAAATAAAATATTAATTATATAAGTAACGTATATTTTAATATTTTAATATTTATATTTATAAATATAACCGATTTTTAAAAATGTAATAACAGATCTTAATTTGAAATCAAATTTATAAACAGATGACTTAGATACCAATTACTATCATGAATCTTTTTTCATGAAAAGAACAAATTCTACACAAATATAAATGTGCGTATGCATTTGTGTAGGGATTTTTTATACCGACGAATTACAAAGGAGGTATTGTATTATTCACATTCATTCATAGTTGCAGAAAATTTTACTTATACTTATATTACTATGTCTAAAAATTTTCTTTACTCGGAAATTATTTTAGATATATAGAGAACCATTTACTTTGTTGAAAATGTATCTAATACTAATATGTGAATAGGAAATTAAATTTTGTAAATTTAATTTAAAAAGATTATTGCAGTATCCCGCATGTACGTGATAACTGTGTTTCTTCATTAGGCAATTTAGCCTTCTCCGATTATCACACATCACGTTTAGTACTGAGTGACTTAAATATCTATATCTTTTTCCTTTATAACTATAAAACAGTTATTTTTTATTTTTCAATTTTTTTCTTTTCATCGAATTTTTTTAAGTGCTTTATTTACAATATTTTTATTTAAATTCTATTTTGTCAGAGAAGAATATTTCTATGTTAAATGAATAATGAAGCTATACAATAATTGTCTTGATTGGAAAGTTAAATTTATATTTTATAAATAGTAATCATTGATATTAAGTAGTAATTTTCTTTCATTGCTCGTAAAGTGTAAGCTCAATTATTACCACCAAATATTTACTATTTGATTATTAAAAGTATTTTAAATATATTCCATTAGTATTCAAATATGAAAAATTTGACAGTTTTGAAAAAATTATAATTAACAATGTTATTGAAAAGAATTTTAACTATGATGTATTACGGAGAATGATTAGCGTTTATCATTAAATTACGTAACACTAAAAAATATTATTAATAGTTGAGAAAAAACTGCTTAGGGAATAAGTTATTTATTTTCTCCACTCAATTAAAGGTATATTAATTCATGTTAACTTATTTTTCACAGTAATCTTAGACAAATTTAAAATTGTAATATAATCATTGAACTACTTCATTAATACTAATAAATTAAAAATTATTTTAATTCAAATTAAAAGTACGATTTTTGTATTAAAAATTTTACTCTTAATATATTATCATAATATTTTTCTGCTAACTAGATGATACTGATACAATCTTTTGCCCTCCTTCCTTTGTAATAGAAAATACTAAATAATTTTAAAATGAATTCTATATCTTAAAAGTACATAAGAATCTCTTAATACAATAATTTAATTAATTAAGTTTATATTTTTACATTTATTTAAATAAACTGAAAAATGAAAAAATAAGAAATAAATGAAAATATAAATATAAATTTTATTGATTACCTTCCGAAATGCGTAAAAATTTTAATATTACAACAGAAAGCTACGTATTTCTTCATTAAAGCTAAAACAGAATTAAATCTTATAATAATATATAAATCCAATGTAATATTATAATTAATTTATGTATCTATTAGTAATAAAATTCAATAAAATGAAAATTAAAATTCAATCAGTTAGTTTCTGCTTATTTAAATTTATGTTTGTATAATATATGTTTTACGCTACATATATTTTGCACGTGTTGCTCTTTTAATATGATTAATTTGAAGTCAGCAAAAATGTTAAACATGTCATTTTTATGCAATAGTTATTTTTTTAATTAAAAAAAAAGAATTATTATTAGTTCATACACTATTTTAAATAAAAAATAATATAAATTATTAATAAATAACATTTTAATTCAATCATACAATAAAAATTAAAACTAGTAGAAAAAAAAATTTCGTTTCACGTAGCTTATTATAACGTAAAAAAATAAAAAGCGTTCATTTTTTCTAAATTATAGATCAATAAAAGGCTTAAAAAGAATAAATATGGCTACTTTTTATTTATGTTAAAATTTTTTTGCACTTTTGTTCAATAATCTATATTTGGAATTTAGTAGCCGTTTTTTATCCTAGCATTTCATTTTCTGTACGGTTGTAATTATGGTAACAATTTTATTTAAATTTAAATTATTCTGAACTACTATTAAAAATTACTTTTTAATTGATTTCTTAATAATTACATTATATAATCAGTGAATCACATTAAAAATGTGTATTATTGAAATACTCATTTGTTGCTTTGATTAAAAAGTTTTATTTTAATTTAAAGTTGAATTTATTAAATTAAAGATTTTAGCAATAATGTACTTTTATCCTAAAATATATACACATTTGAAAACGTTTGAAAGTTTTTTATATATATTAAAGTTACTTTGAAATTTTGAAATTGAATAAAAATATAGCATTCCGTTAATATAAATATATATATTATCATAATTATTAAAGTGTAACGTTTAAAATGAAATAAAAAAATATAAAAAATTATAAAATAAAATATTAATGTACAGGAAAAACAAGATTTTAAATTGAAGCATATCAAACGTATATATTTAGGAAAGACATGTAAATAATGGAGATAATATTTAGCTTTTAAAAATATTTTTAAATAAAATATAAACTATAAATCATTTATAAAATATTTTTTATATTTAAACATTATTTCAAGTTTCAACCTATAAATTATAACACAATTATAAAGTTATAGAATATTATACTTCATTTTTTAAAATTTTTATAATACATATTTATTTGTTTAAATAATTTATTATTACCCTATAAATAACCATATACGTTTAATTAATGAAAAACTTCGACATTATGAATAAAAATACTTGTTTTGCAGGTAACTGATAAATAATAAATGCTATCTTTATAGTTCCCGTATTATCTAAACTTTATTCATATCTTTGTAGAAGCTCAGTAATTTTCGCATAACATAATATTGCGATATGTAATTTATCATTGATTGGAGAGAGCAAAATTTTTAAAAACTAATGCGTTATGAATGTTTTATTTTTTCTATCATTCAAAAAATGCTTTTGAATAAATATACTTTATTAGCAATACTTAGATAAAAAAATCAATTTTTATAAAATAATTTAACATCTCATTAAAATACATTTCAATAAGAAACTATAACTTATTCTGGTATTCTTATATTACTTATTAATTATACAGATATTTTCGCAATAGGACGATAAATGGGGTACAAAAACAATGTATTATTGATTTTTATTTATAAAATGATATGTGGAAAGATATGATTGATATAAAGAAATAGGTATTATTAACAATAAATAAGGATTTAAAAAACGATATATTAATAAGTACATAAGTTCGCTAGCATTTCCATATTTACGTAATGTCTTCGTATAACGTTAAAAAACATTGAAATATTTATTAAAAAATTTGTATGTTCGTTTTGTAAAAACAGTCGAAAAAATTGGGTTATATTTCATTATATGATTTGGTTCAAATAAATTAAAAGTTGCTTCCCTGATTTTAGAAAAAAATCGCTGATTTTGTCTTTATAAATTAAATGTATTAGATGCTTTAATAATTAAAATAGGTAATTAAATTAATTCTAAAGTTACAAGTTAAATTTATTTTTCAACTAGTATGTTCATATTTACAAAAAGTTTCAGTACCTGTATTTGCAGAAGCATAGTATACACATGATCTTATTAATACTAGTATACTGTACATTTCGTGACAATTTTTGTAGTCAATTCACACATCAAATAGAAATTTTTTCGAATTTTGAATTTCTTATTTTATTAGATGCGTGTCTTAATTTTCAAACTTTTAAGCTTATAATTCACAAATATAAGCTTTTTGAATTCTTGAGAGTTCTCAAAATTTTATATATTTTTATAATAAGAAATGGAAAAATGTCATTCAAATTTAAGTATTTATTTATTATAATATGGTATGTCAATATAAATAATTCAATATATATTTTGAAATATCCAAATAAGGGTAATTTAACTTTAATAGTAAGTAAATATTTTTAAAATGTTTTTAAATTGATATAATGTACGGATTTAATTAAGAATATTTAAAGCTATGACTTTAATTTTTAAATACTTGGAACAAATTGATGTAATTATTATAATTTATTATTACTCAAGTTAACTAATTAAGTTAATTAAGTTAATTCAATTTTTACAGTAGCATTTAACAATTTCTATTTGAAATTGAATTAAGATAAGAATATTAAGCAATTATTACATATAATTAATTAAAGTTTAAGAAAGTGAGATTGAATAATTTTAAAATTAATGAATTTCTATGGTTATAAAAGTATACTTGATATATTAAGCTTTAAAAATGCATAATTAAATAAATTTTTTTATATAATCGTAAAAAAATTTGTTGTAAATGTTTAATGGAATAAGTTTAAATTAAATCAAATATTTTTATGTCGAAAACTTATAATATGGTAATTTCAATCGTTTCTTTTACATTTTCATCATTATTCTACAAAAAAACTTAGTTAAGAAAATACAAGTTTTAAAACAGATGATTGACGAATAATTATCTCAAATATTTCATCCATTTAATTAAGTATTTGGAAAATAATTAAATGTAAATGATTCTTCTATAATCGAAACAAATAATTACATATACATTTTTAGTATACGTATACATATTGTAGAGTCAATTTTATAACGTAAAATAAATAATTTTTTGTATTGAATTAAACAACACAAACTTTGTCTTTCTCTTCTGTTGATATTTGTATTTCATTTTATATAGTATTTATATCAATAAAAAATATTTAAATGCTTATATTTTAATCGTACAAATTAAGAATATTTTATTAACGATTCTTTTAATAGAAGCTTAATGAAAATTTATAAGAATTTTTTAAATTTAATATAAATTGTTTTAATTATATGAAAATTATTCTAAGATCTTACATAAATTTCTGACGACATAATTTTAAGCTAAAAAACTGTTTAAAAAGAATATTTAAACAATCAAGATTTCAAAAGTGTTTTTCGGGATTTGCGCTCGACTAGTATAGTTTAATATCTCTTGCGCTAAGAACATATTTTACTTTTTATGTTTCTAGCTTTCAAAATATTTCACGCATGTATAAACTTAACGATTGTACGGTTGCAGTATCGATTTTGGAGTCTCAACTTAATTCGTCGGAGGTAGAAGGGCGACGTATATTTGTGCATTTTCAGTGCAAAAATTGTTTCCACCCCTGATCGATGTAATTCTGCTTATACCTTCGAAAATGCATTTCTTTTTATTTCGTTAGATCACCGACGATCGATTGTATTATCCTTTTCTTTTTCTATATCACAGTCTGCTATGATTATACCCCGGGCCGGTAATCCGTCGTAACATTCTTAAGGAACCCATAAATTTCTTTGAAGGTTGGTCGAATTGATTCGTCTCGTTTCCAGCATGAACACATGACTTTGTAAACATTTTCTGGGCACATCATTGGCTTCGGTAGGAGAACCTTAAATAAGGCAAAAAATAATAATAAATTAAAGCAATTCTAAATTAACTTAAACTTAATACTATGATCCTGGATCATTAATAAAGAATCAGATTATATTTTGGATGTTATATTTATTTTACAATTAAATTATGTAAACTTTCGTTAGAGAATTTAAAATAGTTTGAAAAATTTCTGTTGCTTTCATTTGGTTATGTGAATTTTATTTTCTCAAAATGATAATATTCAATTTGAGTTTAATTGAATTTTACTTAAATGTTTAAATTGAGTCATTGGTATTTTTCCTTTATTTGAATCATAGGAAATAAATTTTTAAACATATTTAACACACGTAAATTAAATAAATATCAAATTTATGAATGCAGTTGATTGATAATGAATAATATTTTATTTCTTCCGTATACTATTTTATTGATTAAATGTTATTAAATTAAAAATTGAATTAAAATTGTTTAAACGAGAATCTACATGTTTAAAACTAATATTTAATATATATAAAAGTATAACTCACTTGTAATTCACCACCATAATACATAAGCTCAGCATTTTGAATAACCTGTTCATTTGTTAAATGTTGAAATGGTTTTTCTCTCGCGAAACTCATTATTTCCCAAAGTGTGACGGCAAAAGCCCAAACTGTACTAGAACAGGTATATCGATCCTAAAAATAACAAAAAAAGTAATATAATCATGGATAAGCAAACGAATAACATAATCCAATGAATACTTTTATAATTTAGTGCGTATTATGTAATAACTATAATAAATAGTTTTTATTATTATTGTGTGTTTTTTAAGGCTTCGTTTTATTTTTGAACACTATATAGATAGTTGATCAACGTAATATCTTTAATATAAAAACTTGAAATATTTTGGCATTCAATGTCAGTTTTATAGAAAACATTTAAATAAATAAGTTATAGTCATTAATATCAGATCAGCAATTTATAATCTTAATCTTTATAATTTTTAAACTCTCAAATAAAATTTATTATGAAAAAAATCAAGATTTGTTTATATTTTCAAATAAAATCCATATAATAGTGCTTATACAACATAAACTATCAATTGTTAGTTATTAAATAATAAGTTCAATATTATTGTTATTGTGTTTAGTTGAAGCAACAAATAAGAAGTAGAATTTTATTTGAGCAAGCAATAAACTTCATTTGCTATAGAAATGATTTTACCAACAATATACTCTCCCAGGGCAGCCACCTAATCGGCGCAGGAGGTCTTCCGCCAATGTCGCTATAATCCTTCTTATACAGTTCGCTGCACATAGCGATGTCTGTAACCTTCACTGTGTAGCATCTACCTAATAGGCAATTTCGTGCCGCTAGATCCTTGTGAACTAGATTTTTCGACTCGAGGTAGCGCATAGCCGATGATATCTGTGTTCCCATGGATAGCAGGCAGTTTTGACTACAACAGAACGACAAAGTTAATGGTCGCCGCATATTGACAGACAAATTTTTTTACATCAGTTACGTAATAAAGTGGATACCCGAGAAAAACACGAATGTTATCTTATCTTTTACTTGTCTAGAGAGATCAGCTTAATTCATATTTTTATCTTTTGCATTATTTTTTCTAAAAGTAAAAAAAACTATCATTTGATTCAAAATTAGTTTAAAATCTAATTGCTTGGGATTTTTAAAACACGGATTCGACAAATTTATTCATCGAGTTTTGTTTCCAGAAAATTTTTAGCACGTTCGCTATTATTTAATATTTTGTGTAATAGAGAACAGCAAAACTTTACTATTTTAATAAATGATTATATTATTGTTTGAATATTATTACTTTATATCATAAAAATTATAATTAATCATTATATAACATCGAGCGTACATTATTGTTGTATTTTCTAATATTTTCCTACACATATCAAAGATAACATATAATTTTACTAACGATGACGGTATTTGCAATTATTCAATCCAAAGTTGCAAACGTTGACTAAACAGATGCAAAATAATCGATAATTATGTTATCAATAGATTATATAAATATTTGCAATGGAACCGAAGTTTATTGATGTACACATTAGGAATTTATCTGTTAAATTTATATATACACAGTGTTAAAAAAATATTAAGTTCGTATATACTGATTTAAGATATAAAATTAAATTGCATTAATAAAGCTTTTTTATAAATCGTTTTTCTTTTTTATACTTATACCATTTAAAGAAGATAAAAACTACAAAATTAAATTTTGTTTTTGTTTTTTATCCAACATTTTGTATAAATTCAAAAATATACTTTATAAATTTTATTTTTTTTAAACATAATAAATATTAAACTTCACTTAGTATTTAAAATATGTCGGATAACATGTGATCAAATATAGGAAACAACACGATAAAAACAAACTCGAATTAAAGTAAAAAATGTACTGCCTCCCTATTAATTATTCTTCTTCTTTAATGGGAAGTATGAAAGTAATGGAAAACACGAATAAAGAAATAGATGTAATAACAGAATCGCTCCTTAGATAAAATATTAGAAAAATCGAGTCGGCGACCTATTATTTTAAACGAAAGTAATCCATAAAAATGGCCTTGGGTCACCTCCAATAACTTCTCCCTGCATTATCGCTGCGAAATTGATTTCTCAGTGCTGCCTCGTCGAGTAAAGTAGTCGTCCTGTATAACACTCGCCCATAAATCGTAAAAATTGCACTCGTGATTCAGTGTCGAGTCGCCGTTGCAACGGGGCCACGATCATCACACACGTGGGGCTTACCTGATGAAGTTCAAGCTGCAGTTGGGTCTTTGCGTGCCAACAAGGGGCTCGCTGTACTGGAGATAATGGGCGAGGTCTCCCAGCTCCGTGTATTCGATGATCGTCCAGGGTCGTGACGGTTCCGCATCACACACGAGCCCGAGTACCCTGGCGAGGTTCGGGTCGGCGAGACTCGATAAGAAGCGGACCTCCCGCAGTGCATCACTCGCCTCATTGCCGGCGCTTTCAGATGTGTCCTCGAGGTAGCCGATATTCGGTATCCTTGCGACGGCAAGCCTCAGAGGTTCGTTACCGATGGAACCAAACTTGGGCGAGGTAGCTTGGTCTACCAGACCCAGTACCGCACAAACTATAGCCTGTAATGCAACGGGCTTGGTTACTCGTTTTTAAAGTATTCTAGTGCAGCTGTTGCATGCAGAGGTAAAAGTTTAGACTTGAAACGCTAATAAACTGGTATATCCGGGTCCTATATTTGAACAGAAACAATAACGTTTCGGAAATTTATTGTTATTGTAACATTACCTTCAATGAATTCTTTTAAGCCTCGATATATAAAATTTGTTGAAAACCTTCAAATATTGAAACGGAAAAGTTAATAGCATTTAATTGTTCATTTTATTTTTGGAATTCAAGTCTTTTATTACTATGAAACTTGAGCAGGTAGATTTTATAGATTTAAAAGTAGTTTTACATAGTTAATACGATTATTTTACTAGTTTTAAAAAGAACTATTAATTTTCAGTAAGGTAAATTAAAAATTTTTTTATTGGTATTGATTCAAATCGTCGATATTAATATGTATAGATGTTAAAAAACTTTTTTTCTTTTCTGATATTTCTGGTTTAAAAGACCAAAAAGTTTCGAAACGAGAAATTAAAAATTTTTGTAAAGATTTATAATTGAAACCATAATTCAACAAATAATATTTAATTAACAATATATCTAGAGTTATGTGTATTAAGAATACTTAAAAATTTGACTTAGTTATTTATTTGAATTGTTCTCAATTTATCATTGTATTTAACTCATGAATATTTTAAAATTCATAATTTTTACAAACTTTATAATGTCAAAGCTAAAGAAACTTGGATGAATTTTGAAATCTAATCATTATCCGTATTATTCAATTACTTTAAAATTATTATGAGTTATATATTATCTATTTTTAATTAGTATATATTTTAACTTTATAATATAAGTTATGGAGTTTTTCTAAAAGCGAAGTTAAAATAAAATATTAATCAGATTTGATAATATTTGTATACCAATTACTTTCTTGATTGTGATTAACAAATTATTAGATTAATCACACAATTTCCTTTACACTAAGTATTTTAGGTAAAAATATGAATTACTCAAAAAAATTAAGTTGTAATTTTTAAGGATTTCTTTTTAAGAATAATTACGTTAAGTGAATATTTTCAATTTGAACGATTTGATTACTAAAATTTATAAAAGAAAATAAGTAATTTTTTTCTTCGTTCTGTATTTTTCACTAGAACTGACAGTTACAATATTTCATTCTGAGTTGAAAAAGTGATAAAACAAAAAAAACTTGTATTTTTACTTTAATACGTATAGAAAAGATAAGTGTATAAATAACGAAAAATGTATTACATTTTTACTAAATTGTTTTGAATTTTATAATATTCATATACATTTTTTATTTACATTTATGCTAATTTAAAACGTAATAAAAAAATGTATATTATTTTGTTTTTATGTTAATATCTTTATTTTATTTTATATTATGTATTAATATTTCTAGTTTTAGCTATGTGTGTATTTTTAGTTCAATTTTACATATACATTTGATATTATACATAAATTGGCAAAGTCAAAATTTAAAAATTCGTGCAACTCTGTACAAAGTTAAAATAGTCGATAATCTACATACGTAAGAAACTTTTATTTCTTGAAATATATTCGTTCAAAATGAATTCATTCAAGGTGAAAAATAAAGTTCCTTCATTTACTTTATTTTTACCTCTAGAGTAGTATATTTCTCTTTAAAATATGCTGAATTTAAAAAAAAAAACTAACAAATTTTTTTTTTATATTGAAAAATATGATGTTTAGTAAATTATTTTATATAAATATCTTTAAAATATTAACCAGTATATCTTAATATGTATAATATATTAAAAAAGCTTATGAATAATAGAAATCAATAAATTAATAAAATAAATAATGAAGATGTCAGCAGAAAAAAAGTAACATAGACAAGCATATTTAAAATTAATTAATTATGAAAATCTTTTAAAATCAGTATTTAACGTAAAAAAATAATATGATGAGTTATCATTTTAAATTCGAGAACGTAAATTTTAAATATAAATTCTAGCAAAATCGATGAAAAATATTTGAATAAGTTAAAATATATAATTTGATTGATAAAATTTGTTTGGTTTAATTTATTTTGTGTTTAATAAAGGTAAAATATAATTCATCAGTTTATTGAATAAGAAATTGTAATTAAAAATTAGAAGATGTCCGAATGGTTCTTAAATTAAATTTTATATATAATTTAAAACGATTAGATAATATTAATTATAAAATAATAGTACTACGATTAGAATTATTATCGATTAGATTAATACGATTAGAATAATTAGTAAAAATCATTTAATTTATAATTGAATTTATGAATTACTATATATTTTTTAATTTTAATATAAGTTACACGGAATTTAAGACAACTTAGTTTTCATGACTAATAAGTTCAAAGTAAGACTAAGGTCTTTTATTTTTATTTAAATAATTATGTATAAAGTTTTCGGCAAAGATAGGTTCACTTTATTCAGTTATTAAGTTATATAAAAAGAATTTTTATATACGTAGGAGTATATAAACGTGTGTATAAACAGAGTATATATAGAGTAATATAAACGTATTTTTGTATATGTTTTTTTTTAATTTAATTGTTTATTTCATTACATATAACAATAAGGAAGTAGCCCGTACTACCATTTTTTTAAAATAGTTTACTTATTGGCATATTTCATTATTTATTCTATTTTAATAACACTGTGCTTATGTAAATAAATATTCAACTCCTAAAAAGAGCTATTCATTTTGAATATTGTTTAATAATTGGGTGATAATAATTTAGAAATAATTATAAATAATTTTCATTGGGATTGTGTGGATTCTATTTAAAATTAAAAGTTAAATATTGAGTTTTCTTTTCCCAAAGGAGTAACTTCGTAGAATAGTCTCAAGAGGATCTAGAAATAATAATTCATAAATAAAAAATAATTATCCAAAACATAAAAGTAGAATGAACTCAGAACAGATGTAATGGTTTTCAATTAACACAAAAGGTAATTTATTTAAGTAAATGTTAAAAAATCCATATGAAATTTTTAAGAAAAACTTAAAAATACATGAAATTATTAAAATATCCTACAAAACCATTAAAAATAATTCAGATTTATTCATAATTTTATTTATATCTTATAACAGTAAAAAGAAAGATTTTCCTAAATATCTGAAAAATATAATTTTCTCTATAATGAATTTAATAAGACCATGAATGTGATGCAAATTTAATATAAACTCAATATTTTAAAGAACTGTAAGAAAATTTAATATATATATTTTCAATGATTTAATAGTGGTTACATTCCATTATAATGTCACATAATATCAATAACAAGGCAAACGTAAAAATGTTTTAAATGTGGGTAAAGACAACTTGTTCAATGTCAATTTTACGTTAAATTTCTAATATATAATATAAAAATAGATTTTGTTAAAAGACTATAAGTATAAGAGGAAAAAGATAACTGATAAAGCGCTTAAAATATCTAGTATTATGAAAAAGACACCTTTGTGACAAATTAATCGAGATAAGATCGTAGTCTCGAGTTAAATTTAATTAAAATCAACCATAAGAACGTAATTCTACTTACATTTCCTTAATTTCATTTAATAGTTGAAAATGAAAAATATAATAGCTACCATCATTCAAGTTCCTGAAATCCCCAAACCACCTATCAACGTATGCCATCTAATATTGAGAAACGCCACTAATTACCGCGCCAATCTTCCGAAAATTATATCGATCATTCCGAGGTGGAACTCCGTACTAATTTTGGGGGGAAAAGTTCCAGGATCGTATCTATCCCTCGACCCGGAATTTTCCTGAGCAACTTGCCGGAAAAGCAGGTTGTGGTCTATTCTAGCGCGCGCAACCGCTGGGCAGCAATTCGCATTTATATTATACCTCGCCGATATGGCCGGCACCAAGTTTCTCCATTGTGTGCAGACATTGGCCGGGAATGTTGGCGGGTTCTATTTCCTTGCATTTGTAGGGTTTGCTCATGCTTGGCGCGATGTTCCATCTGACTACGGGTGCTGGTACCTGCAACGGCAATTTGTGCGTGTTAAGTTATTGGGATAGTCAGTGGTGAGCGCGATAATAGCGCCAGGAACCAAGAGTATCCCTTATCGGGTCTCGGCGAGCGACCGTCCGCGACTCGAGACGCATCGGCGTCTGCGCCTCGCGTGCGCTCCCGTCGTCCACGCGAAGAGCACTTTCTAGTCGACGATTTCTTTATTTTCCAAATACTTTGTAAGCGATATGGTTATCGGTGCGAAACGACGCGATGCTACCGCGATTACTGCGAACGTCGCTACGATCGTTATTAACGCAGACATTTCAGATTTATATTTCTCGTGATAAGATATTTTAAAATGGAAAATAGCTTTTTTCGCTGTATAAAGTATAAGTTATTGTACCATTATGGGTTAACATGCTCGTGCATTAAGCGATTAATTTTAAACTGCAAATATTTCAAATCAAATATCTTTTGATAAAGATTCTTAATCGAAAATATTCGAACGAATAAGAACGATAATTATTACACATCTGTCGGTAATCATAAAGATTAAAATAGCAATAAAGATTCGTATACATCATGGTAATCTGTAAAAACAAAGTTGCCCTATCGAAAACACTACTGTCTCTTTCCTAAACTTATCTAAACTTACATATTCTATTTTAATATGCGCTCATATGGCAGTAAATATACACATCTCTTTTGAATTATTCAGAAAATTTTTATTCATATTACTAAATGATTAGATGTGTTCTAACATTAAAATGAATACTGACTGCAACTGAATTTATTTATTTTGCAAATTTAGTTTTTTATTCTAAACGAGATATTATATTTAGTTATGTGAGACCAAGTTCGCGGATATTTGTATATAAATTTACGTACTTTCTATCATTCTTGTACAGAGTTTTAAATGGTCTGCAATAGTGTAATACAGTAATGTATTCGAACATAGAAACATAGGTCACATAAGTTTAGATTTTATATAAACTACTTTAAAATATATTTCTACATTTCAATGCGTAATCGTTTAATGAATAGAAAATTATTTTCTACGTTCTCATATTTTACATTATATGTTTTCTACGATAAATCTTAAACTTTTTGTTTCCAGCATAGGTATTTTTATAGATATTTTTGATTTTGTACATTTTCAATTTTGAAATAAATAAAAAAGTGCTTGAAAAATATAAATTTAAATATGAATCCAAGATAATTTTGTAACCGTAAGAAACTTGTAAAATATTATAATTTTATGTTTAGAACCGTATGGAGAATATTATAAAGTTGATACCAACGATGGATAATTTAAAAAAATTTCAGTCTTAACTGCGTTCGTATAAACTTATAATTCTGTATGTACGTTATGTATAATATCTTATCATAAGAATAATGACATTCCTATCTCATTTTTCTTATAAATAAAAAATATAATGTAGTCCTACAATACGACGCTATTAATAGCTATAATATAAATTAAAATGAAAATATTTTATATTTTCAAGCGTCAATTTTTATCGTAGCGCACTTCAATTTCAACTTTAATCCAGAACTGCATGCTCTAGATAAGAGTAATGGTAAACATCTTACAAAATTCCGATGCAATTGGAACTATTATCATTGCACATAAGTATGACCGCGAATTGTCAGCGACTTTTTGACGTAACATTTGTAAGCATAAGCAGTGCTAGTGCACCCGTAATCGCGTAACCTTGTGTTTCTCCTTAGGGGCCGTGTGCCAGCGTTGGTTGACCGGGATGTCGCGCTGTTGGATCGGCGTACCAGAGACGCTGAGTCGGGTCGAGCTTGTGGCGTGGCATCCACTCTGCAGGGTACGATAATGCTGGAGCTGACGACCCGAGGGTGAGTTGGAGCCGGCCGAGTCCTGCCGGAGACCGCCTCCATAGCCTCGTTCGAAGCTTTTGCTGGTCCGCATCTCCTCTTTGTGATGCAGCTCGCGAGTCGGGGTCTCTGTGTGACGAGGAAGGGAGTATGTTAGGCCAAACACGGCAATACGACAATATCCGACGATTGTTTGTATTTTCGAGTGGTTAGTTTCATGTTGATAATCACATAATTTACTCCAATATTAGGAACGTTGAGGGGTACAGACTATTATTGAATACAGACGTTACATGTACTCAGATTGATTTGTATGAGGAACCTTTGAAGTAAAGCCCGAATATGTTATAAATTTTGAAATAAGATTTTTTTGTAGATTTTTAATTTTGAATTCTTTTGGTTATTAAAATTTTTCAAATGACTTTTTTTTTTTAAATGATAATGAGTTTACTGAAAAGAAGGTTTATCATTACAGAATTGAAATAATCCTAGTTATATAGTTACATAAATTATATAGTTTACATAAATGTTATTGATAGAAGCTACTGTTCATAGTAAAATAGAATTTCAAACATTTTATGTATGACAGATTAGAGGTATTCATTCAAGGTATTCATGAGAAATATACATGGTGTGATAAATTAAGGAATAAAATATTTAATTTTATTCTCTTTCTTCATCTTCAGCAATTCAGAAATGTAATTCTAAAGGGATTTAGTTGGATTTGAAATATGTGAGAGGCTATAATCTTTCAAGAGGATTAATACGTAGTTAGTGTGCACAGCATTCAAAAATTTAGGTGCATTTTTCTCACAATAACCTTTTAAAAAACAATTACCACATTGACTTAAAAATAGATAAATCAATTCACTTTAAACATGGCATATTTATTTAGTTAATATATCATTTTTACACTTTGAAATAACTAAATTTATATGTCTATAAAATCAAAAAATTCCAAAGAACATTGATATCTTAATCATCGAACCTTTATATTTATTAAAATAATTGTATAAATTAAAATTCTATTTAATTATTTCCGATAATTTGAAAACAATATTTTACAGAATCTTACTGTAAGAGTTAACTTTATTAAATACCTACGGTAAGGGTATTTCATAAATAGAAGAATTTGAATTGTTTTTTAACAAAACTTTATTAATCTTGTACAATAAACTCGCAATTAATTTGAATATTATTTTTTTTTAATCGAATAATAATTACATTTTTATTCATTTCAAATGATTGAAATCCGTTACATTAAGTAAATGTAATGCTGTTATTATTAAAGATGATTCATAAATCATTGAAAATTTTTAAAAACTAAATTTTATAACTAAATTATTTTAGTTTAATTTTACTTTTGAGATTAAAAAAATATTTGTTTTACAGATTCTATACAATAATTAATTTCTATTTTTATTTCGAGCGTTTGTATAGTAATCATAATATTAAATATCCATATATTTATAATATCTGTTTATTCATATTTACACCTTTACAATGAGTATATTTTTTTAATATTTAAAAAAATAATACCTTTAAGTGGCTTTTACTTATATTACTTAAACTTGTAGAGATTTAACATTTCATAGTAGAAAGTATCTTTTAAGATTGCATTCCAGTAAAATATCTATGTAAGTAATCATTACCAATATAAGTATAATCTCGAGTTTTTCTTTGATTTTATATATTTTTAATTAAAATTAGATTTACTTTTCTTATTTAAAAATAAAAATGTACTCATTGTAACTACAAAATTCTATTTCTTTTACTTTTGACGAGTAATAGCGAATAATAAAACTTAGCCTTGCAGATATTTAATTTTGAAATATTTTATTTTAAAATCTTTTATATATGAATATTAAAATTCATTATATTATATGTTAAAAAATTATAAATATATTATATCAATAAGCAAATACAAATTCCTATCTCTTTTTTACATGTATATTTTATTTGACGTATATCTGCAATCAATAATTTGTACCTTAGTTTTCTTGCAACGAAGTATTTTAAAAAATTGATTTAAAGTAAAAAATGTCACTAATTGTAAAAAAATTTGCCGAAAGAATATATTTTTATGTAACAATAATGTGAAATATATGCATTATAATTACAAATAAGTTTTTATCTCTTATATCCCTGAAAGAAAAAGATTTTCTTTTAAAAATTGTATTTTAAAAACTACTATTTTCGATTTCTTGTATTAATACATTAGATTAGATAGAGAATAAAATATATTTCTCATTTATGAAATTTTCAAATCAAATGTTGTAGAATTTATTTCAATATATGCAAATATATTTATTATGTGAAATATTAAATATAAGATTTATAAATGATCAAGTATTTGACTGTTTCTACTTTTAGTAATTTTATCTACAAAACTAATTTTGAATTCACATTTAACGATAACGAAATATTTAATTTTTTGTTTAATTAATTGATTTATTTTACTTTATATTTCTTAAGTGTTTTATTTAAACATCTTTTAAATTTCATTTTAAATTATATATGATACTAATAGTGTACATCGAATCGCAAATACATAATTATATCTTATTTAGCATTACATATTATTATTTTACTACATATGATTTTTAATTTAGTATCTGTATTTTTTATCAATAATATACCTGCATTTGTATGAAAGAAAAAATCAATTTAGTTTCAGAAATGTATAATATATTAAATTATTGATTTTAATAATTGATTTAATTTTTATTTTAATTAATCTTTTTTAAATAATTGAAGAAAAATACTGTGGTTTATCGTAATTATTTTCTGAAAAATTAGAGTATTGTTGACGATAAAACGCGACTGTCAATTTTCGTACGACGGTCGAGTTAAGCCAATTCTGCGAATCGCCGTAGCGCGAAGGGATAACAACCGCAGTCGCGGAACGGCTAAATAATGGTTGAACAACGCCTTAAAATTAAACAATCATAATGTGAATTTTCGCGATTTTAGCTGCGCAAAACCGTTTGATCGCTATTGAACAAATATTTATATGTAAAATGGAGAAGAGGAGAAGGTATAAAAACTCGAGACAACGGACACTGAGATTTACTTAACTTCCTTTTTTGATTGACTAATTATCGAACCGAGTAGCTTACCTCTCATCTCTTGTTTTCGAATTTGTGAGTGCTGCATTAATAAACAGTTTTAAAACCATTAAACATTTTGTTTAATTTCACTGCACCCTAATCCTCCTGCTCACCGCGATTCGCGTGGTTAACAAGTATATATTAATTAAAGGACATAAAGTACTTGAGGCAATCTGTGAAGGGTAAAACTAAAAAATAATAGAAACATGGAGCATTTAAACATTTGATCAATTAAAGTTACATGATTTAGCATAATTAAAAGGAATTATTTGTAAATTTATACTTTTATTCTGTATCGTATAAAAAATTTAAATAATAACGAACGTACATTTATTGTATATTATTTATTATTTATTATATATTAAATTTTATCGGTATAGAGTAAAAATAATGATTATATTTTTATCCAGCATATATCTTCAAAAGAATATAAATCATCACAGCTTATAGTAATTGATGTCTAGCGATGTCAGTATATTGTAAACTTTATTATTGTTTTATATTTTATATTTCACAGTTATATTAAATGTAAAATAAATTATACGAGTATACTAATTAATTTAATAGTGAAATAATACAAAGTATCATTAGTTATACAATTCGATTCATGCCATTTCTACGATTTAGATAATTTAATAAATTCAGAATACCTTCTAAGTACTTCATAGACAATGAAATTCACCCAATTATAAGTATTATTGATTAATGTATTTTTAGTTCAGATATATAATTAGTTAATTAGCTGTTAATCTCTAACGATATTAACTGATGCATTATATTCAGTAAATATAGAATTAGTATACTTGCACTAATAAGTAATTATTTATTATCTATAACTATTTTATATGCAGTATTATACAAAGTTTCGTTTTATTAAAAAAAATGTTATAAAGTTAGGTACTGGTGAAAAAATGTTTCTTATAAAAATCTAATCTAAGGGTCAAATTTCGAAATCTTAGATTATATAAAATACTCTATGTTTAAATTCGATAGCTAAAGTATTAAAATACTGTTCGGGTTTAACATGAAATTTAAATAAAAGTATATTTCTTATCTTATTGTAAAACTAATCCTTATTATTTTAAAAAGCTACAGGTTTGATAAAAATAGGAAATAAATTAAAGTATTTTCATTTTCAAATTTATATTTATTATCAATAATAACAGAATTAATAAGATTTACTTTATCATATTTTATTTTAAAAATTTAACAATTTCAAATTTTTATCTTTTCACTTGACCTGAAATAGACGATATGTATTACGTGTAAGCTTGCAGTTTTGTGGTGAACCATATCGGAAGATTGGAAAAATAATTGAAATAGATTGTACTTTTATTATATAAAATTTTTATAATTGTATTTTAATTTTTGAGCAAATACAGATTTAAAAGAAAATAATATTCTAATTAAATATGTGTACATATAAATTTAATATGATTTTTCCACCTTAAAGTAGTAAATATTTAAAGATTTTCTTCGTGATTTTATAATTGTATGCTCTTAACATGGAAAATGAAAATTGGTAAATATGAACGCTTTCTATTTTTGATAGAATGCTCTTTCTAATTAATAAGAAGTTTCATTATATTTACACACTAAAGTAGAATAAATAAAATTTGTCATGGTTATTCATTTCATCAATATAAATTTTGTTGTATATCTTAATTATTTTTGTATTTAAAAACAATTTCATTATTATCGTTTGCTCGGGTTGTAAATTTCTTCACTTCATATTTCAAATCATTTCATATTCAAACTGTAAATTTTTTCATTAGATGGAAATAGTACTTAATATTCAAATGAAACACATAAACTCTCTAAGTGCTACTGTTCTAACAGCTTTTTGGTGATAAAATTTATCATTCATATTTTATAAAAACGTATAAAAGCATATTGGAAATTGAACACATGAGTAATTTAGAATGACATTTTGATACATTTTTTGATACTCGATGTACTTAATAAAGGTTCAAGTCTGCGTTCATCAGAATATAAGTTTTCCATGTAGTTCAATATTCCCACGCTAAAGTTTCTCCCATACGTCCTTCGAACGATTTACATTTTCAAAGTATTCAATTTTACTCTCCTCGTATATAAATCGTTAGTGTGTATAGTTACAACGACGTCCTTTAAAGTTTGTGTCCGCGCTCATGTGCTTACAATCGCACAGATCCACAAATAGGTACACACGTTATGGCGTAGTATGGATGTGTGCAGCCATCGATCCAAGGGCCAACCACAGTGTTGAGGTGTGCAAATGGTGTCTGAGTCACGCTATATTTTATTTTACGATTTTAGACGTGTTTCCTAGAAAAACTACTAATTTTGGGTGGACACGAGGCATGTATTCATATAATAATACGCGTCTGAATAGATCTGTGTACGTACGCACGCACGTTTTTATACTGTGAGCAGATGGAAAATCTTAAGTTTAGAATTTGTCCTAAATCTTGCACATCATTAATCTACCATCTGAATGATACGCACTCATATACGCAAGAGTTACTTTTATCGAAAACTAAGTAAACTTAAAATGTAATTTTAAGAATAATTGAGAACATATGAGTGTTAGTATTTATGCTTATGTTTAGTTATTATATTAGTTTATTTGATGTTACTTGATACATCGTTTAAAAGTTTTTATAGAATAATATTTTTTTTTCTTAACGAAAAAATAACTATTACTTACAAAATATAAATCAAGAAACTATCTTTGCTTTAAACAGAAATAAAAATAAATATTTTAATTACCTGCCCTTAGAAAAGAATATTATATAGATATTAATTGAATATTGGAAGGCCTTTATTAATCTTTTATTTAAATATGTAAGTTTTAACATTATAAATCTACTATAAATTAAATATTAAGCTTATATAATAGTAATTTCAATGTTACAATGTAAATTCTTGAAACTGTAAATAAAATAGAGCATAATAATTAAAATTTTAGATTTAAAAAATTTTAAATAATTAATAAAAAATTAGTTTTCAATAAAACAGAAAATTAATATTATCGAATTAATGTATAATAGATTTTTTGGGGAATACTGTCATTAAAAACAATAATATATTTTAATATAATGAATTTGCATATATTATTAATTCTATTTATTATTAGTATTTGCTTTAAGAAATTATTTTATCTGGAAGCAAAGTATAAGGTTATTTTATTTACAGTTTTTAAACATTCTTGTATACTAGCTATATATTATTAGAAGTACTGTTATTCTTTATAATATTATATTACAGTGTTTTTAGAAATTTTCATTTTCATGCTCAAAAGATCAACAATTAATAAAATGTTTTTTTAGGCTTTATACAAGCATATGAAGCATATCAAAGCATAAGTAATTTTATTAAATGATAAAATTTTAATTTATATATTTTTTTTTAATATCGTTTTAATTACGAAAAGTTTAATATTGTTTAAGAATGTGGGTTAATAACTTAGTTGGATTAATTTAACTATTGTTTGTTAAAGCGATTGCTTTTCCAAAGATTGAGTTTTACTTAAAATGGTCTATTTATTTTCAAATTCCATGTATAAAAGTAATGTGTTTCAATACTAGCCACAAGAAAATTATACTTTTATAATTTATATGATTTTGAATGGATTCAAAAGGTCAATATTATTTTTGACATCTGTTCACATTTCAAAATATAAAAACTAATTTTAATAATTAATTTTATGTTTAATAACATTATTAGTGAATTAAGTTTTGTATATTGATATGATTGATGAAAATTTTTTTAAATTTATAAAAAAAATTTTTTTTTAATAAAATAAAATATTCAAACAAAATTTTAATAAAATTATGGAATTATGTTTTTTGTTATTTCACTTTAGGAAGAAAATTTCTTTAAATATCTTCAAAATTGAATCTCAATATTGATACCGATAAAATCAATTCTGTGAATTTAAAATTTAAAAAAATGGTTATAAGCCAGTAAATAAGAATATAAATGGAATAAGGATTATAAATTTTATTTTTAAGAAATTCAAGAAAAAATGTGTACTTAATATTTAATTCTTCTCGAATAAAAAATAAAATTAAAACATTATTGATTTAATTTTAATTTAAGTAAGTGCTCATTAACTTAAATTTATTACTTAATTTTAATTATATTGGTGCTTTTTTGTATAGAAAATATTTTTTCATAGAAGTTTACTACAAAAATTTTTTTCTAAAAAATGAGCGAAAATATTGTTTTCAAAAATTACTGTCTGCGTGTCCTTGACTTATTATACTCTTAAAATTATTTAGAGAAAAAATAAAATAAAATAAATTTTCCATATAACTACAAGTTATTGCATTATTCGTCAATATGTTCATTTGTAAGAACTATAGATTTTTATTTCGAATATAAAAAAAGAATTATACGTTGCATTATTATTACCAATTATGTTTTTTCAAAATCACTATGCAGATTAATTTCTTTTTTACTTGAGAAAGAGAAAAATATGAAATGTCCATAACAATATTCTCTCATCATTCAGAAGATTTATAAATCACGTGTCACAAATGTTATTGAAATATGAACATGTTTAAATAGGAACATCGATTTTTAAAAAGAATTAATCAAGTGTATTGGTATTTAATACCACTCAAACACATTTTGACAATTGGTTTTATCTCCCTTGAAGAATCCTGGATAAAATACGAGTGTCAATCAAGTCTTCGTTTGTTCGTGAATGACAATTGTCTGGGTCAATTCTCTCCGTTGATATACATGAAGCGAGGGACAAAACTCTTGAATATGATTGCAAAATGGTGCTGTTTGATTTTTCTTCCGTCTGGACGTAATCATTGAAATAAATGCTCTTAACCTGAATTGTAAAATTACCAGCTACTACTTTTTATTATAAGCGTATAAATTCTGTTTTCTTCAAATGACCATGACACTTAAATTTTTATTAATTAAATATTGTAATCGAAACAAAATTGAGTTACTCGAATTTTTCGAATGTATTAATAAGGAAATCGATGGAACTGACAGAATTAATTACATTTTTAACAAGATAATATAATAATGAAAATGTCGATGTAATTAAAATTTATTTTAATGGTACATATTATGAAATTCTTGAATAACTGAGTTTAAAATTAAATTGAATTAAATGTACTTATATATTCAGTAATTTACAGTTGAATTGCATTGAAATTAATTAATACAGCTTGCTATGACTGAATATTATAAGAAAAGCTTCAATAAAATTATTCAAATTCTTTTTTGTATTAAAAACTAATTTTTGAATCACATTATATCAATTTAAATTAAATTATATAAATAAGGGGTAATTTCATTGAATATTAAGAGCATAGTACAGTATCTATTATACATATGTATTGTATTTTATAATTTTAAGGTACAATAAATAACTAAAATTTATTTGTAAATAATATGAGATGCAACAAAACTTTCTGTTTTCAACATTTTTTAATATTGAATAACTATATTTGCAGAAAGAGTTCGCATTGCCACTAACTTTATAAAGAATTTTCTTATTAATTTAGTACTTTAATTTCATTATTTTATATCAGTGCGGTCAATGAGTTAATTTATTATCGTGAATTTCAAGCTTTTCCTTTTTCATTTAGTAAAGAATTTTATAATTAAATACTAAACATAAATTAATGCTGTATTAAAAATAAATCTTTATTAAGCACTGCTTAAAAATTCTAATTATATTGACAAATATAATTGATTATTTTATTATGAAATCTCGAATAATCGTTAATATATTTAGTAAATTTATTTTGAAAGTACTTACAAATATTTAAAAAAAATTAAAGATTTAAAATAAAATTTATCAACAATTTTGACGTTAGAGAAAATTAAAAATTTAAATTGATTAAAATTTTTTATTAAAATGTATTAAAAATTCGGTTCTGATTCTTCGTGGAAAAACATTAAAAGTAGAAGACTTTTATGTTTTATTTAAAAAATAATATTTATTTAATTATATTTTTAAATGTATGTCTATACATATATGAATTATACGATTCAGATAACATCAAAAATTTTTTATTTTTATAAACTTATATTTTATTTTTTATGCCATGTTCTATTAATATGTAAATTCTAATTTTTACAATTTTATTCATTAGTTTATGTTAATAACCTAAAAAATTAATTAAAAACTTATTTTATAAAAGTTTTATTTTACCTTTGCTTCTTAAATTTTTTAAAGTTTATCATGATTATATTATGATAATTTTAATTATTTCATTAATGTTTCAAAATTAAAAATAATTTTTTATAAGAATAATAGAATTATTAGAACTTAAATTCGACTTTGTAATCTTATAATTTATAATTTTACTATACAACAAGAGATTAACATATATCACCATGATTTTTATAAATTCAAATTTTTTTAAAGTGTTTTGCTATTATAGAAACACTTAAAAATCTGTTTAATAGCCTTGAGGATTAAATTCAATTGAACTATGTTTTATTTATAAATTTACTGTCTAGATGACATTGTAGAATTTAAGGAAAATTACTCTTAAAATTAAAAAAAATGTTGTTCTAACATAAAAATACTTACATTTATTTTATTCATTACATGGAAGTTAAACATGTAATGTTGAACATGAAGCATTATTATTATTATTATTATACATACAGCGATAATAAATAAAGTTTTGTAAACCTAAAAACAAGAGACACTAAACATTATGCGAAAACGAACCTGTATTAGAGACGATAGCATATGTGGACTTGTACTGCGACTCGACGAGAGGTGAATTGAATTGTTCCATGGTAAGTGATTCGTGCATGCTCACATCCTCTAGTGCTGCATCGTCCAAGCCGTTTACATCCGCGTCATCCTCATCCTCCATTACATCTGCCTCCTCGTCCTCCTCGTCTTGTGAATCACGTCCGCTGTCGTTCAGCATTCTACCAGGCGCCAGATTCATCAGGAAGCTCTGGAGAGGCGCCAACGATCGTTAGTTCTGCCTGTTAGCGAAAATGGGGAGGCAACGAGAATCGGCCGGTGACTTTGCAGGTGCGATAACATAAAGTAAATGCAGGCCTTTGTGCGCGAGGCAGTTTATACTCTTATGATGTGAGCAAAAACACAACTTGAATTCTGTTTCGCACGAGAAAAACGGTGCAAAGTACTTTAGCTTTTCGTAATGCGTCGCCGCTTCGCGAATATTGGGAAAGTCTGCAATGATTGCATCTTTGCGGTCGTCTATTCAGTAAGCGATAGAGATAGTGTTCAACAGACTCAGGATTCTTTATACCAGTATCAGAGAATTTATGTAGCATAAAAAATGTATTAAATCAAAGTAAAAAGTTTTGCTCAGAAAAAATTGAATAGGAGTAACAGTAATTCATAAAATAATCTCAGTATTTACTGAATAAAGATCATGCCAAGTGATTACGTTTTTTTGGTGAAACAATAAAAGTTATTTATAAAAATCATTCATAAATGATGTTTAATATCAAAATAAAATATTGAAAAGACGTGAATAAGTTTTTTTTTTTAAATCAAGATAATGATATTGAGCAATTTTTGATTATATTAACATTATATCATATAAAATGATGGTCTGAATATTTTAATTTTCAGACAAAAATATTACAAAACTACTATTATATACTAAATTACCAATTCAAAGCTTAATATGTTGAGTAATAAAATACTTTATAGAATTTTTTAATACCAATGAATCAATCGAGGGTAGATCATTTAAGTATTTTAATGTTTCTTGTCGACACAAGATATATTCAGTTAAAATATTTTAACTATTATTTCTTTGTTATTACCTCTTTATGTAATATTTTATAAAAAAATTTTCTTAATATCTAATACCTTTGTAATTAAATCTAACAATGAGTCTATTAATCACTATTGTAATATATTCTGTTTGTTAAATATTGATTTTCTAATTACTTTATTATTTATTATAATTTGAAAATTATTTAATTTCTAACATTCAATTCTTGCGAATTGTTTTATAATGTGTATAGTCAAAAATTGTAAATAAACGAAGCTTTTCATCTTAATCAGCATGGTTATTTTAATATATATATATATTAAATATGAATGTATATATTAAAATTTTACATTTAATTAAATAATCAAATAATTAAAAATTTTACATCGTACTCCTAACTTTAAAATACCTAACGTAAGTACAACTATATCTATATATATATAAGTTTTTTATTTTTAAATATTTGTAATATTTGTAATGACAATTTTATAATACATATAATTACATAATAATTTTTTGATTCTACAAATTTATTTATAAATACTGATAAATAAAAAGTCAAATACGCTTATTAATAATAAATACAATAATTTAGCTATGAAAATAAGTAATATTTGTACCTTCATATTGATTGAAAATCCGAAAGGATTTTTTAATACAGTTGGTGAACTTTGTAGTTTTTGTCTTCTACTCAGCAACAAGATAATAATAAAAACAAGTAACAGCAGTAATGTTATTGCTGTCAGAACACCGATTAATACCTCAACGTACTCTTGATTCTCTTCTCGAGCTGTAACTACAGGCAAATGCAAATAAAAAATAAATTTTCGATCAGCACTATTTTGAATAAGATTATGTTCATTTAATCTATGGTTACATTAAGTATTGAATAATAAGGTATAAAGAATTTATACCAACATTATTAAAATTAAAACAAATTCAAGATTTATAGATTCTTTTACTTTGATAATTTATTTATTAATATTCCACTATTGTTGACGTAATTTTCACTGTCTTCTTGTACCGAGGGCGGCAAACCCATTGTCTACGTCAATTTCGTTGAAAACCCTGGTACTACCGACGTAATCCAAACCCTTCATAACCATCCCATGCTTCAAGCACTCCAGGGGGGTTGAATTTTGCAGGGAAACGTCTGATGTGTGCACTACACATGCATGGGTGCGAGAAGTTCGCACGAAGGCTGGAAGAGACTGGCGTGTTTGACAATAGGCACGGTCACGAGGAGTAAAGTAAGTTTATCGAAAGATGCGGATAAAAAATGGATAACCCGAGTTGCTGGCCTTTTGCGAATACACCTTCGCCATGAAAGACCGAAGAAAACATTTGCATTTGAACCTAAAAAGAATGACGTGAAAAAGCTCCCCCTTTGCACACTATCGACTCATCAAAAACGGATGGAAGAGAATATCGTCGTGCATATGTCTGCGCCCGGCGTTACTTACGATCATGTAGAAAAACGAGGGTTAAGCAAATGCGTGACTTAGCGTCTCGCCGTATGCTATGTAATAGAGGTTCTCGGAAGTTCTGGACATGTGTTTGTAAAATACGCGTGGAACTCCCGGGAACTCCTCTTGTCACAGTAGGAATACATTCAATCCATAATTTATTATTGCTACCATAAATTATATATAGATTATATAATTTTAACGTAGAACCAAGTTTTTCTTTAGTAAAAATCTCAAAAATATTTTATTTTCACTTAGTAACAAAAACTTTTATCTTTAATTTATTATGTCCAAAAACAACCTGACATATAAACATGTTTCAATTTTATTATTTAAATGTGATTTTACAATTACAATGAATTTTTTATTCTGAAACAGTTAGTCTTTCTGTAACCAAAATATATTAATTTCTTTCGTAGCATTAATCCTTATAATATATGAAATATAAAATTTAAATCAATAGAGGTTATAATTAAAAAATACAATTTCTATTTAATTTTTTACCGAGAATACATTATTATCAGTTCTACACAGACCTGGTATTAGTACTATTTTAAGTATTGATACTGTCAAAGGTAAAATAATCACTGTATCAGTCATCACAAAATCAGATACAATAAGAACACTAAGAAATCAATGTACGTAAACATCAATATACGTAAAAGACAAATTGTCAAGCTCTGTAAGAAATATTGTATGACATCCCTTTGATAAAATTCACGTAAAACTTGATTCACACGAGAGACAGAAACAACGTTGAAGTTGAATTTCACATATGTTAGTCTACATTTACGTATGTACGTAGTCTCCTTTCTATGCACATACACACGTAAAATCTACTTTCGAATCATAGAAAATCTTAAGTAAAAGCGAATACCAATAAATTTTTTTTCTAATAAAGAAATAAAATAATCAGAATAATGTCACACACTTCATTTCTTATTTAGATTCTTCGAGTTTGAATTTACCGTAAATACGTTTTTCTATTTATCACTTTTAAAAATGCATTTTTATTAAGATTTTTTCAGATGTGGTTTATCTGAAACGAGTTTGTTCACGTAGTTCTTAAAATTCTGAAATATATACTGAAACATGTTATATTTTCCGTTGTGAAAAGATACCGTAAAACCATTTGTTTTGCAGAAATATCATAAACAAGTTAATATGCTGGAAAATTAGAGCATCATCCATTATGCTATCATTGTATTCCTTTTTGAATTATTTCTGCTCACAAAATTTTCATATAAATTGGATAAAACAAGTAATGGAATAAAATTTAATTTAAAAATTATAATACCTGACTGCAAAAAATATTTTCTGTGCAATTAAATTTTTGTTTTTGGAAATTTCGTACAGTTTGTTTTAAGTATGAGTTACGTGCAGAGATAGTGTTATTCTTTAAGTTTCAATTGAATTAGAAAATACAAACTTTAATTAAGTATAACATGACGAATACTTTTCAAGTTAAATTTTATATTAGTATTATTATTAATATTAATTAATGCTTTTGAATAATCATTGAATTTTGCAATATGTGTTTATATATATATATATATATATATATATATATATCATTATTAATATCAGTTGAAGGGTTTTTAATATTAATAGCTTACTAAATATTATTAGCTTTGGTGTTATATACTTCGACGTTTGAAAGTTTTCAAAATGCGTTTTATTAATAATCAGTTCCAAGTAGAGTAATTATAAATTTCAGCATTAATCGGATATAATTTAGTTTACTACTTTTACCACACTAAAATAAAACATTGAATACTTGCGAGTGGTTTCTTTACAGCAAAATTTTTGAATGCGCTTAAACAAAGTATAAAGAATAATAAAATTATTTCAAATGAAACATTCAAATACGAATAGATGTAATAAAAATTTCTGCATGTATTAGTTTTAAACTATAAAATTAGACATCCAACACTTGTGAAAAATCTTTTTATTACTCTCTAACCTATTTCTCCTTGTATGTCTGTTATTTTTGTCATGTCTGAACTTTCGAGTCCAAAACTTTGGTTTACTTCTTTTCCCTCGATCTGCCTATATTGGTACGACGACTTCCACTTAATCCGACTAATTGTTTACGTTACGCTAAAGTTACTACCGAATTATAAAGTATTCACCACTGGTGAAACTCTCCAGAGTAAAGCGTTTTCTGCTCTTCTGCCCCTCCTACTTCTTATAATAGTTCTCACGTCGTTCATCAGCAGTTGATTTTCGTTTTCGTCGCCGTCATCCCTTCTTAATCGCATCTACTCCTCCGGCGAAGAATGGCGGCTTCATTTTCTAAATAAAGTTACGAAAATGACGAGGAACCCAAGATCTCCTACGTCCGATAGTTCATCAAAATATAATTTGAGGCTCAGCTTAAGTTGTTAACTACTCGCAAGTCACGGGATGAGGACGAGCAGGTGGAAAATAGAAAAGTAAAAGAGAAAAAAGAAAAATTAGAAAAGGGAAGAAGAAAAGAAAATCCAAAGTGGAGCGACGGGTAAACGCGATTATTCGTCACGATTCGGAAGGTGTTTGCTCGCAAAGTCAAAGTGGAGCAGTAACAACATAGTTCGAAAGAGAACATAGAGAGGACAAGAGACCGTTACCTCGGTACTTTCCGACAAGTTTGATTGCAGGTATATACATACTCGTTTGTAAGTTGAGATCCGCGTCGTGGTTGACCGTGCCAACGCCGTCCTCGTTACTGATTTCGGACGCAGTTTCCTCGGTGGCGTTTGCGTACGGATTCCCTGCGAATGAGATAATTGTTGATTTAGCGAATTTCCGTATTTCCTAGTCTGGTCTCGTTCATACGTTCTTACTCGCTGACAGATTCATTCACCGGGTGAACGCAACAGGAAACGAGAAGGGGTTTTTTTCATTTTCTACGAGCAATACGTCGCGTGGCTGATATGGATGACTGCAGAAAACTATCTTAAAATTTTTAAAAGGCTTTTCTCTTACTTGAATGTTCAGGCGAAAAATCAAATTTTAACGATTTCCAAATAACGAAGAAAGGTCAACAGTCAACAGACTAATTTACAAATAATAAAAAGAATAGTCATACCATATTCATTTTACATTGTTAAAATAGAGTATTGTAATCGAATCTTGTGTATCGTAATATTTTTAGTAAAGTATGAGGTACAAAATAAATTAGACTGAAATTTATGGATTTTATCCTCGAGGGAAATATTTTAATTCTAAAAGAACCAGTTAAGAAAGTCATTAAAGCGGACCCGATAATAAACTCTGTCTATAGAAAATTTATAACAGAAATTTCCCTTTAATAAACGGAGTATTGAGTTTTGTAAAAATATAAATAAAAATTGAAGCAACAATATTATACATATTCTCACGGTATTTAACTCCTTTGAAAGTTTTTTTTGTATTTTTAAAATGGAAATGAATGTTTTTTAAATATACTTTTTATTCGTACTATGGATTTTTGTAATTGTAGAAGAAAATGACTAGCTGCACTTCGACCTAAATGTCCTTGTTTCTATGTCGTCTACATAACGATGATCCGAATGAGTGCACGTATATTAAAATATATGTATATAAAGTATACGATGTTAAGTAGTTATTTTTAGATTATTAAATTTTATATTAAAACAGTTCTCCTAGATATTAAAAGTCATTATTCATTTTTCATGAATACCTGAGCAAATATATTGTCAATCCGACTGTCAAGTAAATTAATTTTACGTAATAACGGGTTGAATGTGATTAAAAATAGTTTTGATGTATACCGAATTTTTCATGCGCTTTCATGCCCATCGTGGAAATCTTGGAAAGCTCTTTGGAAATTGTACGTCATGCTCGGATTTCACGGTCGGCTGTGTACAGCGGCATACTCACATGAGTCGAAGGTGACTTCAGCGATCATTATCCAGCGAGCGGCGAAATAAAGATGGAACTTGAGAAACTTGCCCTGGCGTCCATGTAGGGCAATGGAGACATTACGAGCGTTCTCCAAATTGGTATCCGGAATGTACGAGTAGGAGATGGGCTTCTCCTTGTCTTCATCGATTTCGCTACTGTCCTCGACACCTCCAAACCATACTTCTGCCCGCGCGAATACCTGTTGGAGGGAAAATCGCTTTTCCATTTTTCTTTCTCTGTCTCTCTTTCTCTAGTCTATATATTTCTCAACAATTTTATTTTCTTAAAATCGTTATACGGATTCTTATACGTTAACTGGTAGATCCATTACAATTACGAAAACTTAAGCTTTGCCTTTTCAATTAAAATTGACATTTTTTCAACGATAATAAAAAATTTCATTAAAAATAAAATTTCTATATTTCATATAAATCATAAAAATTACTTTTGAAAACACTAACATTTATACGTAAAAGTAAATAATAGCAGAATTAAATATTGAAAATAAATAAAAAATAACAGCTTTCGAAAATAATGTGTTCGTTTAAGAAGCTTTTCAAAAACGAATATATCTCAAAAATATAGCATTCTGAAATTTTTTGTACAACATCCGAAACTCAATAAATATTACTCATAAAATAAAAAAATACTGAAAAATTATAAAAACTATGCAGTTAAATATAGTATATCGTAATAGCTTATTCAATAAAATACTATTTAATAACTTACATACTTAATAAAATTTAATAACAGAAATATAAAATACAAAATTATACTTATATGTATTTTGTATTATCTATGTGTATCCTTTATAATAGCTCTTAACTTTATATTAATTGTTGACTACTTTATAAATTCAAAAATAAATGAAATAAATTAATAACAACTGTAAATTTCTTATTTTCTATTCTATTATCAAATAATAGATTATATAATTATAGATAATAATATTAAACTTTGTATAACATAATCATTTTTAAATAATTAATAAATATTTCATATTAAACTCGAGATTTTCATAAATGGTAAGAAATAGGGAAAGAGGTCTAGATTTTGATATATTCAGGATTCTAGGATTTCAAATAAAATTTGATACCCAAGATTCGATTAGACTATATTTAATTTTTAGATGATTCCTTCATTTAAATAAAAATTTTTCTCTGAAAATATTTCATTATAAGTAATATATACTATATCGTGCAGATTTTATTAAATTCAAATTGAAAAATATAATATATTTTTTGAACTTTGTATTTATTTAAAAATTTGAAACATTATTAGAAATATTTATTAACGATTACAATTTAAATATTCAAATTATTTTACTTTATAAATAAAGAAATAAAAATAAAGTCAACAATCTTTGTAAAATAGTAACTAAAAGAGTGATTTTATAAAATAGATATACGTAAGGTTACTGCTGTATAAGGAGTAGACAAGAAGCTTTAAGAGAAGTTTCCTATGACCTCGAAAAGAAAGGTGATGCTGAAATTCTAGTAAGCGACGTCATGTTCTTTATAAATTAGAACTGTGACATGCGAATGCCTCAGAAACACTATGAAATAATAGAAGTTCCGTGTATTAGTGGATATAAGAGAGAGCAAACTTAGGAAGAAGTATTCTCCCAATTTATGTGAATAGTACAACCAGTATAATAACAGCTAAGCTTCTCCATAAATGGTTAGAATAGAAAACAATGAAAAGCGATTTCGGAAATAAAATTAAATGAAATAGAGAATAAAAATTTCAAAAACCAGTTACAAATTTAGAGGTTGTTTTTCTATTGATAATCAATATATTAATATTTTGTGACACATTTACTTGATTTTGTGCAATTCAGTATTATTAAAATATCTTAGCAAAAGTGAAAATTCTTTAAAAAGAAAAACTGATATGTTTTTGTTCAGAGTCCAATTTAAAAAAATAATGGTATAATAAATGTTATAATAAACTTTGTGATTCAAGTTTACTCGCAGTAACTTTTCTATGTGTATAAATATTGTTGCTCAAATTTAAGAAATTTTTGATAGTAGAAAATAGTAGAAAATATAATTATATATTAATTTTATTTGTATTGCAAGTTTTTTTTTAAATAATTTATAAAGTATATTATGAGTTTGTATACAAATTTACAGATCTTTATAGGTGTAGGTGAGTATACTATAAAATTATAATTTTTAAAGATTTATTTCGATCGGCTTAAATATTATATATATTTCAAATTTACTCATAAAAATATTTTTCATTTTTATTTCTGAATACAGCTTCTTTGTTAATCATTTTCTAAAGATTGATTCACGCATATCTTATAGCCTGAAAATTATTTTCAAGAGTAAGTGATGTTACAAAATTTGTCATATAAAAATTTATAATAATTTTATTATTTTTTAATAATAAAAATTGACGTGCGTCGACTTATCAGTAACGAGACGTGGCACAGTTTTAATACATGTTTCACCCCACGAATCATGAAGGGCTACCCACCGAACCATCGCCTAAGGTATTTTGCTTCGAGGGCAGGCCAAACCAGGTGAATATAAAACGCCGGATAAAATTGTAACAAGAAGAGCAGGGCCGTCGACACGAGAGAAGCTCGCTGATGCGCATCGCGTCGAACTTCTCACCGCGAAACTGCACCACCGTGTCACACTGATCATCAAAGTTTTTTTTTCAATTGTTTTTCTTACCACCTCCACAAAGACGGTGTTAAATTACATATCTCCCTTTTGAGTTGATCAGAGACTTTTTCGTCTTTGCCAAAAACTTCAAAATTATTACAAATAAAAATATAAGTTTTACGCAAAAAAGATTTATAAGAAATATAATCCATAAATTAATATATAATTAAACAAAAGAATTATTTTATTTTATGAAGTTTTATCAACAGTTATAAGAATTATATATATCTTATATATTATCTTAGTTATTAGTCTTATTTTAGTGTTAATGAAACATTTTAAATTTGTGTACATTGATTTAAAAAATGCTTGTTTGTTTCAGACAATTTTTTCCAAATTAATATATATATAGAGTGAATTTAAAATAATTTATAAGATAGTATTTTTACTTGATTATACTAATTACGACTCATTGAGCATATTAATTTAAATAAATTTAAAGTACAGCATCTCGTATCTAAGAATAATTTGAATAACTCTCGTTTAGAAGCTTCATTATTAACTTGAATAAATGTAGAGCTTTTACCTTATTGGTAACATTTGCTACGTATTTAATATTATTCCAAATACGTTCTTCTTAATAATTTAATTACTAAGGAGTCGTTAAATTAAAACCATCTGGTTTTAATAAAATATTTTAGAATAATTTACTTTAAATTTCAGCTACAATAGCTTTATAATTTTGATTCATTTTATATAAACTTTAAATATACTATGATTTATGAATTAAAGTGAATGAATTCTAATTGCATAATATATATATATCTATATATATATATATTATAAGTTTAAATACTATATATGTCCTATCATAAAATATTTTAAAACTGTCTCCTGTTTGAAAACTTTTTTGATAATTTGATAATTTTGAAAATACTCAACATTTTAGGAATAATATGTAAAATGAAGGACCTATATTTTAAATAAAATTTCGAAAAATCATGATTTAACAACTTTATGCTAATTCCACTAGAATGAAATAAAATACAGAAGTCTATGCGTTGAATATGTAAGTATATATATATCTATATATATATATATATAAATTGTATTGATTACGTTGCTTACTGACTGGAAATTCATTTGCAAGTGAAAATGACATTTTGTACGTTTAATTATATATCAACATAATGTTTGTTTCAATTAGGTATATTGGATTAATTCTACATTTTCAAACTTGTTGATTATTTTTGAATGAAGAAGATGATTCCTATGACAATTAGCTTGTTCCAGATAATATTCATATTATAATTATAGTTTTCATTATATTAGATAAAATTTAAATAAAATTTTAATATCTACTTAATTTTTAATATATTAGTGTTCTTATACAATTTCTGATTGAAATTATTTTTTAACTATTAATTTTTATTTGAATTATTGTACAATTATATGAAAAGCAATTTTGAAAAATGTAATATTGCATTCCTTATAAATAATTTTAATTTTATAAATAATATTCTTACTGTGATATAAAGAGAAATATGTTTTGCTATTCTATTTATTTAAAAAAAATAATTTAATATTCAAATATTGATTATTGTAATACTAGATTAAAAGTTTAAATTTAATCAATAATAACTGAATCAATTTAAATAGAATTATTCGAAGTAATATAATTAATCTAAACTGAGTTTATTCTATAAAATAAATACTTAATAAATAAATTACCTGAACATCTCTTTTAAAGTAGTTGTTGGTGTATATATGGACAGCATCAAAAGTTCTTAGATTATCAAAGTAAAAAATTAGTTCAATGAAGTTATCAGGATAGCTGTCGCGCATCCAAGCCAACCAGCCTGTACCTACAAGTAGAAATACAAATAAAATATCTGACAAACTAAAGTCTCATATTATTATTATTACTTAATCATCATAATAATTAATTTTGCAATTAATTGAATTATTTAGTTATACCCTTACATAAATTAATGCATAAAATAATTTTTATGATTAGCATTGCTTTAGGAATTTTATAAGATATTATTACTGTTTTTATAAATAGCGACTCTGATGATATATAAATGATATATAATAAAATATAAATTGATTTCTTCCTTATAATATAATATATAATATAATATATAATAAATAATATAATATATAATAAATAATATAATATATAATAAATAATATAATATATAATAAATAATATAATATACAATATAAATATAATATTGAAAAATATACTTAATAATTTATGAATAATTTTTTTCGAAAGATAATAATTTTGAAATATATGATAATATAAAAATTCTGTTTGCCTAAAAGTTAAAAAAATATACTTTGATGAAATTTTGTAAATTGTGTTACTTTTTAACGTAATTTGTAAAGTTACTAGTAAGCAACATATATTAATTCCTTATAATTTTCCCAAATTATTTATTTAAATTAAGACTACATGGTAAATTTATAAAAATAATATTTTGGTATCATTCACACTTCTTATAATTTGAAAATGAAAGCATTGTGACTAAGTCTTTATTAACCACATCACGAGTGAAACGCGCTACAGAGGAATAATTTTGGTCTGTAATTTAAAAACACGCAAATTTTAAGTGTTTGACTTACAGGAGAAAGAACATCAGGTTCTTTAGTAGTCAAGCGCAGCAATAGTCGGTGCTGACAAACACCCATGACGCGTGTAATCAGCGAGGGGGAGGGACGCGTGATCGCGATAAGACGATAAAACTAACCTCTTTCGTAGGTGATGTCCTGCCTGTAATTGTCGGAGCCAGTTTCGCCATCGATCAGTCGGCCAAGGCCTCCCGACAATATTCCAGATTGTCGGACACCGTCATAGGACGTGTCGCTGAGCTCCGGAACCGGCGACTCCGGAATTGTATAACTTGCCACGCCACCTGGAAAGTAGATATTCACACGATCGTGTTATTTAATGAACTTTTATCTAGTTCTAGCTGCTTTATAAATATTATCAGTTTTAATGTTCAAGGCCAATTTTATAGTTTTCGATAATGTATTCTTCTTTTTTATTTATATTATTATTTTATTATTTATTCTTTATAATTAATTTTGTCAAGCTGACATTAATTTGTCTTATTTTAAAGTAAAAAGCACATGATTTATTTTTCATTGATTACTGCTTGTAAATGAAAATAGTTACAAATTTCTCGGATAATATGAGAAGTCTGATGAAAATAAGTTCATATATATAGATATGTGGGCTTAAACTTAGTAAATTTAAATTCATCAATTATTGTCAATTCAAATTATATGCAAATATAAATATTTAGTCATAATAGGATTTCACACACTTAATTTCCGAAATTGATTTAATATAGGATATAGAAATATTTAAAGAAGCTACAAAAAGAATGATTTTTATAAAAAATATACATATTTAAAAAAAATTGTCAATAAGTAATAAATCTTAATAATATATATTTCGATGTATATTAAATAAATATATATTAAATAAAATATTCGTTACATTAAAAAATTAGTTGTGCTTTTAACTATTTAATTTATTTTTAATTTATTGCCAAAATGAAAACTCACTAAATTCAGAAAAATATAATAAGATTTTTTCGATAGCAATTGAATAAAGCCATAACGATAATAAAAACTTAATATTTTAAATATAAAGTGGTACTTGAAATACGTAATACTGTTAAAATAATTCTGTTTGATTCAATATTCAATAATGCTGATAATTTACTTGTATTTAAATGAATTTGTGAACAATTTATTAATTACGTATTATTTTCAATGTATATTTTACAAATAATTATAATATATATTTATTTTAATCCACGAATAAATGAATTATGATTAGATTCTTCGATGTTTCAATTTGGAAAATTTTAAAAATTTTCAAATTGATATTTGTTTATATAATATAACAAAAAGAAAAGAATAAAAAGTTTTATTTTAATTTCTCATTAAAAAATAAATAAATAGGCATACGAAATAGTTCACATAATTCGACATTGATTATTATGAAAAAAAAATACTGGAACACTGCATATTACGCTTAAGCAGGTACAAAAGAGCCATGACAAGTAAATACTGAAAAGTGAAAGTGGAATCTTTTCTAGTATCTGACATACCCACGATCAGAATTTATCTTTATCATAAGTGATATAGCGCATTTACCACAATGTTGGGTATGAAAAAAATTAAATATATATAAGAGAATTAATTCGGAACATTGATTTTTCTAAACTAGAACTAGAAGTAATTGATGCTTTACGATATTATATTCTATTCAATGTCCTTGTATTGTGCTAATATTGTTATTACTTGCATGATACATTTAATGAAATGCCAGTTTTATACATAGCTAATGAAATATATTGATAAAATTTGAATCTAATGCTATATTATTCACATTTTGTTGTATTAATTGTATAAAAACTTATCGATCAATTATTAACTCAAATACGATATATAATGTAACTCAAGTAATATAAATTATTAACATATAGTAAACACTCATTTTCTTAATGTTCTTATAATGTAAATAATAAAATAATTAATTTAAAAATAAGTAAACGTGTATGTACTAGATTGTATATATTCATTATTCAATTTGAAATGATTGCTTCAGATTAAATTTAAGACGAAATTCTCTAAATATATCTACTAGTTTAAAAATTAATTTAAAAAAATCGATGTAAATTTCTAAAGATCTTTTGTCATATAAGACAAAAAGATATTTAAGAGGAAAGAATCATATATGTAGTCAGGGTCTTAATACTTTTACAAGTAGTAGCAGATTAAAGGACAGTTTACTCAAAAGTTTGCGAGTAAAAGTTGAATGAAATAATAAATTTGTCCAAGGATTATCACAAAGGTTGTAAGTTTTGAAAAGCGGATATTGAATAACTTCATTTCGATATTATTTACGTTGTAAGAATTGGTAACCCTAATAACGAATAACAATAAGATTGTGTCAGTACATACCTTACAAACCTGTTTTCGCAGTACACCTGATTCCTTTCATCATTTTTTTTTCTTTTCCGGGGTTCAAAACCGCTCGTGTTTCCGGAAAGTACGTTTAAGCGTTCGGGCTTATCTTGTCAGCCGCGCCCAAGAAAGCAACCGGATGAAGATTAACAAAAAGAAAAGAAGAAGCTAGAAAGAGAGAGATATGTACGAAGGATAAATGTACATAGAGTAGACAAGGACAAAGGCATTATTACAACGGACATCGTCGTTTTATTAGAACGACGACGACGAAGAAAACGACGTTCGCTTAACTTTTCGAGCGAAAAAAATCAAAAAGAATAACAAACCACTCTTCGGGGGTATAAAGGCATTGATGTTGCTTCCTTATTCAAGTTGAACTACGTGACTCACTCGAGGCAAGTTGGAGAGACACTGTTCCGCAGTTATTAAAAAAGGAGTTCAATTGTAACCCGGCTCTATATTGATTTTCCGTCTGCCAATTTTATTTCGTTTTGCTGCCTATATTTTCGTTTCCTTTATTCGTTGATCTTTTATTGCGCGTGAGACTATATATTTCTACGACTTAAACAGGGATAATAATTGTGAAACGGGAGTAACTCGGTCTTTTTAGCCATATATTAGTTGGAACTTTGCTTTTCGTTTATCAGTCTTTATTATACTTAGAGTGCTTTCATGCATCGTTTGCTTCAAAAAATATAGAATGTAGTTTTATTTCGAATATTTGTTCTTCATAATAAATTTGAACAATACGTCTCTAGTGAGATTATAACAATAATGTTTGTAATCCACATAATTAATGTCTGATTATAAATAATTTAATTTTAACAAATTTATAGCATATTATTTTATTATTTATGTATTATTAAAATTATAATATTACATAATTCAAACTGTTAAAAAAATTGTAATGCTTTATTCAAGTAAGCCATAAAGAATATATATTATTGATTTGATAATCGAAACATAATATATAAAGATAGATAATTTTATCTTTAAATTTAGTATTATTTGGATCAGTTATATATGATTTAATTATCTCTCTACCAAGTCTTATATTGAGATCCAATAGTTAAATAACATTTATTTTAATATTTTAAGAACATGTTTTAATCGTAATACATTAGAATCTTATGCCGTTCATTTTTCTCTAATTGAATATTGATTTTATACATATAATATTTTTATATGATCTCGAATAATATCTTGAGCGAATTTATTTTTTTTTTATAAATTTACATTTTTATTCTAGACAAAATTATTTTATAGAAATTTAAGTAATTTTAAATTCTAGGTATTTTCTACGTATTTATTTCATTCAGTGTACTAAGTTTAATTTTCCGTCAAACCTTTGAACAATAGCGAAAATAATAATAATAATAATAATAATAATAATAATATCGATACTATGTTAGAATTTTCATTTATTCATTACAATGGTTGCTTAAAATGAATATGTAAAAAGCAAGAAGCGCGAACAAGATATTCGAGATTAATGTTTTCTTTAACAATTTCATAGAATTCTAAAATAAACCGGAATGTAAATGTCACTAAAATATTTCAGTACGCAAGGTGTGTAAGCGCGTTGAAAGGAACAATCCACCGTAGATTTTCAGTTACATAGAATAATTGTTCATGCGTCTTTTTGCACTTACTGACAAAATGGAAAAATCACTAGAGCGAATATAGATGACAAGGTAGTTATACATTGGCTACCGAGTCTGGCAAATTAATTTTCACCCTCTACTATTCAAGAGTATATTGTTCTGCTAGAAAAAAAAATTAAACTCGACAGCGAAGACTAAAACGATATTTAGCGCGTAAGCCTGGTCTTTTCCCTCGAGTATTATTTCCATTCTGGGTTCTGAATATACGATATATTTATACACTATATGGGTGTAGTAATATTTATTTATACATATACATATATATATATATATATTGTATATAAATATATTGCTAGAAAGAATACTCAACCAAGCAATCATTACACATACGGCTTTTTGTTAAGAATAAGTTATTGAATTACTTGTTATAAGCGTGGTGTTAGATTAATTTAAATTAATAACATAAGATGTTTCGAGTGTATAAAATTTCTTATTTCCTGAAAAAAATTAGACAAGCTGTTCTATTCACGAGAGTTTACAATACATAAAATTACAAATTAATTTTTTTCATTATTCGACAATATAATAAACAATTTACTTCAAATTTTGCGAATTTTTTGTATACAATCAGTTACTGAAATGTAATATTAAAAAAAAATTTACGATATTTCTTTTATAATCCTGTTATTACAAAAACTCTTCTGAAGATAATTTAATAAAATACGTTATATTTTTTACTGCATATGATAATTAGAATATATTAGAAGTAACATGAATAAAGTGTGTAACTACATTTTCACTATGTTTTAAATAAAATTTAATATTGTTTGTTTCATTCTTTTGAACAATGAAGTAACTTTTTTATTCAAAATTTATATATTTGTAGCAATAATTGAACATCTCCATAAACTTTTTCTCAAAATTCAATCTATATTTCGGTAAATTTAACAAATATAATTGGTCTGATTTTAACTGTTATCTTGAATTAATATCATAAAAAATATTTAAATAAAGGCTACAATTAGCGAGTACGTAATTTAAAACTAAATTATTCTTTATAAGTCAATTAGATTTCTAAAATAACAAGCAGAGAATAAATTCAAGCAATTGTTAAATTAAATCAGTGTAAACGTCATTTTAATTACTTTATTTACAATGAATTTCTGAAATAAATTTATTACTATTGATTGAATGTGTACACAACTGTTTTTAATTTATGAGTTGCGATTTGATTTACGATGTAAGAAGTCCGTGATGAAGCTAAAAATATTGTTTTTAACAGTTGTCATACTTATTCATTTAGCGTATTAGTACAGGCTGCATAAAGGCTAACAGGATTTTCAATTATTCCATCAAGTAAAATTTGTTTATAGACAGAATTAATTACTTACATTCTCTATAAACGTGAAATAAATTTAACATTCACTGTAAAAGTCTAGTGTTTCAAAATTAAAACAAATATAATTACGTCTTTTTTCAAGCAACTTAAGAGAAACCAAGAAAAGAATTCCGCAAGCGATTAAGTCGAATTGCAGCATTCTTGATCCCGGTATGTTTATGCGCCTGCCCAAAGAACCCTCGTAATTCAGCAACTCCAGAGAGAATATTTAAAAGTGCAAGCCGTGGATAAAATGCTATATTTGAAGGAATAAGGCGTAAAAAGAGAAAGACGAGGTAACCTCTGAGGCAAGGTATGAGTATAGTTTTTTTTTTTATATTTGTTTAGAAAGATAAAACTATCTTCTTATGCGTGGTGAGATTTTCCGATATTCATAAACTCAGACCCTATTCATTATTACAACTCTGTGCCTAATAGTGCTACCATACCTTATTTAGTGTTATGAAAAAGATAAATCCGTTTAATTTAGTATTGTACGTATTACATCTTATGCAATTTGAAGTAATATTTATAATAATGGAGTACAAAAATAAAAATTAATCGAAAATATTTATTTGTACAATATAACATACAATATAACATGAGTATATACGTAGAATATGGTTGGGATTGATTGATAAATTTATGTACGTGGATAATTCTATTCGCAGTGATTTTTTAAATTTTTTAGCTGCTTTTTTTGAAGCAGTGGAAAATCAATATTCCAGAGAACTATAAAATTAACAATTTATTCGCCATTTCTACCTGCATTCAAATACTAAAAATGCTTGATTTCATGAAACTTCATCTGTACAGAAGCTTTCAAATTATGCATAAAATATTGTTGTTGTATTTATTACAATTTTATGAAATTTAAAACGGATATAAATTTCAAATTTTATATTCCAAATATTTTTATCTGTCTTTCAGAATTTAATGTTTATATAAAAGTAAATTTCTAATAATTAAATTTGTAAGAAAAACAAAACTATATCTACTTTTGAAGATAAAAAAAAACATATCCATCTTTTATCTGTTTGTTTTTATTGTTAATTTCTTTATGATAAAAAGATTTGGACAAAGAAAAATTTAAATAGCTGATGGAAAAATAAAAAAAAAATAGCTCACTTCGATTATACCATCATTTTATTCCGTTGAATTTAAAATTTTATATTTATGTTATGCAATAAGTAGATTATACAAAATTCAAAGTTCAAAATATAAGTTTGCAATAAAAAATAAAATGATGCTGCTCTGCACAATCAAGTATTTATTATATTATGTATTTCAATTTACGAAGAAAGAATAATTTAAAACTTTTAGACAGATTTCCATTTATTTTTATAATTATAATAAATTTTTATTTGTAGATTTATAATAATATAAGTTTTAAGCGCAAATATTATGTGCCATATATACATTTGCAGCTATATTATTTAAAAAAAAATTTTTAATTTATTACTTTTTTACTATTATAGAGAAAAAACTTTATATTTTGATATTTTCTGAAATCTCAATCTTAAACAACTTAAGTAGATACTCTCGTCTATGATTTTAAAAATCCAGTTGCAGACATGTTTTAATATTCTTAAGATAATTTTTTTCCCTAGAATTACTTTTAAGATAATTAACAAGAAAGAAATTCTTCTATAGATGAGTAAAATTCCAGATGTTAAAGAAATAAACATTTTCGTTTAAAAAAAATTCAACGAACAGATTTAGTGGATAAGAAAATAATAAGAAATTAAGAATTTAATAATAGAAGTTTATTAATATAGTATTTGTAAGAATATTATATATTGTTAAAAGTATTTTAAAACTAATTTCATTTCATATACGGTATTCTGTATTTAATATACTCATAATTTAATGAAGCTTACAAAGGTATAATTAGTTAATTAAAGCGATGATAATAAGATAAAGGAAGTGAACAATAAACATTTTTAATATTACGATACTAATATATGTAGATATTAATAGTAAAGATAGAAAAATTTATACAACTACATACAGGTTTTTAGAAAGTGAGACAATGATCCTTTATATAAAGTATAGAAAATTATATAGATTCCTTTGTCAATATGAATTTATAATTTATTATTTATTATTTATTATATATACAAGTGTAAATCAAATAACTACTAAAATATTATGATTAAATTTATCACCATAGTATTAATTTCAAATTTAATTATTTTATCAAAATAAAACTAATCTTTTATTTCGTTAAAAATATTTGTTATAATAAACGAAGGACAGAGATTTAGAATTTTTCTTGTTCTGATGAAATAATAATTATTGTTAATTATTTCGCGCAAAAATTTCACTATATTAGTTTTCAGTTTTTTAAAGATTATAATAAAATAAATTAGATACAATAAGTTCATAAATACTTGTCCTATGTATAAATTTTTCATATAATATTAGCACTTTGTTTTTGTTTATTATGCCTTTATAGGTATATATATATTATAGCATATTAAATATGTTTCACTCAAACTTTTATTTAACTATTTTCTCTCTAATTTAATAATCTTATAACTGTGAGAGATCAATCTTATATACAACAATAAATATTTCTCATTATTAATCAGAAAGATACGAGTTTGAATGAAATACCAGTGGCAATTGTGTGGAGCAAATTTAGAGAACTAGTCTATAGGGCTCTAGTCATTATATTGTACGAATAAAACATTGTTGGCATTATTGGCTGCACGGAACAGGTTTCTGTTCGTTTTAAAGAGTATGTAACAAGTATGCTACTACTTGAAAGTAGTATAGTTCAAATATTTTAACCTGTTAGAATTACGCTATCGACAGCAGATTTTCTTGTGTAGGAGTAATGATTCCTTAAGATCAATATTTGGTATTTGTGACGTTAAAGTGATAAAGTAATAATGTTCAAAAAATATACTGCTTTTTAGTGCCATTCTGAAAAATAGAGTAAAATAGATTTTATAAAATTTTACAGCTAGTTATTCGATTAATTTGGAAAATCATATGAATTTTACATAATAAATCTACTATATAACCACGAACTTCTTTAAACTTAAAATGATGTTATAAATTTCTTAAATATGGAAAAATGTAAATTAAAACACAGTTCATTTTAAATTTTTCAAAAGTTAGAAGAAATTTTTGAAAAGTTCATTGAATTGATAGATATATCTTTCATTGATATATAGTATCATAGATAGTATCATTCATCTGTACATATTAAATAAAAAAGTTATACATAACGAGATCGGTTCTATTCATTAGAATGTTATAATATTTTTAATCTTTTTTTATTAACATTATTTTACTTTAAATTAATAAGAAAACGTAAATTACATGTGCATCAATTATACCAGAATTTTAGACAATAACTATCTCACTAATTCTTAATAATTCAATTTATTCAACCAAATTCTCGATTACATTCACAATAAATTGTTATTTAGTTTTAGATATAATTAATTATATTATGTAGGCTAATTAAATACAGAATTTTTATTTTCTTCTTATTTTTTAATTTTAAGGCAAATAAATTTTAGAATTAAAAACAGTTGAAATGTTGAACAAAATATAGAAAGAAATATTAGACATAAAAATTAAATTTTTTTTAATTATAAAATTGTTATTTGTGTTACACGTAATCTAGAAAACGAAATACTTGATGATAATCATTACTAATTCATTTTTCTGTAAGTCACATAAAGCATTCCGCATTCATTATTCTCATAAGTATATAAGCGTATATCATTTTTGAACATCTAATTATTATCAATCTTTCACCCTTATAATTACATATTTTAAAACTATTTCAATATTCTATCATAAAAATTTAATGTGAATTACATAAGAATATTATTTTACACTTGCTCATTAAAAATCTGCGATATTTTGTTTCCGTTATTGTATTTGACATTTTATTTTCTTCTATATTTTATGGTTTCGACAAGAACTACATGACGTATTAAATTAAAAATAATATTATTATTAGCCAAAAAAATAAAAAAATAAAAGTGAAATTTTAGAAGTAAATATGATAAAGTTCATTTATTATTTCTCTAATTGGACTCATGTATAAATACTTTTAATAAGTATATCTTAATCTATATGATAATTTTATAAATAATTTTTTTTATTAGCTCAGTAAAGTATATATTTAAAATTAAATGATAAGTACCAATTTATCAAAAAAATTCATCTGTATAATTTTTTATTCATCGCTTATCTAATTTTGAATATTTTACTTCTTCCTATTATAAATTAATTATTGTGGTTTATTGATTATTAATAACAATTTTTTTATTCAATATTTACGTCAGGTAGAATTACTATTTTAATACAATTTTCTTATTCACTATGATATAAAAAGCATTTCAAATATTTTCAGATGAATATAAATGTAAATATTAAATATGAAACTATTATCAATCAATAAATTTTAAGTTAAATCAATTGATAAAGTTTAAGCTATTTATTGCATTTAAAACATATCAATCTAAAAAAATAATGTAAGATTTATTAAAAACCTTATATACACCAGATTTATAATTTCTATTACGTATGCTTACGACTGCAGATTTTGGTACTTAGCGGTAGTACGGTTACAGTCATACATATTATGTAGAGCTTTCATTAAAATATTATGTCTGCGTACAATTGCATGATACGTAACATAAAAGTAGGTAAATACGTGGATATTAAATTATATTTGTAGCGAGCGGATTTCAAGAGCTCAAAACTGGCTGATCTTATGTGATTTATATAAATAGATAAATTTCCTCAATTGAATTTACAGTTTGTGGTACGAAATTGCTTATTTTAAATCATTTGCCAGGAAATGTAGGAAGTAAAATTGATAAGGTGATGAAATGAGAACATTAATCTATTCAGAATAGACTAAAAACTACTTCTTGTCGAAATATGATTCTATCCATATCTGTTTATATAGAACGAAGAAATAGCATCAAAATTTATTATTACAAATTTTTCTCGAACGATATTTTCTATAAATTTTTATTGAATGGAATGATTCATAGCAAGGATTTAAAATAATCAGAGTCAGTAAAAGCAATGAAGAAACACTTTTTCAAAGTCCAAAACACTGGGAAAAATAACAATTTTTGCAGAACAAATTTTTGTTTTGAAAAGAGAAATCACTCGTTTCGTGCAAAATTAGTTTCACAGACGTACCAGACAAGAAAAAACTTTAAAGCTTTCATTTTTTGAACGATACAAGGAAATTAGTGAATAGTAACAAGAATAAGTAACCTTTGGAACATTATTTTTTGATCGAAACGAACCCCGTTAAAGTAATGTGAGACGTCTTTTCGATAATATATTAACATAAAGTTTGACAGAGAACGAAATTATACATTACATATTAAATATCTCAAGTCAAATAAGAGCTGAAAAAAGAATATGTAAGGCAAGAGTCCTCTTTAAGATTACGTTCGCTACTATTGAAAAGCAGCTGAGTCTTAAACAAGATGTTGAGAGCGATTTCCTTAAGCTGGAAAAACTCCGCGACAGTTTGGAAAAGAAGGTCCCTTAATGCTTACCCAAGTCTTACTGAAAAAGTATTAGACAAAAAAAATGTTATTCTGATTCTGCAAACTATGGCAAAAAATTTCTTAAATGTTGAAAGAAGCCAGATACTTCTTGTTCTTTCAAGATTTCCTTATCAATGAAACAAAAAAAAACAGCTTCGAAATTTATTCGAAAAAATTTTAAAGTTAAACTTTTAAATACAATAAAATATGTATTGATTATACAAAGTTAAGTAAAAAAATTGAAATAAAAACTTGTAAAACATATCATAATATATCGATAAATGATAAAAAGTTCAGTTTTTGATGTATCCTATTTTAAAACATAAACTTTACATTCATGGGCTTTATTCATAATGCAACTGAGTCATTGTTATGATATATTAAGATAAACAAAAATTTATACGTTTATTTTTATGTTTCATTTAAATAAATTAACACGATATTTTTATATAAAATAATAATAACGTTTATTATTATTAAAAGTTATTTATAAAATAATATATATAATAATCTGAACATTTGTTAAAAATATTTTTAAAATATTTGAAAAATATAATTACATGTTAAAATAAATAAATTTTATTTTCTTTTATTTGTAAATTATAAATTTTTTATACATAAAAAATGTATCAATATAATTATTCTTTATAAAATACGAATGAACTTGAAACTATTGAAAGTATCACGAAGAAAAAATTTACTGATAATAACATTATTCGCAAAGTGAACAAAAACTGAAAAAAACATAGATTCAATATAATACATTATAAAATACAAGTTAAATATTAATGAATATTATCAAAGCTAAATATTAATGAATATCTTCTTATAAGAAATATTTTGCTTCCTGCTTTTATTTTGTTAATACAAAAATTAAAGATTTTATCTGCAACTTTACTTGAGTTTCATCGAAATAACTAAAGTCAAATAAAATTTTTCTTGATTTGTGAAAAAAATTTAAGCGAATTATAGATTAATTTAAACTGAAATTTTTAAATGTAACCTATAAATATTGAGGAAAAATGTTAATGATGATAAATTAAAAAAGTGGAAATGTAATATAGTCATGATTTTTTTTTAGTTAAGAATTTTAAAACAAATATAATTTAAAGAAACTGAAATAATATAAACTTTATGAAATAAAAATTTAAGTATCTTATAATATTATAGAATCATGATTCATAAGAGATTCATAATCTCAGAGAGAAAGAGAGAGAGAGAGAGAGAGAGAGAGAGAGAGTTTCAATATCTTTATCGGAAAACAGCCTATGAATCCTCATAGAAAAAAAGGAAAGCTGCTTTTAAGGATTTCTTGAGGAGGAAAAATAAAGAGTAGTCGGATGTGAGAGTTATAAAGTACTTTTACTAACAAAACTGGGGATTTTACTGTTAATGCATGTGTGCTATATTTTTCCATCCCAATTATATAATATTATAACATATCAATTTTATATATTTTATAATAAGATAATGAGTATTTTAATATTTATAAAATAATTATTAAAGAAAGATAGTAAGGAGTGAGTATGGGAGTCGACATTTGTGAAAGTGGATGGTGGCAAGAGAGGAAGTTTCGACTAAGGTCGTGTCACATCAGACAAAAAAGAAAGAAGATGTTTGCCTCCTCTACATGGGAAATAAAATATTCTATTGTGTGATCGCTGGAAAGTGAAGCGACTGTCTCAAATAAGCGTATTCTAGGAACTGAAATAAAGAGTAAACATATGATTTTGAATTGCCGCGATTTAATATTCTTTACATTATCCTGTATTCCACAAAATTTTAGTTATACAGATGATAAAAATAATAATAACGATAACAACAATAACGACAATAATATTAATATTATTAATAAAAATACTGCTGCTACTACTACTACTACTATAAATAATAATAACAACAACAACAATAACAATAATAATAATACCGGATTGTGAACGAAAGTTAGAGAATAAGAAAAGTAGAAAGTGAAGGAAGAAAATATGAATTGAGAGAAGACACGAGAAGAAAGAAAAAAATGAACGAAAGAAGGGAGTATGAGTTAATAAATTTTTTCTTATCAGTCCCGTAATTTCGATTATTAAGGAGGAAAAGAATGTTTGTACCCCAAAAGGTAGTAAGTGAAAAGATTTTTTATTGGAGTGATTGTTTGCAATGATATTATGGGATCTTATGTGAGAAAATGGTGAGGGTGATAAAACCAAACATATGCTACGATTTCGATTTACTCTCTTCTTTACATCTCACGTATTAATATATATTTACATTTATTTTTTTACCTCGCGCATGCACGATTGCTTTTTACTTTTCTTTCATGAGCCACCTATGCTTACTATGCCCCCTTCACCCTATTACAAGCCTCGTGTCGTCACCCCATAAAGATAGCATCACATTCTTTCTTTCTCAAACCTTCTTATATACTAAGCCCATTCAGCTCTTTCATTCATAGGTCATTATTTTCCCTTTCGCTTTCTTCTATTCTTTTATGCGTCACTGATCTTCTAACATTAAAAATATATTTATTTATTGCTAACATTAAAGTAGTGTCTCGATTTATTTGTTCTGATTTTTATCTTATTTTTTTCTCATAATTCCTGCCAATCTAATAATACTTATTAATATTATATGAATTATAGTCTTGAATTATAAACTTGGTCGGTTGCTTATTTTGTATAATTTATTCAAATTTTAATATAATAATTCATTTGTAAAATTTTCTAGCTGTAATATTATAAACATAATTTTAATTATTTAGATACCTCAAGAAATATTTTTAATGCTTAAAATAAACAGATAAATTTATATAATTAAGCCGTTGAGATTATTTTTCTCTTAGTTTAAAATATTTGTAGATAAATTATTTATATAAATAAGGTTCGTATGCACATGAAATGTTTTTCAAAGATATGCGAGTTTAATTTAAATTTGAAAGTAGCCAGATATTCTGACAACAGTTATTTCCAAGAAAAAATGAAGTTAAATTTTCGCTTATTATTTAACGCCACATTGCTAATGATTCTGATGTTTATTTTCTGATTTACATTAAATTCAAATTCAAATACAACACTTTTACTTAGTCAAAGATTTTCGAACTTCTGTTTTCATCCGATATATTTTCAACAGAGCTTATTAACCCTCGGGTTTCGAATGATAGCTTTTTCGTGTTAAAAAAAGTAGTATTGCCCGATAAAAAAATTCTTACAATTAACAAAATGAGACATGGCTGATTAGATAAGATGGAATTTTTCAGTTATTGGGCTTATCATAAGAAAGTTATTAGTCATCCGTCAAAAATACAAGCGAAGTCCGTAAAGATATAAAAGAAAAAAAGTGAGAGTAATTATGAAGTGCGATGATTTGTAAATGCTAAAGAAGGGAGTCCATCGCACTTTCTCTCTTCTGCGGAGAGTTCGGCTGTCTTCTCTGCAGGGTAGGGCAAATACTCTGGGAGCTCACACAGACCACTTGTTGACGATGTTTCCTGGCTTCAGTTCCCGGTTCGCATCGATCGCTGCTATCCTTCTAATTTCAGTAACCACAGTAGCCGAACTTTCTACCTCTTCAAGTTTTACTTTTACTTTTTAGCCAAGTTCTCTCGTACCATCCTCAAATGACAACGGAAGAAATAGTGTTTCTTCTCACTTTTTCTTGAATTTGCAAGCGCGTCTATCCGGTAGAAAACTCTTTTTGTCTATCTCATTCACAAGTTGTTGAATGAGAAAATGGATTTTCCTTTCAATACTTAAAAAGCAAAATTAAAATATTATATATTTTGCGTAATTAATTTTTCAAACTTTGAACGAATTTGATCTCACTGTAATAATAACTGCAGTCCTTCGTGGATTTTATCTTTGCATGCATGGTATTTAAAGGAGATATCTCTTGTTAGGTTGTATTGCAAAGCAACATATTTTTATATAACTGCAGTTTACGAAATTTAGTAACTCTAATATAAAATTTCCAATTTTTATTACTATTCGTTTTTATTATTACTATTAATGTTTTAGTAGCAAATTAAATAGAAAAAAAAAAAATCTCCGGAAAACGATTTATTATATTTAAATATTATCTTATTTGTAACATCAACTATTTTTTTTAATAATGCAAAGACTATCCTGTATTTTTGTTATGATTCTAAGTATATTAAAGGAAAATAGAGTGTAGAATAAAAGAAATATAAGAAATATTGTGTATAAATTTACAGGTTTGACATTTTTATAGCAAAATTTAAAATATTTTAATATTGAAATAATTATTAAACTGTAAATATCATTACGGAACTTTTACTTAATCTGATTTGCTCTGTAGTTTAAAATTTTCTTTTTAATTAATCATATTAATTATAAATTCTGATCATTTTAAAATCATTATTGTAGACTTAGAATTTGATTATAATGTATTAATATGTGTATGTGTTGATATATATATATATATATATAGATAACTGTCTAAAGATTTTTACATACATTTCGAACTTCAAATGATCTTTTATCAACTTTATTTATCATTATTGAATATAAATAATTTGAAATAAGTTTTTAGTACACTTCATTTTTATATATAAATTGAAACAATGGATGTATAAAAATTTATTTTTTAATGTTCAATAAATTTTATTTTTCAATAATGCCGAAAATATAATTGCTTATTCACTCATTGTGCTGGCTTCATGAAAAAATTAGATTTATACAATTGATTAGTATTACATTGAAAACATTTTTCAAAAAATTAGAATTAATTAAAAAAATATCGTAACAATTATAAAATCTGAAAGATATGGGTAGATAAAATTAAGAATTTAAAGTTGAAAATATTGAAATTAAAATATTAAATTAAAAAAAATTTACTGTTATTAAAAATCATAAAAATCACAAAAGATTCACTTCTCTTCGAATATTTTTTTTGCTATTAAATTATTTTTTAATTTATATAATCTACTTATTTAACATTTTTAACGAGTATGGATGATTATTCCTTTAAATAAAAAAATTTTTTAATATAAAAGTATCATCTACAGTAAGTGGATGAAATATTTTTACGTTAATATATTATATTTTTATGTTAATAATTATAATATTGTTAAGAAAAATAAACTTTTTTATACTTGCAAATATTAAAAATTAATTAAATAATTTATTTTTTATTCCTAAAAGTACTGCTATATTTGGGAAAACTTATCACATTGTTGTAAATCATGATATATAACATTATAATTACAAAATTGTATTTATGTATACGCTCAATTTTGTTAGTTTTTACTTTTATTGAATAAAAATTGGTAATTTTTGTAATTATTTAAAGTATCTAAAAATGATAATAACATTATTTAAGGTACACATTAATGCTGTACTAAATAGTTATATTCGAAAAAAAGTAAAATTTTACGTTTAATTTAAATATTTACAAATTATCTTATAATATTAGAATTGAAAATATATAGATAAAAATACTTTTAATTATATTTAAGATTAATAAATTCTAAAAAAATTTTAAAATGACTCTTAAATAATATTAATTCAACATGAAATGTTCAGTGTATCAATAGAATCTTACTTCGAAATAAAATCAGAGCAATGATATTGTAGTTACTATTCGTTAGTTGACTTTCCATTAACTTAAAAAATCTAGTGCTCTATGGATTATAATGAAAAGTAAAGCTTTAATCCTAATATTAAAGGTAAGCAAGAATGAATACTTCCGCGGTTCTTATTTTTACGCGGTATAAATGACATACGGATTATTCACGTATTTTGGTACAGAAGAAATAATAAAATACGATAAAAGAACATAGGGAAGTACAGCAATAAGTGCTTTAATAGAAGCGCAAAGTGCGTATGAACATAAAGATAAGGTGCCGCGGAAAGCATGGAAACTCATGGATAATACGCCAAATTCTCTATGATTTTATACGAGATACCACGGCCAAGCGCACAGGGGACTCAGAGGGGAAGCGAAAAAGTACCAATTAATAAGGGTGCGCCGCTACTAAGAGTGTGCGTGTAATGCGTCGATTGTGTCAGCGAGATTCGAAGGTAATCGCTAACATGTAAGCCACTTTCCACTTTCCATTTATTTATTCCCTTTCTTTATTTCGTGCTCTTAGCCTTTTTCAGGGAGTCATTTCTATTTTTATTACCTCAAGCTTCTTGGGGATTTTTCTTCTTACAAATTATGTGCTAATATTATTACTTTAATTCATGCTTAGAAATACTTTTTACTTCATAATAATTGCGTGATTATTGGCTGGGGCGGAAGTGTCCCTTGCTATAAAAGCAAAATGCGAAGTAAAAATTATAAGTAAAGTAAAAATCATATCTTCTGACACACATTTTTGTTTATTAATAAAATTAAGTCTTAGGACTTTTTATGATCATATCTGACGTAGTAATCAATTCTGTTCACCTATTTTATTATTTTTATGGAAAAAATTAGACCTGTCTAGATTACACTATAATTTTATTATTGCTATATTTTTAAATCTATAATTTTTTAGATACAATGAAAATCAATACTTAAATAAATGATAACAAATCTTTTATTTTTAAAATAAAAATATTTTCTTTAAAATTAAATACTCGTTGCTAACTCTTTTTTCCGTGTGCATTACAATATTACCGCAGTTTACAGTGAAAACAGGAACAAGGATAGAAAATTGACTTTAATACAGATTTACTTTATCGATTCATCTATTTTATACAATATTATTCAAAAGTAATTATTAAATATAAATATTAAGTAATATATTTTAAATATAATTTTTTCTTTATAAATGAAAATTATTTTATATAAATTGAATTGATAATTATATTATTTCTTATAAAATTTTTTTATTTTTAATTTAAAAATTAAATGAGACTTATTGTTGAATAATTTAAAATAATCTCAGTCGAAAAGATTCAAGAAAGAATAAAATTTAGTGTTTCTAAGTTTCGATCTAGTTACCTAATCTTCAGTAGCATACGGTTCTAGCTACAGAAAAGCAAGGCAATGAAAATCTTGAAGGAGAAAAATATTATCGTTTAGAGCCACGCGGAATTGCCTATTTCCAGTACGAGAGTTAGAAGCGTATTTGATCAGAGATCAGAAGACTTTCGGGTAGAAATTGGTCTAAGAACGTTAGTTTTTTCGTTAAAGTTCTTGTTACATACGATGGTCTCGGATATTTTAACAAGATCTTTTTTGGACTATAAAACTGGAGGTACAAGAAAATTACAACGATTACCGAAACACAAATATAGAAAATCAGCAATAAAATTAGTATTTACAATAACATTCTTGAAAATATGTTTTTCTAAATTTATAGTACATAATTGTAGCTTTTTAATTTTAGTATATTTAAAAAAAAATTTACTTGTAAAAATAAAAAATAAAAATAATAATTCTTAAACTTACAGTTTTAATTTCTGTTTTATTTATAAATCTTAAAATCGCCAAATTTCGTGGTTAGCATTTAACTCCATAAAAGTTGCGTAATTTAAGTTACCTTTCTCAATAGAAAAATCAAATTATCAAGGATAAGTATCAAGGACTGTAAGAGCGAAATACAGCATATCCGGTTTGAAGGAAAACTTGGCAGCATTACAATTAACTGTGGTGCCGTCGGCTGTTGAGGTTCCGTATACTATACCCAACCAACAGCCCTTCGAAATATGAAGCAACTCGTTTTGATTAATATTTTCTCCCTGTTCCGTTACACTTTGGCGCAACTTCAACTCATGATGATACGTGGGACATGAAGTCGCAAAGAGGCGCCTAACACGTTATCCCCCCAGGCACAAGAACCATGGCTACCAATATATTTATTTCAATCACTCATGTCGAATTATATTATTTATTAATTCATTTGGGAGCTTCTCTTTTGAAAATAGCAATTTTGGGATTATAATCCTTAATTATTATTATATGTATACCCAGGAGATATTTTGCAGAACTGATGAAACAGAGCTGCGCACTTATACTGTTGCATATGCGTGTTCGCGAGGTCTAGTTCCGTTGATGCTGAACCCTAATGATATTACATACTCAATAATTTGAAGTGTGTAATCGAGTCAACGATGAGCTGTTCGGTACCACCTACAAAAGGTTTTAATAGTTTTTGGGAAAACTCAAAAAATAGAAATCACCTACGTTAGAAAAATATATGTTAGTAATCATAATAATTAGATAGGCAGATAAAAAGATTCAATAAATTTACAAAAATACTTTTTAATCAGCACGAAGCAGAAATCATGAAAAATATAAAAAATCTTTTAAGATCGATGTCGCCATTATAACATTGATACTGCTCAAATGCATATTCGCGGACCACATTTATCTAAGGTTCCCATAATTATTGTTACACTTAACTACTCAGAGTCGAAACAACCTGAGTACAACCATAAATATCTATAAGACAAAGCTCGTTCATTTTATTGTACTAGGCAGTCTTGCTCATTTTAAAATCAAATTAGCAAGTGAAAAGAATATTTGTATACATTTTTTAAAGACTAGTTAGAATATTCATGAGTTGTAAAAAATTTATATTTATTTGAACAGTATAAAGAATGTAAATATTTTATAAAAGCTGATAAATTTTTGACTAAGTTACAATTGTAATTTTATTCAAAATATGAAACAACACTTGGTTGTTCTTAGAAATAACTACAATCTGAGTTGATTAAACTTAAAATTATTAGTAATTATTTTTTGTATGGTTTTATAGATTTTTTCTTAAACTTTTCAGTAAATATAATAATTGTAGATACAAAGATAAAAATTGTATTATACTATGATAACTTATTATCATATTATTATTATTGTACAAAGAATATAAATTTTATTTTTTATTATTATAATATTGAATGTAGCTTATCATTAAAATATGTTGATAAAAAAATTTCTGATAAATTTAAAAAGTTATAAGGAAGTATATCAAAATATAAAATGTTGAGAATGATTAAAAAAAATTTTATCATATAATTGAAACGTTATTATTATTATAATTTTAAAAAAATATGAAGTTATTGTTAATATTACTTGAAATGTGACCGACGATGTATTTTTTACACGCATGCGTGTATGTTAAACAGCATTTTGCTGTTTTTGGAAACGATTCAGTTACTTGGATTTTATTACAGCTACTCGAATATATTATGGATTTTTAGGTAATGACTATAATTAGTCACGACATTGCTAATGTTTAAAATTATAACTGTGTCCATGACACTTGATTTATTTAAAGCCATTGATGAAACCGTAATAAGAGTAGATAAAGTTGAAATGAACCACACGAGATATCGTAAAAAACGAGGTGTCATAAACTCAGATTGAATTTTGATACAAGCTAGCAATAATTAAAAAAAGGCAATATAATTTATGAGTTTTAACGAAGCCCGCAAATTTTTCTTGTATTATAAATAAGAAATTGAAAAATAGTTGTATGTGAATATGAAGTATTTTAAATTAAAATTCTAAGTAATGAGAGAGTAAATGTTGATGAAAGATTAACGTTGTAATGATAAAAGCGAGCCATAAGCTGCTAATTCAAAATAGCATTGCAAACGAGTGTGGGTTACTCCGTAAGAAAAACTCGCCCCTCAACTCCTAAAAACAAGAGTTTTACTCTAATATATTCTCGGGTGGAAGAAATGAGAGTAGACATTAGCTAATAAATATTTTCCACTTTTATCCACTTCCAGCTCTCTCTCTCTCTCTCTCTCTCTTGTTCCCCTCGCACCTTTTTAACGCGGTCGGAGCAGGAGGAGAGCCAAGAGTGGCCCTAAGAGCGTGTTTCAGCTGGATGCCGTGTGCGACCTCCATAAATCCGCCATTCCCGCCCAACGGCAAGTACCCGAATACTTCTTATGGCGCAAAAGCTCTCGTGTCATTGAGCGCACTGGAGACCCGGAGACCTCCGTTTCTCTCTTTCTCTTACTTCAGTTTGCTTTTTTTCTTGCACATTCTCTCTCCTACCATTTGCGTTTTTTCTTTCTAGCATTGATCGTCAACTCGTTGGCTGCTCGATTTGCGGTCACTTGGCGTATTAAGAGAAATACGGCTCGAAGCTCCGCAAAGTCATTATGCAAATACAGAAGAATTTGATTTCTTTCTTCAGAATACAATGCGGTATGCTCAGAATTTTTTTGTTTCGACTTCATTTAGATAGGAATCTAATATTTTTTTGAGGTATTGGAATCTCATTGTGGAAATTTTTGTCAAGTTCGAGATTTTCTGTGTAAAGGAATATTCAAAATAATAATACGAAATTTATTTAATTTAGCGTTTTAAAACAATTTTTAAGTTTTTAAGTATTAGAGTATTTTTCAAATATTTTTAATCGACGCATTAATCTAAAAAATAATTAAATAATTATTAAAACATTACAGTTCAGATAAGTTTCAGCAAACTGGTAAAAATTTACTTAAAGTTCTTGAACTGATTTTTAACGAAGTTAAAACTTAAAATATTTTCTGATGTATTAAAGTTAGAAATTTTTCTATTTATATTATAAAATTATTTGTATAATTTCTATAATTTTTTCACATTTATTCACTACTATATAAAATAATTATTTCAAATTGAATAATGTATTATAATTTATAGATTATTATAATCTTTAGTTATCAGATTCTAAATTACTATTTTTGAAAATGTTCAGTCTCTTTATTTCATAATATTATTATCTTCGGAGCATTATTATGCATTTGTATTTGTTTTATATTTTGAAATATTTAAAAAATTAGATTGTATGTAAAAATTAAATTATAAGAATTTTTATATTTTCAAGAGAAAGTTATGTAATATTTAAAAAAAATTAAATAATCTTATTACAAGTTTGTTAACAGAGTTAATAAGTTTGTAAATTGGATTAAATTTTTAAGTATGTTTTGGAGTATGTAAAATACCATTTTATATATTTATACAAAGTGGCTCTAACTTCTATAGATTATGCGTAATATTATTTGAATATTATAGAATATTTCACGTGGTGAAATTTAAATATTGAATAGTAAAAAACAATTTTAAATTTATAGATTCGGTAGACCTAAACGAATGTTAAAGGCATAGACATTAGATTAATGTTCATAAGTGGTTATAAAATATATTATAATAGATATTATATTTTTATTTTCACTTAAGAAAGAAGTTATTATTTAAATTAGTAAAATTTTAGTTCGAATAAAAATTATTCTAATATAAAACAAAATAATGCGTGAAATATTTACCTCGCGATCTCAAATAAGAAGTGATACTGATCATCAATGATCAAAAATGGATATATTCAAAATTGAATATAATATGATTACTTACATAAAGTAAAATGAATAAAATTATTTTGTTATTTTATAAATTTATAAATAATCTTCGAAATAAGTAACTGAAATTTATAAATTGCAGAGAAATACATGTTTCTGAATTATGATATGATACCGGTTTGATAATAAGTTTTATATTATTTCTTTAACGATATTTTAGAATCTGTATCCTCCGGGTCTCCAAGTTTTAAACCAAGAATGCAGTAATTATGCAGAAGCTTGAATTACGTACAATTAGCAGCAAAACCAAAATAAATCTGTTTAAAGATGCAATATTTTATCTTAATATAGCTTTAAATAATTACTCATCTAGTAGGTAACGAATCTGTGTCACGTTAGGCGAAAATCAACCAACGAATTCGAAACTTGTGCATGTAATCGCATCTCTAATGTGCACGTCACTAACTAACTCGTATGCATCTACACACATATTTCATCTATCTATATAGCCATTGCTCCAACAGTTCTCGATGGATTAATGACGAATTAATCGTTCCCCGTTTAACCGTGGAAAAGCGGGTAATCTGTAAACGGGAGATGGAGTTGAAAGAGAGAGAAGAAGAGAGAGAGAGAGAGAGAGAAGGAAAGAAGGAGAAGGAAGGCTGAATAATTAAGGATTGGGAATTCCTACTCGTAACTTCTATCGATCTTGACTGAATGAATTGATTGAAGTTCGACTTGCAGTATTGATTACGGGTAAACTACTGATTTGGATATGGCTAATCATTAAAATTAATACTCAAGAGCTTCTTCTAAAATATTATTTGAGCTACTTCTGCATTTTGTATTTTTTATTCAAAAAGAAGTATTTGTCCTAGTTATGAGAAATATTTGGAACGTTTTGGTAAAAACAAGGTAATTTTACTCTTTTCATATCATAATATTTAAATTATAAAAAATAAAACAAAAATTGAACTATAAAATGAATATTCGTGAACTAGAATGAATTTTTTCTATTTAAAAGTACTAGAAATAAGCATCAATCTACCGTGTTCCGGTTTCAACTTTTTGACTGAATGTCTCTCCAAAGAGAAATACTACTAGGAAAGTATAAAAAATTTCTAGAATATTCTGAAATATTCTGAAATATATCGTAAAACTAAAAAATATAATATAATATTTTATTTTTTTTTTTTTTATAAAACGGTATTATAAGTAAAAAATAAGAGTAACTTTATTTTTCTGAAAATGATAAAAGCTATGAAGAATTTTATTCACAGTATGTTTCTGTACAAGAAAATATGTCTAAGTTTGAATTTTAAACATATAATTTGCTAAAACTATTCACAATAATTATTAAATGGATTAAAGAAAATAAACGGTAGTTATAGTTGCATGTCTGAAAGTAGAATATATTTTTACAAATGAAATTGAATAATTTGTATAATTTTAATTAAAAATTAAAAATGCAATAGCTAAACTAGCTAAAAGTTAAAAATGCTTAAATTTAATATTAAAAAAATGTTTTTCTTATGACTAAATATCGACTAAAGTACAATGAGTGTTTACATTTCATTACTCTATTTTTTCTTATTTCATAACTACAATTTACGAGCGGCAGAAAATCCGCGTCTGATATCATCCACATTATTTTAAATTGCTAGATAAGAGATCTGCACGTCCAAGTCTTGTATTTTTTAAGTTTTTCTTTTATCTCATGACTTCGTTGTCTCTCTTTATCTCGCACCTATTTTATTTGGTTGTCTAGATATAAATAAGAAAATAGAAATGGAGAAAAAAGTTACGTGAAATAAACGGGTTTATCACTTGTGCATGAAGTAGTATTATACCTGAGGTAAGAAATAGAGCTAAAACGTCCGTTGAAGAAATACTTATTCGAGTGTATACATTGAACCATCACTCGATATTTACCGGTAATTGAAGCCGTTTAGTTTTTAACCAATTGCACTGAGAGTCTTATAAAGCTAAGAGAAGCACTGTTGATTGAAGCAACGTAGTTATAAACGTTAAGTTAATCAATAGACTTCCCTTTTTAATGTAATTTAAGGACGTTTTCAGTGACAAATATTTTATAATTTAATATATTTTATGAAAGAGCTCGTGCAATGTAATAAGCGAATTCCTGTATATTATTGATTAATTAATACTTCCACATAATTCCATTTTTAAACTTAATTAATTTTTACGTATTTACTTAATAAACCAATCTCATATCTTAATCACGTTTAATAATACCTTCATATAATTTATTTAAAAGTAATTATCTTTCAATTCTGTAAAAAGTTTAATTAGCGTTTATTGTTCGACAATGTTGCAAATGGAATGAATATTATGATATTTATTGAATTATAAATTCGATAGTTCATATTAGTTGGTATTAAGTAATCGAGAAGATATAATTTTTAAATCCACAGTCTGAATATAGTAGATGAGTTTACCTGTTTTTTAATATTTATATGAATTTTTTTCAAAATACTAACCAGTTTCTTATTCATTAAGTAAGTAAATTATATTAAAGTTTTTTCAATGAGCCATCCATAGATAATTAATAGAGGTGAGTGCAGCTGGTGTTTCAGAAAAAGCATCGTAATAAACCAGTTCACACAAATTTGGTCCGCGTTAAAGAGTTTTGAAAATATTCAGTGCAAGGCAAAGTTTTTCTTCCCGATTTATCTCCATTTTGCGTAGAGAGCCTCGAAACGTCTTCAATAGAAGTTCTGCCGCTGTACTGCAGCAATTAAAGCTTTTTATTCTTTAAGATGGAAGAGAGCGTACAAAATCCAAAGAAAATCAAAACATCCGCCGAAAGGTTAAGAGATGAAGTTGCGATAACGAATGAAAATGAGTCAGATTAGTTTAATTTCCATAGCATTTCTCTGTTTCGCACCCTCTGTTTTCTTTACACTGCGAATTATAGATATAAATATTTTGCTCGGCCTATTAAGAAAATAAAAACTTATTATCAGAAAACTATTATTTATACTATAGATAAATGATCAATCTATTTATAATAAATATTTACGCTAATGGAATCACTCGCAGAGATTTTCGGCTTATATTTGGTTGCCTAATTGACATTGTTTTCTTATATTTTTGCAAGTTATTTTAATTTTCCTACAAAAATATATTAAATTATTATCTTTCATAATGGAAACTAGAAGGTCTTAGATTTTATTACAAATAATATTTTTCCCATTCGTCAAAATTAGATTTACTTTATTTTCAGAATTAATTAAGATTAATTAATTGTAATCAATAATTCGTTTTAAACAAATTATTACATTAAAATGTTTGAATTACATATACATGTGTGAGTGTGTGCACGCACGTGTGTGTCATATTAATTCATATTTTATTGCAAAATATTAATGCCATGTAATTGTTAAGCTTTTGTATAATATAGTCATTAATTCTTATTAAAATATTTCTAATATTTGTTACTATTATATTTAAATAATTTATATGTAACTCGTACAATTTGCATGTAATATTATTACCGTAGTTTGTAATTTTCAGACATGATTTAATGGGTAATTCGTCTTTTCAGTATTATATTAAATCTTTCAAAATTAAAAATATATTCTGAAAATAAATGTTTAAAAAACATTTTTTTAATCATTTTAGGGTAGAATTTTTATTCAAATATATTTAATGATTCGTTTATAAGTTTCTATTTATTGAAATTATTTTTTAATAATTATTAATATATAATAATAATTGAATATTTATAGCAATTAAATATTATAAATAATATTAATTAACCAGCTTGATATGTAAATTAAAATATCAGTAATTAAATTTAAAAACACGAGTGATATATTATTAATTCCATTTTAGTAAACTCTGATTAAATCCAATTAATTTTCTTATTCCGAAATAAACGTGGAGAAAATTGATCTATGATTTTATTAATTTTAACTTTGACTCTTAATATCTCTAAAAAGCTTTTAATTTATTAAAATTATACAATGTGTACGCAGTAATATAAAAAGCTTAATTATATATTGAAGTTGGGTTGATTGAATATTATTAAATTAATATCACAACTTTACAATCTTAGTAAAATATAGATATTATTTAAAATATAAATAATTTAAAACATTAACTGTAATACATTTCTTTAAAGTATAATGAATATGAGTAACATTTTATTTTAAAAGCTCGTAAAATATAGGAAGTGTATTTTATAAAAAGCTTTATTCAAAATGATCGAAGAAATCGTTGAGGAATTGTACGTGTGATTTATCTTATTTGGCTAAGATTCTCTTTTCGTCGAAGCTTAAAAATCTCAAGCGGTAAAAAAACTGTGCTTCTAGCTTCGATGGCAACATAAGGAATCGCAGGCACGCAGTGCCTCTGACAAAATCTAAAGAAAATAAATAAGAAATAGAGCGAGATAGTTTAAGCTGAAAACGCTTACGCTTTATATGCGCGAGGAAAATCCGATTTCCCACAAAAGCGCGCGACAGTCTGTGTACTCGTGAGATAAGTTTGCTCTAATTCTGGGCTACACGATTACTAGTAAATCCCATTAGTGCAGTCGATACGTGGCATTACTGAAAAGATGCTGCTCCACCTGCCTTTTACCTAAAATGTCCTTCTCTTTCTCATTATTTTTTTGGTTTTAGAAATTATGAAACTGATTCACATAGATTATATCTTTATTTCTTGGAAGCAGTGATGTCATTAATTATAAATTCAGTTGTTTACTAAATTAAACTTTAAGCCGTTAAAAAATCTCCAATTAATAAGTACAAAAATTAAAATAAATACGTGATAAAAATTTAGAAATAATTTTTAATAATGGCTTATGTCGCATTTATCACCAATAATATTATAAATTTTAGTTACACACGTTCAGTTGTTTAACAAGAAAAATTTAACATTTAAAGTGATAATGAAATTCATGATGTAAAAAAAATTGGTTTCTACGATTATAAAATGAAATTATAGTCGTATGATTTCCTTAATTGATATTGATTTTCTGCAACCATTAATTTCTCATCATAATATTAAAAAAAGAAAATTTTCCCAATATTTTTACTAAGGTAACTTCAAAAAATAATTAAAAAGATATTGAGAATAAGCTGAAAAAATTTTAATATAATGCCTTACTGATTTATATTTCGTTCTTTTGTTCTATTTACTGATAATTACATGTCTGTTCATTACTACGTTTGAAGCGTTTCATTGAACCAACTTTTATGAGTAAAAGAACTTCAAGGATCATAATGTATTAAGTACATTTCTCTGAAGCTTGCATACATGTAAGAAATATCATAGCAATGCTCAAGAAGAATGTAAAATTACAAAATGAAGTGCTTAAAAAGGATCTTCAGTTTATGACTGAACGTTTTAAAATCATTATTCTAGGAATTCAATGCAAATGAAGCTTTAAACATTAATGTAAAAAAAAAAACTTAGAATTGGAAAATACTCGAACTGTAGATTATTCAGACTAATGTGCGGGACATAATACGTAATCAAGAAAGTTTGAGAATTTATAAAATTCTGCGTAAATAATTGATACTACGAATTCATAATAAAATTATACATTTACAAAGAAGTAAGGAGTTGAGGCAAGTGGCAAAAAAATAAAATCAAAACAAAAGAGAAATAAATCATTCTGACGTGCAAGAATTCTCGATGAAACCGAACTTTAAAGTCTTTCCAAACCCTCAGCAAAGTATCAGCTTAAGGAACAAATTCAGTTCTGGGGACACTAAATCAAAGCAATCGGGCAGATCCTCGAGCTTTAACGGTTATTCAGCTTTTCCTTTCAATCACGCAAATCGAATGCGTCGGTTTCACAAAGTAGTATAACGGAACCTTGTGCCATTGTTAAGCTCGATAACAAACGAACGCTTCCTTCTCTTCTATAATAATTCCTCTCTTCTGAGCTTCCGTCGATATTCTGAGCGCACATTCGTGACATAGTTTTAAACGACTGAGAGACAGTTAAAATTGACCGAGTCTGCTCTCGTTTTAATAAACCCACGAGCTCTGTCCATGCTATAGATGTACTTAACCAGAATTTTTTCCGTATTGTAGCGCTCGGCGTTCTCGGGGTGTCACCTCAACCGGAAGAGCTGTGGGACTTTTCACTAGAATGAAATAAAATAGAAAGAGGAATAACCTCAATGACGAGCTATTTTTAATCACCTATAAATGCTTTTAGCACGTTTCATTTATTAGAATTCCAATTACGTCTTTTACTACTTATTTCGATTTTGATTTTATAAAATTTGTATAATATAAATATTACGTAGATAATTACGGAACGATTTTAATTTAAGTTCCTTCGTTTTAATTTTAATGTCGATTCCTTTCATTAATCGAAACTTCTAAAAAGATTTAAAACTTAGTAACTGATTATATTGCGAATAAAAGGAATAGTCAAATTAAATTGCTGGATCAAAAATAAAAAAAAAAATAAAATTTGAAATAATTGAAGGAGAATGTTTCCAAATTATTGGAAAAAGTTCTCGAATAATTTACCGCTAATATTTCTTATTTGAAACGGCTTTGTTAATCAGAGAAACATATACCGTGAACAAAGGGAAATAACTGTAGAAATATATGATTTCATATTAATCTCACGGGAATTTTAATCCCCTGAAATATCTTGAATGAATATTCAGCAAACAACCTGTTATATATTGACTGCAAGCTATTTTATCTAAAGGTAATTAGTTAAACAGATGGGTTAAAGAAGCAAGTAAGCAACAAGCGGTGGTAGTAAGAGTCAGCAATCGTTAAACGTTCGTTGTCCGTTAATGCGTTTACTACAGGTACATTGACATGCACAATCCACAGAGCAAACAAACAAAAGAAAATGAAAGACACTGCCTACTCAATACCTAATTTGTTTAAAGTTATATTTGTCTTATAACATTCTGAACTTATATTATTGACAATTAGCTATTTATTTGTTATAGAATAACTGTTTTATTCGAGATTTCAAAAAATTTTATAATGAAATGCAATTTCCAAATTTTAATACGCGATATTATTATACTACAGATTATGTATTTCTTGATATATGAGTTTGACATTAGTGTTATAAATACTTGTTTTTGCATCTAAATGTAAAATAATTCATAAATGATTAAATCGAAATGATTGTCGGGTATTATTGATGCGTTAAATATTTATAATAAATATTATTTTTAATTAATATTCTTGAAATATTAATGCTAATTAATATCGAGATTATTTAAATTGAATGAATATATATTTTAGTATTGTATTTATCAATAATTTTAATATTACAATTGATTCTTATAAGTTTATAAATGGAGTTAATATTTTAACGAACATTTAAATCAGTTTAAATCAATTTATTCGCAGGTTTTTTCTTGCGTATAAACATTAAACATTGTTCAATTTTTTTTAAGCAGAAAAATAAAGCATAAAAATACGAGTAAGACGAGGAGTGAGTCAATTCAAATTTTTAATAGATAACGTGAAGAAGTAGATAAATGGAGATAAAAAAACAAAGAGAAAGGAATTGATTGATTTTCCAGACACTGATATTCTTTGTCAGTTAATTTAGGTGAGAAATGTTTCTCTTTCCCCTCTAGCATATTTATTTTTATCTATGCGATACTCGTTTCCTCATAACTACGCTCTCCTTCCATTAAAAAATAAATACCAATGAATTATAATATAAAAAAAATAAAAAAACTTTAATTAAATTATATTTATAGACGTTTAAGGTATTATAGGTTTTTGTTTCTTGAAACAAATATATAAAATATTTCATTTATTACATACACTATAAATATCAAATTAGAGAAAATTAAAATAGAACTTAATTTAAAAGAATAAGTTATATTTGTTAAAAACAGAATAAAAATATTCTCATAATAGAGTATAAAATTAATGTCAAGTGAGCTGATTCTCCTTTAATTATGAGCTTAGTAATAAAAACTATTCCTCGTTAAAAACGTCAATATGTGTGAAACGATTTGCGGCGCGACACCTAGAATCCGATGATTTGTTCAGAAATAGCTGAATCGTAAAATCGTGACGGTTTCGCGTAAAATACTCGGTACTCGACGCAACTCTTTTATCCGTTTCTCTAGGGCTCGGAAAGTCCCTCGGGCCTGCAATTCTCAACATTTTCATTTGCTCGCGCGCGTAGCTCAATAAAAATTTCACCCCACCACTTCACTGCTTCTGGTTTTCTCTCCGACATTTCGAGTGCGACGTGTAAAACGCTGCAGGAAACAGAGAGCGAGAGACTGATGAAAGATGAATATCTCCAGCAGAGCCGTGGGTAAAAACAGAAACGATGAGAGAAGAGAGAAGGAAAATTATGGATAATCAGAACGAAAATCGAGCTGCAGGTAAAATATTAATGATTTGGTTCTAACGAAGAAATTCATTAAAAATAGAATTATCTAATATTTATGTGCTAGAAGTTATTAATTTAAACTAGATTCCTAAATAATTTTAGATTTATTACTACCAATTTCCAGCTATTTTTATTAATTTCCGGTACTGTGATTAGGCAATTACAAATTCATTTCTTAGTGTATCATTAAAATTTTCTACGAAAATATATTTTATAGTTTAATCGATGATAATTCATTTCCTATAAATGTAATTATTAAATTCATAGTTTATAGAGACGATACAAACTTGTGTAATTTCTTTTCTGATATTCAAGAACAATATAAAATAAAAGTATATATTGAAATATATTTTAGAATCTTATTGTATCTTAGCACAAAAATGTTATAATCACTATAATTAATAAGATAAAATATTAAAAATATATTTGATATTAATTATTATTATTGAAAATTTAAATTTATGCTCTATTTATTAGATTAATTTTTTTTAAAACATATTTGGTTATTCTGTTGATTTATTACATGTAAAAAATGAAAACTAATCAACTTAAAGAAGGACATTATGATTTACAGATTATTTACTTAAATAAAAATAAATTTAAGTAAACGTTGAAATATACTTTACATTTTGAGTATAAAAAATTCTTTGTGGTATTAAATTTTTATTAACTTTTATTTTGTATAAATGAGGCTTATGTATAATATACGGAATTAGTGTACATAATAAAACGCCATCGTAAAGTAGCATTGTAATAAACTTTAAATTATCTTATCTTTTAAAGCTTTAGAAGGGAAAATAGGTTAATTCAGTGCAATTCTTAACAAAGCCAAAAGAGGAAAACGACTAATATTATCTATGAATGTTCAACAAAAGACGACAGATTCTCAAGTTTGTAAAACCAAATCACCAATTAAGTGAACAATGCATTTAATTTTTTATTTTGCAACGTGTGTTCTAAAGAAGTTTTTAATTCTTGAAAAGCTCGTGTCCGAGCTTGCGAAGTCGCAATACAAAAAGGGATCGTAAAACAGCGGAAGTACAAAAATAAAAGCAATATTTGTAATGAATTCGAGGACTAATTACAGCTGAATAGGAGTCACAAAACTCGTCGCGCGTAACGTAAAACTCAAGAGTGTTTAGCTTTGCGTTGCGGTACAAGACAAACACTGTTTTTTCTCTTCCCACTGGTTTTTGTATCACTTTGTTGGGGACGTCTTTGAATCGCTCACCCCGTATGTACGTATGCGTGTGCTCTAGATACTCACCAAGATCCTGACATCCTTTGAGCTCGACTCGGAGACATACGGTGCGTCTGTGCACCGAATGAGGCAGTACACGTAGTTGCGTTGCAAAGATAGCTGGTATCAATTGGCGTGACACCACTGTTGAAGTGTCCACGTTCCCACCCAAGACCTGCAACATGTCAAGCAGAGATATGAGACGTTGTGGAAGTATGTGAATAAGGGGTGCAAATCCTTTGCAAGAGGGAAATAATAGTTAAGATTCGTTGCAACCTACACATATACGTGTGACTACAATCAATGATATTAGCTGGAGTGAGAAAGAATTTCAGACGTACAAATTTTCATTTTGTGATGTTACAAGGTAATACTTTATTGTTTTATTTTTATTGTAAATATAATATAAGTGAAAAATATGTTTTTTATTTTACCTATAAGACTAATTAATAATTGATAATAATAATAATATAAAACTAATAAAAATTATTCAAATGTTATATATTTTAAGAATGAAAATTTATAAGTTAATCAAATAAATTAGTTATAACTACGATATTGTTGGTTTTCATTTTGTATGTTGTAATGTTTTTTTTAATTTTACAACGTAAACTTTTCAATTATCAATTCATTATAAGTATATTGGATGAATTTACGGCTTTTAATTGACTTTATATATAATTTTTAACTAGTATGTTCTGTTTCAGATCATATTAATATAAGGTACCATAAATAAATATAAAATTTTTTATTTTCTTTATCAAACAGTGTAAGCTCATTATATTAATATCATCATAATGGTCGACGTGCTCGTCATTAACGAAATGAGACTGAATTTTAAATTAACGACTTTATATTCTTTTTTATATGTTTTTTTATATATTGGTTAAAGGGTTATTGCATAAATAAATTATCTTCGAACATTGCTTTTGATACGTGATTTTTTCATACCAGACAACTTTGGATTTCCAAAATGAAATAAAAATGATTTAAACTATTAGATTTCATTAATATATTAAAAATTAAATATTATTAACAAAATTTGGGATAATAATATAATAAAATAGTGACAAAACACTAAGCAATATTTGCAAAATCAACCGATTGTGAGCAAGTATATCTCGTTCGTAGTGTTTAATCATAGAGATAATGGGAATTTTCGCGAATATTGCTGAAAAAAGTAATCGAGATGTGTAAATGACTTTTAGATCTACTGAAGCTATCGCTCACATTTAGGCCTACGACCAATAATATATTGCTTTAATATTAATAATATTATTAAAAATGGAACGTCCTATGGTGGTATGGAGTTGTGAAAGTATAGCGTCAGCAACTGCATCAGATATTACACGGCGTGCCTAATTATTACGAGTATCAAAAGTGATGGTTACAAATCTAAACATGTAAGGACAGCTTCTACCGAAGCAATGTATAAGTAAGTGCGTAGCCGTACGTCGTCTACATGAGGAGTTGACATATCAGAAAAGACCCGGGAAATCACCGCTTACCTTGTATCTTACACGCATTTATACTAGTATTTTTAAGTGCACATAATGCATGTGGGAGGAAAATTGAAATATATTTCGACTAAAAATATACGTACGTGTAAAAGTAAATTTTATCTGTTACTGCTTTGAATGTAGTGAAACAATGTATTATTATATGAAATAGATTTTATTTCAATCCTTGCAATATTTTACTAACCAAATAGACATTGCAAGTACATTGCATTAGGACAATAATAACAAAATATATCGCGTATCGTTACAGTAAGATGTTTCATTATTATAATTATTTGTTAGAAAATAAGTTTTATTTAAATGTAGTCGTTACAAAAACGGATTATTTTAAAAATTTTATATTATTATTTTACTTGTATGCTATAATACAATGTTCTATAGGTGTAACAGGGATATATTTTAGGTTCTGGATAGAATAATAATTAAGTTTCAATAGTAATGTCTCATGGTATACAATTAGGAAAACGTATTTTTACATAAAACTTCACGTATTAAGAATCGAGGTAAATTTTAACACTGATTTTCTTAATTTTTTCTTCTTATAAATCATAGGTCCCAATTTTAAATTCGCATATTCATATACAAAAATAATTTATAAACCGAAACCAAATAAATATTTTATCTCTAAAGAAAATTTTAGCCTTAGTTATTAACAATTTTATCAGAATAGTACCGAATTTTATGCATTATGGACATATTCAGGGAATTAGATTAAAATAAAATATACTTCTATTGAAAAATAAAATATAAAAATAAAATGATGAAACTCATATTAGTATTTAAAAAAAAAATACAATTTATTTATATTTTTATAATTTCATTGATTGATTATTCAGCTAGACGAATAACTCTCATTTATCTATTTGAGTCAAAAATATTACTAGTTTTTTTGGTTTTTTCTTAATACAAATTATTTTGAGAAGATGAATTTCAGGTGAAAAATAAACATAAAGTCAAATAAGGGATTAATTTTTATATATGTTTATATATATTGTATTAAGAATTTAATAGTCTTATAAAAACATTAATCAGTTGAAATTACTCTTACGAACGATTACAACCCTGATCATTCTACCGAGACATCTTGTGGAAAATCCATTCGTATTTTCGTTAATCGCAATGCAATCTCATCATCTGGAAGAAAAGAAAGCACAACGTATAACGTGCGTTACAATATAAGGGTACTAGTCGGCTCTTAGTAACAAATTTCGATATGATATAGAATAACCTCAGTGAATGACCCGTTGATAAAATTTCTCAATTTTCCTCTAATTAGAATAAAAAGCCCTTTTGTTGTAAATAAGTGTTAAAGTTCTTATTTTTGAAGATAACTGTTATGTAGCTTAATATTAAGAAAAAATAAAATTCTTAGGTTCTGTATGTTATTGGTATAATTTATAAATTATAAATATTCATCAGTTTTAAAAAAATATATCCGTTTTAAAATAGCCGTATGTATATTTATTTGTTTGACGCGTTTATATTTCAATTAATTGTATTGTTATTTGTGAAATAGATAATACGATATTATATTTTGATCATGTCAAAGTTCTATTAAAATAAGCTTTGTAAACATTGAACTTAATATAAAACAATTTTTTCTGTATTAAATTTACATCATTAAGAGGCGTTTAATAAACTATAAATAAAAGAAAAGTTTTAAGATTAATTATCAGATGAAAAAGTTATTATGATTCACGTTTACCTCGTGAATGTTTCTGTGGGAACTTAATACCGTATTGGAACTTAGAAGCTATTGTATTCAAGGAAGCTATTATCATCGTAGACTGTGAGATGCTTTTATGTTGTGCTTTTTGAATATCAATGTATATGTGAAAACCAAAGGTTGATCTGGTACTGTTAGGCTGCGGATAAAGCGACGGGTGTTGACAAGCGTGATAAAGACGGTAGAAAAGCTTTTGATTACGCTGAAAGGAAAATTGGAGTTAAGATAATACAAAATGTTTTGAAAAGGGAAGGGAAGGAATACCAGTAACATTGAATTTCCATAATCATAAGTTGTGAAAATTTATCGATTAAATTCTGAATTAAGATTTTTATAGGTTTATTAAAATACTTTTACGTTTTGGGTAAAATACTTCGTTTATCTTAAATATCATCACTCATTTATTGTTAAACTATTAGCGAAAAATTAATTGGAATTATTTTGACCAAAAAATAATATTAAAAAGAAGTTTAAATAATACTTTTTCCATTTAATAATTATATATATTGATAAATAAAACAAAATTATTTTTAGCATATTATTGAAATGAATTTAGTTTTTAATTGAAAATTAAGAATTAAATATACGAATAAAAAATAGAAATAATAACTAAATACATTATCGAAGTTAATACATAGCAAAGGCCTTCTAATAAAAATACAATTGGGAAATATTAGAACATATAATATTCTAATACACATTTCTGCATAATTAAAATTTGTTGTTTGATTCTCAAAATTAAGTTGAAAAAATATATTGCAAGGAAATAATCATTAAATTTAATAAATGATCAAATATTGTCAAAATTTAAATTTATTTGAAGAACAGGTCTAATTTATTAATTCGAACTTAAAAATGAAAAAATTTGTATGCACCTGTAATTAAACGAATTACTAATCGATGAATCAGTGGAAATGTTTATTTTTTTAAATTTAGTTTATATGTATTAAAATGATTTCTCAATTTTTAACATTTTTAAAGCTTTATAGATATTTTTTATATGAATATGATTCTTATACAATATTCGAGTTCGATATTTTAAAGAAAAATTAATTATTTCTTGTAAGCGTTATTAAATGACACATTTATCTTTTATAGACGAAAAAAGTGAAATTTGATATTTTTTTTATTATGTTGATTTTGTGAATATTATTTTGAAAATAATGCATTTGTTTGCATTTGAAGAAATGTAAGCTGCAAGGATTCGACCGTTAAAGTAAGCTTGGTAAAATTTCGTTAGAACATGCTCTTTAGGCGTGAAAGCCTTAAGCGCAACGTAAAACCCTGTCTTGCAATTTTTTTATACTAACACTGGTTGTGTATACATGCTTTTCTCTCCTATAATGCGTCACCGCATATAAATCGCGTGTACCCAACCAACCCGAAAAAGGAAAACGGAGGAGGCGGTACTTGCGAAGCAGTTGAAGCGCGTCCGGCTTTCGCACAACTTACTTTATCAAGCACAGAAGTAGCGATATTTATGGACTCATTTTCGCTTTATTGGTTTACCGAATGAGCCGCGGCTGATTCTCGACAATTATTTTTACAGACATCACAATAAAAATAGAGTTATTTTTGCATCAACTCTCGCCCGTATTAGTAGTTCACAAGTTAGTGCAAATGTTTTTTACAACTCTACTGGATTTTTAAATAAAACTGGGCACAGTGTCATCTTTGCAGTCTTTATATTTAAAAATTATTTTTACAAATTCAACAATTCAAGGTGTGAATTATGAATATATTTAGGGTATTACAAGTTACAGGTGCGTGTTAATAAGTGAAAATTCAATATCGTCACTAATGCTACTCGTAAGTAAAATTGTTCAGAATTTTCATTTAAAATACGGAAAAGCTAATTACAAACATATTCATTATTAATTTTTTAAACAGTATACTGCTTTCGTATTGCGCATACTTATATATTTTATAAAATTTTAGATTTTTTGTTAAAACTGAATTTTATATTTTAATTTAATACTTTTTATGAAGTTTAAAATATACAATATATAGTCAAGATTTTATGATGTTCAAAAGTTTAAAAAATATTTAATAGCTTTCTTTATAAGAAATTTTATGAGGAATCAACTTTCGCAGTATATTTTTAAAAATTCGAATTATTTTACAAGTTGAGAGTAAAAATTTAAAAGAGTGTTTTTAACCAACTTACGTTATTAAGAAAACTACAAAGACTTTTAACTTAATCTGTTAAAAATTCCCTTGGAAATTCTTGGAAAGTGCAAAGAATTAAAAAAAGTATGGAATAAAAAGAACTTTTAAGTTTTCTATGGAAAAATATCTTAAAAGTAACTCACTTTTAATTTTAGAAAAATTCTTAAATAATGATTGACATAACTATAATATTGTATTATCAATAATAATTAATTTAGTTATTTACAAATATCGAAATAAAATTACTAATGACTTGAAGACACTAGTAATAAACGATTAAATAGCTTTCTGTAAACATTATAAATCAATAGAAATCTGTTATGCTTATCGATACATATTAAATATCTACGCATCTTAGGTTATATATATATCAAACATTGAATTTAATTCTATGCTTGTACAAGTATAATTATAATACATTAATTTAAAAATTTTAATAATGATATTGTATTATTTAGTACTACATTATTCTTATTGTTGTGATCAAACTATTTTGTGGGAAGAAAATACTAACGGGTAATTAATAGCTACTAACGTTTAAAATTCATTGTCTGATTTAATAATATTAATATTCCATGGTATTATTTATATTATTTGTATAATTAATAATTTATAGAATTTTTTTATTTATATTATTTAATCAAAGAAGATTATTTTATGAAAACTTTATAAAAGTACATAGTTCTATTTCTTTAATGTACTATAATTAATTTTTATATTGAAAAATACGTTAGTTCTTCTACAATCGAAACAAAAATACTATAACAACATTGATACTATATAATATATAATTCAAAGTTATTTTAATCATTCGGAAAATATTAATTTAAATAATTATTAGATAATTTTTGAAATATGAAATCAGCGATAAACATTATTATAAATAATAAATTTTGCAAATTTTAACATAGTTTATTTTATTTTAAAAATAAATGTATCTTCCGAAATTAGTTTAATTTTTATTTGTGTTTTTGAACGAATGTATATTATGAAGAAAAACAAAAAATACTATATGCAATATGTTAGTTATATGCAAAAAATAATGTTAAACTATAAAATAAACCTTTGCCCCAATATTATGTTTAAGTTTGTATCAATAATCCTAAAAATTTTACTATTAAAAAAATTACAAAATAAATATGAATTAAAAAATTAAATACATTTTTTATATATATTTATGAAGTTAAGTGCAATAATTTAGTTTTATGTATGTTGGTTTTATTTAATTTTCTATAAAATCATAACAAACCCGAATATAAAATCATTTATTTTAAAAATCTTAATATATATTTTAGTTAAAAGCTTTGTTGCATATATTTATAGTGTAAAAAGCGTTTGAACGTATGTTTTATTCTTTTTGAAAATTTCCCAATTTAATTTTAATTAAAAATCAAATATTTTTGATTAAAAATAACTAAATTGTCTAACAACAATTATTTTATTAAAAAATTGTTTAAATATTATGAAAATGAGTTAATTACAATATATTATTTATTTAATAATCGTACATTAATATAAATTACAATATTATATTCAAAATCAATAAATTATAATTATTTTATTTTATTTATTTTCCATAATATTTTATTGTAATTATATGTTATTATAAAATTATTTTTCTCTAATATAAGTTTGTTTGCATTAAAAATTAATAAACTAAGTACTAAGTATTTGGGAAATATAGTAGTTTAAACTAATGTCTTTTCCTATGTATAGTTTGATTTAATGCAAGGTAGGCATATGTAATATTCTTTGCATAGCTGTGATTAAGTTTTATCCGCTGCTTATTTCCAATTGTAGCGTTCAAAAAATAAACCAAAATCATTATGTTGTATTTTTAGAATATATTTTGAATAAATTATAATCTTAATGTAAATTTTTCTTCTGTTATTATAAAAATTTCTATAAAAAATTCAATTCCTTCTTTCATTTTAATTCAAACACAGTATGCTTTTAAAATATATTTTTATTTTTAATCTATGAGTTTTTTTAGAAAACATATTTCTGTCAAAATAAAATCAACTGGTAAAACAATAAATAAAGATATAAACTAAATTTTTCAGTATAAAATTATATATAGCTTTAGTTTCTTGTATTTTATTCGTAATTTACTCATTTATGCTTTAAATCAATGTATGCTAAACTAAAAATTTGTGGTTCTGTATTGTATGTACACTTGCATGATGTATATATATATATATTTTTTTTTCTTTTTACATACAGAAATATAATGCATCATTTTTTGTTTTTAGTGTAATATTAATATTATTAATTATAAAATAAAATAATTTTACATTTTTTTGTATATCATCGGTTATCAATAGTGACATTAAAAACTAATAGCGTTGGAATTCAATTCAATTCAATGCAAATCAATATTTGATAAAGTGTTGTATAAGGTTGTGAATCGATCATTGGTTTCTGCATATTTATAATACATGGCGCTATTCTTTCTCTACAAGTTTTTATAATTTTCGTACATATTATAATCCTTTTAATATTCTGTGATAAATAAAGTTAAGCGAGAACATTCTGCTTTGAGCCTCTTGATATCTTTATAAAATTTAGATTCTAAGAATCACTGGCTTCATCCATGTTATTTTATCAATACAGTTTTATCGTCAGATAAGTGCAGAATGTGACCCTAGGCAACCGAAGCTAGATATTCCATCAAAAATAATCTGAAGTATTGGTAAATTCACATACGGGTGAGACAGACTTTTCGATGATATCTATTTTCTCGAATGCTCTCACAATTGTATATGAGAAATTCCCTTTATGGTGCAATTTTTCGAATTCACGAATAGCCGTCGATTGTTACAATAAGGAACAAGGACACAGATAGCGGAAAATTCTGTTCGTCGACTGAACGCCTTTTTTAAGAGAATTTTCGGAACGAACTGGTGAATGCTTTTATTACCTTATAAAGAGAATGCAAGCTTGATCGTTAATATTACGTATTATATATATATATATATATAACCAATATTTATATATTTTAAATAAATAGAGCTTTATTATTGTTCAAAAAATAAAATATTTTATCAATCGAGGTGTGGTTTTTTTATTAAAAAAATTATTTGATTTACTATTACATTATTTGAAATAAAATTTTTCGCAATATTTTATAATGAATATCTATAATAATTAATATTTAAAATCATAATTTACTAAACTTTTATTTGTGCTATTTAAATGCATTAATCATCATTAGTACCCGGTATTGGTTATGCCAAATTTAAAAAGCTCATATGAAAATAAGTTTTGATTGTTCGTCGACGAAATAGATGATAATGCAAAATATTATTAAATAATTACATTAAAAAAAAAACAAGTAAGATAAAGATACATGTTTTATCTAATTAAATGAGAAAAATCATATACCTCCTTGCCGTCCCAAAGCTTGTAAGGGCGCCATTCTGCGAAACCGGGACGCCAATATTCAACGGTGTATTCTTCTGTGTACTCCTGGCCTCGGCCATGATCAAATCGGCCTTGGGTCTCGATGGCAGTTATGACGTAGGCTTCTCCTAGATCGATCTGCAGCCATTCTCGTACGCCACTCTCGATCTGGCGTTTCGGGCACCAAGCACCACCGGCTGTTTCCTTTCGTAGCCTAAAATGTAAATTTTATAGCTTGTGTTTAGGTTTCATAAGGATATCATATTTTTCATTTATTCGAAATGAATTATAATAGTATTTTCTGTTCACGTTGTGAACAACTGCATGCCCGCGTATTGGTTTTTCGTGAACAAATTGAAGAACTGTTTTCTTTATTGAAGATATCGTTTATTTATTTTTAATAATATTCTTATATGCAGAATTTGAAGAATTATTTACTATTGCGGTAAGAAAAAAGCTTGTTGTTAAATAATTTTATATTTTTCCTTCATAATAATACGTATTAAACAAGTATATAAATATTTATGTATTTATGCGTATCTCAATACATATATATATAACTTTATTTATAAAAAGATTGATTTGTAAAGTACAGTTTGTAGCTCATCAGTCAACCATTGATAAAATTATTTTGAATTGCAAAATAAATCTTAAAATATTATGGTTTGAAAGCTTATTACGTTGAATCAACAAATTTATACATATTATAATTTTAAATAAAAATATAAAGAATCCAAAAATTCATAATTCAATATAAGACATAAAATTAATTACAGCATTTCTGTTATTTTATAATCATCATTATTTTTTAATACTAGAATTATTCTTCAAAATAAATATTTTTTAACGTTATACTGATTTTAATAGATAATTCTATTTATATTTAAACAAAAGTGAAAATTTCAAAAAATAAAATTATTATTTTTGAACGCATTCATTGATATCATAGTAAAAGGATTAAATATTTTTTAAAATGAAAACCGAATTATAATTACAAAAATTAATTCCTAGTTGACTTAAAATATACATATATTTATCTATTCTTATATAAACAGTTTTGTGTAAGTTTTTTTAATGTTCTCTTAAAATATTATAAAAAAATATTTTCCCAAATTTTCATATAATTAGCTGTTACAAGTTTTGAATAAAAAATATTTTTACATATCACAGTTTAAATATTTCATATATGAAAAAGATCATATATTTGTTACAATAAAACAAGAAAATATAAGATAAATAAAAAATGTATTTGTTGTCGATTGAATTTTTCCGATATTCACCGTATATTTAAGCATAAAAAGTATTATAAACCGGTATATTAAACAATTGTCTTTAATAAATAATGTATTTCATTAAAATTAGGGTAGAATTTATGTGTTTTTAACTGTATATTTTAGAAAGTCATGCTTCAATCAATTTATATAATTGAAATATTAGACACGATTTCTTATGAGTTTATCAGATATCTGATTTAATAAAACATCAGAAGAATTTATATTTAAAAGTTGTAAGAATTAATATTGATTTCACAGGTATAGCTTTATAACTTACAGCACAATTTTACAGATAATTTTATAACTTAATTTCTTTTTTCTCTCCTGCATATTATATGAAAATAATGGCTTTTGTAGATTATTATTATGATATTAAAGGTATTAATGATAATTTAGAGCTATGAAAATCTCTTAAAACACACGCAATTTATTTAAAAAATATTAATAAACTACATTAATATCAAAACCATTTTAATTATTAAGATTTTTGTAGTTTTTAAAATTATACTTCTCTTAAATTATAGAGTGATCTTAATATTAGATATATTGTATATTACGCATCACTTTATAATGCAAACGCAATGTTTTCTACAAAGTTACAAAGTCTACCGAGCAAAATTTCTGTGACGAATGCTGAGAATTACAAAGAGAGAATTTAAACAAATAAATGTTTGAAAGAGCTAAAAAACACGAAAAATTAATAGCGACGTATTTTATAGGTGTAAATTGAGTATCCTCGGGGTGAACTTATAATTTGTGAGAATTTTCGGCCACTTCATTTGCTGCCTTTGCATAACACTGGTATTTTTATAGAGCGAGGAATCTTGTTAGCCGCTCATAAAAGCGAACCCCGTGGCACGTACGCGGTGGCGGAAGCTTTTTAGTTCGCGATCGCGCGCGTCAATCGAATATCATCCGCAATCGGGAATGCGCGGGATATTGGGCCGCATCATCTTTGGTCGCTGGCGTTCATGCGAGTCATTAAATTAAATGGACTTGGAGTGGGTTAGAAATGAAAAAAGTGGGAAAGGCACGTAGAGAAAGAGATAGTTTCATCGAATAGATTTTTCGATTTGTTGAGTATCGTATTCGGGAGCGTATGCATGGACACGTTTCCGAGTAACGCAGAGAATAAAAATGCAATGGATGGAAAATTGGGATTGGTTATTGGTTCAAGTAACGCTCATTTTTTCAACTCAATAGATTGGGACGGGAATTTTTTGGATTTTTTTTATCGAGTAAGTTTTATACTACTAAAATAAAAGTTGTTGCAATTATATTACATTTATTACAATTTTTTTTATTAAAAAATCTGTTTTTCACGCATCTGTATTCATGTAAGGCATAAAGCGTAAATGTTACAGATAACAGAAATCGGCGTGAAGATATTAAAGCATAAAGTTATATCTAAGTTTTCAAATAATAGAGTTAATTAAAACTATGAAGATTTCAACATATTTGTAAATGCACGTTTACGCCTAACTATTATTATCATTATTTATATTTATTGTACTTCAATTTTTTTTAAAATATCCAAAAATTTTTTTTGAAATCAATTAATAATTCTATTATTTTTAAATTTATTTTTTGAAATAGTTGTACTATTAAATTTTTTAAGAAATTTTTTTCATCACTATTTATAAAATTAAATTTTTTTAAAAATATTTATCGTATTAATAAAATTATGAAACAAAATTTCGAGTGATTGTATCCAATTTGTTCAACAACTTCTACACCTATTCATTATTCATAGTTAACGTACATTAATTTTTGCAACTTACTTATGAATTATCATCTTAAATATATTAGTTAATATTTTACATTTGTATTAATAAATTTCTATTAGTCTAAAAGAACAATTGCTAAAAGTACATCTAATTAATTTTATTATATTATCAATATGCATAATGTAAATATTATACGTTTTAATAAATAAAATATATTCTAATGTATTAAATGATACTATAATTCTTAAAAATATGACAGCTTATCGTAAACAAATAATATTGTATGTTTCAATAATGAATTAATATTTTATTATTTTATGCAATTAAAATGAAGTATAAAAATTTTTTCTTTTTATAATAGAATATAAACTCTGATCGACATAATTCAACTTTATAATTCATATAAATCAGAAATCCATTTATGTAATTATGTTCGAAATCCTGATACTTAAATTTACAGAATTAATATCGCAACTGTCGATTTATCTATTTTTCCATTAATTATTAAATAGAAAAATAAATGCCTATAAGATACAGTTGTGTTTTATTTCTATTAAGTTTACCTACTTTTAAAATAATTAATCCTTTCAATATTATGACGAACTGAAAAATTGGTTAAAATGACAATTTGCTGAAAGATTTTTTTCGAATCGTGAAATATTATACTTGTTAATCGATAATTAATGGTCTTTCATAGAAAATTATTGCGTAGAATTCAAATACTTATATTTATTTATTTTTATTTTTTTAACTATTTGTATAAAAGAATAAGTGATGTAGTATTAAAATTAGTTATTAATTAAAAAATACGTGTAAAATTATTATATCGATAAATGTATTGGAATTAAAACTATTGATAAAATTCCTTAGATAATTAAAATTTGAAATTCAATTTACATGGTTATAAGTGTAAATGTAATAATTTACCTATTTGTGAAATGAACCCGAATTTTACATTTAATTGTAATGATTAAAATAAAACTTTTAATGAACATACACCAATGGCATCATATATCAATTTTCTAAATAACTATTTTAAAGTATTTTTAGTTTGTATTAAATTACAAACCAGACGCTTAAAAAATATATATTAAATATATTAATATATAAAGATATACAAAAATCTACTATACTTACAATATCTATTAAAATTCATATAATAACTTCCCATTTTATTAATTATAAAAATAAATGGCAATATAACTTCAACATTATGATTGAAGTGATAAGAAAGCACAATGTATCTTTTATTATATTTAGAAAAAATATATAAAATAATTTATTTTGTGTTATTAAATATGAGTTGATAAGATTTATTTTTAAAAATAATGGTTCCTTATGTAAAAAAAAACATTAAATTATTTTTGGGTGAAAAAGGCTAATAATGATTATTAAGCTTTATAAAGTAGTACAAGAGAGAAAATAAACACTATAAACTTACTAAAAGCAAAGTTTAAAGTGAGTCGAATATTTCACAAACATAAGAAGAACTACTAATTATGATATTTTGTACATCAAAATTATGTAGAAAATGAAAAATAATATAAAAAGTTACTTTTGGTTTTTACAAGTATCATCAATTTTTTTATTTTATAACTATTAATCCCTATAATCCCTTCTTTGCATCATCTATATCATGCATCATATTAGTTTAGTCAACCAACTCTTTTCTTTTTCTTTTCTATTCTTTTCTGATCATTTGTAACCACGTACGAAAAACTTACTCTGAGATACATTGCGGCAGTTCTGTTTACAATGAACAAAATCGTCATCGTTTTCTTTGCCTCTCCCTCTTTTCTCTTTTTCTCTCTACGCTTGTCTATCTTTGTCCGCCACTACCTCTCTGGTCTCTTTATTAGATTCTCGTGGCCGCGGGTTACGGATACGCATATCGGCATAAAAATTGATTGCTTGTTAAGCGAGGATCCCTGCCAAAACGAATCGCAAGCTCTCCTAATTGGGTGTCGTTTGTTCTGGCGCACATTTATAGAGTTGCAGTGGCACTTGCGATCCAATTTTTATGCGATCTTTTCATTTTACTTGCTCACTATTTTTTTATTATCTTTCTTCACATAAGCCTTGTAATTGATAATCAAACAACATGATTTTTTTATCAATTGAATTTTTAAATTGTGTTCTCTATTGTTTTCTTTACAAATTCAAGAATATACAGATTAAATAATGCAATCGACTAAATTTAAAATCGAAACAATTATTATTGATATTATGAGAACGTAAGAAGAACGTAAAAAGAAAGTAAGTGAAGCTTAGTGAGTAGATGATTGATTGAGTTTAAGAAAAAGAAAGATTTAATGCTTAATTGTAAGAATAGAATAATTTTATCATTAAGTTTTAAAAAAGATAATATAAATATAAGTAAACACGAAACGGTATTCTATAGTATTAACTTAAACTCATAATACAAATAAAAAATAGATATTTTTACTATACAATAAAATATTAATGGCATTGTTTAATTTTCCAATACATTTTATTAGATTTTAGAACTTTTATTAAGTTTAAAACTACTGAAACTAAAGTTTAAAATAAGAAAGTATAATATATGAATTATTGAAATTTGTTAAAATTTTCTTAAAAATATATATCAATGAATTAAATGAGGAATTATATTTTTAATATTCATTAAGGTTTTATTTCCGTATGATCTGATTTTATACTTTTCTGATAATAGTCTTTCATTATTACACAGAAATGTAAATTAATTTTGGAATTTGGATGTATCACAATATCAAACATTATTCAAACGTAAATTAATTCTGAAGAAAGTAGTAAATTTATTCTAGTATATAGAAATTAAATCCTATCGTTACAACTTGGTTCCATAATATACAATCTTTATTATTTTATTATACCGAAAATATTTTTAATTAATTAAAAAAAATGAGAGTTGAATTATTAATTGGCTAATAATTAATAATTATATATTATTTGCCAATAAAAATAAGTTTACATAGTAGGAGTACAAATGGACTAATAATATACACTTTTAGATGTTTCGTATGTTTTTTACTTTACACTATTTCTATTATTATTATTATATTACATTAATATAAATTTTTAATTTACAAAAGAAAGAACCTTCAAATTTATAGTATTTGAATATTAAATATTAAAATATTATATATTCTTTTTCAAATTAATTTCTTACCCCCAAGACTTACAAAATCAATTTACGGAAACTTGAAGCTTGAATCAGTTTCAGTATCATACCACTTTCCTAAAGTTGACGAAATTTTATTTTCAAAAACTTATCCTGTTTTATTTTTTTTCTATCACGTTTACATTATATTGAAAAAGGATAAAATATTCATTTTTATTATTCATTTTTTCTATTATGATCTAAATATTTTTAATATATTCTCGGTGCTTTATTTCAGTTATTCATCTGTTGTATCTTCACAAAATGCGCGCAATATTTAAATTGCACTTGTCAACATCTCTATTAATCCTTGAGTGAATGTCTAACATTTATTTTGAGAAATATTTCTCATTAAATTTTATTTGTTTTGAAACTATTAGTCAGTTTGGATTGCGAGTTAAATTTACGTACAATAATTTATCCAACAAAGAATCTGTGTCAGTTTCTTAACAGAAATCAAACTTCTTGTTTTTCATACATCAAAGAAGCTGAAGTTCTTATACAAGTCTACGTATGATTTTCTTCCGATACTGTATACAAATAAACTCACAGAACTAATCTGAGACAAGCAACTAGTTTACTATGTTTATTTTTTAATTTCGGTAGTTTTATGGAAAATTATATCAATTTAATATTTAAACAGATTAATTATAAGAGAAGAAATTATAAAATCTTCAATGTGTCAAAATTAGACATAAATTTAACGAATGAAATTATATGAAGATTATTTCATATTTTACTAATAACATTTAGATTTATTAAGTATTGTAACTTTTATCTAGAAAAACGTTTCGTATACTCACGCCGATTTTTTTAATAAGTATCACTTGTTAAAAGTAAGTTTTTTTTCTATTTCATATAATAAAATAACCATTAAACAAAATACTTTTCAAAACACTACTTTCAATTAAAAATATTTTTATATTATGATTTCAAATTGAAGTCTCATTGCAAAACGAAGTGTACTTCTCAATTATAAACAGAATTTATATTTAAATTATTTAAAATTTACAAAGATGATAAAATAAAAATTAAAATAAGAATCTTACAATTATTGCAATATTTTATTGCTATTTTAGTTTTAATTATTTATATATATTTAACAAAAATAATATAAAATTTTATTTATTGATTATTACTGATTTTTTGATAGATACGAATTCATAACTTAGTATATTATATATATACGTGCAAAAATGTTACAATTGTATTTACGTCAGCCAATGTATTGTTCATGCAGATTAGTTTTTTGGACTTTTGCCTCTATTGTGCAGAGAGTAACAGTGCTGTTCACTAAGATTAAACGAAAAATCCATCTGAGTTTGGCATGATATTTGTCTCTTATATAGAAAATATATTCAATATTAATTTATTCGTACGCTTATATAGCTTGGAAATAATTACGATCTAATAATATTATAAAGAATCTTATTTTCTCAAAATCGCCGAACAAACCACTCGTAAATACTATTGAAATTTGATTCTAACTTTTAGATTTATGTACCTGCTATTAAAACCGACTATCCACGGAAGTAGCGAGATACAACAGAGATATTTTAATTATAAGTAAATACTAGATATTTGCCGCTTGATACATGGATTTATAAAATAATTTTCGCAACACACGCCCACCCGCGCATCACACACTATGTATCGTTAATCGTGTTAGCTAAAACAGCACATGCAACGAATGCCTACGCTTTCACGTTGTGCGAGTACTGAATTTTTTTTATTCATACAGCAAACAATATACCATAAGAATCAGCCAAGTCCGTAATCATCGAAAATAAAATACATAAAATCATAGATAAGTATAAATTATAATATCTCAAAGTAAATAGCAGTCATGATTAATCAGTATACTACACCTGTCAGAAGAGTATTGATTTTTTAATTTCTGCTTTCCCTTCGCAATACTATTTTTTTTATTACTCCCCAGATGTCCTGCCTTGAGCACTACGAAAATTTCTTTCCTTTGGTACTTTTATTAATCATCTTTTTCCTCCAGAGTCTTTATGACCGGATTCTCTTAATCTTCCGAAGCATAATTATTAACCCAAAAGCACGATAAACTAAAAATAAGTAGCCGTATATGTTTTTGGAAATCTTTTGGCTTATGTTTCATCTTTATCTTTTATCAATAGAATACTGGCATGTAAAACTAAACCATGAAGTGGCTACGTGTAATATTTCTGCTTTTTCAAGTAGCCAAATTTCATAGCAATTAGTATGTATTAAACCAAGCCTCATTTATTTGCACGAGTGTTTAAGTCAGGGTGAGAGTACAATGTTTTACTAACGACTTTGGTAAGGAAATTTAAAATGAAATATATTTTTCACGTACATTAAAGTTTATAACTAAACATTTTTCAATATTTTCATTTATTTGAATATGTTTATTTGTTTTTCTAAAAGTATCTAAAATTGACAAAAATCGTTAATTTGAATAATAAATTTTACATTTTTACATATTAGATTTAATATGCTCAAGTTAAAATTACATCCTGTATAAACTAATTTTCATGCTAAAATTTGATTAAGAAAACATAAACCTTAGAGTAAGCATAAAATATTACAGTTTAATGAGCTAGGACAAATAACATGGACACTTTATGTATCAACAAATCATGCAAAACTACATACATTACGTATAAATTTACAAAAGTGATGGTTATTACAATTCAAAATTGATATTTTCCCTAAAATTATTACATAAATTATTACGTATATGCTGAAACAAATTATATAATTATCAATAATATCTGGTAATAATTTGCTTTATTTTCTAAAACTGTATATTATCTAATAGTATAAAACTTATTATATCATATTAACTTATATAAATAAATAACACGCGTATTTATAATGTATAAATTCAAATTTTATTTTGAATATTCATATAATTAATTGAATTAACTTTTATATTTGTAAATGCGTTTATATTTCTAAATATTTATATACTAGATATAAGATGTCAAATTTCATCTCATGACTTCTATAACTTATGAAGATAAATTGATTATTTCATTATTATAGATTACATTTTTCGTGTAATTCTAGCATACATATTATGTAATCGAATCACGAAAATGCAAAATAATTTTAATTAAAAATCAGATTCATAATAAATATTTTTTAATTTTTCTATATTACATTTTTATTACAGATACATTTAATAATTTCAATTGTTCGTGGCTTTTATCTCAGAAAATACTAGTAAAAAATATCTCAAATATGTAACTTATTATGTTTGTAATACACATTTTACAAAAGTCAATTTTTTGAAAGCATCAAAAATTGGTTCAGTATTTTTATATTAATATTTTCTTACAAAAACAGCATTACTTAAAAATCTTCTCTATTAAAATATAATTTTGATACATTAGAAGTCATTATTTTTACTATTTTTTTTTTAATTCGCTTGAACAAGAAAGGTAAACTAGATATAATTTATAACTGAGTAAATTTTTTAGTAAGTTTTTGAAAAGTCTAAGTATAATTTATTATGCTTTTATAAATCGAGCTCAGGTTTAACTTGAAAATTCGAAATTTTGACGATCTTTTTGAATCCAGGAAAAGATAAATTTTGAGGTGTGAGCTTCTTGATATGCGTCGGTGTCAGTCAGATCCTCATTACTCTGGTGCAGTATACTCGCGATGTGGCTGACCGATATGGGATTCATACTACTGTGTTCTCCCTCTCTGTCCCTCTGTCAGTCCTTTTCACTGAGCTTTTATCGGCTCATCGAGCAGTTCTGCGTATATGCGCTGGGGTATGTACCAGAGGAATAAATCAAGTCGGCCCGCCTACGCACGATGGAACTCCATCATTCGTGCGTCGTCGGCGTGTATATCGCGTGCAAAGAGAGATAGATACAGCCGGGCGTAGCTCTTTTATCACAAAGCTCTATTCGGATGAAATCAACAGATTTAAAATCTATTTGTTACTGAAACAACTTGCGTTTCAAGAAAATTGAAAATTTTCATTTAGTTGTATTAATTAAAATTAATGACCGGTTGTAATGAAAATTGTGTAAATTTTATTTAACTGGTACTTTTATTAGTTACTTTTACCAGTACTTTTATTACATTTATTAGTATTTACATACTACATATTTTTAATTTAAATTTACGCTTAATCTCACTGTCAATTAGAAACACTTTTTTCTGAAATATATTTTGATAAAATGCGGTTTTCGTGTTGAGATTTCAATCTTTTAGTGGTGCTATTCGGTTATTAAATTGCATACAAAAATACACGTTTATAAAATAAAAATGAAAGGATTTACTAGTCTATTAATTTTGAGTACTGAAAAATATTGTGAAAAACTAGTTATATATTTGAGAATTACTTTATAAATAAAGACTCGAATATAAACTATAAATGAATCAACGTGATTACAATAAAAATAGTTAGACAATACAGCGTACAGTTTCGTCAAAAATACTTTTTAAACCAATTCTTTGTTTTAAATAAAGCAAAAAATCGCGTTAAATATAGTATTGCTAAGTACATATAATAAAAGTCAAATATAATAAAAAATATAAAATAGGTAATACGTGGAAATAGAATTATTGGTGCTGCAATTCTTAAAGTAAATGATAAGAAAGCGTTATATGGATAGCATATAATACATGTCCTGAAAGGATAAAGCAAATAATATGCAACATAACTAGATGTGCACGATATAAATCGAGCTCTGAAGTATAATGCCAGTTTACACTTTAAATCACGCGCGAAACTTATATATGCACAACTATACTCCACGCGCATCTAGCCTTAATACGTTTTCTCGTTCAAATACATGGTTTGAGCATATCCAGCTACTTGATTTACATGAAGCAAAGCGTTTATATCATGGACAAAGTCGTTCGATGCACGCACATACACGCAGATGTGTACATTTTTGTGCTCACGAACTTTTGCTTGTATATGCATGCAGATGTATTCAGAATTTATATTATTTTATATTTGAACAATAAAGAAAGGCATATTTTCTTTCAATAAGCATATGGATGGTGTAGAACATTATTTAGTATTTTCAGAATTATATAAATTGAAAGAATTATTTGAGCAGAATAAGATTTACGGGAAGCATATTAGGACTTCGTTTAATTTTCATACTAAGTGATTAAAAAATAAAATAAGATAACTACGGATAATAATTATTTAATAATTGGAATTTAATATTTGGAAAATGCATTTTTGCAAACTATTAAAGCTATATTGAAAATCTTCTTTATCGATTTCTAACCAAAACACAGCACACCTTTTTATATTTAATATACTAGTTTATAAGTATCTATCTCAATATATAATTTATAGTAATTTTCTTTCAATTATCTTGAAAATACTGTAACCAGTTATTTTATAATATGTATTCTTTGCAATCAATGTTTTCGAAAATTTATATTTCATTTAATATATAATAAAAATTGTTGAATAGAGTAAAGGTAATAAGAATTATTATAAATATTTCATGCAATTGATAAAGTAGATGTGCAATCGACATATTAATGTTATATTTATATAAAACTGGAATAAAATAGAAATTATTACTTTAAGACAGCTCACCAACCGATACACTTTTTCATAAGACGATAATGGAAAATAAACTTGCTTTGGAATTTCTGTTTAAATTAGATTTTGAGTCATAAAAAAATTAGCATTAATCCAATTTTATGAGAATACGATAATATTATACGTGCTGATATGCATTTTAAATACTACCACTCATAATATTACTGCACAATATTTGCCGAGTGTCTGGACATAAAATTAATCTAATATTATGCATTACGTTTTTATAAACAATTTCAAATTTCATATTTTTACGTGGTAAGAGTGTTAATTTAAAAAATTGGAGGAGAATTAATTAGAAGCAATTATATTTATGATCTATTTATGAACAGAATTGAGGATTTTAATTTTGAATACCTTTTTAATTAAAATTTTATTTGAAGATGCGTGTATATGCAATCCGAAGAAAATTATTGTATTTGTAATTCTTATATTTTCGTTTTTAATTTAGTTCACAGCTAACATTAGTCATGTAAATTATTTTTATCCCTTTTATAATAAGCCACGTAGCAGCTGTTAGTTTAGTTGTCATTTCTTTTTGGTTTCTTCGTTTTTTTATTACTTTTATGTATTTTTTTATGGGTACATTTAAATTTGTTTAAAACGGGATAAATATTTTTTCATAATTACAGTAATTGTGAATTTTTTTCATAGTGTTCGCATAAAGTTTGCATATTATTGTAATTAATTTTTAATACATACACTGTATACTACATTACATATACTAGTATTATGTTGTAAAACACGGCATATTTTATGCCACGTGCAGTTAGTTTTGCAACGTGATTTACAGCTACTACCAGCATTTTTTAAAATTTAAAGCAGATTTTTAAAATATGATGATTGTATGTTTGCATTGAAATTTCAACCAAAATTTTCTTGCTCTAAAATTTAAATAAACTTATTTTTCTTTTTCCAAGACTATTCAATAAAAGTAAAATATTTTTTCAATAAATATGAAAAGATCATAACAATGGTATATTTATCTTGATAAATGTTTTCTTTTGTATTATTAATGACTGTCTTAAAGCGATTGATTTATAAGAATTGTTATTGTCTTATTGTAAAGTTTTATTTACATAATGAGAAGCTATTGAAATAAATTTTTCTTTATTAAATTGTACGCATAATAACGTACCATAAAAGCGACAATTAAAAAATTATTTTTTATAAATTTATGCACTTATGGTCGCATTATTTATTAATCAAATCAATTTTGAATAAAATTCAAAAACAATTTTTGAAAATTTTTTTAGAATTTTTACGTTTTGAACAAAAAATTAACGTTATTCTTTATAACTTTGATTAAGTTCGTTTAACTGATTAGTATAGTTGTAGATAATATAGAAATCATTTATTAGATCAGAACTTCGTTTTTATTTAGTCGTAATTTTGTACCTATTATTCGATTTTTAGTATCGGCATTCCGTAAAAACTTATTAATGGGGCTGAGCGTCACTAACGACGTTTGTTCTGCTTTATGCTGAGTGGAAGGAGTGGGAGTAATGCAGAATGAGGACTCAAACAAGATTTTATTCTTGAGTAGATGCAAGCTGGAGCGAATCTTTCCTAAAAAAAGAGAAGGTAACAAAGACAGCATATATACGTGAAGAGAACGAAAAGAATACCCGAATCAATAAATTCCTGTGTGAGTTCTGTATAATCAAAATGCGAGTATGGCAAACCGCTTTAAAAACTGAAAGTGAGTAGATAGATAGGATACAAAGAGAACTTCGAAGCATTTAAGTAGGTTTAACCTAAGTTAATACGATGGCAGACTTAGAATTGACTTTAAATTAAGATCATGTGAATGGATAATATGGTGTTCTGTATAATGTAATGATATTTTAACAAAAATTGGTTTTTTATCAAATTATCAAAGAAAAATAGACAATTAATAGTTCAGTGGACTTTACTTGTTGAATAACATTCGTAATAAGTTTCTGGTCGACGTTTTCCCAACATATGCATGATTTAAAGAACAATAGATAATAATAATAATACATTTATGTAAGCCAAAATTTTTATATTTTATAATTGTGTATAACATTAACTAAATAACTAATTGCAATTAATATTCTTCACCTATTATTTTATTCTATTCTCTTCTATCTAAACATTATTAAATATTTCATAATGAACACTAATATTATAATTTTGTTTTAATTAGAAATTAAATAGACTAATTTATTTCAAAAATAAAAAAAAGATTTTATTATTATAGAAAAAGTTAAGACTACCTGTGTATCGAGTCTAACATAATTATTAAAAAAAAATAAATATTTTCTTTTCATAAAATTATAACATATTAAAATAACCTTCTATTTATTCATGTACGAAAAACCTATATTTTGCAGTATATTGTCTATTACAATTTTTACGAATTGTATAAAACGATCCATTATATTAAAGCATTAATATTTAGTAAAAGTTATTTATAAAAGTTAGTTATTTTGAAAATAGATATTTTAGAAATTTTAATGTTTATAATTTAATATTTATGAATTTCTACTTTAAATTTAAAACATATAGCACGTTACTAACAATTCATATTTATTTAGCGCTATCAATATTACCTTTAAATCAAAATAACCTATTAGAATTACTATTTAATATCTTTTAAAACGTATAAAATTTATTTATGTAACTATTTTCCTAATAACAGTTAATAATATTTAGCTTAGTACTTCTTTTACTTCAATATTAATTTGTTTTATAACTATCTCAGTTAAAACAGTATGAAATTTAACTTTACCATTTATTTTACTATTTCTCATTTGATTACTGATTAATTATACAAAATTTATAACTTATATCGTGAATTAATATACGCAAGTCAAATCATACTTAGTTATTCTCATCCATTGAATATATTTTATTATATGTAATAACTTTCAATATCATTAACTTTTCACAGATTTGATCAAAGAATTATAAATAATTATAAATAAAACTTTCGATAAAATGCATTTATTCAAAATAAATATACGTAATTTTAATATAGTTGGTACGGTATTTTGCTTTGAAATATCGTAGCGTCTCATTCAACTTAAGAATTATATTGTCCAATTATGAACTCCATTAATTCAACGATGCATTTAAAATGCTACTATGTATTAAAAAAAACAAATATATTGTTATGTGTTATTATTGATCACATTAGTTAAATGATCATTATAATTTAATCCGTTTCATATCATATTATTAATTTCATTGTTAAAATAATTTTCATATTTTTGAAAGATACGAAATCTTCATTATTATACTATACCGGTACTCGAAATTAAATACAATAAAAAACGATCTTATTGTAATTTGCGTGAGATAACATTTATCGCGATAATATTTTTTCATTTGCCGTTGACTATACGTACTAATGTACGTATTGAAACTAAAAATTCATATATATTAAATGTATTTAACGAACGATTTTATTATTCAAGATTAATACTTGTTCTTCATATTCGATTTAATAATTAATCAAATATAACGATGACTTTCATATTTATATTTTATAAATAAATAAAACAATGTATATAACATAATAAATTCAACTCTAAATCTATTATTTTTAACAAGGATATTAAAGTGTACTATTTTATAAATAAATAAAAAATTTTAAATTTAAATTGAATTTTTATCATAATTGTAACTAGAAATTAATATAAGCCTAAAATTTGACCGAAAAAGTTAGGACATAGATTTTATTGAAATAACAAGATTTAAATTCAAATTTAGGTCATCAGCTTCTTTTCTTAATCATTCAAAATGATTTTATAAACTATTTTTTTTTGTAAAGTAAAGTTTAAAATTAATAATATCTACAAATTTACTTACTTTTCATGTTCATATATATCTAAAGTTATATTAATTTTTTATGTACGCTACAAATTAATTTGTACAACAAAAAATTGTATAAAACATTATTTAACTGCATAAATAAAAATTAAAATAAAATGATTAATGATAATTAATTATTGTACTGCGATTATCATTGATTACTTACTGTTAAAAAATATAAGAACTTCCTTGTAATACTTGGAATTGTTTATTCATCATAAAAATAGTGAGTTTAATAAATAATAAAATAAGTTTCTTGAATCTTCCTTTTTTTAATCGTAACTAATTTATACACAAACCGATAGTTTTTAATAGAAATAAGTATCTATTAACTTGTATCGTAATCTATAAAAGGTATAATATATTCTTATACCTTTTTTAAGTATTTTTTTAAGTATTTATTAATTTTTATACATATATCGAATAGTTTATATATATAGTTTTAATTTACGTATGTACAAAATTAACAATAATATTGAAAAGGAGAATAATATCAAAATGAGAACAAATTAATACATATAAAAGTTGACAACAATTATTTTTAAAAGAATAAATAAAATAGATTTTAATGCATATTTACATTCATAAAAAGTACAAGAAAATATTATTTATTTATAATATTCATTTAATTTAAATTTTCATATTCATAACTATGGAATTGAAAGATAATTATCATAAGATGTATAGTACGTTATTTAAAAAATGTATATTCCATCTTTATAACCAATATTATTTAATTAATTTATTAAAATATATGATTTAGTAAATAACTTTTTAAAATTCATTATTTTACTTATTGAATATAATAAGCAATTTTTAACGTACCAACAAATAAAGCTGCATTGGTGAATTTCGATTTATGAGTTTAAGAAATTCGTGACTTCGTTCTTGACATATTTACATAATGAAGCGATATTTTGTATTAAATGTCATTTATCTTGGTATTTTGCATAAAAAATTAATTTTTCAAATAAATTATCTTATAATGAAGAAAGTTAACTACTTACTATGTATATAGGCAGTGTAGACTAATTTATAATTTTTAAAATATATAAATTAAAATGTGCTGCTTTTGCGATTTATATAACTAATCTACAAACGATAAAAATAATGAATCAGTACTACATCAGCAATTTTAATAAATTACATAAGAATTACAAAGAATTACAACTATTTTATTTAAACTTTCATTAGAAACAAATTAATTTCAAGATTGATCCATAACAAGGGTTTGAAAAATTGTGTGTAAAGAAAACATGTCATAAAATGTTCCAATTTTTAGCATAAATAAAAATTAATAAATATTTTGTATACACAGAATAAAATGAATTTCATATTAAACACTTTTTACAATTAATTAGTTTGAGTTTTATTTTTTATTAATTGATTAATATATAATAATTTTAAATATTTTAATAACAACAATATAAGAACATTATAATTCATTTTATAATAAAATGTTACACATTTCAAATGAATGAAAAACTTTATTAAAAATACTTTTTTTACCCATTTTATTTATAAAAAATTGTCTTATACGAATACTAAAAGTCGGCATATATTATTTAAGAGTATATTTAAATAAATAACTGTACCCATCTAATTCATTCTTTATAGAAAGCAATAATTAGTTAAATTTCATTGCATAAATAAATTAGAACTCCAAGCCAGTATAAATGTTATCAATTTGTCAAACGGCAAAGTTATTAATTTGAGCAACTAAAAATATAAAGCTTAAATATTTTTTGCTAACAAATTAATAGCTGATATGAATTTTATGAATATAAAGTAAAATTATTAAAATTATAAAAACAAAAAATCAGTTTTGTATAGAACTAATTGTTAGTAAATTATGATATAACTTTCGAATTAAAGTCGATTTAAGTTTTTAAACTTCTTAAAACTTAAAGTTGTTTTGAGCTTCAACTTATATAATTTACTCCTTGATTGACTAAATTAATAAAAATAATACATCAACGAATTTTAAATTTATTAATTTATTAATATATTAGATATTTATTAATAAAATATAATTCAAAAAATCTATCTTCGTAAGTGAGAATAAATAATAATATTATTTACGAAAAATGTACTAATTGTCAGTGACCTGGATGAATATAATTGTGCATAATTAGCGATCTTAGAGGATCAAGAAAGTATTTGAAATCATTACCGTCCGTAACGCGGTCCGACGTTCGTCACATATGAGGATGACGCGTTGACAGCTAAATCCGATATCGACCCTGACTCCATGCCCAACGCCGAGTTGCAAGATCCTGAAACAAAAGAGCATCGTTAAATAAAAAATGGAGCAAATAAACGCTAGCGGGTAGAGAATACCTGATGCATGTTAAAAGAGAAAAAAGGCATGCGCTAACATATTGCCCACAGGGCACAATTCTTTTTACTATAGTTTTGAAAGATATTGTTTACTTTTAAACGAAAATATAAAATACACGTAAAACTCAAGGTTTTTAAAGTTTACTTTGTTCTCTTTCACTTCTCATGTGTAATTTTTATATGTGACAGCATTATTTACCTTCTTATATTTTTAAATTATAGTTAAGTTGAATTATTTAATCTTTAGAATTCTTCTACAAATTTAATAAATTTTTTACTGATGCGTGGAGAATATTGAGCTTTTGATTATCCTCGATAATATGATAATTGAAAATTCAAATCTAGATAGTACAAATATTTGTGATCATAATGTAAATTCTTTGAATGAACATTATTAATTAGCACATCAATAACTGAAACTATCAATATTTACGTTTAACTATCAAAAACTTTTATATAGATACGTAATGTTTTTATAAAATTTATATAAATATAAAAGCTAAAGAAATTAAAAGCTCAAAATACAGATTTTTGTATTAAAATATAAGCGTGATTATAACTGTCGTTCAAATTAAAATATTTACAGTTATGGTAATTATATAATTTAAACAAGTTTATAATTTGAACATTTCTATTTGTGAAGTTTACCGCATAAATGAAGATAGAATGAAAAGAAGATTAAGGTGGAAAAAAATTTTTATTCGGAAACTGTTCTATACCTCTAATGCTTCAGAAATAAGACTCTTGTTTTCAGTTTATTTGAAGATTTCAATAACTTATGTCTCTTAAGAAGTTGAAGCCAAAGACTCCTTTTTTATTCGACAAAAATGTACATGAAACTTTAAAACTTTACAGTTCTAAGAAAATTAAATTAAATATGAGCTTCAAAAAGTCAATCTCCGAAATATATTTAAAAAATATTTATACAGCACAACCTTTATCTGTGAAATTTAATTTTACGTTCACAGGAATTATATAAAATCTTACCAATTAGAAAACAGATTTATACGCTCTCAATCAAATACGCTATAACATAAAAAAGATTATATACATTTGCGTATATATGTAAGTTTCCATGTATATAATTGGCTTTCTTCTTAAAAATAGCAGCATCGGAATAATTATCATATATGAATAAAAGTGAAGGTGTAAAGGCCTAATCTTGTGATTTCATTATCGAAGTTGTTAAAAGCGGAAAGAGCTGCATTTATATATACATCAGTACTACTTCAAGACTACGTGAGTTCCGTCGTGAAATATTATTCAATCGCAGTTTGCTTTATTAGTCTTTCAATTTGTCTCGATTTTTATCGTTGTTCTTCAGTAATCTTTCCATTAAAGTTTCACATTCTCTCATTGGCTGCGTATAAGACCCTTTCAGATTCAGAAATGATTTTTATTATTTTTAATAATGTAGTAGCAGAGTTTGGTTATAATAGTATTGAGAAAATATTTGGTTTAATTATAAAAAAAAAGTAATGGCATGCTTTTATATTTATATAAAATAAGCTTGTAAAATTAACGGAAAATTATCTATTTCATGTTATCGCAATAATAACAAAATAGCAATATATAATAAAGTATAAATATACCTATAGTTTACTATATTAAAACCATAAATCATATAAATAAAAAAAATTACAAATAATTTAAAAAACTAATTATAAGTTTAAAAAATGTTCATATAAATTTTATATTTATGATCATATTTTTATTTATTCATGCAATATTGTTTAATGTAGATAATATTTAATTAAAAAATAGTTAATTTATGATATTTTATTTTTAAAAACAATAGTAATAATTTTATTTTAGCATTTGAATAAAACTGGTAAGTTAATTATAGAACTTCAAAAATAATAATGTTTTTACTTAGCACAATTTCTTAATTAATTAAAAATGAATCTATATATCATCTGAGAAAATTAAATAGAAATTTAAAAATAATATATTTCTCCTCAAATATAGTTTGAATTTCCTAATAAAGTAAAAATATTTATAAAATTATAATTAATCAAGAATAAATTATTATTTTATATTTACATATAATTACAGCTTTTATATTTTAAATTTTTATATTGCTGATATTTTTTTGGATACTTATCTTTCAATTTCATAATATAATTTTCACAATATAATTTTGCTAATAACTATAATTAGTCATATTTTTCCATTAAGAATCAGATAACTATGTATTTTAGAATATAATTGTATTGTTCATTTTTCAGTTAAAGTAGTTTTAAACATTATTCATATAATTTTTGATAAATATTTAACATTAAATATTTTTCTCACTTTATCAAGAAAAGAAGACGTGAGAACGAATACTATATATTATGATGTATGACGCGCTAATACCCTTTACCTTCAGTACTAACGTGCTATTAAATAATACATTGGACTACAAATGTTTATCTAAATATATAATTACATATATAAAAACAGTTTGTTGTGAATTTAAATTTAATAAAAAATAATATTATTTTTATTATTTATTTAGTACAAAAATTCATCGTAAAAATAATTAGTAATTGCCTTTAATGCATAATCAAATTTTTATAAAATAAACTTTTCTATTAACTAATTAGATAATAAATAATAACTGAATAATTAATTATTAATGAATTTTAATTTAAAATTCGTGCATTAGTGTTTCTAATCTACTTGTTTTAATAAGTAAATTTTCATAACATAATTAGAAACATTTATATCTGTTATTCTTAAATAACTCAACTTTTTGTATTAATAAGAGATGATGAACTATAAATGAAATTATAAAACTTAGATATATTTATTAAGAAAAATACTTGAACGATTCATACTATAAGAGTGATTTTGATGTTTAGTTAATTTATAAAAAATACTGTTGTATTTAATTCAGGTTTAAAGTTATTTTATTTTTAGTTACATGAACAATAGTTTATATATTCGTAAGCATATAAATTATTAAAATATTCTCTATATCTTGAAAGACATACGTATCTGATGAGCTGAAGTTTAATACAAATATTATTTACAATAGCATTTGAACAATATCTAGCCACGTTCTAATGATTTACGCAAACAATAATGTACCGTGAAAAAGCAAATATTTTTTAAAATGTAACGAAGCAATAATTTAAGTCAAAATTCATGATAAACTGGAAAAATTTTTTTTCTCTTGTAAGGACAGCTAATTATAAGATGACGCCAACTTAAGCGTTATAAATCACAGGTTTATTTATGGTCACAAAAAATAGTAAATACTTGGCCTATGAAAGAGAAGGGCTCTGTCATCAATAACATAAGTTATTAATTCTTCAGATGACGGTGGAAAAGCAAAGCCTGGGTCTTGGACAGACGATTCAAACCGAGCGTGTAATCCGCGAACACATGCGTGCAATTTTACGCTTCGTAGCAGACGATTTCGGGGGCGTAGGGAAGCAAACATGTCGACGGGTGAACGACCATATGAGTGAAAAAATCGAATGGAGAATAAAAGCGCAAAGAGATCTTACGTACCTATACACTCTCATATGCACTTACTAATCCATACGAATGCGATCGCACGTATGCACGTATACACTTGATAAGCTAACTCGTGCGCAGTCGCACAAGATAGACTGTCCGGCTGATTTAACTTTGCGCGTATTTGAGCAACCAAGAGAGAAAGAGAAAGGGAAGGGGGTGGGACAGTTTACGTTTGCGTGGTTCGCGTCAGAATTTTCGGACTCCCTGCTTCCGGACTATTTTTCATTCGTGCCAAGGAAAATAGCTGCCTTTTCCATACAGCTTTTCAGAGAAGGAGCAAGAAAAACAGCAAAAGTGAGAGGAATTTGTTTTTATGACAGGTTGCGCGTATGGGATCAAAATATTACGCGGCTGTATAAACAGCAATGCAACCTTTTCCGAAGTATGAAAACGAAGGATTGCCAAGAACCAAGGTAGAGGAGAAAAATAGCTAATAATGATTAAATATGCTGGTGCGAAAAATTTTTTATTTCAAATGTTCTTATGTTGAAAAAAGCATTGAGAACTAAAGGACTTTTTCTAAACTGTTGACAATGTTTTAGTCATTGATATTTAGATGTTTAATGTAACTTTTAGGCATTCATTGATGATGGCTGAGAACTTTTCAGTTCATATAAAAGTATAAAATTTAAGTTAAAAATGACAATTATTTTATAAATAAGTGAGGTTTTCGTTTACCATTATACAAAAAATTTAGTTTGAAAAAAAGTTTAATCTTGTACATAATAAATATTATTCGTATTTAATTAAAATATTTTGCAAAAAAATTTTTAGCATTTACGTTGCATAATAATTTCTTAGTTGCATTTATTAAATATCGTTTTACAAATTTAATCTTTTCAAGTATAATAAAAATTTTGTATATGAATAAATGAAAGTATGAAAAAATGAAAAATTATTAGTTTAAAACTAAATCTTTTTATTATTATATTTTTTATAATAGATTTAGATTAATTTAGATACCTAATACAAGCAGACACAAATAAAATCTAAAAAATTACAAATAAATTTTCATATTTTAAATCAATAAAATAAGATAAAACATATTTAACCTGGATTATTTTAGTAATATGTTAATTAGATTCACGAAAATCACAGAATTAATTGTAATTCTTGAATATAAATTTATAAAAAATTTTCAGATATTGCATAAATATCTATGTAATATTAATTATATTTACTCTATATTATAAATCTAAATTAGAATATGTATTAGATCTTTACTAATAATACTATACTAGAATTAAGAATAGGAAAAAACAGTAGATTATACATTAAACAAAAAGAAATAAGAAAACACATTATAAAAATCTATAGCAGTTAACTGAAAAAATGTTATGAAATGTTATAAGAAATATATAAAAATGTTGTTCAATATTAACTGAAATAGAGAAATAAGCATGCAACACAATGAAATAAATGCATCAGAGTAAGGTGGTGAAGGAGTGAAGAAGATTGAAGAAAAAATGAATAAAGAAATAATATATATAAGTGTAAAATATATAATATTAGGTAAAGTAAATGCGTGTAAAAATCAATTAAACGTAAAAATTTGAATATGTAAAAAATGAGATATATAGAAAAATTTACCAATTATTCGTAAACAAAATAATAATAATAATTAAGTAGAATTATTTTAACATAAAAAATATTTGATATGAAGTTTTACACATATGAACAAATGATTAGATTTGTCTCACCTATATCTTATGCAGAGCTTTTTTCCATCATAGAAATCATATAATAATTAATTGAAGGGTGATTGAAGAATACAAGGATAAACTGGACTTTTACTATTTTAACGTAGCTTTAATAAAAATACTTTGTGTTGGCAGTTTTATCCATGCGTTTTTAGATATTTGACGTTTATTGGATAATTTAACAGATATTATATAGTGATTATTTGAGTATATATACTTATTGATATATAACAGTTGCACTTATGCTTTTATAATAAGTTAATTAAAATCATCCGATAGAGATTTCGTAAATTATTAGTAAAAGGATTGATACGGAATTTAATTAAATGCAAGATAAATCTGTTATACAATATGATATTTTTACACTTATGTAGATTTAAAATCGTACATAGAATTTAAATCATAAATGCTAAGGATGTGAGTGAAAAAAGTGCTTGAATATGAATTATATCGGATAAAGTGTAATGCTATGCGGGGAAGAGTAATGAATCATGCGTAAATGAGAAAAGTTTTTCCTTGGAAGAGCTTAAGTTATTGGGATTGAGACGATAGATCAGTTGTACTTTAACTTTTTTCATACTTAAGCTTTCCTTGGATAAGTTATTATCAAAAAACTTTAAAATAATAATTTTATATTTAAACTATAATTTTTAAGATTTTTAATAAGTTATGTTGAGTATATTTGAAATATTCAATAATTAAATAGTTTTATTTTTTTAATATATGTTAAAGTATAGTATAAGAATCAATATATATTAGTATAATGTGCAATAAATAGTGTTATACTATCAATGAGTATCGGAAAATTCTCAAACAAAAATGAACTCTTTATATGTAATAGGTTTTTTAAGTATTAAGTAGAAACATACATTCATTACATCGAAAATATTTTATTTATCTGTTACTCCTTTAAAAAATTATGATAATCGGAATAAGTATACGACAATTTAAATTAATATATTTAATAGATGATTCGCATATTTTTTGCAAATTTATGATATTAAACGATCTTCGAATGAATTGAATAAATTTTATTATTTTCTGCTCTCATTTAAAATTTAAATAAAATATTTAATTTCATTTTACTATGTCAGAATGAGGCATTTCATAATTACATATACATGTATATATAAAGAGAGAGAGAGAGAGAGAGAGAGAGAGATTCTAAATATGATACAACAGAATAAGTTATGATAAATACAAAAATTGATTTTGAAATATTTTAAAGTACAAAATATTTTTTTCGTAGAAAGTATATTATCTTTTAAATAAAAATAATAACCATATTTTCTTATCTCATTAGCAGCATTATATTTATTTATTTCATGAAACAATAAACTTAATGAATTGATATTACAGTAAAAAATATATTTTATGAGACTAATTATCTTAGTATTTTCAATAAATTCTTTTTATATGCATTTTTAAAATAAATGTATTATCAATTTCATATTTTAGATACGTATTCAATTTTCATATTCATTATTAATTGTTGATTAAAAGTTAATTAAATAATAAGATATTTTATTTGGATATTTAATTTAAATCTCATGTTGCAGATTTTTTTAATACATATATTTAGGTAAAAGGTATATATATATATATATATATGTTCTTATGTTATTATTATGTATTCATAATTTAAAATATGTTTTAAAGTAAAAATTATTTATAAATTTTATAGTAAATTAATAATTTAAAAAAATATTTATACAATGTAGATAGTAGAACTTTGAATAAATTATATAGATAAATATATATTTTTGTAACTGTGAAAAGATTATTGAACCCGTTAAATTATTAAAAAAGTTTAACTTTAAAAGAGTTTATGATTTTATAATTTTTGTATATTAACTTATGTAAGTAAATGTTTTTAAAGTAACTTTTTATCATTGTTACCGAGAAAACGTTAAGAATAAAATAAAAACTTAAACGAATAGAAAACAGTACAATAAAATAATAAACTATCCAGATTCAAAGCCCATTTTACAAGTTTGTATCTTCTGGATAATTTTGAGAAATGTTTTTTTCCTTTTAATTATGATTTTTTTATGTTTTCTATCATACTATATAACTAATTATGTATGCAATTCATTATCTGTTACATAAATTATTCAAATAGCTATGATTTTTGAAAATTTCAATTTCTATATTTTATATAGATTATAAAAAATATTTATATGTAATGTATTAAGATGAATAAATATAATTTCAATATTCAATTGAATAGTCTCAATAATGGTAATAAATTGGGTACCGAATAGTAAATTATTATTTAACACATTTTCAAATACATTTTATGAAATATAAGTGTAAAACGATCATATGTTATTAACCTGATCACCTTTGTATCTACTCTGTATATGATAATATGTGTAAAACTAAGAAACTATAAGTTTTTTACGTCATAAGGTATTCTTTAAAATTCTCTATGAATAACAATTAAAATCCCTTTATATTTAAAAAAAAAATCTTTTTAAGGAGAATTTTAATTCTTTTTTATGATTTATAATTTAGCTGTATATTCTATATAGATGCAATTAAGGGATTTGATCAGGTTGGGTTAGGACGATAGTATATATAGAGTTGAAATGAAAGGATGAGTAATCGAGAACCTTGATAATATGAGTGGGAATGGAAGGCTGTTTGAATGGCGATCCCCATAATAGGAGCACTCAGGCCGAATGAAGGGATGGTCATAAAAAGGGCTTTTCCATGTATCCAGATGTGTGAAGACAGCTGCAGGATAAAGAAATCAGTGGTTATGGTTTCGAATTCTTAGGTAGACAGTAAATCAAGCAAGTCCCCTGTCCCACTTCACTCCCGCTTAAAAATACAGTGCACTAAAATTCCTTAACGATCTATTTATTAACCGAAAAAAAAATTCGCTACATAAAAATTATAACAGCCAAAAAAAGTTAACACTAGCACAAAATTTTATAAGCTTACATTCATTAGTACCTCATCTAAAGCTTATCATTAAATTACTGAATATCAAAAATGATGAAATTCTCATTCCAATCTAACGGAAACTAATCTCAGTATCTGACCACTCTAACAAGTGACCAATGCCGAATACGATATCTCTTCAACATGACTTACAAATTCATCATTTCAAATAAAGTAGAATAATCTAATTACAGTTGTGAATTTCTAAAGAAAATGGCAATTTGGCATAGGCTTGACCTAAAATCTAGGAATAGGAACTGCGGTATTGTAAACAATACCGTTTTTACATGATTATATGAACTGTAGTTCTCTTCATCACCATCATTGAATATAATAATTGATAAGAGATATATAGAAATATAATAATATATTAATAATAATAAGAATAATAATAATTAACAATAAAAGAATAATTGAATATGATAAAAGTAAAAAAAGTTCTCGTTAAATATAATAAAATTATCTTATTATAAGAATTATAGTTATCGAATAATTCGAAGTCATGAACTGTTTAAGACATATTCAAAAGTAAAAACGATGTTTTTTTGTGGTGATCTATGTTATAGAGCTTAATTAAGCTATTATCTAAACTATTTTATTTATTTCTAAATCCTTGTTCAAAAGTTAATTATTTTAACGTCAATACAGAAATTTTACATAATACAAATTTCTTTATAAATGTGTTACTTAATACTCGAAACTTGTTAGTTAACTAATCCAACTAACTTTGGACAATGTTTTTGTTTTTTTCTAACCTGATAGCTTTGAATTAAATTGAGAATATTTCTTGAAAAATGTCATTATTCAAAAGTATTTGTAAGTTTTTCGAGATAATTTGAAACATCAAATAACACAGTAAAGCTAAAGACTAAAGCTAAAGTGTGAGAGATGACAAAAAGGAAGGAAAGGATTGTTTAATGTGTTTAATAATACACTTAAGAAAATAACGCAATCTGTAGTTGATTTATAAAAAAAATAGTAAAGTATAATTGTGAGATTAAGATCATTAGATAAAGGATCGGAAGCGAAGCAATCATTGTGAACTCCTTTAGTCGTGCTATTTGGTACACGCACTCGTTACTACGCTTTTGTTACTAGATCACTGTTGTTAAGCGCAACAGTTGCTAAGCACTCGTCCCTATGTCCTTAAGGTGTTGCATTGGTTGCACATGGTTTGAGCGTTTTCAGAGTCGCAATGGTTATTCTTCACATAGGTACATATCCCCTCGAATGTAAATTAAAGCTATGTGTAAGCATGTAAAAATTTATCATTTATCACTACTTCTTTAGCTAAAAACTTTTATAAGTTACTGACAAAATTATTAAATATTAATATTAAAAATTTTTTTATAAAGCATGATGAATTTCATTAAACCTATATACCGAAAAATCACATGATCAGGAAATTTTTATAAATTTAAAATACAATTAAAAATAATGATAATACCCCTTTGTTTAAAACTCTTAACATGTTATATTTGAGGTTTATCAAAGAATTTATAAGATCAGAGTATTCAATAAAACTTTATTTTCTTATAAAAAATGTGTCACGAATATGCCAGTTAACTTATACCTTTCTGAGTTTCGGCATTCTTTACTTACAAATGTGACAAATAATCTTCTATGATCTTGCTTTATTGTAACGCCGGTATAAATTTTAATACATACTTACACGGGTATATATAAAAAAATATATAATATTAAAATGTGTCCACAAAATATTATGTTTATTTAAAATTACAATCTTCAACGAAAAACACTTCAATTTACTAATAATTCAAAAATACTTTTATTCAAGATGATTTTATAATTAATAATATCCTCACGCGAAAATCAACGAATTCTTCTGCATTACTTTATTTTTTTCAATAATTACTCAATAAAAAAATTATATAAAATACCATATTTAAATTTCTCTTAACCAAGATTTTAATTACTACAAACGAGTGTTTAAAAATCTAAAAATATATTTTTTTTTCTAATAAAAATACGATTCCGTGTACAAGTATTATAAAAGTATTATTTCAAAAACAATAGTTAATTAATTAAAATATTATTCATTATTTAATTATTATGCATTCAATTATTATCTTTTATTATCAGTACCTTAAAAGTGAAACATTGTCAACCATCATTTATTTTCAATGATATTACAAAATTAACAAACTATATAATTACATAATTAACTGTATGATTATATAATTTTTATAAACAAATTTCAACTTTTTATAACGTAATGCGATTGATAATGATTTAAAAATATTTTAATAATATTATTGTAATAATTCAGTTTATTAATTTATATTGTAATGAATTATAAATTATTATATAAAATTTGCGATTTCCTTAAAAATACAAATCGTATTCGCTTAAAGAAACATTATTTTCCACTTTCATTTTATTTACATGCCAAGTGAATAAATTAAATTTTCTTGAATTAAAATTTAGTTAAAAAAATTTTCGGTTAGTTTTCACGAAAACAATACAACTGTTAGAACCTATAATTTACTACTTATATAATTCACGATTAAGGATTAGAAATTTTTATCGGGCTAAACCTTATTACTTCAACATTTTTTTCGATTTACTAATGTCACTTAAAATATTTTACTTATCGAAATACTATAAATGTTTTTGTTTAAATGTATAAAAAAGATATATAGCAAAATTTTAATTCATAGAACGTTTGTAAGTTTGATATTTGTAACAACGTCACGCTTGAAATAAAATATCATTAAGGTGAAATAGAAATAAAATTTTTTTATTAAAATTTGTATATAATTAGAAATAAAAAATATTATTACTATTAATACAGATTAATATTGTTAGTTAAAAAATTTATTTATATATAAATAAATTTAAATGGTTTCTGAATAATTTGAGCAATAATACGATATTATAAAACTTGGAGTAAAAAATTCATATATACATTCTGAATTTTTACGCTGCAATCGCTATAAATTTCTCCCGAAGTCAGCAGTAAGTTGAGCCAAACAACTTGCGGAAGGTCAGCAAGGAAGGTTTTTGTTTCCATACGTAAAAAGTTTCGCGAAAACCGACACTAAATTTTTTATTTTAAAAATTTTGTGCTATATATATATATATGTGCATATAATAATCGAAATTTTCAGTTTATAAATGAATTCTTTGGTTTAATATATTTGGATAATAATAAAATTTTATCCTTAAAATTTTTAATAAAATTATAAAGTCATCGCCTAAAGCACATAGCACATTAATTCAATAATAAGTATGTTAATATATTAGTCTTTTCTTTGTCGAAAATTTGCGCAAAAATAATGTCTGTGTGATAAGTTAGAGTAAGAATGCTTAAAGAACAAACGCCAATAGACGCACAGGGAAGATAAAAGATTGACTTGTACTACTTTGTCTGGTTTCTCTGGATGCAAGGAACGTAGCTGCTCTGGGAAAAAGCCAAAGAAGATTGCGAGGTTTTAGGTCCTGTAGAAAAATGGAAACAGCTCGGTCGACGTGTGAAAGCTTTTCACACCCTCTAGCAAACCATGAGAAACAAATGGAAAAGATTACAGTTGAGTACACGCGTATTCGCTCGTTAATATATTTGGTTGTTTTGAGGTAAAGAAATGCATCGTTCTACGCCGCAAGTGCTGCTGGCTACGAAAGTTCACGGTAAACCCCAGTACTATCTAGTCAACATACCTCCAACTTCTCTACGTATTATCTTAAGAGTGTCAAGAACAAAGTAAGGAAATCTAAGTATTTTGGATTTAAAAAATAGTTTTATCACCAACAATTTTTATTAAATTGAATTGTTTATGATTATTCAATGATTTCAACTAGTATTTATAAATTTATTTTATTTTCATGTTACATTTTATAGAATATAAAAAATTACCAAAATTTTTATATTATTAAAATTATCATCGATGTTTTCTATTCAACCGTAATATAAATATTTAACATTTAAATATTATTTTTAATTCATTTGATGATTATATTATATAATAATGCAATAAACTATATTAAATGTAATTATAAATAAAATTTTAAAACAATATTGAATTGGAAACATTATATATGAAAATTAATATATATTTATTAATATGGTATTAGAGAAATACGTTGAGGTTAAAAATTTTCAATATGGAACGAAGTAGAATGGATAAATGCCATATATAACTATTCATCAAATTTATGTCAGACTTAAGCGTACATAATTAATCAAATAACATAATAGAAATACGTTGTAAATAATATCATTTAGTTTAAGAAGAATACATTATATCAATTTATCCTGATTTTAAATTATCACATATAATTTATTAAATGATGTAAATTTAACCATGCATATACAGAATAAAAAATTTAGTATTTAATGATTTATTGATTTGTACATTATTTAGCCTTAGGAGCATTTAAAACTACATCTATTTTTGAATGAAATAAACTTTTCTGTAAAACTAATTTTTTTAATCAATTTAAAAATTTTTAATTTTAAATTTTTTCGCAAGGGTCTGTACGGTTAAAAAAATAATTATGGATCTATTTCTTATATATTAGATTTTTAATTTTTCGATTTATATTCGTATTAATTATTATAATTATAAAAATAGCTTAATGCTGTACATAGTATAACAATACTTATTCAAGTACCGAACGCAAGTTAAAATACTATGTATTGACATAATTCAAATTAACGTTACATACTTCAACAAGATTACACCTTGAACGATCGAAATTTTTGGAGCTTATTAATCTTTTCTTCAAATATAGTAATATGAGAGGGACTCGCTTTACTTAGTATTCAAAAACTTTCTTTGAAAATTGAGATATTTATTTTATCAGAAAATGTAAATTTAAATTATTTTAGTGTGTTTCTATCATATCAAAGATACAATTCTTAAAAGAAAGTTTATTCACATGGTTAGTTTGTTTAGTAAACTTTATAAATATTAAGCATAAGGTGAATACGTAAAATAATTGGTAAAATAATGCTTATCACAATAGATGAATAATAAAAAGTTGTAACATTTGTGAAATTACAATTTTTTAAGTAATAAAAACATTTGTAAAGGTAGTTAACTGTAAAATTTATAAATAAATAAATTAAATGCTAAATTTTAAAAAGGATTTAAAACTCTCTACCCACTATTCGAAAGAGTATGTGTCTGTGTATTTACGAGACACGTGACATAGAGCCAAAACGACCTTTCTTTCGCCTTCGATGTTTTAGTTCTAGTACATATCCAAGGGAGGTTACGACTAGAGCGTTTATTTTGTACACGCGGTTATAGCAACTTGTCGGCTATGCTGCATACGTGCACAGGATATGGAGCAAAAGAACACATTTATATATTCAAAATATGTAGATGAATATCTCAAAAGTTCAGTGATCGGAAAATTTCAATTATAAGATTTTTGCACGCATAAGTTGTAACTATTTTATGAAGAAATACTATTAATGAGTTTTGAATAATGTTCTTTTAGTAATAAGTTCTTTATGGACATTGGCGGAAAAAAGTACATTAGTAAAACATTGCGGAGTTCGTTTTAAAAACGCGTGAAGTCAATTGAAATTTGTTTAGTGTAATGCACCTAGTACTTGTTATTTACCTGAAATGATTAAAATTTTTTATCATGAATATAAGTAAACACTTTACTTTTCAATTATAATATATGATCGATTTTCTGTTATCTACGTGACATTTAAAATATATGTGGATATGTAACGTGCAATAATTTTTAAAAACTTCAATTTAACAAATTCAACACATATAAAAGTTTATTCGTCCAGGTTTAAATTGAGGGAGTTACTTTGTATGCACATAATTAAGTTTTACAATGTTCAAGTAGCTTACTTAAGATAAGCTAATTTTTATGCTGATATTTTTCATATCTGTAAAAATAAAAAATATGATTAAAATACTTTAAAAACTATGCATTCTATTATAAAATAAGTAAATGTGTCATAAGTAATAAATAATATGTCAACTTCTTAAAAAATGAATTTTTAGTACATTCATTCAATGTTTCTTTTTAACCGTATTATCAATACTAATTAATATTAGATCCATATATAAAAAACTCTTATAAAAGTATATATTATTTTACATTTTTCAATATTCAAAAAAAAATTAAGGAAAGCTGATAATTAAATATATTTTATACATAGTAATAGCTATGTAATATTTTTCTATATCTTTTGAAACTTTTCAAAATAATAAGAATTCATAATTGAATAAGAAAAAATATTAAAAATTATTCTCATATATTATAAAAAAATAAATAGAAAATAAAATTATAAAAAATAATTTTTATAAATATATTGTCAATAATAGTATTACAATGCAATTAAGAAGCAATAATGACAATATTATGATTCTTGAACTTTTATTTTCTTATTCATTTTTTTCAAGAAACGTAAAGAATTAAACAATCAGAGACCTGTATGTTTTTGATTCATAAGTAATTATATATTAATATTATTTTTATACGAAAAATATTTTATTTTAATCCATACTTTTTATTTTAGCTTGATAAACCTAAAAACTTTTATCTTAGAATTATTAATTATTATTATTGCATTTTTAAGTTAAAAATTTATAAGTATACGAAATAAAATAATGTATATACATATGTATTAAAAATATATATTATATCAATATCTATAAATATAAAAATAATTGACTGAATACTGAAAATATTTAGATTTTAGAAAACGTTTATAATTTATATTTTGTAATTTGTTCTACATTTCTTGGATTTTTTTATTCGTCAAACTCGATAAAGAATACTAATAAGACAACGGAATTTAAAAATCTATAATATAATAATTTTATTTTCGATTCAATATCTACGGTATTTTATTTTAATATGCACTCTATTTAAAATTAGACGATGTATAAAAAATTGAAGTAATATTAACTATTATTACAAATACTATTTGAGTAAAAAAATAAAGTTATAAATTGAGTCATTACACGCGGTGGAATTTTCAACAGAACTGATCATCTATTATTTTAGTGTTTATGATAAATTTGAATTTGCATTAAACAATAAAAGTGGAACGAACTGCACTGTAATGCGCATTAAATTGATGCAGAATCCCAGAATGATTTCCGAGCGAAGCCCGACATTCTAGGCGTCCAACTCATTCTTCCGCACTAGTTAGTCTACTTTGTTTCATTTACATATTTCATTAGACCTTTACTTCTCGTTGATTTATTGCAATAAAATCTATTAATTATTAAAGGCTTGAAAGAATTTTTAAAATCTATGTTTATGTAATGTTTATCCTTTATTGAAATCAATGAATAATTATAGAAATAATTAAGCAATTTTTACGAATCTGGGAACTTATATTTAGGAATTATAAATAATCAACTAATGTCTTCAATTATTATTCAATGAATTCAGCACTTTTTAATGAAAATTATTTAGGTATTGTTCTCTGCTATTATGCAATAAAAAACGAGAATAAATTCCGACTTTTATTACAGCATTGTCAGGAATAAATTGTATTCGCAATTCATGCAGTCTACTGCTTCTAAAAATAATGAAAAATGGAAAAGAATATTGAACAGAAAAAATGAACTAAATTATAACTACTGTATAATTATCTTGATTAATACCTAGATTCATTGAATAAATAATTCGGTAATGCAAATGCGTAAATAATAAAATGTGAAATGCTACTTTGCTTTACACAGTCAATGTGACAAAATCTTCGACAATTTCGTCATTTCAGTGATCCCCAGAGAACTTCTTGACGGAAATGTAATTTAGATATGATGAACTACCGACGATAATGCTCTGGAGAGTCACATCGAATTCAAGTTAATGTGCAATACTATTTCCGTATTCATAAGCACAATTGATAAAGTGGTTAAAGAGTAAAAATTGCATATGGAATGAAGGAGCAATGCTAGTTACCATATCTGAATGAGAAACTGCAATTTAAAAAAAATTACACTTAAAAAATATTTTGAATTACCGTAAACATTGTAATGAACGCTACTTGATTGTAATCATGGAGCTATTTTTGTATCAGTAGTCTTGCAAATTCAATTGATGATGATTTCATATATTTACAGATAATACATGATTTACGTATTATTATATTTGCTCATTATTACCATTAGTATAAAAAAAATTTGAATAAAAAAATTAAACATACAGCTCATATATTTTAATAATTTAAATAATATTTTAGTTATATAATAAACTTCATAGTTAAAAAGTCATAAAACAAAGGAAGTAATTTAAAAGTTTTTAAATTAAAATTAATAATAGTAATACTGTTGTGGAATATTGTTAGTTAAAAATTATAATTACTATTAATATATAAATCAATAGATTAAAAAATACGACGAATAAATATAAAATGCTATAAATTTATACTTTATTTGGTAGATTATTCTATGTTATAAAATATCGATTGAAAATGACGAAATTATGGGAAAAAATACCACAGGATTTTTTAATTAAGGTTTTGATTTCTTGTTGCAATATATTTAAAGGCGTGTAACTACGCTCAATTCATTATATTGTCGGTAAGAAATTTTAACGCGTATACTTAATTTACATTAAGCTCAGTCCATAAAATAAAATGACTAAACACAATTATATATATACATATACATGCGCATATATATTGTTGGTATCTAAGGCTCTTTAATGTGGTTTCAGAAGTACATCACTCTACTTAATGCTCTCGTGCTTTTCTCGCCAACCCCAGGTACCGCCCAGTCGCTGTCAATAAATAGAGCTCTTCAATGGCTTTGAGCTTCAATCGTTCCTCTTTTTCGCCGATGAAAGGATATCCAAAGATTACTACTCTCCTTAATCTGTCGTTCTCACTGTAACAGCGTAGAAATGAGCCAAGAACGGCCCTCTTAGATGTCTGCACTTTTAACATCAAACGAATTTGACAAGATGAGTTAAGCCCAAAAAGGATCACGCCCTTCACAATGATTTACGCCTCAAAACAATTAATCTTACTTATTTAGATATTTGAATATATTTTTCTAGAAAAATTCTGCGTTATTATTAACAATAATTATTGTAATGTAAGCATATCATGTAAATTAATAATAAGTTAACGATAAAAATAAACGATGCAATAATATTACAATTTTTTTGTTAGCCTTTTCTACATGTATGTATACACGTTTAAATCTAAAACAAATAAAAGAAAGATTTTCTATTAATTTTCAGTACATTTAATTACATTTAAGTATTTAGAAATTCATTTTATTATGAAATAATATATATTGTTTGCATACCTTAATCTCTACCTTACAATTAAGACTAACAAAAATTTTCTATAGATACTTCTGTATTTGTATATATTTTAGCATATAATTAAGTAGATGGTTTTTAAAACTGATCTTTATATTTGTTTATGATGTGTTTATGATGGTTTATGTAGTAATATCAATATAAGTTTTATGAATGAGATTTCAGGATGTATTTATATTTTATTTTCATCAAATATGGAGATCGATAAGTAGCTTCCTATATTTTCTAAATACAAATGTGTCCAGTACGTCATGTAATATAAAATAATTAATATTACATAATTAATATACCCACTTATGTTATAAATTTGGATAGATACTGTTATAATTATATTTAATAACATTTACAAACTCATAATTTTACGTCCTATAACCTTTTTCTGTATTTTACTTTACAATTCGCTTCTTACTATCACTTACAATTTGATGAATCCAAAGTTAAATATTTATATTTTTAAACTAATTAATAAAATAAAATTAATAATAAATAAAATATTTTAAGCTCATTTTTAATTTAATACTTTGTCTACGTTTTTTAGAAACTCTTTTTCTTGATATTGATAAAAAAGTATCATTCCTTGTTTATGCTTATCAAGATTGAGTATGATTTCACATCATTTTAAACAGTAGATCTATTGTAATTTATATTTTAATATGCATTGTAGTTGAAATTTCCATTAAATCGAAAAATAAATTAAATAAAGTCGCTGCCTAGTAAATACAGAGATTTTCTTGACTTATAATAATAATCCATATCATTCTTGCTTTAGTTCCTAAATCAATAAATAATGCTACATTCTTCTTGTTATCATAGGCAATATATTTCTATACAAATTTTATTGTAAATATCAAAAACCTTTTTTTTAATTCTTGAATTTACTTAAAACTAAATAAAATTTTTTAAATTTAAGAGTCGTTAATAGTTTTTAAGTAAACTATGTTTTCATCTATAATAAAATATAAAATTATTTTTAATTTATTTAAATTGCAGTATAATATAATTTATAATTTATGATTAGAAATTTATAGGTCTGTATATATCTATACCGAGAAGAAACATTGTATGAACTATATTTCAAGAATTAATAAATTCTATTTTTTTATTCGTATACAAATTGCACAAAAATAGTATTTAAGCTGAATTCCTTTTTTAAATATATGAATCAAGATATATACATGTGATAAAAATAATGCAAAGGTGAAACTGAAAACGTTTAGAGACATGCAAACGTGTATAAAAACATGTATAATTTATCAGATAAACATATACTATCTTTTGAAAAAAAAATTACAAAATTATTTTTTTTTGATTAACTAGTTTGTAAAAATACATTAATTTCAGGAATTCATTTTCTCATGATTTAGATTAAAATTTTTCATAGTTTTAAAATATTTGTATACCGTTAGCTTTACTTATTTAATACTTAAAAATAATGTCATTAAAAACTTAAAAATTTTTGATATTGTATTTTTGTCAAGTTTTATTAAATTTCTTTTTCTTAAATTTTATTTATGAAGACTGTTGGCGACAGAATCGGTCAGATCGGTATTCTGTCGCCACTTACGAGGAGCGCGCGTAGGCGAGTGCTATATTCTACAAGTAATAGAAATTATATATATTTTGTTTTTTATTTTATAACCGCCATAAAATAGTGTTCGCCCGGTGTATTCATTTCCGCGAAACATAATGCAGTACGCTTGTAATGACAATATTATTATTACGTTTTTTTTAGAACTTTCGCACGCGCATTTTTAATAAAACAATCTAACAACGACCGCCGAGGTTTTCGGAACCTCGGTGCCGTTGAAATTAAAAAAACCTTGGTGCCATTGAGGTTTCGGCAAGTCTCGACACCATTGAGGCTTCGCGAAATCGACAAGCGGCAGAAAAACGAGCAGCGCGAATTAGGCTACATAAATGCGACCATCGACGGACGGAGGCCAGATCTTATTCGATTTTACAAAATACCGGTCGATTGCCATTATAACTTACAAAATAAAATAGTGCTGAGCAAAGAAAAATGAGGGATGAATTTATCCCTTTTTTACCTCATTTTTTACCTCTCTCGCGAGATTTCATCGTTAACAAAGACTATTTAAATCATAACAAAAGTAGTTTAATATTTATCATAATTTAATTAAAATTAAATTATAAAAAGTAAAAGAAAATGATTAATTTCGTATGTATTTTACTGAGTTTAAAAGCAATATACGTTATAGTAGGAGACATATAATATTGCTTAAATAAAAATTATTTTCAAATTTGACAAGATTGTATAATAAAATTTAATTCTTCTAAGTTTTATTTTTATAAAAAAATATATTTTAAACTCATTCTATATGTAATTAATCTATAATTTGATTTACAATTTTTGTTGTGACTCGCCTTACTCATGATTTATTTTATAAATAATTCAATAATTTATAAAAATAAATATTATTATATTTATTATACAATATAACTATTTATAATTGTAATTTAATAAGCATGAATATTATATTAAAATATTTGATTTATGCAATAGAATATCAGGAATTAGGAAACTTTATGATTTTACTTTATTCAAATACGATTTAAAATTTTTTAACAATAATAATATAATAATTCAATAAAAAAATAATTTGAAATTTAAATTGTAAATATCTAAGCCATAATTATTTAAGTATTTACAAATAGACGTATTATAATTTTGAAAAAATATAATATTTTTATATGTATATCAGTGAAATAAATTATTTAATTTTATTATTATTAAAATTTTAAACTTGACAATTAATTTCGATTCATATTATATATTATTAACTAAGTTTGTATAATATGGTATTAAATAAAAAATTCTATTAATTTTATATTAATCTTTTATTTAAATGTACATATTAAATTTTTGGAAATTTCAAATTTTACTTTTAAATATATTCATTAAATTTGACTAATTTTAAATTAAAATTATGATATATTAAAATTGTTTAATGATGTTGACTGAAATTTCAATAAAAATAAAGGTTTATAATTTCACTCGTCAAAGATAAGATTTATAAATTAGAGTAATCACGTATCTTAAGAAAGATAAAATACGAAAAATTACAAGTCATTTGTATCAAAGTCAACTTAATATAATTAAAAAAATTAATATATTCACACATTAATTAAAGCGAAATAAAAACTTTGTTTAGCATTAAACAAGTTAATACACGTTTAAATCATACATAAGAAATAATAATTGTAATTGTGAATTTTGAAATTTATAATTACCTAAGTAGAACTTAACCAGTAAAATATCAGATGTAAAATTGAAAATAAAAATTGATAGAAAGAGACACAAATTTTTATACTTATGTCCCGAAAATACAAAATCCGTCGGATATAATGCTATGACGCGTATAAACTTTGCACTCATTAAATAAGTTTTTAGTACTTTTTAAATTCTGATATTTATAGAATGTGTAATAAATGTGTAATAAAAATAATAGAATGTGTCATAAATTTATTTTGTGTATAAATTAAAATAAAAACATTACTAAAGAGAAAATTTAACAATAAATAACAATTATTTATATTAATCTGTTTAACATTAAATTATAATTAAATAGTTTAAAAATCGATAAAATAAATAACTAAATTTTTCATTATTATTTAAAATATGTAACATAATTTTCTGAAATGTAAGTTAATTTATAAAGAAAGGCGTAACTGTAGACGTCATAATGAAAAATTATAAATGAAATCTTATAAAATACGGTACACTATTATACTTCTTTTTAGATTCCATTTTATTAATAAATTTTCAGTTGCCTGCTATTTTCTATAAAGTTTATTAAATTTCTGTAGTTCCAACATTTTTTATATTTAGTAAATCTGTTCTATGTTTTTAATATTATATCATTCCTAAATGTATAAAACAAGTTTTATTAAGTTTTAATATTTAAACGTATATATCTACGTGGAGAACTTACACTGAAAGTCTATTTAAGGAAAATTACAAACAAGCGAGTTTCGCTATTTTACAGGATGAATAGGCTCTAGAGACTCGTGAGTATATTTATTTCATAGTATAGACGTGATTAAATACCATATTATACTTGAAAATGAGGTTCTATTTGTGGCTGATTTTTTAAAAGGAGAAGTTTCAGTAAAAATTCAATCATGTAAATGTAAAACAATATTTCGAGTAAATTGTCGATTGGTAATTGTAAATAAAATGTTCACAATTTACATCGAGAGATAATGCTAAAAAGTTACATACGTCGAATGTTGGTTGTAATATTAATAATTTGAAAGCCGAAAAGGAAACTAAAGCGCATTTTGCGAATGTGTCGCTAGATGAAAATAAGAACCGGAGGTTATGCACGATTCAGTTGCATTCGTATTCGTAGAACGAATCTCGTGGTGAGAAGAGTAGCCAGGAGCTGGACTACGTGCATTCAGCTGTGCTTGCGCTCCAGTCGTGGTTTCGGTTTTCGACGAGAAGGAGAGGATGCCGAATTCCGACTCTATTGGCCGTTGGTGATTAATGAAGCGAACAGGCAATCTCGCCGGAGAATCCACTTCCTTGACGGAGTAAGAGGAGCGAAAGAGAAAGAAAGATAGATAGATAGATAGATAGATGACTAGATGTAGAACCCGGTTGAGAGAAAAAGAGAACGAGGGAGAAAGGAGATTTTAGAGCCCGTGTGGATGGCAAAGTTCGATAGAAGGCTATGCTTCCAAGTCCGTGGCGAAGCATCGAATTTTCCATTTCTCTCTCTCTCTCTCTCTCTCTCTCTCTCTCTCTCTGTGTGTTTTGTAGTCCGTTTGGCACATGGACTGCGTTCAATTTAAAGCTTTCTGGCAGCTCAGGGAATTCGCATTGCCGGAGAAGTTTTAAAACATCGATTTTTTGTTAATATGTTGGATGTTTAGATAGAAGGATATGTGGAATTTAACTTCTTTGTTTAGCGAGATTTGTAATCCTCGGATCTTGAAAACTTGAACTTGGTATCTTGGGACTGTACAAAGTGGTAATAGTACAACCTGGTATTTGAATAAGAAATTATGAGCCAAGTTTTGAAAAATTAGATGAAAGTTGGGCTGTTTTCGAATAGCTGCATAATATATTTTTTCACGTTATTTTCGATGATACTTAAACAGCAATTGTTTTTACATATGTATTTCAAAGTGCATTCGGATTAAAAACTCAGTACAGGCAATTTTCATGATTTTGCGATTTGAATTTTTAATCGTATTTTCTTTTATTATCAGAAGAACATTATGAACCCTAACTTATATTGTGTTTTGAATTTGAAATTTTGGCACTCAAACTGTTAAAACTTAACTTTACTATAATTTTTAATGGATAAATATTTCAAGGTATTATTAATATAGGAAGTTTTAAAGAAAAGTATAAAAAGTTTTTAATTCTGTTACCATTCCGTTCAGTTATAGTTAAAGCAATCAACATTAACGTGAAAACATTGCCAAGACTTTACAATTATCAATCAAGGTTATAAGTTTTAAAATCAGGTTTAAATTTTAAATAAATAAAATTATAAGATAAAACAGTTCTCAACAAAAATAAAAAAGAAATAAGGTTTCAACGGTTAAAAATTATAAAATACAATTTAACAATTACTTTTATTAATTACGATTCTATTTGAAGTTTAATGTATTTATTAAACTTATTAATCGAGATTTTCAGTGTAAATCACATTAAGTAAAGTCATATTTACTTGAAAATAATTAAATTATCTTTTAGAATTCGAGATCTTAGTTAATTAGTTTTATACAAATTTTATTAAATTTATACCTTTAAAAATTCCATTCATATAATATATTTATTTTTTAATATTCAACTTGTTGAAAAATCTTAAAGGATCTCTCGACAATACTTAAAATAAAATAATAACATTTTTAATATTAAATATATTAACTTACTGTGAAACTGGCATTTATCTTAACAATGGTATAACAAAATTTAATTGAAGAAAATTAAAATTTAATTTTAACAAGGAATACGTTTCTATATATAGATATTGTACATTTATTTTTACACATAAGTTCTTGCTTAAGTAAAATATTCTAACTTTAAATACAATATTTATATTGGTACGACACCTATCAAAAGTAGTTAGATCTAATATAGAAGTTAAGAAATATATTTTAACGTAAATCAGTCTAAAAAAAGTGTTAAGCACATTTTATCTTTATTTATCTCGATGAAAGTTTGAAAACTTATTTCTTCGAATGCAACAGTTACAGGAAAAATTCCTCGAAATTTCTAAAGAGAAGCACGTAAATTTTCAGAATACGACTATACGCGCTCTTCTCGAACTTGAGAGGTCATTGTAAGTCCAGCGTCGGAAAGTCATGCTTCAAAGCTTCTCCTCCTTCTTCTCCTTCTCATTCCTCTCTCTCTATCTCTCTCTCGCTCTATCTGTCTCTCTATCTTATGGAAAGCACTAAGAATTTTTCATCAGTAGCCACAAGCGGCACAAGAAATTCACTGTAATGTTCGGCAGATCGGATGATTTATCCATTTTATTTGGAAACGCCGACGCACTACCAACTCAAATATGCTAGAGAAGATGGAGCAAAATGGCGTAGAAGTTGGAAACGCTCGGACTTCGTCGATCTCTACCAAACGGTGAAGACGTTTAACGTTATTATAACTTGTTAAACTGGGTCAAATTGCCCAAGTGGTTACTACGTAGCTATTCTCTCGACACATATTCATCGTAGAAAAACCTAGAGAAGCACACGTTAAGATATTAAATTTACTGGAAGCTTTAACTTCCTTGATTCTCACGTGACAATTTTTCATTGTGCCCCGTTTTCTTCCTGACTGCATTGATACTTAGTTTCTTTGATAAACTGAAAAACTAGATTTTAAAGTTACAAAAAATATGCACAGCGAGCCGAAAAGTTCTTATTTACATGAGTTAAAAAATACTACGAAAAATATTGCAATACGATATTAAAAAATATTTTAATTGATAAAAACAGTAATAAATATTCGTATTTGTGGAAGTATTGTTGAAACGCAGCATTTTTTTTGTTAAATGAAATTAATAAAATATAAAGTACATTTAGAAAATTCTTTGTCAATTTCGCCCCTTCATTGTTGTATTTCGATAAATCAATGAATGGAACATAGATATATCGATGTATTAGTTGGTAGATCATCCATCGTTAACCTACATGATCCCAATGCAATTTAAAAGATTATATTGAATCATTTTTTCGAATATTTTCATCGATTGTATATAAAATAATTTATTAATTTATAATAACAGTGATATAGTTAAAATTATTTTATTTATTACATTATCTGGAATAAAATGTTTTAATGTAGTTAATTACTTATGCAAATTATATTTAAAAAAATGATAATTCTTTAAAATCTCTTGTGCGATAATTTTTATCAAAGTAAAACTTTGTAAATTATTTATTTATTAAAAATTATAATAAAATTTTCTGGAAAATTCTGCTCTAAAATTTAGGTAATACTCGCATGCACTATACACAAATAGCTTTTTGCTGTCATTAGACGTCATAATTAAATCATAATTTTGGCTTAATTTATTCTATCGCTTAATTACATCTGGACGTTAAATGATAATTCATCACCTGATGAATGTATGTTGGCACAGATGGATGCGCAATCCTTTCAACTTAGTGATCGAGGCTGTCGCATTACATTCTATACTAATTAGCATTTATAACTATCAAGAAAAATTGGAATCATCCCAACTATACACAATTCCATTTGTTTTCTTTAGACGACTTTCATAAGTGAAGTAAAAATGAATTATCAATGCGAATTAATTTATTTGTATCGTCTTATAAATCTTGATCAATAGTTAAATTTTTATTTTTTGTTTAACCAATTTACCAATGATTAAAAACTAGAAGTAAATTATAAATTATTCAAAAATTAATTTGATCGAAATCTAAGTTTATGAAACTTCAACCAGTGCATTCTGCTTTCGTAATTTAATAATAATCTAAGAGTTTTCGAGAAACCTTCGCAAGTACGTTCTCGCGAAAAAGAACAGAGGAGTGATTTCAGTCATGCTGAAATTTAATTAAAAACAATTTTCAATTCTAATTAATGCGAGTCAAGAATGAAGCCAAGAGTCAAGACGCGCGTCTTACTACGGTGAGACAAAATATTCAGTCGCGAAATCTGTTTGCTCGTTAATTATTTTACCACGGCGACATTTTTCATTCAACAAGATGGAGAGAATCGTTTGGTAAAGCCAAACGTAATCAGCGGTACTTCAGCCATTTCTTTTTCCATTAACGTAAACACTAGTATAAAAAATTAATATCGGCTACAGATTTGAATCTTTATAAAAAGGAGTGAAAGCTCGTCATAGTTAAAAAAATTTGAGAAAAAAGTGCTTCCCTCGATCGTTCTAGAAGGGTTATATGAACTGCCTAACCTTCGATTATGTTTTCTCTAGGCAGTAATACCGACTTCTGAAAGAGCGAAATGAATGTGCAAGACTAGTAAGAGGAATCAAGACGTTTCAACAACTTTTTTGAATATAAGATTTGATCGGAATATCGAAGAAGGAACAAACAAGTTTTGAGACGAAGGATACGGGCGGACAGAAAGGAACGAAGGTAGGGAGGATGGAAATAAAGAAGAAAATACGGAAAGAAGAAGAGGAAGGAAAGGATTTAAAAGTAATCCGGTGATTTAAACTTAGTAAGTTTATTTTGCACCTGCGCAAGTTTTTTAAAAAGAACGTATAAACATGAGATTTTATGTATGTATTCTTTGATTCCAAACTATTTATTTATATATAATGAAAAGTAAGTATTTATTAATTTTTTTAAATCTCTTACAATATAAAGTATTTGAAAATTAACAATAATTTTAAGACAACATGGTTATTAAATGTATATATTTTTATATTTATAAAATATTAAATTTCTTAAAAATAATCATATTTGATTTATAAACGTCCATAAAAGTAAATCTTTAATTAAGAAGATTTTATATATAATGTAAAAAAAAAAAATTATTCAGATAAAAGGTAAAAAAGAAATAAATGGGCAATTTCTCTACCTCGAAATATTTGAGAATATTTGTGGGTATCTATAATGAGCTCTCGTAAATTAAGTATTCTGCAACGAATTTTAATTGAAATTAAAATAAGAATAATTTGTAGGTCTATATATTTTATAAATTATACTTTAACAAGGAAGAAAATTTATAATTGCATTAAAATTAAGAAAATGTATAACATTGCATAAATATGTGTAATTTTAAGAATATAATAAACTTCATTTATTCACAATTTACATTTTTTAAATTTTAACGGTATAATTTAAACACCCTACAAATGAAACTAGAAGTCAAAATATTTGTTTTAAGATTGTTGTGAAGTACGAAAAATAATCAAATTTCTAACATTTAATAAATTATAAAGAAGAATTCATTAATAATATTCAAATATCTAATTTTTCCATTAAACATGGTTAATTTACGAACAGAACCAAGAATTACATTCAAGTCCTATTTTTGAACGCAGAATGAGAGTATTTCTTTCTAAAGAAAGAAAAATTGCCGGAGTGAGAATCATGCAATAAAACTCGAAACTGACATTATAAAACGAGGCATCGATGGTCGAAGGCAGCAGAGGATTTCTTTACACAGTGTAAAGTAAAGCATGAAAGTTTAAAAGACCCTTGAAACCGGAAGAGTGAACTGATGCTATAACTCACCTGCAACAATGCCTCCTACTCCAAGTAGTCTTTATAGTTCTCTTTCTCTTATTTTTCTTTCTGTCTCTTCTGTGACCCTTATATTTCGCGCTCATATCTTCCGTGTGTCTCCTTGAGGGGAGAAAAAAATTGATGATGCCTCGAAAGAGACGAGAAAATAAACGAGTAAATGAATGACATCAAAAACTGGAAGTGAAGCTGAAAGAGATGGAAGAGAAACTTAAAGAAAGAAACGTTCCAATGAATGGAATTGCACTTTCAAGCGGTTGAATGATGCTAAAGTATTAAAGATTTGTTTTCGATAAAGATTTTTATTTGATGAGCGATAAAGTAGTCAAATATTTTATGAATTTTAAACTTTAGATATGAATACGAAAAATTATATAATCACATTATCCATGAAGAAGTTGTAGCTAAACAGGTGCTTAGTAATAATGAATTTTTAGAATTTTTATAAATAAATCATTAGCTTTTTACGCTGATTTATTTTATCGTAATATATATTGTGTAAAGTTACTTTCGACAAAAAAATTTAATAGATGCAGCCACATCGATTAATTTCTAGAAGCAATTTTTAAGATTTCCGTAGAATCAAAACATTTACAATTGGAATAATTAAAATTAAAATAACAAAAGAATTTAGATTTTTTTAAAAATTTTTTCGTAAAAGATTATTGTTTTTACGGCAAAAATTAAAATTAGTACAAAAACAAACTTATTAAAATTCTTTCTTATTAAAATTCAAATTCAATTGTTCAGTACCTCGTTTTATATACGTACAATAATCGAACAAATATATACACTATTCAGTTTGCTAGATTTTTAGATATCTGCTGGTTGATAACCACTTTTTCAAGAAATGTGACATTACAAAAAATACGTGTAAAGTTTTAAATATAATAAATTTTTATCAGATTTTATCGAAAATTTCACAAAATATCTTTAGACATTAAATACCCGAAAATTGAAAGGTATTTATAAAAAAATAAAATTTTTTTAATTTCTGAATATTGTTTCGTTAATGTTGCAGATTGTTGATTGATTGATAATTCTTTTAATGCAATGTATATACATGTTAATAAAAATTATTTATACAACTAGTGATCTTTTATTCGTCAATTTAACATTAAATAAAAAAGATGGTAGTTTTTAAATTCAAAGTTTCACAAAAAAAGCTTTTATTAGAAATATTATTTAAAGATAGTATTGTAATATTTAAGAAAACATGGTATTATTATATTTCTTTTGATATTTGTTAAATTTTTAATAAATATTATATTTTTCGTTTTCGATAAATATCTTATTCTTTTTATCTTTATCTACAATCAAGTAGACCATAGTTCACGCCTATATTTATAATAAATGATATCGTCTATATTTTACTTTATTAACTGTCGTGAAAAAAAATAATTTTGTTGGGTAGAAGCATTTTTGAAAATTGCTTCGTAATTCAATTGAAAGATTGTATAGTATAATATTGAAAAATATACCTTTTATGACAAGAGCTTTTAGAGGTACCGTGAAAAATAGAAAAAAATTTTAAAAAGTTAATAAAAAGAAACAGAGTAGTGTGAAGAATAAGATGGAAAAGGCAGTACATTCAGAGAAGGAAAATTTCCAGAAACTTGGATAAGCGTATTATTCGACTATTATCTACGAGCATCCAATCCGAAGTAATGAGACACAGTCAAGGAGCAAAGAACAATTGACCTCTATGATAGTGTGTGTTACGTCCTGTCGTATGTCTCTTTGTCTCTTCTTCCTCGTTGACGATTGTGGCTTATACAGCTTGAGCAGCATCTTTACGATGCGATGCTGCAGCTCCTGTCTAAGTTTCTCGTGCCAAGTCTTAAGACTACGGCGCCGTGATTCACTGACATTCAAATTTTCACACATATGTCAAATAATTATTTTAATGGGTTAATGATATCATTATTTCAATTTCAAGAGGATTACTTTAAGGTATTCTTGAATTTTTTTTTTAAATGTCATTGTACTTTGTTAAGTGTGCAAATATGTTATTAAAAGATTTATGAAACTTTTAGAATAATGACCATAACATCAAATTGTAGACTACTGTAATTCAAAGCGACAGATCTTAATTATAATAGTAAACTAAATACAGTTTCGCCACTTTATTATTCTTATTTGCGGTGAAGTACCTGTAGATCTGTTATTGCATCGACCAAGTAGAAAATTTATTCTAAAGAATTCGAACAATAAACAGTCTAGAAGTCATCTTTTAACTGTTGAATCTTGATATTATTATACTTTATGAGTTGTTTATACCTCTATGATAGCCAGGACTCACAAGAGTTATGTATTATTAAATATATTCTGATTACATTATTTTTCACTAATACTCTATTCCACTTTTCCTTTCTTAATTTTCATCTCTCTTCATAAGGCAAAAATTATTTTCTTTTTTGTTTTTCTTTGTTCACACCGTAACAAACTACTTTGTATACGCATCGTAATGTCTGCTTTAGAGGATTGTTTCTTTTTATTGTTTTCTTTTTCATGATACTTATAAAGTTGAAAAAAGCTTTTCCTTTCACTTAATGAAAGTTCAACAAGAAATACAAACATTTTGGCAATTAAAGCTATAATTAAGGTTGCTATTTTTATATGGATCTTAAAATTTGATATATGTATCAATAATTGTAATGTATAAGCCATGCTTATAAGTAAATCGAGGATATAATGTACTGTACTCTACGGTATATTTTTGTACAGATCACAAGAGCATGAAATAAGTCACCGGTATTTATATAAAATATATAATTATACAGAAAAGTATAAAGTTAGAAAATGCCATAACAGCCAGTGATTGCGAGAAATTGTGAAATATTTGGAACTTATGTGATTAATAGAGTGTGACATTTTTGAAGAATCTCCTTTTACAATCACCATTTATCTCGAAAGTTACATTATCACTCTACACATATTCAAAATTTCTCGATAAGCTGAAAGTTCTCTGACAATCTATCGCTTTATCGATCAGGAGCATACTTGAGCCTTCATATGCTTGTGACTGGATGAACGTAGTTGCACTATGGGAGCAATGACGTACCTATTAGCTGACAGGCAGCTAGTTATCCCATTGTTGGGACCTGGACACACATGGTTTCGCGCTCCAGATTCCACCTCTTCATCGTCTTCATTTGCACCCTGTCCTCGGATTATACCGTATCAGAGTACAAACGTTGTCGTATCCTTAATCTACGTTTCTCTTCTTCCGTCTCTCTCTCTCTCTCTCTCTCTCTTGCTCACACTTTCCTCTCCTTCGCCTCCTCCTTACTCTTTCCTTCTGTCTCTGTCTATCACTCTTGAGCATAGGTGTATACCTGCGTATATGTTGCATGACTCGAGCCAATAAGTTAACTCGCTCTCGAGAATTACCAGTAGAGGCGATGCGAGGAGGAGGAAGGCGAGAGCTGGTTGGAGTGAGGCTTGAACAATGTTGGAGGGTGAATGTATTATGCTATACCTATGGAGTCTATCCGATCTATATAATCGTCTTTTGCTCGCGTCAAGGCGCCCGGGAATGCGAAGTGTGCTCGGATCCCCGGGAGCTTTTTGTTTGCGTTCTCAACGTTATATAGTTATGGAATTCGCCCTTTGGGCTGTTGCGGCGACTTGTCGAGCTCGAGCCAAGTTTCGCCGCATGATTTGGTTAGGATTGTAACTATGTTGGAGTTTATTTGTCACGACATTATTATTGACAGAAGTGAGTTCGTCTTTAGTTTTGGATACACTCTGCGATTTGACGGTAACCTTTCTTTGAAAAATACACTGTCCTTACATTTGAGATTACGTTGCAGCTCGTTTTTAACTTGACGCCCAGTGCATACGAGACATTTAAGATGGTACCGATTCGATAGTTCGTACTCGAAACGACAACTTGTTGCTTGTGTACTAAATTTTAAATCATATAAATTCTTCGTTTATTCATATTGTAAATTAATTAATTATTATAAAATTTGAGAAATAGTAAATAATTTGATAATAAGATCATTGGTTTAGCATAAATCCTAATAACTCGAATAAATATTATTTCCTTAGTTAGCTTTATTCGCTATATTCAGTTTTTCAATAATATTAATCTAAATCACGGAAACGTCATTAAACAAAGTTTCATTATTTATAGTCGATTTATTTCTGTCATTTAACTGTTAGGATTAAGTAATAAGAGGAAGTATTCATAATAGTATTTACCCAATTAAATTTTTAAGATAAGACATAGAATTATAAATTGTAATTTTTAAATGTAGCAACTACTAAATTGCTTTTGAATTAATAGTGAATCAACTAGAACGAACTTATTTAATAATTTCTGTGTAAATACTTTCACACAAATAAATGGTACTATTTAACTAGATCCAAGTCAAAGTAGGATTTTGAAAGACTATTTGAATGATGAACTAATGTTTTAACATAATTCATTTAAATGTAATGTAAAAATAAATTATTCAATTTATCACTTAAAAAAATTAATTTTCGTAAATCTATTGCTACCAGTAAAAATATATTATAGAAAAATAAAATTTAAATCGAAGTATTTCTTTTTTATAAATAAACATTATGCTTTGAGGTAATAGAGTGATTATTATGTAAGTGTTTATCTACTTTGATATATCATGAACGTGGACGAATCAAAGTAGCGTGTTTTAACAAACTCAATCATTTATTCATGTAAGTACTTCTTCATCATTGGCACACCACATTTTACTATCACCAAGAAGTAAAATTCGAATTTGAATTCAATTGAATTCATGATGCAATCACTATCATGTTAAATAAATAAGTAAATATTAAGCAACCGAGCGTCAAGTATAATAACAAGAATAATTCATGACTGAAAATGGAAAAATGTAACAAATCCGGATTAGAACCATGTTTTGAGAAATTACAATACGAGATGACCTTTTACATAAATTATATTTGTAAAATTAAATTTTGTAGTTAAATAAAGGGCCAGTTTATAATAAAGTTTTTAAAAATTATAAAAATAAAGTTAATAATGAAAAAAAATGTGATTGGTATAAATTTAATCCATAGTTATTAAAAACATCAATTTTTCTATTTCTGAAAATGAAAAAGAAAATAAATATATTTTAATTATTTTTTGAAAGGTTAAGCACAGATCTAAAATAAATTTAACCAAAATTAAACAGAATTTTTATCTCAGAAATTTCTCGTACTTTATTTAAAAAATTTATAAATTCATATTTCATATTCTAAAGTAATTTTTATAATGACGTGTCATAACGAATAGTAGATAATTGAATAGCTTTAAATTTTAGGAAACTGTTGGCGACAGAATAGTCGGCCGCCGGTTTTCGTGGGAACGGCCGGGATTAAAGAATTTGAGTTTTTAAGAACAAATCTTAACCGGAAAAGTTAAAAACATATACGTCGGTAGCAGGTGTATATTTACTTCTAGCTCTTGGAAATAGCTAACGAAAATATAGTTTAATAAATAATCTGTAAGAGGGAGAGTTGCAGCGATATAAGGCGACGTGACGTGATTTTTCTAGCTTTACGACTCGATACTTTTCCGACGTCGCGTCGTATCCTTTTCTCTCGCCTCATTCAAAATCATTGTTAATTTGTGTGTTTTTGGTAGTTCTGAGAAAATATATTCAACTTTTAAAGGTACAACAGAAACTAATATTTATTAATATTTCTAATATATTCTACGATACATAAAATATATTTTTCCTCAAATGTAATAATTTACAAAAAATAACAATGAATAAAATAAATAATTAAATTATTAATAAAAATATTTTAAAAGTTATTACATTATCACAATTATCACAATTAAAATTTTATTATTAATAAGCAATATTAGTGTATTAATGATAATCTATTATCTAATGCCAATATAAAAATTCTATAAATGGAAAGATAATTTTAATTATCTTTGTTTTGGTTAAATTAAACGGATATGATTAATAATTCTGTTTAGTATGCAAATATTTAATGAAATATCGTGCTCTTAGACTAACGATTTTTCCAAAATCATTTTTTGATTTGAGGCAAGAACTATGATAGGGCGAAAAGTAAAAATTATGTTTCTACTGACAGCCATATTTAAAAAATTTTTTATGGAAAACTTACTGAATGCAATGGACTAGCCAAAAAATGTAAAGAGAAAAAGCGAACCACGTATATCGAACAAGCGGATGTGCGAGCTACTTCATACGCAACTTTTTCCACCTAGTGTATGCTCGAGATTGCATAATAACTGCCCTACTACGCCCGAGCTTCGATGTGTGTGTATAACTTTGTGTATATAATGTTGGTCTGGATTTGGTAACGAACGGAGAACCGAGGGTCCGCTTTGTCTCATTCCTCCGACATTTCGTTAAAAAGCGGAGTTCGGCTCATTTGTACTCCTTTAGCGAGTACAGCCCAACTTTTTGGAACGAGTGTGGAGTACCGAGAGTTGCAATTTTTTGTGGAAATCCCATAAGGAGCAAGTGAAATCTGTTTAAAGAGAATAGAGAGGAAATATGTGAAATAAAGGAAAATTGGGTTACATTGAAAATCAGAAGAGTTAAAAAGTAATAAGAATAAAAGGAATAAGAAAAGTGTCAAAATCTGGTGTAGATCTATGCTTTTTCCTGTTCAGATGTTCTTCTTCCCTTTCATTTATTTAAAAATATTTTTACTCTCAATAAGCTGAAAGTTACTTTTTTTCTTTTAATTAATGCGGTGACTAGAAACACAATTTTTAATGACAGGATATGAGATCTGAAAGTCTTATTTTTTTTTTTAATTCACGAAAATTTTCAAGTATACATATTTATATAAATTGATTGAAAGAATAAATATAGAAAAGTAAATTTAAATTTATTTCGGTAAAATTGTCTCTTATTTTTCCAAACATTCATTTCTTTTTTACTGATTCTCCATTATTAATTAATTATTGACTATAATTAAGCATTACCAGGTAACTCTCCTATTATATTAAAAATAATTTCAACTTTAATTATATTCTGTAAATCTTAATGATTTTAAAGAAATAATAAATTATCTTTGTAATAAAGTAGTTGAAGATATTTATTTTACAAAAGGAGTGCAATTTATTTTTATTATTTATAGATAAATTGTATTAAAATAAAAATAGAGTACATTTTTAGCCCATAGGTATGCGTTCAAATATAATAAATATTATTTGTATTAATTTATTATATGCCTTAGTTCTTACTTTAATATAAAAACTTTATTATTAAAAGTACTAACGAAAGGATACCCAAAGGATGATGCGTAATTAGCGGCTAATAAGGATGGTGTTGTTTAATGTTATATTAAACAAAGAAGTCAAATCAAGATTTTATTATTATAAAGCTGAAGATTTTTTTTATCTTAAATTAACATTATCAATGTTAGTAGAAACTCGAACATTTATGAAACAAATAGAAATCATTTCATGTGTAAATCAAAGGCTGAAATAATTATAACCATACAATGCTACGTTTTAATGATCTTTTCGATACAATGAAAATATTTATTTTTATTACTTTTATGAAATTAAAGTGAATGAAACAATAGAAATAAATAGTATTATTGTATTAATGGAAGCTTCAGACACAGCATATTTGTTAAATTAAAAATTGGAAAATTAATGGTTGAGATCTATAATTTTGATACAAGACTGACATACAATACAGTAAAATGCATGAAAAAAATAAAAAAAAAAATAATTAACGAAATTTGAGATGTTAAAATTTTGTAATACTTTTAATATTTAAAAATTGGTGAAGTATCTACATAAAATTATTTTCACAGGAAGTTTTATAATAATATTTTAAGATTTATCAGATTTCTCAAACAAAGTTATTAAATATGAATTAAATGTATTTGTATACATATTTTTTAAATTTTACTTATTGCTTACTTAGATAAAATATCACTTGTATAATACCTATTTTATATTATGTAAAAATATTAGTGTTATTCAAGAAAATATTAATATAAAATAAGAATATATTATGTTAAAGTAGTCAATTAAATCTTAGAATAAATACTTTTATTAGATACAAAGTTAACAACAATACTTAAGTACACGAAATATAAAATTTTAAAGTATAATCTATGCAATAAATAAATACTGTTATATGCGAACGTCGATGAATATATTTAGTTTTATTTTTCATTAGTTTTAAATTTATAGATCCAATTGGTTAAGTAAATGTTTTTATTACATTTATATTCACTAAGATAAATTTAATTAGGTACTTTTAAATTATTTATTCAATGACTATAATCTCTGAGTATCTTTTTAATATATGAAACTGAAGATATGCAGTATTAATGCAGAATTTATGTCAGTAAAGGCAGTGTTATATTCATTGTATTCAATAAAATGAAATATAAACATATTAAAAATATGCTGTCACTCAAGTGCTGTATAAAAATAGGATGAGAAATACGTAAAGAAATATTTTAGGTAAAATAGTGAAAGAAGTGAAAAGAGGAAAAAAGAAGGGCGCTCGTCATGGATACGAAATCGCGAGCTTTTCTTAGTAAGAAAATAACGAAAACGTTGCAACTCTCGGCATCTTTACTATTAGAGCAAATTAGTACGTGCGCATCGCTGGATATATATTAAAAGACTAAGGGGCATTTTGCATTTCCATATTTTAACAGGGAAGTCTGATTAGGTAGTTTTAAAATAGGTTTATAGCGGTAGCAGCAACCGCAGCGCTACTACCAGTGCGACAATGTATACGTCTGCATACATATTTATACATGTATAGGTGATACTCGCACTGTACTCATTCATCTACACATATATTTTAATATGCACTGGGTAGCAGCACAGTTTTGTATTTGTATAGGATTCCCATAATACAGACGGTAGTTGAAATCTTAAAAATAATAAAAATGTTCAATACAAAGCAATCACGTCATCTTAATCACCACTTAATAAAAACTAAACCATATTCGCTTAGAATACGTCGTTTAGTATAATTTTTATCCTTCTTATATGGGATCATGCGAAACTGCAATAAAAGTAGAACTATCAAATTTTATAGAATCGAGTCCATTTATGGAAATATTATTCATTGATTTTTAAAACTGTCCTGTTCGTTTATATCGCGGTCAGTATTTTACAGCTGTTTTGACGAGGTATATAAAATTTTTATTTCGTTATCTGGTTCTATAATTATAATTAAAACAAAATTTGTAAGAAATGTAAACGAAATAAAAACTTTATTGAAAACTAATATTGATTCTATGTATTTGAATTAGTTATTTATATAAAATTAATCAATACCGAGAAATAAATATAATAAATAAAATTGCATCATTTAAAAATTAACATCGACAAAAGGGAACCACAATTTAAAATTCAATTTTTTAATATTTCATTATATATAATTTATTACTATTTTTATAATAAAATAATTCTAAAGATTAAAAAATCTATGTAGTGTTTCCTCGTCTCTTCTAAAGTTATTTAATTACACAGTGAATAATTAAATTTGAGGCATCAATTCTATATTTATTGATGAGTGGCGCACGAAATTTTTGTCAAAATTGAAAGACATATTTTTATTTTGACAGAATGATACTGTATCTGGCACTTAAAATTCGTGAATACTATTTTTGAATCACAAATAGAGAGACTCTATTCAAGCGCAATATTACTTCACGAAAAATACTCGATCGCATGTCTACTCTGTTAGTAGGTCACGGCGAAATAACCATGAACCTAACAAAATCATAATTTCACAGAATCAAGCTAATGAATACCAAAGTGTGTCATAATTCAATGACATAAATCATTAATCTTGAATTTATACGTGTGCTTTTACTAAAAAACGTTATTGAAAAAACGTTTTTAAATTAAAAGTATCCGTTTCGGAATATTTAAGGCAGATTTGCGATAAAATATTTAATATAAACTTTCAATTTATTTTAGTTAAAATGTTCTAAATTTAATTTTGATTATAATAAGCAAAGTATGTATAGGAAGTAAATAAATATAACAATTATATAAGGAGTCATTTAATTGTGATTAAAGAAAATTTTTTAATTATAGTATATGGAAAAATAGAATTTTAATCATAAAATAAAATAAATAAATAAATAAACTATAATTATAAAACTTGTAATAATAAGGAAATGCAATACCATTAATAACTAATTTTTCAAATAAGATATAATTTGTACTTAACATTATTTACCATATTATTATTACTGATGTTATTTCTATTATTATACTAAATTAATATAAAACGATACTATACAGAATTGTTATTTTCTTCCCAATATTTGAAAAATAAAAAATATTATTTTAATTTGTTATTATTTCATGTTTCATTAATTTTAATAATTTATTTCATCTATACAATATATATTATTAAATTATATTTTATGATTTATATTTTTTTCCATATTATTATGCATGTTTATAAGAATTATTTTCGCATGTTAATTTCTTAAATTTACCATGTAATAAGTCAGAAATTTAAATAAAAATAAAATTGAAATTTATGCAAAATAAAAAATTTTCTTTTTATATAAAACGTATTTTAATTAAATTGATTTTTTTAAAATAATTTTGAAACAAACTTTTAAAATAATACACACGTTTACAGTGAAAATTTTTTGCGGGATTATGCTAATATTTTAATCTTCACTCTTAAATATGGTTGAAAAGTGTAAACTTACTTGAATTATTCAGGTGTTGATAAGTTTGAATTCCGTAATGTTTCAGCTTAGTTCAACAGGCTTGTTATAGTCGAGATTCTAAATAGATAGTTTTCACTACAGTTTCTCCTGTTATCTGAACTAATATAATCGATTAAATGATTATAGTAATTTTAATAGTTTTAAAGATTAATTTCAGTCTATAATTATTCACAAAATTTTGTTATAACTAACATAATTAAAATTTTTTTTTTAATATATTATAATTATTCTTTAACTCTGAATGTTAGTCTATCAAGTTGTTATGAGTTAAATATTAAATTCGTAGTTAAACTTACTAATATTTTTCATATAATAATATAAAAAGTACCTTTTCGGCTTAAGAAATCAATTATCAATTACAACTACCTAACTAGAAATACATTTCAAGGTGAATGTTTGTGTTGTTTTAAATAGAATTGCAATCACCACTGACAAGAACTTAATTAACCAAGTAATGTTCAATAATGTATAAAATTATTACTATTTTTTAAAAAAATTTTAAGCCTATTTTTCGTTTTTAAAAGAGATTTATTTAAATTTTATTAAATGGATATCTTCTTGGCTAAATTCATACTTTAGAAAGAGAAAATCTTTGTTATGCAAAATAAATATATTCCACGACTATCAAGTAGCCGGAATCATTCATTTTAAGTTCATGTCTTTAACTTCTATTATTTAACGTAACATTTCGAAATTTCGAAGCACCATTAGCTTTCAATCCTCGTATACAAGATTACTTTAATTTTGAATTTCATCTATTCTGTTTTCTTGTGTAACCGCCTCTGCATCTTTGAGAATCCATGCTGTTTTTGTATTTTATCTTCCTTTTGGATTTGTACAACCCCTCTCTCATTTCCTCGTCCTATTTCTCTCTCTCTCTCTCCCTCTCTCTTTCTGACACACGCTTTCCATACTCTTCTTTTATTCTACTATTGTAACGCTCGCATGCGCGGAAATTCGAGTGCCGACTGAAACGTGCCTCACGCGCACATACACAAGCGTAAACACTTCCGCGCTATTGGATCATCGCTAGTTGTTTGCAATTCAATAGCAGAAAGTTCCAACTGCAGGCCAGGCGTTGCTACTGCAAGCATTGGCATAGCTTTGGAAGAAAGAAGTAACGCCGAGGTCGAGTGAGTGGATCTCTTGGAATTTCATAGGGGTCGCGACGAGCAAAAACCGATGATGTCTCTCTCGGTCTTGCATTTTCACCGCGTATGATACGTCTGAGTCGCGTCTTTTGTTTTACATTCATTGCAAATATATTTTATTTCATGTACTGCTGTCGTGCTACTTCAATACGAATTTCATTGGAATTCGAAGGGGCTGAAGATCGCAGCGCTGACATGAATTCACCAAATAAGTTTACCGTTGTATTCATTCTTTCAAAGCAACACTCACTATGAATACCTTCAGTTGATAAATAAAATATTTAGTATTTTCACATCAAACTCTCTGCTACACGTGGTCCCTTCAATTATTCGATTACTCCACATTAATAAATATCTTGTGTATTTCACTCCATAATGTTTCATTTTTAGCACTGAAATGATTATATAACATCTACTATTTTATACCGAACATTTCTTTTAATAAAAAGAATTATTAAATTTATCTATGCCTCAATATGAATAAAATCTCTTAATTCAGCGAGTGTTGCAATAATAATATAAAAAAAGTATCAAGAAATATGAGCATCGAAAATAACAACGCTGATAAAAAATTAAGAAGCAGAAAAATCAATGAGTATAGTTAAATTGGTAAGTCTATATGGGATATAACTAGTATCTATTGACTAGCAGTAAATTGTAACTCGGTGTAGGCTGTTATCAACATTTTTGTGCAAGTTGGCATCCTCCTTTTTAATGTAAAGTAAAAAAAATCTATCGCGTCGTTCATTTTGTCAGATCAAAGTCCATTACTAACACGTCAATAAGCTTCGTGTTAGTACTGCACTCTTAATGTATATTTGTATACCAAACCCAAATACCAGCTTTTGACAAATATACATATAGCAAAGGACAGATATCAAAAGAGAATAAATTAAGGATAAAACGAGCAATATTGTATTGATCAAATCAATTTGCAAATAACAGCAAAAACAAATAGTAAACCTATTTTGGAAGAATTTTGGAAGATTTTAACATAATATAAGGAAAATGAATTAAATAAAAAATATTACGTTATCTCTTGAGAATCTATCTCAGTATTTGTAATTCAAATTGGCAACGTACAGTGAACATATGTTTCTCATATTTAAACAAGTATAAACACAACTTACATGTATGAACGTATTGAGCTAGATAAAGTGAAATCATTTTGAATGGTTAATTACGGATTTTTAGATAAATTTTATAATTCTGTTTTACTTTCATGAGTACATAGAGATGGCGAAAACAAATAAAATATAGCCTTGTATAAATTTTAATAAATAAGTAAAATAAAGCCTTGTATTAATTTTAATAAATAAGTAAAATAAAGCCTTGTATTAATTTTAATAAATAAGTAAAATAAAGAACAAGGATTTATTGACAAAATTAACCTTCGCTCATAGAAAAAAGTAAATTTACTTTCACAGGAATTCATTATCTTTTGATGCAAATTTCTAGATCATTCAAAATATTAGATGTAAGTAAAGGAGTAACTCTATGCAAGGGAAATGAGAAATTTAAACTATTTATCCCACTATCCCAAAATATTCGTTGGATATGGAAGTCTTGATCTTCAAAGCAACTGAATTTAGTCTTAAGACAAGCTTAATAAAATATTAATCTATCACAGAAAAAGCTATTCATCAATTATGCTTGTAAATTAATTTTATCATACTTCAATAATAATAAATTTAATTTCTATTTAAAAAAAATTTATTTATAAAGAATTTATATTCTTAAGTATTATTACTTTATTTTAAATCTTTACTAAATCTTTCAAAATGATTTTGACCAATTTTCATCACAAAAATTATATTTGATAAAATAAAATTTTTTTTTAGCGAATTTATCTTATACATATAATATCAACCATGTTTTTACTTTATAAATTTTCTTAAAAGCATTATATCCGAAATAATTTTTTTATTAAAAAATTTTTAGCTGAAACAAGATTGATTCATGAAATAAAGTTCATTATTGTTATTTTGAAGATAGTTTGTTGATGCATCTATGAAAGTACGTTTGAATTTAAGTTTAGCGCATGCGTTAATAATTATAATAATAATGCGCTAACAATATCTTAATTTAATATATAAACAAATAATTATATAAACAAAAAGGAAAATGTTTTTAAAATGTTTTTGCATTTTCAAAATATGAAGGATACAAAATTGTTCAATATTTATATTCGAAGATAAGCTACCATAAGAGCTCTTAACACTTTCCATTGCTTTAATCCAATATCAATTTTGAATAACTATGTTAATATTTCAATCTTAAAACAAGACTTGAGATTGGATGAGATCGAAGAAAGGGTAAACGTAGTGTGAGAAAAAGAGAGAGAGCGAGAGCGGTTGCATGTAACGGGCTGTGTTAGGTCCGTGACGACGATCGATTCCCATCTACACACATACACGCTGTATATAGGCACCAAGGGATGGCGTTTATCGAAATGAAAATGTTGAGGCAACATAGCGCTTGGCAGCTCGCGTTCGATTCTAGTCAAAGGGTGAAAAAGGGCGGTATTTGACCTCGATGGACACGCAGACGATTGAGCCGAGCAGAGTGTTTGATAAACGGCACGCTCACAAGATCAACAGTTATTCTCATTATTGTTCGTTATTTTAGGTTGACTATGTTCCAAACAACGACTTCAACAATTTATCAATCTGAGTTATCTAGATTTCTCGCAAATCCATTAAAACAGTGGTTATGAATAGTTACTTCGTCACTATTTAGAGATTATTCTTTTGTATTTACTACCAAAAAAGTCTTAAATTTTCTAAATTCTGATTCAAAATTATCGAAAAGTTCAAAAGATTTTTTACTTTCATTTATTTTTTAGATGCATAAGTTAAGAATAATAATAATAAGTATTATATAGATGAGTCTACATTGACGGAAGAGTTTTGTATTACCTATCATACAAGTTAAGTGTGTGTGTGTGTATATATATACATATATATATACATTAATTTATGTTCATTTAATCCAGAGCACAAAACTTTCTACTTACATGTAGAAGTAAGAAATTGTAATGGTATCGCGAACATACAATCTGAAACATAATTGCTTACGGCTATGCTACAATAATCGACGTCGCATGCGCTGTCTTAATGCTCAATTGGAACTTCAGCGTCGCAAGGTTAGATAGCGCGGGAAAAATTTTTAAATGATATAAAAGCTTGTAGATGTTAATATATTACAATTTTATAAACTTTCAATATTTGTATATTCTCTGTTTATTTCAAAACTCTCAACATTTTTATTTTCTATCTAGAAGAAGATGCTTTACATTCTGTGTGTAGACTCCTTCTCTTTATATAGAGTAGTAAATAAAAGATTAATTGAATATAAAAGAACAATAATAGAAATAAATGAAGAAGATATTGTAAAAAAATGTATGAAATAAGAAAATTTGGAGACTTATAAGATAAGGAACAGAACAAAATGATGGAAAAAGGAGAGAAACAACGTAAAAAAAGTAGAAATAAAAAAAATACATTTTTTCAGATAAGTTGATTAATTTTTTCAGATTTAATTATAATAGATAATTTAATATAATATATAATATACTCAAGTAAGAAAAAATTGAGTCATTTAAATACATCAAATGACTAAAGTAAAGACAGTTGATTATTTTCATCAACATTGAGTAAAAAGTAAACAAATTGAAAAATAATATAATACACATAAAAGTTCTTTTCTATTTACGATAATAAGTTTCATTTAATTCAACTTTTTAGAATTTATACTATTCAAATACTTTATTTTAATTTATTCTTCATAAATAGTTGGATTCAGTAACAGAATCTTTAAGTTGAGAAAGAAAGATATTCGGTGAGACTGAAATTTTCATAAGAATATTTACCTGATTATTTTTTGGTTTTACATAATTTGCACATATTAAGTAATAAAATTTATATATCATTATATCTTTGTATATGATATAAATATTGCCAAATGTACATTATATTTAAATATCATATATTAATAAAAATATTTAATAGATATGCTAATCAAGCTAAATTTTGTTGTAGAATTCTTTTATTATGGCTTTTTAAAATTTTATATATAAAAATGATGTATTTAAAATTTTAATGATAAACTTAAAATTGATTAAATAAAATAAAAATTATTTTCCATCAAATCATATTTTCTGAAATTATAATGTAAATACCCTAAAATTTAAGGTTGATTATAGATCAATCTTTTTTTACACGTTCTTATAAGCAATCTAATTTTTTATTGAAAAAAATAAATTTCAAATTTCAAATAAAATATAATTATAATATCTTTAAAGATAAAAAAAAATATAATTTTAAATTTAAATTTACGAAAACTAAAATAGTAATTTAGATATATGTATTGGATGACTATTTATATCTTATACTACTTCTATTTTGACCTAGGGTACAAATATTTTATCAAGTATTACAAATTTCTATTTCTTTTTTATTATACATTATAAAGTCTATAATTATTTGAAATTATTTTTAATAAATATAATATAAGAAAAAATAAATTAATATACCATAGATTAAAAAAAATTTTACACGTAAGCATTTTCATAAATTGAATTTTGTTCCCATTTTATCAAATTAATTTTTTCATATACTCAATTTTATAAAATTATATTTAACAAAAAATTGTAAAAATATTATTACCGTCTAATATTTTTGATGAAATTGCAAAACTATTTATAATTGAGTAGAATCTTCAAATCTTCATAAGATTTTCTATAATTTTATGAAATAATAACCAAGTAAAGAATTATACTTATATTTATAAATTATTAGATTTGAATGTTTAAGAAATTTTTAGCTAAATGATTATTTACTTTCTCTACGTTAGCTAATATTTATTTATTTCCAATCTTTTTTTAAATTACGTTTTATCATTCACTCTTCTTAACTGAAAAAATATTACAAAAACAATTCAAGTCGATATTTTCAAATTCAATAAATGAATTTTCGTATTTAATTTTAAATTCTATAGAATATTATAAAATGAAATATTTAAAATCAGTATTAGGGTATATTTTTACACAGAATTTTGCTTAAAATTTTATGTTGTTTTTTATAATTAACAGATTGTACTATATTTAAATATTTTTAATTAGAGTTATGTATTTATTTTCATTTTATAAAGAAAAGAAACGACAAACTAATCTCAGAAGGCACATCAGGCACAGATGTAGACGTGAAGTTGTAAATAGAATATTTAGGATCTATCCTAATGAAAGTAATATAGTAACTGCATATAAACGAGATGTATTAGACGCCCGGTAACTAAAAGAGAAAATTACTAAGGTACAGGAGACCTTGTGGTTCTGCTCGTGCTGGATCCCCTAATCGGACTGTGTCACACTTGTACAAGTGTCGTTGCATAAGCGAACAAGATCACCCCAATAGAACAATGGACGTTCATCCATGTGACCTCGAATTGTACTTTCAAGCCAACTGAGAGGATTATAGACTAGTCATCTGACAAAATTCTCATTGAAAGTTTATATGAAAAAATATGTTTTGTGGAAATTGTAATGTTCAAAATTAAAATTTGTAAATATTATTAGACATTTTTCCGAATAAAATAAAATTCAATCAAAAATGAAATTTATAAAGAGATTCATTAATTGCACAATGATTCTTTAGAATTCCTTTTAATACTAAGTAGGCATTTTAACGAAATTACTATAATTAATTCGTTTTTCTTATATAAATTTAGAATTCATACTACATTTCTTAAGCATTTCTTTTAGATATTATTTTACGATTGAAATCATTATTAGATTTTTTATTGAAGATTATATTTAAAAAATACATAGAGTCAGTGTTGTTAAACTATTAAATGAAATTATGTTCATCAAATCAAAAGAGATAAAAAAGTATTAGTGTAATCAATATGCACGTATATTAGACATTATTCGCTTATATCTACTTCCATATATACTTTCCAATGTATCGTGATAAATACCATCTTTACTTTTGTATTATCAGTATAAAGATATAAAAAGTTAAAAATGAATAAATATAACAGAGAATATAGTATAATATAAAATTATAATATTATAAAATTATATAATATAAATTTTTTATGATTCTTCAAGGGTAACATAATGTAAGTATAAAAAATATGTTTACTTATTGTGATTTTTTACAAGTTTTACAATTAATATTTATATTAAGAAAGTGATATAGAATATTAATATTTTTATCACATATCAAATATTATATTTATACTAAAAAATTTAAGTCTGATGTGTAAAAAAAATTTTATATCGGATGATTAAAACATTTTACATTTTGACATTTTTAAAAATTACTGTAATTTTATGAATGATTATATAATTATTGTTATAATAATAGAAAGTTTATTTAGATTAGAAAGTACCTACCTACTCGAGAGAGACCCACGTAATTAATCACTGACAGATGGATAAAAGAGATAAACCCATGAGTATGTGGTCTATTTAACTTATAGTTGTAAACGGAAACAATTGATCCATTGAGTATTTAATTTATTATTAGTGTATGAATACGTTTAATAATAAACAATATAATAAAAAATAATAATATAATTACACAACTAAAGTAGCATTAGGCAAAATACTAAGTTTTTTTAGGATGAGATAAAATCAAATTTATAGTGAGTTAAAACGATAGAAGGAGATTACACACAGAATATGATAATACGGCAACGGATAGCCAAGTTCAGTTTGGCTCTAAAATATAGGTTTTATAGCTTTTTAGTATCCAATTCAAAGTAAATATCGAAATATTCTCGTTTTGTAATAAACGATCGGTTTGAGTATTACCAGCCATTATCAGTCATTTGATCCTATAAACCCATTTTCTCTCCGTAATCCCTGAAAAACTACACATCCCCATCTCGTGTTCTTTAATAAAGTCTTCTATGCACCAAAGTGTTCTATTTTCCGCTTACGACAACACTTCCTTAGCCAATTCACGTGATCCGGGCATTTCCCCGCGTAATAATACACGAGTAATATCAACTGCGAGAAATAGGAGTGGGAGTGTGAGTTGCATCGTCCTTTAACTTGTACTCCTAGCCCAACGTGTTTATTTGTTCTCCCGGTAAAACGCGGCTGCGACACGAACAGTTTTTGCAGGTACATGGAAACTTACATACAGGCTTGCGATATGATTTTCGTGTTGAAGGCTCGTATACGAAGAAAGAAAATGCGGTTCGCGATAGAGCCATAGATTGTAGTTATGTGTCTTGTTTATGCCGCCGTGTATCTAGGTGCGATATACGAAAGGACGCGACGGTGGCAACTACGGCTCTTGCGTTCTCTATCGCGAAAAGAGAGTTTCGACATTGAAGTATAAACCGTCCGTACGTCGTTGCTCTATTATCTTATTTTTCTACGAACTTTGTTTTTCTTATCTCTTCGAAATACTTGAAAACGCGTATTTCTAGAGGAAAGATGGCGAAAATAAGATTTAGACTACCCAGTACCTCGAAATGTAGATAAAAAGTGAGGCTAAAGATTTTTATCGGGATTTCAAACGAAACTTATCAGCTGTTCGAATTTCTAAATTCAGGAAATTGAAAATCATAAATTAAATGACACAACTTCAATCTTTGAGGGGTCAACTGACTAATTATGAGAAAATAATAAATATAAATCGTTATTTTATATTACCTATATCAATTTATACTTTTTAATAATATGCCTTTGAGAATTTTATTTTGACTCTCGTAAGAAATTCAATTTGAATGGGTTAAAATTACTGAAAATAGTTAGAGAATATACTTTGTAATAGCTGTTTTTATAATTTCCTTTATAATTACTAAATAAAATCGCAATAGCAAAAAATTTTAAAGAATAATATTATGAAATTCTTTTAAGAAATCATATATAATTAGTTCTTATCAAAAGAATACAAATCACTTGAGAAGATAACTTTTTCCATTTCCAGACTCTATTTTTTATAAGGTTTCAAAATTTTATAAAATACCTTATTATTATGAGCAACGACGTAAATACATTCTGTATTAAATATGCTGGCTTGTTGAAATTGGTTTAAGAAATTATATTTTACTGAATTTTCGTTAAATCTAAGAAGAGTTATAGTTTTCGAATGTTAATAGTTTGTCGTATCTTTTTAGAATTTGTTTGTATGCGAGGGATACTGTCTCGCGTAAAAAGCTCTTAAGAAGATGCCATTAAAAGTTTAGTTGGGTGCTCATACGAGTAGCGTCGATTCGAACACAACAAAATAAATTGGTCTATAAAGAAATTATTCACCCATCATTTAGTCGTCGCTTTCTTTCAACTTCTAACTCGTCCCTATTCCGTTTCAATCTTACTACATATCCGCAAGCGCGCATGTACATTAATTAACATCTCCTTGTCTTGGAACTCTAAAATTGAGATAGCACCCAACGTACGTATTTTCTATCTATTTTATATTTTTTTACTCTACTTTTAATTTAAACAAAGGCTCTGAAGCTATTTATAGTGCATAATTCACGCCAGTCAATATGTACGCAGGTGAATAATGCATAAGTATTTTTTATGTTGCTATATTATGATATAATACATTTTAATTAAACGAAGATCGATTATATCCGTGTCACAATGTAGTTATAAATTTTAGCTTAAGTTTTAATTACAATGAGAGGGTGAGTGGTTAAAAAATTGTGAAATTAATGAATATATTCTAATAAGATTGCTTATAAGAATCAGAAAAGAATTTCCTATCGAGTTGTAAATATTTTTCAATTTTAATTTTCTTAAGATAACGTCATTAAATACATTTTATATTTTAACGTAAAAAAAAATTAACGAATTAATATTATCGAAAATATTCAAATAAGGGAGAATAGAAAATTGATAGAACAATAAGATAATATACGATTATACAAATGAGATAAGCGCCTACATAGGAAATATTATTACCGTATCTATCAATATAGATTGACTTTTTTGTTTAAAAGCTTTAGAAAGTAAAAATAGAGAAAAACTTTGTCAGAAAAATTAAATGTGAAGCGAATTAATTTAAATGATACGACTATTGTGTTTGCAGGCTTACCTAAACATTGTTTCATCCACTCTGAGTCTGCGCATGATAGCTTTTCCGCTGGTAAAATACATAACCTGTGTTTATCTTTTATGTATGTCGGCGCCGACGTGCGTGCATGTATAAATGCAACATTGATGGAAAGCTTTTACTTTCTTTTTGGTCCCACACACTTTAAAACTTCCATCAACAAGTCGACAAAAGGACTGACGCAAGTCACCGACAGGGGTTGTACGAATAACTGTCGGATGACATTGCTTTGACTTTGTTTACATCCGGCCCGAAAATACTCGTATCTTTCAAAGCACTTTGCATGCAGTTAAGCTTCAGAGAAGCTTCACTCTGTTTCTGCATGCCACGGCTCAGATTAGCTTTATTGGGCTTTTTATTCTAGTTTTAAGAGTATTTTAAGCGTCAACCTATACTATTTCTGAATTTTGCGCATAATGGATAAGAAATTGCTGATTATTCATCATTGCTGGAAGAAAAGATAAAAATTCTCAAAAATTTTAAGACGACAGCATAGAATACTGTAAATTCGTAATGTGATATCTACTAACAATAATAAAAAAATAATATATCAAACATTAAAGATCAATAATTATAAGAATAACTAATAAGTAATCATTTTATTGAAAAAATTATTAATAAGTGGTGTATTAATAAATGTTATATGATGAATATACAAATATAGAAAAAATGTAAAATTTTAGAAATAATACTATGTACCCATATATCAATATAGAATACGTATCATAAAACGTTTTAAATAGAAAATTTATGTTATTAAAATCAATTTATTGAAAGTAAAGTAAATGAGTATCATAGTTATTTTAAATTATTATTTTCTTTACAAACAAAATGGTAAAAGGAAAAGAGTATTTTATTAATATTTGTGAGATGTTCGAAATTTTTATGACGTGGAAAACTACGAAAAGAAAAATCGAAGATCAATTTTCATATGTAGAGATTCTTCGTGGTAAAAAATGATAAAGAAAAATAGAAAAATTTATATTTAATTTAAATAAGATAAATTTTATTGATCTTTTTTGTTTTATATTCATTTAAATGACGAAATAGTATTGAATTAAATGTGTAAGCTTTTTTGAGGTTATTTAGCGTAGTTTACAAATTTCTTTTATTTTTGGAAATTTTGTTAATTATTTTGATGATTAATAAGAGAACGGAATAACTTTATAGACGATGTAAAGATGATTAGCAATATATCGATAAAATGTATATCAGCGTACAATCAGTGGGATGACCGCTATACTATGGAATAAATGTATTTTAAGTAATTGAAAAGAAGTTTAAAAATATTTGTAAAGCATATATAAATTTTTAACACACTGTTAGTTTCATAAAAATTTTGTAAACAAGATTTAATGTAAGAAATATCAAAATTTTAAAATTTTATGTTAAATATATTACTCGCTTTATTTAATTTGAATTATATTATTATTTATATTTCTTTCATTTTCAATATATTTATTTCTAAAGATTAAAATTAAATAGTTTAAAATTATTAGTATATGCGTACATGTAAATTATAATATTTAAAAAGAGTGTGTTGTACTACAATGACTCAGTTTGCCAAAAAATGCGCAAGTATTTTATGATCTTGTCATTTTATGAATGATACGCAGATGCATGTATACATAGTTAGAAAAAATGTGCGAGACTCTTGGGCAGATGAGCTCTTCAGGATCTCTCCAAGCTGAAGATTTCGAATACGTTTCTAGAACCCGTAGTTTGCTTGTGCGTCTTTGTATGCACTATTTACTCTCTTCGAGGGCAGGCCATTTACCATAACGAGACGGGCAGAAGTTCAGAAGCGGTAAACGGCACTGGAAGGAATGAAAGGTAAGAGGGAGGAATGGAAGGTAAGGTAGACGTGGACTAGAACCAAACAATGCATACCTAAGACTTTCGAAAGGCCAAACTTATTCGGTCTTCCAATACAGACTTTGCTTTCGCATTTTTAGGTTATTTTTCTGCTTGGATTTTATTTGCTCCCGATACAAGTCCTGGGACAATACACCTATTGCATTTATTATGCTATACTATTTTTGTTTAAATTATTTTTGAAAAATCTTGATGGGATAGAATTGAAAAAGCCAATTGTGTAAGAATTAATTCTTATATAGTTAGAAATTTATAATTTTGCAAATATCATGGCATTCATGGAAATATAATAACGTATATCTTTTTATTTTTCAAAAATTTTATGTTCGATTAATAGGTATAAATTTATAAAAAAATTTCCTCAATTCTTTTAAAATAAACTGATTTTAATTTATATTTCGATTTAAATATTCTCTAAAGTATTTCATAAAAATCCTTTATTTAATTTAAATTTAATTTTTATAATTGTCTCTTTAAAAAAGTTTTGTTGAAAAAACGAATAATACGTATTTTTACAAAATATCTACAAGCGCTTTCAATGTAAAATATAATTATTGCTGTTTCCTTATTATATGTGTTGAAGTGATATAGTATTTTTATTCACAAATAATAAAGGTATATTCATAAAAATCTAAACATTCTTAATTTGAAAAGTTTGTATTAGTTCTTTCAAGTATCTACTTATGGAAAACCAACGTTATTTTTAGTCGTATAATGTTATAATGTGATATTAAAACGTAATTTTTTTTTGTATAATACATGAACAGTTAATAAGAATATTAATAAGATCTACAAGTTTACCGATAAATAGAGAAAAATCGATGAATTTAATTTTTATATGAAGATAGTTATTTTGATTTATAATGCAAACACAAACTTAAAAAACAGAAATAACAATGTAATGATTCCAAATATATTATTTAATATTGTACATCGAAAAATTTCCATAACAAAATATAAACCATGAGATTTAAAAATTGCATCATAAAATAGGAATTCTGGAAAGTTTATATATTATTTAAAATTTATTTGATACTAATGAAAAGCTTTATATACAGTAGCTATTTAATGCAATTTTTCCACTCAATTTAAATTTAAAAAAATGTTTTTTTCTATTATATTAAGAGAGTAATATATTATAATCAATACAGAATTAATAAATTAGATAAGCAAATAGATATAAGTTCTTGCTACAGCTGATATACGATAACGTGCAGTTAAATGGAAACAGCCGATAACCAAATAAGGGAACATTGCCAAACAGGGATAATATCCGTGATATATAATATTTTATTATCATTTTTAAATACAAATTGCAATCAGTATTGTAAAAATTAAAAATCGTAAGAAATATTGGGACATTAATGGACAAATATATTTACAAATTTTCATTTAATTATATTGAATTTATTTAGCATTTTATTTAATAATATTTGCAATATTAATACTAATTTAATAATTGAAATGATTACAGGCGTTACATTTATATTATTACTCTTAATAATAAATATTTGTTATTACATTATATATTAAATAATAAATAATAATTTGTTTAATAACTCGAATTATTAGATTTTTTTAAGAAAAATATTTTTTTGATTGTAACTTACAGAATAAACAAAAAACATCCATATTTAATATAATAATTATTTAATGTATAATTAATCATACTATATAGAATGTAAGAAGATTCATTATGAATTTTATAAAAATTTAATTAATTTTGAATAACATTAAATATTACGATTAAAAAGAAAATCATCTTAAAGAAGCTTGAATTGTTATTTATTATTATATATACTTGGAACGCGGATATAAATTGATATATTATGATAATCTTTGATTGTATTGCAGGATTAATAACATTTAATATGTAATTATGTGGATAATGTGAGAGAGGAAGAGAAAATTACATAGAGAAGTCTTACTATACATGTGTTATATTAAATTAGCAAGTGCGATCAAAGTTACGCCTCTTTCTAAAAGTGTATGAATCGTTAAGTTGGTTATGTGAAATTCATTGGGTGGGTGTTATTGCCATCAAAATCATCATATATAAGGTCTGCTGTGAAATTTATTGCGAGAAAGTTATTGTACAATAATTGAAAGAGGTTTGCTAATATGAAGTAAATCGATTTAATTATTTTCTTGGAACATAATTCTATTATTATTTAAGCTAATTTGTTCATTAGGTTATTCATCCTTTATCCTACAATATGTCATTTTTCGCTACAAAGATTCGCGTTAATGTTATTATGTAATTTAAAGAATATAAGGCCAGCAAATGCATGTTTTCATTAAAAAAATTGTATTTGTTATCAAATATTATGTTTAATTATAAAGTATATTAGAGTTTCAAAAGTGTTATGGCACTTTTAAAATAATTACGGATTTAATCAATTGTAATTTACATTTATTAGCATATTATCAGTATACCAGAATTTAATGCTCTATAAATATCTTAAGCTTAGCATGAGTATTATGGCACTATTATACAAAATAGAGAATTTAAATATTAATAAAAATTTAATTTTAATTTATTTTATTTGTATAAGTAAGTTTAAAGATATTTAAAAGAAAATATTTGTCTTGCTTCTCTGTATTCACCTTCCTTCTGAATAAATTATTTTGTTTTTGTATTTCAAGTACTTGTTTATACGATATATATATTGCTTAATTATATATATTACTGCATCATCTTTTAGGCTGTCTTATGGCGTTCAGTTTTGTTTTGGTCCTCTAGACATTAACTCAAGTAGGTCGTTATAGTGTAAGAATAGAAAAGACCTAGTAGGGAGAAAAATATGATGAATATAAAGAAATAAGATAGAGAGAGAGAGAGAGAGAGAACGCTAGAATAAAAAGGAAGGTGATTCTCATACAGGATCAGATCGGTGACGTTAGTGACATTTATTGGAGCTTGACTTCAAAATATGAGCTTGACGAGTGTCGATTTGCTTGGAGGCCGTGAAGATGTGCAGACTTGAAATTGTGGTCGAGCACACCGCATTAAAGCGTGATATATTGTTTTTTTTAATACAAACTACTGCAACCTTAAATTTATATGAGATTAAAAAGATTTACATGCATTTATGTCTATATAATAATAATAGAAAAATGGTTCTATTATTGAAGTATGCTTGCCTTTAAGAAATGAATATACTTATTTAATTTGTTAATTAAATTTATTAAAAATTAAATCGGTTAATTTAAGTGACAATATAATGCTATTATCTTTATATTTTAAACATAATAATAAAAGTTTGGATCACTTCAAGCGTTTTTCAACCTATCAATTGAATTGAAAAAAATATGGATTTGCTAGTATATTCCATTAACAAATTGGTGCTTAAATTTATAGGTATTAAGATATCTTTCTGTAGTTCAATGACTCATTTGTTGTCGAATACTCTTATCGCATATTCAATACAATTTATTTTAAAAGAAATTAATTATATCGTTTATAAAAATTTTCATGTATAAAAGTTAATATTGTTTCAAAATCTATTTTATTTTTTATAATTTTTATTTTTTAAACAGACAAGATCGTTTAAAACACAGGTGTATCTTATGAGCATATAAGTAATTATAAATCATTTTGATTTATCAATTATGAAGTAAAATACTTAAATTCAACTATTTCTTATTATTATTTATTATTTATTATTATGATTGCAATTAAATACTTTTAAAAGTAACGATATTATTTAGTGATTTTAGAATAAATATGAAAAAATAAATAATTTTAAATACAAGCAAACATTAAATAATTAAGACTAATAAACTTAACCTTGCGTAAAAAACTAAATAAAATATCTTACTTTCATAATTTTTAAGAAAAAGTATAAAATTATATCTCCACTCTTACAACTTTGTTAAAATAACTTAAAACTTTTACAAGCAAATACATCAAATATATTATTTTGTTTTACTTTTTAAAAAACTTTTAAGTTATTTAAATTATTTAGAAATTTTCTTTAAAAATTAATTTAATAATTTCAGTTATTTTTTGCATTTAAATATATTAAAACTTCCGATCCTAATTTAAGTACATAGTAGAAAGTTTTCAAAATTACTTTATATAAAATTATATTGATGTCCCTGTTTTCATTTATAATTGGATAGGATATCATATTTTCATCCTTCAATTGAATAATTATTTTTTTAAAATATAATTGTAAATAAATTTTAAAGAATTTTAATAAATTAATAATAAATAATACATTAATTAGATATAAAAAATTTAAATAATCTAATAAATAATAAATAATAATAATTATAAGAATCTCTTTTTAAATTTAATTTTATAATTAATTGAATTATTATAGATTGTAGAAACAAATACGGAGCTTAAAAAAACAGATAGTTTGCAAATGTAGAATTCTTAACTACCATGAAATAATTATTGAGAAATTTTATAAACAGATTATATTTTTACTAGAAGTAGCATGAAGTTAAATTTATCGGTGACTATCGATAAAATATGTTTTTTTCTGTATGAAAATCAATTGTTGAATTATTGAAATATTATTTATTAAAAGTATTAAAAATTGTTCTACTTTACATTAAATACTGATATCGGTTTAAGCAAAAATACCTTTAAAAAAAAATTATAAGTATTCCATGTAATAAAATCGTCATAATATTACTTTTGAATTTTTATTTAATTTAATATTTTTATACGTTTTTATTATTTTTTCAATAATATCTTATAATATCTCATTAATAATATAATATAAAAAACTGGTAATTAAAAAATCGTTCGAACAATTTAAAATTTAAATTCGAAAAAAGTTTTTTAATTTTTTGAACAATATATGATCTTTTTTTGAAAATTTATGCCAAAATATTAGTCTAAAAAATGTATCATTTTTAAATTTCAATTGTTCCTAAAATTATTTAATATATATAAATGTATAACTTATACATTTGATAGCCCTTGTATATAAAATTCATTAAATTTTGTAAATTCTTGCAATTATTAATTATATGTTATATATGATTTACTGATTTACATGATATTGTAGTATTATATAAATTTACCCCATAGATTGTTGATTTTTAAGTTACTAATTAATTGATGATAGGATGTAAATATATATACATATATATATAGATATATATATATTACAGGTAATGAACAAAATAAGAAAGTACTACATTAGACTAAAATATAGTTTCTGAATGACATATATATATATATATTATATATTGGGTATTAAAATTGTATAGCAAGCATTAAATACATTTGAGCACTTCGGGTTTTCAATTCTCTAGAAATTTAAAATAAAATGATAACCATGATATTGATTTAACGTATAAATTTGGTATTCAGAATAATGAAATCTGATTGTGTAGATTTAAATCTATTTTAGAATGAAAATATAAAAATTAAAATTTAATTAGAACAAAAATGAATACAAATTTAAGTGTAAATTAATTTATATATTTTAAGCAATAGTCAAAGTCATATTTTCATATTTCATTAGAATTTTATTCTATAATTAATCTAAATATTAAAATATAAGAAATAACAGAAAACATTGTAAATCTTATTGCAGACTATGTATAAAAATATAAAGTATAATTAAAATGAGATTACGAATGGTTAGCAATGAGCAGGAAAACATAGAAATAAATGAGAAGCCGGAGAAGAAGATATAACGCATAAGGATTAAACAGAAACGAAAGCTGAAGCGAAGTATGTGTAAATGTTGGATATATATATATATATATATATAGTAAGAAATAGAAGCTCTAGAGATAGAGAGAGAGAGAGAGAGAGAGATTACTTGAAATAGAAGTTACTAAGATGGAGGAAAACTGTCCTAAATGCGGACAGGAACTCAGCAAAATTAACTTCTAAACTAAGAGAAATAATAGTGGATTGTATATAGATAGAGGTATATTGATAGATAAACGAATAGACAGAAAAATAAACGAGCAGATATAGGCATATAATAAACTAGATGGATAAATATACATGGAAAGAAACCCCGGGAGAAAATGTAGACGAGGATGAACGAGGAAGAGAGGAAGTGGTCGATTTGGGGAGCAGCTGTTTAGCGTGCACCGCTTTTACCATTACTGCCGCCGTTGCACCATCTAAGCTCCTTTACTCAACGATTTATACATTAGTGTATATGATATAACAAAGAATCGTATGGTTGAAACATAGTTTTATTCCTCGTTACTTGATGCGCTTGTTTAATCAATAAACAATCCATTATCATCGACTATTTTGTGGATGATTATCTTTTTTGTATTACTAGTCGTACAGCAATATGCTTTGAGTCTTTGAGTTTTTTATTTTTTCAAGTCATATATGATTTATTATTCCATGGCACTGCTTATTTTTGTTAACACAGAAATATAAATAAATATAAATACGTGTATAGCATTGTACATTATTAATTAGTTTATTGTATTCAATAAAAGCTAAACTTGTGAATTATATTTATTAACTCTTGCACGCTCTTTTCCGATTAAAGTAGACCACCGAATATATACGAATAACGCTTCTACAATTTAGCCGTAACGAACTATTTGGAAACTATGTCATTCGAATTAAGATTTTAACGACAAAAATTCTAATTACAATTTGGGTAAAAATAAAAATAATTCTACAGCGTACGGTTTAATTAGAAATGTACTAATGCGCGATGGTACACTCAATAATTCTCAAAGATTTCTTGTTAGTTTGTAAGGACTATTTATATTTTAATTCCATTTGAAGAAATAATTTTTAGTAAGGTTTCATAGTAATTTTTTAGAATAAGTGCTTTTGTATAATACATATTATTTTATCTAAAACGAATATTTTCTTATTTTCATTATTGCTCGTTCAAATAATAAGTTTTTGGGTAATAGACGAATCAAGTAAATTACTATTCCTCGATTTCAGGATTCGATAAATGTAATATTTCATAAATAACACTAACTTGTATTCTAATCCATTCAATCTTTCAAGAAATTTTTGTACTTATTGCTACAGAACAGATTATATTTCGTAGAATAATATCTATCTAAAAACTGGCATTAAATGGATCATAACTATAATGAACTAATGGTAAATATTATATAAAATTTTTTATATTTCATTAAAAAATATATTTCATGCGTTAGCAACAGTTAAAATTATAATATAGGAGTATGTAAAGTTTGTGTCAAACTGGATGCTATCGTAAGCGAAGGTCCCATAAATTTATATCACTACGTAAAATTATACTCATTATAAATACTCTAGATATGTAACTACGTATCGATTTATGCAAGGAACATATATTAAAACAAATTTATGAAAGAAAGATGATCAATGCAGAAAGATAAAAGTTGTATTTTGAAGTCTCACTATTTTCTTTTAATCTGCTACTTGATAACGACTATCTCAAACTTTCGCTTTCTTCATTAAATTTAAGCTCTAGCATGCACAAGTCAATTCATCATTGTACCAACAGCATACAACGAAAATCTCTTTTGACTATTCATGTCATTCATTACGTGGTAAAAGTCGGCTTCACGCGATAGTAATCAAATAAAGTTGTTTTATTGAGACACGACTTACGTGTTTCATTACATGCGTAGGTGTAGCACATGTAAAAAACAGGTTGAACGATGCCAGGGGACTGATAATAAAACCTGGAAGGAAGCAGCCACCCTTTATCTCTACGTTCATCAAGTTTGTGAATTATTCGAATATAAAAGAACATAAAAGAAAAAAGAATAAAGGAGACAAAATCTCAAGGGCATATGATTTAAAAACGAAGTGCGCGCGAGCTCCAATATGATAAGATGGCATGTGTAGTAGCTAGTATGAGCGTGTACATGCGTATTATGAATAATGTGGGCATTTGATGATGCGTTAAAAATTTAGAAAGTTATGTTGAATATGCAATATACCAATAAGATTTAACTAGAATTGACGATTATCGCCAAGAGTAATAATAATATCAGAGATTATTTAATATTGCCAAATTAACATAATTCAATAAATGCTTTTATACGCAGATTTTCGCAATTAAATGATCATTTGTAATCATACTATTATTAGACCATTACATTTATATTATTATTATTATTGCTATTACATATTGAATACAAAGTAATAGTGACATTTTCAGTGTTTATTGCTATATTCGTAAATTAATTAATTAACGGACAGGAATAAATTGACGGAATTAAAATTTATTCGATTAAAATTTAACCTTAAACTTATATATTTTTACTATGTTATAAAACGTGAATTAAAAATCATCAAAGCAATATCATATATTCATCTATTAAATAGAATACAATATTTATATATCATCTCAATCTTAATTTAAAAAAATATCTACCTGATTTATCTATTAATTCATAAATTTCAAAATACTTCGGTCAGTTACGTTATATATTCTAATTAAATACTTTTTAGTAATATATTTCAAGATTTTTTTTATTAAACTATTACCTTAAAAGTATAAAAAATAAAATTTTATTTATTTATACTTATATAATTGTAATTTTTTAATTCGTAATTAGATGAAAAATATTGCTGCAAAGAATAATTATTGTTCATTTAGTATCAATACTAAATTTTTAGATTATTTATAATTACCATCTATATTAACTGAAAATAATTTTTCGTTGAATATTTATAATGATGTCTCTAATATTGAAGATATTTAGAAAATAAATACAAGAATAATGTAAAACATTGATATTAGACGTTGATTAAAATATTATATATATTCATGGATATTCTCTATACATACATAATATTCAAAAATGTTGGAAGGAAATTATAAAAAAATGTTTAAAATGTGGAATAAATTTTATTTTTTTATTTTTCTCAACTTTCATTCAAGATGGTTCGACGAAATTAAATGAAGATGAAACTAGAATACTAACTTAAAGGTGGTTTACATAACTCTGTTTTAAAACAGAAAATAATAGATATATAAGGGCTCGACATTTTGTTAAAAAAAAACAATTTTTTGTTTCTTTTTAAAAAATATAAGTACCAAAAGTCATTACTAAAAATAACTGTATCTCTTGCAATAATAAACTTTTTAGTATAAAAGCTGTATGATAAGTTATATTTCATTTTTTTAATAATTTATAAGATTTAAATTTAAAGATTAAAAGAAATATATTTATTTTATTAATTATCTTTCAAATTTTTAAAATCGACCTGTTGGTAACTGAAAAACTAATAGAATATGGATTTTAATTATAAGATAAGTTTTTGAAGATATAAAATTGTACTTGTGAAAATATTAATTTCTAATGTTAATTCATTGAAGTTTTTCTTTTCGAATTTACCATGTTCGTTATTAATTAATATGGAATATAAGGCTGACATCGTATAAAATTAAAAAAAAATAAGAAGGATCACTCGCGATAGTACATTGTAGTGTACTCACGTATGTCGAGAGCCGTGGCCAGACGAACGAACATGAACAGGAAGACCAGCGGCAGGTTCTGGGATCCGGAGAAACCCAGCGATGAGTGAACGACCCGCATACTGCCTATCATGGTGTGACTTCAGGCGATCATAAGGCCGTCGACTGTAAGAGGAAGAGATAATTTTTAAGTTTCTACAACGCAGTTGTTGGCGCACCTCGGACTCAGAGTCGGAGGCACGTTTTCGCTATATGTATAAAAAAGTGCAGCTTAATCGCAAAAATATTAATTTTTGCTTGAGAGTGATAAAAGTTTTGTTGCAACGAACCAAAAGTCCCTCGCTCTCATGCTTGATATAATTTTTTTTTTTATTTATACATATTAAATAATTACCTGGTTCATGATTGAATGCGAATTTAACTTATAAACATTAATAAAAATTTTAGATGTTACATATTTTCAATTTACAGCCTTTTATGATCTGACGATAATATTTTCCTCGTTTATATAAATTTATTTCAAATTAAGAATCTATAATACTGTATAATATATAATATATATGTATAATATATATAATCTGTATAATACTACTAACTTTTTCACAACTACCTAAGATCTGTAGAAATTTTTGACATAATTTTTATTTTCAAAACTTAGAGATTGAGTATTTCCTGACTTTAAAATTAATTACTCTTACAGTATTATTTCTGTAATAAATGGTTTAACCAATTTATTATAATTTTGATTGTTTTATTATCAATTAAAATCTTTTTATTATTTTTATTATGAATTACTGCATTAAAAAAAGTTTTTTCATTTTATTTGAACTATAAAATCCCTTTTTATGAAAAATTAAACATTCTATGAATTGTCTAAAAAAAATATAATTTTGTTTCAGTAAACACTATTTCAAATGCATACGTTATGATATGAGCTTTTGCAATGATTTTGATGTCATTTACATTTGAGGTCTTATTATTAATAGAAATTCATGAATTTAGAAATGATTTAAATAAAATAATATTTATAGTCTCATTCATATGCGGAATAATTAAAAGAATATATATATATATATAATTAATCACCACATGAACGATAGATAATTAATACAATTTTTCTTGGTGCATTTACATAATTTAAATTGGTAGTATATTGTTATATAACTTGTTACTAAAATTCATTATTTAAGAAAAGAGGAAAAAATTTCACAATATACATTACCATTGGTAAAAAAACGTTAAGTTCACATATTAACTATTATCAAGATAATTATAAGAATTTAAAAAAGTATTATTAAATTTTTTTTTAATTTCCCTCGTTTCAAAATTGCATTATTGGCATAAGAATAAAAAATTATATTGCATTGTAATATATTTAATTGTTGTTTTTATTTAAAAGGAAGGCGTTATATTAATTTTAAAATTATTATTTAATTTGTGTTTTCTAATATTTTTCAACTGATAGTTCAAATATATATACAGGTATTATTTATATAAATTAGAAGATTAATGATAAATATATTTATATAATTGACAAATGTTTCAGTAAAGCAAATACATTATTTCAATCCACTACTTTGGATTTTCAGATAATATAGTAAATATTCTCTTTCTTACATTTAATTGTTTTAAAGTTAGGGTTATTAGATTGTAGTAAGTTAAATTTTTAATATCCAACTTTTACGATGAATATTATAATTATTGTTTTGCTGATTAAAAGATAAGATAGAAAATACTTGAGTTTCGTATCGAACAATGTTGAAATAACAAAAATAAACACTTGTCTGTGTCATTCACTAAATTAGGACGTATAATCAATATTCTTAAGCTATTTTATCGTGTGCACACGAATGAGCAGCATTTAATTTTTGTTTTTTCTTTTATCCCCTATCTTTTCATAGTTCTTCATTGTCACGTATTAAAAATTGGGTCACTTCCAGTATGTACACGCTTAAGAAAATCTTAATCCCCAGGCGGGGACCATATTTTTAGTCTACTATTACACTTTATAAGAAAGAAGACTGTTAAGAATTTCATTGGATGTCGTGGCTGGACTTGGTTGAATTTTTCTCATCTACGTACCTCTATTTCCTCACTGCTCCTTATTTGGCACAGTTTTCTCTCGTCGAAGAAAACGTGTACCGCCTAAAGAAATACTTTGCCGATAGTGGAAAACGAAAACGCGACTTGATATAATCGAGTCCCCTCCCAATTAGATGAGCCTAGCACCCTAGCGTTCAGCTCCGGACGGATTATCTAAACTCGCTTGTTCCCTTTATTCTTTTCTTCTTTATTTCGTTTGTTTTTCATTCTCTCTGTTTCTCTCTTCCGCGCTTTTTCCTTTATCGCTGGCAGAAATAAGCTGAGCTGTTCCGTTGTGACGAGGCGAGGGATGCACGACTTTTTCTTTTAATTGTCCTCTTGTTCGCGTACGATGCTCTATTCTGCGCTATTAGCTAAAAAAAGAATTAAAGACTGAAAAAGATGTACGCGTGATTAATTTGTCACTGTTTGGAAACATATGGTAATTGACGGGTAATTTATATAATAATTCAGCGTATTATATAGTAATTCAGCAAAACTAAGGAAAAGGTGCCTTCATGATAATAATTATTTTTCCGAACTTTATAATTATAGAGATTTTAATCTTATTATCATAGTTTTGATGATTCTCAGTTAATGAATCAACTTTTATATTATATTATGCCATGGAAAACGTAATGAAAATAACACTTAATTATAATTTTATATCTTCATTGCGTGGTTTTATTAGAAATGTTGTATGTTTTTTCAATTAATTTTCTTTAAAAGAATAATACAATTTTAACATAAACTAAGTATGCAAAATATAAAATATTTTTTTTTTTATTTTTTCAATTTTAAAAGTATATAATATTAAAAAATCGTTAAAACTTTAAAAATATAACGTCACTGTGTATGTAAGAAGAATCATTACTTTGTTTAATATTAGTTTATTAATAAATAAAATCATATTTGTTCAATGTATTTGAATTTGGATTTTAAACAACTAATTTTATTCAATTGTAAACATTTTTTAAAATATTATTTTCCTTTAAGAAGGTTTCGTGTTCAACGTATCGCTTACAAGTGTGATTATAGAAATAATTGTGTCACATGTATCAATCATTTTCAAGAAGATTAAATCTAAAAAAAATTAACATGAACAATGTTACAAAAAGTAATTCTTACACTAAAATATGTTTGTCTGAAACATTGTAAATTATCTAATGCTTACAATAATAAGAAAAATCTTTCCGATTGGCATATATATTAACTTTATATAAAGTAAATAAATATTGTAATGGAAAATATATCTACATTTTTAAAAAAACGTATGTCTTTTTATATTATTAAATTGAATATATAACACATCAAATCATATACAGAGTCTAAAAATTAGATTTTTACTGAACTTCTAAACAGATTTGAAAATTGTATTATTTCAGTATTTTGTTCTGTAGAATAAATGCATAAAAATGCTGTAAAATATCTAAATCGCTTCTAGAAATCATCAAAATTTATTATCTTTATGGTATAAAATAACAGCTATTGACACTGTTCTTATGTATAGATAAAATTTATTAGAATTTTATTTTTGATTCCAAAACGAAAACAAGGTAATAAAAAGATACACGCGTTACTTGAGCACATCTTTCCCTTAATTTCTTGCACGGTACTTCATTTAGGAATGGGCTCACGATTCGATTTTAAAGTTAAATGTTTTCCTAAGTGGCTTGTATGTAAAATAATTGCATTTACCACGGGGAAATCACTGCAGTTATAGTGTATAGGAATACGTAGATATGCACTGTACTGTGCGCTTAGCGACAACGCAGTGTAGATAGAGAAACACTCGAAACCTTAGAACAGCTGTAATACGATCAGCGAATAATGCACTTTCGTACATAGCCTGGAAATGAATTTCGATTAGGAAAGCTTGGCGCTGCTGTTACTTCTGCACAGGGGCCGGTGTGAGACAAATCGAGATAGGAGGAAAGAAAAACGTCCAGGAAATTGGATCAGCTTAGCTCGCAAGTAGAAAAACTTAAACGGAAAATACACAAGTGTGTTTTTATGCATGAACGTAATTATGTCTTTTTATGCTAGTCGATTTTTATTTGCGGGATTCAGATTATCAGACATACTTAATTTTTTATTGATTCGCTTGTGATACTTGAATAAAATCTCAGTTCTTGTCATTTGAATGCCTGCATTGCTCTGAAGACATTTTATTAAATTTATATAATAATAGTAATAGCTAAAAATTCTAAGAAATACGTATATGATGTTTTGATTAAAAATTTCTATAAGTAAAATTAAAGTAAAATATTAAGTTATTCATGAATTTGTTATATTAAATATTAAATCTAATCTAACATATTCCCCTCTGAGTAATATTATCAAAATTTTTTGGCAACATGATTACTTTATATACAAATAATGTCATTGAGTATTTAACATTATAATATAGAGAAGAGAATCCGGTAATTTTGTAAAGAGTAGTGAATAATGTATAAATAACTCTATAAACTTGAATATCATAGAATTGATATTCAATATTGTATGTAATACTCGTAAATCTTTACAACCTGACATACAATCTGATCCTATATTTATAAAAAACCTTTGATTTTCACGCATAAATGTTTGTAGTACAGATTCTCATGTTATACTTTATATTATTGGTGAAATAATATGGTAAAAATGATATATATATACATATATATTGAATAATAAACAATAGAGACAACCAAATAATGTACAATACAAAGTCATGAAAAACTTGGATAATGATTTTTTAAATAATTACTTTTATTACTTATAAAAGACCACTACATTTTCTAAAATTAATTAGTATTAACAATTTCTTAATATACGTATATAATATTTTTTAAACACTTTAAAAAAATTGATTGCCCGGTTTAAGATTGAATCAATACAATCGTTTGAAATTATATTCAAAAAATATATCATCAATATATAAGGTAATCCATTAAAATTACAATCAATTATTGATATACGTAGGATATAATTTGAAAATGAAATGATTATGAAATCTTGATGTCATTTTCCATTAAGACAGTTTAAGAAAATTTATTAACTTATTTAAAAATAGCTTTATAATATAAGACTTTTATAAGGAGTTTCAAAACTATTCACAATGTCAGATAAGAATTTTGAAGTAAATACTAAAATAATAATTATCTGTTTACTTATGCATTTTGATTGATTAGAAATATGTGTAGTACATATTTGTGTGATAAATAAGTATTATTAAAAGAAATTTAATTCCTTTAAATCTCAAACTCAAAGTGTATGAAAATAGAAATGTAAAAATTGAAAGCATCAAAAGTCATGAACAATAAGTGGAACTATCCACAAAGCTGTTACCTCTATTACACACGGGGTTAAATGGAAATAAAACGGAAACGTGAAAAGATCGATCGAGCTGTTCTCTGTTTCGTAAAATGGAGTTACTATTCGAATTATTGCTACTTCCATGTGAAAATAAATTTTCCTTTTTCACCTTGTAATCTAAACTACAGAGCTCCCTAAAAATTGTTTTTTATGTGTTGCATTTTTTAAATACTTTCTTTCGATTAAAAATCAAAACGTGAATTTTACAAAAATTTGTCAGGTGATGATTAATATATATCATCCGGTTAATTAATTTAGAAATTTGAGTTGACTTTCTTCAGGAAAATGTTCGGAAATGTGTGAGTGGCTGATTAGCTGCTCAGTTGACGTGACAAAGTTTTGGGTGTAGTTTTCAAGATACTGAATGCATCTAAAGTTTTTATTTCATTTGATAAAAATATAGCTTAAGATAAATGAAACATTTCATTGTGTTTTAAAAAATCTTTGTTTATCAGATACAAGTAAAATGTATAAATAGATAATTTTTTTAACAAAAACTATTTCCAATAAATTAAAATTATTTTTCAAAAGCATCATTATGCATAACTTAAATTAATTAATTATATATATATATATATTAATATACAATGTCTAATAAGATACATTTCATTTTGTCACTTTTGAAAATTCATTCGCAATTATTACTTGTTTCTAATGTAAATGTAATAGGGAAATATTTTGACAAAATATTTATTTCATTGAAAATTTTAAATTTGTTGACCAATTATACGTATATTTTCAGTATGTGTGTACGCATATTCCATATACATCAGCATATGAATATAGACTATTTGTAAGGACGAATTTATACGCTCGAAATTCTTGGATATGCTCGAAAAGAAACAGAAATAAATTTTATATTTAATATTTTCACTTTAATTCAAGCAAATTAATTAAGATATAAATTTTTTTTAAATTTATAAGATTTAAAATTATAAGCATTGATTTAATTGAATAATGAAATCCATTAATATAACAATATTAAGTTTGCTTTAGATCTTGCATAATAATTAGCTTGAATTGAAATTCCAGATAGAACCACAATAATACACTTATACAATCATTATTATTTTATTATTTTATTGTTTTTCTTATTCTATTCGTCTTTAAATCAATATATTAATTAACTACTACAATATCTCTGCTCTTTATATAAATATGAATATAAATTTACAAACATACAAAATAAAATAAAAATAAATTCAGATGATAGTAGAAATATTTTAATTCAGAATATGATTATGAAACTGAAAAGTAAAAACATTTTTTTGCTTGATCGCTATGACAGTAATACTTTTTTTCATACACTGACGTGTTAGGACTAAAACGATTCGATTATTATCTTTATATATCATTGGTTTATAAAAAAATATTTGGAGTATTATCTAAATCATCAATTATTATTTAACGTGTTTTGCTATCTTTATATATTTTATGAAGCGTTATAAAATATTACCAAGATAAAAGAGTATCCCAGAAGAATTTCATAAATATTTATATGTTATTTTGGCAAAATACTGAAATTCATTGGTCAAATGCTTAAATATGTAAATAACACTCGTTAAAGAATATTTCAATTAAGAATTTCAATATTTATTTCATCTTTCTTAGTGATAATGTAAAAAAAGATATAACGGTTGTATTTATTATTAATATTTCATAAATTTAATAGAATACCTTTATCTGTTATTTTTATTTATTATTATCATTTATTAAAATTATAAGTATTTGACTTAATATATTATAAAGTATTTACGTAATATTTGAGCGTGATTTCGAAGTCGAAGACGAAGTCACAAGAAATGTCACTCGATGCGTTACTAATACTTTTTATGAACAAAGTATTCGGAAGGATCTTGCCACCTCGGTTAATTTTAAATCCCTTAAAAATCACCTCGTGAAACATTTTTCATAAAAAAATAATACTTATCGGTCGACTCGTCGTCTCACGTCTATAGATGCTACTCTCTTTGTCTTTATCTCCATCCATTTATTCCATTCTCTTCTTAGAATAAGTAAAAAAGAAAAGACAAAACTTTGTAGCACGACACAAAGCCATCTACCCCCGATTTAACAGGTCCCTTCTTTTTACCTGGCAAACTGCAGAAAAGAGATGACACCTTGAGAATTGTGATGGCTTTGTTATTGGGGAGAGGGGAATGAAAAAAGACAAATAGATACATAGATAGAGTGAGAGAGAGAGAGAGAGAGAGAGAGAGAAAATAAACTCAAATAAAGAAACAAGATTCGTCAGACCTGAGAGGTAAGATCTTGAGTTTTTCAGTTCGAATTCTCCTGGCAGACTTTTGTAACAAGCGGCGTAGTTGCCACCTCTTCCCTCTTTTCATCTACACATGTATATCCTGCGCAAAATGGCTTTTCTCTTTTCTTGCTGCCTCTGCGAAATCTGACTCGAGAAGCTTCCCTTCTTCAGGATTTTCCGCGGATATCGCTGAAAAGATTGCTGTGAAGATAAAGGGCGTCAGAAAAGAAAGAGCTCGGGAGCTTATTGATAACTTGATTTTTCCGTAAGCGACAGCGAATACCGATTTTGAAACTTAGACCTTTTCCACTTGACTGATTTCTGAATATACGCAATGTATTGTAACGCAGAATACCTATGATATATTTCTGCGCTTAGAATGTGTCATAATAAACTATAAAATAAGCTTCTCTAGGTTTTAATAAGACTTTTTATAGAAAGCTAAAATAATTTGTATATATAATAAATAATATATACAAATATAATAATTTGTAAATAAATTGATAATATATTCTTTTTATTACGTTGAAATAAAATTTTATTCGTTAAAAAAACGTTCTTAATGATAAAAACTGTTTATTTTCAAATAAAACTTTATTTTAAAATTTTAAAATCTATATTTAAGTTAATTGAATATTTTTAATTTGAAATTACACATATTTCACTTCTTTTATACTTAAGTATTAATTTTATTCTGCTTGAATATTCATTTAATTAAATTTATAGAACCATCTCTTAATTAATTAATTGAAATATATAAATGAAGGTTAATAAATACATTAGCTTCTAATACTCTTTTCGTTACTAATTAAATAATTAATAATATATATCTCAAATCATTATTTTTTAAATTTTATTATTAATTTGATAGAGATATTTAATTTTATTAAAAGATCCTAATTTCTTTAATTACTTATTTGTTTAATTTTACTAAATACCTGTAATCTACGAGTAATCATGGATACTTTTACTTCAGTATCGCAGTAATAAACTGTATGTCAAATACAATTAATTGTTTCAAGAAGTGTAATCGTAAAATACTCTTATGTCATAATAATGAGAAATTTGTTACCTGCATTGAAGAAAGATATGTGTATTTTACTACCAACTTATACATTTACATATGTATGCATAAGTTAAACTAAAATGATCAAATTAATATAATTTTAGGTAACGTAATAAAGTATTTAGGGATTATACATTCGCAACTTTCAAAATTCTCTTTAAGATCTTTTAAAATATTTTTATAATGAACTTTTATTAAGTTGTAAACTCTCGAGAGAAGTAGAAAATGGTGTATTTTTCACAGCATGAACTAGATATCAAATGAAAATTTTAAAGAAATGAAATAATACTATTTAAATATTTGCTTTGGACTTTGGTGTCGTAGGAAATAGTAATTAATAATTTATTCAATCAATTAATAAATTAATATAATGAAAGGATATGACTCATACAATATACTTTCATCAAGAAAATATAATTATGTACAGATCATTTTTTTAATTACTATTAATTGCAAATATAGTTTCATCTTCGAATACATCGCATATATGTTTAATTTCCACAAATAGTTACATATTGAGAAAAAAAATTACTTTTTATTATTCTTATAAATACTTTCTTAAAAAATTTAATATTCTAGTTTGAAATAATGAATGATATTTAAAACTAATTTGTCTTCATCGAAAATCATATGTTCGAAAATGAAAAATCTTAACCAATACATTCTTGTGTATTTTTCCAAGCATTTTACTTTTTCCAGAGTTTCTTATGCAAATATCCAATTCCCACAAAACTAACGATTACGATTGGTTCAAGATACCCGCTTTCATTTTTATATCTCCTTCGAAATATTCGTAGAAATAGAGCTCACGATTCGGCGTTTCGTGAAAAAGCTTAATTCTTCTTTTCTGTAAAGCATTTCGAATTTCGCAGGAAAAAAGAGGATGAGTAAAAATAACCGAGCGAGAAAATCAGCTTGGCGTTTTTACGATGATTTCACGCCGGGAACATACACACAACGTTGGTGCTTGCGCACCTATCGGTCGCCATTATCGCATAGCCTGCGGTTTTAAGCCATCCTTCCTAAAAAAGAAAGAAAGATAGAAAGAAAGAGCGAGAGAGAGAGGGACAGAATCCGCAGGCTTCAGAGGGTTATAGGAAGGAAAAACGTGAGCACATTGTGTGACTGTGGGTGTAAAAGTAGGTGCAAGCGAGGATTGAGAATAGAAAGTCCTGTGCAGAGACATGAAAACAATGACTCTCTTAAAAAGAACATCGAGAAAACCTCGAGTAATATGAGGAATCGAGCGTTTCGTTTTGTCCTTCGTTATATTAACATATTTTTAATTATATTATTTTATTTCTAATTTTCCGTTCCATGGATATATATACAAAATTAAGCTTTTATATTTTTTATTATACGTATATTTTACGAATACTTTTTGAATGAAAATTATAATATTATCATTTACTATTTTATTACTTTTTTTTAACGCTAACAGAATTTATTTAATTTTTATTTTTAATTTTATACAAATTAAATTAAACTTAATCTATTTTCTATAAATTAACTTTAGATTTCTGAGTATATTAATTTGCGATATCGAACAAAAACTGTGTGCTATAAAAAAAATTACTACAGTTTGTTTGAAATTATCACGTAACTATTGGAGAAAACAATATTAGTAAATTTATAAACATATAAAAATGACTTCAGCTATAGACTTCCTTTAGCATATGTATTTTATCAAATTTTTACAACATTATTGTAAATATAGTAAAAATCTAAGAAGAAAATTCTTCATCTATTCAGAACGAAGAGATTAATTTATGATATTTTCATAGAATTATATGGTTATAACCTCTTGATCATAAGAAATTGAAAACTTCTACAGGATAAGTTGCACAAGACAACTTTTATTGGTGACATTAAAGTTAGACCTGATTGCTTATAAGCTTGATAAAAAGTTGAAAAACCTTCATCTAGTCAGAAACTTAGTACTAAGGTATATAGTAATATCTTTTTACTGAATCAAAAGTAAAAAACCTGAGTAGTTATTACCTATATTCTAACTTTAAAATATTATCTAACTTAGTTATTATCATAGTTATTACTATGATTTATATTCGGTCTTTTTCAATTTTTTCCAAGTATAAAAGAGCAATGACTTACATTACGTACAATAAAGATATTTTATATTTTTATATATGATTTAAAAAATTGTAAAGTAAAATATAAAATTTAGATCGAAATAAAGACGCCATTAAAGCAAACTATATTCTCTATACAGAATTAATGGTTTCTTTGTTAACGAAAAAATTTAATTAATTAATTAAACTTCGTAATTTACTTTTTAATATTTCATGTACAATATGTAACTCACTAAAGTCAAAGTTTATATAGACATCAAGATGACATTTGAAGAGAATGTATAATATATTTGTTTATTCGAAGATTTGTAGAAAAAATAATTTTAAAAGCAGAAAAATGAGAAAATGAAACAAAAAATAAAAAAATGGTCGAAACATAAGAAATTCCTGATGTATTCGAACAAAAAGGAATTGACAAAGAATGGAATACACGATATGAATTAAGACGGCGAATAAAAAGGCGATCGGGCACACTATTATAGGCACTAAATACACAGGCGCACACCGGTCTGCTGCTCTCTCTTCCAATTGGTACTCATATCTATAAAGCACGTATGTTGCGAGTGTCGTTACCGCTACGAAAAGAAGATGGTCCCTTTTTCCGCATCCGGAGAGATAAGACGCGCACCGGCGGTGCAGCCGCTTGAATAAGGCGCCGCAGCGTCAGGAAGCGAACATTTCGCGTGCAGTCGCACCGAGAGGCGCTGAAAGATGCGTCGGTTTGATATCGCAATGATGCCGAAGCAGCCGCGGCGCGAGGTGCGAGGCGCGATTTTTCCATTCCGTGGGGATCTCGCGTGTACGATGGGATGAGCTGACGAGATAAATTTCGAATCCTGGCGTCTATGCACGCGAGGGGGTGGGATTTATGAAATTGGAGGCCATCATCTTTAAATAAATTTCTTTTCCCTCTCTTTCTGAGCCATATTTTTTCATACGTAAACTAACCATTTTTTCAAATATTTCATTTTATAGTCTATATATATGGTTTTTAGATCTTCGCGATTAAGCCGACTTTGCTCTTAACTTCCTCAAATGTTAATTTGAAAAACAAATTTGCCGCAAATTCTTTAGTTGGCATTATTCGAGTAGATGTAAGCTGATTGTTAATGTGTAATTTTTCAATCAGTGTTTCATACATACCTATACTAATGTAAAGGAAACGCATGTAATACTCATTCGTTCATGAAGACGTTACGCTTCAAAGATTTTAATTCCATTTGATATGAATAATATATTTTCCGTTAATATATTTTTGATTAGTTTTTGAAACATAAATTACAAAAACTTTAAAGTTTTATAATATTTCTATTTTAGTCGAAGAATAATTTATTATTTTATTTAATAATTTAAAAAAAATATAATAATCATAATTGCATTTATATTTTTATGTACAATTAACTTTACAATTATTGTTATTCGTTGATAAGATTATAAAGAATATAAATCTAACTGAAAATGTTTTATGTACACTAAGATGTATACTATTCATAACGATTTAGTTATGCGCCATCAAAATATTTTATAAAAGATATTTATATTTTTAACCTTTAAGATATTTGAAAATAAAATGTATAACTAGGAATGACTATTTTATTTATATATTGAATTGTAACTAATAAATAAGGATGCTGCAAAACGAATGAAAATTATAGGTAAATAAAAATGTTCTTTATGTTCTGCTACTAAAAAATATGAAAAGAAATTTCCCTATATTCTATAGTACAGAAATTAATCTAGACTTCAATTCAGTATACGTACAATAAAAAATTGTATATAATTTAAAATATTGGTATTCCGTTCGTGAGATTAAAAAATTGATTACATTTTATGACGGCTTCGACAGATTGTTAATACTTCCAGATATTTTGTTTTTATTATTGCCGCATAATAACTTAGCTTTAACACATTAAGAAATTATAAATAAAAAGAAAATTTCAGTCTAAAATAAAATATTTTTTTTTAATTTTAAATGAAATTGGATGGAAAACATTTTTGGAAAAAATTACGATGGTAATTAAAATAGAAAAAATGTAAATTTTGTAAAAGTTACTTTATCAATAATGATTATCAGCCAAATTTAATTATAAAGTTGAAGGACTTTTAATAAATTTCATAAAAACATGAATTAAATATCAATATTAAATATCAAAAGAAAATCAAATTAATAAATATATCAGAAAAATTACAAAAGAAATTACGAGTGTATCAATAATTCAAAGAGAGTATCAGTCTATAGAAACATTTTGTTTTTGTAAAACCGGAACCGAGTAGGTGGCCATTCATTTTCAGAATTGAAAAACGGCATTGACGTCGATGTCCGCGATACGATAAAAGTGAATGAAAACTTACTCTAGCGTAGTTTTCAATCGCATAATCGCTTACACTCAATCCAACTCTTATCCGCGCGTTTTCTCTTCATTCTTTCGCGACTTCCGACTTCTCGCAATGTTTGGCCATTGTCATGTTAATGAGGCCCAACGCGAGATGTGAATCCGACGGTCAGTTGTCGGGATCATTTGCAATGGTAATCAGAAGAATTTGGCGCGGGTCGACAGCGCCGAACAGGCGCGGACACGCGAATTCGAATGAACTCGACCAAGCGTAATGCTTACGTTCGCCCAGTGGGGGAGAAAACTTTTCCTAATTTTTCTTTTTCTTTTTATTACGCGCTCTTTTAGCGCGTGCATGCAGATAATCGTTCGAATAAGTGACGTTTTTCAACTACACGTCACATTTTATGTTGATGCTCAAGATTATAATGTGAGCATATAAAAAGAGGGAAATTAATTTTTTATTAACGGTGGAGTTGTCCCCGATCCACAATTATTTACTTATTTATAATCGTTAAAAAGTTGTTTTAATCACTTGGTAAAACTAAAGCTAAAAATAGTGTCAAATGTTAAAAAATTTTATACAGCCCAAATATATAATGTGGTTTGCAAAGTCTTTTTATTACTTAATGAACCTTGTTACATTTTAAGAACGCAAGAACTTATTCTTTGTATACGTTGTCTAAAATTATGTTTACTTTGAAAAGGTTTATTTTTATTTACAAAAAAACTTTTTTATTCGTTTCAAAAACATAAAAATTAGTGGGACAAAATACTTATTAATTATAAATAATCGATTATGTATTTTTACAAAGGCCTTTCTTCCACTTTTACTCAATTTCAATTTATGTTTCTCATAAATTCCATACATTTATTGGTGTTATTTCAAATTTTCAGAGATCAATATAAAATAAAAATTAAACATTGTATACTAATGTTTATAAATTATTATGTATCGATGTAAAAAAGACTGTAGTTTTTTTTTTACTTAAAATAATGAATATTAAAGCAGATGTTAAAATGGATTTTAATTTTTTTAAATCCTTCTCCTAGTAATAGTTGAAAATTTGATCTTATTAAATAATTCTTGTAAATAGTTACTTAATATTTATATAAAATTAAAGAATATGACATGCTTTTTATTTTTTACTTTTAAAATTTTAAGACATTTCCTATACACCAAATAATAATGAAATTCGTTTTTACTATTTGCATTTTGAATATCTTTAACAACAATAAAAGAAGTTAGTTCTTAAAAATATATATGTAAATAATACTACTATAATAGATCCGAATGAATTAAAGCTTTGATAACAAAATTTTAACGAATCAACAAAATATTTGATTAATATTGTTATAATATTATTCTGTAATATTCATAAAATATTTAATTAATATTTTCGAATAAATTTCTATTCTATTTTCTTTTAATTATAATTTATCATGTAGTAAAGTTCTAGTGAAATTTAAAGATAATTAAATAAATTTTATATTGGAACATATTTTATGTAGAACACAACTAACGTAAATTAAGAAAACGTAAATATACATAAAATTGTTTCACAATTTCTTATTAATTCTCAATTTTATATTTCTTCATTACTTATTAAATGTAGAACTATTTTATAATTTTTTATAAATTAAGTTTTATTATTTACTGTTTAAATATGTGGTGAACTATACTTCATTGAAAATAGTTTTCTCGTTACTGGACAACATATAGATTGTATGCATTCACATCGGCTAGTCACAGATAAGTAACTGATTTTATTTGTTATAATTTTATCAGTGTACTATTCATCTATCAACATTTGAGAAGTTTTATATTTAAATTTAAATAAGGTAGTAACAAATTATAATAACATTTACATCGTTACATTACTATATTAGTAATATTGATATTAAACTATTTCTATTAAAATGTGAAATAATACTGATCAGAGTTACTAATTCTATTCATTAATACCTAAAAGAAGTAATTTTCTTTACATCAAACTTCAATATTGAAGTTGTAAACTTAATCGCATAAGAATAATTGAATAGATTTCGGTAAACACATAATGCTGATTATTTTTTTAAAAATAATTCTGTAAGGATTATACAAATTCTGTCAGGATTATACAATTTTTCTAATTTATTGTAAAAATACTCCTTTATTTTTGCAAAGAACATGTGAGCAGTATAAATTTTAAAATTTTAGTTTGTGAAATAAAAAAATTTTTTTAAATTAAAAAAAATTTTGACGCTTTTTTTCAATATCAATTTACTATTTATTAAAAATAATTTTTTGTAATCATATTTCTAACCTGAAAATTATAAATTTATAAATAATTTTTATAAATTTATTACAATTAATAATAAATTATAATAAAATTGTTTATAATTACCGTTGCAAAATAATGTAAAAAACTACCATATTTTAATTAGCTAATCTAAAATTGTTTTTTATTACTCTCGATGATAGGTTAATTTCAGAAGTTAGTTTATCTACTTTCGGAATTTTAAACGATAGGAGATATTAAGATTTTTTAAAGATTGAAATTAGCGAGTTCAAGCGAAACTGAAGATTATATAAAAAATTTATTTTTTATAATATTTTAAACATCCGTACTTTCTTTAATATACTATATTAAATTTATTAATTTAATGTGATATTATATTTAACTAACACAGAATTTTTATTCGAATAAAATTTTCTTTTCGCATTATAAATCTCGTAGTCTAAATGATATTATATAAGAATTAATTAAAATTAAAATTTAAAGTTTTGGCATTTATTATTATGTAATACAAGAATATAATATTATAAGTCAATTATGACTTAAAATTCTTTAAATTTTTCAATATATTTAAATATTTTTAGTAATTTTTAATATTTTTTGATAAATTCGTGCAAGACTAGAAGATATATCCATATATTTCTATGTTGTCAATACATAAATTTAACAATTTTTTCATATGATAAAATAAAGAATTCACACACGACCTATGAAAACCTTTATTAGTAGCTACACAAAATCTATATATAATTGACATTAAATTATGAGCTATTTGCTTCGAAGACACTGTAATCAAAGTAGGGATAAAATATTAAATGTACTATGAATCTAATATAGTTAAAAACAACTATGCTTAGTTGTCTATTATTATTACTATTTCTTGTAAGTCATATTTAAAAATGTAAGAAACATATTTATAAAGATATGTTATACGTACTACGTTAATTTGCAAACAATTATTGTCATCACTCTCAATCGCTATGATTCAATGGTATTCTAAGAAATTAAAAAGATGACTCGCAGTAAATGTGTTTATTGAACTTTAAAAATTATGAGAATAACTAACGAAAGCCTAAATGATTATTGTTTAGTTTAAACACTGCTACTTACTAATTTTTTATAAGTTTAGACTTCTATATAATACTGAATTTACAATATCTTTATTTCTATAGTTTTTTTTTAGATATCATCAAAGACTGGGTTTACAACTATCTAAAAGCATGGGAACGCTTGTTACAGGTCTACTTACTAGCAAACGCAACCGTTACAACCTGGAAATTTGTTCGACAAGATAAGGGGCAATGCGACGCATCATCGCGAATCTACTAGCGATTTTGTGTGCATGTATGTATATCTCTCGACTCTCAAACTGCCTTTCACTACTGGAAGGGCTCTTGGCTGTCGTTCGCCGGTTAGATGCGTATACTTCGGGTGGTCGTAAAACGAGCGTATTTTACCTAGCTCCTGGATAACTGAGTCAGTTTAGGTTTGAGGTCGAAAAAAGGAGAAAGAAAAAATTGAACAAAGTACTGAAAATGTGAAAAGAGGTAGTTCATATTTTTACATTGCTAATAGTCTCAAAAAAGGTGAAAATAAGTGCAATTTTTAAAGACATTTTATGCTGAACAAAATTCAAACTACTAATTCTTCATTTATATAAAGAAAATAGAAATTTATTAAGTTTGAATAAAATGCATCTGCGATAAAATACGTGCAATTTCTATAGATTTATTGAAGAAATAGTTTTATATATATATATAGTAAAGTTAGAATATAGCATATTACATCTGATCGGAGTAACCGAATTTTTTACCCTAAATTTTAAAAAAATAAATGAAATAATTTGCAAATAAACAATTCAAGATTTCTAACTTTTTATTAGTTTATAGTATAGTATAGATAGTTTTACATAAGATATCTACTTATCAATTTATTTCTTTATGAGATTAATTAAACAAAAGTTGCATATTAAAATCTACAAATGAAAATCATTTGAGCAATATATTTTCTGAATTTGAATACTCAATTAAGTATTTCTATATACGAGAGAAGATAATATTTTGATAATTTTAGAAGGATTTTATTTTTTTAAAATAAATTATTAAATATTATAAAATAATAAATTATAAATAAGTTTGATAAATAGGTATTAATATCAAAATATAAAAACGTATTCTAAAAGTGTTGTCTTCCAAACAACTTTACTTCCGGGAAATTTCAAATTGAATTAAAAAAAATCTAATTTTCACTGTTCTCAGTAATAAAGTATCTTTTTCAAGAAATTCACTTTCTCTGCTATTCATAGTCGTAAAAGTATCGATTCTTTACCAATATTTATTTAATTTTTCTTTCACTCATTATTTATTACATTTTGTTATAAAATTTAGAATATAGTTTGAGGAAAATCTATAGCTTCTTCTCGTTTTATACAATATATCAGCTAAATATGTTGACATTACATTTCCACTTATCCTTTAGGTTAAAACTCAAGTATAACTGAAGTTTTACAATAAACGCACATCTGAAATTTTTAAAAAGTTACCGCAACAATAAATTATGTTATACATTAAACCAAACATTTTTTCTTTCCAAAGGCAATTAACAAAGAATTAATAGATGAAAATTTTTAGAAGTATTATTACATAAATGTATCTTTTAAAATTATGTTTTACCATGTGGTTATCAAATAAAGTTATTAGGTAGTTTCATGAAAGAAATTAGTCACTTAGCAAAATTGAACACTATAACTATGCAATATAATATAAGTATTTAAATAAACTATGTAATTTAATACTGAAATTATTTCTTTTAAACATAAATTATTTTTTTCAAATATTTTTTTTAAGATTTAAAATTTGTTTTAACTATTTTTAATATCTTTATGCTTAATAAAGTAATTTTGTAACATTTATTATGTTAAAATTTTTAAGCACATTTTTAATTTTTCAATTTAAAAATACATTTGCGTACAAAATTTCACTTTTCTTTCATATTTTTCACGACATTTCCACTTTTTTTTATTGGAAATAACTGTGCTAATACAAGCTCAGCATTTTACGATAAGGTATGAGAAAGGTGCCCATCGCTGTTGTTCCCATAAGTTTTGCTCGCTTTGGGACATTGTACCGTCGTTTCCTCCATTTACAGCGATGTACCCTTTTTCACTCTTAAGTGTTATTTATATTCAACCTCACGACTATTTGCGCGTGCGTTATTATACATGAGTCTTGCACCAAATACATATAGTAAGCATATATGCTGCAAATTTGTTTTGCTTTATAACAACATTTTTATACGAAATATATGGAAATATTTTCGATTTTTACTATCTTTGCTCTAATTAAACTTTAGGAAAGAAGTTTTTTCCATACAGTTCATTTCTAAGAATGATATACAGTTCGCTTTAACGCAGTCATATTTTCTGCACGAAAACAAAGAAATATTTCGCGTAATGTTATGAATTAAACAATATATTTTTATATACGTAGCTATGAATAAACGAATACACAATGAGTAAATAAAATATTTACCAATGAAATGATGTGCTAATATTAATCTTGTAATTGAATTTTATTTTGTAGAAATATTGCTGTTGACGATCCAAAATTAGTTTTTACAATTAAATTTTCACTCAAAAATATATTGAATAATTCTTTAAAATTTAACTTATCTTTTATTTACATAAATATTAGTTTATTTTTACAAATTATTGTTTACAAAATATAAAAGAATATTATATTTTTTAAAATTTTGAACCTATTCAAATATATTTTAGTATAAGTAATGTACATAAAAAAAATTTACATATAGATTCATTCATACCTATCCATAATTTAAGTTCATTACTTAGTTTCATTATTGCCTTATTCAAGATAATGTAGAACATAATAACGTATAAATTTCGTAGATTTAACGAAGAATATTTTATTTTGATGTAACTTTAGTATTAAACTGTAATTATAATTTGTTATCAAATAATTAATATAATGAATTAGAATAACTTTCAAATTATATTATAATATTAATATAAAACTACATTATTATTGTATTTTTGTTACTTTAAAAACACATATTTACATATTTACATAGAATTTCTTTCAATAAATATATAACAATGGAAATAATTACTTAAATGGCTGACGGATGAAAGACTTGTGTTTTCCTTTGCTACGTTTTTATTCAATAGCTAAATAAGGCCATACCTGTAAAAATATCATTCCCATAAAAATTCCGGTGAGGATTAAAAATAAAGTTCTGATACTCAACAACTACTCAATCTCAGTATGCATAAAAAATTGGTGTAGAAATAAAGTAAAAATTCACGAGAAGAATTATCGTGGGTTACTTTTCGATATCGGCAGTATTCGACATGAATGACATGCGCCCGAGGGAGTGGAATGTACATGTACGAAACACATTTAAATGACACATCCAGGAATTTACATCCGTACGTCAAAAATAATAATGATGATGAATTATAAAGAAAAAATAAAAAACGTTCGTATAAAATAAAAGTTATTAATATTTATTTAGAATATTAAAGTATAACTTTAGTTTTATTTAATAAGTATTCCATATACACAAGTTTCAAATAGTACAATAATGTTTATAAAGTTTTAATTAATGAAAATATTATATGTAAGAAATTAGTAAATTTAATAAACTTACTTGCAGCTTTATTTATTTATAAGTAATTTAACCCTTAAATAATCTAAAATATTTAAAAATTTTTATTATTACTATTAGCACACAAAATTGTTATAATATAACTTCAAAGTCTAAAAATGTAAATAGTAAGATTCATTACTTAAATTGCTATAAAAAACACGAATTGAAATTAATCTTCATGTCAATTCTAATTAAAAATTCTTACTTCGAGTTTTATATGAATAATTACATGTCTACTTTTATAATTAGGAAAAAAAATTTGACTCAAGTTTTTTAAATTAAGAGTTATAAATTTTTTATACTAGTGCAAGTAGTATACATGTGCCTTGTTTCACCCTACCTTTGTGAAACTGTACGATAAAACTGTATACATTAAAATTAGTGATTCTTATAAAAGAAACCTCATTTACTTTAAATTATATTAATATTTATTTAAAATGAAATATTTAAAATTAGGATAATTTTTAATACGTAAAGCCTTTCTAAATTTATTCTAAAGAAAATTTTTGTAATTGAAAATAAGCATTTAAAGATTGAAATTTTAATTTATATTTATAAAAAACTAGTTTTCTTAGAATTATATAATACTAAACAATTAATTTCATTTTAACTTTCAAGTGTACGTGAGTTAAATCTTCTTTATCTACTAACAAATTTATTTGAGAATTCCAGATTAAAAATTCAAAATATTTTTTGTTATTTATTATACCCTAAAAGAATATTCGTATCATATTAATATAAAGTTTATATTCGTATATACTATTGGGTAAATAATAATATTGTAAATTATGAAAACCATAATTCTAATTATGAAATTACTTCTAATTATGAAAGCCATTTAAAGTTACAATGAAATATTAGTAAGCTTTGATTATGAATTCAAAAATTAAATATTAAATATTTTATAAAGGTATAAAAAAATTATTATAAGAAGAAAACAAGAATTTTTTTGAGTTCGTTCCTAAAAATTAGAAGTTTAATATTTTAATATCAGAAGAAAGAAATTTTCACATAAATCATTGAATTATATTTAAGATGCAAAATTAGAAATTTAAGATTACAAAATTTTGCAAACACTTTTAAATTATAAGAACTTAAATTCTTTGCGTAATAAACAATGTCGTATATATAATATATATTCCAAAAAATAAAAATTATATTTACTAATCTTGATAATATAAAGAATTTAGAATGAATAAAATAAAATAATTATTAATAATTATTAATAATTAATTGATAATAATTAATTATTATTATTTTAATTATCTGATATTTAAGATGAAATAAATTATAGTTTACAACTTTTAGTGCAATTATAATCTAATATTTATCAAAAATGTTAATAAAAAATATTTCATTTCTATTCAATACTAATAATAGTTTTTTAAATCAAGGAAGCCTCAAAATGTTTAATTTTACTTTCTACTGCTTATATTTTTAAGTGTTGATATTAATATTGTTGTAAATTTTTATACTGGATTTTTTTATATATTTACAGTAAACTGTTATTCATTATTTAATAAATTTATTTAATTTAACTTTCAATTTACTTTAAAATTAACTATATCATCTAAAGCTTACTTCTGTTTTAAAAAATAGAACTAACAACCAGAAATAAAATATTTTATTTTTATTAATGAGTATAATATCCAAAATTTTTATCAATGTTTTTTGTAATACTAAGAAAGTAAATAAGATTTTTTTTTAATAATTGAAAAATCATAGTTTTAATGGCAAATTTTTTTTACAGAATTCATTACAAATCGATGAACAACTGCGTGTAACTCATTTAATTTACTTATCTAACTTGGAAATATTTAATGTTTTTATTTCGTAATTATATAACATTAAGACAAAATTTATTTCAATTTCAAAATACATATTGCATAATTTTTTATTTAAATTCCGTAATTTCTAATTTACTCAAATAGTATTAATCCAGAAATCTGTTGCAGTATTATAAATTTAACTACGTTCGTGAAAATCATTAGTAAAATATCTATCCGAATGGAAATTATTTATGGCGCTGCGTTTCAAATTAAATTAAATTATTGTTTCTTTATTCAAACAAAAATGGTCTCATAATAAAGTCTTGAAGCATTTTAATCAAATATGATAATAATTTTAATAACATTGTCCCTACATGCGTATTTAACACAAATTATGTCATAAATTATTTGAATATTTAGCTGCTGTGAAAAACATTTTAAATGGCTATAATTTCTTATTAAGAGATATGAAACGTTTTCGTATTAATAAATATAAAAATAGATAGTTAGAAAATATAGTGTAAGCAAACAGAATAAAACACTAACGTACAAGAAATAGAAAAATGATCATTCAGGATGCTAGACCCGTCCGCTCCTGCGTATATTTTCCATCTTGTCTCTTCTTAGCCTATTTTCTTTTTCGTACGTGAAGTTCGAGGAACTAACAAATCAGAGCTAAGAAGAGAGTCGAAAGTCCGAAAGTTTCGTGCACTTCTACAGTTGCAGTGAATATATCTCGTACTGCTTTTGCGTGCTTTCGTCTTTCATTTCTATCTAACTATATGTATGCGTCAAGTTATTCTTTGAAATATTGTATATGCTGGTTTATATTAATAATTTTTAACTCTAAGTATTCATTTTGAGTAATAAATGAAATATGCAAATGCTTAAATTTGTAATTTTATAACATTATTTTTCATTATCGATGGAAAATAGACATTTAACATTTTTTAAACAATTATTTAAATATGGTGGTACACTTAGAATTTAACTTAATTAAAAGTACGAATTTTCATAACATTTATATTCTTGAAGGTTGGTCGTATTTGCATTTAATTAGATTAGAAATGGTTACATATTTTTAATTTATTTATAGATTCACAATATATTCAATATATTATACATTTAACTAAAATTTTATAAATAAAAAATACATTGAAATTTAATTTATATTCTATATTATTAAGATTTAAATACGCACATACGTATTTTGATCAACAAATTCATCTTAATAATTATAACTTTCGACTTTATTTTTTACAATTATTTTCATAATTTGATTTGTCAATTTTTTTTCAAGGTTAAAATATTTTCATCCTTACTATTCAATTAATAACTAAAAATAAATAATTTAGTAAGATTCATTTTGTAGTAGATAAATTACGAAGCAAAAATATTTTATATGTAGGAGCTGCTAGCTAAAGACAATTTTTATTGCATCTTTTTTCATAAAATGTATTCAAAATTAATTGTACCTAATTTTTTTATTTACGACAAAGCATTTAAACACGTGTATTAGATGTTTTAAAAATAATATTTTTTTATTTGTAGTTAACTATTGTTCGTTTCATTTAAAATTCAATTTTTTATTTGTATGATCAAGGTTTCAAACGATTGTCATAAAAACAACGCTAAGGATAATAAATATAATAAACTGCATGTCAATAAGAAAAACATTATAATGGAATCTTTTTTGAATATACTAAGTGTTTTATGTATAATCAGTGATATATAATTGAAAAAATGAAAATGATTTTCTTTACTTAGTCACTAATCTATTATAGTTTGTAAGATTTACGTCATTTGTAAACTTTCTAATGTTTTATTTTAAATATAAACAGCTTTCTAATCAACCGCTATAATATTGTTCATTACTAAATTAACAATACTATATTGTTAGTGATATTATTGTTATAATTATGTATAATGTTATTATTATTTATTTTATAGTTCAAGCGCTGAATTTAATACTTGAGAACAGCATTGGAGGAAGTTGATATACCTATTAAAAAATCTGAGTCTTGTTGCTTCAAATGGTGACTTGTACCAACCATTTATTCATAAAAACAGACTCATTGATAAAATTACGATATGACCATCTTTTTGGATTATTTGAAAATTTAGATTTACAGTTTCAGGGTAAATAAGTAGAAGAACTATGTAGCTCCCTGAAAAACTGCTGATAAGGTAAATGCAATGATAAGAGATGAGAGATCAGATGTTGTAGATCCTGAACAAGGAATTGAATATTAGATATAAATATTGGAATTTGTACTTCTATAGAAAAATTCTATTCAATCGGATTACGAACCCAGGAAAATAAAATTTGACCATCAGAGAACTGGGTTACATCTTTTGAGTATATGGTATATCTACTCTTAAGTATTTTATATTTCCTGTACATATACAGAGTTAAGTAATATTTAAAAAGAGACAAAACTGATAAAAGAGTAACCAGAGAAAATAATATAGGAAAAAGAGAAGGGAGAAACAACAATTTCACACCAGGGAGTAGTTTATGCTGGCCATAAGTTCAATCTCGGATGTCGCTGTTTGAACTGTCTGAAAATCATATTTATTGACTTTATTTTATTCAGAGGATAAAAAATGAAGAGAGAAAGAGTAAGAAAGAAAGTAAAAAATTGACAGAAATATTATTTGGTACTAAATTTTATAAAAATTATTTCATTGCCCAAGTTTACACACAACTCCATATTATTTTTAAATATTCGAATGAATCATTTTGATGAATTCTCTTCTGAAAAGTATGTCACATGTACTAGAAAAAAATATTTAATCATGTTGTAGTGAATTTCATCCTCTCATATTTACAAAGTTAATGACGAGTAGAGAAGGAAATCCACATACACAATAATAATTATTATCGAGAGAAAGATTTAAATAGAAATGGATAGACATAGATGAAAAGTGAAAGAGAAGTAGATAGCCAAATAGAAGAAATTAAAAGTAGTATACGATTTCAACAGAGAGAAGATGGATCCGTTTGTACGTCGTTGAATCTGATGAAAACCAAAAACGAGAGGAGCTTTTATTCACTAGAAGGTTGGTTGAAAAGTAAACTTGTTCAGAACCTCGATACATTGTCATTGGATATTCTTTTACTTAACATTTCAAAACTTGCAATCAAACGTTTGAGATGTACTTGTGCTATAAAGAAAATTATACGCAAATTGAATATGTATTCATTTGAATATATATGATTATCTGACTGTTATAGCGTTTACGTAATTAAATTTTTTGTGAAAAAATTTTTTTTATAAAATAGAATAAGAAACAGTACCGCGTACAATATTGAGTTAGTACATAAATACTTGTTCAGGAAAACCTTTAAACAATTTTTTTTGTTTTTTCAATTGATTTTGCATTGAGCAAAGTACTATTTAACTATATTGATAATTACACAATATATTTTAATATTTAAATAAAGTTTTGGATTCTGCCGCTTATTTAGAAAATATAAATATGAAATAGAGATCTTTATAAATATTCATACATTGATATATAAAGCAATAATTTTGAAGATATTTTTTATATTTTATTATAGAGATAAAATAAATTTTTCTTTAAATTTACAAGTACATCAAAATAAATTAGAAATATTTTATTTACAACATTCTTACTAATATTTTTAAGTCATCGGATACATAGAATTACTTTTAGTATTTGTGCGTCTAATTTTTTAGTTACAATTTTATAGTTTGATTTTTCGAAGTTATTTCTCAAGAAGTTATTCCATTAGATATTTATTAAATTTTGTGCAGCCATGATAATCCTATTAATTAATATTATTACTTTAAACGAAATGTTCTAACCTCTAATTAAATTAAATTAAAAAAATTTTCTAATACTTGAATTAATGCAGTTTTTAAATATTTGACTTTTAAATTTTATTATATATTTTAATTTTTTTACAATTATTTTTGTACAACATTGTTAGTCAATTGAAACAGAAATATCAACATATCTAATCATTGGGATTAATAATAAATAATATACGTAAGAGTAATCTAATTTGTCTTACTATAATTATATTTTAGTAAGATACCGTAACTGATATATTAAATACTTACTTTTTAAAATTTTTTAATATTCTTAACTTTAATTTAACTTAAAATTATTTTTATTAAAAACAGATAATCCACATGATTTTCTTGAATTCGTCACTTGGAATTAAATAATTATAATATTTCTGAAGTACATAAGAAGCTTTTGAGTTAATACATTCTGATTGCTAAAAAAAATTATAAGTAATTATCAATTATAGATTTATATAAAAAAAATTATATTTCATAGATATTCAAGGGAATAAATTTCTTAAATACTACAATAATCATGAGTAGAAAATTTTATATTTATAGATTTTAATATCTTTTTAAATCAATAGTGTAAAAAATGTACATTTTCTAATAAATGTTCTTAATGTATATGAAATTATTGTAGGAAAATAAGAAAAATTTCTTTCCACTACTATAGAAAATTATTAACTTCTTGATTTTGGTAAAATAATGGAGGTGCTATAGAACTAAGAATATTAAGTATTATATTTTCATCCGTGCAACTTGATTTATATTGTTATTTGAATACTTTAAAACAATTAATTTGACAGTTTATGAATTTTTCGAATTTTCAAATTTCAAAAATGAGAATGAAATATCTTAAAATTATTTTTTTTTTTGCTTCAATTAATAAATGACTGATAGAATCAATTCAATGACCGTCACTCAGGAATAATTCAAACCAGAGCAGTTTGAAAATTTAGAAAATACAAAATCCTATATATCATTATTGTCGGAAGCAGGTTACCTATAAAATTAAACAGTAGCACTAAAAATATGCTTTCAAGCTTCACAAGTAACACTTTCCATTAAAGAGTCTATATCTTATATCCTCCATTTCTACTTTGCAACATTTTTCTTTCTTCTTGCTCATATCTGGTACACTGCATTATTGCGCACTCTTTATACTCATTTATCATTAAATGTCTCAGCTAAAGGAAAAATTATGAGAGCCTTGCGAAAAAAGCTAGGACAGTTGCCATCACTTGGAATAAAATTCAGGAGTGCTGATGCGGAACTAAAACGAGAAAGATAAGAGACCAAAAGCAGGGGGATACTTTACGTACGCGAGCAGAAATCCGCCATTGTCGCTTTTCGTGATCGCTCAAAGTGACGCTAGACTATGAATGAGAAAGAAGTTAAAGCTTGCTAAGTGAACTCACACGTGTTGCAAAGTACACAAAGAATGAGGAAGATGAGTTTCGTTATTTTTAATATTTTTTACTGTGCGTTCACTAATGTGTAAATACTGTATGTCGAAATATGAAATAATAGCGGTATTCTTGACTCCCTCGTAATTTATAAAGACTAAATAATATTCATACAATAGAAAATAATTAAAAAAAAGTTGTTGTTTAACGGAAAAATCATTAAAAGAAATCTTAATGTTGAAATTATTTAAGGGATATGCATATTCTCCAAATTTTAAAGCATTATTAATAAGGAATTTTGAATTTAACTTCTGGTGTGTAGATTTCGAAAAATTTGAGGAAATGTATTACAATGTTTATAATATATTTGTATTAATATTTTGAAACTTACACAAATTATTGTTATGATGCATGAATAAAAAAATTGCCTCTTTAGCCAAATAACCATATACATTATTCACGATAATAACATATATGAGTCTAATTTCTATCTTTCTAGAACAATTTTTTCATCCGTTCACTCATATTTTTTGTATTTATATTTTCAAACATAACAACGGAACCATCCATATTTGAAAAACAGCGTGATATAAAAAAGTCGTATCAAACACAAGAATAATGCTCGTGAAAATTAAGATTTAAGCTGTTTCGCGTGTAATCAATTTAAAAAAAACAGGTTTGAGAAAGTATCGGTTCTGCTAGCCTGGAAAATGCGTGGCACGACTTATCGGGTGATAAAGCGCGTCGCTGGGATGCTGGGCACTAAAATATTCCGAAGCACGATGCGCGTGAATCGAATTTTTCGTGATAAAGAAGTGTGCCACTTTCTCTACGCAAAGGAGGAGGCTTTACATACTGCAAGCATAAATTTCGAATTTAATCACATCGATTTGCGTACCGACGCCGAACGCATTTTTTTACACGCTCGAACGCGTGTGCAATAACAGTATTTTTCTGACTTTTCACTTGTAAAAAATTTTTTATTGGATATTCTGATAAATACATACCGAAGATAGTGGCAATTCTGACATATCGTTAGTTTTTAAAATTTCAACTCGAAAGTAAAGCCTAGTATTTTAGTAGTAATTAATCTACTATTTTTAATTTTGTCCTTATTTTATTACGAGCGATAGTATGAATGTGATTTTGGCTTGTACTTATACATCGTTAATATTAAAGAATCAGACTATGCGTATATAATTATAAATATACAGAAATTTTTGTTATTCTTGAAGTCAAAATTTGACAATACCTTAAAAATAAAATCTGTTGAAAGCTTTTTCAAATATTAAAAAAAAAATTTAATTCAAAATTATAAAATACATATTTTTTCTTTTAATGATGTTAAAATTAACGCAGTAAAGATAATCTTCATTTACAATTGTTTTTTCCTGAAACAAAAAATGCTTTAGGAAGATAAAAACTCTTTTAGAGTTGGATATAACTACTAACGCAGAAGAAAAATTAAAAAAAAAAAAAAAATACAAGTAAAATGAATATTTTTTTCACCAGTGTATTAATATGTAAAAATAAATTTCATAATAGTGAAAATAATCTAATTAGTAATCAGTTTTCTAAAAGAATAAAATTTGGCATTTAAAAAAATTTTTCTTCCGTTTCACAAATATTAATAGTTTGCATATTAAGCCAATATTTAAAAAAATGTTTTCAATTCGAAGTCGAGGATAAGAAAGCTGCCTGTTAAAAATATTAACTGAAAAAAGAAGTCTCCTTCTCCTGAATAATTTACGATATAGGTAACGAAAAAAATAAAATAAAACAAGTAAAATCTATCGAGAATAGATCTAGTTTCAGTGTCAATCAATAACTTCGTATACATGTATGTAGTGTAAAAAGTAAGGTTGAGTAAAGCAGTAACGTTATTGAATAGCACAGTCGATAGCTACATTGGGTCTTGGCATCTCCTTCATCCAGACCAATGAAAGCACACACTTTCGATAAAATGATAAAGCTTATCCTCGCGACGATTTTCTTCTTTCTTCGTCCCTTAGATTCTGTCATCCGTATTTATGCTCGAGAAAAGGCGAGTAAATTCTTTAGATGCTTTTTTACCAGGTGATTTTTCCTCGTCTTCTGGTACAACATCGGTTTCGTCCTTTACCTGCGACAAATGAAAGAAGAGCTTAACCGCATCCCTCTTCTAAAAAATCGTCCAACCTGCCTACAAACTTCTGCACTGTTTTCTAGTTTTCAGGGCGGAGATCTCGCTATTTATGTATACTTGACTCTTCTAGCTATTATTTATTTGCGCCCTTCATCCTTAAATATCTATACTTTCGAGCATTATGAATTACTCACACTTTTAACGATTTATCTTGTCACTGAAAATACTTTTAAATCCAGTTTATAAACAGAAACGCTATATTTGATATACAAGATAATAATCATGTCCTATACTATTATTCATAAATAAATTAGATTTTCAGACGGAGAAAAAAATTATGGAATTTTAGAATTAAATAGGAATTGATATATTTCCAGAAAGATATTTATAAAATTTTATTGTTTTTGCATTACTCGTCCAAAATGACAAATTACGATAATTAATATAAACTCTCAATGGGTATGAAAAAGGAAATCTATTCAACCGTATTCATAAAGAAAATGATAAAATTAAAATGAAAAAAATAGTTTTTCAAAATAATTGACACTACTTTTAGTTTTCATTAATAAATAAATGGTAAAGAAACTAAACGTTGAAAAGAAAATTGATCAAGAAACTAAATTAGATCCTGAGAAAAATATAAACCGAGAATTTATGCTTAGTATACTATATTTTTATTTAGTTATTATATTTTTATAGATGGCAGTATTTATTTGAAATAAAATTTCCACAATTTTATATTGACACTAAGTAAATAATAAAAATTTTAAATAGTAGACTTTTAATTCTATTCAAAAGATACATACGAGTATATATTTTTATTTAAATAAATTCATTAATTTTGACATTATTTCGCTTTTCAACAAAATATTCAGCTTTTACATAAAGAGAATAATTAAGCTATTCTTAAAATGTTGTGTTTATATGATTTATATGTTGTAGTTAACTGATTCAATAAAATAAAACTTAGATATAGTATACTTCAAATAATTTTAATAAAAACTTTCTTTAATGTAAGCAAACATTATAACCAAATGTTTGTTTTCTATACAAATACAAAATACATATTATTTAAGCTACAATAAAATGACTTTTTATGTACTGCATTGTTTCTGATTTGCGAAATAAAGTAGACGTTGTAATAACAAATAATTATGATAAAAAATAACAAAAGGCAGATTTAAATCAGGTTGAATAAATTTATCAAATAATAATTATACCATAAATTTAAAACTATTTTAAAGATGAATATGAATATCCCTTTCTAATAATATAAATTAAATAAGTTATTCGATTTTTTTTTCGTTCGTTTTAATATTTTTAACGTTAATTTTTAAAAAGTAAGTGTTTACAATATTTATTATATTTTTAATAAAATAGACTGTTTTTAAATTATTTATTACTTTAATTTTAATAAAATAAAGAAAAAGAAACTTACTCTTTAATATTATAGAACATGTTTATTTTAAATAATAATCTCATCTCATTGATTTTATAGAAAGAGATTTAAAAAAGAAGTACTGTAATCGTTTATATCTGTTTCAATAGCACGTAGAAATTGGCGGACTATGACATGCAAAGAGCTTTTTTGTAATCTTTAAATTATCTCCCAGGAGAATTTTCACGATTCTAATTCTGACATTTCTATTGTCTCCAAGTTTATAAGCCCTTTCTGTAGATTAAATTTTTCTTTTTCACTCAAAATATTTTGGCAGTGTTCACAAGTCCCATACTATTATGTTTATATCTGAAAAATTATTCACTTCGACGATGTTATTTTTCAAGATATTGTTATCTTGAAAATCATTTAAGGGAGTTTTTTCCTGATTTCGAAGGATCACAGGAAAAACGGCGAATCAGTAAATAATTTAAAAGTGATTCCAAAGTATTTTCGCTGTTTTTATTTCGATATGCAGTTGGGGTTCGCGTACTCACATGCTTATAAAGTAATCTACCTGCTGGAATCAAAAGTAAGGGGGGAATGCGAAAGTTGCTCACCTTTTGGCTTCATTTATACCGGAAGGTTAACTTCATAGCAATGGGCAATATAAACCACGTACCACTCGATTTTCAGCTTTCACAAAACCAGTAGCAATGAATTATGTAGTATAACAGGAAGGGTGAGGGGGCCTCTGTCCGCTCCATCAGTCAACGTCACGTGTGGAGTCGCTACTCTACCTTATACACGTCACCTCCGCATATTTACACGATCTTTTAAGAAATTTGGCAGAAAAAAAATATAAAAAGCTTTTTTCCATGACCTTTTTCAACGCATATCAATAGCAAGCCTTAAAATATCATTCATTTTCAGTATTTTAGTAGAGTATATAGCTTTGTCCAATATTTTTACTTTTGCAATTTTGAATACTTTTATTTGACACAATAATGCTCTCTTAGTTCTCAGTAATCAATGAAAACATTTTAAAACTATACACACGAACATTCTCCTTATATACATATCTAAATAAATACTTTACGCTGATACTTTAATTAATTAAATTCTGAAGCAATTTAACCACTTACATTATATTTCTGATTATATTCATAATCATTTATATTTTTATTGCAGCTTGAGTACAATAGCTGTATATCTTATGACCATATTTAAATTCTTTTATAAAAATTTTTATATAAAATTAAAAATGTTTAATAGTAAATTTATTTAAATTATTATAAATAAATTGAAATTTATAATATTTAAACTTACCAATTCAAAGTTATTTACTTTATTTTAGTAATCTATACTTTTTATCAAATAAAATATAGATTATTTCTATTACATTGATTAATAGAATATTTTAATTTTTATCAATTAACTTAGCTTAATAATTTTAAGAATTCTATATATATATATATATAATGATTTTTCTTTCTGAAAAGTACAATGAATTGTCATAATCAATTCAAAAATATTTATTCAGATTGGTTTTATCGGCCGTTTATTAAAAAAAAATTTTAAACAAAGTAAATAAAAGTTACAAAACGTAAAAGAATAAAACTTACTTGTTCGTATAGATTTAATATATAGATGTCTATTGAACTTACCTGAAATAAAAAATATTTTGATTAGATTTACTTTTGTTCACAAAATAAATATAAAATTTATAAGCATGCAGAACATAAGCTAAAAAGCATTATTTAAGGCCATATAGGCAACGTACTACTGTTGCTGATTTTGAACAACTTCGTTAAGTACTCATAAACCATCCATTTGGGACTTGTTATTAATATTTCTGCGTGGCAGTAATAAGACGCATTAAAATAGTTTGAACACATGCAAAGATTTGTTTTTATATTAAAATAAATACATTTAATAAAATTAATCATTAAAGGCTTATTATTTAATTTATAGATAGTTATTAACTCCCCAAGAAAGCAGCATGTAATTTAATGTAAATATTTAATTCTGTCTTACAAAGTATAATAAGGAATTGAGAAAATTTCAATGTCTTCAAAAATTTTTAGTTTCTTAGAAACAATTTTACAAACACAAAAGCTATTATTATATTATTACAATAATTTTTTCGTCGTTTTAGCTATTTTGTAGCATATAATGCTGAAAAGTATTGAAAGATAAAAAACATTTTTTTGTTTTAAAAGAAATTGATACTAATTCGTATTAGTTTAGTAAAGAATTAGTGATAAAATGTTCGTAAATTTTTCTGCTTTTTTACGTAGCTCTAATTATACTTAAAAATATATAGTCAGACTAAGAATTTTTCTTTTATTATTTGAACTAATACTAAAATTCATAAACGTGTCCACCAAGAAAAACTTTTTCTAATTATTCTGATATCACCTTAAATTTCTTGCAAACATATTATTAAGTAAAAGAATTTTAAAATATTTTAAATAGAAAAAACTAGAAATAATTTTTTTATTTTACTTTTATTTTTATTTAAAATTATTAGAAATAAATTTCTAATTGAAATATATTTCTGTTTTTTCAAACCTTTATAAATACACATTATTGTTGTTAAGCTGTAAATTAAAATGAATATTTTGTAATTTTCTAATTTATAGTTTGGTTATAATTACTTTACTCAGAATATTTTTTGGATTTTAAAATTATTCGAGCACGTATACGTAACCCTAACTAATAAAAGAGAAAAAATCAGTATTAGAAGAAAATTATTCATACAAATATACCTTAACATTTTAATATAATTGCATCATCAAAAGTACTTGTAATTATTAAACATCGTTCACAACAACTTATGTAATTTACACTTTATTCCGATTTACGTCACAAAATTTAGTTTAGACCTCTCGTTTATATTCACAGTGCTCTCCGCGGAATTTTAATTTTCCTCCTTATTCATACATTGAAGTAACATAAAAAAACGAAATTCCGAGTTCGTGTCCTTTTCTTATTTGCATTTCATTAAATGAATTTACTATATCGCGGAGTTGAGTCGTGCTCGTTGACGTGCATTTTCAATTGAACAAGCGCTAAACCTCAGTTTGCGCGTCTGTCTCATAAGCAAGGACCAACGAGAAAATCGAAGATAGTAAGCCTAGTGAGTTTTAACTCCCTTAACGTGCCATATCTTTTCATTCTAAGCAGCTTGTATTGGCTTGAAACATTGAATTAAAGGTAGAAAAGTTTCTGCACTTTTACTCTTTGCGTAATGCAGCGGACTGACCATTGAATTAAGGCGCGAAAATCTTGCGTCCTATGTTGCCATTATAAGCTCCAACAGCAAATTAAATGCCATTAATAATTCGCTAACAAGTGCCACTGAATTATTTTAGGATGCGTAAAAATAATAAAATGAAAATAAGGGAATGAAGGGAATGGTTTTAAATTATGCATATTCTCTCACCGGGAGAGTAGCATTTTAAAAGTTTTATAGAATTATATAAAAACCTTTGCGTTTGTAAAGTTTAAGAGTTTTAAATTCCTTTAGATGCATATTTTCTATGTCATTTTTAGTAAAAATAAAAAACCTCTGTTCCCAAACGATTTAAAGCTTGTAATTGTATAATCATACATTTTCTTAATTGATGACTCTTTTATATTCAAGAATAGTTAAGAAATGTACGTGTAAATGTCGCAATTTATTGAATTTACCAAAAATTTCCTTTTCAATAATTCCAATTTAATGCTTATTACTTTACGAATAAAAATGTATTTTCTATCTAATACTTGTAAATAGCTTTAGAAATTCCTGACCGGCTTATATTTATCATTGAATAGCTATACACGTAAGTAAGCTAAAAATATTCATGATACGAATACTAGGAAAATGTCTACATTCAGGTTTACGTTCTATATTTACGACATATTTTCCAATGTAACTTCATCAAGTATTCATCTTGAAAAATGCCGTACATCTAATTTAAAATTTTCAATATTCATATTATTATGTAATAAATTTTTTTCATTAATAATTATAGGGAATGAATTTATTTTCACTGATCAAAAATGTTTTAAAACTGTTCAATGATACAGCAATATTAAAAAAAATGTAACTATTTTTCTTTAATTTTTCAAGCCTACAAATATAATATCCAAATATGAAGTTACATTTAATGAATAATTATATTGTAAATAATTATTACACGCTATAAGTTAAAAAAAAAGAAACTTTAAAGCAATTTTTTAAACGTTTTAGCTTTAAAAATATTTAATGTTCTAAGTTAATTGAAAACTAATTTTACTTTTAATACTAATAGTGTACTTTTATTGTAAAATGAATCAATGGGAAAACTTCAAAACATTAATTTGATAAATACTAGTAGTTGGGGAAATTGTATCAAGAACTTCGAAGGCTGTTCGGATATAATAAAAACGCAGACTGATCAAGAGAGATCTGAAAAATTTATCCCGGATCGAGCTCAATGCGTATATATTTTGTGAAAATGGATTTTTCCTCTTCATGAAACATTCAGTCGCGATACTGCAGAATCACTGGACCGCTGCGAATGCACCATATCGGACCGCGGCCGTGCACATATTGCACCAACGGCTTCGATTATTCGATAAGTCTTCGAAATTCTTTCTCCTTGTATTGACCTCGTGATGGTATCAGTGGTATCATCACGAGATTTTTGGACATAAGCTGTATAATTTTTGTCATGAGTTTTTTTCGTGGTTTTTGAATCGAACAGTTTTATACCGTGCTGTTGAAGAATTCTCAATGCGCTATGCTCAATGTTTCGAGAATATTTTATACCTGGAAAGAAAATATCCTATGTTGGTCGCGTGACAGCTACGGTTATGAATTCAAGCAATTGCTAAATGGAAAATGCACAGAGATTTAAATAAAAAACACACGAATTAATGGAATTTATCTTTCATTTGTTTATTAAATAATATCAAAATTTATTATCAAAACATAAAAAAGGATGAGTCAAGCATTTAATTTACATTTGTAATATTTTTTCTTCATTTTTGAATTCCTTTTTTATTTTTGTTGGCAAAAGAAAATCAGCTAATTTATTAAAGAAAGAAAGAAAATCACTTAATTTATTAAAAAAATAACGTTCATATTGCTTCCAACTTTATACATAATTATTATGCATGATTGTTAAATATATTGTACGCAGCGAATTTTGATAATTTGATATAAAAACTGCAGTTAATTAGTTAAAAATATTATTTTTTGATAAATTTACGAGTAATTAATTAATTATTCTTTTAAATATTTCGATACTAATTATTTACTTTAATTCAATAATTTTTATTTAAATATTTTCGTAGAATATGATTTCTTGGTTACATTTCAGTATTTGCGTATTCGAGTTATCACTCGTGTAATAATGAAAACATTTTTTGAGTAAATAAAAAGGAGATTAATAATTGGAATATGAATTATAAAGCCGTACAATTATAAATGATTTACTTATTATTTCAAAGAAAGAACTACTAGAGTGCGTTGCTCTAGGATGGGTAGCGTGCCATTTGATTGAAGTACACAAGTGTAGATTTTAGGTTATCCGATTTCAACGATAAAGTGGAATCGATGCTCGATTCTAATATTTATCTTACAAACAATAAAATTGTATTCCAAATTAGTAAGCTTTGCTATTTTTCAAATGCTAATTTTTTGCAAAAAAGGATGAATAATGGCAACGGGTATGGTTCGTTAATAATATTATCATCCTGGAATATTTTCTCATAAATTTATTTACGAAATTACTCGTCGATAGTATATGAGTAATTTTAATAAAATATACACAAATATATAGTGATTGAAATTTGAATTTTCTACAAATAAACGGGTCTTCTCTAAAGTCTGTTAATTTTGAAGAATCAAACGGCAAACTGCAAAATGTAAGACAATTTATAAAAATACAGTATTGATTAAATTTTATATTTTGTAATAAGGTGTGTTTTGTCATATAAATTGAAAACTTGTTAAAGTCAAAGAATGTGCAACTTGCGTAGAATATTTAATACTTCGTATTCATACAAAATTGGATAGACAGCCAACTTCCATCCGCTATACCGTATTAATTATATTAACTCTTGATTTAAAAATGAAGATAATTTGTATTCAGACATTACTAGGGTCATGCAGAATGACATCTAAAACAATCCGATCGAACAAAGAAAGGAAAAATCGCACTGCAGCCGCGAGTCGAATGGCAAGTACACCGGAAGAAAGCTACCCGAGGATATTCAGCGTGAAAATAAATAAAATACGTGAGCTCTCTGCAAATTCCTATTTCCAGGTCAGCGGCATCAGATTACGGTGTCTGCCTTATCACCTGCACCGACAACTCTATAAGGGACGCTTCTAAGTCCACGCCCTCTTTCGTTGCTGCCGTTCTACAGTGCCCTATTATTTTCTTCTCCTCCTATTTTTTGCGTTATGTACATACAATTTAACTTTCCGACATAAAAAACAGTGGAGCAATTATGTTAATATTTTTTCCCAAATTATAGTTTACATTATTATTATTCTAAAGTGAATATTAATGTTATTTACATGACAGATTGTTACGTTTTATTGATTTTTGGTCAGTCACGCTGAAATGGTAACTTATGGTTAGTCATTTAATTTTCATAAATATATAGAATTCTCAATCAAGTAAGATCATTATTTTTAATAAAAATTACGAACTCAAATATATTACAAAATCCATAAATACAAAATGATTCAATATCAAACATGTGAGCTAATGAATCCAATTTTATATAAAATACAAATATTAAAATGTAATAAAATATTAAAATTATTAAACGCTTGTAAATTTTAATTCGTCTTCTTCATATTTGATATTCCAACTTCATTTTTTCATCTGAAACGGCGGCTTTAAACTGATTTTATGCTCCTAAGATTTGAGTAAAAAACTAAAAAACACCGTGGTTCTCAAATTTTCAATTTTCACATTTCATAAGTTAGTACTCTTTAATTATTAACCTTTATATTATTTGCGATCTAAAACATTAATATACTTTTCTATTTTTGCAACATTATTTGAAATTTTCTAATAGAATATGCACATAAATGAATATACAAGTACATGCAAATAATTAAAATCATTGGATAAATGGAGTTTATAAAAAGACTAATTACCATTAATATAAGTGCAAAATGATGAATTCATATTTAGTAATTAAATTCACGAAGTAACATAAAGTAATAAGATTTAGAATTTTTAGTTATAGAATTAATAATGAAAATGTCTAATGAAGCCAATTGACTCAAATGAACGAAGCTTCTACTAGACCTATAATTTATGAAATATTATAAAAATATTACGTACATTTTTAATTTATAGTTAATTTAATAATTGAAAATTGTAATTTTACGTATTAAAATAAATACGTATTGAAAATAGAGATAGATATGATTTTAATTATTAGTAATTACACAATTCATAAATTTCAATCCAAATATCTCTCGATTAGTAGATTTATTTTTCGAAAATAGTTGACAATAATATTTCTTGAATAATGAAGTATTCACAAAACGCATTGAGTTATTTATTTGAATATAATATATATATATATATTATATATATATATATATATATATATATATATGTAACATGTGATATTGGCTGAAAAATATATATATTTATATTTATTTATTTATTTATTATATTTTAACAATAAAATGTTCATTGAGAAAAATTTATTTATACATAGTTCTGGATATGCATCATAATTTTAAATTTGTACAAATTCACATATTCATAAAAACTGAAAATTTTTTCAACAATTGTTAAATAAAAGAAATATCTATATAGTATTATCCTCTATATTATTTTTTTCACTCTTTCGATGCTTCAGTTATCTCGCTGTTATTCTGTTACCTCCCTCAATTCAATATAAAGAAAATAAAGAAGCAAAGGTGTAAGAGAGCCAATATCTTTATCTTGATCATTCCCTGTACAGTGACGACGACGATATTGAGGGAAAAATATTGATAAAGTTTTTGCCACGATCGCGATTCGCTTTCGATGTGTATATAATCCAACACGATCGCGTGCTAGTTTGTTACTCATGGGTGCGTTGCGTTACATGGGCTTCCATCGGCCCATGCAATCCCTTTGCGCACAATGACCCATATGAATGTAATCTTTTACTGTAGATAACCGCTCGGATGAATAAAATATTTGTTCTCTTTTTCGATTGTTCGCTCATCTATTTATTTTTGACGTTAATAATCTCTAAAACGCAGAAATTCTTTTAAAAATTGTCCTGATCAACTATATATTTAGAACATCTTGCATGACTCGTTAATTATTATCTGTGTAATTATAATAATATTTGTTAATAATTATCTGTGAAAGTAATATAAAAATTAATATATAATTCTTTTATTAGAATTTCTATATATTTCAATATATTTGTTAAATTACTAAAATTGTTTGTTAGAAAACGCATATTATCTATTATAATATATACTCTTTAATGATAAATACATTTTTTGTCTAACACAATAAGTAAATAACGTATCAATTTATCAAAAATTTTAGTGAGATATCTAAATATTTTTAAATAAAAAAAATGATAAAAAATAAATAATAAATAATAAACTCATCAATTAACTAAATTTTCCAAAAATATATTATAAGTTACGTATATTTACTAATTTAATTTATTCTATTCATTAAAAGATATTAATCAGTAATTCATAATAATATATTCATAAAAATCTTCTGCTTTTTCATTTTCGTTTCGAATATGTCTTGTCATATTTGTATAATGTTAATCCTACAAATATTACCTTTTCATATAATCATAATCATTATAAAGCTTTAAAATTATAATAAAATTATATATGTAAAGTAATCCAAAATCAAATTTTGAGTTTTAATCAAAAGATAAAAGATCTCGAAAATTTGAAGTACTGCTAATGTATATGACTTAACACTCTACTGAAATTAGAATTTTACTTTCCATACTAGATTTATTTTGAAAAGTACGTTTGTGTATTATGTGGAGCTGTTTGACTCTAATTGAACTTGCGAATAAGTGAATACATTCATATGTTGCCTCATCGATTCATAAGATAACACGTATACATGCACAAACGTACGTAAAATTGTAAGAAATGAGTCCTACATTTTCGTACGATTGTATATCGACATTCCTACATCTGTTTCTCCAGAAAATACGGAAAACAAGTAAATTGAAGAAGGTAAGAGAAATAAAGTAAAAGAGATTAAGGTTAGATACAAGTAGAGTAATTGAAGCTAACATAAGTTTAAATACAATTGTACGTTTTTGACAGTACGTTGTAGTAAGAATTAAAATTGGAATAAGGTATTTGGCGAAAATTCAAAGGACAGAATAAAAGTGTTAATCAGAAAAATGTAAACGACTCTTTAGAATTAAAGATCACGATAATTATCCAGTCAATATTAAAGAAGACAAGTTAAACTTAAGTGTAAAAATATGATAGAAAATATTATAAGAGCATATTACTTTAAATACTTTAAATTACTTTAAAGGTAAATTATAAGTGATATTTATTGCTGTATCATGGTAAATAAATATAATATTATATCCTATTTGACTATAATATATAAATTGTTACAGATTTTCTAAAACAATATTTTTTTAACAAAATATAAAAGTGAATTAATATTTTTTTCAAAGAAAATTATTATCAACATGATTAAGTTAAATTACTTTTAAAATTTTCAATTTAATTCTTTACATTCTTAATTTTAAGCAAACATTTGGAATTTTTGATTCCCAACTTTAGGATTTCTAAATTATCAAAGTTGAAAAGAGACACATATAAATACAAAAATTTATGTAAAAATCTATATAATTCTTAATTTTAAACGAATTTTATATCGAAGATAGTAAACATTATTTAAATGCAATAAATGTTTTAAACATCAGTTTAATATATTTTGCACTTCTTAGAATATTAAAAATATAATATAAATCTTTAAATTATTATAATTTGAAAAAATTAAGCAAAATATTCTGTCATAATTTTTGTAAATATATTACAGAGAAATCAAAATACATTTACTAATAAACAGATTTTATTATTTTTCTATAAATAATTAATATTTCTTCATCTTAAAAAATTTGTATAAATATTTAAAATCTTACCTTGTTATGTTATGTATTTTAAAACTTTAAAAAATCTTGAAAATTTCAATATAAATTTTATATAGATTTTGAAGAAAAAATGAAAAACATAATCAAATATAAACGCGAACATACAGACAATATTTAAAGGCACTAAGTGAAATTATTAAATAGAAAATAAGTTGCTTTTCATATTATGAAAAAACGCTCATACATTTCTAAAAATAGAGCCTCTGTTAACTTTTTACAGTTTTAATTAGTTTAATTAAAACTTCATTAAATTCATATATTACCTAATTTTGGTCAATAATTAACAAATATGATAAAATTAATATTGAATGTAAATATAAAGAATACTTTCTTCTATTCTTACACAATCACTTTTGAAACGTATTCACAATAGGCAATTTAAATTAATTAAGCAATATACATTCCTTATCACCCTAAAGTAATTAATTATCATAATGAGTTTTTTAGGATATTTGATGCCCTGTGGAAAGTAAAGCCAAGCAGTGGTAGCAGGTGTAAGAAACAGAGAGAACGACTTGGAGAAATAGAAGGAAATTCGAAAGGAGCGACTCGAAATGAAACTCCTCCGAGGACAAAAGAACATAGAATAGGAAATAACGACGGCCATGCGAATGAAAAAACAGTCACAAAAAATGAGAGCGACTATTCAGATAACGGAAGAAAAGTCGAGAGAGTAAAGGATCTTGAATGAAGAAAAGGAAAAAGAAATATTTGATTGAAATATATTTATAAATATGACTCTATATTCATGTTTGTATCACTGTGTACGTCTCCAAATTTGTATGAGTATACAGATAAAGAAAAACTTTTTTAAGATACAAAAGAGAAGAAGAAATAAAATGGAACGATAGAAAATAGAGAATGAAGAAGCATGGCTAGATGCAAACAATCCCAGTAACCAAAAGCAATTTGCGCCGCAGTGTTCAATCTACTTTCCTTTAAGTAGTGGTTCCCGGAATATCGTCAGCCAAGCCCGATTAACTAGCTGGAGCAAAGGTACCTCTGCTGCTCGCATAAGTAACTCAAAATGACGAACAAGATAAGAAATCAACGAGCCAGTGTCCAACAATGGAAAATGGAAGTTATAAAATTCTAGATGAACGTAGATTCGATAAGACAGAGGAATAGGTGTATAAAGAGAGGTACAGGCTAATACAGAGCTAGAGTAATAGAACGAATAAAAGATTTGGTAAAACATTAGATAGATTGAGCCAAATAAGCAATAATTATTTCTTTTCTTCATCTTTATCGAAAAATTTAATTATTCAAAATGTTAATATATTTAAAAGTATAATAATAATTGCTAAATACTTTCATTTCAAAATATGTATTAGTAATTAAAATTATCTATTTTATTCTTTTGTTTTTAATTCTCAATTATTTTTAAGTAAATATATAAAAATTTAATTTTAAAATCAAACATATGGTACATGAAATCAATTACATCGAATAACTACCCATATTTTTTGATTAAAAAGTCGATGTTTAATTTCGTTAAAAATCTTAAAAGAAATTGCTATAAATTTTCTACAGAATGTGTAAATATTTCAAATAAATATGAGTTAATATCGATTATTAAATAAATGCTCATCATCTTTTTAAAAAGTTAAAGTTTTAAAAAGTTGAGTCGAATTATCTATAAATCTTCGTTTCATTTTAGCTTACTGTTGTAAACATTTATTTCATATGATAATGAATATTTGTAAAACAAACATATTTCTTTAATTCTATACCAAATAATACTGATGATGTTTTTGAAAGTTATTAAAGTATGCAAGAATTAATAAAGTTTATATGAAGATATCACTAAAGTCTGATGAAATGCTACAAAATTTGACGTGCTTAGATCTTCAATCCTGACACGCGTTCCTATCTCCTTTCGCTTACAGCATTTGTGGGTTTTCGATAGTATTCGAGCTGTCTAAAAGGCCTCTTCTACTAATACTCTCTACAAAAACGGTGGTGGGGTAAGAAAAAGAGAGACAGAGAAAGTAAATAGACAGTACCATGAAAGCAGGGAAGGGAAAAGATGACGAGGGCCAACGAAGCGGACACTGTACAGATTCGCCCTTATTCCTAGTACTCTTGTGTATATAAAGGGGCACATTCGATCCGCGAAGGTAGAAAAGTCGACAGGATTTCAAGTGAGAAGAATCGAGGACGGCAGAGCAGCCGCGAACAATGACGTTAAAGGGACAACGAGTGCCACCGGTGAAACCGTAGACCTGACGATACCGCTGCCAGACGACTCGACGCACTCACTTTCTCTATTTTGAGCCACCTTACTGTTCTCCGAGCAATACCCAAGCCATCCTCACAAAAATCCAACTGCCTTTACTTTTCCTTTTGCCATTCTACCTGCCGCTCTTTTTGCGCAATAATACGCTCTTTTCAGCGCGACTCGATCTATTAAAGTGCGAGTCTCCCTTTAAAAGACAGTGAAAGTAATGATATGCATGCTTTAGCCTTTCCTAAGTTGTCTATTGTACATCCTGATCTTTAAGAAAATGCATATAGAAAGATGTTTTCTACCCTTTTTTCTACCCTTATTTTCTTCTTTTTTTTTTGAAGATTAGCGAAACTTTCGTGATAATTTATTTGAAAAGTATTTAAAAAATAATAAGAACAGAAATCTTATAATATTTATCAGATAAGAAATATGATTCAAACGAAAAATTGATTCACGTGAATTAAATTTATAACATCTTCAATCAAATATCTAAATTATAGGTAATTGAAAGTACATTATAATTTTATAAAATACTCTGTATATACGGCCTTTAATAAAAAAAAAGATATTTACTATGTAATTCAAATATTATACCAATACTTTAAAATTTAACCTCAATTAATTAAGCATTCTATATATAACTACCAAGAGATTTTTTCAAAATAATTAAGAATTATTTCATAACCAATTTAATCCAATAAGCTTTTTTAAATTAAACTTATTACGATAAATAATTTGATATATAAAATTGATTTCTTACACTTCAATATGTTGATATGAAAATAATTTTTTTGTAAATAAATCATTACTTTGAATTTTATCCCAGAAAAATAAAGAATTATAAATTAACATTTTACCTAAATTTTAATATTTACGACAAATAAGTAATGTAACAATATTTAATTTTTTAATATTTAAATATTTAATTTAACAGAATATAGATAATGATAAAAACTAAAAATAAAGATATCTAAAACTATTTTTCTATATAAATAAAGAGATACTAAATTAGAAAAAAACAAAAACATCTAAATATCTCTTAAATACATACAAATATAGAAATAGAAATGTTAGATAAATAATAAAGTACTATTTGAGATTTAAAAATAAACATCAAAGGTTTGATTAAAAATTAAAGTAACTAATCCTATATTAGAACTGAAATTGCGAGAGGCCAGGTTCATAGTATTTGGTAATTTATATGAAATCAAGTACAGTCCGAATGTCTGCGACATCTTCGAACGCTGCCCCTTAATCAGGGGTTGCTCGTCGAAAACAGAATCAATTTCTACACCATGCAGTGGTTTGGTCCCCTAGGAAACGATTCTGCGTTTGAAGGACAGTTGGTGAAAAGTAAAATTTGAAAGTACACAGTTTGTATATTATGATTGCGAATAGTTAATTAAAAATATATCTTCGTTCGGTAAATTTACTTTTATACCAAATGCATACCAATATTTCTCAATTATGTTCAAGATATTGACAAAAAAAACATTAAAATTAAGAATACAAATTTATCACTTCAAAGCACAAAAACTCGTAATTGTTTATTTTTACGTATGTTATCAATTTTACTAGATAAAATACATTTTGTCAGGACAATATAAAATCGTATAGCTTTATTTTAACACATACTTTATTATTTAGAAGTCATCAACATTAGTGGGCTGGATTAAACTTCTCGATTACGTTTTAAATGCTTATTTAATATGTATCCATGTAAATATTTGTATATATAAAAAAATATTAATTTGTAAAAATAGATTAAAGTGTACAGTAAAATATCATATATAATGTAGAATATTTGGATGTCAAAATCTAGATTAGTAAATCAGAGAGCTTTGTATTAGACGTAAATAATTTAAAAAAAAAATTTAATTTTTATCTTAAACATATATAATTTAATTTTAATTTAAATAATGACTTTTTATGACTCCGATAAGAATATCAATGTGTTTCAATCGCTTCTAAAAATATAAAATTATATAATAACGAAAATTTATAAAAAGCCATTGAATATTTTATAATCAATTTTGCTAAAATTTAATATATATATATATATATATATATATATATTAGTTAATTAATGTATTGAAATTTATATTATAATTTTAATTCTTCTTCATATTTTCATGTTTAATTTATACTCTAAATTATCTGAAATGGAATAATTTTTTACATAATTTTTTTAAAATAATGTACCTAGTTTAATTCACAAATTTCATCATTAAAATGCATTAAAATATTTTTATTTATTTTAAATAATAATATAAGTGCACTTACACTTCCGTTAAAATTTAATTTCTAAATCAGATATTGTAAATGAATAACTAAAATGTCAGATTATTATATCATAAAACTGAATAGAATTAAATTTCTTTTCGTGGTTAGATTTCACTCAAAATGTAAATATATTGATTAACTTGGTAAATACAAGGAAGCTTTTTTAGATTCTATAGTATAGACAAACCTTAGATATATTTCTTAAAGAGAGTAGATAAAGGTTCTATAATTTTACCTCAGTTTTGGCCTGCGTAACTCAAAGCTCATAAGTCTTCAACTCGTCAACTCCCGTCGGACCCTTTTATACATGCAATTCGATATCGCAGTAAACAGCTTAACGATATTCACTCTCAAGTTTCTCCCTCTTTAAGCTCATATGCTCTTCTACCTTCTCTTACTCTCCATTTTTCTATCTATTCCCCTTCAACGTTTTGTATCATTTCCCTTGTTTAAACGTCAATTTTTCACGCTCATGACATCCTACCTTTTTAAGCTACTGAAAATCTGTTAAATTTAAAACACAAATTACGAATTAAAATTCTCATACGATAGAGGTATGTTTTTTGCTCTGCATAGGATCTGCATAGATTTGAAAATTCAAACCCCTTGTATTTACGCGAGAGAAGTAAGTGATTATGCAAAGTTTTCGCCTTTACATAGTTCTCGACATAAAAATTATGTCAAAAAATTACATATGCAATTGCGGGCGAAGTGGACCTACGTAAATTAAATGTAATATTTGTTTAAAACATTAAAAAAACATATTCATTGATGTATTTTTTTAAATTTTAGATAAAGAACTCTGGTAGTAAATTAAAAATTAAACGATATGTAACTTTGTTCCACGAATAAAATATATATGCAGTTTACAAAATTTTAATTCATTTTTGAAAGTTAATGCTGGTGTATGAGCTTATGTATGTAGATTTATCAAAGCTTAATGCATATCTATAATTGACAATTATATTTAAATTGACTGTTATTTACAATCATTAATTGGAATATATAGCAATAGAAAGACAGATTTTTATTTTAATACTTAATAAATTATTTATTTATAAAAAATTAATATAATCCTCCTTATTATTAGTTAATGTGTATATATTGTGTACAAACATATAAAAATACAAGCAATTGAATAATCACTAATGTTAAACTTTACCCAATGTAACCACCAGATTAAAAAGACGCTTAAAAGTTTTTTGTAATAACATTTATGAATGAATTAATAAATGAATAAAGTATTATATGTGGTTCAAGTACGTAAGTATTGTAAAAATTAATATAATATTTTATAATTTAATAATATACAATCTTAATTAAGATCATAACTTTTTTAATCATATTTTCCATATTTCATTGAACTGCAAAGAAATGTTTTCAAGAAAAAAATTTATCACAATGTCCTTATTTTAAATACTCGTATTAACTTTGATACCTCTTGTTAAAAATTATTGATTAAAGATATATTTAGTGGTATTACTATGTTATTTTAAAAATTCATGATAAATGAAATAAAAAATTACGTTCAGTTAAAACGCTTTTTATGCGCAGATTTATACTCGAATAAAAAATTGCAGTAAATCAGACAATTTTTTTAGATTTTTAATGCGAGTCAGGTCACAGTTGAAAAGTCCACTCATTATTGACATTTAATCTCATAGGTTTATCTATATCAAAGATCGAGAAAAGCAGACAATTTAAGAAAAATAAAGTTTACGACAACAAATTGTGGATCGTTTTCTGTAACTTGTTTTTTGCAAAAGCAAAGAGTGAGAGAGCCTCCAAAAAGGAGAAAAAGAAAGAATAAATGAAGCACAGTTTTTGAAGCTTATCTTAGACACTTTCAATAGCACAGAACTAAATGAAAACTTTAATAGGGTAGTCCATTCAAAGGAAAAGTGTTTTTGCTCTCTCCTATTGTTTCTTCGCACTTGTCTGACCAGCGCCGCTGCTCCCAGCTTGTATGTCTCGGCGTTTCTCTTTCTTCGCGTATCACAGACCTCATTTCTGCTTTTAATCTGCATCAGTAAAGTTGTATAGAACAGCAAATGAAAGATCCGTGAAATTTTTCTATGCCATTTCACTGGGATTGTGTTCTATCTCCTCTTTCCCGCACTATAGTTGCGGTGATGGTAACAGTCGGGGTCTCTTCATCGAGAGAAAACGAAGCTTGAGGACGGACGTGTCGCGAATAATAGAAAAGCTTATTGTACAAGAGAGTGCTAATGACGAGGACGCTCGTCGTGCCATCAATGTAACCGCCGTCTGGTTAGTCATATCACGACATCGTGTCATCGACCGCCTTCTGTCTGTCTCGTTTTCTCTCTTTACCTTTGTCCCTGTCATCTGAGCGACGAACGAGCCTATTATACTTGTAATGTTTCTTTTTTATTCGCAAGACTCTCGCGCAACATATATTGGCTCATCTCATCACTGAGCTGCCTACTTACCTCTTTATTTTCTATAAGACCGTTTTTCGCTTTCATTCGCTTTCACAGACTTCTTTTGCCTCGTAATCCGTTACAACTGAAATTTTAAATGTCATGCGAGCTAAGCCTTACCTAAGGCTTGTTATTCTGAATTAACTTTTCAAGTACTCTATTTTATAAACATTAACATTAACAATTTATATCGTTTTATAAAATTAAATTCAAAGCACTCAAGTATATTTTAATTGTTTTTTATTGTTCGATACGTATTATATTATTCTTTAAAAATATTTTTTACCCCTAGCTTTTAAATATCAGAAGAATCGTAAGATTAAATGGATGTATCCAAGAGAACATTTACCATAAAAAATAAGAACACTCTTTTATAAATGAAAGTTTTAAAATAATTTTATCATTACGAAATAGATCCAGACGCGCACGTAGATGCGTATAACGTTACGATAAAGCACATAAAAATAAAGTCTATTTATGGCATACTTATTAATATACTGATGCTCATTTATTTTAATACACTTAGGCGATTCAACGATATTTCTGAAAAGAAATAATTTAAAATAACTACTCGCATTTTACAAAGAAATTATATTATAAATATCATTCAGCATAAAAATCAACATGCTCGTCAATTACACAATTTATCGGAATTGAATTTATAAGTATTTTATGTAAAAATATAACTGAACACAGTATATCTACAACGTAATATGGATTATTGATACTAGAATATTAAAAAAATTGATGCACAATTACAAATATCAATACTTGACTAATGACCCAAGAAAAAGTACAATAATTTTTTTTTAATTCTCAATGCTTATTTCTTCAAAAATAAAAATAGTGTAAATTTTTTGAAAAATTCTATAATTGATCAAAATTGATGTTTAATAAGTGTTGTAAAAATATAGAATATAGTTTAGGGTAGGTAATCTGATTCAAAGATAAACACTATAAAATATTGAAGATAAATTAAGTCGAAGAGTTATCACGTATTTATTTGCGGAATAATTCCATAATTTATTTTTATAATTGATAGAAGCTTTATCTGAAAATAAAAAAGCATTCCGAGCTATTATGTCACTTTACATGTACAATCTTACACATTGCTAATATAATCAATATCCCAGAATCATAATTATTGTAGTAACCGTTTTCGAAATCTTTGAGATAATAAAATAAGTAATTAAAATAATTTAATAGAATCATTAGGAAAAATAATCTTATGGAATTAAATATGAAATTTTGAAAAATTTATTAGTTTATTCTACAGTTTATTAGTTAAAAGGAGCAATAAAAAAGTTTTATCGAAATTAATGTTAGCTATGGATAAATGCATATATATATATATATATATATATATACGTACATAGGACCCACTTGCGATATACATACATGCATACGTATATCATGTGTATATTGTTTTTAAAGAAAAAATTATGTTGCTCATGATTCGTGTTATTCGCTGCGTAGAAAAATACGGAGAAATTTAATTCAATTCGAGCAAAGCGACTCCGTTTGTTATTCGAATGGTTATATTAGAATGGTTGAAAAAACTTCAGTAATCATAATATCAAATATGACACTTGACAATAATAAATATTATAGCTTCGTGCAATATGATCTGAAATCGGCACCGAGGCAAAATAAAACCAAATACTCTGTAACAACCGTTAAATTTAGAGAGTGCAATAATAAAAAAATATTTTACTGAAGTATTTTAGTTTTCACATTTTAATCTGGCTAAAATTTGTATATTATTTAATACAAAATGATAGTAATCACGTAAATTTTATTATGTATTTGAAAATGGAAAATAATAAATAATGTATATGGACATATTTATAAAATCGATAAACATTCTTTTATATGATCGAATGATTTTAGAATGAAGTAAACAAAATATATTTTCACATTAAAAGAAAATTAAATTTTAAAAATACTAAGTATTACTTTGTGTTGTTCAGTAATGCTAAGTAATGGTCAGAAAAATTTAAGTATAATACATATTAATGAATTTTAATTTTTTACGAGAAACTGGCAATTATTATTTTTCTACTTAAAAATAATAAAATTATGAAAACACTATGTTGAAATAGTATGTTACATATTTACACGAAATTTTGATTACAAGATGATTTTTCAAAGTCGCATAGTAACTGAAGTTAATCCGCGGACATAAATATAAGTGTGTTCGTAATACATGTCAAGCATATCAATCTTATTCATGAATGAATACAAATTTCTAAAGAAATAAGATCATAAGGAATCCTTCAGGCAAAACAATAACTTCTGAAGAACAATATTGCTATTGATACGTTTAAATTAATCAGTCATACACAGATGTAAAAGTAAATAATTAGTCATACAGATAATCTTAAAAAGTTCCTTAATATTTAATAAAAAAAACTCTTGTTTTTAAAAGTATCTATTTCCATTTATATAGTATAAGCGTGTGTGTATAAATATATTGATATTAAATATTTTGAGGAACGATATAGTGATTACACTAATATTATAGTAAAATGAGGACTAAATGCAAGAAATTCCGGGGAAAAAGTATTGGAAAACAAGTAAATAGAGATAAGGTGATCAAGGAAAAGATGAAAATAAAATCAGTAAGTGCAAATCGTGTAAAAAGGAAGACGGCGAGTAAGTGGGTAAACTAGTGGATGAATGCTAAAGAGACGGAAAAATTTAGCAATGTAGAGAAGAAGAAAGTCGCACTGGTATAGGTGAATAGATGTTGGAGGAGGACGTGAGTGAAGTAGTCCAAAAGAGGCGGATCACCATGCTTAAATTGATAAAGTAGTATAATCGTTTATTTCTCGTGCATCGTAATGAAAATATCAGTTTTCCGCGATCAGCGATGCAGCAATCGTACACTGAGAAAAAGCAGTCAACATTTCTTGTAAGTTTATGATACATCGTAAATCTGCAATATTTTTAATGGAATTAGAAAACTCAAATAAAGAATCTTAAACTCCATGAGCTTACAATATAAGATGTGGCTATTATATTTGAATGGATTTTAAGATATATTTATAATAATATATTTATATCACAAAATAAATCTCTTTCATGACTTTCTATAATATTATAATCTATTAATATATTATATTTAACATTATATTTAAGCATTTTTTGCCAATTTTCTACCCTTTGCATCTTACAAAACTTGGTTTTATTTCATTTTCTGAAGCAAATAAAATTAGATTAAAATATGCTATTCATTCTAAATTATCAATGATCATTTTTATTCCAATAATTACAATTTTTCCTAAACGAGCTATTATTACGCATATATTATATTGATATCTATTTCATAACGAATTCTAAATTTGATATACATGCTAAATTTTTGAAAGTCAATATTTGAACAATTAAAGCATTATGAATCTGTACTTATTATTTAATAATTCGGTAGTATTTTTAGGGTTCAGGGTTCAGAACTCAAATTTTTAAATTGGTAAAACTTTTTAATGAGATCAAGAAATAACATTATACATATTTTAAAAATGATATGTAATATTGGTTACTTAATGACTTAATTAAATTTACGAATAAACCAAAATTAATTTAAAAAATGCTATAAATTTGTATAGAAAGAATATTTAATTATAAAATTTTAATAAATTCGAAATAATTCTTTCTAAAAGATAATCAAATAATAAATTCAATCAAATCAAACAATAAATAAAATAACACTAAATGATTTTATGATTGTGTTGACTGAAAAAATAAGCTCGAATACGAATATTTTAACATTTAATACGAATCTTTCGCATATATGTGGAAAACATTCTTTTTCTTCTTTCGTTCTATGACGATGTGAAGCAAAAAATGAACGCACAATAAATTGCTTCAAATGAATTCTTCGTTCAACACACTGTTCTTCATTCATTTTTGACCTCTTGCTGCGTTGTCTCTTTTCTCGCGATTTCTGTTGGAAATTCTGCACGTCACTGCTGCAGTCAACATGTATAGTTTTACTATAGTTCTGGAGTCAAAACCGTACGAATAGTTTCAATCAGCATTGCGTTTCCTGGTCACATTAATAGACACATAACACATAGGATTCCATCGTTAACCCCATTGAAGTATGCACCAATGTTTGATAGATCGCCCTCTTTTCTTTTATTATTTTAGTATCGCATACATTTTATCTGAAAAACTTAGGCAAAATTGAAAAAGTTACAAGCTGCAAAATTGTTTTATTTTTTTCTCTTTTAGGTGCTTTGGTAAAGAATAAAGATTTTACCTCCATTCAATAGTCATTCAATAAAATATTAGTGAATTATTAGTGAAAAGATTTTAAGAATATAAAAATTATTGACCATTTTACATAATACTGCACAAGAAAATATTAAATTTTTTAGCGTAAAAAAATTTTTAACGATCATGTAACGAAGAGGTCATGTATACTATCAATATTATTGGTGAGAATGCAATGTTTAAGTAAAATCATCATTAAAAATGATAATTTATTTTGATAATTTATTACTTATTATTCGTTTAATATTTTTTAATTTTCATAGATTATTACTTAAATTATGATTATTTATTCCTTTAATTACCACTAGCAAGCTTAATATTCGTTAAAAATATATCAGGATATTGAGTGCTTGACTTAGTGTTGTTAAAGTTATTATTATATTGCTATACTGTTGAAAATTGTATTATTACATAGTATATAATATTATAATTACATATAATTGACAGTAAAAATAAATAAAAAGAAAATAGTTTCAAAGTATAGTTGTATTATAATTCTTTGATAAAAATATTCACAATGCCTCAATTAAAATTTACAAAAAGGAAAATGTATTTTATTAACATAATTTAACCCAATTAACTAAAAAAATTCCATTTAGTTTACTATGGACATAAAAATTCTATATTCTTCCTCACGTTACTTTAAAGAGAAGCTAACATTAAAAGAAAAAAGAACATTTTTTTACAGAAAACGGTGTTTAGTTGAGGTATATTTAATTATTTTATTACAATATTGTATTGCAATTTATTATAAAATAAAAAATAAGATTCTAAATAAAATGAATTAAATATTCTACATATAATATAAAAAAAAGAAAGCAGGAATTGATCGTTTTAAAATACATTTTTAGTTAATCGCGTGTTTTTTTTTAATTGTGATAGCATAATGTTTAAATACTAATCTAACTTAGACTAGTATTATCGTTGCAGTTTCTTTTTCTGAAAATAAGTGCATCATTTTTAATAAATCCAGCTTTAATTAAGTTAATTGTTACAGCAATACTTTTCTCGATATTTTTTACTTCGGTCACAATGAAAACTATTAAAGACATAGTTGTCTTTTACCGGAATATTGTCACCATTGTAAGAATATCGAGTATCACTGTTTACTACATTTTAAAAAAAATATAAAAAATTTTAAGAATTTCAAAATCTTTCTTTATAACTATTTTTAGAAAAAGAGAAATTTTGTGTAGTATTATCCAAACAATACGGATATTTTTTAATTAGTAGAAATAATTATATTGTTGTATGAAATATTTTATTACTCTAATAACAATAATTATTTCAGTGTATAAAAGTAATCTATAGATCTGATAGTGGAAATAATTATATTAGAAAATATACTTTGAAATTTATTCGAGCTTATTTTTTATTAAGGTAATTACAAAATTATTTAATTATTATGAGTATTATTTTTCTAATATATTTATTATATTGAATCATAAACAGTTATATAAATATATTAGCTTCTTTATGATTTTTTGTTAAAATTTCTTGACTGGTAATGAATAAATTAGTTAAAACATGTTTCTTTTCAAACAGTTTAATAACCAAGAGTTTTTAATTAATTTTATTTTACATTAATTAAATTGGCAATCACTTCTTTCTCTATTGTATTAATATTAATACTTGACTTATCTATAAAAATACATTGGCTTTCCAAATTTTTTATATAAAAATATTTCAATATTAAAAAATTAAAAATATACTATGATATTATATACTGACGGTTGATGATTAATTAAATTTTAATTTTAATATTTTTGAAAATGTATATGATTTTCAGATAAATTATTATGATATAGCTACAGTCAAATTTTCTCTACGTATACTGAATGCTCAAATAATTTTTGTAAAATATTCATCTTAAATAATAGTGCTCTTTAATTTTTCTAATTTTCAAATTTAAAAGAATGTAACGAATAAGCTATTATAAAATTTTATTAAAAAAATTATGATAAATTATGAGAAAAAAGTTTTTTCTTACAAAATATTTTATACAAACGAAAATTATTTTCATCAAAACATGTGTAAAAAAGTTTTGCTGTAATTTAATTTAATGTAAAAATGTTTTATATTTTTCGAAAAATGGATTGAACAATTACAGAATTAAAGAAAAAAATAATCAATAACTTAAAAATATGAAATTTCATAAAATTTGTACAAATTTTTATTAAAAGCAAGAATGATGGATTAGTCTTTTGTGAAAAGTCTCATTTTGTATGTATTTAATAAAGAGATAAAGCAGTGTTTGTGTTGTAATGGTAAAGGTGAAAGGGCGTGCATTGAAACAATATAAATAAGTTCTTCAGCTTATTCCTTTTAAGATCATAATTTTCCGTTATTTTGTTCTGTTGAATTATTTTAGAAGTTAATATAATTTATTTTTAATTGAGTGCGTCGAAACATTGTTAGCCAACAAATTTTCTCTTATTTACTTGAGAAATAATAATTTTCATACCGTACATTACTTAATGAATCTTTAAATAATTTACAACGTATATTATATATCAACTTATTTAGAAATTATTTGAAGCATAATAAATACATAAAACATTTTAAATAATACGAAGCTCACAAATGATAAAGACTTTTAATAAATTAACAACATAACATATCAGAAATTATTTCAAGAATACTTCAGCAATAGGATGTAATAGAATAGCAATAGAATACATTTATCAATTAAATACGAATATTTGTTATTGCCTTTTATATATTTGTTATACAGCTTTTATTATGTTATTGAAAATAGTGATTTATGTTAACAAGGAATCTACAATTATTTTTTAAAAAAAAGTGTGTTATTTTGTTCTTTCTCAAAGAAATTGTTTTTTTTTTCAATTTTTGTTGTAATTTTAAATAAAATTGAGGAATATATTACAATTTTTTTAATTCAATAAATTATTCATAATTTTAAAATATAAGGGCGCTAAAGTAAAAACTGAAAACTAAAGTTTATACAACTTCAAAGAATGTAAACCAAATTGCATTTAATAAGTAAATTATGCTCATAATAACTTGACGAATGTATTATATATTATTATTAAGATTTTCAAATTAATTATTTAAAGTATAAGTATAAGAAAGTAAAATTGACCTATTAAATGAGTTAATATAAAATATAAATATTTATATACATGTATTTTCCCTTATCATATAATTATATTTTATAAAATATATGTATGAATAAACTTAAAAATTGAAACTTTTTTATATCTTAAATTAAACAATTATTTTAAACTACATTCGAAAGATTCAAATAATTTTAGTTTTCGTTTTATTACTTTAAAATTTTCTATTCAAAATATTTTCTTTTAACCCATGGTCACATTTAAGATATAAATTATTTAGTAAAGTAATATGCCTACTATTTCTCCAAACCATTAAGACACTGATATTTGTAATTCAACAATCTATTGATTCATTTCTATAGTATTTTATACATTCGATTAGAATAAATGATATTTCGCTCTTAAATTATTATTGAATTTATTGGTTTATAATATTATTTTTGCTATAAAAAGAATATTTCTATTTTTTGAAAACTTTAGCAGGTAAAATTGTTTATAAAATTTACCAATTAACTTCATTGATAATTTGTTGATAAATAGAATTATCTGAAAATTAAAAACTTAATTAATCCATTTTTAGTTCTTATATAAATTACACCGATCTTAAATATCGTTTTATTTGCATTTTTTTTGTAAACAAAAAAATATTTATATTAGGTTACATCAATTATGCACTTATTGAAAAATAATTAAGGTACCATTAGTGATATTAAAGAGAAATTATCGCACTGTTTTTGTCTTTACGTAATACATCGATATTTCTGTTTTATTTGTTGTATAACATTATTTATGAAATTATCTGTATCATCAAGCATAATTGCTTTTCCCATCCTTATTTTCCAACCAGAAGATATAATTTTATACATAATTAGTAACTTATAAGTCAATAAAATTAAAACGAAACGACACATTCATCTATATTCTATAAGAAAAATTATGTAAGAAAAAATTCTACCAAATTTAAGATGTATTCAACAACATCGTTAATGCTATATTATGCAGTATTGAAGCTTTTTGATTATTATAATTATCAATGCGTAATATTACTGCTTTAATCAAGGTATCATTCTGCATAAATGACACAGTGATCCGTCAAACAAGCACGTGAAACGTTATCTCGTCAAGCTCTAGTTTTCATTGATCTTCGATGCACGAAAATATTTCATTATGCAGGTCTTACTTAAGTTAATATGATACTATGTAATTAAGGAGTAACATAAAACTTACCAAAATTTTAAACTTATTCAACTTAAAAATTTAATTTCATCCTTTAAAAAATCGTCATTTATAATTTAAATATGATATATTCATATTTATGATACCTTTTTTTAGATATAATTTTATATTAATTTGCAAATGTTTATAAAATGAAACGGCTGATTCTATTATTGATTATGCATATAGATGAGCCTGTATGTGTAGATATAAATTTAAGTATAAATTATATCTTCCTTGTCATTATTAGGTACTACAGTTATAAAAATTAATAATAAACTTGCAGAGAATCGAAATATTGGTTTAATTAATATAAGAGGAACATTTCGTAGGATTCTCTACATATTCAAATAAATATAATGGAAGCTGTGTTAACATGTAAAAATAAATGTTTTTCAAAAATTCATATAAAATTAACAGTAACATATTTACATTCTTCCAAACAAAGTTCTAATATTAGTGCTTAGTAATCTTCTATTATAAAGTTTTAATATTCTATTACGTTATTAATGCAATCATACCACTAATTTCTGTGAAATATTTGTATACTAAGGAATGATATCTTCTGTATAACACTAAGTACTATCTTGTATTAATTGCATCCAAGTAAAACTTAACCAGAAAAATAAGTGTAGACGATGGCTGCGTCGCGTGATATTATGAAGGATGGAGGTATAAAGTGTAAAAAATAAAAATATATTGAATTTGATCAAAAATTTTTTAATAAAGTGGTTGGTATAGCAGTCGATTTGACACGATGCACGTATCGGGTAGAAAAGCTGTTCGATCGCCTCGAGACGCTATATTTTTAACGTCGATTGGTTTTGTTTTATAATTCTCCTAAACTCATCCTAATAAAATTATCTGACCTTCGCGATGTCCCGATATGCGTATTTCAAAGAAAAAAGCTAGACTAAAATGTTTGAAATCGGTACGCGTTTATTAGAATTTCGGCTAAGTAACCTTGAGATGCGTTTCTGTGAACAATTCAAAAACAAATGGGCCTGACGTTTAATTTCATATTAATTTTACAAATTATGTAAACGAATTTTATATTAACTAGTTCGATATTATATATATATGTAGAATCTTATATATTGTTTATTTAGTTTCGTTCATAAAAACGTTGTTGTTATTCTGCTCGCAACATATATTTTTTACAAGTCCCGCAGCCAGGAAAACTTCCGCTGAGATTGACGCAGGAAAAAGGCCCTTACAAATGTATCGCATCGAACGGAACTTTGTCGCCCGCTTTTTTTTTTTAAATAGAAAAATATTAAACAATACTATTCACACCAGATCGGCCGAACTTATGGTTTTATCCCCCAGCCGGCCCGCGTTCTCCGTGGCCATCCCCTCGTCATCCCAATGGAGCCGGTAAATATTCGTGACGGCCGATTTTCCTGCGGGGGCCTGCATCTACATCCACTACGTTCAGACCCACACCGCCCGCGAACATCATAGACTTCCTATCCTTACGAGGGGGGCGGGGGCTGGCGACACGTCAACGATGTTCAGTCCCATTCACGCCGCAGCACGACTATCGGTGTCCAAGTCCGCAGACCCATTTCTCTGATACAAGCAAGGGGACAGGTGGAAAATTTATGTATGTGAATGCGATTGATGAGATGAATGAGATAAATGGGAAGGCTCTCTGAGAATGTAAGTACGATATTAAATGCGCGAAATACACGTAGTCGCGAGTCCGTTCCTGGCCCGTCGCGGTAGACAATCGTGTTTTTAATTTTCTGCCCTTAATTCACGATTTATTTTTTAGCGCGCGAGGGCTGTACGCGGGATGATCGAGCTACGTATTTAAACACCGATATGAGAGAGAGAGAGAGAGGGAGAGAGAGAGAGAGAGTTAGAGGAGCCGCAATTAATGTACAAGGGACGCGAACGCTGGGGAGCAGTTAAAGCGCACGAGCGCTGAGAGGAGGAGGGGTCAGAGCGAAAGCTCGAGAGAGAGAGAGAGGAGATATCTAGCGAGCGAGGCATGAGAGTGAGAGAGGAAAGAGTGAAGAGTAGACGGCCGAAGAGGGGATGTAGGGTTGATCATACTTCGACGACCCTGCCTATGCCCACGGCATGGGTCTGCCTTGACGCATTCGTGCTTTCCTGCACGTTGCCATTTTCTGTCGCCGAACTATTCTCCAATAGAAAATACGTTCGACGACCACGTTGTCGATTTTTCGTATCAGCTCATGTTCTTCCTATCTCGGATATATTTTCGACCCTTGTTTCTACGGGCAGGCGAGCGCATCGACTACAATAAGTTGAACAGAATTTTTCATTTTGAGCGCTAAAAAAAATTTTATGAATTATTGTTTTTTTAAATATGAGTAAATTATTTGAAATAAACAAGCAATTGAATTTAATATTATCATTAATGTATTTGATGTGGTTATACTTGACTGTATATGGGGTTGTATGAAATTATAATAGTCGTTTGTTGAAATGCATAATTATTAAGATGAACTGAGCTTTCATTTTACATTTAATTTTTTTAGAATTCAAATTTATATTTTAATATACGCAGAACAATATTTAGTAAAAATTATTAATAAAATACAATTGAACACAATTATTATTCCTCTATAAAATATCACTATAATAAGATTTTAAATAAATTTTAATAATTTAAATACAATAGTTCAAAAAGTTTCAAGGATGGTAGTTTTTTCATTTAAAACCTTGAATAATTGTAAATACTATATTTTTACTCGAAACTAGGGTTTTAAATCGATACGAAATAACTGGAAAATATCTTTCACGCTACTTTCTTTTAAAAAAGCAATAAAGAAAGAAATGTCGCCGTCATCAACTACACATACCGTAAATTTCTTAACATCTGCTACCATCTTTTGATTTATTCATGGTAACTATTAAATTTTATCCAAATTCCTATATCCTCTTTAATTTCGTTTCCTTTACTTATGAACACTCATACGCCTAAATAAATACATACATGCAAATGCAGTATTACGGCGAAGATTTTACTGTGCGAGTAAACAGGCTCTTTCACTCATGATGAAACTAACTATTCCGGGAGATTACGTTTCCAGCTTTTTATACGATAGTCGTTTTCTTCCTTAGCATTTATCACTTCGGTTTCCCCTTTTCCCAACATCGGACCGGATTGCGCCAAAATGAGTTGTATGTAACAGCATACGCAAAATGATATTTGTGCAGTAATTGATCGCTAATTCCTGATTCGGCTAACCTATTGCCGCAATACTTTTCCACAAAGTAAGAATTCCTTTTGATGGATTTTCAGTATTTGAAGGAAATCGATAAATGAGTAAGTTACAGCACACAAGAATGAATAACTACGTTTCGGATACACCTCTATCAAAGTTGGACCCTTTGGAGGTGTAATGGAATCTGTTATTCGGTGCTGCTTTGCAGCTGCATGTATGCATGTGTACGTATAGGTTGCATTGGGCTTAACGGATGCCGGGGGAAGGTAACAGGAAGATAGTGACTAACGAACCAGCGAGGCCAGTTAGAGAACAAATGAACAAGCGAACGAAAGCGCGAATTCTCTTCAATTCCTTTGATTCATCAGTATCTGTATACGTCGGAAGTCTCCCGCTGATACAAGCTAACCATTAGATTAGTCGAATAATGAGTTTTAAAATAGTATCAAAGATCTGTAAGTAGGTTAAAAAATTGAATTGTAATGCAATTACGCATTATCGCAAATAAAAATTAAACGACTTCTTTATTCGAAAAAATTGAACTACTCCTGGAGATTCCAACCACTTTCAGGTGTTTCAAGCTTAGTTGTGCCTTAAAACTTTGAAAACGTGTATATTTTATGAGTACACAGTTTGATGTTACGTCAAATACACTATTATGCTTGTGTATTAAATGTTGAAGTAACCTATAATTCATATAAATATTTATAGTACAAAAAGCAATTGTCAAACCCATTCCAGTATAAACAAACTAATATTTAGCATAATAATATTATTATGTTCGGCTTTATTAACATTTTTATTTTTTATTATTATGAAACTAATATTTTTTAATTTTCAATGATTTTTATATTATTCATACATATAAATTACCATTTTAAAAACCCAATGATTATTATAAAAGCTATAAACCACTGTGAAATTTAAAAATTAAGGAATGGATGTTTTTCTATTATATTTCTATTAACCAAAATTATAATGGTCATTGATTTAATAATAATTTACAGTTTATGAACCCTTAAATTTAAACTTATATACTATTATGAATATTTCCTTTACTCTATAAAATTTACTCTTATAATTATTTCAGTTTACTCATTACATTTTTTTAGCGTTCGTTCAGTAAGACTATATATAGATATTTTTTTATAAATTATTTTAAAATAATGTAAACATTGTGTGAACATCAATAATATATTTTTATATAAAGATACGAAAAAGTTTCTGTTTTTGAGAAAAATATAGAATGATTTCTTGCTTATACAAATATATATATATATATATATATATATGTTTGACACTATCATAATATTCTGATATATTATATATTATAAGCGTTAATGATTTAACACAATATAAATTCCATAAATTTATAAACAAATATATACATCATAAGATGATATAAGCATACAAAATTATTATTAAACATAAGATACTTGTAATCAATCACAATCTAAAAAGTAATATTTTTTAATACAAATCTTTTCATTCAAAATGATATTAGAAAATTAATTTTATCTTAAACTAGTACAAAATAAAAAATTTTTAATTGTATATAATATGTTTGAGTAAAAACATTTTAATCATAAAAATGAAATGTTTGTATATTCTTTTAATATATTGTATATATGTATATATATTTACATTCAATTAAATACAAAGCGAAAACTGCAATGAAATTTACAAACACCTTTTACTTTTTAAAGTGATATTACATAAATCTAAGAAAAAATAAAATTTAGTGGAGGTTCCTTATTAACTTTTAAATTTATTGTTTCAAATTTCCGCAGTTTTTTCTAAGTTATCGAAGTTATCGTCATTCACCTCAACATATAAGTTTTAATAATGTTCATTGTTCATATTTTATCGTATGTTAAAATGCAAACTTTATTTATGCACGTTATGGTCACTTATAATTGCAGGTTCATAATAGATTACTTAAAATATTTCAATTAACTTCCTGCTATAAAATCATTACGACAGTCAGTATATGCAGAAAAATAACAATAGGTATGTGGGTAATTATTAAGTCAAGGAATCGTATACAAATTATAAATGTAAATATAAATATAATAATTGTAAATAGAGTATGAAAAATAAAAAAATAAAAAAAATATTCATATATTTCGAAATTTTTGTGCATATTTAAAATAATGTAAATAAAAATAATGATAAAAATAGTATAATAATAAAAGATGTATCATTATTTGATTATTTGATGATTTTGATTTGATGAAAAGAATAATGCCGGTTATATTTTATAAATATTCTAACACATATCGTTTGCTTTTGAATGCATATTGTTTATGAGAAATAAATGTAAATTGAAAGATAGATAATTTAGTTTTTCTGAAAGAATTATTATATTATAATTATCTGAATAGTAGTATGATTCCGAGAACTAATTAAATTAAATTAAAATCAAAAAAAGAAAGAAAATAAAAAATAATAACAAATGATGGAAATTCTTTAAAGTATTTGACTATGTATTTAAATATGATAAATATGATAGATATATTTGTTACTCTACTTTTTTCACCTTCATATATTTGAAATTTATAAAATGTTGTAATACGATTGTGTGCATACATATGCGTATATACACACTTGCATATCTATATATATATGTAAGTATGTATCTGTATATTTCATATTGTTTTTCAAGAGTTTTGAAAAAATATTATTTTAGATATACAATAAAATTTTTAGTATAAAGTTTTATTTAATTTTCATTATAAAAACAATTAATATTTATGAATTTAGTAAATAACATGCAATTTTATATTAACAAATGAAAGGAGATTATTTGCTGACAAATACGCTTTCTACTCAATTATATTAAGATAGGGTAATTCCAAATGTATAGATACATATTAGTTAAATCAGTTGAATGTAATTAGTAACGTGAAATCTATCTCACTTTAAGTTCTGATTCAGCTGCAATCATCAAAAAGTGCTTTCAGAATAATTACAAAGTTATCAACGAAGTCAGAATAATCCGATAAACATTTCAAATTTTGCAGTTTTTCATTTTCATACAATGATAAATTTTTTTGCCTAAAAATACCTAATTTGAATTAAAAAATATAATATTATAATATTAAATATATTTTCCCAGATAATAAAATACTTATCATTTGAACATGGAATTATAAAGATATATAAAAATGTATTATTAGGAATACATAAGAATCTATAATAGATAGATAATTATAGATTTGGAATGTAAAATATTTCAAATCTTAACAATAATTTTAAATCAAATTATTTTCTTGCAGAAAGACTTCTTTAAACTATCAGATTTTGATTTTTACAAATCGATATTAATTTTAATACTTCATTAAAAAACCTAATATTTTAAAACAATATAAAGGGTTGTATACAAATTTGCTATTTAAATATATAAAATTTTCTAATTTTTTCATCTTCATTAATATTATTTTAATTATTATTTATTTTATTCAAGACGTAATTTGTTTTTTGATTAACAATATATTTTTCGTTCATCAAATATATTTAATGGAAATTTTTTTATTACATAATAATTGAAAACATTACTTGTTTGTATATTTGAATATTAAATAAAAATTCATAATTTAATCAAAAATAGTAAAATATTAAAATAATAACATATATAAAGTAATAATCAATGTTATGAAATGTGCGATAGAGAGGGAAGACAATTGTATTGCGATGAGAGCGTGCGTGAGAATAGATACAACGATGTGTTTATATGTTTCGGAATAATTATATTACACTAGAATTTGATAAATTAAGCCTTTAAATTGGCCTTTATTTTAGGCTCACATAAATATATTAAAGAATCTCTCATCTTTTTTATTTAACACAGTAGATTTAAAGTAGTCAATAATTAAGTTTTTATAAATAAATTAAATCAGTCATATGTCATTTAAAACATTTTTCATTTTACACCAAATTTAATTTATATTTAATTATAAACGTTAATGGTATAACTAATTTTGAATTAAAAAAAAAATTCTATAAAATTCGTACTTTTGATTTTTATCTATTGCACAGAAATTATTAATTACGTATTAACATTAATTTTATGATTACTAACTTACTAGAAATATATATAAATTATCGGTATGACATATTTTTTTACAATTTTCTGTATGAATATCATCAAAATATATAAAAGTGCTTACCGAATAACATATTATGTTAAACTGTTCTTTTACGTGAAAAAAACGTTAAGAATAATTTCATTTGTAATGTGCAGAAGTGAGTGTTAATGTTGTAAAGTACTGTATGAGCAAATTTGCTAGACTTTAGTAAAAGTTATTTGACTGTGTACTTGTAGATGAAAAATGTCAGAAAATATTATTAAAATTGCACTTTCTTAATATTTAAGTACGTTGAAGCAAGAAGAAGTGAATCCTGATAAGCACGAAGAAGCTATTTACATGACCTCCTTCCTCCTCAGGTGAGAAAGGTACCGTAAATCAACTCAAGAATAGGAGGGAAGAAATTATTATTCCAAAGCAAAGCTTGTGAAATAAATCATCGAGATCTCGGAAAATTCGTCTGGGATATTCAGCACTGCCACGGAATAGCTGAAAATCGAGGAACGCACATCCGTCGCTTAACAGATAACGAAAACCGCTATCGCTACGTAAATTATGATACACATTAACTCACCAGGAGAGCAACAGCACCAGCACCAGGATCAGCAACAACTGCGTCCAGCTCCTTCGGGTACTGAAACTCAATAGCTCATCGATTCCTCATGCCTACACTCGCACACCTGCGTTCGTTTGCTCGGAGACGCACGCGCGATCTGAAGAGCGACGGGCCGGGCACGAGGCACGAGGTCGCCGAGGGACCGAACTGGAGGGCGACAGCGCGCGACTCGTTCTCTGCGAATACTGGCTATGCAGTGAAGCACACGAACCGCGGAGCCACGTTCCAGCCCCACCGTGACTCACCCCTTCCAGATCTCGCGCCGCCTCCGAAGCCACCCGAATTCATTCGCCTTCTCTCTTTACCGTCAAGCTCGACTCGACATTTGATATTCTTATGCCGACCCGATTCTCTTCTTGGTCACTTTTATGAGCTCGATTTGTGGCAGCTTGCGGACTTTTTACTTACAAATTAATTGCATCCGAAACCCGAACTCGAGTGGCCACTGGCATCAAGATTAAGACAAGGATTACGAACAGTCGAGGAGCAAGGCTGTCACGTGCATTCGAAATCAACTAGTTGGGCAAACCACTAGCCGGATCAGCACTTTGCTTCGACGATCTTTCTGTGCGAGCTCTTTCTCAGTAGCACTTGTATCGACTAGTGGTCATTTTAAATATTTATATTTCCAAAAATCAGGGAGTCTGACTTTTGCAGTACGAGTTTGTGTTTAAATAATAATCCTAGCTGAGATTAATCTCATACATTATAAGTGTAATACAGATATGATATTGCACTTTACGACCAGACACTACAATTAGGCTATAAAAAAGAAAGATCCGTTGATTATATTTTTAATACTTTAATTAACTCAATATTTTAAATCTATAACTGATTCAAAAAAATACCAGGATTAAAATTTAATAAAAAGGGTTCAATTTATTTCTCATCTGCACTAATGTAAATATTTATTTTTATATTTTTCAATTAATATACGAGTGCATCTAAAAGAGTTACAGTTCAACACTAAATTTATTCATTTACATTTTGATTTTTGTATACAATATACTAAATAAATATATTTACTAACTTGAACATTTTACTTTTTGGTTTATTGTATGGAACTTTAATGTTATTAATTTTATGAGTTCATTCTCATTATTTGATAAATCTACTCAGATTTTTTGATTATACTATACCCAACTAATTATAATTACAATTTAATACCACTCGTTAATTCTGCGTATTTTTCAAGAGGTCCTATTTTCTAGTTTTAAAACTCTAACCCTATACAGTACTCTTCTATCGTCCATTGTGTCTACATATTTCACTTATCTTCAACTGCGTGAATTTAATCACCCACACAATATTGGATAACGTGTAAAGCTCATCTATATTATAATTATGTAGTTTCCTGTAATCTAACATGTCCTCGTCCTTATTTTCATTATTAGTGAAAATAATTTATAATGCAAATTAAAAAATATTAATAATTTTACATGTATTTATATATCTACTATTATTAGATACATATATTTTTATTCCATATTTCTATGCTCATTTTATTTATTCCAGATAAATATTCAAGTTTTTGATCTATAAATAATGATTATAATTATGGTATATATTAATTGATTTAATTGATTATTACATTATTATTAAATTACTAAATTAATTGATATAATTAATTTATAGTTTAAAAATATATTTAGCCAAATTAATTTTTTTCAATTAGTTATTTTTAACTAATTTTTTTTTAATTTTTTAATTTTCAATTTTTTTAATTGTTAACTAATTTAATATGCAAATAAATTTTTCTGCAGTGAAATCCACGGAATATCTATAATCTAATAACAGTATCAGTGATTATGCGTTTAATATTTATCGAGTATAAAATTTCAATGAGTAATTAATGCTTATAATAAAATATTCTCAGTTTAAAAATAGGTTGCTTTAATTGTTTTCTCAATTATTAACTACGAAACCGAAAATGCATTAAAAAAACTAAATAAAAAATTTACTTGGATTTGTTTCATTTTATCAAGTATATTGAATAATTTTGATGATGAAAATTTTTTTATTCGGTCATGACCGAATGTTAATATAATTTTTAAGTGTACTTTTTCTATCAGATAAAAATAATTTATTTATTAGAATACAGAATAAATTCATTTTTTCAAAATATTCCTAATCATATGTTTGTAAAATACGAACTTTTTATGAATATTTTCTTTACACTATTCTTCTGCACTTACGTGCTTTAAGGTTGTATTGCTATAATTTTTTTTACAATTTGAACACTAAATAGTTGTATTTATGTACAGTACACTAACTATATAATTGCTATTTTATTTTCATACTTATATCATTGCCTCTATCAAATCTCTCAAAATCTAAAATCTTAGATTATTCCTATTTCAATTATGACACGTTACATAGTTGTACTGGTCACCGATATCTTACTATAAATTTATTTAAAACGTTTACTATATATCTTCATATACCATTAAATCGCACGTTTTTTTTATTTTCTTTACATGCGTAATTTAGATAATAAAATTTATACAGCTTTTAGATTTTATAAACCTGACGTGAATTTCATTACTAGTTTCTGACGAATTTTTACTCTTTTTTTAAACTAAAAAATTATAGATTTCATAATTTTTAAGTCAGAGATAAATATTTTCACACAATAACATAATAATTTTTGGAACTATTTAAAATTACACAATAATACATATTTGCAATTTGCAAAATACTTTGTATATCTAGGTTTTTTATTGAGAAATATATTTAATTTATATATATATATATCTATATATATATATATATAGATTATTTTTATGATAAATACTCACAATTGATATAAAATCTTTCATATTGCAAAATCACTTGTGAATTCGCAATTATAATTTTGAGAGATTCTATTTTTTATATGAAATTATTATAAATTATTGCTGAATATTATAGATTTTGTTAATTGAGATTATTGAGATTGTTTTCTAATATATTGATTAATATATTTTAAAAGTATATATACAATGAAAATCATTCATTTTTAAATGAAATTAAATACGTTAAAAACACCGTGTATTATTCTAACGTTATTTAATTATCAAAAGGATATGTTCGGTATTTAATAAACATATAAGCAAACTTGTAATTAGTTTGAATAAATTATAGTACAGAAGAAAATTAGAGTAGCTTGGTACTCTAGAATACGTTAACATACGTGACTTTGTAAAATATATTTTTCCTTTATTTATATTAACTAACATAGAAAAAACCACAAATCTATTATAATTCTATTTATATCTATTTAAAAAAAAAAAAGTTATTTTATTTATTGATTTTATACAATTATGTATGATATGGATCTTCTATTTAATAATTTCAGCAAATAAATTATCATATTAATAATTTAGCGTAAGTTATGTAAACGTATTATAATCATTATTCCTCTACATCTTAAATTAAATTTTCTCCAAATATATTATATTATTGTGAGGTTGTGCAGGTTTCCTAAATAAATAACTGCTTGAAATTAACTAGATGTATTTGTGTAAAGAATAATGTGTGATCTACAAAAACTATGGAAGTTATAGTAGACTCAAAACAACGTCTTGTCTAGGATATCTTGTTGGGATTGTACAGGGACTGACGCTAGATAGATGCGTTCTGTCAATCCTGCTGAAGCTTGTATAAGGTCTGCTTGGAGGAGGGTGAGTGTCGTTCGGGGTGGGGTCGTTTTGGGCCCTATACACATATACACAAACGTGCTCTCTCTCTTTCTCTCTATTTATAATGCAACTCTTGCACACATGCACACATAACCACATTATTATTAATTATAGTTTGTACGGTGAGAAAATGTAATATTTATTTGTAAATTGCAATTATACGTATATTAATGTTTGGTTTTAAATTTAGGAATTCAAAGCCTCGTATTTATTATTTTAATATTATGTATAATTTTTTTATACTTTTATAATGATAATGAGTAACGATTTGATATTAATATTGATCTCATATAAGATACGTTTATTTGAATTCAGCGCTAATACGATTTAAATGAGACTGCTTGAGACCTGTTCTATTTCGCTACTTTTAATAATAGTATTTATGAATCAAGTTACAAGAAATGTAATTATTTTTAATTTTTTTAAATTAAGTTTTAATTGTAGGCTTATACTAATTTTAGATTTGCTATTAATGGATTTTTAAACTATTTTTTGTCATTTACAAAATTGAATTATATAACATATATTGAAACGTGATCATAAAGAAATATATGCTATTAAGTTTTTATTTTTCTATGGCAATGTTATACATGATTAATCTTTATAATTAACTTGAATAATATTCATATGTTATTTTTTTCCAAAAAATAATTTTTATTCTTAAATAGACATATATTATTAAGATTCATTTAAAATATTATTTAGATATTTAACATTACATCTCTGATACTATACGATACTACTAATCATACAAAATGTGATTTTTTATAACAATCAATATTTTATTTTCATAATCATTTATAAGTAATTTTTAAAATTTTCATTAGACCTACGATTAGTATAATACATACTATGAATTCATGATAATTGATATAAAAAAATTGTTTTTTAGGTTCATAAAATCCCCAATTGTGTTTGAAATTTACATAAAATTTTTATCAGAATTTAACAAATTTACTTATCTTATTATATATTTTTTGCATTTATTTAATATAATTTTATTTTTCTACAAATACATTGTCGTACTCCGCCCATAGTCGATGGATTGGCTCACGTTAAGTAAAACATCACAGCAAGTGCATAATTATTTACAGTTTTTTAGATCAAATTACACTTAACGGCTTTTAAGTTTTCGGCAAAGTCTTGAACGGCCGTTGAGATTTTACGGATATTCGATAGCATAATAGAGCGTCAAAAAGTATAAATTCAGAAAAATACACGCGACAGCAGCAAACCATACGCTAACGCGCGGAGGCAAACACCAAATAACGAAGCTCGTCGGCGTAGCCACGTCGCGCTTCCACGAGCGAAACCCATCGCCTCGTGGGCAATGGACACCAGTTTCGCGCCACGCCGCGGTATCGTACCACCAAATGGCAGCATAAAATAAGCGTCCACCTTTGTTTGACCCACGCACTTATCCGTCAATTCCTTGAGACCGGCTCCATGAGAAGTTTCCATTGTCAACATATTGTTCATAATTAAATAACAATATATTTATAGTAACGTTTTTTTGAAAATAAATGTCCAATTAAATATTCAGAATGTCTATTCATATTGCATATTATTTTATATTATTTTTTTTAATTTTCGATACATACTAATGATTAATCAATTATAAAAAATAAGAACAGAAAATAATAGAAATAATCATATTAGTGTAAAAAGTAATCTTCTTTATTAAATGAAAATTTTAATTTTAAAAATTATGTGAAAGTTTATTCATTAGTTATTCACTAGCATTGGTAAATATACTAACTGTATTAAATTAAATATTTATCATTAACTAATTACAACTGTTAAACCCTTAAATAGAAACAATTTCAGATTTAAGTACTTTAATGTGCTACTTTTGTAGTAATTCTATAATAGTAAAATATCTTGAAATGTCATTTAATAATTAATAGATTTTCATAAATTAATAGGAAATTTTCAAATAAATTGTCTAAGAATACAAAACTATTCTTGATGATGAAAATAAAATAAGAAATTTTTACTTTTACTAATTTAACATATTTAATTTTAATTACATTTAATTTCCATGTTAAAAATTATATTAAAAATATAGCGATTTGGATGAAATTACCGTATTCATTTCACGTTTTTCTGAATATATGTCACAGTAATATTTTAGTCGATGTAAAAATTAATATCTAGCAATTAAATCATGTATTTAAATTTTATCTCGGTGCATATATTATCCGTTATTTTATTAGTAACTTATAAAAATAAAGAAGAATATAATTTGTTAAAGGATTTAAAAACTATTCGTAAGACATTTTTCATAAAAACAAAAATCACGAAGAATTTCCATTAGAATAAATTTAATATGGAACATATTTATCTTTATGGTTTAATTATTCTAAAATTTAAATAAGTATTTAATTTTAAGTATTAGTAAGTTACAAATATCGTGTCAGTTTTTTAGAGTATAAGCGTAGCAGAAAGAGGAATGATGGAAAAAATAGGATACTATAATTTCTTAGTCGTATCATATGTAGCATATATCTTCTATCACATTCCAAAATAGAAATACTGAAATGCCGACTTAGAAGTGAAAGAATAATCATTGCTTCTAGAATTCTTTAATTATTCATTACATCTCATTTTAGTATATTTCAAATACTAATTTTTAATTATATAGAATTACAAACATTTTTAAAATTATTTTTGGTATGTACGTGACACCATAAAAATAGTTACTATTGTAAACAATAAATAATAATACATTGAATATTCACCAGGCTAGTAAATATATCCACCAAGTCTATCCAATTTATAAATGTAAGTAATAACATGATTAATATTTGGAATAGCACCCACAAATGCTCGTTATTTTTGCGTTGAAAACCAATATTTAATTGGTTGTAGCCCGCAGGCTTTATATACATGGAAATCATAGCGATTGTCGTTCTCAACAATATGGTGAGGGAGAATAGAGCAACCAAACGTAACATAACCTATCTTGGTAGATTGTTTTGAAACTTCGTTATATTGTACACTATAATATAATCGGAGCGATATGATGAGATAAGAGCTTTGAGTAATGCTGAGAAAATTATGGAACCTTGCGTCTTGATTAGATACCCTGTAGCACCAACTCACAAGCGTTTCGATTGGTTGACGATCTGCTAGTATCAGTTGATTCAATTTGCAATGTATGTATAATAAGATATCAGGAGATTAATTATTAACAAAGACAGAGAGTCGTTGAAATTTATATAAATCAAGAAAGAATTATTTTAACCGCTAAAAATGCGTAAGGAGATAAATATTTCTATTATTAATACGCAACATCAGGGAGTAAATACTAGTAGCTTAAAATATTGGTTATGTTTAAGAAGAAAAAAGTTATTTCTGCACTGTCTCGAGTTACACTTTTTAAGAGTAAAAACGTATAATATAATATATTATTATTATATTTATTTATTTATTTTATGAACAATTTTCTTTACATTTTTATTTTGATAATTTATGATGCTTATTATTATAAGATGCTCAATCGCTTCAAAAATTGTGATTATAAAGTTTCTCTTCCTTTGTTATATACTATACTTATTTTATTAATTAATTTTAAGTTATTATATTTAATTATTGTAATTTCATTATATTTAACTTATTCTATGAAGCTTTTTATCTATATTTTTATTTATATATTTTTAATTATATATTTTTAATTTTGCACCCATTAAATCTATATTATCATTACATATATGTACTTAAATGCAGACTTAATTTTAACTTATATAATATGATATATTATTCTCGCGGAATCTATTAGTTTAGTACTTATCTAATTTATGGAATGAATATTTTTAATATTGAAAAGAATACATTTTATAAGTAAAATATAACCTGTAATAGTCTTGACTTTTGAAAGTCACTTAATCCCTAAATATATGTGCAGCTCAAATCAATTTTTGATATAAATAAACGAGTTTTTTAAAATTCCGAGATAAATGTACTTGAAATAATTTAAATAAATTTACAAGTAAATTTCTATTTTTAGTATAAGTATATTATCGATAAGATTTTGGACTTTTATTCAAAAGATTGCGAGTTCGAATCCCAGTCGACACCTCTGATTTCTTTTCAACTGAAAAATATTTCAGTTTTTTATTTTACTATTATGGCGATTCTTTCGGTTAAGCAAACAATCAATGGCAACGAGATGCATTTGTATCGGTAATTAATTATCATAAGCGAAATAAGTATGTTAACTTAAACCGCGTTAGAAATATTTTACATAATTCTACTTGGCATTTTAGATTAATAATTTATATTTTGACTTCAGACCTTGTAAATAAAATACATAAATTTTCATAATAAATGGAAAAAATTTATTTCTTCAAAAACTTATACAAAAATTTTAACTTTTTATTTTAATATAAAATTTACAAACTTTAAGATTTTATCAATTCTATAAAAATAAAATTTTGTATAATTTACTCGAATCCTTATAAAATAGCTTTAAAATGTGATTTTTTGACAAATGATTTTATCGACTTACTCGGAAGTATTATAAGATCAAGATAATACATAAATTTTTTTCTAGTCATAAACAAAATTTTATGAATGTAAGAAGTAACCTCATGAACAATAGACGTTAAAATCTACAACATGTTTTCGGTCAACAAAAAGGTTGCAATAAAAAAGGAAGACTAGTGATGTAAAAATAGAAAAAAGCGAGAAAAAGTATAAAACATCGGGCATTGGAAGTTCGGTTGGTACCAACCACAAAGAGAAGAAGAAGGGAAAGTCGAAAGGAAGAAAAAGTGAAAAAGAAGAAAATGCTCGCACGAGCTAGGGAACGAAAAAGAATAAGTCGCAAATTTTTATCGTTCAGACGAGGAAGACTTGAGTTAGTGCTTTTAGAGCGTGCTTGTTAAAGGAAGATCGGAAGATTTGTCGTCTTTTATTTATTTAAGCTCTACCCACCTAATTTCTTTTCTCTCTTTCTTTCTCTCTCTCTCTCTCTCTCTCTTTCTCTCTCTGCAGTAACGACGCTTTTCGTTAGTTAGCGTTTGACGAAGCATCGTTTCATGAATAAGGTTCTCTCACGTGGCTACCAGTGTCAAGAAGATCGCGTTACCTCTTCATTATTCAAGGCTAAACACCGCCATTGGTCATGGCGCCCGTTACTTTTAGCCCACCGACTTTCCATTTCCCCTTTAGACCAGAAACCTCCACTTGAAAGCTCAGCTATTTAGGAAGGCTCTACTCTGTACTACCTTACCACTATATCTCTTAGTATCTCTGTATTTGTTTGTCTATCTCGCTGTTTCCATCGATCTATATAGGATGATAACAATGATTTAAATTTTAGATGCATCTTTACTAATTTATGTTCCTGGCAGGATGCAACAAAAGAAATATTATTTTATAAAACAAATAATATAAACTACATTTATTTTAATTTTCGAATAATTTTGAATTAGAGTAATATTATTAAATTAATTATAGACATAATTAATCACGTCATTTTTATTTAAGTAATTTTGTAAATATAATAAATAAAATTTCTATAGTAATTGATATAATAATTATTCATAAAACTAAATATTAATATGTATCTAATACATTATAACACAAATAATTTAATTTGATTTTAATGAATTGGATATTTTTCATCTTTTATTAAATTATAGCAGGATACATTTTAAATAAAAATTTTACTGCAAACCAATGGGTATTAGAATTTTATTTCTATTTTTGTAACTGATTTATAATTGTAAAAAATTTAAATGAAACCAATAAATACGCAGCGTATGATTATGATCATTTTTCTATTTTTCTAGAATTTAAAGGTCTAAATCAAATCAATTTATTATAATCTGCTTGATATTTTCTAACTTTTCAATGTTTTCAAACATCTCTGAGCAATTTTTTTCACTGAAACTAATGAATATAATTAAATTTGAAATATTTCTATATTTAATAATAATAGAGCATTAAATATAGTACTGTAATAATATTAATGTAAGAAGAATCTTTTTTTTATTTTTTTTACGTTTTTTTTTTAAAGAAATACTGACTAATAGTTAAACATATTCATTACCATGTATTAAAATTTTTGAAACTTTATATCTGCAAATGAATACGTATAATTGATTTAAATATCTATAGAAAATTACAACTTGTACTAATACTTCTATAATTATAGTAGATCAAATTACGTTTTCAATATTTAAAGACATGTTTATTCTCTTTAAAAGAATATCTTTTGAACGATCTCTATTGATTTTTAATATATGTTCAATACATATAAGAGTACTTTTATTCCATGGAAAATGAATTATTAAATACTATATTTTAAAATATACAGATTATTTGGTAAAATATTATCTATTCATTCATATTGAAAATGAATGAACAAAATCGTTTAAATTTCATGCTTTTCAAAAAAGTTATTGTAATAATATCGCTACAAATTAATAAAGTAAATTATGAAAATTAGAACAATTTCGGTTAAAAACATGTGAACAATCATACATAAAATTTACATAGAGAAAAAGTGCGCGTAATAGGTTGAATGTTGTTTATCCAAGAAGATATTTAATATTTAGCGATGTTTAATCGTAATCCCTAAGAATTTTCCGAAGATTAGTAATCATGTATAAATTTTAAATCTACTAATATTATTAATGTATTAAATGGTCTTAAAAAGTACTATAAATTAGTTAAACCTAATACTTGAATAGTACTTTTTCTGATTCAACTCTTACACCAAGGAAAAATTGCAATATATCAGCGGACCAATGAAAAAATTCGATGATTTAGAATTACGATTTATTTTTCATTCCCTTTTTTCTTCAAATTTTATATTTCATATAACTCCCTGTATCTTTTAATTCAAAAACTTTATTAGTCGAAAAAAATTTTTATGGTATCTGAGTATTATCACTATCATTTAATATTATATCATTTTTATATTGAATACAATAATTTTATGACTGGAATGGAAAATTATGATGAAATTTATTATTTATTTATAAGCAGATAAATTTCAATATTAACTTTATTTAAAAAAATTAAATTTAAAATAGCGATGTTTTAAATGTTTTCTGTTTACATTATTACTTTTAACCAATCTAGTGTCTCAAACATTGAAATTTATTAAGTACAAGTAGAGTCAACATTATAAATAAAAAATATATTTTTAGCTTTTCATATATAAAATTTTTAAATTTATTTATTTTAAATATAAGTTTTAAAACACAATTAATATTTCCAGGAATACAATATAAATTTTTTTATAGTTTTTTTAAGTAAAACTTTATCAACAATTAATTATTGATGTCTATAAAACTGAATTTAATCAGGCACCTGTAAATAAATGGATTCAAAGCATAGAAACATTATAGAATAAGAACTAATAATTAATTGAAATACGCTCATGAAATTTATTTCCTATTGCAATTTAAATCGATATTCGATCCTGATAAAATAAAATAAGCAGACCTATTCTTAGTAATTATTTATATTTATGCTTGATAATTCATTTTTAATTGTAGTGATTATGTGTAACTTTAAAATTAGAATCTGAATATTTAACTTATTTACCAATCATAATATATATACTCTTAGAATACGTATCAGAAACATTCCTTCCATTTAAAGAAATTTGTTTAATTATAATATTATACTTGTGCAGTTTTTATTGTTATGAATAATGTATTTTTCTAATATAGATAGAATGTAAGATAATGTAGACATTGAAAATTTGAGGCAGATTAGAACAGCAAAGCGATACATCAAATATGATCCTATTGTCTAGTAATAAATTTAGATTTTACATGTAAATAGTAGAATCGTAATAGGATTAAAGTCTTATAAATATAATAACGTCACTTGTACGATTAATAACGTAAGATCGTCTGAGAAAAATTGTTCTCAATGACCTTATCTTACGGATTTTTAATCAAGATTTACCTATCAATCACAATAGTTTTTATCCATTCTTATTCTAGAAAAGAATAGCAAATATTTAGATTCTCACTGATTAATTTTCTATATTTACATTGAAATTTAAACGAGTTAATGAATTGTAAATTTTGTAAATTTTGTAAATTAAAGAATCAATGATGAATTTTAATAAATATGATACTAAAGATAAATAAATTAAGTATATATTGTTTAACACTATATTACTGTGGTTTAGATATTTAAGTGTTTGATTTTAGTAAATGTAAATAAATAAATGCAGGAAGAAGAAAATGACATATAAATCGAATACAATAAAATAAAACAAAATTATTAAGAAATCTGGTGAAGTACGTTTAATGGTAAACACATGATAGAACAATCTACGGGTACCCCAAGAGTATTGAGCAACTGATAGAATGACGTAAATCGTTAAATATTGTCTAATGTGTGATACGTACAGAACCTCGAGTAGATTAATAACTCAAGTTATTCTAAGATTTAAGTGAATTATATAAGAATCGAAAAATCTAATAAATATAGTAGATTATGATCAGAAATATAAAAAATTTTGTTGTAAAAGATTTGAGAATTTCCATGCATATGAAATTTCAATTGTAATAATACATATGTAACGTATGGTTCTTTACTAAGAATAAGCTAAAATAATAAAAAAATAAATATATTACTTAATATTTTAATTACATATTAATTAATTATACTTTGAAAGATTAACATAAAAATAATTAAATAGGAGTAAAAATACTATAAATAGTTATTTTTCAAATCTTTTTCATAATTCTGATTCTAAAACGAAGTTATTTAAGATTGTCGGTAATAAATAAAGGCTTCGTTATATTTCTCTGAACTAACAATAAATCTGCATTATCCCACTAAATGAAGTTTGTAGGATTTTTTCAACTGATCAATTAACATTAAGAGAATGACAACAGTTAAATCAAGATCTAAGCTTCATGAAATACCATTCTCTCTCTCTCTCTCTCCCCGTTTATCTCACGTGCGCATCTGCTTTCTCGCACACACGCATATCCTCGCCATTTAGAAAGAAGAAAAAATGAAAATCATTAGTGTGGTCCAGGATAATGACGATCATTAATTTTTGGCACGCTCTGAAATAAATTCCTGTTCCTCATTATTTTCGCAGCTATACCAACTAATCTCTTTCATACAGGTTAACGATACTTTCTCTAAATAGTCCTTAACTGTCAGTCGAACATATTCCTCTGCCGCACAGTTCTGCCGGGCGCTGGTTTTCGTTCTGCATACGTGTACGTGTAAGCCTGCTCTGTACGATTGCATGTGTAGATGTAGTAAGCAAGGACGGAGCGTCGGGGCGCGAGTGAGCCACACCATGTGCTAACTTAACTGAAGGGATTACAGGCTTTGTTAATGGATGCCTCGCGTACAGTTGCGGAGGAAGTACGGGACTGGTTGGAGTATCCGAGCTCGCGTTCCACGCTTTGGTGCTTCTATATGTATGTCCACGTACATGCACACGCGCCTGTGTTCAGAACGGTGGCTCCGACCAATGGATTTGCCAAGTCTCTTTCCTACGATGAATTCTGGATTATGTGCAAGAGGAAGAAAGGGAGGGGTCGCGAGCAGCAGCCGAGAAATTACCCTTTTTAACCAAATTTCCTCTGGGGCTTTCTCTTCCTTTGCTTTTGTCTTTTTCAATCTCTTCTTTTTTCTCTATTTCTCTCTCGTTCTCTATCTTTTTATCGATCTTTCTTTCATGATATCATTTCCCTTACTCTTTATCTATCTATTTATTAGTTTTTATAAGAGCACACCGATGTATTGCTTTAGAAGTGGAAGAGACTTTTTCATTATAGACTTTTTCCTTTTGTCTGTCTTTCTTATGTTCCTTTTTTTATTTTACACTTTCAATATTGATCGCCTAAGTGTATGAAGAAAGAGTGAATGAAAATTTCTTTTTCTCTTATTTATCAACTCTCTTGACGTATACTGCAAGTACAATTTATAGAAATGTATGGCGATACAACAAGTGTAACGAGATTGCTGTACTTACATTTGTGATTTTCTTTTCTTTTTATCTTATCGTTTTTTTTTATTTACAGATTTATATTTATTTATATCTATTTTATTTATAAAAAATAATTTATTTCAAGATTAAATAATAATTAAATCTAGTTGAGCTACTTTTAAATTATTAGAATATTCTTGAATAAGTTTATTTATTTTAATATTTTATAAAATAATACAATATAATTAGAGGTTTTTATTCATAAAAAGAATTAATTTTTGAAATTTTATTTAATTTTTTTTTTTTTTAATATAGTTACACTTAAATTTAAAATTTAATTTATCAAATTTTGTCCATCTTTATCTGTAATTTGAGATGGAATTATTATTCTCCACTTATTACGTATTTTATGTTTAGTACAAACTTTACTGCTATTTTTTTTTCATTACCTGTTAAATAACTATTACATTATTATTTTTATTTTTGTTTTAGCTTAATTTTAGTTTTCTAAAAATAAAAAAGTTAATTAACTTAATTATTTATAATAAGAAATATGAAAATAATTTTATAAAGTGCAATTATAATTTAAGTATTATATATATTAAATTTATTTTGACTTATATAAATGTCATTTTTAAGCTTAACATTACCACAATATTCACTCTATTAATTATTTGATAATAATTATAACGTCCTAATATTAATGAGCAGCATATTGTAGTAGATTATTTTATACGTAATAATTATATGATCTCAGCAACTATGCAAGTATATATACAAATAAATTATAAATTACAAGACGAAAATATACAAGGATATACAATATTATAAATATTTTTTCAAGAAACTCAATAATATTTTAATAATATTTCAATTAAAAAAATAATCTATATAATGGTAGATTATACTTTATTGATTGTCTTTATTCAAAACATATTTTTAGTGGTTATTTGAAATAGATATTCTATTTCTAAATATATTTCTACAGAATAAAACACATTATTTTATTTTTAAAATGTTAAATTCGATCATGTACGAACGCATGATTAGTGATTAGACGTACAAAATTTTTTTACTAAGGAACGTTAACTTTAACAATTAATAAAAATATCATACAAGCTTGCGCAGTAAATTATAATCCGATGAAGCATAACGATTTTTAAATTTTTATAAGCAGATTATTCAAAAAATATCATAACTAAAAAAAAATATACTGAACTTAACATAAAATTCTTTCAAAACATCTGCCTTTATTTGGATATTGTAGATATTTTCTATTAGTGAGGATTCTGAGTGGACTTTTGCACGAGCAACTTCAAAAAGTTGACGCATAAAACTTCCCTTCAATAAAAGAAAAATAATCCGCAAGATTTTTGTAAAATATTTTAGAGTACATAAAAAATTATTTTAATTAAAGGACATTAAAACTATTCAGAAATTTTATAAGTCACAGAACACACACTCTATAAAGAGAAGCAGAACAAAAAGATACGAATTGTTTTTTACAGCACTATAAGTAAAAGATAGCTGTGAATAGGATGAAAAAGTAAGAAGCATCGTGCATAAAATAAATTATTTGAGGTTATATTAATATTCATGTTGCACTATTGTTGAATATTTGCTGATAATGAAAATAAGCGTCAGCGTTATAAAATAAAAAGGAAAAATGATCGTTTCATTGTAGTATAATAGACAAAAATTGTTTTTTATACATAAAAGTTTATTATACAAGTCCAACGCCGCATTCTTTTTGTTATACCCTGTTATCAGAATTTAGGTGAATGATGCAAAAAGCAATATCCAGCTATTAACTCTGCAATATTGTATGAGAACTATTTTGATGATTTGTAATATAGAAGTGAAGCTATATTATTAACTAATGAATTACATAATTCATTAAAATATCTTCTTGGAACAGTATACTTCGATGTCTAAAGGTAGACAAGATATTCATCCTAATTAAATGATATTAACAGGTCAAAAATTATTTAAGAAATTTAATTTTGATATTTTAATTTTTATGGAAAGTTAAAATTATGTTTGATTTTCTTAATTTATTAAATATAATGCAACTTTTATTAAAATATAATAAAATTAATTAATGAATAATTTATTAAAATATACAACTCTTACAACAAGATCTTGCAACAAGAAATTTATTAATGAGCGAATAACTCGAATGGATACTATTACAAATGATCCAAACTAGTATGCAATGTCTGTAACTTGTAACCGGGTCAGTAATACTTTTGCTTATATATTATATTTGAAATAATTTAGAATTTTCTCTTATAAATAAAAATTATTTCTTCTTAATATAATATAAAAGTCTTTCTTAATATAAAAGTGTTAATTACTGATGATCATTTCAATTAATAAAAAAACAAATCTCAGGCAATAAATTAAGAAATATTTAAGTATTCCCTTAAATGAATTTTATGAGAATCTTGAAAAAATTTATAAGTACAATGGGCAGTTCAAAACAAAAAAATAAGCAAGGATCAAGAGATGAAAAATTAAAGAGATTAAAAAACAAGACTGTAGATGCAAATAAAATGCAATAACTATTTAGTTCGTATCAAAACTTAAGCCTTGTAGAACTTGTATTAGGTGCTAAATATTAAAGAAATAATAAATTACATTTGTTATTATAATTTTGATTCAATTTAAAAATACTCATTGTATTAATATCAGCTATATTTATATATTTATTTTTTTTATATAAGAATGACTGAATGAGTATATATCGCACATATAGAGCCTTTGTTTAATCAATAATTATTACATTTGCTGGTTCTTCTCCATAAAGAATTAAATAAAAATGTTAAAATATCACTTTCTGTACCTTCTTCCTCGAATCTATTCATAGAAGAAATACTGCGTTAGTTTGTAGAGGGAATTCCATACGATAATTTTATAATTTCGCAATATATATATACATAAATAATGCCAATAAAAAGTAAGAATTATGAATTATCGATTTTTTCATAATTATAAATTGTTGCTATTATTTTTTGAGTTTCTTTTGTATTTTAATTTCATTTGTACACTCGTTGCATAATAATGAAAATTATTGAAAATGTAGAATAAGTCTTAATGAAAATCAATTATTGTAGAAAACTGAAATATAAACAGAGTTGTCATTTGCAGTTAGTTAACAGAATTAAACTAATATGAAGAAGAAGTACTTCTTGTTCTATATTATTTTATCTTTTATAGTCGTATTAAATTTTCTATATTATTTTAGTTTTGAAAGAATATTATTAAACGTATAAATAAATCAAGATAAAAAATCAGATAAATAACATTATTATTTTTTCTTTCTAAAAATATGTATTTCTATGTTAATATTTATAACTTTTAATTTGAAAAATAAATTTTTCAAATAGCTGGAATATTTTGACTTTTTAATTATATATTCAGTTCAATACAGATGAGGGTCAATTCAGATTCAATAAAGTTTTTGTAATTAATATTCTTCAAAAATAAATATATTTTTTATCTTTTATAATTGTAATTAAAATATCAAAATGTATTGAAATTTTAGTTTTAACAATAAAAAAACAATTAAGACGCAAATATTCCCGTTTTATAATTTGCTTTTAAAATATATATAATATCTGTTTTTTGTATTATTTTTTAAATAATATTTAATTAAAGTAGTATTTAGTACGTTTAATAAAATTTTACGAATAAATAAATAATTTTCATAAAAAAAAATATGTGTGGAATTAAAAATGTATTGTATACTTATTTTTAATCCTTTGATTTATTATAATAATATTCAATTACACATTTCAAAACCTTTTTTAGATATGATGTAACGAATTGATATGAAATTAAAAAAATCTCTTTTTTATGACCTTGCAAATTCAAACGCACAAATTCATTTTCTTAAAAAGTAAAATCTTGAGTTTAAAATCAAAGTTATTGTACAATATTTGACTAGCCAGATTAATAATTGAATAAGAATTTTCAGATTCAAAAGTTAAAGTATGTTTGAGAGTAAATTTAAATCAAGTACTTGTTGATGTTAGGAAAACTAAACTCAGGGAAAACTATTTTTAATTAGTAAATGAATAAAAACAGTCAATAAAAGATAATTTAATTTTACTCGTTTAAGCAATATCATTATCTACATTATATTGGTAGTCCCTTAACATAGTTTAAAGTTAAGCAAACACTAGATGTTTTTAAAGTTTTGGAAAAGATGATCTAATTGTGTCCTTAAATTCTTAACTATTCACAACAATTCCCTTTCTCGTAGCTACAAATTTCCGGCTAATAACCACTTAACTCGTCTGCTCGTTTGAAAAACGATTTTCCGTTTACTAACTCTGCTTCTCTCTTCTTTTCATTACAGTCCTAATGTATAACCTCACCAATTTCGTTAAAATGGAAGCTTCTCTTCTCCTTCCCACACTAGAGTTTCCATAACAAACAGCGACTTTTCAAGATTACGACAATGTCAGAGCAAGAGAATATCACTCTTCCATAAGAGAACTTGCATACGGAGTTACAGCGATATATATGTATATAAAGATAACATGAATAAGAGAGAGATATATTAATAAGAAGAAAGAAAGCGAGAGAAAATAGAATTAAAGAGAGAAATAAAGAGGAAGAGAAGAGAAAGAGTGACAGTATAAAAGAGAGAGAGAGAGAGGCAGAAGAGGTAAGAGGCAAGCAGTAGTAGTAGTGGTAGTAGTTCATGCACCAAACGAGTTCCGCAAGTCTCGTTAACGAAAACGAGGATCTTAATTCCAGGTGGAAAACAGCAAAGTAAAGGCTCATTCTTCCATTTCTCTCTTGGTCTCTTAGTCTCTCCCATATTTTTGATCTCCTTGCTCTCCTTCTATCCAAACATCGATCTCTTTTACTTTTGCTCGGTGGCGCGTTGACGTCCATAGGATATCAAACGCAGCTCTAGTGGCGTTATTTATCGGAGCGGCGTGCGGCACTAACTTTTACCACCATATCTTGAGAGCTGGTGGAAGGAAGGGAGAAGGGACTAACGGAAAGAAACGGATGATCACAGGTGCCCGCGAGGCAGCCGCAAATTCACCGAGATATTGGCACTTGCCTCTCTGCAGCTAACTTTCGCGTGCTCACTAACACGTACGTATACGGAGCTAGCAGAGCCCACCGAACTAACTTCTCTGTTCCGTTCGAAAGAGCTTTCTTCTCTCCAAATCTTCAGCGGCTTTCTTTTCCTTTATACTTCCTATATATTTGATACTAGTTCACTCTTTTTGTTTCTTCTTAATCTTCTTTCTCTCCTCTGTTCCTTCTATTTTTTGTACTCAAACAAACGCTTAAGTGAAGAAAGAGTTTGGGCTTGTTACCTGGACGAACTTTAACTATTATCGGCGTTACAATCAGTGCTTCTTAACTCGTAGCATCAATCTGTATGTGTGTATGTGTATACGTGTACCTAGCAGTATTTCTCGCCCCCTTCAGCTTTACAAGTACTGCCCTCATTTTTTCTTTTTTCCACTAGCCCTTAAGGTGCTCCCTCTTCTCTTCTTTGTTTACGTAATCGCAAAAAAGAGCTCAACCGATTGAGAGATAAGAGAGGTGGTGTACGAAGGTGAGAAAGATCAAGTGCAGTTTAAGTCGCAGCATCTTGACATCACGCTCAGTTCGTCTAAAATCTACTAGCTTAAACTATAAGAGTTTAGACACAATTTCACGGCAATTTTAATTTAACAACACTTCGGCTATTAAATTTAAAATGTATCCTAATTTTAAATATATTCTCTTTTTACATTTTTTGAAAGGAATTGTACATTAAAAATTATAAAATGAAGATAAAATCGATTTGAAAAATACTTTTATATTTTTCATAATAGTCTCACTTTCATTGTCGATTAGTTTGTTAATCTATTGCAGTAAAGGAATAGAAACATAAAATACTTCAATAATATGAAAACAAAATTTAAACCAAAAATACCTTGAAAAAATTATAAATTTTTTAAAAATTTAGTACGAAATTATTTAACTATTATCTTCTTAATGATTCTTTTATAATTGATTAAATTCTTAATAATCATAAAAACTTCTTCAAATTTACAAGTTTATACGAAGTTTAACAGTGCAAAATTTATAATATTTTCTTTATATACTATTCAAAATAATTTAAAAAATAAAGTATTCTTATTTGTTACCAAATTTTTGTTTCTTATTTATTGCATTATTTGTGAGTTCTTTGAATAATGTATATTTATTGTTAATAGAATAAATAGAATTTTTTATTTGTTTCACCCAAGTTTTAATAATTGTTTTTAATATTTAAAAATGTCATTATATGTGCTTGATGAAATCATAAAATGTAAATTATTAAAACTATATAACTATTGAATATATTTTTTGAAATTATTGCAAGCATTAAAATACGTCAATATATTAAATATAATTCAAATTAAATACAACAAGTGATCATTACATATAATTTAAAGTTTTTAGAAAGTAGAAATTTTACAATTATTTTCTATCGAATATTATTATTATTATTCTATTTGTATTGAAGCAATGATTTCCACGGTAACTTTAATCGGTACGTATTTAATAGATAAAGCATATACTGATTATTAACTAGTTATGAAAAATATTCATCGAAATAGTATAGCGGATGAAAATAAAACTAATTTCTGAAACTAAAGTAATTACTCAGAACTGCTTATGCCACAATAAAATACAGTAGCATTACACAGAGAGCTTACTGCACTGGCCCATACGGTATGAAAGAACCAAATTTTCCTCTCTCGCGCTCTCGAAAATAGGAGAGTTTGTTCGAGTTACATAAATCAAGTGTGTCTAAATTGTTTCCGCATCAGCAAATCCTCTGCCAACTGGAAACCTGAGGGAGGGAATTCATAACAGTTGAAAACAATGTCGCGACTCGAAGCTGGATTTCACCTTCGCTATCGTATGCTTGGACTTCTATGCTCGTTTTATGGACGAATATTTCTAGACCCGGTGTACGAATTACCATTTTATTATTTATGAATGGATTCCACTCGATTGATTCATCTGTTTATCCTGTGATTGTAGTTTCGTAAGCGTTTTGTGCTCAATTTTTTTCATCTTTAGATAAATCGTATTTATACAACACTTCGTCCTCTTGTTTGGAACTGAGAAAACAGCTTTTGATTATTATTCTAATATGAATCAATTATTTATATTGTTTCATAATGCCATTCTAACACACATCTATTTTGTATTAATTACTTACCAAATATTAGATGTGTTTTTTCAGGTACTCTAAGTTATTTATATTAGATTCATAAAACAAAAATGTACAATATAGTTATAATAATATTGCATAAAATAAAAGAAATTTAATTTTTATTTAACCTTTAAATTCATTATTTAATTGATTTCTTACTATATTCTTACATGTAAGTATAATATATGTTTCACATTACTGTGTACTTTAAATTTTCAATAATGTTTAAATATTTCAATTCGAACATGAAAAAGATAAAAATTAATTTTATACAATTTATTTTTATAATTTTAAAAAGAATAATTTTTTTTTAATTTTAGTTAAGAAAAATAAAATTATTGTATTTGATACAAGCATTTAATAACTTTTCAAAGAAAACAAATGAAGTCGCAATAATTTCAATTCCATCTAAATTAACGAAATAAGTATTTTATTTCAATTTTCCTACGGAATTTAATAATTTTAATACAACTACGGTGTACCTTAAATTATTTTTATAATAAAAAGTTATTTAAATAAATTTGATAAATATAGTCACGAAATTGATATTGCGTGTCTGCACGGCAAAAAAGTAATTTTTTTACAAAGTAATTGAAATGTTAAAAATTAATAATCTGACAGAAAATAGAATACTTGAAAAAAGATTATATGAAATTGAACTAGTTGTTAGTGAGAAGTTCGGCAAAGAGCATCTATTTCAAATAAATCTCGGGATAGTTGTTTAACAAGCGTAAATAATTAAATAATATATTCTACGTGAAAAAAAATAAAAAAGAAAGTTTGTAACTCTCTTTTAGAAGTAGTTGTTTAAGTTTTACAGAAAAGCGAACAAAAATGATGTAATTACGAAGAAAGCAAATTAATTAATGTATTTATCAATTTAGTGATAAGAAGACTTACCATAATTACAAAAAAAGTAAAAAATTTTAATTTCTTGATTCATATAATCAAAAAATATTTTATGAAAAATAAAAAGATTTAAAAATAAAAAATAATTTAATCATGATATGATGAAAAGTGTACTCATATATTCTGTGTTTGAGTTTTTATGCTATAAAAACACGAAGAACTGAAAAAATCGAGAGGAAACAATCCTTCTACCATATGGTCAATACTGTAGTAGTAGTACAAACGTATCTGATTATACTACTGAAAACATGTACTGTACAAAAAATATATGTTTTTAATATTTTACAATATTACACACTAATAAATATGTTTGAAAATAACCACATCTTTTTTTATATTAATGATTTTATTTTTCAAGGCTTCACATTTCAAATAATACTTTCGATATTCATTTACATTAATATAATTCTTATATTGTTATGTAGAGCTAAATTTTTACATTAAGGACGACTTTATTTTTCTACATATTTATTCTCTTTTAGTTCTTTGTATAATCGTTTCCTATCTTAAAATAGTTGTTGACTAACTTATCTTTACTACTTGTATGATTTGAAATAGATACTTCTCTATGAAATTATATATCGTATTGATTCAGATAAATATATATCTATATATATATGTGTGTACATAGTTATTTTTTTATTCTAAAACTTGAGTCTACCAATAGTTAAATATCCACGGAACTTCTCTTCTTAAGCATCTAGAGATTTGATTTAAAATATTCCATCCTTCTTTCGTGAGTGATACAAACATACCCTCATCCATCTTCGTTATGTATTATCTACATAGTCTACTACTTTTTGTCATTTATATGAATATTCTTATTTATTCACATCAGACTTCATAAAAATAATGTAGATTTTCATATTTTATAGATAATGAATATATATTTTTATTTTGATGCTAATATAATATCAATATTGTTTTAGTTTGAACTATATTAAGTTCCGTCTAATTACTGATTACATAGTTTATTTTTTATCCGATTATTAACGCTATCGTTTTGTTATTTAATCTATTGATAGATTTTATATGTTGCATAAATAAAATTTTTTAAACTATTAATGATATGACTTTTTAAGAAAATAAAAAAATGAATCTATAGAAATTCCGATATATCAATATAATATTACGTCCATGGCTTAATTATATTTATATAGAATCAATGATAAATAAAAGTAAATTAATATCATTTTAATGTAATTGAAAGATAGTAAAAATAAAATTATCTTAGATCAAAATCTTACATTATACATAAAATATACTTTTTGTTTATTATTCATTGAAATTTTTTAATTATAAATTCTGAATTATAATTTTTTTACTACTATTCACTTTTCAGATCAAAATATAAGTTTAATTAAAAACTTTAATGCATAATAAAAAATGCATTCGTTATAAAATTATTTTATTTTCACTTAAAGAAAATATCGAACTTTTTTATTAAATAAGATTCGATGAAGTATATATCATTCTATGTTAATTAATTAAATCTGGAATATTGACTAAAGAAAGTTTATATTTTTCAAAACATTTTTTTTTTGCATTTCATTCACCCGATAAGAAATATATATATATATATTTGCATTAAATTTAAATCAAATTTTCAATTGTATTAATGCTATGTTTTTAATATTTTTAGTAATTCAGAGCTGACTTCGAAATATTATTTACATATAAACTTGCAAAATTATAAAGTAGAAATGTCTATTGAACTCAATAGTGGTTCGAGATTGGTATAGGTACCACTTTAAACATATTGTAGCTTAACGGCATCAGATGGCTTTTCAACTTTTCTCTATATAAAGAATTAAGTCATAGACGCGTAAATTATTTTTCTGTAGAATAAATATAACTAACCGAATAATTTTTACTTTAAATTTTGAAAGACTGATACATAAGTAGATCAACAATTACCGATATGTAAGAAATAGATAACATTAGATACATTCCAAATACATTCCAAATAGATACATTTGGAAATTACTGTAATTGTGTTCCAAACCACTTAAAAATCTTTAAAAGTATTTATAAGTTTGATTAAGTACTATGAATTTATTATAAAATTACTTATATATCAGTTTATATTTATGCAAAATCTTGCATTTTTTTATGATTATTATTGAAATTTATTATTTACTGTATAAGTGATTTATACCATTTATTATAATGAATTTAATTTTTAACATTTGAAATTCAAAGAAGACATTCACATATTATTATTACGTCCTTAATTTTATAAATTATAAAAAGCATCATTAACTAAACCAATAAACTATTTGAATGAAGTAATTGATTGATAAACGTATTTTTCTCAAATATTATTATTATGTATGACAATAGTTTTATTTTCAATATCTTTAATATCAAACTAATTTCATTTACAGGATAATATTTTTTATTGCATTATATAGATCCATCAAATAATTCTAACTATTTCAATATATTAAAAAATGAATTATTTATGATATTCAAACTTATTCTCTAAACTCAATATTTTTAAGAATAAAATCAAATTTAAAAAAAAATTTGTTTGAATATGTAAAAAATATATATTTACCTTTACGTAATGTAAAATATGATTAAATTGACACATTAGACATTTGTGATTATTTTTTTATATAATAAGTAGATCGATAATACTTTTATTATTGTATAAACAGAAAATTATTTTACAAATTATAACCTTTGGATATGTAGTAGTTAATAATTTTATTTAATCTCTTGATAGATTAAGAAATCTTGTTTTTTATCAAAATAGATCTTTAATATATAATAATTGAAAAACTAGATGATTGTTGCAAAAACATTTACTATAATTTTTGTAAACTATTCTTCCGTCAATTGTGTTACTTGTTATACAATACATTATATTTGTATTCGTAATGCGACTGTTGCTTTTATTACTTTTTCTATCGAATCCCACAGTAAAAAAATAAATTATATCGAAGCATTGATAAAGACGTCGTTGATGGCATCCTGAAAACATTCTTTTATAACGTTTCCCTTCAATGAAATTCAAATTACAAAGACCATCTTTGTTATATCCAGTTACTTATGTATTTTTGTCGTAGTTCATTTTCTCCATAATTAATTATTGTTCGCTTCTGTTGAGTTATCCTTTTGCACATGCATCTGTTTCTCTCTGACATCTTCACGAAACTCAGGATTTTCTCTTTGTTAAACGCCTACCCAGCAAGCTTCATTGTCCCGTAAGTTCAGCGGTGCACTCGGGTCTTTTCTCGAGAGCTTATTTCAGTTGAGATTGGTACACCTTAATTATTTTCCGTGCGGATGTTCCTTTTGAGAGTTCAGAAATGGATGTTTTTTTGTCAGGCAGAGTTCTGATCTCTGCTCTTCCATTCACTTTTGACTGCTATGCGAAGCGAATTTTTTCCACCCAGAGTTAATTTATCATTGTATCGACTGGCCTCAGCCGGTTTTGTTATTTTATCTGAATGATTTGTAAATTCATGTATATGATGAAACTCAATTATATTATTTATAAAATAGCTTAATAGATGGTTTGTAAAGAAGAGTATAAGTTAATTGTAAGATTTTCAAGTGAGTTTTGAAGTATTGAAATTCGATTAATCTATTAATAAATATATTCGCATTTTATTAAATTTAGCTATTTTATTTTTTATATATTATTAACTATTTAAACATTAATCACAGAAAGTATGAAACTTAATAACTTAAATTGTTAAAGGATAAAGTAATATAGTGTAACCTTACCAAGAAATTATCAAGAATATCGTAACTTATAACGATCCACTTAATTTATTTATTCAAATACTGATGTGTCTTTATTTCAAACATTGTAAATGCTATCCATCATCGACTACTCTGACATTAGTGTCAGCCAGACACATCGATATGACTATGTACACCAAGGCATAAATAGTATCAATATCATTGGTAGTATGTCCAATAGATCTTAACAAGTTTCCTAGTTTGATACTTTAATTGTATTTGAGGTGTTATTTTTTTAAATATTATCTGATATTAGTATAATAAGTATACTTGCTTATCACTTTTTATGTTCATAGATCTTCTTAAGTTATATTTCTCATATCTTCAGTTAATCATTTTTTTACAACTGAAATTTTGTTTTAAACAAATGAAACTAATATGTAATATATGTACTTGATTTCAATACTCAATTACGAGATTATGAATATAAATGAATTACAAGAAAAATTAATTAAAATATTAGTTGGCTATTAAAAAAATGTTTAAAATACACCAACAGGTGCTATTAGATTCCTTAAGTTACGCAAAATCTGATAAGATAGAAACGCGCGACGTAAATCCATTAAATATAAAAAATATAAAAATTATCTAACAACATTTTTAATAAAGAAAAAGAGTCTGAAGCTGCGTAATTACGAAAATACAAATAATATTAAAGAGGAAAACTGAAAATGCTTAAGTTAAACAATAAAAAAATTTTCATTGTACACAGTGCACGACTACATACGATATTTACGTTTGACACTGGTATAAATACTATTGACGAACTATAACTACGATGTAATTACGCATAGAGTACGAATCAGGTTGTACTTTTTTTCTTAATTATTGAAAAAGTCTTAGTCAATTTTTATCTGACGGTCGTAGATAACTAAATTGTTAGATATTCAGAAATTATTATAAGGATTCACTATTTGGATTAACGAATTTTTTAATTGGAAATCTCTAAATTTTTGTTTGGAGGTCACTCCTTTATATAAGAATCATACGTAAACCCTGATAAAAAAAATGCAGAAGTGAAATAGTGTAAGTAAAAGCTGGAAAAATTGATTAAAGAAGAAGAAAAAATGTAAAATTTTATGAAAACAAGAGTGTTAATGATAAATTCTATTCTTTTCTTTTTAATTTACTAATTAAGACAATAATAGTAGATTATTTTCAAGAAAGTATTTTTGTATTCATAAAATTATATCATATTAAAATTAGCGTTAATTTCACTGTTATTAATCATATTTTAATGCATCATACTGTATTCTATTACATTATAATATTATTTAAAATGTAGAAAAAGTTGCTAATATTCTAATTCTTCGTTAAGTCCAAATTAAGTTAAAAATCTCCAGCAAATAATAAGTTGTTGCTTTTCTGGATAAAGATTATGATCATAAATATTTATGAAAAATTATTTTTATTGGAAAATTCCGTAGCTTAATGTCGGTATTAAGTTGCACTTCTTTAGGCATTTCTATATTTTATTAAATTTAAAATCATTATCTAATTCCATAAATCACTATAAAATTTGTAATATTTAATTCACTTATATGATATATAATCTGAAACACAGATGGGAATTTTATAACAAATTTTCATTGTATTAAAATATAAATGATTTTTAGATTCATGTAATAAAATAATGCCATTAAATGGAAAAATTACAGGAAATAAAAAATATGAACGAGTCTTACTCATTTTTATCTGTCGAAATAACATAAAAAATCTACAATAATCTAAAATTTTTAATAATTTTAATAAGAAATTTTAATGTATTTTTATTCGGTATGTGTAAATATGAGAAAAATGAAGAAGACTAAAATTGAAATGATCAGAACAGCAATTACTGATAAAATTAAAGTTAGTTGATTTGATGTTAGGTGCGTTGTGTTGCGAAGCGAACTCCAATTCATCATCTGTATTTTTCGATTGTCGAATGAAAACTACAGACTTAATAAAGATTAATTGAAAATCAACTTTTAAAAGACATATATCTTGATAAGAGTTATTTGAAAAAAATTAAAATAAATTTACAAATACAGTGAAACGATACATAAGAAAAATATTTAAAAATAATTTTATAAAGTATTTTATTATATTTTAGTACCAATTTTAACGTCTATTTCAGTCGTATTACACGTATAATTATAGTTACTATTTGTTATTGTATATAATATTATATACGATAAGAAAATATTTTTACTCATCATCTTTAAAATTAAAATTTTACAACTTTCAAATGACACTATTTAAGATTTAGTTTTTGTGATATATTCTGACTTTCATTATTCTGAAAAGATCATCCATTAATCCAAAATAAAAAAAAAAATTAATATCCTCATAATTTATAAAATGTGTTCCTATAGGTTTATTCATACTTCATTTTTTAAGGTTCGCTATTTAAAATTATGTATTGACTTAGTATTATTGATGTAAGACAATTCTCAAGCTTTTCAACTCGACGCTATATATGTTTTCATAAAATAATGTAAATAATAATAATGAGACATCCAAAGAATTAGCATTGGCATATTATTGTTATTGTAAATGAAAATTCGAGCTTTGAAACTGCACGAAAATGCTTTTAGAATTTTTGTTATCAAAATGAAAACTCGACTTCCATTAGCCGAGACGTTGGGCTTCTTTCCCAGTTCTAGGCGAGAGAGCAAAACAGCCGTCGTCATTACAATAACAGGGGTTATTCCGACGTGTAGGCGCTTATTCATTTACAGAAAATACCATACTGCTGTGTAGGGAATACCAATGAAAAGACACTCGCTAAATTGAATTTAGCATGATAGACCCATGGCAATACAGTGCCGTGGACCGTTGTGGAATACCGCTTGCCAACTCTGCCATAATTGCAAGAGTAGCTGTGTACATGCGCGCAATGTGTGTGTCAGGATACCATCTACCTTTTACCGGTTCGGATGGCTTCACCGTATGAGGTAGTCCATTTCTGTTCCTGGAAAATTCTGCATATTCATGGACTATACAGGGCTGACGTTCAATCTGCGCAGGAATGGTTTAATACGTGTTAACGATGATCTGTACGCGTACGTATTCTACTGCTAGTTATTCCCGTGGCTTTGTGCAAACTATTGATCTACGAATTTATGCTGTATTTAAATAAGTGCAAGAGCCTTTTCTTGTACTGTTCACGAATTATGTCTGTAGGCATTTAGCTTGATTTATTTTCATTTAAAATCAAAGCAAAAATGAACGTACCATATTTTTTAAAATTAAATTAATTTATTTCACCGTAATGATCATAATTGCTTAAACCATCTCTATTCATCCTAGACTATTATTTTTTCAGTTTCATATTCACATAAATCGTTGTAGAATATGCAATTCAGAAAAATAAATTACATTAACTCGCTGATAACAACCTTTTATATTCAAAATATAAATTATTTATCTCGTTATTAGTCAGGAAAGGTACTCCAGCGAACAACGAGAATTTTTAGAACTCGCAAGATAATTTTATGACTTTTTTTTATTATAAAAGAGATAGAATTACATTTAGTTATGTATATTTTTTCTTGTTGGTAAATGCTCTAATTATAAAATCTCAACGCGGGGAATATTCGCTCAATAAAATTGTTTACCAAATTAAATAAAATAAACAAAATAAAAATAATGTTATGTTTAAATAAATTTTATTCGAAAATTTTTACATTTTTTTTTTTCAAATGATATCTGAAAAATAGGTCAGACCTGTTAAAAAATCTTTACACGTAATGGATATTAATAAATCGAAGCAGGAATGTTTTCAGCTTATAAATCACAAGAAGTTATTTTTATTATTTTATTTCTTGTAAATGAAATACCACATAATAAGTCGAAAACTTTAATATTTATTTTAAATTTAGATGGAAAATATATTTTTTAATATTATTATTATCGTAAAATTATTAAACATATAATTTCGAGGAATGAACTTGACGTTTATATATGATAATAATACATTTTAATATAAATTCATTTAAATATAATAATTTTAAATACATTTGAAAATAAAGAAAATCTTTTTTCTTATAATAAAATTTCTTATAGAAATCATTGGAAGTTTAGACTAAATTTTCTTTAATCCGTTTTTTATTTCTAATTTTTATATGCAATATTTCTTATTTTTTATTGAAATATGAACTTACCTGAACATAAAATAAGCAGTATACAATAACATTTATATTTATAAAATTGGTGTATATTTTCTTTACATTTTCTAATAAATTCATATATTTTTGTTATTATTTAAATTTATAATTTAAGAAACTATGAGTATTTATGTGTGTACTTCCAATCAATAGACAAATTAATTTTTTCCATTAAAACTTTTTTTAGCGTAATAAACCAATATTCTTAATAAGAAATTCCTGAAATCATTTTTCTTATGAAAATATAATAGAATATATAATTATCTTTTAAATCATGTAATGTAAATTGATTATTTACTTTTTAGTGTATTTTTTTTTAATTTGATTATAATTTCTGTATTTAGAATACGTGATGTTATAAAATCTATTTTTGGAAAATATATTATCATAATTTGTTTATAAATTAATTCGATATCGATGCTGAGTAATAATACAACTTGAGAAATATATCTTAAACATTATAAGTTGATTAAAAATATATTATAAATTACTTGAAATTTAAAAAAATAAAATATAATTTTTAAATTTGAAATGAAAAATAAAATCAATTTTTTCCATTATAATTGGATTATTGTTTTATATATAAATTGCATTAAAAACATCGACGATATATTATGTCCGAGTGTAGACATGATATCACACATGCTGTAGATATAACTTCACCAATAAGAATGTAATGTACCAAATATATTGTAATTATTTGTATTTATTTATAAAAAGATACGAAGAATTATTAAAAACCATTATATTTAACTATAATAAATATTTCATAATACGAAATTACATCATAATTCATTTACGCTAATTTAATAAAGATGATTAGATTAAATTTGAATAAAATCACTAGCTATAAATTTAAAGCTTAATAGATATCTTCGGTATTATAATGTACATCTGGTATTATATATTACAAAATGTTTCTTTATAATATCTGAAAACCATTTAATTAAGAAATTAAATTTACAAATATACGAAATATAGTTGAGTAACATAACTATCAAATTATCAAAAAATTACTAAAATCATAACGCATACACTGTTACTTTTAGAAATAAAATTCATATACAAGCATTCAAATTTTAGTAATAAAGAAGAAGAATTGTAGTTTTGTATTATTGTTAATGTAATAAAGAGATATTTAGAAATACTTATAACAAAATAATGTACATTATTCTCTTTAATTTATTATAGAACATCCCAAAGTAAATACTTTTTTTATACTTATTTACATAAATGAGTAAGTGTTAAATGTTTTTGTACATTATTCTCTTTAATTTATTATAGAACATCCCAAAGTAAATACTTTTTTTTATACTTATTTACATAAATGAGTAAGTGTTAAATGTTTTTGAGTGTTCAAATACATTTGCATCTATACCATGTTTACGTCCAACTAACGTTCGTTGTAGTCGTATATTGAAAATCACTTTTTTTAAACATATTTTTTAATAATAAATAAAATCACAACTTTCTTAAGAATATATAATTTATCGTTCTATTGATAAAAAAATTAAATAAAAAAAAAAAACGAAATTTATATTATAGAAACTATGATTATTTAAGTGTCTTGTTTATGGAAAATTATAAATATTTGACCTAATATTTAGGAAAAGTCTTATACACCATTTCCATGCGAGTAATAATCACTACAAATTGTAGTGATTGTGCGCACACAATGTATGCACATCTTTTCTGCGCAGTTTTAATTTCGTGTGAAACTTTAACATTGTCTACTGTTGTCCACATGGCTTTTATGATATTTTGCCTGATCACCATAATTTTATGCTGGATTAGCCAAAAATAGGTCCGTGAGTCTCCACATGATATCCTATACCGAATGTTAATACAAGTCTTCAACAGCATGAAGAGTAATATTTAATAATATTGTATGAAACTGAATATTTTAATATAAATTAAAAATAACTTGATTATCAAGAATAATTTCTAAGTGAAATATACATATAATGTAGTTTCTTATATTTGTTACGAACTAATACACAGATAACTTGCCTTCTGAAGATTAAAAGTAACTTCTATTATTATTATTATTATTTTGAGAAAATGAAAAATATAATTCTTATTGAAATAATTAATATCTCGATAAATAATTCACAAAAAATAATAAGAAATAAACGACTTGTGTGTACCAGCTGATTATTTTGAACCAAATAAATTGCATTAAGATAGCATAGTAATTTTTTTTACTGATAGAATAATTAAAAAAATAACCTTCAAATAATTGATACGGGATTACTTTATTTAGCGAGCATTTCAGAATGTTCAATTCCCTAGTGTTTACTAAAACATCTTGAAACAAAGCAAAATACACTGGGTGAGCCAGTGACTATGAAGTTGGTTACCTTCGGGAGTAGTTCATTGTTCAAAATGGACTATGACAACGAGACGAATGCTAGCAAAAGATAAGTTGAATATATCAAGACAACTGCAAGTGGCTTCCCTTTGAGATTAAATATTAATTAAACTAATTATAGTTGAACTTAAAAATTTGAGATATATTCATAAATTAACTGTTTTCATAAATATTGATAAAAAATTGAATGAGAACTAAGTTTATGAAGAATGAAAATACAGTAAAGTTACTTAAATACAAAATTTCTTCAAACGAATTCTAGATAGATAGATATTCAAATAGATATTCTAGAGAATAAGAGAAAATAAATTCGCTGTACTTCTGTAACAGTATCGTTATATTATCGTTATTTAATTATTTATAATATTTATTTGCTTCTCTGTGGTGCAATACTCGTATATCATACTTAGAAATGTATAAAATTTGAGAGTTAATCAACATTTATGGCCGATTATTTATAGAAAATTTATAAGTAATCGAGTATTACTTATAAATACGAAGAACATCAGTTAGTAAAAATATGTAAAATATGTTTTTGAAATCAGAGATAAAATTGTACACGGCAATATGGTACTCTTAATTTACATTCAAAAGTTCAATGTCCTTTATAGAAAGTCTTACATATATGCGATTGATGAGCGCTTAGTTTTATTTTGATTAAATTTTTGTATTTAAAAATGCGAGCAGTAGCTTGAACTGATTTACAATATCTCTTACTTTAAAGCCATGTATTTAAAAGTATACTTGTCTACCAGCAAATTAGTTACAATAATTAATTTTAAATAACTTTTATATGAAACTTAATTTTTTAATAAATTAAATAGTTACATCAAATGTTACTTCTTTTTTATGTCATTTTAGTCTATATAGCAAATCATGGTATAAATTTTCAAATTAGTTCCAAGATTTGATTTATAAGTACTTTTTACACTTTATTCAAAATTCTTCATTACACTAAAAGGGTTTTTTCAGCTTGCATTGACTCCGTAGTAGACAAAAGAATTTTATTTCTTGTGTAACACTGAATGAATCAATGAAGATGTATCTGACTTAAATATTTTATAGCTAGGTTTTAGTAATTCAGTATAACTTTTCTTTTACAACTGATTATCTAGTCTTGATTTTTTTTTCTATAGTTTCTATGTTATTGATTCATTTTTGATAATGCTAATATAAACCTTAAATTAATGAGGTAATGATATATTTTTAATTTCTTCTTTTTTAAACGCTTTTGTATTTTAGAACAAAATGTGACTCAAAACAAATTTATCGATTTAAACTTTTATAGCTCGAAACTCCGAACATTACTGCTAAATATAGTGCTTTATTTTCACGGTGAATTAGGCAGTATTAAACTCCTCGTCGTTGTAATACATAATCATTATGTATAAATTTATTATCATTACTATTTAATAAAGAGTTTTTAATTGTATCTGTTTTTTACGTCTATGTGATGTTATATTAACGATATGATACATTTGTAACTTACTAATTTCTATTCAGGATATACTATGAGTCTTTTTAAGGCTAGTGCTTTTTAAATTTTTTCTAACAGTCTTATAATAGCATTACCTTTTTCAACATTTTTTGAAAAAACTTATCTTCTTTGTTTTAATTTTTTACTCATTTTAATTGAATGAGCAACAAAGAAACTTTTTTTTACATTTACAGAGTTCTATAGAAATACAAATTAGTACTCTCTTACGACATCAAATATCTGAGAATTACAATTTGTGACAAATAGTTTATTTTCAAAATTTCATTGATAAGATAGTTCATATTTTATCTTCGAATTTATCTTGTGTACTTCGGTCCGTAATACTATTTATTACTTTAATAAAAAAAACTGGTATTGTATTCATGAAACTATTAAAATTTTAAAACATAACAATATTGATAATAAAAAATAATAATAATAATTTACAACAAAATATTTCACGAATAATCAATGTGATTTATTACAAGTATTTATGACTGTCATTGTTGAATATAATATTACTATATTTTTCTTAAATATTTTGCTGTAGGATATTATGTTTTATATACTATATTATATACATGGAATGTTTAGTACATATGGTAAAATCAAATATCTAAAAAAAAAAACTAACAAGAAAAATTCTTTTGAAAATTTATTATTGAAAATTATAATTTATTTTAAAAAATCAAGCTATCAAAGTCGTTTATCATAAAATTTCGAGGTATAAATTATTTACATTTTGTATCAAAAATCTCGTATGCCAGGTGATTATTTTCATTATTAGAAATCATAATGATAAAATTGTTTTTATTGTATTAATGACATACTCTTATTCATGGATATAAGATACATACGATTTACTAATAATTTATGTAATCACGTACTATCAATCTATAATTTATCAAGGAAGTCTGTTACGCTCAAATTAGACGAGTTAGGGTTACTTGTTCTACTTGTTTCTTAGCTGTGAGTTGTATCAAGATAATAAAGTCCTAAATCGCTTCTGAAACTGATAAATGTACACCTTTATAAATTGATCTTCAGAACACAGTAAATATATATAATTACTTTACTTTACTTTTGCAACCTTATAAAAACTCCTTTCAATAATTTAGTGATTCTTTATTACAAACGATTAAGCAAAGGATTTAAATAATGTTTTTATGTTTTTCCTCATTGCAAGGGTTAAGAATATTATATTATTATGTATCATTGAATACAAGCGTTTAATATTTACTACGGTATTAAAAATCTTACTGGAGCGTTTTATAAGGTTTGTTTCTTCTCTATATTTCGTTATATAAAAGTATATATAATTAAAATCTTGGTTTTTTCGTCATCTGTATTCAGAAAAATGAATAAGTATTTAAAAATTCACACACCCAATTATAGTACTAATATTTCTACAGTTCTTAATAAAATTAATTATGATTTAAGTATGAAAAATTACAATTTTAATAATATGCAGCTTATATATATAATATATTTATCATTACTAGTCATACTTGTAAAAGCTCTATATATTTTTAAAAATTTTATAGATTACATTAATAATTTATTAACAGTCTATACATCTTTCCTTTTAAACAATTGAAATATTCGTTATTAAATATACTAACATTTAATACATAATCTTTAATCGATAATTTAATTTTATTCTAATTTTCTTCTAAACCTTTTAAAATTAAATTACTCTAATTTATTCCTTACAACATCTAACTGTAAGGAATTGTTTTTATTCGTTTTTATTTTTATCTAGCAAAATTTTTAGTAAACTTTAGTGATATAAATTAATTGTATTTTTAATTATATTAATAGAATTTAAAATTATGCATCACAAATAAAAAGTGAACTATCAATAAAAATATTTAAATTTATTTACTCGAAACAATTTCAAATTCTTAAAACTAGTAGATAACAAATTTACAATTATATATATGGTAGATTAAGGTTTCAGGTATTATTTAATTGCGCTTATAAATTTCCCTATCTATTAATAAATTTAGAAATTCTTGATAAACTCTCAAACAAGTTTTAAATTTTGTATATATTTAAGTAAATAATTTATTTAAAATTTTAACCCAATTACCGTATATACTTCAATAATTGTATATAAGTTTTAATAAATTTCACTTTTGTTTTCTTCCGTATTATTGATATATAAAATATAAAAGTAATGAAAGTTATTAGTTCATTCGAAAAACTTTTAATATGCTCTGGATAGATATCGTGTATAATAATCTCATGTACGCAACCATTTTTGAAATATTTTGAATAAAAGACGAAGCGACAGATCGACTTTGATATTATAGATCTTAAGATGGAGACAAAGACAACGTATGCCGCGTGAAAACCCGAGTATCAGTATATTATATATATATATATATATATATATAATATAGGGGTGAAAGGGCACGAGCCTATGACCAGTTCAAAATCCTATATTCCAGTGGCACGAGCAAACGTTTTATACTCTGGCTTGTTTTCGCGGTCCAATAAAATGGAAATATGTCTCTGGCCATGTGGTGACTGGGTCTTATATATCGTAGTACTCGAGCTCTGCTTTAACGTCAAAGATGTATATGTAAGTTTGCGATAGCACACATCTGGGCTACCGAAGCATTTTTCGAAGTAACATTATGCATGATAAGACCAACTGGACTTTATAAAATACCAGTTGACGACACTTTGAGTTACGTAGTATTTAAATCTTATATCTAGTTTTAAATAGTATACCATAAAGATTAAGTAGGACCTAGATTAAAATATTGGTAGTATTATTGTTTCGCTCTATGTTATGTACGCACTTAATATTTAGCGTATTAATATAGTTTCACTCTAGCAAAAAATCATGTAAATAAGTCGGAATAATTACAGTTATAAACAAATAACTTTTTAATTGACATTTTTAAACATGTCCATAATAATTATTATAATTAATTTCATGAAAACGTAACCGTAAAAACTAATCATGATGAAATTGAATAACTTATATTTTATTTAATCCTTATTCTAACAATATCGACTATGAATTAAACAAATTCGGTAATAATGCAAATTTTAATAGTCTTCACATGTTTTTAAATATATAGCCAATATTTGATTTAAGTTTAAATAAAGTGTCAGGTATCGACATTATATTAATGGATTTGAAAAAAGCATATGAATTGCTATTGCATTAATTAACAAAGAAAAAATAATACAATTTTTTCTAATAAAATATAATTAATAAATCTTAACACCGTTTATTGGATACGATTCTAAAGTATGAAATACGATTTAAAAAAAATTTGTATAGAAAAAATAAATAATTATATTATATTATCAACATAACTTGAGTTACAAATTCGTCGGTCATTATTAAATAGAATATTGACAGTTGTATTTATATGAAGCACATTTTCGCATTGGTTTTATATACTTTTTTTAAACAGGTAAATACTGAGAAATAACTATAAATATAATTATGTATATGCAACTATGTTTGTAGGTATTTTCGTAATATTTTATCATTTACGACGACTTATTCTCAAATTTATCAAAATTTTAAGAATACATGATAAAAAATTTATTATAGATCTCAGTAAAATAAATCATTCATCAGTACTTTTTCAGTTTTCAAGATTTATCTTACAATATATTAGCATATTTTTGATCTTTAAAAATTGATATTTATTTCATTTTGATTTTAAAATATTCGAGAACTTTAGATATTTGTACATAGTTTTACTAAAATAAATATCTTCAGTTGTATGTTGTAGTATTGCATTTTAAAGATTAAAAATTGAATGCTTAATGCATTCGCACTGAAATTAAATAAAACTCAAAAATTATGTTAGAATATTTGAATATTATATACTGTTTAAACTATTAAATATGAATTTATGAATATAGCGTTTTACTTTTTTTCTGCAGCGAAAATGTTGGGTGAATTTTATTAAAAGAGCGTGAAAATACTTTATCGACATTTATTTATTAAGAAGTTGGAAGATACGTATTCATTCTATGCACGTAGATACGTATCCAGTTGTGTTAGACATGGGTTGATTTCTTATCGACTTCTTAATAAAACAAAAGTCTGAGAAGAATAAAACTATGTTCAAAACAACTCAATACTCGTGTACATGAATATATTGTATAAATTATCCTTAATATTTTGAATCAATATATTTCAATTTTCGACTTGCTTAAATTATTCTTTCAAACTATTAATATTATATAATTATGCTAATATAAAGTTTAAATATTGATTATTTTAGTTAGCTACCTTATTTCGAATACACCATTCCATGGAAATTTTGATATTAAAGTATGGACGTAGCGCTTTGAAATTATTTTTATAAATATGCGTGCATGCATATACATGTATACTGCAATCAATAGTAAAAATGACAAAGTACAATATAAATTAAAGAAAAATATTTTCAATATTATTATTAAAAAATATTGTTTTATTTGATTTTAAATTATATCCGTTAATAGTTTTGAAAATAATATTTTTTTCAAAATAATGAATATTCTGTGTTCATCTTAAGTAATTTAATAATTAGAAGAAAAACATAATTTAATAATGTATAGGTAATGTAATAAAGGCTTGACATATGTATTAGATTTTTTACATATAAACCTTAAGTTTATATATATATATATGTGTTTGTATCTCATAATATCAATTATTATAGAAATCAGAGGGAAAGTTTTTTATTCTTAATTTAATTCACGAATATTTTGTACCTTTGTTTACATAACATATCAAACTATTCAAATTAAGAAATAATGTGAATTAATTAAGGAATTTAAATAATTATAGTGCATATCTTGCAGCACATGAAGACATAATTATGTTTATTGTGTAGAAATGAAAATTTAGTATATTTATAAAAGTTTTGATGTACTCCGTATCAATTATATTACTTATGCTATTTATTTCTATGTATTCCATAATTTTTTTTAAATATCAGTGTTTACCAAATTAATATTTAAAAACATAAAAATTATGATAAATAAACTTATATATTTCCTTTTTTATGGGTTCATTTTAAATAAGCTTATTAAATAAATTCAAACTATATTTTCAAGCGTATTTGTTTGTATGAAATATATTCAGATTGCAAGAAATGTTATGCCGTTTCATTGATGTGAAAATCTCTTCAAGTAGTTCACTATGTACAAGTACAATGAAAGATATCAAGTCTGTAATAAAGATTAAATAGAAATAAAGATACCAGATGGAAATGTGCTCAGGTAAAAAAAGAATGTAACCCGATCTTATCTGAAATAGAGGAGGAAAGAAATTTTCCTGAATGTCTTGGAAGATCGAAGGACATTCAAAATTGGTTATTTTATTTTTACACGTTATACTTCTTGATGATCGGTTAACACGGAAAAGAAACGTCTTAGTCTTATACGGATATTTATGTATGTGATAATGATAATTTTGAACACATAAAATCTGATCTGAGAAAAGAGAAATCTTGTTAAGTGAGTAATATTTTGAAAACTGCTGTTACAAGAGTGCATTTAATATTGAAAGTTCATTTTGAAAATTAAAAACTAATAAAAAATGAAGTATGTGTTTTTATTAAGTATGTTTAAAATTAAAATTTTTAAATATTCTAAACATAAAAAATAATTTAGTAGCGATAACAAAATTTCGTTTTATTTATTTTAGGAATTATGTTCTTAGTTAATAAATAAATCGATTTTATAGTATAATCGTGTAGTCTATTAATATGTTTAACAAAATATAGATATTATATCAAAATTATTTTTGGGTATACCCGATACAAAATAATATTAACATACGAAAAAAATGAAAAAAATTTTTAAATTAACTCCTTTTATGATTCATCCGATTAAATTACAATCTATCTTTATCGATATCGCCAATCTGAACATATACTTTTATATATTACATCAAATTGCTTCTGATTACATTTGGAATTTTATGGAATGCATAAATCGAAAATAACTTTATAACTTTTTGTAAAAAAATATTTTTGCTAGTTTATACTCTTCAAAAATTGCATGAAATGCTCTATATTTTACGATTAAAATGTAATCTTACAAATAAGAATCAAATGTAATATTTTGAATCGATTTAAAAAACTATTAACAAGCATCGTTTATTAAATCATCCATAGTGAGTTCTTTTTTCAAAACATTTCGAAATGAAAGAAATGATTAGAAAACTTTGCGAACGATGTTTGACTGCTTTTAAAAATCTTTTCTTCAATGAATTCCGTTTGTTCAGATAATTGTGTAATGTGAAATTTTTATATTTAGAAAAAGTTATTATTTTATGATTAGATCTTAGAAAGTAGATTATAAATTATATGCGTACGTATATATTGCTGAATAATTTTAAAATAATGCGTGCTAAAATGTAAAAGTTAATTGGAACATTACTAACTCAATTTATTAAGAAATTCTTAATAAAATAACAGTTCACGGGGCAGGATAACAGAGTTTGCTTGATAAAAATTTCCTTTTTATTCAACATTTATCTCGTTCGAAATAAAATCAGTTATCCCATATTGTAGCAAAATCTAATAAAACACACTTTTTGCTTTCTTCGTGGTTAAGGGCACGAGACCAAACGGTAAATTATGAAGTGAAAATAAATTAATAAATTTTTAATAAAGCTGTTACTTCTTAACTCGATATTCAATACAATAAAGTGCTGTCGATTAAGCTCCTTCTATGTTAACGGCAGATATTTATCTTGGTGAGGAAATCTCACACTCAAATGAAGGGAAAAAAGCGAGAGAGATGTGTGCTACGCGCTTCTGTCCTCTTTCCTTCTCTTTTCCCGCGACTATACAAGAGGATGAAAAGCTCGTTAATTCGAATCCCAATTTCTCTGACTCCAAACTCGTCTTGTACATTTGTGAGGAAAGATAGAGGAAAAAGCAGTCCATTGTGTTCGATCCTTCAAGAGAATAGGAGAGCGCTTAGAATGAGAATAGGATTTTAAGCAGAAAACTTTTTCGCTATATAACTGACGCGAGCGCCCGCTCTACTTTCTGCAATTCACTCTGCACTGCCTCCCTTTCATTCCTTACTTCTTTCACAGTTAAGCTTTCCCGTATTTCTTTTCTGGAGTTCGTTCGAAAATATAGGGACTTTGGTAATGAAGAAAGAGTGACTATTAAAAGCAAATAACTTTTATTGTGAGTTCCACGAATGCTACATTACTCGAATCAATCTTATGAGGCAAAACCTTAGAACGCAATATTTGAAATATGACGTGTTTTGACAGTTAATCCAAATGACTTGGGTAAAAAATTATTTCGACCCTGGGTCGCTATTGTATTAATTAAATATTATGTCAATTTCAGTGAAATTCATTAAACTATTATCATATACTGGTACTCAATTATTTGAAATTTTGGCTGCATGCGATGATTTTTATTCAAATATTACAAGAAGCTCGACGTATTTAGAAGATATTCATCTCCAGTGCATATTCACTCCTCGTTTCATTTGGTATAATTTTTGGTTGTTTTGACGGAAGGGCTTCTTCTCTCACGATACTCGCGGCAGATCCAGTGTATACGAGAAAGAGAGAAAGATCGCACCTGAAAATGAAAAGAGAGAAGGAAAGAAGTAGTGCCAAGTACGGAAAATTTTGAACGATGCTCTCTTACTCTACAAGGGAGTATATAACGAGTTCCATTTGATCTGCAAAAGGAGACAAATCATTAGAACTTCGAAAGAAACGAAGGGAATCCATGATATCACACAAGGTGACAACAACGACGCCGAGGTGTAACAGGAATGCAACCGCCAGGCAAGAGGTTATTGATGCCAAACGGCCCGATTCGCTCTCTTACCCTCTCATCCTGTTTCTTCCTATACACAAAGCCGGATCACCTGCCTTGATCTAGCACCGTGTTCGTTGCTACAAAAATTCAATCATTCTTTTTACCCCTACCAGACATGAGCACTTCATTCTTCACGAGACGATTCAACCGATTCCCCCTAACTAATTCATATGACGACAGATGCAAAGTTGTATAACTTCTTTTTTTCAAGAAGATTTTTTCCACTTTTATTATTTTTTTTTTAATAATTATAAGTGATTATTTCATATGCGTTACAAGAAAATAATTATTTTAGTTTCATCTCAATTTATAATTTTGACTTTTTTGGTAGCAGACGAATAATTAAGAATTCCAAGTTCTAGAAAAATTATTGATTTTCATAAAGTGTATTTTATTAGAAAATGTTGTTTGACTATCACGTATCTTATATAGAAATATATAGTAAATTATTTATGAGCGGTATGAATGTAATTAATATTACCTGTAATTGCCAATATTTATCTTAGTATATATATATATATATATAATCAAGAGTATAAGAATCCTCTCACTCATTTATAATATTTAATATTACTTTGCAAAGAAGAAACTAAGAGAAAAAAATATGTAAAAGAGAGTTGTTCCTGTAATTACATTGTCATTTAACAAAACTTACATTATTTTCTTAAGACAAACGTATTATAAAAATTTGTTTTGTTTTATTTTATTTCAAGTATAACATTAAAAAACAAATAATCATAAAATTATCCTAATTTTCTGAATAAAGTTTATATTTATTTTGTATTATATGCACTTTCAAATTATTAATATATATATATTATTTAAAAAGATTAATGAGAATCAACAAGAGGCTTAAATAATAAGCTGAATCTTCATAATTCATTATAATGTCGAGTTATAGAATTTATATTTAAATTTATAGTATATTTTATAGTAATAGCAAATTTTAATTTTTTTTATTTTATAAGCTTTAAGATGGTAATTAATTAAAAAATTATCAAATTAATAATTTATATAAAATATAAAATACAACAAATAGTTAAAATAGTCAAATTTCTGAATATTTTGATAAATTTAGAAAAAACATGTTTTCTTTTACGTACATTTATAAAAATAATTGTTGTAAATATTACAATTTCTTTCGCTACACTAAAATCATGATCTTCATTTTAGTTAATTTTAATGGATAATTTAACTTGATTCGTAAGTTCCTTACCGTGTAATCCATTTCTTCAGATTCGGTTTACGCACGAAAGAAAACCCGTTTCCTATGAAAGTAACTCTATATTTTGCTTATTAAAAAGATTAATAAATTTCTGATTTTTATAACGTAATTGAAATGAGATTATAATCTAATCAAATTTAATAATAATTAATAATTTCTTTGTTACTAAGTAATAAATAATAACATCAAAGATTATCATTTTGAAGTAATTATAGTAATAATTAAAACCATAATTAGATTTATCTTATATTTTTCTCTACTACATTATAGTTGAGTTTTTCATATAAGTTTAACGAAAAAAAAATAAGTTAAAAAAAATTGAATTTAGTTTATATTGAATGTATCTAGATTAATGTGTGTATAACTTCTACGTGGAATTTACATTGTTAAAAAAAGTTCTCTTTGATATGTTGTTTGTACTTCACATGGTGATAACGACAAGATAACGGTAACAGTAGAATTTAAAGTGACGTCGTAGTGATTAGAAAGAGAAAGAGACATAATTGAGAAAAACCGAGAATACAAAAATCTAGCTTCCCTTAAAAAAAATTATAAGAAGCTGATAAAGCTCGAAAAAGAAAAGACTGTAGAACCTAACGATTTGTCGAAGCTTTGACATCAGAAGAAACTGTAAAAACAAAGCTAAAACGAAACCGACATTCTAAACTGCGCAAATCATCATAATCGCATCCACCGGCTTATTCTACTCTCGAGCCTCGGCTCTAAAGAACGAAATAGCAATTGTATAAACGTATTTAACATCGTACAAAACAATCTTCTTTCTTCGTTTCTTTATCTGCCGTTTCCACGTTACTTTTTACTTTGCTGTGCATATATTCTTTCCAGGAAAGCTAACCAACTGCCCTGCCGAACACGTCAAAACTTGCTTTTGTTTAGAGCATTCCAAATTTGATCATCTTGAATGGCTGATCATCTTCAAATTTTATATCTTTGTTCTTCATGTTTTATTCATGTGTATAGAATAAACTATATCCTTTAGTTTGTTATCTACATCTTTTACACCTTCAAACTTCGCTGATTAATTATAAATATCTTAGAAGTTTTCATTATGTAAATATTAACATATTTTTATACCAGTGGCGGGGGCGCGATTATTTCTCTGCTTTGCTTGTATACACTAGTACGTAATCATAAGCGTAAAAGCTTTAAATTTAGCGACGAAGTCTAAAGGTAAAACAACGAAACGAACAAATAAGAACAATGGGAAGGGTTAAGTGGCTAAAACGTAAAAATGTAAGTGTGGTGCTTGATTATAATTATATAATATATTAAAGTTTAAATATTTTCAGTCTACAGCGTTTTTACATGATTTGAAAAAAATTCAACAACTTTCAACATCGAGGTTAATATTTAGGTAAATAAATAAAATAAACATCGACGTCTTCTCTATATACCTTCGTATTAAATAAATTGATAATCATTAGAGACACATAGATTTATATGTTTATTTTATCCCTCAAATAATAAAGTAATAATGTTTCATTCATGAAATTCTTAACATTAATTAATTAAATTAATGATAAGTCTTAGAATTTTTATTTATTAGAGTAGTATATTAAATATTTTTATTACAAAAATTGTGTATATATTGAAATCACTGTATATAATTATTAAGCCATGTAAACATTTATAATATCTTATCTTAGGTTATAATTTTTAATTCCTATATTACTATATTTATTCTATTCTATTTATATTATGATACTTTTACACTAATGTGTAATATTATGATTAATAATCATTATCATATCCTTTTGGAGTTCTTAATTGAATTAAAGAATCAAAAATTGTTTCTTAATTAATTAGATAGAATACATATGATATTCGAACCAAATTTTCTTGAGAATTTTAGTACATTATTGCAAATGTTCATGAATGCCAAATATTCTTATTCTGGTGTCAATAACTGCTTTACTTGCGACGACAACTATAATAATTGCACTCTGACACATATCAATCATTGTCTTTAAATTGCAGTCGTCCCAAAACTTTCTTCGGCATCATCCCATTCAAATCGAATCATATGACATCTTCAGTTTCTCTTATTTTATCTCTCTATCTGTCTGACCATTTATCTAGATGCCTATTCCTATCTTCCTTTCATTCTCTCTCTTTCTCTCCCGCGTCATTGCACCGTACGTGAATTTCCGATTTAGATGCGCGATGCCTTACGAATTCATGGCAATCAGTTCCGTTTCACATCTACGGGTACGCGGCGAGAATATGGTATGAAGAAAGTGAGAGCCTAACTACATGCTTAATGCCCGCACTAGTATCCCCGTCATCCCTCCGACAACCGTTTTCCATCTTCATTCGAATTTCACGACCGCGAGAGGAGTAATATTACATCCGTTTTCACGCGGTGGTTCCTGCCAGCGATGGCGCTGGGTTTCAATTAAATATTGACTCGTCCTGAAATATGAACGGCACGAAAGAAGTCGCCGTTTCAACTATTCATCTTTTCGGATTGTATATTAGATTTCGCTAATTATTTTCTTTTTAAAGGTAAAATGAGGGAGCTACGTTTAATTTTTGACGACTTAAAAGTTTAACGAATGAACAAGAGGGCAATAAACTTGAAAATTGTATCCGATGTTAATATTATTAAAATATTTTAAGTCACCTAAGTTGTTTTTACTGCAATTTTAATGAAAATAATAAGAAAATAATTTATAAAAAATAAATTGTTGTTAAAAATAGTTGTTTTAAATACAAATGTTAGATTATTGATTTATAATTTTATTATAAATAAATATATTATTTATTAAATTATCTTTTATTGTGATTCAATACCAAAACATCTCTTTGCAAACATGTATAATACGTATATTAACAATAATATTATATATTTAAGAATAAAGCAATAATATAAATTTATAATAATAAATTAATTATAATAATAATAAATTTATTAAATAATGTCACGATCTCGAAAAAATATTTGAATTAAATCCTTGTATAAATGAGTATTTTTTATGATCTTACTTTTATCATAAAAAAACTAAAAAGTAGACAGGCACTAGATAAAATAATACTGCATAAATTCCAATATCAAACAGTATTGTTCATGATATTATAGTAGCGTATAGTTTTAGTTTTGCAGAAAATTATTATTTTTATAAATTTATAAGAATAGAGCTAGATATAGGAAAATTATAATGACTGTTTTATAATTAATAATTTATACTTTAATAAATTAAAATTATATTTCCATTAAATTAAAAAAGTACTTGGCTTTAATCCTTTAACATAATACACAAGATTTTAGTATTTTCTGCAATGTCCATAATTTTTTAGCATATTTTTGTAACGATTGCTAAGAAAATAGTCAATTTAGTTTTCATTTATATTTCATTTATATATCGGGATATTTATACAAGACATTTAAACGTAAAGATTCAATCGTGGTAAATATCGGGAGGAAGTGCTAAAAATGAAAGAAAAACATTCGTACCTGATTAACACAATAGTCAATAAAAACAACGTGACCTACATTTCCATTTAATCACCTAGACTATTTTCAGTCTAGTTCGATGCAAATTTGTTGAATTCAACACCGTGTAGTCGTAGTCTCTCTGTTCCAGTATCCACTGATTTCATAAATTTTCCATTTTTCCTTAAACTATTTAATTTTTATACTGTTCTTTAACTATATTATTCGAAATATAGACACAGTAGAGAATAATAATTTATTAGGTTGGATAAATTTGGTAAGTTCGCTAATCATTTTATATTGTACAACTCTATTATTATTATGTCATAATTGCGTACAACTCTTAAATTTATTTTCTGAAAAAAATATAAAAACCTTATATGCTTTTATTAAAGCTAATATATTTTTATACTTTATTATTTGTTACGATGAAGCATAAATGAAATTACAATAATAAAATTGATGATCAAGGTTAGAATTGACTAATCAATTTTTGAGCTCTTTCAACGTAACTTCGTAAATCACTAATAAAGAATTAAGAACTGAACCAACAAACAGAAAAAACTGATGCTTTGTCGTTTCACCTTATCAGAGAACTTGTCCCAAGACCAAAGCCACTAATACCACGCTGTTTGTCTTTCAACCGATCCTCTTTCTTAAATTGTTTACTGGCAACTATATACGCATTCAGGGATGTGATCAAATCTGACCTATTGAAACCGATATTCTTCGAAAATAAAATTGTTTATGGGCAAAATTATTTATTAGACTAAATTAAACCCAGGTTATATAAAGTATTTAAAAGTTATTAAAATTATAATCATTTAACAGCAGATATTCTTTTAAAAAATTAAAAACTAAATTTTAAAATCTAAGTTATTAGCATAGTGAAGTAATTTTAAAGAAATGTAAATTGGTAAATAAAATTAAACGAATCACGAATGAAAGTATAAAAATGTCAAATTAACGTGATTTCATATTAACTGGTAAACATTTAGTTTCATATTGAATATTTTCTGAATAATATCAAATTAAAAAGTTTCCGCAGCTAATAAGAATAATCTAAGATAATTCTAATGAGTGCTATTAACTTTTGGTTTAACTTCACTGCAAATACTGAATCAATGGCAAACATTTTCTGAATCTTACATTCATATTCTGTATCGACGTTCAATAAATTAGAGGTAATTAAGTTTATTTAAAATGTAGAATATGAAAAAAGTAAATAAATGTTTCTCGCAAAATAAAGACATTATATGAAGGATTTAAGAGTTTGAGGGTCTGTTGTTGCGACAGTTTAAGATGTTTTTCGGTGGAACTACGGTAGTGCGAAATAGGAGATTGATGGTATTTTTCTATAGTTTTGTACTCTTTGTGAAATAATTAATAATTATTTATACATAATGAAGAGCATAATAAGATTTGTTATGATGGTTCAATTATCGATTCAGCTTTAATCGTTAACAGTCATGATATTTATAAAAAATTCATTAAGAAAAAATTAATATTAAATTTTTCTCATACTTTGTTAATTAAATTAAAAACAATAAGTAAACTTTTAATAAAATTTAAATGTTATTTGAATATTATCTTTATATTTAAATATTAATATTAATTATGAATTAGTTAATAAAATCTGTTATATTTTGAAAAATACAAGATAAATTGAATTGTACAAGTAATATTTTGAAAGTGCAAGAAAACGGTCTTATAGTTAACCGAATTGTTTCGCGTACACAGAAGTACAAAAATCAGAAAATTTTTTATATTATTCATAATATTAAAGAAAATCTATGTTATCGTTCTTAAAAATGAAATAAATGTAATTATATTAAAGTAGTATTTTATATTTTTATTCAGCCATATTATATTTATAAATATCTATTGTTCAAATTATTACTTTAATTTCATTAAAAATCTTTGGATTTGTTTTAAATTATTAACACTTAAGAAATTAAACTTTGAAAAACCCTATAAAAATAAGTTTTCATACTTGAATTTTATTTCTCTGCAGATACGGTTTCTTTATATGAAATAAAGCAATTAGACACTAAACAAAGAAACTCGTAAATTTTCATATAAAATGAAAGTTAAAGTCACAAAAAACAAAATATTAAATTCCTTATATAATGTACTTAATCCATTTTAATTTTAAAATATTAAAATTTTGTTCTAATTATTTCTTTGGACAATTAACGATTTAAAGTATATAATTTAGTTACACCTGTACTTACTAAAAATATGACTAAAAATTTATATTTCATAGTAACTCGTGATGCAGCTTCACATTTTTTTTTTTGAGTCGATCGATGAGTTCAGGGCACGTACGTGACTAAACACGTTTAGCAATTTTATGCGATACGGGGCAAAGGTGAAAAACTAGGAATATAGTCTCGTACAGCTTTAAAGAATCGAAAGCATATGAGTTAAAATTCTATTTCCCTCGCGTAGTACATGCACGACACCTCTTTTTTTCTCGTGTGCCCCCCTTGACGTGTTTTCATTGCACAAATGTTGGTCAACGATCGGTTTTGATTTCGTTTACCCAAAAAAGCATGAGAAGCACGAAAGTTTGCGATTTAACGACAAAGTGTAAAATTGAAAAGACAGAGTAGAGTTTTGTCAAGTTCGTAATTGACGTTAGAAAATTCAGAAAGCTGTCATCGCAAACAGACTGGATATATTTAAGTGAATCCCTTAGGGAAAAATCGGGAAACACTTATTTTTCTACGATTACTTTTCCACTCTCGTTGAAAATGAAGACTGAAAAAATTTCAATATTCATCGCTGAAGATTTATTAACGTAGTTGTTTAATGATTGTATTATTGTGGATAAATACAATAAAATTTTTAGAAAAATATTGCTGAAATAATATATTTATATAAAGTTTTAGAAATATGCAATTTCATAAACAAACATTAATATTTATAAATAAATTTTTTTATTTTTAATTTTTTAACTCTTTAAAACTCAAATTCAAACATTCTTATATTTATTTCTATCGAACGCTATTGATGTATCAATAATGTTAGCGTTAATATTATTAATTTAATTGTCATTAAAATATTTAATGAAAAGTAATATTTAGAGAAAATTTAATTGAAAACTATTATGAACAAAACGATTGTAAACAATTTTATTTATAATTAATATTATTATTTATAATTTTTATATAATGATTATTAAAAAGAGTTAACAAGATCGGCTTCTCCGAGAGCCGCTGGCAAGCATTGGTGAGCAGATGAAAAAAAAATACTGACTTTATACTTTGACGTCAGTGACACTATATTGTCGCCTGGCTTAGATATATCTTCTGCTCCTCGTTTGAGGGCCTTCATCTGATGAGGCGCTTCCATGGCTACGCCGAGGATATTCGCCCGTTGGCGAAGTTAAAATGCTTGTGATTTTCTACTGTTCTCAAGTTTCATCTACATAAATTTATACACATATTAGTATCTAATGTGTAATTCTAATTGTGAGAAAGATGATCATCAACAATATTTACAAGTTAAAAATAAAAATAAATCTGAGTCGTTTGTTGAATAAGCATTAAATAAATAGAATGGCTTTGAACTTAACTATCACACTTTAAGTTAAATATTTCGGTAAAGCTAAAACACCCACCTAAGATCGTCTCAATCCACGATAAGAATTTATTTTTTGGTTTTAAAAGCTAGTAGGCGTATTGAAAACTTCAAGGTCGACTTTGAGCCAACTGTTAAATAAGGAGGGTGAATTGTTTTGAAATTACGGATTTAATTTTTATAAAAAGAAAAACGATAAAAGCACTCAATAAGATCGATTACACTTATTTTGCCATAAAATCGTATTTTACTCCAAAATGTCAAGCTTTAATAAGTGATTAAGTCTTCGCAATTTCAACGATTACAATATTTATTATATCCTATTATTGTTTTTTTATTACTGATACAATTATTTCTTTACGTTCAACTATATAAATATGAAATAATATTTAATTTCTTTCAGTATTTTTCATTATATATACATTTAACGAATATAGTTATATATATTTTTTCTTTACAACAATTCTGAAGGTTTATGAAGAAATTTTTTAAATTAAAGAATATAATATTAAAGAATATAAGAAATCAACAGTTATTATTTATCTAAAAATATGATCTATACAATTTTTTTTATAAAAGAACTTAATTTTTGACATATTAAAATTTAATCTGATATTTAAAAAGAATATTAAAAGAAACTTTCTTTTAATTGGAAAGTTGCTGTAAGTCATGTTTTATTTTTCGAATATAAGAAAAAATCTCATAAAACACGAGAATGGTATCGTGGTTACACCTTTTAACAAAAGAGCAAAAACTTCTGAGGATATTGCACATAATTTGTAATAATTAAATTCATATACTAATCTTTTATTTTTCTAAAACCATTATATTGCTTGAAGAAAATTCACTTAAAATAATTATTTTTTTAGATTTAATTTAGATAAAATAGAGATTTTAAATTTATTTATTGCAATTAATATTTAATGATGAAAAATCATTTTTCACGTAAACAATTTCTAAATCAATCATTATAGCTATATATTTGTATAATCCATAAAATCTGTATACAAGTAAATCCAATATATTATGTAAAACGTTAGTAAGTAATGATAAAAATAAATTTGGGTAAATAAGCGAAGAACAAGAATTCATTGCAATGCATTTATAGAATTGATCATTATTAATAAATAATATCCACAAAATGATCATAATATTACTGAGATAACATTGGAATGCGAGGAAAATGTGGAAAAAGCAAGTAAACAATAGTCAAGATAGCTAGTAAGTTCTACGTCATGCATTGGACGCTGGCCAGTAAAGTTTTACTCGACTTATATCTTTTTACTTTGACGAAGGCAAACTGAGGAAGCGAAGTATATGAAATACGAGGCGACATGTTCTTGCTTGCCACAAAATATAGACCTTTAGTGAAATAACGACTCCAGAGTCCAGAATCAGAAAAAAGAATCATAGCTGCTTCTGTTTTAACTTACGTTTCACTATTTGATTTTTCTCTCTACCCTTCTTTACAAAGTAAATCTTGTAAAAGTTATTTTTTTTAGTTTATTTATCTGTTGGTAAAGATTACTAATTTCACTTTTATTCCTCCAATTTATAAATTTAGAGTTTGTTGATTTTTGGATCCATAAATACTAAATAAAAAGTAAAACGAGTATTAATTAATCAGTTTGGCAAACAATAAATATGAAGATTTAAATTGCTGCATCTAATTAAACAGTGTCTGGCAAATTACTCATATTATTAAAATAAATACGAAAAATAAACTTTATTTTTATAATAATTTTGTTTCAAAGACAAATTAACAAAACAGTGTTAACTTACTTTCTAATACTTTAACTTGGAAAGATGTAGATATGCATCGTATACATTTCCTTTGAAGTAGAAAAAGATATTTTGTAGACGGGAAATATAAAACGATTTTTATGTAGCAAAAACTAAACATCGAAATATATTTCTAAAGATATAATATTTTCACAGAATAGAAAATTAGACAAATGAAAATCAGACAAACGAAAAATTCTTTCACGTTGAAAATAAAAGCAATTTTTGAGATAATAATACTGCAGCTAAAACACGCTACACAAATTCTTGGATCTAATAAAAGTAATCCAAAAATTAAAGAATAACTATTTTTTATTTTTAATAATATAATAAAATTTTCGTTTATTCATTACTTAAGTTAACCTATAATATTAAATATTCCAGGATAAACTCATTGTTTAAAAAATATATATATATAAGTGAAAGTACGTAATTTCTTACGGGAATTCATTTATTTAAATGAATACTTCTTATTTCTAAATTTGTACTTATAGCAGTTTTTTATTTATTAAGAAATTTTATTAAGAAATAATGATAAAAATTGATCTAATATGTTTTTTAATTTTAAACGGTATTGATATAATTTTAGTTTAAAAACCTTACAATTTATTTAAACTGAAAAATAAAGCCACGATATTAGCCATCATATATGTGTGATGGAAATAAAAAAAAAGTTACTGTAAAGTGTTTTTATAATCATATTTACTTTTACGAGATGTAAGTACTTATATTAAATACAAAATTATCTGTATATATTTGAAAATAACTTTATTTATGTATATATATATATATAAAGTTAAATAAAACATTTTAAGCAACTTTTTTTTAATTATCAAAATAAAATATAAATTTTTCTTGTCACTTTTCAAAATATAAGCTTTAAAAAGAAAAAAGAATCGTTTTATAATTGCGAAACTAAATAGAAGGTATATATACACAAGTTTTATTATAGATTAATTGAATATATTGTTATCTGAACTTTTCTACCATATAGTTAACAATGTGCTTTATGTCTGTGTTAATTCGATATAATAAAATTATAACATGTTATAAAGAAATTAAAAGAACTTACATTATTTAAGAATAAACAAAAAATATTTTTTGAAAGTGATTTTAATACTGATATCTTAAATATCTTAATCTTTTTTATGAATATTTGTTACAAGTTTTATAAATTATAAATACGTTTATGCAATCTGCAAATGAAAATATATCATTATATTATGTTTCTATTTTACTTTGTACTTTTTTATTCATGCTATATTTGTATAAATAACCTAAGTTTATCTATGAAATTTATTAGATATAGCATACCTTACAGTAATAAAGATTTCATATATTAACATTGCGATTTAAATATTTATAAACAATATATATATAATTATTGTTATTTTATTACACGAGACTAGCTCATCTAAACAATTATATATAAAATATTAATTAAACAAATTTATTCGTTTGTAATTTGTGTACTTGCAATTTCCATAGCATAACTTATAATTCTCTTTACAGTTTTATTCACAACGTAAAATAACGAGGTCATCTCTATCTCTGCAAGCGGTTTATAATGTACTATATTACACGGATAAAATGTATGATTGAATAAGATTAAAAAACTAAATTGGTAGTTTGATTATTCATTAAAATTATTAATTATAATTTGTAGAATATGAATTTTTACAATTAATACTCGTATTATTATGCCAAATATTCGTTGTACAGAAAAGTGAATTTCAATGAAAATGAAAGTAAAACAAGTTAAATATTCTTCGTTTATGATAGTGTATTTTGATCATTGTTATTACACCATCTGTTACTACATGTACGTAATGAGTAAATAAATTTTTAGCGTCCTGTGAATGACCATTTACATAGTTTTCAAATACAAGTACCTAACCCATATTGCTGGCAAGATTTAAATGAAGTTAGTAGTTATCGCATACAGATACAATTATAAATTGAGTTAATAAAGTCATATTAAACATCAGAAAATATACTGGTAATAATGAATTTTATTTTTTGTATTTATATTTTAATAATTATTATTTTTATCGATTTTAATAGACATCCTATTTCGACATGTCAAAAACTTTCAAATATTTTCAATACGTATTGGTAGACACTTATAATTATATCTAAATTTAATTAATATTATTTAGAGTAAAAAATATTGTAATTAATTATTGTTTTATAGTTTACATCGTTGTACGATAAATTATTTGAAAGTAAAATTTTGTAGTTTCAAAAATTAATTTATTATTAAATTAATTGTCTTAAATTCTGAATGTGTTATTCTAATGAATGTCACGATATCATGTTTGTTGCATCTAGAGAAATAGTTGATACATTAAATCTCATTTTCTTTATTTATGGTTAAAAGATTTACCAGAATCTCATAATAAAAACATACTGACCAGGCAAACAAATAATTCATTAATTTTTTTATTTTTCATTCATTTATCAAATTCTTCATTTATTTTTTCTTTATGAGCTATTTAAAAATGTTCTATTTTAGTGTGTGAAAACAATACGTATAATTATTCACAGTCAACAAAGCAATATTATTATTCAGTATCGTGAGTAACTTTTATATCTTTTATAAAAGCTATTCGTTATTGGTTATCTAAAATCATGATAACACGTTTAAAGTAAGTTTACATGTTTAAATTATTTAAAATATCTGTTACTTGATTTACTGTAAAAATTGTCTACAAAAATACTCCATTGTGAATTTTTATTATTATTATTATGCGGTAAATTTGAAAAAATAGTTTCTTGATTGAGTATTAAATTGTATAATTAACAAGTTTTATTTTTACTTTGATATCGATTCGAAAAAATCTTTTATAACTTTTTTAATATATATATATATATATATAAATACTTGTTTAATGAAAATCAAATATTACATTATTTATGTTTTTTCAAAAAATATAATACAATATACTGTTCAATTTTAATATAAAGAATATTTTACTGATAGTATATTAGATACATATCGTTATATATTAATTATTAATCACTTAATTTAAAATTGTTTACAATTAATAAATTATATTATATTATATTTGCAAAAGAGGACATTATTTAAGAGAATTTATATTCAAAGTTTACTTTACATTAATCTTGATCAGGCCGAATTTGATTAATCGACAATTCCGATACATAAATTGCTTGAAATACAAGTGAAACAGTGAGTGAAAGCTATGAGAACTATAAAATAATAAAAAAGATCATAAAGAATCATATACTTATTTAACCGAAAAGAACCACAGGATATGAAATATGCTCTTGAGTGCAGGTAAAAAGTAGATACAAATGAAAAGATAATTAAGAATTAAGCATTAATGTTGTGTATGTGACAGATACTAAATTTCCCCAATAGTTTTACCATCTAAAAATTTGAGGCCGTATTGGAGAAGTTTCCTGATATCCAAGGATGTCTAAAGTTGTATACAGCAATGGGCACATTATAACACTTAGCGATCTACTATTGTTGCAGAAGCGATTTGTAAGTTTCCCTACATTTCTTTCTTTCATGCGCGGTTTTTGCTTCTTAGTATTTGTATCTAGAAACTCTAATGTATAACCCCTCCGTTTTCGTGCACTTTTTATCCGATCATTATCTCTCTCACGCTATCAAAAGTACCTAGTCAGTTGTCATTTGCCTTATGGGTATCAGCTTCTCCACTTCACCTTCTCTTAGAACCCGATATAAAATCTTACGAGGATGTGATAAACAAAAAATGAACGAATGTACGAAAATTTCAAGAGATGAAAATAAATTTTATATATCACACTATAATATTTTTCCTTATTCCAAGATCGAATACGTATAAACTGTTTAATTTTTATTTTTACACGAAGAACATCGTAAAGAAGCCCTGTCCTATACATAATTTTATCCTATTATTTCGGATAAAAATTGTAAAAAACACGATTGTTATTAAAGAATAATAATTATTATTCCTTATATTTATAATAATTATTATTTAAGAACCTGTGTTATGAATTAAAAAACAAAAATCATTATCTCAGCAAAAGAAACTCTTTGTTTAAGAAAATAGAAATTTTTTTTAAATTGCTATTATTATTAGGATAAAAAATAATAGCTATTTATTGATATTGTATTGTAATATTAATATAAATTCTAATAAGAAAATTAGTTTTCGTAATTCTATAATTTTATTAATCTATAATTAATCTTATACACATTATAATCTATTTACTAATTCGTAGAAATTGTATAAAAATAAAACCCGAATTTTATTCCTTTCACAAGTTTAAGTGTAATTCGTAATTCTGTCAACTAGTTGACAATAATTATTTATAATATGAATGAGAAATCACAGTTTGGGTTAAAATATATACCGGTATTATAATTATTAGTGAAATCGTCATTTACTAATTTTAAAAATCAGATAAAATTGTCGTCTAGTATTTGTGGTCACCCACTGCTTCTCAAAAACCGTATAGAAAAACTGATAAAGAACTGAATAGTAACAGATAAGACTTTCATGGTAACATAATATTGCACTTACTATGGCACATCTGTGCTAAGGACAATGTTGAAATGAAGTTCTTTTCCTTTGTCTTTCGATGATTCGTTGATTTTGCGATGAGTTGATACGTACAAGTATATATATAAAAATATATGTAGTAATAAACACGTATCTTTTCACAAATCTTCATGGTATATATCACCTGTCTTTACACAATATTACAATTTTATCAGACATGGCTTTTCTTAAATTTTTAAAAACACTAGAAGATAGAGCTCTTGTAAACAATTATTTTATTTTTTATTATTTCAACTTTTGACGATATTTAATTTTACACATTATTAGCGTTAACATTAAAAAAAGATAAAAAACCATATATATATATATATATATATATACACATATATATACAGAAAACACTATTGAAATTTTTAAATTATATTTATTCTGTAATATAGAAATAAATTATAGATCATGAAACTACAAACAATATGTTATTATGAATCAATATAAATAAGTTTATGGAATATTATTTTTATTTTTGTAAACTTAATATTTTATTTTAAATAAATTAAAAATAGAAAATTAAATCTATATGTTACTAATTATAATGTGAATTATATTTAACTGAACTGTGGCTTGAAGTTTTGAGTTTATGCTAATTGGATTCCATTAAAGCCTCATCGTTTGTTTTCAAAGACGTGTATGGATAAATTTAAATTTACTTTAAACAAGTCTATTAAATGTTATTTATGCTTTATCGTAATTTTTTGAATTACTAGAAGATATTTTTTTATTTGGATATGAATAATTTATTTAAAAATTGGACATACTTTATTATCATAAAATTTCAATATACATATGCGTGCAAAAATTTATCTGATTGTAATACGGTTACTAAGTATGAAATACATGAGCAGTAATTTACGAATTATAAACAATGAAAACATAAAATAACTCATCATTTAGCTACAATCTTGACTATGCAATGAAAAATCTTAGTTGAGCGACAATAAAATTTCGTCCCCACCGTACTATTTTACGCAAAAAAAAAACAATAACAGCATGGATATGAGCTTACAAAATGCGGATATACATTGAAAAAAGCAACGCACTTTCGTATACCCAAGAGCGAACAATTTTGTTTTTGATTGATTAGTTTCTTGGCGGCACGTCTGATTGATTGATCGATTATGTGAACGTGAAAAGTAGCTACGAGACCCAGCAATTAACTTGCAATCGTATAATCATGATAATCAACAGCGCCATGACGATGATTTTGCTTAATATACATCATCGCACCAGTATTCCGTAAAAATATACTTTGAACGTCATACACTCGTTTATTTTGTGACCCGTACACATCGTATATTAATAGCATTTTTGAAACAGCCATTCTTTTCACCAATTTTCAATTTTGATTTGCCGGTTTTTTCAACCCCAAAAGCAGTCAGGTTAATTAAGCCAACAAATTACCTGCATTATTCTTCAAAATTGAAGTATTCCCTATTATGATGTATATAATTAAATGAAATTTTGATGGAACATTTTTTAACGAAGTATTTTATACAATCTTTTTTAAACCTTTGCTACGACTCAATATTTATAAAAAAACTATTTTTCTTTTTTATTACAATATTTACCCTTATGCTTCAACACTGATTTATTTGATAAGAAAATTTAGAACACATTCAATTTAATTAATTTTCCAGATTCAGCGAATTTCTAATAAACTACTTTTCGATTAGATGTATTCGACTCTTCCTCAAAGGACAGGTATGCAGTTGATTAATAAAAAGACTATTTTTTATATGAATATTAGTATACGCTCTGCGTATTCCCGAGGAGTTTCTGCTATCCTTATAATTTTTTTGCCCGCTTATATAATCTAATTCTCGATGTTCTACTTAAAAACCCCGACGCCTGTTAATGATTTCTTAAAGCCACAATGGCGCTGAGGTTCCAAAAATCTCAATGGCAATCGAGTTTTCACAAATTTTAACGACAACTAGGTTCTTAATTGTTCTCAACTCGCTATATTATTTTTAATCGTCGTTATCTTTTTTTTTTTGACCCAGCCAATTATTGTCGGTCGGGAAGTGTTAGATTCAGTTTTTAAAATTTTCATTACATTCTTATAAGTAATTTAAGATATACGTTGTTACATAATTTAATCACAATTAATTCCAAATATGTTATGATTAATGTATCGATAATTAGAACCGACCAGAAATTATATTTTTTGCGTACTCATATCAACGTGCTTCCGAATATTCCGTCCAGCGACAAGGGTACTAACGTATATACGAGTAAGCCATCAAGTGTCATGTATCCAGATATCCCATTATTACTTTCAAATTAAAGGCATTTAATTAAGATTTACAACAAAATTATTGGCTGGTCTGATTTTATAAACGTGATTTTAATTATTAATTATAATATTTTAAAATTATAATTTCATATGAGTAGGACTTTTGAAAAAGATTTTTTTCTTTCAAACACGATTTATTTTATTATTATAAAATTACGTTACTAAAATCATGGAAATCTGCAAATTTATTTAAATTAATTTTCAACCTTTTGTTTAACAAAATAGTCAATGTTATGAACATTTAATTATGATTTATATATGAATATATGTTTATATATACCTTATGTTATATATGTACCTACCTTGTCTCTTGTGCATTTACGTACGCAAAATTCGTACGCTATTTCCTTGTAATAGAAGTCCCGTGTACAATGCACTCTGTAGCTTTCTAACACAGTAACACTCGGTTCATAACTTTTCTTAGAATGTTTGAAACGGCAACCTTTCCGTATATTGCACGCAACCCGATTGGATACGCGAGACCCTACAGGCGCATAAACGCTGCCGCGGCCACAACAACTTTCGGCTACTCAGCCTCGGTTTTCACCGAGAATAGACGTAGAATCCGTTGTGTAAGCCATAAGCTCAGCATTACTAGGTTTACTGGTAATCATAGAGGAAGGAAATGGATGCACCCACTCCCATTTTCTTACACTAATTCTCGGATCTATCGGTTTAAAACCTAGACAAACCCTATCCCTAAATACGCAGATTATATTTCGTTTAATATTCTATTGCGTCTTAATTATAGGATGATTATAATTAGGAGTAGAACTATCGTTAAAAATTATAATAACCTCGAATACTTAGCCAGGACCAAAAAAATTAATTTTAATATTTTAGTATGAATTCATTTATGTTAGTTAATAAACTGCCACCACACGCTCTTTATATGTACGCTACATTTTTATATATAATCAGATAAAAAGATGTATAAAAGTGTATAAATAACTTTATAACAAACTATTATAATAACCTATGATCCTGCACATTACAGAAATAATTTTATAATTTTAAGTAAATTAATGTTAAATGGTAATACAAAAATGTCTTCTAGTTATTCAAATAATTACAGCAAAGCATAAATAGCATATAATAGACCAATGCTTTGATGCATTATTTTAATAGTTTTATTATGAAATAAAACCTTCGACAAGTAAGACTTGTAAGATACGAATTTTTATGGATATACATGTGAGTCAATTATTAATAAAGTATTTATTAATATAAGGTTTGAATAATTATGGCGTGAGAGTTGTAACAGATTATAATACTCAAATTTTTTAGGGAAATCAAGCCTAAATATTGTATTTCATTAAAGGAAATTATTTTAACGCGTACATATTTCATACGATTTTATATGGTGCGTGGAACTTTAATTAAAAAGTTTATAATTACAGAATGTAACACCGTGACTGGTTCAAATTTTTGAAAAAATATTACGGTTTCTAATATTCAGTTAGTCAAACATAAACATTTATATATATTTATGATTGTACATACGACTATAAATCAATTACGAAGAACCAAAGGCGCTATCAACACTGTGGATTTAATACTGAATCCGAAGCGCTCCTTTCGTCGTCTGTTGTACATAATGTTTCGGCTCGGTCAAGCTTGGTACCGCCATCAGTCATCCTGGACATCTTGCAAGAGACGGCGTGTGGGATTTACAGGTCCGCATATTCTGTAACCCCCCTCCGTCGACCCAACCTATTGTTACAACCAGGACATCGGAAATTCGAACTCTGGTATGTACAGGAGAGAAGACTGTCTAACCATACTACTACCCGGCTAATTGCAGAAAGGTTATTTGGTTCAATCAAATAATGTCCCAAGAAACATCCTTTTTTATTGTTACAACGAATAAAAATTCGTGAAAAATCGTTAGATGTTGTTTATAATAATTTTTAAGGCTCTTGAACTTAATTGAAGAAAATGCAAATCTAGTTTTCAGTCAAAAATTATACAGAGGTCTTCCGCGTGGTTTTCCCAGAAATTTTTTACCGATTGAATAGAATACCCTTCATAATACGTGTTTAATGCTCGATGGCTTATGAGTGAACATCACTCACTGCAGATGCTTAATATCTCCACACTTGTGTATGTTATTTATTTATATTTTGTGCATTCGCTCATAAGTAGTTCTTGACTGTGTTACACATGTGTTCGTTGGTTCATTTTTTCTTTATTTCCTATTTAGAGTCACAATATATTTGATTATGGTTGAAAAAAATAAAATCTATGAATTATAAATCTTTTACAAAATTTATCACGATCCACAGAAGCAAAGCATACGATGTCCTCGCATTTTGTTAAATATACATCGATAAATCGAATGTATGTATGTATATATATTACAAATTCCAATTAATCAGAGTAATATAGTCTTTGTATCCGGCCTCAAATTAATTGCGAGATGACTTTGCATAGAGAAATTTTAAATTTATTTCTCGCATTAAAGTGAGTAACGTGAAAAAATATGGAGACTGCAATTCTCTCCTTATCAATAATCGTTGCCGTTCACCTGTATTAGCTTAGTTTTAACGCCTTAGTATAATTGAACAATGGGTCAGCAACTTCTTATCGTGTTGTCGTCAATCTTTTTGAAAGCCAAATTTTAAGCTCAGCCTCAGGAGAATTTAAAGACTTGAAGCTTCCACGAGAACAGCATTCCTGTATTAGTAAGGACCGTCAATTGTACATTTCTATAAAAATTAAACCATAAAATCATAAAAGTAGTGTGTAATTATGTTACAAAAAATAATTTCAATTACAATGGGAGGTACAAATATTTTTTATCGCATTATAATCACATGATATGAGTAAAGTCAACTAAGTATTACGTGAAGAATCAATTTGAGTAACAGTCCTTTTTTGATAAGATAAATTTAAATATATAAAACTATTTAAAAATGTTAATGCGCAAAAATTATTCACATGTAGTTATGTAATAAAATAGATTGAAATTAAGATAGTAATAAACATATAGTAAATATATTACATACCTATTTATATAAATAATTTATAATTAGAGTATTACAATTTTAGATTAGATCCGAAACATAGAATTGAATAATATCAAGACTGAAATTTTTGCATGATTAGATATTAGACAAAAAAATTAAATTATAGCTTTATACCATAATTATAGAGTTTTAGAAATAAATTAAATATTGGACATGAATATGACTAAATGCGTATTGCAAGTACATAATAATCAATAAAACTTATTATTTATATGATATAAAAGTATGTTTATACACATTTAGTAAATAATTTTCTGAGATCGGGCGCAAATTTCTGCATTTTTGTGTATGTACTAAATAATATCTACTAACTTTGAATTAAGAAAATTAAATAAGCTGATATGTCTACCTTATTATTCAAGAATTTTATTTTGCAATTAATATTATATATTATTATTTTGCAATAATATAATAAACTTTTATGGTAAATAATTTAAAGTTTCATTGCTTTTTAAGAAATAATAAATAGCTCCAACAATTTTACAAACTAATGTTATTAGATTCACTATTTATTTATTTTTTAAATTTAAATTGACTTCTTTCATCTGAAAACAGCTATATTTAAAAAAAATTTGGTATTGTAGAAATTGTAATGTATGAATTGAACTTATAATAATATTCATGATTTAACCAGTCATTTATAATTTTCGTTTAATAAATACAGGAATAAAAATTCATTAAAAAAAAACAAAGTAAAGCTGCGTATATTATTTAAAATTTATATGTTAAAAAAATTAAAAACGACCTAATATAGTGAAAATGAATAATAGAAATTATACAAGGCAACATTGAATTAAAATTATATTGAATAGCCTACGAACAAATATACAAAATTTTTTAATTATTTACAAAAATAAAGTAAAAAGTACCATTTGCTTACCAAATAATAAAAATTTTACGAATTACATTAATAACTTTAAATATACTAATAATTTAAAATAAAAATTTATCATCTTCATTAATTATAGAATTATTATATTATTATAAAATTATAAAATTATTTGAAAAAACTTTTCTTATTAATTTATATAAGAAAATCCTAATAAATTAAGTAAAGTCAATGATAAATTGATAGTTTACTGTTATATAAAACCAGAATACGAATTGTTAAACTGTAGTAGGAAACAAATTTTTTATGTAAGGTACATAAAGTTTTATAAACCTTTCTAGAAACTACAGTTTACATTCACAGATTGATTTATTTTGTCGCAATAATACAATTAAGGTGAATATAATCTTCATTTAAGGATTTGATTCTAGGAACTCTAAGTTTAACAATTTTAAATAGTGATAATAGATTAGATAATAGATTTAAGAATTTTTAGTAAAAATTGCCGAATGTACCAAATATTATTGAAACACAATATCTTTAATACCAGTTCACTTTTTGATATCCAAATTGCTCCGAAATCATTGTTAGACTACTGATAAATGTGGTTTATCTGAAGAAAGTAAATCAAAGTCCATGAGTGATTTGAGTCGTAAGAGCAATAGAAAAGCAAAGAGCTTAACGGATGGAAGAATGTTTTATCGTCAAGTATTCTTTGCAGAAAAACTGTCTCGAATAAAAAGAAAATAAATACATTTTTTTTTAAAGAATTCAAAGTTTCTGCATAAATATCATTTGAAATTTCACTAAAATTTCATAAATGTATCAAATATCTTATTTTCTAATACCTTTAGAGTTTATAGAGTATTATACATAATATAATAAGTTTACTTATTATATTATGACATATAATAAAATATTGGCGATGATAGTAAACTTAGTGGATATTGATCAAAATTAATTTCTAAGAGAGCAGTTGACTGAAAGAAATATAAATAATATATTTTCAACGATTAAGTAAATTTTATCTTTTATATTTTATTTATGTTCTATATAAAATCATAATCTATATAAAACTGGTAATTCTATGAGAATATAGAAACAAAGTAAAATAGAACGATACTAAGAAGGCAAAATGCCAGAAAGAAGCTCTATTTGACTAATAAATAACTGATATTATTGCTAGATGATATTAAATCCATTGGGATATACGTAATTATGAATATAATTTTTAATCAATGCTCTAATGTCATTAATGAATATATAAATTTAATTCCACATTCTGCATTCTACATTCGAAAATTAAAATTACATATGCTGTAGAGATCATACATTACTATTATGGAAATATTCAGCGAATATACTTTATTCATGAATTTACATAAATTCGAAGGATCATTGAAAGTTTAATTTATAAATTTCTATATAATTGAAAAGTAAATTTTATATTAAATAAATTTTAATTATCTTTATAATTTATTCCTATAAATTTTTTGGTAATACAATTAATGCAAGAGTACATGAACAAATTCCATCATAATTGGAATTTATTATAAATTAAGGATGATACAATCTAATTATAAATAATAAAATTTGACAGATTATAAATATTAAATTTGCTTTTGAAATGCAATGAATTTTTTAATTCATTCTGGTTTGTTAGTAAAAAAAAATATTTGATCAATATACGTATATTTGTGTATTTATGAATCTCTTTAAAAACTACGTATGATTTACTAATTTAAAATCTACTTATATTTAACTGCGTTTCTTCCTTTTAATTTTTAATAGTATTGTATCAATATTGATTAGAACCTTTATGTAATATTACTATTGCAATTATTTTATATTTTCAATGTCAATATATGTATGTTTATTTTAATAACATTGTTAATGATATATGTTGACATAGCCAGTTCCTCCAGGAGCAGTTGTCAATAGAAGAGTGGGTGGGGGAAGGAGTGAAATCCAAATCAAAGACGAGCAGGGTTTTTTATACGGTACAGTATACGTCGCATCGCCAACGTTATTCTGGCGGATGATCTCTATTACCGCGTCGAGGCTTCAGCTCGTTGGTGGGCTTCTATCACCGCTCTCTGGTGTTGAGGGCCTCTGCCCATCCTGGTGCTTCTTCTCCTCGCCGAGAACTCCTGCTTATCGACAACTTTCATAGTGGTTCTGAGGCTTCTACTTGTCGGCTAACTTCTGCATACTGGGAAACATCTTCGGCTACTTTCCCAAGGGGCTATTCATGTTTCGCTAAGAGCCTGTGCACGCCCGCGATCTCAGGGTGTTCGCTGCGTGTCGACGACTTCTGCTGAGCTGCTACTCGTTTAAAAAATTCTTAACTTGGTTATATAACCATTGATCCCCGTTGCTCTTTCTGAAAATAACAACGGTGAAGAGGTTCTTAAAATCCTACCAACTGTTTTGTATTCTCCGATATATTGTCATTATTCTTTTTTTTATATTTGCGGGTAAAGAACATTTAGATTTCTGTGAGTCAGTCGATTATTTTCGTCCGGAACACGTCAATGTAAATATAAAATTTTCAATACTTGAAATCGCAGTTAAACTTGTTGAAATAGAAATGAGTGTTATAAGTTAATATGCAAAGATATTATCAAGTTTTTTATGCAGGTATTTAACAATCTTACTTTTTAAGTTCAGTAGTATATTGCATTAAAATTCTAAATTTTTAACTATAAATATTAAATAATGTTAGAGTAATTATTCTCATAAAAACTATATTGTATATACACATGAAAAGAATGAAAAAAATTTATAAATATTTAATCTATTAATATTTACTATATATGCTATTTGAATAAGTAAAATTTTACATCGTTAAAAAATTATGTAAATACTTTTCTACAATTTTTGAAGAAATTTGTAATTATCAATATACAAATAATATTTAAACACTAAATTTACAAAATTAGAATTAAAATTATGCTATGCTACCATTTAATTAATCATTTATGTAACAATCCATTTGGATTTGCTATTTAATTTAAGTTTATATATTATAAATTGTTCTACATAATTTTAAAAAATTAACTCTCGCTTTAATTAATGTTTTAATATTTTAGCATAAATAGTGATAATATATATAATAAATACATTCCATCTTTTAATGGATATAATTATATAAAATTAATTATTTGTATTTAATAATAAATAGACTAATTAATGTAAAAAAATCCGACAATTAGAAAAAAATTATTTATTGATAAACGATACATTATTCTATTGCTTGTAAATAATATTCAAACAATTCTGTTAAAAAATATCAATACTTAGTATTTTTAATATTTTTATGAACAATTCAGAGCACTTGTACGTATTATTAAGAAAATAATAATATACAAGAAATAAAGTTTAAAAAATACGTATTCTGTAAATATCAACATTTTCCTCGGCAGTCAACAACAATTGGCTATGTTCAAAGTTTGTGCTTCAGTTTGTAATTTTCGTTGGATTTGAAAGCGGTGAACTTTGGTGGTGACATCCAGACAAGTGACGATGTAATCTAACTCTTAGGTTTTTGAAGTTGCCTATCTCTAACTTGTATATAATTTTCACAATTTCATGAAACTAGACTGGTAATGAACTATAGAAGACTTCGTGTAAAATAATGAATAGCGCGGAAATATGTGACACTATCTTGTACGTAATGCGAAAGTCTCATACTACCGTTTAGTTCATTTTTTGATTTGTTTTACAATTACAATAATATAAAGCATAAAAATTTTTTTTTGTAAATATTATTGGTATCATTTTTGTAAATAATATCACGACCTTAAAAATTTTATTGGAAATTTAATATAAATATAAAAATTTTTGGAAATTTATTGTCAGATAATATTGATGAGGTATTTTAGTTTACTTATCTAATACAGTATACTATAAAGCTTCCAGTTCAGAAGTAATATAATTACATCAAGGAACTTATTCTCAATTGTAAAATTAATGCTGTAATTTCAATAAAATAAGATCTAATAAATATAAATAGCACAGAGAATAATTGTAAACAAATAATTATTTTTGATATAAATGAAAACTTGTACTAACACATAATTATGTACATAAAAATATTTTCTCTCAAAATTTGGTTTAAGTATGCTCAAGAAAATACTCTGTATTCATAAATTTGGATAATATAATTCATAATCGTATAAAATTATTAAAAATATATGAAAGAATATTAAAAATTCGTTGTTTTATTTTTATTTTAAATAATTAAAAATAAAAACAGTTTTTAGTTACAATTAAAAAAATTTGTTATAGTTATATATCTTTACTTACATTTTCTCATGTAGATAAAGTAAACAATTAATCATTACTAATTCATATACTCATAATGATTATTCAGATTTTAGATTTTATGATATTCTTAATACTTTCCTTAAATATACATCTAAAATTAATAATTTTTTTATATATTGACTAAATTTTTAAGAATTATTATATGTACTTATAATTTATATAATATTACAATTTTTGAACTACTCACAGAAGTTCAAAAAAATTTCGAGATTATGAACGGACAAATGCTTGTCTTTAACGTAGCCAATTTTTTGTTTTACTCATTGGATTAATGGAATGTCACAAGGTGTATTAACCCTGGACTCCAATACTGAATAAGCTCAGACTGCTTTCGACTAATAGTTATGAAGGAATTTGTACTGAAAAGCTCTAAAATTTTAGATTAAAAGGTATAAAAATAAAATTTTCTTCAATATTCTACTTTTTAATTCTGTAAAGCATTAAACACCTTATATATTGTCTATGACTAACTTAGTAAAACAACTTAATTAATATTAATGCATAAATTTAGAAATTCTGATAAGATTGAAAAATTATAATATTGAAAGATTCAAGTATAATAAATAGTGACTTATTTTACAATATTATATAAATTTTTTTAATCTTAGTTTTACTTTTGTAAAGGAAATATATAATAAAACGGATATTGACATAAAATAATATAAAAATTTTCTAAATTATTGATATTAACTAGTACAAATACTATTCAGAGATAAGAGATAACTAATATATGATTAGAATATATAATACAAAGAGAGCGTATACGTATATATGTAGTAGCACTGAGAGGATATCGATAAACATGAAAACATTGAAGCTTCAGTATATCCTATATCGATACTGATGACTAACATAAAACACAATCCTATACCTGATAATTAAATAATGAAGTAACCGATATCGCACTTACAGTTGTCAATAAATCTTCAAAAAGGATATACAGAACAAGAATATGATATGTTTGCGCAATTCTCGTACATCGTGGTCGTATCCATTAGAACTATTGAGAGAGACATTAGTACAAAAGCTGTGAGCGGATATTAGGCAAGTTAAGTTCTTACAATGGAAGGCATATAAACAGATTTCAAAGATCTAGGTAGAAAATAAAAGCTAAGCAGGTATTGCAGGAAAAATAATGTATAATATCTACCTATAACGTGTGCTTAAATTAAGAAATAGTTTTGAACGACTTTTTTATTTGTCTGGTGCACACAAGCTTCTTCACTTAAATTTATGCAAATATATGGAATTAACAAAATAAATTCAAGAAATTACGAATATGATAGTCCAGAAACCACGAAAAGCGTGTACATATAATTTAAAAAATTTCGGTATTTTATGAAATGTCGATAACAACGAACGATGGCGTCGAGAAATGAGAGAAATTAGAAGAAAGAAATTGCTTTTGTTAGACGATTTGAAGAATAAACAAGCTATTATTTTATTTTTAATAAGTGTAATGTACAATTTAAAATCACTTTTTTACTTCATTCACTATAATTCCAACGACAAAAATCACTAGAAACCATTATCCCCGTTATCGACCAACCACCTTCTTTCAGCTCCTAAGTTATGTACATTATTAATATCGTATTTAATACTACTTCCCTTCCTTATTTAGTAGATTTTATCATATTTTGTAATTGCGTATAAAGTATACTGTTGGGAAATTTGTTTCTTACAATTTATTCTTGTATTTTCTAAAGTGCCTCGAGTAGTTTTTTTGTATAAACTTTTTTCCTAACGTCTCGAACAGCACTAACTCGTGTTACCCGTGTTTCTCATTATATGTTATTATACATCCATACGTTGTTCCGGTTATTCTTGCTGAATAAGTATATTATCAATATGAAATTTGTCAAAAACATATTTTCTCTCTTTCCTGAGAAATTCCATAAAAAATTATGTAATTATTAGTATTATTATTGTTTTATTATTATTATTATTATTATTATTATTAATTATTATTAATTACAAAAAATGTAAGTCAAAATTTTTATCATTAATTTATTTATATCTTCTTATTATCTTAATCTATAAAATAAGACAGTGTAATACCGTATATACTTTTAATAAATTTATTAACACAGATTCATGAAAGTGATAAATATAAACGTATAGTCATCCATGTATAAATTTTATAGAAGCAGCTAAAAATATTAATGTGCTACAGTCGAAAAAGAAATATTTTTATTTAATAAAAATAAACTTTTATTTAAGTTAAATTGTATATATATTATATCAAGTATTTATTATATCAATATCACACTTATTAACGAACTTTACAATAAATTTAATTTGTTCAGCCAAGTTTTAATCATTGAGAAAAACTTCTATAATTACTTTAGCGATCGATTTGTAGTTCTGGATGAAAGGTATTGAAATGGTAAGCAAGCAGTGAATATACAAATAAGCAGTTATGGATACCAATGGAGATCAGCCATACACGTGATACACCCATATTACTAAACATAAATCTTCTTGAAACTAAATATGACTGTAGATTTCTCTCGAGCAAAATATTTTGAAGGTAATATACTGCCTTTTTCGAATATCCAAAAGAAAATCTTACAAAAAAGGCACGAATAAAAAGGCAAAGAAAGTATTAAAATAGTTTCCTGAAATATTCGTACGCTATTTGAAATAAACATAGTTAAAAAGTTAGAAATAAAGTAGATATAGGATTCAAATTTTATATAAAATAGTACGCAAACAAGATGAGTCCTGAATAACATATAAGTTGTGATAAATTTTAATGAAAAATATAACTCGTCTAAATAATCTGTTAACTATTGAAGGTAAAAACATAGAAACTTTATGTAAATCAAGAGATAATGCATAAAAATAAAGTCAAAATAATTTTATTTTAATTTTCAATTTAAAAGATGAAATTATCAAAAATTGATCTATTTTTCGTATCGTTTATTATTTCCTTCGATCACATGATGTATTTGAATTGAAAATATAATCTAAAATTTTTATTTTACATATTATCTATAATTTAAAGTTTAATAAAAATATGTATAAAATTATATTTGCCATATTTACCATTTTTTGTTTTAATATATTAATTTAAAGACCATGTATATATAATTCACGCAATAGATTCTTATTTTTAGTCTTTTCAGTTGCAGATAATATAAAGTTATTTATTTTGATCTGTATTAAAATATACTTTAAAAACTTTACGAATATTTTTGAAAGTATTGTTTAGTCTTCAGAAATACGTGATTAAATCTAATGCAAAATTAATTATTAAATTTTTTTATTGTAGATTTATTTATTTCGATTAGGAATTATTGCAAAATTTATAATCGGATATTTACAATGGAAAAAGTAAAAGATAAGTTAATTATTTTTTAATGAAATTATTTTCAATTTACTAATATAAATATTTTTCTGATTTTCTTATTGAATTTAAATTATTAATAAAATTAATAAATAATATATATTACCATTATACATAACTAAAAGTAGATAGTAATTTATTATTGTAACTAAAAATAGGAAACAGCTTTATTTATTACGATTATTTTCTAAAATAAAATGAGGTAATGTCAAAATAAATTGACAAATTAAATAATTTCAGGTTATTAATTTACTTAAAGTAGATAAGCATACCTATATAAAGCAAATATGAAAATGATTGTGCACTCTACATATGATATGAGAAAGTAAAATGCTTTAATTGTTTAATAAAAGAAATATCCTCTCTACAGAACCAAGAGGAAAATATACTTAGGAAATAAAAATAAATCCATTCTAAACTTCATTCCTTATTATAATTTTAATTATATTAAAAAGATGAAATAGAGAGATATGTATTCAGAATGAAAAGTAAATGAATAGCATTTATTGCTTATTTATAAGAAAAAATGACTTAAAGTTCTTTAAATAAATGAAAATAGTTTAATTTTCATAATATTCCATAATTTAAAAGAAATATAAAAAATTAACATGCTCATATTCATAACAAAAAATGATAATGAATCATAAAACTATTTTAAAATAATATTCAAAAACGTGTATGTTTCACTGAAAAAACAAAAATATTGAACATGTTATAGTTGAACCTTTAAAAACTTTTGAAAACTATCTGAATTTTTTATATATGTTAACTAAACGACATTTGTTATCTCAATTATAGAAAGGAGGTAGCGAATAATGGAGCTGCCTTCTTCCAAATCACAAATTAAAGAAGCTAAAACGCATTCATTAAATACTGCGCCGCTACTTATAATCGTAATCTTGAATGAATCAACGAAAAATCAATAGAAATTTGGACTTCAATTACTGAACGCTGATTCCTCGTTTGCTGTTAGCTCATTTTCAAAGCTCTTCAGTAATATATGTGTTGTGTTACCAACTATCAGATTCACATTTCTACTTATTTTTTCATTTGACATAGAAATATATTATGTAATTGACTTGTAAATCGGTAAGTTTTTTCTAGTAATAATTTTTTGAGAAAAAATTATTTTTAATATTTCTTATCATAATAATTCCATATTTCTTTTATAGATTTTTTATAGAAAATTATTAAAAGAAACGTAAATTTAAATTTAAGTAAAATACTTTATCTCTTTCAAAATACAACTTTGAAAAGGTGATATTTACAATTTCAATGATATGTAAAAACAAAATAAAAAAATTGAATTGTTTGAAATGCATGTTCATGTATTCGTTTAATTTAATGAATAATTTTGATGATGTAGGAACATATAAATTATAATAGACGTAATAAATAGCAGATAAATACATACAGTTATAATTATTATCAGTTTCAGTAAAATGGAAAACTTTAAATAATTATTAGTTTGGGAAAATTATTAGAAAAGGAAAACTTCATTAATATACTTAATATTACTAATATCAAACATGCACGGTATTTATCTTTAATTAGAATTTAGTATTTAATCCACTTGACTTAATAATAAGAGCACTGGAACGAGAATACAGAAATGAAAGGTTCTTATCTCGATTATCTATCAAACCTGATAATGATGAACTTGTGTTTCAAAGAGACAGTTATAGTTAAACGTACAATTATCCAATTCTCATACATCTTCTTGCTCGATGAAAATATCATCTTCTTCTGAATTTTACTTTCATATTCATAAACTTTCTTAGATTTTCTCGGATTTCTAATGCTGCTTTATTTTTTTTTATCTTTTATGTTGCCTTCTTTAACCTTTTTTTGATAGTATTAATTATCGTTAATCGAAAGTTTAGCCGAACTGACTAAAACTTCACTCAATTACATAACCTTCATCTATTCTCCTAGCATTTAGTAACTGATGATTTTGCTCCTAATCAGCTCAAGTCTGCTGTCCTGTTTATATATACCTGATTGCCATTTTACTGTATTCCTGTTTCATTATTATTATTCATTTCACAAGTATAAGTGCATAAAATTTAATTTATAAAATATCTTTATTTTATTTTTCTTTTATTATTAATTTTATAAATTTGATTTTTTTTAATATGAAGTAAATTTATAAAACTCTTGATTTAAATAATTCTTCTTATAAAGATTTAAAAATACATATTTTTGATATGTTAAAGAATATTGTATATTAAATAGATAATAAATTTGTTTCTAAATAAATTTCTAAATATATTCATAAAAAGAAAACTTCATTTTTTAGACTTTTTCTTTGAATTAATTTGTTAATATGTGTATGAATAATATATTACTGTAGTTACTAGAGTACTTTGATCAAACTGTTTATAAACTATATTTACCATACACATCAACATTTATTATGAACCGCGTAATACATTAAACATATCCTAGCTATTACATAAAAATTTAGTTATTTGATATTTAAAAAAGATTTCCTTCGTAAATGATAAATTGATTTAAAAAAGAATTAAAATGATTTATAATTAATTTAATTTTTTTATGATATTGAATTTCTGTTAATAAATAATTCAATCGAAAATGTATTTCGACTGAAAGTAGTTATTTGATTATGAAATTCAAGCTTCACTTTTAATATGGATTTAAATATATTATGCAAGTGTTACAAATTTAAACCACTAAAATATTTTATTAAAAATTTATTTATAATACACGTACTGTAACACTGAAATCTAAATAATATTTAAAATTGGTAATGACGTCTACTTTTTTTATACTTTAGCGGTTGCCGATAGAATTCCTTGAGGGAATTCCCCGGAGATAGTCGACGCCGGGCCAGCCCGAGTCGTAGACGACGATGTCGGCGGCCCCAAGAAAAGCACGTTCGGGGTTCCCCGAGAGTTTTCCTGGAAGTCAGGCGATCGGGCATCATGCGAATCGAATTATCACCGTATGCCGAACTTGTATATCCTAACATGCAATTGCGAATAATGGTAAATTATTGTACATAAATAGGGCGATGAAAGGTGATTTCGCACTTTTGATTTGGAATCGAAAGGTGCAACTACACTTCACCCGTGAAAGCGACTCTAGATTAAGTTGCGGTGCTCTGGAATAAATCGTGTAAAACATAAAGACGCCTGAGATTCTTTCCCTGGCCACTACCTCTTCCAACTCCCGCGTATCTGTGATTAACATTAGCTGATAGAGAGTAATTTAAAACATGCAGTAAATTTTATAGTAATTTGTAAAATAAAATGAAGTAGATTAATTTAATTTTATTTTTTTATTTTAGTCAAAAATGTTGTTCAGAAAGTTGACGCGCGCCAGGGCAACCGGGCGGGGCCGCAGCCGTGCCGAATGTGCGGCGCGTCGCCGCGACCGACCACCGGGAGGCCATAAACGGGTATGAGTGAACGAATACCCGGCCGGCAATCGGAAATCCGGGTCGGGCGGTTTACGACTTTGTCGCCCGACGGGTGATAGGGGTCGTAAACGCGTCTAGGCGACGGGCGCCGGTATGGGCCCGGATTATGTCGGTGAACAGACGGCCGCGGGGAAGGCCCAAGTCGCGCGTTTCGACGCGTTCGACGTGCAGGCTCGAACGCGCCGGACGAGTGCCAACCTGCACGCTCGACTTCCCGCTCGGGAAGGGCTATTTAAGCGGAGGGCCCTGGCCAGCAAGGGGGAGAAATCTGGAGACCTTCGCTAGAACCGGAGGATATCTACGTTGACGGAAACCTACTCCGCTGACGTCGTGGACTCCTCCGCTTCCGGCACCTCAATCCGCCCTTCTCAGGGCGAGTACCGACGTTGCGCGCATCCAGAGATTCACGCCGAATTCGCGAGATCTCTGAAGTCGCCAACGACTCCGGCACCGCTACAAACCGCCCTTCTCAGGGCGAACATCCAGCTCTGCGAGCGCCCCTCCAAGGACTCCGCGATTAGCGGCTTCGGCGGAACCAGCACGAGGCCACCCGAGCACCTCGCACACCTGCCCAGCAAGTGTGCCGCACCTGCCTACAAGTGCGCCCACCTGTCCGACAGGTGCTCCGCGCTCGGCCGACCTGCTCGCTGCGCCGACCGGGCCATCGCGTCGCCTCCAGCCGACGACGACGGCATCACGCCGGCCTCCCATCACACCAGCCTCTCCATCCGCCGGGCGACTCAGGAGAGCCCCGGAAGAGACGCCGGCGAGCGTTCACCCTCCTGCGAACCAAAGGGGACCCGAGGCGAGGGAATATTTCCCCCCTCGGCGCCTTGACGCGGGACCTGCCCCGAGCTCGCGGGAGCGAGGCCTCCGTCAAAGTCAAAATTTTACTATATATTCCTAAAAATCTTATCTTTAAATAACCTACATCGATAAATATTTATATTAATAATATGGATTAAACTCTAATAGAAAATACTATGAAAAGTTGACACGATTGTTTGAAACGAATTTTATCTTTGAATCGAATATTACATGTAAATAATGACATATATTTAATCAATATATTTAATCAATTTTTATAGATAATTATGTTTACATTTGTATTTTTATTTTTAAATAGTATTATGTTTTTCAATTAATATCATTCGTAATTTTTATAAATATTGAATGAAAATATATTGAATAAAGTCTTTTTGACTGTGATATATATATATATATATATATATATATTTGGATATCGATTAAACATATTAATTGCGAGTAATTTCATTATTTGGTATAAAAGTTAAATGAATAACATAGAAGCTCATAGTGTCCAAAAGTAGATTAAAAAAAATTGAATTCAAATTAATATATAGCATTCAAAATTGTACTCGACACTCTCTGTCTCTTTTTATAAATTCTACTTGTTTTCAATAATCAGATCTAAAGAGTAGCATTCGATACATATATATATATATGTAGATAATTGTTGGATTAATATGTAAACACCTTTGAATATTTTAATTTAATGTTCTATTTTATCGTAAAAGCTTCTTTGTGATATTAATGATCTTTGATAGGTTTTGTCGTAAAATTACTAAGTGAAGCAATGTCGAATCAGAGAAATGCAATAATCTGTAATCTATTTAATGTTAAACTGCGAGAATGTTTTGTTGCAAATAATATTCTATCAAGGAATTTTAAAATTTTAATCAAGCATCTGCGTTTAATATGAAGAAAAACAAATGATAAATTGTTATTTAATATGAAGGTGACGTAATATATGCGATATAAAATATATACATTTTTAATTAGAAGGCAATGTGCATCGATCATTTCGTATAATTAACGTTTAATACGTAATAAATTTCTAACTCCTACTTATAACTAGATTTTAAATTATAAATGAATTATTTCAATATAAGTATAAGCTTGTGTATAAATTAGAATGTTACAAATAATTGAAAATATGATTTTCCTACTTTTTTGACTCATAATATACTTTTGTTTTTTTAGTTTGTTATTGTTAGATTGTAAATTTTCTTATAAGAGTTTTACTGTTGTCATTGTGAAGTTAATTTATTATATTTGTCAATAATTACTATTGTAGACGATATTTAGGGTACGTGTACGTCTGAGGCATATCGTTTTTTCTTCTCTTTAAATTTTATAGTGATAAATAATATTAGTTAGGGAACGCTACGTTTACAATGTGGTATATTGAATTATATTACTTTGATTTATATTTATGTATCGTAAATTTGTTATTTATTATTTCCGTCTTAAAATATATTTGTCTTAACTTATATTACATTAATTAACTGAACTTAACTTATATTTGTCAAAAAGTAACTCTTACTAATATAAATATTAAATTGTATATCTAAAATTCTAGGTTAAAAGCCTATGTATAGATACAAATACTTATGGAGTAAAAGTATAATGCAACGCGAGCGTATATAGATAGTACAACGTAAAATATATTTATTTATTAAAATTGGAAACGTCATTTACAATTCCGCGTATTCATAAAAAATAAGAAGGAAAATCAATATACAAAGAATGCGATATTTGTGTCTAAAGGTCAAAACACTCGACCGTCAAAGAATATCAAGTCAGGAAAGGCGATCAGTAAGCGTAATCGAAAAAGACGATATGCCTCTTCAATTTGAGCCCAAAAACTCGGCACAGTAAGAAAAAAAAATGTTGTCGAAAATATTCTAGTATGGAATATTTTCGGAAATTTGCAGGCCCATCCCGTGCCGGTCACGGTACTTGTGTACGAACTAGCTGCAGCGTTACCCTTTCGCACTACCAGGCCTTAGTCTACCTTTCTATCTCTCTCTCGTACCCGCGCTAAGTCCACGACTTCTCTCTTTCCTACTCTCTCATTCTTATACACTTATACGCTAGGCGCTCTCTGCCTAGCGTACACGTTTTTTCTCTCTCACTCTCACACCGCGCAATTATGGGATGTTAGGATTGCACTTGAAAACTGGCAGTGGATGAGGATGAGTTTGATGATATGAACAAAAACTAGGCACCTTGTCACTCGCACAACACTTATGTTTATTTACACTAATGTAGTTAATTTATTTACAGTTATTGTTAGTTATGGTTACAACAAAAATTGATGCGTGTATTTAAGTGTATATGATTATATTATTATAATTTTAATTGCAGTTTATAAGACTGCAATTAATGAGTTGGTGAATCAGTAGGTGTAAGGCACGGACTTCTGATGAAGTTTAATGATGTTTTCTAATTTCAATTGTAAAGATTTTGTGAGAAAATGAGTGTAAAGAAAAGTGCACGTATACGTATTTCAATCACAACTAAAAAACTGATTTGAACATATGAATACGAAATGAACGATTGGTCAATGGGTAGGTTTTACTTGTTCATTGGTGGGCGGCTGCCCGACTCGCATACCATTGGTCCGTCAAATCGATCGACGCGACGCGGTGATCTAAATGAGCTGGACTGGATGAGTTTTGAGTTAGTGTAATCTCGATGGTCCTTGTATTGACTTGTTAGCGATCTTTCTGATAAGTTATGTCCATTGGTAGCATTGCCAATTCGTGTATTGGTCTAACCATGGTGGTAGTTGATTTTTTTAGAGTTACCACTCTAGTTAGACTATCTTGATCTGGATGTAGTTGAGTGACTCTGGCGAGGGGCCACTTTCTAGGTGGAAACCTCTCGTCGGTAATGAGCACTAATAACTCGACCTTGATATCGTGCCGGGGTGAGTGCCACTTTGAAATCAAGAATTGTCGTTTTAGATAACTCCTTGACTATTGAGTCCAAAACTGCTGAAACCGTTGTTGAATGAGTTGGTATCTTGAGAATGATTTTAAGTCGATTTTAAGTCCTTAAGTGATGCTTCAGGCAGCGCTGTGCATGCAGTTCTGATGAGTAAATGACCTAGAGTGAGTGCTTCGACGTCGCCGGGATCATCACTTAGAGGTTCCAAAGGTCTAGAATTAAGGATTGCCTCTACTTGGGTTAGCAAAATGTTGAATTCTTCTCAGGTGAGTATTGATTTCGCTATCGTAAGTCGAAGATGTTATTTGACCGATTTCAAGACTGCTCTCCAATTTACCTTCCATGTGAGGTGGTGCAGGCGGGTTGAACGACCAAGCTGAGTGATTTGATGCTTGACATTCGTTCATGTTCTTTAGTACCTTGAGTGAATAGTTTTTTTATTGCCGTGTTGGCTATGATGAAAATGGTACCGCAGTCTGAATACATAGTCTGTGGTATTCCTCTTCTTGATAAGAATCTTTGGTACGCAGCAATGAATCCTTCTGATGAGTAGTCACTGACTGTCTCGAGGTCAACTACCGATGTAAAGAGACATACGAAGTCACATAACCAGGACTTATGTGTCTTGGCATCTCCAGGTTTGATAGTCAGTGGCTCTGCGTAGTCCACTCCTATATTTGAGAAGATTCTTGACGGCATGACTCTAGAAAGAGGTAATTGGCCCATTAATTGCTGAGCTCTGATACCCCTTTGTGGAGCACACACGACACATTTTAAAATGAATGATCGCACAGGGAATCGACCACCGATTATCCAAAATTGTTATCGAATATAAGCTAACGTCAATTGAGCTCCTCTGTAGACGATGCGCACGTTTATTTGGAATTGTTTCGTTAAAAATAATTTTAGCGAAATAATTTAAAGGCCGATAAACCCGTAAAATTTATTTGAAAATGCCACGCCCGCTCGGGTGACCCTCCGAAGTCGGACCGACGGGTAGGTAAGGGACCGACCGCCGCTAGGCGTGCCGTGGCGTAAGAGGCTGGATGGCGTGGGTGTTCGAAGGCCCCCGCAAAGCGTAGGAAGTCGGGAGTCTAAAGGCGATCGCGGGCGGGGTGAGCCTGGAGGTCGTGGGTATCGGTGGCCTCCCGCAGGAAAATTCGGCCGCCACGAACGTGGTTCGGTCCCAATGGAGAGAGAATCGGGAGATAGCCACGGGAACCAAGAACCGCTCGATACGAGAGAAATGTAAGGGCCTTTTTTCCCCTGCCGACTCCGCAGGGGTTTTTTTCCAGGCCCAGCGCGACGAAAACACATGTAACGAGAGGGGCCGTTTCGATACGAGAACGCGTAAGAAGAAGTCAAGCCCGTGCACGACTGAGCATCTGCGCGTAGGTTAAATACCTAACATATGTACAGCGTTTAGATATAAAATTAAGTTGTAAAAATTCCGAAATGCGAAGGCAGTAAATGTACGTGCTTAAGCGGAAAAGGCGAGGATAAATAAATATTGCCTATTGTAAATACGATTAGCGGCGGGCGTGCAAATATTGTAAACTACCCGAAACTTAAGAATGCGTCGGATTAACTAATAAAGGTTGCAAGCTATAAAGGACAACGGCGGCCGTCTGGTAATTGCGAGATTTTAAATAAGGCGACGTGCGGAAAGGCGGGTACTGTCTGTCTCGATCCTCGCACCGACACCTATCGTATATATATTGGAATAAAATTATTTGGAGTCAAAAAAAGGTATTATTATTAAAAAAAAAAAAAAAAACTTCCCTTACCTCCACGAAAAAGAACAGCGACGCAACGCGATCGGTAACAAAATTTGGTGCCGAAACCCGGGAACTTTAGCCGGACGATCCCGACGCGTGTGCAAGGTGCAAGTGCCTATTGAAATCGTGCGGTAGTGAATAAAATCAGTGTTAGAAGGTATTGAAAATGTCTTCGAAAAGAAAAACGAGGGCAGAGATGGGAACCAGAGGCCGTACGAAGTAACCATGAGCCTCGGCAAGATCCACCAGGTGTATGAAGGAAGGCGGTCTCGATCTATGGCTCAAAAACGAGACCAGCCGGGATGGGACGCAGCGCTTTCCGACTCCCAAGGAGCAGGCGTCAACTTCGTAGCTTCGCCCGCGCCCACGCATCATCGCAGACGTGCGAATGAAGAAGGCGTCAACGCTGCAATACGACTCGGGCGACTGGAGCGCGGTCAAGGAGCCCAAGCACCCGTTGGCGGAGAAAATCGACGACAACCCGGGACGATATCACGAGGACAACGAAGAGCACATCATCCGGAACCAAGACGTCGAGCCATACTACGGTGCTGAGGAAGGCGAAATGAGGCAACCTCCACGGGACAACGAGGGACGACGGCAACTGATAGGGGAGCCATGGCAGAGCGAGATAACGGCGCATCGGAAGGACACGAGAAACGTCGATCAAAGATTGGAGAACGAAATATACCGGGAACCTTCGCGAAGCGCGCACGACGAGCGAGTGCTGCACCGAATGACGGCCGAAAAGTGTGTTCCGACCTTTTCGGGCGACCCGTTAGATTGGTCGGATTTTCAATTCGCGTTTAACACAGCCGCGGAGCACTGCGGTTATAACAACTCGGAAAAGGTCGCGCGCCTTCGCGTCTTATTAAAGGGAGAGGCTTACGAAGCCGTGAGGGCCATGTTCTCCACCACGCGGGACGCGAGCGTCTTGATGAGTACTCTCGCGAAACAGTTCGGTAAAGACCGAATGATTTTAAATAAAGTAATTTCAGGGCTGCAAGCGATGCCAACCCTTTCCTCGGGAAAGATTACTATCGAGACGTTCGCGTCGCGCGTGAGGAACGCCATGTACGTTCTACGAGGGTTGAACAAGTATAAGCACGGTTATCTGCAGGCGACGGAACTGGTACAGACGATAGGCGATAAACTACCCTACGCGATGGCGGAAGATTATAATAAATTCCGCCTCGATTTCCCCGACGAACCGGAACTCGTAATTATGTTCGACTTCTTAGACCGCAAGTCGGAATTGGCGAACAGTGGCGGTTTATATTTATCCCGTCAATTCGCGCCCCCGCTAAGACAGCCTGTTCGTCAAATGCAACTGAAAATTTACGGGGAAAGACAGCGCCCGGTTTGCCTTGCTTGTGCTCCGGTAAGCGGAGAAAGAGGCTCGTCGAATCCGAGGATTTATAATGTAAACAATCAAGCGTGCGAAGTAAAAAAGTGTGCGATATGTGGGAGAGCGAACCACAAAGCGTCGAAATGCTGAAAATTATTAAACGCCGACAGGCAGCAGCGAAACGTTCTGGCGCAGCGACACCGACCGTGTTTCGGGTGTTTCCACTCGCGACACACGAGGAAAGATTGTAAGGCGATTCGCAGTAAAGGGAAAGGGGGGTGTGTATGAACGCATAAGACCGTCCGCTGAACCTGAAACTAAGAGGTCAACGCCCGGAAAGTACGACGAGGTCAACGACCGCTTCGGGGAGCCCGGCAGCCCGCCGGATCACCGCGATCGCGCGTGACTAGGTCGGGGAGCCCTATTAAAAATACTGCCCGTGCCAATCCTCGGGGAAAACAGCGTCGTCGAAACGTATGCATTACTTGATGAAGGTTCGACGTTGACGCTAATAGATAAAGACGCGGCGAGACACACAGCCATCTACGGCGCGATAACGTGACTCAGCATCCAGGGCATCTCGGGAAACGTCGACGTGATAGCAGAACGGACAGACGTGAAAGTAAAGGGAGTAGGAAAACCGGAAACGTTAAGAGGCACCATGATTGTCGAGAATCTTAAACTACCTGCTCAATCGATGGAGAGCGAGATCGCGACATTATTTAAAAAACGCGGGATTCCCGTGGAAACGTACGCGTTGGCGCGGCCAAAGATCCTCGTGGGGCAAGATAACTGTGAGTTAATATATCCGAGGGAGCTCGCGACAATAAGGGATGTAGGCTTAATGGCGTCTCGTAGCCTCCTAGGCTGGACCGTCCACGGGAGGAGAGAAAGCGCGCACAACCAACAGGCGCCGCGTATAGTATACGAGGGATAGCCGAAAACGGGAAAGGAACTACCGCGACCAAAGAAGACGAAATGGACTCGCGAATCAGAGATTATTTCACGCTAGAGAACGCCGGCGTGGAGGAGACGTCGCGCGCGAAGGAACGAGAAGATCGCGCTACGGAAATAATGCGGAAAACGACCAGGATGACCGCGACGGGATGGGAGACGGGCTTTCTGTGGAGACGTGGGAACGCGCCGAACACGACCGGGATAGAGGTGGCGCGGAAACGGCTCGCAAACCTCGAGAGGAAATTAGATCGCGACCCGGAATACGCGACGCTCTGTTACCGGGAGATGGAGCGACTTCTCGCGGAAAGGTACGCGAGTGAAGTAAAGAAAGGCGCGAAAGCCAGGGTATGGTATTTACCCCACTTCGGGGTAACAAGTGCGAGTAAGCCGGGAAAAATCCGATTAGTGTTCGACGCGGCGGCGAAATCCGGGGGAGTGTCGCTCAACGATCAATTAGAGACGGGGCCCGATCTGCTTAAATCCCTCGCCGGAGTTATAATAAGGTTTCGACGATTCGCGATCGGAAACAAAAGCGATATACGCGATATGTTTCTACGGGTAAAGGTGAGGGAGGAGGATAGATCGGCGCCACGTTTCATATATCGCGGTAGGGATCGCGCAAGATCACCGATCGAATACCAGATGAACACACTCGTCTTCGGCGCGAAGTTGTCACCGTGTAGCGCCAAAAACCAGAACGCGAAACGATTCCGAGCGATCTATCCCACGGCCGCGGACGCCATAATAAGGGACACATACATGGACGATTTTATAGGGAGTGTCGAAATGGAGGAAGAGGCGGTGAACGCGGTGAGGGCAGTGACCGAAATAATCTGTTGAGCGCAATTTTACATGCATGGATGGGCCAGTAACAGCCAGCGCGTGATGTCGCAGATCGCGTCCGAAGAGGCAGCGGCGGGAACGGAGTTGAGCATGGGGGGCGGCACGACGGAAAAGGTGCTAGGTATGGTGTGGGACGCGAATAGGGACACGATGAAGATTAACCTCACGTTCGATAAAATAGATCGCAGCATCTTACGGGGGGAGCGAACACCGACAAAACGCGAGATCTTGAGCGTCATTATGTCGGTGTTCGACCCTTTGGGCCTCCTTACCCGGTTTACTCTCAGGTCAAAACTGCTACTGCAGGACCTGTGGCGTAGCGGAGTAAGATGGGACCAACGCGTGCGCGCGGAGGAAGGAATCAAGTGGAGCGAATGGTTAGAAGCCGCGGGAAAGCTGAAATATCTACGAATCCCTCACGCACAGATCGCGGGAGGGTTGGCGAATGCGAACTTGCAATTGCACGTTTTCTGCGACGCCAGCTCGACGGCATATGCGGCAGCCGCCTACCTGCGCGTACAGCGGGAAACCGGAGAATGTTACGTTTCGTTGATAGCGGCTAAAGGGCGCGTGGCCCCTTTGAAACCTACAACTATACCGCGACTAGAATTGCAGTTGGCGGTGTTAGGCGCGAGGCTCGCGCGGTTTGTGGAACAGGAAATCGGGGTTCCAATAGAAAAACGCGTATTATGAACGGACGCGCAGGTGGTTATAGCCTGGATACGTTCCGATCCCCAGGCGCGCCAGGTATTTGTCGCGAACAGGCTCGGCGAGATTGCCGATATCACCAAAACAGAGGAGTGGCGCTGAGTACCGTCGGAGGAGAATTCGGCCGCGGACGGGACCAGGATAAAAAACAGATATTGTGACGGGGAAGCAATTTGGTATCAAGGCCCGGCCTTCCTGCGTCGTCCCGAGACGGAATGGCCGCGAATGAAGGTGACGTTGGAGCAAGCGGCTGGCTTTGACGCTCTGGAGAAAAGAGGCGCATACGTCTTCGCGGCCGGAGGAAACGTCCAGCGCCCGAACGCGACGAAGGAGGCAGTCCGTACCGGAACGATGGGGGCCGGAGAACGCAACGGCGAGGCACCGTTGAGAATGAACGGTGACGTATGCTGGGTCAGGACCGAGCAAGTTGAGTCTTTCAGCACAGACTTAGAAGTCTTGCGTCGCGGGCGGGTTTTGAAAAATAACAGCAGGTTATTAAAGCTCGATCCTTTCCTGGACGAGCACGGGCTTATGAGGGTCAACGGCCGAGTGACGCGATTTGCCGACGCCGAATTCAATAACCGACCCGTCATCTTATGTTCCAAGATCTTTTGAGTTAAGTAATCTCTTGAGTCCGATAATCTTTGCTTCTTCAATTTTGTAACCAATGCGCTCATCCGTAAGATTAAAACATACAATAAAATAAGCAATTACATCATAATGGTGTTTTTATGATACGAATAAATGAAGAAAAAAAATGTCGATCGCGTCGTACCAGAGTAAGTATATCCGATGCGGATGGGCGTAATTAAATAGGCGACACTAATCGTTAGAAATATTGTAAATAAAGAAAAATATCTGCGACTCGTAGGGTACGTAAGTACAAACAAGGCGTCCGAATTCCCTTTCCTATTGCCTACTCCCCACTCTTGTTCTAGCACGCCGCTCCTCAAGCATTCTTCGCCTGCTCTCTCCCACTCTCCCTCACTCTCACCCGTTCAGTCCTGGTTCCCTCTCTCTCGCTCTCACGCGTTATGCCCCGCGCCGTTCCCTCTCTCTCACTCTTACGCGCTATGCCCCGCGCCGTTCCCTCTCTCTCGCGCTCACGCGCTATACCTCGCGTCGTTCCTTCTCTCTCGCGCTCACGCGCTATACCCCGCGCCGTTCCTTCTCTCTCGCTCTCATGTAATCGTGTGGCTATCGCGATGCATGACGAAATCTACACCTTTACACCCCCGCATCCTCACTTCGCACGATCAAGACGGTGAAAACCAGTGGAATCAAGCACCGTAGGCGAGCCGGGCGACAAGGAACTGATCGTCGAGGACATTGGTGGACCCCCGCATGTGTAGGAGTCGAGCATCGACGATGCTCGCGGGCGGCAAGGTCTGAATGTCGAGGACGTGTGGCTGGTTCCCCGCAAAATTAAGACTAATAGTTAAATAATAAACTTTAACTAATTAGTTTAAACTAATAAAACGCGAAAGTGATTTGATTCCTTTAGAAAGAAAGAAAATAAAACATTAATATCTCGGCCGAACTATCGATAATGATAATATAAATGTGGAATTGAAATTATGTAATGCGAAAATGTTGTTATTGTTAAAGCCTATGTTAATTATTGTTAAAGCCTTTTTCCTTCGTCATGCTCAACGAAGGTTTTTTCAGGCTCAGGGAAAAAATTATTAAAAAACATATGTAATGCGGAACAATCGAGCGGCGTATGAACTCGAAGCAATCGAGTTTACCGGTAGTCGTAAATTCGCGCAACAAAATTATTCCGAAAAAGATACGACGGTTGGCTTACGCGAACGAGCCGAATTTCCGAATGTAACGATTCATAGATTTCGCGAAAACAAAATCATGTGAAAAGAAGCTAAACGTTAAATAGAGTTGCGTTAGACGACCGGCAGCTGTTCTGCCCGATCCGTTGAGCTGGAACGTCCCGTTATAAATAAATTGAGCCTAAATTAAAAATTATTTTTTTAGATTATTATTATTGTCCCTTCATAAATAACGAGTGTCACTGCTACGTGTCGCGATCGCGTACAAATTTGTTGATAAAGGTTATGCATATTGAAGTGATTCTGATGAGCTTCTTATAACTCGAGTAATTATAGATGAGACTCCAATGATAATGATTTGAGTTGAGATTTGTGATTAGGCTGATGCCAGGACGAGCTTCTTGCATGCTCTACTCGTCCTTTATAGTTGATTGCTTTGTCCACCGCTCTGATGTTTTGAGCCAAGGCGTAACTCGGTTCCTGACGTAGTCTCTCCAGCGCCATGGGTGAGTCTTGATCTACGTCAATGTCACATATGAAACTGTCCACAGGTGAATTTTTCTTACGTAAATTTTTAGAGTGGATCTCAAGTAGTTGACAAGTTTAGCTAATAGAAGTGTTGATGATAATTTCAGTTTCTGAATTGTTGTTGGTTTAATTGGAGTCAATTTAGTTTTTGCGAAAATGAGTGTAATTGTGGTAACACTTGAGTGATGTATAGTGAGATAGATTACTACAGCAATCGCAAATTTGATCAGAAAATCCGTATAATTCCATTGATGAGTTACTCATAGTGCTGAACCAACGAGGTATGGTGAGTTTGCCCAGGCTTATGAGATCTTCTCTGATTTTTTTCCACGTAATGAGTAACTTAGACGGCAAGGATTCGACCCAGTAGAGCTTGTGCAATCAAAGCTCCTGCAAAGAGATTTTTGCATTGATTATGACCTACTGGACAAGCCCTAATGGATCGAATACACTAGCCACCTCAGATAAGATTGCTCGTTTTGTGGCATTATGATTATTATTGAGCTTTTTGTTTTTGGCTGGTGATTTGGTTTTGAAAGCAAACATATCTTCCTTACAATTCCAGAGATAATTATTTCTGATGATTTGACATCTATGTTGAGTCTTCTGATAAGTTCTTCACTGATGAATGATAAATCTGAATCTGAGTCCAGCAATAATCTTCCTGATGTCGAGTTTTCCGATGAAATGATGTTAATCAAAACTGTTGCAAGTATTATTGATGACTGACCTCATGAAGTACTCGCTGAGTTATCCGATGAGTTTTTTGTTGAATAAACTGCGTCGAGAAGCTATTTGCCTCGGTTTTCAGGCTTGAGGCGATCCGAGACCGAAATGTTCTTGGTCTTGTAAGTCTCGTGTAGCATCGTATGATGCTTATTGAGACACAACTTACAAGTCTTTTGGCTATAACAAAAGCGCACGCTGTGTCTGCCAAAGCAGTTGAAACAGAGATGTTCTTCTGTTACCAGTTTCTCCCTTTCTCCAGGGCCCAAGTCTTGAAAGTTGGTGCAGACTGTGATGAAATGTGACCCCTTACAACAGTCACAGTCAAATTGAAAATGTCGTTCCCTGGTCACACCTTGTGCTAATGAGTCAGTTGATAATTGGTTTCCTACATGTACGGTAACTTTCCTTTTTGGGGTCTGATGAGTTTGCTGATGAGTATGGGAATTACTTCCTTTTCATCCAGAAGACTTTGGGTTTATTTTCTCGATCTCTTCGAGGGCCAAGTATTTGGATAGCATAAATTGGCTGAACTTCTCGAAGGTTGGGTAGAGCTTATGATTACAAATCCTTGTCTCCCATTCTCATCTCGTGGCTTTACTCAAGCACCTCGTTAGATAATACGTCATGGTACAGTCGCATGGGTCGGAGACTGCGTCAGACGTGTCCAAGTGTTTCTTGGACTCCTTGCCATAATTGATGAGTTTTTCTAATATAATATAATAATCCGACTGAGTCCAGACGGGAAATGCATGCCAAAAAATGTTGTCTAGGATGTTTTGTATTTCGCGCCTCTTGTTACCGTATTGATTCTTTACTGCCTCCCAGACTACCTATAATGACTCCCAAATATTTTGGTAGCACGCTATCAACTGTGAAGGACCCTTATGTTGACATTTCAAATAATGAAACTTGCCAACGGCTGTTAACGGGGCATCCAGGACTATGCCCTGGACCAGCTCGCTAAAATTGGGTCATACCATATAATCCCCATGAAAAAAAGGCATTCGAATGTCCGGCAACCTGGTGAGCAATTGAGTGTTCTGATGCGCTGGTACTGATGTTGTTATCGTTTGAGCTAATTCCTACCAGAGCCTCGTCAGTGTTTTGATTTCCTTCGAGTAGACTTAGTCAGAGATAAACTCAGTAGGCCAGCACGATTTCAAATAGCTGTCCTCCTTGATGAAGCTTTTGTGAGTTGTCTCGATTAATTTCTGCTGGTTTGCCTGATCCAGATCTTCCATCCGGATCAGGCAAACCGGTTTACAGAATAAAGTAATCGCAATAATCGAAAGGGGGTGGGACTTAAATATGACCCAATTTAGAGAGACTTATCGTTCCTGTCCTCCTTTTACTTGCACCACTCGTTCACAGAAGAGAACTGAGTCTGGGGTTGGAGTCGTACACTGTTGACATGTCAAAGCTCCCCGGGCGGGAGGGGGGAGGCCAAACGTCACGGATATGTCGCGAATCCAACAAATGAGCAGAAGGGGCGAGAGCAGCACACGAAAATGCAAGTTACTCAATACCCAAATTCAGAAATAGTGAGGAAAACCTCGGAGAAGTGGACCCGAGAACGGAGAGAAAAGCAACACCTCGGCCAAGCGTAAAAAAAGAAAAAATAATAAATTCACAAATAAGAACAATGTAAACATGCGACGAAGTTACGCTCGCAGAATAATAGCCTGTAATGACCTTTTTCCTCCGACAGCTCAGCGGGGGTTTTTTCAAATCCAGGAATGCGACAATAATAATTTATGTTACAAGCGGAGCAAAAAAAAAAACAACGAAAATAGCAAGCGCTTTGTATTTAATAATTATCACGATAGTATGCGCTTAGTTAATAGTAAATGCGAGTAGTATATAATTTAGTCTGATCAACCGTAAAACATATCAGATTAGTTTAGTTAAAGAGTAAAGTATGTATCATGTTAACACAGTAAAATTTTAAAAGAGCATATTGCATTAGTAAACGCGAAATGTAATATTATTGAGGCGTATACTTGAAAAAAAGATACGCCGCATACAACCTACAGCCCTGATCATCGTTCGCCGCGTGCCGAGATTTATGACAACTCGGTGCGGCCGAATAGCAATGAAGATCGGGCGACCCGAACCTTCGAATGTCTGTGCATACATGTCCTTAGTTTTAGTTTTAGTTTTACTTAGATTTTAAGTAAATATTAAACAGCATGCAATAAACAGAAAAATGGAAAGGGCTTCGGGCCCGATGCCGACGGCACTCGGGCCAGTTGGAAAAGTTAAATTTTCCGTGTTGCACGTGCCACTCTGCATATAAATATATATATATATATTTGCTTCGCAATATATATAATTTGTTGTAAAGAGAGAATAAATAATTAACGTAAAGTTCAGTTTTAATCATTTCACATATTTCCGCAAAATTATGTATTATATATATTAGGTTACATGCGTGTAGTATTTAGATATTTTAGAGTTAGTGCGAAATAGAAAAAAAGAAAATTTATGCTTGCTGAAGTGCACGCAGTTGTTCATGGAAAATCAAAGGGATAAAAGGGAAGTTCGAGGTGATCGAGTAGTTTTTGTCCCGAAACTCGTGTCGTGACAGAACCAACATTTTTCGCCAATTTTATCGCTTATTGTGATTTGTTACAATTAATATAATTTAAATTTAAAATAAAAACTGAGCTGGTAAAACACATTCAACTGCTAAAATTATTAAAATTACTCCCTCTCTTTCCTAACTGTGACGATTACGCGATGCGATCGGTTACAGCTATTATATGTATTTTCATATATTTCAACATTGTTTTGGTTTACCTAAAATTCAATTTTTCATCATAAATAATAGAAAGTTATAGAAGCTTAACCTTATCTATTATTTTATAACTTTTTAGATTTTATGTCAAATATATTCAAATATTAATGTTGAAGAAAAACTTATTTTTTTTACTAACCAAAGCTGGAAATAAATAATTATAAATTTAATTGAAAGATAAAGATATTTTTATTTGGAAGAAAGTCAACTTTTTTTATTAATTTTTATTTTAAAGATAATCTTAATATTTATTTACGTCTAATGCTTTATTTATTCGGATTTTATTTATAGTTTAATATGTATTTTCACTGTATTGTTTTATAATTAAATATAATTTCTACAGAAAAAATTTATAATTATTACAGTAATATCAATAAATCAATTAATATTAGTATAGCAAATATAATTTTTATCTATACATAATTATCGTCAATTTTTTTGAAAAAAATTAAACACAACTGAGAATTAAAATATGAAAAACGATACTTATTTTTTTCAAGTTTGCAAAATTGTGAAAATAATCAATATGTTACATTTTTATCAGTTTAAAAATATAGTTATTAAAATTCATAAATAATTGGGGAATAAATGATTAAAAACTAAAGTATAATAATATAAAGATGTATAAAAAATTAACGTTTGAGAAAAATATTGCAGGATGTACAAATTCTACAGTTTATCCCGTATAAGTTTTAAAAAACTATATATTATATAAACATATATTCTTCGAATACTAACAACAAACACATATTGTATGATGAAAAATATAACATAAATAAAAGAAGTAACCGTAAAAATTTTTTAAAATATGTGAAAGAATATATTATAATCCAATGAGTCATAGAAAAGATTTTAACGAATAGACATCCTCTAGCGAATGAAAGTCCATGTATATATATATTTTACGAAATTCTTTACATAAGATTTATTATATGTTCAAAAGACGTACTACGACATACATGAATACGTAATTGTTTCTCGTTTTACTTACAAATATATAATGAAAAGCGAGAAAGAGAGAGAGGGATAGAGAACGAGAAAAAAAGGCGAAAGCTAATAGAGTAAAAGCTTTTATTAACGAACTTTTGAAAACCTTATGCTAATACAAAAGGAAAAGAAGGTACGTGAACGATATCGAATTGAGCATCAATGAACGTTATGACTTGACTCTCAAATAGCTTGTTAGCTAGATTTCATTATATATGTATTTGAAGAATTAAACTTTTTACTATTTGTATAAACTTAATGCTAATTGAACTAAAGAATAGATCTCATGCATTTGCGATTGTAAATTTTTGAGTTTACGTCGAATTTCTTTTAGTTTTTAAGATAATTAATCAAACCATATATAAATTCTTTTCCCTCTGATTTTCTAAATTTTTCCAATCTTTACTTAGTATTAAATTTTTAAAAGATAAAGTCTCTTATGTTTACAAACTGTAATTAAAGTAGTACCAATGAAGTAAAATCAAAGAATAAATTAGTTCTAAAACTTTATGATAAAAATTAATTTTAAGAATATGTAATAAGTTGATTTAAATAAAAAATAGCCTAGAATTTTTAAAAGGTATTAAGTTAAGATTTGAAATATTATATTGGAAAACATTTTCTTTTGATGATTTTGTTAAATTTAAATATAGTTAATAGAAATAAATTAAAATTAAATAAACGTATATAATACAAATTAATTTTATATATCAATTGAAACTGGTTATGTTGTATTATTTTGATACAATAAACTATTGTAGTCTTTAATTCTAAACCTATTCTTTTAATAAATTATTCTACTTCCTATTACCAATATGAGTGTATATACAAACAAATTCATTATTTATATATGTTTAATATATTATTATGCATAATTTATCTAGATATTTTTTTTAAATACAAAGACAGCAACTTTTGATATATAACTCTTTTATCATCATATAGTAAGTTATTATTGAATAAAATTCATAGGCTTATTGTGTAATATAAATTAAATTGAAAAATTGGAAGCGAAATTATTTTTGAACTGCATTATGCTGTTTATACGACGCATTTTTTAATAAAAATTCCACGCTGTCAAATTAGTACAAAGCCGAAAACAATCGGATTTGCAGGAATTTTTTATTTTAAAACTCTGTTATCTCTTCCTTTCTCATTCGCTTTCAATTTGTTTTTCTCTCTCCTATAGTGTTTCTGGCGTTTGACGTTTGCATATAAAAAAGGTGCTTCATATTTGACATCTATTACCTATTTATTCTCGAAATTCTATAAATTTTTTAATTCTATGTGCCTCACCTCATACTTTACACGTTCTTCACATTAGTGAATATTTAGATGCACTCTGACAGAAATATTAGAAAATGATTATCAATAAAGCTATAGAATTGAATAATTTTGAGTAAATTTAATTTATTGATCCTTAAAAATACACAGAATAGAATGTTTCAAAACTATTGTGAAGATCTACAGTCTTCTGATAAAAATTAAAAGAGAAAGCGTCCTTTGCAGTAAAATAAATGAAAAGACGTTTATAGCCGAACTATTGTTATCTTTTAAAATCTTTTTATTTTACGTACACATGTCGTTCCCGAAAGTTCGGGACGGGTTCGGCGTCAAGGCTCCGGAGGGAGAAATATTCTCTCGCCCCGGGTTTCCTCTGGTCGGGGAGGGAAGAAGCTCGCCCGGAGATGAGCACACCTTTCCAGGTTCACCCCGAAGATGGGGGGACGGGTGCGGTATTGAGGCCGGTGTCGGTGGAGTGTACTTGCTGGGCAGGTGCGGTGCACTATTTAGGTGGTGCACGCGGACCTCGAAAGTATGCCTGAGCACGTGGCTCTGAGTTGGCCGGTGGTTGTGGTACGCTCCGGACGGGGTGCACGCGGCGTCCAAGGTTTGCCCTAAGAAGAGCGGGTTGGCGCGACGTCGAAGCTGACGCTGGCTTCGAGTCTGTTTGCAAGTACGGTACACCTAAGCGTTAGGTGCACATGACGTTCGAAGGTCCCCCTGAAAAGGGCGGATTGTGGTGCGGAAAGGAAAAAAACTACGGCGATGTGCTTGTTCCAAGGTAGGAGCAGGCACCGTGAGGTGTTCGACGCACGTAGTCTCTTTCTGACCTTTCGGAACACTCTCTGTCCCTTCTTCAAAGGGCACCCGGCTTTTATCTGTTGCACCGAGCGTACCTGGTGTTGCTTATTCAACACGTTCGAACCTGCAGCTCGAACACGTCGAGATGCCCTGCCAGGGCTTTTCCCGCAGCCATCTGCGTGGTCGATATAATCCGGACCTTTACCCGCTCCGGTCGCCCGCATGCGTTATATGGTCACTGTCATCCGGCAGATGACAGATGCCATAAACCGCCCAGGCCGGATTTCAGGCCGTATGGATCGGTTTCTTTTATGGCCAAGTGGTCAGGTTGTGCCAAATATGACACCAACCTGGCCTTCCCATACCTGCCCGATAGGCCCCGCGCGCGTCATACTGATGCTTAAATCTTCTGTCTTTATGATTTAAATTATAACACGATAAAATAATTAAAAATTTTTTAAACAATATTAGCCCTGTAATCAACTAGAAAGTAATAATAAAGCCATTTTCAGTATCTTTTTAGAGCTGTCTTATCGCATTTCTCATAAACGTGTCACGTTCCTAATATTGATCGGCGCATACCTGTTCAAGCACATTTCTTTCTTTACCTATACTGCTTATCTATGTGCCTCCCTCACATTATGTAAGGGTACATACGAGTGGTTTTTACACAATAGCTTCCTCAGTGCTTTTATATACATCGGAATTTGGTTCTGCTTATATGTCTCTTTCAACTGTTCTTGCCTTTCTTTCACCCTCTTTGTATCTCTAAATATATTCGTAGTTTTATTTTTTATATGATATCAACAAGTACAAAATCTGAATAATAGAATCAATATCAAGGGTAAACGATGTTTGTATAGAGTATAAATATCAAGATACCGAATCATAAAATGTAAGGCACGTTTGTAATAAAATTTATAAATATATATATATATATCATTTCGGATATCTAACTTTGTAATTATTATGTCTAATTATTTAATAAGAAAACTAGTGAGAGCGTACAATACTAATATAGTATAAACATTAAAAAGGCGTCCAAGTACATTTTATCCTTTTGTCTTTTATTCAACCTTCCATTTTTCACCATCTTTCTTGCTTACTACACGCAAGCAAACAGCCAAACTATCACTCTTAATCCTAATTTCTATTGTTGCGTAATATTGATGTCAATAGTTATAGCGAGACGAGAGAATAAGTGGAATTAAACAATTACTCACAAAATAGCATAATATTTTTATAATAATTTATACGATGTGTAAGATATATAAATTTATTAATAATTTCTCATATTAAAGTATCGTTAATATTGAATTTTTTTTAGAAACGTTACAAAGAATTTTAGTAATTGGGGTCATTTTTCTTTTATTACCATAAAATATATTTAAATAATTGTATTTGAAGTATTTTTATAAATTTTATACATCTTTCTTTTTTAGATATAAAATATACGATGTTTTCATAATTTTCATAATATAAATAATATTTTATGAAATATTTCTCCTTATTCGATTATTAATTTTTTTTTTAAATAAGACATTGAAACTAGTATCAATGATAAATAAATAACAGATGCAAAAAATATATACGAAGAACTGAAAAAATGATAAAGAAATAATTCAAGAAAGTAGATAAATTAACTATTAACTTCATTATATTGGCTAAAAGAAATATTCGAGATATCAGAAATCGAAAATACTCCATTATTAATCATCAATTATCTATTGCCATTTTAGTAATAATAATACAAAAATAGATATAAACTAATATCAAGAGAAAGAGAGAGAGAAAGATAGAGGAGAGTAGTCTAGGAATTAGAGTATTGACGTAAATATTATCTTAAAAATATTCTATTAACATAAAATAATTTTTTAGTTTTTTTATGTTATAAGTAATATATATTTTAATTTTTTTATAAGTAATATATTTGTCTATTATATTAGCATATATCATAATAATTTGAATTTAAATATTTTTCTATAAAAAATTAAAGGACACGTATATAAAAATAATTAAACTAGTATTACTTAATTCAATAAATTTTATGTGGAAAAAAGTAAATTTACAGCATTCTAATTATAACTGTAATATATTCTAATAATCGATTAATATTATAAAAAATAAAAAATTAAAGAAAGAATGAAACAGAAAAATAAAAATATATTCTATAATGATACAATACCGAAAGATGAATATAAAAGAGAAATATATTTATAAAATTAAATTAATTATAAAGTATATCTATTAAAAAAGGCACTGATAAAAATTAAAACTTATAATCATTGATTTATGTAAATCTTATAATATCGTATTATAATTAATAAAATTATTGTAGAAATTTAAATTTATTTATCGATTTCACAAAATTTATTCTCTACGAATTCCGTCAACGAAATTTTTGATCTACACAATTTCTTCGCGAACAGTGACATTTAGCCCGATCGATAGAATCAATACAGATTGAAGTCAAGAGAAATATAAAGAGATAATACAGATTGAGAGTCAGGCGAAGTAGTAAACAGTTTGCGAGTAAAGCCATAAACTCAAACGTATTCAACCCCGGTTAGCAGACTACCGCCTACATAAATGAGGAATATCAAAATAAGTGACGTAAGAGTTCAAAGCGCTTATAAATGACATGTAGATATTGTATATTTTTTTAATTTAACGTATAATTATTATAATTTAAAATTAATATCTTACCACTGTCAAAGAGATAATTCTCTTAAAATAATATGTAACGCTTATAATCGAACAAACAAAATTGAAATTTACTCCAATATGCTTCGTATATAACATTTAGTTAGAAAAATAAAAATGGTGCACTGTTACCTATAACCTTATATAGATAGTATTTAACTATTTGGAATGAAGTACTCAGGCATTAAATGTTATTAACTTTTCTTTCAATAATTATTTAACCAAAAAATTCTGTGACAAAAGTAAGTTGTAGGCAATTGCTTTCAGTTTTTTTACAGCGTAGAAATTAAAATAATCTTTTAATAATTGAATATAGGTAATAAATCTAACGTATATTATGTCTATATATATATGTACATGTATATAAGTTCAGAAATGTAGTTGTAAAATTTTTCTAAATATTTTATTTAAATTAATAATGAAAATAAATTTATCAGATATATATATACAGATATATATATATAGTTTAGTTTATACAATATTGTTTATTATACATAATTATTAATTATATGAAAATAATTATCATTATCCAGTAATTAAAAGCGAATAAAAAATAAAAAGAATGTACAAGTCTGTTTCAACGTGCAAAAATTAAAAAAAGTTAATCGTTATAAAGGCACTTATGTTCAATTATAATGGGTGATATCATTAAAAAACTGTTAATATATAGACTGTATACTGAAGGTTTGTGTTCTCCCAGCTTTAAATTTACTCATGCGGTCTTGCAGCTGTGCACCCGTATTCATCTTTTTTACGTCCATTTGCTTATTACATACTTTTTGTTTGCTTTAAAATTTATAATAAGAGTGTATTCAAAGCGAAATCTTTTTTTCAGAAATTTTGTAACAGCATCTATAAGTTTATCAAAGAATATAAACATTAAAAAAACTATAGTTTCATAAATTGTTAAAATTTATAAAATTAATACAACAATAACTAGATAAACTTTATTTGTACTTATGAAGAGTGAGAATCTATAAAATAGTTGTGTACGAGTATATTTTTATTATTTACATTATTTCAAATAAATTGAGAAGAATGATATGAATGTGTAAGCTCAATTGATCATATTCAAAAATAAAAAAAGTAATATACTTAAAACATTAAGTTTCATTAACAATAAATAATAATATAAATACAAATAATTGTAACCTTTGATAATTTCAATATAAGCCAATTTAAAAAAGAAAATATGTACATAAGCAAATAATATATATATAATAATAAATTATTAAATTATAATTTATAAAGAAAAGCTATAGAGATTTTCTCTTTCATATCCATAAGAAACGAATAATTTTTTTTATAAATAATATATTTCTCATTCGTGTCTTATTTAAATAAATAATCAGTAATAATACAGTAAATTATTATAAATACTTACCATTAAATTATTATTATTAAATGTGAATCAACCAATAGAATATTTAACTTTACTCACTGTCAAATATAAATTTAGGCTTCTGGAAATAATACAATATTAATTAATTAATTTATTGTTTCATTAAAAAGTAAAATGAAATTAATTTATGTTAACATGTAATAATTATGAAAATTTTTTTATAGCCTTAAAAATATTAAATCTCTTTTTGCATATTGTCGTTGATTACAAGTTTAAAAATTGAATTAATAAAATAAAACGAGAATTTATTTGAATTTTTCGGTTTTTAGATATAAATTTTATTTATGCTTTATGAACATTCCATATCGCTACTTTTTAGTTATTTGATCACTAAGTATAATCATTTCTTTAAAAATTTAAATTGTGATTAAATTTCTTTGCTTTCCTGGAAAAGATGGATTTTCTGGTGCACATTTTATATAATCAATACGGTTAGTTAAAACGTGAATTTTCTTCATTCTATTGTTGCCTCAATGAAATAATAAATACTTATCGGCACTTTAAAGCAATAAATGTTTAATCGATTGGCAGGAGCTTTCATCTTCGCCATCCTCATTGAAACAATGTGCGATTAAAAATGTATGCTTTCAGAAAATCATGCGCATAAAGGAAATCCTCGCGTTGAATAACTCATAATCGTGTCAGGCGTTTAGGATGTTGAAATCTCTGGCATAATATATTAAAAATGTAGAATAAATATTTAGAGAACGGATTTTACATGTATGTATGGGGGTGTTTTATATGTTAGTGTTCATCGAGAGAACTCACGTACGGCTTAAGCTATATTCCTGGGAAGTGGGTTTAGCCTTGCTTTTATTCTTCCCTTCGAGCCGAGCCTCCTGTCGCACTCGGCCGGTGCGCGTACACGTTATTACGTATTTTACGGCCAAGCGACAGCACCATAAAATCTGTCATTGTAGGACATGCGCAATTTGCTACCGGAAAAGACAGTATGTACAATCTAGTCTCGTAAAGGTAAGATTCGTTTTGTATATTTGTGCACATCTGACTTCTCAGCTCTCTTGCCCTCTTTTTCGATTTTTTCCTTTACCGTTCCCGCGCTTTTATTACTATTTTCTTTATTGTAACATTGTAGTGTATCGAACATTTTACATGTTTTACGGTCTCAAATAAATGATTAATTTTAAGCCGAATCCTCTTATTTTGCTTTTTTAAAATATGCATATGTTGTCAAACCTTTATTTCATTGTGATTATAAAAATATATATAATATCGACTAACTGATGAAGAATTTGATATTTTAAAAATAAGGTAAATAATAAATAGTTAAATTGAAGAATTCGAATACGAAAATTGCAATTAATGTTATTTTCTTAATATTATATGTTATGATGCAAAATAGAAGCTTCTAGTAAAATTATTTTAAATAACTTTCAATGAGTTAATAAATATTTTATGTATATTTGGCTACATGTTTAAACATTTTTCGTTGTTTTCGCTCATTTTTTCTGTAGCTCTTCGTGTGCTGTATAAAATAAAAAATTTAATATTAAATTTATTATTCGTGCCATCTGTCTGCTTCTTTATGTTAAAGTGTGCGAGGAAGAATTTAGCACACTTGGATCGGGCTATTTGCAAATATTTCTGTCTCTTTCTCCTACTTCACAATCTTCGAAATTCTCCACAAGCACATATTTGTCCTTATCCCTCTGTGTCTCCTTTGGCTTTCTACTGTTGTTCACGAATAATAGACGCACGTACACTAAAATAAAGGTCTGGATGACAAGTACAATTTATACCTTACCGAGGATTTCTTCTTTGCGACGTCGCACGACAGCTTGGATTTCTTCTGTCGAGCTTGAAATAGAAGCAGACCAAATTGGAGATACCGAGCATCAGTACAGTAAAGCTCAGCAACTGACATTGATATGAATTAACGTAGAAAAAGAAAATTTTGACACAGGTATGCATCATGACTCATCACTTTGTTCTTTCAAAAATGAAATCTATGCCTAGGTATGTAATTTCAAGAGAAGAAAAGTGAGTCGGACACCACTTTGCTATCGGAACGAACGATTATTACAGATGACGACAACGTGACCTGTGGCTCCGTCACGCTTGTCGCACGAGTGTTGTCAGTATCAATTGTTAGATCGAAACAAGAAAGATTCATGCATATATCGCGAGAAGAAAAGAATGCAGCGGTTATGCATGTTGTTTTCGTATGATTTATCCATTATGTGTTTACAAATCGCGTATCGTTTGTTTTATTAAAGGAAACTCTTCGAGAAATATATCTTGTATTATAACAAGCAATGCTTATTATTATAATGCTTATTAACGCGAGTTATTCGTAAGAGGTTTATAATAAGTTATTTCAGAATTTTGAATAATTTAAATTTGGTATTCGGAAATTTGCCCCCTATTTTCATTAAAGCTTTTTGACTTAGCAGTAAACGCTTTTCTAACCAAGTTTCTAAAACTTCAATTTGAATTCGCTTATATTAGTTGTATAATATTAAAATCAAGTTAATGTGTAAGATGATTTGAGTATAGACAGTAAAAATGGCAGTAGGCAGGAGAAAGAATTTTTAGCTTGTTCAAAGTAATCTGCCAAAAGGGTAAAGGATGGAATAAAGCTATATTGCATAAATATAACATAAATAATTTTTCCAGTTTATTCAACGTGAACGCGAACTACAATGTTTTACTCAGGAAAAAGAGTTCGGCTCTCTCAATCCACACTTCGATTAGCGTTGACACCGCGATGCAACGCTCGCGATTTGTAATCCAATATGACCAGCGCTACTGTATACGTACAATTCTATCCCTTTCTTTTCACCGCCCCCTATTTTTATGTTATTTTCAAATCAATCGAGTACGTATTGTCACTGCGGAGCGGCCGCTAATGAATCGCTATTGTTCCATGGATTTACGGGCTCCTGGAAAAGAGCCTCGCGAGACGACAAATGGGGCAAAGCGAATTTTGTCGATTCGGCGCGACTCGACGGATACATATAAGTACATTTATATCGCGACTGGGTGTTAAGGTGGATTTACAATGCAAGCCCTTCATATGGTACGAGCGGATCCAGTATGTTCGATCCCAATCATGCGTCAACACGTACTTCTAACTACAGGGCCAGACATATCAATATTTTGTTCCAACTTTTGATGATATTTTCAATATATTTACGTTGAAATCCGAATGGAAATTTCATAGCGAGAATTTTAGTATGAAAGAAAACATGGAAGGTTTTTTGACACTTATTCGAGGGAAGATCAAAGCTGTTAAAAAAATAAGTTTTTAATTACTTAGCTTTTTTAATCGATTGCATTAACTGTGTACTTCATCGAATAAATTATAATTTAAGTTTTTCTCTGACACGTGAAAGTTGAATTAATTTTCAGTTTTTGTAAGATTTTTTAATTTTTTTTAATCATTGAAAAGATCAAAAAATGGGCTGCAAATATAGGTTTTATTTATTTTCTTTGATTCGCAGGAAATTCTTAAAAAAATTGTCTTGATATTAATTATTTAAACACTTTAGTACGGGAACTTATTTTAATTAATTGTAAACCATGTGTAAAATATTTTTCTGTTATTAAGGGTTGATTTAAATTAGCACCCTAAAATCAATTATTACTACAGAGTAGTTGGATTAACAATAAAAATGGGAAAATTTTTTTTCAAACATTGGAGTAAATTTAAATCTCAACAAAATCTAGTGATTAATTTGTCATCCCACTTAATACTTGGCTGTCATAAAAGCAAAAATTTTTGCTTCATCAGTGCATTTTCCAACTTTTAAAGAAATTATCCAAAAATCCACTCTATGTTTATTTTTTATCTTTCTATCCAAATTATTTATACATTCACTTTCTAGCTATTAAAATCAATGTTTTTCGATACAACTGTAAATCAGATAGTTTACTACCTCCTCTCTCTTTTGGGAAACCGGATACAACATACACATGAGACATAGGTACGTGCTCGAAGAGCTGGTGCGCTCGTGCGTTTCGAATCGGTGTCACGTCGCTGGTTTGTTTTCCTTTCACCTCGTACTGTATTTTCATTGGAAAAATAAAAATACGATTGCTAAACTGTTAACTCGTTTGCTCTGTTCTCTTAAAAATGTGCAAAAAATCTCTTAAATTATTCGCGTCAATAGGATAGGATGAACTTCAAAGACATTTAAGCAAATCAAATTACTAAGGCGTGTGAAGAACAATTTTCAAATATCACATTTCATGGTATAAGGAATTCTAGTGCAAATAGAATAATTATGACAAGAAATCAGCATTAAATTTTTTTTACAGTACCGACTTTAATTTATAATTTTATACGACGATCATATATCGAACAAAGTGACAGCATATTTTATTGAGAAACTTTTAAATAGAAACATTTATTTTTCAAAAATCTTAAAAGTTATAATAGTAAATATTATAAATAAAATTCTACATTTTGTTTTATTTTTATTTCATGTAATATCCTCATAATTGTGGTATACTTATATATTATATACATTTTATATGCTATAAATATAAAAATGAATTCAGGAAAATGAGAATAATATTACCTTCAAATTTCTCAGTTTTACATACGTTTTAAATATCATAAATAGAAGGAGAAGCTCAAGGATATGGAAAAATATTATGCAGTTTCATTAACTTAACAAAATAAATAGGGAAGACATTCAATTTTTTTTACCATAACTTTTTATTCATTTACATGGAATATCATCTTATAAATTTATCAGGTAGCTAACAGAGTTATATTTCAATGTGCTGTGAAAATAGCAATTGACAATAAATAGTGCTTATTAATCGCTGCATCGCTGACATCTCTGAAATATATTTTGTTAAAATTGTTATAGATTTCTGTTTATAATTATATAAAAATGAATACAACGAACAACAACCGATTACATAAATGATACGAAATTAATAACAGTTGTAAAATTATCAATGAATAATGAAAAATTACATGGTACATGATAATTAAAATGTAACATTTAAAAAATGTAACATTGCGAATTCCCTCTTATTGATGATTCTCATTCACTTCCGATGTACGATATCATTATATATATATATATATATAAATAATAATAAATTGATTTGAAAAATAAGCATTTTCTACTGTAACTATTTTTCAGTCATTTCTAAAGTGTATCCATTTTATATATTAACTATGTATGTTTTCCATCTGGGAAATAACGTAGATTCATCATCAGCATTCAATCGCAATAATAACAATGCACATTATGCAAAAGAATTTTAATATAATATATTATGCTTATAATACGTCAACCGGTGATAAATATGCTTATCTATATTTCTTTGATAATGAATATTTTTAGAATATATTCATTTATTGTATAAAATAATGTACAAGAAGGTTTCTAAAGAAAACTTAAATATCAATCTAGTTTTATGCGTAATTTTATAATGAGTTATAGAAAAACAACTTGTATCCGATATGTACATTTGTACTTGCATTACTGATGAACATACCGTTTTCATTTAGAATTTTAAAAATGCTATCGAATAAGCATTAGTTTGAAAACCCAAGTCATTTTTCCAATTAACAAAAAAAAAAAATGACAGTTTCGATAACGAAGTTCTGTTGATGAAACCAAGTCCTTCCAAGCACGTACATTTTGTACTCTCTTTTTGGCAAAGGAACAACGAGGAAGAAGCTATTATATTATCGAACATCGATGTAAGGACACACATACATATCTCTTTTACACCGAAACATGAAGAGGGAAGCGCGCGGTTATTGTCGAGCTGCTGCTGCTGTTTTACCACCACCATTTTCATCACCACTGAAGTATATGCATACACCTTACTTGAAAGTGTTCAACTACATTCAGTTGACCTCGCTGGAGGCTATCGTGGTGACAGTCGGACTCCACCAATTACCATTGAGTTCGCCCAACATAGAAAGCCGGATGAGATTCCAGCCTTCCAGTTTTCTATATCAAGTGTCATTGTGGTCCGGCTTATAGCCAAGATTCTTGCGTTGTAGGAACAGGTGAATCTCCTGAAAGTTGGGTCGATCTACGCCGTTACGCTGCCAACACTCGCACATCAAGTCGTATATCTCTTTCGGGCAATTCTTTGGCAGGGGCAGAATTATCTACGAATAAATAATTATTTCTCGTTTTTTTTTTATCACATTTGCCTATTCTTAATCAGATTAATTATTAAAAACAGTTATGATAATTCAACAAAGTTTTTACTCGTGATTTTTTAGGTACTTTCCGTTACTAATGTCATATGAAATACACTTAATAATGTCATATGTATGTCAAAAGTGAAAAACTATTTTATCATAATACTCCAAAAGTTATTTTTAAATTACTTTCTTGCATAAAACATATTATTGCAAAAAAAATTTATTTTCGATAAGGTATAACTAATTTTTTAATTTTTGCGTAATTTGACAATAAATAAATGTATGAATTACTATTTTTAAAACATATATTGTTTCTAATTATATAATAAATTTAAATTTACAATCATTTCTTATGTTATCTACTATAGATAAAATTATATTGAAGCAATATTTTTCATAGGTAAATGTAAAATTTTTTATACGATTTATTACATAATTAATAATGTCTATACACTGTTATCTACGTTTAGACAAATAAATCCAGTATATCAATAAATTCAGATATAGATTAAAAATATACAAATTTTTGCAATTTTTTTCTATAAATAACATATATAGAAATATACATACATATAAAAGAACCATAAACAAGTTACTAATTAATAATTATCATTTATACGACTGTGATTACAATTGATTGAAAAATTACTAATTATGCGACTACATTTTGGCCTTGGGCTTTTATAAAGGTACACAACAATACTTCAGAAGTTATAACTACGTACATGTATCTTTTTGCAATATAACTATTAATTAAATTAAAGTATATTCTTAGCTAATATTATGAGTATAGTTACATTTTTAATTAGAAAATTTACAAATTAATATGTATTGTTATTTTTTGTATTAAATATTGGTATAAAAAATAATAAAATGAATATTCTATTACGTAAATTATATTGAATTACTTAATAACATGTGTAAAAATTCGTACCCTTTTCTCATCCTCCTGATAAAAATATGTCGCATTTTCGACAATACGATGGTCCGGTAGTTCTTCAAATGGTTGCTCGCGTGCAAATGTCAAGATCTCCCAGAACGTCACGGCAAACGCCCACACGTCACTCTTGGATGTGTAGTTACCCTGTAAATAATGTTGAAAAATACTCTACTTATCTTATCAGGAGGAAACGAGAAATCAGATAAATGGAATAACAATAATAAAATACGTAAGGGTTGAATTTTTTTATTTGGCAACTTGTAAAAAAAACCGTTTATATAATGTTTTTACTGAATATTTTTACATACATTTATAAAAAATATGTTTAAAAGGTGTTTTGTGTCTGTTTTCATGCGGATGTAAATTCTGAATTAGTATATTAGTAGAGAAAATACATAAATAGTCATCCAGTTAAGATAACGCTAAAAATAAATACAATTTCATTAGAAAATGTATAAATAATGCACCTGGTAAATCTTATCAAAATCTTACATTTAAAATAAAAATTAAAATAAAGTAAAAATAAAATACAAAGTAATTTTAAAAAATTCTAATAAAAGAAATATGTTTTTAAACTAGAAAATTTAAAAACTGAAATAGTATTACATATATGGCGTAGCACAAATGTAAGCCTTGATATTAATTCTGCAAGAAATATAATATAATACATATAATTAATAACAACGTTAACATATATAAATGTGTGTGTATTACAGTTATTCATTACGATAATTATAAAAATAATAAATAAAAACTATAAATTAGAAAAATAATTTAATTGTTATATTTACATTACAGAAAACTGTATTTTATCATAGAATACAATATATACGTATATAATAATATTTAACAAAAAATCAATAAGAAATGCATAAAACTTTTATGAAATAAAATTTAAAAAAATTATATTAATTTCTAATTATGTATTAAATATTATCAATAGACGATAAAAAAATGTAAAATAATTTAAAAAATACTTTTAAAAAATAAATCCTTATAAATCCTTATAACGAAATAATTGAAGAAAATTTTTGAAAAAAAATTATTTATGCATTATTCTAATGATAATCTCATATACTTCAGAAATCTTAGAATTCTCGATGGTATACTTACTGTGAAGTAGGATCGTTTCGATCCTATAAGGTTCTTATAAGATTGCTTCAAACAAAATTTTTAAAAGTCTGTTATATTTTAAGATGAAAATAGAAAAACAGATTTATTTCTAAAAGTATAACTTTGTACTCTATTCCATGAGAATTTAGTCGTTAGAAAAATTTTTATGTGTTAAAATACTTTTAGAATAGTTTCATATAATAAATATGAAATGCAAAAGTAATTCATGAGTTGTTTGTTAGTTTCATAGATTATTTTTTTATTTTACCTGAAATTATTAAGAGACACTCGATATATTTTTTAATTTTTATTTGTATTATTTACTGTCACAGCTTATAATTCAATTTCTGTGCATCTTTACATAGACTTATAAACTTCCCAATAATTATGAAGATTTTGTAAGTTTTAAAAATCGTAAACTAACTTTGTATGAGAGAATAATAATTCAGAATGTTTATGTACGTAAACTCAATATATTTTTTATTTCACGATACTTGAGAATTTGATATAAGTTGTACTTTAATTTTTTATTGTTTTAATTAGTTTTAATGAAAAAAAAACACAATATTAAATGACTATAATGTAATACTGTTAATGTATAATATGACGGAGTATCATACTCGAATCGATTAATTTTAATCGAACAATTGAGTAACAAAATCAAAAATCGAAAATCAACGTAAAAAAGGAAGATGTAACGAGTAGTAGTAGGTGGAGAGAAATTGGAGGATAGGAAATGAAGGAGCATCAACTTCCTTTTTTTCATTATTCTTATATTTTTTGTCGGGTGCAAGCAAAAATCCCGTATTTTATATATAACGTCTCTTGTTTTATGGAATTCATATTTTCTTTCTGTACTAATTCCTTATTCCTTCATCGAAATTTTTCTGTCACAAAAGGCGAAACCGATAAAATAAAATATGTCGCTCATCTGTTGTAAGCAACTGAGCAGGGACTTACGCAACGGAGGACTTTCATTTGAGTTTTCTTTTGAAAAACATAATATTTAATTGCTTTTTTCTAATTTCTCTTTTAGATATTTATAATATTCAAAAATACTCAAAAAAGATACGATAATACAAGAGTATAAAACTCATTTTCAATTAAATCAACTTAACCACCGACTTGTACGTAATATGATCTTTTTGACTTTCAAGACTTTCTTCGCATATAATTCGTTTACGTTTTTTTCTTGATTTACATTATCAATTTCATTTATTTATCAGTTTAATCTTGATTTAGTTTTATATAAAATTATTTCATTTACATTTATGTAATTAATTTATTATATATTATAACTAAAGGATGGTCTAATTCAATAATATTCATAAAAGTCGGTTAAAATGCGAGTGAGCCTGTTGGTTCGTCAACGCTTTCCTAACTCCTAAAATATTCATATATTCTGTTGAAGGAGATGGCAAGAACGGAAAGGAGGAACGAAAAGCAATAGAATTTCGTTGATTATATGTAAAAGTATACATACGGTCTTTGTTCCGAAAAAAGGAGAAGCGTGTGAAAACTGTTGTTTGGGATATCTTTACTTGGAGTACGTGTGTTTAAAACCATCGAGTACACGTTTCTTTCATCTATCAAATACAAACATAGATAAATCAGAATTCTGAGGATGGAGAAAAGATGAATTTGCACTTTAGAAGGTCAGTCGTTTGAAGTTCTGGGAACGAATTCGAACGACCTCGAAGCGAACTTTCTAGAATGGAGTATTACTTGTCCATCCAAACAGTTATTTACAAATGTACTTAAATTGGTACAAAAAATTTCATAAATAAATATTATCTACTTTTTTAGGCTTTTAAATTTAATACATGCATATAAATGAACTATTTCACGTTAATAAATAATAATGCCGCCTTTGAAAATTCAGATCAGTTCTACGGCAATTTGTTTTTATTATTAAATAAATAAAATACATCTTTATTTAAATCGAATTTGTTCGAAGATTCTCGGATTAATTTGTCTCTACAATAATCCCACTTTTTACGAGTACCACAGTATTAGGTATGCCAAGTACCTAATGCAAAATTAAGCTGACAACATAGACCCGCAGAAGACAAGGTGAGTGGGATTGACAAGAATCTCGTTCTCCAATACAAGGAGGAAAGCAGAATTGTCGTAAAATCTACGGACTGTTACAAGATACCTAAGTTTCTGTCGACGTTTCGCACCATTATATATATATATATTTGTCTCATTTTTAATTTATTTATATTTGCAGATATTTGAGTAAAGATAATTTAATTTTTTCTATATTCTTTACTTAGTTTTTAGAATATGAGAATCCTTTCCTTTACTTTTAAAATTCTAGTAGCATTGAATTAATCTACATATATATGTATTAATCTATATATATCTATATTTTTTGTAAATTAAACTAAAAGAGTATATTCTTTATAAGATATTTTTATAAATAATTAGAAATGGCAAATACTACAATTATATTAATAATTAGAAAAATGTTCTCATATTCAAGAAATATTTAAACCAGCAATCGTTTACTGATATACTTTTGTGTAAAAAATATTTACTAATAATTTGTTTTTTAATAAAATAATGAATTTAAAAACTAATTTATTAAATTAAACAAAATTTTAATATTGTCTTTTTACATGTATTTCACTGATAAATGATTAAATAAGTATGAAAACTAATTCAATTTATGATGAATCTATAATAATATAAATTGAAAATTAAATTTTTTGTAAAATAATTGAAGTATAAAATTCAATGAAATTCAAATTAAATGTACAAATTTATAAAATTAATATCAATGGATTTCTTTTATAAATGAATTGAAAATAATTTAATATGAAATTAATAAAAGCAAATATTTTCTGATAATAACTCTGAAATTAGTTTTTAATTTTAAGGTATTTACTAAAATTAATTTATAATAAATTAGGTGAGTAGTACTTTTTTATTTATAAATTGAGTATGGAATGTAACATAATTAATATTTATTAATATTCCAGTTATATTTATCATTTAACTATTGTACTAAAAAATAAAGAAATAAATCAAGTTAGACAATGCAAAACATAATTTGAAAAAATTAAAAATTTTAATATTTTTAGTTATTGAATTCCTGTAATTGCATCGAATATCAATTTCTTTTAAAACTTTACATCTATTCATTATTTCCATAATATTCGTGAAATTGTTTTCACACACCAAGTCGACATTCGGATTGCTATCCGTGGATTATCTGTGTAGCTTGGAATCTAGACTTTATTCGCATTCCTAACTTGGATCATCTAATATAATACTGGGTCAAAGTTTATGATCATCTTATTTTCACATGGATAGTGGAGAATATCAAAATCGTTATTATTGAACGGTTTACTCGAGTGACAAATGTTATTTTATCAAACTAATCGCAGTAGCGTTGCTCGTTTATTTTTCCTTTATTTCTAATATTTTTTAAGGATGGAGATTAATTGTGATGATTAAATAGTGATAGTATTTTTTGAAACTGAAATAAAATATGCGAGTGCTTTCTTCATAATTCATATTTTAAACACTACTTTATTTATTTGTGTACGCTTATACATGTAACTGAATCTTAACTCGTACACCCCTATAACTAAATTTAGGGTTCAAGTCAACCCTTGGGTTTGTATGTACCTATCGGTCCGATGGATATCGGTGCCCTAAAACCAGTACCTTCTTACGCATGCAAGTATCTAGCTGTATGGAATCCTATGCACCACTATTGTCGTCCTCGGCAATTATAAAAGCAATCAGTAAAATGTATTTTTTATTTACTACATTTTTTTATTAAATTCTTTTGTGCTTTCAACGAAGTTTGTATGAAAATAAACAAGCCTTCGAACAAACTGCATTTTTTCCTGTTTTAACTTGACGCAAAAGTAATTCGTTTAACTGACAAATTATATATAAATAATAATATAAATCACGGTTATAAAAAAGTTATAATATTCAAGATGAAAATAAACGTTTAACGCAACATTATAAATATCAAAAAGGAAATAAATGTCTCAAGAGATCTTTTTAATTAATTAAAATATAAAAATTACTAGAACTATGATAAGTCATTAAAAATATTAATGATTCAAATACATAAAGTATTAGTGAAAATGATTATAACAACTAGATATTAAGTGAAGAGAAATTTGATAGCAAAAAGTTTAGATCTTAATGAAATGAAAAATGCAAAAAGACAAGTCCACCATCTTACAAAAAAGTTTTCAAAACTTAAAAATTAAATAATACTTCTCGAGTATAATTATATAAACGTTAGCTACAACTTATAGAAAATTGAGACGTAGATTTAATTAAAAAACATTTTTTGCCAAAAAATTTGTCTAATACTTAATTTAATAAATACTTTTAGTTTTATTATTTTTTAATTTTTTTTTCGTAAAATCACATCTTTATATCAACTCAGTATTATGAAGAATTAACTAGTTATTAATAAATAATTTATATAAAGATCATTACTATATATAATAATATTTAAAAAAAAGATACAGTTCAATCGTAGTGCTACTGGGAATTACTGGAGGAGAAACTCATATTCTAAGCGGTGCGATGAAAATAATTTAGTTGGAACAGGGAATTCTTTTGAATGGGGATTTGAGAAATAAATAAAAGAAGAGAAATATAAATGCGTCAAAGTAAATGAGAAAAAGAATAAAAGCAACAGAATATTTTTAGATCACCAATGTATATTATTCATAAAATTTTACTAAGAATTTTGAAACAATATAAACTGACTAATGGAAATAAAAATTTTAAACTCGATTATGGTTTGTTTCAAGTACGTCTCACTACATATCCATTATAATTTCAATTTTGCGGAGAATACGCAACGGTATACAGTACCAGAAAACACTAGTCGAGAAATAATGTGCAAAAATATTGAATTAGCTTTAATAAAAAAAAAAAACTAAGAACATATTCAAACTTATATTATATTATAATATGAATTTGTTTATATATGTAATAATTTATATTTGAAAAAATTTCGGTTCAAATTATTACACGAATCTGAACAACATTAAAAAAAGGATAATTCTGCAAAGATGTTTATTATAAAAATTAATAGATAAATATTACTAATATACTATTAGTAAATATATAAATAAATTATTACTAAAATATACTATTTAAAGAAAATATTGAGGAAGCAGAACAAGCAGGTTACGTTTTAAAAATATATAAATATATTCATGGGCATTTGAGAATTTAGTCAGATAATCACGAACTTATCAATTAATAGAATTTTACAAGAAGTTATAATTGTATCTAATCACTAAATTTTCTAAATTAACAATGAAAAATGTTCGTGTTGGTCAGATACTTTTAATACTTTTACGAATGACAAAATCTAGATATTTATATATTTATAAGATAAAATGAGGATAAGCTTATAATAAATTTATAATATTGTTAGAAAATCCAAGGTTTTAAGTAAAATCACATACTAACTGTAATTTTAATAACGTTAAATATAAAATTATATGTTATTTAAATAAAATATTGTAGCAGTGAAAAATGATAAAAATACATGTTTTTCAATAATAAAGATAAATTAGACAAAAGAGTAAAAAATTTGAATGATTTTATAATTTTTTTTTATATTTAAATCATGCTAAAAGCAAATTATCGAAGAAAAATTGACGATCAATTTAATCAACAGTTAAAAAAATATTCATCTCTTTCACGATCTTTAATAATCAATACAAAAAAAAGTTGTTTGTTTAACGTAATTTAATACATCAGAGTAGATACAAAACAAATTTATTTAAATTGTATTATTATGAAGTGCACAACATACAAATATATAAATACTTAAGATATACTCTTCTTAATATCGATACAATTATAAATCAATATTAAAAAAAAACAATATATAATATATATATAAAATAAAATATATTATGATAAATAAAGATGTGTAAAATAAGTTTTACTTGTATTGAAAATTTGTTTATACTACTATATCAAATACAAATAATAAATTATTAATTATCAATACTAACATTTATTATGCGGTATATTACGGTTTTTCATTAGTTTTGCATTCTCTTAGTAATGAAAAAATTTTTAAAACATTTCAAAACTTATTTTCATCAAAATTAAATCAATAGATGCGTATTTAATTTTAAAATGATCTATTTTTTTTATTAATTTCTTTAATAGCGAAGCAAATCTATTTTTAAATTCTTTAATATACTGATTTAGCTTAAAAAATATTATCACTGTCATAAAATATCTTTAATTATATATTATGAAACTAGTTTTAGAGAAATATTTTATTTGAAAATAAAAATTTATTATTTTATTTATTTGTTCTTAAATAATTTCATAATGAGATATTTAATATCATTTGCATGTGAAAATAAACTTACTGGTTTAAAATTTGAATTTAAAGTAAAAAACGAATATAATATATTTTATAAATAAATATAGTTTTATCAAAATATACAATAAATTATAGTTTTAGCGTTCAAATTTTTCATTCACTCGGTCTTTAATTCCATCGAATTAACTGACATACTAATAACGAAATAAAATTCAGAAAAAACAATAATACTATCCTGTACTATGAAATTAAACGTAGATTATTTTGCTTATAACACTCTCGCATATCTTTCGTATAAACGAAGAGGCTGAACTAATTTCAAATACGACCCAACTTTGTACAATGTAATATATGCCAAAATTGCATCTGTGTTAGTTAAGTGTTTCATTTGACTGCCATGAGATCGCTTCGGTTGAGTGGTACATGAAGTGTCAGTTTAGTTACGAAAAGTTCATTTGTACATATGCATTTTATAAAAAATTACCTTTTTTATGAAGATTAAAGATGAACTAGAGAAATTCCTTGCGACTATATTACTTCAACTCTAAACCTATTTTTTTATTCAATTCATTGCGTAGGTATTTCGTTGGTTTTAGATACTAATTTTGTTACTTTAATTTGTGTCAATTATTTTTTATCTACACATTTATCTATGCATAAGTGCTGGTTAACGAAAATTCTTAATAATTCATATGTTATAATGGAATAAATCTAACAGACGATTCGAACGTATAAAATATTAAAAGAAAAACATACAATAATAACATAAAAGTAAAAAGAAAGTGCAGTTCGGACATTTATAGAAGATTCATTCGTGGATCACATAGATACAACGAACCAATAAATATTAAATTAGAAATTTCTGGATAATGTGTTAAATGGAGTGCAATGAAAATAAAATAAAAATAATACTCACCAGGAGCATCGATTCCCAAGCCATCCACCGTATAGGGAGCGACGCACGGCCTTCAATCTTAAAATAGTCAGCTAAGTATGTACTTCTACCGGGTCCAAGATCAGAAACCTTTACAAAGTAGCCCTGGTTCACGAGACAATTCCTATAACGATTTCATTATAACTGAAACTTGTTTTGAAATTTCATATACGTATGAACTACTTAAGAAAAGTTTAAAGTAAATAATAAAATAGAGTGAGCTTATAAGACTCGCAGTCAATTGTAAGTTTCAACGATTAAACTCTTCAAAATTTAGAACTCTACTACACCTGTTCAGTTGTCTGCTAAACATTTATTAAGTCCGCACTTTTTAATTAAGTGTCAACTTGATATAATTCAATTAAATTCTCAAAGTAATTATGAATTTTCAAGAGTGAAATTGCTTTTAAATTTTTCATGATTTTCGAAAGTATGAATAAATTATGATTTATTTTTAAACTGACGGAATAATTATTTTTATCGCTAATTATTGTAAATGTATACTTGCAAATAAATCTTATTTGGTAAGTTTCCGACTTTCATAGTGTAGTTAGCAATTATTTATTTAATTGTATATTTAATTTTAATGTATCGTATTTTTAAATATTGCATTGTTGAAAATGAAAAATAAACTCATTTCTTAAGCTTAAATGCGTTTTGTATTTTGAAATATTTAGTATTACGATAAAAATATCCAATAACTTTATATATCGTAAATAAATTAAAAATATTATATAACGACTTTATTACTTTTATAGTTTCTGGTTCGCCAAGGAAAAGAGAGTTTTGGACGATCTATAACGACAACTTTATAGCATTTTCTTAGATTTTTCATTACTTCAATACTTTCATGATTATAGTGAAGTAAGTTCTCGACGTTGAGAGAACATTACGCTTATTTTTTTGTTAATTTACAGTTTTTAATACCATGATTTTCGCAAAGTCGTACTTATCTACTCCATGTTATGAAACTTCTGATTAATTGTAGATAATTTCTGTATAAAACTTTAAAAAATATATATTAGCAATTATTAATAAAGCTTTATCAAAAATATTGAAAATAATCTCCAATATCTCTACTTACTGGTTGGCGTAAAATTTAGCGTAAAATTTTTTTAGAATTTAAAAATACGGAATATCTTAGTAAGTTATAAAAATTACTACTTGAAGAATGCATCTATATTTAACTAAATATTCTAAAGAAACTTCAGTATTAATTTCAATATAAAAACGTACTAATCAATAAAATGTCACGTTTATTTTAAAAAGCATTAAAATAATACAATATTTTATTTTGATTTCTAGAGTTCCAGTAAAATAATGACAATTTATTATTGCATTGTGATTATATTTATAGAAACAAACTTATTATTAGCATTCCCGCTAATAGACTTATAATTATTGGTAATAAATAATTTATGATATAATTTTAACGAATTGTTATTAAAATTGGTTTTAAACAATAATATTATAGAATAGAATAAATTGAATTATTGAATAAAATGATAAGAAATTAAAATTAAAAATAATGAAATGTAATTAAAGAACTACTAATTGCAAGATAAAATTATCTTATTGAATCTGATTAAGGTAATATGATTTTCTATTCATAGACTCATATAAACGAAATGCACAAAAATATCAAATAAAGATAAAGTAATCATTATAATTATACTATAGAGTATTTGACAAGTGCATCCTTTTTATCGGATCAGAATAGCTAATAAGTCTACATTCCTTTACGAAGACAAGGAAATCTAGTATAAAGAAGAAGGTGAGCTTTAACAAGACGCTTCATTTCCCGGTCAATTAGTCAAAACTTTTAATCGGTCGACTCAGGCGTGAAGGAGAAGAGCCAAGTTCGCCATTACGTCAGACTTCGCCTTTAGTCGCGTAGTACGCCTGTAACGTATAGATAAGTCGAAACGCGCCGACGCTCGAACGCTTAAAAAGTTGCGCCTCTTGAGGAGCTTGCGGGACTACATTGTTGCCACGGATCGTTGAGAGTTTCAAATTTAGATAATATTACAAAAGTTAGGCGGTATCCTCAGAGAGCGCTCGTCCTTTTCGAATATTATTTGAGTAGGAGGTAAGTAAAAAGATGCGAGTTTGAGGGCCATTAGTTGATAAGTGTGCTGTGTTTGATTGATCGTTTTGAGGGAGAGAAGGGGGAATCGAACTCTAAAGAAACTTATTTCTTATTTTAAAACTGAATACAGACTGCAATGTTCTTCCAGATTATCCTCATAATTTTCAAATATAAAACTGACTATATCTATGCTGTTTAAACAAATTTTGTACATATATATAATGCTTTGAAACTTTAGAGAAGTTATCCGTTTTTCGTTTTAAGTTCGATTGAATTTATTTTTTAAACGAATCTACTCAGAGTTTATAAAATTATAAGTTAATATGATTTCCCTTCCGTTCAAAGCTAATAGTAGAAAAATGACAAATAGTCGTTAACAGATTTAAATCTAAATGCATTACTATCCATGAATGCTACTTTTATCGGAAAACGTAAAAATCATTCAAAACACTTTGAATAAACTTACCGTCCCTAAAGTTTGGAAATAATTTTTTTAATTATTAAAAAAAGTTATTACGACAAATTTAGTTTTCACAGTTCTACAATAATTTATGTTTTATACGAACAAATTATGCACAAGATTTAGTAAGAAAATAGCTAGTTTAAAATCAATATTCTTTTTCATTGGATAGGGTACGTTTGTTTTCTACACGACAAATACAATAACTTATCTTGAAAAATATTTCCAGAATTTTCATACGTTTTATATTATTTATATAAAATATCATTCGAAACAAAGTTTTAATTCACAGATACTTAAATGTATAACTTGATTCTAAAATAAGTTTTAGAATAATAAATTTACTATAATAATTTAATTTTCACAGTGGTGAATAGTCGAAACGAAGAACGTTCTAGTTTTAGCATTTGTTTAAAAATTAATTTTTCGTATCGTTAATTACTATAAGCCTTAAGTAACTTTTAACAATCACATCAACTTTTTTTCATTGCGGAAAGAAAATCGTTTAAATGTATATCTATGCACGAAAAATCTGTAAAATATTAGCAATTTAATGATACTTTTCCAAATGACGTGAGATATATTTTTTATTTTGTACGGCTCGCAGAGGATGAGATTCATTTTCATGAATAGAGATTCTGGAATTTTACTGCTTTTAGCCTTGAAATTCGAATAAGTACGATAACGAACTATACAAGTCAATGAATAGTGAGAATGCGAGTAATAGTAACTCCGCAATATTTATACTTCATTCCTCTCAAATACGTTTCTATAAATAACCTTTAATGAATTTCTGGGCTGACAGTTATGTAGCAGCCCACCGGAGGGCATTATAATTAAGGTTTATGATTAGAGTTAATAATTGGTACACGTGCCTCTACTAAATGGCGCCATACGCGCACGCCTCATACCAAGGCACTATTGACTATAAAACTGGCTGCAGGGCGAATGACTAAGGATCATAAAATCTCGGGTTGTATGACTTAACATTCGACGAATTAATAAATGTGTTTTATGCATTTCATTATTTCTTTATAACTAGTTTAGTTCAAAATATCTTTAATTATATTCTCTGCAATTTATATTAATTTGCATTAAATTTTCGAGTAAATACAGAATATTCATTGGAGCACTAACGCAGTGTTGGACTGGATAGTCAGGCATAAGAGTATATCGTTGAATATTACACAAACTTCATGACAATTTAAGCTTTGCCCTTGAATTAATAACGCGTTGGACCCTTTTTCGCTTTTATACTGTCAAATAACTTTCTGTTTTTCAATATTGTTTCCGAAAATGAATATTGAGATGGTAACAAAGTTTGAATAGATCAATTAAAAATCTGCGCTCTTAGTGTGTAAGGGAGTTGAAAATAAATTCCTGACAATAAAAGAATAGAAAGGGAAAAAATGTAAATCTTCGGTTAAAATTTAAAGAATCAATAGTTTTTAATTATAGAGAAGTGAAAATAGCTTGAAATGCCAGTGGAACCGAATACGTGGCGACAGTTAATACACCTATCGCATCCACTATCGCTTTGAGAATCGCGTGTCTGTGGCACACTTCGTGCCTCTCGAGATCTTACCTCGTAGCGAGATCCCGATGCACAAAGTCCATTTCCTCGAGGTACTTCATGCCGGATGCTATTTGCGTTGCCATGTATATCAGAGTGCCAAAGCTGCAACAGACAAATCAAGCGTGACAAGCGTTTCTTAAAACTATATTTCAATATGCATCTAGAGAGTTCGGTACTAAGAGACGTATAAATACTAGACGAGTTAAATAATTAAAGTAACAGGATGAAGACAAAAGAGAAGGACAATAGAGGGAAGAGGCAAAAGAAAGGATCAAGAAATATCAAAGTTTACATAATTGTGAATTCGAGTTATTCAATACGAGGTGAAAGCAGATAAATTACAGAGAACTCCGGTCATTTTAGTTTGTTCAAGAAATCATAAAATGTGCTTCCAGTTACAAGTTTCATTGAAGAACGTCTTATTGAATATTACGCAACATTGATTTAACAAGTATAGCAATTTGGAAACAGAAAAAACGATATTTTGATATATTTGGTCAATTACACGCAAAATTCAGAATTAAATATTTTCAATTTCGTTTAAAAAAATCTTATACAAATAATTAACCGAGTACATGTATATAATTACTTAACGTAGATTATTATTATTTAAAGGGCAAATTACATTATTTCAGTGAAAAAAAATATTTGACTTCAGAAAATTCGTAAAAAAAATTTAATACGAATATGATTTTAGTTGTTCATTAAACACAAATTATTCGAAATACTATTTTAATTTAATATTTAAAATTTTTTTTTAAAATGTATTCTTTTAATAAGTGTATAATTATAAATATAAATTATTAAAATTTATTTAATATACCTTTAAATGTTATTGATTTTAATATTTTAAATACCAATTATTACGACTGTTAAATTATGCGAAGGAAAATTCTACAGTATTGTGAGAAAGTAAAAAGTTGATATATGATATATTAAACATTATTTTGAATAAAGATTTATCATTAGACTATCACTTAGTATTCCCAATATATTTATACGTCATCACTATTTTAAAGATTACTACTATAGTAAATCGATTATAATAAAAATACGTACATCAAATTATGGGCTTATTTTGGTTTAAAATAACTAATATATAAATTATTCATAATTCGAAAATAATTACTTAATTTCATTCAATATCGCAGGATCATCAATTTTCAACACTCATTACAATTTTTGTTCTTTCAATATTTTTAATAATGTGTATGAAAACTCTATAGCAATATCTTTTATCTTTAAATTCATGACTTTAATTGTGCAGATGACGTAGAATATTCAAAATTTTCTAGTTAGGAGTGCATGCATTATTTCAGTCTGAAACAAACCACTTGAGACTTCTATTAAAGGCTAATTATTTAACTATATTATGAAAAAGTCAGACTACACGATAGATTTGGAACATTTTATAACAATAAACTAATTCAATTTAAAAACTGTAATAATTGTATCCATATGTTTTTTTTTTATTGTAAATCAGTTTAACTAGCACTGTTGTTTACGGTTATCCTATTTTAACGGATTATTTAATAAGATGATACAAGAAACTGAGCCTTTATTCCCGATAATATTAATTTTAATAAACCTTTTTTACGATTTTTATGGTTTAAATTTAAGTATTTAGCAACATTACATTTTCTAGAGACATACATTCCAATATATAGTATGTACATTTTTAATGTAGAAAACATAAATATAGACAAATAATGGAATTTAAAATTTCTGAAAAGTACTTTTCATTAAAAAAAAAATTACTGAACATAATTGAATTAAAAATTTTTTTATTTAATTCACTGCATTTGTTATTCTAGTTAAAACAAACTAAGAAATATTATTATAATATTGAATCGGTGGGATTTTGTCTTCATGTATATATTTATAGTTTATTCTAGTATCTAGATGATAACTTATCGAAAAATTTTATTTTTATAATATTGGTATTATGTTATCTGCATATCAGCAATTGAAATATTAATCAATAGATAGTAGCACTTCTTATTAATTCATTATTCTAGATTTCTTATCCCTTACGATCATAAGATCATAATGTAGGCATTGCAAAAGCGAGAATTAATCAAATTAAGATATAAAAGTGCAGTACTTCTATTATATTACATTAGATATACAAATTAAAATATGTGAATTTTATTTTTTCCAAATTCTAAAATTAATTGTAATAATATTTAGTGTATACTTCATTTCATTTAATATTTATATATGGCTATAATTAAATAAAAAAATTTACGTACTTGACAAATAAAAGAGACTATTAATAGACATGCATTTCATATTCTGAAAAAATAGAAATAAATATGTCGTTAAACTAATAATACATAATTAAACAAAGAAACTAATGTATTGACTATTATTGATTATTTTATTAATTTTGAATCTTTTTAAATAGCTGAATGAATATAAGAATTTATTATATTTCGTCAACTATCAAATACAAATGAACAAAATTAAATGTCATTCGAAACTAAGTAAGTTGATATAAAAATTAACAAGGTCTAAAGTAAATTTCCTTATCATACATCCGTTAGCATTATTCTACTCTGTTAAAATTCCTCAGACATCAGTTTTATAAAATACTACATTGAATACTACTGAAATTCCGTTCGATGGTTTACTAAACTTTTAAATTTTATTCACGCAAACTTATGATATAACGTACTGTTATTGTTAGTACGTAAGCAATTAATGTAATTTCAATTAGTATTCTATAAATTTAATTTTTTATTTTTTTTTTTTAAATATAATACGATTATAATACGAATAAAAAATATATAATTAAATAAATTAGTTGCTTTGATATTTTCATTACAAAGTCACGTAAACCATAATTACCATTTAATACCATCAGTTTATTAAGACTCTGCGGATAGGAAACTTAAAAAAATAAAAAACATAAATCTTCAACGTTCAAACATGAAAAACAAATATAAAATACATTTATATTTAATAAATAAAAATAATATGAATTAGAAATCGAATTTGTATTTGAAAAACGTATTTCATTATATGAAATACCGCGAAAAAAGTTTTATACTATTTTTCAACTGTAAAAATTCCAGAAAAAATACATCGCGGTTTTCTCGTACACTAAGCAGGAATGTCAATATAGTTGTAGGCACTCGAAATATGTGACTGCTGTGTGAAGCACTTGTTTCGTGCATTAGACGTAGACATTTTATGCGTCACTTATCATTTGGAGTTTATTGTAATCTGCTGGCTTGCAATTATAGTTCATTTGCACGATGACCGCGTCACGAATCAATGTGAGCTCGAAAAGATCAATTCTTCAACGAGTGCTAAGTGACTGAATTCAACATTCTAACTCAGCGTTTGCATCGAGGTTATTGATCTTGAATAATGCACCCACTCTGCGACTGATTTTTTGGTAAACTTTCGATGGATTTTCCCATCTACGAGATGTAGTCAGACTCGATGAAACGTGAACTCATTGATTGTACGTCTGATTAAATAATCAACAGTTTAAATTAAAACTTTAATTTTTGCGTAGTAATAATTGCACAATGTGCGGTTTTTCTATACTAGTTAACTTTATATTACTTTTGTCATTAAACGAGAGATGCGTCGCATAAATAATATTCTTGGTTAAAGCTAGGATTAATATAAATAAATCTACTGAATATTTTAAATATTTGACTGAGATTATTTTGTATTTTATTAATTATATATCCAATTTAATTTCGTAACTACACGATTTGTGTATACATATACACACACATATATATATATATATATATACATTAGTATTTTAATTATGTTTAGATAAATACTTTTTATTGCTAATAATCTTCTATACATATATTGAAATATATATTTTACCACATAAAGTTTCAAATAGTTAATTTTATTAATAAAAATCAAATAACCAACTTTCTAGATTTTTTCTTTCTATCATATTGTGGAAAATTTATGTATAAATATGTATGAATTTATACGTGTTCTTATATTGACTTTTGTATTTATATTAATCTAAGAAACAAAATACCTCGGAGAAGAAAAATATTGTCAAATATAAAGTATGTGTATGTACGCTTATTGTGTAGTTCAATCTAAAACATCTAAAAAAATAGAACTAAGTATATGAAACACGATAATATTCAATTAAAAAAAGAGGAATTTTAATAATGTAGGTAATCGTTGACATGCATTACTAAAGTGGAAATTTTAATATTTGAATGTAAATACATCGGTAAAATAAGTATAGAGCAATATTTTCAAATGTGAAAAGTTAAATTATATTGACACTAATAACCTTATTTTGAACCAATTCCGTTATCCAGAATTTGGTATCATTCAGTTTAAAAAAATCTTTCGTATTACTTTTATTATTAAAATGAAATCTTGAAATTGGAGAAGAATCAATTAAATAGATAATTAAAGAATTATTATTATATCATCTGCCAACTCTAAAAATCGTTATTCCTTCTCTTTCTCTCTCTGTTATAACTCATAAATATTTATAATATATTATGTATTTTTAGAGACACTGATTTTTTATGTTTTTAATTCCGGAAATACTCACTTTTCATATTAGAATATTCAAGAGTATGACAGTCAATGTATTTCCTCATTATCGAGAAGCTGAACTTATCTTTAAAGGTGATGAAACTAACGGTAATGATATTTTATTTGTTTTGAGCCATAGTATGCAAAGTCACTTATTACTCCAGCTCTCTGAATTGGGTCTCCCGATCGATTGCATCAACTGTTCTTTCATTTTAAAAGTGAAACCATAGTTCATCAACTAATGCCCTTTTAAATTCACTAATTAATACATTCATAACAAAACTTAGTCCTTATATCAATCTCCCCACACGGATCGTCGATCGACCTCAATACGAGAGCATCCATTTACAAACGCATATGTTTGCAAATACATTAAAGGTCGCTAGTAAATTTCATTTGAACAGCTCGATATGTCGCACAATATTAAGATATTTTTACGAATTAATAATATTCTCCGAACGATAATCACACCAAAAAAGCCAATTAAAATATTATATTAATGTGTTTCAATATTATAATAAAACAGGTTAACATTATCTTGAAATATAATTTAGAAAAGTAATGTCAAAGAAAAACTTGATTTTTTTCTTGGGGTATTGTACCATTAGTTTTCTTTTATGAGTTACTTGTTTCTAAATCATGAATACTTTTGTGAATGATACTATATTTCAACAATATTTCTTTAAAAAATTTAAATTTTACTCTAGAAATCTGATAAATTACAAATAATTTCCGATGGGTTATACAATTAGCAGAGGTATAAATTTTTGTTTTATAGAATGAAAACCATCAAGAAAGATAATATAATGATAGTGTAACCGAAAAGAAGAAATTTCGAAGGTTGCAATGTAGACATTTTCTTCGTCAATTCGAATTCTGCCAGCAGCAACGGTGTAATTATTAGACTAAGGTCTACTTGTATTGTGATACAAACTGAAATTGCCTATATCGACACGTGTTTGTCAGTAGTAGAGTCAATGTTGTGCGCACCATGAAGTTACAGCAAGGGTAAGCAATTTCACCTGAACTATATAAACCAGGAGAATCCACGATCAACTACAACTTGACTACGCAAATATCTTGACAAGTATGGTGCATCTATTTAAAAGACACATAGATAATGTACATTGACTGAATACTCGTAAGCATACGTCCATTTCAACGTCGCGCATCAATGTCATCGCAGTATCCCTGGATGTACAAGAGCATTCTTACCAGCATTGATATGTTCATAATATACCTAATCCTACTAAATAAATGGATAATTAATTTTGCTTTTGAATTATTGAATAATACCTAATACTGCTTTAATTGAAAAAAACGTTTTACGCATCGCCGTATTATTTCCATAACTATTTAAAAACTTTATATTATCCATGTTTTGCAACAACAAAATTAATTTTACCTAATAGCATAATAATACATAATTCTTCGCGAAATTATTATTCAATAATATTTCTTCATTTTTTAAACTTATGAAAATATCAATTATGTGGCTAATAAATTTATTTCGATAGAAATTAAATTTATATCTCTTGATAATTATTTATGAGATGGAGCTCAACTCTGAAGAAAAGTACCAAGTGATACTAATACCGAAACATTTTTAACATTCACGTGTTTATAAAAATTTACGCGATTAATTTATTTAACAATTTTTTGAAAAACATCTTAATTTTATAATATGCAGAAGTTTTATATTAATATTGCGCAGCTTTATGTTGAAAGTTGAAAATCAAGATAAAAAGCTTAAATTATAAAACTTAAGAGAGGGAAGAAAAAACTTAAAGTGGATAAGCTCATATGTGTACACTTGTTAACATATAAAATTGGAATCATGAAAACACTTATACTATGTGAGATACTTGAACTGATTTCATAGCATCTGATAAAAACAGGCTAGTTTTGGAAATTATCATGCATGAGAAAATAGAAATCAAGAGGAAATCGTGATAAAGATTTAACAGACACTTCAGACTTTATAACATTGTATTTATGTATTATATATCATCAAATTTTTATGACTTTTCTGAACGAGTATTATTTAAATATTTATATAATTTATGAAGGAATATTTCCTGATTTTATTAATTTTTATTAAATTTATCTATAAAATATTTTATGTAATTATAGGTTATTATTATATTTATTTATTTAATCTGTTAATCAATATTTGCCGTTTTATATTTTCACAATTTCATTGAATACTAAGGCTTGAGTTTTTATGACTGGATAAATATAAATATTATAACTTGAAAGTATTTTTTCGAAGTTACATTTTATATTGTGAACTAATTCTTAAAAAATTATAAATAATTAAAAATAAAGATTATTATAAAAGAATTACGATTCATATTTCCTCTATATATTAATTGTTAAAAAATACATTACATAAAATTGAAAATTAAATATTAAAAGTTCATATCATACGATATAGCGTTATAAAGATAATATAAGCAGCACTACAAATAATTTGAATCTAAAAAGTTAATTTTGAAGTACTTGTTTTGTGAATTACAATTTTAAGCAAAGTAACGGGTAGTAAAGTGTGTAATTATTTACTTCAGACACTTAGAAGGAATCGATTTCTCGTTTGGCATTCTTAACGTTCACATTTAAGGATCTTTACCAGGCTATTCAACTTAAAGTTTTTTTATTCTCAGTATTCTCTTGCAAATACGCTTTAACACGATTGTAGATAAAGAAGTGAAACATTTACGCAATCGAATGTGCTTTTTCTACAGTTATATCAGTAAAACTGTAGCTTACTTAAGTTTTATTGCCTAATATTGCGTGCGATTTCATCTTATTTTGAATTCTGTGCGGGAGATAGTCGAATTGCATTATTATAGGTACTGTTCCCAGAGTTACACAATTGTAGAATTAACTATTAGATGTATTCAATGAAAAGTTCTTACAATAAAAGTAAATGTTAAGTGACATTGACGCAAAGAATTCAGATTTGCTTAATGTAACATTAGCTATCAAAAGTAAGAACTATTAAAAGTAGCGATTAGTGATCAAGATATTTGATCGAACTAATGATATAAATATATTATACATGGAACTAAGGCAAAAATTTCTCGTTAAGAATTTGTTGGTTATGACGTACCTCAGTGTTTTCGCTGTTTGTACAGTAGTCGTTTCAGCCACGTGACTTTGCAGGTACTGATTTAAATCTCCGCACTCACCGTTTTCTAGGACGATGCACATTGGATCATCGTCGAGGCTAGCACCAAGTAACTGCGCAACATTTCGATCGTTTAGTTGTGCAAGTCTTTTTGCTTCTTGCCTGAATTCTAGCCTGCAATTAATTGCGACTGTAATTAGCCTAACAATTACAAGCAATGCTTTTTTTAAATTTTCATTTTACATAAAAGTTATGACAATAATGCTTGGATTTGATTTTCATAAAAATTACCTTTTTTTAATCGTAAAAATAAAAAGAAGAACTTTGCTGTTTAAATACCCAAGTTATTTATACTAAAACTTTCCACGTTGTTCAAATTTTGAGACAAATAAACAATGTAAAATTGAAAGTAATTTAAATTTAGTTGTGCTCATTCGGTAAGTATTTTTCATTGCTTTTCTGCATTAAATTTTGCAATTTTACGAATTTAACCAGATTAAATTGTTTTAATTCACACACTGTCACAATGAAAGGTGCAAAAGTTGAGAGGTGCGACTTTTCTAGGGAAAAGCAGCCGTTGCCAGAATCAAGAGTGTTCCCTGGTAGAGTGAATTCGAAACGATTGCGGATAGGAGGGAAAACTTTCTTCGCAAAACAAAACTGCTGTGACGCTTAGTTTAGCGGGTGTGAAGTGTAAACAACGCTCGATTTCTAAAAGAGAACTGAGTGATGCAAAAACTTTTACCCTTGTAAACCGAAACGGTAGTTTTTTATCCGAAATTCAATCAAGAAATTTATTTCTATAAGAGATTTTTTTAAATGACTGTTATTAATGTTGGTAGATTAAACCATTTTACATAATTATTTGCAATTTCATTGTTGAGTATAATAAGAAGATGGTAAATTTCATTTTTCAATGATATATTTATATATATATATATAATATACACATGAAGAATAATTAATTTTGAACTTTTAAAATGCCCAATTAATTTTTTTCAATAAGATAATATTTTATCGATGTTTGCTTTAACTGATGTTAAACAAAAGTAATCGATGAAAATTCTGAAATATTTCAATCAACCTTTAATTCTGAATAAATGTTGATAGAAAAGTTTACTTAGCATCTATGGTGACGATAGGTTGATTAAAAAAGCATCGTACTCTCAGGTTATATAAATAGAAATTGTTAAACTGACCTAAAGATCTCGGAAGAGCCTGGCCTGAGGGATTTGACAACAACGATGTCGCTGCTCGTATTACGAAAGACTTCCTCGTATCCTGGGAAACGATCGACTTCGCAAAGGTGTATGTCACCGAAGTAACCAGAACCTAAGCTCTCAGCGATGTTGAGCCTTTCACGCGGGAAGTCGAAAATGATGAAGTCAGCTACAACTGCAATGTCTTCGTCGTCATCCTCAGTCAGCATGTCCTCTGGGCTGTAGCTGTTGACGCTACTGGAGGCCTTACAGCTGTGGGGCGGTGGTGTACAGCTCAGATTCGGCGATACTGGCAATGGTGGCAGCGGCGGACTCTGCAAATGCAAATACGGCCAATAGCTGTAGAATAAACTTCTGAATTTTAGACACTGTTCGTATTAATATGAAATTTGTGCAATTTATATAAAAATTTGAATTTCTTATCTAAATATGTGCGTATTTAAATATAATAATATTTAATAGGATTGATTAAATACCATTCCTTTATAACTATCCTCGAGTGATTTATTTATTAAATAATATTTAATAATCTCATGCTACATTTTATTTAATTTTATCCATTATATTTCTTTTTAAGGTTTAGTAAAATAAATTCTGAAATGAACAACTTCGTAGATTATAATGAAATATCAATAAAGATGACTTTAAAAATTAATTTTGATAATATGCATCATCAAAAACTCAATTACTTTTACAATTTTGTAATCTCTTTTTATAACAAGTTTGTAAGTAAAGCAAGTAAATTATAATTACAAGATAACAATCAAATTTACCTTTTCATTTCTATGATTAAATAACTTACAAATAACTGCATGTAAAAGTATTGAAAATTGATAAAAAGGATAAAAAATTAAGTGAACTATAATTTAACGGTAAAATATACAAATATTTCTTACATTGATATTTATGAAACCATAAAAAAACTTTGAGAAAAACACATAAAAATAATTTTTATTAAAAAATCGATAAATTAGCCGATTAATTAGTTAATGCAATATCAAAATTTTTACTAACCAATCATTTGTGCTAAAGTTTTTTAAATAAATGAAATATGTCAATATATTTATAGAAATAAAATTTAAACTGCAAATATTACTTTAATCTAATAATATTCATTAATTTTTACTAACACATTTAAAAATGTATGAAATAATAAATGCAGAAACTAATTCAACAGTAAATGCTTTCTTTAAAAATCACGAAAGTCAGAGACAGTATTTTCAAAAATATATATGAAGTAGCGTCAAAAACAGTTGTGATAGCTTGGTGCAATTAAAAATTTTCTTAAAGTAAATAATATAAAAAATATCACAAGAAAATAAGAGAATACGCGTTTCTGAAATATAGGAGTACGATAAATTATTTTTTTATTTTCTTAAGAAAGACCTAAAATTTTAAGCATATTTTTCAAATTATTTTATCTTAAATAGAAAGCATGACACCTACGTAAATAAACTAAGTGATTTTTTTAAAATTTGTTAGATACATTTTACAATTATTATTTTTTTTTCAACTGAAAAAAACTTAAAATTTTTCCGTCATGATTAATTATAATTTCCAGTGAAAACATATTAAAAAAATAATAAATAATGAAAACAAATAAAATTTAATGCTTAATAAAAAAAATAATATTTGAAGATTAAAAATTACTATTTAAAATGATACTCTATTTACGTAACTTGTATATAGTATAAGCGGAGTTTATTTTTTTAAAATAATAATATAAAAAATTAACTTCTTTCTAGTAAATACTAAACTTTCACAACAGGATTGTGATCAAAACAGGATTAAAACAGCAAATACTATCATGTATTGAGAATAATTTTTTCTGAACAGTTATTTATCAAATCAATATTATATCAAGTAATTTTTTAGATAGCGATAACTTTCGCAAGTCAAAATATGATCTTTTTACCTTACCTTACAAATCTCCGTGCTGGCATAATACTTTTGAGGGGGCGGCGGAATAGGCGGCGCACTAGACGGGTATTCCTGTACTGACGGAATAGGGCGGCTGAGATTGATAGGTGTGTTCATCAAAAGTGGAATAACGGGATGCTCTTCCGGAATTCCTGCGAAGCATAAAACAAAGTGTAAAATAAGAAAATAAATAATCTCAAGTAGGAAGTAGAAAACAAAACAAAAATCTCTTGTATTGTCGTTAATTATTATTTTGAATTTTTCAAGCACAATTTTTAAATGTTAAATACATCAGTATTTTTGTATGTATTTTAAATTACCGTTATTTATTATTGGTAATGACCGATCATTAATTTTGAAAAATTAATCTGTGCAAAGCAGATGATACTATTTTTAAAATAATAGTATAGGGCTTTATTCGGTTAAGTTTGTTATGCTGAATACAGGAAGTGACGAAGAGAAACGCACGACATAGCGTTGGACCGTCATTTGGAAGATAATGAAGCTCATGGTAAGGAATTCCAATTCATGTACGAGTATTTCATCAGCTAAGTAGAATTTTGTCCGACGCGATTCAAATACTGGTTTTGTTTAAGTATGTTCTGTCCATCACAAGTTGGGAGGATCCAACACCTGTTAACCACCAACGACAGAGTGTTCGCCTCGTAATGTGATCCTTGGCACGATTCCAGGACTAAAGTAGCGTGCGTATCTAAGGTTCTTACGATCGAGCATGACGGACGTCTGATATCATCCATGTATGATTGGACATTTTTTAGAAAAGACATTCTCTCCGAGGAAAAACAGAAGGTTCATCTTTCTTTAGAGATACAGAAGTTATTTCAATAACTACTTTAATTTTTGAGTACATTTCTCATAATGAATAAGAGAAAATGATATTAATATCGAAGGATCAATAGGCATCTAATGTTGGCTTGTATCTAAATATAACATAAAAATATAAATCAATTCGAGTGAGACAATTTTCAATTAATTTATCAAAATATTGTATCCACTTTTTTCAAACATTTTTAAATTATCTGTATTCATTGTTATTTAATAAACTAATTTGGAAATAATTTATAGTCTGAAAATTTTCATCGTTCACCAAGTTCCGAATATCTTCTCCTCTCTATTTACAAACATCACTTCGTAGATGCTGTTAAGGATGGCAAGCATTTAAGTAGCTGACCTCGCGACAACGCTGGTGGGCGAGAAATTCACCAGCGTCCATACGTAAGCAAAACAGGACTTTTATAACGTTCTAACGGCCGACATAGGTTGCACCATCAGACTCCGATACCAAACCTTCTCGTTATCAATTTAAATATGTGTATGTTTAAATCTTATATGTAAATGTGTTATATTTATATGTTTTATTTTTTAACTTAAGCTAAGATAAATATTGAAACAAAAAAGTAATTTTAAAAACGTATTAATTTTAATAATAGTCACTTATATATTGGTCAAAATAATGATAATATTTTATCAAATATATGTTTGGATACATAAAAATAATTAAATGTGAGATTTACAAAAAAAATTAATCGTGTACTTAATATGAAAAATTCGATATATTTTCTACAATTAACATTTACGAATCTTCAGTAATATTAATTTAATAATAATGATGTTTAAATTTACTTTAAAATTGATAATTTTAAAATGATTCTCTGGACCTTTCTTTGCAACAGTTACAAATTTTTCAATAATTAGATTGGAAACTTATTGAGTGGTAAAAATTATTTGCCTTATTTACTTTAAATATAAAATACTTATATAATTCTTTTGAAAACATTCTTATTTCTATATTAAATCTCTATTTGGAAGCTAATGCTACTATTTTTTATTCGTGATACTTCATATTTATTCATTTTGATTTATCATGATTATTAACATGAGTAATCTACGTACAATCCATCAAACTAAACAAATTCTATCCCATCTAGATAAAAGGCTGAAAAAAGTGCATTAAGGTTTTATAAAGAATGCCTTGTTTAGAAAAATCAACTCAACTAGGTTGATCGATGACGATTTATCTCTTTACAGGTGTTCGAAATTGCAATCGATTTAACACTGCTAATTGCATATGTAGGACAGTGTGCAGAATAATTTGTTGTATGAAAATAAAAGACGAACTTAATAGAATAGTTATTGAACTATCGTTTGTAGAAGATAGGGTTGATAAAAAGATTTACATTTAAATCACATGATCAAAAACCGGATAAAGAGATCCGGGTAAAATAGAGAAAGAGAGGGGAAAAGAACTATAGAAACCGCTAAACTCGACCCAATTTCAAGAGCGAGTAAAGGGCAAACTTACACTATGGAGTTTCTCGCGCACCCTTCGTTTAAAAGACGAAACTATTCTGCAATTCGCGAACGACAATCGACTATTCGTTGCAGGATAGTCGAAGCAAAACGATGTTCCCTTCTCGCTCTCTACTCTCTCACTCACAACATTATACACACACTCATTGTAGCAGAATACGTGAACCCTTACAGACACATATACTTTTAGTTTGGATCACTGTTATAAGGCTAATCAATATTTAACTGAAAAGATTTTCCTTGACTATTTCCACTTATTTTTCTTTCTCATTTCCTTTTCTCGTCTCTTTAACTATCTTTATGATGGTATTTCATGAGGCAAATAGCTGTTATCTTTACTTTTAATAGATTATAAATGTAAGACATTTTAGCGATATAAAAAATTTAATTCAATTATAGAGTTAGAATTTTATTATTAACCAAATCAAGTCGAGAGAGAAATAATGTTGTCCATAAAAAGTTTGATTGAATGCTTTTCTATTACTGCACATAGATGAAAATGCTTTTCGACTATTTAACACTATATTTTTGACTATTAAATAATTTGTAGTAAATAGAACTATATGCAATAGTTAGAAAATAAAATTTTTTAAATAGAACTGTAATATTAAGTTACTTACAAAATGAAAAAAAAATGTTTTTTTATGTGTAAGTACAGCATAGACTGTCAAATTTATTTTCTTTCAAACTTTGAAAATTCTATAAAAGTAAATCCAACAATCTATATCGAGTCTAAAATAAAAAATAATTTTTTTTCATTCTATAGTAATTCTACTTTGTATATTCTTTTTGACAACTTGCAGTGATTATTGAATTGTAATAATGAAAAATTTCTATGCTTATTTCAAATACTTATTTTACATATTCTATAAGACAGAATAAACTCATTACAACATGAATTATGCATATTCCAAATATCACTATGAATTTAATACAGCACGTTGTATTAAGCACTGGGGAATCTCCTCACCAAGTAAGTACATAAAATTGATATGCATGTATGAAAACTGAAGTCTAGGCAAGTAATATTTTCAATTTTTTGTCTCAAAGTAGCGTCCAAGTTTCAATTTATAAAATTTAGCTAATTGGATAAATATTGTTATTGGATAAAATTCTAAAAGAAATTATTTATTTCAAAATAAGTAAAATTTAATAGGAATACATTATTATGGGAAAAAATATAGAATAATCTTACTTTACTTATATATAATTTCTGAACATTTAAATCATCTCATAATATACTAAAAAAGCGTTTTAATCACATTTTGAAATTAAGTTAACCATTTTTATTGCAATGTGTTAAATTACTTCTAGAAAGGAAAAATTAAGAAAGAACTATAAATTACTGAGAAATAAAAAACATACAGAATTGATAATTGTAGAAAACTTTAAAAAATTTTAGTAAAATGGAAATTATTATTCATTGGTATAAGTTAGTTAGATTGAATGTAATATTTGCAAAAAGGAATACATAGATTTAAACTTCAGTACTAAAAATTGAGGATTATTTGAAATAAAAATTACATGAAAATACAAGAAGGCAAAAGTTAAATGAAATTTTAAAACTTTATTAATATATAAAAGTTGAATAAATAGATTTTTCACTTTGAAATCGGAATAAAAGCTTAATTTGCAAATTAAAATAAGATTCTAGTTTTATAAATAACTTAAAATCTTTTCATATGTGTTAAAAGATATATTTATATTAAGAAAGTAGTTTTCTGATTGGATGGTTTTCTGTTCGAGCAAAAGGTAAGCTAATTTATTAATTGAGATAATGTAAACTCGTTTTTAAGATTTAGATGAAAAAAGTGTTAACTACGTAATTAGTAAGTAAAGGACGTAGGATTTAAAAAACTTGATCAAAGTATTTTAAAAAGGAAAAAAAATGGAATAGAAAGTATGAAGAGAGATAACAAAAACTATAAAATAAAATTTAATTTATAACGATGGTGCAAAGAAAAATTAAATTATAATGATTAACGAAAAAATTTTTTTAAATTGTATGCAAAATATTATTTCTTAATTCATTATAATTTGATTTGATTTAATTTAAATTATAAATATAAATGAATATGTATCAATTATTTGCTATAAAATTTGAACAAAATAAAATAGTTGAATTATTTATTTATAAATTCTGAAACAAATCAGATATTATATTATATAAATTTATTTTACGTATACTTAAATATATTTTACAATTTTATAATTTATATAATTTCTATTACAAATATTTATCATCTTGAAATTTTTAGTATACAAATTTTTTGTAAACTTTAAAAACTGTTTACTAATTGATTATATATAAATTCTTATAATTCAAAATATATATGTAGTAAATATTTATAATACCATAATAATATAATATAATAATAATATTATCAGGTGTATATATATATATATATATATAAACTTATTCAAACTTCTTTCAAATGTTGTGGAGATAAACTGAAAGATTTGAAGGAAGATAAGTATAGCAATAAATATATAAGCGTAATTTTTTGTTATTTTCAGTGTTATTTAAAGAAATATTGTACCTATCGCTAAAGAAATAATAAATTATTATTAAAATGTAATATTCACTAAATTATTTTATTTCAGTTATTGATTGAACTAATCAAAAGATTTAGAATTTTTTTTATTAGTTTTTAATTTTTTTATTTAAATAAATTAGAAAATAAATGTTAGAGTGTGTTAGTGAAAGCATAAGTTTATGTAAAAAGATGCCTAATATACGTAAATATTGTATGCTTTATGACGTGATTAGTTCTGGTACACGAATCGCATCTAAATTCAAATGGAACGCACAATAAAGCTTTAGAAAATATAAACATGTAGAAGTCAAATTGAGGTTTGAATGGAAAAACAAACATTAACGAAGGTATAATACGGAAGAGGAAGGTCTGTTAATCCAATAGGTTTGCACGGTTACATAGAGTGAAGATAACTACAGTAAATTTGAAGGCGAAGCCGCTCATCATCTTTGTAAAGCCTGTATTCCACAGGAAACTATAAAAGTGTAACGAGATAGTCTATGATTATAGGGTGCACAGAGGTCGGTTAAAAGAGGCTCGAGTCAAGCTTTCCCCGGCATAGTCTGTATAGTGCATATCGTGAGCTTAGCGTAAGTGCCGTCGTTTTGGAGGACAATGAGGTGACATCTAGGCTGGGAGTAAATACAGCAAGGGGGAACAAGGAGCAACTAGGAACTAGGGTGACGCAGCATCATAGCTTCCGGCCAGCATACACATACATCAACTAGCTTTTCGTTAGTGCTTTTGGAAGTAGCGGCATCCCGTTGAAGCGTTGTCTTCCTCTATCTGCGCTGTAGCTTCCGTACGTATGTTGGCATCGCTGACTTTACTGCTAGTTCGAATAACACGCTACTTACATTGCACACGTACTTGCGCACGTATACATTTGTTTATACATACGTATGCAAGCGGTCGCGCGTGCGGAAGTATGCGCGAATAGCTTTGTGTGCGTGCTAGCGAGTGTGTCTGAAGCATGCAAGTGGGAAAATGAGTTTGTGTATCTCTTTCTCTCTCTCCCAATAGACGTATATATATATATATTCGTGTGCGCGCGCGTGTGTATATGTAGACACCGATGTACATACTTACCAGCATAGTTGGAGGTAGTTTTGTGTACTTGCGGAGTAGTCGTTGTCGTACTCGGTGCTGCGGTGACTACGGCGGCATAAGCGGTTGGGTGGTACTGCAGCGGAAGTGGGGGGCAAATTGGTCCCTTGTCTGCGAGACCGCCGCCGCTATCCTCCACCGAGACCTGCCAAATATGTGTTATCATTAATGCATGTGACATCTATGTATATACATGATCAGCACGAACGTGCCTTGGTACTATTCCTTTCTTCGCTCACTTTCTTTTCCTCCTAAACAGTCGCTTTCCTCCTCTCAAGCACAATAGTACCAATAATACATCTACACGCAAACACTCGCGTTTTTATCAAATATTCTGCTTCGTCATTTGCTTGTCATTATTTTTTTATTCTATGTGAAGGTTCAAACTCGTTTTCCATGGTTCACTAATATATAATGCCGATAAAGCATTCGTTAATAATAAAGCTCTTTTTCAGCATTTGAGTACATGCGATACCGATTTTCGATATTTCAGATAAGCTTTTATTCGACGTTATTGTTGTATCGGTTTTTTGAAAAATAAAGAACTCATTGAAAATGTTTGATATTAATTCCTGAAGGACACAACTTTTTTTCTGCTTAATAAAATGCGGATACAAATTTTAATGAATATTTCATTTGTTCCCTATATTTATGTATAGATTATTAAAGTTACGATTTTATATTTATTCAAAATTCCAATTAAACATTTAACGGACAAGAATGAAAAATCTTATTATTTATATAACTTAAACTGAGTCGGGAAAATCATTAATGCATAATTATTATAAATTTAGTTAATAGATAAAACTATCGAAGCAACGTAAACAATAGTGACATACTGTATAATAAAGCCGAGTCGATTAATGCATAGTGAAAAATAAATTTTGAATAAAATGGAGACAAAGTCAAAGTAATTGACCAGTAGCTGTTAGAGGATCAAAAAAGGCCATATCTTCTCTTGTCTTTGACTAATGTTGCTTGAAACGAAATACGCAAAGAGCCATAATGTGATCTTCATTGGGGGCGCGCTTTAACGAGACGACGCGCCCCTTATCTCGAGGGCACTTTAATGGCTTATCATCTTCCCAGTGCCCTTTTTGCGAGAATCCATGAGAACTCCGGGAAATTATCGGTTTTATAACGAACAATATTTGCACGTAGGAAATAGCGCACTTCACGTTCTCCAGACAAGAAAGTGATAAAAAGTGGATTAAACAACGTTGTCGCTTAAAGTCTTTTTACGCTTAACTTAAAAAAGTAATGTACACTTAACTTAAAAAAGTAATGTAAACTTGAATTGAAATAAGTATAGTCCTTTAATATTCTATTTACGAACATAACGCAAATGAATGAATAATTATGTACCAAGAATATATTGGTCTAAGAAGAATCTATTTGGTATAAAATAATAATAATCAATTAACTTTTTTGAAGTTCACGTACACTTTCAATATATATTTGACTCGAAGATTAATTACTTTTACTTTGATTTCAAAAATTAAAATTTTCAATGATACAATAAAAATTTTCTTAAAAATATTTCCGTTACATTGTACATTCAAGAATCATGTTTAATTAATATTAAAATAATAATTAAGCGTTAAAATTTCAACGTTACATAATTTGTATAACAATTACCAGATTCAACATTGGCAGTATCAAAGAAGGTATTATTGTTATTAAAAAAAGTTATCTTTCTAAATAATATTTACTAACTAACTTTGAACAATCTTTTTAATAATAAATAACATGTTTGTAGACTATATTACTTATATTAACAAAAAAAAATCATATGAAATTAGTGTCTCTTTATTTTCTGTATTTAATTTTACGTTAATAAATAATATTGTAATACAATAATAATACCTTTGAACTTGTATTAATGAATATAAAAGCATTATTAAAATGATTTTAAATTATTTCACTGATCCTCCCTCTTTTATTCAAATTTAATCAAAGCATTTTTTCACATGGAATATTTAAAAATTCTATGTAGTGTTTCATCATATTTTCTGTGTAATATGTCTTACCTGTGTAATATAATGAACTTTACATTATTTACAAGACTTGAATTACACTTGATTTTATATTTTTTGGTACTTATTGAATGTCTTAATTTAAATTGCTATAAATATTTTCATAAATTTTCATATTTTCATCTTATTATTAAGTATTTTAAGTAATAATTATAAAATGTGCGCAATAATTATTTTTGCATTGTTCGAAATATTTTGATATCATTTACTAATAGCTAAACTATACTTTTATTTTTTTTTTATCATATTGTATAATATTCATGAAATTTATTCTAGCTATTTACATCTAATTATCTAATTTTATTCAATGTCTGAAATCATCAATTGCAGTTAGATTATTCCATCAATCTTTTATAATATCTATCATCCATAAAAATAATACATTTTTCTAGTAACTATAAATTATTTCTATTACACCAAATCAATACACATGAAAATAAATATAAACAATATATTTATTAATAAGTTTAAATTTATAATGTATCCTTTTTTCATAATATTTATTTAATAAATAATAATAAGCCTTGTTTTATTATTAAACTGAACATAGATAAAAGATAAAAGAATAATGGTTAGGAATCTAACTTTGATATCCATTAGTTTCGCACGCCCGATCTCTGTACAAGTAAAAGACATAAGTCTGAAGTGTTAATTTCCGCTTAGGGGGTGAGAATTCATGCTTCATCTCTGTATTACTGTCTGTCTGTTTCTCTCTCTTCCACTCTCTCTCTCTCTCTCTCTCTCTCTCTTATTCTGATTATGTCCGTCTTTATCATAAACCCTCCTCTACATCATTTGCCAAATACTCTGCCGGTTACTCTGTAAAGTAGCTGTGTCTCTTTTAGATAAGACAACTATGTAGCCATCAGGATTCAACACGATTTTCTTATCATACCGGGGTACCTTCAACAAACGAGCGAAAAAGTATTTCTCTCTTGCTCTCTCTCTCTCTCTCTCTCTCTATATATATATATATATATATACACACGCATGCACCTATCCTTCCCTTCATTGCCTTTTTATATTTATTTTTCGTATTTCCTTCAAGTTTCATCATATTTTCTTGTGAAAATACAACTGAATATTTAAAATTCGCTTATACTTCAGCTTTAACAAGTGAAAATTATTTGATTCTTTATTGAATACTATTAAATTGTATAAAAAAATTTGTATATGTTTTCCAAAAGGGTTCTACTATTTTTAATACAATTAACAGTAATAATATGAAAATAAAAAAGAACTAATTAAAATAGCATAATGTACCACAAAATAATCCATTGTAAGACATTATGTACATAAAATTATGAAATATATATATATAGGCAACACCAAGAACATGACAAAAATGATGAATTATATGTGTACCAATAGAGTAAAATTACGTTAATTTTTGCTTTTTATTATTATTTGTAAAAAACGTTTTTGGACCAAAAATGAAGTTACCGTGTCTTCTGTTACCGTTCGTTTCGTAAACTTAAAAGAGAAAGAAAAAAGTAATAGAAACTTTATATTTCTAATTACACAGGAAGGATAGTATTCTAGTACCTTTGACTCGCGCTTTAACGTAGTAAGACGTAACGGATATTCAATTCATACCGTCGCGTCGTTAAAGGGCGGGCGTTACATATTCAGAGAGCGCTTTTGGGTTGCCCGGACAAGCGAAAACTCGAAATTTCCATAATCCTCCATCCTTGTTGCTCTTTCATACTGTCTCTATTTAGTTAAAGTCTAAGTACCTCTCTCTCATTCTCTTTCTCTTTTTCTTTCTACATTATATGCATCTTTCTAACATGTATGCATCAACACCAGTACTTAAACATACACAGAAATATAATAAGAAAATGGAATTTTTAAATTCTTGAAATTCAAAAGAAAATATTTTATTCAATGTATTAAGCCTTATTTTTTTATTTTTATGTTTACTAGTGCCAAAATACTTTCATCCGATAACTTGGAATAAAAGTGTAAATCTAAATCTAGATCTAAATCTTTGTCACTTTGGCACCTTCCCAACAAAGACAAAGTGTGATATATAGATACATTGGAAATAAAGAGAAAATATAAGGGTAGAAGAAAAGTAGTAAATTCATTGGGTTGTTAAATACGTAAAATGAAGCGTCTGCCGAATCAAAATATAAAATAACGTTTATCTAAATTTAAGTAAATGTATTTTCTGCGCAAATTTTTTTTCTGCTTTTTGTCTCGGTTTTATGTATTAATAAAAGTTAGCTTGTTAACAACATAGTTTTTAAAATAGATTTTAATACAAAAATAAATTGTCTTTTCTTACAGAAAGTCTATAATATATAATAAAATATTATTAATAAAAAAAATTTATCTTATAAAGTTAAGTAAGTTAATCCTACATTTAGAATAAACAGTTTCATGGAAAAATATATTTGAAAAAAGATGTCAACAGTTAAAAAAAAAAACTTAAGATGATGAAACAATGATTACATATTTATTTATAAAATCATTGATTTTATAGATAATTTTTATTTTTATTTTTAAGATATTATAGAATAAAATAAATGATAAAATTTGCAACTAATTTTTCCTAAATTTCTAAAATACACGTTTATATAGATATATATATATAATATTTACTTAAATCAATAAAAATGTAGAAAAATAGAAAGTAATAAAATAAAATTAAAAATAAAGATTATTTATTTCTTTCATATATAGCAATATGCACTATTTCAAAAGTTTTAATCTTATAAAAAAAAGTAACTGATAAATAATAACTAATCAATAATACAAAAAAAAATTTTATAGTTTTTAAACTTGTCGAATGTATTTATAGAAATTATATAGATCAGATAATTATACATTTATAAATATCACAAGTGCGATTGAACAAATTAAAAATATAGTAAAAGTTGTGTAGACAAAGAACCGACCAAAACTTTTATAAAATACATTTTCTAAAATATATTTTATAAAAGTTAGCGAGAAATTATTAACAATACATATAAAATAATATATTTTGTTTCGTTATTTTTTTTTTAAATGTAATCAGACAACAGTTAGAAGAACGCAATACAATTCTCTGCCAACTGTTTTAGGTTGTTATTAAAGCTGAGACCATTAAAATGTAGCTACTGGGTTAGTAACATAATCAAACACATTCCGAATATAAATTACTGTACCTTGTTCCCTACCCCAAAATGATTTTATATGCTCTTACAGTCGACCTTATCTACCTGTACCTTTCTGATATTAGGAAATGATGGCACTAAATCTTGTATCGATTTTGGTAATACAGATATTCCGACTTGCGGAGATCTATCAAATTAGGTCTATTTCCATTCTTGAAATTCGTGGAATAATCAAAATTCTTAACAGACGTAGGCTTACATTGTCGTCGACATCTTTTGGCCTAAGGCACTAAAAGTTATTAATGGACTGAAAGTGAAAGTGTTTAGTCCTAGTCACAGAAACTGTACGCCTCTAAATACTCACGAGATCGCATTCCTACTTACGTGTACTTGATGTTCAAAGTCCCATTATAGAAGACTTGTGTACGGGTCATTTGCCAACTACTAATAGGACCACGGCAGAACGGAAACGAATCAACTGGACTATTACGACAATTTCATCAGGACTAATAATTGATAATATGACAGAATATAAAGATATTTTTAATGAATAAAAGTAAAATATTATTTGACTTCTATTGTTAAGACGGGCTAAATAAATCTAAATTTTTTTTTATTGATGTTATTTTAACACTATATCTTATATTCTTGCATAATTTTATCTGAAAGATATTTTATTAATGAAATATTATATCAATGTTTTTGACGAATGCATGCAAAAAACTGAATTATTCTCAAACGATCGATAAATATCGATTTAAAGAAGTGCTATTGTATAAGTATGTAAGACTGAATTAAAAATTTAACCACATTTATATTCACATAATATACTATAAATTTTTTTACTAGTTTCAAGGAAATTTTAATTTTGTTCAATTATTATATTGTCTAAATAAATGAAACACTTATAAAGCAACTCAAATATTTTTTTATAATTAATTAAACAATTAATTGTTCGATATATATAGGAGAAAAAATGGAAACAAATAATTTCTAGACATATTAATCTATATTAGTCACATATTCAATCAATCGTGCGATTAAGTACTTGAAACATTTTAATTGATTATATTGAGTTGTGTACGAAACAGCCAACAATACAAAATCTTAATTTAGCAAATATATTTTTTGATATATCAGCTTTTGATGGGCCCGTTGACTTTTTAAATTACTCTACATTATTTACAAGCGAATTATTAAGATTTTCTATAAAATAACTAAATACAGTAAGTTCACTGGGTGTAGTGGAGCGCATTTCCTCGCGACAAAAAAATAAGCAAGTAATAGACGGCAATTTTGTTTGGCTTTATGACATTTATTAAAGCCGTTAGTATCACGAATGATTAAACTATAGACCCTGGATAGATCCAGAATAAAAGTCGAAGCTAATATGCAAACGACAAAATAGCGAAGCAAGATTGAAGAAATTATTAGAAATCTAAGGAGAATTTGAAAAGCTAGCAATTATCGATAAAACCAATAGCTGAACAGAAATAATAATAAACATTAAACAATAGAAAATAAGCATTTAATTATTTTTTGTATTAATCGTACCTAATGGTAATTACTGTTTTCCTTGATATTTTCTTCTTCAAAATTAAAAAATCAGTTATATTATTTAAATAATTATTTAATTGATCAGCATGTTATTAAATATGTTTTAACTAGTAATATTTGTTTTATAATACTAAGATTAAAATTAAGAATTTATTTGTAAAACCTCACGGTCGCAGAGTTACAAATGTGATATTTCACAAAACATTTTATAATACGAATTTAATTGAAAGTCTTTCTTAATATTTATCGACTGCATAATTAAAACTACTACATATAACGTTTTCATTCATAATGAAAAGTCAGAATAGAAATTCTCATGTATTCCACGTATGCTCAACTTTAAAACTATCGATTAAAAAACTGTTAGTTGAATGCATTAAAAATATTATACATGCTAAGAGTACAATAATAAAAAAATTTGTGTAAAATAATGTACGTGTAAATATATATAAACAAAATATAACCAATTGAAAAAAAATTTATTATTAAGTAAATAAAAAAGTAGATACAAAATAATTTGAGTAAAATATTATATATATATGTAGATATATGTGGGTATAACTTGAAAAAATATTTTTAAAATTTTTTGTACTCGAAAATGCATAATATTTATCATACAAAAATATATATGCTAGTTCTTGTTCTTTATTTCGCATAAATTTATTAAAGATATTGAAGTTTGGCAAACAATTTAAAATATCACCTAATCTGCAATAAAAAAATCTTTTACAAACGTTTCAAAAAACTTTTGTATGTTAATATTTGTATTTCATATTCTTAATATAACTTTATTGTATTTTCGCTTGTATAAATAAATTAAATTTTAGAAAAGCCAGTATAATTTTTATTTTATGTTAAACTAGTTTCTCGTATTCCAGGTTTTTTAAATTTTACAGTGTAAGTTAGATTTTGTGCATATTTTTCAAGACCTCGTATTTCTTAATCCTTTCTAATTAACCTAACAGACATAAAAATTAATACTTTAATGAGAGATCTTTTCAATACGTTAAATTATTACATAAAAATAATTTTATATTTAAATTTTATTTTATTATTTAGATTTACTTTATTTAATATAGATGATTTTATTGAAAGTTTTGATGAAGATATATTTAAAAAATCATGGTTTATTACATTTTTATTACGAAAATCTGATACAAAATTATTTTCTTCTTACCAAATAATTAAAAAACAATTAAAAGAAAAAATCAGAGAGAGTATTGATTAAATTCATATTCACACTAAAACTAAAATTCGGATTTCAATTCATATTGAGAACAATTGGAAAAATTTTGATTAGAAATAGAAAAAAATTTTTTGAATGCAATATTGGTGCAAATGTTATCCGAAAAATCTGCAATTTTAATACAATAGCTTTCACTGAATTTATATCTACGTCTGAAAATAATAGTAGTTGTTTACCTTATCCGAAATTTCTAGAAATAACGATATCTAAATCCCGCTGCATCAATCGAATTGGTTTTGCAATGTACAAATCAGTACCAAATTATTTGTTTTTACAATTAAAATGTACTGATTCAACTAATAAATTAATTTAATGTATTAATATAGGAGTAAAATAATTTTTTTTTGTTATAAAAAAAATAAATGATGCGTATCAGATATCGGAAAACACTATTTTCCCTCGGACTAATTATATAAAGGAAAATAGTACTTTCAAATAGTGAGAAGGAAATTGTATCCGTGTGATGTATATTTATTGGAATTCTTCGAGTGACACATAATATAATCCACTTAGTGTTGGTTCAATTCTCAAAACGAGTTTGGAATAACCCTCAGAAGCATCGGGCGGTAGCTCAATGACTGCTTCGGCAGTAAGCTTCATAGTTCTGTACTTGGTATCTCTTGTCATTTAAGGTGGCGGTCGTTTGAAAATGGTCGGTCGATTCAGCCATCCAAAGATCGACGGTAGTGAGACAGTAGCTAGAAACTCCGGAAGAAGGAAAGAGGAAGGGATCACTTCAACTCAGCATTCCTGTATCAATGCTGCAATGTATTCCCGTGAGACGAGGAGCAGGTGGCTAATGTGAAATTTTCACGATCTCTCGAGATGCTAATGAACAAACTACCTATCTATGTTTCTATATATTTAGATACTGCAATATAGCTATATTAAACTAATATCGCAAAACAACATTTAATTTGTAATAAGTTATTTCTTATTATTTTACACTTACATTTAAGCTTTAGTCGATAAAAATATGGCTATCAAATGAAGATTATTTTGTAAACCGTTTAAATAACTCATATTTAATTGCGAATTATTATTTCGTATTTAACAGGATTAATATTATTCAAAAAGAGAAAGTATTTTAAAAAGAATGCTGATAAAATACCTTCAATAGTTCAGAATACATAAGCAATTGAAAGGTATGTTGTGTTTAAGGTTGAATTAATTAACCCGGTATCTTGTTTTAATTATTTATTCTGGTTAGTTTATTAACAATGTAGACACCTATATATATATATATATATATATATATATATCACAATGGATATATATACTAAGCGGTGCGTGCAGTTTAGTGGCTTGCTCAAATCCAACTGTCCTCTCGTTGGCGTCGGGTCGAAACCCTTTTCGCTTTTCCGCTTATTGCCTAATCTTAATATTTACTTATGCTCTAAGTAAAACTAAGGCTAAGGGCCTGTGTCCTCATATATTTTCTTCAAATATACGCCACAGGTATGATATTTTTTAATTTGAAATAAAAAAAAATTTTTTTGTACATTTAAATTTAAGTTCTTTTTATTGAAAAATGTTATGGCAGAAATCAAAAATATACATAGTAATAAAAAAAATGTCATTATGTTTTTAACAAAACGTGATATCCGATAATTGTATAAGTAAAACTAATTATAATGTAAATTAATTCTTATAAATATAATATGAATAATGATTGAATTAAATAAAGTATCAGTGGATTTATTAAAAATTATAGTCAAATATCTTTCAATATAGTAAGCGTCTATTATTTTAACTTTTCTAATTCAAAAACAATACTATTCCTATTATTATATACCTTTTAATATATAAAGGACATTTATAATTTACTTTGAAATTTTGAGTTTGTATCTACACATATATAACAATAGAAGTTTCTTTTGATTTTTACTCACGCATTTATTGTAAGCTGAACAATAGCATGACGTCAAGTAGTATTTTATTATATCCACAAAGAAATTACTGCTTTATTCAAAATAAAAATAGGCAGATAATGTATTCAAATATAATTATCTTTCAGTCAAACCGTTTAATGAAAAGATTCTATTTGACTGTCAAGATATGTGATTTTTTCAAGTATTAATTAAAAGTATCTGATATATACTAAATTCTTAAAGCTTATTTATAACTTTGCAATTGCAAATTATGTTTTTAGGAAGATATGGGTTCAGAAATTTATTTTATTAGCAGTCAATTATTTTACTGACACTCTATTAATGTTGTAGTAATCGTAATGGCTTACATCAATTATTCCACATTTTCTTCATAATTTAAAAATATAAAAATAATTGATGAAATTTAGTGACTAGGAGAAATTTCTATTTATATTGATTATGTATCTCTAAGCTAATATAAAAAAATTTTTCAAATATTTGAAAAATGTATGTAAGTACCTCAATTCCTATTAATTTAATTTTGATTCCTTATTAATGGTCTTTATTGTTAGCTCGTATCAACTTTTGCACTAGTATACTTAACCCTATTCTCAATTTTATAAGAAAAAATATACAGTTTATACAGAATAAAATTGAAGAGTGTTTAGTGAACTTGGACTTTCGGAAATGAGTCCTAAAAGAATAAATGTAACAAATAAATGGTCACGTTTATATCCCTTTTATATTAATTTTATATTATTTTAACATAAATTAATGATGATTCTGAAGGATTAAAAATGGAACATAATCGATAATACTATTAAACGAAGATATTCCTCAGGCTGACATGTGATTTCCTAGTATTTATAGTATGAATTTTGTATCAACTATATTTAAATAGATGAAAACTTTCGTTTCTATTTATGATTATAATTTTTTCATAAATTTTTGATAACTTGTCGAATTTATACAAGAAATTTCTTCGAAATCTGTAAAATTCGATATTTAATATTGCATTTATACGCCAATTTCGCCTAACATTACGCTAAAAACAGTAGAATAACACATAAACAGATATTTTATAAGATAAAGTGATGATTCTAATAAAGATGTTTTGATTGGTCATTAAATTTTTACAGCTCAACCGACTTTGATTGTGATCGTATTATTACAAGCCAAGTCAATCACTTACATCGATTGTTCAAGATGAAACTTAATTGTTTCAACTACTTCGTCAAAGTTAACCACGACTCTATTTTGTTAAACTATGTATCTAGTTGTATATAGTAGTTACTCTTAACGTCGAGAGCAAGATACATTACTTGAGATAGTCTTTGATTATGTTATAAGAAGAAAGAACTATATACACTATTCATGGCACAATTTAATTTTCAATAGCCACTAAAGATAATATTCAAAGTAATTTAAAAAATATTAATTTTGAAAATGATTACAGTTTAATCAGAATCGCATTAAATATTTATCGTTAAAAATATCGAGTTAAATATACATATTGAACGACTGCATTTCGTAGTCAAAACGTGATCAAGCAACGATATATTGTGAAATTTTTATGCATGTTCTTATTGGCTATTAAACTCACGAATATTATTTTTTTTATGTAAATTTCTTCGTAAATATGTATATAAATCTTAAATAAGGTAACTATTTACACACACAGTAAGTTTTTAAAATAATTTTTTCACCCATTTGTATATTATCCAGCATGGATGCAAAAATAAGTTTTCAAGTGATAACATTTTAAAATAAGTATTTCTACTGGCTTAAGCGTAAAATCTCTATTTGTTTTATTATTAAACATGTTTAATAATAAAAATAAAATAAAATAATAAAATACAATGCAGGTAATGATTGGGAATATATTCTTATAAATAAAGATTTTAGCAATTAATATCGAACTTAAATTAATCGTATGATTTCATTATAAGTATTAAAAAGTCTTTACAAATATTATATTTATTGATAAAATCTAAATCTTCAAGAAGTTTACAAAGTTACCAACGTTACAATTATAGTTTAGGAACCATTAATTTTTAAAACACGTAGAATTTTTAAAATTTGATTGCTTTTTAGTAGCTTTTATCACATTTCGCAGACATATAAGTGAATAATTTTTCTTCTGTATACCAATTTAAAAAAAAAATTATAATAATACATAAATATACGTTATATATACCTTATATTCATTATCATCATTATTAATTAATATTCTCTATAAAAACCTTTATAAAAATTATTTGAAGTGTAACTAAGGAAGGTTCAAATAAATTTTTGATAAAATAATTTTGCTATTTATGTTAAAAATGGCCATAATGATTAAGATAAATGAAGGTATTCAGAAAATTAACAGATTATGTGAAAGAATTGCTCTCGTTTTCTTTCACACCAATATTCATATTGCAAGTAACAAAAAAGAGTAATAATGAAAACTAGACATCCAGGTTATCGTTTAAACACAGCAAGGGTGAGAGAGAAAATTACTACTCAAATCGAAACTGCAAAGAATTTAGTAGCTCTGATTTTCCACTGCAATTTTATTTTACTCCACCATATTTGTCATCTTTCACTTTTCAATCTTCAGTTTATTACTATTCGAATTTTAAATTAGTAAATAGATATAAAGTTTTTACACAATCCAACTATTTTAAAACGCAATATATTATTTTATTTTCAAAATAATTTTTTAATATTTGTTTTATACATTTTTTATAATTTACGCTAAAGAATTTTTTTTTAACATTTACATTATTCCAATTTATAATAACAAACATTAGTCGTAAGTCTAATTTTATTATTCTAAATAATGTTTTAATTAGTAAATATAATTTTTTTAGGCGTCAGTGTTTCTTTCCACGCTCTACTTTTATTATTTTTAATTTCCAGTGTTTATCATGACAATGGTCTTCTCCTGAAGCCGGTGTCAAGGAGTTTGTGGATGGGTGCGTGATTCAAATAAAGGTGGACGCTTATTTTATACTGCCATTTTGTCGTATAATACCGCGGCGTGGCATTAGACTACTCGCGAAAGCTGATGTTCTATTCCGAGCACGAGCTGATGTTCTACTGTTGTCGCGTATATTTTTTCTGCATTTATACTTTTGACGCCCTATTATGCTATCGAATATCCGTAAAATCTCAACGGCTGTTCGAGATTTTGTCGAAAACTTAAAAGCCGTTAAATGTAATTTGATCTAAAAAACTGTAAATAATTATGCACTTGCTGTGATGTTTTGTTTAACGTGCGCCAGCCCGTCGACTATGGGCAGTGCACGACAATCATTACATGTTAAATTTGTATAATACTTCATTTGATACATAAAAAGATTTGATAATGTGTAAAAATCTACAAACACAATCGAAAAAATAAAGTTCAACTTTATTTGGAAATAGTAGCTTCTTCTTCGTATAACTCTAACCGTTTTTTCTGATTCAATCTTTATAATAAAAGATAATAAAATCTTAACAAACAAAGCATAGTTAAATAATTAACGATAAACTTTGAGTTCATTGAATGTTGTTTTTTATTAAACAAAACTTTAAAAAGTTAACTTCATTATAAAAGAATCAATTTTTCGTCTAAGTTAGAAAAATAGCTTGACTCCTTGTACATGATTTATTAAAATTTTATATCCATTGGCTGCCGATACATAAGTGAATTTATTTTTATTACATTGTGTAACGTACCGAGGTACTCTTATGTTACTCACACATACAACACATAAATCTATACTGTGATAGCACCCTTGCCCCTCCACCGAGTGAGCTTCTTAGGCCTGTGCATACCTACACTATGGCACATATTCGGCTACAAAGCGCCAACTGTCCCTCACTAAACACAAGACGCAAGCACTTAAAATATCTGTAAACAATTTTTCTTCCGAAAAATTCACCCACCAAATTTTATACATATAGCTATTGTGTTATGAATGCATACTTTCATATCAAAATATATTTGTTCATTTTACCGAAAGTTCATTTACTAGCTTCGCGAACGAACAGCTATTATTACATGACTACATTCTCTATTCATTTAACACCCTATCAAGAAAACATTTGATTTATAGGTGCCGAAAACTTAAGTGAGATGCTATAAATTTTTTTTATAATTTTTTTTACATTCTTAAATTATCTTTATTTACCGTTCCAGGAAAGAAAATATAACTACGAAATGCCTCGGGTAAAGGACTCGGGACGTAAAGTTTATCAAAGTTGCTTATTTATGTATTAAATTTTAAAATTCTTATTTATTTGAAAGATTTATAAGTTTAGTTGTTACAATCTAATATAAAATTTGCTTGATCGAAATAGAATACAAGTATTGAATGCTTAACGCCGAAAGTTACAGACTGAGTGTGTAATATCGAATGCTTTGTCACCGAATGCAGAATGCTTAATCTTCCTCTAGTAAAGAAATCAGGAGTTTTTATAAGATTTAATTACAATTGAGAAAATCTTGCATTTCGTAGTTAGAGAATAGGGTAAAATTTTAGTTTTCTGAAAAAATTAGAGCTATAATTTATTTTAAAAATGAACGTTTGGAAATCATTTTGAAAAGAATTATAAAGGTAAATTTAAAGTACAAATTTTGTGTTATCCAACGTAAATTATAAATAATTATTATTATTTTATATTTTATTTATATATATAGTTATTTTAATAATAATTATTATTTTTAAAGTCACATATTAGGAATTAATTTCAATTAGAGTACATGATTTATTAATATAATAAATTATGAATGTAAGTAAGTCTTTTTCGTATACAGTTTTTAGTATTAGAAGAAAAATAGAAAGCTACGTAACTATCATTAAATTACATTATTATAATTAGATACAGTTTTTAAATTTATACTTAAAATTATATGTATGTAACTTATTGAAATTTCGCAACTTCAAAAAAGTTTTTACAATTCACGAAATGAAATATTGTTTAATACTTTATTTGAACGAATAGAGTTTAGCAAATAAAACAAATGAAATGAATTAATATTACCATATTATCTAACTTTATTATCATTTTGTAGAGTAGCTATAAACTGATCTTTTCATGAATAAAGAGAGAAAATGAGAGGACTGATAAAATATATTCTATTGGTTAATAAATATTTTATTAATTTTTAATTATAAAATTAATAATTAGCAATATAATATATTAAATTACTATTATTTACATTAATATTTATTTTTAATATTTTAATATTCGTTAATTGGTTATTATTAACAATTGGAATTAATCTCTGCAAGAGTAATATTGAATTATAATATTGTGAAATTTCTAAAATCATGTAGTAAAATAATACGGTTTAGTTTTCAATTATTCTATGAACAAAAATTCTAATCTGATTGATAAAAAACCTTTGTTTGAGTTAGTATTCTATTAAAACCAACGTCTATTATTAGATATACGTTTAATAACATTTTACGGGAAACTCTCGTCATTTAAAAATGACTTATCTGTGCCAGGAATGCCTTAAACACATCCAGTATATTTAACTTTTTTCAATATCAAAATATCATATCAGTGTAAAGTGATACCATTTTTTAAGGGAAAGTAATTAGAGGACCATAAATAGACCTTTCACGTGTGCACAAATAACTTCAACTGTGTCTAGAAAATAATTCGAATATGCGACGCTCACTGTTTGTTTTGATTATTTGAGAGAAACATTTGGACAGTTTTTTTTTTATAAAATACTATTTTTCTGCAAATGATACTTTACAGTGAATGCCAGTACATATTTAAATACGTGTTACAAAAAATGGATAATCTTGGTTTATTGAAAGCTACTGTTCCATACCAAATTCGCAGAGTTAATCGGTGTAAAACGCGTTAGCCATTATTTCGGCCCTGTAATGTATAAACTGATAAGCTTCGAATCGTTTACGAATATAAAGTTTTATCTATTCTGCGTCGCAAAATATTAGAGATTAGAAATAATGGAAGATAGTTCAACACTAATTCTTAATTATCGAAATACAATAGTTAAGAAGATAAAAGAATTCCCTTCAATTTCATTTCAATTTCAATGTTTAAGCGTTGAATTGATTGAAACTATTACTATTATTACCAATAGTTTATTCAACTAAAATTTCTTCACCTGTTCAAGGCTAACGAAAAAAGCGTTATATATTTTCAAACTAATAAATAAGAAGTCATTTCTTTTATTTCATAAAATAAAACTTGTTTCGACGATATATCGAATGAAAAAAATATTTTTAATATTAAGGATAAATTGAGTTCTTTTATGCTATAAAATTAATCTTCAATAGATAATAAAGGAAAATAGTCCAGCTTAAATTAAAAGAATAAATCAATATAGTTACAGATCAATTAAATAATAATTATTTTATGTTCTAAAGTTTACTTTTCCTTCATTTTTGCCTTATTAGCACTAAAATTTTGTATTAATATTTTCTGAAATGATTATAAACTGGTATTAGCCTATTCAATATTATTTGTTACCAAATAATAGAAGTTTTTTTTAATAGTAATGTCTCAAATTTCCATTTTTTAATTTTATAATTAATACTTCTAGTTTAAATTAAAAATGTTTCAAATAAATAAATAGAATTAATTATTAAACTATTCAAAATATATTTATTGATATTAATGATATACTTTACAAATATATTTATATTATAGTTTTGTTAATACATATTGAAATATCTTATAGTTGTACCTGCGTGTGCTTGCAGATTTTATTCTCTTATATTTGATTAGTAAATTTAAAGTAGTTTTCAAACAGTGTATTTCAGTTATTATCCTAATTCTTATGGCTTCAATTTATATAATTTTTATTTTTAGTATAAAGAATATTTAAAATTAATTGAATGTTTTGTTCTGAAAAATTAAAAATAAAACTTATATTTTAATATTTAATTTTTAATTATAAAAAGTTATAAATAGAAATTAAAAATGAATAGCTCAGAAACTATAAAATATCTTATAGCAGTAAATTTATAATAATATTAATCTTTATTGCATCGTTTACAGTAGTTATACAAAGTCCTTTTCCAGTGGACGAACTAGTTTATCACTTTAGCATTATTAGTGTGAACTCCATGTTACTCTTCTGACAACTCCCAATTACTGCAACCACTTCTTAGATCCTTCAAATCATGACATTAGTGGCCCAAGAAGTTGTCTTATATAATGATTTTGTTAACAACTTTAATGAATGCACTTTTCATCTTGGTCATTTTCTCTGAGAACGGTAAGATGGAGAGAGAGAGAGAGAGAGAGAGACAGAGAAAGGAAGAGAGAGAGAAACTTAAAATATCTTTCTGATTAATTTATTGTCAAAACTGAAGCGTGTGTAGATTTTCTAAACGCCATTTAATTATCGTGTAAATGTAAATCTAAAAAGTAATTAATTTAATTTATGATAAAATATTTAATTGAGTTTTTTTCGGAAGGATGTACAGAAAAATATTAATAATCAACTCAATAACTAAAGTATTTTAACATTTAAAATAATTTTTAAATAAAACTAATTAAAATATTACTATGCGGAGAGTATAATTTAAAATAGAATTGAAAGATAAACTTGTAAAATATTATTTTTGTATTTTCAATTAATTAAAGGTATTTCTTTACACCTATGGTTCAAACTGGTGAAAATTTAGTAGAGTGATAAATTACGTAATCTCACCCATTTTAATTATTAGCTGTAGTTGAAAATTTTTTTTATAGATTGTATTGAAACAATTGAACTAGACGTTAGACCAGTCCACGTTATGGTAAGCGTTAGCATCGCTTATCAATAATTCAATATATAGATTATATACCTTTTTCCTCCCCCATCACGATCATACACATATCTTGCTCTTATTGTCAAGTTTAGATTTTTTTCTATTCCATATTTTAGAATCGTATCCATGGTTTCAATGCTGCACTCAAGTTGAAGAAAAAATAATCTGATTATAATCATTTTTCTGTTATTTCGTGCTTTACATTACTGAACATTACCGTCCCCCAATAATTTTACATTACACAAACAGCTAACATCTGCCATTGAGTTTATCCTTCGAATTCGTCAAATTTTGGTGTTTACAGAGAACACCTATTTTGTTCCTCTAGCTTTTGAACTGATTACGTATTTTCTAAATTTTCTTCTTTCCTACGTCTAAATTTTTCTATTTTTTTTCTTTTCGCTTACCTAGATTGAGTCACACTTTTCTTTACTTTAAAACTTGCCTGCGTTGTTCGTGTAACTCGTTCTGAAATCTAACTTTCAAACTCGGGAGAAAATGATCAAAGTAAGACTCCGTTACTTTCCATATTCTATATATTACACATTGACGCGACTGGAACTTTATGTCCTCTAATTATTTGCACATCTCTCACTTCTCCATTATTTGCCCACATTTCTTTTACTTAACTTGGTAGTTCACATTTATCGGAGAAAATTTGAGAACGAGATAAGAATTACTTCAGCCTAGTTTAGCCTAGTCCGTGAGCAAAAGGAAGGAGCTTACTCCTTCCTTTCACGATGTGAAATGTGTCGCCGCGGTACTGATAATATTGGACCATGTTGGATAACACCACTCGACTCTTACAGCTATTATTGTTTTCAATAACCGTTACCCAAGCCACTTTGGAGCTGTAAAGTCGGCTACTAGTATTATACAGTGATGAAAAGAAACATAAGCTCTCTCATAAGAGACTCCCTTACTCAGTGGTCACTGCTAGACCCAGAGTTTTTCTCTCACTTTTCACAGACGTATTCTTTTTTTTATTAACTTGCATCACATATTTATTATTTTTTCCAAAAGTACTAAGTTATCTTTCATATCGATGAATAAACTTCACAAAATTTAATTTAATATTAGAAATTCCGCTCAAAGAAATTAAATCTCCATAAATACATTTGCTTCTGCTATATTTTATGTTCGCAAAAACTAAGCTAACGATAATGTTTTCCACTGTACATTATTTATTATTTAAAATTATAAAAGTAACTTAAAAGATAATTACACTTTGATATGCACATAATAAAAATAATCATTATGAAGTAATTGATTAAAAAATAAGTAATTAGTATTAATCGTGATTTAAAATTATAGTACATTCCTTTATGAAAAAAGTTATATAACATTATATGTAAATATATATGGTAATCTACCTTTCGGTAGATTATTTTTAAAAAGGTACTGTTTAATTAGCATATGTTTTCATATTATCTTTAAAAATATTTAAACAATGGACAACGTACATATAAAATATTGTATAATTATAAACAAAAAATTATATAAAATTCTAAAAAAACTTTAATATTGAGTATTTAGGTGTTAACAAAATAATGTAATTATGGTCATGTATAACTAATATAATTTATGCTTTTACATTCAGAATAATATTTTATTTTCATCATCCATATTTTGTTGTATCATTCATCATAGTTATGTTTTTTACGTAAAACTTCTTTTACATAGTATTTATAATTTATTCAAATAAACAAATAATTTTAAATATTAATAACATCTTTGCTATTATCTCAGAAAATATCAATATACATATATTACCAATTCTTGTAAAAAATCAAAACAGAAAGATATATAATGGAATTTTTTATGAAAAATTATGTTTCTCGTAAATTAGAACATGCATTAATATAATTTCTTTTCATTTCAACTTGAAAATTATTATAATATACACAAACATTAATAATTATGAATGTATTTGAAAACTTATGTTATAGTTAAGTTTAAATTATAATACTGTAAAACTAATTATAATACTGTTATATGTAAATTCTTTGTCACAGAATATTTTTTATAAGAGTACAAATGAGTAAAAGAATATTAAAATCATAACTTTATCTTTACTATAAATAATAAAGTACAATGCCGGATAGGAAAAATTGAAGCAACAAAATGGGATCTTTTTTTAACCACTCGTGGGAAAAATTCTGTCTGAAAAATTTTAAACTTTACGTCTCGCTCTGACAACGTATATACATTTTTTTCAAGCTTTCGCCCCATAGGTAAAAAAATGACGCGCTAAATAACGAAACGCATAAAAAGAGAAGAATTAGCAAATTCAGTACTTCTTTGAAGCTTCACTCACCTTCTACTTTTCTTCTTCAATTTTCAAATAAAATTAAATTTTTCAAGCGTATTTTCCCTCGCAACAGCTAAAAGTTTGCTTACATTAAAGTGTACTTCTAGAAAAATGATAAAAAAAACGGAAAGAGATGTTGAACATATATATTTCATCCGGCGTGCGAAAATAATTTTTCTTGTAAGGAATCGAAGCAATTGGCAGCTGGTAAAAGCATTTTCTGTCGTCAACTTTAGCATACTTCTCGTGTTTGTGAAAATAACTGGTAAAAACAAAAACTTTAACAGTTAGTGAAGGGTTGAATGAGAAAACTACGCGCGTCAATACGTGTCAGTCGTTACCTTTGCCCGCGCGGCGTTTAAGCTTCTTTGCGTTAATTGCTGTCGCTAGCTACGCTGTTACTCACTTCAAAAAAAGAGAAAACAAAACAAAGATTCTGGATTCTTGAGTATGTAAAAAGTTGATGGATAAATAGAAAAAGTATTTTAAATTATACCGGATAAACTCATTTGCTTTAAAAAAATTGTAGTTTTCTGTGACAATTAGACGGTAAAGTTTCATGTGACTGGGATCCTAATTTATAGCTATGATAAACACTTTCATATAAAATGAAAAAAAAACGTACATTTCATTAATTTCTTTTATTTCTCTTTTCAAATGTGCAAATTCGTATCTATATTTATGTACTTGTAAAGATAACTATAAAATATGTAAAATGTTTTATTTAAATGACTAAAAAACTTTTCTCAATATTCTACTTTCATATAAAATTTTTGTCTATAAAATTTTATATGATTAGATGCATTAAATAGTAGCAATGGTATCGTTTTTATTCAAAAGATTCTAGTAAAAAGTTTTTTTATCCCTTATTAAATTCTTTCTACTAATGGAAATATATATAATACAAGAGAAAAATAATATCTTAAGTTTCATAAAAATTCAACCAGCATTTTATTTTTTATATTTTAAAATATATTTCATTCATTACCATTTTATTTTTTTGTGATATATATTTTTAAATAATTTTAATGCAGATAAAGTACAAAAAAACTTTGAACCATTATATAACTATCCTTATCAATTTGAATAAACTACTTTGACATAATACTTCTAATAGTTATTTAAATTAAAAATCATTAAAAATTGCTAAAATTTTCTAAATCATTAAAAGCAATAAGATAATAGAAATATTGTTCATATAAAATTTTTTATTTATGATGCTTCTCAAACAAATTTTTATCTTAAAATTCATATAATTTGATATTTTAACAAAATATTCATTTTTAATTTTTTAAAACTTTTCTAAAGAATTCCACGAACGTATTTGCCGAAGTATACATTTACAAAGTATTCCTTCACGATTAATACTATATTGTATACAAAAATTATTTATTTATTAAGTAAAACAATACTCGATCAATATAAAATAAAAACATATCACAGAATCTTGTAATTAATGTTTCTGTAATATTTTTAATATAATTGCGAAGAAGCAAATAATTTCGTTTCAAATTAACAAATTTATATTATATTTACGATTGTAATACGGAAGTTTAAGAAAATCTTTATATAATCTGAGGCAAAGAAATTGTAGAATAAAATATGAAAACACAAGAATTTATGTTTTAAGAACACAAAGTAAAAGACTTAATTAAGATATGAAATTGATTAAAGTTTTATATGTATTACAAACGTATAATTTTAAAGAAGAGTGTACATCTGTGCATAAAATTAAATTTCAGTTCGACCGTAAATTCACGTGCACAAGTGTTCGCATTTTTCAAGAGCTAAGAAAGTCATATATAAAGTGAATAAAGCAAGTGTACAATAAACTAGTAAAAAGCAAAAATAAAGGGGACGCTAAAGAAGGACGGAGAAAGCAAGGAGTAATAAGAGTCGCGCTAAAGAGAAATGGAACGTAAAAGTCCATTGCCGCAAGCGTACTTTAGCTGGCTATTAATCTGGTTTTGTAATTCTGTAAGACAGTAAACACTTGTCGACATTTCATCGGAAACTCCTTTCATAGACTCAATTTCTTCCTTCTTCCCCGCTACTTCTCATTCGCTCTGTACCTCATTTTCATTTTCCAAGAAACACGCTTTGTACCGCTTAATTGTATAATATTAATTTACATACACGCATGCATGTGCGATACACACAAGGTCACGTATCGATGTACATAATAATTATATCAATTTACGTAGATTCATAAAATAGCAGGCCAATTTGAGAACATTCAATAAGAGGAAAATTCTTATTTTCAGTTTTTCTATTCCTTCGCTTGTGACAAACTTGTTTTTTAATATCTGGCTTTTGTTTGTTTTCGTCACCTTATTGTTAAAATTATTTTATTACTTTCATAATATCCGAATGTCGAGATATTTTATCATTCAGTAAATGGATCCTAGTTTATATTTAGTAAATAATGTTGGTGTATTGCATATATTACTGATGATTATCATTATTTATTATGTGTATTATTTTCTCATTCAATGATGTTTGCCGCTATATTTATCTAATATTGCATCTATTTTTACTACTTGTAACGCATTGAAACGAAGGGAAAATAATTTTAGAAATTAATAAGTATTTGACTAAAAAGAAAAAAGAATAGCTGATGTGACTGTGAGGAAAGAAAATAGAAAAAATAATCGAAAAAGAATGAAGCATGGAAGAGAAAAAGTGTAACGTAGAATGAGAGTGGGAGAAGACGGGAAAAGGGTCGTTCGAGTTAACTCACTTGAAAGCTAGGCAGGCGAGAGCAAGTTGAGGCCGGCAGGCACTCCGCGGATGGAATAAAAGTTTGTACCTTGAGCTTTTGTTACTCCTCTTAAGAGCGTATTCCCATTCCCTTCAAACTGGACCAATAAATAAATAAAACTTACCATCGCCCGAAAGATCTATTGTCCTACTTAGGGTCACGCTTGCGTCGAAAAAAGAGAGTCTCGCAAGAAAAGGACACGGTGTGTGCACACACGCAATGAAATACGCATTTTCTCTTAGAAGATTTACTTATTACGTGATTTCACTTTTATAAAATCGATTATGAGCGTTTTCCACGAGTCACAAAATTGATATATATATATATATATCTCCGCGAGATTTTTAATTCGTTTCAGATTGTTCGTCCCCATGTCTCAAATAAAAAAATGATAAATTTAAAATACAAAAACCACAATACCTTTTATTTGATGGAACTCATTTTAGCAAAAGAAGAAAAATGCAACTGAATTAGTTATCTATGCAACATTTTAAAACTGTATTCACAGCATTATAGCTTACCTAATGCATTAATATAATATTCTTATTAAAAATGCCATTCAAAGCGTCATTTATGGCACGATTATTATTTTTAAAAATCAATATATGCAGAAAGCATCACTGGTTTCTAAATTTTTTTTTATTTTTTGTTTTTTATTTTTTATTAATTTATTAATTTTTTTATTATTTACCTTTCAAAAGAAGAAATAATTAATTGTCTACGACATATTTTTACGACTTCAGATCTTTACCAGGAACGTACAAATTATCTTGTCATCGATTAAGCTCTATTACTAAACATTATATTATTTGAAAACATAAAATGATATATTTTCCAGAATATAAGCTCACCTTTAAATCACCCTGATGATCGTAAAAAGTTGTGGGTACAAGTGCAGCTTTAAGACGTCGGTTACGATAAAAAATAAAAGTTATGGCAGCTAAAAGCATCACGATAACCGTTGTTAATATTCCAATCACTAATCCAATTAGTTGCTTTGATTCCGGTTCTTTACTTTTGTCTGGAACTGCAAAGTATAAATAGTTTTTTAAGCAAATAATGTAATTTGTATTAGTTTAAGCAATTACAAAAATAAAAAAAGAAATTAAATATAAAAAATATTTTTCAAATTCACTTTAAAAAAATCTTAAAAATTTTTAAACGATTACGATCTGAAAATATTTGAAATAGCTTTGCATTATAGAATAAACAATAACTAATAGTTTTACTATTTACTTAATAGTTATATTTATTATAAGCTTTCATCGTCAAATTTAATAATTATTAATTTTTAGATACAAAAGGAAACAATTTTTTTTATTCTTTATAATATGGTTACAAATGCTTGTGTAAATTTGAATACGATATTTTGCGCTAAAACTTTTTTTCATGAATATCTGTATTTTTATATCGTTTAAATCATTTCTCTTTAGTTAGCAAGTATGGTTAAATATTTGGTGATAATTATAAGCTTATTTAATTAAATTTTAGATTAAAATAGCAATATATTGCTGTGATAAGTATAAAAAAATTTCTATCAACGTATAAAATGTGTAAAAAGCGGATTTAAAAATCTTAATTTATCGTAAAGAGGGAAAAATAAAGCGTAACGAAGATTATGAAAAGATGTACATAAACACGGTACTATCAAATTTGTTATCTTAATACAAAAATTCATTGCAACATATACGTAGTTTAAACACAGCGATATTTTTATTATAACTTTGCGAGAAATGAGAAAAAAAGATATTGCTAGTTTATAATAATTAAAAATAGAAATTAAAAAATTGTCTCTACTAAATTATATAGAATATAAAGAAAACTTATAAATTTTATCTTTCTACAAATTTATTGAAATCGAAGTATGATGAATTATAATTTATTTAAGTTTCAGAATGTTATTCATACAATAAATAATTGATATTTTTAAATAAAACTTTGCAAAAAAATTATATTTTTACATTTTATTACAAAGTTAATGATTACCGTAAATTGAACCTCATACTCATTTATGTAATAACTTCATTTTATCATTGAATTTTTTTTCTATTTAAAAACATTAACTACTCCTAATCATATAATTATAACACTGTATAGACTTGTTATTTATTTAAGATAATCATTAGTTCATCGTTTGTATTCCATAAATGTTCAGTGGAAAAGGTATGTCTAATTCTGTATTATTCCAAATAAAGTTCATTCTTGTTATTTTATTATTTTTAAATTATCAAATAGAAAATGTAAAAAACGTATTTATTGTTCCAAATAGAAAAAAGGAAAAATAATATTTTAATTATCAGCATTTACCAATAAAAATAAAATTTTTTCATAAAATATACTTATACTTGAAATCTTAAATATATATTGATTATAATAAAAATAATAACTTAAAACTAATACATATGATTTCTATATTACATATATATTATACATACATACGTAATATATATTACATACGTATTTTAACAATTACTCAATCATAAACGATTTACTTTTGACTTTGCATAAAATTAGTTTGATAATGCAATTTATCAATACATACTGAAAGAAACACTTATATAAATAGGAATTACAGAAAAAAATTATAAGTTACAAATCAATTTATTAAAAATATCTTTTCATATAAAAAGACCTACAAAATTTTTTAAGCGGATTTATCGGAATTTTAAAAACTTTATTTTATATTTTACGATGCGATTCATGAAAGTTTTATGTCTTATAAGAAAGCCAAAAATTATTAAATTGCGAGGAAATTGATAATATAACTATCAAATCTTCTATAACTTGTTCTATATCAAATATATTTATATCTCGAATGATTTTAAATTTTGATATTTTTACATCTTTATTACTATTGTCGAAAATTCATTAAAATATGTTAAATGAATAGCAAAATAGATAAATAATAGTCCGTTTAACTCCAAGATTAAATATTTAAAACTGTACTAAAGGCAATAGTAAGTAATAGTAGGTAATAGTAATGTCTTAGGAGTGTTGCAGAACTGTAAAACGACTTAATGAAATTAGAATACTAGAAAAGAATATGCCGGTAAGTAGCGACAGAAGTTGTGAAATGACCTCAATGATAGGCCTAAATGCTCTAATAGATCTAGAATCATTTCATATAATAATACAAGAAACTCCTTTAATAGCTGTTGACAAAATAAACACGAGCAGTTAGTGGCTTTCGAAATGCTGTCACGCAAAGTTACCGTTAGAAGTAGTAAGTATACAGTATTATCTGTCCAAACAAATAATTGCCAATTAAATATATATTTGAGTTTAAAAAGAAATAATACAAGAATAGCTAATATTTATGGTAAATAAAAAAATTTGTCTCCTCAATGCAATAAACTGAAATTTTGAAGACACGAGTGTAAAGTTAATTAATTATTTAAAATATGAATTTCATACATTTTTTTAAAATTATACTATTACCATCAACGTGAATCAATCGAAATAATACATAGTCTAAAAAAAAATCGAAAAAATAAACCACATGATTGGTAAATTAATAAATAGAAGTATTTTACCCTTAATTATGTTCCATATAAAAATTAAGTCTAAACTGCTATGTATTTACGAGCGCTTAATGCCCTTATGGATAATTACAGAAAGCTCATACTATATTATATTCCGATAAACTTTGCTATTAACCGGAATAATACGAATAATAGGGAAACCGAGATAAAAACTCTTAAAAAAATTTAAATAATCTATAAAATTTCGATTCGTGTCTTTACGAATAGCCTTAATAATGAGTTTAACGAGTATTATATATGTTTCTGCAAAAATTTGTACAAAGATAAAAAGGATTGTGAAAACTAAAAACTAAAATTCAAATAGATAAATGAGTATTATTATTTTACACTGCTTTTAGTGTTATTAATATAATTCATAGATATTTATTAGTATTTATAAAGATAGAGAAATACTTGCTGTTTGAATACTGGGTTAAAACTAATAGAATATACAGCTAATTAAACTGAAAATATAAATTTAGACTAAAATTGCACATAAGTACAGCAATAAAATTCGTGAATTTATTTTTAGGTATATGATACAATATAAACATGCGTACCCATGTGTTTATATATAGATATATAATTATGTACAGACTCATAAATAAATAAAAATTGTTATGAGGAATTATTCAAAATTAATAACAGCTAATGATATGAAACTAAATTTTTCGTTTGAAGTCGATTTTTTAGGTTTTCTTTCACAGAAGTTAAAGAGTGATAAATGAAATCGCAAGAGGATCTGTTCAATACTAAAGGCTATAAATTATTGCAGTTTCTACGTTTCGAATCAACCTCTTAACATGTTTGGATATTTGGAATAAAACAATACTCTTGCAATATCAGTTTAATAGCGATAATAATTTATTAAATTACTTCAAAGAGTTTTTAGTTGCTACTATTAAAATGCATCCTTCCGTTATTATCTATTTCTATCTTAATCGTGTACTCTCTTCCATTACTCAACAGATTAAAAATTTGAAACTTACTAGAACCTGTGGCTTCTGAAATATTACGTTAGCAAGAGAGTTTTGGTTAAGTTCTATCATTCATCTTCCTCTCTTATTGAAGCGAAGCGAGAATTCGTCTAAATAAATACGCCTACTTTTGTCGGCTGAGGCATGCATAAGAAAAATCCTAATTTCTCTACACGAATTAAGTATGAAGCTATTAATAATTATACAGTTAGCAATAATAATATAAAGCTAATTATATTGTAAAATAAAAATTCGATTTTTCTATGTACACATAATAATTTTTGTTTAAAGAATAACTTTTTTTAGCAATAAGTGCATTCTTAGATCATGCTTAATAATTTTTTGAAAAAAGGAATTCAGAAATTTCAACGTTTAAAGCTGAACGTCCAACTTTATTTATGTAAATAGGTTGTTGATGATTCGTGATAATATAAAATATCGATAAATTATTATACAAGGCATACAATAGTTAGTTGAGCTAATCTTTATGAATATGCAATATGAATTAAATAAATATAAGGACACAATGTTATATGTCATTATTATTATAAATTTGCGTCCAAAGAGAGCATAAAAATAGAAAACCGATAGGTAATTCCAAACGTCTTACATTTATAAATTTGTTTTGTTATGATCGAGGAGTTCATTACAATACGAATTTTTAATCGTAATATTAAGAAAAATTATTTCAATAATAATTTTTTTTACAGGATAAATAGAATACGGCAGTAAATTATGAATAGTTTATGATATTTAACTCTACTTCTTTTTATCTTGAAATTGACGGATGACTTTGCAATATACTGCAATTTTTCATAAACTTTAATCCTCTTCCACGCTTATAAATCTCATAGCAGGCGTTTTGTATTTTGCTGTCAAAATATTTTTATTGCGTTAATGGTTCTATCGAAAGCTGGATGTTAGTATATCGAAAGTTTACATTCCTTCTCCTTTATGTACAAACTCGATCCTATATATGTTTCTGTGTAGACTACGGTGATTGTAAATACACTTTCTTTGACGTGCACTTCTGTACTACACCGTTTAGAAGGAACAGTCTACGGCTCTCGAACTCCTTCCGAAAACTGCCTGAAGCTTGTGTGACGAGAAAATAAGACAGGCTTCATAAAAGAGAGCATCGATGAAGGTTTCGTAAATAAATTATCGATTTAGTGCATTGTTATTATTTTCTTAATGTCACATTTTAAAAAGCTTTGTTCCATAATTCGACACAATAGTTTTATTTACACATAACCACGCATAAGAATATATTACACTTATATATTTCGGATTTATAGAAATGCTGTTGCACAAATTTCATATAAACATACTGCATATTTAGAAATCATTTAATACTTAAATAAGCTCTATTTTCAAAAATTTTCCCACATCTTATTTTTTAAAAATGTAATCAAGAATTATCGTGCAGCTTATTTTCGACTTAGTTAATCTCAAGAATTTTTTTGTGTTATGAAATTTGAGTCTGCTTTTCTTATATTTTAATGTCAATCGCAAATTTAGTTCGTCATAACTTTATGATTGAATTAGTGTTACAATGTAAGTTAAACCTAAGGTTTCTAATCATCTGAATTACTCTTTTCTCGACATTTTCACCCAGAACGAGTACATTCGAATGTTTTAGATTTGTTTCCGTTAAATATTTTATCGGTTAAACTTTTTTATTCGTGTAGAATCTTTAATATTATCACTTATTTATAATATAAATCCTGTATTAATCAGTAATTACCAAAATTTTATAAAAAATTTAGAAAAAGATAAACATGCTCTTTCCTGAATGAACTATTTTTTCATGGAAAAAGAATGATTTTGTAGAATTGCTTGTTCGCTTTGAGCGCGGTTTAATAAAATTTTTATTCAAATTATATTATCATTTTTAAATGTTATTTAAAAATTGTATTATTTTACTCGATGAGCCAGAAAATTTCTGTTCACCAAAACTAGATTAGAATAGAGCCAGTGATATTACAGCAAAAGAAAATTCCTATAATAAGGTTGGCGTTCTCATATCTCTTTGTGGCTAGAAAGAGACCTTTGAAAGAAATGAACTTACATGCACTCTCGTTCGTTTCGTCTTTGTTAAAGGTAGCCTTCACTTCGTCTCTTTGAAGAGGACCCTCATTATTCTGAAAAGGAATTCCCGTCGTTGAAACTGTTGCGTTTTTTGTTTTTACTTCCTCCTCTTCAGTGATATTACTCCACTCGGAGATAACTGAAAATAAACAAATTGAGGTCTTTAATGCTATAATATATTCACTTACTATATCTCTTATTAGATTTAAAATATAATTATAATTTTTATTATTATAATTTCAACTCTTATGTCGAAAAATATATTTAACATTTTTGAATAATAAGAATTTAAAGCAATTATTTTTTTGTCGAAGGAACCAACTGAATGAAAAAAAATATTAATCAATAAAATGATATAGGCAGATTAACGTGGATTTATATTACTAAATTTATTATTATAAGTTGACTTTTAATATATTTTTTTATGATTTATTATAAGACACGTGTAGAAATTTCTTGCTTAAATCTTATATTTATTTATTGAACAATTAAGCAAATGTATGCACTCTAGTTTTATTCAAAATAAATAAGAAAAAATTAATCTAAAATAATGTTGATTTGAAAAAACTATTAATATTAAATAAAAAAATATTATAAATAAATAAAATCTAAATATAAATTTAACAATGTATGAGAACTTCTTTGATTTTAAAAATTTTTTTCATAAATGTCTGATAGAATTTAAAATAAAATTTGATTGTCCTCGTTAAAAAATATTTCATGCTTTATTAATGTACCATTAGTTAAAAGAAATATAATTTTAAAAACCGCAGAAATAAATAGAAGTTCCTTAAATTAGTTAAAATATCATAAAACTATTATTGTATTAATTTAAAGCTTTGAATAAATTATTGAAATTAATTTTTTACACTTTTCCAACAGATGATTATATTTTACACGAAAGATATTCTGTTTTACTACTTATTAGCTAAAATTTGCATGTAAAACAATATTTAAGTTAACGATCGGACAAATATTTAATTTTATTCATTATAGATTAAATCATTATTAAACCATACTAACTGCCAGATATTATTTATTTTTTTAAATCGTGAAAATTATGAAAATTAAATTATGAAAAATATTCTATTCTATAAAAGTGATAATAATATCCAATTGAATGAAATAAAAGAATTAAAATGTTTTAATTAAATCAAATTAATGGAGCAGAAACTGATTCAGCGGTAAAACAGACAACATAAGGTACATTGATTTTCAGGAATTAATCATGTTTAAATAAATATTTCAATTAATAATTGAATTCATGTTGGTTCAATTTTATTCGTGAAACTAACTTTAAGTAAAATTATTGAAATAGAAATTTGCTGAAATACATATTATCTTTAAAATGGATACAATACGTTTATGAATTTATTCAAATATTCTAGTTTATATTTTTAAAGTTACATGTTTTTAAAATTTATTATATAAAAAATGCTTTAAAACTTTCAAATCTCTATACAACAATCAACAAAACACTATACAACAATCAATATGTTACAAACGCAAAAATTGGATTCTCTATTTTTTTTATAAATGTTAAATTAAATTTATGCACTATAAGGCTGTTGTTAAAAGTTATTTATTCTAAAGTTAGTATATTAAAAAAAAGAATTGTATTCTGTATACTATATTATTTAATATAATAAATAAAATAAAAATATAATAAATATAATAAAAAAAATAATAAATTATAATATAGAAAAGTTAATGATAAATATTATACAAAACTATTATACACGAATAAGATTCGTTCACATATTTAAATGCCATTATAAATTATTTTAACTTATAATATTTTACAGGTAGGAAAATTTTTTTCTTTTTAGGAATAAATTCGTAAAATGAAAAATACAATATTAATAATTATTTTATTTGTGCTTATTATTGTAAGGAATAATATGATAGTTATAAAATGTGGTTTTAAAATAAAAATTTTTAAATTTCTAATATTTTCATATTTATAACAATATAAAAAAAATTAAAAATATAAAAATTTAAAGATTTATAATTATTTAAATTAAATCAATCCATTTTTAAGCAAATTGATAGAGTAACTTTAATACAATAATTTTTGGATATTACTCTATAGGTAATTTCAGATTAATGAAAATAAAATTGTAAAAGTTGCATATTCAGGGATTTTGCTATGTAAAATAAAAATAATGTAATTATAAGCATATTGTTATGTACAATCTTTACATTAAATTTAGCTGATAATTCATTAAATATACAACAAGTCTGCAAGATTAATATTAAGCTGCTTCGTCTCCTATCACAGATAATCTTAAACTCCTTCATGTTTCGTCATCGCTTTAGTATCGAGTACTTACGTGCTTATCTTCTTGAAGAGTTTATATTTAAGAAAAAAGTATACGAATTTAATCTCTTATATCGTATACAGAATTAAGAAAATTGATGTTATACGTCAAAAAGTAAGAAGCTTCATTAAATTTATTAAAGTTAATTTGACGTAATTTGACGATGTCACACGTATAACTAAGTTCAAACGCTCATTATTGTTAATAAACAAAAGGAATAGAACGTTGATACTGAATTTTTAATTCATTTATAATATAAAAACATATGAACTATGAAATTATCTGTACAAATTTATGTTTATATTTAATATAAATTTTTTAACAAATCGCATTGCAAATTATATTTTACAAATTAACCGTTAACTGTAATTGTACAAATTAACCGCAACGAACTTATACTTTATATTTTTATAGAAATATTATTTCATTCTGTGCAAGGTCAAATGTTATTTATAAGTGCCGATGAACTTGTTAATGAAAAAAATTATATAAAAAAAATAATTGAATTTAATGATTAAAAAAAAATCATAAAAAAAAATAAATAAACTTAAATAAAAAAAATGAATTTTTTTCTAATGTATCATTTAATATTATTAAAATAACATTTTAAAGTATATTAACACGCATATTTTAATTTAAATTAGGCTTCACAGATATATAATTATATAATATATAACAATATGTATGATTACATACGTTTCAAAAAACAGTTTAATAACAATATAAAATATTTGTAATATTAACGAGGATCCAGTTTTATGTATTTAATAACCGCTTCGTTACTTTTTTAAAAAATTTTATCAATGAATAACTTTTCAACATTATAAATTTATGAAAATTAATTAAAAAATGACATGTTGGATATTAAAATTTGTATAAAAACCTAATGATTAATGAATTCCAGTATTAGGAACTTACGATCACTTATCCTTCAGATCAATGAAACTAATTCAGTCTTCAATATATAATATTATTTTCTAATGAGTATACCGCATCTAAAAATTAGTACAAGACAAAATATTTTCATAATAATGATTTCATATCAATTCTTTCTTATTATCGTATTATGTATTTACCTTATCACAATTATAATAAAAAATTTCAACCTTATAAATAATTAATAATTTATAAACTAATATCTAGTATTTTTAGTATAGAGACCTTTATTGTTTTATGGATTAGTGTGCTTGTTAGGTTCTACTTGTAATTGATGTGCTCATATTTGAATATTTTAAGACTTTTTACCTTATAAATTGTAAACAATAATATTTGGAAGAATTTTTGGAGTCAATTAAGCGTATTCCAACGTTGTTACAATACACATACAGTCTCATATAACGTTTATACATTTCAAATAAAGTTAAGTGAATATACTTTAAAGATTATTATTCGTAAATTAAATTTGAAATTTAACAACCCCGTAATAAAGTAGAAAATAATTTTAATACAATAATCAATATCAGTTTTACTAATAAATATTCTTAATATATATTTTTTATCGAATTTTTGTTCAGAAAGATTTTTGTGTGAAATAGATCGTATTCCCAATTTAAATTAGCAATTTTACCCGAAATTTCAATGTATTTTCAGTTTATATCATATATAAGCTTATAATGGTTTTATATTTCTTTCTCTTATTTAAAATTAAAATATCATATCCACGAATAAATATGATTCAATTTTATTTGAATTTATAATACTAAAATATTTTTTAAGTGTTTTAAGAATACCTTGTATTTAATTATTAACTTTTAACAAATCTTTATTAATTATAAAGAAAAATATTAAATTTATTCTAAATATAAAGTTTTGATTTTTGAATAAAAAATTAATTGAATATTAATAACTAATATTAAACAAATACTAAAAAGGCTAATTTATCTATCGATATATTATTGTCATTAAATTTTACGCAGTGATAAAGTAAATGCAATAAAAATTTGTTACTGGTTTGATTTTTATATTTGATCTGTAATGCTTTTATTCCACTCCAATAAATTTCTTTTTACTTTACATAATTGTATACTCATATTTAATAGGTGGTCTTAACTAAATTTGATTTTTTGAAAACAATTATCTATTGATATTTAATTATCTATAGATTATTAATATTACGGTTATTACTGTTATTATCATTATTATTATTGTGTTTATTAAACGCTGTCTAATGCGAGTTAAAAAATGATTAAATTAATTTTTAGTCAATTGTATGCTAGATTTTAATAATAAATTTAATGAAACTTATTCAAAATTTCAATATTGTAATTTAATTGTCGTAAATGAATTTAATATAATGCATTAATCGACCGTATTTAGGTGTAATTTTAATACTTGATTACAGTTGAGTTAATTGATGATTTATTTATACTTCTATTTCAATAAGCATGAATATATTTATTTTATTATTTATTTCATTACTCTGTTAATTTTTTTATGTGTGTATATATATATATATTTACTAAATTTATCCTAGTATTTTCCCTATTTTATTATCATGGATTCTATTATTATTTTATTGCTGTTTTCAATGGCAGATTTCATTTTGATTCATTTTGTAAACTGCTTATATTAGTTAATTTTTCAATAGTAGAAGAGAAATAGGCAGCTTTTATATACTGTGATACTGATTTTAGTACCTATTGTAACGATTTTATTTGTTGCGTCAATATCGAAAGACTTTATTGACTGGAAATTCTCCAGTTGTAACAACCATGGATCTTGCCCCATAAGATTAAAGTATTCCGATAGATCTGCGAGATGCCCATTACGTGTCACTCATTCTTACGGGGAAAGCAATAATCAGGATCGTTGTAAACTAAGTCCATACTTGAGCATTTCATACATTATTCAAAAATATACAATGAATTTCTTTCATTTATGATTTTAGACAAAATTACTTAAAAATATGAAATCACGTTAGTCTTATTTTCAGTTTTTTTCTCTTTCTTAAATTATTTTGAAACAAGTGAGAATTTAAAAAAAATAAATGAACATTCCTCATATTGAAAATATTTTATAGAAAAGTGATTATAGTTGCGTTCACAAAATTTTCAAATTAATAGGTATATTTCTAAATGATTATATTTTTATATTTGATATCTTGTTTCTCTTTTGCAGTAATCGCTTGATCTTGCTTTATAGACTTATGCATATTATTATTCGAATATATTTTTATATAATATTATCAAATGAATAACCTATTATTGGCGGTGACTGGATTTTATTCTTATTTCCTTTCTTATAATACAATTAAAAATGACTACACTAATCCATCTCGGTTTTACGCTTCACAATAATTTTATATTAGCTTTCTACCTTAGAGTTTCTTGTGAAATTCAATTGATTAACTCATAATTATTGTTCTTAGTAGAAAATAAATTATAACCTATGTGGGTGTTAAAAAATAGATGTTTTCGTCCCTTGATTTTTAAAAAAAATTTTTACTTTTATATTTGCGTAATTTTCAAGACTTTTATGGAATTTTATGAGTTTCGATATTTGCTGAAAAATATATTGAAGTCGATCTAATCAAGAAGAAACTATATGTACTGGATAGTAGTCTTAAGTATTTTAAACGTTTAATGACATTTACGAAGAAAGTATAAAAATACCAATCAATTAAACAATCCTAGATTACAAAATGTTTGATGTTCTTTTATTTCAAGCTAGTTTGCGTTAAAAAAGCTGGTGTTAAAATTTAAATACATTAAGATTTTATATATTATATATAATTATATTACGCATAGTCAAATATAACTGCGAATCTGTTATCAATGTGTTGTTCCAGTATTTGGCCAATCCAATTCTGTGAAGACTGAATGCTCTGCGCGACGGCTGCGTACCACCCTATCTCTAGGCTTTATCGACGTAATGACGTTTCATTTCCAGAAATTATTTATCACCCATTATATGGCTCTACTTCGGAGCAACACGATCTGTGCGAGATTTCAGCCTCGGCTAGCTCAACGCAATGACCTGACATTTATAATAGTGAGTCGTTTGCCGTCCCAAGCCCCTCTACTCTCTACACCTCCCGATACGGCGACCAAAACTCGCGAGTGATTAATGGCGGATACTCTGTGTCTTTAGTATATGTTTCAATACTACACATATGCTTGCTACCAAACAAAGAGCGCCGAGGAACGAATTTTCAACTTCCTTTCCGTCAATATATGCCAACTTCGCCTTATTGCTGTCTACACCAAATTGTACGTCAGGCGTTTGCAATCCGCTATTTTATCATTTACCACAACTTTTTCGAACATTTTTAAAGAGCTTGGGTAGTTTAAATTCGGTTACATTTAACTATTTGAAAATTCTTTTTTACTTTAAAGAACTGAAAAAACTGGTAAAGTAAAGTACACGTAAGTACTTTATGGCTTCTAATATTTGTGTGTGAAAACTCAATAATAAATGTAGGTAATTAGTATTATAAATTTTACTCCTTCTATTTTATAAAAAATCAATATCAATAGAATATCTTCAATTTCATGACTCTAAGCATTCTTTTTAATTCTTCATTTGTATTTAATTTATTCTGACATTCATTCATAATGAAATGGTATTCAAATTTTGTATAAAATTTTTAAAAACAAATTTTGTTAAAAAAGTAGATAAAAGTCAAAATTAAAATGTGTATTAATACTTTCCATAACCTCAGAGAATATAAATCTTCTTATACAGAGAGTTTGAAAGTACAAGTACTGGTATTATTATTAGCACGCAAGCACGAATTACTTCTTAAATACTATACTGACTAATTTAATATTAAGACAAGTATATATATGTAACTTCAGAAGTTGGTCTATTATAAATAAAAATCATTAATATACTGTGAAAATTTGCTATAAATTGTTACTTTTACTTCGTTTCTTTTCTCTATAATAAATACATCCTAATTCTTATAATTATTTAAAAATTAAAATTATTTATACTAACAATCAATTTTTGCATTTATTTATTCAAAATAAGTTTTTAATTTTAATCATTCTGTATATAATACGAATAATTCAATAATATTTAAAAATTAAAAGTTATTATTCTTTATTGAATTACGAATTACTGTATATATGCAGTAATTGTTTAAAATACTTTTTTATTATGTAATTCAATAAATAAAGACTAGAATGAACTTAAATTTATTTCCAAATATTTATTAACTAAGTGTACGTGTTAGGATTCTTATTATTATTCATAATAATTGTATTTGATTAATTTATTTTGATTAATGTTACTATTTAATGTCGAGTCGTAATTATGAGAATTATTGATTTGTATATTTGTTCCCTAAATTTGTATAATATTAAAAAAAATGACAATAATACCTAATTAAAATAGATAATCAATTTTATCGTAATAAAAAACTATTGTTTCTTTTGAATCTCGTACAAATCAAAGGAATTATATTCACCAATCGGAATTAGTCGTACAAGGAACGTACATCATATACTATGTATAAACAGAAATTTATAAAAAATTATTTTTTTTAAAGAACATGATTAGTACAACGAGGTAAAGTGTAATTTTATTCTAAATAATACGTTAATTCAACTAAATATAAATAAAAGGTTTTATCTTTAATTATTCGCGAAAACTTAGTACACATACAATTTCGAATAATGTGGTGTCGTTAATTTAGATTGTATCTCTAATTATCTTAAAACTGGAGTAATAAAAAAGTGCATATGTATAAATACAATTATAGTAATCGGAACAGTGCTATCTTGAGCAACAGATAAATTGTCGTTTACAATTTTAATACCGTGAAGGATAGCTAACCCAATTATACGTTATGTGCATGTTTGTGGGTCCGAATATATATGTACGTGTGTAATTATATACATAAACGGACTAGATAAAATTTCTGGAAATTCGAAACTGAAAAATAATTAAAATATATTTTTTTGCAGAAGAGTAAATAAAATTTTTAAAGACGTATAATTAATACTGTACAAATTTAACAACCTTATCTTTCTCAAGTATTTGAATAAAACTTAATTGCACACATACTGATGTTCCGAAAGAATGAATGGGCACTACTGACCAGACTCGAAGACGACTTCGCTAAGCATAATCCACCGGGCGGCGAAGTAGAGTTGGAGTTTGACGAACCTACCAGCCCTCGAATGTAGTTTGATAGTGACGTCACGTGCCTGCTCGAGCACGAGATCTGGCATGTAAGAAAACTGCACGGGCTCACCGTTGAACTGATTGTTGCCGCCACTAAAATATACTTTCGCGTGGCTAAATACCTGAAAAGAGAATATATTCAAGCAGTGAACTCATTTCGTGCATGACCTTTATATTATTCTAAATTAAAAATAATTTTGGCCACTATTTTAAATGGAGAATATAAGTAATTTATCTTTAATTCACTTTGAATTTTAAAGTAATTTTTTGTAATTAAAATATTTATACTCGGAATATACTATATAAATTATTCGAACGCATGTTTAAATCAACAATGCTGACAGTGCAATTAACTCATTCTTTTAAATTATTGAAATTAAAAAATTGTGGAAATATTTTTTGTATTCGTACTGATTATTTAAAAAAAATTATTATTAAAGTAAGATTATGTTCGTGTGAAGTATTAATACATAACATTGGTACACAGAATTAATTATATATTGAATAGACTATAAATAAATCTTCATAAATAAATCTTTTATTTTTTAATTAAATTTTTATAGTTATGCATAAGTTTACTTGCAATAAAAAATAATACATAATTTAAGTAAAAAAGTGAAACTAATTACAGGTATAATTTACAGAAATGGATTATTTTAATAAAACAATCTTTAGCGATAATGAAAATCCATATAATAATTTAATAATTTACATATATGAATAACCAATCGGTGATAATCAACTATTGATTCGAAGCAATACAAATTATTTTAAAAAAACAGATAAATGCACCTGTATAATTTTTTAAATATATATTTAAACAGTTAAAAAAATATTGTTAAATAAATATTTTCCATATAGAATGGACAAGAAAATTCAATTAAATATCATACTGTTTGTTAATTTTATAATGGATTTTTCGAGAGTGTATGTATTTTGAAAAACAAAGTAAACAAAATGTTTACTTCTATCTTATAAATTATAACTAATACGAGTAAAAAACTTTTGCTTCAAATATAAATCAAATTATAATTAAAGTTGTACTGTAAAGAGTTGAAGTTACTTTAACACCCACATAGCGTGATAACTAGATATTTACCTGAACATCTTTGGTAAAGAAGTTGTTGGTATGAAGATGCATCGCCGTGAAGTTTCTCCCGTAATCGAACTCGAAAGTTATTTCCACAGGACGGCCCAACATGTTTGGTGTGTCATTTCTCCAACCGACCCATTCATATCCTTAACAGAAAATAAAAAATAAAATGAAAACTATTAAACTTTCTGCAGTCATTTTACTTGAAGTTGGAAAAAAAATTTATGATTCATATTAATCGACGATAATGTAGTTTCTCTGTATTACTTTCATTAAGGTCAATAAACAAATTTGATTAAAAGTAAATATTCTTTTTAGCAAGGAAAAAAATTCATTTATTAAATACGAAATAAAAAAAATAGTTCTTACTAAGTAATTTTTAATTTTTTCATTTTTTTTAGGATTCATAAATAACAATGATTTTGATACAAAATTATTTATCAGAAAATTTTGTCGATATAAGATTAGAGTCATAATAAAAAATGAAATTAATGATACATTTTTTATTCATTTTCAGTTTCCTTGAAATTAAAAAATTTTGAAAAGTATTAAAATATTTATGTATAAAAATTTATTAAAAATAATTATACAATAATCGTAAACAGGAATGTATAATTACTGTAACGTTATTTATTTATAAATAGAACGAGAAAATTTTCTAATTTATGAAAATCAGAAGATATAAGAGTATTTGTTACTAATAAATTTATATACCTATTCTAAAAACATATTAAAACTTAAGCATATTTATAAAAATGGTTCAAATAAATAAATTACAATACCAGATTTTGTCAACGAGAAAGGTAAAATAACAAAAATACACCATCAAACCTTTTCAAAATGTAATAAGATAATATTATTATCGAATATGCTTTTTAAAATCCATCAATTAAATAACAAAAAATATATATAAAAAAGATTTTCAACAAAAGTAACATCTTACAATCTGTTGATAATAGTTTCAATTAGATTCAATACATTTTCAATACCGTGTAATAATCAATTAATACTTGAAATTGCAAGATGACTGAATATTACAATTTACTATTTATTACATAATTAAATTCCGGGTAAGTATTGTGGTCTACTACAAAATGGGTAGATAAAATAATTCTCTAATATAATGTCTAGAATTAAAATAGATAACGTAAAAAAAAAGGATAAAAGTAATAATCGTAGATACAATAAATATTTTTTTCATTACATATATAATTATGGATAACAATCTAGTAAATAATTAAAAAAGATTAGTTAAAGATTTAAAAGTATATGTAAATAATAATCAATATGCATAATAGACTTTACCTGCTCTTAGAATTTACGTATTTAAAGCATATAAAAAAAATTATGATTTCGCCAAGACAATATCAACATTCGAAAATTTTGTAAACTACATCCAAATATTTGCATTAGTTTTTACTATAAAAATTATTTAATAAAAATTTAACAAATTGATATATTTGAAACGAATGTATTGATTTCAAACTATTATTTTATTTAAAAATAAAGATTAACTAATATCTGGTTGAAAAATCTCGCCGACTTTAACTACTTCCTGATTTAGAGAATATCAAAAATAAATCAGTTATACTAATATTAAAGATATTAACGATTGTTTTATACTAAAATTCTTGATACATAAAATAACTGTAAAAGGAATAATACTCGCAAAGTTAACATATATATGAACTAGAACAATAACGGTTTCTAAGTTAGGTCAAGCAGATATGAGACAAGAACAGTACTTTAGTTCAGTACACAAATGGTTTATTTTATAGTTGTAGAAGCTATATTGATAAACTATAAAACGCTTTAAAACTTTACTCTCAAATGGAATATTGTAATTTAAAATATTCAGCTACAGAAAAGTATCTGAATCTGGAATAAAATTACTTATTTCTATTACATAGATAAAATATATAAAAAAGATTGACAAATTTACTGCACATAATTAATGATTTACAATAATAATAATTATTATTATTTATATAAAAATATAGATTAGATTGAATGAATGAGCCAGACATAAGAAAGAGAGAATTAAATTTACGAGAAAAAAACGGCAAATAATACGAAAGAGATATATCATAAACATAGAATATGCATTTATTTTTTACGCAATATAAAGTTGTGTTTAATAAAGATTTTATCAAGAATATACTTCTAAAAATTTTTAAGATTTTTACGAAACCTTTATCAAAATATCTCAAAAGCATGAATTAAGCATTTATAAAATAAACAAAGGGAAAAATAAAAATTAAGTCTATTCGGTTATTAGTATTGTAAATGAAATTTTTAATTTTTGTAATAAATATTCATCTTAAATTCTAGTTTAGCTTTGTTAAAAATGAAAATAAAATAAATTTTTTGACTATAATTTTCATTTTCATTTCATCAACTAAAATATTCGATACAATTAATCATTACACTATTATTTATTACATCTTTCAACCTATTAAATTCAAATTTCGAAATATTTTAATTGACATAGCTAAGATTATTATCGTATAAAATTCTTAATATAACAGGCTGACTGATTATCATTGAATATAAAAAAAGAATTAAAAATAAAATATAAAGAACATTTTTATTAGGAAATTATACTAATATATATTTTTAAGTCATTCATTAATTACATAGCAAATTGAAAAAATCTAGATTTGTGAAAAGTATACAAAAATGTTTTAAAGAGTGCAATAAAATGTTAATGATTTTAAATGTTTTGAAAATTTAAAAAGCCCAGTAATAATATTAACCTTTTTTCTTTGTAAAGTATAGCGTGTATAATAAAACGAGAAACATTGAAATAAATATCAAGAAAATGCATAGCATGTATTCAAAGACATATTTATTGAAGCACAGTATAAAATTAGACATAATGAAAAATGTCTAGAGCTGAAACAGATCTAAATTTTTTAACATATTTTATGTAATAGAGGCAAAAGAAAAGATGTAACATTTATAACGTAGAAAGACTACGGCATAGCTATGTAAAATATTTATTGCGTTTTAGTTGGAATTTTTCACGTAACTTGTAATGCGTATGGATCAGTCCTTTGAAATAATTTCTCTTGGATTCTGAAATAAGGGGATTACGCCATATAAAGTGCTTGGAATGCAATATTAGCCGTGTTCGATTATATTGTATCTATATCTTCGATCATGTGGAGAAATCGAAGAAGAGAAAAACAATATGCAATCTGTTTAATAGAGCTGAGAAAAAAGTCCTCACAAAGCAAACAGAATCGCTAGCGTCACGTCCACGGGCTATCGAAACCTTAGCCGCTGATGCCTCGAGAAAAGTGGTAAATTCTCGCTTGATTCCGCAACGAGATTTGCGAAAAAAGCTCCCAGAGGCACAAAAGCATTTAGCAAAGTACTGGGTTCGCTCTGTTCCATGTCAATCCCGGTGCACAGACTCACTATCTCTCTTCGTTTCTCTCAATGGACTTCCGTTACCGCGAGAAGCCGCAACGCCGATGTTCGTGCTTTGCACGCCTGTCGTGTCACGGCCTCACATCGAATTCACGAGAGTCCACTTGTTTATGTCGCCGTCGCTACGCTGCAACTTTGAAGCACGTTCGATGACAAATGCCGCACATAGGCAAGATTTTCATTCTCTGCTTTCAACGAGACGACGGGAAAGAGGGCGAAAGAGATAATGCGTGCGAGAGAGAGATAAATACACGGAGATATAGAAAACCTAGCTGATTCCAATCTGATTGTCTGTACATATTTGAGATTTAGAAATGTTGCTGCCCGAATGTCACGGCAGCTACATTACTTAATTTAAATATTATTTCTACTCGTATTGATACTCTTATATTTTCAGCTTCTCTCACAAATTCATCGTATTTTTTATTCGGTTTGTTTCGTTTTATTTTATGTTTAACGGCTCACAAGACTTAAAAATATTGAAAAAATTAATATTTCATTACATTTTTTTATTCATTTCATTGGTTTTTAAAATTGATTTAATCGACACGAATGGTTGCGTACAAATATATTTAATTTATACGTGGGTATTCATTATTTATACTGTTTTATAACAAAAAAATTTAAAAAAAAAAGTTAACTTATAATCACAAATTGTCTCTTTTAAGTTCTGGTACTATATATTTATTTCTTATCTATAAATAAATTAATCAGTAAGTAAGATTTGGTAGCTACAGAAAAATGTTATAAATTATAACGATTAAAATTCATTATTCGGTTTAAATGCTTACTAATTTATTTTTAAAAGTAATCAAAATAATTGAAATGGTACAGTAATCATATTATGTTTTAAAAATTTTTTATATAATCTTTTCATATATTTTTTGAATGAACGTTTCACTTTGTACCTAATATTATCTACTACAAAATATAATTTTATTACAAAATATTTTTCAATCGTTTAAAAAATTAAAACAGTAAATAATTTTTAATGGAAATGTGAAAATTTTTAAATATTAACATTCTTCCGTTAAAAGCATGTTATATGAATATTTATTTATTTGTAAATAAGATACTTTTAAGCCAGTATTACGATTTTATAAATAAATACTAAATATTTATTTAAGATTTAGAATATACAACAAAAATTTCAAATGTGCTTGATTCAAAATAATCTTCATTTCATAAATGGGTCTGATATTTATAAACGACGATTTGCAACTTTAATATTGAGCTGTAAACGGATAAATAATAAAAAGAGAGAGAAAGTCTTAGAATCGCATAAGTTCAACTTTTTCGACTGTTATGTAATCCATGTGAATTTTTGAAACTAAAAACAAATATAGAAATGTTGTTTCAACTCGTCATGCTCTACGTTTAAATACATATGCTAAAAGTTATTCTGTGGTTAACAAAATGCCTTCAGAACTTGTTGAAACTTATGGTTCCATTTATTTGACCAATCGTATACGAAAAAAAAAAAGACAAAACAGGAAGTATTAAGCAAATATAGGTATAGTTGAGCAACAAGTGCTCAGATATTCGGAATACAGGTTAGAAGAAAGCTTATTTCAAATAACTTTATAATTTCTACTATCGATAATATGACTACATCTATCATATTACTATGAGATTTAATATTTATATTTTTATATCGTATTAAAATATATAAAAAATAATATTATTTTAACAAAACGTAAAATGAAATAGTATGTGATTCATATGCGTTTTTTAGACTTTGTAATTAATTTTAATTATTTTTCTATTTGGTTCATGCGATTTATGTAGATTAAAAAATTACTGTTTGTTTGTCTCAAAATATACGTATGTATTTATGAACATGTATACATATGAAATTTTATTTCTTAAATCTTAAATTTTTAATAATTTATCAATTAAATAAATAATATCATGGGCTTGGTAATAATAATAACAGAATGTATTTATAAAATAAATTATAGTTATCATTTAATAAATATAGTTTTAAATATATGTTTTACTTTCAAACTTACAAAAATTTATAAATTTTTTTTATAAATTTATGATTTTAGTTTTTTTTTTTTGTTGTATGTTATAATTATATAGAAAATTATGTTTCCACAACCTAGTTAATTAAAAATTCCTATTATGTTATCGTTAAACTCGAAAAAGATTAAGTTTACCTGTTTGTATCCAGAATAGTACTTTATTATATATACTTTATTATTTATATGTACTTAATTATACTTTCTATATAATTTTAGAATATTACTTTTTATAGATAGCATGTTTTTTACAGGTTAAACAAAATAAAATAATTTACAATTTAAATATATTATACATTTTAATGATAAAAAAACAAAAATTATAAAAGTGCAATTAGAATATCTTATGATTTGAATTGAAGTATTAGGAAGAAAGGAATTTTTTTGGTTGTTTATGTTCAGAATTAGACGGCATGGCATTTCAATTAATTTCGGGCACAGCGGAAGTCACGTTCATTTCATTAAATACGCCACACCAATGCACCATTGCATTAATTTGTAATGAATAAGTTGAAGTTGTTATTTTGTTAATCTTAACTATTTTACAATTCGAAGAATAATTATATCCAAATACATTGTAAATTATTAGCACAATAGATTAAATTTTTACATTACTTTAATTGTATATTTTTTCTTTCGATGTACCTGATGAATTAAATAATATTCGTGAAAAATAAATTGAAAATTACTTTTTCACTTGATATTTTAAATTTCTTTCTTACAAATACGACGATTCTTATTTTATTTACTAGATATCTGAGAGATTAATCTCAGCGGAATAATTTATAATTTTTATAAGAATTTCATATAAATTACAAACTTTATGAAGAAATAATAAAATTAAGAAAAGAATTTAATGTTTAAATTTAACAAATTAAACCGTTTATAATTGTTTTACAACAATGAATATTAATAGTTCATATTATATTTATCACTTAATCTTGTGTAAAATTCAATTAAATATTAATTATAGACAAATTTATAAATTTACATTTATAATTTTGATTGTGCGTGTATATGCAACTTTCATCTACTTTGTGCATGAAACGTAGCAAATATCATAATCAAAATTTTATATGCTTTTTATAGTTCATTCAGACAAAAGTTAAATTTTGAAGCTGCAGATCTATGCAAATTCCTTTGAATTCGTGTCAAATCGTGTGTGGAATATTTAATTTAATTTTCACCAATTTTGTCTTTTATTATTGAACAACTGCAGCTTATAACTTTAATTTTGAAAGTTGCAATTATTTTTTATGAGTTGCATACTATTTTCAAATAAATATTATAATTGAAAGTCTAAATATTTCTCAAATATTAGGATGACTGTCATTTTATATACTAATTAAAATAAGTAATTATTCTAAGTAATTCATAAATATTCGGGTAAAAATTTATTTGAAAGAAATTGTCGTATTTAATTTTACAGGCTCATTTTAAATCAATTTGGTAACGATGGCATTTTGTTAATAATAATAAATAAAACAATTTTGAAATTTCAGTTGGAGATGTACTATTGTAAGTGGAATGTAAAGAATTTTTGTCATTAACTTATCCGTCACATTCAAATTTGAATTAAATTGATTCAAATTTAAAAAATAAGATCTATGGTCGGTTTACGTCTAGTTTGCATTGTTTAAACAGGATTAAAGGCTCTAATACTACCCGTCTACCTCCTTTACTCAGCTCGCCAGAGGAAAAAGGAAGTAAAATTCCAGAGTTCCATTTAATAAAAAGAAGACTCGAAGCCGCTCCCGAGAACTGAAACTACATAGAAATATATCCGACTAAAGAAGTGGGAGCAGATTTGCTCGGGTAAGCAGCTCGACTTCAATATGTATGTAAATCGAAGCGGATTCAAACGCAACGAGTTTGTTTGCTTGATATTCGCGTGGAGGAAACCCGGTGAACCCGGTGTGCCTGTTTTCTCGTGTGACGATTCCGATGTCCTGTTTTTTGTCCCTTTTCGCTTTCCGTTTTTATAAAGTGCACGCGCGTGAGCAGGTAGACATAACTGTTTTCTTTCTCGATCTGGCTGCTGCTTACGATTGCATACGAATTCCATGTAATGCATGCATAATCAGCCGCGCATTGCATCAGTCAAATCCAAACTACATAGATATGACTCATTTCAACCAAAAAGAGCTTGTTTCACGAGTACCTGCACCGGATTGCTTTTCTCGGTATGAACCTGCCGATTGCTCGACTTTCTGATACAATTATTTTGGCGCGTATTAAGCTTCAATTACAGTAAGCATTATTTTTTTAAATCTATGAGCTCTTTATCTTAGTTTATTAAAAAATCGGTTTGATTGACTGGGAATACGTTGTATTTTAAGTATCACACGTCGAAACTTTTAATTAATTATTAAAAGTTTTAAACAAAGGGAAATTTTCATATATTCAGACAAAAAATAATTAAATACAATTTCAGTAGAATTTATTTTGAACAATTAACTTAGTTATTCGTGCTCATGTTTAAAACAAAACAAACACTTCCATATACTTATTATTAAAAACTTCACATTTACAAAATTCATCGACAAACGATTCATTTATACCGTTCATCGTTTAATTAAGATTAGACGAATTACATTCGGCCCATTATATGCAATGGCATTATCTGCAGACAAAATATCATAATATAAATAATTTTTAGACAAAATATTAAAACAAAATTATCCGCGTATAAAATATTATAATAAAACTATTATTTTGTCCGACAAGTGATGTCAAAAATTTTACGATCTTACTAACAAATTGGTTAGATTTCTGCCAACGTCGAAAGAGTCCGTTAACTTCCGTAATATTTTTTAAGTATTTATTTTGAGTTCACAAGCACAATAAGGATTCTCTTAGATACTGGTCTAATTATCAGTATAAAATAGTAGTAAATGCAGCGGAGATTAATATTTTATTATAAATAAAAAATTGTGGTTGTACAATAGTACGAAGAAGTGGAAATAGATGAATAAGTGAAATATTTGAGCATTATAATAAAAATGACTGCAAAAAAGTATTGTTATTCTCTAAATATATTAATAAATTGATAATAAACAATTCAATAAAATATCTCAAGATTGCATTACTCGCCAATACGAAGAAATTATGTATATCTTATGATATTTGATTTAATGATAAAATGATTAAACATCCAAATTGATCGTGACAAATTGATTAATTACGTTTCGTTTAAAACTAAAAATAATTAAAATTCAATTACTTACGTTTCGTTTAAAACTAAAAATAATTAAAATTCAATTACTGTAACAAATAACATGGTGTTTGTTAAATTTAGTACTATATATGTAAGCAAAATAAAAATTTACTAGAGTTTATATAAACTTTTGACATGAACTGTGATTAGGCTTTTATTTATATTTTCACTTAGACTTTCTTAAACGAATATTTTATCTTCTCATAAACTAATAACAATACACCAACAGATGCACATGTATCTGATGTCAGTTATGAAAGCTCTCTTCGCATGCATCCATTAGTGTATGCTCAATACCTCCTATAGTAAGAATTTAAAATGGCTCATGTTCGAAATACGGAATGTGATCTTATATTCTTAAGTAGGCACATTCGGCCATTCTCTAAATAAAAGAACTACTGACATAATTTAAAACTGTTGAACCTCACTTACGTGCACGTGTTTATTCATATAAATACTTATTCCTCTATTAAGTTCTTAATACTTCTTAGCATCTTTTATATATATTTTTTATTGAGTTTTACCTTTTTATACAAAACTATATAGGAAAAATTTAATTTTTTCTTTTCGTTGCAAATAAGAAAACGCGATTTTTTTAGGTTAATAACTTAAGAAAACACTTTAGTTCTTACATATAATTACGAGTAATCTATTTCAAATATTTTCAAATTTTTTTGCTATGACTGCACATATAGAAAAAAGCCATTATGAAATTAACAATAGATATATACCCATGTAATTTTTTTAAATACATTAATTGAAAAGTTTAAAAATTTTCGCAAATATTATTTTTGCTGTTTTATTTTGTATAAAACCAGAATTTACATTTCATTTGCTTTTTAGTAAGTACATAATCATTTTTAGTAGAAATACAACATCAAAAGAACCAATTTTCATTAAAAATTTACCGTAGTACGTGATCGATATTATGGAGAATTTTTGTGATTCATTAATAACTAGTATATCAATATTTAACTCCCATGATCTATATATTTACATATTATAACCACCGGTGACTTTATTTAAAAATTAATTTTTGAATAAAGTCAGTCGAAAAGGATTAGATAATTCATCATTACTCACAATTTTGGTAACTTTTTGTAGTAAGGATGGGGTTAAAGAGAATGAAAAGTGCACGAGAAGGAAAAAGAATGTAAAAGGAGATTAGATTACGCCAATGCCTTGAGAACGAATGCACAAAAATCTCAAAAGAGAGAATTAGATACATTAAATCTTTGTTGAATATAAGAATTCATAAATTTTTTACATTTTACATTGATTTTTCACCTGATTCCAGTGAATCTTAGAGGCTATCGATTAAAGAATGCACACGTTCAGTAAAAGAGATACAGAGGCGTTTTTTCACCAGCAAGGAATAGTCGTCTGTATGTACCAACTGAGTGTGTTTGCGCCGACAGCAATTTTCGGAGTGTTGGGTAATATTGCCTCATTTATGTAAGTAAATAACGCAAATTTAGTGATAATGCGCGGAGACTAGATTGCTTACACTAACTTAAATTTTTAGTAGTTCAATGATAATAATTTCCTGGCGCGTATTTACCAATTTTAAAATACTCTTTATTTTACCTTCAAATACGAATTTTTATTGCTAGATTATTTGGAATAAACAACCATATTTAGTTAATTAGTTAGATTTTAAAATATATTTGCTTTTATCCAATATTTATACATAACTCTTACATTACTATTTTCGACAAGAATACTGCCGGCTCCGCGCTTATAATTTGTCAGTGTAAATACTCGTATAATACATACCCAACCAACTATCATTATACAGATCAAGAGTAGTCGCGAGGACAATTAATGTAGATTAAAAAGATGCACAGAGGAAATCACGATTTCTGAATTATTCATGATAACGACCCGAACTACGCCAAGGCGAATAAACAGCTGTCTTACAATGTATCGGTGTATCACGCTTGAATTGCATTTTTCTCAGATTCAGCAAATCTTAAGCTTCGAGTTAGGTATTTGATTATTTTTTTATTACATCTTCATAATATTACGATGCGTATATAAAATTAAAGATTATTAATCTCTCGTATCTCAAGTTTCATTTTAACTGTACTGTAATACTAAAACTTCATGCTATCAAAATTGTTGGCCGTAACTTAGTTTTTAGATGTAAAGTAAATAGGTCTTTTCCTAAAATGTACCAGAATTGGAAGCGCGTTTACGAATTATCTTTATTGTATGTGCTAAGCGTTATACATGCTTAGCAGAGACAACACTGGCCACATGCTACCCTATACTTAAAAAGAGAATTTCCACACTTTAACGAGAGAGATACGCCTAGCACCAAGTGCCTCAATTTATGTACATATAACTTAGTTGGGTAATCAAAACAGAAAAATGGAAAACGATTTTCGTGAACCCTGAATAGATTTCAGTTGGCTCTTTCGCAAATAATGTAATAACTTTTTTTAATTATGGTTATCGAATCATACTTACATTATTCCTAAAAATTTTCAACAGATTTTCAATCATACCTTAAATTTTTTTAATTCACCACTATAAAAGTACGAGAAGCAGAATGAAAAAACTTACCCTTGCCTTCACCGTTGACATCTGATCTGAAGTTATCAGCTCCCTTCCGCCCGTCTGCAAGTTGGCCCAGTCCTTTACTCAAAAAACCAGTTTCCTCGATACCATCGTAGGTGCGATCAGTGAGATCGAGCTCAGAACCGCGTTGAACACCTTGAGGCATTGCGTACGAGGCCAAGCCCTCTGTAGGAAAAAAAATTACTTCTTCATCGAGTCTGTGAAGTCGGAAGAGAATAAGAGAAGGATAATGGAAGAAAAACTTTTATAAAAATTTCAAAGTTCTGTCAGTTTATGCGAGTCAGAGTATTCGCGAAAATTGTCTTTTCAGCAAATAAAATGACTTTCAGCCTTTGTATGTGTGCTTTTCTTAGATGTTTTTTGCCTTTGAAATTTCAATTCAGTTTAGTTAAGGAAAAAGAATTGCTTTTGAATTTTCGAAATCAAATCAGCTTTTGACATTATTTGATAACTATACAATTCTGTAATCACTTTTGTCAAGTGTCAAAGAATTGATAACAATGAATAAATTTTAACAGATTTTTTTAAATTTGTGATAAGTCAATTTTTATTATAATTGCTTACTGTGGATAGGTGAATTGACAAATAAAAGAAATGCCTTAGCGAATTAAAAATATTTAAACTAAAGCTTTGTATAAATAAGAAAATAAAATAAAAGATTTAAATAACTCGTTTCGTGATATTGTTGTAAAATTATTATTACCATTATATTTTATATTATTGTTCGTACTTTAAAAAAATTTTATTCATGGAAAATAGTTGACACTTTTTGAAAATTATTTTAAGCTTTAATTTAACATTTCAGATTCGTAAGTGATTCAAGTAAATATTTCAATTTCAAAAGTGTAGAAAACCGTCAGGAATAATAAGTTTAATTACAGAAATAAATACAGTAAAAATCGTATAAGTAATACGTAATAACAGTAATTTTCGGACTAAAAAACAGAGGAATACACTTAATCAGTGTTTATTTTATCAAGGATATTGTAAATACAGAAATCTGAACAACAGAGATGCCATGCTCGTATATTTGCCTTCTCTTAATTCATGATAATAATGTTCCACACGAGCGCGCATTATTTTTTTCTTGACTTCCAGAAAAGTGCGCTCGCGCGCTATCTATCGGCGCAGCTATTCGAAATTAATTTAGATTAAATTTATGATCAGCTGGTAGCAACGCAGCTGGGTTTATATTAATCTAGTCTGGAACAGTCTCGTCGACTATGAGCAAACGCTCGTAACCAGTAACGGGCAAACGCGTCTGGTGCTGTTCCGGTCTCTGAAAGCTCACGGAGACGAACCTCACACAAGCATCTGTGCTTTTGACCGGTAAACGCCGCACTGCACTTTCGATTCCCTAGGAAAGGGAGCTAACGGTGGAGTTAACGGTAGGAGCTCGAGCGAAGATGATGAAGCCGCTTCGTTGGGTGAACTGTCTTTTCTATTATCTATCGCAATACCATTGTTATTGCCGATGAAATTCTACAAAGAATGTTCTCCTGTACATTATTGTAGTATTTTACTCTCTTAGAGTGTTTTATACGCTTGAAAACTATGAAAGTGCGACTATTTTGTATTAGTCAACTATATGCTCTTGAAATTTTTACTAGCAAAAATGTACTACATGTTGCCTTATTTATTGTCAAAGCATATATCATTGCATATTCAGAATTGTCGCTTGTTCACACCAAGACTACCGTAAAATCCAGTTCATAATATATATTCTTCGCGCATGCACATTTAGAGTCTGAGATCATATTATTTAGTTCTAGAAAGTTACTGGATGCTCCAGTCAATCTAACTGTAATGAGTACGTAACTTACGGAGTCGGACAAGTTAAATTTTGTCGACTTTAATGAGAACCACTGACATTGTCTTGCTACCTATTAATTATAAAATAAATTTGTAGCAATTAATTTTATTTCTTCCACTGCGTATTACTTTATAAATTTATTCAATTTAATATTCAAATTTACGTGCCTATTAAAACAAATTAAACTCCAAGTTTTTAAAGTTTATTTCGATAGTAACCTTCTGTTCAAGTATATTTAAAATGAACTAAGTAATTTACTGAAGCTATCAGAATCCGAGAACTTTTAAGGTATCTTAAAAAAACCCAAGTAAATCCTTTTACTTTTCTTTTTTGCATTACATCTTATTCTTTTCTTTCTTCTTTCATTTAATCTTTATTTTCTGAGTTGGATGCACTTTGGGAAGGAAAATCCGAAGCAATAAAAATCGGTCCGGGCCCATAAAAAGGAGACGAACAACGCGAGCTAGAAAGAAGAAATACAATGGAGGAAGTAATTTACGATTCGCAGAAAGGTCGAATCTTTTTCGATATCTGTTTCTATTTCCTTCCGTTATATATCTCGTAAATCGTGTATTACTCGCGGCTTGTAGCCTGCGTAAGAGCTATGGTCATAAGCTACTATATGTATATGTTCACACATGTGCATATACAGGGTGAGGAAAAATGATTCGAACTGTAAAATACTATAAGCTAAATAGTAACATTTTAAATGAATTTTCATATCTTGATTTTTAAATAAAAACATTTTTTATGTTACAAATAACAATCATGCAAAGACTTTATAATCAGTGAGCATCGCTAATATTACAGAAATCTATTGTGCTCGTACATCAAAAATATTTTTCATCTAAAATATTTGTGATTTACATCTTTAAAATATAAAGAATGCGTGAATAAACTTTTAGTCGTCTTAACTATAGCATGCGTGACCGATTAGAATATTTCGCAATATTCTTAAGACCACGTATACTATGTTATACGTTACGTTTTCGTTCGTTAATTTTAACAAGTCAGTATCGTCAGGTATAGACTAAACATTTTTTTATAATTCTTTTCATAATTTGTAAACAAATATTAAATTAAAAAAATGTGCGTGGATATCTTACTTCTTATATATGTATGTGTATATTTTTTAATTAATACAATTAATCTCAATTAGAGTTGAACTAATCACTGTACATGGTATAATTGGAAATTCCAATTCTATCTAAGAAAACTTATCACGTATTAAAGTGCCTAACAAGAATTTGCTACCTAAGGAAAGGACTGGAAAATATTTTGAAGTTTGTTTTTTCCCCCCACCCTGTATATACGTATATTGAAGACGGAAAGGTACATAAGGAAGAAAAGAAGGCAGTGGGAAACATCAGGGGCTTAGGGAAGCCTATTGGCTATTCGAAGAGTCCGAATCATAAATTTCACTTACCGGTCCAAGGACAGCCATAAACTTCTACCCTCATGCAGACTATGCGTATGTGTGATGTGTAAGGGATAAAACGGATTTTAGTCGCCACGATGGTTGGATCGAAGATTTGCTCCTTCTCCGTTTGTGGATTGTCGTTACCCACCAGCAACTGCAACCGAAACATTTACGGATGTATATTGAAAGTGTACGAGAGAACAAGGCGTCCTTCATGATCGCGTTACAATATCAATTATTATCTATTATCAAATGGAAGAATCCATTTGCATCACACACTAAGGAGGATAAACTATTACCTAGTAAGGCTGTTTAAGGTTGTATATTTGCTATTGAAAATTTAACAGAGCAGTAGTAAGGATTCGTTATCTGCTATTATATTGTAACACGAAACACTTTGCAATTTGCGTTTAACTTAAAATGTTTATATATTCATAAAAAAATGCCCAATAATATTACTCCGTTATAGCCGATAATTTTATACAAAAGTTAATACAAAGTCAATGATAATTATCATTCTTTTATTGACAAATAATGAAATAAAATTAATGAAAATATTTGTTCATGGAAAAAAATTATTTGTATCGTACTTCACAAAAGATACAATAATTTCTTTTCTTTTTCTATAATATCAATTAAAAAGCAAATTATTAGAGTAAAATGTTGAACTGAATTTATGATAAATATTTCAATGGTAATTATAATAATTATTATTATTTAATCGAGTATTAGTATAAATCTTTATATATATATACATATATTTATTTATTTATTTATTTATTTTATTTATACTTAATGGATATTTATTTATGCTTTTTAACACAGTGCATAAGATCAGCTTAATCTAATGGTGTAATTAACGGTGTGTATTAAAATATAACACAAAAAACTTCTTGAAATACAGCCTTGCAATTTCCTAAATATTGTAAAATATATGTTGAAAATAATAAAGATAAAATATAATATAAAAAAGTGATCTAAAAAATCAATTAAGATTCTATTACAAAAAACGAATAAATCTTTATTATCCAGTGCTTTTGTAACTTTCATTAATTATTATTAATGAATTTAGTAATTATTAATTAATTTATTAATTAATTATTATAATTGAATAGAAACGACTCAGGTTTGCTTTTTTAAAAAGAATTCTTAAACATTTACTTTTTAGTTGTAACTTTAAGCTGGCTGTTGGAGAAAAATCCTTATCTCTTCGTTCTCATTTAGTCCTTCCGAAAATAGAGTAATCGATTAACTGCATGTTCCTTTAATCTTTTGAACCAAGAAATATCGTATACGTAACAATTAGAAAAAGTAGCCGAAACCATCTAAGCTTATCAAAGTTTCATGGTAGCTAAAGAATGGCGGCGGCAGAAGACCGTATTGTCTTGGTCTCGTGGAGCGAATTACACTAATTAGCGGTCACAAATCGGAGAACCATCGTAATTCTGTACTGCAGCATACTTAGCCGAAAGTGGACCTCAGAAAAGATCATAGTGGTCGACTAGGCTTTCTACAAAGACAAACTCAATGAAATGTATTTTTATTACTTCCCAAGAGAAAATTATGTAAGTGGTGAGGTCGCTGCAACGACCGTGACATTCTCGACCCTATTTTCTTCCTATCTTATTTGTGTACAAGAAAAAGAGATAAAAGATGAAAGTAGGTTCTCTAAATGCAAATTTGCATATTAAATCTGTACATCCATTGACCATTTGATACTGATTCGTTTTTCCCGGTCATTTTCATGCTCATTCTCTCACGCAAGACACGTGTTTATTTTTAAATTACAGATACACTATTATTCAGATAATCAATAATTACGTTAGTTATTTCATTTGAAACACTTTAACAGTACTATTTTGGTATTGGCTTACTATTATTTATTCAGATCATCAATAATTACGTTAGTTATTTCATTTGCAACACTTTAACCATACTATTTTGGTATTGACTTACTATTTTGGTTTTAGTCTTACTGTTTCAGTAAAAACTTGTAACTGCTGCAGATTTTGATCATTTAAATGAATTTATAAGCGAATGTATTCGGGAATCCCAACCAAATTATGCACCGAAATATAAATTATATTAAAAATTATTTTCTTATGAGAGTTAATTTCAAAATATTTGAAAATAATTTTTAAATTAACGAGTTCATTTAAAAATAAATATTTCAATTAACAAGTTTTATCGTGAATTTTAGGAATATACAGAATTTTTTAAATTATCGTAAATTTTATAAATAAACTAAAATTTTAAATATCTTTTTAATGAAGTGATAAACAAGTATAATGTACTATTATCACATTTAAAGTGAACTTTATTTGCTCTCAATTATTATATAATCGTGATAACTAGGATAAATTAAAAACGGATTTATTAACAGAACCATTTTTCTTCGTATTAAATATTTTCAAATTAACTTTTTTCATTGTAGTTCTTTTTAAAAAATGTAAAAGTAAATTTAATATTTGTAACGTAAATTGCTTTCATTTTATTTACATCGTATTTTTTATAAATATTTTGTAAATCGAATAAATTATTATATGCCACTTTTATAGATTTGAAAAGAATTTTCAATTAATTAACTACTAATGCAATAATCAGTAATTGATAAACTTACAATGTAAAGATAGTGATACTTTATTCATTTCTATATGAGTATCTTATTCATTACTCTTAAACATTATTATTATTAATTATTTATTATCAAGTAAGATTTTTAAACATTATTCACGTCTTTTAAGTACTAAGATCAAGTAGTGTATTATATCTAAAACAAATTTTAAGAATAATGATTATCTGCAATAGTTATAAGTTTTTTTAATTTATTGCCAATTCTATGTAATTTATGTGTTGGAGCAATTTAAAAATACAAATAGGTATGTAACATCTTTAACATTAATGCGAGGCATTAATTTTTACATAACTTCTCGTGGTTCTTATATAAAATGCAAAAACTATTTAAAAAAAAGAATCTAAGAACTATATAAATATGTGAAAATTCTAGATATATCTAAAAGTTGATTTGTAAATTATATTTCTAATAATGTATACTTGCAGTATGTACATTTACAAGTATAAGTAAACAGAAGTGAAAATCTGATAGATGACAAGGGTGTGAGAAGATGAAACTAGTGACAGAGATGCGTGCGAGTGCATACACCGGAACATCAATTTTATGTGTCGGTGAGGTAACAATATCGTCTGTATAACGGAGGTGGCTTTGTTTATAGGTGTATTAATTATTCGTATCGCATACGAATACTATTCTACGAGAAAGAGAAGTAGCAGAGAACTACGTCACTTCAGTTATATATATATATATATTCATACACACATTCATAAACACATACATACACACACACACATGCATACATGCATGCATGCATACAACGATGTGCCAGTATGTTCTTTGGACTGTGCGTTGCTTGCGGATTTTGTACTTCCGCAGTACCGCATATCGTAACACGTATTTTATACTCTTGATTCTATTTGTATCTAGCGTCTACTAAGGTGTGCGTACTTGCAGGGTCACCTGCAAATTCCAAATTTTTTTTATTTTATGAATATGTTATAAATTACGATATCCTTTAATTTTCTTATCCTTCTAATATTATTAGAATAATATTTAAAAGTATAAATTTAAATGTACCTATTTAAAAATAAAATAAAAATAAGTATATCGATTTGGACTTACAGTAACAATAATAAATAATTACATTATAATTTTACATAATTATGAAATAAATGAATAAATTTTTAATAAAGATAAGTGTCAATGCGTTAGTATTCTTAAATGTATTTGTGCGATATAAAAATAAAAAAATTTACGTTAATATTTTTGAAATTTTGAAACTATTTTCCTTATGTCATTCGTTATTATCTTTGCGTTTCTATACTTCATTACACGATATACATATTTTTCCATTGATATTTAAATTACAGAACTTGTCGATGTCCATATTTTGACGAGTATTTTGTTTTTATTTCAAATTTGCTGTTTTATTTAATAATAATATTTCATTATATAAAAGTATAATAATATGAAATAACATTGAGTAAAAGAATAATTGATTCATATCAGAACTACCAAAAATTATTACATAACCGATATCCGAAGTTTATAATTTTTACTTTATATTATAGGAATTATCTCTTTGGTACACATACAATTATTCATAATTGCAAACAATTATTATTATTTTCTATGCATACTTTAATAATACTTTTAAAATATACGTCATTATGACTTTCACTAAAAATTTAGTTATTGAAATTTGTATGTAATGACCAATAACCGCACAATTAAAGATAAAAATATAATGAAATTATCAATAAAGAATCAACTTTCTTATGTGAAACAATGACTTTTATATTCATATATTTTTTCGACAAAAGTTTCTTAATCGATATATATTACAGATATATAATTTCGTGAAATCAATCTTATTATAATTTTATTCATATATATATTTATTTATGAAAATATATTAATTATTATGATCTTTTATTTGTTACTATTCATTTTTATTATTGCTATATTACTTAAATCGCATCGATTAAATATATAAATAAATATCAATTGTGAAAGTTTTACATAAAATATAAATTTGTATAGAAAAAGGATTATTTTCTGTAAAGTTCTTGTGCTTTAAAGAATGATATACGTAACACAGGTGCACGTTTAAGACCGTAAATTCTATTTTCCGCAGTTATTTTCCGTTCGTAAAATAACTGTCTACAGTAAGGCATTTAAAGGACGAGTTTTTTCAGAATTCATTTGCAAATTCACCAACTAGTTGAAAAATAAAAATAAACCTAGTAATCTCGTTTAGATCGACTATTTCTGTTCTCAACTTGTATTTAAATAAGTTAAAATTTTAATAGTTTTCTTTATAATATTTTATTAGCTAAAATAAATATTAACATGAAATGCTTTGAAAAAATAAAAATAAATCTAAAATATAGAAGTAAAAATGAATTAATTTTTCTTATTATACATCGTAATTTGAAATTCGAATTTAAAAAATGTGTATGAATGATAGAAAATTCTATTTTTGTTTCACTTGCATTACTTCGGTGTAATTTCTAATTAAATTTATTTTCTAGAGTTTGCAATTCATAAAATTCTTCTAAAAATTAGTATTGAGATTTAATGAAAGTATAGTTTTAAATCTCTGAAAGAATTTCATTGTAGAATAGTTTAATTACCATAGATTTATATATTATTTTATTAAAGAGAAAATATTTTAAAAAAAGTTTAGCTGTGTACAGTGCAATTATTTTAAAATTATTATAGTTTACAAAATTTTCACGGTATATTATTTAATATATTTATAATTTAAGTTTAGAACTTAATAATTGTAATTTTTCTTTTTATTTATTAATATATAAAATTTAAAATAAATACTAAACTACTTAATATTCAATTAATGTATGCTATGCAATAACAGAAAAAATAGTTTTAAATGAATTCATATGACAGACTAATCATTATTATACATTGAACATAAATAATTTATTTAAAATTGGTTTAGAATAGATGGAATATCCTTTTTAACACGAATTTTTTGCATGTTTCTGCAAAATTAAGAAATTTTTATTTGCTCGAAAAATTTTAAAATTTTTTGATGTGCGTCATAGTAAACACGAACCTTAAAATAGCATGTGTAACAAGAGAACTACAACTATACTGAACTTCTTTCGTGTCATCTTCGCATTATTCCTTTTGTCAGCGTCGCGACGACTAGCATTTTGCACATTGGATATGAGTATGATAACACGTGAACAATAAATAAAACTAAATATAAGACAAAAGATATATTATACTATGACTTACTGTAAGTAATGAGGGTTTTAAAGAATTATCGTATTTCTGAAAACGAAAGTTAACGCATGTTTGAAAAATAGCGTATAGATTATTCAGTAATTATTCGATAAATTCAAATTATTAAAAAATTCATCCTGTACTGAAACACCCTGTATTTTGTTATATATCAGGGTCTAGTTAGAAAAGTTTTGTGGAGTATAATATTAACCATTGCAATAATATAATGATAAGTAATGATAAACAAATCTAAATAAAACGTAGAATTAATATCGTAACTAAATTATGAAAGGAGTTTAAAATTTAACGCTACATAAAATTAAACTAATCAGTAACTCACACTTTGGCATATATACAACACAAAAAAGGTATTTCGGTTTAAAAAATTTATTTCATGGATAACTTTCATTGGATTAATTTCACAAGATCGTTGGATTTTTTAAGTCCATCGTGATTTAAATAAGTTGGTAGGCTTGTTAAGCTTCAACAGGAGAGCCCCGTGTTGTCTCTGGTCTCTTCACGATCCTCCTGTTTCCCCAGAACTTAACCGGGCAGGCAGAAACGGAGTAGCCTATTCGTCTTATGTAACATAGAGTACACGTAAATATACGCACATGTACTTGAAAGTGCCACTTGAGGACGCAAACTCCAGCTTCATTCAATTTAAACGACGTATAATTCGAATATTGTGAATTTTGCTTGTGTCGCTTGCACTATTTCGTTACTATTAGAAACATTTTGTTGACTTAAGGACTGTAACAGTCTTATTTCAAATATCGATATGCTCTGCTTCCTCTCTCCTATCTATCATTCAATTCTAATTTAAAGAAGAAATCAAGTATCAGGGTAATCGCAATATCTTAAAATATCTTATTGAATATCATTTGTTCCGAGGAAAACTGGAAAAATAAAAGTAAGTTATGATGGATATGAAAAGAGAACTGAAAGTGGAAGAATTTTTAGGCAGCGGTTGCTTCTTTTCTAAAAGTGGAATACTAAGTTCAAGAAATGTTAATGATTTCTAAATAATTTCAACTTTTATATTTTAATTACGATAAAACTTTGAATTTATATTCCACTTTAAATACTTTTAAGATATTTCCACTTTTCTTCTCCATAATTCTTAAAAAAATAATGTTATAGTATGTTACGCAATAGCTATATATTTGTCGATAATTAAGTTTTAAAAAAATAAATATGAAATTCTCGTGCAGGTCATCAGATTTATAAATAAATATAAGGTAAACAGTAATCTTCGAACTCAATTTTAAAAAAAAACTTCGAATGAAACAAAAGGTAATAAATATTTTATTCAGTAAAGCACGAATAAAAAATTGCATTTCTCAAATAACTCTTATTACAGCTGCTTAATTTAAAAAAGAACCTTAAGCCTCCAGATCTTTTAATATCCAGCGCTTTAAAAAGGTCACGAAAAAGAAGCAAACTGACAAAAAGAATTCAGGAGAAAGAGTAAAAAGGTCATAGTGAGAAATTGCTGAAACTATATATAGTAGAGAAGTAACCGTTTACATGGCATATACTAGCACAATTTTCTTAAATGTCCACGTAAATGCAATTACTTTGCGCGTGCTGGCTCTATAAACGTAAAGGACTTGCTTGGCCCTCCTACAGGGCACGAGGAGAAGTTCTAATCTGTTTACGGCTAAAATTGAGATTTGTCTTTCTTCTAATGAAAAATTGTTTAATCTTGATAACTTTTGTATTATTCGGATTCAAAGGTACAAATATAAAAAGAATGAAATATTTTATAGTTCTTACAGATATGTATCAATGTATAATAATGCACTTTTTAAATCTTTTATTTTTATGGTAAAGAAAGACAATAATTAAAGCAATACGGTGATTTGCACTACCGCAGTTTTATTCATTATAAATTTAAAGCATTTTTGGAATTTAAATCATCATTATTTTAATAAGATGTATGCTAAAAAAATTGGCGTTGAAACGTTTTTTTAATTTTTTTTATAAATACTGCAATACGTTATTACTAATATTTTTAATGAAAAACTCTCTTTGATAAATTTAAAGTATTTTAGAAATTAAAAAAATAGTAAGTTACACAACACTATTTATACTTCAAACCGTTACATGAAAAACATTTTCAGAAAAACTTTTGAAGTATGAAAACTTTCAAATTATATACAAAATTATTTCATACGTATAAATTTCAATATAAACTACGTACAAATTTTTAAAAGCAATTTTTAAATCTAAATTAAAAATTTTATTTGATTGAAATATAAAATATATCATTTAAAAATATCACTCATAATTTAAAGAATAATAAATATTATATGAAATATTTTAATTTTACTGAGAAATTACAATTAGTAATTGATATTTAACTTCCAACTTATGTCTTACATAAATTAAGTGCCAAAAGTAATTTGAAAAGTCAAATGTTTTAAGACTAAGCAATAAATTTGAAATTTCTTTCTACCGTTAAACAAAGTTTACAAAACTATTGCCAAAATTGCAGTTCGAGTACTTCGAGTGATACACGACTCTTGCTTTCATCACCTTGACAGTGTTATTTAGTTTTTTTCCTTTATAATTTTTATAGTTGTCTTATCTTCATCTTATAATCGACTATCATCTAAATTTTTGTTTACTCACGTAATTGTTAAGTTTTTTTTTAAATTTGAAAAAATTTTGTATCCGTAAATAATTAAGTTTTAGTTTGAATATATATATTGTCATTATTAATAATGTTATTATCAACAAAATTATACCTTTTAAATTATTTGTTGTCACAAATATATTGTAATAATTATACATTACAGAAGAATCTTGTAAATAATGATTTAGTAATTTCAGTTAAATTATACAATATGATAAAATTATTGAAATAACTGAAAACATAAATTTATATTTGTTTTAATTTTCCAATTATTTACTCAATGTGAATAATTCCAATAATTTAGTCAATTTGAAAGAATAACATATCAACATGCAGAATCCGGTCTTTGTAAATAAATTTATATAAATTAACGATTACGTAAAATATAGTGATTTACTCTGCGTTTTGTCAGACATATTTGAAATTACATAATTTAACATCGTTTATTCAATTATCAATTAAGTACTTGATTTTTCTCTCTAACTATATTTTCGACGTCTTCCGTTTATAGATTTTTGTATGTAAATGTTCAAGATTATGTGGAACTATTCCGTTCATGTACCATTTGTATGTATCAAGTAAGGCACATTCTCTAAGCCCAAGAAATATTGGTACGAATCCAGCATCTACAAAGAGGAAATTCGACTTCGTTAATAAGCATTCTATTCTAAGTAGTTATATTTTCGAATACTATTAAAGTGTGAAAAAAAGAGATGAAAAGATATTAGATTTAAGCAGTTCTCTTCAAAATAGAAATAGAAATTTAATATTTTTTGTGTACCAACCAATATCATTAAAAAAACGAATGTTATTCATGTTATCCACAATCGTATAAAAATTATATTTTTTATCAAACTCTAGCTACTAAAACGGTAAAACAAACTTTATTCATATTAATGAAAATTTAATTTAGTTAAATCGTAAATTTAGAAGTGATATAGTTTAAAAAAAAAATTTATTAGTAAGATTATTGAATTTCTCCACTACATTCTCAACTGTTTCATTAATATTAGTAGTTGCGATAGATAATGCAAACTATTATTTTTAATAATTGATATAAAATTTATGCTTTTCAATTTTTAATAACTAGCTTTTATACTTTAAGAGCGATTTCGTAATTAAATTTCAATTCGAATACCAACGTATTCAATGTTATAAATATATAAAATACTAATTATTTTTATTTTTAAACTTTTTCGTAAATAAATTTACAGATTTTTAAAACAGAAAGTATTCATTTTTTTATATTATGAATCGTTTATACTATTGTTTAATTCAAAAAAATGTACATTACAAATTTAATAATAACTATAATAATAATTTTTCTAATTATATCGAATGATGCAACAAAGCATCAAAACGATAATGTAAATTTTTACTTTTATTTTGATCATTTTGAAATCTAACCATTATTCCACGTAAAATATCTTAATGCTATCATAAAATATTTTCAAATTCAAATAATGGTTCCGATTATTAAAAATTTTTAAATTTCATAAAATGCAAATTATTACAAGACTTGGAATTTATGTAATTTATGTGCCAAATATTATCAAAAAAAACAACCAACTAATGACACAAACTGAATTCTTTTTTCTGTTTAAATTATATACGATCTATATCAACGTACTAGGAAAATAACAAGGAATATAACTAAATTTTCAATTCAGAAATTCGAAACGTTTTAGAATTATTAGTGGAAAACAGAAAAAATATATGAAAATATATAAACGCGTTAAATTAAAAAGAGAATATGGTATTGGAACAAATAGAAACATAGTTCGTCGTTAAAAATAATGTATGCTGTCGCAAAATATAATTTTTTCTATAACTTCTGCTTATAATTTCCAGAAACAAACCTAGACAACTCAAACTTCCTCGATTATATCGTGTATTTATTCGAGATCTATTGCATCTCATCTATTTCACTCGTTGTTAATCCATACATATATATAGGTGTTAGCACAGTTATATGCGCTTTGTCTGCAGCCCATTCTGAAACTTTGCTTGTTCGGTGGTTCAGCATCTTACCGTAGATATGACTCCTTAATTATCATCTTAGTACGAGTTTTCTTTATACATCCATCTATTGATTTCGTATTGTTAGTATGAATATTAATTTTAACTATTATACCTAATTTGATACTTTTATGCATGATATTTTTATATATACACTTTTCAGTATACTTAAATTTTAAAATATCCTAATTTAATATCATATGCAAATAAAATAAAAGTATATTGAAATACTTGAATAAATAAAGTATTCCTTTCTACTATGAAATATTTATTGGCTTTATTGAAAAATTTTGTAATATACTGTAAGTATATGTAGTTATTATTTAAATTAAAAGGTAAGAATCGAATATAAAATTTTAAAATGTAATTTTTGAGAATAATATTTTAATCGAAGTTTCTACTTAAAACTTATTTTATTCCGTAAAAAAATATAAATGTATTTTGAAATAATATGCATTTATAATAACGCACCTGTACTGAATATTTTCCGTTAAAAGCCAATAAATTATAGTTACAGTCAAGATTTTCATATGCTTGGAAACCTGTATGCATATAGAAGAAAACTTAATCTTAATATAATGTTATACAATATTTAAAAATTAACCACTAAACTGATAAACATTATTAAGATAAATTAAATGATAATAAATCTCTATAAATTAATTTTTATAAGCTAATCATCAGGTTTAGCATTAAATAATTTTATATATTTTGGCTCTATCGTGTGCTTAAATCCTCTCATTTTTTCGCGGAAATACTGATGGAAGTAACAAATAACAAGCTATGCATAGAAGAATCCGCTGGAGAGCATCCAGATGGTGGCAGTGAAAAAATATGTGAGATGAGGCAGCAGAGAGAAAGACAGAGAGAAACAGAGAAAGAAGGAGAGAATTAGCGCAAGCGAGAGATCACATAAAATCATCTGCTCGTATCGAAAAGTTGAAGAGCCAGATTAGTAGAAAATAAAGCACGGGTCTGTGCTGCATACGTGCGTACGTCTAGTGTGTGCATGCGCACTAGTATGTCGAGGATAAGAGGATAGAAAAAAACAGTGGACGTAGAAAATTGTTTCTGGGCCGTTGCGGTAATCCGCTAATAGTGCGCTCACGTTTGCCCGGTAATCCTTAATCCGCCGATACACGTTCCGTGAATTTCGCCTCACGCCATCGCGCGGCTAAACCGTCAACTTTAGAGCAGCTCTCTTTCCTCACTTTTGCATCTCTTGCTTTTCCTCTTTTCTCTCTCTACTTCCTTCTCAATTAATGAAGAATTCAAATTTTAAATTAATTCTCGAAAAGCCACTCGCATTGTGGATATTGATAAGCCTTTACGAAATACCATTATTCATCGACAAATCGAAAATCAAAATTATCATAATTATAACTGCACTTTAACACTAGGATAGTAATGTTTTGTTTATGGTATTTTTACAAGTACAGAGTTTACTTTTACACTGATTTTCTATATAAGTTATTTTTTGTTGAAAAAAATGTTTATTGTACATACAATTAACACATTTCCCAAATGAAAAATCTAACTTTATAAAATGTTAAGTAATTTTTTAAATAATGCCTAGTAATAATTTATAATTTCATAATTTTTGTTTTTGTTTAATTTTATTGTAATAAATAGAAAATATCGTATTATTTCAACGAATAAAAGTAATTTTAATCTAGTTTTATATGCTTATACTTTAGTAAAGCAAAACTAAAAAACTAAAAACGCATTAATAAATATACGTAGTAAACTAATGTTTGATTATATTACTAATGTTAGATATAATAAAATTTAAGTAATATTAATTTTAATTTTTATCTTTTGTACCCAAAAAATTTGAATGGAAAAAATATATGTTTCTATGAAAAATTAAAATCAATATTATAATTCTATTAATTTCTAAACTAATAATAACCTTTACTAAATTAAAAAAATACTATATCCTAAAATTTATAAATTCAGCTTGATATTTAGGATTAATAATCGTTTATTTAAATATTTCAAGATCGCAAAAATGATTATAATGAGAATATGACGCCCATTGCAGAACAATTAATGTATAATAATATATAAAAGTATTATTTTATAACTCTAATACCATGATTTAAGTCATGTTTAGGAAATTTTTTTATATTCATTTAGTAGTAATTAAAATTTAACTCATCGATAAAATACTAATTTAAAATATAATTTCCACTTGCTCGTGAAAAAATTCAAGTAAAAAATTAAGTTTTTTATATAATAGTTATATAATAAAAATGTATAAATACTTAAACGAATGCAGAGTCTGATACTAATTTTATCTAGTTATTTTTCTTAGTCAGCTCGAGAATTTTTTTAAATACGTCTTATTAAACTCGAGTAGAAAACTTCAATTTGAAATATATATCAATTTTTATTTTTCAATTTGTTTTGAGGTTTGAAATAATTGACATTAGGGATCATTACACTGCGAAAATTGGTTATAACGTAGCTGTTCTGTGAATACGTATCTGTAAATATCCTGGCTTCTTATTGTAAAGACATAAATACGAGCACTCGCAATCTCTTTATGTGCGAGTGCATACAAAATCTGAAATGAACGTAAGTGCCTTTTAATTCAGCTTCGTTGAAACAAGGAACTTAACAAGATTTTCTTTGTACTCTGCTGCACTTGGCTAAAGGTTCAAATGTATCTTCAATCAAAACGAATTACTTAAGCCTGTGAATGTACAAATTTAAGCTATCAAATAATTTGCAGGTAGCTTGGGGTAACAGAGAAATATTTTTCAATATTGTTATTTGAAATTTGTACACATTTAAAATTTAAACTTTGTTCAATTTGAGCCTTTTTTGTTTATTGTGTAATTGTCAGTTTAAAATATCGACAATATGAAAAAGTCTCTATTTTCAAACTCATTTAAGTTTATGGCTTATAATTGTTTTTAAAACTCTCAATTTAAGGTGGTCAATAATAAGAAGAAATATACGTTGGTGATAAAATTTAATATTTTCTCTTATAAACACCTTTTGATGCTCATCATTCCTTATTATCAAAATATTTCAATTTTTCACATATAGATATACTATATATTCATTTTCAAAGAAATACAAATATATTCAATTATGCAATACATACGTGTATATAAATCGAAAAATTAATTTATTATATTATTATGAATTATGTCTTGTATGTAAGATGTTAATTATAACTCGAGGCTTCCTGTTTCTACTTTGTGTCTTCTCTCCCTCTTGACTCACGCCGAATTTCGACTCCTCCACCATGGTTGCTACCTCTTCATCTTCATCTTTCCGGAGCCCTGGCGCACCAACCACAGGACTCGTTCCTTCCTGATAGTTCCAAATACCGCCTCCTTGCCGGGCATAAATTGAACTCTCGATTGATCTAACAATCAATGCTTCTTCACTCCACCAGAAGCTGCTTTCTACCGCAGATCAAGACGTAGCCAAACTCGGCTCTTAGATGAACAATGAGTTATTACACAGATTCTGAATATCAGCTCTAATTTCACGAAGCTTGAAGGCGAAAACTATTGCTTTTATGAAAATTTGTAAAAAAGCTAAGACTATAAAATTATTTTAAAGAAAATAATGTTAAAGATAATGAAAAAAGCTTACATCCGTATATAGCGTCGCGAAATGCGGTACTAATTTAATTAATTTTTTAATGGAATATTATATTTTAATTTTGAAACCAACTCACGAACTATTTAATATATATAGAAATTAAAAAGCTGCTTTTTGTAAGATTTCATTTAAAAAAAATAACGACGCAGGAGGTCTGGAGGAATTTTAATACAAACTCTTTTTAAATTTGCTCCGTCACTTTATAGATTAAACCTTTATTTTATTATTCCACATAAAATTATCTAAAGAAAAACGTATAAAATTTATGAAATATTATATTTGGAAAATGTTAGGCCGCCGAAGCAAAAGTATCTTTATTGTTTACTTTTAATTTACGTGAAAAATTGATAAATTATGTAAATTACAAAAATTGTATTTTTCCCATTAGTCTGCCTTTGGATAATTCTATTTTGCGCGGATACCCTTATGTCCTCTGAACAAGATTTGTTACGATAACAACGTATTAATCATAAAGGCAGGCTTCGAGCTGCCCTTTTCTTATAACTAATTTATAAACCTATTCTTATCTTATCTTTCATGCATAAAATAATACTTCATAATATGCAAGTGTAATTTTTGAATTAGGTTATGAAAAAATTAAAAAAAAACTAGTAAAAAATATTTGAAAACCAAAAATACGTCATATTATCTACGAATAACATTTTATTGATCATATTGATTCCAAAACATCATTATTCTTATGAACAAAATTATTAATACAATTAATTTTTTATTTTTTAAAAAAATTATTCAAGAACAACTTATATACATAACTTAAATGTCTCAATGCAAAAGAGGATCTTTCTGAGCATCTATCAACGGTGTTCTATAATTTTATTAAGACAATTTTTTAAGCTATCAAAATGATTGATAAGCTTTTAAAATATTAAGGCATTGAATGATGAAAAACATTTTTTTTACTTTAAACATAATGAATTTTTTAACAATGTAATTCTCCAGACGATAACATTATTTAATGTTTAAATACCGGTATGAATTATCTTGAGTCTAAATTCACTCGTTTTTTTAACTTTATAAACCTTGTTCATTCATGTTTAATCGAAATATAATGGTGTTCTTTCTGCATAAATTAAAATCAAAATGAAATAAGAAATATATTAAAATTAAATTGAAATTAATATACTTATACGTGCAAAGATGTGACATGTATACATTATATTTATATATTTGAATTACTTCAAAGTCAACAAATACTATAATTTTATAATTAAATATAACTAAACTGTATTAATTTACTACATTCATAATTATAGTTTTTAATTTTGGAGACTCTAATTGTCTAATTAATTATAAAATTCGAATTTTTTAGACCACAATATACTTCAGTCATAGCAGAAGATATCTTTATAATGTACTCAATATACTTATTTCAATTGAAATAAGTTTTAATAGAATTTAATAATATATCGAAACACATGAATTATTCGATGATCACTATTCAACTTCAGAAAACATTTTTCATATCTTTAATACAGAAATATGTTTATTTATAACTAGTTTATTAATAAATAGCTTATTATAAATTACATCATTAATTGAATATAAATAGGAATTTAATGTTTTCTATAAAATAATGTATTAACAATTATATGAATTTTATTAACAGCTACGTTCAGTACACATTTTTTCGATTTAATTATTAAAGTAAAATGTGTAGAGCTTCCATTTCTAATAAGATTATGTCTAATGTAGACAACGAAAAACATTTATCCGATAAAAATTTATTTATTCCGAAATTTATTAAAATTTGAATTATTTTGAAAATTCTCTTTCTTTATTACACTAAAATTTTGATTAAAATAAAATAATGTTCATTGAAAGTTTTATTTAAAATTATTTTTAAATATTGATTATAAAATATATGGTATTTACATTGAATTATTTTTAAATATTAATTTTAGATTTTTCTCTTCGTATATCTAAATAAATATCTAAATCATTTCTAGAGTTGAAAAAATATGTGTACTATTTAAATGATAGAATATCAAGTTTTTTCATATATATCGTACGGATTTTAATTTTTCTCTCTTACGTGTCAAGCTGCACAAACTTAAGATATCTGAATATTGTGGATGCGAATTATATATATATTATTAGATGTGACAACCAGAACTGAACTCTCGTTATTATAATTCAATTAATTTACTCGCTCTGATTATCGATTAGAAATTCATTAAAAACTTTCGAAGAATACGGTATTTTTCATGCTTGGGAACTAGTATACGAGATAATTAACTTATGAGTTATTCTGATCACACGGCAGGTTAAAATGAATGATTTTTATGTAATATAAACATGAAATTTTAAAGGTAATAGGTGTGTCTAATGCACGTACTCTTTGTTTCTAAAAGAATTATGGGCCTTAAAAGTATCTCCTCCGAGATTACGATAGCGTTAGAAAAGTAACAGTAAGCCAATAACGAAAGTTAGGCTATAAAAAAATGGTTTCCTCGTATAAAAATTTCATTTTTACTTCCATACATATTTTTATTTCCAACATTAAATTTTTACTTTTATCTTCTATGTGCAAACAATTATTACTAAATGTTCAATACTTCATTTCATTTTCTTAACTATCCACTTAGTTATTCAGATCATTGTTTTGTAAGTGTTAACGATTATGTAATAAAAAGTTAAAATGCACTATGTTCAGTATAAGTTCTTAAAATATAAAAAACAACAACAACCACAATCACAACAACAATAACGACAACAACAATAAATGTATAAGGAGGGAGAGGGAATTCAAAAGTTTAAAACGTAAATAGTTTATAAATACTCTTAATTGGTATTTTTCCTATTATCTAAGGTTTATTGGCACTGATGTTGCTGAATTCTACAAAATGATTCACGCTTGTATAAAAAAAATCAGGAATAAGGGTATAACGAGAGAAGATATCGAATTTTAATCAATCACTTGTAAGGACAGCCAATTTCGAAGATAATTAACATATTCATTTTATTTAAGCTTTTTCGGTCGACTGAATGATATAGTTGCATTTAGACTTCAAGCAACAGTATAGCTTGAAATACTTCATTTTAGCATAATATCATTGCCAATAGTATTATCGGAATGACTGTTTTACACGCTCATAAGATTTCTGGGATGAACTAATTTTGATTAACGAATTACGAATATAGACGATGAAATACTGGATGTTTTACTTAATTATATATCTCTCAAAATTTATTACGTGAGTTTTAATGCATTGGAATTGCAAAATAAAATTTTGAAATTTCTTTTACTATTATATAATGTGCGCTTATTTAAATTTTTTTAATTTTTTTGTCATAATTTCTAATATATAAGAATTTATGTACATTAAAATATATTTTTTAGTAGACCGATAAAAGTTTATATGAAAGTTTTGCTTTTACGAAGACAATGAATAATTGAAAAAATCTAAAACACTTTACAAACAACAAGCAATGATTAAAGCATTAAAAGCTAGTCTTTTCATGTCATAGATTTAAAAAAAATATTATTTCATCATCTATTATTTTAATACAAACATATATTTATTTTAAAATTCAATATTTATAATGGATTGAGTAAATTCATATTTTATAAAAAATATATCTGAGAAAAAGTATAAATATTTTAAATATTTTTCTTTTTGAAACTCAATAGTTTTAGAAGGATATTTCATTGGAATCGAAAACTTTGATATTGCGATATATTTGAGTAGAAAAGATATTTCAAATATTTTTGCGATATATATAGTTTCAATTTACAAAAAAATCGAGCTTTATGCTTTGCAACAGTGTTTTGTAACATTATATACATTTTCCTTATACCTTCCTGTCACTTTTTCTTAAATATGTTTTCTATATAATAGGCTTCGATAATTTTGTCGATACGCCTATCAATTTGAAAGTGAATTTTTATAAAAAAAAAGTTAGAATATATCGATTAAGGCTTTGTCGGCAAAACAAATGTCGATCACGCATAATGGATTAAAAATTTAATTTTTTTTAACAAATATTTCCCTTGGATAATAGTCTAAATGTTATATTTGCAAAATTGTTCAATTTTTTTTTCAACTTGGTTCTAATAATTTAAAGTACACAGAGAAAACCGGAGCTTGCCTCGTTTAAATCATTAAAGCCTCTTGTTTTTATTTATTATAAAAGGCACTGTTGCGAACCTGTGAACAGCATATCGAGTTTAGAATATTTTGAAACGTTCACGAAGGTTGGTACGTGTCTTTATAAATACGATAGGTTTAGTGTGTGAATCTCTTTGCATCGGAAGCGTTGACTTAAGTTTCTGACAGGACATTTATCGTTATAACAACTCCCAGATTATTATCGCCAGCAACCCACAATCGGGACTCAAACCCATGAAGCATGAGGCATACATGTTTCGAAACGATCATTATCGTGTCATGTCTCGTCTATCTCCTTAAAGCGTACGTGCACTATTCGTACCTTCTCTTTTACCACGCCAAGCTAATCCCAATGGTATAGGGCAATGAATCCCGAGTGTCAAAATTAGCGTAAGAGGTGGTAGCTATTTCTGCGTTTTTCAGCCAAGATGAAGAACGCTCCTCTATCACATCATGCACTTCGTAAATCTTAGCGATTACGGATGAGTTTTCTTCCTTTCTAGTGGCATACTGCTTCTTCTCCTGCTTCACACCGTATTAATTTTCTTTTACAATCTCAAGTCGCTGATTTTATTTTTTTTTTTTTTTTATCAAACGCTAAATTCTTTTTTTTAATTCGAATAAGATTGCAGGATAAATATTAACTCTGTCAATAAATCAACTTTATTCTTAGTAAACCGAAACTCAGTAAAGATAAGCTGTGGCTTTTAACGCAAAATCATAGAAGCAGTATTTTTTAATACTATTTTTAGATGAAGTTTTTTCTGACGTAAATGCCTTATGAATATTTACATATTGGTATATAGATGGATGATTTTTTTAATCGAATAAATAAATTCTATAACCATTTTACTTTTTGTTCATTTTTTCTTAAAAAAAAATTTAGTTCTTTATACAATTCTTTAATTTATGAAATTTGTATATCGCTATTTGAATATTTTAAATTCATCGTTCCAATTTTTCCAGCTGGTAAAAACTTTTTAAAATTTTAAAAAATTTATTAAAAATTTAAAAAAAAAATTGAAAATGATTGTTTTTAATATTTCAGAAGAATTGTATAAAATTCAAATAATAATTAAAATACGGCCAGAATTTTTACAATTTTTTTAAACGTAAATATTTTACAATTAAAAAAAACTATGTCTATTTAACATTGATATGAGCATATTCATTGATATAATACAAAATTCATAGGAGAATTAAATTAAGTCTTAACTTTGATAAAGATTTAATTAATTATTTAATTTATTTATTTGAATCTTATTCGAATATGATACTGACAAAGAAGTAAAACAAAATAAAATTGAATTATGTGCAGTTTTTCATGAAACTTTATTAACCTTTCATTATTTTATTATTTGAAATAATGAAATTTAATTAAATTAAAATCTTGTGTTTTTATAATTATTTGTTTTTTATAATTAGCGAATTTAATCGAAAGACGGTTTTTTCCTTTCAGGACTGATTTTGACTCAATGTCGTTCATTAAGTCCTCGACGGCAAGTCTATCGTTCCCGTAATAGTTTTGTAACACTAAAAATATTACTTCGCGCGTCAAATTCATCAAATCGTACACATTGTAATCGGTCTGGGTGTGCCAGACGGTTAGGATGCGATCTATTCCCACTCGTTCTCGTCGAGCGCGGTATTCCGTATGGATCCCAGAAAATGCCCCTATAGTACGCACTACCTTAGTTTTTTCGTAATCTGTTTGTTGTCCGCTGTCTGCGTCGTAGTGAGTCGGCGCTGTTCCTCTCAGTACCTGCTAGTGTTGGTCTCTTCGTGCCTCCTGGTGGAGGTCCTGATTGTGCTCCTCCTTTGGCTCTCCGTATCCATAACTCTCCCAGGTATATCAACTCTCTTTGTCTTTCCCAATATCTCTCGTCATCCTATCTCCGATGTTGTCTTTGTACGCATTCCTCGTCTGCGATGATCCTTGACTTGTTCTCGGGTTAGTTTGTCCTCCCCACGAAATCCCTTGGTCGAAGAGGTGATAACAGATATTATTATTTCCTTTATTGCCATTTTGACTGTCCTCATTTTCCTTGGTTTTTTCTTCAGCTGCACGATATCGTTTTCCGGCGAATGTTCCTGGGTTTCGTTGCACCGCCCTAACGAAGGCCAGAGACGCGATCTCCTACATTAATCTTAATCAAATCGCATAATTACGTATCCTAAATCGTCTAAAATGGAACAAAGAAGCCCTTCCTCCTGCATTCTCCCTTCTTCCCGCACTCTAAACGGCCCAGATACACGAAAACTCCGAAAACTCCTGGAGCTCTCTTTAGACCCAGTACTTGGAACAGTACGGGGCTGATCAAAAACGGCTTGAATATTGCATAGCCCAACTCAACAGATCGACCTGTACTGCTAAGTTTGCAGATCCCGATCAGATCTTATAGGTCGCGTGTTCGCATTCAAGACCATGTAGTTCTTGATGGAACTTTCGCCCAGATTTATTTTAGGGGACTTTTCCGTGAGAATAGTCTGTGCACTTCTTACTACATATGAAAATGTGCTAAGACCCGGTGGCGTGAAGGTTACAGAAATTATAGGAGAGAGAGAGAGAGAGAGAGAAACGTAGTAATGGAAGAAGAAGTTGTCGGTCAGTATGTCAGTAGCTGTGCATAGTGCATAGTCTACAGTACGTAGGAGGGATACAGAGAAAGATAAGGAGCGAGACAGATAGAAAGCAGTTCTTTCAACGCTGAATCCGTGACACAGTAGAGGAGGAGAAGGGATAAACCTAAGCTCTTTCTTACACATTTTTCTTTCTTCCTTGGAATACCGCTCATGTCACGCTATGTTATTCCAAAAACTTTATTAAGAATTTATTTATATTTAAGAATTTGACTTATAAGAATTAAAGTAGGTAATACGCTTTTATATTTTCACTTACGCTTTTAGTGTTTAAGTTTATAATTGTTGTAAATGTTTATATTTTTATTGTGCTTTTATGTTTTTATTAGGCTTAGTTTATCAACGTTTTAATCACTCGATATTTATATATTAAGACTATACGTCCTTAATAATTATTTATATATGGACAAAATTAAAATTTTTATTTTTATTTAGCTTCAATAAGCAAGGACCGATTGCATTGGTATCATAGATCATATGAAAATTTGAGATCCCCTTATTTTGTATAAATTAATTAAACGTACAGAAAATCGAGACAATGAATTTAATTTATCTAACGTTCGAAATTTCATGATATTGTCTGTTCAGATGCATGAATAATCAATGATATTTATGACGATAAAAATTATCTAATATTTTGTGAGAAATATATTATTTATATTCGTTTAAAAAAAATTACAAAAAAGAAAAACACCATTTTACATTGTCATTTAGGAAGTGGCAAAGAATAGACGCGAGATACTTTGTTGAATAAATTCATTGACTATTAAAGTTGTGAAGGCATTTTTTCATCTTCATCAGAACTTTAAATATGTTGTAAAAAAATAATGAATTATAATTAATATTAAAATAAAACTAGCTAGCCGTGGTAAGAAATAAAATAAGTGTATCCACGCGCACGCGCGCGCGCACGTGGGTAATTCATATGTAGAATACTGCAGACGTAAATATTAAATGATTTTATTTAGAAAAAGGAATTTTTATTTTATTTACGTATTTGTATATGTACCTACGTAATGTATACTTAAGGGATAATGATACCTAATGAAAAGCCAAAATTCGTAATCAATAAATTAAAAGCATTTTTGAAATTTTATTAATTCTTTAACCGAAAGACATTATTATGATACTATATTTTAATAATCAAAATAACTAAAAATCAATTTAGTAAGAATTTTTAATTTTATGCTTTTTTTCAATTTCATTTATCACATGTTTTCCAAAATCAATAATTTTCTCTAAAAAAAACCACCTGAAATAGTTTTTTGAAATTAATATTTCGGATATTTTAGGAAAATATTCTAGAAATTGTATGATAAAAGCAACAAAGGAATGAAATATTAGAAATTCCGAAATTTTTTTTTTGTATAAACGACCGAAAAGTAAAATTATTCATTTTAACTTAAATTACTGAAACAATATTTTTACTTCTAATATTTTCTTAATTATTAATTAAAACAATATATATATATATATACATTATATTATATTTCATTTTATATATAAAAATTTTAGATTCACACGCGCTCGAATTCATATAAAAAAGCAATAAGATTTTCATCGTATTAGTTCATCTTTAGTTTTATATGTTGGTATGACGATCCGAGGCTGAACTTATAATGAAGAGTGCCTCTATGTCCCCCACGCACTTTGTTTCGTCGGAGGTTTCCGTAGCGCTTTACGCATAGTGCAAGAATTTAAGAGCAAGTGAAAGTATTGCCTTCGGTAACGTGTCAGCTGTATTGGATTATTTCGCATAGGTACCTACAAAGTACATGTACAAGAAAAACAAAAATTTTGATGAAAGTATTGAGAATGATTATAATAACACAAAAAAATCTAATACTATCATCGATCGATAATATTAATAAGGTTTTCTTTTAAAATTGTATCTTTTCATTTATAAACATGATTTAAAGCATTATTTATTATTTATTGTCACTGGTTACTTTTATAATAAATGATTCGATTGAGAATTTGAGCTACTTTTCTCATTCTTAATTTTAATTTTTAGATTTATTTATTTATATTTCTAGGTTTTTGATGATTAAAAATTCTTTCCTTTAAAAAATCTTTATAAAAATAGAAAAAATATCTTCCTATATGTTTCTACCACAATAATTTTCTAATGATTGAGAAAAGTCACTTTATAATTTAAAAAATAAAATTCATTACATTCATAATTGTCCTGTAGTTTAATAGTAACTTATAATTTAGTTGATTATAAACTCGCTTTAAGTTTTTTTTAATTGAATTCTAAATAATAGTAAAGGAAAAAATAAGATATTTTTCAAAGAAGGTCAATTATTTATAATTTGATATCACTATTAATAATAATTTATCGATTGTATACCTTTAACATTTATCTCAATGTAAATATAATTATTTCTTTTAATTATTTTTAAATTGATTTAAAAAAGTTAATTTGAATTAAATTAGTTAAAATAAATCATTAAAAAAACAAATAAAATATTCTTAAAGTAGAATAATAAATTCCGAAAAATTTAGTATTAAAAAAAAAACTGATTAAATTATGTTTAGCTTTATCATAAGATTCTTTTACAATTTTTTGAATAATATTTTAAAAGATCGGTTAGTATTTTTAATAAAAAATTTTAAAATTACTTTTTTAAAATACAGTTTAACAAAAAATAGATACTAAGAAAGAATATAATAAAAACAAAGAATAATTTAGTTTAAATTCTTGTAATCAAGAAATGTTTCATTCAATAATAATTTATTATCTAATTTAACGAGTAAAACAGTGGTCGACAAAATTATGAGATTCGTGTGAAATGATATACTTTATATAAGCATTTATTATATTTATTATCTTTCTTATTATATTTTATCTTCAATAACTATTTATTTAGCTCTAGTAAATATAAATTATATTTTGTTCACATCAAGCACAGAAATTTTCAATTTTTCCAAATTTCATGTAAATATTTATTCTATTAAAACTAATAAAATGACCTTCAAAAATATTAAAAGGCAGCTGATAATTGTCAATGGCTTATACATTTATAGCCTATCTGAAAAAAAAATGGTTTGTTAGCAGACTAATGTTGCTTCGCGAAACTACGCATTGTATGCATCTGTTTTATCGATATTACACCATCTTTCTTCTGCAGTAAAGGCTGAAATTCCTAGATAGTCTTATTCGAACCAAGAAATTTGTTGACACGTCACTGCATGGAAAACATTGAAATAAACATTGGAATATTGCAGCAAAATTCTCGTGCAACATCTACTCTGGTACGAATGCAGGTAATAAATTTATAGTTGTAGTTATTTTTTTTCTTAACAATGAATTCATGAAAAGCTAGTATACTATTATTTTACTATACAATTTTAAGTACATTTTATATGTACATCAAATATACTCAAATTAAATATGTATTATCTTTAATAATTTATATCGAAAAACTACTATTTATACAGTCAAAAATGAAAGAAAGTATTTTCGTTTTACACGCTAGGAACTCTTAATGGATTCTATTGAAATATTTTTAATGTTTTAAGCCATACTTTCTTTCTCGAGTGAAATAATTCATTTCAAAAGATGAAGGTTTTAGCTTTTTTATTGATAATCATAATTAATTTAATGCAGCATTTAATAAATTAATATATATTTTTACCCAAGTTCATTTGAATTGAAAACATTAACTTTTTGTCTTTTAATTACAAAAATATAAGATCCAGGATTGAAACAGTAAAATATTCTCACATATATAAACGACGATCAAAGAAACTTATGCAAACAACGGACGCGACCCAACGCTCACTCTAAGGTCATCTGGAAATATTCGTCCACGTGCGCCTAAGTCTCAAGAGAGTAAGTCCCGGAAGGAAATCTTTCCTTCGCTGAAACCCTAATTTGTCTGAGAACCTTTTTGCTTTCATAAAAATAATATATCAATAGAATATGTATACAGTTTGAGTACGATAAATTAAGTACATCGCAACCTGTTAAAAAATATTGTAATATGAAGATTTATGAAATTGCAACAGTGAGTTTATTTAGAATCTTTAAATATGCAGATAGCAGTTGTAATAATTATTCAACAAATACTAAGAAATCTACTAAGTAATTAGGGAAGAATTAAATATTAACGTAATTTCAATGCACAATTATGGAATGTTAAGGAGCAGCTAACTTAATTGAAATCATAAGCTACTATAAATTAGAAAAGATTACAAGTCTTAAAAGCATAACTGGAATAGAATGTATAATTAGAAAGTACGAAAGCTGCTTAAGCATATATCTACACCAATTGATTTAATAATATAAGTTTCGAGTGAAGTAGACACTGCAGACTACGTTCGATTTACAAGTCCTATTTCCATAGTACAAAATGTCCGTAAAAGAGAATAATATTTTTTAAAAGAAAAGTCTTCTTCCATATTTCAACACATTTCTTAATATTTTAAATATAAAGCGGATAAGGTATAAGTAAAAATTTAACAAGAAATGGCTAAGTGAAATTTTGAAGAATTCATCTGCCAAGAGCGTACTTATACCTTTTAAAACTACATAAATTGAAAACATCTTAGATGACATCTTAAGTTTAAAATCATCAAAGTTCAGAAAATAATGCAGCTAAAATTTTATCAAGCAGCTTTAATAATTTAGCTTTACCTTTAAACTCGAATTATTTAGATGATACGTAGACATTAAAACTAGATACTTTAAGAATAGTAATATACTAATTAAGCCAATAGCACTTATAATAAACTTTAATGAAAATATAGAACTAATTATAGCTTGAAAAATAAATAGACTGAAATCGAGATTAATAGAAAATAAAAATTAATTTATACGCATCTAAAAAATAAAAACTGCAAAAAATTATTTAATCTACATTCTATCGTTGCAATTATTAAAACTCCATTAAAAAATGAAAGTGGGTGAGGAAAAAAACAGGAGCACATCTGTATATAAATGGCGAAAAATTAAAGTTTATTGCTCACAAAATTTTACATCAGCATTTTTTTAAGATTAACAACTTTGAAACTAAAAATTGCGAGAATCTCTCGGTCGTTATAATTATCAGCGCATCAGCTTTATTAAATTTAAAATTAGAGTTTCCTATGATCCTAAAGTCTTACGCACAATAAGAAGATTTGCAGATCATCAATAATTGTGATGGTTCATGAATATCAATTGAATAAAACGAGGTCAGAGAAGTTGGAAGTAATATGAGCATATATCAATTTGCCAAGGCTAAAATCAGTGGGACCAACTAATATTCAGTGAAATGAGTGAAACTTCTAAAGTCAGTAATAAATGAATGGAAAACGACTCAAAATTAGACTGCACGATTCGAATGGAATTTGATAGATACTCATTCTTTTTAGTCGACCATAGATAACATTGTGTAAAGTATTTGACTCTGATTATATAGAATGTCTGACAATTATCATCCCGAATTTATCATTTACAATTTTTATTTAATTATAATTTATAATCCAACAATTGCGTGTAAGATATAATGTTAATTATCAATTTAAAATTTACATAAATCTTTCATAATATTACAATTGAATTTACAAGCAACATATGTCAACGTTATTCTGCTAATAGAAACCTACAAACATTTTGCTTGTATTATAATTTATTATTATTTAAATTTACTTTTTTTTAAAAGTGTATATTTTTACATTTCATTCGGTGAAAGCTGAGTCCCTGTTTAATTATAAAATTCGCAACTACAAGTAATTATATTTATTACATCACTATAATTTAGATACAAAATGAAATTATTTTATTATAATTATATTTCGCATCGTTATCGCCAGGGACAATGAATGTTAATAAATATAAGTTTGATATTATAATCTGAGCTTCGAAGATAAGTTTCCATCTTTTGTTAATGACGTTGAAAAGTCGTGTTGCAAGTAAAGCTGATTAATATTAAAAATAAGGAATGTGCCAATAATACGTTTAATCTTCTGCTAAAAATATTTTGTTCCAATAACATTTTATACTTGTATTTAAAAATTCATTGTAATTTTATGAATCATTATTCGTAATACAAATAATCTGAATGGATTGTGATTTTCATACACAAATTATTACAAATTCAGAAATCAGATGTATAACGTTAGTCATAAAATAAATTTAATAAGAGTTTTTTATTTTTTCTTAATCATTATCGAACATTTTATTTATAATTTTAAATAGATACTGATTAATAGGTTTTTAATTAAATTTCAATGTTTTAAGTGCTTAATTTAAAAATTTTTAGCTTAGTGTAATATTTCTATGATTAATCGCTACTTTATGGGGCGTAATTGTCTACCTGCTTATGTACAGTGCAGAGCTTTAACTGGGTCACGTGAACTCATGAAAACAATGAGTATAATAATGTCTTCTAACGTCGTTTGTACTAATCTGCAATCTCACCTAAAGCCAAAGATTTAAAAATAAATATAATATTCCATTTCGTTGATTTTTCGTTCAAACTTTGAATTTTTTATCTTACCTTCTGCTAAGGAATACAGTTTCATGTACATAATATTTTAAACGTCTCTACTGACAATTGAAATCGAAAAATTAATTTTCTTAGCTTGAATGAAATTTAGTTTGGCCAACATTTGTTTTCAGCTTAGAAAACAACTTAGTCCATAATATAAGCGCTCGTAGAAATCGATATTTACTGTCAGTTACATAAGTACAACTTTATAAAGCAACGCTTAACCTATATCATGCAATTCACATCAATATGCAGTAGCTTTTCATTGACAGGGATACATTAGATTGTTCACTTGTGAACTCATAGATTAATAATTAATATAAATTAATGAGTGTAGTGCAGCAGGTCTCCGTCGTGATTTCAAAATAAAGGTTTCATTTGTGTGAACGACGCAATAAAGGCTCGTATAATTAGTACCTGACTCGTTTTTTGAAAAATGATTCGTCCTCTTTGCAATTTAGAATTAATTATTCTGGTATGTAAGTTAAAATGAGAGACATTATAGTTGTATACACTGTCGAGCACCAATAAAAACTTGTCGAATGTATAAGCAGCATACTTTCTGCCATGAAATATGCAAAAATATTTGCCCGGCAAAGTGCATAATGGATGAAAAATTAATATTAATATACGAATACTCGCTGGCATAATCTTTTGTTTATGAAATGTGTTTTATTAATGTATTAATGTTAATGGTGATAAATTTTTAGAGTATAGCATCATAATTAATGATTTGAATAAAAATTTAATTTAAGTAGATTATCTATTCAATATCTCATGATTAAAAAAAAAAAGTGAGGATGAATATAAAAAAATTGATTCCTATGTATTTGTTAAAAGATTGTATCTCTTTTCTTCCTCATTACAACTAAAATACAATAGAGTAAACTGATCTATATTTTATTAAATTAAGGTTAAATTTATCATGTACATTAAAAGTTTAGTTGATTAACTACAATTTAAGTATCAAGCAATTATTCATAATTAAATAATTGGTTTTATCATTTTCTAGGAATTATTGTAATAATAAATTTTTTTTAATAAGATAACTCTATATATATAATTATTTAAAAAATAAATAATAATTATAAAATATTATTTTTAATTTAGTTATTAAGATCGAGATCTTTTAATAGTTTTCACCGACTTCATTCATTGGATACATTTTTCCAGAACATGCTCCTTTAGATTATATCTTCTCGTTACACATTATTAAATTTCTTATCATTTTGTGACTCTCCTGTTTCCTTCTATTTAGTATATCACGTAGTTACGTAGTACTATGTTCACGTTTCATAAGTCGTAATGAACAAAAAATTTTCAACATTTTTACAAATATATGATATTAAGTTCATCATAAGAAATTTTTTAATATTAACTAAAGGCTTATAAAATACTAAATAAAAGAAACTTTTTTCTGAAAATAAATATGAACCATCAAGGGAATTTATATTTTATAATTAGCATTCGTGGGTTTCAATATGTATAATTCGTATTTAATTTTATATTTACTTCTAAGATTTAATAAATATCAATTAATTTAATTGAAAAAATTATATAAATTTAAACAAGAACTTTATTTTTTTTTATTTGCATGATATTTAATATCGAAATAATATATTTTTAAAATATTGAATTGAAAAAATTGGATTAATTTTAAGTATATAAGTGTTTGTAAGTTGAAAATGAAGAATAAATAAACAAATGCAAATAGAAAGAACGATATTATTTAATATGACAAACTTTTCTTTTTGCTAAAACGTTCAAGTTTTTAGATGTAATTGAAAAACTTGAATTACTAATTACTCCGAATCAATTTTAATCCATATTATATAATATCGTGCGAGATTGAATCTGAATCTATTTTAGTTGATGGTCACCAATCATAAAATCAAGTTCCTTTCAATACGCGGCCATGCAGAATCTAGCTTTTCACTGATTGATGAAAATGAATCACGAGTCCATTATATTAACAAAAAAGATGTTACGCAACTATTTCTTGATCGAGCCCTTATGTGTGTCAATGCATCAACAAACGATGTCATCACTTTTGATAGACTAATGAACATTACAACAAGGATGTCCTGCTAAAGAGACGTTGATTAGCATGTCACGTATCGTAATTGTACGTTATCCTATCACATCTGCTGATTCGTATACGTAAGCGGAAAGTAACAGATGGGTAGCTCAATGGCGATTTGCAATATAAAGCACTCGCGTATGTCGATTTTCGATTTTACTTTCATTTTGCTATTGCAAATTCAGTTTAATTTTATATCATTTTTAACTTTAACTTTATTTTCTTAAGTATCATCGACTCATATATCTCATCAACTAATTAGAGCTAATTTTAATCTATTTAAAAATATTAATCGTTTATTTTAACTCATTATTAAAATTGACGCCTTATCTAATTTTATTTAGTCGAAAATAGAAATAAATTAAAAATTACATTCTCCGTAATTTATAAATTAAATTAAAATGGTTTTACAATTTTTTTAAAAATAATGTTTATATTTAAATTAACTTTTCAAAAATAAATTATAATAGAAGATTTTAGTATTTTCAATGACGTCCGTTATAAAACTATTATAGAACAAATGATCGTACATTAATATAGATTAACTTCTAGTTTTTTTATTTAATGTACGCCAATATACGAAAAATTGTTTAATGTTTATTAGTAGTTCTGACTCTACTATACTTAGAGCTCTATTACAGTCTCATTGTGGGTACAGAAAATAAGATGTTTCTACACAACAAACCCATCCTTACTTTATCTCTCTCCTTGTTTACGACGCAATGTCACAAGCTGAATATCGGATACGAGGAAACAAGGAACTCTACGTCATGTTCCCGCCGTCCATTACTTCCTGTCATTCCATTTCTCATTAGCGCTATTAGCTATCGTTATCAAGACAGAATCTATCTACAGAAACGAAATCTTTTAATTTTTCTTTTATCCAATCGCTAAAGCTGACTTATTGTTACATCTAATAAAAATATTTTTTAATTAATTAAATTTATTAATATTTTCTTTCCATTATATTTTAAAGTTGATGTTTATGTGGGTCTTACAAACGTATCGTAGAGTTCATGAATATTAGAACATACAAAAACAATGTTTTATTCATTCTTTTATCTTAATTTTAATGTTATATTTTATGTTTTCTGACATTGCTGCACAATCTGATTCAAGAAATAAAGAAGGATCACGAAAAGCTTCTCACAATTATGCAGTTTTCTCCATTTTTATGATATTGAAAATAAATTCTCCTTTATGCTTATATTTTGATGGCAAGTTAAACTAATCCACTTTCAGCATTCAGGTTAATTGACTTACTTTCGACGATTGTCCAACTTGGCTCGCTGAATAGCGTGACTAATCGAGGTTTTTTTATTCGGGTATAATATATACATGTACCTTCCGCGTATGCCCGCAATCACATTACCTTTTTGCCTTATATCTGTCCGGTAGGTTCCGGTGTCTATTAACACACGTCCGGCTCAGGCGACCGCTTTCCTCGAATTTGCGGGGACCGACTTGTATTTCAAAATTGCGCGTTTCGATACATCATGCGGCAGGTCAGTGTGTGTCAAGCCTCTACCCATCAACTCTAGTACAAAAAATATTTAGTGTTTGTAGCCTGTCTTGCTGTGTTATTAAACGTCCAATCGAGTACCACCAACATTCTCACCGTTGTACGCAATTACTTATTCTTGTACTATAAAAAAACTTAGTAATTTTATAAATTTTTTTGTCGGGTACAAAAACTTTCAGAAATTTGTACTGAAAATAATTTAACCTGTCGGCTTAGGTATGTAGGCCGATGTGTTGTGAACGTGTATGAAGTAAAAAAGTATGAAAAATAAAAAGTAAGATAAAAACTAAAAATAAGTGAAGAAATAGAACAATTAGATTAGGAGGCACAGTGAAATGAAGTTGTTGCAAAAAAAGCTAAAAAGTGATGCGAATTATTATGTGTTAACGTCGAGCTACGTGTACTTTACGTGGTAGATAGATGGTAAGTGGTAAACTAGATATCTATTACAATTTCAATATCCTATACTATTTGATAGGAAGGAGAAAAAGCCGTAAATGGTTTTGTATTTAACATGTCCTACTGTACATATGCATCTTGCGAAGTTTGACTGGATTGTCGAACTAAAGAAGGTTCGCAAGTAATGAACCTGAACCAAGCATTTAAGGAACCAAGTTGCCGCAAGTGAGAACTGGAAACCGGTACGTGACGGTCCCTTGCAGTTGCGGATTAACAAAACCAGCAAATGTGTAAGCAGTAAGGCGGGTGCAAATAACAAATATAAATTTTCCCAACGGAAAGGGCAGCACAAGCTCCTGAGTGCTTCACGAAATGTCTCGAGCTATACAACATCATCATCGTTCTTTCACCCTTGTTACCTCGTTACCTCCATCCCTTTTAAAGCGTCCCCCGGAGTAGACGTGTATGTCAGTCTTTAAATTTAATGTTAATGAGTGTACGTTGCAGTGTTCAGAATTAAATTCTATCCTTTTACAACATATTCTTCGTTTACTAAATGATCTGTACAGTAATATTTTTATTTTTTTCCATTGCAAACTTTATTATTGATCAAATTTTAATTAAAAAAAGTAAAAGTTTAAGTTCTTTCATGATTTAACTAATCAAATAATCCTAATATACTTTATCTCTATATCCAAAACATATATCTTCAATCATGAGTAATAACTGCTATAGCATTCATTTATAATATATAAAAATAAAAATATAGAAAAATGTAAGAAACTACTCACGTCCATTCCTCGACGATTTTTCCATCGTCTCCAATCAGTAAAATCGGACCGCCAGTACTCGACGTAGTACTCTTCGGTGTATTCAGCCCCATGACCATTACCAAATCGTCCTTGGGTACGTGTTGACGTAAGAACTCGGGGAGTGTGCAGATTAACCTCTAAATATTCTTTACCCTCTTTTGTCACCATATTCTTTGGACACCAAGCTCCTCCGCCGTCATCCTTTCGTAATCTAAAGTAAGTTTTCAAAAATTTACCACTCAGTACAGGAATTTGCGTTATTTAGTTTAAAAATTATGTAATTCTATACGACCGTACCGCATATTATGAACGAATAAAAATATGTTATACTGGAAGAGTACCATCGGGGATTTGATGGCGTAGCAAGTACTATAGGAAAAGTATTAATTTTTTTAAGATACTTAAATACAAATTTGCACTGGCCTAATATAGGATTACTTAATATACATTATAAATTTCTTTTTAAGCTATAAATATAAATGTACAGGACAATAAAAATATGTGATACATATATGCTAATATTTTCTTCTCGCTCATCTAGAAAACTGAGAAAAGATAGATGAAGATTCTATTGTTTGCCTTTTATATTAATCTGTGTCTACATCTCGTTGATTTTCAGTAATGATCTCATGGATATCTTTCCTAAAGGTTCCGACCGCTAATGTTTCATAGGAAAATTATATTTGCCATTTCATTGGACTCCACGGTGACCCTCGATTCGGTCCTGGAATGGATGGCCCTCTCCATGAAAACTTTGGATATCATATCGGGTCCTTTTATCTCCTTCATCAGTATCTTGCCTATCCCTATTTTGCTTGATGATGGCGTGACTTCCTTTAGTCTCCTTATTTTTTTATTGTAGTTGCGATTTTTCCTCTTTGATCCTGGTTTTTATCATTACAGTGTTTAAGTTAAAGATTTGCGCGAAATATTTTTTATTTTATTTGGTATAGCTTGTAAACGCTGTATACTTGATCTTGATACACTAGACCATTGCATTGTTAATAATTTATATATACATATATTTTTGGCGATCCAATTCGGAAATCGAGTTAGAAGGTGGAAGAAAACAATATTTCTTCTCTTTTAATTTAGTTTTTAACTTTCTTTTTTTGTTACTACGAAATAAATCTGTGCTTTCGCGTGACATCACAGCTACAAGTATAGTGTACAGAATTCAATACAACGGTTGATGCCGAAATCTCATATTTGAAGTGCTAATAGAAATTAAGAGAAAGAGGTTTGATGATAATTTCCGCTAAATTCCTTACACGGTAACCAGCTGATTATAACTCTCTCCAACTCAACACATTTCTTAATGTAGTATCCATATATCGTTGTCTTATGCAATTGAATTTTAGGCTTTAATAGAGTTCCAAGATTTTCGATAATCACATGAACTAGATCATGCAAAATTTTTAGTCTAGGATATCCATCCATTTTGTGCAAAGTCTACATGATATCACACCACATGCTGATAGGCAGAAACAGTTTGCAAAACATGCAGTTGATAACTATATCCAGCGATACCATTTTTTAATATAAATCACTCATAGCGATATATTCGGTTTCACAGATAAACAAGACACAAAAAAATATGTCTGCTTCTGGTTCTTCCAGGATATGGTTGTATACGGTAGAAGCCCGGATGGAAACTTGCGTGTGTTTGGGCCGGCACGTCCTCATCGAAACAGGTCCGAGCGGTCCAATGAATACGGGCGAAATAACCTAACCGTTCAGGTGGATGAGCGATCCACGCGAACAATGCGAGTGAGCGACAGGACAATATTAATCCGGCGACGGATTAATCTGCCTTTGCGTACATTCTGTTACTCCTTATTATATGCAAGGTTTTCTGTGTATTCGAGCCCAATGGGCTCAAGATAATCTGCTGTTACTTGTTTTCGACGCATTTTCCATCCGTGAATATCTTTTTTACGCTTTGCTCGCGAAAACGTTTAGTGGCGTTATTCATATTTTGAGTGTCGAAATAAATAAATAATTAATAATATTGTACCTTTGATTTAATTTTTTATTAACTTTTTATTTCCTTCGCATTATCGTGAACTCAGCCCTACCAACGATGAGCAAAGAAGAAACTGCAATGAACGTCCACTTTCAGCCTATTAACGCCGGGAGTCCACAAGATCGAATCAGAAATTCCAAGGTCATAAGGGCAAAAGAGCGAATTCGGGCGAAATCGACGACGAAGACAGAACAGACCTTGTAGATGCAACAAACATATAACGAAGGGCGGCATTGTCGGTTGACAAAAAAGCGCGCGGCACTCCTAATTAACGCTCTCCCCGATCTTTTCCGTTACCGCTCCTATGACTTTACATCTGCCTCCGTCTTTTTACTTTCTTCAACCTTTCTCTTTCCGCCTCCTTCAATACGTATTCGTTTTTGTCAAGACGCGAGATATTTACGGTGTAGATCACGTGCAAGGTAAAGGAAGCATCCAGTTCATCCCCTCCCTGCTACAGTTTGATAACTTGAGCTCCACATCTCGAGTTCAGCGCTATCTTAATATTTAAAAAATAAAAAAATTTCTTTTTTCTGCAAAGAACAACTCAACTCAGCAAGCGTAAACAATAAAGCGAGTACCTACAACATATTGAACTTTAATCCATTTGATCTAATCACGTTATTTATTTTTAAATCAATGTTCGATATCATTGCGACCGAATGAAGACGCAAAATAGAAATTTATTTATTTAGAGGGCTTAAACGTTATCGAATCCTGCATTGTTAGATCGAAGAGAAATAACAGTACGAAAATGTCTACTTTTCTAATCAGTTAACTACCCTAAACCACTTATTTTCATTACTTCTCAAAATTACAAATATTTTAAGAATAAAAAAGTAAAGTTAAAATAGTAAAATTGTTTTGCTGAAATTATACCGAAAATGAATCATTCTGCGACTTTATTACACATTTTTTTAGATATTCTTTATTCATTAAAAAAGTTAACCTTTCACAATAATTTCATAGAATTATCTTCAAGATGTTTAAACGATAAAGAATATTTTAAGTACAAATCAATAACTTTGTTGCATTTCACTCAAAGTTATAAAACTAAAGTTTATTAATAAATAAAATATTAAAAATGATTAGTTAAAAAGGTTAGTATAAAAATATAACGTATAAAGAAGTTTTAAGAAAGAGAATGACTATAATATATTCAAGAACTTATCCATCCATACATTTAACAAAGCAAGACAACGAATAATAACAACAAATAATTATCGTGAATATTTCATACAATTAATAACATGTGATTCAATTTAAATATCAAACATTGAATGGAATAAAATAAAAATCAAACTAATAAAATAATTATGAATAATTATTTATCAATTCTTAAAAGTAGAATTGTAAGTATACAAAGTATGAATACCACCTGTTATGTTACTTATCCATTAGTAATATTTATGTATTAGTTTGTATTTAAGAAATATTAAGCAATCAAAACTTACCGATTTAATTATTATTACTGGAAGAAAATTCATGTTGTGCATTTCGCTAAAATTTATTATTAAAATTACACACAAACACACACATATATATATATATATATATATATATATATATTATTAGATATATTAAATGCGCTTAAACAGCTAAAATTATAATAAATGTATAAATCAAAATCTAAAATTATGTGTAATTAATAAAAGTGTAATATTGAAAGTAGAAAAGTATCGACTCGTAACGGACGTAATGAAATTACAGTATTAGTATGCAGTCTAATTATCGGACAGCAGCTCGTGCACGCACGATCGGCATTATTTGAATTTATGCACTAATATGACTAGCCTATACAGCAATTCATACCCACGAATTGTGAGGAAGGCAGCAGGAGGCGCGCGGGGGAGACACGGTCAGACCGTCCGGTCAATAGTGTACGTAGTGGGAGCACGTGGTGATAACGACCCAGGTCATTAGTAATGCTAATGCGCCTTTCGACTGATGAAGCCGACATAATGTTCCACCACTAGATTCTTCCTTTATCTTGCTCTTCTGCGTTGTATCTTAAATATGGCTATGCGTCGGTATTTCGGTTTCCCGGATTCCCAGTTTACGCTTAAGTGGGAGGTTGAATAAGGACGCTTTACCGTAAATTTCGAGCTTAAGACTCGACGATCTCTCCTTCTCCATAATTAGCTTCGACCACGAAATGCGCAAGAGACTTCCTCCGCTAATTTGTTGTCGCTGCTACGTCTGAATTACATTTCGTGAATGGCTTGAGGTCTCGCGAGATTTCATTTAATAATTTCATGGTGCACTGTCGCAATTAGATTTTTTGTTTGTTTTTACGTATAAATAGGGTTAACGTGTTAAGTACTGGAACAAGATGTATTCGAATATTAAAGAAAAAAATGATTATGTTATATTTTTTGCTAAGAGCTCTAATAGATTTCGTATCTCACACCGATTTATAGATGAAAAATTTCTTCAATTCTACACATATGCGTACGTATTAATATGAACTGTATCAATCTCTCACTTTTAAGCTCTGATGTATCGAGTATTAATTGAATATTTTTATTTTATTTTCATTAATATGTTTTTAGATTATCTCTCGTGTATTATTTATTCGCAATATCCTTCAGCGATTGCACGTACAAAGATCTTCGGCAATTCATAGATATTTTTATAGGTCAACCAGAAATATAATATCTTTCAGGTTTTACAGTGATTTTCTAATTTAAATAAATTTAAAATTATTTCGATCGTATAATCTTCCACAATATTAAAAGATTAATTTTGCATTTTGTTTTTTCAAACAAATCTTTTATTACTGCTAAAAATCTACAGTTTTCTACGTCGAACATTCAAATGATATTATGTGTATGTATATACAAATCAATGGAAAATAATTGAATATTCTTACTCAATATAATAATAATGAAAAATAATTAACCGAGGTAAACATTCTTTTTAAATTGTAAATGAAAATATCATGTAGCAGAAAATAAAAAGTTATGGCGAAAAATAAATTAAAATATTTTTAATTAGTATTAATTAATGAAATGATGGAACGCGTGGTCCAATTCAAATGGAGGAATGCGAGGACAATGTTAACAGTGTAGTTGTCTAATTAACCGCAAGTGAGTTTGAGGCTTCTCTCGTTGCTCTATTGTTAACCGCATTCGTGCATATATTCAAATACATCTATGTGTAACGGCATTGATGTTATGCAATTATATTTAAGTGTGGTACTTGGGCAGTCATAAGCTGTTTCTTAAGCTACTAAAACTGGTAATTATATCATTGGACCCTTAAAAAATTAACTGTTTAAGAGTAAAATTTTTAGTTAAACTCATTAGAATAAGAGAACATAGTCGAAGTTCTTATACGAGTACAATCTGGAACAATCGTAAAATATATATAATTTTTTAAAGTAGGGCTTGAATTTATTTTCAATTAAAAAACAGGATATAGACAATATCGAATAATTTTCAACGTAAGTTTAAATAAAATTTATATAAAAATAAAAATAAATTAAATAAATTTTGTAATGTATTTTTTAAAAGGAATATGAGATCAAACAATATTCATAATAGTATGTCACAATAAAATAGGTCTATGAGTATAAAATTGTTGATAAATTCAAAATAAATTGGATATTACATAAAAAAATGTTATCCGAGTATATTATTTAGTATATTTTTCATACTAAATATAATATTAAAACAATTACTTTATCAAGAGATAAAAAATATTAAATTAATATTATAATAATGCTCTAAATGCGAATCCAAATCAATTTATTTGTATACATGTATGCATGTATTTTATATTTACTTATTTACAGAAATAATTGTAAGATTTTAACTTAATGAAAAATAGTATGATAATATGTGAATAGGTTTAAGTTTATATTAGAAAATTTTATAAAGAAAAGTTGTACATATATTAAAATTACTTTAAAAACACACCGTCGTTAATCTTGGTGCGCGCCGACGCCGATCGGGCCCATCAGGCCAGGCAGGGTTGACGCCGCAAGTTGTTAACCCGAATTGCCTGGCCATAAACTGACCGACCACTCCGCCTGGAGTGTACCACCGTGCCCGCTCTTACGGGCTGGAAGCTCGTATCGGCTTTGGCGTAGCGCCGATCCGCCCTTGTCAGGGCGACCTCGAACGTCGTACTTGCCTCTGGGTGAGCAGCATCCCTTCCTGACTGAAGGGATCACGGGCCGAAATAATATTTCTCCCGCCCGTACCTTGACACCGAGCTGCCCCGAACGCTCGGGTGCTCAGATCGACACCAACCTTGTTCTCCCTATTATGTCTGACTATAAGTCTCTTCCTATTCCTGAAAACCTAGTATAGATAGATACAACAAATCATGCTATTCTTGCTCTAGGACAAGTTTGAATCTGTACCTATCCTATTTAAATGCGATGAATATGGCTCAGATGCTAGTTATAATGCCATTACTTAAATCGTGTAAAATTCGGGATATCCAAAAAATGTAGTCTACTTATGAAGACCTGCTCAAAGAGATTTGTCTCTCATTATCAAGAATTATTTTGATATTAATTTATACATAGATATGGTCGAAACTCGGATATCCTAGAGGCCACTCTTGATGAGTTAGCAGTAGGTATGTCTACATAAAAAGTTGCAACCGAGAAAGCTCCGATTAATTTTTTAGGTGAGATCATCGATGATATCAGAGTAAAATTCTCAATGCCCGTGAGAAGCATAAATACATTAGAAATACAATTCACAAAAAAATGAACTATGCAATGGCAGATTTAAACAATGCGATTAAAATTTTCGAGGTTTAATACTCAAAAGGGTCAATACTGAAACGGTATCACCAAATCTTGCTGCAGTCCATGGAAAAAATATTATCAAAATTCCAAATGATGAAACTTTTGCAACTCATTCATCTCAATCAGACAAGGAGTCCACCAAATTAATGAAAAAATAATAACTTTATCGTCCTATTTTACAAACAAAAAAAATATATTTTTCAAAGATTATTTCATAATAACTATTTTTAAACGTGCACATTATGTATTTAAGAAATCGTATATTAATGAAGTTACCAAATACGTAATATATAATTTCAATGCCCGACTTGCTATAAAATTAATTTTTGCCAAACAGCAGTAATATTAGAATATTGCCATAATTGCGTAAGAATTATTTATATAAAAAATGTAGCATAAAAGTAATAGTACTTTCTATGATTAACAAGTTATTAATGTGATTCTATTTTATAACATTACAGTGAAAAGAATAAAGAATCATTGAGTAAGCTTATTCGATTGGTTGAAATTTTCATTTCATAAGTTTATCAAGTGAAACATTAAAATCGTATTCTTATTTATTTATTTCTGCCGTTGCAACTAATGCTTCTTTCGAATCCATTTACAAATAAATAACCAATGTCGAGGTACTGAACAAATATTAAAAATACATACGTTTTATCGCAGTAATGTAGGTTGAATAATAAATGAATTTACTGCTCCAAAGTAACCTCGCGAGCATACGATAATTAATATTTCGATGTAAAATCGAATCCATAAAGCTCAAGCGTAGTTTACTTTTTAAAATTTAACAAAACTGTCCACGGGCATAATCCACATACTCGTAACGCATTCAGAGCGGCTTCACATCAGCATCCAAAAGACTACTCAGGTACCAAAAGTAATTTGGTAGAAGACCCAATGAAAAAAAGGACTGAAGAAGAACGAAGGCTCGTCTTTTTTCAACGCTTTCATCGTTCAATGAGTCGCCGGGATCACTCACCGACTGAGAAAAAGAAATTAGGACGTACGAAAAAGAGTATGCTAGACTCACTCTTAAGTAAAAGAGGATATTTTAAAAGGTCGCGTCTCCGTTATTTAATTTATAATGAATTTCCTGCGCTTATTTATGCTTCCGATCTCTTGCAACCGTTTACCGTCGAAGCATATTTGCCGGTAATATTTTTTCAGCTACACTACCAACGTGTGAAAGTGTTATTGCATCTTCTCTCAGAGACTGTTGTATATTCATATTCAAAGTGAACGCCTCCGGGAAAAAGAACAGTAAAGATGAAAGGAAGGAGTACCCTTTAAAAGTGAAAACTATATGAGAAAAGAGAGTTAGAACAAAAGTGGCAAGTAGATAAAGAAAAGCTGGAGCAGACTTCTGCAAGGTGGAAAACACGTAAAAGAGGTAATTCAGGGAGCAATGTCAACTATATGAAAGGCTTATTTTATTCGTGATTTAAAAACAGAGACGTAAAGGAAATAATTATATTTTTCGACATTCCAACTTTACATGAACTAAATGAAAAGTGTGAAGCAACGACTTTCTGTATTAACTCAAAGTAAAAAAAAGTTTATGTTGAGAAAATTTTGAACTACTTTTTTATATTATATTACACGAAGAAAAATGATTTCTAAATCAGATAATTATAATATTATATATATATATAATATTAACATAATATTTCCTTTTTTTACAGGACCTAATTTCCTAAGTATAAATACTTATGCAGAAATTCTCAACATATTTTATATTTTAAAACACTAGCAAAACCAATTTATTGTTATTTTTCTGTTTATAAAATATCACGACATATGTAATATTGGTATAAAAAATTTTAATTATCGGGACTATTGTAATTTATCTTATCATTTTACTTAAATAAAAGGTAATTCTTGATAAAAATTTCTTATTATTTTCAATTTTCAATATTTTTTCTACAACAGAAATTAAGTAGTGCCTTCTCTCACTATACTATGAACATTTTTCTTATAATAAATCATGTAAACGAATATGATTTCAGTTATCGAAATAAATAAATATGCATACATGGTTTATGTATAATAATACAACTTCATAGTTCGAAGATCGCAATATATGCAATTATAAAAATTAAAAAACGGAATTATTAAAAGCAATTCCGTGGAAGACTCAATATTAAAGTTGCACAAATATACTATGGAAGTTGAACGAGAAAAACGTTCATAGAGTTTTCATATTTTAGATAATTGAAGATTTTACTGTCTAAAGTTGATCTTTTTGTCCTAAGAGTTCTGGAAATCATGTCTTACATCTTACTAAACGCAATTACCAAACCGAAAAAGACATTTTTTATACAGACCGTGAGAAACAACAAACTAAGACATAAAAATTGAAGAAATTTTATTACTTAAATTTCAGAATAATTCAAGGTACAACATACATGCAATTCACATATTTTACAAAATTCTTTTGTTTGCAAAAATATCTGACAATGCGAAAATTTAATTGATGACAAAGAAAGTTCTTCGATTCAACACTTCTATTCTCTTGAAATAAAAGTGGTAAATGTGCTACCCAGTAAAAAGTAATTATGTTTTCCATAAAATTTCAATTCCACCAATAAAGAAGCTACGTCGCGTTATTATGAAAATCATGTGTCTTGCATTGACCAAAGTTATGCTTCAAGAACTTTACAAAGGCCATTTTGATTAGTATTATTATTATTAAGCTAGAATGATAATTAGCCAGATGTGCATCGCGTATTGTATCCTTTTTGTTATCTAATTACTACAACCAAGTTTCGTATGTAAAATTGTAATAAAAATAAAATTAGCATTACAATTCGTTTTATTTAATACAACGTTTATACAACGTAGCTAAATTTGGTTTTCATGTTGAATATTCGCAACTAGTTTTCTACTAGATTCGGAAAACAAGAATATAATCAAGGAAATAAAGGAGCTCTAAGCAACAGAACAAAAGAGAGGGAAAGAGACAGAGGCGAGTCATAATGGCAGAAAATTCATGAAAAGAGCTGTAAGTGGTAGAAAACTTGTGATAGATAGTAGCTTGAAAAGAGACGCGATGTACTAGCTGAAGTACACAGTCATTGATTCCGTTCTTTTCACTCGTTTCGGAGCTCCGCGCCATCCTCCGCAAAAATGGCCCATTTAAGATAACAGCACTAGTAGTGGGAATGCGCACATGGACGGTTTGTCATTCTTCGAACTCCCGTGAGCTCGAGCCACGTTTATGAGTGGATAACGAAATACAAGTATAACCGAGAACTCGTGGCAATCTCTCGGTTGCGACGAATAGTTATCGAATATTCCGAGAATGCACGAGCGGATGAATATGCCATTAGCCAAATGATCTGTGAAAATTCTCACTGACCCTCAGTTCTCAATTTTCCTGCGCAACACGAGCTTAACCTTTGCCTCTCCAACCCATTTTCTGATATTACTTTTTTATTTTTTTTATAGAGATGTAGTTTCTTTGCTGAAATTTAATGAAGAATTCAATTAAAAAATGCTTTGCACGATTCTTCCTAAGCAGCTCGTAATATACAGTTGCTTAAACACACCAAATCTATGCAGTTATTATTTTTCATTCAAATTGAAGTTTTTGCAACTATTTAAATTAAGTCCCTAAAAATTTTCAACTTTATGAAAAATTACAAAATACCTATAAATCTTTTAGTTAAATGTTTGTGTGGTTTTGGGTGGTAAGGTAAGCAAAATAAATCATGTATAATCAATAGTATTCAATAACTGAATTTATTTGTTGTTCCACCTTTAGAAAAATGTTCAATATTAAAAATTCTAATTTGATATTTATGAAAATCAATAATGTATTTGTAACGTTTCTATAAAAATAGTTACTTTTTTTTAATCTTATTCTCTTACATATTGTTGCCGATGGAATTCCCGGGGACAGTCGACGCCGGGCCAGCCGTATCGTAAACGAATCGTGAACCAAGGAAATAAACATTCGGGCTTTCCCGAGGGTTTTCCCCGGGAAGTCGGGCAATCGGATGGGGCATTGGCCTACTGTTTGTGTAGGTTGTCGGTTGTTGTCAAATAACGGTTTTCCATGTCAGAACAGGAAAATGGCGAGTAACGGTGAATTATAAGATATAAATAGGGCGATGCGAGGCGAGATAGACTACTTCTGTTTTGTCACCGAAAAGTGCAACACAAACTTCACTCCGCGCGAATCGGAGTTTTAGAATAAGTGCGCTGCTGTGAAAAAAATGGAATAAAATACAGATACACCTGAGTTTCTTTCACCTCTACTACCATCTTCCAATTCCCGCGAATCCGTGAACAATACATATAATATTCGAGATTAAATAACATATGAAACATTGTCGTTAAAATTATAAAGCATATCAAAGTAATTTATAATTATTTATTATTTAGTAAATTATCGAACAACATTATTATTAAATTACTTAACAATGGTAAAAGGAACCTTCGGAAAAAGAGCAGCTGATTGGAAGACAATAAATTAACAACAACAATTGTTGCAGATGTGTCAACCGGCCTGTAGCTTAGTAAAGTAAGAAAATTTAAGCTGCAAAAGTGCAATATATAGTAAATCGAGTATTAAGATAATACATGTAATACACGTGTAATACGGAGACTAGTTTACTCTCCCTTTCTCGCTCTCACTCCCTCTCATACACACACCAATTCTGCAAATCCATAAGGCTCTCCACCTCTTTCCTTTCTCTCCCTCTCGTTGTCCAATGACAAAATAATTTAATTACTTGGTTTATATTACGGTACACTAATTAACCTGCGCGAATTTCATTAATCGCAACATGTCAGGTCTGCGCACCTGAATTCAACACGCCGGTTGTAACCGAACGAGACCCGAAGTCGAAGCTGTCCTTGGACAATTCCGCTCCCAATCGGATCCGAGTATGCGAATAACAACAGAGCACAGGAACGAATCTCGTGGCACCAACAGCGCCATTACCACAGCCACAGTATCTGCTGTTCCCGAATCACTGTCTGCGCACCTGAATTCAATCCGCTATTTGAAAACGATCTAGCCACGATTGTCTGCCGTGACGGATCGGAGGTGAATTCAAGTTCATGTGTGTTTCTCACGCATTTTACTCCTACTTATAATCCTTAAAAGCCTCCTACATCTCACTTTTACATCCGCACTTCTTAGTCGTATAAGAGAAATGGTACTATGGTTGGTCTCGAATACCATCAAATGTGGTCCAACATCGTGGATGTGTCGCGGCTCCCATAAGTAGAACGCGAACATCTATGACGCGGACCTCCGCAGAAAAATCGGCCGTCACGAATGTGTTGCGAATCCACCAATTTAGTAAACGCAGACGGTTGAACAGAACATAAGATTTCGGCCCGTCCAGAGCTCAAAAAAGAAACATTGTAACACCTCGACCAAAAAAGCAAAAGGGAAATCTTAATTTGAAGTTTACACATATATTTTAATTAGGTATTAATGCGAGCGTGCGTCAATATTCCATCCGAAACGTAATAGGAATTTGTAATAGCCGGGTGGAGATTTTTTGTGGTTTAGTGCGATAAGTAATTTCTATGACACAGGTAGAAATTGCGAACAAATGTAAAAGGCGAAATTAATAAAATGCATAATAAAAATAAAAATTGCGACTCGTGGAAAGTATATAGAGAAATACTAAAACAAAACAATATTGTTGATGAAAGAAATGCCCGACTACCGATTCCGTGAAACAACCAGTTCAAGAAAATACGCAAATCGCCTTTAAGCGAAAATAATGACTGAATACATAAAGACGCCTAACGGAAAAGAACAATTGATTGGCACTTAAAACAAAAACGAAATCAAGTAAAAGATAGTCATATCAACCAAAAAAAAAGCAGAAATTAAGGTGAAAAATCGGCCACGACAGATGAAGAAAGCCCAAGTTGTCGCACCTACGATCATGAGGCAAAGAAAATTGGCTTTACAAGAAAGACTGACGATCAAAGAACTTCAGTCTGATTTAGTAACAAGAGAGAGGAAGTTGTTTACGCAGTCACGTGAAAGTCCACGAATAATCTCGGATAAACGAATTAGGGGATCTGCGAAAAGACACTATGGACGTAATGGAACAAAAGGTACGAGAGACCAGTACCTTGACACCTTGAAAGATAGTTTGAAGACGACTATGAGCAGCAGGATCAACTCGGAGAATACCAAATGGATTTCAACTGGATACAACACAGGGATTCATACGAATGCCCGAAAAGGACGAGTGGGAAGAAACAACCGCCGTGGGACAGCGATTGGCAACACGGAGCTACAACAGAGACCGGATAGACCAACCCTGCGCACGCAGAGTCAAGGCTTCATTATCATGCAAGCGACGAGCTTTACGCATTTCCCAGTCGTAATCTCGTTCGCGAATATTATAAAGAGCCACCGCGACTCGTTTCAGAATCCCGTATGATATATCAGCCTATTAGCTACGAAAACTATTTCTTTTTTTTCGGGCGACCACTTAGATTGACTAGATTTCAAACAAGCTTTTGAATGAGCCTCGAAACGATGCGGGTATAGCAAGAAAAAAGTCACGCGCGCCTCCAGGCCTCGTTGAAAGGGTAAGCGCGATCGACGGTGATGTCCCTGTTGTTGACCACGTGGGAAGTGACCGCCGTGATGGGCACTCTCGCGTCGGATTTTTGGAACGACGACAGAATAATTAATCAAGTAGTTTCCGGTCTGCACTCATTGCCACCCCTCAGTTCCAGAAGAATAACGATTGGAGCGTTCGCAGCACCAATAAGGAACGCCGCTTATACCCTCCGCCCACTTGAAAGCTACGGACATGAGTATAAGTCACAGTGAACGCGGGACCTTGGGGAAAAATTAAGAGACGCGTTGGCAAACGAATATAATAATTATCGCTTAGATAGTCCAGGAAAACTTGAACTAATAAAATTATTAAAAATTTCTTAAATTGCAAGCCGAAACAAAGTAAACAACATCGTAAAATTAAAATTGTCAAATGTTTGTAACGGTAAAACGAAGAATATAAATGTAAAGCGTCCGACGAAAAACAAAAACACTTCTAATTTATCATTAGACACGTGAAGGTCAGTTTGCTCATTCCCCATGCTATCGTGCGAAAATTATCGATAACTTATAAGTACGAATAAATTTGAATATTATTAAAAACAAATAAAAAAACGATGAATTTTCTAACACCATCCTCCATCCAACCTGCTTTCGTCCGCTATCGCGATTGACAGTATTATTTATTGGATTTTCTTTACAAAATATATTGGGGAATGTTGACTCTTGATTTCATTTCATTGCGTTACTCGAAATTTGGTGATATATAAAATAGAAAAATTTCAGTAGGCACTAGCGATGTAAATCGTCTAAGAGTATTTTAGAATGAATTGAGTAAAGTAAAATCCACTCTTTTACGGAATTGAATCTAATAGACTTTTATTATCAAGACTGTGGACTCGTAGCCCTTTCCTTCACAGTCAATATCCTCGTACATTGCCGTTTTATTTTATAAATATTATAAAACAAACCAAAGTCATAAATACCAACGTGACAATTGGGTGTAAATTGGGATAATTGAGGATTATCTCCGTGAGATTAGGTGAAAAGTTATATTTATCACTAGAGATGTCTGTTCGAAGTGTAGAATAAGCTTCGCCCTCTGTTGGTCGCAAAACTCATTAATTACAATCCATGCCATGAATCGCCATCCGTGCCATGAAGACGAATTGTATATTCTGTATATTGTATATTCCCTTCTTATATAATGTCTTCTATTATCTTTAATTTATTTATCTTATCGACTAAAAATTCAAACGAAAAAATTTCTTTTTGAAATATTATATTTGTACCCAGTAATATTTTAATTAATAGTTTTGGATATATACAATTAAAAACATTTAAATTGATAAATCTTAATTATTTTTTAAGTTATAAATAAAATAGAGATATAATTTAAAATTTTAAAATTCCTGAAATTTAATAAATAAATATTTTTTAAAAAAACAGTATTCGTTTATTATATTATATTGCTGTTATTGTAAAATAGTGGCAAATTAAGAACAGTAGAATTTATTTAAATAAATTCATGTATTCGATTTATAGACTAACTATCAAAGAACTATTACCATCTTGTTTTTTTATTCAAAAATTATTATAATAATAGTTCAGGCACAATAACTGTATATGATACAGAATTACATATAAAACTTTATATTGATAAATAATAATGTAAATTGAAAAGATATATTCATTAATACTAAAAATATAAAAATATATTAATATAAACGTATTAATATGAAAAATGTAAAATCTAAATGATTTTTATATAATTACCAATATTGTAAAAATATATAATCAAAAATTATAAATTAAAAATTTTTGATGATTTAAAATGTAAACACAGTAATTATTTTACATTAAAATTAAAATTATTTGATTAAGTTGAATTAAAAGTTATACTCGATATTAATTATAAAATATATTAATATATTAGACACATACTATTGATGAACGTGACAAAATAAAAAAGAATACAGATAAATATTTTATAATTTATATTGGCATCAATTAACTTATTATTTTTATTTGAAATATTTTATCGTATAAAAACAATATTTTTTAGTTTTAGACGCTTTTTACTACTTTTAATTTCAATAAATAAAAATTAAATTTTAAAAAAATTGAAAAACTTATTTTCATGGTTGTAAATGTAAATGATTTATTATTTCGAATAAAATCGTTAACGTGCGAATTGAATCGTTCAATATTTATAATTTTTATGTAAAAAAATAATATATTTATAGTTTATTGTTAGAAAGTATTGTTTATTTTTTAATATTTTCAATCGTCTCAATATTTTAGGTATACGCTGTATATTTCATTAAATCACATGTAAACAACGAGTTTCCAACACTTGAATGATGGGTTCCCCGATAGTTCCTTTTTCAACTTCAGATATGAATGACCGTAATTTTTTACTCAATGGCAAGCAAATGGTCAGAAGGAATAAGATATAAAACAAAGAAGCTTCATGTGAATAATTACGAGAATTGAAAAAGTAAAAATTACTTTGGAAACAGGAAATACTTTATTAAAAATATCATTTTTTTTAAATGTATAAGTTTATCAATTTACGAATTTTACGATGGTATTGTCGATGAACTGTAGTACATATTAACGTAAAAGAATTTTTGTAAAAACAAAATTCTAAGATAAATAATAAAAGTTTGAAACTTACAAAGTATAAAAACTAAAAAAATTAAAAGTACCGAGAATAAGTTTAATCCTCTAAATTCAATAAAGGTTAAAATAACTGCGGCTTTGATTTCTTCTCTAAAATTTATAGTGTGTTTATATATTGTTTAAAATATATCTAAATTGAATAAATTTAGTACCATTTTTGTATATTCAGAGAAAAAACTATTATGGGAACTGAAAACTACATTTGTTGAGTCGAATAATTTGTAATTTATTTTAAATATTTAAAAAGTTTTGGCCATTTAGAATTAGATTTTATTAGTTTTTGGGATGCCAATCTAACTTCTGAATAAAAACAAACACTACCTTCTCAATATTAACAAACTATTTTTAAGAAAATAAAATTTAAATATTAATTGGTATACAAAAAACTAGAAAAAAGTATGAATTTTCAATAACGTTTTTAGTTTTAAAATTTTTTAATCTTCAATTCCAGATTGTTAAAATTAATTAGCCATCACATACGGAATGAAATTTAAAGTATGAATTTTTCAATAACGTTTTTAGTTTTTAAAATTTTTTAACCTCCAATTCCAGATTTTTAAAATTAATTAACCATCGCATACAGAATAAAATTTTATTAATTCTCAGTTTTCTCGGTATTTTCTTATTATTCAATTTAAATATTGACTATAAATTTATCCATATATTTACAAGAATTATATACAAACGATATAAAAAAAAAACCTAGAATTTTTTATTTTTCAAATACTTCATATATTGCTTAATTACATATTTTAGAAATTTCATAATATAAATGCGTATTAAATTTTTTTTTTCATAAATGCGTAGTTCTTTATTTTCAGATAAAAATTTCAACAGTAGCGTTGAATCATTTCAAAAGCATTGAAAAAATTCAATCTTTAATACCTATAGTACTTTTTAAGTATTTGCATAAAACTTAATAACATATTTATATAACAAAAAAATTTAGAAAAAGTGAATAAATAAATATAAAAGATTACTTTTAACTTTCGAAATCCTTTCATAATTTATAATGGAAAACGAAAAGTACATATTTTATAGCCATTTATAATTTCGTAGTAATTATGTAGAAGTATCTTTTCATTAAATTATCTTGCATAACATACTGTTTTTTTTTAAAAAATTTCTATTTTTTTTAAACCGTCTCCAGAAAAAGAAAAAAAGCCCTGTAGCTTTTTTAAGCGCAAAATGTTTAAGTGCAACATTCTGGTGACCTTCTTTTCATATTTATATGAATGCATATAAAAATAATAAAAAAAGTAAAATTAAAAACAATAACAAAAAGAACAACGATGACAATGAAGAGACACAACTCTAGATATGCAACCTACAATGTAAAGGACGAGCATGCAAACTCTTCCACTTTGCGTTCACTCCCTTATCTTTTATTCTTTTTACGGGTACCCAGTTTATCTGTATAATTTTTTTTATAATAGATACAACTGTTAAAATGTTCTTGCAAATAGTTTTACGCGACACGTAAGGTGTGATTAAGAAACTCATATTTTGAATTCTTATTTTGACAGTCTTAATAAAAGAACGATAAAAGATAAGCTTCACTGTGTATTTATTTGGTTTCTAATAGTTGTATTATTATTTGTGTCTTATATTTATTAAGTGCTATGATAATCCTTTTATTAAATTTCAAACAGAGAAATAAAATTCTTGCTTATTCAATTTTTACTTTAAATTAACGTCAATTTGTTAAATATACTATGCTGTAAATTTTTTGTAAATAAAAATATTTATTACGGTGAATTACTTTTTCATGTATTTTTCAACACAATATCGTATTTTATTAAAATTATCTAATATTTATTATTTGAATAAAAATATTATATTAAAATAATATCAATAAATATGTATATTATATATTTTTATTTTCTTTAGATAGATTACATAATAAAGAATTAAAAGATTATTTAGTATATAAGTGACATTACTGGATATAAGCTAAATATACACTATACAATACGTGTATGAATAAATATAGAAAAAGTACTGTAAGAAAATTGATGCGAATTTTATTTAAATAATGCGTAGGTCTCGATTACGCTTGATTACAAGTTTTATTTTATACTTTTAACATCATGCTATTTGTGGATGAAGTAATTACCTAAAATAAATGTTTTATAAAATTAATATATCAAAATTATGAACCTTGAAACATAATGTAAAGAAATATATAATTCATAAAAATGTTTAATTTAATATGAGATAGAAAGGTTTTTTTAATGAATACAATAAATTAAAAAATATGAAAACTTTTTAAAGCTGATATAAATAAAAGTATGAAATACAATTCTTAAATCAAATTTTTCATTTACTATTGACAACAAAATTCTGAATATTATTTAATATTGAAATGTTTTCAAATTTAATATTCTCCGAATAATTGGAAAATTATAAAAGAAAAAAATAATTATTATATAATAATTTTACGTATTAATATACGTAATACTTAATGTGACGTATCTTATATATAAGTACACAATTATCATATAAAAAATATAATTTTTTAATGTAATATGCTGTAAAATTGTAATTTTAAGATTCGCTATTCTGACTGATAATATTTAAATAGAAAATATTATTTTTCTATTTTCTTAATTATCTATTTCAGTAGATTCATTAATCGAGAGAATACAGATAATGTTTTCAATAACAGTTATATCGAATTTTATACACGCATTAAAATAAGTATTTTTTACTAAACTCTTTGTTTAACTAAAGCAAATAAAATTACACAATATAAATTCAGTTGACTTTAACGTAAAATACAGTAACTCCTAGTCTCCTCCTAGTCGGGAACTCATCCAACAATTAACTATTAAACGATATTACAATTAAATGTAGCTGATTACTATGTCATATATAATATACTTTCTTGACATGTCTTGTAGAATAGCGTTAGGTATTTAATTTCGTTAATTATTATTTAGTCTTTCGGTTAATTTCACGAAGTTATATACTTGGTAAATCACGAGTGACAAAAACCTATTAACTGTCAGCCGATTATCGGATTGACGAAATGTAAACAACAGCTTCTAAAAAGATGATCCAAAATATTAAATTTGAAGCAATTTATTTTGTGATTCAATAAAAAAATACCTTGCAATATCAACCAATTTTTAATATTGTTCCAAATATATATTAATATATTAATAAAAATATGTATATTTTCATTATATTTTGTATTAATAAAAAAGTGTACCATTTATTACATTTAATATTATTAAAAATATGTATATATTTATTATATGTTAATATAATAAAAAATAACGCTTTTTTCGAAATAATTATTAAAAGAAATGGTGCGTGCGCTAAAATTAAATAGAAAATTTTTTTCGTTTTTAAAAATCTTTAAACAAATGCGGTAATATTGTTGGACAGGAGAGGAAAAGATTACATGACAATAAATGCGTGTGACGTCATTAGCAACCATAGCAATTTTTTTTTAATTTATCGGTAGCTGCTCCCTGCACACGATTGCCAAAGTCGGTCAGCCTCATTCTTTTTTCAATCGACATAGTGTGTACATCTCTCGATCTAACAGAAGGAAGTTGATTTCAATCGGAACGAGGCTTTTGTGGTTGGGAACTTTGTGAAACCGAATATGAAGCGAAAATATGACCAGCTGGACTCGTCAATGTCCGAATGGAAATCGACGACCACCATGACCATACATTATTTAGTATAATTCCAATATTTAGTTTTGGATAAATTTAAACGTAAACGATCACTGTTTGGTGAAACAACGTAACACGGTATGGCAATTTTTCTTCTGGAATAAACATGTAGAGGTAAATGTAAAAATTGTCTCGTGTAGTAAAGCTATTAGATCTAAACTGCTTTTATAAGTTTATTTTGTAGATTTAAAAATTTCTATAATTTAACACAAACTCGTTGGGATAAAATACTTGAATAATATTTCAGTACTTTGGAATAAAGGCCAGCTTTTACAAAATTTGTTTTAGCAGTATAAATAAAAATTCATACAGAAGAAAACTAAAAATAGAAAAAATTTCTATATCTGCTCATACAGAACAGGGAAACATATTAATTTCAAAGCAGAAAAAAGAACTGCTCCTCTCTCTCTCTCTCTCTCTCTCTTTCCTTCTATCTTCCTCCTCTGATACATAGTTATTCTCACACAAAGCAGGAAAACGCGAATAGTGTATATATGCGCATCGCGCGTAGCCGCACACGCGGGGTCCCCACAAAAGAGTAGCAACGGCAGCAGGAGTAGAGAAACGAGCGCGGTAATGCCTCTTACAATTTATGTGACTTTTTTATGCACAGTCGGAAAAAGGAGACGCGCATACTCTTATAATACGAGCGCGATAACGCGTGTGCGTGCACCCAGCTTAGCGACGTCATTGTCCGAGTGTAAGAGGGTGAAGTAAATGCCACCCGAAATCTTTGACTCAATCTTAGCTTGTGTATCGGAGATGTAGCCGGAGGTCGTGTACATTTAGCCTAAAGTAGACCAAAACTGCGATACGGAAAATCGTGTCCAGACCCCGTCATCTGCGTACTTCACCCTCTCGAGTCTCTCTCTTTCCTACCCTTCTTTCAACCCCGTGGTCTCACATTCTGCACTCGTAAACTCCTTTACAAGGTAATGTGAGTTTTCTTATCAAAAGAATTCTACTCTCTCTCTCTTAGCATTATATCGGCTATTATACTGTCTGCTAGGTATGTCTTCCTCGTGCTTACGCCACAGCCAGCATATGTATTCGGGTAGGAAGCGTTTCAGGGGCAGCACTTTGCCAGTTTATAGTTTGCGTTAGTTGGTTTTCAGCTTATGACTCATAATAATGTTCGGTACTTAGGAAAAAGGAGGATGTACTTCAAGCACATAAGTTCAATAAGTCATGTTGTTTACTTCACTTATTCTATTGTTATCGTTTTAAATTTTTACACGATAGAATAAATTTCCTGCTAGTTGAATAAAAAATTCGCGAAATACGCTCGGCATTCAAAATTTATTGCATGAGATATTGCAGCTAATGAATTACTATAATTATTTATTTAGTTCAACCGTGTGTCCCTGAATACTTTAGTTACAGGAGGAAAAATTAAAGCTCAATAAAGAAAAGATATTACCTACTATTATTTGCGTATATTTGAAAAATACCTGTCTCATCTTTCCAATTAAAACATTGTCGAGCATTTTAAATAAAAAGATGCATCGTTAAAATTGACTCTGCATAGCATGACGTACTATTATTGCATTAAACAGGCGTAGAAAAAAAACTTTTAACACTTTTCTTTTTTTATGGGTGAAAAATGTTATACCTACTATTATGTAAAAAACTTGTGATGTAAATAAAGAATTAGTGGTATGAAAGATATTTGACGTTCGCATTTTTAAATAACAGCCATAACTTGTTCGTTTTAAAATTAAACATTCAAATAAAAATGCCTCTTTCTAATGTCCCACTTTATAATTTCTTATATTTGTAATATTAGCATTAAGATTTATGAATACTTATGCCAAAAAGCATAGAATATTCTCAAACGTTGTAGAATTCTACATGGTTTCTACACTAATATCGCTATGGAACTTTTACAGCATTACAACGTGAAGCAGATAATTTAAAACAAAATTCTTTAAATTAAAAAATTTGGTAAAAGAGAAAAGTCAGAATCGTAGATTTCTAATTAATTCAGTAATTACTTTATAGAAAATTATATTATGCAGATGTTTGCAGGTGTTTGTGACAGTAGCGATGCTGTCACTCCATGTTAAACGGATTGGTAGGAAACGTGCCAAGGCGCTGTCACCATGTAGATATAAAAAATAGCAAATCATTTTAAGATCACAGTATGATAAATTTCGATTCTACGTAAGCGAGTACGTCATACATTACATGTGTGATACGGTACTGATCCATAAATTACGAGAGCGCTGCTGTCATTGCTTGTGCGCGGTTGTGCGCGTCGTGGTGATATCGAGAGCAAGTAAAAAGTAAATATCAGTAAATGAGTCGATTGGACAATGAAACGCCATCGTTGATCAATGGCTGAAAAATTTAAAGGAAAAGAGGAAAACAATCAAACGCTGAAATAAATGCAGAAAATTAATGAAAATAAAGACAGATTTGTACGATAATGATTTGGCTTCATTTTGCAAATTTTCTATGATGAAAATGATATACAAGCAAAAGAATTGGAATTTTTTTTGGAAAATAGTTAAACAACGTACATTTACTAATTAAGTTTCCAACTATGTCAACAAGCTGATCTTTAAACTAACTAAAATTTAATCTTACAGCAAAAGACTTGGGAAACTAACATTAAACGAAATTAATTATTTACAACAAAAATCATGGCTTAAAATATACATATCTTCACATACAGTCAGCATATAGTTAATTAAGACTTTTAGAGAAATAACTGCAATTGTGAACCACGGTGACAAATGTGGAAGGCATGAGTGCTTTATGCTGAGAATCTCAACAGACTGCTTTTCGCGGTTTTAAACCCACACATGGCACGTAGCTCACTTCTTTTACTTTCGATAGTCTTAGATCGATCATACGATGGTGGCTGCATTTATTGAAGTGGAATATTTTAAGGCTAGACAAACTCTAAGTGTATATTTTTTCCGATAGCAAAGTACATTTGCTATGTTCCAAGGAAGGTTATCATTAGTACAACAATTAGACAACACATGTAATTTATATTATTTTCGTCGGCGTAATTTATAATATCGACTTTAGTTGTTACTTTTTTAATATTAAGCTATATTTTTTAGTTTTGTTATTAGTCGATGTGTACGAATATAAGCATTGTCTATTACTTATTATAATTGATAAGTTTCAAGTGTACGCTGGTAAGTTCGTTCAATATTAAAGTCACGAACGTATTTAATAAAAACTCTTCGATTATTCTCGAGAAAATTTAGTTATATTATCAAGAATTTTCAAGAAGTGATTATTATCTTAATATAAATTTATTTATTTTATCTCTACGTTTTTTATTCCACAAAAGTTTCACTGTTTAAAATAAAGATGTAAAATTCTGAGTTAAACAATAAGTTTTTATTGATTTTTAATTATTAACAGCTAGTATACTAGTATTTTTATTATTCACTCAATTAGCCATTTTTTGATAATTCAAACAATTAATAATCAGATATTATCTGTTATATTTTTTGCTTTTTTATATACATTTATATTATTAATCTTACTAGTTCGTTAGAATTTGTAATAAAAAGATTTTAACCTTGATATAAGTACATTGAATATAATTAAAAAAGAATAAATTTACGAAAATTATATTAATGAAATTCGCATGTGCAAGGTTGTGCAGACTATAAAATTTTAACCTTAATTTTAAATGCTTCACTTTAAATACATTTAAGAGATCTCTTTTTGTAATACGTATCCAAATTTTTAATTTCAAAGTCAAAACTTCATTGAGCGAGAACTGTTACGCGATTGTTCAATTATTTAGCTTTGATAGCCTATCTCAGTCATTTTCTATTTCTAGCTATATTTCTCTATATTCATCTGCGTATTCTGTAGCTCCTGGTCTCACAATTTTAATGTGTTATTCTACTTACGTCTATTTATTTTTCTTTTAAAAATTTTTCATTTATTCTCTTGGTTCAATCTTTTTGTTTCTTATACTTGTTAATTATTAAATTATAAAATTATGAAAAAATATTAATTAATCACTGTGTAAAAAAAGATTTGATCGTTAAATTAATAATTTACAATAATAAATCATTTCTACAGATTTCAATATTAAGATATCTTTAAATACATTGTTATTTACCTAAAGCTTTTAAAACTTCGCCACAAAACTTTTAGAATTTTCAACATTATTCTTTTTCCTTTCTTTAATTTAAAATAATGTGTTAAAACTGATACCATAACAATCATTTAAATTATTATTTTTAAATATTACTTAATATAGTCAAATATAATTGTGTAGATCTACTGATAATTCGAATAAAATTTTTTCAATTGTAGTTAAATATATTTAAATAAATATTTTTAAATACGAGAAGAATATAAAATCATTTATTTTAATTTTATGTAAATCAATAAATGAATATTGAGCATTGCATGTATACAATCATAGAAATGCAAATAAAAAAGATCTATATATATATTTAGATTAATCAGCAAATTTATAGCAATGATTTGAGAAGATTACTGTATTTTAGTATACGTAATAATTAATTGGGAATAGAAAATATTAAGGAAGTGGATTCGTAATTACACCGAATCAATAGAATCACGTTATTTACATAAAATATCTATATCTTGTAAAGAAAAGATATTATTCTATCGTGAAAAATAAATCCACTTATATTCCTTTAAACGATTATAAAAATTAGTTTATTAGTTTAATTTCCTTATTTTTTTTCTAATTTATGGTGAAAGAGATTATGTTTACAAATAATTTGATAAAAATATTGAAATAATTAAATTAACAGTTATATTTAAGATTCTTATAAATGCTCTATAAAAATTACACGCTTTCGATATATTATTAAATAGCAATATTATTAAAATTAACTTTAAAAGTTAATATAGTAACAACACGTAAAGCACATTTACTGTAAAACCATCATTGTTCATTTACATATAATATAATGCGTAACAATGTTTAAATAACAAATTTGAATTATCAAATTCTTATATAATTCTGATAATCTCATCTATTTCTTTCGTGCTTTTCTCCCAGTTTTCCCACTTCCTTTGCTTTCAGTTGTGTCTTTCTTTTTCTAAACCACTATAAATACGGTTTCACTCGTATGTGTTATCTCCCCTTTCTGCGTACACTCGCTTGAGTCTTTAATGCTAAGTCGGATTTCTCTTACACTTTCTCAGATTTTCAATGTATTTTTTCCTTGTTGCCCCTTTATACTAAGGCAATACGAATGGTTAGTTCAATATCTGCCAAAAAGTTTTTCACGTGCAACGCCGTGAAATACACATACACAAGCAGATGTCAAATAACGATTCGCTCTCACACCATTACTTATTTCGTTCTACAGAGTTTAGCGCTTATCGATGTAAGAGCTCCCGATCGAGGGTCGACTGTGTTACCGTAATCTCTTCTTTGTCGCACTGGGTAAGTAAGAACATGCAAAATCATGTACGAAAAGAATTTAATTTTTATCACTTCGCTTAGTCTCCCTCGGTGTCACGACAAAAGTAGATTTTTATCATTCTGAGCACTATTTGACGTGTTTAATATTATGATTTAAATTACTGATAATAGCTGTTGATTGATTAATTTTTTTTTTTTTTTTAATATCTCAAATACTAATTTTAAGTAATTTTCTTATATAATGTAATATGTAAGGTTAAATATTTAATTATTTTAAATATTTTTAGTAGTTGATTTATTTATTCAGTTATTAAATGAAAAAAGAAAAATATATGTTTGCGTGTGTGTATGTATGTGTGTGTTTAAACAAAATAACTGATAAAGTTTAATAGTCTTATTATTTGCAAATATTATTTTAATTTAATTTTTTGCATTAAATTTTCAAAAACTTTTTGTTTTATATTACATTCAAAATTTTAATTCGTCTTGTTCATATTTTTAAGCTTTTATTTTTGGTGTGTCACAAATATAAATGATATGCATATATTATTTTCAATTATTTACTCATTATAATAACCTTTCAATAATTAAATAACATTTTTTTAAGGGTAATTTTTTTAGACAAGCTTCCATGCAGATATTATGAACAACAGCAGTTGCCATTTTTCTTTTAAATTTGAAATTATATTTTGTGATTAGCAATATATAATGTAAATATAAAAAATAATGTAAATATTTACATTGTATTTCAAGCTAGCTATTACTTATTCCTAAAAGATTTTGAAAGTGTACTTTATATACACGTATATGTGTATTAATACCCGATCTAAACAGCTTGATTGACGAATTTGAAAAGCCGATCTAAGGTCAAACGTATACAGACGACCGCAACAGATAAAGTACTTGTTACTTTCACATTTAAAAAAATCATATACACATATAACAATAATTTTGATTTCTATTAGAAATAGTATTATTTACCAAAAAGATAATTTTAATTCTTGAATTAGTTATCCGTTTTTTTATACTTCATCTATAATAAAAATATTATATCTTTTTGTACATCCTTTACATTATCGGAGAATATTTAATGAAATTCCTACTATAATAAATATTATTTATATTATAACCATTATTTTATAACTTTAATTATAACAACCCCTTTCGAAAATAATAACTTGATAAACTTTGAATTTTAATAATATTTTGTAACAAAAATATAAATCTTAAAAGAATCCATAAAATTACTGCTACCCTGCTGCCAGACAAAACATACATAAATTTAAATCTTACTAGATATTTATATTCTTTTTTATACTATTTATACATGTGCAAAATCTATCATTCTTTATGCTATTATAGAAAAAGCTACAATATATATATATATATATATATATATATATATATATATCTTAAATTATAAATGATATAAAATAAGGAATGGAAAAGAATAATTAATATGTAATTTATAATACCGTATATCGACGTAGTTTATTTTGAGCGAAAGCCTTACAATCAAAAATTTTTTTAGTTTCTCCACAAAGTTCTTACATATCAATTCATTATGGTTGTTGGTTTTATTTTTAATGCTCTTTCCATGAAGGCGGTTTGTCTATAATTGCTTACAAAAATTTCAACATAATTGTAACAAAATGTATTAGTTCCACGCCGTGTGGGAGAATATCACGTTATACGGAAGATAGACAAGTGGAAAGGCGCAATCCGACTTTCCTCATACAGATTTATTACTACGTAAGATTTCCAACTTGCCGATTTTCTGCAGGTATTCCATCCGTGGAAGAGCTTTAAACTTAGCGGTTTAACTGAAAATTGTCGATTATTTATACGTATAACCTATAGGTGTTTTATGCTTGACAGTTTTCCACCCATCTATTGTATTCTTTGGATAATAAATTCTATTTAATTTTAGAAGAGCAATGATTTCCTTTTCAATTTATTACAGAAAAAATAAGGACGCAAAACAACCTAATAATGTTACTTTAGAAAATTTTTTAGAATTTCATTATTGAGAAATCTTTATAATTGGCCTGTTTTAATCAAGAGAAACTGATTTACAAATATTTTTATAGAAAATTTGTTTCTCTTCATTTTTGTGAATCTATAATGTAATTAGTTTAAGAATAATTTAGAATTGTAAATTTTTTAATTTATTTTATCAACGTCTGACAAAACAAAGAAATTTACAGAAGAAAACAAAGTTGCGCTTTTAATACTTACATTTTTAATTATATAAATTACCATAAAAACATTAGGTTTCTCTTAAGTATAGAAAAATTATGTAAAAATTTTGAGTCAATTATTAAATAGTTTCTATATTACGAATTCTTGTTTGCTCTACAAAAATTAATAAACTGCATGTAAATAATTCTATTATATGACTAACTAATCAGATTTTATTGATTAATTAACGTTCATAAATCATCGAGTATTCAAATTACAATGGATTTAATTATATAATTTTCTTTGAGGCTACTTTCTTGAAACAAACCTTGCATATTTCGGCCCGACACTTGGATCATATATGGAACTTGCTGAAATGTCTTCTTCAGGTATTTCGCCACTTTCCATGCCTAGTGCTGCTGTGCATTGTGCTGCAACAATTAATATATTTATAACTAAATTAGACCTTTAAATTTTAATCTAAGTAAATGAATAATTCGCTTTAAATTTCAACTTTTGTTAAGATTATTTTTATTATAAATGTCGTTGAATTATCTAATGTTTGTCAAATCATCCTACATTTTGTACAAAAATTTGATAAAAATTTAGAAAAAATAACCATCAATTTTTTTTTAATAAGTTTTGAAAAATACTGTTATATTTATAATATTTAATTAGTATGGTTAAGATATGATTTACTTCCATTTGAGAATTTTTTAATGAAAATCTCGTTACTTTGATAAAATAAGACTTATTATAATATATTATCAATTAATAGATATTTTAAGCAAACAAAAGAAAATAATTTTATAACTCGAGAAAAATTACAAAATTAAAAAACTGAGAACTTAAGATAAATAAAATATAATTTTTCTAATATTTGTTAGAAGATTTTATGCTTATAATATATTAAATATTAAAACTATTTTTATTAATTTAAAAAATATATGCATAACTTATTCGATAATTTTTAAATTCTACAGAAAATAATTAAAAGTTATAGAATAATATTTCTATAAAATTACACGCGTTTCTTAAATACTAAAGTCCACTACCATTAATCGTCAACTTATACCATTTTTAACATTTAAAATTTTTCTATGGCATATATTAAGTAATATTAAAGGGAATAAATAAATAATATACTCATAGTTTATTGAACAGATAAAAAACGATGAGAAATTAAAACGAATAATAAATACTTAAAGTAACCAAGGTAATCAGATAACAGTGACGGCGATGTTAAATAGGTTATAAAAATTCAATAGGACTAAACGATTTTAAAAAATGGAGATACTAGCCACAACCAGGGATGGATATGACAATTCCAGCCAAGCTGATATGACGAAAGCAACCAAGACGAAAGCGAGACACGACACAGCAGCCATGATGATGTCATCTAGAAAAAACAGGGAGACAATGAGAAGATACACGAAAAATAGCTAGAATCATAAGGCTATTATCCAGTACATAAGGCTTATGTAATGGAATTCAGAATAGAAAAATAAAGTAACTGGGGAAAAACGCATAAAATCAAATGGTAAACTAAACCAGCATACTATAATTAGAACCAAAAATAGTCGACAACGTCATGATTATTCCGGAATGATCCTCGAGTAATGGCCTTGAAATTTAACTTCAGTCCGTTTTGCGGACCAATTGACACTTCCTCTATCTTGTGAAAACACGAATAGTTTGATATTCCATTGCCGTTACCGTCAATTGTTCGGTATTTGATCTTCGTGTCTAACTGTGATTGCGCGTCAAAATATTTAGGTTATTGTAGACTTAGGCGCGTCGTGCGATTATTTTCAACTAAACCACCGTTTAACGCTCACATGTCTGCATTTAATACAAAAATGCGCGAAAACAGGTACTTTCATTCGCGTATCGTTGTGTACAAGTGTACACAAATACACAACTTTGCCCATACGAACGAACTCTCGTATGTACAAATTTATACAAACTAAGTAAAGTTGCCGTGATCGCGAAAAACTTTTTCGTCGCACAGTTATGCTAAGATTGATATTTAGGTACTTCAGATTTTATGCACACTTCTGACCTACTTTCGCAGTACTTGAATCTGATTTTTCTTTAAGAAAGTGATACTTTAACCAAGCTTACTCAAGTAGATGAACAATGAATGGTATTAAAAAAATTAGTTTAAAACTATTGTGAAAATGGTTGTTGAGCTTTTGAAAATGTGGCTAGATAGTTCATCGCCCTTAATATAATATTAAAACAATTAATTTATAAATAATATAATTTTTAACTAGAATACGCCTTAGAAAAAATTTATTATTTAAAATTTATAATATTTTTTATTTAGAGTATATAATTTTAAAAATTATTTAAGTATTACATTATTCTTTTGTTTTGTAAAAATCATTTTAAAGTCTCATTAGCAATATATTTATATTATTCTATTTTTTTTTAAATCAAAATTAAAAATAGTAAAAAATAACGGTAATCGCTCATAAGTTTATAAATGCATATTCAGCAACTAAATTCGGAGCATCTTAAATATTAATAATCTATTAAAATTTTCTTGCTTTTTATAAATATTTTAAATCAAATTATCAACTAATTTTTTAAAAAATATAATTTAACTTACTGGACAAGTAAGACACACGTTATTTAAAATAACAATTGCAATAACAGTTAATACAATTGTTTCAATTAATGAAATTATAATTAAATATACAAAAATATTTGTATTCTAAATTCTGTAATATATCGGTTTATATACGCTATTGTTTGGATGTGTTTTTAATTAATCACTATATAAACGTGTAAAAATTTATGCACTTTCTTTGAAATATTTGCAATTTATTTCATTTTATACACAATCATATTTATACGAATTTGTAAAAATCTTGTTTTAAATAGAACTAAAAAGTCGATGTCAGATAAAAAAATGTGCGCTTCCCCAAATATTATCTTTATTTGATAAACATACACCATTGCATAAATAATAGTAAAATTTTATTTTGGATGCACTAAAAACTTGATTACTTTTTTAACAAGTTCGTATTATTTTGACAACTTTTGCTTTTTACGTACATTTTAAACAGATTTTTGAAAAGGTTCTGTGTATAGATACATACCTACATTTGAGGTAAAGTACGCGTTTTAAAAATCTTGAATACAAGAAAATAGAAAGTCAACGAATTTACATTTAATAAAGTCTAATAACATATACCTACAGTAGAATTACAGATTTAATTTTTCATCGCAAGACGTAATGAAATGAAGTTCCGAAAATTGTGAATTCAATCTTCAATCTGTAATACAAAGTTGAATTTTAGGAAAACACCGGTTGGTAATATAAGACGCGTGTGTTACCAGCTGAACCTCCGAATAAATTGCACCGGCGTTTAATTTAAGCTAGCTAGGTTATAGCGATGCGGCTTGTGGAAAGTTTCAAAACTGCAAAATGCAACGGATGTCAGATTAGTCAGCCTTTCGGACATGACTATTACAGATCTAGCGCTCTATGCGTCATAGTTGCTCATACAGATGTACGCACCCAACGAACGTATACGTAGAAATATGTTGTACAAGCTTCCACATGCGCATAGAATTCTGCACACTCATGCTTAGATATTGCGCATTATTCCGACCATTCCAGATGCGGAATTAGTCTCTTCCAGTTTTGCCGCATGTTTGTAGCCGACTTGCACAATACTACAATACTCCGGGTCCAAAGCTTTTCTCACTTCACTCGGATAAGCCAGAAAGCCGAGTGCTCCCGACTCAAATGTGTTACGACAAACGTTCGTTCTAAACCAAATCTTCTGTATTATTGCTCGCTTCGTTATACTAGCCAATTATCGTATTAACCATTTTGTTGCTTCACATGTCACCTCAACAATCGCTGATTTTCTTTCACTCTCTTAGAAAGCACACATTGCCTGAATTCCTCTACTTTTTCGACGTCTATTCCGTATAATTAACGAGTGCAAGTGCAGTTTTTCGGAATGTCGGAAATATAATTTAATATGAATACATCAAACGGTTCGATATTTACACTTAAAAACGTATTATTTAATATTTAACTTCAATTTTTATCTCAGAAGAACAAATTTTTGTATTTTTTTAACTTTCTTTACTAGAAAGCAATCATATTTTTACATAAAGTAAATATACACATGACATTAGGATTATTATAATATTATAATTTAAAATTTTATTCCAGTCTCTCTCATTTAGTATATGTAAAGCTATCTTAATAAAATATTAATTAAATACAATACATGAAAATACCTTAATACTCTAAAGTTTTATATAATAAAAAAGTTTAAATGACAATTCAATTAACATATTTAAACTTTTTTAATAAGTTCAATTGAGAAAAGGCAAAATAAATATTTTTCGAGTCCTCGTTTACTTTAAACGTTTCCCAACTCTTTATCAATAATGTGTTCAAACAAGAAACTAAAAACTGCCTGCATAAAAACATTATTTGTATAACTTCACAATATTATGTTTGTTACCCATTCTATGCGTTGAAGTGAATTTTATCTCTGGAAAATTAAGCAATGCTCTCACAAAGTTGCAGGAGCACTTCAGCCTACCTAGCTATCTTCTAAATATTATACATTTATAAAATGACACCTTTTTATTTATCAAAATGAAAAACATCCAAAATTATACGATGGCTTATAAGAATTATTAGTCAATTGTATATTTATTTTTATTGTATAAATATTACAAAATTATATCCGAACCATATATTTTATTATATTACGTATAGTGACGATTTAAATAGGTTTAACATTTGAAATGATAATGGTGGATTCATAATTAAATTTTTATAGCAAGAGTAACGTTCATAATAACTGCTCAAACGTGTCTGAAACTCTTGAGTTACATAGAATAGGAATGTGGTGCGATGCATTGCAATATGATAAGCATTATAAATTTATAATCATAGAATAGCGCAATGGTGCAATAACCTACATTTTATATTGCATGCCTTTCACCATGCGGTCTAGTAGTCTCATATTCTCATATTTACAAAGATAACACCTTTTAATTCAATGGCTCAAGATCCACGTTCTTTTATCAAGTAAAAATGTTTAAAAATTCTTTTTTAAAATCTAAGGAAATATTTGCTACATCGTGCGCTTATCCAGCATGGAAAAATACGCTTTTAGTTAATTCAGTATTTTAATAAAATGAATTTCAATTTAACTTTATTTTTATAAAATTGTAAATAAATGGAAAACTTTATAATGCTTGATATTTCCAATAATACGCTCTACACATATTTTCACTCTAATTATGTCGTGTCAAAAGAGAAAAGCTTCAAAGAAAATACAATTTAATCTCAATAATAGCAAGGAATAAAAAGGTATATTATCTTTTTCAAGTGATATTATTACTGTACTCGATAGAACTCACATGGATGAAGCAGCTGTTTCTAAAGAAACAGTCCTTATATACAGGGAAAGGAAAGAAACCGAGCCATGCATCAAATGAAATGGGAAGACTGTAAAGCCAGAGTCAAGAATATACGAGATTTAATCGATATTCGTTATATATTCGTATTATTTCACAATGGACATGGAATGTTTTAAAAAGCCTGCAAAGCCTAATCTTATAAATTATTCTCAATTCAATTAAAAAAGAGTTTCATAATTGTCATATATAAAATACATAGGAATAAAATATTCTTATTACAATATTAATAAAGTAATTTGACGATATTAGATAGAATACTTTTTCGTGATAATCAGGAATACTGACCAATAGAAATTATGAGAAGAATCCAGATTTGAAAAATAATTAGCTGTATTACCTAAAATAATCAAGAAGTCAGTAGAGATTGTCTAACGAATAAATTAATAAATTAATTATAATATAAAACTCTTAGTTTTGAATTCACAAGCAAATCACAAATAAAGTTGTATCGTAAAGCTATATAAATATAAAATTATAAAGAATTTGCATAAAAAGCAGCAAGATAATTAATTATTATTTCAATCTTAATAAATAGGTTAAAATAGATTTCAAAAAGTTCTAAAGTGCAAAGTTAGACTGCTAATACAGAAAATATTTTCACAGATTATTCTTAAGAATTCCATTTAGTAAACCCTCAAGTTCATAGAAATTTAATTCTCTCTCAATTTCATTAGGAAGACAAAAGTGTTAGATAAGTTAGCATAAATATGTCTAAATTTATCTGAATATTAAAATAAAATTTACAGCAAATATATTCTTGTAATAATAGCGTTTCTGCGATAGAATCTGAGATTTAGTATGAAAAGATATTAGATATGGAAAGAAAATTTCAATTTATCAGTTTCATTTTCATCATCAATAGATTGAAATAAGATGATGTATTATTCTTTTTTTAAGTTTTTCTACAGACCATTATATTCTATCACAATATCAATACAATAAATCTTCTTAAACGATTTTAATTAAGTGTATATAAATAATTTAATTAAATTGATCATATTAAACAAACTATATGAATTAAAAGCATAAGCCCTAAAATAAAATAAATTATATGGAAAAAATAACATACCAAGTATAATATTTAAAAAGTAATATTGCAATTTTTATGTGGATATAATTTATAAATAATTATTTAAATGTAAGGGATTTTCAGGTATTATCTAAAAATTATATTGACTTTTCTCGAATGCAAATATAATATCATAATGAAAAATAAAATGTAGCACAAATTCAAAATGTATTAAAAACGATTTTTGAAATAAATATGACAAAAGAATCAGATAATATAAAATAATATATAATCCCCATTGAAGAATGTAACATTTCATATAATCCAATATTGTCTTTCAAATTGAATTATGTAAATTCAAATAAATGTAGTATATCAATAAAATAAAATGAAAGAGCTCATACAAATTTAATCAGAAAATCAAAAAGTAAGAGACTATTAGGTAGACTATAAGGAAATTTGAAATATAATAATTAAAAGAACTTCGAAAGATCATTTTTCATCATTCTTTATGTTATGAAATATTGTATATTTATAATTCGCAATTAAGATACATTTAGTTATAGAAATGTTGAAATATAAATGATGAATTCTAAAAAAAATAGATAAGTAACTCAAAATTTATATAAAATCAATGATCAACTGTATGTTGCGTATAATTTCGACACTCAAATTGTCTTCAAAATCTAATTTTAAATTAAGGACATTGAAAATATTACAGCATATATACATTGTATGTATTTCAACACGTATTTGACAATAAAAAAATAAAAAATAAAAATATCTCAATTAAATTATAAATAAGAAATTTATTAAAAAAACACTGGAAAAAAGAGAGGAAAAAAACAATAAGAAAATAGATGATTAAGAAGTAAAAACTATGTTAATAAGTCTAATTTATTGGAACAATGATTGTAAAATTTAAAGTACAACAAGTCAAATGTGAGATTAAGTGTATATGCAGAGCACTATATGTCATAATAAGAAATTGTGACCAAATATTACTAGCAATTAAAAAGTAATAAAATTTTAAGCGAAAAAGATGAGATTAGATATGGAAAGGTTTATACGAAAAAAATTGTATAAATATTCATATGCATAAATGAATATAATAATGTAATATAACAATGTAATACATTTTCTTATAAACTAACTCACTAACTAAGTATTCTTAAAAAAGAAGAAAGATAAAGAGAGACTATATAGCTAGAAAGAAAAACGAAAGAGAGAGGAGAGAGAATCAGTAGAATGATATACACGATGCTTTGGTTTGTCTGCTTTTGAGGAGCCATTAGATAGTATTGTTAATTCAGTGTGCGGTTGACATGTCATTTACGCCAGCACAATGTTCCTACACTATTTCACTCTACACTCTCGGAATCATGGATGACTGTTACTACTCAGGTATAAGCATATTTCTCGTGGGACTATTCTGTTGCCATCTACCGTATGTCTTCTTCTACATTGTTAAAAGATAGAAAACCTAAATGAATTTTGTATTACGTATGTAGTCTATATTTTAAGCTAATTCTTTCGTAAATGAATTATTGTTCTGTTGCGGGTACGTAGTTGCGTTGTGTGTATTGCCTCGAACCAAATACTTCAATTGTATTTACAAGGTTCCAATCATAATAACAATTCCTCAATTAATAGTTAGATATAGTTATCTAAAATATCGATAATTCTTTAAAATTGAAAACGCACAATATTTTGAATTATTAAAAGTAAAACCGGAATAACAAAATTATAAGAAGAAAATGTTTTGAGAGAAATTACAATTTTTTTCATTTTAGTATTATATAATTTAAGTATTTTATAAAATATTAAAAAATAAATGTAAATAAAACTTCTGAATATCTACAATTTATTATTATTATTATTATTATTATTATTATTGTTATTGTTATTATTAGCTGATATACTTACATAATTCAAATAATAGTTAAAATAATCTTAATCTTTTTTTAAATATGGATTTTATGGATTTTAAATTTGAAAAAAGTTCTTTTATTAAGTAATGTTCAATGTTAATTCGAAAAATATAAAAATAAATATCTCCTATATGTTAATAGAATCTATTATTTTTAATGGATTTTATATTATATATTAACAAGATACTTTGGTAAATATAACAAAATATGTTGTTTTCCATCTGAGGATTTCATAATAAATGTAAAATAATGCAGCCAAAAAGTTTAGATATTTTATAATCGAGATTATAAAATCGAATATTACAAAATGAAGTATAATGTAAAAAAAAATTTTTTAAATGTGTTGTTGGTTAGGAGGAGCAGTATTCTAATTTACTATTAAGTTATTATTATTTGCAATTCCTAATCCTAAAATTTTATGAATATTGCGATTTAATTTAACAAGTATTATGATAAACTAATTTTTCAATAAATAGTTCTGTATTTTCAAATAAATAGAAATTTTATATTTTGAAACATAAAAAAAGTAATTCTTATGAAACACTTATAATGGGACATTAAGTTTCTATCTTATTGCAGTTTTCCATCTACTTGAAATTTAATAAATTTTCTAATTAATAAATATTGTAAATATTGTATTCAATTATTTATCAATTATTTATCAAGGAAAAAATTTTTTTAAAAAGGTATTAGTTACCTAATTAAATAAAATTGATTTTAATTATTTGATAAATGATTGTATTAATACACCCGTAGCTTAAGATTTTTTTTTAGGTATTCAATTACTGGAATAAACTAAGTAAAATCGATTATGCCTGTGCATTATTTTCAATTTTAAATTGGCGAAGCATTTTTTTGTTTTATCAATTAATTGTACAAAAGTACAAATATTAATTGTACAAAAAATATGTAAGTTTAATAACAAATTGTATATGAATAATAAAGCTAATTTTATAGCTGTTTAAATGACAATATTTTTTTGATAGGTTTATATACACTGTCTGATATAATAAAGTTATTTATAGCTTTATCGCTAAATTCTACGTATATATTATCTATTATAAAACAATTATAAATAATTTTAAAGGTAAAATGAAATATTTGTACTAACATATCAGTTATTCGAAGGTTGAAATATTTTTTTATTCTTTTTCATTTATTTATAATGTTTAAATCATTCCCGATTATACATAAGACGCTTGTATTACTTTGATACAATTCCGTTTATTCTACAATAATTAAAGCCAGCATTTTCTCACTCATTTCGCACGTGCAAAATTTTGATTCATAACCAATATTTACTATAGAAGCAATTCGTGTAATCAACGTTCAAATTTCTCGCGCTGCATTTTAAATGACAACAAAGACTAAATACGGCAACTACTCTCATAAAGGTATGAATACTAAGAAAATGTTCCAACTGGAGCTCACCTAGATCCAAGCCGTGAAGAGAGGGAGGTACAGACAATAGAACGACAATCAGAATTTCTCGAAGAAAGCGATAACCGATAGGACTGAGGGCTGGCATGTTAACAACCATTAGACAGCTGCCCTCCTCATTGATCAGTTCCTCATCTCGGATCACTTCCTTCGTCTCGAGCCATTTAGCATCGAAGCTGTTAGCATCTTCAGTCTTATATGGACGTTCTCATTGTTTCTCCTCGGCGAACTTATTTATGTCTGTAATAAAACAAAAATTAAATACTTATAAACTTGCATCCATCAATGTCACAAAATAGACGATAGCCAAGGCAGCGCGTTTTAACACACTCGAATTTTTAGTAGGTAATAATAAAAAAATTCAGCTTATTTGAGAGTAATTACTTTTTTTATAGATATTCGTAAATTATAAATACCAATAATTTCGTTTCGGCATTTAAATTCAACATAACATCTTGTTTAAAAAATAATTATTCTATAATTTTGTAATTATTTATCAAAGACTTTCTACAAATTTATTTCATGCAGTTTATTACAAAGTGTGATTGTCAGTTTATTTAAATATTATTCATAATATCGAAATATTAATTATTGATTTACTAAATATTTTTTATTCAAAAGAATTTCTTTAAACAAGACACACTTTCTAAAAATATAATTAAAATAAAATTAGTAAAAAAATTTCTGATGAAATAAAAACTTTGATAACGATTAAAATGTCACAAGGTATTTCAGAAAATTTAAAAGTATAAATTTTAATTTAAAATATGCGCGCACCCATACATACACTGTTTCGGAATTTATGGGTGACATTGCGGTCGCGATCGACCAACTACCAGTGCGATATCGATGCGACGACAGCGGTAGAGGGATCGAGCCGCCACTAATCTTTTCCTCAACTGGTATGTGCTCGGTTCCTTCGACCACAAGTCTTGATGAAGCCCAACACGTGGTGATTCAGTAGACATTTTTTTCTTAGTCCCCCTTGTTCCAGTGGCTTTACCCGAATAAGTAGAGTCTTGTGTCCAGTTTCCGGTGCTCGTTAGCACCTGTGCACCTTTCAGGCGTACACTATTTATGAGAAGTAAGACTCCTACGGGAACGTGCGCTTTCCTACGTTTTTGCGGATGATAGAGCTTTTCGTAAGTCGCGTCTCATATTAGTGCCATATAGGTACCCAGTCAGGCATCATATTTCGCGTGGACATTTAAAATTTGTTAGCGGATACAGCACCTTGATGACTCGTGCGTACCGTAGTTTACCGTCTGGGGCTCAACGCCACAATTGCGCTTTTATACATCGTTGTACAGGCCCGTGTACAGAGGCTACTATTTTATATGTATTTTATATGGTGTGACTACGGCGTTATACGTTGGTGCGTTTCGACTGTCCGACATCCTGGTTTTTCGCCCATCTACGTTATAAATTAACGTCTGCTTCATTAATCCATGTTTCTCTACGAATAAGACTCAATCTTTTTGGTTCCGTTTATTCCGAGAAAGTTGAACGAAGTCTTTTGTATTTTCTAGCATTTATATCCAGATTCGGCGTCTGTGAACTGGAAGAATCTCTCATGGCATTCGTGATATTGTACTCATATATTTTTAATTGAACATTAAGAGAATTCGCACAATTTTTGTCCGAGGATTAGAATTTCTTTACGCGATACCATGAACCTTAAGAATTTTTTCAACTTATACATATAAAGCAATTAATTTTAAATGAAAAAGTTATTGAAATTTTAAAGACTTTCAGGTGGTAAAATTTAGCGGCTTCAAAAATATGTTTATTGCTATCAATCACTCTAATTTAGTTGTTTTAATATATTTTCAGAGCTTTCCATTTACAAGGCGTCTTAACAGAATTTAAATTGAAAATTACCAATATCTATGAATTCATAACTATTTTCATTTTACCAATGAATATTATTTTAATCATTAGAGTAAGTTGAAAGTCCACAATAAAGTTCGTAATCAGCGTAACTTTTGCGATGGTTCTCTACTTTAGAGTATTATTCATTTTTCGATGAAACGTAAATGCAGAAAAGTTCTTTGAAAATGCTTATGGAAAAAATGCACGTAAAAACTTTGTAAATTCTTACTGGAAACCTGTACGATCACACATGCTTTGTGTAATCCTCAAAAGTAACAGAAATATCGATTTTTCTACAATATTCTTATCTACATAAGTCAATGATCCTCGTACATATAAAAGTTATATTCCCTTATTTTTTTCGCAGGGGAAATGTAAGATGTTGCTCCAAAGAGATAAGCCGGAAGTATGGAGTGAACGACAAATGTAAAAATATATTAAAAATAAGCTTATGTATATTATTTTGAGCATTGTCAGAGGCTTGAAAATAGTATGATGAAAAAGAGGGAACAATAACAACATTTTCAATCAGCATCTACAGAAATTTTAGTCATTACGCAGGACTCATTTGGGTCTGGGAAGCACAATCATCCCTTAAAAGTCTGTGGATCCTTCTTCTTCTACGACATCGCCATTTTCTCGTCGAGACTTTGGAACGAAAAATCAATTGTAAACCTCGACTGGTATCGCTTCGCCCCGTCTCGCTGCGCCTCGCCCCTTGCTGTCTCTGGATTCAGAGCCGACGTTTTCGCCGGCTGCGTCGCGTACGTGCTTTGCATCAGGCACCAGTCGACACAAGCCACCGTACCAATGCATCATTCACGCCCCTGAGTGTGCAAGAGACGTCAAAAGAAGAAAGACGTTTCTATTCGCGCCCCAGGAGGACGTTACACTTGTGTACCGTCAATGACATTCGTGCGTTGCGCATCCCAATAGAATAAATACCGTTCTCTATGTGGATCGAACTCGAGTTGGCGAAAAAATTGATGGATAGATTACGTGACTTTTTTTATATAATATACGCTGTGCCTTACCCACCGAAACTGATACCAAACAATAATTTAAGAATATCCTGCATCATTGTACGGCATCTATTGTATTGTCATGAAAATCGTCAGATTCTAATATTTTCATTATTTCTGCTTTTTCTTCATATTTCACTTGAATATTTATCAAAATAAATATTTAAAGAAATATAATTTCAATTTATTATATAATATTTTTTTTCCAGACATCAATAATAAAGTATAAGTAATATACGAACAAAAATATATTAAAAAAATATTTCTTGGGATACTTTACTGTTGAGGTAAATACTGAATAACTTTTTTTGAAACAAGCTCTTTCAATTTTATGCTCTCTCAAACGAAATTTTTATATTTCAATGCGCATTTTTCTAAGTAATTATTCACAAAAGATCTGAATAATATTAAAATATCTGAATAAGTAAATCAATTTTTAATTTTCAAGAAATTAATGCATATATGCAACATCGATAACATCTGGGCATGATGTTCGTCAATAAGCAAAATAAGTAAATGTAAAATAACATTTTAACTTCAATCAAATCTGATAAAGAATGTAAATGTTCATTTGCAGACATGTGATTAAAAATGAAACTTATTTTTATGATGATAATTAAATATTTTTATATATGTTTTTTAAATATAGAGATTAATTTCTAAATCAATATTTAATTATTAAAATACATTCTTTATGATGTATTAAAATTGTTAATTCATTAACTGATGTAACCTACTCGAATTCATAAAATGGCTTTACATAAACTTTAATAGCTCTGGCTAATCAAGAAGCATCTATAAAAAATATTAATTCATTAACCAATCATTATTCAAAAACGTAAATTACAGAGTACAAAATACTTAGCATTGAATAATAAGTGGATAGAAGTGAATATGTATATTAATATTATAATTCTAATAATTCCAAGTAGTCGTTACGTATTTAAGATACACCGAAGCTTCGTCTTAAAATATATGTAAGTTACAGCTACCAATAACGTTTTGCACTCATATTTAAAAATTTAACGTTAACTACATTATTGTTAATTGCATTTACGTTTTTCTTCATCATATTCAATATAATATTTATTTAAATCTAATGTAATGTAAAAGATATTTCTTTATTTTCAGATTTTTATAAACTTCAGTCTATTATTCATTTTTTATCTGTTTTTGTTATCCAGTCTTGCATTTCTCTACTTCCTTCTTAAATTGCTCAATTTATAAATTATATTTTATAATCTCGCTTTCTTCCTCTGTCGAACATCTACTTGTCGATATATTTCGTTATACTAATTTTTTATATTTAAGTAAAGAATTTATAAAATAAAAGATTTCGAAATAATTTAGTAAAATATTCTACGATTAAACCAATCTATGATTGTCTGACTTAATATGCATATGTGCTACTTCGATGTTTTCCAGAAATTGATGAATGCATATTTATAAATATTACACAACAATATTATTGCTTAAATAATAATTTTTATTCCTAGAAAATAAGAACATTATATAAAAATTAAGAAAAAGTTTAAATACTTCACAATTAAAAAATGACGTTTTAATTTTTAATACAAATTAATTACAGAACTTTATTAAAGCTTTAAGAATTTAAAAGACCGAGGTTTCCTTTTTTATTTTAGCATTATAGTAGATCGTATAAATTAATGTTTTCTTGAATTATTTTAATCAAAAATGAATATTTCTATTTAATTATATGCTTTTTTCGCATTACTCCTCAGTATATCCTAAATTTCAATACTGGTTTTCACCAACTAAGTATTAATTTTATTAACGCTATAATATTTTTAACTATTTAGATAAATAAATAATATTAACTTAAAATTTTTTTAAATTTATACATATTAATTTTTAAATATTTTCATAGATCTATATTATGTACATTTTTAAGGTATATATGAATTTTTTTAATACGTCATATTAGTATATAATTGATTTTAATAAGAAATATAAATGGCAAATAATTTTTTAAAAATTTCTACTATTTTTAACATTTGTAACATTTTTTATTAATATCTAAACTTAGAGAATGATTGATCAGTAACCAAAAAAAATTAATTACTCTAAAAATTTATAAATTTATTTTGCTTCGGAAATACTTCGTTAAAATGTTTATAATAATTAAAGTAATTTCCTTAGTTGTATCTAAAGTTTTAAATAAACTTTACTATCTTAATTTGTGCTTCTTTAATTTTGCTTTTTTTAGCTTTTGATTGATAATCGATCTGCTCTTGCAATATTTGCAATTTTATCATTCTTTTGTGTTTTATTACTTCAACAATATATCTTTATTCATTTTCCTTCATTTATACATCTCTTGAAAAGAATAAATCTCATATAAAACTTCTAAAATATCACAAACTACAAGATATATTAAAAAACCGTTAATTTTATGTCTCATTAAATTTAATTATATAATTCATATATCTAATAACAATAAGTAATGAAGAATTAAAACAGATTTTCTAGAACTATTTATAGTATAGAAATATATTCTAATACTTAAATATAAATGCGGATATTATTATTAAGCAAAACTTATATCATCTTAATATATACATAAATGAAATTAGATTTTATTTAAAGACCTCATATCAGAAATATTAAAAAATAACATATTATTCACACATAATAAGAAAAATTTAAGATAAAAAAAGTAATTAAAATTACAATTATTAGGTATTGTAAAAGTTTTAAAACTAGTTTATTCGACAAGGCTAAAGTTATTAAATATGTGTTAGTGAATACACGATAATAATAGCAAAAGTTTTAACGAATCTGTCCGAAAACTTAAAGCCGAAATTTATTTCAAAAATATAAAAGTAATTAAAATTTTTATCGAAATTACTGCAGCAATTTAAAAATTTCAAGAAACAATTTTTAACTACAAAAATTCTATATAGTATCTTACTATTACAGAAATTGATTAAGTAAAACAAAAAAATCCAAATTTTATATATAATAAGACTAAATTACTCAATTTAGAAACTAAAAAATTAGTGTAGCTTTTTACAGGTGATTTAACATTAAACAAATCATGAGACACTATATTTTTTATATTACTATTTTTATTTGCATACAATATATGACTACCTTCTATAAAATTACAAATAAACTTAGCGTTTTTAATTTCATATTTTAATATTTAATGTAAAGATTTTTGCAATTTGTTTATATTTTTCTGCTTTTATACATACTAATCATTTATATCATAAATATAATTCTATATTAGCTAAATATATATCATATACCAAGTATATTATTGGAATATAAATATAAATACTAAAAACTACTGTATAATTTTCTTACTAAGATGCAAGAAAGAAGATTGTTAATTCGAAGATCGCTAGGTAGTCTAAGGTAACTAACTTGCTGTTGTTTTTTTAAATTTCACTTAATTAAATATTAATTGTCAATCCGACTAACTCATCGTAGCAGCTATTAGACGGAAATCTGTATTTTTGCCCGCACTCGGACTTTTATAACATTTCTTGTTGACCCTTTTTGTACCTCATTAGAAAAAATGTTGATATTTATTGTTACATTGTTAATTTTAAGCCGGAAATCGACTTCTTACTTTTATTATTTTATTGCTAAGTTTTACTTACAAATTTTAACATGTGTTTTAGCTTTCCATTTAGTCACGTTTCAAGAGTTTAGCGTGTCTTATTCGCTGCATACTACAACTTATCGCTTTATTAGCTATTTGTTATAAAGTTATGGTTTCTTAAAGCTAAATTTGGGTTTGGCGTAAAAAACTCTGCTTGAAATAGCAGAGGGAAACAGCCTGTACATGTTACGACTTATCCTATTGCGCATAATCGCATTCACATTTTTATTTTCGGTATTTACCTAAACTAAAATCCTAAGGCATAAAAAATCCTCTGAGTACTATCAAAGGGAAAAAGCCTTAACAATTTATTTTTCTTCTCTCTATCGAAACTCAGAGGCGCGAGTTCCTGGGGCTTCGCTCTATCGAACCCCAGCGATGTAGCGGTCTGCGTAGCAAAGGAAGCAAGAGAGAGAGAATGAGAGTGGGCCTGATATTGGGCAGTATAGATAGTTGAGAGGGACAGAGAGAGAGAGAGAGAGAGAGAGAGAGAGAGACAGAGTAGGCAGTGGTGGAGAGCCCTGTCCACTGCCGATATAGTAACGCAGTTGGAAGAGTAGGAGGTAAAGGCCTAGACTCGCTGCGTATGCTTGCTTTCGTTTTGCCTTATGTTTCTCCCACGCAGTTGCAATTTCCTCCGCGAACACTGTAGCTGTTGTGCTATTTTTCTGCAAAAGAAAACCCTATGTTTAGGCTCCTAATTTATGTTTTTAACAAAGATACTCCTTTTTAAAAAAATCAATATGCAAAAATATGTTTAATTAAAAATAAATTAATAATTTCATAAAGCTTGAGCTCTTTTTTATTTTTTAGTACATTTATATTATAATTATTATTAAATTTGAATATAAACATACTAAAAACATCCTGCAGAAAAGAAGTCTGACAACATTCTTTTTTTTTCACTTACTACGGATGTTCTTTTTACATATTTTTACACAATCATGGGTATTCTCTTATGAAAATCTTGAAATTCTATAAGTTAATTAATAAAAAAATTATAAAAACATATATAAACAATATAAATCATAAAAAAAATGTATGATTCTACGAATTTGATACATTAAATAACTGATATATATATATGTAATATTAATATAAATTTATAAATATTTATATATTCGTAAAAACAATAAAATTTTTATCGAATTAAAAGTAAAATTATTTGATATATAGATGTATAATATCCAGAAAAATATTTGATAGTTTTTTTATAATTATTGTAGCATTGGTATTGGTGGTGGTAAGGGATGATTGATAGCGGTAAAATGAATTATTCTTTCCACACATAGAGAAGGGTGAAATGTCAAACCTTGGTTTCTCGTTACCTTCAAAAGAACCATTTGTATTTTATAGGAGAAAGAAGAGGTAAATATATACTCCCTCGAATAAAATATTTAACATTGCAGGCGTGAAGCAAGTGTATCTGATGAACTCGAGAAAAAATAAATAACAACTTTTCGAAAAGCTGTACTCCTTCATCTTTTCTTAAAATTCGTTAGAAGTTATAATCTTTTTTGAAAGACGAAAATTCTAGTAATAAGTGACAAATAATGGCGGTTATGATGGTTTCGCTTTAGAGGCGTGAGCGCCTCCTCATTTGCTTCTTAAATTTTTGAATGAATTAGTTATCAATAGATTTCGTTTGTCGATAATAATAATAAATATTAAATATTGTTTTAGAATCCAAGAATGATCAAAATTTATAGGAATTTTCTTCATATGTTTAAAAAATTAGCTGCATGTAACAAACATATAACATAAATATATCAAGAAAAATAAAAAATAAAATCAACTCAATACTTCAATAACCGCACTCAATTTAATATTATGTCACCAGGAGATAATTTATTATAATTTAAAAATAAAATAAAAAATTTATCTCTTACAAACCACTTCGAAGAATAAGTAGAAATAAAGCGGCGCATTGTTATTTAAATGATATAATGTAAAAACGTACGAATATCTCAGCTTTCAATAATAAAGTAATTCTTTTTAGGAATAAATATTTATAAGGAGATAAAAGTTTACTCAAGGAAGCCATTTAAGATCATTAAATAAAATCAATTTCTTAATAACATAAAGAAAAGTTATTTTTCCTTATTTTATAATACCCTACAACTCTTCTTTAAGGTATATTCTTTTCAAATAAATTCCATGAATCAATTTTTAATGAAATACTTAAAATCAATTAGGCTCTTCATTTTAAATAGCTTTTATCATTTTATATATTATTTTTCAATAAAATGTTCATAGAATATTAGTGATATTTTCAATCTACTTTTCTTTGCAACTAAAATAATTTGTTTTATGTATTGAAAAGTACTATTTTTGTTGTACGTCCATTTAATAAGAATGTCGAGGTCACTTTATAGAAATGTTTTTAATTATTTGTATTTTTTAGATATTAACTTTTTAAAATAAATTGTTATAGTCAGAGAAGTTTATTATTTTTAATATTATTTATGATCTAAAATTTTATGATCTAAACTTTTTTATTAAAGTATTAGGCTTAAAAACTATTTAATTCTCAATTTTTTATGTAGAATTACTTTTTGTCTTATGTAGAACAATCCACAACTCTTAATCTGAATTTATAGAACTATTATTTGTTGGCGCTTCTTGTTTTTTTATTCATTCATGAATACTTTTTATAATTAAGTTCATATAATAAAATAGATTAATATAAATTTATCAATTAGTCCACTTTTTCTTATCCTTTTCTTAAAGTGTTCCAGGCAAGTTATAAATATATATACTATATATATCCTATTTAATAGAATCAAAATACACTTTATTAAAGAATACCGTGAAATTCTAATGAATGTAAGACTTATTATAATGTTGTGCATTTTAAATCAAATATAAAATTTATACACGCCGAATATATACATTCTATTAGATGCGTTTTATTTGAGAGACTATAATTATACTTTTGTTTCCTATATTGATGACCTAATTTATAAATGTGTGATCATCAAAGTTACATTAGTCGCAATTAAATATTCCGTTATTTTTATGTTTGTTACTATTATTCAAATCTGGAAATCGTATCCATTATCTCAACTAATAATGTACTTTAATTGCATCAGACTCAAGTTTTCTTAAATTGTTTATTAAATTAAAAACACTTGTTATAATTTTTAAACTTCTATTAGTAAGAATTTTTTATATACATAAGTAGTGTAGTGGAAATTTGGCCTTTTATTTTATTTATTGCTATGTATACGCCCATATATATTATACTTGCAGATATGATCGTTAAATTATAAAAATTTAGTGTCTCCATCAACTTTATAATATTTATTTCCAATATATCACTTAGTCTAACAGTTACAGAGTATAATAGAAAATTTAGTTAATTTCAAGGTGCCTGAAATGTGTACATATGTGTTTTACTTGAAATGTACTTTTTTATTAACATTAGCAACCATCTTCGAATAAAAATTTTTTTTATATCCATTAAAAATTTCATAATTTTTCTATTTGTATCATAAAAGAAAATAATTATATTTTTTTTAATCTGTACGTTATTAATTGCAAATATTTACAAATGTTTCGATATGTTTATTAATTTTTATTTTTATCAATTGTTATCAATATTCGTTATTCAAAGAAATATTAAAGCAATCAAAACTTTCTAATATAATTCGTATTCATGATTATATAAACAGAAACTGAAGCTAGAATTAAAATTTATTTTTAAAGAAATATTTAGAATATATATTATGTAAAAGTTAAAAAATCGAAAAACTATAAGATTGTAACATGATTGTCTTTATTTCAAATTAATAATAGGTTAATTAAATATATTTTTTTTTTTTAAATGTAATTACTCGATTCAAGCATTACGAAAAATCAAAATAAATAATAAAATGTATTAAAATTTAGTGAATAATCGTGATAAATATTAAATGTCTATTATTTGGATTGTATATAATTAATGTGGTGAATTTTATTGTTAAACAAATGTTTTAATTTGATTCTGTGATTCTCACTTAAACAACTTTTTTTATTATTTTACTAGTGCAGATTTATATAGATTCGTACAAGCGTCACGCTTTTGAATTTATTATAAAAACAGTCAGCTACCGACATAATACACAAATGTAAACAAAAAATAACTTTTCTTAATTTCCGTTTTTTTTAAATACATTGTTCTTTTTCTTAGACTTCCCTTCTATTTCTATTAATTGCCCCTGCTTAACTGTCTATTTCACTTTCTGTCTGTCTCTCTCTCTTTCTCTAATATTTGGAATCAAATATACTTAAATCAATTCAGCGTTAATTTACAACATTGATATTTTTATCGGGTGTGTTGCAAGTATATATTTCGCAAGCTGATTTATCAGAATCAATCTAAGATAATTATCCTTAATTATTAATTTAAGACAACTCGAGATAATTATTAGAGGGCATTGGCTATAACTGTGAACTGATAGTATTCAAAATTTCCGGCAACTGTTTCATCGATAAAAAGAGGAAAGGGGAAGAAAGTCGTGTAGCCTCGTTATCCCATTGGAGAGACCGCCAAATCCTTGCTTAACGAGACGGACTTTAAAGTTTCTCGCTGCTAGTTGCAAGGTGCAGATATAGGTCTATCTCTGTCCCTCCTCCCTCTGACATCATATCCTGACTTTACTTCCATTCATCTCTCTTGCTCTTCGCTCCAGCTACAGTTTGTCTTGCCCGCGCGCCTCGGAAACGAGTCTTTTCCCTTGATAAATCCGTCACGCTTGGCCGGATTAAGTGAAGAAGAACCGGGGTCCTCTCAAAGGCAACTCACCCCGTCTTTCAATATCTCATAATTGTTTGTCTTCCATGTTCTTCAGTTGGTCGAATTCGAAGCGCTATATGTTTGCCTCAATCAGAAATAAAGATGCTCGTCGGCTTCTACGGTTTCTCATCATTATTCAATTTTTTAGAAAAATCAGCTGGTATTGTATGAGCTTTCGAGTCGGCACTTTGACCTTTGTACTTTCTTAAAAGGAGAGCCTTGGACTAGATACAATTGCATTTAGGAGCTCAAAGGGTAAACTGGCAAGCGTTACTTAAAGAGATTTCCGGGGGAAAAACTTAATCACCTTACAGCATCATAATTCGATGAGCTCGACATGGAGCTGCATCAGGGATATAATTGCTTTACGAATGTATCGCTTTTTCTGTTATTTTATTTCTGGATTATGATCCGTCAACAATTACAAGATTAATTTTAAGCTCTGAATAAATGAAGAATTATCAGTTTCATTATTGGTCGCGTTATGAAATTAACATTGTGCAAATAGTTGCGTAATAAATATTGCGATTTTGAGTAAAAATTTCGGTAGTCGTAATTTCTCCTCACAAATCAGGACTTTAACCAGGCAGAATTCTGTGAAGGATCTAGTCTGCGCTCTTAAAAAGTGTTTATTTCGTAGTTCTAGTCGAGTTCTCAGCAACTAGCTCATGCAGTTACTGCAAGGAACATCGCTTCACACTGCTTGTGAATGCAATTGCCAACATTCAGGAATGTATTCAACGTAGCTCCCAGAAAGCCAAGGAGATACCCACTATTTGAAGCTCGAATAAATAAAAAAGGGGAAAATTTGTTCGCACTACGCGTTTTCCATGGTTTACTCTCCTCAATTTTCCATCTGACCCTATTCCTGTTTGTCTGACAATCCGTATATCGACTCCAAATGTGCACTCGAAAAACGCCCAAGGAATATAAAATGCGCAGCTTGCACTTTAAAGACGCACTATATGCTCGTAAATAATCGCGTACGTAGGTACTTCACTCTGAATCTCTTACTCCTATGCTTCTGCACTCCAAGGAAATAAATACTCTTTTACCATTGACATATATATGTGTACTATTGGAAAGAGTTTTCAGAAATACCACGATAAAAGATTCTTGTCGACAGAAAATTTTACGTTGAATGTTAAAATTAGCTAAACACATAATATTAAAACACAAATCAGTCTCATGTAGATTATTAATTAATAAAAGAAAAATAAGAAGAACGTTATCACGTATTTAATGTATTCTCTCTAATGATAAAAAAGTATGTATTAAGTCCACTTGATCCGATGTGATAAAACTTTGATATAATTATTTCTTTACGATTTTAATATTTAATCCGTATTGAAAACCTTATTTTTAGCATTATCGAAATATTGATTTAAAATATAAAATAATAATAAACTTTCGCATATTCGGTGTGCAATATAAATAATGACATTTTTCTCCTATAATTTCAGTTTTATTGACAATTGCAATTAATAAATATTATTTATATCTTAATATTTATTATATGACATCATAATATAATATTTATTAATACTTAATGAGTTTTATTGAATAATTCAATTCTAGCACAGTAATAAATTTTTATTTATGATATAAATATATATTTCAAATTAATATTTGTAAAGTATTAAATCTATAATTAATTTTCAAAAAATTACTGCGGAGTTTAAAAATTAATTTTACAGAGAATTTTCTATTTTTATTTCTTAAAAATTCTTACATGTTCAATTTTGTAATCAATTCTTTCCTAAGAATTGAAAAAATCATATTCATATTTATTAATTGATAGAAATTACTCTTCGTAATCCTGCAGAACCAAATACTTTCTAATAAAATTTCTTGAATCTTCGTTAGTATCTAACGTATCCAAGTGACATTGGAAGATATTTAGAAAAATTGAATTTTATGATTAATTTACAATAACTATTGTAAAAAACTAGATATAATAAAATAGTAACGAAAGATATTTAATTTTATAAATATCATGAATATTATTAAAAATATTGTTTAATAGGCTTCTAGCAAAGGTAGATAAATATTCGAACAGAAATTCTTCTACGAATATATTGCACGTAAAAATTATATATTGCTGATAATAAATATTGAATTCATTTTCTTTATATTACATTGGATAAAATAACAAATATTACATAAAAATTTCACGAGTCTGATCATTTTTAATTTCTGTCATTAATATTTATGTGATCAATGTTTAGTAATTGTTTTTATCAAAACGATATTTTTTATCGAAATAGTTAAACCATTTTTAAATAAGTTAAATCGTGTAAAAGTATTTATCAATTTCTGATTCAAAATTTTGTTTCTGAATATATAAAAATTTAGTTATAAACTTATATTTTCAGATTTAAAAAATATATTTGTAAATTCCATAATTTTTTAGCCATAATAAATCATCTTAATAAATTCATTTACAAATTCAGTCAATGATACACGAATATTTTCTAAAAAATCGGAGGAAGTCTAAGAAGGAAACAGAAAAAGGGTGAGAACGCGAGAGACCACAAGATCTTATTCGAGTGTGTATGATGGGCCAAGAAAAAGAGAGAAAGAGACAGAGAGAGATATAGAGGGTGGCGAAATTACTTGGAAATCTCTTGAGCATCGTAGCCAAGTCATGGATTCATAGTGCACTGAAAGGATGAATAGCGATAATTGTTCATGTTCCGGTTAAAACCATCCATGCATTCTCTTTCGTCTATCTTTATTCATCGGAGAGTAATAAGTACCAAAATTTTGGTATCTTCGTAACCGTGCTATATACCATGAGGATGAAGGAAAATTGCATTTGATTACCGCACACGCGTAAAATGATCTCACACTGAGGACACCGGTATTATAAATATAATAAAGAGAATAGAGTAATGACGATCGTTAATTTCAGTCATTCGGTCTCATTAAATCAGTTGGAAATGACTTCTTCGACACACCGCTTGCGTAAAGAGTGATGATACTAAGATTTAAGTACTTCCGTAATGATAGGACAGAGCAAGTCATTGCTCCTCTTTACCTGTCTACTTTACGTTCCAATTCCGAGATATTTAAGCACTAATTCTTACGTTGTAGGTAATAAAAAAAGAAACGTGTCCTTAATTACTTCGGCAGTTGTGAAAGACTGGAAAATTTATATATTCGATGATATAAAAATGCATATATTTGAATATAAATTACTATGAATCCATATATAGTCGTTCACAACAACTATTTTGTGAAAAAGGTAACAAGCAAAATTCGGTTAGTTTACAAAGTAGCAGGAGGAAGAGGAAAAGTGACGTAGCAAGTCAGAGCATAATGCAGAGAAAAATAAGCCTACGAGAAAATTAAAAAATTATAAAAATATACTTTCAAAATTAAACAACCGCCTTATATAAGTCATAAATTCAAAAATACATTCTAGCGAGCTTTTATTTCGTATTGGAAACCGAGAGTCAGTTTTCTTTCAATACTTTACATTTTATATAATTAAGAAGTATTTCATCGATTGAGTATAATTTAAGAAAATAAAACAAAAAATAACGACTATTTCTCTCTTTTCTCTTTGTGTTGTCTGACAATATGACTTCGTCTAGTGTCAGATGCAATAATTCCATAATTATAACACAAACAGCTATAGATAACTTGCTGATTTAATGACTCCAAACTCGAATTGTAGGATACTATGTACAGCTAAACATTATGAATTAGCTACCTATAGTCGTGCCTGTTCCTCTGTCTCTTGTTCGCCTTTGTTTTCTTTATCTCTCTTCAAAGCTTGTTTTTATCTGTCTTTGACTTGCTGATGTTACCACAAAGCGCCGCACTTCGAATATTGCTCCTGACACACAAAAGCTCGAAGATTAAATAGAAACTTTAAGTACACTATTGAATAGCATTCACTTCTCCGCGTATTAAATTTGTATTAATATTTCAGTCTTTACAATCAGAATAACGTGTAGCTTTTGATACTAACTTATGTATTATGTAGCAACAAATTATTTATAATTTTTGTCTGATAGAGACATACGTATAATTGAATATTATTCTATATACCGTTATAAATATCACAAAGTTTGAAATAAGAACAAAAATTATCAAATTATGAAATACACGAAACTCGGAAAAATATATAATCCATCTTGCCACATAAAAATGATAAAGAATCTATAATAAAAGGTAATTAAGGAGAAACACAAATACGTCACAAATATAGGCAAAAGAGGGTTGAGGGGATGACATGGCAACGTTGCTAATACAGCATATCTTACCTCGTAGTGCCTCCTGACGGCAAAATTTAGTGAGAAAAGAAACGGGCTCTTGGCCAAAGTAAAAAATCTATTAATACTCTCTTTTATGATTGTTTTCATAACTCAAACTATGACGTAATAGAGTTTTGTCACATCAGTGAAAGAAGAGGATGACAACTGGAAAGAAGCCAAAATTATAATACACCCACTTAGAGGAAAGCAATGGATAAGTATTTTCAAATCGCGAAAGCCAAGTTTTTCCGAGTCTTAGCATTTGACTGTGTCCATAGTCAAACTATAGAGGGTGACCTTCGTACAGCATATATCGGCAAACTGGGAATTCGCAAATGTTTCATTCTTATAAAAAGTAGAAAGAAAACAACGCAGTTGATCGGAAAACCTTCGATCGACCAATTTTATGTCGTTATTACTTAAGAAGATAGATAGATGCCTAAGAGACAATGCACTCACTACAAGGCACCTATTTCAGAAGCCTGTGAAGGCCTATACTACCCGAGAATCTATTTCGATTTATTTCCGTCAGAAAATACGAAAAGTTCTAAATCGATAGGATAATAGCAGAGGACTTCCAGAGAATTTCTACTGGTCACAAGAGAATGCAGCACAAAATACTCTTTTAATAAGGCTTATAAAGTTATCATTACGAGCAAAGAAAAATGGCAATGATCATTAAATATAAATTGTTGAATGCGATCTAATTAATAAGTCGAGTTTTTATTGCTTTGAAATTTTGTGCTCGTGTTTAAAATTCATTAAAATTTTATTTATAGAACCGCTTATTATATTTTGCGCAAAAAAATATTCCTTTTCATGAAAATTTTTAACATTTAAGCAACGTTGAATACATGTACGTGCTCTAAGAATGCAGACCAAAAACGTGATATTCAAGAGTAAAAATTCTAGTGAGATATCAATGTGCGCATAACATTATCCGAAAAAGCTGATTTTTCATTTTTAAGCATAAAATCGAAATAATATGTTTCTCTGATAATTTTATTTATAAATATTTCAAATATTATAATCGTTATATGCATACGTTTAAAAAAATCATTCGAACATACATTTTAATTACTGTGTATATTTTTCAAATATTTCACGAGTATCCAATCAAATTCAAAATAAGATGAAATATGGTTGATAACAAAAATTTATTTTCACCCCGAATTTTTAAAGCCACCCCATAATTTTAAATACGTGTAGTAATTTTACTTAAAAATAAAAATTTGCAGATTAAAATAAACAAGACAGTTTAACGATAGAAAAATAAAAATTAAACAATTTTCAATAATTTCAATATTTTCAAATTTCAGTATTTTCACAACCATTTTTTAATATTTATTTGTAAACTCGTTTAGTTTGCAAAGTTCAGCATGTGAAAGTACGTTCAAAACACAAGTATTAATTAAAAATAATTTATATATCCGAACGATATCTATGAGAAACAGTAAAAAACGAAATAAACCTTTTTAAATAAGTGGCTGACACTTCGAATGTGGAACTAATAAAAGTGAAAATATATGAAACTTTATAAAACACAATGAAAGAAGCGTCGAAAGAAAATCGGCCATGAAGAGATATTTGTCTTTACCACTCTCTCTTTCTCTTTCTGTTTCTCCGAATCTCTCTCACATACGCCTCCTCTTCCTTTCTCCACAAGTATAAGTTTCTCTTTGAAAATTCAGAATTCGTGCTCACGCCCGCGTGCCGAGTGTGTAGTAGAAAAGCAACGTTTGGATTTTCAAATCAAACTTCTCGATTATGTTTCGAAAACATTTATTATAATTTTAAACTTTACAAATATTTCATTTACAAAAGTGTACACAGCCGTGCATTTAAATCAAAGGCTTTAATATTTCCCTTTCAATATCTGTGATTTTTACGCATTTATTATCATTATCATTATTATTACTATCATTATCATTATTATTATTATTATTATTATTATTATTATTATTATTATTATTATTATTATTATTATATTCATAATGACAGTATTTAGTATATAACTAATATTTTTTATTTATATTATAAATAAATGATACGTGTGTCCTATATAATTATTTTGCACCTAAAATAATTCTTATAAATGAAAAATAATTCATCATAAAGTATTTAGTTGTTTTTTGTATTTTAGTAAATTTAAATCATTTTTTAATCACACTGTTATAAAAGTACAAAAATTTAAATCAAGCGAATCATTAGAATGCAAAAAATATTTTATTTTTAAATTTTACTGATGATTTATTCCTGAATAAATAAATCTTCAGTATTTTAAATTTTTCATTTTACCTGATTCACATACATCTTTTATTCTTCTATTTATTAATACTCATAACCTTTATGCAAGTATTCGTCTTTTTTCTGAATACTTATTTCAAGCACATTATAAGTTTCTCAAAATTTTATTATTCTTTATCATTTCTTATGTTCAAATAGTTACTGTATTCATAAAATTTTATATTATTCATTGAATTTTTTTGAACTAACATTATAAAAAGTTCGTCTTATAAGAAAGGAAAAAATTCATGAATAATTTTAAAATATATTTCAAATATTATTTATATATCTTTCTTAATCTTTCTAAGAGGAACATATATGTAATTAGTATAAAAAATGTCATATTCAAAGAAAAAATTACTTAAATATAAATAATTCCTTATGTATTTATGAATATTCTTAAAAAATTTTTTTCAAATATCATTCTATGATCTGACAATGATAAAATGTAATTTTTATAGAATTATATGTTATTTAAATGTTAAAATAAGTGAATAAAAAATTGTGTTATAAATTGTTAAAATTTTTATAAAGTAAAAATACAAAATGATTTCAAAAGTATGAAGAATAGTATTATTAATTATACAAGACTGAACTAGTCTTTTTAAAAGTACTATTAAAGAAAATAATAGGAAAGTAGCAAAAAATAATTCAGTTGCTTTTTTAACAATTAATTAAAGCTTATAAAAACCTTGAACTAGATAAAATAATTATTCAATTCTAAATAAATCAACAAATATTTAATATTTAAAATAAATTAAGCTAAATTTTTTTAATAATCAGTTAAACTTTTTAAAAATAAGATAGAAACAGAAAGAGCGTATAGTTTTAATTTTATTTCAATGCTGTACTTGTATCATTTATATAAAAATGTAGTTTTATTGAAAATCTCACAATGCATTCTTCAATTCTATTTGGAATGAAGTTAAAATAAATTATATTTTTTATATACTAAATTAATTTATGTAATTTACAAAATAACCTACTTTTTTCAATTTGAGCATGAATTGATTTTTATTTTATGACTAAAGTTATGTACTAATAATTATTATTTTTTTAAGAAAAAAACAAATAATATCAATTTACAAATTACGATTACAATTACGAATATTCACATGTATAAGTATTCGAATACTTTTGAATATTTTAAAAAAATTATAAATTTCTACACAAAAACGTATATACAATTTTATCGTTATATTAAAATTTACTTCTGAATAGAAATATTTTTTAATTGATATTCCAATTGTACAATGATTCTCAATTTTTAAAATATAAATTTGTGCGCATGAATGCCATCGATAAAAAATCTTTTAAAACAATCAATCTCTCATACGAGGTGAACAATATGTACATTGACATGATAGTGTAAAAAGATTAGTCATTCTACAATCAAATTTTATTGTGATTTTATTCCTTTTATTCATCTCGATTCTCCTAAAAATACAGTAGTAACGTATTTATGATGTAGTGCAATCTAAGATTCTCATAAAAAATACGAAACACTCGAAAGAGCTGACAAAATTAAAAGTAATTAAAAAGTTGTATAGCTCCTGTAAAGTGTTGCAGTTTTCATCTTCTGATTCTCAATTATTATTTCTCTATTTTCATTATTCCCATTTACATTTTTGTTCTTTCTTCGTATGTCCGTTTCTCGTTTTCATTTTATGCTTCTTTGGTAAATAATGTGACACTTCAACATTGATTGTCTTTTCTAAAGTATGCAAACACAATATACGAGTAGGAAATACAGTAAAGTATAAAGAAAAATAATAGATATAAAAAACTAAGAGACTACGAAAAACCTTTAACATAGTAGGTATTATTTCCTAATTAAGTATCGGAAAATTTTCGATACTATCTCAACAAATAATATAATTCAGTTCTTCATTTTATAAATAATATTTTGTTTAAATAAAAATGCCTATTCTAACTTTTGGACTGTAAATCAAATAATGAAAAGTCACTAATAATATACTATAAATGATTTGTATTAATAATCAATAAAGGACTACAATTTTTTCTATTGTAATCATCCAATATATAGTATATACAAATTATTTATGATTTAAAATTTTAAGAAAATTTGACAAGATATAAAAAATAAAGTATTATTATGTATGTTTATAAAATTAAGTTTTAATTAACATTGTTGTTTTGTAAAAATCATTATAAAAGTTATCTCGAAGTTATTTCAAACATATAAGTATATAACTATTAGAGAAGTGAAAGTGCCTTAATTGAAGGAAAATATACTATATTTCTATTTTCTATCTATATTTATTTCTCATGTACATTTATTAGTAGCTAGGAGATAAAAAATTCACAAATACGTTGAAAAAAAGTGCTTAAGCTTCGACCGGAACTCCCATGTACCGATAAATGCGGACAAGCAGCATCGTAGTTGTACGCGAACGAGGTGGTGTCCATATAAATGAGCATTATTTTTTGATTGAAAATTGTTGTCTTTACTATTGCATTTACTGCATTCTTTGTTTAAATATTCTTTAATTCAAAAATAAAAAATTGCCTATTTATTCATATAACAAACATAAAATGATAATTTTCCACCCTGAATACATGAGCCAAATTAAAACAATTTCTTATAAACAATTTTTTTTTAATTTCTGTAGTATTTACGTTTGACCAATGAATCAAGTGTAATAATAGTAAGTGTAAATGTGTCTGAAATCAGGTTTTTAACTTCAATAGCAACTGAAGTAAATTATAGGATATAATTATATACAATATTGATAACTAATAGTTTTGTACTCAAATGCCCAATAGGACAACCGTATTATTAAAAAAAGGAGAAATAATTGTTCACGATATAAAATTCATGACAATTTGTACTGATGTTTCACTTGGATCACGATACGAGGTGTAATTTTAAGTTGCAAAATGAGTTTGCCTAAATTGGGCAGGAAGTAAACGTGACTAACCTTTTAGCAAGATCATAACAGCTATGAAGTTTGCATATTAATAATAAAGTCCTGTCTAACGCTCGCCGGCTTATAACCTTTCGTTCATTCAGCTCATGTGTGCCTCACCCCCATTTAGCCTTCTATCTGGCTTCTGCATATTTGTAATTTCATTTCTAACAGAAAGAAAGCCGGAGAATAATGTGTAAGCAAGACTACTTTAAAAAAATAGCAGAACTAAATATGGAAAAGCCGAGCTCGCACACGTTGAGTGACGTATACACAGACAAGAGGTTATCGCGGGCTGCCGAGCGCAGATACTACAACCGTGGTTGACACTATAAACGCAGGAGGTGTGCTCTCGGTTTGTCCTATCCCCGCAACGTTACATGCCTCAGGTTAATCGTTCTTAAGCATTTTGCGCGTCCGCGTGTAATATTAAGATCATTACTCATCCCATGAGTTTTAATTACTCCTTTGCAACACACTTTCCTACATTCGTGCGCCTTCCTATTTTCTTATCCTCATACACATAGTATTACTTTCTTGAATACAGAAGGCGACATTTAAAAAATGTTTGAATAACGCGTACAAGAGCTTTCAATATTGATCATCACCTAAAGAAATGATACATCAGTGCCTTAATATTGTTAAATTTTCGCACGAATCTGAAAAATGTATAATATTTTTCACTCAGTATTATCATTAAATTTCTTAATTATTACCATAAAATCTATAAGATATTTCACTATTTTCACCAAATAGTAACTATGTGTATATACACAGTTTCCATACACAACAACTACCTAAAAAAAATAAAGTTACCATGCATACAAAAAAGTCTAAGTCATTATTTGGCATTGAAGAAGAAAATTTTTGTCAAATTATTTGCACAATAAATATTAATCAAACTCATTACTGGTTGTTATAAGTAATTATTGAATACATCTGTTGTTTAATACTAATTACAAGAAGTATAATATTTCATCTGATTATTGCATAAATACTTAATATAAAATAAAGAAAAATTGCCTAAATTTTACAAAGTAATTTATATGCAAATTAAATGTAATAATTATTACACTATTTTTTTTTTTTTTAATAGAACAAAAACTTTTTAATATTTAACGACAGCATACATATAATACTTATATTAAAACAAAATATTTATGTAATATCAATGTTTATATTAATCAACGTAAATTATAAAAAAGCAAAAAAAGATAATGTAACATATTTCCAATAAAATATCGTTAATCGTTAATTATTGTTTGCGAAGCAAAAATATTTATACAAAAACTGTCACAAATAAGGTAGATATTTTTCTTCTATTCCACTCAATTACTCTCTTAATTCCTGACACGCATATACACACACGCGCATACACTCCAGTGTGACCATCTTTCTTCTTGAGAGTTTGATCGTGGCTACTTAAGAAGTGTTTAATCTCTTGTACGTACGACGCACAGAACATTATTTAACAAAAAAGCGGGTCTGGACTACTTCAGATAAAATTCAACGCGACCGGAGGGACAGAAGTAAACGAACTAAAAACGCTTGTGTCCTACTCTTGCATTTCGAGATTCGTGACTCTCTTAAGCTTTTGCCACGTACTTTTCTTTCTAGTACTTTCTGCTCGTTATGTGACGTGTGAGATTTTAAAAATACATGCATACCCGTATATTCGTCCAAATATCTCCTATTTATCCTAGAAATTATTAAATACACTTTTCAAGTTAAATGATAAATATACGATTAAAAAAAGATCATAAAAACATAAGACATAAAAAGGTGTAGAAAATATATATATTTGTAAAAACTGATGAAAGTAGGATTGTCACTAATTTTATAGTCAGTACTTAGATTGCAGTTGTCAGAGTGGTAAGACACTATAATTGTTCTTTAATATCTTCATATTTACGAGAGATTGTTAAGATTAAGTCAATACTGTATTTAATATTTCCCCACAAGCAAACGTTGAGCAAGATAAATTTAAAATATTTATTGCAAAATAGTTGAAAATAACATATTTATAATAAATAAATCATTAATAAATATCCAAAACCTATGAATATTGTACTTTAATTAGTATGTAAATATTTCAGCTTATAACTAAGGAATATTTTGACATTCAATGTGACAGATAGAGTTTTGTATTACTGACTATATAATTAATTTAAAAAGCGGAGAATAAAATAAATACTTTTACCTTTATTGTACATATATTTAAATTTTTGAATGAATAATATGGTTTCAAAATTATTAAAAATCTTTTTTATAATACATTTGAATAAATTGCGAATTTAAACATAATGGAAGTTTATTAGAGATTTAATTAATAAAATCATTAAGTTTAACACAGTTACTTTCAAACTAAAACGAAAATAAATACATTTTTTTTTAATTAAAGTACTGATTAAAGTCTTTCTAAGAAGTGAAATGGAAACAAATTTAAAAATTTTTGTTTACTTACAATTAATTTTAAAACTTACATGTCGTAATAGTTTGGTCATTTTTCTTTATGATACCTTTCAAAAAGTCTCATACTTGGTCGAATCAAAATAAGCGAGAAGATACAGAATACATTTTTAAAAAAATGTTAAAATTGTACCTGTGCATGTCCTCTTGCCTAGGTAAAGCGCTCTGACGTATACTTGGTAGTAGCATCACGAAATTTACCAAAGTACATTATTGAGTGTTCTAACTTCTGGAAAGAATACAGAGAATGATGGAGTTGAAAGAAGATGTGATAGATAGATAGATAGATGAACAGATCGATAGATAAAGAGATGGATAGATAAATAGATAGATGGATAGCTTAATAGCTAGATAGATAGATAGATATATAGATGGATATATTGACAGATTAATAGATGAATAGATAAATATATGGATGGATAGCTTGATAGCTGGATGGATGGATGGATGCATTGATCAATCGTATGATCGATTAATGGATTGATGGATGAATGAATCTGTCTAACATCAAGCGATAAAACATCGATGCGACAACACTCAAAAGTCGAGGAAACATCGACACCGCCTCTATTGCTGAGGAATGTTGAAAACTCTGAATAAAATAAAAGATAGATAGATTGCTAGATAGATAGCCAGATAGATTACTTAAAGAGAAAAAAAGAAATAGAGAACTAAACGAAAAATTACTTACAGACCGTGACCAGAATTAGAAAGGTGCGTAGCTCCCAGTTGGAAGTAATAAAACGCCCGCTGAGTTCCTTTAGTATTTTTTTCGCTATTTTTAGCCCTGTTACTTTTATAATTTCTCTCTCTCTCTCTCTCTCTCTCACCCACCCACCTGCACGCACCGGGTCACCCTTTATTCCCCTTTCACTTACTTTCAATTAGTCTACAATAATTAGAAATAACTTTATTTCTTTCTAAAAAAAATCATAATTATAACATACTCATTTAATCATTAAAAACCATTGAAATAATTAATTCATGAATGTCAACATATTATTTTCTAAAAATCATATTGTTTTATACAGTGAGTACTCTTTATTACTCTGTTATTTACTTGTAGAAATCATTTCAATCCACTAGAGTTGCACTCACTTCACAACGTGAAATAAAAAATCTTATCTATTCTTTTATCAGTTCATAAGGTGTAACTTATTTTTATGTAAAATATTTGCAAATTTTTATTGGTATCGAATATATAATATACATGAAAAAATACGAATTATGAAATTCAAATTGCCATTAACTTTAACTTAATATTTATTATATTTGGCAATATTTTAAATAAAAATAAATTATGAAAAAAATTACAAAATTAACTTTTATTTGTTTTAGTAACTGATAATATCCTCTATATGGAAAACAATTTTTATTCATTTTAAATGTTTGAAAAATTTAAAAACTTACAATATTTTTTGCAATACTTCCACTTATTGAAATAAAGTCTGTGATGTCTTAAGATTAAAAACTTTTATCATCATAACTTCAACAAAATATGTGAAGTAATAGCCACTAATTTAATCCGTTACAATTATTTTAAGTTCACGCCCGCATGCTTTAATTTTCACTTACTTAAAAGAGACATAATAAAATAAAAAATCATTAATGTATATAGATCGTAGGAAACAGATTTTCAATAAATAAATCATTCATAAAAATATAATTAGAAAATAGAATTTTTCTACGTTTTCCATAAATAAATACAAATAAAATAGATTAAATATTAAAATTTATATTTCGATCGACTATTTTCATTTGCGATGCACTAATTTAATTATTAAAATAGATTTAAACTTAAATTTTTGTTTTTAGGAATACTAGAATTTAATCGATTTGGACTTACTTTTTAACGTACATTTCAATTTATTGAATTTATGAAATCGTATATTTTAATTACAATAATATCGTATTAAAATTTTTATTTAATAAATATACCAGCTCTATGGTACAATTAATTTCTGTAAATAATTGTCATGAATTGTATTTATGGCTATCTTATAATAATAAAATTTTCAATGAGGGTTAAATCCTGAAATTTCTGAATTTATTTAATGTACTATAACGAACACGCACATTCAAAAATATGTGCCAAGAACTAAAAATTTCTTTTAAATGAGAAAAACATTTAATTCAAGATAATAAGTAAAACTACATAGTTTTGATATATACGACGTAGAAATTTACAATAGTAAATTAATTTCTAAAAGAAAAAGTAAAAAGGTTTAACCTATGAATTTTTAAATGCGATTATTTCAACAAAGCTTGTTTTTTTTTTTATAAAGCTCACGTTTTATAAAATAAAATCTTTTAATTCAGAAGATGTACTTAAATATAAATTAGATGGTATGACTTAATTGATGAAACATGAAATATGTATTTCATTAAAATATACTAATAGTGTGCAGTCAAAAAGTTTACCAAAAAGTTTATAAAATAAAAATAAATAATAGTAAACGTGTATGCAATGTATGGCAGAAAGTTAATTATATATTTTAAAATCGAATCCGATAAAGTTTTTTATATTTTTGGAATTAGTTCATACATTAAATATTATTTTATGTATTCAATTCTATTTTGATATAGAAAAAGATTTATTCTTAAATTATTGCTTTATAGTTTTAAATAATTTTCAAAATTTTCATCGTTAATTCGTTGACACCCAGCTTAAAAAATTAATTGCAATAAAAAACGAATAAATGAATATAATTTTCTGGTGAAATATGAAACTTTAAATAAATTTGTATTTTAAAATACTTAAAGATAGAGAAAGTGATCGTTTTAAAGAAAGTTGCAATTATTATTACTATAAAACATTATGATTAAATAATAAACAGTTTTTGTTTTATTTTCATACATTTGGAAGTATCGAAAGCGATTATTATATACTCTTAACCATTCATCCAAATTCAAATGAAATACAACAGTCGTATCTCCCGAGTGAAGACTGAGAGTCTCCCTGAGGAGCCCCAGCATGGATTTTTCAGCGAAATCTCGTATTCTGGAGCTACTTGAAAGTGCCTGGAGGCCTAGTATTTTAATTTCCGAGATGGAACCTGGTGGCGTAGAAGAGAAACAAATACAAAGAACAAAAAACTAAATAATAAAAAAGTGGGAAAAAATGAAAAAGCATAAAATAAAAACGCAAATCTATATGTCGCGATTCGACATATAACAAAAGCTCCCCGCCCTGCGACGCAACGTCAAGAGGTTTTTATCTCTCTCTCTTTCTCTCTCTCAACCACGCGTATATGGGTGATCTTCTTTTTATCAATGCACATCAGCATATACGACTATAATCCACCTTCTTTCCTTCTATTTTTGCGCAACTGTAGAGAAAAATCACAATCACAGGAAAATCGGTAGGAAAATCCCTCACCCGATATTGTCCGCCGATAGAAAACGCGTTGGGAGTCGCGCGATCCACGCACGCTGTGTTCTAGTTTGAATCGTATAAGAGAAAGGATGGTAGAGAGCGAATTGAAAGAGATAGGGAAGAGAAAAAGGAGAGACGATCGTACTGCACTCGAGCTATTGTCGGAACAGGAAAAAGTAGAGTCGTTTTCATTTTGGACCTTGAATCGTTTTCCAATACTCGACTGCGATTTCGCCTTCTCCCGGAGAGTATTTTCTATTTTAAATAATATCTCACTAGAGAGAGATAGAAAGATAGAGAGAGAGAGAGAGAGAGAGGAGAGAGAGAGAAGGAACAGAACGAAAAGCGAGCGACGCAGCACACGTTAGGGAATTCGCAAAAACTAATCTGTGTATAAAAAGAAGTGAGCAAACAAATTCTTTCCAAGGGTAAAATAGCGCCAGTCGAGCGGAGAAAGTGAGGCAATGAAGAAAAACTGAATTATATGGAAAATAAGCCAAATAAAAGAAATAAAGACAAGATGTAAAAAGTAGCAGAACTATGCAAGAAAATGGGTAGATTCAGAAAAAAAGTGTTTGTATAACTGAGATACAGAAGAAAGAATATATCTCTATACACCTACTTTTATTAAAATTATTTCTAATAAGCAATCATTTTGCGCATTTTATTTATATATCCACTTTTATTGATACATTAGGCATAGATTTCATTTATCAACTACACAAATAAAGATTACATTAACACCAAGAGTATTCCGATTGGGTTGATAATTGAGATTTACATTCAATACAACTGATTTTGTATTGAGAAATCTTTTACTTGTAAACTATAAATGATAGAGTCTTGTAACTATAGTAATACGATGATGTAATTGAATATTTCATAAGGAAAAAACAACTGTTATAATCTATTGCTATATAATTTTGGATTAAGTAACTTTTTTGATATTTCGCTAAGTTTTCCTATTAACGTAGTAAAAAATAAAAATCGAATCTGAAACTAAAAAGAATATACTCAAAAATCTTGTAGACAGTAGTAAAATATAGCAAGATGAATGCTTCATAAATTAATAACATGGTTTTATTGTATTACTATTTATCATTGTACATAACAAAATTTTCAGCATTTTCATTTAAATTCAATATTTTTCATAAATCCAAAGCCTCGTGTTTTTTAAAAATGTTTTTTATCAATTTTAACTTCGTATAACAGAATTTTAAAGACTTTATTTTAAATATTTGTTTAAAATTATTTAAAAATTTTTCAAAATATTATCAATAAAATATGCAACATAAAAAATGTGTTAAAATATAAAAAAAAATTAAATCGCTCGATATAAGTGCAATATGCAAAATGTTAGGATCTCCTTACAATACTTGATCTTGGAATGCTCGATAACTACGTGGCCGAGAGGGAAACTTGATTTCACGTCGTAATTTTATGTCTGCACATTATTACTCGATGGAACAGAAAATGAAAAGACTGTCCGATACGCGGATACACAGATTCGCACGGATGAAGGAAACTTTTCGATTTTTTTCTGAAATGACTCTGGAATTCAATTAACGGATACTGAAATACACGCTGTCCTAATTATATGCTCATTCGTTACGACCGAACGGCTTTAACAAAAGTGCCAATACGCCTTTGAAGCGAGGATAGCGTATCAGCTGCACTTGATTTTATCAAGTAGTTGTGTTTATTGGCAAGTGTCCGTCTTTACGGAAACCAGCTTCATTCCAGGTGAGTAACTGAGATTATCTTTCTTTTCCATTGGGCAATTAGATTAAGCTATTCGATCGAGAGCTACTTTGTATTAAAACTGAATTGATAAATGGATTTTATAATATTCTTTTGGACATGCTCAAGCGTTTTCGATGAATAATTAAGAAAATTTATTTTATTTGAAGAATTGCATAATACCCATATCGTTGGAAAACACTGTTTTATTATATTTTTTTTTTTTATAATTTATAAAGAACTTAAATAAAATGTGACATATTATATAATGCCATATATTATGAGAAATTTGTATTGCACATTTAAATGTCTAATAAAGTATACGAACACGAAGAATTTCTTTAATTTTTTAGCAAACTATGCGCGCTAAAACCTAATGTGAAGTCTAGATGAATTTAAAATTTGATACGCAAATGAATATCGAGAATACAATATAGTAAATGGTACACAATTAAAAATTCCAAAAGTATAAAGTACATCTGTTAAATTATCAATTTAAAAGAATAAGAATACTTCGAAATGTAAATAATATATAAATGAGATACGAATAGTAAATTTTAGCTTTAATGCCTTAGTTTATTTATAATTTACGTGGCGCAATGTTTGATATTGATTTATTGTTTTATTTTATTTAATTAATTTTAAATTAAAGAGAGGTATTAAATCATACTTTTAAAGTACCGCCAAGTATTGCTTAATATATATATTATATATATATTATTATATTTATTTATCGGTAAACGTAGAATTAATCTTCTATTACAAATAGTCAAAACTGTAAAAAATTTGTAAAAAAAATTTGTAGAGTTTAAGAAAACATGGTGCATAAAGACATAGTATAAAAAGTTGAGGGAAAGTCCGGAGAATTACGGTTCAGTACTTTGACCACGATTTCAAGTAGATCCTCGACTATTAGATTGCACATGCACAGGGTGATGTTTGGTGTCAAGCTCAGGCCACTAGATCCCTTACAAAAATGTTTCTTCCTGCTTGTCGTTTGTGCACTTTGCTACCCAGAGCTCGGGTAACGCATTTCTCGTCGAGTTCTGTATAGTGCGCATAATATACGCTTAGAAAGTCGATATTCTCTTAAAAACGTAAGCGGAAAACTTCTCGCGTTCAGGCTATGGTGTAATGCAGGTATTAAAACGAATTCTGAACAAATCGCTCGCTATCCCGAATACGCGTTTATGCATTGTACCAAGTCATCTACCACGTTACAGACGCTGTTTCTTGGCAGTGAGTTGATCACTTGACCACTCGACCGGCCGACTTGCCGTTGTCCCACAGGGTACATCAGTCTGGGCTATAATGCCCTTCCTGACGATTATCTATCATCGAGTACATCTTCTGCTGCAGGTATAAATCCCCCAGAGAAGACTGGAATAAATCTCCCTCCGACAAAATATTCCACGTAATGTATATATATATATATATATTTACCACCTATAACTATGTAAAAGGAAGCAATTGGACCTATTCGTAGTGGCAAATACTGAGTAAATTTAATTGAACTAATAGCTTACACGATCGTCCTTTATACGCATAGAACTTCTCTGTGCGAGTACGGCTTCGTTAATTAAATATCTAAAATATTTACTTAATAGAAACACATATAAAGTTTGATCGACGACCACCTTTCCTTTAAAACTAAAATCAATTACAAAGTAAATGGTCTATTCTTAAAACTAAACAGTAAAGTTTTTTATTTTTTGGAACTTTTTAATTTTTTTACTTCATTGTTACTTTCCTCTAACTTGATAAATATTCAAAATTATTTTATTTCTTTATCTCTTAAGATTAATATTTTTATTTAAAATTTCCAGCTTTTTAATTAATATTATACGATACATTTGTCTAATTTTTATGACTAAAATAGATAAAGAGTTCTCAAAACAATCTCTACAATGTTAACTGAGAATGCTGTTTCAAATTCAACATAAAATCGTGAAACTAGTTGTGCTCGATGATAACGTAATCAATTACAAGAAACGATGAATGATATTAATCACAATTTTCAACGACTAAGAATTTATATGGGCTTTATGAGTGTCATGATATATAAGAGTTGAATAATGAAATATGTATATAATAAGAAAAAGTAAATAAAGAAAATTGAAATTTATAAAATTGAAAGGTACTTACGGAAACTTAAAAATCTATTGTATGGCATTGACAAACTCAAATGAGTAGTATCATCATTATCCGTTATGATTGGATATTTTTTTATTATGCTAGGATGTCTATCTACTAAACTATTGTGAAAGAAAATTAAGATACGTCATGCCACTTCGGAAAAATACCCCTCTTTTTATTTTTAAAAGAACTTTTTAAAAAGAGTACATACTTTATAATCCATATTTCAGTATGTCAGATTTCTCTTCTAATTTCTTCCTGAGTTTATCTTACATTTTGACCACACCATTGAAATTTGTATTTTCTGCAACATAATACAAAAATTAATTAATGATAATTTTGTTTGTATATTTTTCAAAAAGCACGTGTTTTGAAACTTTAAAATAAAGTTTTTAAATTAATTACAAATTATTTAAAATTTTTACTTATTTATTTTATTTTTTTATCGTTCAATTTTTAATTTGCCATTTTCATGATAAAATTATCATGAATTTATGTATGTGTGTGTTTGTGTTTGTATATTTATATACACACGCATATATATAGAAACATAGAAATGATGTATGTATATTTATGTATATCACAGAGAGAGATAGAAAACAATGAAGAGTTTTCTCCCATCATTTTTGGTTGTAAGGTATTCAATTTACGGGAGTCTATTAAACTCATATTTACGAATTAATATTTATTGTGAATTAATTATATAAGTAGCTACTTACTTTTCTGTAACTTTTTTTATTATTATTTTCTTATCATTGATCCATTTAATAAAATTGAAATTCAAAGAAGTGCTTCGAACACTAATAGAAGTATAATAATTTATTTTAGAAATCATTTATTCTTTCTGTTTAAGTATTATTTTCTATAAATAATATCAGATATAACTTAATGGAATAATTTACGATAAAGATAATCAATTTAAAAAAAATTTGTATTATCCTAACATAATAGAAAATAAAGTTCCACATAGACAGTGCATTCTTTAGTGAAAAGTCTCGTGTCCCTAAAAACTTTCTTAAGCTTGTTTTAAAATCTTTGAGTTAGAACAATATGGTATAACATTTTATCACAAATCTATAAGGAAACATATTTAATATAAATTATTTTTAATATATTTTGCATAAAATGCAATAGCATTTAAATCAAATACCTGAGAATTAAAAATTAAACACCAATCTTTTTTAAATAAGTCTTTTAAAAAATATATAACAATAAAATATATTTCATACTTCCTTGCTTAAATTTTATAGTATAAATAATGTTTATATAAATATCAATATTCTATCAGTCTATTTTTATAACTATCAAAAATACAAATAGTAGCTTTAATTTTCTTAATAATGCTTGCAACGATAGATATGTGTGTGTGTGTGTGTGTGTGTGTGTGTGTGTGTGTGTGTGTGTGTGTGTGTGTGTGTGTGTAAAATGATAGATATATAAATAGATACAAAATATATTCAAATATTAACAGAGGTCATTTTCTAATAATATTTTAAGAATAAATATTTTAAAAGTTTGAGCAAAGCAAAATATTTACGAATAATAGTTTAATAAGATTTTCTAAATGAATAAATTTTGAAATTACAACAAACAATGCTCCTACAAAAAATAATTTAATTAAAAACTTCTGCTTCGTGGCAATATGATTCGTCCCTATGCAAGTAAAATATTATTGTTATAAAATTTTTTAGAATTAAACACTTTCATGTATAGTAAAATTTAGAAGACACGAACTAAAAGTAGTAAGCGATTAAAAGAAAAACGAAGGGTAATAAATATTATTATCTCTTTATATGCGTAATTTTATCATCTGAGTAAATCTTTAGTAATGTACTACTGACTAATTACTGTAAGAATGGTAATGTTAGGTGTCAATTATGATTAGATTGAATTAATTAATATATATCAATATAATAGTGTAAGTTTAATTATCCAAATTATTGTTAGATTTGAATAAATGGCTTTTATTCGTAACTGTTCATTATTTACAAAAATCTAAAAACTCCTGAGTGAGTTTACTAAATACTAAAAGTAAATAATATAGTGCAACTTCAAATTCTGAAAATTCAGACAAAAATCGTACTGCTTTGACAAGCAAACTTCCAAGTAGCGATTAAGTAAACTACTAAATCATTTTTGAAATGACGCATCTGCATCTTATGCCTGAGAATAATGAAAAAAACGACAAATAATGCGACTCCAAGGGGCGAAAATTTTATTTAATTCTTCATTCTCCAAGATAGTGGAGGCCGCAAAATCGTCCGCACGTTTCGTTGCAACGCAATAAATAGAATGGAAATTACGGGTAGTGGTGTGCTTGTCATCCAACCAGGAAGTATCTCAACCCGACCAAACATCGAAAGAGAAAGAGATTGTAATGAGAGAAACGAGCGCTTGTGTAATTCGAAATTTCAGTAGCCTATAGGCCGGAGATGCACACCGCATACACTGTAATATTGATCGTGTTCAGCTCGTCAACCTCGTGTATAACCGTTCTCTCGTGTCGAACACGCTGCTGCAGTCGAGTCATGCGAGACACGGTCTCCTCCCTGCTGCCGCGCTATCGCTATCTCTCACTCTTTCTGACACGTATATTCATGCATATTTGCGCCAGCTAGTTCATGTACGACCTCAGATGCACACAAGCATCGGCTCCTGCACGTGAGTCCGCGCACACAGGTACACACAGTGTCACGCACACCCACGCATACACGCACACACACATATCGTACGCATCAGTAGCATTTAGCTGACGTGCATATAGAGAAATACCAGCAGGGGGCAGTAATATTAGGGGTCCACTGGTGTACAAGCTGTAGAGGAAATTGTATGATTCTGTAAAATTTGCTAGCAAATCTCTTTTGACTATATACACTTAATTATCCCACACACTATTCACACAATTATTTTATCTATTGTAACATATATCTTATAAAAATAAGAATTTTTAATAACTTCGTTAATTAATATTAACATTAATGGAAACTACAGTGGATTACAAGTTTTTATTTATTGTTAAATTTGTTTACTGTTAATGACTTATATATAATACTAATAATTTAGTACAAACCATAATTCATCTGCAGGGGTGAAAAATATACTTAAATAAATAATTATAACACAACGAATTGGTTTAGTTTATATATACCTTTAATTATAATATCGATCAATAATGTATATACATAAAATATATGGAGAAGTTGCAGATTTTATCAGTATATTTTTGAGTTATGTATAAAATAAAGTAAATAAACAACCTTTATATCTTACTAACTCATGAAATTATTATGTTTATCATTAAGGTGCTATTAAAACACGAAATATTAGTACCCATTAATATTATAATAGAAATTTTTTTTCTTATCTTTTTATTTAAGTTCATTCAATATCAGATATTTGATCGTAGTATCCTTTATATTCAAATTCATATTATCTTTGCGTCTTTTGTTAATCGAAATGTTTTTATTTTGAAAATGAATTTCAATATTGAATATCTTTGTTTCTATTTTATTCACGTATATGCATTTCCTTGATTTAATCACAATTATGATTTTCGATTAAATACATTATTTTTATATTTCATGATGATTTATAATTTTATAGTCCGTAGTAATTTCTATGATTTAATCTAAATATTCGTTTACAAAATATGTTTTCGAATATTCAGATTTCAGTTTTCTCTTAATCATTTAAAATCCACTATTTATTATATTTTATTATAGTACTTAATATCTATAATATATATGAAAATTCATAAGCTAATTTTCATCTATCAATATTTATTATTCCAATATTATGATACTAAATTTCAATATAATCGTAGATAAAAGTATAGAGGTAGTATATTGCTTTCTTTATATAGATCATGAATAATCAATTTACTTAATTATTACTATTTTATTCATTTTTCTATATAGCAAAAATATTATCAGATACATCGTGAAATTAAATAATAATTTATTTAAAAATATAATTTCCATGTTTGATAATTCAGATTTATCATACGTATAAAATTTATTAATTAATTGTTTTAATCTTATTAAGCATATTTTTTATACGCAGTTAATAGTTTTGTATTAATTTGTTTAGTCATTTTTTGTTTAATTTACCCGGGTTAAAAATATTTGTCAAAAAGAGTTTGTTTGTATATGGATTGACATATTTAGTCCCTTTTTATTTCAATATTATTTTAACAAATATTATCAGAGAAAATATAGCAAATAAAAAAAATGTCGAGAAAAAAGTTCGTATTAGATTTTCAATTAAATAGTTACAATTTTTTATCCAAAAGCATATGCCAATTAATATTATAATTTTAAGTAACATCAATAAAAAAAATTAATTTTTATACCCTGCCCATTATTATCTTGCGGAAACACAGAAGACTTTAAATATCAAAAATTCATTCTTGACTTATTTTGTAAATATAATTTTTCAATTCGAATAAAAATAGCAATTGATATAATTTCCATTTTTGACGAAAATTCAATTTACTTTTCAATGCTTTCACACTTTATCCAATGTTACAATTTTTTAAATTTGAATCAAAATTTATAATAATTTTTAAGTTACTATACTCTTTAAATATGTGAGATAAAAATTAGGAATGAAATAAAATTATGTATTATATAATTAAAAATTTATCGTCATTTCTTTTGATTATAATATTTTTTTTCATTATAAAATACTTTTAAAATATAATTAAATAAGGTTAAAAAATTATTTATATTGCATTATTTAATTGTAATTTAAGTACTAAAATATTAAAATTAGCTTTAATATTAACATACGCTTAAAAAGTCTATCGATTACAATACCAAATAATTATTTATTATACTAAAAATGTTAAACGTTTAATTTCTTCTTTCGAAGAAGTTTTTAATAAATACATATTTTATACGTGCAATTCAAAATATCTAGTATATTGTTTATTATAATATTATAATATGTATTGATGAATTTCATTACCTTAATTGCCGATTAGCTATTATATTTAATAATTAAGATAGAAAATATTAAAAAGAAACAACAAGTAATTTGTTTTTTTACGAAAAATTAAAAATTATAAACAATATATATCTATTTTAAATAATTTGACTTATTTAAAAATCTCTTATATTCTAAACAAAGTAAATAAGTTTTTATCACATCAGTGGATTAGATATATTGTTTTATAAAATATTATTCTTCTTATATATGGCACTTGAATCGGTAAACTTTTTACTTACAAGTATATATCAGATACATAATAACAAAAGTATACTATTAATAGTATAATTGTGCACGTACGTAAATCTTTCATGAATAAATCTACCTCTCGTCAACACCCTATATATTTATCCCAAATATTTTATATTAGAATTATGCTACGTATATCAATATTAAATGCACTTTTTTCATTAATTTTTCAACGAATATAAATGAAACAAAATGACCTAATTTATAAAACCGAATGATTTAAATATCTTGTTTTTTTAAGTAGCTAGAACTACTTTTTTTTTTATTCATGATTCAAATTTATATATGATTTATTTATGCAATGTTAATGTGAAACATAAAATTCTGTATTTATACCAAGAATGTACGTAATTAAAATATGTTTTAATTTATATTATACCTTAAATGATATAAAAAACAAAACGATATTATTAAATGTCAATATCATTTATCTATATCATTAATATTAAATAAGAGTTGAAATAATAAACAACAATAATATTAAAATTATTTATAATTGAAAACGTTAAAATTCAATAATTGAAGATTTACATTAAATTGAAATATTTAATATTCACTGAATTATAAATAAATTCAGTATTGCAGTTAAGAGGATATCGATTACATTATAATAACATAAATGTGTAATATTGGTATTTCAAAGATTAAAATACCACAATTTATATCGACATAATTTACAAGTAGCATCTGTACTAAGAAATAAATACTTTTTTTTTATTTTTCCGTATATATAAAATATTGAAAATAATTATAGCTTCATATCCGTGATTTGAACAACATTTTTTCAAAGGTAAGTTCTTGAAAGTCTGATTATTCTTCAAGAGAATATAAACCTATTTTCCAAAGCACTCGACTATAAAATTTCAAAAGTTTAATCAGAAAAAAATTTTAAAAAAGAATTTTTTTAATCAAAAAAATAATGAAAAGTAGAAAAAACGCAGAATATTTTATAATCACTAAAAATTCAATTGAATATAATCTTATAAACTTTAAAATTTTCCGATTTATCTGAGATTATCACAAATTTTGTAAAGTTTCAGAAAAATTTATGCGAGCAATGATGTCGGTTAACATCATCTGACAGCCAAAATAAATTTAAAACAAATACAAGAATTTTCAATAATACTTGCTATTCCAGCATTTCAAAACGTAGTATAAACAAGCCATTGGGAAAAATTTTACCTGTGATACAGTTAAGTTATTCATCACAATAACTACAGAAATAGCACAACAAAGAAAAAGAAAATAGAGAGAGAGAGAGAGAGAGAGAAATGGGCACATTGGGAGACTATGCGTATGAGTTGAGAAAAGAATTCGAGCGTCGGATAGAACAAGTGAATTCAAAACTTTTCAAGTTAAAACTCGAAACTTTAGTGGAAGGTATACTTGCCTCCTCGGTGTCCTACATGCTACGATAGCCCTGAACATAAGAAAAAAATGGCGAATGGCTTTATGAAAAATTTTAATTACGCTCGCTTTACAGTAGTCCATCTGTGTCTTGAACCTTCAAAATACCCCTCCTTCTTGCCTCAACAACTTTTTGTACGCCGTATGCGAACTTGCGGTTCGGCGCTCAACGTGTATGCATATGTATGCGATGAGAAGTTTGATTCGAAAAGCTTCGAGTTTGTGTCTCCCAGGAGAAGACGAAAAGGCACTCGGCCAAGTCAATCATCCTCGTGCAGCTTACCACGAGAATTAACCGGACCAAACTCTCGAATATTAATTAAACTTTGAAGTAATTTGTACGTCCTACACATAAAACATAATGCGTGCAAGTTTTTATAATTCATTGGACTCTTATTTTTAATTATAATATCTCGTTGATTGAACGCATATTATTCATATTAATTAACTTATTAAATGCTGTTTCTGAAGATGACTGAAACTAATTTTGTATTTCTCCTTTATGAATCCATCAAAATTACATGTCAGTGTTACGTTTTACCTTTCGATAACGTTTTTAATTATTGCATATACGAATAAATTTTTTATTTTATAATTGTGAAAAAGCGAAGTAATATGAAGAAAAAACTATATGATATTAATTTTTTGCGAAACATGAACTTTTACATTGGGTGTGTGTGATTGTGTGACTTATTATTTCTGATAATAGATATGTACATTTTAATGCAATATAATATCGAGTGAATACTAAATATTTGAAAAAATAATTGTAAATATAATATTTTGAATATTATTTAACATATTATTAATAATTTAATTATACGAAAATCAATATACATAATACTATGATTGTTCTAATGAAATAATTTAGTCGTATAAAGATTTAATAATTAAATAGTGTGTAACATATCTTTATAATAAAGTTTCATTGCAGAAATGACTGGAATCTTTTATTCCGTAATTATTGATATAGTTTATTTATTGGTATTCATAATTTATTGTTATATTATTAAATAAAATATTTCGATGTAAAAATTAATATTTACTTTGGCTGATTTTCAGTGTTAACACAAGGTTATCTGATTACGTTACTAAATAAAGTCAACTAAATTCAACGAAAAAAATTCCATAAAAAAATTAATGCAAAATATACTTATACATTAATATAACGTAGTTTAACAAAAAATTTTTTGATGATAATAAAATTCATCACTATAACGAAATATCTTTCCGCTTCCTTCATCTCTCATCTTACTATATATTGTTTCATCTCATTTCACACTATCTTTTCGATATTTTTTCATTTTTCAATAATTTTCTAGATAGTTTTCTTGTACATTGTAGATATATATCGATAGACTCTCTATCCTTACTGTAATTTAAATGCTTCTTTTTTCGATAATTTAATAATGAAAGAAGAAGGGAGAAATAGAGACGAAGGCACAAGAAGAAAAAAGTTTAAACTATTGATGGATGCATAAAATTTATACTTCTTATCGTTTCACATTTCAAACTTTGTTCATTCGCAATTTATTGATAGCGTCGATAATGTGTTAGTATCTGCTAGTACTTTAATATTTTCTGTTTAACTTGCTTCTAGACTGAACCGTAGAAAAGGGTTTGTTGATACACGATGAACCTAAACTTTCAAGTGTCTTTATATATTTATGAATTTTGTAGTTTTCATTCAGATTTTTCGATTAAATTTTTGAATTTTCGGAATTTCATACGTACACTTATCACCAGTATATAATTCCTGCAATTTTCAAGTATTCCAATATTATTGTGATTTAAAAACTCAGAAAAAATGCATGGATACGGACAGCTAAGCTATAAAAAGAGGATTTGTTGTGAAAACCCCTAGTTTTAGCTCCTGTTAAAGTAAAACAAAGCATTGCTTTTTTCGAGTCTTATAAAAAAACTAATAAAGTAATATTAATTTATTGTGAAAAAACTGAATTTATATACAATATTTTAATAGTATAATTCAATTAGCTAAGTTCATAATATTTCGTTTATTTCATTCGGTATTGAAGGGTAACAAACAATATGATGTTATTTTTTAATTGTATTATTTTATAATTAAAAAATTTAATTGATACAATAATTTCTATTTTTCTTAATGTTTGACTCAATTATTTTAGCTTTCTAACTGTATAAGCGCATATTTATTTAAAATTTCGATATGATGAAAGCTAGTTGATAAATATAAAAGATAAGAAAAGTATTAATTTTAGTAAATTATGAATTAATCAATAATATATATATATATATATATATATATATATATTGAAAAATTGAATAAATTTTTCAATTTTAAATATATATTAAAAAAAAAAATTAATTTTCAATCGTCTATACGTTTTCCATTTATTAAAGCTGATTCACAGACTAGCGAATTAATATTGATTAATCATTATCTTAAATTTTTTAATTTTCTTTCTTGGATTATTTGCCGAAGTAATGTATTTATTATGCCCAAATTTTTCATTAATAATATGATAAATAATGTAAAGATAATAATAATTTTTAAGAAGATTAGTGAAAGTATAAGATTCGTAGAGAATCATAATATTTCGAAACTTATAAAGCGATTTATTCGAATACTTTCGACATTTTATGGAGGAAATAAAGAGGCTCGAAGTTAGTAAGAAAAGGATAAAATGAATTATTAAACTTCCTGAAATAGAAGTTACAACAAGCGTTTGATCATTTTATTCACTTTTTTATAAGGGTAACATCCAAAATTCAGAATCTCGGCGTCGCTGACTTTTTTGCAAGTCATATCTCATATCAACATTTCCATCACGAAGCGAACACGTAAGACCGCTAAGATTAAGAAGATTTTTCGAATAGAAGGAAAAAAGAGTGGAAAAGAGAAGAGCGATTAGCATAGACTGGGAGAAGGGGGCGTCGAATCCGACTCTGACTTACCGCTCTCTTCAACTACACCTTGGGAAACTTTTGGTCTGATTATGCCGAGGTAGAGACGCTAGAAATAGCAGAATAAAACTTCATTCCGCGGCAGAGATGAAAAGCTAACTTTAACGGAAGGCATCTGATAATATACTTTGCACAGCCGTTACCAAAAACTCGAGAAAGGCAGTAATTGCCCTGGAGATCTCATCGATAGGTCAGAGGCTAGAAGAAGCATGCGCACTTCGCATTGGACCGATGTGGCTAATGAAAGTTGAAAAGGAAAAAAGGGAAGATGGAAGCTACGAAGGGAAAAAATAGGGGACGAATGGAGAACCTCTGCTCGATTCATCGCCGACGTCTGCGAGAGCACAGGGTCATTGGGGCCAGTTCAAATCTGTGTAATGGAGTGCTTTGATTTGTACGGATTAAGATGAGAGAGAACGAGCAAGAGATATACTAAGTTTTTCAAACCCGCAAAACTTCTTCTCCATACTAGTTTCGAAAAAAAAATAAAAAATAGATGGTTCTCCTTAATTCTCTGAAATGAATCTCAAATCATTCTTTTCATATTAATTCATTCTGCAAATTTCTTATTTTAGCTTTTTCAAATAAAGTATTAAAACCTAGATTATACAAATTTTGGTTCCTTCTCGATAATTAATTAGCGATTTGAAACTCAATTATTTAAAAATTATTTATCGAAAATATATTCTGCTTTCCAAAACAGTTATTTATAATTTGTACGTCCATAAATTAATAAAGTCTGTAAATATAAAACCATATAAAATGAATTAAATCTTTAAAATAGCCTATTTCAGTGTTTGCAAGTAGTATGAGATTTATATATAATTTTTTTTTTTTTTTTTTAACCAAATTAATTTTCAAATAAATTATAATCATGCATTCATATTTCTATTAGTGTTAAAGCTACTACTAAGATTATAGTTTCTTTTAATTAAGAGTCGATATCGATACATTGATAATATGCATGCAGTACTTTAATCAACTACGTATTTTTTTATAAGGAAACAGGAAGTCTGACAGTTACATTTAAAAATTAAGGAGTCGAAAGTTTAACAATACTTGTGCTTGCAAATATTGTTATTCAGTAACAGGTGATCAATGTCCGTATTTTTTTTATTAAATTTACGTACTTTTACATATTATATAAAGTGCGATATTAAACCCATAGTATAGAATTCAGTTGGACATAATATTTGAAAAGAAAAATATCTTAAATTGTTTGCAGGAAATTGGCCAATGTAAATGAATAAATGAAACGATATATTTTTAAACAATCAATTTTTTATATTCTACATTAAACATAAGTAGAAAATTGTTATGCAGGTAAATTTTTTGTAAGTGATTCGAATGAATTTATTAAAAAAACGAGTAATATTGAAAAGTATGGATAATCAGCATGTTAAAACTTTATAATATTCTGTCTAAAAAATATTTAAGTTAAATTTTTTATAAAAGAGTGGGTTATATTTTAATGAAATTATTAATACATTAAAGAAATTTTTTATTTTAATAATAGATATGTAATAATAACTAACAAAATCATCGTTTGGGTAGTTGGAATTGACAAGTTTATAATTTAATAAAAATTTTAGAAAAATTTAACAATCTTACACTTTAATTATATATGATAAGCATGATCAATATTAATTAAAAATTCTTGTTAAAAAAAACATAAATAATAAATGAATTTTCAAAATAATAAGAGAAATTTATTTTTTTCAATACCTTGCATTTCTTACAACAATTAATTTACTTGAAATACAATTTATCCAATATCTATCCCTATTTATATTTCACTTGACCGACTTCTAAAGTCATATTTTACCATAAGCTAATTTTTTGTCATTACAGCTTAATAGAAAAGAGTTGTATAGTAAAATACATTGTCCACTTCCGAAAATATGAAGAAAGAAAAACGATTATATCTTTTCTCCTAATCGGCTTTTAACGATTCTACTAAGTGGCTACCGTAACAGTTGGGTTCGCACACTATTTTGGTTCTCTACTCTTTTCCCGTGTATATCTACTTCTCTTTCGAGACGTATATATTGAATGGATTTTCATTTCTCGTACTTTCGAAAATTACGGTTGAGCTAGTGATGCAGCTAGAACTGACTCTCTGAATTCAAAAGAGGGAGAGAGAATGAAGAAGTAGAAAGAAAATAATGAAACAAATAAAAACAGATAGGCAAGGGTGAAAGATAAAGAGATTAAAAAGAATTCTACGAAAAAGGCAGAGAGGAAAGAGTAGAAACGAAATGGAACTAAGAATCTGAATTAAAATGTTTGATTTTTTTAAATTTCTAACTTATTAATCGTATTAAGAACCCCGTATATGATACTAAAACTACTGTGGTCCATTATAATATTGCAAATATCAATGTGTGAGATAAAAAAAAAATTACTATACTTGAATATTATCCAAAAAATCTCATAATAATTGTGGGTTCGTTATGCTATCATTTTTTGTTTACCTAATTAAATTTTTAGTACTTTCATTTTTTAAATTAGCTAATTATAACATGTTCGATTAGTTTTACTAAAAAAATTTCGTCTTAAAGGAGTTTTTATGTAACTATACGAAATTGTATATATAACTGCAATAAAATTAATTAGAGTGAAATAAATTTTTTTTATTTAACAAAAAAAGATATTTTGTGAATATTATTTAATTAACAGAAAGCATATTGTGAGCAACAACAAAATTGTAACAAATTGTGCAAAATGAATAAATAATGTTTGTATAAATACTATAAATGTATTTGGTTTTAGCTGTTCGAAAATACATCAAATCCATATCAGAATTATTGAATTAAGTTAGATACATATTATAAATTTTCACATAACGATCGACAATTGTTTTTTCTCCGATAAGTTCGAATACGATATTTTTAAGAGTATATGAGTAATGTAGAAAATAACCCCAATTTTATAAGTGGGAATTATAGAACAATTTAATTTTTATATAATAATGTACTTTACTATATGATAAATCTTATATTTCAGTTATACTACATTAAAAGATAATTTTCTAAAAATAAAATGAAAAATGTATCGCACAGTGAGTTAATGATTACGTTTCGCCTTGCTGAAGATAAAGAAGGTGTAGACTGGGCACAAGTTTGCATGTGCGTTATCTTTTACGAATGATGCAAGTATTAAGGATGCGTCGGTTGAAACACATTTGTTATCCGATAATACGATGCAGAATGCTGATTTCCCCTACCTGAATGAGCATTAAGTAAATTACGTATCCATTAGACGAACTTCTGTAATGTAAATTTACGACGTCATTTGTGTTATGTGTATGTTTTATGTGACCTGGATAATGAGTATATAAAATCAACTATCTCAGTTTCAAAAAGTTTGCTCGCTTTTATTAAATATGTATAGTTTTAAATCAATAATCGGTATTAATAATTTTTTAAATTCAATATTTTATTCGTATTTATTTGCAGAAATATAAAATTATAAATTACGTACAATTTAATGAAAAAATATACAAATATCTGCATTTATAATACAACAAAGAATATATTTCACCGTTAATAAGAGTAAATCATTTCATGACAAATAAAATATCTTCATTTTTAAAACTAGAATATTAAAAATTTTTTTTCAAGATATTCTTAGTCAGAAAAAATTAGATATTTAAATTTTTTATAATGTTATTTTAAGTTTACGTCCATGCGCTTTTATTCCGTAGTAAAAATTTTAGTTAAAAACTTATTTATGAATGAAATTTATCCGTATAATACACGATATCAATTTATTAAATGACTTGAATTTGTTTACTTTTTATTTATTTCATATTACACTAATTTTTCTAATTAAGCAAGTTATCTATTCAATTCTTGTTGTTCAACAATTTCTCAAAGTTTAAAAGTATTATAAAGCAAATTATTATTAAAAAATACGATTACTCAAAGATAAATCTCGAACATATTTTCTACCGACTTGTCTAATTTCAAGATCAAAGATTTTTTACTATAATAAACATATCAGAAAAATAAGAATCTTTAATTTTTTTTTATAAAATTGTGCCAGAATCTCATGCAAAGATCTATTATAAAGGTAACATACTACTACTTTTAAGGGACATTAAAAAAATTAATTTATCCGTAATGCTTATAATCTACGAAAAAAACTGTAACAAACTCCTTAATATATTTAAAATATTTAACGCACATCATAAGTCCATAAATTACAGTAATGTATAGAACAATAGATTACGAAGCGAAATTTCTGAAATGAAAAAGTTAGTTTTCTTTTAAATTTCAGAACATTTATGCACTTGGAAATTATATGTTACGATAAGCTTCTTAAAGCGTGTATCAAAATAATAAACTATACTTCGTACACTTTTACGAGAATATCTTTGATATATATTTGAGTTTCTTAAGAAATGTTTGGAATAAGTTTTGTATTTAATTACTTAATTAAACTTATATTTTGAAAAAATAAAAACTGATCGATCATAATGTATGTAAAATATCACGTGTTTTAAACGTATGAGACCTTTAAATGTACTTCCTTCGGTAAAATGACAGAAACTTGTGTAAAACTTTTATAAAACTATTGTTTCAAATAAAATTTTGTTTTGACTTTGATGTCTTTTTTCTCAAATTTTCTAGACATTATTCCAAAGATTCAAGCTGTGTTTCGCAAAATCTTTCTATTAAAGAAACAGCTATAGAGCTAATTTATTTATACTTTATACTAAATGTATATATAATTGTACCACACATACGTTTATTTTTAAGAAAATATTATAAAGCATTAAAAATAATTTAAAAGTATAAAGTAACACGCTGTTCATCTTTGAAATAATTCCGTTGTATTTGCATCTGTTATTTTAACCAAACTCGTTGGTGTATTTAAACGTTAAATTTACAACGAATGTGCAATTTTTCGCCAGGATAATTCTAAAAAATAATGTGGAATATTTAGATTTAATCGCTCGCGGGATTTAAAGTCCTACTACGAATATCAAGGAAACCTTTAAAATATCGCCCATTGCATTGCATAAATTATATTCATTAGACGGTGGTTATTTGCAATGAAATGGCGCGATTTAAAAGTTGAATAATGCATGAAAGTTGAATTTAGAAGATCCAAAGTAAGAAGAAAAAATATCTCGGATATCGTTATATCGTTTCGAGCGGAGGAGCCTCTGCCGTGCAGATAAACATCGAGTCGAAATCGTGACTTCGCACCACCGCAGCAGCTATTGCGTTGTCTCACCGCTATTCTTCATCTCTGCCTCTCACCTCTCGCCTCTCCTGACCTTAAATCGAATTCGAGCTTCCGTACGCTCGACAGCTAATGCACATCTCAAATGACAGAGGTGTAACGAGGCGAGTTTCGATTATTGTTAATTTTAGAAATGTGAAGTCGAGCTTAGCACCAAGACCGACGATGCGTAGCCCCGAATTCTCGAAGCTATGCATCCAACCAAGGCTCCCCCGCTCTCTCTTAAACGCCGCCGGCTTCGGAAGCTTCCCATCTACGGGGATGAGGATATCTGTAGGGTTTCGGATTCTGCATTAGCCCGTCCTCTCCCCCTTTTGCTATTACACACACGCAGTTAGAGATAGCAATGTGAACAACGCGCTATCGATCATATTTAAACAAAGGCGGGGCGATACCAAAAGAGACTTCGGGCGCCTGCTAATTTGGTCGACGCTCCGTGCGGAAAACGCTGATGCTGCTTTGCTCTACGAGCTCGCCACTTCTCTCCGTTCCGATTGAAAATTTAATTCCTCGACTAATTTCCCGTATCTAAGATAATTCCATCCCTACAATTAAAATCTTACAAAAATGGATTCTTTCTTATAAGAATGCGAAAAAAGGGATACAGAAATTAATTCGATAAATTAATAATTGAAAAATTACTAACATTATCACTAGTTTCCATCTTCGTGTACTATCGTCAAAAATTAACTCAGCTTTCTACTCTATCCCGCGAACATGCAACAATGGCTCGAAATTCGATTGCGAAAGAAATACAAGATGCATTCGACTAAATGTATTTCAGCTTTTTTACTTTTCGTAGTAATTCTCTTCAAAGGCTATAGTCTCGGTGAAGTTGTATTTGATATCCTGATAATTATTTTTCTCTTGTTAAAAAATTTTGATACCACTGACGTTTAAATATAATATGTACTTTTATACTTTTTGTTACAGCGTGTTATCTTTGATCGTGCCGTTTGGACTCGGAGTGCCTCGACGAGCTCGTCGTAGATTCATGACGCGATTACTAGATAGAGTGCGTCAAAGCGCTTCTGATAAATAAGCTAGCGATACCGCATGCGTCAGGCTCGACTGACGCTCGGCTTTAATTGTCTACAGAGCCCCAGTGTAGTGCTGTATTGCGCTCCTGTAGTCGCATAAACCAAGTTAATATATTTTCTACTGCTAATTGATTATAATTATCTTCTTGCTGTCTTCTTAATTATTTTTACTGTTAAATATAATGTTGAATTGATGAACTAACTCTGCAGGGCGCATCTGCCCTTTTTCCTATCCTCAAAAATCTCTAGCCATTTAAAAGTGAAGTGGTGATACTACCTGTAAAAAAAATTAACTTTTCCTTAAATGCATTTGGATAAAATAATACTTTATTTAGCTAATTAACGGTTCCTTCTATCAATTGTTTAAAATATTACTAACATATATTTTTTTATGTTTTTTAATATTTAATAAAATTAATTTTAACTTTTTAAAATTTTGTTTGAGCCAAATATGATATTATTGTGTTTTTATTTTTTATTTACTATAAGTTTTATAAAAGATCATTCTATATTTGAACTTGTAATTAAAAATTTAATTATAGAATATAACAAACTTAGACAAACTTGAAGAAAAGTTTTCTCGAATACAGAAGTTTATTCTAGTAAACTATTAAAAATCAATCTTTTAGAAATTGATTTGTTCGAATTATTATTCGATGAATTTATTCTTATAGAAATATTCTAATAACTTTTTTATGCTTTCTTTTAATAAAAACTAGTTACAAAATAAAAATTTTTTATATTAAATATTGTTTATTGTTAAGTCTAAATTTACATTGTAAACTGCGTCTTTATACTTATGTGTATATTTATGGAATAATAATCATGTCTATGTTTTAGGGCTAAAATGGATTTAAAAAAACGTTAAAAACTATTGAATATCATATTTATTTTTAATAGCTATAATTATATTTTAAAAAATAATTAATTTTAAAGGTATTTACAGATTTTTTTATTAAACGATATGTTTGAAATTATTTAATAATCAAATGTTTATATTTGATTATATATAATTTACAAACAAATTTCAGAATAACTTTTATATCTTTAACTAAAGTAAACATAAAAAATGATTATATTAGAGAATATTCGTTAATAATTATAACAAAAAATGTTTTTACAAATATCTCTAAAATAGTAATAAAATTTAATGATATAAATATAACATAAATAAACTAAGAAAAAATTTTGATGTTATAATTATTATAAGCTTTATTTTTATTTATTTTTTATTTAGGATATAAGCGATTATCTTTCAAAAACTGCAAATAATTGCTGTTCATTATATAAGTTCATTACAAAATGTATTTGTTTGAATTCTCTTGGATCCAATAAAATTCTATTTCTCTTTCGTTATAATTTTTTATCAAGAAACAAAAATTTTACAAATGAATAAAATGATTCAAATGTACAGAAAGATAAAGATATAAAAACAGATAAATGAATAAAGAAATGAAATTCGCTCCCATTCACTTGTTTATTAGAAAAATCCAGCATAACGGGACATTTTCGGCTTCGATTCATTCTCGCTTCAATCATATTCGGTTTAATACAAGAAATTTATTTTCCATTGAATTTTATAGAACAGGTAGATTAAATAATTGTTTTGTCTCGATTCTAAAATGTGATATAAACAACTTCTACGTCTATTTTCTTTGTATACTCACTAAAAATTTTATCAAATAAATTCTAGCATACCGTTTATTTTTTCATTAACATAAATACAACTGGATTGGGGTAATGTGCTGGATATAATTTTTCTTCTATTATCATGTTTTAGTAAATTTTTGTTTACATCGATTTCATGATAAAGTCTATAACTAATTAAGATTAATTAGTTATTTCAACACTGCTGTCACTCTATTTATTATTATTAAAATCACTACTTATGAATATTTTAACATATGTTTTTAATTCTTTGCCACACATTCCCTTTTTTATCGTTACACAAACCTTATTATAAAATACTTTTAGTATTATTACAATTTCTAGAAAAAATATGAAATATATGACCAACAAATACATTTATATATATGTGCATTTCATTAGTCTTTGAAAATATAGTAAAGTAAAATGATTTTGCATACCTAAAAATTAAAAAAAGTTTGTAATTTTGACTCATCGTCAACATCTATGGAAATTTTAAAAAAGTAACGATAGAAAAGAACGTTTCATATTCTTGGATGCAAATGTAAAAGCACTTGTATATTCACTTTTGAGAGCAGCCGCCATTTCCCTAAGCCATTAACTTAATTTTATTACAGTTCTCTAATTTATGATTGTAAATAATTAAATTAAAGCCTACGGTTCAAAAAAAGAAAAATTTCAATTTTGATTATATCTTACTATTTGACGATATTTATTTTTCATATGTATTTTGAAATCATAAACAATTATATCTTATCGAACAAGGTTCAAAATATATCCTCATTATCATAAAATATTTCACATACTACCACGATTTTTACAGGAAATATTTTTATTTTTTCTAGTACTAAATTAATTATGATGACATACGAAGTAATATTTTAAAAAAATAAATATCTATTTCACAAGCATAAAGTTATCAAGCAATTATTTTTCTAGTAATACAATATTGTGTAATAAGTTCAAATATAAAGTTTTAAGTTCATAGACGTTATAAATAAAGTTAATATTTTCGTTAAATAATTATTTAATTCAAATCTTGTACTTGCTTAAATATGTATTCAAAAATACGTGTTAACGTTTTATTTAAAATTTTATAGTTTTAAACTCTATTATATTCAAATTTTTAGAAAATCTTGTAAATAAAAAGTGAAATAATTTTTTAAACGATAAATTTTAATTAATAAAAATATTTTGTTTCAACCGAATAAAACAAAATCATCTAAAATCTTGTAAAATACATGTCATTTTTTAGAATTTCCTTATATATAAATAACTATTTTAAGGATTTAGCAGGGATCTTGAAAATTAAAAAGAAATAGAATATAAACAACAAAAATGAAGGTGAATCTAATGTGATTATTTATATCTAAATTTATTATTTTAAAAATTATTTTCTTGTAAATCATATGATTAAAATGTATTTACTAAATATACGGAATTAAAATGGTTCTAAAATCTATAGAACGATTTTCTGTTCCACTTTCTACTCAATTAACGCAAGCCGTCTCTAGGGAAGATTTAAAAACCACATGGTTCTTTTCTCTATTAATAACTAAAGCTATTAGTGATAAGTGATTAGATGAGTAAAAGGACTTTCATTAAATTATAATATATTTTACAATATTGTCGTTATTACGCTCGAACATGTTCCGACACGGTGCTTCAGCTAAGGATTTCATAAAATATGAGGAAAAAATTGCATTAAAAAAAGTTGTTGAATGCAATTATGAAAATTTTTTTACTTTATTATTTAATCAACTTCCCTGCAGACTATTTAACTATCTAATTTCTCGAATCGAAGCATTTGCATATTTATGAAAGAGAAAGGTAAAGAAGGCAAGCGCGAAAAATCTACTGTATTAAATCTTGTAATGTAATTTCCACTAGTATACGTTACAATCTTTTTTTATATATTTGACAAAGTCACTAATCAGTTAGAAAGAAACAAATATGATGAGTTTTCGCAAAAGCTTTTTCGCAATATTTTTCTTTGAATTTAGTTGTCACGATTTAACAGCATACAACTATTTTATTTTGCCGACGAAAAAATATAAATGCAACGAGCGAATCAAGATGAAGTTTCATTACGTACGCATTACTTAAATGAAATAACTGAAGTTTTAAAAAGGTCCGGTGAATGGAATAAGAAGTTCAAAGCTCTTTGAGAAACACGTCACTTCCGCCGGTTCAATACACCGCGCACACCCTTCTTATGGTCGAAATTCGCTACACTTCCACTCCGTTGGACTCTCGAATGGATTTTTTGTAGTCAAAGCTCTTCTCTCAGACGATATCTTCTCTCGCTTTTTTGTTTTTTCCATTGTATTCACGCATTTTACGCAAAAACCTTTTTCGCCAACATGAAATCATACTGTTTGTTCGAATGTTTTCCGCTATGCTACGTGTACCGTATATGTTAATGTATTTCTACTTTTGTTTCTTGACTGATGTAGCACTTTAAAATGATTTCATACGCGAGATATGTTTTACATTCCCATTTAATATTCTAAATTATTTTTATTTGCTTTATAGAAATAATCCTATTTCATCGAGCTTTCAATAGCTTTGCCTATTGAACTTGAAATAAAAATATTTGTTAATAATTATTATCTTTAATCATAAATGATACAAAAACTACCTCCGTTTATACTTTGGCGTTCCGTCTATACGATAGTATTTAAGGAATTTTCTGTTAATATAAATTGCAGAACTATATATCACTAAACCTTTAGCATTCCTTAAACTTGAATTATAATAAAAATCGAAGTTAAATAATTTTGGAAATTTCAGATAAATTAATATTTGATTTAAATACTTATTTCATAATCTAAAATATACAATTGTATAAATTATAAATCGTATTAGATTATTATATACTCAATTATTTTTACATGCATTTTTACATATAATCTTAAGCAGGAATTAAAAAAAAATATTTTCTATCTTTATTATCAAAATAAGCTTATATATCATATAAAATTATGAATGAAATATTAAATATAAACAAATAAACTAAGACAAATTGACGACATTTAAAAATAAAAATATGCATATTTGTTAAAATTATTTTATTTGCATTACAAATTTTTATTTTCTTGAGATTAAATTCAACCTCACATTTTATGAATTTATTTTTGGGATTTTAAAAATGAAATAATTTTATTTAAATAATTTAAGCAAGTTGAATTACTTACGATGTTATGTATCTTGACGCGCGCGCCTCCGTCAATCTTTTATTTACTGTTATTAGCGATCTAATTTCCTGCGGATTCTTGTAATTATTTAGTATCATAATCTCAGATTGAGAAAAAATACAAGTATGATATTTGTTATTTTTATATTACGTTATATCATATATTAATTCACCATTCATATCACAGATATAAGAAATGTCATAAAAAACCGTAAGTTAATAGCACGCAAGGACTGGACTGAAAAGAGTAAGTGATCTATGCGATATAATCATATTTGTTTTTATTATTAAATATATATTTAAGCAATGACGCACACACGACTGAATTGAAAAGTATTTGTTAAAAAGGCGTTCTAGACGTCTACATTACTTTACATTACTTTTAAACACGATTTTTGACTATTCGGCCCGCTTATTACCTCATTCAATATTGTGGTCCGGAATACTTTTGATCGCCGCTACATAAATATAAATAAATATAAATTATTCGTATTATGATACTTTTCTATTATAATATTTTTACTACATTGCGACTGCAATGCATCGTTTCTTCTATAAGAGAAACAGTAGTTTAAAAGCTGTGAAAAAGATACAGTCGAAGCAGAGGCGTACCACAAAGTGATTAAGTTGAACATTATACTATATGTATTATATACTGTGTATTCACATAAAGTTAAATCAATTTATATTAGTAATTGGAGTTGCATAACTTATAATTATATTCACTCTATTAATACTGCATTCTGTTTATTTGTTTATTGTATATTTGTGTATTGTTTCTATAAACAAAGTGACTTATTAACTATGTATATAAGTGTTTTATAACCTTTAATTAACAACAGTTTTATTAGTATTAGTAAATAAGTTAAAGAAATTATTTTTACAACGTAAGCGTGAAATTTGTAGCCGATTATACTAGAAAAAAACAGTTTCAAAAAAGAAAACAATTTACCGAATAATGTAAATTATATATAAATTATGATGTAAATAGTCACTCCCTTACGGAAGTACAAACTTAAGGAATTTCAATTTTAGTATCGTTCTATATTTTTTTGAAAGCAAAAGCTGAAGATTCTTTCACAAACTTTGTTACGAAAATTAAAATTAATAATTATGAAATATTGAAAAATATTCCATACGATATACGTTAATTTTCAAGACTTACAATCTCTCAAAACATCATCTTTTACAATATATCTAAAATGTGTTAAAAACATCAAATAAAGACCTTAAGCAACGATTTGACATAATGTATGATAAAGGCAGATAAAATTTTAATAAATTGCTTAATTTTACGATAAAATATACATGTATAATCTTCAATAGAAATAGAAAATAAATTCAAATTTAAAATTTCGTTAAAAAACGAATGGTATTTACAGGGGTGAAAATGAAAATGCGAAAATATTTGAAACTCATAAACTCACAATTGAGTGTGTTATACCGTTTTTGCATTTAAAATAAACCCGCTCAAAACTTCCTAAATACTTTCAGTTACATATATAAAATGTACGCCTTAGTCGAGCACCGTAATAAAAAAATCTAATAGCGACGCTTTAAATCAATGTTCTCACAGTTGCACGTACGAGGCACGAATGTGCGACGATGACCTCGAGACTTGTGGTTCTCGCGTGATAGGGGCTACATATTGAACTCCAGGTGAGAACTATTACGATACATCATGTCGTTACTTTATCGTCACGACTAGTTACGACGCGATCTGAAGGCAAAATATTGATAACTACGGCTCAAAGGCGAGACGTAAACGTTAAAAAGATTTACTGAAAAAATTTCTGTAGATGAATGATTGCGTTAACGATTTTCTAGTTAAATTTATCATCTATGACATATACTATAAACCGTTCTCTGTGAAAAAATTTATTTTATTTTTTGGTGAAATAAAATCAATCAATTTCGTAGAAGAATTTCGCGGGTTTGTTGAAACAACAATTGTCCTGTTTAGTCTGTGACATGAACTTCTTATTATTTTAGCTTCTAGCGAGAGAAACTTTTGCAAAATAAATATAAAATATTTTCATGATCATTCTGAAAATTAAGGTAAAATTTTTCTATAGCTGATAAATTAGAGTTTATGTAAAAGTTATGTCAAATATTACCACATTGCAATACACATCCTTATTATTGTATTTATAAACTTTAATGCATCCTAAAAGATCGAAGCTTTTTTTAACACTTTTTAAATATTATATTACTTGTACTGTTATTAGTATTACAAATCTTATTTTCAAGAAATTTATCTAGTCTCTGTAAATATTCACGTAAAAATAAATATAAAGAGCAAAAAAAATTTAATGTTATAACTTGTAAGTCTAATTTTTAAATATATTTTCAATAGAATCTGATTTCACCGCGGAATATGTATATAAATATATTGTAATGAAACAAAAACACCTATTTTACCGAATTATTATTTATGCTATTTTAATTTATGGTATAATAAATCATACAGGTTTTTTTAATAATGTCAAAATATTCCAATATAACACTTATTTTCATTAGATCAAAATAATTATTCGCTCAAATTTCGTATTACGAACACTAAGATAATTTAACTGTAGTACTCCTGCGCAATAAATGTTTATATCTGAAATTCTTATTGCTGTATTTGGATTATTGAATAAGAAATTCAAATTTAAAAAAATCTGAGGACGGATATTTTGTATTGCTAAATACATCGAAGTATCAGAAAATATTATTATAATGTTAAACGTGATATCTGTATTAAATGTTTTATGTATAAATTATATATACATACGCTTAATGATTCATTGTAATGAGATTACGCATCACTAAGAATATTTATGATAAATTTTTGTTATAGTCATGCGCGATGTTGTATGTATTTGCATACGTGTCGTATACCGAGAAATTCATGTTCCGAAGAAGAAAATTCTATTGGCTTCAATTTTACGAGCGAAAGAGTTTTATTACGATAAGCGATCGTTTCGTCAAGCGAATTGTTTTTGCATTCACTTTCTTTTCGCTCTCTTCTCCTTTCTGTGCGTAATTTGAATTTTTTTCATGGAAATTTTCATGTCATTTGGTGTGATCGCAACGATCGCAGCTCGATATTTTATGATATCATAAACGCTTGAATTTATACTCAACTTATAATATATATATATACATTGTAATGAATTTGTATTAAAAAAATCTTATGCTATGTTAGCTCTTGTGTTATATTTTTAGTCATGTGTATCATTAAATATTCCTACAGTATAAAAGAAAGTTGTAGAATAAGCGAAAATTATTAGTTATTAAATAATTAATTTGCAAAGTGTATTATTTTCTTTTTCCATTTAATTTTAATTGTAAATTTAAATCGAAAAATTGGTATAATAAAATTTCAGTATATATGCAATATTGCACAAATATTTGATTAAAATTATTTACTTGTTCAATTTACTCGCTTACGTTTATATAATGGGCATTTAAAATTTATATAGTAATGCGTTTTACAAGAAGTTCATTTTAAGAAATAGATCAAGATAAAAAATATGTTTTACTTTAAAAAGTAAACATATTTATTATTTAAGTTCATTAAAATTTATAAGGTGCTAAATCATTCAAATAAAAATAAATTAATATTATTCTCAGACGTATTATCTCTTTAACAAGTTTTATTATAACAATTGACGTTATTGTAAATTTTTTATACATATACGTATTGTAATGATGTATGGATTAGATCTGGGTCTATATGAACTTGTATATATTTATATATTTATATATTTATATGTTATATTAATTATAATTAATGTTATAATAATAAGTAAAACGTTTTAATTATTGATATTAAGTCTTGTAGAACAAGTAAAAATGGAAATGAGTGCAAAAAAAACTTCCTGAAATTTATGTGTTTACGGATAATTCAAAGCACCGTTTTGCTTTGTTGCTATAAATAAGCACATATTATTGTGTATTTACCATTAAGTGTATATATGCGTAAGTGAATCGAAGAAAATTGCAGAATATTGAATGATCTGCAATATTTTACAGTGACGATTGCATTTCAAGGAAAACCGGAGATTTAATTTAAAATTAATTTTTTTCAAATCATTGATACTTCGATTATCATTGGAATAATATAAATTTTAGGGTTCCATTTGTATTTAAATATAGTAATTAGATATGTATCGTACGAGTTTTGAAGGAATCTTTTATTATTATAGGCAAATAAATGTTTTTATTGAAGCAAATTTTATGGTTTTGCATTTATTTTAATACAAAATAATATCCTCGTTTAAACCTAGTACAGTAAGAGTATGTATAAAATAAAGTAAAACACATTTTTCACTTTTGATTAATATAAATCCATATTATGATATTTTTATAATATTAAAGATATGTTCGTACATAGATATAAAAATAGCACTGATTTAAGAAATTGTGTTAACTGCCTATTTGATATTATAAATATCATCAATATTTAAAATAAATCGTACTTGAAAATTTTTTTATTTGTAATACATTAAATTTTACTGAATTAAAAAAAAAGTAAATATTTGTTTATTCTCTTCTATAAAGATTTTCCATACTTATTGTAAAGTTAATCTTTTCCATGAATTTTTTACGTATACACAAATACAGTGTTAAAAAGCAGATTAAAAAAGAAAAAAGTTATTTCATACGCGAAAAGAAATTTTAATAAAAATATGAACTTTCCAATATTGGAGACTTTTTTCGCTACTTGTACAAATGTATAAGTGCTTTTAACTTTGCATATTCTTACATATGCACGAATCACGGCCGTTTCTTCTCTCTACATTTACTGATTGATAATATAGGACGAGCAAGTGCATTTGTATTATGTAAGAATAACGAAACCAAAAAAATATTGAAGAGAAAAAGAAGGTGAGTGAGAAAGAGAGCGAGTTAGATAGAGAGGGAGAGAGAGTTAAACTCATCGACGTACAGATTTTATACCATAAAGTGTTAAGACTACGCGAAGCAAACGACCGCAAATAATTAGGTGATGTATTTTATGCACATCAGTTAATACACTGCACTTTCGCTTCATGATGAACTGACGAACCAATGAGTGAAATAATTACCACCTTTAATCGATGGTCGCAAGGGTCTCGTACATACTTTACAGTTCGTTAGTAATTTCTTGCTGCAGCCGTGGTTGTGCTGCCAACTGAATGAACCGATGAGACTAGTTTTACACTGCACTGAGATGCGATCTATTTGATTTTTTTTCAATAAAAGATGAAAAATATAGTATTTAATGAATGAATAATATTTTCACTGTGACAAATACGTTGTGAAATGAAAAAATTAATTATTTCAGAGTTTTTTTAACTCAATTTTTATTATGAGTATTTGTTACCATTTATCGATGTTAAAATGTTGAAAATTTTTAAATTTTATTAAAGAAAACGCTTGATTTGTTTTTAACTAAATTCATCAATGAATTTATTTACTAAATTTATTCTATTTTATTACTGTTATTAAGTATTTTACGATAAATGAATCTAAATTATTAAAAATTCTCCCTTCTGAAACTATTAAATAAGATCATTTTTTATTTTATCTTCAAAAATTGAAGATTTATTTACAAGATTTAAAAATAAATATTACTGGTAAATTAAATAAACTCTTATAGGTAAAGAACTATTGGAGATCATATTTGAATTTATTTTGCTAAGTAAAATACTAAACATGATTAATTATTAAGTTAAAAATGAAATCAAATTTCTATTTTTAATATTCATGTTGAATTTTTATCTCTAAATTTTGCTCAAAAAAATATTATCTATTGCACATTCAAATTCGCGTGATTATATTTCAAAGTAAATATTATTTAAATACGTGGAAAAATAGTTTCATGATCCGTATGTGACTTGGCGTAAAATGTCGGATTTCGCTCTACAATTTTAATACGAAGATGAGTCGAAATAATGCGAAAGTATCGTAAGCTCGGATGAAAATAATTTTCTCCGAATAAGCAATGGTCACAAAATAGTTTTCTGATTGGGTAAAACTGTACAACGCTTTTTTGAACTATTACATTAGCAGAATGCGCAATAAAAACCATGAATATACAATTTAACGTAAAACAAACCGATAAAAAAAGCTCCAATTAAATAAATATAATTTGCAAAGAAATAACTGTTCCATATTTCATGAAATACATCTTTGTATCAATAGTTCAAAATTTGTATCTATTTAAATAAAGTACGAAGACTTATAAAAAAAAATGCTTAAATTTGGAAGTAAAAAATTTCTGCATTTTTCAATTAAATTGATAGGCACGAAGTGTATAGATTTAAATTTTGAGCTCATTGATACACGAATTTTCTTTTTTTAGTATCTTATTCTTTCTAGTATAGCAACATTTTTATATTTATTAACCAGTTTATTATTATCACCCTTTTATTTTAATTAAAAAAAATTTATAAATTATTTAGCTATATTGAATTCATGCAATTAAAGAATATTTTCTTGTGTAATTAAATATTGCAAGAAACTTTTCAATTGACGAATAAAAACATTTTTAACTAATCCACTCAGGTGAATTACTCTTCAAGATAAGCTTAAAAAAATTACTAAAGCCCTAGGTATTCTACTGTAGTATAATTTTATTTTTTACATTTACTATACTTAATTTATATAATTTAATATTATACATATATTTATTAGAAAATAAATTTAATTAATTTAATAAAATTAATTTTTTTTTAACTATTAATTACATATTTTAAAATAAAATACTTGAAACGAATCCACACTTATTAAAATTGATAATATTAATCAAAATTTCATATTTATTTTAAAATATCACATTCATAGATAGAAATTATATGCTACAAAGTTTTATGGAAAGAAAGATTTATGATTTTTTTTTATATAATGCATTTGCTTTTACATTAAACCATTAATAATACAGCGTTTTTGTAAAAATAATAATAAACATATGTTTTTGAATAATTTAAATCATAATTCAATTGACTTTCCAAGAGAGAATTTTCCGAGCATTTATGGTTAATAAATAAACTAGAGATTTGAATTTGCATATTCACGAAAAGTGGAACGAATGCATCAATTAAGTTTCCACAACTGTCCTATAAAATCCATCAGCGAATATATGGTCAGAAAATTCATTTAAGTAGGAAGAATTTAACAAATTTATATAAAATGAGGGTTCAATCATTTATTCATAAATAAATAAACAACTTTAATTATTTAACCGGAAAAGAGCACTAAACTTAGCGTATCAGTGGTCACGTCTTGTAGGTCTTGCCTTCTCAAGTTGCTGCGTTTTATGGTAAAATATATTTTTCAGAGGTAAGTGCACCATCGCAACTATGAAGAAAAATCGGAATTATGTCGGTTTCAATATTCGTTGCGTGCGCAGCCATATATGCGACTGATTTTTACGACGCTGCACTCTTTTACAACTCACCACGCATTGCAGTCACGTGCGATTCGGTTATACTGAAACAACTTTTACTAGAAAGATTTATAGATGATATCGACTTAGATTAAAAAACGTACTTGGTTGATTTCTTCTTAGTAAAATGAAATTTACTTTTTTCTAACAAACTACATAAATAACAATGATTATGAGGGCAGCTATGACGAGTTATAAGTTATATTTCATAGCTTACAAATAATTTTCGATTGATCGAATTGTTTACGCACATTTAATGTTAAATATAATCAAATATTATTAGCGTTTATAAATTATTATTGCTGAAAATGTTTATTATACATGTCGGTAAATTTTTATCATATCAAATATATTTCTCCTTTATACAGAATTTAAACGGATTCTTCATTTATGTTTAGTATTTCTACTGATTAAAAGTTTTATAAGCATTTTCATTGGAATTAACTTAAATCTATAGTTAAAAAAATTATGTTTGCACGTATTATGGTTATTTTATTTAGACTAGTAATAAAATATATGGTATAAAAAAATTAAAATTTATAAGAACAAATATAACGAGACTAAAACTTAATACATGACATCTGATAAGTTTGATCATATAATATCGAGTTAAAAGTTCTAAATAGAAATGAATCGTGGAAGTTAATATAGGAACTGATTTCTTTATATTAAATTAGGAGTTTAAAATGAAAATTAAATTAAAAAAGAATGTGCGTGAAGAATAACAATGCTGTTGTATGTGAAGAATCCATTTAAACCTCACCTATCGCCACAGAAATTAAATTAGTACCATTATTTATAAAAATACCATTATATAATTCGATTATTTGCATGATTCGTTAAATTTACAGTAACCAATACCAAATAACATTTTATAATACGGATTAGTAGAAATGAAAACTACATAACTCTCTTTTTTATGATTTGTAATGTGGGCTAAAGAAATACAAAGCTTCACCTTATTCTAAAAAAATACATCTATTAAAGAGATTTATTTCAAGATAAATAAATTTGAATGAATTTTATATATTCAAAATATATTTAGTTATATTTAGTGATTTAGTTACATTATAATGCTTTATTATTTTGCAAGTCCCGAAATGCATTTTGTCTTAATTAAAATTATTTTGCAAGAGTGCAGAACAAAAGTTATTGCACGTATTTCGAATTAAATATAATCCTTTTTGATACTCAATAGTACTACATAAAAGCTTGCACGAATGGTGAAAAATCCCATACTCGTAAATATTCGGAATCTCCATTTTATTCTTTATGGACTCTCTTGTTACATAGCTAAATTATTATTATATTCGGAGGGAGAGAGGGAGACAGACAGAAGCAAACTGACAGATAAAATATGAAAGAGAGAAAGGTATGCACACGAGAAAAAGAACATATTTAATCGTGTAAAAAGTGCACTAATTTTCATAATACAGCAGTTAACAGTAGACAAATTAATTACATGAAATAGGTTTGGAAATAAAAAAGCGTATAACTTTAATCCTCTATTTATTTAAAAATAAAAAATGAAAGGAATTCCCTCGTGATGAACCTCAAATTTCACCTTTCATTTGAAGCTAAGAATCACGGATGAAAATATTATTTCAATTAAGCGATAGCAACTTACTTTAAAAAGAGTAGTACATCGGATAAAGAAGAGTCAGAGTTCAAACTTTGTGGATTCATTAAGAAATTGACAAGATTTAGGAAAGACGAACAAAAAAGAAAAAAGAAAATTGGAAGTACTGCAAGATCCTTTGCTGAAGTTAAAATATAGATAAGGATACTCGACGAGGTTTGGTATAAATTCTGATATCCTAAATGAATTAGGACTGTGCGGTCCATAAGAGAAGACTCTGCTGACAAAGGATAATTCCTTGAAAGTGGGCGGATCATGATACTTGGTCGATTACACGACATGTTGTGCGATTGGTGTTGGGAAATCTTGCCTGGTTGGAGACCTGGCGATTCTTGTGCTGACTGAGCCAGCTAAAAGGGATTGTGGCTCCTGAAATTAAAATCCCCAAACGTCACACTAACCGATCAAAATCCAGGCAACTAGGCGATAACGAACAAAAAGGAACTCAGTATGATGTGCATGAAATAAAGCCAATCGACCATAAGCATTCCAATATTATATGCTATAAATACCGATATCACGAATCATGCAAACGAACATTCATTTATACTTTTCGACATTCGGCAAAATCTGAATGAATAAGAAATAGAAATAGAAATGATGCGAGACTTTACAGGCGAAGCACAAATTCGTGTGAAGAATCGTGCGGACGTGAATCATCCTCTAATCTCATCATAGCCCGTTCACCGGCACCTTTCCGGAGATGATACTGCGAGTCGGTAATAGATCTAAATAGTGTTCCAAAGGCTTTATATTCTCGAGTTTACCGAAGCTCGACTAAATTAAATAATTAGCTAAGCATGTGAGACCGAAGATGTGGTAGTATGAATCTTCACCATTAAATTCAGCGATGAACAGTTCGCAACATTATCTATTGTTCTGTGCAGAGTTAAATTGAAATTAAATTTAAAAGAAAGGAATTACGAATAAAAAGATTAAAAACTTTGAGGAAGATTTTATGAAATTTTTAAAAATACAGATGGCATTGTGAAAAGAATCTTGAAAAAATTATCTGCACTCGTGCATAACAGCATTTAAGTAACAACAATGCGATCGAGTTGGACCAAGTATAAATCTATTGTTACGTTAATTATGATACAAAATTATTATTTTCATTCGTTTAATATTTGTTCACGTTGATAAAATAGGTTAAGAAAGTTAAATTACAGTTAATTGTAATAAAATATTATAATACAACTTTCTTAAAATATATATTTCATATATATTTTCTATAAGATTAAAAAGAAAAAGTATTTTCTAAAAGCCAATAAACCAAATATATATCATTGATAATATTCAATTATAATATAATAATAAACGTAAATTTTAAAGACTATGAGGAGTACGTATGCACTACCTAATTAGCATATACTAATAGAACATAAATTCATATAACTGTGTTTATGGAAGATACATTTGAAAATTTGAAATACAATAACTGAAAAACAATTACCACAAAACAATATTCTTGATTTCTGTCATTCACAATGAAAACAAGGAAAATACCGTACGATGTGATCTCGAATCAATAGTTGATTATTTGAGACTACACTATGGAATGGTTTTTAAAAATAAAAACTTGAGCCTTGAAAAGATTTGTTCGTCTACTACGTGCTTCTCTATAGAGTTGCACAAGCATGACCTGAGCATTAAATTTTTAGTCAGGTATTACATAATTCGCCTGTCCGATTTAACACGAGAACCAAATGAAAACATTGGAAAAGCGTGCATTATTTGAAAAAAAAAAATGAAATCATAAGTCTATCAAAAACTTTTATTGTGTGAATGAGATTCCTTATTTGCTGGAAAAATTTTTCATTGGACAATACCTTTTATATATGGAATTATAGAGTATCAATCTCATTATTTTAATATATTTTTTAAAATAATATATGCATATTTTTTTTACATATTTCATTAATGTACTTGTAGTTATGTATTTTCAGTTTCAATTTTTATAAGGAATTATCATATTCTCTTTTTAATTTTAATCCGAATTATTATTTAAACAAATTTATTTAAAAAGAAATAGAAAAAATATATAATCTTCATAAATAAAACTGCTTCTTTAAGAATTCATATTTTATTAATACTTAAAATATATAAGTATTTTTATACTTTCGATATTTAATTTGAAATTTTTTTCAAAAATTTTATATAAAACAAAATAGATTAAAATAATTTTAAATAATTCGAAGTAAAAATTTTCGAAGAGGTATAAAATGTAGCTTAAGGTAGCTGATAATAAAACAAATGACTATAAATATAATTATTCATTTTACCGACTACAATTTTCATTATTAAACTAATATATTTATGAAATAAATTACTTTTCATTATTTTGAATAGTTTCAATTTAAAGAATTATTTTTATTCGTTTATAAATAGATTTAATAGACATCAATTTTTCCGAATTAACTAATCCATATAATTCAGAAAAACTTTCTGTATTAAAAATGTTTGATTGTTTGTTGATCTGTGAAAAATACGTTTGATTTTTTACTCTAAGCATTTAATAATAGTTGTTAATTTTATAATTGTAGAAATAATTTATGTTAATGGTACAATTGAACGTAAATTAATCAAATTGAAGTTTAATAAAATTTTAATCTAAGTAATATTAAGGAAAAAATATCGTTTACATCCATAAACTACATTATCTAATTTTCTAAAATCCATTAACTAGATATATAAATTATATTTTTTTATTTTACCATTGAAAAACATATAAAAGTACAAAAAATCGATTCAAATTACTTATTTAACGATAAAATCTCTTTAAAAAGTTAAGAGAAGAAATAAAAGAAATAAAAACTGTATTTTCTTTATGGAAGTGATTTTATTGATTTTACAATACGGATGATAAAATCGCAAACGATAGACATTTTTAAGTAATTATTTCTCTGAAATTTATTTTCTCATTTTTATTTTTATTTTTTGTAGTAAATATTAAGTTTGTTCTCTCTTTCACATACTTTATAAAGAATTTCTTTCAAAATATATAAATATGAAAAACCTTCTTAAATGTTCACTAAGATTTTTTGAAAGTTCCAAAAAGTTAAGATTATCGTATTTTTTGTTTTAAATGTTTTTCTTTTTTTTTACATTGTTTATATAAAACATGAAGTTTAGATTCAAGATTTCTAAAAATTTATTTTCCAAATCAAGAAAGTTCTCGTATACTCTAAATTTTAATGAGTTGAAACTTCACAGTCTCTCATTCTTGAAATTTAATATTTTGCTACCATCTGATACTTTCAAACATAAGCTAGAATTTTCAATTATTTTAATTTTTCATTTATTACTAATTAAAAATATACAATAATTACGAAGAATCTAAGCTACTATATTTTTCGTATTTCTAATAAAACAGAAAAATTATATATATATATATATATATATAAAATAATAATATAAAGTAATAATAATTAATCGAAAATGCAAATAATACTTTGTAATGTATATTCTTAAAATAAAATAAAGAATAATTTTTCAAAATGTAAGTTAACGATCAAAAATTATATTTAGATTTTTTTGTGTCTAAATTAAAAAATTTATCTCGATAATTTTTATTATAGTTATTATTATACTAATGAACGATATTTAACGATTACAAAAATTATTTATTCATTGTTTCAGTCATTTAGAAACTTAGATATACAAATAATTATTTCAATAATATTTCTATATGAGTAATAATATTTATGAAATTATTATTTCATTTTATTACACAAATTTTTATGTCAGTAATAGAATAAGCAGAATAGAAATAAATTTTATAATTCAACAGCTAGAAATTTGATGATTAACAAAGATTAACTACAGTTTCTAACTAAATAATAATCTAGCGTTGGAAAATAATGATTGAAAGTCAAATATCTATGTTATTACTATTATTCAAAATTGAAATCTCTCTTCTATAAATACATTTATAGAGTTATTATTTGAGGACCAAAAGATTCTTTGATTTTGATTCTTCAAAGTAGTTAGTAAGTTAAGTCAAGTAAAGTTATTACTTTGATTGCAAAAGTTATTTATCAATAGCGACATCATGGTGTATATTTCTGCTCCTAAATCTGTGCAATTTCATATATCAAATGATCTATGAAACATATGATGCTTTTATATGTCTCTTTCAAATTAATTTTTCAAGTGTTACTCTTTTCCATTACCATTTCGTCTAGTTCAACTGATTTATTTGTATGTTTAAACGTAAAAAAGTATCGTTGACTCCTGTATATCAAAACCGCAATTCTATTAATCGAATTTACTAAGAATTTATAGAAAGCAAAATGGTATAAAAAACGAAAAATTTTGAAGATTATAAAGTATTTATTTTATAAGCTGTATTATAATTAAACCATTACATTGTCATTTTGACAGCATAGTATAAATTTTACTAATTTTAAGATACAAATAAATTTTCTCCTATTAAAAATTATAATTATTAATTATTTGTCACTAATTAGATTATTTCAAAAACTAATTTTTACTTAAAATTTAATATTGCTTTTAACTTATTTTTCTAAAATATATTTAATATAAAAATAGCAATCATATATATTTATTTGTTTTTATATTTAAAAATTTTTACTAAAGTGTAGTTTTTATCAAAACTAATATTCAAATTGTATCTATATATTTGCGGTGTGTGATAATATAGAATATACGTATATAAAGTAGATTTATTAATTGACAACAAAAAATATCATTACTATCACGCGAATTTTTTAGCATATTTCCACCTACTACAAAAGAATTCTAACTTCTTCTATACTAATAATGATGCTGAGAAAAATAAGATCGCTCATAAAAATATATTTTCTGAAAAAAAATTACTGTTCTATATGAAAGTCCCCGTTAAATTATAGTAATAATATTATTATTATTGTGATTGCAATGAAATCATACGATGTATTTAATATTCAGAATTCATTTATTAAAAAGTACTGACATGTTTCATCATTAATGAATTATATAAGTGACGCTTTTAACGATTAGATAGAGTATCAAAAGTTTTATTTACCTAAAGTTGTATTTTTATGTATTCTCAAGAGATTGTAAGAGAATGAACGTTACTTTCAGATGTAATCGTTTTTTCAAATCTAAGCTACTAATACACCTTCTATATTTTTTATATTTATCTTGAAAAAATACAGTTGTATAATAAAGTTCGTGTTTACTAAATTCACAGCGACGTTGCAAGGCAAATATGTATGCAATAGCAAGAATTTTAATCAATTCATCATGTCTTTTCCATTTACATAAATTTTACGAGCACAAATTGCGTGATAAAATAATATAAAATTAGTTTAAGCTACTTCGTTATGTGACAAATTTATATTTAAAGTAACAAAGTTTCTTTATTAACCTGCATTTGTTCACGTTATGCAAATTTTCCAAAATACAAAGTAGAATTAAGTACAGTGTTAGGTACACAAGTACAGATCTTTAAAAAGGCTTATTCTTGTTTTTAACAAAATACGCAAGAAATGCGTTTTAAATAAATTATGTTTGTGTAGAAATAAATTGATCTACATAAAGAAATTCAAGTTTTTTATTTTATTAAATGTTATATTAGTAAACATTGTAGTGAAGGTATTTGAATAAATTATACAGGACACTCATTGTTTGCTTATATATAAGATAAAATAATTAACGAATACCGATGTGTTGGTATCGCAATCATTCACTATACATACGTGCGTGCATTTTTGTGTGCTCGTGCTGGAGATTGTCTTTTTTATGTAGATTGGGCCCGTAGGCTGCATCTATCGACTGACAGGTGGAGACGTGGATTCTCCTGCTCCCCGGTTGCGAGAGATGAAGGCGCAACGCGTCACGGACACACTGCCTAATGAAGGGGCAGCCGATTCGCGCACTTCTTTTACGTATAGAATGCGCGAAGAGTATAAAAAACAAACGTGTATCTGATTTATTAAAATAAAGTGCATTTCAAATTCGTAAAACATAATTTACATTCTTAACTGATACTTTAAATAAATTTTGTTGATATAAAATTATTTACGTAATGTTGAAGTATATTATTTATTTCATTTCTATTTTCATAAAAGTTACTAGCGCTTCAAAAAGTAATTTCTATGCAAATTTACGATCAGCGAAAGCTATTGCTATGACTGTCGTTCAAGGTAAAAACGCACCTTTGGGGACAAAGGGGAATTGAATATTCAGAAGTAAGTATGTCAATTAAAATAAAAAGAAAGTATTATTATTAAGTATTATTCTATCGAATGTAAATGGTATTAATTGTATTAAATAGATTTAGAAACAAATGCGTGATTCATTGCTCTTAATTTTGTTAATTAATTTATTCCACACGATTTTTCGACTTGACGGCTTTTACTTAACGAAAATCTACTTTCATGAATCACCTTTCTATTCATTACTGCAACCTAACTGTGCATCGGAAACTTCCTTAAAACGAGCAAACTTTTTCGTACCCTACGAAGCGGGAGAAGGAGTCAGGAATCTACGCGCGTGCAACGATGTTAATCAAAGTCTAATCAAACACACTGTAAAATTCTACAGTTTCTTGGAATATTTTACTTAAATGCGTTAGTTGTCATAGGACGTGGCATTTAAAACTTGAAGCAATTACAGTACTGTATTCGAACGAGTGTCTGTGATTTTTAATAAAATATTATCATAAATGAAAATTGGATTTTTAGTTATTATGTATTTAATCTATTTGTAAATTTGAATGAAATACTTGGTAATTGTAACAATTTCTCACTGTATAGGCAATTTTATAGGTACAATTATTAAATTTTAATCGTCAGAATTTTTATTAAAACATACTCTATACATTTGCTTAAGATTTAATTTATGGAATTAATTTCGTCCTCTATATTGATTATAGGACTCTTCGCATTTACTATGTAACCTGTTTTGCTTGGACTGATCGTGTCGAGTCCCACTTTTTTTTTAGCATAGTTTTTCTTACAAATACTTGATACGGTTTGAAAATGCAGACTTCTTATTAAGAAAATTTTTTGTTTTTGCCATCAAATAATAAAATAATTTCTGTAATGAAACTATTTTCTGTGGCCTGTTTAAGAATACAAAAAAGACATATAAAGTGAAACTAAAGTAAAAATGAAGACGGCTACAACTGGCCGGAGGACGTAAGTTTAGATTAAACTAAATATCACCGAAAACTTAGTTCCTAATCTAATACACATCAGAGGTTAGTCTTATCTTGAATTCACTTAAACTAATATAACTCAATTTGTCAACACGGACTGACTCATATTGCTGAATCTGAGTGTTTTGTCTTTTAACCGAGCGAGATACGTTCCCTGTCTGCTTAAAACGAACGCGAACAGCCTCTTCTTAATTAAGTGCTTTTACAAAGTTAGTTCTGTGGTACAAATCCTAGACAGTTTTGTAGTTTATTTTAAGATTTTTTTGTATCCTCGTAACGTGTAACATGACTTGCATATTAAAATCCTTCGATGATTGTAACATTAAAATATGTATTTGCATATAAAATTATATTTTAGTTTACATTGTCTCCGTTGTTTTAAAATTTAATTGGCAATATTTTTTCATTCAGTTTAAAAATTTAATTATAAGTATCAGTTTGAGCATTATAAGCTGCACAATACCTAATTAATAAATAAATATATTGATTGATTATTAGATAAATGCAAATCTAAATTTTAACGAAGATAAATAACAAATAAAAGAATTATTATTAATACTAAAATACTAATACTTTTAAATATATTTTCAATGAACTTTTTCAAAAATAGAAAAGCTTTTCGTTTTAAGGATTTGATGAAAAATAAAATATATATCTATGAAAACACTAAATTAGTTATATTTATCAAATTATTTAAGCTGCCAAACAAATACTGAAACCAAATCTAAATTTGGCTATGGCTAAAATTGAATATCAATATTGACGTACCTCATTGTTATTAACAAATTGATAAGATGAACCATAGCGCAAATAAATATATACATATACACTATTTTAAAAAATATTTTAATAACACCAATGATATTTTAAAATATCGTACATATCTTCACAGTTTTAGAAGTTTCAAAGGATATGTCAATATCATAAATATTTATTATACAAAACTTATAAGCTGCAATTTTTAATATTTTAATTTCGATAATTTAAAAGTATATCATTAAATATCAAGTATCACATTAAAATTATATCTAAAAATATATTAGGTGTTTTTTTCTATTTAAAGTTTTGCAATTATCAGATTTAGAATTAAATTAATTTAAATTTAAGTAACAAATAGTGTGCTTAATCAGTACAATTTTACATTATTGTAAAGTCTATTGTAAAATACAGTAAAAGAAACATATTTTAACGTATAATTCCACAAATTTAATTATTATAGTTTTAAAACACTTTTGGCAAAACTAGAAATGTTTTTAAAACTTTTTATTAATTTAAAATATAGATTGTAATAAAAAATTTAAATGAAAATTCTAATTTTTTCGTTGTAATTAATTTGAAAACTGATGTTAACTCTAGAAATATATATGAAATTTTTTATTGAATAAAATATTACTCTGCTTAATGCAAATTTGCTCTTGTACAAATTGTTTTTCAATTAAAAATACTTTTCTTTGTTTTATCAATTACCTGTATATTATATAATTTGTAGAGTATTCGTATTTGACTGCTGTACTTAAAATTAAGTGAAATTAATTGTTATTTTAATTAAAACTTAAAATTTTTTACAAATTTTATGTACACATGTATGCAGATCTACACATATGTTGGCATGGTAGCTGAGTTTACTTAAGTTGACCTGAAATTTAATGAAAATATTAGGCGAAAACAAGAACGATAAAGGTGGACTGCTTCAATGATCACAGACCTATTTAGATTTAGACGTAGGCCTCGAGTACAGTCGTAGATCTCGCATAGCCCCCGGTTTATCGTTTGTAATATTACTATTGCTACTCTCAGCACCCGGAAATTTCGGCAATATTTGACGGAAACTCATTTGAGTCCTTCTACAAACTATATTAGAATCAACGCGATCATCGAGGACACGGCTACGGAATTTCTTGGTGAATAGTTTCTGTTAAGCAGGAAACAGAAAGAATTACATATTTTAAAGGTAGCAAAATAATTCAATTTTAAATTATAAGCTTGACATCTCATCTTGCTTGAACAAAAATTAGGTGGTACAAGTTTGATCGTAGGCCAACTACCACTTGTATTATTAGATGATATATGGATTGCATTCTCTATTTAGCAACAAATAATAGAAATAAAGACCTTTCATTTTTAGGTATAATGAGTAACTGTTTTAAAAAACTTGTTATTATTTCAATGTTGATAAAGATAAAAAAAATTAGTGATCACGTGGTTTTTAATACTGCTAATTTTTATTTTGGTGCTAATTAAATTTTACATTTTATTAATGATAATATTATATATAGATTAAAAAACATTATTTTTAAATTGCTAAGAGTATTAATACAGTAAGCAATCACTACTAAATACAAATATTTAAAGTTTTTTGTTTGACGCAAGACAAATTTGAAAAGTGATTCTTTATATTTCACAACTTAAATGTACAATCCAACTCAAATTGTATATATAAGCTACTTATTTAAAAAATATTCCAAATAATAAATTCTGAGAAAGGCTTAAATAATGCAATGGTATTAACTTTAAAAAGATGAAATTGGAACTCTTATAAATATCATCGGCCTTTTCCGTCAGAAACACACGATTTTTAACGAATGCTTCCAAGTAAATACTAAACAAAAATAAATATTTTTTTATAATAATCTGAAAAAACGTAAACCAGCACTATTTCTTCAAATATTGAAAATAAAAAATTGAATTCAATACTCATTCGATCGTACGGTGATAAATATAAATTTTTTAAATTAAAGTGAAACAACAAATATATTCATTAAAATTTTTTTCCAATTTTTTGATAAAAGCTGTTCAATAATTTTTTTATTAAATAGAAAAGGCACAACCTGCGCCCATAGTAATTTAAAGTGTAAAATACTGTCTTAAATTGTAGGCTTACAATCACTAATCTTTTCTTTTAGCGTAGCAGTAACCATAAAATTAAGTGCAGCATTCTGCGATACGAATATTTTTTTCTTAAACTTTATAATGTTTTAAAATTATTAGGGGACACTTCCACGCACGCAACTCCGAAAATAAAAATCGGAAAGTCACGCGCGCATGAACAGCGAAAAAATAGCAGGAGTAGGCGATTTGTAATGATTTCTCGGTACAGCGATTAATGTGACAAGCGTCTCTTCGCGTGCTCCTTTTTCAATTCGCACCGCCGACTGCTTCTAGCGGTAAAATAATACTATGTTATCGTTATCATCATACGTCGATTTCAACAGGCACGAAACACGCGTGTCACGCTAATGAACGCGCGCGACTCCTAGTTCCGTAATTAGTTCTGCAATTAAACCAATGCCAAGAGCTTTTACTGAACGGCTCCTTCCGCGCCATCGACAATTCAGAGCTTCCAATGATTTTTATCTTCAGTTCTGCACCCACCACCTGGTACTTACTCATTTTATGTGCACATTTCCTTTGATTATGAGAAGGAAATACGTTGAATTTTATAAAGATATAATTATTTACGAAAGCTTTTTGACTTAACTAGAGGAAGCTTTTTATACTCCGATATTAAGGTGAACTATTTTTTTATCTGACATCTGAAATTGGTTGGACAATTAAAATTTTCCTTCTTAAATATAGGATATAAATAAAATTATATGTAACGACATCTACACTTCTAAATTTATTATTTATGAACTGAAGTTATTAAAATAATTAGAACTAGTTACCCAAATGTTAAGGCGTAATTTCATTTAATTTAAGTTCCTTTAAAAGTACTTTCAAAGTTACTCTAAGTACATTCAGAAATAATTGAAGAATGTGCTATTGTTAGCAATAATCTTAAAAAATTATAATTATTATTTAAATTAATAACGGTTAATATTAATTATAATTAATATTAATTATAATTTACAAAAAATAAATACATTGTTCGTTTAAAAATGATTTTTGTTTTCTTCACCTCTTCTGCGTGTGCCATAAAGATTTTTTACGATAAAAAAATAAAAATAGCTTTTATTATTCAAATTTACATGTATATAAAAAGGTACTTAGGCATAGTACCATTATAATTTCTGTGTTGTCACGTAAATGTGTTCATTAATAAATTTGGTACATGGTCTGAATATGGTCCTTCAACATAATCATAGTAATTCTCTCGATATTGCATATGTACTTAATATAGTACTTCACATTTACTAATTGTATGCATATATGTGTATGATCTCAAAAAATATAGAAAGAGACTTAAATAAAATTTAATATTATGTAATTAACCGAAACCATATAGTAATTTGTTTTATGAAATCAATTTCAAAAAAATATTATTGACGTTTCCGTATCAATAATTGTTCAAAATGAAATTTTTATAGAAATATCTAAACAATTATGATATTAAGCAGAAATTTTATTGATTTATATTTCCATCATTCATTTATTGAATTTTACTAAATTTCATTTTAGACACATAAAATTTCATTATATGTATATATAATCTTTCAAAGTTGTTACAATAGCTTTTTGGTAAAAATTTATTTGTTTTAAAATAAGAAATAATTTAATGAATTCACAATATAATTTTATAAAATTGACGCAACCACTTATAAATATAGTATGAAAATATTTCTGAACGCAAAACATATATACAGCAAAAATAATATTTTCCTGCATATTACGTTTTTCTTAATAATAATACGGTTTGTGTATTTTTAATATTAACAAGTGAAAAATAATTCATTGCAAACAAAACAATTTTTATATATTAATCTTATATTTATACTTTATTATAATATAAGATGACATATTTAGATAAATCATTTTTACATATTTTTTTGAATAAGTTATTACTATTTCTATTATTTTTATATAATTGACGACTGAGAGTTTTTCATATTTATAAAACAAATATTTCTACTACTTTTAAAAAGGTGTAAAATATAAGTTTTTATAAATCAGTCAGAAAGCAAGTTTAAAATATTTTTAAAAAACTTGAAAATACTATTGAAGTTAAGATAAACTAAGTTAATCAGAAAAATTACATAATCATGAGAAAAAACTTTACACTTTATTCAATTTAATAAACTTAATTAAATTATGTAAATATAGGCTAAAATAGGAAGTAAAAGAATAATATATAACATTTACACAGATAAATCAGAAATTAAGAAAATTTTAGACATCTAAAATTGAACATTATATAGATTTAAAAAAAGTAAAATATAGTTGAATAGTTTTAAAACTTTTAATACAAAATAAAAAATAAATTGTACCCTGATAGTTAAGAAAAATTTTTAATTTTCAAGATAAAAACTTTGAATGATTTATTCAAACTTTATAAATGAATGTTTTAATAAAAATTTTTAAATATTTAAAATACTATATTCTATATACGAATTTAAATTCTTTAAAAAAAATCTCGTTTGTCTGTATTAAAATTAAATATATGTTCATAATAATAAATAGATTATAAAAAAAAATTTTCATAATTGATTTTGTGTTTTATTTTTTATAATATCTAAAAAATTTATTTGTTATTTAAAAAAACTGATTTTTTTTATGGAATATACACGTTAAAACTCTAAAATATTATAAAATTTTCCTACCTTATCGATAATAAAGTTCAAATTTCTTACTTTACGTAAAAGTAAGCAGGTTTTATGTGTAAATCTTCAAAGAATTTAATCTACAGCTTATGATATTGCGGAAGGTTTCGCAGACTTGTACCTGACACGCAATGAATAATGTAACTGAAATTTTTCAACAACATAAAATAAATAAATAACAATAAATTTTCCTTAAAAAATTAAAACGCAGTGTTTTAATGCTGTAAAATCGATTAAACTAAAAAGTCATGAAAGTGCTTCAATAGCAGAACCGCGTGATCCTGTGATTTAGTCTTAGGAGGTACGGCACCTCCGAGGCAAAATACTAATTCTTACAAGTAATTTCGCACATAATCACATGACAGAAATAAGAAATCACAGCTTTTTACTAAAGACGGCTAAATCCGTCCCTAATGGGTTCCTCCCATCAGCAGCAATTGACGAATCGGCATCCGACTCCGTTCATTGAGTGCGGGGGTGTCGGTGATTTTGCACGCTCGACGGACACAAAGCAAGCGACAACCGAGCGAACGGGCAAGCAGGCAAGTAAAGAGAACGGAGAAGCGATTTTTATTGATCGGCCATTATATTGAACAAATTGAACATGAAATACGACTTTGAATGCATTTGAATTTAATATAGAGTGATATTTTAGCTCGAGAATTATAGGATAACAGAAATGATGAGACTCGATTTCCCGAATTACATTACCAATTTCAAAGATTGTTCAAGCAATTCTATTATCTTACATAAAAACGCATGTTTCGAAACTCACGTTGACACTAGAATTTTTTTAAAACCTCTTAATCAGAAGAGGGCACATGGATAAATCAGCGACAGCATCGAAATTTCTTTTTATTTATATTTAGTGAAGCATTTATGAAAACCATGAAATCGTTAAAATCTTAAACTTTGAACGACGAAAACATTAAATTTTCTAACAAGAAACACGTATTAACTTATAGAAAAAGATTTATATTAATTATCGTAATTATTAAAACTAACTTACAAAAGTCAATCGTTTTATTCAATATTGAAAATTATACTAAAAAATAATTGGAGTAGAAAATTTTCGGGTTGAAATATATTCTCAATTGATAAAACGCTATTTAACTAATTAAAATTTTCATTAATAAGAATATAAACAAATAAAAATTTTGTCAATACATTTCTATTAGTTTAAGCAATTTACTTGACTAACGAATAAAAATCTTAAAATTAGGAAAAATCTGCGTAAGAAACTATACTAATTAAAATAAAATATCTATGACTATATAGCAATTCTTAAAATAAAAATGAAAAGATATACATGGAATTTTGCGTGTATAACAGATATAACAATACATTACTTATAATTTTTATAATTTAAAACGAACTGCTTGAAAATATACAGAATATATACTAATAAAATTATAAAATACTTACAAAATCTTATTGTCACGCAAACCAAATTTTTAAGATATTCTTAATTTATTTTAATCGAAAGTATATATAAATTAGTGAATGTATCTTTCCATGTTAAATGTGACAAGTTTAGTATCAAAATGCAATATTTTTTATAAACTCAATAAGATAGCAATACAAGTTTCATATTTAATTCATATCATAGTTTGATAGTATTAAGTTTTATAATCAAAAAATCTGACATTTGTTTAAATTGTACAAAATGTAAAAGTTATGACATTTAAGAAACACAAATAATACTTTTTAAACTGCAACATAATTGTTTACACTTACACGATTAGGTAAACGAATAATTTCAAGTTTTTACCTCACATATTTTCAGGTAAAAATCAGTTGTTTACTGTGATTATCTATATTTTTTCTACTTCATTTGAGAAAAGAAAATTTTCGTAATCTAGAAAACGAAGAACAAAATAAGCTTCAGGAACTAGAAATAGCTAGACTTCTATAAAAAGTACGAGGAGTATATTAAATAGTAATATGCTAATTCGGCAATTACACATTCGTCTAAAAACATAAAACGCTCATATGTGGAATATCCATAAGTAAATTAAAAATGGCGGTAAAGCCGTAAATGAGCTCAATCCTGGAGCTGTTAGAAAAGAAATATCTAAAACACATCGATTCACAATTGCATAGATGCAGCGTGCGTGAGAGAGAGGAAAATAGTTCACAAACTGCAGCTCGGATTTTCGCGTAGTATAACTCGCTGCAGTTGATGAGAGTAAAGAGCCTTTTCTGCTTTCCATAAGCAAGTTGATAGGACGTTACTGTCGCTCGTATCAACCGTCTATTCGTTTTCATCTCCGTACGCAGAGTAGCGCGTTTACTTTTTCTCCTATGACATCACGGCGGGAGACAATCTAATCTCCTACTTTTCTTCCGAGCTCACGCAGATGCACCTGCTACATCCCAAAACCATTCTACGTTAATTACGAACAAGTATTTAGCAGGTAAATAACCTTTAATAAAATAAATATTAACATAAATAATTAAAAACTTAAAATTCGTAGATTCGAACATGTTGCGTTTGTATTAGCGATATATATATAATTAATATAATATATAAATTAACGTATTCTTAAATGAGATGTCATTTTAAGGCTACACGTATAAGCACTTCAAAATTAAAATATTGCATCATGGGTTCTAAGAATTTTATTTTGCATAGTCAAAAAAATATGCAATAATTTTCATTGTCTATAAACTTAGTTTAATACTTTAAAGTATTCAAATCATATCATTAAGTTTCTGTATAACCAATTTCATAATTTAAGTATTTTTATGAATAATATGTATTTATATAAATATTTTAACTTACTGTTTACGAAAGTTTTAGTTTTTAATTCTATTCATAAAAAATTCCATATTTTTAATGTATATTAACGAATATTGCACGGAAAATGCTTAACTCGAAAACTGATCGTTATAATTAAATCATGCATAGTTAATAGAACATATTATAGATTTAATACAAGCATGTAATTAAAAATTACATTTTTTATGCAAAGAAAAGTTTTACCTTGCATGCATTTTAATACGTAAATTATTTAATATTTACACATTTAGAACTTTTGCGAGAAATTTACATTTGAAACTATTTTATAATAAAAATCGAATTTATGATTTAAGTATCAATTATGTATTGGAAAGTCAACTAAATTTTATGTGAAAAAATTTAGATTTTAAATACATAATTAGAGTTTTTTAAATATTTAATTTTATATGATAAAAATAAAATGAAAATTAAATGCTTTAATTTCGTTGGTACAATGGAATTTTTAATCAAACAGAATTGTTCTATGATTGATACTCAAAAAACAAAGTATACTTGTATAAATTAAAAAAATGTATAAAAGAGGGGAAAATTTGTTAAACAGTATTTAACAATTTCATTCATATTTTCAACAATGAATTTTCATTTTATACAATCAATACACATTTTATATTTGTTTTAATAAGCGATTTATTTGTAGAAATATATTTTAACCTTATTAAATTATTTTTATTCTTTTTGATGATTATAAAAATATTATTATGCACTTTTCAAGATTAAATAATTCGCTTGAAAAATTAGAAACGTTTAATCAAACATAAAAGTAATAGGAATAGCGAAGATGAACTAATTGGTTAAAGTTATTTTGCATAGAATTATCGTGCAACCCGTTATACGCAATTTTATGCACCTTTTTTATTTTAGTTATTTTTTTCGTACGAATCCTATACAAAGGAATCTTCTATTTCTCTAGTTGCGATGAAAAAAGTAGGGTTTTTCGGGCACAAGATTCTGAATCAGCACTACTCTTCTTTTTTAGTAGTACAGTTCGTTTTGGATGGTACATTCTATACACACATATATTTTTCACGAGAGCGAGACTTGACTTGATTCTGGATTCTAAGCTATCAGAAAATGTCTTTCCTGGAAAATTTCGCCTTTTCTTTGCCTCGTCAACAAATCACAAAATCGAACGTATTTTGATGGTAATCGTTGATCTTATTTTTGAATACTTAACAGGAATAAAAGTTTTTGTTTCTTCTTTCTACTAATATTGGATAGTAATCAATAGAATTCAGTTAATTTTCTGTAATAAAATGATGGAGTTTTAGAAATCTAATTATTTTTTCATGAACTTTCTTATCGCACATCGTATGCTTACATTATTAGTAAATGTTCCGAGAAAAAATGGAATTAGACTAGTGCGGAAGTATTACTATTTTCAAAGAAGAAACTACAGAGCAGGTAATAGTGCTAAAGCCATTCAAATAATCGACATCGCATGACGAGTTTGACATCCAGCAAAGACCGTTAGGAGAGCTCAGCACCAATGAAAAAAGACGGTTATTACTTCTTTCCATCTCTCTCTCTCTCCCTCTCTCTCTCTCTCACTTTTATCGGTCATCGTCTTCCACTAACATATCGAGCTTCAAGAAAGATTTTCAGGATTTCTTTTCAGTATTTGCAAAAAAATTTAATGATTTTCACCTTTGATTCCATATTTGGTTTACACGTGAGAGTAAAAAGTTTTCAAGTTTTTATTATTCGATTTCATAAATTATGTCATATTAGGAAGAAACACGTTTTATACTTTCTTCTATGCATTAAATCATCATAAAAATACTCAATTTTCAATTTAATAAATAATACTACTTGTTCAGTGGAAGAAAAATTACTTTACAATATATAAAAAATTTCAAAACGCATGTATTTAAAATAACAATAAGAATTCTTTTAAAAAATAAAAAAATGGAATTATTTGAAGAGATTTTATTTAAAATAATTTAAAGATTTTTTGATACGTATTTAAATAAAAGTATTAGTATTTCGAATTATTTTAATTGGATAATTTCTCCATTGTTTTTATCTGCTTAATTAAAAAGAAGTTACTGTAATCTATTGTTCTTTTTATTTGAAACTTTATTTTTATTTATTATTTGTAAAAAATAATTTTATATGATTCAATTTTTTCTTTTGATAATTTAATTTATGTAGTCATTGTAATATTCGAAATTTTCATAAAGAATTTCTCGATTGTACTTTCATATTTTGTTTTTGTTATTGCGCAGGAGTTACATACTTTTGTATAATTGCCGATTTCCAAAATTAATATGAAATATTTTACTAGCATTTCGTCAATATTAATATGAATTTTAATAAAAAATCTTACAAAAATATACAAATAAAATAAATGAAAGAATATTGTTTGGTATTTAACAGTAAGATTACAAATACTATTGTTACTAATTAAAAAAATTAATAATTTTTGCTATATTTTTAATTTTCACTTATACCACAAATTCTTTCTTGCATTACATAATTACTGACTGAAAAACATTTTTCCTGTAAAGTTTGACTGTACATAAAGACTCATTGAGTTACTGCTATATCCAACGCACCAATATGTGAACGAACCAAGAAGAGTTTTCACTATTATCCTTTACCCTGGTAAGGATAATAATCAGAGAATCGAGGTGACTTTCTACAAATGGTTAGAAGAAGTCGTTTAGAGAAATCAACACGATCTGAACGAATGAGAGTCATAGGATTCGCTGGTAACGACGGAATGAGGACATTCGCTCGAGAGTACGTTGTCGTAGGAGATGAGGGCGATGCCATCGTTACGAATCGCATCTACTTTTCCCGCTGTCCCTGGATTTGGTGACGATAAATACCAGACCTTACCGGAAAAGACATAGAGAGTTAGACAAATCCAGTATGAGTGCGTCTGCCTGCGTATGCGTGATATCTAAGCGGTATGCTTTTTTCTATGCCCACACATTTTATACTCATTTCTATTATACGAATATTCAACTCCTGTAATTAAAAAAGTTTATAATAAATATTCAATAATATTTAATATAAGTATGTAATATTAATTTTGCATTTAAACTGAATTATTCTTGCAATTTATGCGCCATTAATAAAGAATACATACAGACGGCAAATATTTGAATAATTTGGAACGTACAGCTGATCGATATTACATTGTTGAAAGTATTCAATTTTGCACAAAATATTTTGTAAACACAAATTTACTGCGGTTTTCTATAACTAACTGTATTTATTAAAGGTACTGCGATGTTCTTAACGTGATATATTGAACAGGTTTTACTGCTGTTCCCCTTTTTCTGAATTTCTACCATAAATGTGAATTTTGTATGCTATGTAAAACGATAATAAACACAGATTTTCTCAGAGTACATAAAAATCAAAACTAGAAGCAGATATTAAATTCCAAACGTTATTAAAGTTGAATAATGCTTGTTTTTTTTTTTCAAAATGCCATGGACAATAATAAATGTATCTATAATAAATCTTAAATATAATATTCCAAATTTTATAATAACCACAAATTAGAAACTATAATAATATCGAAATTAAAGTAGAATAATCCAAAAAAATAGTTATATTCTACAAAAAAAAAAAAATTAGAAACATTGTAAAACTGAATTTTCGTTATCTCAATGCAATTCTGTAAAATAATTACAACTCCACATTTAATTATGTACGTTATAAAAATGAAAATATTTTCCTGAAGAAATTAAGACAATATTAAGAACTATAGTATTTTAATAGAATTTATAATTATTATTTTTTGAACAAATTAGAGGTTAGTATATATGTGCATTCTAAAACTATTCTCAAACTATAATTTTCATTATTCCATACAAATAAAGTAACATAGGAGTTAATCGATAAATTTATATAAATAAATAGTGGCTTATTAATAGACTTAATTACTTTTTTAATCTGATAATATTTTTAGGTATTTCTTCCAAAAAAAAAAAAATAAAAATTTCTTTTGTAAAATAAGTAGAAGCACACTAATATAGATGAAAACTCATTTCATAAAAAAATATGTTTTCAAAAATATTAAAAATAGTGAAAATCGATTTCTCAACAAATAAATTTAAAACGTAATATTTATTTGAAATAAAAATCATAGGTTTTGAAACTATTTATAAAATTACTGTTTTTTTTTTTTAAATAAATTAATACCGTAAAAGACTTTATAATTTAATATTTTAAATAGTTTGTTCATAAAGTTCAAAAAAATCATTGAGGAAATTAAATGCAATGCAAAAGTAGAATATCATAAATGTATAAAGGATTCATTTATTATTAATTATAAAAGAAATTAACCATAAAATAAATAAAAAAAAATTTATTTTAGCACGATTTTTATAATGATAAAAAACTATAAATAATTTTTGTTACCAAATAATTTGATGATTTTTCATTATTTTTTCTAGTGGCTACAACTTTTTAATACTTATATAATATAATTACAATACTATTTTACTGTATTATAATACAAGTATAAAAATTGATCCGAACCTTTCATTATATAGTAATGTTACAACTTTATTTATAACATATTTTCTTTTATTGAAACAAGACCTGAATTACCCGAAATGTATTTTATAATAAAATCTAAGCTGCTTTATTATATAAAAACAAAGAATCTAAATAAACCTTAATTAGCAACTTTAGATATCACACATTCTACAGTATAAAGATCGAGGACTCATATTAAATTGATTTTATACAAAATGTCTTACAATTTTTGATTAAAGGGAAAATATAATTTGAAATAATTGAGAATAATGATGCCCATTATAATTATGAAAATATTAGTAAAGATAAAAATGTAAAAATGAAAACCAAAAAACTAAGACGTATAAGTGAAAATAAACGTAAAATGACGTACGCAAGTATGTTATAAAGTAGTCAAAATAAAAGGCTTTAATGCGGTTAATATTTCTTTAAATGCAAGTTGTTAATAGATAAATACAAAAGATAAAAAATAAATTAAAGGAGCGAATTTGTAATTCACGAAAATGATAAGGATGAAAAGAGGAAATTGAAAATATTATGTGCTAAAATAAGAAAAAGTAAGACACAGATATGAGACGAGACTAAATTAAAAAAAGAAGAAATATGCGAGTAAGAAGAAATATAGAGTGGATACTGCTCTTAGTTTGTCGAGCTTGCGCGATCTCTGGCACTGATTCTCAGAGTTTGTTTTGTCGCTAGTTTATGTTTATTACCTCGTTTCGCACACTTGGCTCTTTCCTACTGGGCATTTCTTGGATTCATTGTTAACGTAAAAATCCTGGAATATCATGTTGCTTCGTTTCCTTTTCCTTTCCACAATAGGACCAATTACCTTGTGTTTTAACAGCGTAAACATAAATGCCATACTTCTCGTAAGCTAGTATTTTTTAACTTACAACTCAATTTACAAATATTGATGAAAAGGCTTTGATGAAATATTTTTAGAGATTTTTATTCAAATAACTAAAAGATGCAGAAAAATTATGAATATTGACGCTTGTATTAACGTTTACAGAATTTCAAAAATATACGCGATAAAAGCAAATGTATTTTGACCCTTCAAATTCCTTTCTTACTGTCGTTTAAATTTAAAGTTCATATTAAATTTATTATAACTAAGACAATATTTTGTTTTTTTTTTTGTTTAACATTAATTTAATCATTATAACGATTATAATATTTTAACTATTCTATTAAGAAATAAACTATGAAAAAAGGCCACGGTAAAAAGTAATTGAAATAAATAATGGATCATATTAAAAGAAGATTTTAAACGAGCTGATAAAACAAAAAGTAAATGAAAAAAAAATAACGATTGGTTTAATGTTCAGATGAGTTGAGATCGATTGAAGGTACATTAGTGAAATTGGTAGTTATCGATGTGGAATATTAGTAACAGAGTTGAGAACACAACGGCAACTATTAAGAAAAAAAAATGCATTGACATTAAGAGTGGCAATACTTAAAATTACTTACCTATTAAAAAAGACATGTATTCTGCAAACAGAAATTTTGAAAACAACTATCTTTACTGTTAAAACTGTATTTTTATCTAATAGATAAGATGTGTCTTCCTTTTAATCAATAAAACATATTTATTTGAAAAAATTCTTTCGCGTTTACAGTAATGTCAACAATACCGAGATGTACAGAAAATAATCCCTGTATTAAATTAAAAAAATATGCAAATGAATTATCTAAAACTAAACTTCATAAATTTTCTAAGACTTTTCCTGTCAATTTTATATAAAAAGGATTATAAACGAGTAACTAAAGTATGTCTACAATATTAATATTAAGATAAAAATTTCGTTTAAAAGCGTTCCATAAGTTCTATTTTTATCAATTAAGAAAAATATAATTCATTCATATGTGAAATTAAAGTAAATTTTAAACAATCATGTTTAAAAGCGAATATTTTCATTTTTTCATAAAAAAAATTAATTTTAAGTAGACCAAAATTGTTGTCAAACATAATTTAAAAAATAAGATGAGAAACTTGAATACATTTAATATAAAGCCGTTTTTAATTTAATATAATATATTTAATTTTATAAAGCCATATTTTATCAATAAATTTCTTGCAATGAAATTTCTATGAAATCTTATATTTCCTAAATAAAAATAATAAAAATATATACGCGGAAAAGAACAAAAATAATAATTCAAATTGTATACATTTTCAAATTTAACAGTGTTCTGGTAGAAATATGATCTTAATTATATAAAAAATTTCAAGTTTCTTAATTTATTTCACTAACTAAATATGCAAGGTGAAAAATTATTATATATTTCAAAAAATATAAAGTTTGTTATTAATGAAAATATATTATAGAATTATGGGATTGTGCATTTAGGCAAAGGATAGAAAAAGATAGTCAAAGAGTGAATCAAAGAAGGAAGAAAGGAGAAGACGAACGAAGAGTGTCTCGAGGTAGAAAAGAGGAAGAAAACAGTCCAGAGTGACTGTCACTAAAAACTACATATGTAAATTGTAAATAAACAAGAATATATGTTAAAGAACGTGTATATTTTATGTTTTACATCGACGCATTTGTTCCTTCTGTCTTTTTTAAATCCATACTTTCTTAGATTTTTTAATATGAGATAATTATTTATATGAGTACTACTACTAAATAAATTTTTATTCCTGATATCATATAAATATATTTATTCTAATAAATAATTAAATGCACTTTAAACTTTATTATTAAAATAATACATTTTATACATGAAAAATCATAATTGACAAAAAATATTGTAGATAATTCTAGTATTTCTACTTATACTTAAAATTAATACTGTATTAAATTCAAGTCCGAAAATCAATTGTCACTTAGTATAGTAACAGATAAAGTTAATGAAACGATTTTTGTAAATTTGTTGTTGTATAGATAATTTCATTTTCATCCATACATATTGATTGTTTAAACATGTATACTTAACAACTTAGGCAATGAGTAACTTAAAATTTATATTATTTTTTTAAATTTATAGTATTAAAAATTTATATAAATAATTTTTTGAAATATGTATCATACACATAAAAATAATTGCTGAAACATTTATGAAAGTATATAAAATTTTAACAGATGTTATATTAAGAAAAATTTATTCTACATAACTTAAAAGAAACAATATAGTTTCCATACATTTATGAATATTATAGATTTTTTTAAATCTTAAATATTAATTGTAAAATTTTATTTTTTATGCAAAAAAAATTTAAGCTAACTTTTTGTTTATAAATTACAATTGTTTCATATTTGCTTTATTTTATATCTATTACTTTTATTTTCATATCTTCATTTTTGTCATCTTTCAACTGATTTTATGAATAAAGTTATTTTTATAAAATATACTTAATTGCACAAGTGATTAAATTAAATAGTATTATGTCATGTACATATCTGGACTAAGTGTGTAATATTTAGAAAATATCCAATTTTTTTAAATTATCTTTTAAAGTCATTTTTTATAACAAATATTTATTTAATGTATAACTTACATAAAATTTGAATCTATTATGTTAATAATCTATGTATCTCACCTGTAAAAAAAGAAAATATAATTAGTAGATTTACATTTAATTTTAAAAACGTAATAATGCATCTGATAAATATATGTCGTAATTTAAAAACTATATATTTCCATTATTGTAAAAATATATTATTTCTGAAAAATATTTAATATTGTTTTATTTTTGTGAGTTTTAATATATTTTTTTATTATTTCCAAAACTTGACTAAACCCAAGACTTAAGTACTACTCGTCGATGAAAACAATAATTTTTCAAAAATTATTACTAAACTATTATACTATTTAAATAATTTTGTAATTGCACAAATATATTCATAAATTATTTAATTAATAAATTACAAACTACTGAAAATCTGCATCATTGTTTTTTATTTATCTGAATATTTGATAACAAACTTTTGTGCCACGGTATAAAATAACGAAGTTCGCAAATACTTCTGATCCTTATATTATTGATTATGGATTATTACGATCTATTAAATTTCTAAATATCATAAGTAAGTCTCTCTCCAAACATTCGACAAAAGAAGTCGATTTAATCTGGCGTTTCATTGAAGCCTCTTTCATAAGTGTTTTACGAAACGATCATCGCAATAACAAATTTAATGAGCGCCAACTCTTTCCATTGCACGTATAACGGAAACAGTTTACCAGTCCATGGAACAACGAAAGTACACAACACTTAATCCACGGAAAATTCTCAGCCGTTTAAACGACTACTTATAGCCGAGTAGTAGATAACTTTCCTAAACAATGGATCCACTTTCTCTTTTCACTCCTACACCACATGAGCCCCAACTAAACTTCGACATACAACAAAAAGTAACTTATTTAAAAAATCAATAAATTTTTTTTAAATTAAAAAGTTGAAAACGGACGAGGAAAGGCGAATACTAATAAAAGTATATTACAAGATTTGAAAATAAGTAGTAAATATAAATACCATTTAACAGTTAGTAATGACGAAAAAATTTTATAGTTATCAAATTTTTTAAATCTACATTGACGTTTAATTATTATTTATCAATTGCAAATTTTCTGATTAATATAAGCATCTTAGGTGAAATTTGAGAAGAAAATTTAAATATTTAAATCTAAATTAAAATTATATACCTATCATTTTTTAAATGACAAAGTATATCAAATAATTATTTTATCTTAAAAAATTACTCTTCTTCGTTATAAAATAACAGCACGAAATATCTGACATATATGGAAGATTTTTTCCAAAGATGCTTTAATTTTTGTAATATAAATACCATAAATTTTCATATGAACTAAATAAGTCAAATTCGTGACATGCATTATAATGCTGCAGAATATTTTTCACATATCAATTTTAATAAAACTGCTAAGAATTTCAACAAATATTTTTAATTCTACGTATAAAAATATAATTTAAAAATAATAATAAAATATCAGTTAATACAGTGTGAAAGACAATAGTATAATAAATTAAATGGATCGGACATATTAAATTTAAGGCTTATATGTTTTATTTCCAAATAAATACATTTATGAAACATCATATTTGACAAATGAAAACGTTTCTATTTATTAATAGTTTCTACTTTTTCTTTTATGGTAGATTTTGAGATCTGACGAACTATTATTACGAATATTTTCGTACATATCATAGCATTCAACATCCTTTATTCATTCTAAAATTGATTCGTTACTGAATAAACTTCTCGAAATTATTGATTATATTTCTGTATCGAAAATCTCGTTGCTATTTTTCATTGTGCCTTCAAAGTCACACCTTCGTAGCTCATACTGAACATGACATGTTAGCTTGAAAATTTTTATCCCAATATCTCTAATCTACATAAATATTAGTAATTATTTAAATTATGGAACAACTGTACAAAATTATTAGTTGTCAAACATGTGGATATTGTGGATTTTATTAGTGCAAAGAAAATTAAGTATTTCGCTCTTAAAACGTGTATTAATTTTACACTTGTTGTAACGAAATAATTTACAATTGGTTTATCTATAATTTGTATCTATTTTATATAAAGATAACAAGTATGTATCAATTTTTTTAATATGATTAATAGAATTGCATCTTCCAAATTGTAACATTTGTTAAAACCAAAAAATCCGGAGAAAGTCTCTAACAAGCATTATGCAGCTTTACTCGTTAGAATTCGAAATTGGAAATCCCCATTTTCTGCGACAATGTTACTTACAACTGAGATTAGTAATGCTTATGTTTTTTCTTACTGTGCTGTTCTCATGTGAAGCGGGATGCTCCTGCTACATTACATGCTCGATAAAAGTAAAAACTTACATGTGCATCCATAAGAACGTGATAGTTTTTGCTATTTCATTCGTTGTATAATTAAAGTATTCGATCTCCTAATGCTAAATCAAACTGAATAATACAGTATGGAAGAACGATTATCATGATGCTCTATAGCATATATTATACACGAAGCTTTGGATTTACGTTTGACTTAATGAGTGAAAAATACATTTTTCCTGGCGATTTTATCATTTCATAGGTTTAAACTAAAAACTCTAAAATATGACTCATGAATGTCGTTTGACAGTTTAAAATTAGATTAAATAGGATTGAGTTTTTTGTCATAATTTTATATCAGATATCGCCATTTCAACATAAAAAATAAAGTTATTTTTATATCATGGATAAATACTACATATTATTTAGCGTAGCGTATTATCTAAGTTTTCCTTGCCTTTTATTTGTATATAAAACATTACAATTTCTGAAAAATCTTTCGAAATGTTCATAATAAGTACAAAAGTAAATACTTTTATTTCATACACTTTGGTTTCTAATTATACATATCACAGAGCTTTATTCTGTGCAGAAATGGAAATTATTATTCGAATTTCAACATGTTTTTAATATATCACATAAGAAATATAGTTATAACATCCAGCAGTAGATCATTTATAATAGAAAACATAAAAAAAGGGTTGAATAGTATTATTCGCATATAACCTTCTACAAAATCACTGGTTTTTATTTGTCTCTATAATCATGTAAAATGTCTGCATAAATAAATTGTATTTCAACTGAACTCTAATTTTTTACGTTATTATACTAACTGTATTGCAGTAATCGTACAGCGTTGTAAAGTATACTAATGACTATTAACATACTAAAAAATATTTATATTTTAATTAGTTACTTTATTTATTATTTTTATTTCAAGTAAATAGAAATTAAGTAGTGTAACTATTTTTCAATTATTCGACAACATAGAAAAATATAAAATGGATTTCTTCCTGAAAAAATGAACACTGTAAATTACCTTTGAAAATGATTGACGTTTATCTTTTTTAACCGATACTGGCAATCATTTACTTTGAATTTATTCAATTTCATAAATTTTCTGGAATAAAGTTTTTTTAAATTAAAATAGTCATTCAAAAATATAATTTTTTATAATATTTACAAACCATTAAAAAAAATTTATTGTGAAGTGACATAAAAGTTAAAAGATATTAAATATTTAATATAATATTACAATAAAATATTTTTTACATAAAATATTTATTGTGAATATATTATTATTTATTATTTATAAAATTTTATTTATAAAATTTCAAATGCTCTAAATATATTTATAAATATTTTAATATCACAACATAAAATTGATGCAAATATGTTATAAATACAATACCGTGATAGATAAATTTATTTCTTTTTATTTAGTTTTATCTTTAATGCAAAACGCGAATCTTTCTTTAATAAATAACTATAAAAGTAAGATAATATATTAATTATATTTATATAATATTTATATTATTGGATATTTTTTTAAATTTAATATCAATATAAATATATTGATATAATTATATGTGTTATAATTAAATTTTCTTATAAAATTTTATAATCAAAAAAATTTTACTTGAACATAAATAAAACTTATCTTCATACAAAAATGACAAATTGTAAATTTGCAGATGCATTAGATTACTTTTAATAATTATGTAACTCATAGTATTGAAATCATATGAGCACAATAATTTTTTATCGCATTGCTTATCATAATATGTACTATGAATATTCCCTTACATACTTTTTCTAATTCTTTTCTGTTTAATTCTATTTTAGGAACAATAAAATTAAATTACATTTTCTGAAATAAATCTTAGATGTCTATATAAATATAATACATTTAATACTTATTTTATGTTTCATAAAATAGTATTGTTTTAATTTATTTCTTAAAGAACATTGACAAATCACAAATAATTCAACGTATTTTTATTTGCAATTTTAGAAAAATCCGCATGCACACGTAGATTAAAATAAAAAGTATATTTTTGTAAAATAGACCCATCCATAAAATATAAGTTCTTAAAATTTAACAGGTTGTAACCATGTATATAAAAACGAAGCAGTAAAATCGAAAGATAAAGAGAGATAAAAAGTGAAAACGAGAGTTAAAGAAAGATAAAGGACAGGAGTACACACACAAATACATCTGAAAGCGGAAGAAACTAGGACGAAGATGCCGAGGGAGATTTAACACAGAATAAGACGATTACGGCTTAGCTTGGCGTTTTAGTTGCATTCAGCCACTACAGCTAACTCTTATGACTCTTCTCTTTTCATTCTTGCTTCTTCTATACGCGCACACGAGCATGTATGTACTTACGTATATATATAAGTACGTATGCATGTACATATATATTTTGAGAGAGAAAATGAGCGAGAGAGAAAGAGAGAGAGAGAAATTACAAAAGTCGAGTACCAAAATGAAAATCGCCTGAAAGAGGCTTTACTTTCTCGTCGCCGAGGCTTTCTCGAGTGCGCTACTCAGCTTTCGGCATTCATTTGTTTGTAAGGCGCCCGCGTTACCAATGTTTTCCGATTCAACGCCCTCGCCTTCTTCTATTCCTCTACCTTGGATTTCGCCGCAATCTCTATCTCTCTTTTCTGCCAAAAGCGGATCTCGTGTAATTTGAATGATTTTGAATAAATTTTAATGTTTTGCCCTACTAAAACGCGATTTAAACATTCGACTACATGCAAACATACTACGTTACAAATTTTTTCTTTTTTTTTCAAATTATTTCTCCATACATAAGTATAAAATTTAAATGTATACGTGTGCTTCATTTTCATTTCGAATTATCTCTGCCCGAATCATTTTTGATCGGACATAAAAAGAATTAAAATAAGTGAATAAATTAAAAAACAATATAAGGTGTTCCACAAAAGGAAATATCAGCAATTCGTCTTATAATAGCCTTTTACCACGTAATCACCCACCATTATTAGTATCAAATTTGATAATTTTTGAAATTGGGAAACTACGCATTGCGTACGTCTGCATAAGAAAACGTGGAAAAGAATATAGAGTAGGAACTAAAAATCTTTAGACACCTGTGAAATAGAGAAAGAAATAAACCGATCAACCGATCATTAAAAAAATATAATTAAATAGTCAATTAGTAATATAACATAAAAATAAAATGAATATTTTGATATACTATTTTATAAAATTAATTAATGTTTCGCTAATATAAATTGTATTTAACATTAGTTTGAAAAAAGTCTATCATTTATTAATAACCTATAAATGCCATTAATATTTAATTTTTCATATATTTGATGAAAATTTAAGTACTCTTTGTATTTTTTCATTTAATTTAGTAGTCAGCATCACTATTTATGTCAAAATGTAACGTAAATTTCCTTAAAAGGCTGTGACAGTCTCCATGACATTATTATCTTGATTTACGTTAAATTTTTCCTCTCTATCATCTATTATTGAAAGAAACAACGGAATATCAATTCGTTTTCCCCCGGTTTATATGTGGTTTGTTTTTCAATTTCATTCAATTGCCTGAGCATAAGCTCTTTATACTACTTATATTTAAGAAATCTTATTTATATCCAATTTTTCATATTAATTCTTTATGAAAAACACTTAAATTCTTTGAATACTTTTTTTATATTTTTAAAAACAATTTTTCAAATTTAAAATCGTATAAATTATATTTAACCGCACCTCGTACGTTTATACTGTCTCTTTTATATTACTTATTTTTCAAACTAGGTTTGATTTCAAACATTTGATAATAGTTTTCTAACATAGATCTCATTAAAATATGTAGAAATATTTAGTAATCTTTTGTCATCTTATTTAACCTATATTTATCGTTACAAGTAAGTTAATTTTTAATAAATAATTAATAATATAAACAGTTTTTTATCCTTATTAATTATATTTTTTCATTACTTACAACTATTTTTTAGTTGTGATAATGTAAATAATTTATACACACTCTTAAAAAATTTAATTATTAATGAATTTATTTTATAAAATAAGTAATTATAAATAATTTTTAATTATGTAAATAATAAATTTTATATAAATTAATACGAAATAATAATAATAATAATAATAATATAAGTATAGTTGTGTTCAACAGATTAATAAGAAGAAAAAAAGAATTTATAGTATTTTAGAATCTTCATTTTACTATTATGGTTCTTCAAAATTTCAATATAATTGCAAAAATCCTAATGGAAGCACGATTTTATATTATATTTCATAGTTATTTTCAATATTCTACTAAATTTATTTTTCGGATTTTTAAACTTCAATCCTATAGATTCGATTTTATATGCACATTTCTTCACCTTTTTCGCTCATATTTTCTTTTTAAATTTTAAACCATTATTATTTCAATGACAAAGTGTACTAATATATAAATTAGAAACTATTCTCGTATTTATAAATAAATTATTCTTTACAAAAATCTTTATGATTTATAAAATTGATTTAAATAATTTCTTTTACGTATAATCAACTCATCTATATCAAATATTCGTTTCAGTTGTATCTTATTTAATACTGAAGACAAAAACTTGTTCGCAGTATTGGCTCAATTTTTTCTAATTGAAACCTGGTTATTTTCATATTTCAGTTATAAAATTTTATAATTCTATGATAAATTTAAGTTTATTTTGAAATATTTTCAGGAAAATACGTAAAATAAAACAATCATTGATGAAAATTTTTCTCTTAATTAAGAAATAAATTTAAAATTGGAATATTTGTAACTATCATACAATAATTATATATTTTTTATAAAATACTGCATAACTTTTTCATTATGTTTTAACTTCTTTTTAAACAAAATTCATATATATTTAATTCACCGACGAAATATATGTAATCTGCTTAATCCTATACACACATCTTTAGGCGAATCTGTCAAAGAAAGAAATGAAACATAAATATGAAAATATATTTAAAAGTAACTTTTGAATTTTACTAAAATATGTGAAAAGTAATTTAATAATTAATATTTTACATACGTACCACTTTCATTTCATATTTATTAGAAATTCAACGATGCTCTATGCTTTAAATAGTTTCAAATAAAATTAATATTTTGAAAATTATATAGTTGTGCTACGTACAAACACAAATATTTCCCTAAATTAATATATTTGAATGTATTATTAATGCGTATTTATACCAATGACTAAATATTGAAGTGTCAACTGTTACTATATACATGTATTTATTTTATTAAATCAAAAGAATCGTAAAATTCACTTAACAACATGTCACTGGATAACTTTTGATTAATTGTAAATTTATATAATTGACAAACATAAGAAGAGTAATTCAATTTAAAATATGAAATAATATCATGTAATCAAAGATTCTTATTCGCTTAAAAAAATTGAGTGTCTTTCCCAATTAAAAACAGATCATCCACTGAAAATATTTAAAGATGTATCTCTTAAAATTTATTTATTACTATTATGCACTTATACTTAAATCTTTATTTACTATATTATTTGTTTATACGTATTTTATATCTGCAAATTTAATATTATATCTTTTAATTTGATAAATATTTCCATTCCTTAATTAGTACTGTCAATTATGAGAAAAATTAAAAATGAAATAAGGGAAATTCAACAGATGCAAATTAGTCATATAAATACAGCTCAATACTTTCTAACCTTATATTTTATAAGAATTCAAATTTAAATATAATTCATTATTTTCCAATGTTACTAGTTTGATGTATTAGTTTTTTTTTAATTGTTAAAATTTTCTGAAGCTTTGAAAATATAATACGTGAAAGCATCTATCGGAATAATTATTTTTAAAGATACATTAAGTAATATTAAAATAGATTATTTCATTAATTGTCGTCCGCGATATAACAAATTAAATTTAGAAGAAAATAAATATATACTGATGATATGCAACTAAATACTATTTCTAATGTTGTTAAGTTACATCAATATGTACAGAAATGAGTAAAGTCAAAGATAAGTTGAGGTGAGTATAGGAGGAATATGGCTTTCAAAATAAACATAACGCAAATAATCACTCAATAATTTTGTATTTTCCTCGTAGATATTTCGTTGCTTTCATCAAGAAAAGTAGTAAAAAGCCTCTGCTAATAAATGGAAGAGTTAGGAGTCCTTGCAAGTACGTGAAAACTTATGCAAAGTATAGGCTTCTACGTACTGGCTATAAGCACCAGACGATAAGAATAAGCTGAAACATAAGTATATACCCGCACTAGAGCAAAATATAGTAATACAAATATCAGCGAAATGTTCGGGAGTTCGGTAGTTGAGCAGCTCTAGTGGAAGGGCCTGCGGTATAAAAGCACGACGCCAGTGGCCGAGAAGCTATGAAAGTGACAATGCGCGTGGAAACCACTCATACTAGCAAAGTCTCACTAAAGAACTCTTTTGTCTTCCCGTTGGCGCGGTGATCCTTGCTAAGAGTTGGAGTCTTGATAATACAGGTGCTTCTAGATCTGCCGAGGTCCCCATCTACCGGACACCCTCCTCGACAGCAGTCATCTGTTCCTTTCTCTCCGCGCCTTCCCCATAAAACCAATACATAAGGCTTTACAGATGCTTCGATGCCTTTAAGTGTTAAATTGAGACCCAGAGCGAGTCTCTTCTCCTCGCCCCAACTCAGGCTATTCGTTATAATTTTACCAACGGGCAGTCTCGACAACCCCCTGGTTCAACATTCATCTGAAAGAGGGTGTGTGTAGGCGAAGGCAATCCGTAAACACATACTCGTGCGTACTTTCCTCTTTATCCGGATACCGCCGACATGTCAAAGACCCACAAGTGCTTCTGCGCCTTTCAAATTCTGTGTGGACTTTCGAACTGTCCCTCCTCTTGTCAATTTAGCGCGCTATATTCTTAATAAAAGATTCTTCAGTATTCGTCGTATTATGGCATCGGTTCAGTGGCTCTGTAAGGCGCGTTAAATTTAGGGAGCGAATTCAGTTTGAGAAGAAAGTATGGCGGTACTGCAGCCAAAGCAGCTGCTTCTGATTTAAAAAAAAAAAAAACGACAATCAATAATTACAGAAAATTGATCGTTCGTTATTTTATTTATTTATTACGTTTAGATATTCAGTTTATATGGTTTCTACCTCTTGTAATGCAATATTTTTTTCACCAAACTTTTACTTTATATACTGAAAAACATACTATGAATTCAATTGCACGCGTAATAATTTGGCAAAAATAATTAAATAGTATTATTAATTTAGACTAGAAAAGAGAAATATATTTTTCATTAATGTTTGAAACATATACATTGCAAAAACTTTCATAATAAAGCTCCGTTACTTCTATTAAAAGAAATTTATTTTCCTCCAAATTCGTGAAAAATAGGAACTTTGATAAAAACAGAAAATCAAAAAATCGCTACGAGACTTTTGCTTAAAATTTTCTCCCTTGTAATTTTATCCGTCTTTCCTTCTCGAATTTTCAAATGTATTTTCCTTCTTTACATCTAAATATTGACTATGAATGATACGACATTTTTTTACCGCACGACTATCACTAATCATCATCCACTTCAACTCACTTTTCAAAAATATTTTCTGTAACTCGTTCACAGTATGCGTATTTCTTGTGCATTTTAAAAAACTTTTTTCCCCGACAAATACGCCTTATTTCATACAAATTTTCACATATAGTTAAAAGACCTTCGAAAAATTCTTCGAAATTTAGATTCGTTGTTGGATTTTCTGCAAATTAACGAAACACGGGAAGCTGCAGATGTCGACAATCATTGTTGGTAGAAACATTAAAAGCTTGGCTACCTACAATTTACTCTCCATCATATTTGGTTGTAGGTTTATATATTTATAATAGTGATTAATCGATTTATTAATGCATTTTCGAATAATTTACAGAGCACTCAGAAATTACTGACGATAAATTAATTATTAACCTAGTACTTTGTTAATTAAATTGCTATGAATCTCTCAGCGTATATTTATATAGTGAGTAATGCTTAAAAGTTTAGCCCCTTTAAATGTTATAAATTATTTAATTAATAAATATAGTTGTTTACACAGAGAACGAAAGAAAGTTTCTTATTTGATTATTGTTTCTAAGAAACATTAAATATATTTTTGACAATAATAGAACAAAATTTGTTTCATGAACATAATATTTAATCTCTTCAAAATTTAATCATAAAATGCATTGATATTAAACATATACAAAATATATTTAAAACCGTTGTGTTAAACAAACAATCTTTGTTGATAACTACTTGATATAAATCAACTATTATTTTTTTAAATATCATTAACAATCGTACATTTTTGGATATACAATTTCAAATCATACTTGATTTACTTCTTATTGATATAAAAAATATATTTAAAAATTGTAATATAATTACAATTAGTATTTCCAAATATCATAATGTTTAAATAAATTAACATAAAAAGGTATCAACAAATATTACAAATATAGACAAAATCTTTAGTATTATTATTAAGCTTTAAAAAGTTGATTGACACAATCACGTTTACATAAATTTTAAATGAGTCTTAATATCATGGCCAATAGTAATTAGAATATCTCAGATCTCTACCGCGTTTTTTATCTATTAATAAATTCCAAAGCTGACGAAACAGTTAAAATTAAATTATTAATTATTATATTATATTATATTGTAATTTTCATTATTTAATCAATCAAAAGCATTTATGCTGAATATCACTCGTGTAATGAAAGTCTTTCCTTAAAACCTGCAAATTGATAAAATATGACGCATCCTAGAAAATAATTCTCTTAATATGTTCCTTTTATCTGATTCAATGAAACCACAGTTAGTTGACCATGTTGACAGGAATTACGAACAGCAACATTTAGAGAAATCATTCATCGTTACCTTTGAAGATTGAGATTAACATTAACTATCTGGGTGCGGAAACTTTCATTGTAAATCTCTGAGTAGAAGTCGTATGCGATTAGACGTAGGAGAGAAGCTAGTATAGTCGACTCAACGCAAAAAGTGAAGACACGCCTGAGTGCTGGGATAAGTTAATGCTCCTCCTCTCTCTCTCTCTCTCTCTCTCTTTCTCTCTCTGAAAGCTTTTAAGCAATTGGTTGAAGGGCAGTGCAGCAGCCGTCTTATGGCGCATTGATTTCCAATGCGCGACTCGTCCATCTGTCGCGCTTTCCCCATAACACCCCCACCTCCAACCCTCGGCCCGACTCGCCACACGTATATACTTTTATATTTTTCACCGTTTGCGTCGTGCACCCTTCTTCATCATTTTTATGGCCGAGTTAGAGGTCGTGAAATAAGCTTCCTCCCCTCAAACAGGCGGCTACCAATAAAATACACGCACGCTCTAATAGGTAGAACTGTAACTGATGCCACGCTCTTCCATCTCGTATGTATTTATCAAATGCGTCCTGCGCAGAGCTCGAATGCTTGCGAATTTTGTTACGGAATCCGAGTTGGCCACTCGCTGGGGTGGGTTTGTGCACGCGAATGACCCGAGCCGAAGCTCCTGCTGCAATACTGACTGCATTTACCCACTGACCTTCACAATAGAATTTACATATCCTGGTGTTTATTTGTTTTGCAGTGTGCGTATGTTCTCTATTGGTGCACACGTTATGGTCGAAGCCATGCCTGGTTTACGTGTACCATTGTACGCATAGTTTACAAACTACATTGTGATTACTGGATGTGTGTACGCGTATAAATTTATGTGAATAATTAAGCAACTATATTTATACCAATGCTGTAATACGAGCCTTTGCATCCATGTTTCTTTCGAATGTTTCTCCTCGCGGTTGATATCGATGGTTGCACGCTTAATCTTCGTGTACATCGTCTAAGCTGATTCATTCGTAGTAAGTCTGGGTGTATACCCGTTTTCGTAAATAATAGTATAAAAAAAAAAATGAAAGTTCATGCACTTACGCGCAAAGTACAAGCGCATTGGAGTCCTTTTTTCATTTTCCACACTGTACTTGCTTTTATTATCTTATTCTCTGGTATTATATTTTATTTTCTCTCTTTCGCCCTCTCTATTGTTATATATCTTTCGTTTCAATTTGTTCTAAGGCGATCGACTTTACACGTGCGCCATCTTCCAGTCTTTCGTTATATTGCAACAGTATTTTTTACTCTATCCAGATCTTCCTTTGGTTCCATCTGTTCGTCTATCTTATAGTTTTACTTACTGCACCATACTATTTCATAACCATTAGCGTCTTCTGGATAAAAAATACTCTAATATAGAAGATTGTCTGGGTTAAAATATTTTCGTGCTTCATAAATTCTTTACTGTTACTGAAATCGAAGTAGCAGTTGGTACTTAATACGGATTTTTAGGAGAGAATAAGAACGATAGCGATCAGGACAAAAAGAAGAAAGAGTGACTCGAAAGAAAACGAAGAAGCTAATAGACGGAAGAAAGAGAAAATAAGAAAAAGAGAGAAAATAGACGGGTGAATATATCGTATAAATAAAATTGGAAAAATAACTCGTAGAAAAGGTGGTCGAATAAATGCAATAAATGCAATAAATCCAATCGTAAAAAATTTCTGTATCGATATGGAAAATATGTAGACATCATAAAACTTTTGAAGAAAAATTTAACTTAACTATTTGGTATTGGTCACTATCTCTTGATGATAATTTTTATAGTTATTAGAATTATATTATCATTAAAACTAATGATTAATATAATAAATTATATTTTCGACAGTTCATATTGATTGATTTTTCTAATAATTCTAATAGTTTATAATTGTAATTCATTCTAAGCCAGACACATAATTTTTTTTTAATAGTATGAATTCTATAATATTTTGTTTAAAAGGTTTAGTAAATTCATCGATAAATATAATTTTAAATAAATAGTCATGTATATTCGTATGGAATTCTTTGTATGAAAATAAGACCGATAGATGAAATAATTAATGTTACTACTTGATTAGAAAGATGAAAATTACAAAAACTGTAAAGCTAAGTGTGTAATGACTGTACGTGGATACGTTGAAATGAAATTTAATTAAAGTCAAATAAATGAAAGGAAAATACAGACATGATACTTTTTCAGAAACATAATTATTTATAAAATATTTTTTCCATTTGTTTCAATATCTTTTAATTCGTTGCGTAAATAATTCAATATATTTTATGCCAATGTTCCAAATACTTTGCAAATTAATAATTTAAATATTTTAAATTATATAAAAACAAAATTGTAATCTATTAAAAAATATCAAATGATTAATAACTAATTATAAATCTATATTATATTTTTAGTGTATAATCATTATATTTGATATTTTAACGTATTAAAGGAATGTCATAATTTCTGGATTGTAAATATCTGAATTTATAATAAACTGAAATAATCAGTTCTATCATTACTTGCATTAAATTATTCGAATGAATTTCAAAATATTTCGTCTAATATCGATCTAATTGTGAGTCTAGGTAGACTATTTCTCGCATTTGATGAGGAATAATTCCGTAAGTTTGTTTTAAGTTTTTATCAACTAAATAAATATTTAAAATTTTATTATTGAAGCTAACTATCTCAAGAGAATAAAAATAAATAAATTATATAAAAATAATATAAATTATACAAAAGAAAATATTTAAATATTATTCAGTGTCCGAAATGGATATAACAAAGAGAACCTGTAAAATTTTTCCATTGATTTGATATGTCACGAGTTTTATCCTCAATACTTTTCACTTATTATACAACGATTAAAATCTTTCAAATTTTTAAATTTATGTTTGTCAATTCACTTTATTTTTTAATCTGCAATTTTTCTATGAAAAATGAAAAAAATAGAAGCAACCAAAGTAAAAATGTTGGAAAATAGAAATTTTCCAACTTTTATTCAATATAACTTCCCTTGCATTTATTGCTTCATCTTGTGATCATCCAGATTGTAGATTTAAGAATCAATTTCATGAAAGTTTAAATAATTTTCAAGAATTCAAATTAAATGTGAATTATATTTCAAAAATAAATATATGATAATCATTTTACCTTGAGGTTTTCTTGCTAAAGTAATTTTAATATTATCGATACATTGAAACAGTGATTCGAAAATTTCTCATTCCCTATCTCCCTCTCTGTTTTGCTTTATCTAGATTTTTTCACATTGATAAAACTTGCAATATATGATCAGCTGCTCTTAATACTCGCATATTCCCACAACATTACAGTATATTTAATATTGAATTTCGACGGAGAACGATGAATTAGACATAAATGATATTTATTATTATATATATATATATGAAATTATATATATAAACTAGGTATTTATGGAACGTAGGCTGAAACATACTGAACTGCAGATTAGATCACGCGACCGGTCATTTCATTGTTCGATTCGTGACTCTCAGTTTCTTGTCCTCTTTCAAGTTAATTTGCATAATTATTCTATGCTTTATTGACGGGAAGGAAGATTATTCAGCCGGTGCTGACTCATTTCCAGTTTTTCATATTTTTAAAATTAATAATAAGCAAATTAAGAGACAAAGCCCGGATTTTATTTTTAATCTGATGGATAATTTCACCACCATAACAACAATTTTTTAAGTCTTAAGTCAACGCTAAATCTCGAAGAATTCTGTGAACTTATTATAATAATCGAGGTATAATTTTTCTCTTTGAAATCTCATTGTAAATTAATTGCGATACAAGATGCTAGAAAAATATGAGTACTTTATTTTTATTCAGATATAAATGTAATTTATTTTACAAGTTTCACAATTATGTTTATGCACACGTTCTGATGAGCAAATATCTTCTTTTAGAAACCTAAAGACTTCCAGTTTTTAATTTCATCTAACTTTAATATAATGGATATATATGCTTAGATATTCATCAGATAATATTTAAAATGGAAACGCAATAAACTAGGCATGTTTTTATGAATTTGAATTAAAGAATTTCAAGTATTTTAATCGTCTTCACGGGATAAATTGAAAAAATACTAAACATCAATTCTCTAAAATTTGTTATGTAACACAACAAATTCATTATACTACATAGCAATTTTAATTATGCATAAATAAAACTGTTTAAGCATAAATAGTAATCGTTACTATTATCTACAAATAACATGTTAAGAATGTGAATTAAGCAAATATTTAAAGTATTTAAAAGCGTCGCAAACGCTAACGATTTTTGATTATAGATGATATAAACGTATATGAGATATTTAATAATTTCTTTCATTATCTGGTATATATTTGTTCATATAACTCAACTTTATTTAATACTTATTAATAAAATACATGTATTACTTACAAAGAACATTTATTACTAAATGCTTATATTCTTAACTATTACGTTTATTGTAATTCATTTTATTTTTAATTTTTAAAACTTACGACAAACTACATTATTCAGATTAAAATATACTTTACTGTATCAATTACGATTACGTTTTGTAAATCTTAATACTCTCTTGGTAAATTTTCCTTTACTTAAAAGCTTCTGCATGCTAACCGCGAATAAAATAATTAAATCCTCGAGGAACTTTATTATAAATTTAGAAACGAAAATACTACAGATTTAAAATTTAGTGATACGAAATACGCAGGGAGATATATTTTGAAAACTTACTAACAAATGCGAACTCGAAGCTCCATACTCGCGTTTTTACAGGGACTTGGAGTTTATGCAACGCAATAAAACTGTATCTAGGACTGTACTCATGCCAGACATCTACCAGATTAACTCTATCGTCCGGCCTTTTCTGTGCGGGACTAGTTTACATAGCGCTCTATTGTACGTTTATCGTAAAAGCGCTCAAAAAGAAAAACCCGTACGGAAAAATTCGGGTAAGAAAACAGAGACGGCTATTTAAACGCGTGAAAAATATAAAATAAAATATTCCAAAAATTACTAAGGTAAGTTACGTATTCGTATCTTCCTATTTTCACCGTTCGTGATTATAAAGAAGTTAATTGCGAATTTTTTAAATACTTGCAATGAGATCGAGAACGCTTTTGTACACTTAACGAAGTTTAGAGAAGTTTAATAACCTGATTTAGTATACACGATTATCCCAGTAAGAATGGTGTAACAAATTGATATTTAAATGCAGTTCAAAGCTAAATAAATTGATAAAGAACCCAAGTGTATTTTATCATCTTTATTAAGCTGAGTATTTTTATTTTGAATAATTTTAAATTATAACCTCGATAACGATAATTATCTGTATTTATGACATTAAACTGCTTGTTGTTTTCACATTTACAACCGTATTTTTCATGCAATTTCTAATAATTTGACGTAGCGCGTTTTAAAAATAAAACCAGTGAGATAAATAAGTCGGTTATCTACTTGGAACTGAAACGAATTAAATAATCCCCGTTTCATACGCGAAGGATGAATTTAACTAATTTATAAATTTATAATTAAAGATTCTAAGCAATTGCGAAAATAACCCTAGAGTTGAAAAGGTTATTGGTATTTGGAAGAACAAGAGGTAGGAAGATTAAAGGAAGAAGGTGGTGGAAACGACAGTAGAGCAAACAAAGGGATATTTTCGTTTGCAAATGAAGAATTTCGCGAGCATTGGATTGCGTAATGAGCAGCGTGGATACCGATCGGCATTCCACGAGTACCGCGCGCGACTCTCGGGGTATGCCAGCATCGGCCGGTTACATATGTACAATCTACTAAGAGGGATTACGCCAAATACAAGGCGCGAATACGTTTCCTTGTTGATGTTGCGAATATTGAATAGGGATGAGTGTAACCGCAGTCGTGGTACTGACCACAGCCTGCCAGGGCAGCCAATTAACACGCGAATCAGCAGAATCTCGAAAGTCTCCGATTGCGGAATTCTGGGAGCACATATACTCCGAGCCCACCGATTCGTTCGTTAATTAACGCTCGTATTCCATGTTTCCACGAGCTTTTACGATCTTTCTACTTCTGCTTCGTAAAATAAACTTTTCCCGAATTACGAGTGAAGATCTCGAGAAAAGTTGAGTAACTTGCTTCGGCTGCGCGAGTCCTTGCGTTGCCGGTGCGGTTGCAGATGGACTTTTTCGACGAAACCTGCAGCTGCTGAATACGTTTCAAAAATTACGGAGCATTACACTTGCCAACATATCCAAATCCATTAAATCTGGAAATAAACTTTGCAAATGCGCACATATTTGTTTCATGTTTAAGTCGTAAGATTGCTCACGATGTAATTGCATTCATAATTACATCTGAGTTTTGGTCAAGGTGAATTTTTCATTTTGCACATTGGCGTTAACAATTAAATTCCAGGCAGGCTAATTATTTTAGTCACGATTCCTTAAGATAAATGAAACAAAAGCTTCTGAATTATTTATTATTACATTGCGAATAAGTTGAACGCACATTAGTCGAGAACTTACTTGATACAGCAAGTTTAATTTATGTTATTTTTATCCTTGTTAGGAATAGTTATTCCGAATAATCACTTAATTTTAATCTACTTTATCTGATAATGTCTATGGTGTGGTGTGACATTGATACTTCTATAATTTGTAGTATTAAGATATAATATATTTTTAAAAGAGAGATATGGTGCTGCAAAATTTTCTCTAAACTTCAACGTCTACTACCTTAAAATTATGTCAATAAAACGCTATTTAAAAATTTATACACTCTCGAATGTAAAAACAAGCATCTTTTGTAGTTCCGTTCTTACCAAGTACCGTGCATCGCACAATTGTCAAAAAGTCCTGGGCATTAAATTAGCATTTGTAGCACCGGAAAAACTCGTCATTATTCCAAAATGCTCGTACACATGCAATTCTCGAAATCTCGAAATTACATTACACTTGACGTCAAAAAGACACAAAAGGACTTAAGTAGCGCGTCGTGAGTTAGAGGAAGTGTGTCTGTTAAATGGAGAAATTAGAACGCGGCTAGTGGAGAAATTACTGCACACCGAGCGTCGGTCGTAGCCCTACCGCATAAATGTTCACATGCACTGTATAAATGTATTTGTGTATATATTTATCTTTATCTTTCTATACCATTTCTAGAAAAAACGTAAGTCATACAAGGTTACAGAAAACTTTGTTTTTTTACGAATAAAAATTCATTTTTTAACTATGAGCCTCTGAGAAACGAATACTATTATTTTCAAAATTTTTAATACTAATTCTGATAATTTTCTCATTTTTTATATCCATAATCAAAAGTTTATTTTTATTGCTATTAAACGAGTTACCATCTACGTCAATATATTGAATATTGAAAATATTGCTATATTGAAAAAAACACACACGTATTTAAACATACTTTGAAAAATGTAATTTTTTGGAATTAAGTGGAGATTCTTTTAAATAAAACTTTTTATTAATTTCATTTTGAATGTTTCTATGTATATATGTATAATTCCTTATAATTGGGTGTTGCATTTATATATACAATATGAATGTTGTAATTTCTATTTAAAAATCTTTTTATACAGATAATAATGGAATAATTAGAAAACTATTAATGTCTGAACAAAAATAAGAAATTCCATTTTTATGAAGCATAGTTTTGCATAATATATGCATACGTATTCATTATAATCAATATATATATTATAAAGTCGTTCTTATAAAAATAATAAGGTATATATATTAAATATACTCATAGAGAGATCAGTAATCATTTCTAAAGAAAGTGTTCAGTATACAGATTCTCTTATATTGTTATATCTTCTAAATCATTTTCAATTTAAAATTTTGAAAGCCAGAAAGTAATACCAATTCCGTAATTTTTATTATAAAAACGTAAGTAACTAACAGGATTGAAAGACATCTTGTCATATAAGATATCTTTATTGTCAATTTAGATTATTTGAAATTATGAAATTAAATTTATTTATGTTTTCAATACTGAATTTATTTATTCATATTTAATTTTAAATTTAATCGTAAAAATTAATGAATAATTTTCTTATGTTGAAATATGTTTCAAAGATGAAAATCTTTACAAGTTTAACATAAAATTCAAGATTACAATAAAATATGTGATATAGATTTACTTATAAAAGAATTAAAACCAGAATAATATATTTTCACTTATTGTCATACTATAGTTGACATGCGCACTAGTAAATGTACAATCTTTTTTTTTCTTTTTTACTTTAATACTGTGATATTATTTCCATAGTAGCGTGAAATATTTCTACATATATTTGGATTGATAAATAATTTTTCATCGAGTCCGGAAAGAAATACTTGGAAAGTAGTATACGTTTCTGGTCTCGATAATTATTAGCTCCTATTTTACACCAAGTAAATAATTCTTATTAACAAAATTGTTTATAAATTATACGAAAATAATTCGAGGACGGAAGAAATGTTAGGACAAGAATTTTGGAATTCCAAATACGATAAGTTTAAATGGAAGACTTAAATCGAGTCGGGGGTAAATATGCGCGAGGAGATGTGAAAGAAAGAAAGGCAAAAGCCCGTGGCCGCTGCGTGTGAACCGAGAAATAGAATATCCCTCTCAGTTCCCTCCCTCCCTCTTTCGTGTCGCGCATAAATCCTGCATAAGGTTAAAGCCCGTAAATTACTCTTTTAGAGGGAAATCTTTGTTGCAATTTATGCAGGCCGGCGCGCTAAATCATTTCGCCAGCCGAATGGGGCAATTTATAACAATTAAGCCGACCAGCAGTTGCGGCGAAACGCACAGGCCCTTTATATTTTAACGCGGCGGCGAAAAACCGAGAGATAATGCGAATATGAGTCGCGCGCCACTGTATCGCCACGCGAGGTGTCATTTTCTCCTCTAAAGTGCCGCGGTTTGAATTCATTTAACGTTTCATTCCACGTGCAACTTCCTTTATCTGCAATCGACTGCAACTTCTTGATACCTTCGATTCTATTGCTTCTCATTACTCAATTTTCCCGTCGTATAATTCACATATTCGCTCGCCATTCGTGTTCCTCGGAGTCGGATTTTATTATCAACTCTCTGCGCGAAAAATCTGTTTGAATTTTATTTAGTAACGAGTGCAATATATTACCAAAAAATCCGAATTGCAAAATTCGAACATTAGCATAATGATTTTGAGAAATTTAATGAAATCGGTCAACGCCGAAAATTTCCTAAGCGAGCGCAGTCTGTAAAATATTTCTTAAACCTGGGAATAATTTATATATGACTTATTGTAGTTATTACAAGAGAAAGAACAGGAAATAAATGATGAAATTATTCTCCGAGCCAAAACTGATATTACTTGGTAACATATTAATCTGCATTAAATTTGCAATGGAGCACTAAACTTTATAACTTCCCTGATGATTCAAAATGAGATATTTAAAAACATTTGAGACGCATTGTAATTCAGAAACTGATCTAATGGGCCAAGCTTAGATCCTTTAAATTTATCAAATGCTGATAAGTTTTATACTTGATTATGAATATATTCGAGAAACTTTTTTGATTTTTACCGAAACGCTAGAATAAGTACAATTTTTAATTTTCCGAACATAATTGAAAATTCTCACAACGATTAAGACTTAAAATACGTATTTAAACTTATTCTGTTTGCTTGCTTTATTTAAAACTTTCTTAAAATGAGAAAACCAAATTTGAATAGAATCGAACTCTTAATCTTCCTGTTATTCTGTTCCTTGAATTCAAAACTTCTTAGACGTCCAATAAAGAACAAGGGTAATATAATGCTTCACGGATTTATATAGATATATCGTGGTCTCGTAATAAATAATGAGTCATAATAATTATAAATAAATGTTAAATAAACTTGTAACTTCTACTTTCTTATTTTAACTTATTTACAATTATTTAAGTAATGTAAGCTGATAAGATATTCCCAACATATAAATAGATTTTTGTATAAGTTAAAAAACGGATACTTTTAGGTTATTCAAATTAATATTTATGATTTCACTTAAAATACTATCTAAGAGAATAATAATATACTTCACTGGAAATAAAATTATAATAAAATACACGTTTATTTTATTTTTGATATATTATTAATACTTTAACACACATCGCATTGCTGAGAAATTCTATGTTTTACTGTTATTAGGTTTATAATGCTCTAATTATTTCGATATTTATAGGTGGTACAGATATTTTTTGCAAAAAATGTTCAATGTAGAAGATGAATGGATGTATAGCTTTCAAAAACGTATATATAATGTACATAAATTTTTAACGTATAAGTTGAACGCACGATACTGAAAAAGAAGCCAAGATTTGGAACATCAATTTAAAAAAAACATGTACAACATAACCATAAAAACATTAAGTAGTTCAATATTTTTAGTACTTTCTTCTCTTTTATTTGGTGTATTCATTTAAAGAGCTCATTTATTTATGAAAAATAGAGAACCATGTATTGACATTAAATAAAGCAAGTATATTTTTTTACCTTTACGTATTTGAAATTTCAAAGCAGGACCTTTTTCAAACTTATGGAACTAATTTTGCTTTAAAATTTTCTTATAAGATCGAATATAATAGAAATTGCGTAACATAGAATAAGTAAGAAAAATAAAAAAATTTGAATAAAATTTATCACAGTCTAAAATTTTTATAAAATTTGTACAACGAATTTGTAGATATCATCGGTGCGTCGCTTCGGAAAGTATCATATTTTACTTATCATATTTTTTCTTTAAATTATCACAGCCCATAATTATCGGTGAGTTCCAAGGATATATTATATTTTATTCCATCTAAAAGTTTCTTAATTGCAATAAAACTACAGAAAGATTTTCGGTCAACTATTGAATGGAAATTTCAGCATTTCGTGTAACCGAAAATGTATTTCATATTATTTCGAGATACGATTGTACAGCAGAATATGAAGTCTGTGCTACTGAGATCAAATCAGGATTTATGCGTCGGACTCACATATTTCCGAAATATTTCCTCAATAATTGCAAATCGCCAGCACCAACAGCACCAGAATTGCATCCACGGCATTTTGAAGCCTCTTAACGACGTGAGCACTTGTGCACGTCGTCGCTGTCGCGGGCGAGTGCCGATGAAGCTGAATTTATTGCTCAGGCGTTTTCCCAGTGCGAGTGTAGGTGTAACTTGTAGGCTAATGGAAACGTAAATGGCCATACTGACTCATTTGCATTGAGTGCAAAACGTGAAACGACCTCGGGAAATGTCGGTAAGTGTATGCGTGAGAGAGGAAGAGGAGAAAGATTAGAGGGAAAGGAAGAAGAAGAGAGATAGTGGGAAAGACAGAGTAGGTTAAAGGCGCTTTACATGTTCATTTCGGTTGTATTCCACTGTAGCCATTCTTGGTAATTCGACATCATTTTTCCAAACTTGAGTATATTTTTTCAGAAAAAATTAAAAATTTTTCTCTTTTCTTACCTTCTAAGTACTTAAACTATTATTATAACATAGACGTTAAAAATTTAATTTTGATATTATACTTGTATGTGGCCTAAAGCAGCCCAATATAATTTTCATGATATAATTAATAATTATCGCCTGTAAACACTGAATTTCAAATCATATTAAAATTAATAATATTATTTTCTATTATTATACTTAACGCGTATAAATCTCTTTATATGTGTTACTTGAACAAATAATTTAAAATTTTTAACGAATATAGTTCATAATCTATTCAATATTTCAACAACAACAAAAATAAAACAAAATTGTATTTGTGAAAGATCAAATCTCTGACTTAAAAAAAAAAAAATTTGTAATGTATAAAATTGAAAATATAGTTAAAAAATTATTTATAAAATTTTAAACTAGTATCTTTTATGAGAAAATAGCTTATAAAACTCATAATTGAATAGTTAACTGTTATTAAAAATATCTTTGTTAACCATTAAGAATGCAAGTTTCAGAAAAACTTGTTTAAAATTGAAATTAATTTACATATAACCTAAAATAGTATTTTTATATTAATACAGAATTGAATGAAATTGAAAAATTAATATGATACTCTCAAGATTTTGTATTTTAAAATATAAAAATAAAATATTTATTTTTTTTTAATTATGATTATTCATAAACTCTGAACTAAATTTTATTCAGGTTATTTTAATGATCATTATTGAGTTATTGACAGATTGTGTTATAATAAGGTTCTTAAGGTAATAATACTATGTGATTTATATACTAATACATAATTCGTCTTCAACGAAAAAAGAATTTTTGTAAATAGGATAAGTTATTTGAATTACTTTTTAAAAAAATTTAGTCAATACATGCATTACTGCTTCGTTTTTTATAAGAAAAATATAAGAATAAGTGAAAATAACTGTCCAATGGATGTATTTACAATTCTATAATAAAAGTTCAATCTTTTCTATATTTGATAACTATTACAAATGTATAGAGTATACACAATATATAACACGACTATAATACATGTAAATATTTTGTTGAAAATATTTCAAAATGAAATGTATGAAATGTAATTCTGTATAGCTTTACAATAGGTACTTTCGTATCCTGTTTAGTACTCAAAGAGCCTCGAAATATAATTCTATACCTTCTATAAATAAATATTATAGAATTGCGAATTTCAGAAATTCGTAATATTATATTTCTACTTGTATATACAAGCATAAAAGTCTAATTTGTGAATAATCTCTAATAGAATTGAAACAAAACGTTATTTTCTAAAAAAATAATAACTTGTAAAATAATCCTTATTTTATTAGAAATTATATAATAGATTATAAACTATACAATGTAAATGTAGAACTTGGGATTAAGGTTCTAAAAGTGATCGAATAAAAAATTGTATGCATATCAGCGACTTCTAGTTTGTGCAATATGATTCAACAATAGACTTTTCTTCTCATTTTTTGTTTAACATTATTTTTTTCAGCTACAAACATCTGCAAATTAGAATAAAGATATACTATTAAACATGTTTTTTTGAGAAATAGTTAACTGAATTAGAAACTTCCACTTAAATGAGTAAATGTTATCTTAGCATTGTTCAAGTATGAATGAGCGTCTTAATGAATTTATTTATCTTACCACTTTAAATGCATACTTTCTTCAAAATTAATGGATTTAATTTAAAATTATTATCGTAACGTATCTCAAATCGTTTTTAATCTTAATAAATGAAAAATAAACATACCGTAATTCATATTTGGTTATTATATTTATTATAACATGGGGCATTCGATGAAACCTAACACACGTTTGTCAACTTTGTCGTATCCACTTTAATACGATTACAAATTAAATTTATGTTCTGCCCACAATCGTCTGTCGTGGTTTAAAAACTACCGATAAATTAGGTTTAGTTATAAATATAAGATGGTAACGAAACGACTGTCTTAGCCTTTAATTACTGTAACGACTATATAGAGCAAATAAAATAATAACTTTAATAGATTTAATAAATCTACAATTGCAGTTTCTAAGCATATAGAATATATTACAAGATTTGTAATCTCGGTCACGTTTCATGTCCGAACTTCCTATCGATTGCGAAAATGAATGCACGCGGTATTAACACGTACACTACCATGATCATTATTAGCGTTATTGAGTTGAGATTCGTGGCAGATCAAAAGGAAACTCAGCATCAATAAAATTCGGAAATCAATATCAGAGATTATATTTTATTCAGCTGCTTCAAATGACGGCTCAATGTTTTATAATAGTCCATTCAAGTATCGCTCCTATGTTTTTCTGTTATAGAATAAAATCCACTTGAATCCTAATATTTCTTAAAGCGAAATCCTATTTGTTACTTACAATTTGATTATGCGGAAAACAAAGTAGCTTTTACGGCGTTTTTTACTAAAATTTACAAATAATTGTAAATAATATACTATGTGAACGACACTGATAAAAAAATAAAGCCGTGTATACAGAGTATAAGTTATATTATGACATTCTAATTCACATTTTATTTTGAAGCCAAGACTTTTATTTTTGAAATTTTTGAAATCCATAACTTAAAGAATCTTTTTCCTTTAGATTTGAATAAAGAAGCTTTTTTAAGTTACGTTGAAAAATAAAAATTGCACTCGACACTTCGAATAAAAGTTTTACGTTCGTTTTAATTAGAAATATTCTTCTGTATTACTGGTCAAATATATGGAGTGATATATGTATTAACACATGGGTAAAAACGAAATTTCATTTTGCAAATTGGAGAAATTATGGCTTTTAATTTATTGCGCATAGAAATAGTTAATATTTTATTTATTATATTATTGATTACATTATATCAGGTTACTAAATTTTAACTTTTACGCAAATTGAACACGATAAAACTGTTTAAGCATAGAAATCAAACGGATTAAGAAGGAATTTAAAGAAATAGAAACATCTGAATTTGAAAATAACTAAACGTAGTAATAATATAACTAAACTAACAAGTAAGTGAGTAAGATTTCAGCAAAATACTAGTAAAACACATAAATGAGTATTAACCTATCGTAGCAGAAGTCACGAGTTTCCTCGGGTTGTGTTGCTCCAAATTTCCTTGGTCTCTTGACAGTATGAGCTTTTCAGGTACTAAAGCCACGGCCTAAGGATGGCGTGAAATTGAGGCGAAACTTCCTTAATCATAGCCATTCACATTCGAGTACCATTACGCTGCATCAAAGTAGTTAAACTACTACAAGAAAAATTTAAATTAAGAAAAAGGGCAACTTCGGTTACATGTAATGATAATTCATAAAAAATTGATGATTCATAAATTGGTAACACTTTTTATTGACGAGAAGTATTTTCATGTTCTCGTGCATATTGTTTTATTTTTATACGATGCATATTCCGAAGAAGCACAGCTATAGATGATCTATATTATTGCTTTAATAGTATTGCTCTATTCTGTTGGTGACGTTGAGATTTTCAAAAATATAGAATCATTCGCTATGGAAATCCGTATCGGTTGTTCTACTAGACATTGTAGAACGAGAAAAATTTGAAAATGCATCAGCAAGTTTAAGTGTGACACGAGTTACTTTACAATATCTGTGCAGAAACGTTATTACAAGTTTTTGAATAAGAAAATGCCATGATATTGAGGCTGAGGAAATGGAAATGCTGTGTAAGCACGGGTAATAGTGTATTTTTTAAAGGTAAGTGGGTCATAACGACACTGGTATTTCGACTGCGACATCTGCAGTCTTGTGGCGATGGCCTTAGAGTTCTGGTACCGCACACCAAACTTTTCCGCAAGTTTCGCAGCGGCTCCAGACGATCAAGAGTCTTGACCCCTTGTGGTCAACATCAGTGCGTGGTTCAGTTGATATCAGGGTGTATTTCAAACCGGTACCGGCTGCCTTGGGAGTGCCAGGGGTCCTGACAAACTTATGTCTCCGATAGTTACTCTGTAAATAAATCTGGGGATCCCAGGAGATGAGCTTCGACTTTGGCTGAAGTAACAAGCAAACGCAGGCTAAGGGACAATAACTGAAGGGCGGGTACTCGAAAAAACAGTTATTAAAGGATTGGGCGGATAGCCGGATTATCGATGAGAGTTATTGAGGGAGACAACCAATGACGCTATTATTGAATTGACAACTTTTTTAATTTTTGAATTGTTCGAACTTTATAAATGTAGTTTTGCACGAAATGAGATATTGAAAATAGATTGAAATTATCTGACGATAATTAAGTGGAACCGTATTGATAGCAGCGACTAGATATATATACGTACTGGACTTCCAAATAAACTCGCTGTTATTTATGTGATAATATTTCTTCGTATTTGAAAAGTGGATCTTTTTATTTATTACCGGTATTATTTCCATGCTGCGAAATTCTGGAGCCGCACTAAATTTAATTGTTCCTTATTATTTTGCTTAATAATTGAAGCTAATAATCTGTAAAAAGTGTAAGAAAGTATAATGTCTACGAAATATTAACTTTCGGAAAATACTACCTACTCTTTTACAGCGTGAGATAATATAAATTGCGAACGATAATTCATGTTACTGGATCGTAAGTTGTGTGAGTGTATAAGTAAAATATGCAAAATATGATACAATGCGCCAAAGATATCGTAGCTAGTCAGTGATTAGAAAAGGAAAAGATATATTACATTCGTGTCTAGGTTAGTGAATATTGGCTAATAATATACAAGTTTTAAAATACTATTTCTTCGAGAATTGTAATAAACGGTGTACGAATTGTGATTTATTACCGCTTCACGCTACTTTTTTCGATTAAAATTTATAAAATCATAAAACCATTAGTATTACTAGATTTTGAATAATTCTATTAAAAATCCTGACTTATAGAATTGTATGCAGTTAAATAAAATAATTATGATAATATATGAAAAATATATAATATATGCAATCTTTTTAGACGCCATGAAAAATTCAGTTCTGAACGTACTTATTTATATTACTCATTTATTTCAAGCTGTTCTATTTTGTTTTATTTTAAAAACAATATTTATAATTCCATCAGCTTATCTATTATTAATTTATTGAAACTCCAGTTTAGTATCCGTAGTATAATAATCAGATATTTTTTTTAACCGACTGAATTTTATAATTTTAATCGAGTTTTTTAAGTTAGTGAATAAATAAATAATTCTATTTCCAGATTTATTATCATTATTAAGTGAAGAATTTCATAATTAGTTACTAAATTAATATTAAAAATAAGATTTATCGACAATACTATATTTGGAAAAATAAATCTCCAATGTTTTTTTCGGATTAAGCTAAAGTGTATTTTAAAAAAATCATTCAAATTTTTAATCGAGCAATTTATGTATTTCTTTAATTTTAGAAATGTATTTTAACATATATTTAATCAATTTAATTAAGATAAAATAGCACAGACGGACATTCGTTAGTAAGCGTTATAAGCATAACTAAAGAGTTAGGGATACTGGCATTTCATGCACTCTAGTTCTGTATCAAACAAATACCGGTAAACACGCTTTATCTCAGAAATGTAAGCACTTTGTAAATTTACTGTATATGAAGTTTTTCAAAAAATAGTCCATGTTGCGATGCTCTGCTCATAATAAGGCTAATACTATTGCGCAAGAAAAATATACAGACAATCGATTTTCTTATATGTGCACATCCATACCTGTATAAACTATGCCTTAGTAAAAGGACAATTCGCAATTTACAAAATTATCTGCAAGTCTAAATAAATTGATAAATATAAGTACAAATTATTTTTAATAAATTTTAACTATACAGGTGTTCTTGTATTTTCCCGCACGATTAAATAAAAAATAAAGAAAAGTGAAAAGTTGTAAGAATTATATAAGAACTTTAGTTTTCTATATTACTTTAATAACTGATATGTACATATGCATTGCTAGTCTCTGTAATATTCGCACAAATGTTCATGTGCAGAATTATAAACATAAAAGTACTCGTATTTATAAATGCACTTTTTATATAATTTTCTTAATAACTAAAGCTATAATCTTGATAGAAATAAAAAGTGAAATAGTAATTTTAATGTATTCACAGATACATGTTGTTTTCGAAGAACATTTATTATTTACTGTATACTTACTAAGTGTAAGCTTATTAGATTAAGATTCACGTATAATTGATACATATATAAATTATTATCTTGGCTTCTGGTAAGCTTCGTAATAAGCTTAATGTATATTTCATGTATTTTTCGAATTAATTCACGACTCCTTTTGCACTCTAGTTCCAAATATCTTTAAAAGAGACATTTTGCATCCAATAAACTATAACAGAATTGGTTTTCGCATAAACTTGCAAGAAATTTTTAATACATACTAAACAACATTATTGTTTTTAGTTAAAGTAAATCATTTTTAGAAAATAATTAGAAGCAGGTACATTTAGAAAAAAAACCGATGGTTACGACAATATTTAAAAAAATTAAGACCGCCAATTTCTATAAAAATATTAAAATAGCAGTTTATACAAAATTTTAATTAATTGAATCAATCTTTGAACATTTTTTGATAAGATGCCTGAAACTTCATAGCTACAGTAAAATTTATTGGTTTATCTTTAAAACAACAGCGCGAAGTTTGTAAATTGAATTATTTTTTTAAAGCAAAATACGATAAATATTTATGAGGACGATGCAGTTTCCATTAGATATAATAAATGACGCTAAAAATGGCTCTCTTAGCAATCTATTGATATTACCAAATTTATTCTTTAACTACGTGGAAGATACATCTTTTCACGTCAGCAGGCACTTTATCTCGGCTTCGAGTCACGAAATGGAGAAAAATCATACTGGCGCTCACCCGTATCAATAAAGTAATTACTCTGTGAAAACTTTCATTAGTAGTTACCCCTTAGTCCGTTAGTGGCCGATATATATCGCGTATCCGGATCACGTAATTCTTCGACGAACTCGCGAAAAACGGCTTCCCTCGCCACCTAGCATCTCTACCCCACCCTTTCTCGCCATTTTCTTTCTTGACTCGTCGATAAATCTTCGTTCAGCTGCGAAATGCTCAAATTATTTTTTTTCCTTTTAAAGATCGGTCACCTTGACACCGCAAGGTATTCACCTATACAGGCTTTACAATATACTGTAAAACTTAATAATTTTTAACTATGCGGACGTACTTATCGGATTTTCTCTCCGTTTAAGGTTTTAATGGTCGACCAAAATCTTTTTATTGCATTAATACAGAATTTGTACTGCACGAAGATAATTCTCGTCGATTAATTAATTCTTCACAATTGAGTGAATATTGCTTTGTCAGTCGAATAGTCATATATTATATCGAGTCAATTTTTATTTTGATGGAACGAAAACTGTACAATATACAAGTGCGTCATCTTACAGTTTTATCCAACTGATAATCTTTAATTACTTAAATTTACTTGTGCATCAGCCTTCTTAAACAAATTTCCTGCAAATAAAAATAGTAACACTTTTCAAAAAAGCAATCCCTACTTTTATAGCTTCAAGAAAACCAATGTTTTCTCGAGCCTTGGTAATTTGTAAAATTTACCGGAATTTATGTGAACTCAGTTGCAGTACACGTTAAGTTTAATGCACAACAAGAAATAATCTCTATCACGCCATCTCCAACTTAGGCTAAAATATTGCTTCAGCAGCGTAATGAGTTTGGGGCCTCTAGCGAAAATGAATGCCTAGTTATATTTATACCAAAGATGTATTCTCTAGTATGCAAAAATTAGCTGTTATCTCTTTAGGTATCTCATCTCACTGCCAAGAATATACATACACATTGCTACGTAACTTTGCCACAGTTTGTATTCCGGCCTACAGTGCAAGTTTCTAGTTTCAGATTGGAGATTCTAGATGTATCTAATGATGTTATTAGGCTTTTGCTTTCAGAAAGTGGCCCGGCCCGCTTACAGGGAGGAAGGGGAGGGGATGGCTCCCGGGGTGCTACTAAATTACGAGTCTGTACCGCTACCAAAGAACGAAGCTCTGCATTTACAAACATAAGATGCGCCTATTCTCTGCATCGCACAACTTCCATTATTATTTTAATTTTTATCAGACACCGTACCCCAATCTTTTTCAATATTTATGTCGATGTTGGTAAATACTCATATAACACTCCCTTATTCACGTTCATGTAATAAAAATTTTCTTTTTCAACAAAATAAATATAACTGCAGACGATGATCGCATCGCGTGCATGCGATATTATGAAGGATTGAGGTATAAGTATAAAGACTTCCATAGACTTCCTATCCTTACGAGGGGGGCGGGGGCTGGCGACACGTCAACGATGTTCAGTCCCATTCACGCCGCAGCACGACTATCGGTGTCCAACTCCGGAGGCTCATTTTTCTCATACAAGCAAGGGGACAGGGGGAAAATTTAATGAATATGAATGCGATTGATGAGATGAATGAGATAAATGGGAAGGCTCTCTGAGAATGTAAGTAGGATATTAAATGCGCGAAATACACGTAGTCGCGAGTTCGTTCCTGGCCCGTCGCGGCAGACAATCGTGTTTTTAATTTTCTGCCCTTAATTCACGATTTATTTTTTAGCGCGCGAGGGCTGTACGCGGGATGATCGAGCTAAGTATTTAAACAACGATAATGAGAGAGAGAGAGAGAGAGAGAGAGAGAGAGAGAGAGAGAGAGAGAGAGAGGTAGAGAGCCGAGTATTAATGTACAAGGACGAGAACGAGGGAGAGAGAGTAAAGCGCACGAGCGCTTGAGAGCGAGAGAGTCAGAGCGAAAGCTCGAGAGAGAGAGAGAGAGAGAGAGATATCTAGCGAGCGAGCGCATGAGAGTGAGAGAGAAAGAGTGAGAGTAGACGGCACGAAGAGGGGATATGGTTGATCATACTCGAGACCCTGCCTATGCCCACGGCATGGGTCTGCCTTGACGCATTCGTGCTTTCCTGCACGTTGCCATTTTCTGTCGCCGAACTATTCTCCAATAGAAAATACGTTCGACGACCACGTTGTCGATTTTTCGTATCAGCTCATGTTCTTCCTATCTCGGATATATTTTCGGCCCTTGTTTCTACGGGCAGGCGAGCGCATCGACTACAATAAATTTTCATAATTTCATCAGAATTTATAAAAATAACCATTGTAGGCGGGGGCTATAAGGAAATTTTCTTTCAGTTTATTTAATTTTCCTTCTTTGTTAGGCTTAGAACATATTGTACTTAAATACTATGCCAAACTTTAACAGTTTAATTATAACAAAATTTCTAAAGCTACTCAATACTTTTTAAAGACACAAGTACGATTAAAATTTAAGGTTAATTATTTTATACCATGCCAAACTTTTACAGTTTAATTAAAACAGAATTTCTAAAGCTACTCAATACTTTTTAAAGACACGAATACGAATTAAATTTAAGGTTAATTATTTGATATAATCTAGAATGATTTATTCAAATTTATGAAGAGTTTTCCTACTTATAATTTCAAATAAATGACGTACATGTAATTGATACATAAACGTTTATCACGCGTTTGGATTGTTTTATTAGTTAAAGATATATTTTTTAAAAACCGAAGCAGCATCACGATTATAGTGCTGGTGTCTTGATTGATGCGACCGCAGGTGTGCCTCAATCGACTGAAATAAGAATTCTATTGCGAAGGAAATTTAAAGACTTTCCCACCTTCCACAACTCCCTTTTTTAATAATTCTTAGCTCAATCACAAAGTTCTAGAAATAAATTTGTTGGCAGATTCTTAAAAAATTACCAAAAAAGTTCCTGCCGCTTAGAAGCTTGTTCGAGTGTGCAATAGACATTGTTGGTAAGGTTTGTAAAGCGCAATAATGAGTTGTGCAAACCAAGACCAAGACAGCTATTATTGGCTGTTTTAGTACGTGAAAACACACAGATTGTACGGCGGTAAGGTACTTAGAAAAGCATCCACCTTTCAGGCCTTCCATTCTAGTTCAACGCTTTTAGTTTAATAGCTCGGTTCAAGTTCAACCGTGTGATATACAAACGCCGACGTGGCCTCTAATGTGTCATAGAAGGATATCTCTCGGTTCGTGGGTTACCGAGTGAAACTCTCTTGTGAATCGGAGCCGGTGCCGTCCCCGTTGCTTTCTCGCATGCTTGCACGTAGTGACTAGGCACATTATCCGTTATCTTGATCATCAGTCAAGCCAACGCAACCGCCCCTGGTCCGGCGGACTTTGTGCAACCTCTCCACAATACAGCCCCCGGAGCAAGATGCACGGGCCACGTTTACAGCCTAACTTGCTAAACCTGTTGGTATGCCGCGACTGTTGTTGCTGCCCCCGGAGCTCGCGTCGACTCCTGTTTGCTTGGATTATCTGCATCTTGGAGGCAATCGCTAAGAAACAACCCGAGAAGCTTTACTCTTGCCACGCTTGCGCCCTAGGCATCAACAGACCCATTGCGAAAAAAGCTCGGGATTTCGACTCGGATCAGGTCGGATTACACCCTCCGGAGGAAAGATAGACCAAACAGAGACGCATCATGCGGGATACTCGTTATACCACCTGCTGACAAAACGAATGACAAATTTACTTTATTACCGAGAACGTCGATCGATCGATTGTTATTGCTAAATTCAAGGTGTGCGCCTGGACGTCAACGATCGATAAAATTATTATTGCAACTCGGGCGAGTATAACGGATATAGAATATTGAACAATCTTGTAATCGTGTTGATAATTATATTCGACGATGCCCGCAGGACTTGCTTACAAATTTTATCGAGCAGAAATTGAAAAAATAATCCGTAATATAATCATTTTGTGTCCGCGTATTAGTATTGCCAGATGAATATCTAAATCAAATGAAAAATGTCGCCTACATCGCAACTCGATTAAAATTAACACCTTACTCAAATAGATCTAAAATATTCATACATTTAATTTTGACGATTTCACTGCATTTACTTTATGGGTATGTTTCAAATTATTCACGATGAAAGCTGATAAATTTTAGATATACGCTGCTAATGTAGTTTGAAATGTTTTAAGGTTAAATGGCAACTCAGCGTACAGGATAATCATGAGCTATGATTTTATAAGTATCATTTACATTTCCTGGATAGAAAGATAATTCAAACACTGATAACTTAATAGTAAAAAATTTAATTCGCTTATAATAGAATTGTGGAAACATTTTTTCCCCAACATATAAAATTATTGTCCTATTATTTGTCCTTCTTGAACTGCTACTTAATATTAATTATTAACAAGTTGATAATTAATAATTTATAAGAAAATAAAAACAAGCCGCATTAAAGAGATTTATACCAAGAGTGTTTTCTTAATTTCATTATATTCAACGATGGTTTAGTCTTCTATATTTTTCTATTAAGAACTAGCAAAATAATATTTCAAAGACGTGTAAAAATAAAGGAAAAAGTGAAAATACAATGACCTGTATAACAGAGCAGGAGTGCGAGACTCTTACAAGGAAAAGAAGGTGAGCGAGGGTCAGTCGTGTGTGGGTGTTGCGCAATAATAATTGCAAACGAATGTAAATTGGCGTTGTGCAATGAAGAAGGTAACTGAAATTATTGCTTGTGTTTTGTGTTTTCTCACCCTCACCCTCTTCTCGTATATGGCTGAAAAATACTGCGTTTTCTTCATTGATATCATTTTAATCGTGCCTAGCAATTAAAAAAATTTTTGAAAATAAATATTTTTATACCGTATAAATATAAATTTTTATAATAAACTTTGACTTTGAAATGTAAAGATTTTTTTTATATTCCAGTTTGACATAAATTGTCTGAATGCCGATACTGCAGGATTCATTATCGTAGAAAAAATATAATCCTCAAATTTTATGAGCCCGTGATAAAAAAAAACTGATACGATTGTTATTTTTTACATGAAAATCCCAAACGAGCGTGCATTTAAAGATGTGTTTTCGTGTGCGTGTGAAGGTGTGTATTTTTTAGGTACTTCATACATTGTGAGAGATATGAATATTTGATAACGAATGTTTTGCTAACATTTATACAAAAAAAAATTATCTTTGAAAAAACTCTTCTAATTTATATTTTTGAAGTAATTAAGACAAGAAAATGTATAAAGATAAAATTAAAAAAATTTTAAAGGAGGTACTGAATAGAAAGTTAAATATAATAAATCTGTCATTTTTATAATATATAAAAAAATGTAAAATTTCGCTGAATAATTATTAATTTCATAAAAATCTATTTATGTTATAAATCTACATACTTTCATAATCAGAAAATTAAATCCATGTTCAACTACTTCTGTATTATAAAAAATATTTTTTAATTGATTGTGTAAAGGATAATTAAAAAATGAAAAAATAAAATTTTAGATTATGTGTACATATTTCAAGAAGTAAATATTTATTAAAATTTAATTATTTTTTTAATGTAATAAAAAAAAAATAAAATGTAAGAGATAATAAAAAATTTGTATTTTTAGATATTTTTAGTCTGAAATTTAATTTATAAACAAAATCATATATATAATCAGATTGTATCTACATAACTAATAATTTTACAAGTAGCTTTTGAAACTAAATCTATTTGAAAGTACAAGAATTATTCAATTTTGTTTAGAATATTTTTACTTAGCACTCGAAAATGTAAATTTTAATATTAAAGATGATGTAATAAAACTTTTTTCAAAAAATTTATTTAAACATAAACTCAAGATGTTTTGATTTAAAGAGTTAAAATTTGTATTATAATTTCTAGGTAATATTTATTTGTTTGTATATTCAGAATTTGTTAAATAATATAGTTCATTAGTAACGAATTAATAAGCTATAATTTAAAAAATTATAGCAAATTTGTTGAATATAAGCAAATAATAAATTTTGCATAACGTAGTGTTTATAAAAATATTATGTATGACGTTTGAATTAGAAAAAAATATAATTATTTTGTAATCTAACTTATAACCTCAATAACTTGTATAATATATTTTGTTACAATGAAAATTATAAAAAATTAATTATAAGTAAATTTTTTATTTATTTAATCTCTCTCTATATATGGCTTAATTTACTTATAAACCATTATGTATACAAAGATATTAGTCACATTTTAACAATTAATAATTAAAAGTTATATTTGCAAAATTAAGTATAATACTTTTTCTATAATTTTAACTTTCTGATACTGACAAAATGTCGGTAAATAAATTAAAATTATTTTGTTTGATATTAATTTTAAAATGCTAATAATAATACAATACAATAATAGAAATTGAAATTTTTTTTAAATATTATCGGATCTTCTATTTATACTGGACTCTATAAATTCATTTATTCATGAAAGGATATTTTACACATACATTTATTTCGAACTGCAGACTATAGCACATACATATTTAATGATAATTCATACAAATAATATGACGTATTATTTTTAAAATTTATACTTTAAAAATATGTCGCAATATTAAAAGATATCTTAAACATTAATATTTTACCTCAGGTTAAATGAAAACATAAAGCTACAAATTATTCAATAGAAATTTATTATATTGTAAAAAATAAATATATAATTATTATATAAATTATTGTATAAGTATATATTGTGTAAAATGGATCCAAGACTATATATGTTAAATTCGTATGATTATAATTCTGAATTTCTCTCGTTTCTAATCCTCCGAAAAACTCATAATTTCCCGTAAACACTGTTTGCGATCATGTACCGATGATAAGGTTATATTCAATACTTCCCCTTAAACAACACGGGAGCCATCTTATATTTATCCGTCTGATCCTTATACGACTTATTCGTAAATAAAGTCAAAATATAAATTCACAAGTACTATATAATTATTAGTCGTTTCTTTATCACATGTTTCTTGTTTATATATAATCTTTTAATTCTTTGAGCTTATTAACATATTATAATTACATTTTTAATTTACTTTTTTACTATCATTTAATAATCCGTGCCCTATATTAAATCTCAGTTGGTCTAAGAAGGGTGTAGGTCGGTGGTTAATATCCAGCAATTGATGATGTATAGGGTGACCGCCTCTAATATTATAGACATAATATTACTTAATAATTTTTTCGCATTTCGTTATAAATTCTTGTTTACAAAAATTACATTTTTATTCGGTGCTGCTCTAATTTCTAATAAAATTTTCAATTTCAAGTTTAATTTAGTTACGCATGCGTGAGCTGCAAATATGAAAGTCTAAATAAGTAAAAATTTGTACTATTTTTAAAAATTAATTGGTTATTTTATTGTCTTCGCTCGCGCAGTTCTTAATAATAATTTTTATCTTTCAATTTATTTTGAGAGATCGTCTGGATAATATTATATTATACTGCAATCGTAATATATCATCATTTAACGCACTGTAGTGAAATTCGGCCAAAATTGTTTAAATCTTCACTATAGTACACTAAATACTATTAAAATTAATTTTTAAATTCAAAATTGGTAACAGTTCGGTCGAAAATATAATACAAGCAGGTTCCATCATTGTTATCATAATTTTCCAAATTCTTAATTTTAAAGTCAACCTATAATTGTACGTTTGTCATAAATTTTGTAACTAATTTACAAGTATAATCACATTATTAATATCTGAATTAATTATTTTTCTATCAACTAAGATTTTAAGTTTTAACTTTTATAAAAAACTTGGATGAATAAATCGAGAAGTATATTAAATATTTAAGAAGCCCTCAAAAATATCTAAAAATCATTTATTGCATAAAATAATTTAAATTTATTATATAATCCTAAATATAAATTTTTTTCTTAAAAATTTTATTATTAATAAGAAAATAAATTAATAAACTATGTTGTTGTCTCTGAAAGAGCGTGTTTATTTATATTAATATTATTATTGTCAGTCTCAAAGAATATTATTCTTTTTTTAAATTATTGTCCATAAAATATTTAACATTCGATAAAAAAAGTAAACTATTCCTACTTGAGATTCCATTTCTTCTTTTATTACCTATTTAAGAAAAATTATCATAAATAGATCTCGAGTTTAAATAAATTGAATAGAATTACGAACAATAAAATTTGTTCCAAATTCAAGTAAACATTGCTGCTTTGATTTTAAGAATTTGATAAAATTCTTTCAATATGATTTCAAGTTTCCTTTTTGGTTGAATTACAAAACAATTATGGATAAAGTTTGGCACAACTCTGGTTAATGACAACTAAACCAAGATATTATCCCTTGATTATAAGAGGAACGCGGAAGATTTAGAATTACCACTTCTAACAAAGAATATTAATCTCCATTCAGATTTGAATAAACCCTCAAACAGAAAGTATGCAGAAGGTCACGAATGAATCTAAAACCAGGGAACTTGGAATCAGAAGTGCGAGTTTGAGGTATGGGATTATAAAGTCTGCGGATCTGCATATTATCGTCTTTTCGAGGGAAATTCTTATCAAATTATCTTTCAGGCAGATCGAAATCTACACGTGCTTAGGTGGTAAAGTCAAGTTAAAGGTATTTGGTTACAGTATATATAGATCTAATCCATGATGAAAGGTAGAAATTTCCGAAACGAACTTAGAAGAAACAATCGCTTAACTTGTTTGCAAGTATATTTTAGTGATTTTTAAATCCGCATTAAGGAAGCTATTATAGCATCTACTTTACAAACTATAAAAACAATCAAATACATGAAACTTGCTTTATTATCTGATATCGAGAATATAATAATAATTTAATTATAACCGAAGAACAAATTTTCGTCAAAATAAAATAAAAAAGTAGATTGAGAGTAAATGAAGCATATTTCTAAATCAGATTACTGCTAAAAGGAGGACGATAATTGTTGACTTGTGTGACATTTTCCACTCAGAGATTATTTTAGCCAGACAAAAGCAATGTAAAGGGTAGAACTTAGCCTCATGTGGTAATTAAGAAAAAACCTTTCTTTACCTCATGCGAGAATCCCTGGCCTTGGTTTCTAATATGATAATAAAATTAAATTCGACTCGAGTAGAAACGAAAAATGGGAAAAGTAAAATCGATCTTATTTTTCGTCGCAAATACATTCCAATTTTGAGATAAGGTGACTAAGAAATTCTATGTACTTGCAGATCTCTGGTCCAATAATTTAATGTTTAGATTCTACGAAATTTTCAAAATATTATATGTGCAATTTTTTGAAAAAAATATTCGTAATCATATAACAAAAAAGTTGTGCACGACGAAAACGTGATATTAGTGTATAAATACATTCGGTAAGTTAAAAAAAGTAATTTGCATGTTTATCAATTTAAACAAATGTAACTAAAATGCGATAAATCGTTATTAAAATATGAATTTTGTTATTGAATAAATCTTTGAATAATTTGAAAATAGAATTTCTTATGATATATAATATTCTAAGTTACCTTATTTTTTAATGATATTCACAAGGAAAAATAATAACTATAAGAATGTGCGTTGCAAAATTATTTTTATTTTCTGAATTATCAATATTTTTAAATTTATTATAAATAGAATTTTAATAATCACAACGTAATTGATACTTACTTAGAAAATCCTAATTTTGTAACAATTGCTTTTTAATTCATTTAAAAATTTTTTAATTGTCTATTGTTTGAAGTTATTAAAATCAACGAGTTAAATCAATAAATTTTATATTATGAAATATCAAAATGAACTTTTATTTTTATATTGTAAAATATAATAATCAATGAATATAATAATGAATTTTTATATTATGAAATATAATAATATAATAATTTATTAGAAATTAATAAAATCAAGAATTAATAATATAGAATCAATTTTGAAAAATTTGTAAATATAGAATTCCAAGTAATTAATGAATTTAATTATTTAGATTTTATAATTATATTTAATTTTTTCAAATATCCGCTACAGTGATGATAAGATTTCTAACGAAACTCGTGTCATGAGGAGATACCGGGAAGGCAAACCCGAATTCACACTTTTCAATCGAGCAGTTGATAAACAAAACCGAAAATAGCAGCTGGTGGAAGGGAAGTGGAGGAAAAGAAATAATGTAGCATTAACTCCCTTAAAATATTCATTGTTATTATTTTTCCGTCGCGCGTGCATAAATATAAGTCGCAAAAATACCATATCTTATAAATAACGACCCTTGTTTCATTAAATTCACATTTTCTCTCAGCACTAGTTCCTCATTCCTTCATCCAAATTTCCGTGTCGCGGAAGGTGAACCTCGTAAAATCAAGTTTGACGCGCATCCGTTGTAGGAAACCGAGTACGGAGTCGCACACCGGTAGAATTTCATTTGAGTTTTCTTCTGAAAATCATAATGCACAAGCACAAGGGACGACTAAGTACTCATCCCTCAAAAAAGACCGGTGCCATTGAAAATTAACTTATTTTGACCTAACAGCTTAAATATTTTTTTTACTATTATATAATTTTTACTATTAAAAATGCAAGTTAATAAATCTATAACAATAATATTAATAATAATTGATTTTCATAGATATTTTGAATAAAACAATGAAAATATTTCTTCGTTGTATATATATTTAATTAAAAATAAATTTATTATGATCTTAAAAAAAAAACATTTTACATTAGTACATATGTACATGAATTAGAAATTTCATTATAAATTTATTCTAAATTGAGTTTATGTAAGTACCAAGTTTTATGCTTATTTAAGATAAAAATGTTTCAGCAAATAGTTTATAAAATCATATTCTCTATACGTCACTAATAATTATAAAAATTGAAAATTTCCAATATTAGTTTATACAATAATTGCCATTGTGTGCAAGATAGATTAATTCATTAGGCAATAATATTGTCGGGATCATTACATGTAAGTAAATAATTTTGAAATTTTAAAGTTTTTAGAAAAGAGAAAAATTATTTATTGTTATTCTGATATTGATTCTTTTGCATAAATATTCTAATTTAATTATTGTAATACATAATTAATGCATAGGTGACTTAGTTAAAATTATAAAAATCTGCCAAGTTAACTCGACTTGACCTCTAATTTTTTGTACTTCATCTTCTTGAAAGTTCCAACTGTATTTTAGTATTAATTTTTCTACTTCATACAAATCTTTCATGTAGTACCACATATTTAAAAAATTCAATATTATATATTTGCATAAATTATAATACAAATAATTAGTTCAATAAAATGATAAAAAATATGCCATTAATGTGTAAAGATAAAAAATTAATTATTTTCTAGAAGTATTTTTTATTAAAATATCATAGATTTCGGTAAGGATATCACAAGAATCGTGTATATACACGTAAATACATTCGGTAATAAATTTTATGCTAATTCGATTGTACACACACGAATATGCGGTTATACTGTCATAAGGGTTAGTTATTCTTATTCAAGATTTTACTGGAACTATGCATATTTTAGCATGTACAAATAAGTTTTTACATATGTTCCATAATTTTCACCTGCTACCTGCTAATTCGTCACCATGAATCCGTACACTATTTAGCTAAACGGTTAGTATTAAACTGAAAAATTTAAGATGTGATAAAATAATTTGAAAACGATATTAAATGTATAAAGAATGCAAGAATGAAAAATATAACTTTCATCTCGGTACTTTTTATAATTCTTGATTTTAATTTTAGAGAAAATTATAACATTATTTCAACAATTCTTACTTTTACTAAGATTTTAGTGTTATTTTACATAAGTAATTTATAATTAGCACAACGCAACGATTTGTTTAAGGAAAGGATGGAAAAATAAAAAGGAGTATTTATCTTCGAGATTCAGGATCGAACAGGTATTTAATGTGGATACAATGGAAGCTTCAGAAGTGCAGGCCGCTATGGCATTTATGAGATGTTAACAAATGTTCAAAACTTACAGTTATAATTAAGGATCATCACCGAGCAAAAACCATTTTCTCGTATTAATTTGAACCATTTCACGGCTAAGAGAACGAAAAGACACTGGAATTATGTGACTCTCCCATGCGAACTGAAGCGAGAACAAATTCGGGGAATGTGAAGGCATGGACTTGTGATGCTGCGTACGAGAACAGAAATGAAATAAGGCGGATCAGTATTTGGTGCCTTGAAGAACGCGCAAGAAAGACGCTCGGTATGCCAGAAGAAAACGCAATAAGCTGTCGCTCGGCTGCACAGGTTACGTGGATGACGAATAGCTCTAATAATCGCTAGCGTCTTCGTCCCTTCTTCGCCTCCCACGTCTCCGTGCACGTACAGTACCTGCAGCTGTATTGCAGCACTCATCCTTTTACCTACTGGTCTTTGATCTTCGCTGGACAGAGAGGGAGAGAGCGAATACCCGAGAGATCCATGAAAATCAGCGTCGGATCTAGATAGTTGGACGTGGGCGGAGGATAAAGTTGCATTCCTTCAAAGTTGGAAGGCTCATAATACCGATGGCTTATTTTGCTTGGATACCTCGCGTCTTATCATTAATCCCAAAAATATAATACAATAGATTCCGTAATAACACAGCGGATGGGAGCTAATAGATTAATTCTATTAGTGTGCCATAAAACCGTACGTGCTTGTGCAATTAGTTCTGGAGTTAGACGTGAATTTACAAGTCAAACAGTTTTGCTTATTTCGCAAGGATTATCTAACTTTTACAATTTTGAGTGTTTCCTTAAATAGAATATCTGTTGTGATAATTATTTTTTTTAATTCGTCGTTTAATGAAAAAAATACCATCTGAATACACATCCGATTATAATTACACTAAATAATTTTATAATTTATTATAATGTAATTATGTCTTATGTAATAATCTAAGCAAACTTTATAAAAATAAAACTTAAATTATACACTGGAATTATGTTAATTTATTGCTGAACTTACTATGCAGCTTCGTATTCAGCTCAAAGTTTCTAGTCCAAATTTGTAATTATCCATTGTATAATATTTTTCATATTATTATCGGCTAATATTGCATTATACATCACAGTATAATATTTTTTTAAATTAATATCTACGAGGAAACGAATATGTTATCCTAATTAATGCATTTAATCCTTACACGCACAGGATCATGCCCTACATTTCTTAATGCAATTAATTAATTATACGAAATATAGACAATACATATCTCTTTGTTCGTTCTCATACTGAAATGGTAATGCCAAATTCAACTCTCGTACACGTAACGAAACAATAGTTAAACAAATAAAATAATAAAAAGAATCCTAGTATTTATATAATTTTGGCGGTGTTTTGCCAATCAATGACGCGACATTCGAAAATTGATAGCCAAAATTGATATTAAAGTTTTTGCTTACTAAAGTACCAATAATTAAAAAAAAAATATTTAAGAAAACCCGTAATTCATAATTTAGCATAGAATATTAAAGGTTAATTGGAACACAAACTTTACAAAATCTTAAATTTATCGGAATTATAAAAAGTTTTAATTTTAAATTGGTTAAAATTATACGTTTATAAATTCAAATCAAAGATTGCTATAAATAAATTTTAAATTAATATAAAACCTAACCGAAGTGAGCTTTTTACTAAATCTAATTAAAAATTGAATATTTTCTTTGTTGCACAGGTAAATTATCTTAAAAATTCGAGAATATTTTATTATAATGCTTCTGCTCTACTAAATATTCATATTACTTGATATATTTACATGGAAAATAATTGATTCTTTTTGACATAAAATAATTAACGAAAACTAATTATTATTATGAAATAATTTTTAAATCATTGTGCAAATGATGTGGATTAATTAGTGCAGTTCTAAGATGGGCACTTTATTAGTATTCTACTCAACTTAATATTACCAGTTTGGTCGTTTTCGCAGCTAAAGTACTAAATTTTCACTTTATTGTAAATAATTGGTCCATTTTTATTATCGTACTAATAATTATATGATCGTTTATTCAAAAATTTTAAAATGGTATCTGAAAGAAATTTTTAATAAAGCTCTGTATGCAAATGTTCATACATTCATTTCTCTTTGTGAAATTTAAGAATTGACGACTTTTTAAATACTATTATTCTTTATTATTGCATAAAGACCCCAACACTATCACTTTTTAAGAGAGTGTTATCATCTATTCGTGTTATTTATTTTTACTTCTCTGTAATGACGGCTAACTTATGTTTCAATTGATGCGCTAAACGAAGCTGAGATCACAACAATTGAATCGGCGGTACATCCTTCCTTATTTTAAATTAAAGATTTTCCTTAAAAATTGATTGAATATTCGTCGCCATTCCTAATGACTCTGCAAATTTCTCGTTTTGCACCGAATAGCGTAGCGATCTGCTGCTCAATCAGTAATTATAAAGATTATTTCGCAGCACTCGTCTATTAATACTTATTAACACTTCGTGTTAATGTTGCTAGTGTGAAAGGAGGAAGTTTTGAGCAAATACCAAGGTTTGTCGAAAAATATCGAAGTAGTGGTCGTTATTTTCGGTGTTAACTATATTTCAAGATATATTATTGTCCTTCCGTCTCAGACGAAATGTTTGTCCGAGGTTATTCGCCTGTAGCTTCATCGAGCACGAACATCAAGGACGCGAAGACCTGACATTCTTCGAAGATATCGACAGCGCGTCAAGGAAAGTCTTTTTGCAGTAAACTAGAGAGAACGGGAAAAGTCTCTCCGCTTGTTCGTTTATTTTCACCACACATCCAAGGCTGACGAAGGACAAACTATTTGGGTCGAGAAAATGCGTTAGGCTGATCTGGTACGGTTTGTTTGCCAAACTGTACTTACCGAGTTACACTCAATTTAAATTCATGGAAACTAATAAAAAGACGTAGGCAATATATAATTTATGTTATGAAATAAAGCCACATTGTTCACTTAACTGCAGAAATGGCCGTTGGTAAATTGCAATGATCTATGTTACGGCCAGTTTGCGTTATTTCGTTACTTGTTTATACGTGACAGAAATCGTTTAAGATAACCTAGATTTCAATTTCCAATTGATATCGGAAAGTCCGTTTTTTCAAATACCGCCAGCTCCGCAAGCATTGATTGGAATGGTGTAACACTGAGCGGAGGATCGTACATCGAGAGGAACGCAGATGACAGGGGTAGGGCTGGCGAACAGAGTCCCATCCTCGTAAAATGCATGATGGAAACCCGGACTCGTCTGGAAATTGCATTGCGACGAGCATCGGTGGTTTTATGCATTGGGGATAATTGATTCACAGACTACCGTTATATAATATTCAACACCTACTGTGCATTATATCGTTATTATGCTATTTTTATCTCAATCTACTCTGCGTAGTATATCTTTATTAATATTTTCATTTTCATTATTTATTTTATTCCTAACTATGATACAAACTTATATTTTTATTGGTGCTATTTTCTTAATTGAAACCTTAATAGGAATTATTCTAATTAGTTGTTAATAAAGAAACACGTGCTTTTCAAGTAGAATCTTTGTCTCGTGTCTTCATCGCCAACTGTTTTATTGTTTATTATTAATATCGTTATTTTTCTTATATAGAATTGAAACATTCATAATTTTTATAATTTATCGCTACCAATATCAACATAACTATTTCATTATAAATTCACAAATTTGAATTCTAATCGACTAATGATTTCATATTTTTATTTAAACCTAAATAATGTCTGTATAATAATATGTAATCAATTACCTATTAACCTACATATATATATATATAGACACATATATTGATTTCAATACTATTCTCTGCACACAAAAACATCCCAACATAAAAAAACAGTTATTAGAACTTAATTAATTCAAATAAAAATAATAGTTTATCGATTTACGAATCCCTAAGTAATCAAAAAAATAATTCGTCTTTAAAAATCATCTTGAAATATTAGGCGTTTCCGTATGTAACGTGAAATATTCTCAGGAACTATTTTTTCGTCCATTCGATAAATCTTTTATTTACGTTTTGAAAATAATCTTAATTATTTTATTTCAGACTTCACTTAATTTAAAAAACATTTTCAGTTATACTTTTCAAAAATTTTGTTACTATTCTGCACAATGTATCCTTTTAAATATTTTTCGCAATTTTGAATATAATACACTCTAAATTTGTGTATTATGTATGACTTCGCAAATTTGTATCCAAATACCCGTTATATAACGTTTTACGATAAAAATTTCAAGCAGTATGAAATAAAATTTCTTATATCTTATTCCTTGCATTACTCATTAAAATGCTCTAAAAGTTGAATGGATGCACAATTAGATTTTAAGTAGACCGCTTTCCTTGCAAATAAATATACAAACTTAGCAATCCTCTGACATGTGAATTTCCTTTATAACTTCTTCTACCCAATAGTTAAATAAAAAATTCAACTCGTTCCAAAATGAAAATTCTGTTTAATTTTATATTTCCTTATCTTCTCCTAGCTTTTCCTCTCTTTGAATGAAAGAGATTCAACACATTTTATAAAGGGAAACAAGAATTGAAGTCAAAGAAATCATAAGAAGATTTATTATACTTCATTATAAAACATCTTCCTACTTTACTTTCCCTTTATCTCCTTCTTTAAGTATCTTTTTCTTACAATTTACATTCTAAACTATCCAAAATGTAAGATCGAGCTCTTGATATGATGTTCATATGAATGGAATTGCAACCAATTAATAACGCAAGCGTGCGTCACCTCTTTTTACTTCATGTGTCATTCAATAATTTGAATTCTATTCACGAATTCAACACAGAAAACATTTTCTCAACTTCTTTCTTGCACTGCACATTTCGCATGAACCATCCTGAGCTCATTATACGTCTTCGAAAATTAATGACTACTATAGCGAAAATTGCACTTGAGTAGCGGAACTCTTGTCATTGGATTCAGATGGAAATTGATTTTTTTTCATTCTAGCTTTCCTTCAAAATTTAACTCCCATAATAATAAAATAAAACTGACATATTATTCAGTAGCAAACGATTAATAAATGTGTATTCTTAGGAGATGAGTGCCCACGATTGTACAATGAAAATTCCAAATTATATGGCTTTTTAAATGAATGATAAAATACTGGTATCTTTCTTTTCGTGTACTTTTGTAATTACTATACGCTAAAGTCTTATTTTAAAAAATTGGTTGCTTGAAAATAGTTTACGGTCTATATGATCCACGAATTTACTCAAACTGTAGTTAAATATATAATCACTTTATTCGTACATATAAAACTTCAATAACTTGTTTAAAACTATCAATAAGTTAATATATTTTAAGTAAACTCGAGAATCTTTGTAAGAATCACAATATTTTACATGCATGTTTAAGAAACTCAGTTGATGATCTTTAAATATCGATTTTTCACGTATCATATTTTTGAAAGCTAATTATATAAAAATTTAATAATATTAAAATTCTTGAATATGATTTGATTTAAAAAATAATGTAATGCTAGTTTATCAAAAAATTTTATAAAAATTTTTAGTATATTCGATTTTCTTTAATTAAAAATTTCTAATAAAACAATAGAGTTACAATGTGTTTATTCCCTAAACACATAATAACATATTCTAATTTTATTTCAATAATATTTAATCTCTCTTTTATATTATTGTATTATTATATTACTGTGATGTTAATATATAATTACATATAATTATATAAGTTACAGAAAGTAACAAAATTCAGCTTACATTTAACAAATAATATAATTTATAATTTAAAAAATTTTTTAAATTTACAAATTTAACAAATAATATAATTTATAATTTAAAAAAATTTTTAAATTTTACAAATTTAACAAATAATATAATTTATAATTTAAAAAATTGAAAAAACAAAACTGGCAGCATTGATATTCAGGGTTTTAAAATGAATAAAAAGCAATTTAAGTAACATTTAATTTTTTACGCATAGACTCTGAATTCAATCGAGTAACCAAACTCATAATCATTGTTTAGAATTTGGAATGAAAATTTGTCGAAGCATTTTAATTGCCTTCGTAACTCGCAAAATCTGGGGAAAAGGAGATTCTCTCAAACAATTGTTCGAGAACATGAGCTTTTAGTATCGCATCAAACTATAACATAGCCAATATAGTTTCTCATATTATAAAAAATAGTTTCTCAATGCAAACAACCATCATAGTGAAATAAACGGAAAAAATAAAGGGAAGCAGCTACAGGAATATTCCATTCGGCAATTACAAACGAACCCAACTCTGAGTCCTGGAATTTGTAGTATTCACGGAATAATCGATATATCATTTCCACCCTGAACGTAAACTCGAACACATACACGCCCCCACGCGTGTACTCAAATAACTTTGCACAAATACGCATTCACATACGTATCCATTGAAGTTACTTAGTTTCTGCAATCGTCCAGCCTTGTGTAATACAATATAATAAAAGCATCAATAGTGCATTGCACTATTATACGCAAAATTACACTGCATTTGGAGTAGGCGAATGGTTGCGTGGCTCGACTATGAGGGCAACTCATTATATCGCATCTTCAGTGTTCCAAATTGACACTCTTATTGCCGCGGAAGTTTATTGATGTACATACTTGTCTCGTTATATGAATCTGTTCTGCGAACTAAAATTATGATACTTGCCTCGTCTGATTAAACGTTTCACTTTTCAGAAGTGCAATTTTACGAGAAATATTTTACTGTCTTCGTTTACACTGTAACACAACTCGGATTTTCTCCTAAAATGAAGTTAACGAATTCTATTTTATTAGCTATTTTTATGCAGCTTCAAATTCGCATACTCAATGTGAACTTCATAAAATAATTATGTATTCGGCAAACTGTGCGTGCTATAATTGCATTTCAAATTTTACCAATATTATTGTGTAATTTTTTAATAAACTCTCGTTTCCTGAAAGCATATGTCAAACTTTTTAAATTATATATATTGGGATAAATCACGTGAAATGGACTGGCTTTCTCGATATCGATACTTCCACCAACGGTGAATCTGTGGTGGCGGATCGATTCAGTTGCTCTAATTACACAAATTTTTAACTATTGCTAAACAATTATAAAGAAAAAAATTTTATTTGGCAGTTGGAATAATTATGAAAAATCTCTAGTTTCGAAGAAATCAAAGTTAAATTTTGTATTATGGCGAATCATACGATTACTAATATATTTATATTATGGACATCCTGGTCGATTTGTCAAAAAAAAAACAGTTCTGTCAGTCGAATATAGTTTTGCGTGTTTATTTAATGCAAGTTAAATGATCTTTTGAACGCGTAGTCAAATCAATATAAATATTTCAAATGCATTTTTTATTGTATGCTTGGTATTCTTCAATATTCTAGCGAAAAATTTAATTTTCCGAGCGTAAACTACTTTTGAGTTGGCCGTCTTCATTTATGCTTACTAAATCAACAAGTGATTGAATATTGAAATGAAAGTTATTGCGAACTACTATGATAAGTATTTATAGATTTTAAAATGTCATATGTACTTCACTTAAAAGTACTGAAATGCCTACAAATTCCACTTCGAATAGGAAAAGTTCTATTGTAAATAAGGCATCTATAGTTATAATAACAATAATGATAATAATAATAGTAACACGGAAGAATATGTATAGGATATATCCTATTTTGAGATCAACGTTAGATTAAAAAAAGATAATACGCTATTATTTTTTCGTTCCGTTTGATTTTGAAATTAATATTTCGATTCAAAAAAGCAAATCAGAAGAATAGAAAATCATAAATGAACCATATATAGAGATATTGATAAATTAAAAATCAATTAATAGTGTACTACTTTCAAGTCGTAAATAAACTATTGAATAAACGGGGTTAATATCAATAACCAGTCATAAGTAATACGTCGCAAAAAAATTAATCCTGAAAAACATTCATAAATAACGAAATCTTATGTTATTGTGTTAAAATTAATGTAAATTGGATAATGTAATTAGAAAAAAAATTTGTTTATAATTTAAGCATGTATTTTGTATGAAATGCATTTAATATATTCTTTTATAATATTTGTAAATTAAATTACCACAACCGACAGTAAATGATTAATGGCCTCTAATTATTGTAGCTGAGATAAAATACAACGTAGAATTGAAAGAACTATTAATTGATTGAATTTGAAAATATCCCTATTCCGTCTAAAAGGACTCTTTGTTTTAAAATTACAATAAATCAAGCACCATAATTTCCTCTAGCTAAAATAATATGGCTATTTAATTTATTTGCGTAAAAAAATTTTAAAGACAATATTTTTTACATAAATACGTCATCACCATAGAATCCTTATCACAACATAAATTATGGAGAATTAGAAAATACATGAATGTATAAATAAGGAGAATTTTATCACCCCAATTTATAACGGAATGGCTCTTCTGATCTTTCTTCTCTTCTCCTGTATTTCCTTTATATCGTGGCAATAACAGATGTATCTTGGCACTCCAAGACTAATTATTGTTAGCCAATACAAAATAAAGCTAAATCGTTTCGACGTTGAGGATTAGCCAATTAAACAGCATTTAACCGTAGATTACCCTCACTTACCTTGCTTTGATTAGTTAACAACGTGTCCAATTATAGCCTCTTACCAAATGCTATTAATACGAGTTTAAGTTTCATACGAGATAATCTGCTACTGCACGACCACTATTGTGCAACAGTAATTTTTATTGAACTAATTATTGACGTATAAATAATTTGATAGAGTTTCCAACGCTAAGCTAATCAGATATTCTGTAGCTTCAGTAGCAGTATTAAAATCAGATATAATCGAGTTTTTTTATTATTTACTCCTCTTTATAGTTGTTTAATGAAAAAAATTAGTCGTACTTTTTAGCTTTTACGTCATATTTATTCGAAAATAATAATTATCGATTATGTTCCTGTGGTTGACTGTATTCACGAATAGTATTTCAAGATGAAAATTAAAAAATTCCAGGGATGTACTGTTGACTCATTACTTTTGACATAAAACGGATAGAAAGTGCTCAAAATATTTGTAAAATACTTACTTACTTTTATTTCGATCATAAAAGTTTCATAAAGTTTTTTCAGAAAATAATAATACAAAATAAATTAGATAAAAAGGTTTTAGATCGTATATGAGTTGGAAAAGTTGTTTAAAATCGATAAAACTATATACAACGAATATCTTAGCGGACTCCTATATCTGTACCATTTATTTCAAATAACGTTAACATTTATAGGTCTTTTATTCAACTTTTTCTTTGGTAAGAATGAGCCAAGTTTCTTTTAACTTAAAGCTTTTTTACGTTTTGAATGATGATATGGATTTCATAAGTTTTCTTCAAGAAGTAAAATTCTATAAAATGATCATCCTTGCTTATGTATAATAGATGGAACAATTGAGATAACTTCATTTTAGTTTCAGAAGAATTCTATGCTAAAATCTTTATAAACTATTATTACACAAGGATACGGAGCTTAGTGTATAAATTATTGATCAAATCAAGGTGCCATTTATAACACGTGCCATTAATTTAATCCTCAAATTATTTCAGACTCGATTATTTCTTGATTTATTCAAATTCACAATAAAAAATAATTTATATTTTATTTAATTCGAACAAATCCAGCCTTAATTTTTGTATTACCTTATATTTTGAAGTAATTTTATTAAAATTTGTCCTGTCCTTATTTAAAACAAAAATATATCGTGAATTTATATTATATTAGATTGTTCGTTAACTTAACGGAATTCAACGGAATTTATTTGGAAAGATTGTATATTTAAATCTCTTTTAGGTGCTTAACTGCCTTGCTGTTTAACTATATTAATGTTAATTGTACGGTCAGATATTAGCATCGAAATTTGCTAGTACACAGCGAGATTAACGACTTTATTAATTCTTAACTAAACTTAAGGTATCTTATAATCTTTGAAAAACATTAGTAGGATTCACTCTGGTGAAGCGGTGCTCTTCTCAAGACCAGGAACAGTAACGGCCACGTTCACCGGACACGCGCAAGTATTTCCTTGAAAGGACGGAATGGCTGCTTCTCCTCGCTTTCAGAAGGGCATGTGTGGTTCAATTTGTTATTTTAAATTTCCCGAAGAAAGACTGCAAAGGTGGAAAGAGAACTTTCGCAGAGCAAACAGTCACTTTGATGAGCCGGTGAACCGCTTCTGGTGGACCTGCGCGGAGGCAAAGCGACTACGTCTGTTGGAGTTAGTTCAAGCGTATCTTTTCTGCATGGAAAACGATTCTCCACAATAAGCATTACTGTCTTTTCTCATCCCTGAAGTGTACTAATACGAAAAAAATTTTTTCTGCGTAAAAAAGATTGACAGCTACTTCCCGTATGCGAACGGTAACTCGCGGTTTTTTCGCGCAAACAACAGATCAGCCGGGCCGTCTCGAGCTAATACCTATATATTTTTTAACAATGTTACTTATTTTGTGTTAAAATGGGCTATTCATACTTGATCAATAAATAGAACGATACATTGCAATTATTAAAAATCAGTTTATAGCGGATTACTAAAAAATCTTTAAGTTCTAAGATCGGAAAATAGATAATACTGTTTATATCTATTGACAAATACGTAAAAATACTTAATGGTCGAGTAAAATAATATCCGAAATGAAGTCGGGAAATCAGGCTAGCTTGAATAAATAATATTTAACGATTAAATTAAGGAAATTGCTGTCATCCAAAATTTCATATTGTGCGGTAATTTTATACGTCAGTTTCAAAGTCAATTGTCGAGATTATTTAACGACGCTCATAGACGCTCAAGTTGCCCGCCTCGAACGCAGGCAAAAAAGGCGTCGCTTCGGACATTTACTACCGACGCAAATCAAATACCTATGTCGGACCCCGACTACTTGTCAGCGCATCATGAATCGTGAATTTTCTAGAGAGGATAATTAAGTGAACTTGAACGACCGCGTAATAAATTCGCACCAACACCTCGGCGTCAATTTTAATTTTTCGAGAAAGTCTACGAGCCATATAACCTTATTTGACGAGCTTAATCTATTTTAACATTCACTGACATCTGACTTGCAAGTCGAGCCAAGCCTCCAGCTTTAAATTTAATTCATAACACTCAGGATTGAATATAGATTTAATTATTCTAATGCTAATTTTATATATTTTCTTAAGTAGATACTTTTATATATTTCTACATTTCTATAATAAGAGGAGTGTACGTGTCGACTTTGCTTTTTAGACGTGTCAATTATTTCATATTTTCTCATTTAATATTAAATTGATAAATTTCCATGTAATTCATATAATGTGAATTAAAATATTCGAATATATATATATAATGTGATTAATTTAATGAACACGCGAAATAATAAATATAAGCGAATGCAGTTATCATTTTTCAAAAATAAAGCAAACCGTAATGATTATAAAATATGCCTGGAAAAATTCCATAAAGAGCGTTATTTAAAGCTAATTAAGGATTTTTAAATTTCTCAGAGATTTAGGATTCATACTGAGCTTAACATTTTTTTATGAAACTCGCTTGCTTTTTGAAATATCGTTTGCACGTATTTCTTACATAAATCCGAACTTAAAATTATTAAAAATATTAATATTTTTCTAATGATTAATTTCATCAATATGACGTAACTTTTGTGTGTTCATGCTAAAAAGAAATTATGAAAATTTATGAGACATTTCCGGAACTCGGAATTAATTTCAATATAAAATATACGAAATGCATAAAAATTATATGAAATATCACGAAAGAATTATATTGTTTGGATAAATTCGTTTTTTCCATAATGTTTGCTCTAGATTTAATTTAGAATAAATAATAATTTTTGTTAAACGCAAAAAAAGTGAAGATATAAGGAGTGCTCACTCTTTTCAACTAATAAATTTAGTTTTCTAACGTGGAAGAAAGAGCATAACTATTAAGAGCATTTTGAATGAATGACAATTATAATTTATCGTGAAACACCGGGTTGCTTACACTAGGGAAATTATTAAAAATAATTAAAAGCAGCCATAGCCTGCGATTTCGCGACACAGTGTCGGGTGAAATTGCACGGACACTTGGTTGCAGGTGCATCCAGAAATTAGACGCGACTTGATTACGTACAAACACTTTTATTCACTTACAGGTCGAATGTTGCAGGGAGTAATTGGCGGGATAACCGACGTCACAATCATGTTCAGTTGTTTAGCGCGGTAAACCACTAATCCATTGACCGCTTAATAGTTCGGTGTGGCTCTTGGAGCAAAAGCTAAATAATTCGATGGAGTTCGCCAACCTGCCCGTCGCAACACAGATATATCGTAACGACCGCAACAACCGTTGTAGATGATCTCGCATAAGCTTCGTATCTCTTAATCTGCGAAGCATGTAAATTCAAATGTACACTTTCGGAAAGATATTCGCTGCTCGATGAATATACGAGAATACGATCTTTACGCTGCTCATTATTGTCTATATAGTAAAAATCTGTTTGTCATAATTGGATTAGATTATGATTCTGCGCGTTAAAAAGAGGAAAAAATTTTTCGTGTGCACATTTTATTACAATGCGCGCGACTGCACAAACCGAAAAAGTGATGTTTGATATGCAAAAACTTGTAAATTTGACTCATAAATCACAAGCAACCAAATACTCGTGAAGTAATAAATTGTTGTCACAATCATAGACTACTACTTTAGCAGAATATAAATTACGTACAAAAATGGTAGTGACTAATTAGCAGCAATTAAATAACTGTATAAAAACTTATTCTCCAGGACGTACAAAATTTGTTTCACAAAGAGCTTTTATTACGTAATTCTTTCGACGTGAAATATGCATTATTATATATACGAATTATATGAATTTTAGATACGAATATATGAAATATTTCGCTAGCGCTCACAAAGAGGGTGCACTCGCAGGCGAAAGTGGCAAAGAGATTATGTCGCAAATATTCGAAAACTGAAATTGGAAGTATTTAAAATTATTCTATATTCCGCAACATCAAGTACAGCTTTGTACGAAATATTTCCAGTAACATTCGTTTGTGACCGAATGAGTGAGAAACAGTTTACATACCACATCAAGAATTTAATAATAGCCGGAAAATTCCTAAGATACGCGTACGAGTCTCAAATTAACAAAACCTGGGGCTTCGTGCAAGTTGTCGCTTGTCTTTTTTTTAGCCAACAATCTTGGAACATTTCCCCGCACGCGTATTTAAGCCAATATCTCCCCCTTCCCCTTTTGCAACTGATGTTTCCATAGTTGAGTGGGAGGGGCTCATCCGAATATCAATTTCTCAACAACGCCGGCATTTCTGTGGAAATTCCGCAAAACTTTCACGAACTTGCATGGTGGAACGGAGAGAAAGATTATTACATCGGCTCAAATATTTCACTTTTTACGTTATACGATCGCATATTCCATTGTTTTTAACTTTGCCGTTCGTACAATTTCATTATGTTTTTTGACACTTTTTAATGCTTAGTACTTGGTAACAAGTTTACGACGTAACTACTCTTACACACTTTAATATGACTTTATTCGCTATTGCTTTGAGTCTAGAGATTTATTATTTAGTTTATCTAATAGTTAAGCTGTAATTACAATTATTTGTATATTCTATGCTGCCTCTATAGAGTATAAATTACAACTAATTGTACTTATTAATAGAGATTAAATATAATTCTATGAGAAATTAGTAATTACAAATGATTCCCAAAAATCATCGGTTAATAAACTAATTTTATACATATAAAAAGTTACCCATACCATGCTAATTTTCAGAGAAATAAATTATAAATATTAGTGCAATAACACTTTTTTTTAATGTATAAGCAATGTCTAATATTTTCTATGAAATTTTATGGAAAGTCTTCAAATTTACAAGAAAATTGCTGAACAAATAAATAATTTATTTTAATTCAAAATTTACGTCAATATCTGCATCAATACAGGTAATATAAAATTTCTTATAATAGTCAAATTAAAAATATACTTCTAGTCACTTTATATTCTTCATTTATTAACTAAATGTTTTTTTATATTTGACGATTTTTAAAAATATTAATGTTAAATATTATTAAACCGAATATTTTCTCACTAAATAAAAATTAATTATTATAAAATAATAATACTTTTTCGTATATAAATTATGGTATAAATTGAATAACTTTATCCAACTATTTAAATTCTAATCTTTTTAATGTTCCACGTGTTTAGTATAAAGCTTACTACTATATTATGTACATCTTAATCGCTAATTCAACCTCAATATTTGAATTGTCGGAATATTAAAAATGAATTTTTAGTAGAATTTCTTTAGTCTGAATTCTTCGACCTATAAATTTTACAGCAATTTACGTTTATGCTTTTGAAATTATTTTCTTGTTATGGTCACAAATTTAATACGCTATATTTAGTAAGTTCTAATACATACATTGTCATACAATAGAGTATCAGAGCACAATAAACTCTTCAAATAGTATACACACAATACCGTTCTATTTCACTCGATTTATCTCGATCAGTGATCTTCCGCTATTCGTAAATACCATAGAACAGGGAGGACTGCGGTTACATTTTCAAATCCGTTCTACCACTCGTCACTTCAATGTGAAAGTTACCAGCAGTGCCTGACCCGCGCTTTTCGCCTGCGGACGCCAGGAATTTTTAATCTCTTACGGGGATACACGTGCGGAAATGTGGATGGATTTGTGTTGAAGGGGGTAGAAAGTAAAATATTCGACTGTACAATGCACATACGAGCATTTTGAGCTGTGCGAGCAAGTCCGACCGCAAATGAAAGAGAAGAAATAAGGCGTTTTCATTTTATGAAAACCGTTTCTTCTTTTTTCTTTTCCTACTCAGACGTATACTATAACATTTTCTTACATTTTCAACTGAAGAGCTCTTGAGTTGCTCATTTATGGTTATATTTTTCGATAAATTGATATCTGAAATATACCTTATTATGGTGAAAGGTAGTTGAGACACTTGTGATTAGTAATTGTGAATGTAGAAAAAATTAGTTAATATATTAAAATAAATTTTTTAAACAAATGCGGACGATTCATCATTTCCCATTTTATATGAATTATAAAAATGTGATCTTATTCTATCATTGTATCGGCATTATAGAAATAATAAATTTATAACAGAAACAATTTTTTTCTCTTTAACTTTTTAATTGATATAAATATTGTGTATATTCAAATAAATAATATAGTACTCAATTTAGAATTTCCTATTTGTAAATATCCGTGATTTCAGAAAGTATTTACTCTGGTTATTTTTCGAAACGAATTTTATACACCAAATTCGTTTTAAAGTATTTTTAGCTATAAAGAATTTTTTAAGTAGAATCGAACCAGCCTTAGTCAGGCCATGTCTACGTCCATTTAATCTTTTTTTTTAATAATTTTTTTATTTCAATTATAAAGGAAAATTTTGATATACGATAAGATTCATTGATGATTTAAGCATAATTTGAAAAATAATAAATATATCTTATATATATATATATATATTATTCTATATCTATATATATACTATATATATAGTTATATATATACTAAAGATAAGACGTCAATAAATGCTAATAAATCGTCCTAATAAATAATCAGTTTTTTTACATTATTTTTGTGTAATCAAATTTTGAATATAAATGTGTACATATGTGCATATGTATATAAATAATTCTTTAAAATCAATCCGTATTTTAAAAAATTGCGTAAAAAAAATTATAAATAAGCTTCTAAAAATCAAAATTTATATTATTTTAGTTAACATTCGATTACATTTAATGTGATACTATCGTTTTTATTTTATCTTAAAGAGTTTAATGACTTAATTAATGAATTTATTATCTATACGTAATTAGATCAATCTATTACGTATTGTGTTAAAAATTTTTATATATTTAAAAAGGAAAAATTGTAGTTTGAAAACATTTATATTTTATTATAAAGATTTTTTGTATCTCGGTAGATAACATTTGATTATTTATCTATGAAAAAATACTACTTTAAGAAAAAATTCTCTAATAATTATTCACGAAATAGCTTAATCAATCTGTACTTTAGTCACAAATTTTCGCTTACTTAATTAAGGCATGCAAACAAGTAATTCTCTTATAATAAATCACTTTTATTTTGATACTTTTCCTTCATTATTTTTTATGATATAAGTATTTATAAGTAAAAATGTTTGTGTAATAACACTAATTTTCAATGTTATATATCTCGTTTAAATTATATACGATCTTGATATCGTTTCATGAATTTTTATTTTATTCTGTACATTTCTTTCTTATGACGTGATACACTAAAGTTTAACATTTCACCTTTATATCCAAGGCGTAAATATAACAAACTTCTAGTTAACAAAATTATTTTTGAAGAAATACATGAATAATTATTTAACCAAAATTATTGATTTGTTAATTTTGAAACGACGGTCAATTAATTAATTAAAAAAAATTTATTAACTAACGCGAAAATTTGCATTACCTCGTTTTTAAGGTTTTTTAGGTAAAATAATAATTTATAATAGTTCCGATTTTTCTTATGAACGCGCGATAAGAGTACTTGAAACGAATTTCAAGTTTGAAATTTAGTAATAGCAAATCCGCTTATCTAAATATCTTATAAGTCTTTGGCAAGTAAAGCCTTGTGTCGAATTTAATTCAAAGAAATCATAAATCCTCCTTAATAATAGAAGAGACTGAAGTGAGAGTATCATGTATAACTGCATAATAGCAGGCAACAGTATCTTAATAGCTACGACGTGTAAGGTGACATATCGTTTTCCCCCAGTGTCGTTCTGCTCTAAAACTTACCGCGGCATTCTATAAGTTCACCTATGCATTATAATTAAATTTCCATATACACATTCGAGCCGTGGAGATCAGTACTTCCATATTTCTGAAGTATAGGATAAACGAGCCGCACGCAACTCTACCACAACAATATAGTAGAGCCTCGATCAATTTCCCGTTAAAACGGCCAATTTGAAGTAGATGCTCGAGCGATTTGTCAGCGAGCGATCGTTTTCGCACACTACAGCCGCACGTCCGGTGTAAAGCATCGCGAAGCAAATACAACATGAATGTTAATTGGCGAACAACAACGTTACAGGATCGATTTGCGAACAATAAAGTTGCCGCCGGCAATTTAATAATTAGGCTTACGTGTGCGATAAGTAAACTGATGTCCAGGAGACTGAATGTCCGTGTGCAAAAGTAAGGCGGCGAGCTTAATTTAAATTTGAAACATAAATTCAAACTTTCAAACATCAAATATAAACAAAGCTAACATATCTCGCTTAAATTTAATACAAACATGAATTAAAAGAAACATAATGTGCATGTAAATATATCTCGCTTGTTTCAGGATAGATAAACCCTTAATAAATGCGAGATAAATTTAATGTCTTAAAGCTGCTAATTTTGCCGTTCACCTAAAAAATATTCATAATTTTATCCAAGTCAAATAACAAATGTATATACTAAAATGCTATTTTATATGTAAAATTTATTTTGTTTATTTAGCATAAAATGTTTGTGGTATATTTTCTCTGATCTAGCGAAAAAATGATTTATTTTACAAAATATTATACCGCGAATTATAAATTTCTACAATTACATGCTTCAGCTAATGTTAAACGTAAAATATTTATCTATTGTCTTTAATTTGACTTTATTCCAAAATTCTTATTTTCTAAACATATTTATATAATCTTTTTAATAAATATTTTATTTCTTTAAATTACAAAATTAATAATAGGATATATAATAAAGGATTTTTGAATAATATCCTGCGAGTATGGAAAAAAATTTTAAGATTTCAAATAACTACTCAAAGATAAAATAAATATAAATAATCGTCATCTATTATAGAATTAAAATAGCATATTCAATTTTCTAAAACATTATAAAATTTTATATATTATTAGAATCTATAAATCAAAATAATAAAATGTAATATAAAAACCAAGCTTATTTAAGTGCCATATCAACATGGTGATAACAAACATAAAGGATATATTTTAAATAGGAAACGCGTAAAAAAATTATTTAAATTTTATAGTTTATTTATAAAGAAAAATCTATATTACAAATATTCTGAATATTCTATTGAAAGTAATTATGGCGGATTAAAAAGACAAGAGCTTAAATCTTAGTTTTCACATAAATCAAAATAATCCATCGAATTTTATAAAATTAGTTTCTATTCAGAACTTAGCAACAAATCAATAAATTTCTTGACGAAATCAATAAAAATTAAATTTTATCAAAATAAAAGAATAGATTATCTCTAAAAGTGATAAACTTTGTGTCTCTTATCCTTTTCCCAAATATGAAAATTAAAATATAATTTTTCCAAAATAATAAAACTAATTAATAGGTAAAAATGATCTGATTAGTTTGATATATTGTTAGAGGTACTTTTAAAGCATTTTCTTTCCACAGTCGCTTTTATATAGTATAAGAATAAGTACATTTATGCTGAGTTGATAGATTGAATAAGCTTAACTCTGTTGTAAAGAAAAGTTCAATACAAACTAAGAGTAAAAACCTAACGGAGTCAAATTATGACACCTTTTATTTAAATCTACGTACAAAATAGATAATCACATCTTCATTAAACGTATCCGTATCTAATTATCTAGTATCATCAACTTAGCAGCTTATGCAAATGTTCATTAGATTTTCAGAAACTTTGAGACAATCTGTCAAAAAAGTTATGCTTTTAAGACCAATGCTTTAACTTTCGGTTGCTTAACTTCGTCTAGTAACTACATTAATATCGTATCTAATTAAATTATTATATAATTTCAATGTGAATTAAAAATTACCAAGCTAATTTAACGGAATTTAATTAAACATATCGATTGAATAACGAGACAGTTCGGATGAATATATTCATTCGAATGCTATATTATTCATAGATGAAATAGATTTTGGATTAATTACATTTTAGGAAGCTAAAATATAATTTGTTTACAGTGTCACTTGACAAAAAGCCGTTTTCCGTTTGTTTTTCTCTTTTGTCAATTGTAATATTTTTAAATTATCGTGTTTGCAACTACGCCACGCCTCGAATACAACTCAAAAACAATCCACGGCTAATCTGTGAAGCAACGATAGGATACCGAGCCTTTAATTAGATCGACGAATAATGCGTCGGGGTTTGGTTCTGTTCTCTTATTTCTTGTTCGTTTTCTCCCGGAATCTCTGGTTTCCTTTTGCTTTCCCTTTCCGTGCTTTTGGAGTCACCCACAATTTGCATGGGCAACGCACGACCTTATTCCGTATTAAAAGTGTCCTCTCGACTGCGAAACGGTAAACTGACGTTTTAATAAATAAACCCGCATCATGAATCCCGGATCCTCACTTCGTTATTCCGAGTTACACGCGAACGTGTGACCAACCACCTTGATCCGAAAAAATACTAGAGTATAAATAAAAAGTACGATAAGAATATGTTCAACTAATTAATAGAATAACACGCTTTAAAAAGTTAAAATTTTAATTTTTATATTTTTATATTATAGACAGTTTCTTTATTATTGCGTTTCCTTTTAATTCTCATGCAGCTAATTTTATATATTCTGGCGCTGCGAGATACAAGTCTTAATTTGACACTTACTCCATTACTGTTTCACTTCTTCAAATATAAATTTTCGCTGCACACGGATGCGTATTCTTTTATCGATAGGAAAATTTATTACTTTAATTCAATCCGTAATCTGCGAAAGCATTTATTAGTTTTACGAAACAAGGACACAAAAGAACTATAATTATCGATAATTGCATAGTATACATTTCAGATTCACGCTGCTTCGATAATCTGAGAAATAACGGTCTAGTGGTGAAAGATGATATCACGTGATTATCCGTATATATTAATGAGGCACTCATTTTTAGTCTAGAAATACACGTTTACTTCAATGTACGTAATTTAATAAAGATAATCTTATAAGTATATTTAAGTTATTACCTTTAAAAAAAATAAAAAAATGTATGATAGATTTATTTAATTGAACATTTAAAATATTCTTTTGCGTAAAGAATTTACAACATATATAGTGATAATAAATGTACCAGAAAGATAAAGAAAAAAGACTTCCTTATTCATATGCAGTTTTTGCAGAATAAAATATATAAATAAATAATTATAAGATGTGTATTTCTAAAACATTAATGTAGCAATATTTCCACTAATACTCGATTAATTTTTGCCTCAAAAGTAATTCAATCAAATTTATATATTATAATGTATTTAGCACTATAATATTCTAATTTTATATTGAATCGTAGAAATTTTTAAAAAACACAATTTTATTTTCTTATAGCATTAGATAATTAATAAATATATTAACGTATATTAATTTCGCAATTTTTAATTTAAAAAAAAACTTTTACTTTTTTGTCATTGACATCAAAACTCTGATCTATTGTATAATACTTTTATAATATGCCAAGAATTTTATAAACTATTAAATATTTACTATTTTATCTTGTAAATATCCTCATCTTTAATTTTAATTTTATCAATTGAATTTTTTGTTTGAAATTACGTTTTCGATGCTTAAAAATGGTTAAATGATCATAATTTAAGCAAGTCTGTCAAGTAGAATTCCATATTTTTCATATCCGTACGTTTTTTAAAAATATTATCTAGAAATGTTATCCGTTACCAAATAATTAACATAATTTAATATTTCCCACAATGGAAAAATATATTTTATTAAAAAATAGAAGTAGATAATTATATTGTATCAGTTACTATGAACTATATACAATAAAAAATAATGTTTAACGAGTTGTTAATTATTAATATTAGTCATTAATATTAGTCAAATCTTATAGAGGTAAAAAAAAATGCTCTCCAATTTTTAAGAGTTAATTATATTACGGAATGCAATTTCTGATTCAGTGAAGCTCATGAATTGATAACTCAAAATAATAATGATTTATTATTATTAAATACGATTATACGAGTATGACACATAGAATCGTGGAAACTACAACGCGTAACAATTTATATAAAATTATGGCTCAAGACAAAAGAGCATAATTCCAGGTTAATAATTTACTCGGATATTCAGTAATTCCCGCACGATATGGATAACAAAGAAAACCAAATGTCTGAAGGGTGATTTATATTTAACTCTATCGTGAATTCTTTTTTCAATCGAACGAGTCCGTGCAGACGCTATCACATATATGCATATGTACGCGAGTCGCATGATAGCGGGAAATAATGCCTCGGCATAAGTATATTCTCGTGTGGCGGAGAACGTTATAGTGGTCTGGCGTAAGTGTAACGCAGTCGACCTCTCGTGACTCTCTCTACTTCTGTCACTGTGTGCGTGCGCGCGCCCGCGTATACATGTGCGTCTGCTTCTGCCTTACTGTCTCTCTCAGTTTATCTTTGATCTTTCAATTTTTCATACTTTTCATTCTCTTTTACAAGGGTGTGCAGTAAGCGCGAACTCGAGTGTACATATAGAGTTTAGTATATAGAGAATCGGATCGTCGTCGCGCGACTTATATTTAAGGACTATAGTCGTCGGTCGATGAAACATAGTCCCACAGCGAAAAACTGATCACAATGTGTGTACGTGTGAACACGTTGAAGATGTAATACTGGATGCAGTTCAATGTGTGTGCTAAAACATTTCAGCAATATCGAGGAACGGGAGCAAATGTTGATTACAAAAAATTTTTGCGTGTGAAATATTTTTTATGGAAATTGCTGAATCCGTGACTTTCTTTATTGTAAGCGGCTACTTTACTTTCTTTTACTATCTCAACTAGAAACATTGAAATGAATATAAATGAGTCCAATCCAACATAATTTATCTTTAAGCTCTTAATAGGTGATCGACAGTATTCTTTTAGAACTAATATTAATCATTCTTCTAAAATAGTAACGTAAATACAAGTAAAAATCAGACGCAATTTCATAAATATTTACAAAAAGAAACTTATTTATGTTGAAAAAACGATAATTTATAAATCAATATTAATATTTTCTATATTCTTTATAAATATCTATAACTTTATAAATATCTACTAAAAATTTCCTAAATAATTTGTTGTGTATAAATCTGCATTATACCAAGTAATATAACTTACAGATGAATAAGATATTAATGGTAAGCCTGAAAATATTATAGAATAGTAAAATTCATATATGACTATACGTCATTCAAACTTGTTTGATAATTATATATACAAATCTATACGTCATTCCATGCAAATTGTTTAAGTATTTCATTTTATATGAACAGAATGAATCATTAAGTAGTATCACATACGTATGTTCAGACATACAATTAATATTCTCATGTGAAATAATGATAAAGATAATATTGATTAAAAAATTTTAATGTCTTGACTGTAACATAAAATTTTTTATTTAAATTATTTTTAAAGGTTTTTTAATTATATTATATAATGATTTAATTTATAATTCAACAAAACCAACGATTTTGTTCAATCAACACTGGTTGGTTAAGATTCAAAAAATGTGCTCACGTATATATTAAGATACTTATTCTTAAATATTATTAAAAGAAAAATTCATTAATTGCGAATTTTTTATCTAATGTTTTCTACGAATAAACAAAAATAATTATTTATTTATAACAAGGGTATTCCTTATATACTACAATCGTGAAATATAAACTTTACATGTGTTGATAAATATATTTGAAGAGTCGTGATGTTTATATCACGAAATATATTCGTGATATATTTATAGTAATCATTGATTACTCGTTTATTCATAACTAGATAAATTTATATATAAAAATATAACAATGCAGAAAAAAAATAAAGAGCTGTTTAATTATCTCAAACTGTATATTTCTCTACCATGTGTCAAAATAAACTTATAGCAATCAATAGTATCTTTAATTGTCGAGTTGCGTGCTCCAATAATAATTAAAAGATAAATGGAAAGAGAGAAAGTGGCCGAAAGAGAAAGAGAGAAAAAGAAAAAGACCTAAATTTAGGGCTAATCAAAGACAACAACATAGTCGTTCTCTCTTACAACAAAATGCGTACAATGCTTTAAAAACGACCTTAATTACAAACATCTTACCAAAACAAATACAAAGATTAATAAATAAAAATTCTACTTTGTACTGAAAGAAATTAGTAATATTGAATTATACAAAAATAATATATTTTTATATAACTTGATATATTAGGAAAACAAAATCACACGCTTCTACTTTATTTAACTTCGACTTTTGAACGGCATATCTTATAGTTAAATAATTAATATACATATGAAGTTATATAATTTAATTATTTGAAATAATAGTATAAATATTAATATTAATCGTAATAAGAATTATTAAAAACTAAGAAAATTAATTTCCATTTAAATAAGGCAGGGACTTAAATTGTTACGACAATGTTTATATTCTCTGTGTCCGACCAAAATATTCAGTAAAATGATTTTATTTAATATTTTGTCATGTTCTATGATATTTTTATTGATATGTAAAATAATGTTTAGCCTTTTAAACTAAAATAGCATTATTGAAATAAGTATTGCGATTAAAGCTGATTATTATTTGCCAATGAAAGGGTGGCTAAATTTTTCAGATAAATATATAATTGGAAATTGCGTTTGGGGTAGTATTGATTTATACTAGTTTCAAACATTAAATAAAAGGTCGACGGGGCTTTTTAATGCAAAACTTTTGACAAATAGCTTTTAAAATACTATTCTTCTTTAAATTTTTCTAGTAAAATAAGATACAATATAATTTAATGTTGAATTAATTTTATTACCACGATGTCTAGAGAGTTTTATTATACTAGAGGTCGTAAATACATATAAAATTGAGACTCATTTCGAATTTATATTTAGGAATTATAAATTTATTATTTCAAAGTATTAATATTAAAATCGAAATTGTTCGATTATTATATATATTCGAAATTTTCAAAATTTACAAGTTATAAATAACATTTAGAATTATTCGAAGTATTATAAAGACTAAATTATGTTTATTGATATAATCATGTCGTTAACTATAAAAATACAAATTTTTGGGTATTCTGGATGGTATATGTATATATATATATATATGTACATACGATAAATGGCTCTAAATGGATAACCGTATTTTTTCTGCATTTCTATAAGTTGTTCATTTATCATTTGCGTAAGATATAAATAATATATTCATTTATTTTATATTCTTGTTACATAGACAAAATCAATATCTTTGTTAATGGCATTAAATACTGTATTTCCATGAATGCATATTTATTCTTCTTGTCATGAATTAAAGTACACTTATGATTCTATTTGCAATCTGTCACTCAGTATAGAATATTATATTATCGAGTTATATTATTATAATTTCTAATATTTTATTTTCTTAAATTAATCTTATAATATATAAAAACTTAATATAAGAAACAGATAAAAATACGTTTTAATTGTAAATTATTATTAATTGTTATTTAATTGTAAATTTTAAAAAGTAATAATGAATAATTTTCTTTTTTTACTTTCGTATAATGTTAATATTAATAAATCATAATTAGAACTAACGTTGGTTTATTTTCATTTTTTGATAAAAATAATATTTTTTATTCATTTTGATAATCAATTATTCACATTGGATTATCATTAATATGATATTCTTCGGAATTATTAAGTAAAAGCTAAAAATAACGAATAATTTTGACAAAATAAAACAAAAGATAAAAGGTAGATAGAATTACTACCATCGTTAAAAAAGCATTAATTATTAACTTTTCAATAAAAATTTATTACAATGTTCTGAGAATTGAAAATTAATAAGCCTTATAACCCATTTTTCTGTGATATATATATATAACTTTTTTATTGATCTGATTAAAAAAACCTTAAGTTTAAAACTAATACTTATTCTTTCATTAAGTATTAATTTGAAAAATCTACGAATTTAATATGAAAATTTAATGTAAAAAATTTGTGAATCCTGTTAAGTTTCTGTTAAATTCCTATTTTCATTTTGTTACGTACAAAAATTTTACAATTTCTTTCTATACTCAACAAACCAATCTTATCTACTACTAAATTACAGTTCTTATCTTATTGTAGATTCAAAAAGCCTTTGAAATTTAAACTAATTAAATTCCTAACAATACACATTTAAAGAGTATTAAATTTTTATTTTTATTATGTGTGCCCCGAATTTAATATTGATTCTAAATTTTTCACATTTAAATATTCTTAAATGTAATTCTATGCTTTTTTATTTTTTTATATTTTAATATTTTTCATTTTAACTTTAATTGATTCCTTTTAATATTTATTTGTAATATTTATAAATTATTATTGTTATTATTGTTGTTGTTATTATTGTTGTTATTGTTATTGTTGTTGTTATTATTGTTGTTGTTTTTGTTGTTATTATTATTAATTTAACATAATTTATGAAATTTAATTCAGATTTTAATTAATTACTTGAATCGGAAGAAGAAGAATAGCAAATTTAAAAAGTGCATGTTAAAATAAACTGAGGTGTACATGGAAAAAGAGCTTACAAGGAATGATGTAAAAGAAAAGAGGTACATAACAATAGAAAGACATGAAAGAAACATTGATTGAAGAAAAAAGAAATAATTAGATAATAAAGAAACTAAAACGCTATAGAATAGTATAGAAGTGCATGCAAGAAAAAAACATAAAAAGTAGAGAGCGAAAATAGGAACAATTTTAGGAATAAAACAGGAATAAAACATTATGAAATAGGAGAGATCGAAAAAGAAACTAACAAATTAATAAGTTAAAAAATAATTATAAAAGGAGAGATATTTAGAGTAGTAAACATACATGAGAGATAAAGAAAGAAAAATTTAAACAAACTTGATTTGATATGCTAGAAAAGTTTTGAGAATGATTTCAAAAAAGGAAAATTTACATATATCTAATAGTAAGATTGAATAATCGCTATTGAATAATATGATAGTGAAAAAAGAAAATGATGTAATAATTAAATATATAAGAATAGAAAAAAGAACGGAATGAATTCAACAAACTTTGAAAGTTGAAATGAAAGTAGAAGCGTGTGAATGGATAAAGAGAGAAAAATAATGAAAAAAATAGTAAGAAAAGTATAAATAATGAAAACCAGTGAGATGCGAAGTATTTTAGAAACAAAAGAAAAGGATAAAAATGTACATAAGCTTAGAGTTTACAAAAAAGAAAAAGAAAAAACAGGTTCAGGTTAAAGAAACAATAAATAGAACAGGACAGGTATTGTAGAACATAATTAACAAAGGTAGAAAGGATGGAGAAGATGTAGAAGGAAATATCTTTATGGAATTATTAATGTATTTTACAAAAGTATTTGTAGAAGAAAAGGATCAAAATCAGAAAAAAATATTTATTCTTCTTTCAAGTTCATTACATCTCCTTGTAATAGTATACACTTATACTAACATGACTTTTAGTTTGTAAAACGATGATGAAAGATCTTTTTTTATATTACTTCAAGATAGATAGACTGATTAGGTTTTTATCTTATATATTAGGAAATACTTTTTTAACAGGTTTTTTGAATTCGGAAAATAAGAAAAAGAATTGTAAAGTTTTGATATTTACAAAAAATGCTGAGCACTAGAATTACATCTTATTTGTTCCATTACTAAAATTATATGTAATTTTCATAGCTGGTTGCCGAATAATAGATATATTATTATTGGTGCAAATAAGTTTAAAAATATCCACTTCATTTATCAAATTTAAAATGCATTATTAAAAATTCTAAATATTTTTATATTCTACATACATGGATATATGTAAATATGTATGTTTGCGTGTATATAAATGCGCAATCGTTCTTACATATTATACTTTGTAAATATAGATGTAGTCATTTATAAGCATAAAATCACAATTGTTCTCAACTTGTCACTTTTTAATTACATTATGTAGTTTACATTCTTTATCGAATAAATAATCAATTCCATAACTTATGAGTGATTCTAAACACGTATGATTATTCAATGGAGGACAGCGACAAATGCAAACAGAGATTTTAATCTCTATCGTTTACCAGAGAACTGGATAAAGTATTGCACGTAATTCAAACTAAATATTGTGATTTTAAAAGAGAAAGCTCGTATTATTATATAAATTATTATATATTATTATATGTAAATTTTGATTACAATCATCAAGAAATTTATATTCTAAGCTTTTAAAAAATAACCGTCTGCTGCAACGATTTGATTTTAATTTCAAATAAAAGCTGACGTCTAAATTCTTTTATTACTTTCCTATAATATTTCATACAGATAAATTTTTATGTTTAAAATCAACAAATATCTTGAGATATTTATATATATTTAATACTCAAGTTTTGTCGGAAACTACACTCAAAGTTTTATAATGAAAAGTTTGTCTTTAAAATTACTTAAAGTATGCCTAAAAGCTGTTATTATTATGTAATCCAATTATGGAATATTTTTCTTAGTTTATACGCCTTAATAATCTGACGGGTTCAGTAACTTACCACCTTTTCTACTATTTCCAGCTTATGTCAATATAGAAATAACAATGTCAATACCATTCGATTTTGAAATTTTCAAAAGAGTCACGTAGATTAGGTAACTTTAAAAGAAAGGCTTTACTACGCTAAACACGACTTAACTTTAACTTTATGTAGAGCAGCATTAAGTGAACATTGCTAAGCGAAGTCGTTGCGAAAAAATGCTCCCGTGCTTCTTCCATTTAACGCGGTGTTCTTTATCTTGAGCTATGCATTACAAAGTGAACGAGCAAAAAACAAGAAAGGGTTGGAAGAGTGAAAGAGAAATAAATCAATACAACGATTATTAGGAAGCGGTTAAGTCCTCGGCTCAGCCTCTTTCGACTGCAGTGAGCGCCGAATTGCGCCTACTAATCGGGCATGTAACAGGGTCGAGAACGTTTCGGCACTTAGGCGCGCCCTGGCAGTTCTAATTTTCGCAAGTGTCCTACGCCGAGCGACCGAGTGCGCAACAGCCTTCATTACGGCGTAATTGTCAAACTACGTGCCCTTCGCGCTTCCCCCTGCGTCTTACCCGACTGCGCTTTTTTCGCGGCCATTTATTTTCGCGGACGCGTACTATTCATAAAAGAATTACCAAATTATACAGGGTGAAGGGTTTCTCTTTTCTCTCCCAGCTGCCGCTGGTCTAATGCCAGTTCGTGCACCCGGTGCGTGCCTTGAGCAATAAGTCAGTAGGTCACGAAATCTGCTTTGCATTAATTATTTAATATTTAATTACTTTAGTTTACCGTAGCTTTTAAGCATTTTCATAAGTGATTGATGCTAAATATTTTACTAGATTCACTTTAACGCTCTGCGAAAGTTTCCGGTATCGATCTCCAACCCATAAAACATTTATAGTTATACGGGTTGTTTCACAAATAGATAAAATACGCTCGAGCTTGCAGAGTGTTTGTACATAAAAAATACAATTTATAATATTTCTTATTTAAGAACTTCTCTTCGGCGCATACAAATACGTGCTTTTAAGGAACTAGCACTTTTCAATATAAGTTGGGTAATGCGAAAGCGTTACGTCCACGTACTCGTAATATTAAGTGATAAACATAAGTTAAAACGTAAGGGATGATTATTTTTTACGTTTATGCAAAACTTGTTTATCTTCTGACATTAACAGTTTTTGCAAGCAAAAACTCCGTGGGAATAATGTGCAACTTTTGCAACTAAATTTCAAGAGGTGAAAGAGTGTAAGTGTAGCCTCTTACCGCGTCGCAACTGTGAATTCAGTGACTGCAGAAGCCGATAAACTTGAAAATAAAAATTGGACGCCGCTCTTTCAACTTTAAAAGAACTAATAAAGATACTAGGAAAAGGGCCACACGCGTGTCGCGAGGAATTTATTTAACAAATAAATTTAAGGTGAGACGCTCCTTGGTTGCGAAATGCTTCGAGATCCAGATTAATAAGCTCCCCCGAGACTCTCCGGCCACGTTGACGAGCGAGCAAAAAACAATGTCACCCTAATTCGTCAGCCAACACGTCTTAAACAATTATCTCCGTCGGTTTCCGGCTGAAGACTAAAGCCAGACTCAAAGCTGTGTTCCAACGCAGCAGCCAGATTAATAACTCAGAGCATCGGGTTCCGCTGGAGTTGTGACATACAACTGGGCGCTAATCCTCGAGGCGAGAGGCGTGACGTAATTTTCGAAAGCTGTCCTGGAGGGAGGCTAATGTCCTGGATACCGCATGCGAAGAATGATAATGACAGCCGAGTATGAAATAGCCGCACATGGATATGTAACACAAACACTACCGACAGCAAATAACGAATCTCTCAGGATATTCGTATCAATCTCTCCCGCGCTTTCCATCCTTCTGTCTTTATCTTCCCATTCCCTCCCCTTCAATAGCTCTCACCTTTTTTCTTTTACATCTTCCTACCGTATGTAAATTTTCCTTTCTATTTCTACAATCTAGTTTCCCAAACACGCACTCAATCCCCTTATCCGAAACATTTTTGTCTTTTAATTCGCTACGTGCAATTTTATTTTGAAATCCATCTTTAGTTCTTTTTTATTACAAACGTATGAAACGCTTGTTCCTAACGCATTCGCGCTTGACTGCGGACACACATTGATTACGTATGTTTTTCATTAATTTAGGCTGTTTTGTCACATCGTATTAATATGCTAATAAAAACGTATCGGAAAATAGGGTATTCGAGTAATATGCTTCATAATTATCTCCTATTATTTAATATTTAATGACTATTGTACAGTTAATTGTCAAATATTTTTAATTAATAAATCGGTGCTGATGATTCTGATAGTGACGATAATAAACACAACACATGAGAAATCATCACGTATTAATATTTATTGTATTTCACAAAAAGGATTACATTTATTTACATATCAGGAACGAACCTTTTACCTTTTTATTTATTGATCGCTTAAACATTAATTATCATTGCACTCATCGTTATGAACTCAATGATAGAATAATATATGTAAATATTACTAAAATACATTTAACAAAGTAGATTTTTAAATATACTATAAATTACTATTAAACTTTAATATTTACATTTTTAAACTTATTCTTCGTAAATTTAATCTATGATTACATTGCATACTTTTAATTAGGTAAATATTTGAAATTACGAAAAGAAACGGTCTGTTTCTATTGGTAGAAAAATTTTAACCCTCCACTAAAAAAATTTCTAATTCTAGCTGGTTTGTAATTAACGTATTTCATTTCTTAATTAATTTATTTATTCAATCATCTCAACAACCATAGCTTAAAATTTAAGTTGAATATACAATTTTGTAACAAATTGGTATTTCCTTTAAAAATTTAATCGCTTCATCAAATATTTAATTAATATTTGTAAGGATTATAAATAAAATGGAGAATAAAGATATATTTTATCCACAAAAAATATTTTAATAAATTTGTCTGCTTTAAAAGTATTCCGAGTAACTTTAAGTAGTAAAATCCATAATTTATAAATAAATCGTATATAAATTTCGAAAACATTAATTTTCTTGTTTTTCCCGTAGAGGTTTTTTCCATATTATTTTTTGTAATTCACCGGCATAGTCGCAGAATTTTTCTAGTCGATTGACCTTTAACATCGAATAATAAAAATTGTTAAATTGTCTTCAAACATAATGTACTTACCATTATAATATCATTTTAATTCACTAGCACATGTGCTTCTGATTTTTTAGTTTCCGCTGTAACAATATAACATGGTAGACTCGTGTAAGTTTAAGAAAGACTCGATAGCCATGCATAGAATACTAAGTTGTACTGTTCTCTTGCATTTGTACTATATTGTTTACAAATATTCTGTTAACAGATTTAAAAATGAAAAGTTTATCTATCAAGCTGATTTAATAACTAAATTTTTTAATGTTAAACTTAACTTTATATATTTCTTACTGACATGATAAAGGTATTTGTTTATTACGTATATCGTGTAAAAGTTTAAAAAGCTTTTATCTATATTGCGTTGTCCATTTTTGTACGTAACTCTAAATAAAATTATAATAAAAGTAAATTAATTTTGTAAAAATTAAAAATTCTAAAATTAAAAATAAATCTACTACTCTTGGGATGGCATTTTAGATTCCCTTTACTAATTGATAAAAATTATATAATTATTGTAACCTACGTATTTTAAATATCAAAAATATATACTTTGAGGCTGACCTTTATGAAATTAAATACAATTTAATAAAATTTATTAAATTAGGAATTAATATTTGAAAATACTTTATCCAACACAAATACTAGGTAAAAAATACTAAAATATGTTTATTTTTTATCAATATTATCTTATTTTACAAAAAAATCATTATAAAAACGACACAAAAAAACTATTTATTTTTTCGGTGATAAAATATGTATTACTTTTGTGGAAAAAAATTAATAAAGAAAAATTATGTAAAGATTAAAATTATTATTGTAGATTTTAATCTGTCTGGTTTTTTAAATTATTCGATCATTTAAAATACATAAATTTTATTTTTAATAATTTGTTGCAAGAGCAAAATTCTGGTTATTGATTATTGTAAACTCTTTTAATTTATAATTTATTGCAGTTTTAAATCGAATTTATCAATCTTTTCATAAAATTTTGATAGCCATAATTTATCGGAATCATTATATCATTGATAGGAAACATTTTTTTGCTTTCACAATTACTTTGTGGCATTTTGTTAATATAAATTTTGTAATTATACAACATTAATATCACATTTTTCACTAAATATTGCAAAATTTTGATCATCAATTTAAAAATAAGTACTCAATATTTATTATATTTTAAGAAAAGAAATTTTAAATAAACCTTAAACTTTTTATTCTCGTGTTTGAGTAAAGTAAACATTAATTATATCTTGTTACTTCTGATTCTATTTAACAAGTAATAAATAGAAATGTGTGAAATCTGAGTTATGTAGCGATAAAATATTCTATTAAAAATAGATATTTATGATCCTCTGCATCTCCTTGAATTTTATTATTTAACTACCAACTGCAGTGTAATTAAACAAAGAAATTAAAATGTTATCTATTTTTATTAGCGGGCCTATATGCAATATACCGGTGATAAATTGTTAAATCATTAAAAAGCAATAAAATTCTGCTTGAAAATCGCCCAAACAAAATTCTTTGTACTATTCAGAAACGAAAGCCACCAAATAAAATAAATAAGCAAGAGCAACTACAATCAAGCCTTTACATTTAAAAATAAAATTCATGTAAACTTGTCCGCAGAAAATTCAAAAATGTTGATGGGTATCATTTTAATTAAAGCGCACATGGAGAAACTCGTTAAATTCGCTTCAGCTAACGTATCGCAACGAACCCTAACGTACGTACCCTCACAGGCGTGCAAGCGCGCATGCACGCACGCACGCACGCACAGACGCACTCACACGGCCACGCTCTTTCATGCACGTTCACGCCTCGTCCAGGAAAGCATGTGCGTGAGTAATATGTGCGAGCACACAGTGAAAAAGTGAAACAATAGGAAATCGCTTACCCGAAGGAAGACTCGAAGAACAACAGATCACTTTTGACTCTGTTGAAGACCTCCCCACTATGCCTGCGTAAGTATTCTAAATACGCGCCGAGTCATAAGGAGATACACAGTGAATGCACAGAATTATGATAAACTCGCAGGAGCATATTATACGCGGAAAGCGTTCCTAAGTCATGATTCCCGATTTCCTCTTCGTATTCGCCTTTCAACGTTGCCAACACTGTCAACGCAAGGAAACTCGGAGAACTGGCGAATATTTAGTGCTGCACACGCTCATCGGTGCGCCGGCAACGGCAATTAACCAAGAGAGCACGTGCAAGCTTACGCATATACTTTTTCTCCAAGGCGAGCAAAATTTACTCGAATGTCAATTAAGCTTTGCTTCTTACAAAAGCGCTTGTAGCGTAACTAAATATACAAGCGCGTACCGGTAATTACTCGAGCATTACTTTTTGCGAGAGGCAAACCAAGAGATGCTTAATTTTCAATTGTAACTTAATCCGTATTTCTATTTCTTTAAAGAGCGAAGGGAATCTTTGTTACAAATTTGCAAAACCTCGGCACTAATGTAAAGTTTTTGCATATAGCGCAGTGTTTAGTTAGTTCTGCGTGGTGTATTTGCACTGAAACGTTTGAGACTTCAAACGGCCAGGGCTGCATACAAAGTTCTTCATAAACAGAAGCAAACACTCTTCGTAATGCTCATCGTCACGCACGATACCAAATTAAGGGCAAGAGAAAAAGTGGCTCGATCAAAAGTTATATCGTTGCGGTGAGATCTCGAGTCGATTGTTCAAGCCTAAGATCGCGGCGAGCTGTCGGAATACGCGGCAAAAGAGGAACAAATACGAACTCGAAGTTGCTTGATGCGCGACTCGAGCGAGACTGAGGAACGCGGAGTCTCCCCGGACTGGTGCGAGAAAGGGATTGCCTGCTCTGTCTCTGTCTTGCTCTCGCCACCGGCGCATCGCCACGCGCGAGCCACCATTGAAAGAGAAGGAAACGGGGGCGGCTATACGTGTACGGACAGCAATTGCTGCGTCTCCCTCGGTATCAACCCACACACTATAATACATACTATACACTGTGTACTATATATATATATTACATATATGCCACGTATATATTACGTATATGCTTGATTAGCATGTAACGTTTCTGCTCAAAAATAAGACCAGCAGTCTTTGTGCCGAATAAAAATTCGCAGTCTCGGGTTTCCGCATAATCCTTCTCTACGTTTGACCTCAAAACTATCCTCCTCGTGCAAAAGACTTAATCTAGAGTTTAATCAAGTTGCAGCCTTTAATCGACGAGCTTGAAGGCTTGAATCATATTTCAGCTTACACCAAATTAAGGCATCATATCTTAGCTTGAAAACAAGGAGAATCGCTAGAGAAAGAGAGAGAGAGAGAGGGAGAATGAAAAACAAATTTTAATATCTATCTGCTAATATAAACTGCAATATCACTATCGTTTTTATCAAACTCTTTCTCATTGGAAACAGCAGGACCTGCAAGCAAACGCTAAAGCATTAGTTATCGGAAAATAAAATACTATCTTGGAGGCTTCATTTCCAAACTGTCGAAGCAAAAAACATCTGCTTATTTATGTGCGAATTAATTAGTAATCAACTGTGATACAAACTTCCTAATTAATGCCAGGCAAGAGTTGCGCGCATAATAAAGTGGGTGTTGAGAAAGCTGCGTTCGACGACACAATGTAGGCTTGGTATTGATTAATAACTTGATGAAAATGGAATTAAACCAACAATGAAAATTAAATGTTACTTCTAATCTAAGTAAGTGCGTTCAACAAAGTATCCATGAAATGGGGTACCGATCATTTGAATCTACAATCAGTTACTTCAGTGCCTACTAGAAACCTCTGGTAAAACAGAAGCATTCAAAAAGACATATTCCTTTTACGCGTGACTACTACCATGATTTTTTATACTCGCGAGTAAAACTATATCGTCCTTGATATTTTCTCATCGTGTGACTGTCAGGTTTAGTGGCATTACGTTAAACATTATGGTACCTCGGAATTGCCCGTGATGTTATAAATACATGTCCGATAGGAATTTACTTTTCATCCTATTACAAATAGTGAAGAGCCAATTCTTTTAATATTTTTCTTAATATGTTTACGGCTTCAAATTTATGTTTACATGTCTACAATACTGGATAATATACATTATCATACGAGTATATTACATATCGAGACAATGCATTTAACTACTTACAATTAATGAAGTTAATTTTCTGAAAATATAACATATACTATAATTGGAGTCATTCTTCAATTTATAAAACAGTTTAGCGTAAAATAAAATATGGTAAGACAAATTCTCATCGAGGTTTTAATAAGATTTAAAATTTTAAATATCTCAAGAATACTAGGTTTTTAATTATTATTTGAAAATTAAAAGATCATTCAATTTCTGTTTCGTATATTAAAAATACTCTTTATTAATTTCTATTAAATATAGTAGCATTTTAAACGTAACGACTTTTATAAGTTCACGTGAAAATTATAAAAACTATAGTTTGAACTCGAACAAATAATATATGTGCCAGAAGTTTTATGATATGATTAAACTATCCTGACTATGATGACTATACTGACTATCTACTATCTATGACGACGTACGTAGTAACTCATAAAATCCTCCGAAATACTCGATTGTCTCAGAATACTAAAAAATATTATTGCTGTTTTAATGTTTTCTTTTTCATCCAACCCTTTTTTGGATTAATTTATTAGAAGTTCTTCGGATAATCAATATGTTGCATTATTCGAAGTCTTAAATTCGAAAAAAACTTAAAATAGAATTTTAGCGAAATAAATACGAGGCTGAATTATTGTTCATTTTATGCAATAATATAGTAATTATAATTATTGATGAAAGTCGTGACTTACTGAATTCGCTTCTCTATAATGATATTTTAAATTCCATATATAATGAATTCGTTTTTTTAACTTAAATTTTGTGTTTCATACATTGTTTTACCATTACAGTCATTATGAAACTTATCGACACAAAAGTTATTACAAATAAAATCTAATGTCTTATATAGAAACATATTTTAATGACCAAATTAATTTGACTCGCTTCAGACCATAATTATATGGATAACACAGGATTCAATACCTTGAAGATGCTTTAGTAAGTACTAATGTACAATCATGATATATTCCTGTGTAACAATAGAAAAATTACATTCAAATTTTATAATTATAAAAAATTTTCTTATACATAGTTACATAGTTTAAACATACTTTAACCAAATACAATTTCCTTTAACGATCTATAAAGATTGTTATAATATTAACAAGATAAACTTTTATAGTTGATACGTATATATTCTTGAATATTTAATTAAAATAAAAACGATAAATATTTCAAGATAAAATTACAATAATTTTATTTAATCAAAAAAGATTTATAAAATATAAAATAAAAAATAACCTTTTACAACTTTAAATTTATTAATGAAATAACATCATAGTAATTATAAATGAGTTAATAATAATAAATTTAATCAGTAATCACGTACATGGCTTAGCGCATATAAGATAAATAAGGAGTGTAAATGAAAAGTTAACATGTGCGAATTTCTGTTTTATTTATTCACAGTGTTGCATAAAGAAGGGCTGACCTGCCACTTCTATTTAACGAATATATAGTTGCATAATGTATGTTTATATTTACTTTAAATCGTAATTAGAGAGGGTGAAGTGAAAGTTGTTTTTGTATTTCCCTATAATTTTCTTTTTTCGGTTAGCCTTTCCAATAGTTAAATTTTTAAGTGCTATACTTAATTAGAAGAGCGATGACAAATAGAACAACTTAATTGCCAATATCGCATTCGGTTAACTAATATAGTAAAGTTGATTTTCGGAACAAAAAACAAACTACCAACGTGGATATAATACGGAAAAAATTTAAGAATTTGAAATGCTTGTAGATAAATAAAACTATTTTAATATTAAATATTTTAAGATTTAATTATATAAGATTTAATATTTGATTCGTATCTAGCATTACTTGCCATAAAAAATATTTGCGTTTTATTGATAACGAAATTGTCAACTATCACGAAACAAGATGCATGGTAATTCTATCAAATTTTACTCTTTTTTACCTAAAGTTAAAGCTTTCAAATTTATTAATTTTTATCCCAGTGATTATGCTAGAAATTATTAAGAAATAGTTATTGAATTAAATACTCCGAAATTTCAGTTATATAATTTAACATAAATGAATCTGACGACTACTGTCTAATGGATATTAAATATTCATTCGATTTAAAAGTCTCCTATATTCTTTATGAAAAGAAATGCCATATTTCCAAGTATAGGAAATAATGTTCTACACATAAACTGCTAGCATAATTCTTTAAATGAGTATACTATGTTTTTGCAAAGCCTTTTCACTGTTCACTGCTGCATGCGATGCAAAATATAATTAAACATCAAAAAAAGCTCTCTTTAAATGAAGAAGAATGGAATTAAAAAACATAGGTTTTACAAGCTAAAAAGATTTCTAACAAAAACGCATAAATTTTTCAATAGTGTCTTTAAAAAATGTAATGAAATAACGTATTGTTTAAGGTAATTTGAAAATACTAAAACATTATTAGAATAAACGTAGAAGAAAATTAAGAAAATTACCTATTATATTTTAGTGAACTTATAGTTAAGAGGTAAATTACTCGATAAACTCAAAGGAATTGTATTAATTATGAGGATTATTTGCTGTTTTTATAAATAATTCAACAATCATAATCAATGAGAAGTAATAAAAATTTATACAGACTACTAAAATTTATTGACAAACAACCGTTTACTAGTAAAAATATTAAAATTATAATTGGGAAAACAATGATTGAAAATTAAAACGCTAATGTATATAATAGTTATTAGAAAGTTATGACTTTCGTTACTTAAAAATTATATACTAAAAATTCAAGTATTATACCAAAAATAAAGTGAATTATTATAAATTTACGATTAAAACATTGTATTTAAAATTCATAAATATTATTTTAGATAATAAGAAACTGAAAGAATTAAATAACGGAATTGTCATATTATGCAATATAGTTTTGTAAATGCACTGAATCATACTTCTTGGAAGCAATAAATATATAACATAATGGTCATTTAATATTGACAAAGGTAAGAACAGATTTTTAAAAGCTACTTTAATCATTTTTATTCGTAAGGATATTCTATTTCAGAGTTTTAATTTAAAATTATGTTTTTAACGAGACAAATGATATAAATAAAGATATTTTTATAATAGTGTATTTTTCATGTTTACGGAAAAATACAAAATAAACTCAATTATCTTGAACTATTTTTAACAATTACAGCAATAATATTCATTCTAATATTGTTACCTAAAAAGAATGAAATTTAATTTTAATCACATTTTTTGACCTATTGAGAATTTTCTGTATAAAATTAAAATAAATAATAATATTGAAGAAAAAATTTCATATTCCATAATTATCCAATACATAATAATGCTAATATTTAAATTTCTTTTTATTATTAAGTATTCTGAATTTTCTTCTCAATTCCTTTCAAATTGCAAAAAATAAGATTTACAAAAAATTTATCGATTTAACTACTGTCATTACAAGTTTCATTATACTTATAACAATATCTTATAACTATATTGATAAGAATTTGCTACATTATAGGAATTTCAATGTACCAAGAAAAATCGAACATTGAAAAACTTGAAAAAAAGTGGTAACAAATATAAGATATTTATAAAATTTAAACAATAAAGTAATAGAATAGAAAAATAAGTTGGAGCAGTTTATTATAAATAAAATAAAATAAGAAATCGTGATTTGGAATAACAATTATTTGAAGGAAAATCAATATTTGTAAAAATTCAACTAATTTTTATAACTTTCTATAATTATCAAGACACTTCTTCATACTATTATTCAAATAAATCAAATAACCTTAATTTGGTACAAAATAGTCGTGTTAAAAATTGAAAATTAAAAAAGATAATAAATCTCTTTATTTGTTATAAATATGTTGATAAAGCTTCTTAAAATAAATAAATTTATATATAATATACGTAAATCATTTTTAAAATAACTTCTATCAACTACTTCGAGCTTTTCATTTATTACTTTAAAAATGATTGTATTATAACGCTAGACAATAAAGACACGAGTATCATCCGTATTTTCATAGTGTGGATTTTTTAAACTTGTGTTAGAGCTGAATGGCGACAAGCGAAGTATAAAAATTTAATCTCTAAAAGCCGAATTTAATTTTATAAGAGTGAATCGTGTATAGATAATCACATGAATTTGAATCTATACGCAGTGTAATGAAATATCAAGTGCCGATATTAATGCAGCCATCGAGAAGAGTTTACGGATCTTAGATATATTTCATTTATAAAAAGCATCATGATAGATGATGTGACACGCATTTGTTTCATTTAATTTCATTTAATCAAAAGAAAACTTCAATTTAATCAAATTAAGGTGCAATTTTTATTTTATAATAGATGGTTGAATTTAACATCATTTTTATCACTTAAGCGCAGAGAAAATGAAGAAATCCTCAAATCATCCCAAGTCGTACTTTTACAGCATTCTTATCCCTTCTATAATTAAGTTTCGAGTAAATTCTCGACTGCGTTGTCCCGCTCTCGCGTGAATAATCCAGGTTCTCGCCCAGTCGCCTCTTCCCACTTGAATCAATTTTCGCACAATAACAAATCTTATGGTTTTTCGCAGTCATATACGTGTTTCACGTACAATTTATCTTTGCATTAATTGAGGAAACGTCTTTATGAAACGTCGAGAATCCTTAACTAGTATGGGACAAACGAATAGCTTGCATAGTTCTTCAAACACAGGCGTCTCCGTGACAAAAATACTGTGCATCATTTGTATACGCATAGCCTCGAACGTCTCCGAATTTATATATTTATTTACATATATTTTTTTACGTCTATACATACATATATGTATAGATCACAACATCTAAATCACTTTTATTTTGTCTATAGATTTAAAAAGTCAACTAATACAAAAATTATTATATGGTTTTTAATGTCGTAACATTCTATTTGAGCCATTTTATGTCTTTCTTTCTTCCTTCGCAAAATCTCCACATCACATAGCATTTTTATTTTTATTTTTATATAACCAAGTTGCTGCAATAACATTTTTCGCTCTCTTGTCTCGACGGACCTGTCATCTTCTAAGTTCTCAGTATACACGATGGTGACGGTTTTGCTGATGTTATTTTTTATTTGCATCTTATATCTATTTGATAATTACAAATAATATTCGAATTTTTTAATCGGAATTTTTATTCTTCAAATAATGTTGTATAATAAAAGTAAAATTAAACATTCAATTTTTTACTGTATTTTTGGTAATAGACAATTAGCAACACATTATGTAAAATTAATTTTCAATATTTTCTGTGCTCAACTGAAAATTTTAAACAACTTTTTATATAAAAATAATAATACATGATAAATTAATAACTCGACTAGAAGTAAAATTTATTTAAATTATTTACAATAAAATTTTATAGTTTTTAATGTCGCTTGTACTCATTAAATGTTGATTGATATATCTCATTAAATAAGTAATTTATTTGTATTGAATTTAAAATATATTAATAATTGCAATTTTTCAAATATTCATGCTCGGAATAAATTCTAGAGTAAATTAATAATCACCTTATTATCTTTAAAGCAATTAAAAATTTTAAACAATACGTATAGAATTTTATCAATAGGATAATTACAAAGCTCAGAATATTTCTTTGATTAAAACAGTAAGTACATTGTATTATTACAGGTACATGTTCATTATCGATAATTGTTTCTGTATTTATTTATACGATTATCTTTCATTTTTATAATTATCAGGATCTCTTTATTAAAAAGTCATAGGATGAAATTGTAGCTCTCGAATCATATGCATGGTAACCACTAATACAGTCCTTAATCATGATTATATAGCTACTGTCACCCTCCATTCAGGGCTTAAGATCAAGTATGCAGCTCGAAGGGTTGCATTGAGCAAATTGCGATTGGCAAATCCGGTTAAATTCATTGTTCCGCAGTGCATTCTCGACGAAGCACGTCCATGGAACTATGAGTTGTCTAATAAGGAATATTGGAGGCAAATACGGCAAGTGTATTGCTGCGTTCATAAACTCAAAAGCTCCGTCTTATTAGTTCTTCGACAAATTATGTAAAATGTGCCAAAAAAGAAAAAAAGGATTTAGCGATTTAAATAATCGTAACTGTATTTCTGACAAAATTTCCATCGATAACTTCTTTCGCTATGCAAAACTACTTCTACATTTGGTTATCAATATTCAAAATTATAAATGACAAGGCACATTTATTGCTGAATTATTTTTATAACAAGGCAAAAATTATTGTACTTGAAATTTTTAGTGTTAAAGAATAATAAAATTAGTATTAGTAAAAATATTTTTAAATCATAAATTTTGTCTTTATTAGCACAAGCTTTAAATAATGAAATTATCGCCTATTTATAGACTACAATGTATTAAAAATGTTACTGGGCTTTATCTCTGAATTAAAATGAATATTTCTTTGAACGAGAAAACAACGAAAAATTTGTCTTACGAAAATATTTAAATTATATGTTTTAAAAGTTGTTTGTAAAAGTAGATGTCAATTGAGACTGAAGCCTTTATTTAGAACTAAATTATGATAAAATAAATTTAAATATTTAAAAATTAATTTAAATCTTGGGTTGAGCAAAAATATATTTTTATACTGGTATTCGCATTAAATATGAGAAATAAACAAATAAGAAAGACCTTTTTGAAAAATATTGTGTAACTATAAAAATTTGTTTAAAAAAATCAAATCTAGTAGAGCCAAGAGGATTCCTTGCTAAAGTTCAAGTAAGTGACGTGCAATTCCATCATATGCTTCAAGGATTTAAGTAAAAATATTTTTAAACAAATTGTTTTCTATTAAATACTAAATATTTTTAACAATTAATATAAGAAATGCTAAGAGCTAAATCTTATTTTCTATAAATAATTTTCGTTCGAATTGTGTAGAGATATATATAATTAAATATATTATTGGTTCAGTAGTTAATTAATATTTATGCCCTGACATTTATTTAATAATATCATTTTGAATTAATATAAAATAAATTTAAAGAATAAATTGTTAAAAATTATCAATATATTTAAAACAAAATTTATCGTACACATTAAGATAGTAAAAGTCTATAATATAAATATGAATACAATAGATTATTGTTATAAAGGGAAGCAAAATTTACTTTAAAGAATTATTTCTCACTTCATACTGAGTATGTAGTTAATTAGATTTTTATATAATAATCATCGGCTTAAAAAAGAGTGTAAGGGATAAATTTAATAACAATTTTTCGGTTCATTATATTAATATTAAAGTATTCATTTCCTTATTTAAATCATAAGTTTCCACTTACACATTGAACATTAAACATTTTTTTTTTAAATTACAATATTTTTTGCAATGACTCTTAGAGTTAGATAATGATGATCGAACACCTACTTTAGAATTCGCCGATAAATAACAAATTTAACATAGAATGATGTTTGTCGACCACCGAACGTTTTAGCTTTGGTTTAGAATGTTTATGAATATTTACGCGTTCGACCATTTTTGTGGATTTGTTGGGAAAATGAGATTTCCACCTAAAAGTTTTCGCTATATACAGTTGCCTTATTACGTATGCAAATCCTTATTCCATGACTCTGTTAAAAATACGTCCGGAGCCATTCGGAGCAACGATGAGGGCAAGTAAAAAGAAAAGCAGAAGCAGACATAGAAATTTTCATCTAATACGATAGGCTTTCTGCCTTGCACTTATCTCTCTTTTTGGGGTTAAACTTTTTGCGCTTCTTATTCTCTTTCATTTTTCCAGAATATTCGATAGTATTTTCAGAACTTTTTTTTATCTCACCAAAATATATTTTTTTATTAAAAGCAAATTAAATTGTTAATTTTTACTAAAAATAAAGCCACGTACAAGATTTATTAATAATATTATATAGTTTATTATGTATATTTTGTATCAATAATTTCTTAAATTATCCTTCTTTTTCTTTTGTCAAAAAAAAAGTTACTTCAAAGTATATTAGGCATATAATTAATATATAATCATATAATTAATATATATTACATTAATTGCTCGTTATATTTATATCAACAAATAGACTTTTATGTATCGACATAGCTAGAAATTTCATTTCATTATTAACTTAATAAAAATCTAGACTTTTTAAAATTATAAATAATTGTAATTTTGATTGATTTTTATTTTAATTGTATTTATTTTGTTTTCTATTTTTTATCTGTTTTTGAATATTATCTAATAATGCACAATTTCTTATTTTATAGATTATTTTACAAATATTTAAATATTTGCATATTTTTACAACGTAAATTTGATTCAAATTATAATTATTCTCTGTCAAATAATGAAATTTGAGCAGAAAGCATTAAGCTGTCATGTTTTTTGTTAAAAATTTCCCATCTCACTCAATAACATTGGTAAAAAATAAAAAAACTTTATGCATAACTGTTTTGAAAAATATTTAAACCATCATAGGTATTTCGTACAAAATGATATGACACATGAAGCTGGTGACTTGGTTGAAATATTCTTAAAGAAACTTCAACTCCCTAAAGGTGCGTCGTATCGATTCATTAGGTTTACATAATGTAATATCATTGGCTCGTGTTTCAAATATTTGCAACATACGTATTAGAAATATTGATTTAATAATAGATTATTAGATGCAACAATTTGACCGAATAAAGCTCGATAGGGAAAATTATGATATTTACGTACTATACACTATACTATTCGGATTACTTCATGATTAGTAAAAAATCGATTAACTTATCGTGTGTAAAAGGATGACTTCTACTTGCTTATACTAGAAACGAAGTGGATCAGCTAAGGTAACAAGTTACTCCAAGTCGTGGATTTAATTATTGCATGTTTTAATCTTTAAAACTTGTTTGAGTTTAAACGGGTCAAAAGATCAGAATTTAATAAAAAAAGTATTTTATTTAATACTGAATATACTTGAAGAATAACTTTGAATTTTATCTTTTTAAATGTACAGAAATTTTACTCAAAATTTTATCAAATATTCGTACATTACATTTAATATAACTATAGAATCGCAAAAAAAAATTCATAATTTTTTGAAATTTACAAAATTTTATTCTGTCAAAAAGGAATATCTTATTTATAATACAAGGATACTTAAATAGTGAATACGTATTTAATAAAAATATTTTTTTTTAATTTTAACTTATGACTATCTCGTTGATTAAAAAGTAGATAGTTAATAATAAACTTTTAATTGCAACTTATAAAATCTTAAATAAAATGTAATAATGAATTTCTAATGAAGTAATTGAAGAATCTTCAATTATTTTTCAAAACAGTTATTATTATATTATTATATATTATATATTATTATTATTATTAGTATTATTATTATTATTGTTGTTATGCTAAATAACAAGAAAATACTTCACCTCGAATTTCTGATATACTTTTCACTGCATATTAATAATTATAAGCAAATTTTCAATTAGAATAGAGGCCCAACATAAAGAAGAGAGTGACATAGACAATAGCGTCATCAGAATTTTTTTAAAACATTGAATATTCAGTCATAACGTCAAACAAACGCGTTTATGTATATGCATTATAAATGAATGTTAAATCATACATTTCGCACAAAATTTTCAATCATCGTAAACGCCTAAAGAATTAAATTTATTCTCTTTTGCATTTTTGAAATAAAATAAAATAAAATAAAGCTCAAGTATTACAATCATTGCCTAGTCTATTGTAATTTTAAAAAATTGGAGTAAAAGATGTGAATCGATACTGGAAATGCGTCGAACAAAAACAAAAAACTCCCTAATTAAAAAACACACAATAAAATACGCAAAGCTGGAAAGAAATATCAAAAGAAATATGGATTGAATAAATGCAGAAACATAACGAACGATAACAATAAAATTAATCCTTTATTTTTTGAATAACAGTAAAAACCTTGTTGCATTAATTTAATATTATAATTTCGAACGAGCTTCTGAAATCTGCTATGTGCAAGTAACAGAAGTTATATCTTGTCTACTTCAAATGAACCGTACCATTTGAAATGTTATCAATGAGAATACTATTTTATTTCAAATATTATTCCTTAGTTTCCTTTTCCAGTAAAATAAGAACATACCTACATGAAGTAATTCATAGCGGCATATTAAAGTTTGATGAAAAACGAGTGTACTATTAACAATTTAAAATAAATTTTCAATAATTTTTGAATAAGTAAAAATACCTGAATCATGGTTTATACATCAAATGCCAAACTTATGAAAAAGTGAAATTATATCTTATAATTTTATACGTACTTTTTACAAGTTTAAATTACTGAAAATAATTTTTTCCAACTTATTCATAAAAATAGTATTTTCTCACAAGTCTAACTTACATTCTAAATAATAAAACATAATTTTATTCTGTATTTCCTATATAAATATGAACAACCTGAGCAGTTTTGATAAAATAATTTATAATTTAATAATACCAATAAATAAATATAAAATAAAAAAGCCACAATATCATATTCTGAATAAATAATATTCAAATTTAAAAAAAAATAAAGTTTAAACGCGAAAAAATATTTATAGAGATAAAAAATAATCAACAATACACAATGTTTGATTATTATCTTCTATTTGTAATTTAAAATTTTTAAAAATAAGTCGATTATATAAAACCAATAATAAACATACAATTTATATAATAAACATATACATTTTTATATAAAGAAAAATTTGTTGCACATTTCTTGTGAATGGAATTTCTTTTTATATTAATCTCATATTTTTCTGATAAATTAGAGGTACTATTTGCATATATTTAGTAAAAATTATTGTTTTATTTTTAAAATTTAATAATTTCAATAAATTATTTGAGCTTTAAAATCTTACAAAATCTTTTAATAATTTGTGAAATATATTTGAAAATTAAAAATTATGAACAGCACGTAAAATATAGGTTTTATGATAAGAAACATTAAAATTTATCGTCAAAAAACCGTTATTTAAATTATTATCCAATTCTAAGGTAAAATTATTCTCTCAAATTCATACCCACGCGCGCACATACACACATAGGCATATGTAAATCGAGTTAATAAATTAAATTTTCATTTCTACATCATCCGCAACCCCAATGATAAAAGAAATTAAATAAAAATAGACGATAAAACGTTATGTTATTTATTATAACGTTAATACTACGACGATAAGTGAAAATGACAAAATATTACAATAAATTTCAAGTTATTTTACATTGTTGCGTATATTGTAATTAAACGTCGGATTAATCGCTTATCCGCATCAACTCAAGGTAAACAAACTACATCGATTGTGAATGAGGATAAATCAGGAAACAGTCGATTAAAAGGTTCAAAATCTGGAGTTCGCTTCATTTGATACATATATGAGCGTGGGAGAGTGAAGAAAGGTGGCAGAGAATGCATATTGTTCACTCCATTTCAGCTCGCAACTACCGAAATCGAATTTCGGAATAAACCTGACTCTTCTAGCGTTACTAGACGCACAGCTTACTCTTCAATTTGTTGCAGAGTCTTCATCTTTTCCTGGTTAATTTTCCGCAGTCACAGCCTCAGCTGCTCCGATATCTTGGCTTTTCGATAATAAAATTCAGTGTTTACATATTATCTAATATAGATTGGGCTGCTTCTATTTTCCATTCTCGTTCATAATGCGATAAGTGCCAGTTACCCGTGGTTCATGTAACACTTGCGCGCGTACGTGACAATACATACTGCAGTTTTAAAATAATATCTACGTATATGTATACATTTCCTATCAATATTCAATTTCCTTTTAGATTTAATTCGGTTTAAAATTTATTATTTCTACATTAATGAACTTACAATTTTAATAACAAATTTGAAATCCATTGCAAACATACAATCACGCGCAGTGGTATATATTTAATTATATTTATTAATTATGAACAGTGCACATTCAAAAAATATGTTTTCCTTGTCCAGCGGGCAATCAGAGTTAAAATTCGATCAAACTTACAATTACGGCAAGTGGAGTACATCTGCACATGTGTATTGACCACATGAGAATTCAAGAGTTTCTACTACACGCATTCATTATCTTGGATCGACTCAAACTTAGATATAAATTAAAACTTTCAAAAAATCAAATTATCGGATATAAAGTTTTATGTATGCGAGCTTAAGACTTTGCAAGAATATTGAATTATTAAGTGCAAAATTATAACTTTACAAATTCTAAAAATGGCGTATTCTTTTTCATTTGATTTCAATTCTTAATAAATCATCTAAGAGTAAAATAAAAATAGATGATATCTTTATTTAAATAGAAAACTGTCGCTTAATTAACTCCGAATGGAATTATACAACTTGCTATAATATTCAAATAAATTAAAAAAATTTCCGTATAATTTAATCGCTCTATTTATAAATTTATTGATAATCGAGTTTGTATTGGAGTAACTTTTTACACTAATTTATAACACATATTACCTACGTTAATGTTATGTTTACTTTTTCACGACAAAAAATAAAACATACTAGTCTAAGTATTGATTGAGAACTTGTAGAGGTTAGTTTGAATGGATCGTGCATAAATGATTGTACCTTCAAAGATCCCTGAATTATTTAACGTGTAAATTAATTTCTTGAAAATTTAATGCAAGTTTATGAATAAAATAATATGCTTGTGGTGTGTATGCACATAGATAATTATATCGGTATATTTTTAAATAACTGTAATATACAATCCGTTTTCCTGCTTATATCGTTACTTTTTTTCATAAAACTATTATTATTGCAAATATTTTCGTTATTATTATATTTTAACTCTACCTTTTGAAAATCAAGTGAACAATTGTACTTGTAAGTTTTGAGGCTTTGCCAGGCAATAGGGGTACCAATTTTCTTACCCAAACATGAAATATTTTATAAAATTTACACTAGTATGTGCTGGACATACACATACAAAATGAATAGATAGAAAAGTTAGGCAAAGGCGAAGGAAAAGGATTATATATAAAATTGGAGAATTGTATACAGAATTTAAAAAGCTAAGAAAATAGATTTTCTCCCATATGAAGAGCATTGAATTCGCGTATTTTCCCTTATTTTCTCTCTCTCGCTCTCTCTCTCTCTCTCTCTCTTTCTCTTTCTCTACCTACCTATCTATCTTGGTATTATATGTACATAGAAATATGAAGTTGAATTTGAAAGATTCGTTTCAAAAAAATTTCACCTCATATTCTACTTATTGCGTCACCTCAAGTTCCATCGTACGCTCCGCTTGTGGATGGTAAACATTTTTCTTCTACTTTAAGCCGACTCTTTCAGTGCGCATTTTACTACTAAAAATAAGAATTATAAGAAAAAAGGCTTTTTCTTTTTCGATTCGACAAAGGCTTAGGTTTTAATATGTCAGATTTGTCGTGACATAGCTTGATAAACGCTTTTCACTGTTCCCTAGAAAGCACAAATGCCAAATTTTTGATACTTGCAGAATATTACAAAACCACCCCAAAATATTAATCGGAAATAAATTCACGAATGTGAGAAAATTGCTTTTTAAAAATACTTCAGTTAAACAGAAACTTGCAACTGTTTGGAGTTGCATGTCGAAATAGGCGTAGGCTATCAAATATTATTCCTCCAGGGTTTTAAGGAAATTTCAGTAAAAGTCTGTTAAGTAAAACAGAAAACTAAACTAAACTAAGTAACTTAACTAAAACTCTGTTTAGTAACTGCTTCTATCGTTCACGTATTTATCGAAATTAAAAACCAGCAAAAGATGGTCAGACAGTAAGAATCCAATGTTGCAATAAACTACAGCTCTGCAGAAATTATTAGGAAATTCTTGTTTTCTTTGACTTTTTGATCTGCTCCACCATGATAGGTTTGCATATTATATTGTACAACTATTCGCTGGGAGAAAAGCAAACATTCACCCGTTCTTCCGCTGCGTGAATAACTCTGATAAGCACCTCTAACATCCGGATAGATCTGGATATATAAGACACTGCGAGTGCAGCGGCGAAACGATTTTTCGCGGATTTCGATTTAACTTAAGAAAACTCGTCGAGAGCGACGCCGGATCGCGCTCTCGAGAGACGCGTCACCGCCTCACCTCTGCGAGAGAGAAATATGACCAGTGAGAGAGAGAGAGAGAGCGCGCAAAGACGGGAGTCGTAGGCTCGTACTAGGGTTATTATATAACCATGAAACAAGTTACAAGTGTTCCATTAATCAAGTTAGCCCCGACTTCCCGCCACGGCGACAGGAGAAGAACTTGTTAAAGGAACGGCAGATAGCGGTGGAAGAAAAGAGGTAAGCAGATGAGAGAACTGGGACCTGTTCTTATAAAAGCGAGTACCGGGAGTCTACGAGACGTCCGGAGCTTGCGGCGAGAGCCTCACTAGGACGTCGAGGTCGACGACAACGACGACGACACGACGACGACACGATGGCTTCTATGCATAAATATACATAGTAAGAGTGTGTGCTGAATTTTAATGCCACCGAAGTAAAGAAGCTCGACAAAGAATTCGCTCCTTTTCCTTCGATTGCAGTTCAATGCGTTAATACGTAATAACCAAATGCTCACGAACAAGCTTTGTCGTAATTCAAAATTCGTATCGATCAATATTTTCCGTCATTTTGCGCGCACTTCTTCATAGAATAAAGCATAATTGATTAACAATAGTGGCATAAGCTCTTACGAGCAGAATCGGCGAAATTTATTTTTACGAAAACTGCGGGCGAATAGCCAATGTTCGCAAAACTTATTTGCTAATTCTCTGACTCGAATTTAACGTTCTCGGTTGTCACAAGAGATGCTAACGTCAAATGTGCGTTTAAAAATAGTGGAATAGAATCGGATAAAATTCTCGAGACAGGGTTTTTCAATAATTAAACACTGATAATTTAAAATTCAATAAGGTAAACTTAAAACTTATAATTTATGCGCAAGTGAATTGAGTTACGTCGCGCAAATAGTTGAAATTATATTTGTCCTTTTTTTACAGTCTTACGATGCAATTTGAATCGGTGCTCTGTTTTAGCGTTTTCGAAAAAAATTCATGCAGATTAAATAAAGTGCATCGTCGCGCATTTTCATATCTCTAAACGCTCGCATTGCTCGCTAAAGGATATTTTAATATTCTTTGGAGTTTTGTATTGTATTATATTAAAAGCAATACAAACAGCAAGACTGCAAATGCTTCATCTTTTGGATTTCTGATTGTCATTGGTATTATAAGTTTTTAAATCCTAAAAAGTGTGAAATTTTTTCAATTATGAGTGTCAAGTTTTAAACTTTTTGTCATAATCATTCCGTTGAAATATTCTCGTATAACTCATTTTTTGTAATTTATTTTAATGCGATCAAACTTGAACTTCGAATTGCGAATATAAAAATTGATATTATGACGAAAAATCTCCCAGAAAATTAGAGAAGAGTTTAATACGTGTAAAAGCATCGAGTTAGCTTGATAAAGAATTAAAATATGCGAATTAAATTTCTGGTGGAAAAGCGTATGGTAATTTCGTTACTAGAATGGAAGATCATATAGCATACGATTTACAATATATGGAAAAAGAAAAAAGTAGAAGAAAAAAAGGGCTAACCAACATTTTCTTCTGCAAACTAAACCCCTAGGGGTAGTGGAGGGTCAGTCTTTTCTATAACTTCCACTCACTTCCACATTTTTCATTCCAGATGCTCCTCGTTACTTCATTTTTCCAAGAAAAGCATGTGAGCTCAGTTGATGCCACACTGGTTTGAACAAACATGATATTAAATTTACCTTTGATAAAGCCAATATGGCTGAACTGGGGGTAGGACGTAACGGATGAAAACAACAATGCATAAAACTCTAAATGTCAAGCTGCCAAAGGAAGTCCCTAGTTAATGTCTCAAAGACTTCGGTTCTGGAACTCACATAAGTGACTTTTTTTAAATTCGGTTAGTGCAGTATAAGTTGTCAGGACAGTTTCGATCCGTTTTATTTGCCGACATATATTTTCTCGAGAAACTGAAAATAAACAGTCGCCATTGTAATAATATAAATATTAGCTGTAAATATAAATAAATATAAATCGTAAATTATAAATAAATAATTGATTTATCGATTCCAAGACAACCAGCAATTATTTTGTGAAGATTGATTTTCATTTTTCTGTGTTTTATTTATATACTTCCAAGTGCTTTCATTATTTAATTATTTTAACTTATAATCACTTTGCTATTCATTTCAGTCTATTTATAAGTTAATTATCATGATACAGAGAGAAAAAATCGCACGAATAGAAATGTCAACGTTGTAAAAAATATTATTTTTATTGTTAAATATTATATTCTTGTATTTTTAACAATTTAAAAATAAATACCTGTCAATAAAATTATTAAATATTAAATCTTTGCTTTATGTTTTAAGATTGTTTAAGTTTTTCATGCATTTGAATAAAACTTCCTGAAAATTTCTACCAGCTGATCATGTCTTATTCATATTAAATCGATTCAATCTATTAAGTCACATTTCAGAGTTTTTGCCATATAAGTATTTGATTTTGACTTAATTTCTTTAAATAATTTTTTTCGCAATTATATCCGAGCCTCTCATTGTATGTATAAATGAAAACAATCTAATCAGTTTCATTTACGAAACTTCTGCTATACAATAGAGTGAAGAATAATAATAGCAAATAATTTCACCAATACAAAATATTATTGTTTCTAATTCTAGGTATCAATTTAAGAGTATTTCTTTACTGAACAGTAAAAAACATCTAGTCGTTAAATGTTTCGTGCGCCGCCTGTAGGCGACAGACTGGCGCACGTTAAGTAAAACATCACAGCAAGTGCATAAGTATTTACAGTTTTTTAGATCAAATTACACTTAACGGCTTTTAAGTTTTCGGCAAAGTCTCGAACGGCCGTTGAGATTTTACGGATATTCGATAGCATAATAGAGCATCAAAAGTATAAATTCAGAAAAATACACGCGACAGCAGCAAACCATACGCTAACGCGCGGAGGCAAACACCAAACAACGAAGCTCGTCGGCGTAGCCACGTCGCGCTTCCACGAGCGAAACCCATCGCCTCGTGGGCAATGGACACCAGTTTCGCGCCACGCCGCGGTATCGTACCACCAAATGGCAGCATAAAATAAGCGTCCACCTTTGTTTGACCCACGCACCTATTCGTCAACTCCTTGACACCGGCTCCAGGAGAAGTTTCCATTGTCAAATCAAATTATCAACGTCGCCAATAAATAAATAAACATATATTAAACTATACTTAGACTGCACATATGCACAGAAAATTTTAATATAAATGGTAAAGTGCAAATAATTGACTATTGACTATTGAATCGCAAATTTATCACTGAGAGGATATCGTATGAGATGCGACACCCCATAGGCATAGTATCGGCAATTCAAAATACAAGTCGACAATAATTCATTAGTCTTAATAAACTTCTGAGTTCGTAGTAAAACGAAGAAGGTTTATAAAATATTACAAAAATTATTTATATATAGGCTAAAACTTACTGTAATCTATTTCGTAGCTCAACACATAAGATTTCATACATATTCTTGATTCTTTCCTTTTACAATACTAATACTATTTTATTCTGTATGATGTAAATGTTTTTCTTTTAGTTATGAAAATAAATTATGACTAGTCAAACGTACAACACAAATAATACAGTGTAAATGCGCAAGAATGCAAAATTGTGCATTGATTTCAAGCAAAATTAAAATTGTTTTATTAATTTCGGTTAATCGAACATACAATTTTGATAACTAATTGAAGATATATAATGTGACAATTGTATAAATAATATAATTTTCGCTTTAAACAATTAAATTTAAATTTTGTATTCTTCGACAAGCTTAATATACTTAATATACTTAACAAATCTTATTTCAATCGTAATATTTTCAAATGAAGAATTACGAATAAGAACAAAGATTTTTTAAATTATTTTATTTAAATACTGCAATACTCCTGAAAAATATCGACATTACCTATGGTTATTAATATAAATTGTCGTTGAAAACGTAGATCAACATATATATTGGTTGATGATAAGAAAGAACTTAATGTGACCAACTACATTGATTTCAAAAACTTGAAGAAGATGTCGCCACATACTTGATGCAAGTGTTTATAGAATCTAATGCATTTTAGAATTTAATTTAATTTAACAAACTTCGATTTGAAAAATTACTTAATATATATATATATATATATATATATATATTATCGATCAAAGATTAATTTCAATTAACAAAATTAAATTAATTCAAATATTTAAAAAAAATTGTATTTAAAAATGATACTACAATCTTTTATCTCCATGTAACCATCACTTGATTAATTTTTAAAACCTCCTAATTGATTTAAGTTTTGTTTTTGATTAAGGACATATGAAAAAAGCATTTGTTAAAATTTTATTTACAACCATTGTGTAATAAATAAGTGACAAATTTTAACTTGATTGTAATCAGTATGTGAACATTAGAAGTTTTAAATCTGCATGCTTTTCTTGAAAATATATTGATAAAGATAATTATTAAATAAAACATGAAACAATTAAAAAACATAAGTGAATTATATGAAATGATTGCACAGTGTTCATGTGAATTGCTATAATTTCAATTGAAAGCTCGAACTTTATCAATTCTGCAGATTTAATCAGAGTTCTTTCAACTTATGTTTTCAAGTGCTAACTCATAATCAAGAAAGATATTAATCGTCTATTTTTTACTTTAGCGAAGTATTTTTATATCTAATTTAGCGTATTTGTAAATAATAGTAAAAATATTAAAATAACTTCATTCTTACATTATAAAATTATTCTATTTTATTAAGTATTAATTTTAACAATCAATGTGATTTTAACATAAAAATTAATGACTATGTAATAATTATTATTACTTTTTAGTTAATTTAGATAATTCATTTAATATTTGTCTAATTAAAAGTATAAAATTTATAAATAGCATAGAAAAACTCTAGAATAACCAATATAACACTAAATAAATTGAATTCTAAAAATATTCTAATTAATTAACAGTACAATTGAAATGGTAATTTTTAGATAATGCACTGTCGAAAGTGGAAATAACTAAAATTTAGTACAAATTTATTTTTTCAATTTATTTTAAATCTAATTACGAACCATAGAAATTTAGACAATAACGATAAATTCTTTTTTCTTCTTTTGTCTGGAAGGTCGTCTAAGTTTTAAGGCAGTCTAGACTATAGAGTAGTGTAGATAAGTGTACACTGTTGTTCCGTTTTCTTTGCGATTTGTGCGAATCCTGCTTCCGGGCTTTTCGACGGCTTCCAGACGACGACGACGACGACGACGACGTCGACGTAGCCTTAAATATACAGAGCAGAACAGAAATTAGCGAAGACTCCGGGGGGACTAGACTAGACTCGAGCAGCTCACGCATTAGAACAATTTCAATGGGCTGACGCTACGGGGAAAAATTCGCCCCTTCCGGGGTACATTTTTTTCTAAATGATTAACGATCCTCGATGCCAGAGGAAGAAAAAAGGCGATACGTACACGGGAGCACGGAAATAGAAAAAAGATAAAAGTATATAATGTACAAGTTGGATATACTATTGAATGGCTGCTCGAATCATATTGCGGCTGCGTAGTTTCGCGGATATTTTCACTTTTCACCTGCATCTGACGTATTTCCGCTTTGTTTACTTAACAAATAATATTAGTCGAGCGAATCGCACCGCAATATGAATCATATATTATATACAATCCTTGTAAATCCATTGACGATTAATCTTAAACTTTTCGGAATTATGGAGTTTTACCGAGAAGAAACGGGCATCGTATATTGTAAGTTACAAAACAGCACGTCACGGACAGCTCGGAAACATTTTATTTTGGATTTAAGGTATAAAACGTTTGAAACAGAGCCTTTATTAACGAGCTTCAAACGCGCCCATACGACCGTATAAAATTGCTAAAATCGAGCTACGCGCGCTTGTGCACACGCACACGCGCCCCCACTCAGCTATATACGTGTATGTACGTTGCGAAGGAAGTAGTTTGCTGCAGTTATGAAACATTTTATTGTTGCGTTCTCTTACATGATGTTACAAAGATGATTAAAATTTGTATTTCGTTGGCAATTTCTCTAATGCACTCTTTATGATTCTATGGTTTTATTAAAATTAAAAAACTGCTTTACAAAACTTCTTCGAAATTTACGATTTTTTATACCGTCAGCTGTGAATTAAAGGGCTGAATTATTTTTTAATCCCATTTCAAGAAATTTCAATTTTTTATCAAATTATAATATTCATAATTAAGAAGATCATGTCGCTATAAGTATACGTATAACCTCTTTACTTTTAAAACTTGATTTATCAACTGATTGTTAAAATTAATTAATTTAACTGCTATACTTCTTAATGTAATCATCGATTCACAATTTACAATTTTATTGTGAAATGAATTTATTAGTGACTAAATCATGAACATCAGCAAGCACGCGTTGCGTACTTGAAGTACTAATAAAATTTTAATAAATGGAGCACATAAAAATTCCGTAAAATATTAATAATTAAAATTTAAATCAATTAAACTAAAAGTTTTGCGCTTCCTCTATTTATCCTTTTACATACAAAAACACCACAACCTTCGCGTAAGAAATTATTTCATTAGTTTCAAAGAAATGCCTTGATTAAATTGTTACGATCTAATAACAACTAGTAACGAATAAAACTAATTAAATAGTAAAATATAATGCCTTTAATGACATTCGAAAAATTTTGATAATTTCACAATAAATTTCGTATTATTGTTTTACTTATATTTGTGAATATAAAAGTCCACGAAATGATTTTCCTTAAAAACTTTATAAGCATTAAAATACCGCTTGTGGTTGGCGCGTACTTTTAAGAGTTTCTGGGGCAAAGTCGAACGACGCCTCGTTCCGCCATCGTGCCATTTCGTTATTATTATTAGTTTTTTTCGGGGCTCGACCGACTGCGATATTTAACTGTGAAACTCATTAGATCCATCGAGTGCGCTCGGTCAGCTTGAAAATCATTAAGCGTTCGCCCGCCCACGCGCCCCCTCCGCCTTGATAATGGCTCTCGATAAAAGAGCAAAGAGCAAAGGACACTTGTGCGAGCAGAAAGAGCGGATATCGCTTTATCTCTCTCGCGCGCGCACTCTCTGCGCTCATCTATCTTCATCTCAATTACGGTCTTTTCTTCCTCTCCAATCTCGTATTTTACGGAGGAATGAAAAAAGATACAGAATATTGTAATAAATTTTCAGTTTTTGCCAAAAGTTCAATTAAAATAATATGGAAAATAGGGTGACGCGTGAGAACAAAACTTTCGCGAGGTCGAGGTCTTCAATTTAATTCTTTTTCTTCCCGTTCAGCTGACTCGTTATCACATTTTGACGTTGACCTGCTTCTTTGCAGAAGGAAAAGAAAACTCGCGTATTCCACGTATCAACATTTTGCAGCTTCAATATAATTTGCAGATATTGTAATCCTAATCGAGTTCTATTCATTCAACTCGACTGGTTAAGTAAAAATTAAGAGTGAAAAAGAGATGCGTCTGATTTCTTAATAATGTACGATGTTTATTTTACAAATGTAACGGAGCGCTGATGAAATATCGCGCAGTTCAACTGCAGACAAAATCTTTGCATTCGCATTAATATTAATTTAAGATAATTTATTACAGTAGCTGATTACTATTTTTTCTAAATAATAAGTACATTCTATAAGAGATAATTTTATGCAACAAGATTAACATCGACGGAAATACAACGTCTGTAAATATATTAATAATAATGTAGCGGTCAAGGAGTAATTTAGTTATAAAAACTTTTCACCCAGCACATGTTTCGAATCGCCATTTTATTGCTGGAGCTTTCCGTAAAAACTTATAAAGTTGCTTATTGCTGGAATCGATTCCCACGATGATGGATGTACGCGACTGCGAATTGTGCACCGAGAGAATAGATCGTACAGAGGAATTGTAATTTATACGGGAGGTGGGAAGGTTTTTGCACGCGCATTATTAAAATACAAACTAATAGTATAGAGTGAGTTCGTTGATGCTCAACGTGCATTTTGAGTAATAAGCCGAACAATTGCGAACTCGCCGATGACGTATTTTCCAATGTTTACTGCGGTCGGCAGAAGCGGTGTTTCCGCGGCATCAGTAGAACTACAGCAGTTTGTCCGAAGTCGCTCGGGATCGTTCAAGTTTCGCCGATGCGTCGTTGCAATATAAGATTTCTCGCTCGTATACATTAAGGATGTAATAAATCGAGTCGGAAATCGGAACTTGTACGCCACGATCAACAAGCCACGATCACGATACGACTGGATAATTAAGCGAGCTTGTGTAGCCTGTCGATCTTTCAACCGCCGCTCGGACCTCCACCTCCACCACAACGAATACCGGCTCATTACATCCATAGAATATATAAGCGGTTAACAACGTGGAAGATTGAGAAGATGAACCCCGAACACACAGATAAGCATCAAAGATCCGCTCGCGCACATCGAATCACGCCAACCCCCGCAATTTGTAACTCCCGGTCATTATAATTTGTTGCAACCGTGTAATTTATTTTTCAGCGACTTATTAAATTGTTACCACGTTTAGAAGTATTGAGCGTAGAAATTTCAGTCGGTTCATTTAGATAACTCGGAAAGCTTGGAAGAATTTCATGAAAATTATTACTAATTTCATAAAATACACCATTTGGTTTATTAATTTACAATCGCTGAATTCTTACAATCGAATAATTTTCTGATTTTCGAAAATATTTCCCTACGCAATATTTCATCTAGTCCAATCTTTATTTAAAACACAATTTGAAAATTGCGTTACATTAACCTTCATAATTCTGTTACAAAAGCTAATTCATAATATTATATTATCTATATTGATCAATTTGTAATTTTAATATTTACTAAATCTTGTAAAATTATTTTACTTTTCTTTGCATAATTTTTTTTTTTTGGTTAATGAATCGATAAATATAAAAATTAAAAACAAAGATCTTAGATTTTCATTGTATAAAACAATAATATCAATAATATTATTCATAAAACCAACAAAACTACGATAACAATAACAATGGTAATAATATTTTGAAATATGAATAACAGAATTATATGTAATATGAATCTGATTTGATTTTACTCTTTATTTTAGTATTTGAAAAATTAATTTTTCTGACGAGAGTTACACTATATTATATTTTTGAAAACTAAAAAAACTTACGACAAATTTTTTCGATACATCAAATACATCAACTTTTTTAATGTTTTTTTCTATATAAACTCGAATTTATACAAGAATTTAAAAATGCTAAAGCACTTATACGTATTTATTACATTATATTGTTTATTTATTTCATATTTACGTTTACACGTCTAAATATATTTCCATAAGTATGTAGATGTTTTTAAAATAGAGTAAATTTTGAGACAAATATTGCACTCGCGTGTATCTTTATATAGATTGAAGTGCATATCAGAGTAAATATGATAAATACAGAGATCGGGATTAAGTTTGTATTTTTATAAAAAGCACTTGTATAACGAACTTTTCCATTACCTCCAAGAAAACAATCACATTTTCAGTAAAAAATAAATATTCTCTCGAAAAATAATTAAAAAACGATTTTATTTATTATCAAATTTCTTCTTATAATTTAACATTTTCTAAATTTGTATCTATTTGAACGTAAGACATAACACTTCTGAAGAAAGTAATAGATTAATTAAGTATGATAAATTTATTTTTATCATTCATCATCACATTCTTCTAAAATAAAAAATTTCGAAGGGATTTCTTTAGAATTTAATTTATTTTTTCCTTTAATTTGTTTTCCTTCATATTTCTACATTTTTACAATCTTGAAAAGAATTAGTCTATTATTATATATTATAATCGTAAATAATATGCTAATGACGTAAAACAGCTGTAAAAATGTAATTTTCTTGTTATCGATTGCTGCAGCATTCAAATTTTGATGGTTACTTTTCAGTACCAGCAGAATTTCCGACAAAAGAAAATCAATAATGCATTGGAAGTTTGAGCTCGAATTCGTATGATGGCAGCACATTACGATCTAGTGGTTTAAAATAAATTGATTATTTAAATATATGTATGAAACACATACAAAATATTTTTACATTCTTGAAACCTTTTCCATCAACTATTTATTTAGGAATAAATTAAAGAAATTCTCTAATGTAAAATTGATAAAATATCTAATTTATTAACATTATATTATAGAAATTATATCATCAATTTTATTATTACAAGTATTCTTGACTTAAAGGATTTCAAATATTTATACACACACATATATACATTACGATCTTACATTTCATATTCAATGTCTACTAAAAAATTTCAGTTAAATTTTTCTTCTTGAAAAGGATCATAACGAAAATGAAAATAAATAAAATTGTTATAAATGGAATATATAATATAATTTTTAATTAAACTGATTCGATATAAAATTGATGAGATAATAATATAAAAAATACCTGATGTAACAAATTTATTTATCAAGAAATTTCACATCTAAATTGATATTATTCTTTTTACAGGAGCTATATAACTTATCTAAAAATAAAATTAACTAAAATACCCGTCAAAATATCCATCCAATATATTTTTAAACGCAATATATTTCAGATAAATTAAAAACATTATCATCTACTTGAACTTTAGTAATAATACTATACTATTTTAATATTAATTTCATTAATTTATAATTTATAATTCTATGTAAATATATTTTTATTTTATTAATTAATTAATATGTAATTAAAATTCATAAAGTAGAATTAGAACCTTAAGATTTGATTTTTATTTTTTTAAATTTAACGAGAAAGTTTCTATTGAATATAGATTTTTTACTTCAAGTTAAACGCGTGCCATTTTTAGAAATATGTTTTACACAATATATGAGCCTTGCTATAAAATAATCATAACATTTGTTTATAAATTTATTTGTTAGAAGAAATTAATTTTATCAATGATTCTCAAGATATTAAATATGATAATATTGTAATGGCAGGAATACTAAATTAAGTTGCACTCTTTTAGCTGCTTAGGAAATCAAAATGATTCAGATTTAAAATTTTTGAAAATATCAATAAGCAAAAAACTTTTATATTTCATCCTAATGAAATAGCAATTAAAATTAATAGTTAGAATTAAATAAAGAACAAGTTCATGAAATTATTTTTAGGTCAATTAAAACGTGTTGGAATTCCGCATAATTCCAAATGCACATAAAAAGATTTACTTAAGCCATCATAACTAACTAAAATTTAAGTCAAGAAGTAAGGGTCGTTATTTATGACTGGTTCGCTTTACTTTTAATGGTTTTTTTTTTCATAGATAGCCGATATGGCCGTTTTTTAGCCAATACAATAATAATTGCAACGTGTCTAAGACTTGGAGTCTTTTATTCGATAATAACGATAATATAGCTAAAGTTTAGCAAATGACTTTTGTGATTCTTTACTGTTTGTCATTTTGTATAATTAATAAAGTTATTTATATACAAAAAAACTCTGTGGAAATTCATTAAATAATTCAACAAAATCAATATTTTGAATTTATACATTAAACAGCATAAGACTAAACATTTTGACTACATTTTAAGACGATAGATGAGATGACTGGAACGGATAAAATTAATAGTAGTAATAGTTTGTAGTCTTTGTTTAGGTTGACAATACCTGTTTTGCAATTCTAATTAATCGTTACAAAACTAGGAGTCGCAATTAATAGAAGACGATTCACATGGAGGATAATAAAAATCGATAGAACGCGTGACCGTTGAATGGACATAATAGAAGGAGCCCCAGGACGTTCCTTCTGAATGGGAGGCTCATTTCAGCGCATTGAATTAATTAACTAATGGCATATAGGGCAGTAGCCCAACTGGCCGTCACAAGCTAACGGTAGACTACGCCCGCGACAAATACACATGCGATCAAACACGAACTTGTGGAGGAACGCGCTCGGAAAAAATGTTCTCGCGGCTCGTTAACGATCGTCGGCCTCACCTCTACACCACTTTGCGAATCCCCAAGGCTCCCAGGAGTCCCGAACAAGCCGAACATTTTAAAGTCTCCGACTCGGGCTCAGAGAAGATGGCGAGAGTCGATAATATAAAGGCAAGCGCGCTACTCGCGGTGAAATATGCCACTCGCGGAGAGAAAGAGTCAGGGCCCGGGCGCGCTTTTTTCGTTTTGGCGAACGAAAACGAAAGACAGTCGACCGGTGTAACGATAGCTTCTGCTGTCCATTTATCAAAGGCCGAAGCAAAAGAGAGAGAAACTTTTTTCTCCCGCCCCCCTCTCTCACTCTCTCTAACTGCAAACTTTCGAATACCGAGGAACGGCGGCTCCTTATTTATCCACTGTCCGAGTAATAGATCCCGGTCCATAAACTTTCCTTCATCAGTAATTGGAAGTGTCAAAAGACGGAAACGAAGAGAGAGAGAGAGAGAGAGAGAGAAGGATTAAAGAAAGACTGGCCAACATTTGTACACTACTTCACTGCTTCGTTGCAGCCGAAAACCATCTACTCTCGCTTTTTTCACCGACTATTTTAAAGTAGTAATTAACAGCCACGAAAAATTGCATTTTCCTAAATTCATAGAACGAAAGCTAGGACGAATTGCCGGCATTTATTCTTTAAAAACTTCTTCGTCCCGTATTCACACCGTGAATAAATTTCATTAACTGTACTCCTGTTTCTCCGAAACCGCTTATTTTAACGAGTTAATTTTTTAATTATTTTTTCATTGATCTCACAAACCGATCGCAATTTTATTTCATTTATTTTCGTTTTCTTCACTTTTTCTTTTATTTTTTTAAATCATTAAGAAAAATTGCACCAATCCATATCGCCTAATATTAATATAAATATATTTAGGAATTAAATAACAAAAACACAAAAGTCTAATTTGTCTAAAATATTCGTAACACGTAATTCTGGAGTCGTTAGAAGAGTAAGGAAAATATCGAAAAAATAAGTCCGAACTCTCACCTTAGAAAATTTATTTATTTACAGACGTATGTCTTCGTTCATTAGACCATTTACAATTAAGAGAAATTATTCAAACCCAATTCTAAAGATCTTCGTTATAATTTTTTGTACAAGATTGAATAGGAGAAATTTAATGGGAAAGTACAATTAATAGAGTGTAATGAAAGCCAGCATGGAAGAAGCAGGAACACCGAGTGCACTCGTAATAAAAGCTTTAGAAATCGTTTACTAATTAACACTGGAGGCAAGTGTATACAACAAAAGAATGGGACGCAAACAGCAACAGATGAGCAAGAACGTATACAGATATTGATATACGGATACTTTTTTATTGTTTTTTTTGTTGAGAAAATGAAAGAGAGATAAATGGATTAAAATCGAACAGTGATTTGGACAGAGATGGATTTTCAAGATACGGTAGCGCGAGTGCGCAGGCGTGTTAACTCCCATGTAAGCCGCGGTAATTATCTTTCGCGCTCCATTCCACAAGCGATTCAACATCCAGAATACCGATTGAATCAGTTCACGGAAAACAAACAATTTCTGGATTACATTTGTTAAAAGAGAACTTTCCAGAATCTATGCAAGTATTTATTTGATTAGCCCGTCCCCTTTCCTGTTCGTACTTGCGTTTTTGGGTTTAAAACTAATTCTATTGATAAAATATTTTTATAATAAATAATTGGTGAAGCATTAGCATTTAATGCGACGCTATTATTTCCATTGTTATCTGGATATTTCATTACAACCAATATTAACCTGTATTATAAAAAGTATTGAAAAGTATATTTAATATTTTACTAATGTGAGCGCATCGTTATGAAAGAAAAAATTGATTGAAAAATTACGAATGTGTTTTACTAATACTAACTCTTTTAAACCTTTTTATGTCTAAAATGTAACATCTCTTCAATTCTCATCAATTCTCTTATTAATTATGCTATTTGCAGTGATAAATTTTTCAACTTCGGGAATTAAATTCACTTCAATATTTTCTGCCCCCTAAAGCACATTTTTCCAAAGTATGATATTTACCATCTCATTTGTGCACAAAAAATGCACGAATTATTTTTCACAAGTTAAGTACGACACAATCCGTTTATCGTAACTTTTTATTATATGTGTCTAAAATCAATCTTCCAATCTGCTCGTATTATTTAAATATATTTCACATTCAATAATATTCGGTTATAGAATAGTATGCACAAATAGGAGGAATAAGAGATTTTCAATAAATCTTGTCGGAAAATATTTCAATCTCTAGCTGGACTATTAAAAGTGAACACGCAGTCGTAAACCAAAAACATGTAAATATGTTGCACAGGACCAAATGCATGAGAATCAAAGCGTAAATTTACAAGCAATTTAATTGCCAAATGTATTTAAATGGAATTTAAATAGACATTGATATATATGTATCATGCATTCATGTACGTATATTCATCATTTGTTAAAAGTAATTACCGAATTTACATAAAAGTTAATTTCATCTCCCAATAGAAATTTTTTAAAAATAATACGTAAATGTGATAGTTATTCTTCCGAGTCTTCAAATTAAAATTATGAAAATTAAACTTAAAATAATATCTGAGTAATTTAATATAAAATGAATAGTTTTATCAAGGATGAATAAAAAATTCCTTTTTTGAATATGAATATGACTTTACTCCTATTCGTAAATTACCTAATTAAAATAAATTTTTAATATTCACCTAATATATAATATCATATTATACATTTGTGTAATAATCAATTCAATTATACATAAGATGAGAATAATAGTATAATTTCGTACAATTATGTTCTTGAGTATTTTCTAAATGAATTTCAAACAACAGAGGTACAAAATTATGATCTCAATACATTTCAAGAGGATTATATAAAATATTAAGATGGCTACTCAAAATTAACATGAAATTAAAAATAATTTTATTATAATTATAAACAAACCGTACTCTTTATTCTCAATGAAACAAGTCTAACACTTTTTTTGATATAATGAATATTCTATTGTAATATCATACATTACATATCTGTTAAAAAAAAGCTCTTAGAAATATGTAAATTTGCATAAATAGATACAATTTCGAAAAAAAGTTTCTCTGCATGTACGAGATACATAAATTATTTTATTTTTATGTTGTAATGTTATGTGTGAGTAATGTAGTAACAATATATATATTTATCTAGAACAAAATATCGTAACATAACATAACAAGCTGAAACGATAAAAGCTGTCAATGGACAAGTAAAATCTCTCAAAAAAGAATTTGAAATATAAATCTATTAAATTTAAAATGATCTATAAATTTTTGTTAGCTTGTAAAATTTTTAGAGAAAAAATTGGAGTTTTTTTTTATTAGTTTCAAGTACGTATTGCAATAATTTCTTAGAATAATGAACTTTTAAAATACCATAACTGTTCGTGATCTTAATGTCAAGTACAGTTTAGAGTTACTTGAATTATTGAATATCCAATTTGAATACAATTATGTACAAAATCCAATTGAATAACTTCATCCAGCTATACATGCACCACATAATTCAAATATCTACCAATGCAAATTTAGTAATTCGTACCTTAGAAAATTATAAATAACGAATAACAGAGATAATAATGCTGGAACAAATAAAATAGTTTCAGAAAATTTATAACGAAACGAAGAGTTTTTATCAAACAAAATGGATATATATCCGTTGCACGCTAAACACTTGTTATTTCTGAATAGCAGAAAAAATGTCGACTACTTATTTATCGAAAACAAGAAACAATTCTTTTTTCACGGATCATGAAACACTATTTTCACAAAGATCATAGGAAAACGACTTTTTTTATTAAATTTGACAGAAACAATTTTTAATCAAGCAGAATATTTTTTTTAGAAACTATAGTTTTAGGGATACGAAAAATATAAATAATCATGTATCATTTGCTTTTAATATTAACAAATACTTACATTAACATTTAATAATTCAACATAAATTATAAGTCTAATATTTATCTGTTATTTCTCGTAAAGTTATTAAAAATTAGTATATAGAAAATAAGAAAACTGTTTTAAAATGACCAAATATTTCCATTTATTATTAAAAGATAAAAATCTATGGAAAATATTACTTTAGCGTAATATATATCTACAAAGAAATAAAAAGTATTTTATAAAGAGTATTGCGGATTCCCTGAACTATCCGTTTAATACAATAAATCGAAATTACAATCATTACAATTACTACATTATAATTTAATGTTTATATTTCATTAACAAACATTTCATTGTTAAAATAATAGTATAATATTTTTATTTTTAATATTATCCATTCTGCCTATAACTTATGATAGTAGTAGTAAAATTGTTGGAACGTGTGTGTTAAATTTTAAACTTTCTAGCTCTATCAACACTTTTTCTACGAACAAATTTTAACGTACTAATGTGTTTTAACTTCGGGTCTATTTTCCTCGATCGCTCTCTTTTCTTATTTTCATAGCTCGCAATTAATTTGGAAAATTTTAATAAAGACTTGATTGCTTTAGAAACACGTGTAATGATTTTATAGAAAAATAAGTCGCTTGATACAATTATATCTATCAGAATGTGTACGGACGTCTGTTAATAAAACAAGTAAACTTCACATTTAGTTATGAACGAGGGGGTGTCTCATTCATTATTACGAAACATATTTAAGGATGAAGAACTCATTGTAAAAACTTGACGATGTTGTGGAAATTTACGATCGTTACAATTGTAGGGCACTGTAAAGTTAAAACAGCACAATTATTTCACCCACGAATGTTCGCATTATAATGCACATTTATATAAATTTATCTTTAATAAGAGTTGTGCACGAATAATCTTCTAGACAATCTCAAAAAGATTTTCGAATAAAGTCAAAATTATTCTGCTGTTTTTCGAATAAACTAGGGTTAATTTCGTATGAAAGAGGGATTATTACTAAATCTCCGAGTTGCAGTAACGACTAACAAATATATGTCTGGAAAATGGTCTATAGCCGATAGTCTTCTTTTCTTTACATATTTCATTAGTTGCTTTAAACGCGAAGATACAATTTTGTCGCTCTGAAATCCGTGCAGTAGAAACGTGGAAAGGCGGCAAGTGTCAGAGAATGAGGAAATAAGAAAAACTTTAAAAAGGTCAATCTCGCAACCAAAACTATCATTTCTCGTCCTTTTCAAACTCTCCTTCCATATCCTCCGTGCTCTCGCTCACTCCTTCCCGCTGTAAATTTTCTTGTGTCATTCATCCTTTACAGCACGCCTACACGAGTCCCCTCATTAACGGACCTGCATGTCTCGGTCCTCAATTATCTCGTTTCTCTATCTTTGTCTCTCCGCGTGTCGTGTCTATCTTTGTGCCGGCGTCTACTGTGCAGGCGCGTTATTCTGTTTTCTCTTCGAAAGTCCCAGGTAGGCGCCTAATATAATATAACAGAGTTTATTTCGTGCCAATTTGCATGTACCGCTAGCTAATTTGCCAGAATTGAATTTGTTGTCGCCTTTCCGACTACGTGTAGCTGCTGTACTGCTTGTCCCAGAAAAGATGAGACCGGCGAATTTGACGGCTCTCGCATCTACGCGAGCTGAGCAGCAGCAACAGAGTAGCCCTCGGGCGCCGGCCCTCGTCTTTGCTTTGTTTTTTCATTTTTACTTTATACTCCTTCTTTATCCTTTCCCTCACCGAAAGACGCTCATTTTTAACCTAAAGTGACTTTATCTAATCCGGCGTTTTTGATTGCAAAACAAATGTTTCTTACATTTCGCGTATCACATGCTTTCATATTTTTAAATAATTAATAATTTAAATAATAAATAATTTAAATATTAATTTAAATATACATAAAATAAAAAATAATAAGTAGCGAGTGATTAAAGCGGATTTTTTTTTAAACTGATTTTAAAAACATATACAAGTAATTCAAGAAGATAAATCCGGATAAATTTCACTTTAAAAACGTATTAGTACCTCGCAAATTTACGAGTAGTTAATTATTTAGAAACACAGATTTAATCAATTCTTTTGCTAATTCCGAGTATTCCACTCGCATATCCTGCCACGTAATTTTAACATACTTAGAATATTTAATAGGCAATACTTAATTTGGAAGAAATTTAATCTCTTTCTTCGTTATATAATAAAATGGATTTTTTATTATTGTATTATCATTTTGAAGAAAAGCACTATTTGTACTTTTAAAAACTTTCTTCCAAGTTTTTCTATGAATAATAAAATTTGAACGGTCGACGATGAAATAATTTCATCATGAAAAGATTTTGATTTTTAATAAACGACTCGCTTAACTTTTTGAATAATTTAATTTCGGAAAATGTAACTAACATTTTTCAGCGTAGTTTCAATAAGCAATTACTTTTGAATATTAAACTAACAAAATTTATAATCTCAATAACAGAGCTATCGAGTAATCAAGTATACGATTTAATTTAATTTTTACGGAAATTGATTCATCAGTTATTAAATCCGATAACAAAATAGCAGATTTACGATAACAATCGAAATGGCGCATCGATTAAAGGTAAAAGAAAAATTGTTGCTCGGCAATTATCCGAAAGAACAAATCGTAAATACGTTCTTTTTTGGTTATATTATTCCAGTGTCGAAGGAGAAAATCCGATTTCCATTCAAGGAACATCGTGACAAAGTTCATTTTACAATAAGGGAGTATCGTTCGAATATATCGCGTTCGAGCATCGCGTAAATCAAAATCACATTCCCAGGAGGGGATTAGGAAAGGTCGAGAGAAAAAGCAGGGTATTTCTTAATTAAGTGAAAATCACAGCTGGCCAGTTTATCTTGGAGTACATAAGACTTGTAGCCGTTGCTCCAGAAAATCGGTTGCCGTCGCTCGAATAAACTCACCTGTGTATAACAGCTTTCCGCGGGAGGGGGCACATAGCTTATATAAGCGCCGACACTTCCAAAGTCGTGGTTGAATTCGAGAAGCGATTAAAGAGCTGGAAAAGCGCGCCCGTCTCAAGAGGCTCGCGCTCCCCGCTACCGGCGAAGCTTGACGCCCGAGACCCTGAGCCAAGCTGACGCGGAAAAGCGGGAGCACGGCACAACGATATACTTGGCGCGAGTGCGAATGGCGAGTGAGAAAGCGTCGGCGGAATACAATAATTAGTTTACCTCAGATTTATGTGCTGTGGGAAATTGAAATTTCACTGCCATCTTCCAACGTACCCTCCACTTCGGATATTTTCTCCTTCGCTCCTCCTTCATCCTTCCTCCGCGCTTTTTCTTTTCGCTTTCATATTTCCCACCCTCTCTTTCATATTGAATACGAAAATGGAAAATTCAATGGAAAATTTAGAATTTTACAACGTTTAACTACCAGTATCGGCTACTTCGATGCGCTACAATTTTTATGAATTTATTATCATTCTTTTAAACTTTTTCCGCTATATTTCTTTAAAACAACCGTTGTTACGTTACAAATATCACGGAAAAGTTTTTAAATTTACAATTTCAACCTCTATTTAATCGTTTAAAGTGATTTTTTTTAGTTTCAGTTCTGTACTTATTATTTTGATAAAGCATTGGTAATTATAGCTACATTAAATTATTATATCTATAATATATGTTTAATGATAGAAAAAAATTTTAAATATCAAATAATGAATGGAAAATAATTCGATATATTTATCTAATCTACTGAAATCAATGTCGAACACGTAATTTTTTACTTCAAAAGGCATTTCACAGTCATTTAGAATTACGCATCAATTAGAATTTTTTATATTTACAGCAGTAACTAGATAAATTAAAAATTACTGGTTGTTATTATTAATCACACGCGGCATTGAATAATAAATACAAAATAAGGATTTACGAAATATACAGATTTTAGCAGTGCGGTTTTGCGCACGAACTTGTAAAAAAATTGAAGTTCAAATTGTTAAACAATGGAAAAAGTATTATCGTGGTTTAATTCTTTATTTATCCAATAAATACGATTTACGGACATCAAAACTTATATCTACACATGAATTAAGTTATTTATGTATAATTACTATAACTATATGCACATTATCAAAAATCACTCGATTATTGATTCCATCAGACTCTTAAAAATTAATCAGTAAAAATTTTACCGATAAAAATACGTTCTTTTCATTATCTGCTATCTATAAAGTTACGTGTCCAAAATTTCCACCTTAAATAAATTAAAAATTATTATATAAGACTATTAGGATTTAATCCTAAATAAAAATTTTATTTTAAACAATCTCCCTACGTTATTTTATATGGTTAATTTACTAACGTTATTAAGTATACATGAAAAACTGTATTGCTTTTCAAATCTCACAATTCATTAAAACATATTTGAAACGAAAATTGTATTAAATTTTATGTAAATCGTCAATATTTACTGGAGAAGACCAGGATTTTCGACGAAGGTTCTTTTCAGTCCCGTTACCTTCCTCCCAATTTAATCCTGCTAATACAGTTAAAACAAAAACTGTCATATTTTAGATTATAAACAAATTTTATAAACATTTAATATCTTTCTTTAATTAGCAAATTACTTCCCTTTTTCTGTTAAAATTTTGTTTTATTATACCTTACATACGGACCTATTTTTCGATACACATGGTAGATCTCGTATAATTTATTCAATGAATCCATGCGATATTACTTAAAATTTTATCAATTTTTTGTTCTCGATTTGTCCATAATGTTTTTATTAGTATCTATTAATGACTTACTTTTAATTTCTTATCTGAAATACACCTTTTTATTATCTGTTCTTATTTTATTCTCCGATTTCATCCTCCAACCACAGTTTATTCTTGTTTTTAAAAACTCATCGTAATTTATATTTATTATATATATAGATTACCAATATTATTTAGTATACATACTATGCTATGTATATATGATTTAATAGTATATACTATTTAATTATTATATAGATAAACACAACAGAATTCGATTTTTAATGGTTATTTAATTATTATTTTTATTTATTTAATTATATTTTTAATAATTATTTAATGGTAAAAAGTTCATTTCATTTAAAAATCTTACTAAAAAGCGATTAAATATTAATTTACCATATCAAGTAAGTTTATATTTTATTTTATGAATTATCGAGTAATTATTAATTTCAAAATTTTTATCAGGATATTCCATTTATATTTGTAATACTTTCATATCTGACATATATTTTATAATAAAATTTGTAGATGCAATAAAAATAATTATTTTTATTGATTATTCGTCTGAAATGTATTTTTCTTTTTTTGATGGAATAATTAAAAACTCACACAATATACCGATGATTTATTGAATAACTGATAACTTTGTAATTATAGCCTTTCATAATAATTTTATTTTCATTTTCTTTTCGGAATGAATAAGAAAAGTACAAAGGCACTTTCCCAACTTATCTATATGAATGGTTCTTTACACTAAAATACTAATATAAATAATATTCTAATATAATAATATTTTTCTATGAATTAATTATATAAATTAATGGGAATAAATTATATTATCCCTCTATTGCTAACAAATACAGCGTTATTGAGATAAATAGTTTCTTTCGAACTTATGGGTACAATTTTGACTTTTTTATTTTCACGAGTGTTACTCAAATTTTTAAATAAATAATAAAAGGAAATAATTATTTTAAACAAGTCACTGTTATTCTCCATAAACATCTTAATAATACGATCCAATTTACTTCTTTTCAAATCCAAATTAAATTCGCTGTATCCAATTAAAAAGCGTTACATTTCAAAGACATTTAATTAATTAATTTTGCCTTTTTCAAATAATGAAATAAAACGATTTTTGTCATATCTTGAGCGAAGGAAACTCCCCATTTGGCCTTTCTATTCCAAATACGGAAACTGTGCACACGTGGTGATCACGACACTGTTACTCATGTAAAACTCTCCAATAAACTCTCTCCTAATTTCTTTTCCCCCGTCTCTTCTCTCTCTCTCTCTCTCTCTCACTCTCACTCTCATGTTCTCGTATACATCATATTCGTTTCATGCTGAGCCGAAACTCTGCACCGCGACACATGTTCCTGTTTATCGCGCCTCCTAGAACCGCTGTTTGGACTTTTCAAGGTTCACTTGCTTAGGATCACGCCCTTTGGTGTATAAACATATGCAGACACATTAGAACAGACACGTGAAAACCAAAAAAATATAAGTTTATTTGAAGTTGAAGAAATTGTTGAGTACGAGTTAAGTTTGTTTCGTTTGTGTGTATTGATTGTAATATAAACTCTTTATAATTAATTAATTTTTGATTAATTAGCTCGAGTATCGATTATTATATTTCTTAATATCGCGTTGAATGCCCGACAGTTGTTTCCAAAATATTTAATAGTTAGTTACGTTTTTACTGGTTACGCTTTATACGTAATAGTCTGGATACTATTTGACCCTATTTATTCAAATCGAAACTCATTATATTTTATCGCTGCGAATTCCCCAAATGCAATTGAGAATACCATTCCTGATAAATGTTTGATTTTTCTATTATTCCGAGGTTTTCATTCAGTTTCAGATATACAGTATGTTTTATTGAATTTATCATATCGTATAAATCATAACAGCGTTGAGGTCAGTAAAAAATAAATACACGTGAATATATATTAAGTCGGTATAAAAAGATGGTAGTTTTTGGTAATTGATGCGTGAATTAATCTTCTTCGTATCAATCTATGCCTAGTCGAGTGTCGAAAGTTTAATAATACCGCCACATGCGTCGTACTATAAATTTTATTTTGTATTTATATATATATTTGCGTTTATCGAGCAAAAATGTACTACGATTATTCAATTATAGATCGTTACGATTAACGAATATATTTCAAAGAGAGTTGATTTACAGTTATATTTACCTTCATAATATCGCAATAAGTCCAAATATAAGGGTAGTATATCAAACTATGCACAATTGCCTTATTTTTAACTCAAGTAGACCGATTTGAGTCGACCGATCGCTCAGCAATGTGTTGTCAACAAAACTTATTAATAAAATACGAGTACATTGTTAATGCGCACTGCTCATTTGAATTGCTAAAAATAATATGCCTATTGCGTCGATATTGCTTGTCTTCGGAGCAGCAGTAACAAATAATTTTGTATTAGCAACTCTCCATCCTCGTTCGGTACACCTTTTACACTCTCGTTTGTCTCCAAAATACCGTGGCAAGCCAGCAGAGAACATTTTCAATTATGTGATTATAAATTGTTAGCAGTTGCGCTGTTGCTTTCACACTGCACGCGGGCTAATTTGAGAGGAGAGCGAAGACGACAGGGAAGAAAAAGGGGCAGATATTGGGAGGAGAATTGGGAAGGAAGGAAGGAAGAAGGAAAAGAGGGAAGGAGGCAAGGGAGCTCGCAATGTCTCGGTAGTATTATATTAATTTAATTTTAACTTCTTTGACCGTTTTTCCGGCAAGTGGCGTCTGGACTCATTCGTTGCCTAGTGCGATGCCACGAGCGAGTTATTGCTCTTGCAAAACCTAGGCACTGTTTGAAGGGAAATTTCCTGCACCTGCATCGGAGCTCTCACTTAGTTTAAGGTAAATTTTGCTTCTCATTTCTCGAGATTTATGACTCGAGTATATGTACTTTCTCGATTTATAAGGGCCGTACAATGAGTGAAAAAATTTATCAGTTGTAGCGAGTGCTTTCCAACTTAAACTTGTTTTACATATTGTTCGCACCATTTTGTAAATTGCAGTGTTTGCACATTAATAATGCAAAATGCTCCTATCATTATAAACTATTCCATTTAACAAATATGAAATAAGCAAATAGTTATTAGTAGAAGCGTAGACTTATTAAAATAGATTTGACTACAAGGTTGTTAAACAATTTATAATAATTTTTATTTAATTATTCCGATTGATGAAAAAACATTTTTATTTACAAGAGTAAGAATTAAATTAGTGTGCACGAACACACCAAATTGAAAAATGAATTTTTTAATGTAAAATAGACATCATTTCTTGCCTAAAACTGATTAGATAATTAATTCATCGATTAATTTTCACTTAGAAGCGGCTATAATGTACCAAAGTATATCGAATACATTAACTACTTATAAGTTATAATAAGGCCAATATTAAAATGAATTTCCCATTATTATCTACAATTAATATTTCATCGTTTATCGCGTTATGTTCTCCAGGCAACATCAAACAGATTGGAAAATTTCAATACTCCTATAGAGAATATGGATTAAGGAGTATAAGCAGCTGAGTACAGCGCATACGATTCCTGGAAGAAAATGGGAAGTAAAAAGGCGTAATGCTTAAAAAAGAGCTAAACTTGCATGAAATTCGCGAAATCCATTTTCTGCACATTACATAAATACATGTTTGTGGCTTGTAGAAAAGAAAAGTAAAAAACGAAGCGGAAAATTAAAGAGTCTGATACAAGTCAGCGTCAGTACCGGATGTTACGAAAGAAAGATGGTTAATATAGTATATTGCGTGTAGAAAAAAACGAAAAACAGAAAGTTAACCTTCGTGACATGAAATAACTGTCCAGTGTCAACAATCATTCATTTTGTAAACCATCAACTCGGTTGAACTTTAACCATATTCGCACGCCATTTTTGCGCAAACAATTTTTCATTCTCTATCTCTCTCTCTCTCTCCCTCTCTCTGTTTTTGTTTATGTTTATTTCTCAGTTTGTCCATTTATCTCTCCGTCTTACTCTTAATGTTTCTCTTTTGAGTTTTATATTCTTAGTCAGCTTTAATTTTCTTTGCCTCTTTCTATGGCATTTTTACGTACGATTTCTTTTTTTATGAACAATAAACTTTAAATTTGATGTCTGTACGTAAAAGGGAAACTATTAACTTCACTGAAAAACGTACAATTGAATAACAGACGATATGAACTTTCACCTTATCAATTTGAAACAATTAGGATAAAAAATATATCAAAATATATTGATTTCATGTTCATAAATTAAAAATATTATTTTTTATTTCAAATAAAATTTTCAAGACGACCGCTTATTTTTAATGCTATTTCATAATTGAAAAAAATCCTTAACAATAGAACGAGAATACTCACAATCATGATTTACTCGAAGTAAAAATATAGTAAAAACAGACACAGTACAAATGGAGCCAAAGTTTTTGTTTCGTTTTTATTGAAACCTAAAAAGCTTCACATAATTCGCATAGCTCTTCAAAGTTTAATAAAATTATTAGTCGTATACATTCCAAAATAAGTCACACGCTTTAAAAGCGAATATTGTTAAGTACGTCATTTTTGTAAGCTGTAATTACGTGTACTGAAATTTACTGAAAGTTATATTAAGTGAATTAATTAAACAGCAGTTAATGTTTGTAAGTAAAATTTGAATTTGATAACGACTAGTTTGAAAAAAGCCTCGACGATTGCTGCATATTTGAACGATAAAAAGTAACGATAAAAAAGATAAAATAATTTTTATAAATGCTATTTTCAAAACGTACTGTACATTTATTGATTCAGTATTTTGAATTCGTCTATGGAAATAAAATTTCTTAACGCTTTGATGTATTTTTTCGAAATACTTTGAAAATATTCTATATGGGTAAAGATACAATAATACACGGATGAATGCAAAGGCGCGAAATGGTAATTAGTGGAAAAAATTCCTTTTATAAGTTACATGTAATTATATTCATCGAGCTTTTTATTTAGTAGTTTAAATATTAATGAAAATTGAAAGAGGCCTCAGTACTTTTTAATGCATTTATTAAAAAAAATAATGTTTTGACAATTATAAAGAAAGAATTAATCACCCATTTTTATAACAGATCTTATATAATAATTTACTTCTAATCTTAATTTTTTTTTTAAATGTTATTAAAATGTTAAAAAAAATTTTATTTAAATGACCATTGAATATTTTCTAGATTTATAATTTGAAATATTGATAAACAATTGCTAATAGATCGACGTGAAAAAGGAAACACACAATGACTTACAAACAGTGATAAAAGTTAATATTATGGAATAACTTAATACTCCATCTAGGAAACCAGGAATAAAGTTAAATTTACGTATTTTAACTGGGATAAAACTAATGTGATCGAAACGTCCATATTCTAACGTTCATGCGATTAAATAAAGCCAATATCGAGAAAAAAGAAGAAAGAGAATAATACAGCATGACTTGTCCGAAAACCCGAGGTATAATTTTATGCTTTTATCATGCTAATCTCAGGCGCAAAGAAAATTCTGAAGCACGTACGTATAAGTAGCATAATACCGAATTTCGCATCTGCTCAAGCAAATAAGAGTGAAGTTACGCAAAAAATATACGCGTTCGCGTGTGCGTACATGCATATATATATATATATATGTATATGTGCACACACGGGGGCTCGCGATTATGTTTCTACCTACTACGGCAACGTGAAACGACTTTTTGTACATAATTTATCACTTGCTGAAGCTTCCGCCGCCCCATCATCATCATCAGTCGACGTCCAAGCCGCCTCAACTTATTAATATCGCATCAATACGTGATAGGCGCAATCGGAGCCCTTTTTCGAGAGACGGAGAGTTACGACAAAATTGATTGCGTAGAATTTAAAATTCAATTTCGCACAGCGGACTCGAAATCACCGATGCGGATTATCTCGATGGCTTTAAACAAACCCCCGTCGTCCGTAAACTCCCTTATTTATGTCAAAGTTATACAAGTGTATAATCTTTCGGTTTGCATCCTCCTCACTCTCCTTCCTCTCTCTCTTTCTATTACTTTCTATTCCTAAATAATGCTCCACGGCTATTTATCTTCTTTGTGTTTAATTTATCTCGTTCGGCTTTTGTGACTGATATACCTACAGTTTTGATGAATGAAATTAAGGATTTTTTTACGACACCGTAAAACTGGCATTCACTATTGTCGCCGACACTACCTCCGTCCCAAAGTTTTAAGTAACCGAAAGAATGCACAACATCGTAAATCGGCATTATAATCAAAAGTTTATTTTCGTCGATAACCTCCTCGATTAGCCGTATAATCCTAAAATAATTCAATTTAATCGCAAAAAACATTGCTTCTAACGATATAATTAAAGCTGTCGAAGGGGCCCGTGCACGGTACATCACGAACGCGATTTTCAGGATAAAGGAGCTAAAAACTCCGTTACTTGCAATGAAAGTCATCGTTGGGTGAATCTAAAAAGTACAGAGCGAAGTGTCGTCGAGAAAACATATTCTGCTTAATGAAATAAATAATAATCCAAGTAAACGAACGTCTTGAAATAAGGAGATGCAAAGCAAACGCTACACAACATTAAAAGAAATGCGACTGTCTTTAGGAAAGATGTTCTCAGCCTCCTCTGGTGCACTCGATCGAACGCGGCTCCGCGTCCAATAGAAATTCAAATATCTTGCGGGACCCGGGTGGTTGCTTTAATCTCGCCTCTATTTACCAGGACATGTAATTCCGGCGTAGGAGCGCATTGGCGTCGTGTCCGGGTGCCTCGCTAAAGGGTCGCACGCGCACGCGCTTGATTAATTGACTTTATGCGCGACGGCGTGGCTTAAACACCAAAGCTTTATGCCTGCAGCGCGTCGTGGTCGCATCGCCCCGGGAGGCCGACGACATATGCGCCCCATCCGAATAAATCTAAAGCGCCGGGAAACGCTTCACGATCCTCGGCCTACGTGGACACGTGTCTCTTGCGGATGTAAACTGCGACATTTAGAGTGAAATCTTCTCGCGGCTACGGGGTCAGAGAGTGCGAACAGAGGTCACGCAATCGTTGTACAGTACTACTCGTCCTGGCCCGTACGCGGCTACTGCCTACGTTGAGGAGCAAACGAAGGTCTATTTGTGGTTTCGTTGCAACTCTCTCCTCCCAACTTTCCTTCTTCGCTCCTTTTCTTTTCTCATCCTCTCCTCTATTGAACGTTTTATTTCACACAGCCGCCAATGAATCAGTCGTTCTCCGAATTCATGATTCCAGATCCGAATTTCTTTGAAATTGTATAATCGGATTACATTAAAGCAGGATGCACTTGACGTTCCAACTTATTTTCGTAACATTTATTTTTCAAAATAATAAGCAACCAATAATATGAAAACCAAGAAAGTAACGTCTAGTTAAAAAATTTCTTGCTTAAAAGTAATTACAAGTCTAAGAATTTTCATCCAAATTAAATTTTGTTACGGTTTTTCTTCTTTAATTTTATTTTTATTATACACTTGTACATTGCGAAGTTCTTTCTTAACTTGAAGTAATTATAAACGGGTGGGTAGACGTTGCAACGTATCCGTAAATAAAAAATAATTATTCAAATTTTATACTAAAATAAACATTACATTACCGTATTAAATCCAACTTAATTGAAAATATTAAAACTTTGTTTTCATTTTAATCATCAGTATACGCATAGAAAGTATTTATCCATATTTCTCTTTTTCCAAGTTTAATGTAAAAATACATTAATTTTCAGGTACAATTACAAACTCTTTTTTTTTTTAATATTATTATAAAAATAATCGTGTAAATAGAGACGTATACGCACACATATATCAATTACGTGTAAATTTTTTTTATTGATATGATAGAAATACAATCCGCAGTACCAATGAAAAAAGAAATACACAATAAAAAATAAACACTTGTAATTATTTCAATACAAAAAATTGCGTTAATATAAAAATTATCTGCACTACAGTTATAGATTGCATTTCAATTTTAAACAAATATTTAAAAAAATTTGAATAATTATTCTTTTTAACATTAATGTATTTTTACATAAATAGATTATTAATTTTAATTTTATTGATTTATTAATTAATTAATATTCGAAAACAATGACATTTTCTTATTTATTAACGCGTTCGATTTAGAATTGTTTTATATACATACAGTTAACAAATTTTATAGGAATATTATTATAGATGCATTATATATTGAGTAACGGGAACTGTATAAAAGTATCTATTATTTTATCTACATTTATGAACCGTACGAAACAATGCTAATATTTATTAATACACCATTGATTATTTATAACCATAATATTTCACGCAGATAGCCATAAAACTAGTGTTTTGGCGCACATTGATTCACCATTTAATTGGCAAGGATATAACGTAATAATGAGAGACCCATCGTCTTGAATTGTTTTTACTTGTGTATAATATATGAATGAATAAAAACCGAAGCACCAAAAGGCAGTAAGTTTTCTAAAAAGAGAAAGACTATTAATTTCCATACAATACGTTATAGCTAAGTTTTCGGTTCAATAGTTTTGAAATATTTCCAATTAGTCCGGTATCTTATTATATTTATGACGCGTTTTTTATTTCATAAAAATTAAGTACAGGAATAGTTTCCAGTTTGATACACAAATATTAATGAGTAATAACTTGAAAAGAAGCATTAGAGGAGTAAGAAATTTGTATTAATAATATGCTCAAGACTATAAAAGAGAAATATAATTTTTGATGCGTACATTGAAAAATGATCATCAAATTAACGGTTCCATAATTAATGAAAATAATATAAAATAATATAAAAATAGTTGACACAAGATTGTCTATTCATTCCATAATCTATTGGTAACGTAGTAGTGAATTAAGTTAGTAATTCCATAAAGCAGTGTTACGTTTTTGAAAACGTAAAATTTTTGGCTCTGCTTTTTGTAACGCGTGTAATCCACCTGCAGTTGCAGCGAAGCATAAAGCGATCCAATATAAACTAGTAAAGCTATTAAACGATTACAGAAATAATAAATAGTCTCGAGGAAAAAAAACGTCTCGAAGGAAGGAATTTCTTTCCAACGATGACAGATATTATCATTAAATAAATTGCAGTTCTCTTGAACGCGTGTCTGGAGACCTACACACGAGATGTTTACGTACAAATGAGGACCCCAGTGCACTCTGCGTGTCTACGACATGCACAGATAATATTCAGCTCCTTCTCTCTCGGTCCTCTAGGCATCTTGCCCCTCATCCTCTCACTCACCATCCGTCAGTTCATCCATCCTCCTCCGTTTGGCGCTCGCTCGCTCGTTCCATCTATCCCCGTATCTATCTTTCTTAGGAGGAAATCCGCGCGCGGCTGTTCGCTCGCTCGCTCGCCCCGTCATTTCTCGCGACAGGCTAAGACGCCACCTGACGTGCAATTAATCGGCTGATGAATCGTTTGACTCAAGGGAGACGAGCTGCAACTGCTCGGGAGCTGCTCGTATTATGTTGCACCAGATCTCACAGGAGGCCTTGTAATTTCCCTCACGTCAATAAAAATATGTCCTACCACACCCTCGACTCAGCTCCGGGCTTGAAACACTCTTATATCACGTCTTGCAATTTTTCGGTTTGAGCGAGAAAACGCCGGTAAAAATTCTACCCTCCGAGTGGAAATTTAAATTTTTTTCTCGGATGGAACGCGTCGTATCCTTCTAATTGATTTTTACGGCAGCGCGGAAGGGTGGACTCGTTTTTAGTTCACGCATGATCCAGGACAGACCATAGCTCTACGCGCCTACCTTGAAAAATAATTAAACGCGCACGAGCCAACGATTTCGTAGAGTTGCTTAATATCTAGAGTTTCCGACGTGAATATTATTGAAAATTAATTAGCGATTAAAAACCACTTCGAATATTTAGGCTCGTTGATTTACACCAAATTTATTCGAACCTCGATACTTCCAACAATCAAATATATTATTCGTTATACTGATTTGTAACTCTTTTGGCTTGATTTGCTCTCAACGCACCATTAGCACATTATCTTCGAAATATACGAAAACGTGAATTAACATTTGCAGCAAGAATTTCTTCGTGCACATTGCAAGTTGCGCAAAATATAATTTTTACGATATTTACAATCAGCTTTAATCATAATCGCAGTTGCGAAATTCCTAAGTATCGCAATAATCTTGGCTCGCTCGTTCGCGCCTCTCGACTAATAGCTGTCCCGAAATATCCATTTGGAGCTAAAATTAGTTGCGAACGGGCTAACGTAATCCGCGGCACGAAACGAAGCTTGCCGGAAAATAAATTTTAAAGAGCTCCGAACTAAGTCCACACGAAGCGCTGAAAATCTCGACGCAGCCGCCGGGCGCTATTATATATTAGGCTAAATTCGCCCAACATTTGACATCACCTCGGTACACTTAGATCCCGGAAAAAAGGGAAAAAGGGCAGAGATTTAAAGGGGAGCGTGTGCTATCGCGAAAAGCGAGGCTCGCAAACAGCCGTAAAGAAATTCGCGATCGCGTCGGAGTCGCGCTATCGTGGGACTCTGTCGACACAGGCTCAGCGCCACCGTTAGCAGCTATTATCGCATTGTCAGCTGAGCGTTGGCTCGCAATCAATTTAGTTTTCGAGCCGCGGAGATCTTGGATCTTGGATCTGGCTCCTCCCTCGCGGCTCCCTTCGCATTCCCACCCCCGGGGCTCTCCGGGGCTTTCCCTCGCGGCGAAAAGTGTTACGCGTGCTGCTGCGTGCATTTTTGCCCATCGCCCCGTTTTATCCGTTAACGAGATCCAACACTCGTTCCATAAATCTCCGTCGCGCTCTGCTCTTTTGATAATTACAAGATTTGTTTATAATCTGAATTGTAGATTAGAGACGTTATTGACGACAGGTCGAGGACAGATCGAGACTGCGCTACGAACGAACCGAAGCAGCGATTCGCTGTTGGCTTCCACGGTGTGGAGGCAATTTTTCCGAAATTAAAGTGAACCGCCGCAAAGGGAAGAAATGCAAAGACAGTGTGTCGGAGTCGGACTGCTTGGGCACGCAGCTTTGATTAATAGGGGATGCATCTGTTAAAGGGCGCGGGATGAATAGTGATAACTCGTGCAAGAGATCGGCCCTCGTAGGTAGCATTAATCAAAGCAGCAGAGGCGCCTCGGTTTCGCGCGACTCGCATTATGCGCCGGCGTGTCTGCGGCCCATACATAAGGGCGAGTCCGACACTCTGTGACAATGACTGACAATTTCTGGGCCGAGGCGACGAATCAATAACAGCCGATTGAATCTTAATCGGGGAGCTAATTTAATGGCTAACATATGGATTCGGGCGCAATATTCTGGCACGAGGCTGCGCGCATAATTTTCGGCCCAGACTGCTGTGCTGAAATGGAAATTGTTTTGAAGGGTGGTACGACTGTGGCCAGTAATCGCTGGCGTCGCCGCGTGAATTAGTTAAGCCATGTTTAACGAACCTTCCAACATTGTGGTTTCGTCCCCTTTTCCTGCGCACCTTTCCTCGTTTCAGGCAGCGCCGTTTGTTAGAGCTGACATTGCTAATGTCAATTCAATACAACTATTGATCACCGATGACAATAACCGGAATCACTTGTAAGTTTTCCAGATGGAGCTGCGTGCATTTTACTCGTTGATTATTTTCAATTCTGTATGAATTATAATGATTGCCTCACCAGTAATATTCAGCTTTATTGCTTTATTTCGACCTTACAGAAACGTTGAAACATCTAGAATTATTGATATTATTTCTAAAATTTCACCTGCTAAAGTTCGCTGAGCAAAAGTAACTCAAATTTATTTCTTAATCTGCAAACGAAGAGTTTGTAAACTTTTTAAGAAATCAAAGATTAATTAGTCGAACTCCGTTAATGGCGACTGCTTGTAAATTTTACAGTTATGTCATTTATACATTATCATTTATATAAATAAACCGATGAGTATTTATATTGCAGTCAAACAAAAATATATAAATTTATAATTCTAAATTCAAATCTAATATTCGAAAACCGTGTCGTATTGATCAAAACTCAAAATTCTTAAAACTTATATGGCGTGTAAATTTATTCAAAAAATTTCCACTTAATCACTTGTCTCGTATTAGGAATCCAAGAGTTTTATATTTAAAAAACTGTTAAAAATTTAAAAATTGATCTTTTTATTGTTGCAAATGTATACCAAATGCAAACTCATATTACGCATTTTTTTCTTTCTTTATTTTTTTTTCAAAAATTTCGTCGTTTCTCTGTTATCTTTTTAATCTCTATTAATATCCACCCTTATCTGGATATAGGGCTCCCTTATTAATTATTACGTAATTTTTTATAATTTCAAATTTTTTCTATACCTCTAAAATATTTTTTTTATTACCTTACACTACACTAATTTAATTATTTGTATTTAAGTCCCAATTTGAATAAACTAAGCATTGATTCCTCTTAGTCGCTACTAATTCGTTAATAAGAAAACAAAATTTTAGCAACTGTAAATCAATAAAGCAAACATCCTTAAAAAAAAGTTTCGGTTATTGAAATTAATAACGAGTCGAAAGAAAACATTATAATGTACATATTTGCAGTTTTTCATTTGATTGCGTCGTATCTCAACATGTGGACCCCTGGTAAAAGTCCACCTGCGTAACGCACAGTAAGAACAGATTCGTCTATTGTGTGCAGAAAGTTTGCTTGTACTTACTTATCCTTCTAATCAGTTGATTTTTCTGCTCCAAAATGTGTATATTCTAATGTGGTATGCAAATATAGGCACATCAGTTTGAATAAAACAGCATATCACCTATTGTTTCAAATTATGTCCGACGTACTTGTCAGTATGTACGTAGTATTACTAAATTTATGCTTGGATCTATTAATTCACCGTGTTACTAATCATATAATTCGAAGGATTTTCTTATATTTTTTTAAGTAATCGTACAAAGCAATTAATGAGTTAACTCAATTGTCAATTTTATATAAAGTACTCGTAAAATGTATAATTTTAAATTGAAAATTGAACGAAATTGCCTTAAATTACTTGGAAAAATTGTATTCGATCAAATACATAGTACCTTACACGAATAATTATTAATGAATAATTTATATGCGTATGGAAATAATTAACAATGAAAAATATCGTAAACTAACATACTACGGTCACACGTTACTTTATTGACATTTGTTATGACGTTTTAACGCCGCAAAGAACTTCATTTAACAATAAAATCATATTAACATCCAGTCGCTATTCAATAATGTAAAAAACTCCTTATGTATGTATTTTGTTATGCCTCGGTTTAGATTGGCAAAATGAAAACTAAGAAAAGTACAGTTTAATTCAAGTTGTTAGTATTGATACGGATAGCTAAACGGAAGGCTGTCGCGTATTTTTCTCCCTTAAGTTGCCGTGCCGTATTGACAAAAAAGTTTGGGGGTCTAATAAGCATAGGAAGAATTTTTCACGAATAATGCATCAGGAACTTGAATTCTTTATAAATTTTCAATTTAACTTAACCAGGAGAAGTTTTGAACGGAGCCGTCATACTTTACGATTCAGCGAGCCTTGGCCGTGTGTAAACACGTTCACAGTTCGTTTGCAGAGTGGCTTTGCCAGTCGATATGAAAGGGTAAAGGAGAAGGAGAGAGGGAGAGCGCTTTAGTGGCTACGGATAGACACGTGATCGGACCAGTATTGAGAGCAGATGTACACGAAGGAGACCGATACTCCGTGTATTGTCACCGCAGGCAAACGCGATCAACGTCAAAGATCATTAAAATGTGCGCTGCGTCTTTATCCGCTAACTCTGTGTGCGCGTGCAGACGTGTATCTTGTATCCATGCACTGCATTATATAATGCCTCGCTGGTTCTTTTTTACCGTTCCTCTGTTGCTCTTATTTTAGACGAACGTCGACTCGTGCATTTATTTTGCTTGATTGACTTGAATTATATACTGTTTTTAATGGATGTGTCATTTACACGGTTTCCCTTCACGGAAATCATTGAGTAGTTGATCATTGTGAATGATACCGCCAGTGAAGATTATCGTCGTACTTCATTTGAACGTACATATTGTTATTTAATTACTCTTCAGCTATTAATTCATTTTCTTTTTAAAAATTTCACATACTCGGGTAAATCGTTTTCACGACTGACGTAATAAAACTAAAACCTTATTCCTTCTCCGTGCAATTACATTTAACAAGTTTATGTGGATTATTTTCTCGTATACGAATACACTCTGTCGTACAAATGCGTGAGTAACTGTGATGACTTAGTAGTAATTAAATACACTTAATGATTATTGTTAATTGCACTTTAATACATCAATATCTAAAGTGCTTGAATTTACTGTGTTACATACTGAATAGAATAATTTATTCGCACTTCTGATGCAGTATAATTGATTCGTGAATAATAACGCAATTTTCAAATACGTAATTTTGAATGCTTTTGAGATAAAATATTCAAAACGAATGGGGCTATAATGAAAAAATAAAGTCTCGCGATAAATATTATATTGATAGAATGTACGGATAAAATGAGTTGTAATACATTATACACTAATTTATATATGCAATAATTTGGGTGTCAATTGTAATTAAATTAACGATTGAAAAGTTTTAGTGATAGATTTTATTTTAAGCTTGCCTACTTTTTCACTAAAAATTATGAAAAATAAAATCGGTAATTTTTGACGTTATACGAAGAAACACAATTCGTTTAAAATCTAATTTATCTTAACTCTCCTCAATCCACAAGTCAAAATAAGCTTATAATAAAGTTTATATTAATAAAATATTGCATTAAAATTGGATCGCTGTTCTATAATGTGTACGAATTTCACAATACCATAATGATTGAAACATCGTAATACGCGTGTGATTACGTGCTTTCCACGTACGTCCCTATTCATACACAATCAATGTTGATAAATTCAATTGTTTAAAATATAAAACATACATGCCCGTGTAAAACGACGTTTTTTAATTTCTCGTTAAAAATTATTGTAAATCTTGCGAATTTGATGATTCGTACAAATTTCGTATTTTTATCATTGGGAGTTTTAACCGATAACTTCGTCAAAAAAAAAAAAAAATAATTTTTCTTAAAATTAAGTTTTACTTTTATTACTGCATTTAATTTTTTCAACATTAATCGTCAATGTTAAGCCTTACATATTAATTATTTTAAAATATCAGAATCGAATAAAGCAAAGCGATAACTTGCGTTTTCAACTTAATAGTGAATCGAAAAAATTCGTGTTTATTCATTATGTAAATTTCCAAAATATATTTTAGAAGGATAATAGCGAATCCGTTAAGTAGATGAAGACAAAGAAATAATTAATGCATCACTTTGTATTATCATATTAACATCGTAGACAAGTGATTAGTGTTTAATTAGTTGATAGATATTCTTAAGGGAACTGCATAAAGAGTTATTTTAAATTTATCGATATTGATGCGACAACATATATTGCAACATTCACTGATAAAAAATACTTGTTTGTATTAATTGTAGATACAAATCCCATAACCCGCTAGTCGCAATCGATTTTCAAGCGAAAAAGCTTAAATGTGCAGCAGTGGAATGTAGGATATATCGAAAGAAGTAGGATTGATGATATAAACGGACGTCTTGCTCCTTTTTGCACGTGTGCGCATTAACGAAATGGCGAGAGTCCCGTTGGCGAGAAAGTAAAAAGCGAGTCCGGCTAAAACTCATCGGAACGGAGAGCTTATTCTCGCAGATTTCTTATTAATGGCCCTGACGGCCGGGGGAGGACCAGAGAAAGAGGTAGAAGGTAGGAGGTGGGAGGGCTTCCGTATACAGAGCGTCTTAAGGGAGCTATTATGAGTCGGCGCGCCTTATATCAGGAACGGCGCGCCCGCGCAAACAGAGCCGGCGAGCTTTAATGTATATAACGCGGGGGCGCACTTCCTCGTAAACCCGTCCTGCCGAGCTTGTGAGAGAGCGAGTATCGAAACAATGCCGGGCGGCAGCGCCATTGTGCCCCGTGCCGGTGCCACGCGTCTCAGTGCACCTTGTGCGCGTGTGCGTATGAGCCGCCGGAGGCGTAATATGTCAGGAGCCTGAGTTTGGTGGGGAGGCAGCGCCGGGGACGTCAAGCGTTTATATCAGTCCTCGAGAAATTACACCAATTATCCTCGCGTACCAGAGAGCTACAATAGACGGAGACGGAGACGGAGACGGCGAGTTCTGATGACGTCGCGGCTGGGATGGCGAGTCCTTTGCTTAGCTCTAAGCTCTTTTGGGACAATGTCACTTTTGCGACGAGAGGAAAATCCATGAGCAAAAGCGACCAGAAAGACAAGAGAAAGAACGAATGAGATGAAAGGCTTTTATTTATTTCAGCTTCAAGTCTTTTGTATTTATATTAAATGATAAGAAATTTCGTATTAAGGCTGCTGCCGCTGCTGCTTGAATTTTTAACAGGCAAATTTTAATGTTGACATTTTTCGCATTTGCGAAAAGTTCAACTTTGTGTAAACTACTCGTGCATAGATATTAAATGAACGGAACAGTCTGAAAGAAATTTCAATCGATACAGGTTCTTTGAACTTCTCGCGGAAGTAATTTATAAAATGTACCCCAAATTGTATTAACTCGAAATTTAACGTATCGAGTTCAATGAACTGTCGTTATTTTTACTTGTACCGAAAATAACGCGTATTATTGACGTTATGATATCCCGCGAGTATTCAAAAATTCGTCTGCTTTATCCTTTTCCTAATCAATTTAATGACAAATGCTTGCTTCTTTTGGATAAAAAATTTGCAACAGTCCATTTGATAATCAAAAAATTGTGTACTCAATTAAAAAAAAATTAGTTGATTTTAGCACAAGTAGGTTTTAACATTAAGTTTTTTTATAATAATAATTTAATAATAAGGTAACATAAACATCAAAATAATTCAATTTTTATTAAAAATAATGGAAAATTGTTTTTCACACTCGAGTCAATGTTTAACCAACCTTTTAATACTTTATAGGCTTTAAAAATTTAAGAATCAATTATTAATATTCATCTTTAAAATTTATAAATGGTAAAAAGACGTTATTTTCTAAAAATTATTTTATAATTACTATTTATACTATTAAAGTATCTACTCTTTTTCAAATTTTCTGTATGAATACTAGTTTTAACACAAAATCTTAATTTACAATTAAAATGTTGGATCGATTATATAAAAATTTATTAATTAAGAATAACTTTCATAATAAAAATAATTTTAATTTACAATATCAAAAGAGTTATTAAAACATAATTTTAAGAAAATTTGATATTATTCACGCATTGTATAAAATAATGTAGACGTACATTTAATTTATTTCTGTATCGCGCAACTAAAAATTATGCTAAAAATTTCAACCTTAATTTAATAAATTAATTACGAATTCATTATAATAATTGATAGTTGTAAATTTTATATTTTTAAAGTGGCTAAACTATTGTTATTTTTTTTAATTCTTGGAATAGTGTCTTACAAATTAAATTGATAAATATTATAGTTATGACAGTAGAGTTCGCCAATCCTTAATTTAAACAGCGAAGAAAATATTTCATACCTATCGCGTGATATCCGTCGATAACTCACTAGTTTTTTAACTCTATCGACTTAAAACTCATTTAGGTCTAATATCTAATGTACTACACAAAAACGTGATTTAGAAGTTTATTCTTGGTATTATTTTAGCTGGATTACAAAATTCGTTTTTCAAAATACTTGGTTTTCAACGATAAATAAAGAATCCTACTATCACGTTGTTGAAGTAGTGCTGAATGTTGATGGATTAATAGGCAGAGCACTTTTTCTCTACCTTTACCAATATCTCAATACCATTTTCTCCCTCTCTCTCTCTCTCTCTCTCTCTTCTTCTTCTTCTTCTTCTTCTGTTCCCCTATCTACCTTTTCACGGGATGAATTTAAGACTACGCAAGACATATATGGCATAAGTTTAACTTCTCTCACTCGTATTCTCTAACTCTAGCCTTCATGCTAAACTTCACAAAACTTTCTCGATTAAAAATTTCTGCCTTGAACAGTTCAAACTGACTTTGATAAGTTTCTCGCTCATAATATACGTCATGGAACAAATCGGGATGGATGTAGAAAGAAAGATGAATTGTTAGTAAAAAAAAGGTAGATGGAAAGAGAAAGACAGAAAGAGAGAGAGAGAGAGAGAGAGACAGAAAATTAGGTCGTCCTGTTCTCCCAAGAGTAACGGAGAGTAAAAGTAAAAGAGCAACCGTGACGAGGAAGAGGTGAGAGAGTGTATTGAACTGCTTACTGAACGAATGAATTTTTAACGAATTTCCATGATAGTATAGACATTCGAAACTACAAGTACTCTTATTGCACATCATTAACTGTGAAACGTTTCAAGATGTATATAAACAGACTATAATTTCTTTGGGTGTATATCCAGAGTATTTTGCTTTCCAATACCTTTTTTGATTCGAAAGACGAAGCTTAATAATAATTGAAAGAAGAAAATGAAATAATTATGAATAAATGCGATGTGATGCTAAATTCATATCTTATAAGTTTCAAGTTCTTAACTTTGTTAGTCATTATCGTAAATATTAAAAAAAATAAATTCAAAATAATAATATTACGATTCAAGTTTTTTATAATAATTGATTAATTAATACATAACAAACAATAATAAATAAATAACATGTAAATTATTTTTCGGTGTAATATTGAAAACTATTATTTTTTAATGTATTAGAGGACAAAGTTAAATACTATATTTTGAGAATAATTGTAGAAATTGAAATTTATATCATCTTATATGTTCTTTTTGAAAACCCAAGGAAAAATTAATTTTGAATAAAAGAAAAACATTATTTGAGGTACAATACTCGGATTGAAGTTATAACAGATATATTAATATAAAATGTAGGATTGAATATGTATACACTACTTAAATAAAATAGTGACAATCTTATAATACCTAATAAATAGCAGCGCTTATAAAAGTTAATTGAATAGAAACTTTTAATGAAAGCTTGTTCAAGGGCAAGTAAATAATTTAAGGTATAAGCACAATATCTCTTCTGTTGCAACCATTTGGGCAATTGTGTTTTTAAATATCATTAAGCGGACAAAATTGTGTTGATAGCTTTAATTGGCTAGCACAAGATCTACATTTTTTTGCATTAAATGCAAATAACAAGTGATAACGAAGCTACTCTAGTAATCTGTATAAGTTAAGAGTCCCACTTACTTCATCGCGACTTCGATGACGTATAATTATAGTTGGCAGAAAGTATGCAAGTGTTCTTCGGTTATAACACTGCATAATATATACATTTCAAATATCTCCTGCAATTTATAAATAAGAGTACAAATCATAGCGCATTCTAATAACATTATTTAAAAAAAAAAAAAACATGTAAATAACAATCTTTTATTTCCCGTATGACTTGCACTAAAGAAATTGTATCGTTATCGCTAAATATTAAGAGGAAGATCGATAGCGAATAATAACCATAATTTGTGGTTAAAATTCGAGAACTCTAATGTTCCAAATAATTATAACAAATAGTTGAAACTTTGACTGACACTACCACTTTGTTCGGTACTAATAGGCAGTAAAAGCTTCTGGAATCGGTCTTGCATCAATTTAATTCATGCAATATGCATCCAATATTAAAACAAAGGACTCTCGTTATTAAAAATTCTCAAAAGTAATATTAAAGAGAATCAAAGTCTTTGCTTAAGTAGAATATAATCGCCTTAAAAGTGGTATCGCCTAATGGAACATGATGCGTATCGTATCGCACGTAACATAAATTCAACATAAGAAACTGCTTTATGTCATTCTCGTCGACTAATACTTTAATTTTCTCCGTTTAATCTGCTTAAATGATTTATATCCACTCTGGGGGTAGACATTGTACCAAGTCGCTACTCCGTAATGTGCCCGTGATGTTCCTTTGATCAGCGGAGTATCTTTATGGTAACCGTAACTTTGACGAATGCACTTCTATGATTATTTAGAACGGCTTTGAATTTATTTACGGATGTTTATTGCAACTTAAATTTTATTTAAAATTTTAAAGGGAGCAGGTTGCGCGTTTCTTTTTCAATTACAGCGATCGTAGTGATTATTTCCAGTTGATGATTATCATAACTAAGAATAACTCATTTGCCGTTGATTGTTATTTGCAGAAAAAGGCTTTATGAAACTTGATTTTATAGAACTTTTCCGAAAAAAATCGCCGAGAGAAAACTGCGCGCACCTGCCAACAGTAAGTATAAAATTACAAAAACTCAGCCAAATACATTTTTCTATGTGGAGTGAAGAAGAACTTTGAATAATTGTAGGCAATAAAAATAATAATGCCATAAAAGGCGCGACTCAACGACATTTTCGAACGCAATGAAATTGCGGTAAGATATTTTCAGTTGGCTTAAGAAAAATAAATGCTTCTAATTAGAAAAGCACAAGAGTTACAGGCAGTTGTCAACTATTTGACTTATCTTAAATTACTACCAACCGAAAACACGTCAGGGAAATGCCACGCCCTACATCGGGAACAAATTTCTTTTACTACTTCTTACTCCGAGAATATTCTCAATAGCAACATCATCCATGTCTCTGCAGTCAGTAGTACTGGTGCTTCCTGTGTTTATGCTGCTCTCTTAAGTTCCTGACAAGACGCTCTTCGTTAAGCGCCAGACGTTGGTCATTGACAACTCGTTAAAGACTACAACTCTCTGATCTCTGGCTTTCGCCTTCTTGGAAGTTGAGCCTCTTTCCGACTACCAGCGGACGTCTATGCCTATTTAAAAAAAACATTTTTGTGCTGAAATTACATATCTGCGTTCTTGAAGCCGAGTGCGTATTTTGTTTACATTCTCTTCTAGATTGCAGTTGCCCCTTCTTTCAAACTCCAATATTTAGATCAGCGCATTTATGTCAATGTAAAGTGTCTTAAAAAATCAAATTTTGCCTATCGAAAATCTTTATTAATCTGATCAAAAAACAAATCAAACGCATCGCAATATTTTCATTAAAAATCTAACTAAATTTTCGTTCCGAGATATTTTGGAAAAACATTTTAAAATGCATTTTAACAAATCTTGTATTTATGAATTAACAACGTTCTAATGCTGTGCAACTATTGTTTTGTTGATAAATGGAACGAATTCAATTTAACGATTCATAAATATTTTATCGAGTTGCACGGTTTCTATTTCAACGGATAATTGTCGAAAAATAATTCGAGATTAGTTTATTTGAAATTGAGCAAGGAAACATTACGTTTTATATTTATATTAAATAACTTTAAAATGTTTAACATAATATTTTAATTCATTTATACCCGTGTACATATATACTTATATATTTACGTACGTCTGCACAGAGTACGCTTTTTTATTTAGAGGGTTAGTTTTCTATTTATGAAATTCTATTATGAAATGCATTTACTTTTTAATCTTTGTTCCCTTTAACTATACAAACCTCAATTATTTCAACACATGAAATTCATCTGTCGTCATCACGTGGAATATATTTCAAGAATAAAATAAACGTTTTTTCATTTAATTTGTTTAGCTTCTTAGTAATGAAAACTTTAACACTTATCTTAAAACAAAACTTAAAAAAAATATATCATAAAGAAATGTCACAAGTCTTTTATTATCTCCAAATAATCTAAGCATGCAATACAATATTTTATTATTAAAAAAAACTTAAATACTCCTTTTAAATATAATTAAGTTTGATAATAAATTTTTTGTACTGCAGAAACTTTATCATTACAGTTATATTGTATGACAAAAAATTTGTTCTTCAAAATCCGTGAATTAGTGTAATAACATATATGCTACATAAATCGCGTTCTTTATTTAAAATTATGATACACTGAAATGTTCTTGCCATACGAACTAAGAATATTTATTACAATAACTAATTCAGAATTTTCCAAACTGCATTAATAAGAAATGAGCATACATCTGCGATATTTACATTCGTTCTTATAAATTTATAGCTACACGCGTTGCTTTAACTTCAATAAAATAGAATAGTAGAGCTGCAAAATAATCTTAAGAAATTACTAACGGGATATGTAAAATGTGTCGAGCAAGTATTTAGTCCGTGAGTGAAAAATCTTTCCAACTTCGTTCGAAGGTAGAATCAGGTTAAAAGCAATGCACGAGCAGAGAATAATTCAAGTACTCGAGAAAATAATTCAAGTCGGCTTCCCTCCCCACCCCCACCCCAATAATTATCCTCGCGCTACTGCAAGAGAACAATGAGCGAAAAATACGTCAGCCATTTATCGAAAAAAGCTGCGCAATCACGAGGTGGCATCGGTCGATCGTCCGGTTGAATAGCTCGACGACGTCTAACACACGCCTCAACCAGTGACGTTTCAGCGCCGAAAAAGTAGGCATCGAGGGGATGAAAAAATCACACGTGGGCGCCGCCTCTCGCGGTGCTGATTTATGTAGGGTGCAGTGGAAGGGCGACAAAGAGCAAGGGCCAAGAAGCGAGGAGCTGTCGGGTAATTCCTGGCCCACGGCTAAGGCACCGCAACCGAGCGCCTTGTGCGGTCAGAAGCGGTAACTATCACAACTTAATATCGACCTGCTCGTTCTTCTCTCTTCTATCCCTTGGCACCGTCGCCACTGCCACCTCCCCCGCCGCCCCTACCGAGTTCACCTCACTTTCGAATTACGACCGCTGCGGTATAGTGGCAGCCGAGCCGAGTCACTCGCAATCAATATGGCATCCTACTTATCTCCATGCAGACTTCACCCCTCGGCGCCCCTGCCACTCGTACGTACCTCTCTTTTCTCCCATACTCGATGTCTCGTCCAGCCTTTTTTCCTTCCAGCATCCCACGCCGCTACTTCAACCGCTTCAACTGCTCGTTGACTTTTTATGCTCGTCTATTGATTGTTCGCGATGGCACTTAATGAGCGGGATCTTCAACTTTTCGCTGACTCGTTAAATTCAATAGCCGGATGCGTTCGAGTGGCTTATCCATCGAGACCTAATTTTATTCCTGACTAGCTTCCGAAATATGCTGCGCCTAGTGTTCGCAAGATGACGTATCGTGTTCTCGATAATACGCGTATACTTTCATGCGATACGTGTGATTCGTCCTGTTGTTTCTCTATGCAAATTCTCTATGCAATTTTTTTTTTTACTTTTAGTCGCCCATCTTTACAAATATCAAGGACAAGTTTTTCCAAAAATGGAAAAAGTATTTGCCTACTGCGATTAATTCTTTAGATTTTAGCGTTTACGAGGAGAAATCAAAACTCAATAAGTTCCAAAAGCGAACCAGAATTTTATTAAGGAGTGTTTTATATCGTTCATAAATTGGCGTCCACGTATATGACTGAATTATCTTTTCATGGCATTTATTGAGTGTTGAAAATTATTGTTCAACTTCGTTGTTATTCGATGACGTTACTTGCAGAAACGTTTCATCCTGGCAATATTCTTTGACGCATCATTAATTTTGCTATGCATCAGTAATTTAATTTTGGGGAATACAATTACACTGGTCGTCAAAATTAAAAAAATTATATTTGAAAAGAATAATTATTAATGTGACTTTCTGTTTTCTATAAAGCGACGATTCTATAGTTTATTATAATACTTTCATCTTTAATAATGGCTGTTATAAACTAATCGAGGATAAATATTATTAGTTAAAAAACATTAGTTAACACTTCCATAATTAATAAATAAAGAAAATAGATTTCTACTTAAATAAAAATACGGCCTAATCTAATGCTCACGGATTAAAAAAAAATATTATAAATATTATTGCCGATTAATTGGCATAATAAATAACAGAAATACTCATATTTCACTTTTCTTTACGAATTATATCTGCGAAGTTTTATACGCAAAGTCTCATAGTTTCAATAGCATTCGTTTTTTAAGTAAATAAGACAAAAGCATAAGATAATGGAATTTGCAAAATTTGTTGCTGTAACAAATTTCTTCTCAACTTACGAATATTGAATATTTAATAAACACTGAAATAATAAATATTATGTTCACCGACTTTTAGAAAAGATACAAAGGGCATAAAATACTGGTAAATTCGCTAAGTATGAATATAATAGAGTAATTTTGAAAAATTTGTGCCGATTGCCCTGGAAAAATAGTTATTGATCAAAAGGCCATTTAAAATAATCGCTTTGGAAAATGCGGGTCATAGCTTACTGATTCACAAAAGCTTCAATCTTTAGAAGATTACTTTTTGTATTGTGCAAAACACTCTTGAGAAATAAACCAAAAGTAAAAGTTCGCGTGATCGATCTCGACCTGGATAATTTCAGGTAACAACGAAGTAGAATGACAAATGCATTAAACCTCAGTTTATGCGCAATGAGAATGTGTTGTTCCCTGAAAATCTCAGATCTTAATTATAAAAGGTAACTATAAAAAACGGTAAAAATTATAAATTATTGCTCGATGAAAACAACCGGCTTTCGGTTCAATTAATCGTATGTTCTAAAATCTAGTTCATATTGGTAAGTTTTCGGAATTCAAAAGCCTAAATGTATGTTTTGCACTTGTATCCAACTACAGTTATAAGTTTTATCGAATACTCGAGACAATGACACAAATTATTTAAAGCAGCTTCGACTGTAAAGCAATTAATAATTCACGAAATATCTTTTGTAAAATTTATTTTAAGATAATACAAAATTGTCTGACAACATATTTTCGTTTGTACCCAGCCTATCGAAAAAAACTTAATGATAAAAATGCTCGAAAACATAAATTAGCTACAAATATTTTCTCGAAAACAATAAAACAGCTGGTGAAAAGTAAAAATAAATTGTTGGAAAACATGCACTGTCAGTAGAGCTGAAGCCTTGATTAAATTTATCGATGCATTCTTCTAGATTCTATGTATTTATAACTATTATGACTACTGTTTAAAAATAATATTTTAGTTAAACCAAAATTTTAATTAAAAAAAGCGAAGATATTTGTTTAAAAATTAAAACTTATAATATTTTATTTAAAACATTTTTTCAACGAAATAAGGTGTGATTGAAGAAGCTAATTGCCAAATGACCACCAAAGTTCTGTAAACACGACTCAAAAGAGTTGCATCGAAGTGAAAGTAGATTAATTTGGCAAAGTAATTATTAAACAGAGAACACCGAATTTCTGCCACTAGCATGATAATATCCACCCGTCATTACCAAACCCCTGTTGGCCTAATTCAAATCGAGCTCTCCAATGCATAAATTTAATTATTACACCCGTGTAATAATTAACTAGATTGATTAGTTGTCCCCGATTCAGTTTTTCTTGCAATATAATGTAGCAGTACTTTATGTACAAATTATTAAACAATTATGTTCCATTTAATCTTCCACTTCATCAAAGACTTAAATTAATTGACACGTGGGACAAAGGAAACTTTCCAATTCCAAGTGTAACACATCGATTGTTTCCAAAATTACGAATAGGCTATTTCGGATAGGATCAAAAATTTTAATTAAATATCTCACAAGCCAATTAGATTCAGTGGCCTTAAAGTAATTGAAAATACACCTTAAAATTTTCAACTTCTACATTTATGAAGATTTTTATCACCTGCTTACCTATCTGCGGATCTCAAAATCGGAAACGAAGCGAATTCATTAATTCGTAATTAAGCGGCGCCGGTAGTTATAACGCTATATGCTATAATCGATTTACGTATCAAAATAATTTATCGGAGAAAACTTATAATTTTTTATTTATTTCATTAATAAGTTTTTAAGAAAACTTTATAGTAAACACGTTGAATCTTCTTGAAACATTATGATATATTTTATAGTAATACGTACAAAATAGCAAATATTTTTTACAACATTGCAACTGTTGGCAAGGCGTAAATACAAATACAAATAGATGCGCGAATGTAGAGGATAAAATAATTTATGAACAAGGAAGGACGATTGTTGAGGAGGGAGGGTCTGCTTATGTAAGTGTAGCTTGAACCCAAATGTAAAACAATCAACTTTCACTTTCACGAAGCCAACGTATTTTTTGGCCGACACTAGATATTCGTCGGGACTCTATTGCATTTTCCACCTACGCACGACTGCATCGGAAGTCCTAACGCCGGTCTCTTTCTCGGTATTTCTCGCTCTCGCGTACCTAAACGTATTACATACGTTCGCAGGAGCTAAAATACCTCGGTAGCTCCTCGTAGGTGAACTTACCACAAAGTACACCCGAAGAGGCAAAGTCTCTCCCTTTCGTTCTCACGTGCCCCCCCCCCCCGCCCTGGGGATGCATTAACGCGCAATTTCCATAAATTTTCGAAAATACGTCTCCCTCGCCTCCCGCCAGCCAGCCGCTTTGCGTCCCGCTCGACTCTCGTTCTTACTCGTTATACCAGCGCCAGGAATTTTATCGACCTGCCTCTCTGTGCTATATAGACGTGCGGAGAGGAGCCCGAGCTCGCGCTCCTCGGCTCCTCGGCCGTGGAGAGCAACGTGTCCCGTACGCCAGGTCGCGGCCACTCGCTCGAGTTTGCTGCACCTCCTCGGCAAATGAATCGTTTATTGCGAAAGATAGTGCGCGAGGACCCGGCGCTTAACGATCCGTCCACTCCGGCTCTTTTCCCCGAATGCGCTCCCGAGTTGACTACTCAGGAAGTGATAGCTGCGAGAATAGCGCTCGGCGAGGAGCGCCTCTGCGAAGGTGAGCGCTGTAAATCACCGGGGAAGATTGTAATTGAGGAGAATTTAATCGTCGAGTGATGAAGGCTTCCAAAGCTTCCAAGGCTCTCGAGTTGGCAATTTTTCTGTTGCAGTTAACGCGATGATAAGAAAGAAGAATGGAAAGTGGCTTCCTGTGCAAAATGCGGCGCAACGTCTTATTTTTCCCGCTGCGCATCGATCCCAGCGATAAATCATGGCTAAACGTTTACATTCAAGGCCTTTCCCGACATCGGCAAACAATTACGGCTTCGCTCTTATTGACAATTTAATGATAATCCATAATTACCAGTACAACGGGTACTGCAAATTTATACTTTGCACGCCACCTTGAAACGTATTTTTCATTTTTTTCGATTCTAAAGCCTTAAACCCGAGAAGAATGTTTTCATTCTGCTTCGGTTGTTGTTAAATATAATGCGCGTCGAACCATGCGATGGGACCAAAATAGGACATCGTAAAAATATTTCCACGTAGCAGAGCTTTTCGCACTTCGCAGCTCGAAAATTTGGTGAAATGAAAATGAATTAACAACGTGTGATACTAAATGTTTTTATAAAACGAAATAAATCGTGTAAAATGTTAGATTTCGTACGATCATAGTTTTATAACTGCGATGTAGTTATTGTATTTCAGCGTTTAGGAAACCTATTTTACACATATTATATCAAAGTCTATGATAATAAAGCGAGAATTATTAAATAATTTAAACATTTGAAAGTAGCACGTTAAAAAAGTCGCTGTTTCCAGTTACTAACAAACATCCACTGCAAATGAAAATACTTAAATTTAGATTTTGAATTTAACATTGCGTGTACTATATACTCTTAACTTTCTAAAACTTTATTTTATTATTTGCAAGTCGAATAACTAACTAGATCCATGTCCGTGTACAATATACATATACGCGTGTCCTTATAACGGTAGAGCCAACAAAAATGAATCGATAAAATACCTAAAAGTTGATAAATTCAATAAATTAAATTGGGCGAAGCCAAATGCGTTAGCCGTCACGAGAAAAATGAAGTTTTTTATGAGTGACAAGGCAGCTTGTGTAAACAGCAATGATAAAACAGTATTCGATAAAAACGAGGAATAGAATCGCGTAAGCGTGAAATCCCTTGTTGCATACAAATGCACTCGCTTTATCGTCTTATCCTTATAAGGACAGCCGCCTCTTCATATTCATATATTTCTGAAATGGTAGCAAAATTGGCTCTTAATGGAAAATCGTTCGAATATGCATCTCTTCTTGTCTTCCTCTTCCTTTTCTACCGTATATCATCTATCTGTTTATATATCCATCCATCACATCTTCTCTCTCTTATTCGCTTTTTCTGTCAATCAACTTCTAATTTGCAAGATTTAAGGATCTTACGAAAGAATGAAAGTTGTATTACGAAAACACGAGGCTGTTGCTTGTGTAGTATCTAATTTATTTTCAATCTACACTCTTTATTATATACACTTACAAAAATTCTTCCGAGGCGTTAAAACACGACTGTCCATCGCTTTTTCTCCCAAAGAAATCTGAACTCGCAACTTGTCCCTTCTCTTTCCGTCACGGACCTCAACCGTTTTCTGCAAGAACCTCATCGAATTTTCTCCCATTGTTTCTCTCTCAGACGTAAAACTTGGTCCTTCATCCAAATAAACTGTTTCATTCTCTTTCTGTCTGTCTGTTTCTCTCTCTCTCTCTCTCTCTCTCTCTCTCTCTCTCTCTCTCTCCATCACTTTCTTGCATACACACCCATAATTCCATAATATATTCATTTATAATTACTTGTGATCCATTGTAAGATAATATCCTAAACATTTCTCAAAATTTATTTAACTTTTAAAGTTTATGAGAACAGTATGAAATATTGAATTAACTTTTTAACCTATGAATTTGAAATATGAACCGAATACGTAGTAATTAAATCCAACTGTAATGGTATTTTGGTTTTATAAATCCGTATATTCGTTGAAGATAATCATTGATAATTACTTCTATATGTTATGCAATTCTTTCACTTCATGTATAATCTTGTTATTTAAATATTTTAAAAAATTATTTTTAAAATCGCTCGTATACTTTCAATAGAATCTGGTATTAAATTTTTAGCGGCTGCATTATTTCACGTCTGGTTTTTTTCATATGTAAGCAACACTCATCGTTGTACGTAAAATTGCACGCATTTAAAATAATTTTTCTTCATGTATGAATATATTTGTTAGAGAATAACTATGTACGTTTAAAATAATTGAATTACGCTTACAATTGGCTCGTCAATTTATCAACTTATGAATAATTCCGCATAAATACTATATATGCAGTCGTCTCTATCCCCTAAAATATTCATCTCAAAATCTATTGTGCAATTTAATCAGAGAAAGACATTTTTAAACCCACAATCATGAGCCATCCTCTAAGATTAAGGCCAACGCAGTTGCGTAAATACAATTATTACATTTGAATTAATCCATATGAATTTTCCAGGTTCCAAATTTAAAATAAAAGCTTCTTTTTAATAATAATCTTCAAGCAAGTCACTCGTCTAATTACGTAATAAATTACGTCGACTATAGCTATCAAGCAGTTGCTGCAATAGTAATATTCTAACGCCCCCCCCCCTATTCACCTGTGATCTATTTTGTCTCCATTTTTCTTTTTATTTCTAACGCCGTTTTGTTTACGTTTTCTGCCATCGCTTCTTCACTGTCTTCCTCTCATTTTTTATCTACACCTAGCATTTTTTCCTTCCTCTCTTCACGATCTCCGTACTTTGTCATTGTTTATCTTTTACCTTTCTGGAGGTCCTCCTCCTCTCTTTTCTGTATTCAACGAGTTGGTCGACGACGATCGATCGGCGGATATAAAGTGAGTCTCATTTCTCTCTCATCGACTGGCTAGAAGTTCTTTCTCTTAGTTATATGTCTCTAAAATGTGCACAAAACTTTTAAAGAATGAAGACAGACGTCCACTACATCTATGCTACTATTCGAACCTTTCCAGCTAAGCCACATAAGAAACTGCGATAAGAGCGTGGGAAGAAAATGAGCTTTCCCGGTTGGCTTTCTACCTTTCGGGACCTTATTTCGCGACAAGTTGATTGCTACGAAAATGTATTTAAATTATTGTAGATTGATGTTCCATTCGAACTTCTCGATTACACCATATTTCTGTGCCCAAAAGGTCGCAGAAAGAGGTCTTAGAAAGAGGTACGAGAACGCGAGTTTTTTCTAACTACAATTACGTGAAATTTTACGGAAATTACTAATAAAAAGGACTGCTTATGTCGATGATTTGGTCGAACTGTTTCAATGGGAAAATTACGTTAAGTAAAGCGAGCACTGAACATAATTCAAAAGCTTCGAAATGAATTACGAATTGAATTTCTGTACGTGAAAAATACATTGAATATTAAATTCAAAATCTTATTGTATTCGTACGTTTACGTGTAACGAGATAAAAATTATTTTCACGTTTTAGATTAATACGTACACAGCCTGATTATTATAGTTATTTTGAAATTACAAAGAAATTTTTATTGGCGTAAATATAGCTTATAACTTTAAGTATATTTAATTAAAATTCTCGGTTTTTGTAGCATTTCCATTAATGCACTAATACTGTCTTTGATAAGATTAAGTTAAACGATTCAAGCTTTATCTTCTTATGTGACTACATTAACGTTGATCTCCATAAATGTAGATGTAGGTATGAATATTCGTATATGGAAAATCAATGCGTTTATGTATCAGAAATCATCAAAGTCCATTAATAAACCTATACTTAATTAATGCTACCATTCTCCGTTAATTTGTACTATAATAGTGGAATTTATATGTTTGACCGGGATAAACAATCAATATCAATTAATGATAGTAAACGTCGTTTTGTTTTTTTTTTTTTTTACTTTTTCTTTTTATCAATACCAAGTTTATTAACACAAAGTTTCCACAAATAATCTCCGAATTGATATTCACATGTTGAGCATAAACTTAGCATAAACACAACATAATTTATTTATTAATTACGTGTTGGAAATATAATTATCGAATAAATATATGTACTTACGTCTTTTAACGTCGCAAGGATTTTCATATTTTAATCGCTCAGATATGTAAAACAGATATAGTCTCACTGAAAAGCGAAAAATTAGAATTTAAATATCTGATAAGAAAACGGTAAAACAGTATATTTAAGCCGGTTAAACGATGAAAAGGTACAGAGAGCATTTCAAATAATTCATGCCATTAATACCATATAATTTACAACTTTTTCAGATTGCGAAACATTATGATTATGTTTCTATGTAAAAATAACAATACTAAATGAATAAGTGTAAAAAACAAATAGTTTCGGTAATTCTATGTAAATAATAAATTACAAAAAAATAAATGCAAAATTTCTCTTTAAAACAAAGTAATTCTCTAAATAAGAAGAAATAAATTTATAAAAAAAAAAATTGATAATAAAAATTTATATTTTGCATGCAAATGTAATTAGATTTCAATAATTCCGAAACAATTTTAATATTATTTTAAGAATACCAAATTTTCTGCACTGAAATAAAAAATTTTTTAAACTTTTACATGACCAATGATAAAAAAAATCTGTTGAATTTAATACAATATAAATAATTTTTACAATATATTTAATTTATTAATATGTCGTGTCATAAGTATTTTTGTTCAATATAATTTATTTTAATGGTTTTTAATTAATTTGTTTAAAAATTAGTAGTTAGTTTTGGAGTAAATCACATTCTAAATTTAAATACTAAAAACATGTAAATTTAAGTTTTTTGAAACTCCACTACTAAAAAACTATAAAATTATTCCATAAAATAAGGATATTGTAAATAAAAATTGTTTACCAAAACTCTGTGTTTCAACAAATTTACCTCCAAAGATTGATTTAAAAAGAATATGTAAATATAATTTCTGTTTTGCTAATAACATAGAAATTATACGTATTTTGTCAAAATTCTCCATTAAATCACTATTGTACAATAATTATAAAATTTTTACAATATTATTTTGTATGTTTTTTTGATGATTTTAATTAATTTTAAATAACTTACTCGTGTACTTGAATTTATCATTAAAAATATTCAAAATCATAAAGTCTATCGATCGCGTTTCCATTAAACGAAGTAAAAAATTTTATAAAATTTATGAATTTCACGAAATAACAACTTTATCAAGCGCGAGTAATTAATCATTGAATATCTTTATGATTGATTGTAAATTAACCCTGCGCGTTCCGTTATACATCCAATTATTTCCAATTTGATTGATACAATTTTCAATAATCGACTACTGATCACGGGACTTAGATAACGTAATAATGAATTTTTTATACGTTAACAATGCACAATTATCCCAAAGATACCTCATCACGATTGAATTTGATTTCGTCACTAACTAATGAAAATATTTCAGTTTATTATGAAAATATTTGCACGTAGTCGCGAGTTCACCAGCTTCTTTGCGAAATGCGATTCGATTAATTGTATCTGGATCTAGATTTTCAAAAGTCTATAAATTTTTTTAAAACGATTACAATTAGCACAATTTTGCGCAATGATTTCCTTTAACAAAAGTCCCATTTAGTTCTGCTTCAACTGACTCTCACTCTGCGCAGATCATCTGATAAATATTAGAAAACCGAGTTACCGCACTTTTTCTAGGTTATTAAGAGAAAGATTTTCCGTGCAAGTCTTGGATCCATCAAAGCGGATAGATCCGAAGGGCGCGTTTTCTCGTTGCGATACAATGAACTGCGCCCTGAGACGTGAATTCGCTACAAGAGCTCGCAATCTTCATAGATCCGTACGAGGGCAGTAATAGTAAGAGGATGGCTGCTGCAATTGGTATACAGGGCGATAGACGCGTGCAGCAGTGCGCGTTGCACGCTTAGTGGTTTCGTGATCGTCGCACGTATGCACCTCTGGTGTACGTAGTCTCGACACATTGCACATCCAGAGAGCACGTTATCTCTATGCGCCGTATGCGGCCCTCGTCGTCGACCCCTCCTCCGTCCGCAAAACATTTTATAGCGCGCGCGGAGACGAAGTGGGCACGGGGATGGGGATGAGTGTGGGCAGAGGGAGAGAGAGAGAGAGAGAAATGACTGCTTAAGGCTGCTGTCGTTTAAGTATACGAAAGGCAGACTGTCGTCGACATCCTTTTCGCGGATATTTGCGAATTTCGCCCGAGTGAGTGCGAGCGTACGCAGGGCTAAAGGAAAAGCCCTGGGGTGCGCGGCTCGGGGTTGGTACCGGGACTGGGGCCGAGGCCGGAAGGTGGGGGTCGATTGCAATGCGCCGCTCGTAAGCAGCCAGTCCGGGTCTAGAGAGAGAACAGATGCGCCGCACGATCACGAATCCGATGTATTGCGTTTGCTAATCCCCCGACATGGCTGACAGTATAATACACCACTTTGCAAATACACCGGTGCTACAGCAGCAGCGGACTTGCGTGTGTCACTTCCACACTTCCAGCCCCGCGTACACCTCTCGCTTTTTTCATACTAATATTCTCATTTCTGCTTCGTGCCTCGTTCTCGTTTCCAGTTCCTCCTCTTTTTCAAGTTCCGAACACTTCGTGTACTAATATCGCGTTTACGGTTAATTTAATCCTCCACTAATGGTATTATAATGCGCACACAGTCTCTCGATTACCTTGAAAAACCTAGACCCCGTTTGGATGGAGAATTTCATCAATAATTGTACTTTTGTTAGAATATATGCTTGTAACTTTTATAATGTGCCTTATCGATCATCTAATACGTCACTTACGTAAAATTTATGCATATTTGGAACTAAAAAATGTAATCATTTCGAAAGCAATTACATTGTTCGAGTATTGCAAAAAATTTTAATACGCAGTGAAAACTATTACTTTCGTTAATTTTTAAACTTAAACTAATAATCAGAAAAGAAATACGTGTTTCCAATGAATACAATAACATTGAATGCGTTCTATTTTAACGTTCAATTATGTAATTTTAAGAAATCAATGTACGAGGACGAATCACTACATATCCGTGTTGGAAAAAAATCGCTTTGACGAGTAAATTCGACATTATCATCATACGCTACCATCTTTCAAACACCGTTAAAATTTCACATTGATGCATAGCTTAGTTTTTACTTTACAGCCATCTTTATTAAACGTGTTTCGTGTTTTCCAATATAATTGAAAAAGAACGATATCCACACGCTTTTTATTTTGGAATGGAGCAAAGATGGATGCTGTGTGTGGGACGCTTCAACATCTATTTGATCTATTACATCGATTCAATGACTTTAAACCGTAACCATACATCTGGTTTTGACGAGGAGCATCCAAGCTGGCCACCAGAAGTGGTTCCTGAAGAAATCGTTCAACAGGTCCAGGTTGCGATTTTTGTCGTTTGCCGATTAAATACAAACATTTAATGTATTACTCAGCACAAGCCCCAGACAGATAGTACGAATTGGGAAACGAACTGTGTCACTAATCGTCACCGCTAATGGAGCATGGGTCCATCACGATAGTCAGAGATCAAGGAAACGATAGCTTCATGGGTGGGGACGGTCATAGATACGATTTTTTAGTATTTGAAGAGAAATTACCCTAATGGACTTTTTGGAAAAAGGCCTGCGTCGCGACCTACTGTCCATTATTGAATTGATTCGATGAGAAATTGAAAGGGACACGGCTCTATTTGGCAAAGAAAAAAGAACTGTTCCACCAAGACCACACACCAGCTCGCTCATCCAAAATCGTCGCGGCCGAATTGTATGAGTTGCACTACGAATTGCTATCGTATCAATCGTGCGTTCCCCACTCCGACTCCCTGCGGCTTCATTCTGTCCCCCAACATGAAAATATAGCTCGCGGGAAAAATGGCGAGCGAGAGGGAGAAGGTCATCCTCGAAACAAAAACCTATTTTAAACAGTTTGACAAATCGTATTTTTAGGGAGTTTAAAGAAGCAAAAGGGGCGTTGCGAAAGTGAATCGTTGTAAAAGAAGATTGTGTTGTTAAATAACAAAAGCTTTTTGTGAAAACCGTGCGTTTTCATTCTTGATACGCATACTCATTGATTACTCTCCTTTTATAATTTCATATCTCTTCTTTTTAAACTTTATATAATATTATTTGCGATAATTTTACAAACTCTCTGAATCATGATAATGTGCTCTAATGTTTAAATTGAATGCTTTTAGTTATCAATCATATTCATATACATTATTTATAAGCTATACAAGATTTTTTGAATTTATTATTTATCGAAACTACAGTTTTATCATCTTGTTCTTTTTATAAAAGTATCTATAATATATAGCGATTTTTAAATTAGAATTAATGTTTTTGACAATACAAAATATTCCTTAATATTACTAAATTAAATCAATCTATTCATTTTAACGAAATTTTTTCAATCCTATATTAAATCAATTAATTTTTGTTTAAACTACTCAAGCTAAGATAATTTGCAAACATCATGTGTAAATATTAAAATATTTAAATTTTAATGGGTAATTCTTAAAAATATCAGTTCTGTATGTTTTGCAAACCTAGCAGTTAAGTAAAAATTGTAAATATTGAAGGCTGAAACTTTTCACAAATACTAAATGATGCAAGTTACAATAAAAATTAGAGTTATTTATCTTTATTTACAGGTGAGTTGAAATTCAATTTGCATTTGAAACATTTGTAAATCTTTGTAATTGTAATCGTTTGATTCGTGTTTCTCTATATTTATAATAAAAAATTTGTTATAACACAGGGCAATAAAAATGGCATTTATTTTTAATTGCATCGTTTCAATTCAATTTCTATATTTACAATCGTAAAATTGGGGGTCTCTTTTAGTCTCGCGTATCTCTTAATCACTTGCAGTCCTTATGAAATCTACCAGTATACTTCATTTTAGCATATTATCTGCAACAATCTCCCTTTATTCGTCTTTCTCTCACTTCGTCTTCCACACAACTCAGCCAGTCTAGTATGTGTTCCCAGTTGAAGGACGTTGCCATAGAGCTACAATGTCAGTGGGTACATAATTACACAGAGAGATGGAGAGGTATAGAGGCTGAGAGGGAGAGAGACAGCAGTCAACGAGTATAGGCCCGTAAACGGACTGGCCCCTACGAGTTCTCAACCCCCTGACCATCGTCCGTGTTTGACTTCCCAATCATCAGCCCCTGAGGCCCTCCACTATCCGTTTATACGTAACGAGGGAAATATCAGGGGAATATCGAAATTCTCCAGCGTAATCAATTCCAGTTGCATCGAGAACTATTGCTTGATTCGGAGTTGTTGTTACTGCTACTGCTACTATTGTTCCGACCTTCTTCCTCTAACTTTTGCGATGTCTAATGCGTATCTAATCGAAACAGTTTACGTTAAAAGTCTTGTTGGACACATCGAAAAGTAATAGTCATTGTAAAGGGATTGTACGAGTAAACAAAGGACTAAATGCATCCGTAACTTTAGTTAAATTGGCAGTTGAAAGACTATGCTTCTTCTTTTCCAAAGATGCGCTACAGTTATGCGATTACTAATGTTATACGAGAAAACTGCAGTAACGATTAATATTAAATTAATTAAACTGTAAAAATGGATTTTTCCAAAACTCGTATAAATCTATTTTAGGCAGTATTTTACTTCCATGTATAAATAAATATTTTATTCGGGCATAGAAAATTACCCGTTTCACTCGGATTAGCAAAATCTGTGCACGTTCGATATATTTAAAAACTTATAGGTATTTATTTTCTGCGCACACTGACTTTTTCAAATTTTCGTTCGACACATCGTATATTTCATTAATATTTTCTTATTTTCATCGAATAAAAATAAGAAATTCGTATTAGCTCCAAGGCGGTTAATGTAGTTCCAGGTCCAAAGTGACATTGTTATCTTTGGTCTTTTGATTTTCTTACACAGTAAGCCACTTAAATACGCGCGAATAATTCGATCCATTGAAAAGAAAACCTTTGAATTGTAGGAATATCCTATATTCCATCCAGGCTATTCCGTCCATGGCTGGGAGGAAAAATGCTCGTAAGCCGTTCGGCCACAACAAATGACATATTTCGCCGCTCTATATCGTGAATTACAACTGACTTCTCTTTTATTCGCGTGATGTGGCCTTGTCTTCGTATATAGATTTCGAGCTAAGCAATCTCCTCTTTATACACGCGCAAGGGCACAAAAGTTTATACGCGAGAAAAATAGTACCAAGGTACGAGACGTCTTTACCTCATCGCTTCTTCGCGTTCTCTTCTTTTTTCTCTTCATGCTCCGAATAATGACAATCGTGTAGAGAACTCGACATTGTCCGTCGATAAAGCCCTAAAGGTTCTATGTCCTTTTTTAACCTCTTGGTTTTTCTTTCACATTCTCATAACTGCGTCTCTTTCATTTCTTCACGTTTGCCGCCGTTCTGATTCTTTTGTACATTTGTTTCTTCTATATGAATATGTACTTCTCACTCCTTTGTATTATCTGTACATCTACGCGGCCTTTTATTTTACTTCTTATCATTTTTATTTCAAAGCTTATAATTCTCCTTCGCATTGTGAGTATTTTTTCGCTTATATAAAAGGCTGCAACAACGAAATGAGAGTTTAGATTATTAAATCTACTCGCTTAATAATTGAACTTAAAAATTTGTAATGTTAATGGAGACTTCGATGCATTGAGACATTAATAATTTATTATTACCGTATAATAACTGCATTGTCGAATTTATAACATTTTTTTTCAATCTATTGTCTATCGATAGAAAGATATTTTTGAAAAATTGTAAAATCTATGCTTTTTTATCAGCAAAAAATTATCGATAACAAATTAATCAAAAAATATTTGTCATTTTTTGTAATGACTGTCGATACTTCAAGCTGATTAGTACTAAAGCTGCATAAATAATTAATATTCAGTTTTCATTGTATTTCATTACATTAAACATGTTCGGTAAGGTACAATTCGGATAATTACTTATATTTTCTTCAGGTACTTAATAGTGTAAGGCACGAACATACTTTCTCTACACTATACGATATTTGCAGTTTAATAAAATAGTGGTTGCATACGAGATAAGTCATATTTTGTTGTTAAGTGCTACTAATCAGACCTATAATCTTAACTTTATTTCTGAGATACTAGAATGCAGAAGATAAATAGCATATCATTAATGAAATATGCAATGCACAAGAATTTAAATCAAGAATAAAATTTGCTTGGAAAAAACTTATCGAACATTATTTTTCTAGAGTAAAATTTTTAAAATCTAAAACATCTTAACTTTCATTGTTAATATGAATTTTTTGCGCTAAATATTTTTCTCATAAATATTTGATTCTGCAAACGAACATTTGTACCATGAAATTAAAGAAAAGTTAAATTAACGAAAAATTAATCTTTCAATGACAATGTCTTAAATGAATATATGTTATTAAAAATTAAAATAATAATATATATTATACAGTCTATGGAATTCGATATACTATTGTCTAACCCGTAATAGATGCCACATAAATCTAACTTTTTCTGAATTTTAGAATATTACATCATATGTACCTATGTGAACATAGTTCAGCAGTTACTAATGCAGTAAAATTAAGTAATTAATTTGTCTCTTACCGAGTCAATCTTTTACTACATATCTCTGCTTTATTCTTTCCACGTGTTATCTCTCTCTCTCTCTCTTTTTTCTCTCTCGCTCTCTCTCTCTTTATTTCTTTGCTCTTTTATAATTTTTATTCTTTTTCGAATTATAAACTTTTAATCTTCTTATTTTTAATTTAATTTCTAATTCTACGTTGGTTTCTTTCATGTTTCTGCAATTTAAAACTTGCAATTTTATTCTTTTTTCCCGTTTTCATTTTCCGTACTAAAGTTAAAAGATAAAGACAGTACGTTTACACGCCAGCCCTCGATATTTCTAAATCGAACGATGTATATTATACCGGGGATGTTGTTACTACTACTACTATTTCTACTACTTTCAGAGTTGGATCAAGATATCGAAAGTACAAAAGAAAGTGCGAACAATAACGCGAATGAACACACCTCGAATGACGTTTGCGTTTTCGGCTCTTTTTCTCATTTTTTCACCTTCTTTCCTACACGATATATTTATTTATTTCTTCCTTTCCCTGTTTCATATTTTTATATGAAGATTACTATATCAAATTTTTTAGTTATTTTAACACATAATTCTTCATTTTTATTTTTATTATAAAAATGTTTATTACTTAAAAAATACCAATTGTAATAATGAAAAACGATATTTTTTATCGATCAAACTTTCGATATCCGTTATCAAATATTATTCACGAAGATAAAAAAATAAAGAATATACTTTGTTGTGTTGCAAATAGTATTTTGAATTAAATATTTTAAATATAGTCTTGATATTCTTATCTTTACTGTGCATTTTCAATATCATTTATAATATAGTATTGTATATAAGTGTGATGCACACCTTTGTACAAGCAGGAGAAAAAGTTACAAGGCAACTTTTAAGATTCACTACTGCATTATAAAATTTATTAACAAACAGGGAAAAAATCTATTTTAATATAAACATGTAGTTTCTGCTAGGAACAGGATCGAAAAATGCGTGAGAACTGGAAAAAAGGATATACCAAATGAGAAAAGGATATAAGACTTTTTCTGACATTTTTACAGGTGTATCACATAGTTTACTGTCAGATTCTTTATTTCCACTTATTTCCGTTTTCCCGTGTAATATTTGTCAGCCATAAATATTGGATCGCGTTTACCGTCGTTAAAACCATGTGGCTTTCTTTAATAAATTATTAAAACCCTCTGCCAAGCCTATACGACTATTGCAACTTTGAACTGCTGCGAATTGCTTCCTTGTATATTAAAAATTTAGTCTATGATGTTTCTTGATCGTCTAAGATACAGTAAATGCATTCCTCGGCTTTTACAATAAATTTAAAAATAAAAGTTTAGCATAAAAAACAATAACGCCCTCGTTTAAAATTTTAATCTGCGTTTGTGTATTTTTTTTGAATATTTTATTATCCGTTTCAGTATTTTGTTATAAAAGTCGGTACTTTCAAAATTATTTTTTAGCTCTCGCATTTATTGGTAAAAAAGTATTTTAAAGTTAATTACCTCGACACTCGATAATTCTACAACACTATTTTTCATTTCGGGAGATACAAACTTATTAAATTCAACACTTGTTCAATAATATTAAACGAAAGCCACTTTTTCCGCTAATTGCATTTTATAAATTATTTCGTTCTCGATTTATTCTTGAAATTGAGGTTTAAGATACTTAATATCGTACAGTGATAACTCTGCAATATTTCGTCATTATCTCCTTCTGTATTTAAAATAAAGCGATAAATAGGTATAAGGAAAATTAAATTCATGCGAATCTTCTAATACTACACTGCATAATTATTTGGTAGACGCGCATTGTAATTAAGGTCACACGAAGGCCGTTCTTTACACTATCGACGAGAGCATTATTTAATTTACATTTGGATTTTTTGACGAATGTTCAACAATTAATACGAATTAGTGTTCCCATTAATAATCGACAGGCCTGAGCACGTGCAATATAGACACTCAATAACGTAACCGTGGCATAATAAATCTCGTCTTGCCGCCCCCTCCGCCCGTGATTTATACCTGCAATCGAGAAGATGAAACGAATATGTTAATGAGCAGGAGGAAAGAAATCAATTAGAAGGCGAATGCGTTAGTGTGAGTGGGCGATTGATAAAGAGCGGCGGAACGTCCGAGACTCGACTAAACAGTTTCCGCGGCGCGCCACGCACTCCATTCCGAAATTCGCGAAGCTTGAAAAAGCCGCGATAGGCAGATCAAGCCGACGAAAGGCGAAACAAACGAACGAGCTGTCGAAAAATCATTAATCGAAATTCCAGCTGCCGGCGCCGCATACCGCGTAGCTCGCCACGGAACTGGAGCCGGCATTTGGCGAGGGTGTGCTGGAGCGACGCCCGGATACTAATCTGCAGGTGCATACGTGCGCGCGTCTCACTTAACAAACAAGGATCGGGTGATTAATAGCTGGCCGCCCCGCTCGATCGTCTCCCAGCACTCGTGTCATCATCCCCTATGTTACGCGCGGGGGCGGCGGCGGACCCGGAGGCGGCGCGATCGACTCGCCGCGGAAATGGAGTTAAAGCCAGTCGATGCCTTTTCTACGGGGCATTGAATTTCGATATGTCGCTCAGACTCGCCTCGACGTCTGGCCGGTTGCGTGCAACATTTTTGTTTCTTGTATTAAACTCATAGCTCGGATTCGGATTCCAGGACGTCAGATATCGTCTACCACCGGCAGACGTGATTTGAGAAATTGGAATGTTCTTGTACTTCTACAGGGCCTTGCCATAAATTTTATCGAAAACCGTTCATCGAGCTCGACTAGTGAGATAGAATAATTTCTAGTGTGCATAGCTGAAATTTCAATTCGTGCTAATCCTTGTATTGGAAAAGCTTTCACGTCACTTTACGACCTTCGTCGTATTGTAACTCGCAATTTCGTTTATAATTAAAACATGTTACTTTTCAACATTTTATTTACGTACACGGATGTCCACAGTACGAGCGCCATTTTACTACATCCAAAGATTTCTTGTTTAACTTAAATTAATTGATCATGGGTTTGTCTTTCTTATTACTTAATTAATTGATAATAATTTTTGTGTTCGTGTGCACCACAGAGTTTAAATCATATTCGTTAAAATGTATGCGCTCTTTGCTTCACTTCAATTAATAATCTTAAGCAAAAATTCATAGAGCACAATAAATTAATTTTATGAATCATTATCATAGGTATACAAATAATTAAAAAAAAATCCATAATCGAATTTGCATTTGATGCGATAATAACCAAAAATAAATAAATGAATGTGAAATAAGCTATAGAATTCTTTCTTTTAATCAATTCTAATAACTAATTTTTTATTAAACAGCGAGACATTGTGAAACTCTAAATAAAATTCATTTTTAAAATTCAGATGGCGTAAATTTTTCAAATTTTGACAAATTTACTCTACAAAGAAAAAACCAAGTATAGATAAACAGTAGCAAAACCGGAAATATAGAAAAAGAAAGAGAATGATAGAGAGAGAGAGAGAGAGAGAGAAAGAAAGAGAGAAAGAGCAAAGGCAACAACGAACCACGAGCGACCGGAAATTACATTTCACCGCGGTATAGTAATAACGTGGTTGAGTCTAGCAAGAACGAGATGGTACTGCTCATCATCAACCCTTTGCAGACAAATATTCGTAGTTGTAACTAAACACATACGCGCATGGTTAGAGAAACAGAATGACGAAAAATCATTTGTGAAGTGCATTTTAATTAATAAGTACACGATAGTGTAATAGCGCTTTTCCAACATCAAATAATATCTAATGATACATTTCGTGAAACATCTAATAAATTAAAAATGTATCGTTAACTTCATGTGCGAGAGAAAGCACTAAACTTACGAAAAGATAAAATTTTATATCTAAGATAAAGAACTGGAATGTATTTAAACATTATTAATGAAATGTAATAAATTAACAAATTTTTTTTTCATATTTCTAAATTTTTATTGTAAAAAATTATAGTAAGATACTTTTTGAAAAAATACGTTATATTTTTTCTTATAGGCATTATATTTGCTTATTAAAATTCATAATAACTTTAAAAATACCTTTTATTGACAAATATATTTTTGTAATGGAAAGTATTCATTTGATCTATTTTATTATGTTTTGAAAGGTAACCTTGCTATAGATTTTTTGTTCAATTACCTTCTTATTTAAAATTTTAAATTTTGTTACATTTATAGTTTCTTAGATAATATTATTTTTAAAAGTCGGGTTTAAGAATAATAATTATAACACAATGAAACAATAATAATTATTACAGTAACACACAACAGTGATAAAAATGATCAAGAAATAAATGGTGTAAGAATTTATGAGCATTACTTTGAAAAATTTTTTTAATGATCAAGAAAATAACATTACTGTCGAATAAATTCAGTTGTGTCATATTGTTAGATTATTTATAATTATAGAAGAGCAATCATAAATTAAAAACTTATTATTTCAAGAAAGACAAACAGAGAAAAATTAAAGACGATTTTCATTACAAACATTGATATGCTCTTCTTGAGTTTCTCTTTTCATAAGATAAAATATAAGGGAAAGAGTCAGACAAAGTAAAAATGAAACTATTCGATAACAAAAAATCAGATAAAAGAAGTATTTCTATTGATAATTAATAAAATTTGATAATTATTGTTATTTAATTAAAATATGTATTCTTATTTAATCATTAATAATACAGTACTAAATTAATAATAATAATTATGTAAATTTAGTCAAAACATTTCACCAAATAAATATGGAGGATTAAATAATAAATTTAAATTTCCCGGCAATGCTGAATATATCTTGTTCTTAACTATTTTTAAAAAATTCAAATTTTACATAAATCTTGAGAATTTCAAAATGGAATCTTTAAAGTTTAAAAGTGAAAATTTCAAAAACCCGAATAAAATAAACGAATAAACAGAAATTGAAATAATTTATCTTTGAAAATGTAATACTAAATGTAATAAATATTAATAGTAAAATAATAAGATTCAATAACAAAAAAAAGTTTTTAAAAAGGAGAAATTCAAATCCAGTGTAAAAATTTTTTTTTTAATATTTAGCTAAACAATAAAATATTATACGAACTACTTTTTAAATGCAGAAAGATTTTTTAATTTTTCCATGTTCAATGCAATGTAAGAAAGAAATAGTAAATTAGTGTCACATATAAATAATGTATTCAATGCAAGCAAAAACTTGTTTTGCAAATACTAAATGCTATAATATCAAATAAATACCAAATAAATTCTACATCAAATAAGTTATTTAATAAAAACTGTTGTTATCATTATAAAGTCTAAATAAATAAACACGTAGAAGTGAATAAATTAAAATATGAATTAATGAAATACAATAGAAGACTATGATTAATAATACTCAGGCAATTATTGTAGTTAATATAATAAAACGAAATAGTCATACTTGACAAAGAAAAAAGTTAGTTTTTATCTTCATCCTTATGACACGAGACATGTTGTACTAATTTATTACTTTTCATGCATTAATAAATTATTTCTAAGATGTTTTTAACATTTACACATCATCTTGCACATTACAATATCATCAATTACTTATTAATATAAATCAAACAAGTTAATTAAGATGAAATTAAAATTTTATAAAAGTAAAATTTATAAATATAAAAATATGGTATTAAAATAATTACAACACATTATCTATTAATTCATTCGCGAAAATTAAAAAATATTGTGTATATATATAAATATGCCCATTTTTATATATTTGTATAAAGGTTATACAAGGAGATATTTATTGCATTATATCAGTAGAAATTAATTTTTCAGAATCGTTATATAGTCATAATAATAATAAGATACTATCATTTCTCTTGATTAATTAAATTCATAAATTTATTATTAAATTTATATGAAACACTCTAGTAAATAGGATTTGTATTCAATGATTCGAAAACATGAATATAAAATTCATTCGAAATTAGAAAAAAATAGTTAAAATTGTAATTATTTTCACAAAATTAGATGATATTGCAACGATATTGAGATGAACCTATTGATTAAGTCTTTTAAAGAGTATATACATCAATTATCTAGGTAAATACAATAAATAATATATCTGTAAAAGCAATTTTATTTGAAAAATTTTATTTCTACTTAATTAACTATTTAATCTTAATAATTATACTTAAACCTTAAAGTTTAAAAATTCCACGAGTTTTGAAGATAAATCCTTATTAATCCTTTTAAATAGAAGCAATAATTAAAATATTACAGAACTTGAAAAGAACATATAATTTTAAAATCGATAATCTGGAAAATCATTTGTTATATAAAGTTGTAAAAAAAAAAAAAAAAAAAAAAAAAAAAAAAAAAAAATATGTAGGAAATTATATATTCAAAATATTTAGAAATTTTACACTTTATTATATTTAGTAAAATTCAATTGTAAATATAAAACAACATTACACGCTATAAAGTAATAGTCGAGTTAAAAAAATAAGGCAGAAATACAGTTCAAACGAAAAATAAAAAATAAAATTTGTGGCTTTAGTAGAAAAATCTGTTGCATAAAAATTGTAAAGCGATTAATATAACGAAGACATAAGTAGAAGAACAGCATCATCTTCAATTTAAAGGAAGTCCAGTTTAAGCGAGTACATCAGATTAAATTATCGTATAATATGAAAACTGTTGGTTTTCTTGTTAAGTTAGATTTTCGAATAAAAGCGAACTAAACAATTATAAAGCAAATAAATGAATTAATGATATTCATAAATGTGTCATATAATCAAATCATTATTTATATAATTAGTCTTAGATTTCGATTTCATATTATGAACAATATATTACGAGTGGAAAAAAATTTCTGAATTTACAGAATGCACAAACGATGATTTAATTAATTTTATCAAACGAATTTTTCATCCTTTAATATATAGAATAGATTAATTAAAAAATCATTGAATAATTTTTTGATAATGGTAACAAAATACACCTACTGTTTGTACTTCAATAATTTGTAAAATTAAATAAACGACGTTCTACATTCTCTTTCGTATTAATATCGGAGACTTCAAGGAAGACTTAATTGAAAGTGATATATATGTATAAATAATATGTATGCGTAAGTATAGATTTTCTAAGAATAAGTTTAACTGCCATCTGATAGAGTTGAAGAAAGCATCAACAACGCTGATTAGATAAAATACGCCAATTTGACCGAGAGATATGTGTAAGCGTTATTTGGCTTCATAGACAATGTGTACGAACGAGTTATCGTAAGCAGCACATGCGCCGTCTCGAGAAATAAAAGAACTTCCAAAGTTGCAAAAATATCCTCTTTAAAGTTATTTAGCAGCCTTGGCCTCGAGTGAGAGCCTCAAAAGAAGGGAGTTGGCGTGCAATTGTCTCGCCGGCGAAGGAAGACTCGAGCGGAAAAGAACGGTGTCAGGCTGCGAGGCAGATTGCGGTAGGCGAACAGAGAGCCGAAGATAAAGCCTCGGGAAACTTTGAAAGAGGCAGGAGGCAGGAGACAGGAGCAAGGGAGTCTCAAAAGCGTCGACGTCTCTAGGACTACCGCAGATCGTTAGAATTCGCCCGTTCCTCAACGCGCGGCTCGGCGTGGAAATTAAATTTTCATCATACTAATGCCATTCCTCTCCCTCCCTCCCTCCCTCTCGTTCTCCATCTCTCTCTCTCTCTCTCTCTCTCTCTCTCGCTTCGATTTTTTCCTTTTTTATAAATATTATTCACCGCGGTCCATAGGCGGAGGGTCCAAAATGATTGAGTGTAAAAGTCGCAAAGTGCATGTGCTTTAATGCCTGTCATTTTTGGGGGATCTGGCATAAAATTTACCAAACATTACCGAGTCGAGATTGTTCTTATACGGCTAAAAAATTTGACTCTTTAATTATTGTTATGAAAAATATTTTAATAAAAACCCCTTTTATATATTATGAAGTTATCAAGGGAGAAGCTGTTTTCTTTTTATTCCAAAATAATGAAAATCTTAAAAAACCGTTTAAGGCATTACGTTAATTAGAATATAAAAATCATAAATTTTATATTAATTTAATATATTTTCAAGCACAGTATTTTATTTATATACGTGCGCATTTTACACATGTGCAGTGTTGTAAATTACTGAAATAGTTAAAACCCAAAAATAAAAGACAAACTTTTCATTCTATTTTAAAAAAGTTTATTTATACAAAAATTTTATAACATCGTCATATTGGAAAGAAATTATAACTAATTGCATACATATTAATGATCTGTACAAATTTTGCTTCAAGTGTATTATTTTCCTATGTTTCTCAACTGACATCATGGACTTATCTGTAAAATAAGTACATAAATCTTTCTTGATATTAGTTATATTACTTTTTCACATTATACGAGTTCAATCGAAAATATTCAATTTCGACAGATTTTTAATAGGTAATTTTAATAATAATATTAAAACTGATTGCATTATTTTAATTTCTTTTAATATTTCCATTTAAATTAATTTTTTATTTGCAGTACTTTTGCGTCTTTCTGCAAAGATTTTGCATTGGACATATTTTTGAATTTATTTTTTTTTGTTTAAAATTATGCCGAAATAAAATATGAATTAGTACCTCAACTTATTATTTTCAATTATATTCGAATGTATTTTAAAATAAATTTGTCTTTTTTCTAGTCTAAATTTCACTTCTAGAGTTCGGATTATAAAAATATTCTTAAAAGCATTTAACTGCAGTATGATATAAATCTCGACTTAAAATTTTATTTTTATTGCGCAAAAATAAGTTTTATAATATTAGAATTTCAAAAGTTCAATCAACCTTATAATCTACAAAAAATTTCTAGTAGAAAGAAATTGGGATATTTAATAATTTAATAAAATAAATAGACATTAGCAACAAGCAACCATGACAAGTTTAGTGATAGATAGGGGAGAATTAAGGTAGCGATTGCAGGAATTTAAGTTTGTATATTATTATCAAACGACATTAGAAAAATGGGAGGGGCTCGCTACTCTCCGTGAGCGCAAATTCGACAGTCATTCCAGCGATTGGAGCCACAGTAGTGCTTAATAAATGAAGAAAATATGACTAACCAGAAAGTTGGTACACTCTCGTGAACATTCATATTCTTTGAAAGAATACTAATTTTCTGGTGTAAGCCCCAAAGGAAGAAAGCGAAAGGGCGGCAGTTGGTAGGTGAGTGGGTGGATGCGCCGCGTAAGTGTACACTGAAAGCCAGAAGCTTCTCGGTACGTTCCTTTAGTCCTCTCAGGATGAATAATTTTTTTATGCCCGAGCCTTCCCTTTGAAAAATGAAAAAAACGTGTTGGCGGCAAGGCTCCGGCCGAGGCTCCCTTCGCATCTTCGCGATTTTTCACAGGATGAATAAGCAGAGTATCGGGAAGAACTGGACTGCCGGCGCTCGCTCTCTCGCTCGCTCAATTTCCGTCGTGCATCTTCGTCTCTCCAGCGCAAACCGAGTGCAAAAATCGCTCCTAAATCTGAAGGTATACGTGACACGAGACGTGAGACGCTCAGAAAAGCGCTCGTGCGCGGATCGATTATGTGCCGTGAGCTGAGAGCGGCCGCTTATAAAAGGGACTTGCGCTATCACACCGGCCACATAAATCACTGTCAAATTCAGGGTGTAATCGAGTGGTACATCGGAAACCCGCCCGATGTTAATTTCTTATGTGTACGTTGAGGAATTGAGGAATGCCGCTTTCCAACGTCCGACGAGAAAACGCGACTGCCGCGCTCTGGGAAATTTAAATCTTCGGGCACGCGATGCACGAGGAAGAAGGAGGTCCACCTCCCAGTGAGGAAAACGGATTGAGATTGATGTTTTTGAAAGGTAGTCGACGGAAGCGGACCTCAGTCGACCCCTTTCAAGCGAGAACACAAAGGGCTGCTCGGCTTAATTCTGAGCTTCCCGTCATTCTCGCGACTCTTCGGCTGCTCCAAACAATCGAGCGACTATCGCGACTTACGCAACTGTCGATCACCACTTATTTCCCCCACGCCTGGGGTTTATATTCACCCGGACACGTATAAACGCGAATCCTTTCGAGGCGCATCTTGTCTGCTTACCGGGGATGGATGCTGATCGGTATCGCTTAAATTATGCGATGTTGGGGTTGTTTCGATGATGTTTGAAGTTTCTCGGAAATTTCTCTTTGAAGTCGTGCGCGCGGAATTGCCGAATTCTAACTATTGCTGGCTTCAGGAGCACGAAACAATCAAGGGGAATCCGAAACGACGTTACACGGTCTGGGGCCAGAATTGCTAAGGTCAAGTTCTGAAATAGAAGCAGTGCGAGTCACTTTTAACGCCTTACAAGGACCACCGCTTCGGATTAACTTATTATTAAGAGCATTTGTATTTATTTCGTGAAAAAGTACATTCTGAATAAGCGCGTGTATTTTGATTGTATTGAGTCTAAAAAGTTATCGCGAGAATTATGCCAAAGCCACTAAGAACAAGTGTGAGCTTCTGCTTGTAATCTTTTCGGTGTTTATGAGATTTGAAATATCAGCTACACAAGTAAATTTTACGATTGCACTTCGTACTGCAATACTTGATTTGTATTATTTAAAATTCGCGACGGCAAAACACTAAACTTTCAGCGGCTATTTTAAAATGAATTGCTCTCACGGTGAAGCATTGCCTCGCGCAAAACTATTTCTTATTTATAACGTTAACAGTCATAATACCTCCGACTGAAATAATTGCACATAATTGTTTTTAAAACCATTTTATTTCGACTAAACTCAAATCAAATTGGATTTAATTAAATTCTCATTAACAACCGTTCATTCTATTAGCGAATTTAAACTTTTAGGAATTACTCTACCAATTTTCACCGAACAGAGAGGGTAGTTGCGAAATCTACCCTCCCGTTTCTTACCCTCGGCTATTTCTAATGTTGCCGTTCGCTTTTGATTGTATTCTATAAGTTATGCAGTCAAACAAAAATAAGCGTTAAATTTTAAGCAAATTCCGTCGTTTTGCATTTTTATGTCAACATTTTTTATGGAAATTTCTGCTGTGCCTAAATTTTAATAATTATAAAATAAATACTTGTCGTATTTGATATTTTACTACTTGTAAAAATAAGACGAGCTTCTAGATTTTACTAACCATTGATCTTTCTTGCGATAAATTTTTATTTATAAACTGTGCCATAATAATTTATTGTAATGCAATATTTCTTATTCTTATTTTAAAAAAACTTTGTTTCTTCTTATCCTATGTTAAATTGTACTTTCAACTACCTTGTGCAGCGTTATTTTAAACTTGATCTACAATTTAAAGTAACTTCTGAACCGCAAAAGCCACGATGAAATATAAGTTTATTTAATGCTGAATAAATTATTCAGTGTATAGAAGAACCGGCGATTCCACTAAACCAGGACTTGAATTTAGGTCCTTTGAATCCAACGTCCAAAACTCTACCGACTGAATTACTACGACTCATTTTCTTATCCTTATCTTTCTATAAAATTTACAAAAAAGAAATTCTGCTACATTTAAGTGCGTTAAGGCAGATTGATAGACATACGGATACTTTTTTATTCTTTGCTAAGATAATATTGAAATTACAATAAATTTTAACGTATTATGTCGAATTAAATAATAAATATATTATTTATTTTGAATCATGCTCTGCCATCATCAACTACATGAATATTTTTATTTCGAAGATAGAAGTTAGTGAAACAAGTCCCAATGGTCATTAATTATTTTAATTTTAATTTTTTATAATAAGTATGATAGGTTTTATTTAAAGCCATTCCCTTCTACAATAAAAGAAAATAAATATTGTAATAAAAAAATGTAAAAGTTTACTTGATAAAGAAAGAGAAAATCAAATGCTACTTAAATATTTTAAGTCTTTTCTTTCTTGAAAAATAAGCGTACTTTCATGTACTTCAATTATTTATTGAGAAATTAGAATTATTCATATCTAAATTTTATAAAGACTGGGGCTAATTTTATATTAAAAACTTTGTAAAAATATTAGTATCGTTGTTATGTTCAAATGCAGTAAAATGTAGTAAACTAAATTTAAAATACTATTTATGGTCACGCATAAATCATTATCGTACTTCAAATCCATGTTTTAAGCTTTTCTTTTGGAGAGTAAAATACCTATCGATTATTACAATAAAAATCAATGAAATAATCTCCATATATCTTACAAATAAAATAGTATAGCGTAATGGTACATGCCTGAAAAAATTTTTTATTAAATGATGCGCTACAGTAATTGAATTTAATTCTAAAAAAGAGAAGATCTTGTGGTGCTTATTTATATGCGCAAAGCGTGTAATTAATTAATAACAGTAGAAAAATAAATTATTGTGAGACTAAAACAAAAAATTGGCCTTGTTAATGCAAGTATAAGATTATCCGGTGAAATGCAAAATTCTAACACGATGTACGATTTAAAAATATCCGAAGTAAAGTATCGTCTTTGATAAACCGAATACATTAGTGACTTGGCTCAAAAACTTTCCGGAACATTAAAAAGAAAAATATGGATCAGATACAAGCAGCTCGAGGCTTAAGTTTATTAAGATGCGTTTAAATATCATACGGAAGAGATAAAATCAATCATAAAAGGTAAAAATGTAGAAAGTAAAAAACATTTTAATAAATAAACACTCGATAGAGAATGAATAATAATTATTCAAAGTATGTAGCACGAATGTTTAGTCATCCAACGCTAATGGATAAAATTATGAAGAACAATTCGGTCGCATAATTAAATGTGAATTCAACGCATAAAATTAAAAAACATTAATTTTGGTTTATGTATTGTTCGGTAATATCATTTCGATGGATTTACGTCTAATTCTTATTGCTCAAATAACTTACTAGAATTTATGAAATTAATGGGGTCAGAATTTCTCAAGTGCTGCTTCTGGAAATTTGCGCATTAACTAATAAATCGTATAAATATATTCTTCAAGGATTAAAGCCAAATGCAGTAAAAGTATCTGTTGATCAAAGTATTGCTAACCTAATATTTAATACTATCATCACGATCTTTCAAGTTAGATTTACATGTTTATTCAATATAATAAAGAAACTTTACACAAAACTTGTCTCCAGTACCATTGTTGAGTTAAAATTACAGTATTTGCAGAGATTTCATAAGTACACGACAAAGAGCTGAAAATAAAAAATACAAAGAATAACACATAGACGTCTTTAACGTGCTCAACACGAAAATACTGTGAATGAGTAGAAAAGCATTTTTCATTTAAATTAAAGTATATTTACATAGTGTTTTGTTATACTTTTACTTTCAATTGTAAGTTATTTTGTATATTGTATTTTTATAATATTCTTATTGTGTTAATTTTGATCCTACATTAACGTAAAAAAGAACTAATTTTATTGTATTGAACTTGTGTATCTAATGTAATTTTTTTATTTACCGTTAAAATATTTTATGAAGAATTATTGATTGATTGAAATGGAAATCTTGATACTTGGTAAGTTGTGAAAACACAATAGACGAAGATATTTTTACATTTTACAATCTCTCTCCTTCTCTCTCCATCTCTTTTTGTTCCTCTCTTTTGCATTCATTGTTTTCGCCCATTTTATACTACCTTCCTTTGAAGTTTGTTCTTTTATTATTTTTATTTTTATTTGTAATATAAAAGATTTATAATAAAAAATAAATACAATTAATCACAATCAACTAAAAGTAACAGCACGTTGATCGTCACTAGTCTTCATCGCGATATTTAACAAAAATGCACACTTTTTCATCTGTCTGACGATAACATTGTTTTTTTAATTCAAAACGCTACATGGAAATATTTTTTGAGAGTATTGTTAAGCAGCTAAGAACTCTACTGAACTATATACTCAAATTCTATTAAAATAAAAGAGTAAATAATTCATAAATTTCATAAAGTTTATCCAGCATTCGGTGCTGATGTTTGAAGAAGTATTTTCTTATACGAATTTACATACTTCAAGACATTGTCTTACACAAATAGACAAAATGCAGAAGTAATTAGAGTAAAGTAAAATAAACTCTTATTTTTTACATAATTAAGCTATAATAGACTTTTTCAATTTTTGTACGTGATTAAAGAAATAAAGTCAACTACTGGCCTTATATTTTAATAGTCTGATTATAATGTTAGTAACATTACTTCAATTTTAAAACATTTTTAGCCTTGCGAATGTATGTCACATATCTATATATCTCAGTAATACAAAATCCTGTTTTCTTAATTTCTACAACAATGCATGACACAAATTAAAAATGTATCAGATTGTTCAAAAATTAACAATGTAAATTAACATAACTATTATATAAGCAATTAATGTGAGCAAGGTTATAAAAATTAAACGTTGACTTGAAAATAATGCTGTTTATTTTAAAAAATCCATCGCAGTACACGCACCTACATACTTTTTATGATATACAGATAAACTATTAAATTTATGGTGTTTGCTCCGAGATTAAAAAATAAAATTATCCTTGTAGACATAATACCCAGTCAGGAGCTTACTATTAATTGTGCTTACACACGCAGTTTCTTGAAAAAGCTTCTAAAAGACGGTCCCGATGAAAAATATATTTAAGAAAACGACTTCAATCTCCAAATTTTCTTCCGAGTTTCATGCCTGCAAGTATACTGCGCTCATTTTAAAATAAAAAGAATTTATAGTTTAAAACCAACGTAATACCAAAAAACAAGAAATTACAATAATATCACGTGTAGGTAGTGCGAACTAGCGACGGCTTTTCTCTCGGTTTCTCTCGCCCACTACAACTATCCCGCCACTTTACTTTTTGACATCTTATTCGGGGCTTCCGCATCCGCTTATATAATTTCACCCTCGGCCGTTCCGCGCCCGTGTGCTTACGTATGTTTCTAATCCGACACCGACAACTCGTGCAATCCTCTTGGATGAGACTAAGAGAGCAAAGGGAGACAGAGAGAGGATATCGCAAAAAAATACGAAAGAGAAAAATAAAAAAGGGAGAAATTCTAAGGAAAAGGGGCAAGGCTCGTTCGAGTGTATGAAGAGCCGAAGCCGAAACCGACGCAGGAGCCAGAGCCGGAGCTCAACGTGTTATACAACACGAGTGGAACTTTCCATGGAATACCTTCATTCCACTTATATGTCAGCGAGAGAAAACGGCGATCGTTGCATCAACGTGAGGGATGACCGGGAATAGTCCGATGTTCCAACCACTCCAACGTGTTCGACGATGAATGCGTGGGGACGCGTATGCGTGCATATGCGGCTTCGAGGCAATGGTTCGTACTAATCGCTCTTCCCTCTCAGCTTCTTTTGTACACCTCGGCAAATTTTTCCGTCCACGGCTGTGCTTGATATCACCCTCTTTCCAGAGTCTTATCACGGCCGTCGCTACTCGTTTCACATTATTTTGTCCACTTTATTATTGCACGAAGCGCCTGCAATATACTTCTCGCGTATCTTTCCTCTCTTGCTTCCTTGTGTTGAAATGCACTATCTTTCGCGAAGAAGGAAACGAGAAATCTCCATTTGAAAACATTTAAAAGATACGCGATCGGGATTTAGGATAATGTACACGTATATACCTAAGGAGACACGATGCTTTTGTAATTTGAAATTTATTCGATTTGTCTTGCAACAACTTACTTTGATCGATATCTTGCAGTTATATTGCGATAAATATTGACCGATGAGATTTCTCGATTAAATGAATTAATTAACAAATTTCATAATTTTAATAGAAGTTGCTAACTAACCGACAAATTGGCGTAGACACGTGTGCAAAGGTAATCTTTTGTCTAAAGGGCTTATATTTGAGCTTTTGATAAAAAGTTAAAAAGTCAAAGATTTACTGAAGTCTGGATTACTCGATCTGTGATATTAATTCAAATAAAATCACCTGCACGTTAGATTTTACAAAATAATTATTCCTTCAAAATTATTATTTCCTCGTAAAATATCTTGATATCATAATACAAAAGTATGTATTAAAAACATTCGGGTGTAGGAATAATAATTATTTTATTTAAAATATATTTGCTCACTAATTACAAAGAATTTTTATTCGAAAAATTAGGTTATTTATTCGCTTCTGATTCTTTTAAGTGTTGAAAAATGTTGAAAACGTAACAATGAATACGTCGGTAAAAGATTAATTATCTTTGATTAAATTCAAAATTATATCACACAGTATAAATCTTAATTCATTTTAAAAAAACTGCATATGTATTTATTAGCAGCTTCAAAAAGTTAATTATAATTACACATAATTCGTGTAAATCATGAGATCGAACTTTTTCATAAAAATTCCTCAATTTTAATATGTGCCTGTCGCAGTGTAATTTTCAATGTTTTCTCTTGGAAGAATATAAAAAAACCTACATAAAATTCGTAAACAAATATGCATTTTTAAATGCAAATTCTCTAAAAATATTTTATCTTGTCTTGCAAATCATTATATGAAGAGAAAGAAAAACAAAAATAATTTGATGCTAACGGACTAACAAAAGTTGGTGCATCATCGTCTACAATAGTTCCAATAAACTTGGCTCTTCGTAAAATTAAACAATGAATATATAAATAAAAAAAAAAAAATGATTTTTCATTGAAATTGTACAATATTGTGCCGTGAAGTTTATTAATTAGAAAAACTTATGATACTCTCGTTGATAAAAAGCTGTTATTATTACTTTAATACATTTAAACATTTTTACGATGATTTATATGTGAGTAGATTTATCGAGTAAACGTCAAAATACTCTACAATGAAAAATAGTTCCATTAATTAAAGGCAAAATGAATAATTTAAATTAAACATGGATCAACATATATGCAATACGTGCATATAAAATATAAAATGGTATGTAATTTTATTAAGATATAAGTACATGTTACTCTTTTGAAATACTTTTGCCAAATAATATTGATTTGCTGTACTTAAAAGGAATTGTTAAATATTTAGACTTATAATTTACATTTTTCAAAGAAAAACCAAATGTTTACGAGTACCTTGCGCAAACAGAGGCAACACGATAAAAGTAAAAACAGTGCTATAAATTCATATGGTAAAAAGTACTTTGCATTTTATCGGATTGATTATAAGCACAGGATTATCCGTGAGTGAATCTGGCGAATTCGGGTTAAAAAGTTTGTCCGCGCAGGATTAAGCGTGTGTGAATTGTATGCGTGAAAAGTGGCACACTCGAAACGAAAAGTTATCTGCTCACCGGATCTAGTTCTCGGACGTCTATCGCTCAGCTGTCCAGGAGTCAAGGAGAAAGCAAGAAAGGAGCTTCAAGATCAAAGAAACGCAAGCAAGATGACCACTGCACTGGATTCGATTTGTCGGTGCGACACTACCGGCACTACATCTATCGCAGCTACATCATCGACGCTTTCCTTCTATTTCTCAAAATCTGGAAGGAGAGCAGTGCGTCCCTCCCACCCTATCAATGTCGCGCACGGGCTCTTTGAGAAAGAAGCGTTCGGCAGATTGTCGTGGCAGTCGAGCTACTACTACTCGACTCTTCCACGTGCAATTTTCCAGTCTTTTTTTCTTTCCTTTGGCCTCCCCCGTGTGTTTACGACAAATCCGTCATCGGGTCTTCAATAAAAGCTAGGCTCTGGAAATCTCGTCGGCTCCCCCTCCCCTGGCCGCGTTCTCCTACGCCCCGGCCCCGAGTCGTCTACTTCGCATGACAGACCGCGCGAAACAATTTTTCCGTGTAATCGTTCGGAAAACACTCGGTTTAACCGCCCGCGCTTACGTTTGTTCGTTCGCTCGTTCCTGCCTTTGCCTGTTTCTCGGCTTCGTAGCGACACGCGCTACGAAACTGCTCGACGATTTGCATCGCATGGACAAAGATTTCCCAAGATTCGCACTCCGTTTGAGCTTGCAAATCTATATAATTTGCACAAAATCAATACGCTTATCAAAGCGTTGCAAAAATCGCGATATCTGCTTATTTTCTAATAACAAATAATTTTATCACACCGAGTATGTTATCTGCTCCTCTGCTGACTTTCAAATAACGCTAATTAACACCATATCGATCATCTCACTGATTTTTGAATGAGTCTTAAATTAATTTTTATACAATAAAGATAAATTACAATGTTATTTAGTCGATTTACTGAACCATATATAGTATTATTTCCTTATTTATTTCCTGAACATCCACTATATGTATTGATATTTCCTATTTATAGCTTCCCTCTTAGGTCTGGGGATCAAATCAGTTCGAAGTTTGTAAAAAATTTTAAAATAAACTCTATTGTATCATCGCAAACATTATTTAAATACTGCTACTGATACCATATCAATGTACTTCATATTACTTTTTGTAACAATAAAAAAACAATCAAACCTTTGAATTCAAATTCTTCTATCGGTGAACTTGTGTGAAGAGGTTGAGCATACCAACCAGGGTGTTTTATGATTTTCAGTAGCATTTATTATTGTTATTATTATTGCTTGCACTTATTGCATCGAAGCACTAAAATAAATTAAAGATAAGCTCAGAAAATTGTGAAAATTGCGTTTGAAGTAATAAAACAATAAGATTTCATATGTATTGGTAAGTCTTTACATTGACTTGTATGAAAAATTGCATTTATACAGTTTTTATTTTTATACTTTTTTATTTTTATAATCAATATGTATATAAAAACTTCGATAATTCAATTTTATAAATATTCATTATCTGACGGTCAAAACTATTATGTAAAAATATTTGTATCAAGAAATATTGAATGGTTTACATATTAATTGAAAAAAAATTTTTTTTCAAGAACATAAACTTGAATTTGTTGAAGGTACTAATTATTAAATTAATCTTATTAATATTTTCAATCATTTGAAAAATAACGTATTGCTGCATAAATAAGTCCACGCACATAAAAATTTAAATCCCGAAGCAAATTTTTTAAACAATTTTTTTTAAATTTAATATTACGTTTCTGTTTATTAAATCTGAATTTATCACGAAAAAATATGCTAATAAAAATTATTACCATGCTAATTATAATAGTTTATCTGCGTATAGTTTATGAAAGATCACAAACACTTTTATTTATTCAATTATTTATTTCTAAAAAAAATAATTTATAAAAATGATCTACTGCGAATTGTCTCTGAAATTTGCAAATCGAGAAAATCGACTAAACACGAAATAAATAGCGTTCATTGGCACTGAGAAGATTCAGTACGTCAGCTCGACCAGCTTAACATACCAATATGATCAAGAGAAAACCAAACAGGAAACTTTTAATACTTCATAATATATCATCGTATTACAATGTAAGAAAATAGTCGTCGAAAAAAAAATCTGTTTCATTCAGAATCGCCTTGATGGTAACCTTTTCCTATTAAATAAACTTCAATGATATTGATACTCTCCGTTATATTGGAGAGCACAAATATTTAGTTCATACAATGTATCTTCTCGCCTTTTATTACTCTTGTAACATAGTCATTCAAAAATATTTATTTTAACATTAAAGAGGATAAAATATAAACTTTCACTTAACATAAAAAGCAATCGCTTTTGCATTTCCATTGACCACTAGACAATATCTCGAAAGACGACTTGACATTCCTCTTGTCAATTATTCTATTTGGAAGACTGCGTTTCCATTCGACAATTCGACGACAATATTCATCTTGACTACAGACATTACATATATTTAATTTCATATGGTTTTACTTTTTATAACTATTATATAGTTTAATCGGATTATATGCTTCCGATCAACAGTATTTTGATTACAATGCGATTATGATTTTCATTACTTTTTAATCATTTTATTGTCGCAATTTGTCTATATATATTTCCTTTCTATTTACAGTTTCATAGGTAATTATTGACATCTACATATTCAAATAAAAATGTGAATGCAGTCGTACTTTACCATTTTAATGCATTTAAATCAAAAATACTAAAATTTAAAAAAAAAAAAACGTTACTTAGTAAAAAAATGTAAAAGCAAATTTTTGACGTAATTGTTATCAATGATTGTATCAAATACAAGATTTTTTCATACTTCATCCCTTGTTTGCAGGGTTTGAAATTTAAATAATCTACTCTTATTGTAACTTCTCCAAGTTATTTTATTATTTTACTTTCACTCTTTTTAAAACAAAGATGTCATTGATGGAACGTGGTAATTTAATGATTTTATGTTATATTACCTACGGTAGTATAACTAAAGCAGTATTCATTTTTTAATCAATTTATTAGTTCCTTTCAAATGCAGGAATTATTATTCTGCAAAATAAGTTATCGTTTTATTTTCCATTAATTTAATATGTGAAATATTCAGCGCTTAGATCAATTTCACAAATAAAATGCACAAGTACTGGACAATCCATATCATCCCAAGTTCCATCACTCTGCATACAAGTACAATCTTGATGTCCCATATAATTATCAGGTTGAATTTTTGCCCAGTATGTAAAATCCTTAGTTCCGATTGTGTGACCTAAAATACTGGTGAACTGACCCTCGATAAACATATCATGAATACCAATCCAAAATAGATCTTATTTAGATAATGAACGCAATAACATATTTTTTCCCTTAGAATCGGGAATCGCTAAATGTGCTGGACATTAAATTTCATAAATGACATCCAAGATAATTTTTTAATTTTTGACTTTTATTTAATATTTTTCTTTTTCGCAGATAAAACAAAAAAAATCTTATCTAAATAAATATTCTTATATTAAATTTGAAAAAATTTTCTCTTTTAGTCTTAAAAAATTTAAATATGATAAAATAATTAATTCAAAATATTATAAAACTTTAAATAACATATTGATTTTATAATGTTCAAGTATTTTTACCTCCTTCACTATTACAAATCATACGAGCGTCGGCCCAATTTTTGGATTCACCAAAGTATTTATACGCTTCAAAACCATCACGTTTATCGTAACCAACAGCAATTCTACAATTTGCATTAGTACGCTTTGTACAATTCTCATTCGAAGAAAGATAATTGATATTATTGATGTTGAAAATTTGTTTAATATTCTGGGATTCTGGCATAAATAAAGACATTGGGTATTTATTATTTACTCATTGGCTTAGGATAAAATATTTTTAAATATTGTAAATATTTATTGTAAATATCCAAATAAATCTGTTAAATTAGAAAACTATATCTTGGCAACACGAATCTCCTTCGGTTGGTGAACTTGACACTATATAGCAAAATACGCTTGCAAACGCAATGGAAAATAAATTCATTGTCAAACTTATCTTCGATAACGACAGACTCAGTCTACCGTAATACAAAGCAATTCTTGTATTTCGATTATATGAAAAAAATTTCGTAAATCGCATCATTTTATACTATTTTCTAATATTGTCCTTATGTAATGAAAATTTGACTTTCGAAATTACAGAATAGACTTAAAAAATAATCAATCTTCTTATATCTAAATAAACATAATACTACTATTATTCGTATATTTTGAAGTTTATCTCTAGGTTATCACTACTGTAGTTTAGTTATTTAATAAATATTGCAGTTTGTAAATAATTTACGTGTATTAGGATAGTATTTACATATATTTCTCTTTCTTCTTTCAAGTGAAATTTTTAGATCGTATTTATTAATATATTTTTTATTGCCTTTTTATAAATTTTTATATTTTGTTACAGTCGGGCTATAGTATTTTATTTAATTTCATAAAAATTCATCGTTAGTAAAAGTTTATTTGAAATATTTATTTGTATATTTGATTTTTGAATTAATTTTTGAATAAATAAATTTTTTCCGCATATTATGGATTATATTTTTCTCAAAACAATTAAGCATTTACTATTAATATTGTTCCAATAAATGTTTTCACCGAATGTTCATTTCGAAATTTGTGTCAATGCTTTCGATATTTTTATTGTAAAATATTGTATAAGTTACTTTATATAAAAGTAATATGCAGATCTTATAACAGTATATGACAATGTATTAATTTGTTATTTCAAATAATTTCAGTGTTCCGCAATGACAGCTAAAATAAAATTGCGCGGTGAAAGTTGCAAGACCCTGTGAGTCGCTATCTTGAATGAACAAGGGTGACTTGCTATAATTAAGCGTACGTAGCAAGAAATCTTAACTGCCTGCTGATTCAAACGTGCGACATAAAATCCAAAATTTAAGAAAGCACTTCTCAAGGCCGCAAATTTATTCTCAATTGTACTGTATTAGTTTCTGCTGATACTTGTTAATATAATGTAAACATTAAAAGAATGAAAAGCTCGTTCTGATATATTTTGCTAAACTCACTCCCTGGGTTGACAGCATTACGTTTACCATTTAAAAATGCCTATTTCAAACCCAAGCGCTTGAATCTCACGAATTTCTTTAAAACGTATAATAAAATATAAAGGCGTCAACGAGCAGCTCGATGAGTTTCACTTTTGTCTCATAAGTTACAAATAGATTTTCCAGAATTTTTAAATTTCTGTTTGCAACTTTATTGCATTTGCATTTTACGAGTTTTAATAAGACAATAATGCTGTTTTGTTACAAAAACTTCCTGGTTGATCATCTTACAAAATAAAAGCACCTGATATCACATGTTCGAATCAACCGTTCCATCGATTAAAAATTACGAGCGCGTTGTTGTTTGTCCATGTTGTTGTGTTTTTCTTGGAATATTCTTGAAATAAATTAAATTTATAATTAAGTTTAATCTTAAGAAATTTAAATTTAATAAGCTTCTAGAATCGAGGATTAAAGACTCTGCGAGATTTTAGTTTGTAACTAGTTTAGTTCAGTTAATATTTATCTTGACTAACCCAAAAACAGAGACCTGTGCACGGTATTCTGTAGCGTAGCTCTTAGATTTTATGCAAAATATTAAATCTTTAATCCCCCGTACATTTTGTTTTAAAATGAATTTACACCGATAAAGCATTTATTTTTATCCACAAGTACGATGTTATAATATAGATTATAATTCCAAAGATCTAACGCTAATCTTTATATTTTTATAATATTCTAAAGCTTAATTGTAATCAAGCAATCGTATTGTTCGTAAAAAGAAAATAATATTCTATTGGAGGAACTACTTTTCGTATACATACTATATAATTAACACTTCAAATTAAGTAGTGTATCTTGGTCTGAAAACGTAACATACGAAGTGTATAAATCTATACGTATTTGTTAGGTAAATGAATCTACTCCGTGTAAAAAAATAATTGAAAAAAATAGCTCGTAGTTATCTCGAGTATATTTGAACGGATATAAAAAAAATTTCTAATAATCTTTACGGATATAAAAATAATTTCCAATCTTTATTTGTTACTGAATTTTTCTACCAACAATTTAATTTGTTGCTAATACCATAATTTACGTTCAGCGGGCTTCCTCGACAATATTATAAAATATCGTAAAATATAAATTCAAACGCCTCACCAGGAGTCTAACTTTCACTATATAATTAATTTAATAAAATAATTTACGATTGATCCTTCATAGCTCGTAGTTACTCAACTAGTGTCTCTAACGACTGCAATAAAATAAGTCCCCTAGAGATCTTCAAGTACAAAGAGATCGGGAGCTTAAAGGTTTTTGGGGTTTTATAAAACGAATATAGAATATGAAATTTTAAGCTCCTGAACTCTTCCCCCCACCCTAAAACATCTTGGTAACCGCAACTCCGTTAAGAGCATCGTTAAAGACGACTGAAAAAGAGGAAAAATCGATTCCCCTCATCATCGCCTTTCAGCCGTTCGCCACCCCGTACAAAGTGCAAAAGGTCGCGAGCAAAGTTTCCGGTATCATTGTTCAGACCGTGAGGATATGCATTAGCGATGGGTACACCGTGCATTGTGTCGGCCGCGATTCTCTGCGCTTTCAGCTCCTCGCTTTATTCCGATTTTCCTCCCTCTCGGGTTCCAGCATCTGAGCCCACATTTTATCTGCCTTAAATCCACCCTTTGCTTCTTCTGCTCCTCCTCCTCCTCCTCCTCCTCCTCCTCCTGCTTCTATTACTTTCTATTTTCTCGTGCTCCTTCTGCTTGTTTAAAGGAAAACTTATTTGTCTAGCTTCGTTTACAATCATTGTTTAGAGTTCGAAGCGACGGATCGCTTTCAGAAGCTACTCAAAACGTCAATACCATTTTACCGCAACATTTATTACATACCCAAGTGCAAATGATACGTGTAATTTATATATTTTTTTTAATTTTTTCATTTTTATCGTAAGCAGCTGTCGAGAAGAGAATCAAAATTGCGAAAATCTATTTTTAATTTATAATGTATTTACAAATTCGGAACAGCTTGAGGCATGTGCAAAATGTTATCTCTATAACTCGATCCCCCTTACTCGATACAACTTTAATCACAATTTACAATTGATCGAATTGTAGGCGGAATCGTATACATTCAAATTAGTCTCGAACTATTGCTTTCGTACACTTTATAAGTACTTATCAATGAGCGATTAAATGTTTACCTGTATTTAAAGTATATATCAATTACCCGTATATTAATTGCAAATTATAATTTAAACAATTAACGTATTTGTATAACATTGAATTAGTTGGAGATGTAAAGCAGTGAGTGGAGACCAACGTTACAAATAAATTAAAGGTGATAAAGCAGAGATAAGAATACGAGTGTATAATACTTTTAAATATTGAATTTCACTTCTTCGAGAGTATCCGTGAGCAAAGTTGTTGCCGCGATACAGTTTTTATTTAACTTGAGTTTTATCTTTCAAGTGCGGATGATAAAAATTCAATTACTATAAATATTGCCAAAGGCGTGCAACACGTATTAATTAAGGACATACTCGTGTTGTGGCAAGAGAATCGTCAGCAACACCAATATGTCGCATTCGCTCGCGTGCAAGAATAAAGCAAGGGCATTACCTAATTTGACCCACATAAAAGGCCGATGCAATTCTCGTGTTTTTATTCGCCATCAGCAGTGAACTCCTTTCAGGCTGCTACTTATCGCACTAACCTCTTTTTAAACGCAACGATTTGTCCACGGATCCAAGGAGGACGGAGGTAAGGGAATTGACGACTCCAAAGGTTAGCTTTGATTACGACATTGTGTGTGCGTGAAGGGTCCGAGTGTCGGGGGGACGAACACCAGAATTTTACGAGCCAGGCTCACCGTGCAGAGGGACAGAAGGCGAGACTCGGCGGCGCTCGTTCTTTTCTCGCGCATTCAGAGCTCGACAAATCTTAAGACGTTTCTCGACTTGTGATTTTATACGACGCCACACAACGAGACAACGACCGCAAGCTCGGAGGAGGCGCGAAACGCGAGGGAGAACCAGAGCGAAAATGACAACGAGCGACTGAAAGGAACATTCGCGCCAAGTTGGAGTTCCGTCGCCTCCTGATGAAAAGGCATATTCCGGGCTGCGCGTCCCGACGCATTTAATTAATATGGAGCTTTAATTAATATCTCACTCATTTGTGCAGTTACGGGGTTATAATGTTGTTGCGCAAAAAGGCCCTCTCTCTCGGGAGAGAGTGAGTGCACCTCACCTTCTTGCGCTGTTATCAACACGCGTCTTCGGCAAACCTAACGATTCGTCGCTTGTAATATTTATTGTTTTGCGCTTCAAGACTTAAATATAGAGATTCTCTTTGCCGTTGTATCGAAACATACACCACGTGACCGTATAAAAGGCAAAGATACTTATATTTGTTCTCGCGAAGAAAAATAGGCAGACAGACTTTCTATGAAGCGCAGCGTTGAGCTTACAATTTTCACTTCTTACATTCGACTGTACGTTCGCGTAATCTACGCGTTTCAAGCTGAGTAATACAGTACATTGGATACCTGCGAAATAAGCTAATCTATTCGATTCGGAGCTTCATTTATTCTCCATTCGAATAAAAATAAAAACTGCGTTCTTATCTAAACGAAAGTAATCGATAATTCGACACGAAAATTCAAGCATTCTGCATTTAATTATAAACAGTTGGATTGCGCGTCAAATCCAATTATACGATTGTAATCTTTACTTTTAGTTTTATAGGTAAAGTAGTTTTAAAGGAACACTCAGAACTCAGCACTCTACATTTGAGTGTCAACAAGCCCTACTTAATAGAAACTTGATATAAATCCGGGTAAAAACATCGACATAAGTGAAGATAATGCAAGTACAGCTTACTTGCTGATTGCGCAAACTAAGCAAAACTTAGTTACTCGCTTTAACACCAAATAAATTCAATAACTTTAAAACTTGTGCATAAATGTACATATGTTTAGTATTTTATGTCAGTGTGCGTATAATTTTACCAAAGTAGCTAATCGATTGTGTTTCAATATTACTCGTCATATTTTAGTATTTTTTATTAGAAAAAATGTCTACGAAATATTGCTAAATTTCAGGCATTATACCCTAGAGCACTTGTTCGATAAATTTCAACGAAAACCTTCTGCATTCGCTGAGTAGCGAATTAATCAATAAAACGTTTTTATCGATTAAGAAAAATTTAAATACTCGTTAAATGATTATGTAAGCAATTTTTACGTGTACGAAATTACATTTTTAAATATCGAGTGTGAACAACGTAATTAATTTTAAAACTTTCGCAATTTTCATAAGTGATTACACAGATCAAAAATGACTATACAGATATTATGAATATAGGCTTTTTAAATTTATAAACACATATAGGCTTTTTATAAATACAAAATTATTTTAATTTATCCATATAATCTAAATAAAGTTTTGAATGATATATAAAATTTTTAAGTTTTCATTATATTGGAAGAAAATATGTTTATATCAGAGAATAAAAGTGAGCATAATAGTTTGAAAAAGTTGTACCTCGCACGATTCTGAAAACAATAAAGAATATAAAATAATATCATTGTTCGTAATATATTGTTTACATACTTTTAGAGTGTAATTTAAATGTATTGAGATTTTCAAAAACATTCATTTCTAAATAGATAAAATATTACTTTGGATACCAAAACTAATATTATAAATTAAATTTATACATTGTTCACACAGACTCATGATTTTCTATTCATCATTATATCTTCATTTTTCTTACATGTATGTTTAATACGTAAAATAAATCTGTTTCCTGACAGATACTAATATAAAAAATGTAAAAAATGTATTATTATCGAAATTTACATCTAATACTCAGTAACATTCGGGTAGGTTATGACGTGACATTCTGTCTGGAGATAAATTTTTAATATATTTTAAATACGCAATCAGTAATATTACAATAAATATCTCGCGATAAATGCTTGTTAGTTTAAAATTCGTATTTATACCGTATTTATATCATTGTGCAAATATATTTATTCATCCAATGTTAATTATCCTAATAATGGTACAATATACAGAAAAAGTAATCTTTTGAATTGCGCTTACTTAAATTGACTTTCCTTAAAAATTAAAAGTTTCCAAAGACCCTCCTGAGCCCTTTTAAATCGAAACTCGTTCTTACCCTACGTGAGCGATTACTGGATCCTGCCGATAGACGACGGCCGTTCTCACCCTCGTTTTAATTATATCTTCAAAAATATCGGTCTTAAAATTGAAAAGTTATTTAGAATACCTCTATTATGAATCCTCTAGAGCTTAATTTTTTATCATTTTATATACACAATTTCTTTCCAAGCCATATTTTAGCTTTTTTTTTTAACTTGTAAGTTTTTTATTCATATTTTTCACAATTTTATTTTTATATTCGATATTTATTTTAATGTGTATTTTTAGAGAAAAAGCTATTTATTTTTAATACTTAATATTAATATACGTTATTGCGCGTTCTTCGACTAAATTTTTACAATAGATTATCACGTAAAAGCTTAGCGATAAATTAAGTTTAGTCTGACTCTAGAATTAAAGTTGACTAGAAATCTACACGAGGCTTTGCATATTCTGTTTAAACCGTAATTGTATTCGGCAAAGAAAATTTTCCCGTAAAAAATGTAAAATTTCTAATAAAAATTGACTTGTAAATATTAATCACAGAATTTATATTTATCCGCAGTATGTACAAACCTTTATGTTCTCATAGGTAGTTTAAATATTATAAATGAAGAAAACAATTAAATAAAAAATAAAAATTAGATTTAATTAATTATCAAAAATTGACTGAGAATACGTCAGTTATTGTGCTAATCAGCAAAAGTAAAAATATTTAATTTTATTTACGCTGTAGAATGTTTGAAAAGTTGTGTAACTTTGTTGTACAACTGAAACTTCAAAAGATATTCGAAAAAGAATTCTGCAACAATATTTGATGTTGTATATAAACTAGTTGATAAAGCTGTAAAGTTTATATACAGGCTAATTTACTTTTCTCCAATTTAAAAATTCACTTTGTGTTTTAGCTAGAAAATTTTGTTAATAAATGTGTATTTTATAAGTTTTCTCAAAAATTTTGCGAAGGCTTAATTTAAAAATAATTTCTGATGCTAGATTTTCTGTTGTAAAATCCATTTAAAAAATCTTCTATTCGCTAATGTATCTTAATTTTATAATTATTAAATAGTAAAAATTAGTGGTACACGTTCATATAATACGAATGTCATATGCCTACTATAAAATCAATGGACATACAGTAATTGGAATGTGTTAGAAAAAATTTCGGAAAAATATTCCTTCTGCACTTTATCACAATTGCAGTAGTTTTCATCATTTTTACTTCGCAACATTCCCTTTTAGAATGATTAAATCATTAATAAAGAAAGAAGTAACCTATACTAAATATAATTCAAGCTGTTACGCGTTCGCGATTTCATTTCGATATTTAAGCTGATAAGCAACAAAAAAAGATTGTACTATCTTATCGAAGTGTGACATTGTATCGTTAATGGCTGTAGCATATAATTGTATACGAGGCTTTTATTCTTTTCTTTCCTTTAGGCCACATGGACGCACTTTTACTTTACGAGTTACTCATATTCCGCTAATGGATTTCAATTTAAATTTGCCATTGTTAAAATCGATTGGAAGGGCCCGCATTGACACCCTTGGTACAATTAAACGCGCTTCGCAAGTTGCAAATCAGGTAAATCCTTAGTTTCGAGTCGCATTTCTCAGTTAATAACCCAGTTACATACGAGTTTTCCTTAAAGCCTCTCGTCCAGTTACCATATATTATTTGAGTAATACTGAAATTACTGTATTACACTCGTGAACGCTAAAAAAATTTTTAATTATATGCCTCGAATTGTTCAGTCTAACCCGTTCACATCCATTAACACGGATGACTGCTCTATGTCGTGAATAAAGAATGCTATTGCAGTATGAGGTAAATAACTTTTTTACAAAAACATCTTGGCAGTTACATATGCTAGTTAACTTAAAGTATTTCATTATTTTATATGTTTATAAGGTTTACTCTGTTTCGGCGTGACTGATAACAAGTAAATATGCTATTGCACACGACTCCAAAGCTCCAAAATGTTCGTACTCTTTTCATTTCTACAGTTGTTAAATACTTGAGCTGTAAAATATTTAGAATTTTCTGCATTACAAATTTTACTAAATTTTACTTCGTCTCGTACCTCCTTTAGAATATAAGCAAAAATTGTTAACAATTTTGATGAAATATTCAAGATCATCTATTTTAGAGCTTTGACGCTCTAATAAACTCTGTCTTGTTCAAATTAATTGACTCAAATGGAACATGCAAAAGTTTACCTACAGAAGGTAATAATATTCTTGAAGAAAACTGGTGTTTCGTGAATATGAAAACTTTTTTGACTATCCAAGGTTGAAATCAAGAGGGTTTTAATAGTTAAGTTGAACTCTGTATCAAGGTGTACGTGCACTTTTCTTTATGATTTTTGAACACTACTGCTATAGCCTACACGTGTAAACCATTGCTGAAATTGAAGTGCTCGATCTATTATTTAGAGAAAGGGTACCAATCTTGAGAAAGAAAAAACTGTGACGATCGGGGCCATAAATTTTTTTTTACTCAACTGTGTATATTTTATTTTTTCTGGATTATTGCGTAAATGATAAAACAATTTTTCTTAAAAATTTCAGAAACTTCAATTCAATCTAAATTTTCTTTACAACCAATTATGAAATAGAACGATACAGACAAAGAAATAAATTTGTTGAACAAAAGTAGCATTTCCCGTGAATAAAAGTTATTTTTATTGTCGAAGAAGAACCTCGGCTTTATTATCAATTTTTAATAGGTACACGGTAGTATTTATTAAAATTCATTAAGTCTTCACCATCCAATTATTATATCCTTTTTGCAATCATCATATTTTTTACTAAACAAGTTCTTTTTATCATTTAAGATTATTTATTTTGTAAAAAGTAGATAATTTGTGTTAAAATACTCATTAATCTTAATAATTTATAGTTTAAAAAATAAAACTGCACAAGTACTTTGTATTATTAACGAGAAAAATTGTTTATTGCGTTACGTGCAACTTTATTACTTGTACAATAAAAGTAGAAGAACAATAAAAATATTTAAAATCAGGAGTGCGATAATCAATATGAAATTATTAGATTTTAATAGTCTCTTGAATTTTTCTTCCTGATTCACTTATCAAATATTCAATTATTAAATAAAACTAATAATCCGTCAGCGTTCGATTTTATGTTTTTTTTTTTTTTTTGAAACTTACATACAATTTCTGTAGCCCGGTATCTCGGGCTTCATTCCATTAAAAAAAATCCACCTAAATGGATAACGATACAATGGGAATATGTGTTCAAGAATTAATACCGAAACCGAGGCATGAATCGATTTTTAGTCGAACGAGTACCGATTTTCTTACAAAGAAAGTTTACGAGTCACTCGAAAAAATAAGCGCCTAACTCGAAAAGAAAGGAAGAATAGAAATAGTGAAACATTAAGCCTAGATTATGTATGGTCCGATGCACATCGCAGGTCGAGAATCAAATCGAAGCCGCGCGTCTTCTCCCGAAAACACATAATAGCCACGAACGAGGACGTAACAGTCGAGACTAGCAAGTTCTTCGTGGTGACGTTTCCTCAGAGCCGATCAGAAAGGTCGATAGAAAGTGCATTCACAAGCTCTTAAAAAGCCCTGCGTGCGAACTCGTTTCCAAGCAACAAAAAAGAAGAAGGGAAAAAGCGAAGAAGGAGACAATCGCCAGCAGCTAATCGTGGCGAAATTCCTTCCTCGCATTCTTTCTTCCGTATACCTGCGGCTATAAACGCTGGTAATATGTCTTTAAAGCCGGCAGACACACGCACAGTAGATATCTCCGGTAGTATCGTAACGCTTTGACACCTGCTACCTGCTACTCTAACTTATATCGACTCCCCGTCCTCTTCTCTTTTTCCGAGTTTGGGTTTCGTTGCCGCACAACGCGATATTGTAATGTCTACTAAAACGCGTGCAACCACTAAACACCGAGGGAAACGAAACAACCGAAGATGTATTCTCTTTTAAGATATCGCTTGTTTCCCTATCCAATGTCGCTGAGTATTTGCCCGCGTACAACACTATTTCATAGAGGAAATTATTGTTGACTTCACGCCACCTTTTGAAACACCGAAAGCAATATATTGTTGATCCTTCGCAAACGCTGGCGCTATTGAAAAAGATAATAACAAGTTTAAAATTTTAAAATTATTTTCTAGAGAGCCTTTTGAGTCTAGCAACGCACGCTAGACTAGCGGACACATGTACCAGAAGTTTCAAAATTTATTTCTCCCATAAAAGGGAAGATAACAACTTGTTTCTGGGATAAATTAAAGAATCGTAAGTACCGCTTAGAACAAAGTTGATGCATTTCATAGTCGAGAGTCAAAACAATTTTGCAATGCGCAGGTGCTTTAAAAAGTTTGCTAATAATAAAGATAATGAAAAAAGGAAACTTTGCGCGGAGCTGCTTTCGCATATTTTATTTCCATACTTTCGATACATAATAAATTAACGTCATTGATTGGCCTCAAATGATTATTAGATATAAAATGATAACAGCGTCACTAAGCCATTAAAAAGGAACATTTTCTAAAAGCTTCTTTATTTTTGTGTGACATTCTGCCGCAGCTTGGGTTACGAGTTAATGACGCGCACAAATTGTAAATTGTCAATTGACAAACGATAATTTAAATGTGGTATGAGCGTATTAAATTAATTAAATAAATACAAATCGCCATGTGTTACATGACATAGCACATGAGTACCTTTTGCGGCCGGGAATCAAGGAGACACAGGCAACATCTTGTAGACTTCAACAGATGTTTCTACAGTTGATGACTATTCGAATTCCTCGTTTGACAGGCAACATTCTTTCCTTCAGGAAAATCATTTCCTTGAAGGTGTTGAGTGTTACAGCGCATGTCTTTTGAAATGAATAGTTTTTTTATACGTCATGTGAAATGACTTTATTTATTTTCTGAAGGGGAAGCCGAGTATCTGCGCTTTTATATCTTGAATTTAATCCGACCTAATTACATTCCCGATTTCAAAGTTGAATTTTATGTAAATAGCTTTGAGCATTTATGGATTTAAAATGAAAATATATAATGCATTGTATATTTTAAATATTTAAATGTAATGTTTTGGTTATTAATTCTTCTTAAAATGTATACGCGCATTGCTTAAAAATCAACACCAATCAGGCACTACCTCAATAGTTCTTTGTCTTTCAGATATTCAAACTGCTACTTTTCATCGATAATTTAACAAAATTTAAACGATCATTTGTACGTTTCATTTTTTAGTATTTCAAGTAAATATTAATTAATAATCACCTTCATATGGAATAAAAAACTTTTAATTACGCTGATTAACAATGATTAAAATAATTCTAGCAATAATTTTTTATCCACAGCTACAAATTTGCTAATCTAAAAATATCAAAAGCAAAGTAAGTACTGTGGGAAAAGCAATTCCTCTAGAGCCCTTTTAACACGTTGAACCCCACGTTTCAAACCCATGTCTCTTTCTCCTCAGAAGTCAGGATGCTTTAGAAGAAAAAGGAAAATGACCGTAGAGTAGAAGAAATCAAATTTTTACAATCCCTTACGGTCTGTAACTTGGTATTTCTTTGTAATCAAATAAATTTGAACTTGACGTCTAATAAAAACATTCTAATAAAAATACGAGTCTATTATATCAATCCTGGGTTGTTGGTCTTTTTCTCATCTCCGAAAAGCACATAAATAAAGAAGAATAGCTTGTTCGAAATGATTTTGTAATCAAAATATTTTAATAAGATATTTGCTTATGCGCTATTCAAGAATATTATTTTTTTGTAAGGAACAGTAAGCGTTGGATACGAATTAGAGTGTCGAATTCCTTAGAATCTTCTCTTTCGAACAAACATAAATTATTTGTTACTCGTTATTTTATTATGCATACAGGAAAGATTAAAATTAAAATAGTGATCGCGTCGTTAAGAAAGAAAAGTTCATCAATCATCAATAAAGTGTATAGCCAACATTTAAATTTCATTGGTATAAAAAATCTTGCCATTGTTAGCAGATTATTGCAATAATAGAAAAGGGGATATAAAATTTTTAATTTTTCGAACTCCTTGAATAACGCAAACACATTTTAGCATAATTAGCAAATACATAACAATAAACGGATTCGCATAAGTAACGAGTTTTATCAAATAAGTCACACAACTAATCCCATTGAAATCCTCGCAGAGAATACTTCTGGGGATACTTTCAATTAGAAAATACGCGCGTGCGTGACGTGCACGTGGAGCGCAATATTTCGAATTCCTGCATGAAAAACCGCGCGAGAAGCCTGTGTTTTATCATTCGAGGCACAGCTGCGTTTAAATTTCTCTGCGCGCGGACAACACGAATCCCAGGACGACGTGCACCTGCGAGGACGGACGAAGGGAGGCATCGGAGATGGGAAATGTACAATATAAAGGGATCGGCACTTGGAGATGAAGAAATAAGGAAAAGTCGGAGGTTCCTCGTACGTTTTGCGCTTCTGCGGAGCTTCGGAAAGAAACGCGCGTCCGCCGCATCGGTTCGCTCGGCACGAACCAAAGCGAAAGAATGCGAGTGTCGCAGGGGCCGTATTACTTCCGGCTATTGGTAAAATAATAAGCAAGTTAATAACTAAGTCAGGCGAGGGCTGCGGGGTGTCGAGGAGAGCGAAGGTATTTTACGAGCGGCCTCGTCGATAATCTAATGCGTGTCGGCACGCGAGCCAGCAATCGTCTGCATATAGCACGCGTGTACACGCACTCCACTGTGTTTCCATCTCTCCGCCTAAAGCTGCACAACATGTATCTCTTATAAACACGACTTTCGAGTCGCTTTCTTCGAACGCATAAACAATACGTGGAAGTGTGAGTAATCGATTAATCAAACGACGTAAAATAGAACTCCAAATTGTTTAATAACGAGGGGAAATTGAATTTTTCATTCTGCTCGCTCAACCTTTGCATTTGTCGATATTACTTAGTTTGCGAAATTCGAAAAATCTAGATTGTTTATTTTTTATCTTCCGCACTTGTTTAGCTCGCTGATTAATTTTAACACCACCTTTTCAGCGCGTTTAATTAGCACGTTTGGACGCTCTGATAAACCTTTATTACATTGTTTTACATTAAATAACGAAACTAGAACATAAAAATTCTAAAGAAGCACACTTTCGCACAAGTTTAAAAAGTGAAATTGACAGTTTTCTCCCTGTTAATCCGATTGTTTTTTTATTTATTTCAGCAATGCAATGAATTAATCTTATCAATGCGTTGAATTCGTCTTTCATTTTTATAAAATACAAAAATGATGTTAAGTTTTATTTTCGTAAAGAAAATTAATAACTGGCTATTTGTAAAGGTTTTATTATTAATTTTCAAGAACACTGTAGAATTTCTTGCGAGACATAGAAAAATTGTCGTTAGTGTAACAAAGGATTACCAGGTTACTACAATAGTATTACCGTCAAGAGGATTCTATAGCGATTATAAATACTTGAATATATCTACATATGCTCGCGTGAATAACGTGCTTTTTAAATTTTATTCCGTTTTAAAAATATTCGTATAAATATTCGTTTATTCCAATAAGAACTTTCTTCCAATGGCAGGAATATTATTACTTGCCTTTATTTCGTACTAGATTTAAACCGAACAGAAAAATGTTTAGCAGCATTTCGTGACTCATCGATTATTGTTAGTTATAAGTATTAAAATTTTCCAATCTTGAAAAAAATACTATTCCCCTGATCGGATATTTAATAAGCATCCATTTTAAACCAACAGAAAGTGAAAACGAATTATTTCCAATTACAAAAGTGCGATCCGTCTTATTGTTATCCAGATGCACTTTTCTAGTTTCATAAATTGACCAGTTTTAATGTGAAGGCACAATAAGTGTTTTACAATTAAAGTGCACACCAACTACAAATAAAAAGGAGCGATTTAAAAGTGGCAGAGAAAATTTGTCAGATGCTAATAACGTCTTTCAACGAAAAAAGCACGGGTATTCTTTTTAGGATAAAAATAAAAGCCGCGCTAATGTCGATGAAATCTACGTGAATTAACATCGTCAGTGGCTCAAAGTCGATGATGGATACGAGCGAAAATGAAGCCTCTGCGTGCACGCATCACATTGATCTTGAACGCGCACACGTGCGTGCGTGTCGACGAGCAACTTGATACAAGCTAACCCTTCCTCGCGGCATTTTTTTTCACAGCTCTCTTCCCCTCCGACGCCCTTACTCTCTCAGCAGGCCACTATTAAATCACTATTTAGCGTGCAGTTTATAATGTCATATATGCATCGTGCATACTACAAGAAAATTATATCGAATTCAATGAGTTTACGATAGGCTAGGGCTTGTAGCCCTTAAACTTCGAGGGCACCGTTATAAAAATGTAAATGAATAGTGTACATATTTACGATTAAGCGAACCTGATAAATAACGGTTAAAGTGCGCGTATGTTCATAGCAATTTATTTGAAATAGCTTTTATGTTTTCTCAAACTATATCTTACTTTTATCGCTCGAGATAATCCCCGACGAATTTCCCTGCCTTTTATTTTCCAGTAAATGCACGTTCGTCTTTCGCGTATTTTACGCGTGTGAAGGTCTTTGCGAGTCATCGCATTTGGTCAACCGTTGCGTTTCGTAGAGGCGCTTTCATTACAAAAACATCCACAAATGAGCCATTACGAATCAGTGTATTAATCTAAAAAACTTGGGCGCGTGTATCGGGGCATTTGATAAAAAAACTCTTGTCAGTGTCTGAAACACTAAAGTAACTTCCTGCTCTTACGAAGATTAAGATCTTATTTTAGGAGAAAAGCGATACTAGATACGGTAAAGGACGTTACCTCCGACTAATAACGTTCAGCCGTACAAAACGAAAAAAAATGCTTAAATTCAAGGATCGCTCGAATCAACTTTTGCCATTCTCTCATCGAGCCCAATTGAGCGGTTACTTGAAGTCCGGTGAGCGTATTGTTTTATCGCAGCGTGCGCCAACTTACACGTACAAGGAATTTTCGAAAATCCGCAGGCAGCGAACTGTTCGAGCGCATCCCGACTTTACTAGGCTTAATTGGTGAAAAGCGCGAATATAATATACTCCTGATTGTGGCGGAGATCATTAGAGGAGGGAGGGAGATCGAACGTCCGCTCGACCAATTAGGCAGTTGTAGAGGCGAAAAAGTTCTCTGGTCAATTAAATTTAATTCTATTGTGCTAATGATTTCTTAGAAGAGATACACCACGAATGATCTATCAAGAGAGACTCGCTCCGCTCCGGTACCGTCCACCCACTCCGTACCGAAATTTCTTATCCCCTCGGGTGATCCTCGGTCGTGTCGAACGGGTCTCTCGCGCCCACGCGCGGCATGCGTAACGAAGCCCGAAGCCGGCCTCCTTCGATTTATTCGCCGATCTTGTTCGCCGATTATTCCAGCGCATTGTTCTCGAGGAGCTCGTGCGCTCGTTCGGCAGTACCTGACAAGGACGGTCCCGTTTAAGAGTTTAAACTATCACTGCGCCGGGCGTCTTTGCGCGCGAGTTTTACGACGCGCGTAGATGGGCTCGATAGTGCGTGTCGCCGGTGTGTGACTCGAGATAACGATCGCACCCCCGTCCTGCTCCCAGGCGAGAGATGAATAGAATTTACCACGTAATTGGCAGATTTTTCCCGCTCCTTTTTCCTATCTCTTCCTCGGTCGTCCTAACAAGATTTCAGGAGATGCCTTCAGATTTTTATCGCTCGCCCCGGGGATCTCCCGAGCGGCGCGAGCACGCACATTTTCGAGGACAGTTCTTTATTGTATTACGGTATGCGGGCAATTAGCATTTTCGTAGTTATTAAGGGGACAATTAGCTGGGCTATGCTAATGATACGCTTATTTTATGCACGTGGCCACGGATGCCTTCAGGAAATGTAGTTTCATTAGTTTTAAGCTAAATTTTGCCGTCCACGAGTCGATCTATTTTTTTGCTTTTGAAACAATGAATCAACGCACTTGCTATTTTAAAATGCTAATTATTAAAATTCGGCTGTCATGACTTTGAGAATAAATAAATGAAATTATTCTCGATCGAAAACTACTCGGAGCACTTTATGCTTTTGCAAAATACAAATTTTAAACGTGTTTTCTTACGTACTGACCCTTCGCCAAGCAAATACTTAACTGTACCCTTTTTTTACTAAATTAATAAAAAATGTGTAAGTTATTCGAATGAAGGATATTGCAAGCCTCCGATGCTTAGGTAAAATAATAATAAAATCTTTATGTCGTTTGTAAGCTTTAATAGCGAGAGGATGTGTCGAAGCTTGAAATACAGGTTTTATCGATGAAGTAATTGATCAACCCAACCAAGGTTAACAAGCTTTTTCCAATGGCTTATAACTTTACAAATAATATATGATACAATAAAAGTCTAGCAGGAAATTATCAGTGTCCCAAGTTATTAATTTGAAAAGTTTTCCCCATCTAATTTATGGTTTAATTATTGCATTTTTTTTTAATCATTTTTTTTCTGCAACTTTTATCTCATCAAAACAAGCATTGCAGATTTATTGTAAAAAATTGAACACAATAATTTTTGTAAATGAAATATAATAATAATCACAAGTTTGTACCAAATTAATTAAAATTTCGTCATCTAAGCACTACCTTTTAGAAATAGCCTACATCGGTTTTAAAATGCACAAATGAGAAAAATTTTCATTTTAAAAAATTTCCTTTGATACAGTTTAAAAACTATATTTTAATCCTTTTCCGTTCCGAAATTTACGCAAAAATCGATCCAAAGAAATTCTTACATCTTACGTTGAGTGTAAAAAAGAACTGAATAACCTTCTTCTAAGAGCCGTAAAGTCAAGCAAATACCAAATTCTTGCAAATAAAACCGCAGACTCTCTCAAACATATAATCAAACAGCCTTATTTTAAGAAATCGCGGAATTTGCTTCATGTGCTAGAACTTGGCCGTACACTCAACGAAAATCCATAAGCCATAGCCAAAGAAAAGTAAAGTCAGAAGTCTCGAAACGTCTGGAAACTGCTTATGCTCGTTTATTATTTCTCTTCTTTCAGCCAAAGTTACGTCTCACGCGAATAAATAAATAACTCGATCATCCAACTTTTTATTAACCCGCTCTATCAACACCAGCTCAATCATAGCATCGCTGCCTTTACTTACTTAAAACGCGCGCGCATCTGCCGCAAAACCTACAAACTGCTAAATATTGTTGAGCGATAATACGGAATAAGACGAAAAAACGTTGAACGCTGTACAAGAAATACGATATTCGAAAAAAATTCAGAGAATGAAAGGAGTGCGTAGTACACGTAGCTAGGCAGGCATCTGTGTGTGCGTCGGTGTGGGTGTGCGTGTGTAAGTAAAGAGAAACGACAGAAGTTCCGAGACATCTGTTAATTGGGTATCAACTGGACGGAGATAGAAGACGGAAAGAAGAGCAAACTTGCAATAGGGTATTATATATATATCTGTATATATACGCGAGTCGCTTACCAGGAAGATACTAGAAAATCGGAAATGAAATTTTCTCTCGATGAAGTTTAAAAATAAGTGAAAAGGAACGGCAGATACAGATAAAGAAAAATCTAAGAAATTGCAACGTTGGAGAACAACGAAACGCGTGTACACGGGTTTGTTTTAACACCAGAACGGAGTTGAAATCTAATTTCAGTTTCTCGTTAATTTCTCTGCAAAAGTTCCGACAATTAGATACATATTAATGAATTAGCTTAGGCGACGCAACGTTGCGCTTGATACGACAAAATTTACATCCATATATATTGGCATTTATGTTCACTGCTTTACTTTCAACGAATAAAAATAAAGAAAAATATTGGGGGAAAAACTGGCGTTCGCTTGAAATTTCCTAATGTTCATATCGTAAAACATTTTTTAAACAGATAGAAGTTTTATTTTTATGAACTTATATTGTAACAGCAATTGCTACCGCAACATAATATTATATTCGTCAAACCTTAAAAATTAAGCCTTTTAGCCGCATCGATCTAAACTACCTAAAACATTGATTTAATTTGATACGACTCTCGTGTAATTATTTATCGACATAAGTCTTCCCTTACATACAATGCACTTGTGTACTATTTTTTGCATTCTTCATTTCTTTTTAATATACGAGAAAAAACTTTATCGTGCTGTTGAATGAAAAAGTACGAAATACCTCAGCGGCACGTCGCTTGAAACAAGAAGGTATATTAATTTTCACTTCGCTGAACGTCTCTTTTTTTCCATAGCGAAATTTATAATCTGCTTGTTTTTACGGTACTTTAGCCCGCATACCTTTTACCTTCCCACATAATTACTGATTTTTTAATAAAAGAATACGTGACAAGGGGGTATTTAAAAAATCAAGGTTCTTCTGCAATCTTTTGCTCGCTTTTAGACCCAGTTTTACGACATTCGTCGTAGATAAGGAGATCAAAAGACACGAAACATTTTCGGAGAACTGTTCAAAGTGTGATTCTTATTGATAAATGTATATTTAATTGCCGCCGAGTATTAAGCGTCAGTAATTACGATTTAAAAAGTTATTTGAACAGATGAAACGACGTAAAATCTGTACATAATAAAAGACATATTTCAAGTTTTTAATTACACGCACAGAATTATGAAGGGAAATAGTAGGCCTGTAAAAAATATACTTGACCAACTTTTCTCGAAACCTATTACAGAATCTTAAAATAAAGAAGTTCTAGTAATCAGTCGGAGAAAAACAAAATTATAAAAGCCAAAAAGTCGTTTCGCTAAAATTAACGAGATTACTATGGAAGGTGTTTTTAATAAGTCGTTTTATAAAACAAGATACGTCAGGATGAACGTTAATAATTGATTCGTAACTTTTTTTATTATCCGACAATCTGTTAGAATTGGAATTTAATGTAGTTTATTAAAAAATGAAAAAGACAACTTTCACTGCGTTATACGATGTAAAATTTTCCCTAAACATCGCGAGGATAAAGTAAACGTCAATTTTTAAGAAAGCGCAACGCGCACAAGTCCAAGCGGAAAAAATGTATCTATAACCAATTACATTTAATAAGACACTTGGAAGGAGCGCTGCATTCCAGGTTCGTATGGTATTCCACCTATTCATCTAAAATCATTATCCCGTCGCACTTGAAATCTAACTCTTACTCTTAGGTGCATTTAACGTTTCAGCCGCGAGCCTCGCCTTGAAACTTAAGAAAACAGACGTCCGATTCACCGACTTCGCCGGCGGACATGCGCCTGACTTGCAGTTGCAAAGTGCAATTAGCAAGACCGCAGGCGTCGATAAAATTATCGAAGGCTTCGATTCTAGAATGACCAAATCGCTGTAGCGAGTCGGAGGAAGATATTAGTGGCGTGACGGCATCAAAGAAGCTGTAATTGGAGGTCAGATTTGTGCGTAACTATATTTAAGAAGAGGAGTGCGCGAGTGTGTGTTTGTACAGCGCAAGCGTTAGAAAGTAACATTAGAGCGTCGTGGCTTTCGAAAATGTATACGCGAGAGAAGAAGACCGTGCAAAGGACTTGCCCTCGTGCAGCCTTACGGAGCTGGCGGGTGAGAGGAGGGGAGACCTCTTAGCGTCACGAAAGCCACGAATTATTGCACCATTCCGGTCACTTATGGGGGGTACGACCGGCCCTTATTATCGAATATGCCTTCCGCCTCGGCTCCCTCGCTCTACTTTCCGGGTCGTTCGACTCTATCGCATTTCTTCCCTCGCCCCCCTCCCCGCTATCTCTCCACATCTAGCCGCAGCACTTGTATGATTAGAGACAGAAGACATAAGCTCTTTTATTTATAAGCTGGAAATCGTAATTTCGTAAAAAAAAAAAAAATAACAAACGTCATTCCGACGTTCGACTCCTTCCTATAAAAAATAATAATTTTAAAAATTTCCTTAGATCCGAATAGATTGGAAAATTTTTAAGCTCACAAATCCCGTAAATCGGTCTTACAATTAATAATTATTGTAACTTCAACCGCGACGAGGTGTATAATATCAATAAGAAATCAGAACCGAGGAAAGTCCATACTTATTCGATTATTATTCCAATAACTACTACAAATTATTCCATTCAAATGTCAGCGATTCTAACATTATAATGTCCGGCTAGGTGTTGCTTATTTACGTATTCGAAATATTTAAACCGTTCATCGAAATTAAATTAAACTGAAATAAGCTTCGGCTCGTATTCGCGTATTCATGGTCTCGATTCGAATCAAAGTGGTTTTTTCACTTACAAAAAGAACACGCTCCTAACATTCGAGCAACGCAGACAAAAATAAACTCACGTGAATTGAAGCGAAGCAGTTATATTCTTTAATCTACTTCGAACGAGATGCTGGATATGTTTTTTAAAAAATTGCCCGCTTATCATTGAATCAGATTAAGAACGGAGTTCCGTCCCTCGCTCGTAGCGTAATTCCATCTGTTAGCGCTCATAATTGTGTTTACTCGTGCGATTCTACAACTGTCGCACACACTATCGCTTCGAGCGCTCCCGTCAAAACAATAGAAATGCGAATTACGAGTAATTTTACAAGACCATCTAACACTAGAGAAGGGGCCGCCGAGCAGCAACTTTGCACGACATTCATTAACGATCCAAAAACTAAAATAGGTACAACGAGGTACGTATCGACCCTCGCGCCACCGCTACTGCATGAAAATAAGAGCATCGGGCAAAAACGAGCAACGAGAGGAGGAAGAAACGAGGCTCCCCGACATTGTCGCGAGCACAAGTCCCATCGACAGTCCCACATGGGCGCACTCGCTCGCGCTATTATTACCCGTCCAATTATCGGCGACTCCCTTGCCCTCCGTTCGTCGTCGTCGTCGTCGTCGTCGTCGTCGTCATCCTAGTCGATCGAAGAAATCGATAGCAGTATCCCGGTGGAACTTGGCGCTTACACGGCCAGTAGTGAGAACAACAACCGAAAAAAAGAACCCGCGCTTCCCTTCCGAGAGAAATTCTTCGTACCTCGTCAGCGTCGGTGAGCGCGGAGTTAAAAAAAAAAAGCGAAGGAGAAAATGAAAGGCCACTCCGCGCGATCGAGTTGCTCTCGCGTGCACAAGAACGGAAGATCGAATATAGATATACGCGTACCGAGACGCAGGCGCGGACAATAGCTTCTTCAGAACGAGACTAAGAGCCACTAGCGTCACTAAGTTTTGTGAAATTCGAAGAAAGAATGACGGAAGGCGAAGCGCCGGGCTAAGTATCGCGGACTCGACACCAAAATCATTTACTCATCTAACCTGAGTCTTGCGAAAAACAATGCGGAACTCGATGGGTGATGAAGGAGGGGCTACTGAGCTACGGAACCAATGCGCGTACACGCAACAACTCCCGTTTCTCAAATTTACCCCAAACTGCGTACCGCAATCGACTTGGTTGCGGGAATAGTGCAGTCCGCGACTGAGATTGAAATATTTGAAAATATCGTCGAGAATTGCTGACATCGCGATAAAAGAGCCAAATGCCTTGATTTGCAATTCGTCATTCCGGTTTCCTCGAATCCATGACGAGCAACTATTGCCGCAATTCTGCTCGTGTGAATATTTTTATTAACACGTGTTGGAGTAATCGCCAATGCAGACCACTTTTGAAAAGCTCGATGCAGAGACTTTAGTTACAAATACTTTCCGCGGCAGAGACGCCTCAAACTTCGTGTGTGTCACACGTACTCGAGGCAATTATACGTCCACGGTATTGTGTTCCACTTTATCGTCTCCAGGTATAACTTTTGGACGAGAATGTAACAGCTTCACCGTCTGATCTCAACTCATAAACGTGACTGGCTTACTTTTCCCGATGACCACACAACTACGCCTCTAGCAACATCTCCAACTGGCCAACATCAAATAACGAATAAATATGCGATTGGCCGCGGTAAAAGTAATAAAAACTAGCAACTGAAATAAACGTCAAGATTTTAATTGGCTAAAATCGGAATGCTGCGACTCCCCTGTGACACTGCATAACTTCCACTCGGAGATGCTGAAAACCTGCGTACGTAATCGTATTTTTTCGATCCTCGTTTCTTCGACTCGTTATAATCGACGTCAGTCCATAATTAACTGACGTAGGATGTGGAGTAGATGAAAATTTTTTTGAAAATTATACCGCCCATGTTAATTAGAAAATAATTAACAGTTGTTTCCTTTAAATATTCATTTCGTTTTGATAAAATGTAAGTGCGTAATCGCATTTCAATGATTATGGAAATTGTAGAAAGTAGAGGAATAATTAAAATTAATAAGTATCGTTATGAACGGTAGAATGGTATGCGAAGCTGAAGACATTAAAATATAATCGAATAAAATATCGAATATTCATGAATATTTATTCGATTCAATTATTAATATTCTCAATATAATATATGAAATAAGCTTTTATGATATATGATATAAGGCTTTTTATAAATATTTTCTAAATGTCATCTGAAATGTCAAACATGGTAACTGACTTTTTGTACTTTATAGTATGTAAAAACGACGTATTGAGTAGTTACAAATCAGAGCAATCGACTATCCAAATTTTATCCGGAATACTGCAGACCTGACAATTGATAAAACTATCGTGAAATTTTCATTTCACAACGTTACACAAATTACTTTTTTCAAAGATCAATTAAATTCGGTTGACTCTCGTTAAGTTCTTTTTAATAAGAATCCCATGATGTACTCGGGAATTTTTTGTTAAATTTGGACTGCATTAACAAAAAGAAAATTTATGCGTATATGTTTATTCAATTTTGATGTTAAACTAAGTTTTATCAGATTTTCTTTTTTCGCACGTAGAGTTGCGCGTTTTATTGTAACAAAACGTTTATCTGAAATCTGAGTAACTTTTTAAAGTAAACAGAAAGGAAGAGAAATTTTATTTGAAAGAAAGAAATATAATGTATCCGAGAAATATTTGCAAATGTTTCTTTTCGTACATACGCTCGGAATATTTTTCAAATTTCCTCCCTTTTATTGGAAAATCTTAAAAATACTAATGTTTAATGCAAATGTTCTATATTGTCATTTTTCATCTTTTCATAACTCGAGATATCAATAATAACGTTACCTTTTATATTGAAACCCGTATTTAATTGTTTTAGTAAAACGTAGATTTAATAATGATTACGTATTAAACTTCATAATCGTAATATCTGAATAATATAAGTGAATTTTTATCGATTTAATTCGATAAACTAATTTATCAAATTAAATAATTTGTACTCGAGTGAAAACGCAATGGTCCAATCAATTATTTTCGTTTCAACTCGGTTAATCACATATAAAAATTATCTATGTGCCATAAATATTATCCAATCATCCGCGTTTATAATCGCATAAAAAATAATTACGGTACTTGTTTATTTTATGTTGCTAGAAAATATAAGTATAGCTGTAATAAGAAAACGTTTAACAATATAACCGGGCACAAAGCTTATCTTGGGACGTTAATAATAGCTTGTATTTATGTCCGTACTTATTTTATTATTTGCCACCTAAAATGACTCAAAAGCTATAAATGGTTACTACTACTTGGTCATGGTAAGAAATTACGGAGACAAGCATGTATAATATAAACCAATGAACTCGTGCTTAGCGGCACATTAATGTTGTTTAAAAAAAGCTTTCAATATAATTTCGTGCGCGCGTATGTGCATATGAATAGGTAAATAAGTGGATAAGTACAAATATAAATATGAATATACGTTTAAATATACATATATCCGTCATGGATATTATCAAAATGTAATAAATATTCACTGTTTTTCGTTGCCCACAAACTGAAATTACAAATTTATCGTACGGAAAATTTTTAACGATATATCATATCACACTCCACGTATTTAAAAAATTTCAAATACATTTGACGCTCATGATTAAATAATCGTTGTTTTACTCAAGTAGCGTCAGTGCGTTGAATGATACTTAAAAGTATTTTCTAATATTTCAACTTCTTGAATTAGTGAATAAACTCTTAATAGTTTGTACGTGACTGTACTTGACTTGTAGATAACAGGCACCACCAGTAATTTATTTTTATTGAATAATGCGTAGTCAAATTTGTTATTAAACTTTTCGTACATTTTAGATCGCCTAAATAAAGCTCCCAATATTCACAATATATTTTGATCTTTTTTTACGCTATCCAACTATAAAATAGATAAACTCGCAACAATAATAAATTTAACAATTATTTCCAGATTTAAACATCTCTAAAAATAGAACTTTGCATTTTTTAGAATGAAATCATTTTTAGAGACTATATCGTTGAAGTTAGATCAGATAATTAATTACACTTATTTATACTAGTACTAAAGCATTAGACTTAGTAAAACAACCTTACAAAAATTTGTATTATCCGAAATATTTATTTTTTGTCAAAGCAACTGGACGACATTCGGTACGTTACTTTTCACGTAATGCAAAACCATACTCGAGAAATATTTAAAAAGACGAAGCTTAAATTTCTTTGAAATATTTCCCAATTTAATGTATTTTAAAATTTATTATTGTCCATTAACGACCAGGTATACATTTATTTTTTGTGACACCTAAGGAATCGTAAAGCAACAATGGAAACAGATCATTAGTCAACGGCATAAGGTGCATCGAGGACAGGACCGAGTGATTATTCAGTCGAAATTCAAAGTTCCAATCCTCACGTTCCTACACGAATTTTTAAAGAAATTATTTAAGCTTTTTTAGAGTAGACTAGAAAGTCGATAGATAATGCCGAGTAGACTGAAACGAATATCAGTATTTTTCATATTCCATTTATAAGAGGAGCCATTATTCGAGCGCGGCTGTCTCGGAGGAAGCCACGTTCGGCCCGCGTAGGTGCATTAGCAGCGGCGGCTCCTATTCACATCGACAGACTAATAATACACAATAATCTTTAGAAAAAAATCCGTGGCACGACATCTGCCGAAAAAGCTGTTCCATCGACGAATCCAGATAGATGGTCCTCCAGAAATTAGTGTACAATGTTCGGCGGAGCTCGCCGGCGCTCCTGCAAGAGCCGAACAATTCCGAAGCCACGCGGTCACGCGCGTCGCACGCCCCCAAACACTCGCGGGGTAAACGCAGACGCTCGTCCTCCCAGCTCGGACTCTCGAACGAAAATAAAACACGCGAGCGCGCATCAACACCCCGGCATTTCCATGGCAAATTGCCGGCGGAGCCCAACACGCGTGACACGTATTCAATCTCACCTACGCGGCTCGCTCGAGGCTCCTACGTGTGCGTAAAGAAGCGAAAGAGCAGCAAAAATTGCCAGTCACGCCGCTACCGAAAGCAGCGCGAGTGGATTCCCCCGCTAAGTGCTCGTCCTCGCCGCGACGGCCCAAGATATAAACGTCCGAGCGTTGGAGGGGAGAAGGGCTTTCGTACGCAGCTTCTGCCCAAGCCGCTCGAGGGGGGATACTGTGCTGCAGCTACAGGAGTCAGCACGCGGCTGACGAGCGTAAACACAGCTTGCGCTCGTTCAGCGGGACCGAGTCGAGCGCCGGTGCACCGACGGCGAGAAAATGGGCCGGCCAGCCGCCTGCGGGCTTCGTGTCAGGAGGAGAAGGGAAGGCCCGATAGGTGGATGGGAAAAGACGGGACAGGACGGCATTCTCGAGGGCGATGAAACAGAGGATGACAATTTGAAAGACGAGCAATACTCTGTAAATTATAAATATTAGCATTGTTATGGGCAGAGTTAGCGAGCGCTCCTCTTGCTTTTACGAAATATTCGAGTTGTTTCGTGCGAAAGAAAGCGACGCGCACCGACGCCGTATTCCACGTGCTCCAAGACTTTAAATTGGATTCCCACCCCACTCTCGTCCGTTTTCACTAAATATCTAAGCGTGTGCAACATCGCTAATATCGGGATCCACTGGCACTCTGAAAAAACTTCAAGGGAAGTAATGATTCGTTGTCGATAAAACTACTCCGCTGCAGCAGGAATTCTTGAAACGAGCTCTCGCTTGCTCGTGCAGTCGATGCGTCTGCGTGCGCTTGGTGAAGTTATAATCGGCTACCCGAGCTTCTTTCAAAACGAATCTGACACCTAAATTCAGATCGAGGCTTTATAAAATGTATCCCTTTGAATAGTAATAGCGACGAACAAAGGGGAGCAATTTTATTCAGCGATTGCACAAAACCAGATTTGTTATTGTTTTAGTAAAAGCACGAAAGGGAGTTTACTGGTGTTCCGAATCTTACGTTCGCTGACATTAATTCGCAATAAGAAATATTAAAGTGGCTTGTTGCATAAATTTCTTCAAAACCATCCCAGTTGCTAAATTAAAATTCTAACTTTGATCGGTGCAGTTGTTGCGTATCATATTTTGAATATCAAATCGTGAACATTCTCGAGGAGGTTTTCCGAAAATCCTGACTGTCGATCTTTAAAATCGCGTTCGGTCGTTTTAATAACGTTCGCGGCCTTTCGCGAGAAATGTCAATAAGAAAAGTAGCGCGAGCATAAAATGCATGGTCGATCGCAGATGATTTATTAAGAATTAGTTATAGGTTAGAAAATCATAAAGCAAATATATCGGCTACGGGAGGAAACTCGTTTGCTCGGAATAACAATAGCGAGGAAATATAAAAAGAGCAGCCTCTTGGAAAAGGTAAAATGCAGCGCGTTAAGGAAAGTCCCGAAGGAAGCCAAATAGAAGTAATAGAAAAATGTGTGTATACGGCTGCGTCGAGGATATACGAGGATTATGGGCGACGCGGTTTGATGGCATCCTGGAAAAGCAAGTCCTTGACAGCTTAATGCCGATCAAAATCCGAAACGGGCATTTAAAGCCCGCCCACTCTTTCTCGTTTCGCACACGCGCCTTTTCAAGCTGTGCCCGCTGCGATTTTACTGTAAACCTTCGCACGGTAAGCGAGAATCTCCGTGTCGTTCTCGAAAATCTTTCCACCTCTGCCCTCCCGTCGCTCGCCATCACCTCGCGCTCGCCTATTTTTGTTCGTTGCTGCGCTTCATACTCGTGCCTCTCGCGGAGCCCAGACCTCTTCGCTGCTTATGCGACTTCTCCTGGAAGCTCTACGAGCCCCGTCTTCTGGTGCGCTTGTATTGTGTGTCAGGTTTTCCGACGACGACGATATTATCGAGCGCGACTCAAATCCGTTTATTCTGGTCGAAAATGTGAATACGGCACTTTTTTCGAGTATTGCGGTATACGCGACCACGGAACTATCAAAAATTCATCGTCATTCTTTTTCTACCCCGGAAAAGCGTCCCGGGAAATTTGAATTTTTCCATTTTTAATATTTACGCCGTTCCGTTTGGAAATAGTGTACAACCTCGAACGAAATATTTATCCAATTTTTATCGTTTACCAAGGCGTGCAAAATTATAACTTTCTTGATCCATGATGTATGATTGTCGCGTGATCGGTAATCACCTTAAATTATCAATGATTACGAATCATCGTTGCACAAAATTATCATCGAACCCAATAAATAATTATTACGTCGCTTTTTATGAAATAATTCTTTGATAACTATTTTCAAGCAACAATTATTTAATAATTAATATTAATTTTCAAAAGTTCGAGCTCTTAAGATATATAATATCGGTCCGATAATGATTATAATGATTTATAGTTTCATGATATACAAGGGATAAGCGCCGCGAGATAACAATGATTTAATCATAAATAACTAATGAATAGCGAGATAATTTCCAAAGAATGTTTCAATTGTTATTGATCATTTTCTTTAATTGTATCAAATTCTTCGGATGTGAAGCTTGAGAGACAAAATTGAGGGAAAAAATTAACCCGATAATTTTAATTTTTAAAGCCGAGTCCGGCAAAGATAGCATTAACTATTTACTAAATGAACCGCAATAATGAATTTAAAAAATATGATTCTCCAATAAATCGACTAAAATATCCTACGGATATAAATTAAATCGAATCACATTAAATAATTAATCTCTGATTCGAGGATATTCTTGAAGAATTAAATTATACAAATAATAAATAAGTGAGGTTAATTCTATTATTTCTATCACTGATTTTTAAAAACAATTTTTTTTAATAAAAATAAAAATAATTCGATTTCACATTCTGCCATTATTTATGTCAACTGCTTTTAATAATGAAAAGATTTATTCCGTCTATTGATTAAAAAATTGAATTTAAAATTTTATATCAGTATACGAAGAAACATAATGGTAGATAAGCTTTTATTTCTGTCTAATTCGTATGAATCCATTTAGTCTAAAACCTAATATCTAATATATAATCTGATAAAATGGACAAATTATTCATGATTGGAAAATAATAATTGATAATGCGAAAGTCTAATTTAAAAGAAAATATATTAAATATTCTTGAAATGTACGTCCTTCAAAGTGCGAATTAATTTATGTGCAGTTTAACAACTTATCGGTGAAAGATAACGAGTTACGCTTAAAAATGATTTAATCTCGACAGAAAAATTATTCATAACTCCATAATTGTTTGACGAGTTATTTAGAGACTTAATAGAAAACTATATTAAAAGTCCGTACGTGTAAAAACAATAATTGAATATTTTTTACGATAGAGTAGATTTGGTTGTGAATTCTATCATATTAAATCCTTAACAAATTAACAGTATATTTTCAATTACGATCGATCTCGCCAATCTTCTGTCATCAAATTCGTTAAATAACAGCCGATACTATATAGATGGAAGATCTTTGTGCATAGGCGTGCAACATGCGGGCATGTGTGTTTGTACGTAGGTGGGTGGATCGGTGGGTGCGGGTGTGAATACTTGATCTTGTGTAAAAGGATACAGTGTCATAATGAGCATGCATGTGCGTTCCAAGTACAGTGCATTGTTTACGTAGACTGATAATGCGTTGCTTATCGTCATTATGCACGGAAGCAGTGATGACGGCCGAACAACGACATTAAGAGTTTTTTTCTTTCCTCTTGTATTTATAGATAAGTCGCAGGTTCGCAAGCGCTTCAGTCCATTTTGTTTCTTTCTTTATTTCTTCGTTTTTTGCTTTTTCTGAAACTCAAAGGTGTGTTTATTATCACGCGCTGTGTAAGGACATTCGAATGCAAATTTTACTAAAAGCAAGAGTAATGCTTAAACGTGATTATTAACTTTACGTCAGTCAATATTTAAATGAAAAACTCAATTCATGAATAACAGCAACACCTAACCGATCATTTTCAACTACAAGTGAACATTAATAAAATAAAAAGTAAATTTTTTATTTGAAATACTATTTTCTTGTAAATAATTATAAATATTAATGATAATTGTCTTAACGCTCATAGTACAGTTGCAAATAAATAATATTTTTACATATATTCTTTGATGCATACATAAATATTAATTCAAGTGCTATTCTCTATTGAATGGAATTGAAAATTATTGGAAATAAATTATTAAATAATTTTCAAAACTCGTTTCATTATTCCAAAATATTTACATACTTTTTCTTAATTACTGTTTAATTATTCATGTATATTTATTGATGTTTCCCTTTGCGTATTAAGCACTCTAAGCACAGTTGCAAATATAATGTACAAATATGTTTAAAAGAATATTATTTTAAAACACATATTCTATAAATTGCAATAATATAATTATGTATTCTTTTTCACTTTTCTAAAAAACTTAAAAAATAGGACACAATTTTTAAATTCTAAATTGAATTGTATGAAATATTAATGGAAATAGGAAACAATTCATTTAATTTATTGTATTATTAAATTATTAGAAAATGATTTAATAAAGTATTAGAAAATTTACTGGTCTCGATAGAAAAATATTATAAATTTATAATGCTCTCATAAGATAATAAATTTGCACTCCTATCATAAAATATTGAACATTAATTAAATATTTTCTTTTGCCTTTAACATTCGCGTAATCAAATGCCCTCGTTATGATATTACCACGCAAAATCGATAATATAAATGTAGCTATAAATATTATGTACATATTATATATATATATATATATATAATATTGATCGTAAGTGTAATTTTAACTTTCTTGAATAAACTAAGCTTTTCGTTTCACGTCACGAAAATAAAGGATTGGACGAATAAGTTTAGTAAATATTTTTCCGCAGTCGTGATTTTAACCTTTGGTCGAAAAAGGGTAATGTCAAAAAAAAGTCAACGAGTGAACGATAAAATATCCGAGTTTTGATAAATACGCAGGACTATTCGCGTGGCACGACGATAATACATTTGTTTGAAACATTACATATTCTGCTGGGCTCAAACAAACGATGCATTCCAGCTTTAATAAGTCTCGTTGAAAACAAGAGTAGGCGTGTAATTTACAAGCTTAGTTTGAAATTTAATAAATTACCTCGGCCCGACAGTGAATATCGCGATGCAGGATATTGTAAAACGTAGAAATATAAATATAAAAGCCCGTGGCCCGAGTGCATACAAGAAAAATCGACCTCGAATTGAGCAGCCATGTTGAATAATTTGTCGAGCCGCTGGGCACTTTAGAATCAGCTCATCGCGCGCTCCCTGAATCCCTGAAACCCGCAGCTTCGAGTGCATTCTGGCCCATGCATTATTTGGCGCGCCAAGTTGCACGGCGCCGGATCGAGAGAACGAATGCGCGCACAAGTGAGAAGCGCCCGGAATAAGGAAAATCAGCAGCCGCCGGACGAGGCCTGGGCATACATCCATACGCAAAGCAGCGAGGCGAGGAATAAAGTACAAGGGAAACGAGAGAATAATACGCCGGAATAAGGGAAGACTCGGGAAAACTCGGGAAAATAGGAGAGAGAGAGAGAAGCGGCAGAGCTGTATCTTGGGATTTAAGGCTGCGAGAGTTCGAGGTACAGTTGAAGGAAAAATTACACGCATTATGTAAAGCTTACTTCGCTCGGGAATGAAAAAAGTTTTCTTCCCCCGTTTACACGACATTTGTTTAAACTTATTGTCTCGGCATGCGAAGATAATTGTGAGCAAAAATTGCCGTCGATTCGGTTGTGTTTGCGCTGCGCGCGACAAGTTTCGAGCCGAAATGTCGTAAGAAGACGACGAGATCGTCAAAGCAGCGGCAGTAACGCCGGCTAATAACCTGATTCGCTAAATTATTTAACCCGAATATCGCGTAAACATTTCGCGCGCGGATCCAACGCCAAGCGAAATATGCAATTAATTTCTAATTAATGTTTGCGATTGAAATTTTATCGTTATTATCAAATGTTCGTTATAATTTTATTGGCTATTTGCTCAGGACGTTAAATTACCCTCGCGCGGCTTGCTATTACGAGCACTTCTTTTTAATGCATTATTTACCGCGAGTTTCTTGAACATTTGCAAATATAATATAATATTACAGTTTACGTCTGTACTGAAAAGAAAAATTCAATGAAATTACTTATCATTACATCTCGTCATCTCGTGAATATCGAACATTAGTTGCACGTGTGCACGAATCCACTGCGTCAAAACTACACGAGTGTAATGCAAATTTTAAGCCTGCCTGGCACTGATTTGCATCAGTTTTGTAAAATAATTATTACACCGCTTTCTTTTCCTTCCTTTATTCGTCGCAAATGTATGAAATATGTTTATAATTTACCGCCCTGAGCTCTAGGCGAACGCGTAGTGTAATGCAATTCCTTTTAATTCAAATGATCGTGCCGATGTGCGGATAAAATTTTCGTTGCGAATAAATTAATTTAATACTTGTTATTTTCTCAAACATCGTTAAATCTGACGAGTGTTTTCGAAAAACGGGTAGATTATGCGTTTTAAAACATTGTACCGCCGATAAATCAACGATTAAATTTCAAGCGACTGAGAAGCAGCGTTTCCTCGCAAAATACTTGCTTCCGCGCGAATTTCGCAATTGCTTACTTTAATTCGATATTATCGTGTTAATACGTAAACACCGACGTTGGCCTTAAAAAGTCCTCGAGCTCGCTTGAATAATGAAGTTTTCTTTAAAAAACATTATCTTAATTCATTATGGAGCATTCGAATTCATCGATTCGATTCATCAATCTTTCGAGCTGTATATTACGATGGAACGAGAAAGTAATTCAAAATTGGATATCGGAGAGCCGTGATATGACGAAGTATGGAAGATAAAATTGACAGGGAAGAACGAGCAGAGCGAGCGTCACTATTGCGTTGATAAGGTATTGAACTTTGTATTTCGCGGCACAAATTAAATAATGATAGCGCGCAATTAAAACGGCCTCGGCTCTCCGGTATTTAAGACTCGTGTACTTTAACATCGCAAAGTTGGGAGGAGCGAGAAGCGAGAAATATAATCAGCCGAGGAAAAAGCAGAGGCCTCCACCTATATTTTTGTCAACGGCTGTACAGTCTGCGCATGCATCCTTAACGAGCGAAGGAGCTCACGTTCGCAGTGACGGCGAGGCTGCAACAGCTGCTCCTCGGTGCACAGCACGAGCCGCGTTATACCCTCGGCGAAACCCGACGAAAGCCCTACGTGTAGAATGTATAGAAAATACAGTCGAGAGCGCGTCGATCTCCCAGTGGAGCAAAGCCTCAAGCTTACCGATGTAAGCTCCTCTGGGCTGCTTTCGCTCTCCCTCTTGCGCCTTTCTTATGCGCCGAGCAGCAGCGCTTCGGCCAAATCTATGCTTCGCTCGCCCGCCGCGATTTACGGATGCATCGGATTTCCCTGTGTATGCAAAGATTTCCGTATCGGCAGCGCTCAGCTCGAGCGAGAGGCTAGTGATCGATAACAACTAAAAACTGGAAAAAACTCAAAGGGAGTCGATGGAGCCTCGAAGACGGATTATCTCCACGCTTCGATGATTTTTGCCAGCACCACGAACGAGCACTCGTTGGGCACCTGCTCTTAAGCCAAGCCGGCGAGTTGCTTAGTAATGAAGCTGCTTGCGACAATTGGTGGCAATGGTAAGTGGTTGCTTAGGTCAAAATGACACACTCGTGTTTGCTTTAAGCTTCTTCGAGCACGACGCACGTGACAATTATTTTACAAGGCCGAGAGAAATTAATGGCGAAGAAAATTTGTAAACGTCATTCCGCGCTCGTCGCTGCGTATAATGCAGTAAACGCGATTTCGAAGGGATTTTAATTTTAGATAGAGCGCGAATAAAATTGAAACTGAAATTTTAGCTGGAAAGGGGAAACCAACGTCAGTGTTGAAACCGGTTGTTTTTTATTTTTTCTCCTAACGTATAATTTATCTTGAAAATCACGTTCATTTTCTTTTTTAATTACAAATATTGCATTTCTCGCCGTACTTTTATAACAAAAAAAAAAAAAAAATGCGTAAGAATCGTGAGAAAAATTAAGAGTTTAGCGAGCAAAATCGTGTAATCGTTCCCAAGCTATGAATTTCGTGTTCGATAGTTTTATTAAAATGACCAATTTCTAGCAGCTGATCCTATTATTTAGAATTTAAAATATACAAAACGTATTTCAATCGTTCGTAGCGAAACTTTATAAGAAAAAAACCACTCTTTACCTGAAACTCCATCGGCATATTTCGAGTGTTTCAAGCTAATCCATAGCCAATAGAATTATCTGAAAAAACATTATCTCTCATCGGCGTTATATTACAGTAATCAAAATTTAATAATTCTTTTAATACGTTTCTATCGACGTTAAATGAGACAGAAAGCGATAAGTTGAATCGAGGTAATGTTTTTCTATATAAATATTTTAGATATGTTCTTTAGTCGCATCGATATTTTTAGATTCCTATATTTAATATTGGGAGAGGGTGTTTTGTGGTACAGCGACGGGCGTAAAACCACATACTCGGGCGTGTATACACGTGCATAGCGGCAAGTCGACGTTGGTTGCAGTAACAAAAAAATGAAAATATGAGGAAATAACGAATAATGCGAACAAAAGTCGGGAACTGAAAGAACAAAAAGTGTAATTCGTTGATGGGGAATTTGTTGATTGATTGATTTATGTTTAACATTGCCGGATATGTATGTAATATAAGCTCGAATTGATGAAAATGGATTCAAATATACAGTTTAGTTTCTATTGTTTCTGCGAAACAATGGGATTTTGCAACGTGCGACGATGAAAAAATTTTTTCTGATACGTGTGCTCCAAAAATTTTGGTGCTTTAAATTTGACGTAAAATCTTTGAAAACCACATCGATCATTTTGAAATTTCATTGTAGTCGTTGTCAAATTCCGAAAAAGAAGCGTAAAGTAAAGTAAAGTGCGCTTTTGAAGCCTGGGAGTATAAGTTTGCAATTTACTATTGTTTATTCAATAATTTTGAAAATTTTACGGATAATTCGGCTCTTAGAAGGAGCAGCGAAAGGTTTAATCGAAAAACGGCATCTAGAACATTCGCAGCCGCTCCATTATTCAGAATAGAGCCCGAGTAAACTTATAAATAGATTGCTAATCCGGCAAATCATCGCGATGATGTATCGAAGCCAACATATTTACTCGGCGATGAGAAAAACGTAGACCCCTTATCTTTCAATTCAAGAAAGTTGTAAAAAGATGCATCATATATAATACTTAAGCGACCCCATTACCGAGCGCTTCATTGTCTCCCATCGATTTTATCGCTCATCGCCGGCGCGTGAATCACGCGCGCACGCAATTCAATTCACGAATAATGCGAGCCTCTCCTCTAGGCTCTTGTATTTCTGTATTTTTTCCTTCGTGGAATCCCGCGATAAAGCAATTCAAATATTGACAATCCTCTTTTTCTCCGCGTATTTTCTACATATTTACATCACACGGAACCGACGAGATTATGAGAGTAAGAGAGAATACATATTTGTACGGATTTTGAGGGGCGATTGCACGGCTCACGACGAGTGCTGTCGGCCAGAGCTCTACACGCCTTCGAGACGCTTCCCTTCCTTCTTCTAATACATATATCATGACTGCTTATTAAAATAATGTATAAATCATGGCAGGAAGCAGGAGCTAAGGGTCGTAGAAGTTTACGATATTTATAGATATTTACGCAGATTTATGAAATCGGAAAACACACCGAAGGGAAATTATTCAATTACGGGGCGTAAAAATAACATTTTACTTCCGATGCATTGACGATACACGGCAACTACGTTTTTTTTAGGAAATTGAATATTAATTTGTTTTTTATAACGAAGACGTGATTTTATTTCAACGAAAATCAGGTGATTAGGTGGCGTAAAAAATACGTCGACAGTTTTATCGTTTCAATTTCGTTTCCATTTAAGTAAAACTAATATTGTTATAGCTAAGCACAGAGTCTCGTGAATCGTGAACCTTTCGCTTTATTAATTAGTATTAATTACATATTTCGCTAGAACTGAAATGTTTTATCGATTTCTAATAATTTATGAATAATTTAAATATTCAATTTCGCTTCTTAATAAATTATTGATACTGTCATCTTTAGTAATAGATAGAGTTATTTCATTTTTAATTTGCCAAAGATAATTCTTTATCGTTAAACTTTTTTTGGTATAATTAATGGTTTAAACGAAGATGTGAGAAATTATTCAAATAAGGAAATAGAGTTCATTGATTCGTTCTGAAATATATATATATATATATAACTCCACATAAAATCAATAATAATACTCTAAATTTAAACGATTCCTGTAGTCTAAATCTTTAAAAAACGTAGCTTCATTTTTTTGCAAACGGAAATTATACGTTGTTGAGGAAGTTACGTTCTTTTTATTAAACTAAAAAAACCTTCGTAATATTGAGTAAACTAAATATTAAACATATTTTTTTGTGGTAAAAAAAAGCGTAAAATTCGTTCATTAACCTACAACTAACTGGAAATTCATTGTACACGTACTTTGAAAGACATATAAGTATGTAAAATGTTCGTAAGTCACGTCTAGTGTAAACGGAGTTATCAAAAAATATATTTTTCCATATGTCAAAATTTTATACACTCGGGTTAACACTCGATACATTTTGACACGCTTTCAGATATTTTCGTATTACCATTAACAACTGAAATTTTCTTTGTGGTAAAAATTTAGGCTTATTAAATTGAAAAAATGAAATCTAATAAATATTGCGAAAACAAATATAGAAATTATATATTTAGTGAGTGATAAAGCGAACTGCTAATGGCTACAATTTGCATAAGCAGCACAAGCCTTGTCGGTCTGAAAAACCGAAATCATATTTTCCGGAAAAATTAATGCTCACTAATTATAAATAAACTGAAAATACCATAAACTTATTTGAACAATTTTGTTTATTTAGAAAATAATGTTACGTAGATGTTTAAATTTTTTGTGTTTCGATAAACTTTTTAAACTCCTTCTCATAAAAATGCTCGGACTTTTATTTCACCGTTTTCAAGGTATTTTTTTTTAACTTTACCAATTATCCAAAAAAGGGCAACGATCTGAATGGGCACGGACGAAAAAGATAAATAAGGAATTTCGTGTTATTTATTTTTAACACAACTATCTGAAAATGATACCTTTATTACCTCGCTGAATTTACCTTCACATGGACATGCACCGTGTGCGCGCGTGTATGCCGAGCACATGCAAGTTTAACTCAAAAGCTGTTACGGTACACTGTTGCTCATGGGGATGCAATATCTGGCTGTAGTTTACAGTGTGTACCCACGGTATGTTACTTCACTGTTTCAACAATCCGTTCCACCGAGCAAATTAACTTTTGCAACAATTTTGGTAATTTTATCAACATCTTATCTCATTGATTGCTTCGAAAAGATATAAAGACATTTTAATCAATGGACCGAATATTAATCTTAATTTGCAAGTGGTGTTGAGGCGGTAAATATTTCTCAAAGTGAACTAGAACTAGTATTGTAACGGAAATATTGCGAGTGCGCATTCGCCGAAAAGGTTTCTTAGAGTAACGCTAAAAATCAAAATCAAAATTGTTATTACAAGATAGTCGCGCGTATCGCAAACATTCGAGAGAATTAATTGCAAGCTGCAGTAGCCTGCAAAATTAATGAAAGTTTACTAGTCGAGCTATTAATGTAAGTCGAGTAAATTATGATTTTTCGAGTCCTGCTTTCAAATCGTTTAATTTGTAGTTTGCGCTGCGCAAACTTTAAATAATGTTTACATGAATAATTGAAGTCAACATTGTAATTTTAGTACAATTGGCATACAAGCTTGTTTAAACGATACCGACTACCAATGCGTTTGGCTCGCTAGTAATTTTCTAAAAGTTACTTAAATTAGAGATGAGAATGCACCGAACTGTGCAATATTAGCTCATGGAAATCGCTCAAGTTATTAAACTTTCGTTAAGAAAGAGAATTTCGGATATCAAAGTTCTTTGATGCATTTCCTCTTAATATTTCGTCGTAGCCCAAACGTTTAGACGCGCTAAAGGTGACAAATTTCCACTGTCGAACCGTTTACGCTGATCAGTTTTCGCTAAAAAATAAGTTGTAAACATTGTGCGTACGAAGTTTATGTCTTTCTGTGTTTTACCAAGAACTTACTTCTAATTACTCCGACTATTAACGATAGCTTCTTTAAACTTTGTTTTAAAAATCAATACGTTTTAACGTATAAATTTTGAAATGCGAACATCAAGCGGCTTTTTTTAAATATTATCCGGTTTAGTTGCAAGAAAAACTAGTAATTTGTTAAATCCTCTGTGACATCTCAAACTTTCAAGGTCCATGAATTATTTGTCAATTATTTACAAGTCGGCATTGTAAAACTCTGTATCAATAATAGTAATAATAATTATTAACCTATCCTTTCAGTAATCAGAACTAACTCAATACTGTGCTCTAACTAATAGTTCCTTATTGAGGTAATTTACGAGAACTCGAATAGTGTAGTTAATTCAAGGAAGAAAAAACATTAGTTATTTTACACCAAATATAACTCTTTTGGTTGAATAGAAGTTAGTTGTTGTCTGGTTGGCTCGATCCAGACTGATAAACTAGGTATTTTGCAGTGGTATAATGTTGGCAGCATAACGTCGGTAAGCCGTAAAACAATAAAAATGTCGGGTCGACTCGAGATCCTCTTATTTCGCGAAAAAAGAAACGAAAATGGAATGAAACATCGGAGAAGAGCCCGAAGGCAATAAGACTCTGACGCGAACTCGGAAAACAATCGCCGATCTTCCTGACGTTTGTCCCCGTCAGCTTATCGGCCACCTGGCGATCAGAACTCGCAACTTGTAATCTCGTTAGTTGCTGTCATCGGCGTCACCGAGAGCCAAAGCCCCCGCGACCGGCGCAGCTCGGCAATTCGAACGCGGCTCCACGACTTTTCGCGTCGTCGCTCTGCCTCTCTGGGAAAATCTGGCAAATGAGGCACTTCCTCGCTCTCGTAAAATCGACGCTCGCATATAAAGTTGCGCGCCTTTTCATCGACGCCGAGGCGACGCGCTCGAAATAAACGACGATACATAATGTATCGATGGAGGAGGGGAGTCGCGCGCTTTCGTTAAAATACCGCGTTAAGTCGGTCGCACCCCTGAATGCCGATATTTTTTGCATACGTCGTCGCCTCCGAGCGCAGACGCATTCGCTGCTGCGGATGTCCGCGAGGCTGAGGGGCTGCAAGGGGCAATGGTTCATTTGCGGAATGGCGAGGGAATGAAGTTTCTCTCGGCTTCCGGATTCACCGCGCAGTTTTATAATGTTATTTCCTTAGGATTTAATGCAGCGCCGCTCGTGAAACTCTTGTCGGTGCTTTCTGTAATTCTCCTGGGAAATGAGAGCGCCATTAGATTTATTTTTTACCTTTAATCGATATATTCTGCTGTAATACTATCTTTTTACGATGGACGTTAGCAAGTTTACACCTAGACATCGTTATTCCTATAAAATTCTATGCGCATTCCTCGATAGTGCGTTAATTCTCGTTAGAAAATAATTAAATAGTATCGCGTAGACGCAGTAGATCGAATCTGCGCGCGCTTATATTGTATTATTAATTTTCTATATTCATAACGAATAAAGTCGCTCGATGGAAATAATAAAGCAAATATAATTTTATTGATCCAGTAGCGGATAAACTTTCGGCTGCGGTTTAATATACTTGCAACTGTACAATGTTAAAATTTACTTGGTTTATCGAAGCTGATTGAATTTTCCAATTGCGTGTAAAAATATTTTTGTCGAATAAAGTAGTCCAATAACTGCCGCCTCTGCATAGATGATTAAAATAATTAAAAACTGAATGCCAAAATAACATTGATAATTAATTTCCCGACTTATCTTAAATTCAACATCATCTTTCAAAATACATATTCGATCCATCTTGAAAATTACACTATCGAAAATTTTTAAAGAAGAATTCTATACTGATATGGCTATCGTGATTATAACTTTGATGCGTGCTATTTTATAATTTAAGTTTTTGAATTAACATCATAAGTATCGATTAAAAATCTAAAGCGGCCGAGTTATCGTTAACGAGATGCCGTTAATTCTTAAATTACTTTCAGATAATGCTTAGCTGTCAATCGACTATTTTTAGAAACAAGTTTTGTCGCGTTTTTCACTCAAAACCCAATCTTTATCACCTATACCAATACTCGTAAAAACGAAACGGGGAATTTTTTAGCAAGAATTTTGGAAAATGTTTTTGTAAGAGGGCAATAGTTATGAAGTCGTAGAGCCAGGATAAAATTATCATGTTTTCATAATACATTATTCAGAGGGAGTTGGGAAATACGAAATAAGTACGGAGCGTTTTTAAAAACAAGGAGTCTCATTACGAAAGCAAGAAACCGACGATAATAAGGAAAAAAATAAAAAAAACACACCTATCCTAATACCCGAAAAAGAGGAGAAGAAATGGTCTGAAAGCCCCTTTTACAAGGAAGGACGTTCTCCTAATGGAGCTTCACGCGGCGGCGTTCCTCGCGCCCGAGATGCGAGATAACGGGCGTCTCGCGAGCCCAAGTTTATTCGCCGATCCCTCGACGGTCCTCGACGGCCCCCGCCTTCCTCTCGAGAGACGCGCAAAAATTACGTTTGCGCGGCTAGCCGATACACTCCCCACCCTTGCTGGAATGCACCGCGTGCGCATCGCCGCGCGTCAGCCCGATGCACCCGAAGCACCTCCGGGGCTCGCCGATAAGATCGCGCGGACCCTGCAACCAGTCGCTGCTCCGTTGCCCTCCGGGCCTCTTCGAGGAGGAGCGATAGGACCCAACGAGGCCCCGGTCCGTACTTAGTCAAAGAGTTAGAAAGACGCAGAGACGAAAAGGAAAGGCTAATAATGATCGGTCGAACGCTACAGAACGGCTGCACTAATTATTCCGTTTTATGCTTCTTTTGTTTTTACCTCAAGTGCTAATTTCTCGCGCTGCGGACGACACGCGCGGCTCTAGATGAAATAAGCACCGAACGCGCCCCGTTTCTCGATAAACAGCTACTAATAGCTAAACCAGGATCTACGCAATAGAGACCGATCGACTGCACGTTTGTCCAAACAATTTATCGCGCGACCATTTAGTCGATAAGAGAGGAAAAATTGCCTCTACAGCGCATAGAAGGCGCTTGGAAAAAAGAGCATTCAAGGTGCTACCGCCTCGTACATTTTTCGAGGTTGACGCGGGAAAGACTAAGTGATCTCCGGGTAAAGGGGCTGGTTTTTTTCGGTCCGAAAGGAGCTGTCCAATTGGTCGATACCGTCTTTCACGCGTGCGGTATCGCAACAACGTGCCGAAGCCGCGTCGGGCCATTTGAAGAGGCTCGTGCAAATAAAGGACGCCGAAGTGCACTCAAGGCTGAGTATAATCTCGCAAGCGAGTCAGCGAGGGGGGGAGGGAGGGACCTTTCAGCGCGGGTCGCCGGAGAATGCGTTTTCCATTAAACAAACATGGCCCGCGCGTACGTGAGCGGAGGCGAGTGCGAGCGCCGAATAAGCGCGAACAACATCCAGGGTCGCGGGGGAGGGGGACTGATGCGCTTACGATGACGGCTTCATTAAGAGGGCCGATGTCGGTGTGTCGGGGTACTCCGAGGCTCGATGCGGCGGGTGCGATTAAAAGTGCGGTCGGGTCAGGCCCGGGACCCAAGCCAATAGGTCCCGAGTGACGAGCAGTCGAGCTCCAATTTTTCCGTGCTTGCGTTGCCGAGTGCTTGTAAAGATCGGTATGCAAATAATTGATTGCCCGTCGGGGCCTTAAATGTAGCGCGTGGACGTTACCGATATATGGCGCTATAAGTAATATTCAGTTAAAAGCGAATGCCCACGAGATAAGTGCGCGCGCTATAAGTAGCGCGGCACCCGATAAATCTGATTCTAAGTTTTTATACTCTTTACGTGTCATCGCGAGCAAGCAAATGGCAGATAACGAGCCAAGCGAATAAGTCTGCGCTATTCTGTATTATTAGTCGGAGTCGCTAAGAAGGCGAGTTAACGTAAAAGATTCTAAAGTTTATTTGTCGTCTGAAGTCGAAAGTCAATGCACTTTTTTCCGTTATCGAAGACATTTCTTGAAACTCCATTATATGGTCTTTTAAGTTACTTAAACTGTACAACAAAAATCAGTGCAAGATGTTCTTTTTTTTTGCTCGCGCAGATAAATTAATGCTTAGTTGCACTCAGATAAATGAATTCGTTTTAAGAAGCAGTAAAATAAAATGCAACTATGAAGTTCCGCATTTTATGACAAAAATCGTTAAGTATTGCATTTCGATATCATTACGTATAGCTGTGATATTTTTTTAAAGAATACGCTTTCAATAAAATATTATTGAGCTGCGTTTTTTTCGTCAAGCTGACCTCGAATGTACAGTGCACTGCAGTATAAACGTATATTTATACGTGATTATAACACATACGCAGCTTCGCTGAATATGATTTGGAAAAATGTGCATGCTTCATTTGTACGTTGAATGATTTATTTTAAAAATATTCTGGATTTCTGTTGATAATTCAAAATTATGATCAATTTCTATCTCTTATTTGCAACGATCAATCGTAAGCTTTGAAAAGCGCACCATATTAATACAAGTGCGGTTGTACGATTTTGAAATATCAACTAGTGACTTTAACCTCGAATCTTTGAATAAAGTTAATTATCTGTTTATATTAATAAGGAAGTAATCAGTGTTAACGGAGAGATTACACCTCAAGGGATGCGCACGTATTTCGCGAGATTCTTCATCGCGGCAAAACACGTTTATTAGTTCTATAAAAAAAAGACAATTAAAGTATGTAGCCATGTGCACGTAAAAACCAATCGGTGACATCAAGAAATAATGTTAATATTCGACATAAAGATGTAAAAAATGTTTGCGTACTAAAGCCCGAAGTCGTAAAAAAAATGTAATAATTAGCTTTAATATTTGTAAAATATACAACGGCATTAGCTGAAATACATTTTATAAATATAAATTCCGCGTTCTCGTAAAAAATATTCTCACTAATAACATTACCGTGGGTACAAAAACTCCCTTAACGAGCGAACAAGGAACTTTACCTCCTAATTATATGAGTTACTATTAACTTCATATTTCTATTAACCCAGTATATCTTTCTATACTTTCTGCAATAAATTATTTGGCGCAATGTACTTTTATTTTTAACACAACTTGTGCATTTCCTTCTACCCTCTTTACCGTATTTTTTTCCCATTCCTAAAAGCGCATGTGTAAAATTCACGTCGCTCATTTACATTCATTATTCTTTATGTTTCTCTCTCCGTAACCTCTTCGCCATTTCCTCTCCTTTAATCTCTTTCCTTCCCTCTCACTCTCACTCACTCTCTCTCTCTCTCTCTCTCTCTCTCTTTCCTCTCTTTCCCTCTCTTCTCCATTTCATCTTCTTATTTTATAAATGTTGAAAATCTTTTGCATCCCGACTCGCCTTTTCGGTAGAAATATGACGGTGGATATTTTGCATACGAGTGCGTTCCTCTTCTCGTATACTTCCGTAATCGTTCCTTCATAGGCAGAGTCGGACAACAGCGACAGCATTAAAGAGCTGCAACCCAACAACCCAAGTAGATGCAAAATTTTCAAAGAATAAATTATCCTTCTTGTGTAAAAAGGTGTGCTTTCAATATACAATTAAACTTAATGCTAATTTAAAGGCTGTTGCTTGAAAGGAGATGCTCCGTACTCGCATATTTAGACTTGCGGTACGAGAGTCTAAGAACAACCATGTAAGTTTATTGCTAGCAAAGTTGAGTTGCCAAGTAATAACGCGGTAATGTTTCACCATCCGGATAAACTTTATCCTCCACTCGATAAAATAACCGAATAAAAGTCCGTGACTGCCTGAGCTCGGAGCTTGGATTCTAAAATCACGTGCTCTCTTTCTCCTGATTGAGCACATAAACACGTTTGCGTTACTCGGCAGCAGCGCTTGCGGGCCGCCGCAATACACTTCGGAACTTTCCTCTTTCTCTCTAATTAAGTAACCTGCGAGGAGGAGGAACGTGCCACGAGCCACCAACCCCCGACCAGAGCGCAGCCAGCGGCTGGTCACATCGGCCCGCCCGTCGTACGAGCCGCGAGTCGCGCTCTCCCCTAAGACTTCTGCCCTGGATAAATACGTGGACTAGGATCTGATGCCGGTGCTGGGAAAACATCCGGAATCGCTCTGGATGTCCGTGAGCCTGGGGACCTCTTCTCGCCCCGCAACCCGCAAAGAGAGGAGGCGCTGTTCGGGCGCGTGATTCTGGCCTTGACTGTTGAGTCCCCGTCCCTGGGCTCGCACCGAATAATATTTACTTAATAGATAAGGAGAACTCGTGGGATTCGTGAGACGGGGCTTTCTTTGAATTTTTCAAACTCAACTGAGTCTTGTGGCTGTTGCTCGTTCCGCTGCTCCACCCACTCGTTTTTTAGACAAAGATTTTCATCTTTGATAGACTCGGGCTGGCCTTGCCTGGAAAAGATAGCCCCGCGCTGCAGTCGCGAAGTTGTCACAGAAACTTCTCGCACAATAAAACCTTTTTTTGGTATCTTGGACGACTCGCGTGCCACGTTTCCGTCTAAACGTCTGCGTGCGCGTGTGCGTGCGGATGGATGTAATAACGCGTTTCCCTGCAACGACGATTCGTTGAAATTCAATTTCTGATCGAGCATTACTACGGTTGTGGCCTTTTCAGATAAACTTTATGCACCGTTGCAGAAATATCAATGGAGAAAAGAGGAATATCAGACTGCACTCAGAGAGAGAGGGGGGGGGACAAAAGGTAAGATTAGATACTATAATAGTAGGCATTACAATCTTAAGTGAAACAAATGTGAGTAAATATAAAGATGTTGATTACAATATTGACGTATCTAGTGTTTAATTGCTTATTCAAACGAAGCATATTGACAATTTGGAAAAAATTTGTTCGTTTAAATCTGGATTCGAAAGTCGTACACCAATGGAAATTTATGCTTCCGAATTGAATGATAAAAATTCAAGAAAATTATACGCACTGTTATTTTATCACAGCGACGATTTGTTACGGAACACTTGCAGCGATATTGCAAAGATTGAATTAAACTTTTACTTTTCAATCTTCTCTTCCCGCTAACATTACACAACCGTGCTCAACTGAAAAAGTATTAAATATATAAATACAGGAGACAGCAAAGAAAGGGTCTAATACAACAACAAGAGCAGAATAAAAGGAAAGAGAAATGAAAAGGAGCAAGAAAATGAAACAGTGTACTCGCACGGCCAAGATTATTTTAGCAATTGCTTAAAGCTTGGCTTAAGTCTGTTGATAAGACGAAGATAGACAAAACGCAATAAAAGGCTAAGAAAACTGGATTTGGTACCATAATACGTGAGTCGGGGCATGTACCTACAGCCTTGCCATGTAAATACAGTGGCACGCGCGACTTCATATAATATAAATGTTTCCATTTAATATCTTTACGGGGCAGTAAACGAAAATGATGATACTTTCTATTTTTAATAATGTATCCGAAAGCACACGAAGTTAGTATCTCTTCCCCTTCCTTTCTCTATTTTATGCACTACACACCAAGACTTACGACTAACCTCCATCCACTTTCTTCTTTTTCGCACTCGCTTCGTCTCTTCTTTTGCCCCCTCCTCCTGCTCCTCCTCGAGAGCTGGAAAATAAACGAAAAGGGGGAAAAGACGTCGGGCGCGCATCCCGTGCCTGTGCTCGTTTCTTTTTTCGTCCGATGGAGCAGCAGAGCATCGCACACGATGGCTCGTCGCGAATTCCTTAGTTAGCGCATGAAAAATTCGCGCGATTAGGCAGGAGGGGGTGGGAGTGGGAGCTTGCGATGGAATATTATGCGAGGCGCCAGCACTGACGCACTGAAACTAGCCCCTCGTGTGCAAGTGTGAGGAGGGAAATACCGAGATGTCACGACGCGCGCCGTGTTGATTGTAACAAATGAATGCACCGAAATATTAGTCTTACAATTACTGGGGAATTTTACTAATTATTTCTCTTTGCACATTAATATATACGTATATGTAATACAAGAGGTTTTTTGTCTCGCGTTACTTTGTAATGCAAAACTAACGTAGCGCGTGAATTAAATCACCACGAAAACGATATATTGAGAAAAATTGAAAATGTACTTGGACAAATCGCGTTCGAAATAATTATGAACTACTCATGAGTACATTGAATAGATATAATTGCAATTACTTTGATTAACAAATCCATTTTAGGACTGGTAAATTACCAGTAGTCATTTGTAATACATTAGTCTTAAAATTAATTAATAATTTTATTTGTTTAGTTATTATAAAATTATTGGTATGTTGTGTAATGTTAGCTAATAGCGGTCTACAGAAAATTCTTTATATTTATGATTTTTGTTGACGAAGCAAAAATTTTTCCCCGACGTGCGATAACGTTAAAATTCATATTCCTTATAGAAAATCAATCTCAGGTTTTTAAAAGTTTTTAGCTAAAATAAGGTTCAAAATCACCGTTCACATCCGTTGAACACGACGAATGAAAAAAATTTATAAGATGATAATAATAAAAATTAAAGCTATGAAAAAGAGCCGTGAAAGAATATTTTGTTTTAAAATAATTATTAAAAGTCCAGAAGCACTAATTACGGTATTGATCGAGTAGTTATATATGCTTCAACAATTAAACGCTATTATGTTGCAATTAAAAATCTAATTGAATAGGATAATAGAATTGAAAGAAAGATTTCTTTCAGAGCCTCGTGTTTCTAGCACATAGGAATAATCACCGAAAAACGAGGATAGCAGTGTTAGTATTCTACACTAATGCAATTTACGTCTCAGTGCGCATAAACAAAGCAAAATACGAGAAAAATGCGATAAATTCACTTCCAACGTTAAATATTTTCGAGTCAAAATCCCATGTAATAAAAAATGTTAAATTTAATGAAAATTAAACCGTTGCAATAATTGCGAGTTTATATTTATTCTTAAATGGCTTGGCATCGTTGAATATCGAAACAATAATTTCTGCTCTACGATTTAAGCTATTTAATTTACAAATTACACACGGAAAAATAGATCCGAAGCCGTAACGTTTTCCGTAATAGTTTTTACCGCCTACTCTTTTTATCTCATAATTTATTATTGATCCAAGTGCTGTGATATTATTTTAATTTATCGATTTACCGAGTCCAAAATTCGCTTTTGTCTTATCGCTCGACATTCGCTCGACTCGCGAATCCAATATTTATCCTTCGAGTTACCCTCCCTTAAATATCAATAGTTCCATAAAGTCTAGTATCATGGGCATAGGCTTAACTTATGAAACGCGCAATCAGGGCAACGCAGGGAGATGAGTAGTCTACGACAATGAAGCGTTCGCGAATAAGCAAATACTAAACGACGTTATCGGTGGTTACGGAAAATCTCGCTCGTGTGAACCTGACATTAGATGCTAATGTTAGACGCTCTTCGAAACTGCTGGAAATGTCGCGATAAAGTAAAACGAGCCGCCGCGAGTCGATAAGAATAAAAGTAAGTCCTTTGTGCGAAAAACAAAGAAGATCAGCTCCGATTGCTCTGATTGGGGCAGAGCCAAGGGGAAGGGTCCGGTCATTTACATTATTACAAAAGCTTGAACAAGTTATTGAGATTCTAAATTTCGTCCCACGACCGCGATTCGCTATTTATCCGGCTACTCTCTTTGCTCCATTCGTCTCAATTTATGCGCAGAGTCGTGTGCTCGGGCAGTGTCGGCCACTCGACCGAGGACAGACAAAATCAGTTCATTACAAAATGATAAAGTAATAAAATCCCATTCGAGGGACGTTAAACTCGGGAGCAAACAGCAGCGGAAGAAAGAAAGAGAGCTCGAGGGGACAAAGGCCCCGTGGCTCCCACGCGACTAATCCCTCTTTTCCGAGAATATCCACGGAGAAGCGCGTCCTGGAGGTGACGTGCACGCGCGCCTGTTCACCGACGGAATTGCAGACGCGTGCTGCTGCTGCTGCAAAGCCGTGCGCAACATACGGCGGTGAACGTGTCGTGGCCGTCCAATGAATCGGACTCGACTCCAACGGGTGCGAGAGCAGCCGCGATAGGCCGTTTCTCATGGCTCGAATGCGCTTATAATGGGAAACGCGCCGCGGCCTTGTACGGAGTACTGGCCCACCCTGGAGAGTCGAAATTAAACGCTCTATAAGTGCACGGCTAAGCGGAACGTATTAATTGAATATATGGAGAAGTTTATTTTAGTCGCCGACTTCTCTGAATTCGGAGTCGGGGCTCTGCTCTTCATTCTCTCTCTCTCTCTCGCACGCGCGCGCCGCCCTTGTATTAAAATTATCCGCCAAAAGATAGCACACGAATAAATAGCAAACGCACTTTTTCCCATTCGTTTCTACGACACGTCCTATTACACTATACGCCGTTGACTCGCACTTCCGAGATGAATCGCGCTCTTTTTTTCTTTTCAAGATATTCGCTTCGAGTGCCGGCCAAAATTTATTTGGACTGCGGATTATTAAAACTTGGCTAATACCGCGAAATCCCGTTGCAAGAACTCCATTGGCAAATAACACAGTCGCAACTTCTGGCAGTGAGAAATACATCCTCTTATTAGGAATGCATTGAAAACAGTTTTAAAGAGATCCACCTGTTTTAAAACTTCCGAACGAGAAGTTTTATGCATCGCTGCACCAATTTGCAGCTCAAAATGTTTATTTATTCACAAAATAAGAGCACCGATTCGAGGGTCTTATTTTTTAGGCATCGAGTGCACGCAAGTTCCATGGTGAATTATCGAATTACGCGATCTGCAATCGCTCAAATTAATAAATGAAACATTGAAATGATTAATAATCAAGTTGAGACGAGTGCCAATATTCCCGCATTCCGATTTCAAGTACAATTAAATCTATTTCCACTTACTCGCAATCTCACGATCCCCGTTCTTTTTATTCCTCACTTTTTACGGCTCGAACATACAATACTCTATAGTGCGCAGTGATAATCCCCGTGCATTAAAGATACACTCGTATTCGATACTTGTAATTTATATCTTACGGAACATGTTCAATTTCAGTAAAGATTTATGTCCCTTACCGCGGTACAAAAATATTCAGGTTGTTATTGCTTTATTTCTTATTCCAAGATAACATCAGACCTTTCGATAAAAAAGACACTACAGTTAGCTTATAAGTTAATTTTAGATCAAACTGCATAAATAATAATACATAGTGGGTGCAATTGTATAATAATGAATTAAATAAGCTTTAAGTATCATCTTGAATTAACGAGATTATTGAATCACGCAATTTAATCTCTGGGCTAAAAGCGAACCGTATGAACCTCGCAATAAAACAAATTTCAAAATAATTCCAAAACAATTGTACGGAATGACTTTACGAGTACAGAAATGCTATTAATATTCTTCCGAGTTCTTTAGGTGAAATTCTTTCCATTTTAACTTCGCTTTGTTGAAAATGGTCACGTTTGTTCAGCGTCGCTCAAAATGAGGTATAAAAGCTTACAGGTGCGAGAAACAATATTTAAAGAGATTTAATAAAGGTCATTGATACAATTAATGAAAAGGAAAAGGTAGTTTACTTGGAAGATTAAGGTTGATTTTTGTCTGTGCTTTATTCACAGTTGAATTTAAGCTTTATCATTCGAAAAACGCATCTTAACATTGACGTAATTGTTCCATGAAATTACTAGCATTCTCGTAAATCTTTTATAATAAAACACTTTCGATATAATGGCTCGTTATTGCCTTCGAAACTTACATTGCAGCTGGAATGTCGAGGATCTTCAACAATGCGAAATTAAAGAAATAAGGATTATGCGGAATTTTCGACTTTTGAAACAAAGGAAACGTTATATTCGCCGCTTGGAATCAGACAATTATTTAACAAGAATTCTATCGCACTCATTAGCAATTTTTCTATTCCATTCGAGTCGATATAAATTACGTGCGTTACTAATGTTCCTCTGACAGTCGTAACGACTATAGCGACGATAATAATAAAAGTTTCGCCCAATAGAAAAGCTTCCACAAAGAAATGGACGTGCCATTTTAATCCGCACGTGTATGCCACACAATGCGAACAGAATCGAGAGCAGCGCGAATTCACGAAACTAGCAGCGACGAACCTGTAGTGGCGCGATCGCATAATGGACGTGAACTTGGGCGATCAAAACGAAAAGGGGGAAAAGATAATCAACGCGTCTCGGAAAATAATCGTCGCCCGTACACGCGATAACGCAACGCGAGCTTTCGTCTCGACCGCGTAACCTCAAAATATTCGGCATGCCAAAGGCTCCCTTTCGCCATCTCTCTGCAGGGCCAACGGCTCGGAGGCTCGCCCAGCTCTCAGGCACCGGCACGCGACGGCCGCCCAAAATCGCACGTGAGTAAGACAGAGAAATTCGTGGCGAAGCGAAAGCCACCCCGCGGCGTCGTACCCACGCGCTCCCTACGCACTGCACACAATGGCAATTGCGCGCGAGGTAGTACAACCTAATGGCGGTGGCATTATAAATAAGAGTAGCTCTGCAACTAATTTGGGCCGAGGCGTACGGCGCGTAACGACCGAGGAACACGCACTGCTGTAACTCTCGCTTCGAGGCTTCGCTCGCCCCTCCCTTCCCGCCCACCCACCCTAGCTTTACGGGGTGTGCGTACCTATCCACGCGCGCTACTGGAATCTTACACGTGCAACGCGCCCAAATTGAAAATTTCAGATGGACGTAACTGCGGCAGTTGCGGCATTTGTCTCGGCAAACTCATTCGGAGCTTTGAAACGCCTTTTAAACGCGAGCGTGATTTTTTGCGCACGCGCGCCCCGGCAACGTCTCGTCATTTTTTAAACCAGACTGTTTTCGCCATTTCTCGCACCCGGAATAAGCGAATAATGAATCAGAAAATACTTTTTTACACGTCGATTGTTCTCTTTTGTTGCTTAAAAGTCATCGACAAGGGGTAGCATAAGCGGCGTTAAAACTTCGATTCGTCGCTTAAAGCGATCATTTATTTCGGCAATTCCACATCGGTCCTAACCTCGCTGACAAATCGATGCACGAATGCTTTCGCTCTGGCATCTGGCAGACCGTTTCTTACTTTACGGCAAATTATCGTCGCGCGTTCTATTTTAATAAATGCGAGTCTAAAGAATTCGATTCGATTTTCCAGCACTTTCTTCGAACGTTACCGCATCTTGCGCAATTCTCGCCACTCGAGCTTAGCGAGAAGCGAGAGAACGGAAAAATATAGAAAGGAAAGCGCGATTACAAATAAACGCGTTGGGTATTGGATCTCCAGAGCGATTTAAAATATAATTTCGCCGGCTGCTTGTATTAGTGCAGTCGTGTGTTGGGCTGCGCGCGGGCAGCTCAGCCCCCGTTTACGTATGTTTCGTGTGTACGACCTGTGTGCACGTGTGTACAATGTGTAGTCGCTTGTTCGTCGGGTTGCGGGGAGACGCGTTTAGATTGCCTCCGCCACGCGAATGGAATCGCACGGGCCGACGCTGGTAAACGATTGTTGCAGTCTCGCAACAACGACGAGGAGGAGGAGGAGGAGGTGGCGTCGGCGAAATAGAAGAATGAGGGACGGATACGAAATGCGGCTCGTAAACTGATTGTAAAACTGAGCACATAGTTTCGCGGATTGCGACGGGGGCGGGGGAACGCCGGAGAGGGCTTTTCATTGCGCTCGACGTCCCGTTATAACATGATTTTTGAATCTTTCGCTTATTTTTTAATTATATTCTTGGCTTTTACTGCAACCGAGCGCTATTCTCACAATGATTCGGAGCTTTAATTTCAAAAGAACGTATCGCTCGTCCAATGGCAGCACTCGGTCGCGTATCCGATACAGCGCACTCCTTTTTACAGAAAAAGATGAATTAAGCAGCTATTCGCGAAATTGGCCAGGTATGGCTACCTTGGATCATAAAAAGGATCGTAAGGGTATGAAAATTTAATTCAATATTAATAACGCGTTATTGAATAATTGTTAGATTAAAAAATCCTTATCACTAAATTGAGTCTGCTGTCCTCTAATGGATAACTAAAAATTCACTACTTTAATTATTCTCTGCAAGCTATCTAATCCGTGTACATTAATGATTTTCACTCTTTAAAATTAATCGGAGGCGCAGTTGTCCAAAAAGTTAGTCTTGAATTATGAAACAAAGATAGTACGAAAAAGTCTTAAGCCCGAGAGAAATCGGCTTAGAAATATCATGCCATTTTCAACAACTGAAACTTTGCGCTCAATTTGAATGGAATCCACTTTAATCGCTAAAAGTATTTTCCGTAAACTGTTCCGAATTTTTACAATTTCATTGTGTTGCCGTTAAATAGCGCGTTACAAGAAACTCGGCTTCGGCTCAAATACTCTTTCCATAAACTCATGATCTTCGCTGCAAAACTAAGCGCTCCTATATTTTCCCATTATTCCCATTATACAATTACACAATGGCCAAGTAAAAGCAAAGTAAAGTTTTAAAGAATTCTGGAATCAACTCGTTTAAAGGGAAAGGGAAAACTTACAACACTTGTAAATCGCAGTTAAACAAGCTACAAATTTACTCGCTGACACACTCGATTTCCAAGTGGTGCAGCAAAAACGGAAAAGAACGGGAAAAGGAAAAACGAGGCAGTGCAAGAGAAAGAGGGGAACGAGAAGCAGGAGAGACAAGAGAAGTAGTGGGAGGCCGGCTTCCTTGATTTCTTTCCGGTCCAACGGTCAGACTTGGAGTGGACGCGTACTGCTCGTATCAGTTCTCGTTTCAGAAGTGAAAACAAGAGGATCGGTTCTTTTTCCTTTTTCTCCCAGTCGCGTCCCCCGGGCATCAACGTCCCTCTGCCCCTCGTCCACTTCCTTCCCCTTTTTTCTTCGTCGCTTCTTCGCTTCTTCGCTTCTTCGCTTCTTCGTCTCTCCGCCTCGTCGCCTCCTCGCCCTTCGAGGCTTCCCACAGACTCCCTCTTCTTCCGCTATGTATCTTTTTCCTCGACTCGACGCCTGGCCTCGTACGTCCAGCCGAGAATCGCCGAGGTCTGTCTAGTGGTAGCGACAACACCGCCAACGCGGACCTGCTGACCTGGACGAAGAAAAACAGCCTTAGATAAGACGATGGACGACCCGGGGGAAAGTGTTAACCGCCTCGGGCTATTTGGATCACGCTATGTATTCTCTATGGCTTAGGGATTTACCGAGATGACTGTCTCATTTTTAAGCTGTTTATTTTTATAAAATGGGGGGATTCGTTCAAAAGTCTTCTGTTGACGCCCAAACTCATCAACTACTCAAGTTTTCTCCCGGACCCTTTTCGGCAAAGGAAAAAAATCATCTTTTTGTAAAATTAACAATAATAAAGTATCTTTGCAACGTTCGTATTTTTTTAATACCTACTTAGTACTTTTAGTGAAGAATAAACTTAAGCTTAGAATTAACCACTGAAAAATATTCAACTAAATACAATATAAATTCTTGCAGAAAAATGTATCTTTTATCGACTCGTCTGTTACATCGTATTGGCAATTATTTCGACGTCTCGAGTATTGTTTCACCTAAAACATCAACCGATCATTTTTACCGCGTAATAAAATCATCGAGATATTTCGACCTGATAAAGGCCGCAACGATAGTTAATAGGCTGATTAAATAAATTGCTAATTGTAAATGATTTATAACTGTTCGATACAGAAACAGCATTGTATAAAATTATGTTATCACAGGATTTAGAGAGAGTAGGATAGCTTTTTGCGAATGACCAACCTTCTTATTTGCCGCGCGAAAATTTAGGTCCTGCATATAAATATATTTCAATATATTTATATTTTCAATATCTTATCTAAAATTTATCACTGCACCTCGTTGAACTTGACAGCATCTCCATTTTAAAAGTAGTTTTTGCATCGTGCATAAGTTTTAATCATCGCTTAGTTTAAAAAAAAAAAAATATCAATTGATAATAAAATTAATATTAAGTAAGTTTCAAGTGCGAGCAATAATATAGTTTTGTCACGATAAAACTCAGGCAGACTAGTCTAATTCAATAATACAGCGCATTAATCTTTGAAGACTCGAGTATAATCACATTAACTTATAAGAGTTTGATTATACTCTCATTGAAAAACACGAATTGTAAAAAGATTTTTAACGTTTGGAACTGCACAACGTTAAACCGGTGTTGTTTCAGGCGTTAATCAAATTTAAAATTTACGGATGACATTCTAGTCTCTTAGATAAGACACGCCGTATGAAATTCGTAAAAGGGAAGAGCAGGAAAAGTTATTCCGTAACTCGGAACAATATAATTGCGTCAAAAGAAAAATCTAACCTTGAAAAAAGTTTGGAAACATACTGGATTTACGGATTAAGGATTCCGAAAGCCTTTTTGCAGCTCCTAGAGACGAAAGTGAGAAAAGGATGGGGCGGGGATGGGAGGCTAGGAGGTCAGGAAGAGGAAGAGAGTGAATGGAGTTGCGCTCGCCTCGGCTTACTTTCCTGTCAACGGCTAACGAGATCCGTCCCATAGAGAGTTTTCACTCCGGCACCAGCACCACCTACTGTGCCTTTGGGTACCTAAATAGACGGTGGTGTTGAAGGCGCGCGTCGCGGTCCTGGAAAAGTGAGCCTTTGATGCGTGAGAGTGGGAGTGGTTGGTTGGCCTCTTCATCCTTTTCATGCGATTTCTCGCGCACTGCTGGAATAATATTTTTCCTTTGATTTCGAAGACTTTTCCTAGGACTCTGACAAAGTTACGGCTTGGCTCGTGTACACACAGGTTATTTAGGGGAGAACACAGCTGCCACTGTGTGAACCTCGAATGCCTCCACAGTTTTCCGAGACTATGGATTTTTCTCTGCCCGGGTACGGAACTTCTAATTTGACATGCCAATTGCAAAATAAATACGTTCCACGACGGCGAGAAAGGTGTGCTTGCGCTGTTGTTCCAATAACCCTGAGCGCAGTTTCCTGATACACCGGTGCGACCCCAAAACCTACGAGCCCACGATTACGTCAGAAAATGTTTGAAATGGACATAACTTTGAACACTCTTCTGTTAAGCCTTTATTTTTCAAATATTTCGCTAAACTTTGTTGGCTTTCATTTGCATTTTAAATGCGGCTTTTTATAATCGTGACCAGCGAAATTTCTCTTATCAATCTCCCTTGTACGTTTTAAGATAATTGATTGGTATTTTGCTGACATTGATTGAATACTGTTGAGCGCGGAATGTACCTTTTATTATTGCGTATTTAAGGGCCCGGAAAAGCGAAATTTGAACGATGGAATTTTTTTACTTACTTTCGTAAATTCAAATAAGCGTAAATACGCCGAGATTTTTGTTGCAAATACAGAAAATAGTATTTATGTGTTTCACGTTTAACATTTAATAGGCTTAGCAGAAAAGCAAAAATATTTAAAGCCTTTATCGTTCGAGTCGTACAAACACAATTCGTAAGAAACATATTCTTACAAATTACACCGTTAGATGCGCCAATTTCGGTGTAGCAGTTGCATTAAGCCGACTGTACATTATTATATTTAAACATCTACACCTTGAGAGTTCTAGAAAGAGAAATGTGATTGGCTTTCTTTAAGAGCACGTCCTAGTAAAAACATTAGCATAGCACAAATATAAGAAAAAGGCAGCACGCGAAATTCAGGAACACAAAGGACTCGCGCAAGCAAGGGCGAGTAAATAAAAGCTCAGCGGGCATGAAGAAGATCCAACTCGGATATTTAGGAACCTCACTCTGCTATTTATCCTTCAGGGACTGGTTGTCGACGCACGCGGAGCATATTTTTTCTCGTTGTGGTGAGCCTCAAAAGGAAAGATCGAAAGCTCTCACCGCAACAACTTTTGGAGCTTTGCCAGACACGTACAGGACTCGCTGCTTTCAATGGAGACCCAAAAAAGAGAAAGGATGCAAAGTGTTGGAGTCGATAGTGAGCCAAACACGTACGTAGACATGGATAAGTAAAATCAAGTGCACTTGTTTCGCCTAATCTCTGCACTGGGATAATAAGTGTTTGAGGATAGTGCTATCAAGCTTAAACGGGAGTATTTTTCAAACGACGATCGCAAATGTGGAAAATTTAGGTGGAAATGAACGAGAGTTTGATTTGAAAAAAAATTAATTTGAAAGATTAATCGATAACGATTTTGGATGAAAAAAGTCCATCAAATTGAAAGTTACCAAGGCATAATCAACTATCACAGCCATCTGCACGAAAATGAGGTGCTAATAACAGATGATTGAAATTTTATAGGTATTTTCATTAAGATGAGCAAAAATTGATAAATTCATTAGCCCGTGCAACGTGGAATGTAGAAAGTGAAAGTGCCTCGATTCAAGTTTTTTATATAAATCATAATGCGAAATTAACAGTTGTAACGACAAACAACTGATAATTAAAGAAGATTGTTCTTCGCGACAATGCTCCTCGCACTGTAAAATTGCTTCTGAGAGTTCAGAAAAGCTAATTTGATAATTTCCCGAATTTCGAGCAATTTCGCTGAAAATATCTCGTATTCGTTAAATGGGGATAGAAGAATAGCGAATGTAGACAAGCATATAACCGCAGACTCGGTGAAACAAAGAGAAGGACTAAAGACTGGACACTGACAAAAAGGAGTGATGGAATATAAGCTTCCACTAGAAGAGCCGGCGAGGAAGAAACGGAAGTCCAGTCTGGTAAGCTGGCGAACGAGCGCGGATAGCAACGACGACAGGATGAAAACGAGAAAGATGGACGACGGGGAGAAAGCTCTCGACGACGTAAAAAAGACACATCCGCGCGCGCGTGTGTGTGCGCGGGCGCAAGTGGGAGGGAAAAAATCTATTCCGTACTGGTGTGTCATCCCCTGTAATTTTGCTGGCAGTTTGTTGGCGTTTTTCGTTAGCTTCTGACGTACAGCGGCTCCTCCTCGGACCGAATGTTTCGCACGTTCCACGGACAAAATTAGTTGGCTACGTGTCGTCGTGTGCTAGATGAAATTAATAACCACTAATTCGAAGGTTACCGCGTAAGTTGCCATAAAGAAATTCTCGATCCGTTGGAAATCTTTTTTTAGTTATCCGTGCAACGGGAAAATCTCCTTAAATATCGATTCTTTCACTTAACTTTCGTTCGAACCAAAAGTTGCGTCACTCGAGATTACAATTTTCCATGCAACTTAAATCTATCAGGTACTGCACCTCCTCGGAAGTTCTTTTAGAAATTCAGTTTTCACCCGCGCAAGGATACGCGTATATTAATGCGCATAAATGTTTCGGTACGACACATTTTAAAAGGCAATTTGAAAAAAGTACGTTTATCATTGATTAATTCATCGAGTAAACTCTTTTGTTTAGTCAGCAAGTCTTTCTTCGATATTCACAACTGACCTTGGTAATGTCGCTGCGAAAATCTTCTTAACTACATACTCCATCGCCTCGTTTTCGCCTTCAAACGAGAGCAAATGGCCAGGCAAATCCTCGTAATTGTATTGATTTTCAATCACATTATCAGCGCGAAAACTCAGATACAGTTTGCAATTCGTAAGACTGGTATTTTGCCGAAGGAGAGTAAAAAAGTGAAATATCAAAGAAACTGCTCACTCCAAGCATCGTCTTATCTCGGCGTCCAGTCCGTGACCTCTTGTCGCCAAGTATATTTCCGCCAACAGACGGCAGAAAGAGAGGACGGTACGTTCGAGCAAAAAGCCACTCTCTTCCTCCTCGGCTGCATCGGCTCACGGCCAATCATCCATCGCTAGACAATCGGATACACATAAAGAGCGAGCATCCGTGGTCGTGCTTTCGTCGCGCGCGATACCAATACGTTTTCAAAGAAATTGCCCTCCCGTGAAGAATCGCGTCGTCCCTCGTAATTGATAGGCCCCTACCCCGTTCGCCGTTATATTTTTCGGCTTTCATTGTCCGGCTGTTAAGACACATTTAGCTTCGCACTTCACTGGGCCTCGCAGCTGCACACGTGTCCAGCGATAATTCCGACTCCGACTCTGGCGAGTGTTTAAGCGTGTGCGGCTCGAAGAGCGTAACGATGCACTTGTTCGGACCTTTATTAAAGCACCGGATGACGCGGCCGTGAAATATGACGTTGTTACGTACCTTGACGAAATCGTAGCTTCAATAAGCTTCGAAAAGGGCACGCTCCTGCGATTCGCCGCGGCATTTTTAATTACGCGCTTTCGATTCGAGGGATGACTTCGTTATAATTTATGAGTGACAACAAAATTGACGAACGGTCGGACTCCTCTGCTTCTCCATTGCAATATCGACTTGGGCGAATTCGGTTTTCCTGTCGCTTAGAAACTATTCCGCAAGGTTATTGCAGCGCTAATTTGCGTCAGACGCGCGAGCGCACGAATCGGAGGAAAGCAAAATTAGCGCGATAGCCAAGTCGGTGGACAAAACAAAATTCTAAGCGCACGCGGCGAAATATTAAGTTAGCGAACACTCGCGCGACTCGCGCGTGAATGGGGCGCGCAGGGGTCGCAGATTACTGAATTTTCAAGTGCTGCGCCCGGGGCTCCTCTCTTTTTCTCTTTCGGTGCCCGGCCGACCAGTTCATCGAGTCGAATAATAATTCGTTACGGCTATATAAACTTTCGATGGGTAGGGTATTGCACATGCTCCTGGTCGCAGCTGATTTATGGAGATTTTTATTGGATGGATGGATTTTACTTTTATTTGCTTTCATTGTAGGGTTGATTGTGCGGAAATTTTATTTAGAATGATGGTGCACGAGTGACTGGAGCCCGTAGAGCGACAAGCGGCAACCGATACGCCAACTAATTTCATTAGAGATGTGTAAATTGTTTTGCGTGTTGTGCGAGTGCGGACTCCCCCCCCCCCCGCTCCTGTAATTATCATAATTTTCGTTCGCTCGGACGCGTGGCGTGACATGGCCTTCATAAATATAAAGTGTTGAAAAACACCTTGCCAGTGTGCCGTCGCCGCAATAATCGACTAAATTATGGCTCTGGCCGATCCGAGCGCCAAGCTGCCAAGATTTACAGTCCCGATTCTTATTTCGATTTTTACGAAAAACGCACCAATTTTCGGCGCGTTATCCGACGGGTCTTTGGTATGCGAGCGGAGGCATCTAATTTATGGCCCCCCTTTCCACTTTTCTCAGCTATTATCCGCAATTGTCCCAATGGCGGCTGTTTTCGCTCTTGTGTGTGCAGTCGTGAGCAGCGCGTCCTGAGAATGTAAAACGCGCGAGTGGACGTTGTTGATTCGGTAAGATCGCTCGAGTACAAAGCCGATCGAGCTCCTAGCGCGAATAAAAGCGCAGAGCGAACAATCGTAATGGCGAATTGTCGTCCGAGTCGGGAGCGAAAATCGGGGCTCCGGTTGACGTCGGTTGGCGTCGGCCAACTGTTACACGCGAAAAAGAACGCCTCGGCCGAGCGTCAAATCACGTCGGCATATTCGCGAAATTATAGAGAACGAGCGTAGACGAGCGCGAGTCGTGAATTCCCGGGCAAGCGGGAATCATTTTCCGACGCGACTATAAAGAGGAGACTCGACCGCACAGTGGAGGAACATGGAAAAGTCGGCCGGAGGTATGAGCCGGAGCGCGCATATGAAATACGTCGCGTAAACGGAGATCTTCGAATTCCCGCGTGCCGCGTTTGAAACGCAGAGACCAGCTGGAGCAGCGACGGCGAGCATCGCTCTCCTCGGTAGATTCATGCGCGGCTGGCGCATTAAATTTGACGTCGGAAGCGCGAAAAAAAAGGCCGAGGGAAATATTGCATCGCGCAGCGCGACAGTACGTGTAGGCGCCGACCGAATATTGCTCTTTTTTCAATATGCGCGCGTCTCTGCGTGGGCTGAGGGTTGAGCTTCACTTTGGCAACGCTTAATCCCGCTGTTTTGTCTATTTTCGGACTATTTTATTTTTCTGCTTCCCGTTTTATCGGTCCTCGTAATACGCCGCGACATTCTCCATTCCACATTTTCTACATTCTACGTTCTACTTTAGCTCGTACGGAACGCGGAGACGATACAATGTTATAACTTATTCTTATTGAGCGGCCGTTGTATCTACATTTCGTCTGCGACGGATCTTTTATCTTTTTGCTTTATTGATCAACGGCCAACCAAGGAAACTTAAAAATATTGAAATAATAATTCTGTGCACTCTCGAAAGGGATTAAACTCGATTAATTACTTTCGTACCAAAGCTTCAGCCCGATTATTTTACAAAAGGCTGCAGTTGGATGCGTTGCATCTGACAAAACCGAGTCAAATGTATCGCTCCATCATATTAATTGCGACGTTTCAGTGTAATGAACCGGAGACAATTTAATACGAGACGTAATGCATTTAAAAACGCAATATTATTATTGTGTGTCAATATAATTCGTCTAAACTGTCGTGAAAAATGTTTATTATCGTTGTGAAGCTATTTCCTTTGGTTTTCTACAAATGAGCATAATTTATTGAAAAAAAAAAACAGCTCTCATACCTAAAGTCTTTTTTCTAATAATTTTCACGCACACGTCGAGAATTTCAAATCAAAGTTTTTTAAAAATATCGAAGCCTATAAATGTATTCGGAACACTTGGAAAGTAACTCACTTGGAAGGTCTCGTTACATGGAAATAAAATTTTCGCTCTTTCCAATCTGTGACACCTTGACTAATTTTATAATATAACTGCCGTAGATTATTCTTTCGAATATTCTTAAAACATTTTATTTTTTAAATAAAAGCTCGAATCAGCCGAGTATGCGTTTTTCGAAAATAAAAACAAAAAAAACGAACGAGATCCATCCGATAACGAAATATTCGAAATGCAAAAACGTGAATAAGTTTTAATATTTTATATCTATACGAATGAATAAAATTTCATTAAAAATTGTTCCTTGTAAAATATACAAGAACTTTCAATAAATCTTATAAAATGAATTATTAAAACGAGAAGCTGTTCTTAATGTATTTTTGTACAAAAATGAATTTACCCGATTACATTAGGTTGTTATGAAATTGATTTATCATCGATAGTATAAACTGTTTGTGAAAATTAAATTGCGTTTAAGCAGTCGATAAATTCTACAGCGAAGATCTTTACCTCTTTCTCTAATATTTCAATGTTAAAATAAAACAACGGTATACAACTAAATTACTGGATAATATTGTATTTTCACGAAGGATCCGGTGAATAATTGCATTACTTGTTGTTCTTTCAAAATAAGCGCAGGAATACGTGTGGCTCCGAGCAACAGAGCTAGAGACAATATAACCTATTGCTCCAGCATTCGGTCAGGTCTTCCTAGGGATTAGAACTTAGAAGCTAGAAAACTAAACGGATAATCTTTATCGAATGATCGTCCACGAGATGATTTGTGAGCGAAATTTCGTTTACCGATAAAAATTTGAAAAAGCACTGTTGGCTCCCAATAAAGCGAATCTGGCGCACATTAAGCGATTCATCCGACTTAAGGATACGATACACGAACTTCAGCGTCCCCTAAGGCGTCTGAACGAAAGTCGATACGTCCAATCAATACACCAAGATTCGCCGCTCGAATCGAGTGGGGGGATGCACGGACCCACCAAAGTGAGCCTTTAATTACCGTAAAAACTCCGACAAGACTCTGTTTGAATAAATGTCTTAATTTGCGGAATTATTTAGATACAGCGGGCGTAGATTAAAGCAGCTGGATAAAACATTAAACACGTAGTGGGGAATCCTCGACGGGTCTCTATTCGCGGATGGGCGTCTCTCTCCCTCTACGGTCACCGCTACCCGCTTCTATCCGTCCTTCTCAGCCGGTCGTCCTGTCTGCTCGGGCCGGGTCGCCCAACACCCGCGCACACGCGCAAAATGCGGCGTGTGGCTTCGGCAAGTGGCATGTGGGATCCGTCAGGGGCATTCAAATATACAGAGAGCGGTATTATTTATGAGCGCGCGGATATATGCGGCAAGCGGTGGCCGCCGCGCGGATTCAGCCTGTCGCGAAAAATGAGCGGCGTGGCGCGCGCGTTTCGCTTCAGAGGATAGACGAAGAGAGAGAGGGACTGAGGGGTGAATCGCAGAGGCGCAGCAGGACGGGGCGAAGTCGAGGAAATCCGCAGCAGAGAAATGCCCGACACGCCGATGGGCTGCGGCCGCGCGCACGCACGAGAGAGAGAGAGAGAGCTGACTATCTGCCTCGCGCGTGTAGATTGTTTAAAGCGCAAGCACAAGCGGAGGAAAACAAGTGCGTTAGTAACGGGAGTACGAAAAATTTACAAAGCCTCAGCCCTTTCTTTATCGTTAGCTTATCTCGTGGTCGCGTAAAACGTCACCTCTCGCGACTAATTTTACCTTTTCGCACAATTTAAACGAGCAAAGACACTATTGTTGGACTCTATATTTTGCGAAATGTTAAATCGCATTATAAAATCAAGATCTACGTGCGAGCAAATAATTTTAAAGCGAGATGCTCGTATTCCAAATTTTACGCGCTTGTAAATCGTGTTCAAACTTTTTTAACTCTCGTAAAAATTGCCTTGACGCCCTGCATATTGCTCATTATACATAAAATCGCATAAAAAATAATTTTTCATATCGGATTTTTATATTTTCGTTTTGAAAAAAGGTTTCGTTGCAAAAACTAAAATATTACAAGGATGGAAAAATGATAGTTTTCATGCTATCGATTATTAGTTTGTTTACGATAAATTCATTGTAAAATAATACTGCTTATACCGAATAATACTTTAACAACTTGTAATCGTTAAAATCGCTCTTACAACGAGAGAGCGATCGATCATGATTTAATATAAAATAATGAAATATACTCGTATCTTAAAATCGTTTTTCATCAGTCCAATCGAATGCGATAAATCAATGAAAAATATAGGGGATTTTACGAAATATGTTATTTTATGAACTGAAGGAATAATGCGTTTCTCCTATGTAAATCTTTAATACGAGTATACATGTAACGGCACAATATATTACAAGGAATTTCCTCCGTTCCGGGACTATGTTTTATTGATGAATTATCGTAGCATTTAGGCTATTATATTCGTTTAAATAAATTTACTTTTCTTTTGTTATTGTTTCGAAAAGCTATTTAAAATGTAAAATTATCATTTTCGTTATTAAATCTAAATTAAAAAATAATATTGTACAATTTCAATCTTCGTTGACTTGAATTAAACTTTAATCCTGAACGCGACGAATAAATTCACCCGAGCAAACTTTCACGGCAGTTAAATTTAATCGTCGTTGAAAAATTTTGCGTACAGCGAAAAGTAACATTATGGAAGTATATTTATATTTCATCGATGAATAGCGGCTATTATTATACGTATATTCATTCACAATCACACACGCATAATCTGTTGCACACGATAAGAAGATACGTGCATATCTCGTTTAAAACTATATCACGCGACAAAGTAACGTAATAATTAAATTAACTGTTATTCCTCTAACAATTACTATTATCGTTATTGTTGTCGCTAAAAACGTTTGGAAAACGTCTCGAGCCGAAATCATTTGACATCTTAAAACTATCGTCGTGCCTAGAGCGAATTAAATAAAAAATGTATGCAAACCGCAGGCTCTTAAAAAAAGATAGTCGTAATAGAACATTCGTAACGGTGGAATGAAACGATGGCAGGTACGCGCAATAAATATTACAAAATTATATGTGCAGAAAGAACACAAATCAGAGAAATAAAAGAAAAAAGTCGGGGAAGGCGAAAAAGTTGAAATCAAGAGAAAGAAGAACGACGCACGTCGAGGAAAAAAACGAGAGGATAAGGAACCTTCGTCGGCGCTTAGCTACGTGAAAATAAATATCGTCACGCGCGAGAGAGCGATTCACTTAAAAGGTCGCATCTTTTGACACAAGAGTATCTCATCCTCTTGCCTCCATTTCATGCGGTGAGTCTTGCCTTTTTTATTTATCCTCCAACTTTCTGTTGCACTTAGCTTTCGTTTTCTTTATTTAGCGTGCCATTTTGTTTCTGGGTGTTCGTTGCACTTCTTGTTTTTCCCCCTGACACGGCACTCGCACTAGTGCGATTAATTTGAATGTTTGATGATTTTAGAGGAGCATTAGTTAAGAATGACAATGTGATATTTCAAAAAGACTCACTGTGCGTTTGAAAATTTTCGGGCTTCGTTAATAAGAACAAATGAAACGCGCAATATTTTTGAAAATTGAGATTCTTTTCTACGATTATTACGCGTCAGAAATAAGATAATCGGCCATCGGCTTGCTTGAGAAGATTTTTCGGGAATTATGTAAGACGTTATTTCAATCCAATCGGCAATTAAGATGAAAATCATATTTTCAATGCATAAAGAACATTTAGAAAATATTTTAAGTGTACAATAAGAATAATGGTTAATTTATCGCATCGTAGATTTTTTATCTATTCGGTCAAAACTTGCCACCGATAAGATAAATCATAATTAAACGCAACGGTGGCACAGTACTTTTTTAATATATTGCTTAATCAATCGATAATTAACTGATTTTACATTGAAAAAGGTTCTTTATAAAAATTTTTACAAAGTATCTCCGACCACTTTGTTGTTAAAAAAATAAACTTTTCTCGACAATGAAAGATGCGCGTGGAAAAGTTGGTTGTAATGGGCTCAAGTGACACGAGCGCATTTTCTCACACGAGTCGCTTTCCTCTGTCGGTTTATTTTACGAATGAAAATCACGAAACTTGCGGCTTGAATGCCTCGTTCTGTACTCAGACTCGAAACAATTTAAAAATGGAAAATTTTCATTGAAGTTTATTAAACATTAACTAATTAATTAAAGTTGTATGACATAATTACGAAGATAAAAATTTACATGGAAATTCCGGCGGGTTTAAAGTGTAATAATATCGAGAGAGAAAATAAATGCATGGAGTATAAATTTTCAATAAGAGCGATTTAATTTTAATTTATAAAATTTCCTGCTTAAAGTTGCTCATTTCAATATTTACTATAATATTTCTTGCTATTTCATTAAAGAAAAAACTCAATATCGAGCTCTAGCACGACACTTACCATTACGCAAATAAAAATATGTTTTAATTTATACGGTACTTAAATGTGCTCGGTTACTTTATGCAAATACTTTTTAAATCGAATTAAAAATTTTACAAGTGAACTAAAATTTAAATTAAAATTTAAAGCTTTTTATTCGAAAAAAATATAATACTAAGCTTATGCATTATGCACGAGAAATCTTCGTACTAAAATCATTAAAAACTCTCGAGTTATAATAATACAACTAACATTAATGAACTTAAATATAAAAATTCTTAAAAAATCATGCCCTGTTAACAGCAATATTTAGGCGAAAATTGTTCTCCATTTTAAGGCTCATAAAAAATAATATACTAACACGATTTAAATTAAACAAATAATAATAAATTACTCGTGCAACATAGTTATACCTTAAATGAAAAAAAAATTTCATGATTAAAAGGCACGGATCTTAAATTTAGATAACAAATGATCTACATTTACAAAGTTTACATCTGCATTTGCTTGAATAAAATACTGGCTTTTAAAACAATTTTGAAAGTTCACTATGGACAACTTCTTTCTATGCTTAAATGATGGAAAATAAATGATTTAAAATTTTTAAAAAGAATATGAAGCTTAACTCGTGTACTGAAATTCGTTTCTCAATTTTTCTTTGATACTTATTTATTTGAAAACAATATAAACTCTGTAATAATTAACCAAAACATTAACTACTTAAAATTTTAAAATCATTTTCATACCGTATTTGAATAATAACTTGGACCAGCATAACCTACAGTCTTAAGTTTGATGTTACTTTCAAACTAATTAAGAAATGAACCTCCATTGTGTAATTACTTATACGCCTAGTCACCGCTTCTACTTTCTACTTTTATTTTCGATCTCTAATTTTTCCCGAGATATCTAGTTCTTACAGCATTAATTACAGCAACAATTACAACTCGTTCGCTCTTTAAAATTAAAAATATCACTCTAATCCAGCAATTATTTATAAATTCGAAGTCGTTGTAAAAGACAAAGACCTTCGTTATTTTACTTAATCTATCCATCGTCGACCTTTTACCGTAATTCAAAGTTTACCTCATTAATATTTGCCTTTGGATTTTAATTTTTTATCGATATTTCAGCTAATTAATAGTAACTTAAGCTAAAATGTTATTTTAGGAGATTTTTTAATAATAGTGGCTGTCAGTAGCCGATTATCGAACATTTGAAATTCACCGATCAAATTTTCTTCCACCAACGAGATCCATGCTACCGGAAAACTTGGAAGCACAATACGCGTTTCACGGGCGAAACACACATTGGCAAGTTATTAGAAGCCCGCCATTAGGTTTTGTCGCAAATAACTAGAAGATGACTCGCAATGAACTCGCTGGTCCGAGTTCGCGCCGCAAATATGTTCGGCTGCAGCCCGGCCTCCCGCGCTCTTTCAAGCATCCGCAAGTGTGGCCGAATGGATGAATTTCCATCCATTGCCTTGTCAGGGCGGGCAAATTTCAATAAGCCAATTCGGATAATGGATCAGCGCGCGCGCGCTCCCGCTCCTTACACACACACACACGTGCTGGGGCGCGGATCGACGAGCGCCACTTATTCGTGTCCGCGATTGTGTGCGAGTTGCAGGAGCGCACAAGGTTATTGCAGAGCCCAGAGAGTCATTGTCGATCCCGTCGAGAGAGACGGAGACAGATCGCAGGCGAAAAGATGGCCAAGACGAATGGGCGAATAAGGGCGAGGATGCGTGTGAACCGGGTGGGTGTCGTGCACGAGACCTGACCTTTTTAATCTTTATATTAGCTTCTCCTACACCCGATGCTTACTTTCCTTACTTTTCTAAATAATGGTCGTTATTTCTAATTTTTTATCTCCTCGCAGAGTTAATTTTACGGCTTTGAAAGCGTCAAGTGTTTTATTACAGTGGATTCGGTTGCACGCAAAAATACATCCCTGTGGTTGAGTCTCCTTACAGTTACCGTTAACCGGCAATTGAAAATCACGTCCTGAATTCGTAATAAATAATAAGATCATTGAAATATTGTATTTTAAAAGACCGAGTTATCGTAAGATCCTGAAAAACGAATTGTACGTGTTGATTTATTGGAGTTTGTGCTCCTGCGAAGATTAAAATCACCAAAAAATTTATTCAAAATGCCCGAATGTACGGAACCTCGTTTTTGCAAGGACATGCGTAATAAAGAAGTGCATAATCCTCGGATGCATTAAGAATAATTTATTGACAATCCACCGGTTTTCATCGAGGGTTTCTAATTCGGATGCCCCTAATATTGAAAAATTTTATTGTTACCAATGTTGAAGCTATCTATTTAAAAGTGACAGTCACGGTTACTTTTATCATTCGTATAATAAATTTTTCAAATGCGCTGAAAATATTAAAATAAAAATGGCGATATCAATGATTAAATTACAAAGATCGTTTAAAGTACTTTAAGCATTTCATTTTAATTGCATTTCCATGCATTGCAACAATGTTGCAAAAATTGTTTTCAATGCGTCGATTTTCTAATTGTTTACTTTTACAATAAAACGTTAAAACAAAAATAATTTAATTTACATAAAATGCGAGTAAAATATAGTTTTCTAACATACTAATACTAATATTTTACATTTATCGGTCTTTTCGAGACAAGAATTTTATAAATTTAATCTTTATTTCTTTATAATATTTGATGATATCTCTCGTACTCTTTAAATCTCTTTATCTGACAATAGAAGTAATTTTATGTTTTCCACTCGCTTTTAAAAAAGACTGAAAAGCTGACAAAATATAATGTTCTTCTTTATTTTAATATTGAAATTAAAAAAGCGGTTCGAGTTTGGATTCGAGATACTATAATAAAGTAAAAATGAAAACTTATCTTTCTCATACTTAATAATAAGCGATTTTTATTTCACTTTTATAACGTCAGAGCAAGTGAAAGTACTTTTAAAAAAGGGGGTTTCGCTTGAAAGTTCAGTGAACTTGTTGACGCAAGATAGAGAAATGCTTCAATCTTTCTATCAAAGCTCATAAAATATTGTTGTAGCGCTAAAATTTTTCGCAAGCAAGCAAGAGCGCAAAAAGCTAATTGTTAAACGAAAATCATATTTTAATCAGTGGGCATGAGAATTGGTATGAAAAATCGAAAGGTAAAAAAAGGTAAAGTAGGTGGTACATAGCAATAAAAGGTTTTTCCATTTTTGCTTAACGAAAGGGTCGGCCAGGGCTGCACTAAAGAGAAATGGGAGATCGAGGGCAGAGAGGAAAACGAATGCTCGAGTTCAAAATTGCTCAGCGAGACGCTGCTTCTGACGTACACTCTTTTAGCGAAAATTCGCGCGCCTCCGTAATTAAAAAGCGTATCGGAGCAGGATGAGGCCCTTTCGGCTCCCCGCGCTTTCGCGAAGGGGCGCAAGAGGTAAATTAGCCGAGCGCTGCATATTCTGCGCAGAAGCAGAATACACACGCAAACGCGTACGTGTATGTACACCGAGAATGATTATATTTGCAAATTGCGAGTGTCACTTGTGGCCTTTGAAGGAGAACCACCGGCGGCTGCTCTTTTCGGAGGAGCAGCGGATATGACGCTTTCTTGTCATTTTTTCCTCTAGCTTCTTCTCGCGAAATCTAATTAGGGCTTGTCAGCGCCACAGACGCGATAATGATTCATGAGCAATGATGAATGCGGAATAAGTATAGAGCGGACGAGTTGCGCGATAATTTGCTCATAATTAAAGTGCAGGGTATTTTGCTTTTTCATTAGCGCGACGAAGGACGAAGGACCTTCCAAGCGCTAATCGCCTGTGTAAGTGGCTAATGTTGGTTCGCCGCCCAACCTTCGGCTCGGCCCACGAGTACGAGTGCGTGAAATTTTTGTGGCGTTCGGGTGTTTAAAAAATTTATTAATTTTTACGATTAACTTTCCAAGTTATTTCTCCCAGAATAAAAGCAAACAAAATGGCCCGATGGTCACTTAATCAAAAGAATTCCAATGAAAATTTATACTTTCCAGGTGCTCCGCTAAAATTTCGTTGATATTAATCAGCATTCTTCATCAAAATCAGATATGCGATACTGTAATTAAAAATTCTTTGCATTTTTTATTTAACTCCGCATAAAAATCGGCATTGAAAATTTCTCGACCTTTTTATTTCCAAACGCGTTAAAATTTGCTAAATAAAATTTTTAATTTCCGCAAGGCGCTTTCAAATGTTTACCTTCAAGTTTGCCTGATTACATTGTTGAAAACATTTTTTTCAAATAACTCCTTCAAAACACGTATACAATTACAAAATTACCCACGTCTACGGAGTCAATACTTAAATTCGAGTCTCTAATTTATTTTGATCGACGTAAAAATTCGGCTCACTCTCCATCCTTCTTAATTGTGCGTGTAAATTTAATTTCACGAATATTTAGAAGAAATAGAAGTGTTAAACTGTTACTCGTATAAAACCACTTTACTGTTCTGCGACAGGACAATCAATTGATTAAAAAAAACTTACTGAAATGTTTTAATATGGGATAAAAGAGGATAATTAGAAAGTGTAATTTAGTTGTAAAACAAATTAGTCTGAGTTAGAAAATACAATATTTCCAATTAAGTACTACGAACTGTCCGATAGCGATTTGACTCATACCCTCCATTTTTCTCGAGTTTGTGTTTACGAAGTAGAATCTCGCGGGAAAATACACAGGTTCAACCAACTGTTGATAACCGTCACTTCTTGTCATAACAAGACACAAGTGGATAAACACTAAGAGGAAAAGAGCGAATGAGAAAGAGAGATATAGCAATTGATAAAAAGAGACCTGCGCAAAGATCTTTGTTTTTGTTGTCACTGTTTTCTAGTCATTGTCTTCCAGCCTCGATTAAAGCCTTTTACGCTAAAAACTGTATTTTTTCTTAGAAAGTCGACGTTTACGAATCGTAAAGAGGTTTTTCGTAAACATACATAATAGATTGAAATACGTCCACACACGTGGAAGGATCTCCTTATCACCTTGAATTATTATAATTTACGTTTACTATTATAGTTCAATGCTTCTTAAATGACTTGTAATTTTTACTAATTATTTAAAAGATATTGTAAATTAATAGCTGTAGAGATCCTTTATTATCTACTGCGCCACTTGGATATTTTAATAATAATAGTTTGTAAAATTCATCGTTTATAGCAATTTAAGCAGTTAATATGTTTTGGAAAAAATTTAAAAAATTTATATAAAATAATTATGACATTCTTTACAATAATCGTTAAAAAATAAATCGCAGCGAGTTTGTGGAAAATATTTTAACGATTCGGCAAATATCGTGAAAATATTTTCTCAAACTATTACACGATAATCCATATTGAGTATATTACTGTTACTTTTTAATTAAAGTAAGTCGTTAATCGTTCTGATTGATAAAACAATGAATAATAAAAAATAAAGCTTGCGATATAAGTTTACGAACTAGGAAGTAGTTCCATAGAAACTTAATGAAATAGTTACGCTTCAAATCTCTGTATAATTTGGAAATATATTGAATTCGTGCCAGTTAATTTTAACTAGTTTATGTAGTAATTTGATCTTTGATACGAATGGTTGAGTTCACCACTACCACGACGAGCTGTGTTCGTCAACGAGCACTAGTGTTCGTTTCGAATAAACACACAGCAATTCGTTAGTCAAAGCCGGAGCTCTTAATTTCTAATAAAAATAATTATGCAATTTGTAACATCAAACCCATTAACACTTATATGAAACCCCGTTTCGCTACTGATTAATCAAGATTTATCAAATGTCGCAAAATATTGACCACATATATCTCGAGTAAATTTCTTGATTCCTGCTTTAGCGTTGTCCGTTAGAATTTTAATAATCATGCTGCTGTGCTTTTTTAAACTGTCGGTGAAAAGTGATAAAAGCCTCGAGTCAAAAAAGAGCCACTGCAGTTTTTAAAAAATAAAGTAAATTATGTTTGTTTTTTTTTGTTTTGTATTTTCTATTATACGAGTACTAAGTCGAAGAACGTGCTCGGCGTAGTCCCAAGGCTATTACGACGCCTTAACAACTTTTTATACAATCATTGTTTCCATGAGATCACTTCATTTCGTTCAAAGTTAAAGGCTAAAAGCGAGTTTGTAAAATTGGACTTAAAAAGTTAATATCATTTGTTAAAATAACACAGTTATGAGTTGAACATCCGCAATGTGCGCGTGTAATGTATTGTTTCGTACCAGTTCTCATGTGTGGTGTTTTTAATAGAAATTGGAGTCGTAATAACAGCAATTTTCATCATCTCACTATTCGAATTAATTTTTCTGCATAATTTCTTATCTACTTCAACATAAATCATATAAAAAGAATTTCTTTTTCAATACAACTGTGAATATTCATAATTAAATATGACGGTAAAAATAAAAGAGAGACAAGTGCCGAATAGTCCATATTTATGAAAAGAATATATTATAATGGTGTTATTTTATTAATTTCGTCGTAAAAAACCCTCTAAAATTATACGAACCTACGAATAAAATTTTTACTCCAAGGATTTTTAATGAAGAGTTAAAGTCAATAAAAATTGCACGAAGCTTTATAAATCTTTTTACTTTACTTATTCAAAAAGCAAAATAAGTATCCGAATGTTTTACATTTTTTGATTCATGAAATATTAAAGGTGAACCTTCGATAATAATGTAAAAAAGCAATTGGAAACTTTTCATCACAATTTTAAAAGACAAAGATCGTATTTTACAATAAAAATCAAGTTAACTTTATGTTCAATTGAAAAAGGTTTACGTATTGTACTGTTTCATAGTTTGAAAATGTATAAATAATATTTAAAGTGATACTTTTTTTATTAACAATTGGTTTTTAGCTAATTATGAATTGTCAATTATTAAAGACGGTGTTATTAATGCACACAAACCAAATGCTTTTTTAATGTTTAAAATCTTTTAAAATCTTATTTTTAATTAAATATTTTAATCAGCCTCATTTTATTTGTCTAAAACTGCTGATATCGTAGAGTAATTTAAACAACAATGTAATTAATAAAGTTATTGTAATAGAAGTCTTAAAGTATAGTTTTCTTATACAAGGTCAAGATTCAAAGTTTGAAATGTGTTGTAAAACTTTCAAAGTTTTCAATTGTTTAATATTTATCGTTCGGAAATTCTACATTCGATGACTAAATTAATTATACGAAGGATGACGTAACTTTTATTTTTACAATCACTTGCATATCGATCATTTAATAATGCGTAAACTATTAGGAAACAAACTAATGGAATTCTATTCGTTAAAATGTACATAACTTGCGAAAAATGTACGTTCAAGACAAGATAATTGTACATGTATTTAATATAATAAATGTCTTGAAATTTGTCTTCAATTATCTGGATGAAATAATTTCTTTACGAGTTGAAATTTGTACGACGCTAATTTTGTAATACACGTTTTCGATCTTCGTCGTCAACCGAATTCGTTACAAGTGGAGAACTGCACGAGGTTTTAAATAACCAAGAGTAATCTGAATTTCTTTTCAAGCCGAATCCACTAGCGCGTCAGTTATGCAAAGTAGATTTTAAAATGAAAATACCGTTACCACACAGACAAAGAAGGAAAAGATTGTTCAGAAATAAATAATAAAATTTAAAGTCCATGCGCTTAATCGCCGACTAATAACTATCCATCGAACAGTAGCCCGAGTTTTTCACGTGAGTTATATTTCATCTAAAAAACATGCAATATTATAGACTAAATATTGATAAAGAGGCATAAAATCCGTTCTTAAGACGAAATAAGATATCGATTTTCCTTCATCGCAGGTCTCATACTTGAAATACCAGTTGATCGATCGGCATGAATGATACTTAAAATTGAAAACCGCCGGTTCATACAGAGTATAAGCTGTCCATTGTCCACGCTACGCGTCCTCGAAGACGTCATCTTAAAGATTCACTTTCCGATATCCAGCAGACGCCCCGGACACGCCGAGCTTCTCCTCTCCATGCGCCCCTTCCGTACATGCACGTATAGATAGACGGCGGCGTCATCGGAGAATAAATTGCATGGATTATGTTGGAGAGGGGAGCGAGAAAGAGAGCGAGAGAGACGGAAAAATATGAACGACGGAGGAACGCGACCAAGAAGCCACGAGAACGCTCTAGAGGAAAAATCGCAGACGCCTGCACGACGGATATCGCCACCGCGCCAGGTTATCCCAGCCCCTCCCCCCCCCACTCAGACCGATTATACTTTTGCCGAGACGCACCTCCTGCCTCGCGCCGCCCGTATTTAGACTCCTTTAAACGGTCACCCGAGTCATCCGTGCCGTCAACTTTCTTTCGATATTCTCCGAGCTCTGCTCTTCTCCTTTGCCCTCGGCTCGCACTGTCTTTTTCCTTTTCATCCCCTATGCGAATTGGTGCGACGCCGCTGTTGCCTGGTACCGACAGTTTTCCTCCTAGTCTCTCTCTCTCTCTCTCTCTATTTCGCAAGAAAAACGGCAAGTTCACGAAAAGGTTCGAACTTTTAAAGTCTACTGCACTCGACATAAGTTGCAAGCCATCGCAAAGTCAATCTATTGCAAGTGTCTTTAATATTCATTTTATTACGAAATTTCGTCCATTACTTTTTACTACAGATACCATAATAATTCAATTTTTAAATTGGCCTACTTAGCACATCGAGCGCGAAAAACTGCAGAAAAGCGTCGCATTCTCGTATCGTCAGCGATTATACACAGAAATTTATCGCTTTTTTATCTATTCGGACACAAGTTTAATTATTGATGCTCTGAAATAAAAATATTGCGTCTTATATTTTACGAATATATGCGTGCAATTTCGATCTATGCGCATAAATTAACTCCATTCAATAATAAGTTGGACGACACTTAAATAACTCGAAGCGTTTAAAAAGAAGTTCATCAAAGTTTGCCGTGAATTATTTTCCGAAAATTTTAATTTAATTAATATTACAAGAAATATGCGCCGTGCGTTAAACGCGTATTCAGAGTTAAGAATTTAACTCTTAACAAATTACAAGGAAAATACTCGTATGATTTTACGATATCTAAGATGTTTAATATTCGCCGCGTAGGACATCGACCGCGAGAATTTAACAAAACGCTTTATTGCAGCGATTCGGCAGATACGTCTTTTGATTGATTCCTCTAATTTAGAACGATGAACTAAATTAATGTTTTCAGTAACACAAATAGCGGCGTACGTTTTTGTCTCGCACTCGCACAATGCGGGATGCACGACTCCAATATATTGAAATGGACATAATTAATGAATCCAAGCCAACCGGTGGTGCTAAAGACGAGCATCAGAAATTCGGCAGCCGGGAGAAGGAACATAAATTAAACTCGCCGGACTTCATCATCGGGAAAAAAGCAGACGAGAGAATAAGAAAAATTGGGAGGATCGGAAATAATTGAATGGCCCGATTCGAGCCATGAAACATTAATCTTTCTATCAATAGCAAATTTCGGAGTGAAAAAAAGCTCGTCGGTCTCGCGGGCGCACCTCGGCCGGGCAACATTATCTCAACAGCGCCGAGGAAAAATCGATCACTGCCACGCCACTTTTCCCAGCAGCATCTCCCTCTCGTGATATTGAGCATCCGCGTCCGCGTCCGCGCGGCACTTTTCCTCGATCCAATTTCTCTCGCGCGGTAGATTCAAGCTTGGCTCTTAAGAATTCGAGAATTTACGACGGCCATAAAGAACCGCGACGTTATGGTAACTTTAAACGCGATGCGCGTATGCGAGCGCCGCTTTTATTTCCGCGGCGTGAGCGCGTACGTACGTATTCGCGAGGACGCGGTTCGCGCGGGGCCCATCCGACCCGAGCCGCCCTCCGTCGCGCCACCCTCGGTGAAAGCCGGCGCTCGAGTAGCGAACTCTTTCTTCCCCCGCCTCCGGGCCCCACTTAACCCAAAAGCGCCGAAGCTCCTTCATTTTTAATTGATCTAGCTACCCGATAAAATTCTTTAATTTTACGAGCTGCACGTAGTAAAATGTAATATCGCCGGTAACGCTGCTCGCGCGCTATTTGCGAAATTTATTTTTAATCTTTGATACCGGTTTAAAAATATTACGACACTCGCCGAATCTCCACTCGAATCAACAGCGATGAGGATTCCCGCTAATTGGGCTCCTTGAATTTGAAAAATTTTTATTTTACAGTTTTTCATTTCAGAAATGCGCCGGCAACCAAGTTACGTCTTCGTATTAGAAAAATCACTTCGCCTCATAAAAGACTCGGTCCGTCGGAGATTTATTAGATGTATACGACTAATGCTCCTGTTCTCGTAAAAATAGTCCAGAGGTAAAGAAACTCGTTTACCATTTGCAACCTGCACTTTTCAATTCTCTCAAAAAAAAAAAAAAAACAAAAACGAATTACTAATTTACCTCGTACACAGAGATACATTGGCCTCCGCTGAAGTTACGCGTTTACCTTGTTGCCCGAAAACACCGACGAGCAACCAAATATAATTTTACGCTCGTGTTTTTCGCGCTTCTTTGATTTTGGAATCTGTCGCGATATAAAGTGCGGTTCGGTGACGCGTCGTAGCTCGAAAGAAACCTCCGAGCGAAAGCAGCATAAACGAGTCCTCTCGGAAATTTCTTCATTAGCCACGCTCGAGACTGCATTTCGGATAAAACTGTAACGAAGCGTCATCGAGCGCTACTCCAACGTAATAATGCGCGAATAATTGCCGTAATTACGAATCGACGCCGCGTAAACAAAGTCCTCGGTAACAATCGTCCACTTTCAAAAACAACATGATTACATTGCATCGAAGTTTAAAGCAGGTAAGCTACGTCTCCACAAGCTGCTAACAATGGCCACGGAACCGAGCATTAAAACGCAAGATCACCTTCTTTACGGGGCCTCGATGAAGTATCCGCTGCAATACCTCGGCTACCCGGGACCCGCGCACTTGGAGCGCAAGCCGTCCGAGTGACTGCTTAACGAAAAATTCCCTAGCGCAGCCGGTCATTACACATCAGCTCTTGAAGGAGCGCCAACCCATGATTAACCGCGTACTATGCTATTACATACGTGGCAGCAACAGGACGGCGACGAGGATGGCGACGAGGACGGCGGCATCTTCCTTGGAACGTGTCGAGTCAAATGGGCCGCCGCGAGGAAAAGAGAGAGAAGTTACGACTCTCCTCGACTCGAGACGTACCCACACATTCAGGTAGGCGGGCGCGCGTGCAGAAGTGCAAGGCGGGCACTTCCGGGGCTTCGCTCCTCGATCCCTTGTCTCTTAAAAATTGGGCGTCCGTGCCGAACCGCAGCCCAGTGAGAGCGAAGTCTCGATCGAGACTCGATCGAAAAATTTAACGAAACGACGATAATTGATAATACCTGAAAGGTAATAGCGAGCGGGGAGATCATCCGTCAACGACAACTTGGCCGATGAAGGCTTCTCGAGGTAATCCTTTTTCCGGCGCCTACAAGCCAAATCGTGGCGATGAATTACCATAACTGGTACTCGAGACGCTTACTCCTCGACAATAGTTACCTCGAGTTGCAAATTAAATCGCGGTTATTTCGTGCGAAATGCATTTATATAATTAATCTGCCGAAGGAACATTAAAATGTGCTACACTGTTTTTCGCTCGTTCTCGGAGTCTGGTAATGGTTTTACCTTCGCTCGTTAATGCACGATTAAGTTAAGCGCTCTTTCAAAGCATAAGCATTTTTAATAAACGATTCAAACGCTACACTCTGAGTCACACTTTTATACGAGACGTTCGAGACGCAGAAATTGTACTGTTTTCACTTACGCTGAATCGCGATTAAGAACATTGCATTCGCAACATTCAAAATCACGTTACGCGTTCTGGCGGCATATTTCGCTGAAAGCGTAAAAATATAAAAATATTTCTGTAACAGTTCGTTAGTCGGTGGTGACGCTTGGAAGTGGATGTCCGCGTATCGCGGTGAACTTGTTGTTAATGTTTTATGTGTCGCGGTACGCGATGTCGTCTATCTGCGCTTTCACTTAGCTCACGTTTTTTGAACTGATTGTTAGAACTGAGCGTTAGAATTGCGCAAGTTTGTACCTCAGGCTAATACATTCTGCAGTTTCCCTAAAAAGATAATTAACGGCATTTCTCAACGTCAAATGTACTCTGCGTCTACAAATCTTGAATATTTTGTCAAATTACGAAACATAAATATCTTTTAAATAGTATTATGTAAAATTACCTTATATTTCACTCGTTAAATCAAATGTAATCGTGAAAAACTGGAATTAGCAAAATAGCATTAGCGCTTGATTTCATTACGTTACGTGGAATATGTAGAATACACTTTATAACTTTTCCCTTTGGCTTAACATCATATTTTTAGGATTATAAATTACGTTCGTATTATGCAATTAAAATTATCGGACGAAAGTATACGTAGTACGTGCAAAAATTACTTTTAAACTATTTTTCTCGTTATTTATCTAATAATAAATCAACTTTGCCTTTGGAAAAACTTATTTATATTTGTTTCGAGTAAAACATTCTTGGAAACCTAGAGAATACGAAGGCTTAGTGGGAATGACGCCATAAAACGCAACACTTGACATTGACTGAGTTAATTATTTTTTCAAGTTTTCACTTACTACGCGCAACCGAAGTTGAGCGGCAAAGATCACGATGATAACAATCGACGGTTGATTCCTCGTCCATTTCCACAGTTTTAATAAATAATAATTAAGTGCGATAAAGACCGGTATAAACCATCCCGTTGATCAATATAATTTAAACTTTACCGTGTTATAAATGATTCTTAATGTTCTGCGAAACAGATTTTGCGCGTTCCGTGTCCCGTTAAACCAAAATCTTCCATAAACGAACTGGATTAGTAAAAAAGATAGAAGAATTGCTCGAATATGAGTTTTTCTCAATCCTCACTCGTGCGAGTTTAGCAATTTAGCAGGAGCAAATGCAATTTGTGTGCCCGATGCCGAAGAAGCGGTTTCCCCCTCTCTCTGGCGCCTCCTTGTCATCCGAGCCATTAACGCACGCAAAATATATGCCCTACTAATTAAAATGGCTCGAAGGACGAAAAGCCGCATTAAAATTTTCTAAATGCCTCGGCGAATTTTTCTCCTGCCCTGGCTGCTCGTTTAATAGTTTTCATTTGCGCGAGTGCGCATGGCCCTCAGTTTTTAGGCCCAGGATTTTAATGAAGCTGTCCGGTAGCTGGGAAACAGCCCCTAGCGTTATTAGAACGGCAGCAAACGCGTTCCTCGTCTCGCGCGACATTGCAATTACAATAAAGTGGCCCCAAGTTTCAGGACTCGTGCGCCCACACGCTATCGTTTACTGGTTCACTCGCCCCCCCCTCTCTCTCTCTCTCTCTCTCTCGTACACATAGATCTCCTTCCTCATCTCCTTCCTCATCCTCTCTCCCTCCTTCTCGTTTAGTCGCTTGTCAGCTCCTTCTCTATTCTCCAGCTGTAATCTCTCGTTCTTATTGCCTCTTTAGTGCTTCTTGCTTATTCCAGTTTTCGCGCGAAATAATAGTCTTATCGAAACATTGCGATTTTCGGTCGGAAAAATGTGGAAACCTGCAAACGGGGTCGTATTTTAAATTCGGTTAACTATCGGAGCTTCGACGGAAAAGGAAAGTACTTGCTAAAACAAGTCTTTATGTTTACATTAAATTCGATGTTTCATTTTTCATTTTCCTTTTATGCAAATTAACTAATGATTGATTGTTCGATAAATTTATTGGTATGCATCCTGTGCGAATAAAGCGCCATCTTTTAGATTACATCAAAAATGTTTTCAATCATTTTATTTCACGCGTTGCCGGATAATAACGACTTTCAAATCTTTTCCATCGTTTTAAACAACTCAAAAAGCGTTACGCGCATTCTTGGCAATACTACATGTTTACTCTAGTTCTTTAAATAATAAGAAAGGCAGAAGAATTTTCAATAAAACAAAGTCAATGCTCGGAATAAAGCGAGTCTAGACAGACGAACAGTGGAAAGTGTTTGAAAGTTTTGTGCAATATTTATTATTGCCAGCGTAAGAAGGATTACCAACCAAAAAATTCGGCCGGGGCTCGTAGTACAGAATTTTAGCAAAGGTGTGATTAGCCGAAAATAAAAGCAAATCGCTTTTAGCGCAGCATTTTCCGCACGTAGCGTGTGATCGCGTAAGAAAAATACGTTCAGCTCCAAATCGACGTTTGGCGAATAAAGCTGCTCCGATTACGATCTTGCACTCGTATTTTTGCGTCGAACCTCGTCATCTTCCACGCATCGTATGAGCCTAGCATGCATAGTCGAGCAAACGCAGGGTGGGAACGTACACGCATCATGTCCCCCACTCTGCTTTTGAACAATCTGCGCAAGCCACAGAGTAAGCAGAATAACAGCGGGCATGTGTGGCGAGGCAAAGCGAGTGCGCGCGGTTTAAATTAAATCCAGCTAATGTAACGGAGGGGATAAATTAGATCTCTGACTGCCTGCGAAGCCTCTCTGTCGCTTTCTTCCCTCTCCTCGCGTCCCCGTGTCTGTCTCTCTTTACCTGCTCCTCTTTACTTTTCCGATGCAGAGCTCACGAGGACCTTAGGCATGGTACTCGACTCTGGCGCGCATCTTCCGAGGAACACCGCGCTCGTGGCCTCGGAGACGACGAGTTCGGATTGGCTGTAGATGCCGTAAGCAAATGCGGGCACGTTTCTTCCCGTGTGCAGCTGCGGTTATTGAGGCACGGCTGGAGTAAACGCCCTCTTGTGGCACGATTAACGCGAAAAGCGTAACTTCCTTAATTGTCAGTTAATTCCTAACGATACGCCCACCTAAAGACGAAGCCAGGCGTGAGGAAACCTTTGTTGGCCTAAAGAATGACAGTTAATTGCTATTTAATTGTATTATTATTATGCCTAATTTTGCCCCGACATTGCTTAGCCACTTGCAGATTACAGAAGATTCAGCATTCGGTGTTATTATCTTCTGCGCTGAAATTATCGGATAAGAGGATTTCGTTACTGAAAAAACGAATTATTTTGTACGTTACTTTTCTTTTGCCGTACAAACTTTTAATTGGATTATGGTTTACGATTTTACCTTGGTTTCAACGGAACTTTTGCCATTTGAACATAAAAATGTTTTGCTATTCTAAATTTATGCTAACTTTTTAACGCCATTCGAACGTGATGTACTTGGAATTATAAATCTTTTACTGTTGCCGCGTGAACAAGATGTGTCGAATGTTTTGCAACGCATTTTTACTTATTAAAGAATCATTTTTTTATTTTTCTATAAAATAAAATGTTGATTCAATTTTTATCGAATATAAAATTGCATAAGAAGTGGATGAGACAGAAGAGTTTTTCAATTTAACTGCGGAAATATATTGCTCGTAACTTACAAAGAATAAATACAATTAAATTTTAATCGCCAAGTTTCTATATTACACATTTTTTATTGCTTATGTATAATAATATGTTAAAAATTCAGATTTCAGATTCTTCTACCAGTAAAATTGGACAATAATTTACATTATACTATTGAATTTAAAAAGATAAAAGACAAAATACTTCACGTTTTACTAGAAAATTTTATATAATATTTTTGAAAACTTATTGCTTTAAAAAGCGCAAGAATTTGATTGATTATCAAAAAAATACAATCATCGTGAGATCGAATAATTATTTATTAAATAGTACAAAACATTTGAAATATATTTTTATCGAAGACAAGTTGCCACGATATTTGTTTGTTTACAGAATGAAATTAGATAAGCACAATAGTTTTTTTAAATTATTCCATTAGCCAATTTGTATATCTTATGAAGATTTCCATAATACAAAAATTCCCAATTTAAGTTTTACACAATCACGTAAACTTGGCATAACTACCATAAGGAATGCATGTCTTCACTGAATAATGAGAAAATTATTGACTTACTTTATACATGTAAATGTATTTACATTTGCAAGGCTATATTTCTACTCAGATTGTGTATATAAAAAATTGTCTATTTGAAAAATCAAAAGTTTTAATAAAATTATGTTAATAATTAACGGATAAAAATAATTATTTATTTAAAAAATAACTTGTCTGTGTACAACGTACTTGTACAAAAGTTTAAAAGCAATAAAAAAATGTTTCAAAAAATAAAACTCTCTTGGTCAATAAAACCTAAACATAATCAATCAGTACGACCAATTTTTTTGAAAAATTGAGTTTATCCACGCACGTGTGTGTGTGTGTATGCTTCGCACTCAAAAAACGCGAATCTCTGTATTATGCTTTTCACTCGCATTCAGATATATAAAATTTAATTTAAAGGGATTAGTACTTTAACGAAGTAGTACTAACCGCAGAAAACTGATACAGATGAGAAATATAAAAATAATAAAATGCATTGTGGTCACCTGTCTGCGGTCACATGAAAAAAACACAAAATTTCGTTTTAAAAGGATTATAATAATTATAAAATATTTCTATTTGGTTGTATATTGTTTTTTATTTATTTAATGTGAAAAAGTTTAATTCTCTTATGGTTTTAATTTTTTAGCTCACTTTAGTACATGTAGAATACTCGTAGTAAAAAGCCAACGAATTCGTGATTATTTTTACACTTTTATCGACAATTTAAGATCGTTATTATTTTTTAAGAATATTTTTTAAATGCTTCTACATATAAGGATGAGATATTATAAAATCGAAATATGTGATACGTACACCTGAATAATTGATATTAAAAATATCTCGCAACTATGTTTCAATTTCCTTTTAACCTTTCCTAAAATACTAATGAATAATACTCTTTGATCAATAATGCATCTATGAATATAAATTTGCAGTTCAGTTCGACTGCAACACTATTGCGAAAACTTTTTTGAAAAATATTGATTCGGTTTAACTTTATTTATCTTTTATTCCAATGATAATATTCTTAGAGTAAACTCACTCGTAATTACAAAAAATAATTAAATATATAAATTAAACAGACTCAAGATTTTTATTTTCAAACTATTTCACATTACACTTATTAATAGTGGCTTTAGTGACTTTTCAGCAAATAGCATTTGTATACTAAAAATATTATCTACTTTGATATGCACATAGATGTTTTTTTAAAAGAATCTTTGTCGGCACTGAAATATTTTTTACGAGTTTTCAAGCATTTTCGTGTATTTTCGTGACTAAGTTATGTTGAAAAATAAATATGCCATTAATAGTTGAAAAATGTTGAAAAATTTGAGGTCGATCGTACACTTGAGTACCAAGTGCAGGCTGTGCGTAATGAGCAGTAGGAACTTAATTTATTTGTGATTACCATTTAGAAAACAGAAAAAGTTAGTTGCACTGCCGGATAGAAGAGAAGGTTGAAAAAAACAAAGTGAGATGGAAAAATGCGAGGCTCAACTTTGATCATTAAGAATTCTCTTTGAACGGCGAATGCCTCTGCGGAAATCGTGAGCTCGTATATCCCGTGTACGCGCGATTAAATGAAGTTACCGGTAGAGTCAAAGAAATGTTCAAGATAGAAGAGAAAAAAGAACGGCAGAAATACGAAGAGAAACAATGAGGGTCTCCCCCCCGGTCGGTCCGTTTTTTCTTTCTAGCGTTTTTTCCTCTACATCGAAGTGATCTTGCGCGAATGGCTTGCGATCTGATACGCGCGTTCGTATTAAATCACATTGACGCTGAACAAGAGGGAATGCGCGAATCGCTAGATTATGATCCCAAACGCGTTGCAGTTCTGTCCTCGGAAAGAGGCTTTTCAAAGATAACGTTAAGAATTCCCTTTCCGTAATGTGCGATGCGTGTATAATGCGTGAACGAGTTTTGTTATATTTTTTAACAGCTTTTTATACCCGTTCGTTAATGCTTCGCGTTGAACTCGCTAATGCCTCGGATAACGGTATATTTTCGGAGATTTTTAAAACGCAACGTTGTAAATTGTTGCTACGTACGAGTGGAGTGCATGTTCACCGCGACTCGAACAAACATTGCGTTTTTAATTTATTATTTTCGTTAAAAGGAATGTTTATACACTGCACAAACTCTTTTTAATCGTGGGTTCAATACTGCGAACATAATTTCGATAAGATGAAAATATTGCTTTACAGCCATTTTTAGGCGCAAAAAATTTACTCAATTTCTTGCACTTTATAAATTTAATTCATAAACGATTTTAGCTGCCAATAAACGTAATGCAGATATTGATTAGAGACAATTTTCACCGGTGGTTTGATAATTAAAATCATAATTAACGCACGAGGAAACGTACAAGTTAAAAGAACAGACAATCTATTATCGACTGATTTTCGACTTCGATTATCGTTAAAATTTATTATACTTTAGTTTGCAATGAAAAACAAAAATGTAATATTGAGATTATTGATTAATTTTTAATTAGATAATGTTATGCGCTCGGTTGAAAGTTGTGGTCAATACTGATTATTAATTTAACAGCCTTCCAGTATGATATGTTTTTTAATGGAATTCAATTATAATCATTACTTCTACGCAAGGAAGTAGTTTCTGACTTAAAATATAATAATCCTTATCGTGCGGTATGAAAATTAAATAGTTTACAGTTACGAACGCATTTACGTTTCATAAACAATAGCTCGTTAAAGCGCATCTCTGCACCTCGAATACGCGTGTCAGAATATTTTATAAATGTACATTTAGAATAATTTTAGAATTAAACGATATAACGTATAGCAACGAAATTATCGAAGCCAGTAGAAAGGCTTTGAATGAAAATTTTTCAGCGAAAAACTTTGGATGTACGAGTAAGAATAATTTCTTTTATCGTCGCAGTGCAATATAACAGCCTGACGACTGCTGCAATAATAAATATCCACAATGGTTTTTTCATTTTCGAAATCTTAATGCACTCCCTGCAAGTATAAAGCTGATGTAATAGAAATTCGCAATAAATTCATAGGGATCCGCAAGAAAAGCCGGGTAATATTACAATAGACAAACCTTTTATCCCGGAACTTTATCTTTAAAGTCGTGGAATATACATTCGGAGGAAGTTGCCTCCTTTATTTAAAATTTAATACATTTATAAGGAAGTTTTGATTTATCAACCAAAAGTGCAGCTCGGGATGTGTGTGCTTACGTTTCGAGCTTCAAACACTTATCGGTGACTAATAACGTTGAATTTTTGCACTCGTGCACATCCAAAGCCAGTTTGTTTACACGATTATTACACTCGTTCATTTACATAATTCGTCCGCCTCTCCACCTTTCGCACATTATCTTAATTCAAGCCTCCGCCGACGTAATATTAAATATTAATCTTTTTAATTTTGCTCCTTTGAATTAGCAGAGTAGGATTAACGAGATCTTGTAATCCTAAAGTTTCTTTCGAAAGCGCCTTGCGCAATCGCTTCGAGTATTCGTGCAAGATAGCCTATTTGAATAAACATAAGCGAGAATACGCATTAATGTGTGCGAGCGCCTATTTGTACTAAATATTATCCGCTTTTTCATGCGCAGCTCTAATACTGAGTCAGCTCGAGCAATTTTACAGTTAATGGGAGAAGAGCCGATGGAAGTGCCACCAGAAATAGCGCATCCGACAAAATTCTCAAAGTCCTCATCTTCATTTTACTAGGCAGGCATTCCTAACTTTTACCCGACGAACAAATATTCACCAATACTCGGCGGCGGCGGCGGCATGGATTTTTCGCGCGGGTCTTGTGCCGTTACTCTATCTCTGCGCAAAATCAATTTGTCAAAGTAATTGCTTACGGTTCTTTGTACGCGAGGAAGAGGAAATCGAAGGAAAATAACTAAAATAAAAGAATAAAAAGATAAAATGAAGGGCTAACAGACGGAACTATAGTCGCGCGCGTACGTGTGCGTGCGGGCCAGGGGGATAATTAAGTGCCTCCGCCGGCAAAACGGCGTATAAAGTTCCCGCCTTCCCACTTTTCCGGTCTCGCAATACGCGGGGCCAGACAGGTACGCATTGGTTCTCAAGCCGTTGGTTGGTTCTCGTCGAGGGCTCGAATCAATAAAATCCCTAGTCTAGGCGAGCGCATTGAGTCAATCCTTCGCGTTACACCAGCTTCGATACTACGTCCCGTCAATTGCTGCCATTTTTGCAATGCCTTTTCCGCGGAAAGCCATTCTTCTATACTCAACCTATAACTTAGCCGTCTAGCTGCTCGCGTGTCGAGTGTCAACTTTTTCCTCGCTTTTTATTGCTCCACTGATTGTGGAGAGAGACGTATTTGCGACCAGATGTAGACTGCCTGACGCTAATGCTAATTTTCTTATGTAATTCGCACTCGCGTAAGTGTCGCGTACCGCCGTTTCTTTGATTGTGTTATTCCAGTATTTCTCCCGACAATTTCAGCCGAAAGGACAAACACGCGTGAGCTATTGAGCGGCCGTCGTAAAATTCACACGTGTATGCGCGTGTGTGCGTGCGCAATAGTGCACGCGGAAATTTTAATCCCGTCCGTTTGAATTATAACGCGAAAATCGTGTATTTCGTTTGGTTTAACGGAACTTTAGAAAATACAGGATCTAGTGTTTTTCTTCCATTGTGTATAATTGGAAATTTGAATTAACTTCTTCGTAATCTCTATTTTCATTTGTTGACCGTAGAAGTTTAAAATAACGTTTGGTTACATTTAGATTTATCCAAGTTTGCTCTCTTTCGATCGTTAAAACAATCCGCGCTTCAATAATCCTTTTTGCCATTTTATCAAATGATGATTAATACTATTGTTTCTATTAAACTATCTTGTGCGGATAAACGAATTCAAACGATAGTTTCTTTGCTTTATAATTCAGTTATTTGACATCAAATATAACGAAACTAATCGCTATTTTAATCAAAATCACGTTTTATTAAATTTTTTGCTGCTATATAAAACGGAAAAAAATAACGTTCTGCATACTTGACAGCTGCCTATACTATTTCAGAGTCAATAAAAACTATTACTTTCTCATTACAGGCATCAAGTTTCATGCTTTTAAGATACTTTAACAATTTTATCGATATGGTAATGAATATTGAGTTATTTCGTGGAAACCAACCGCAGAATAGCTGGCAACACAGTATCCAATCAGAATTTTAAAACAACCATATTATTATTCATTTTACATTGTTAATAAGATATTTTTATTAAAACCTCCATTATGCACTTTTTATATTCTTATTTCATAATCTATGTAAATTCGAGTTGTAATATATTAACGAAACGACTGTATCTTAATTGTGAAACGTAATTCATTTCCATGTATTACAGAGTTTTAACCTTTTCGATAGTTATTCTAGAAATAATACAATTAGATAAGAACAGCAAATGCAGTTCAAAAATAATAGCAACACCTGGAAATTGAACTGCAAAACATTATAATATTTAATAAATTTCAAATTTGAAACGTTTTGGTCTCTTTATTTATCTCTCTCTCTCTCTCTCTCTCTCTCTCTCTCTCTCTCTCTCTCTCGAAGGATAACGGTAAATTTGACATTTAAAAGTTTTTAAAAATCATTTATTGATCGGATCAATTTTAAAGATTGAGTATCAAATAAAAATCTTCTTGGTGAACAGTACAAGTTGTGCAGATTATTAATTCTAAACTGAAAGTTTTACTAGCTAAACACGATCGATAATCTACTTAATATAACGTATTGTCGATTTCCTGTTTTAAAGCGAATATAAATATTTAAATGTGACAATTCGGATCTCATCAGAAAAGTAATAATCAAAGTGTACGTGTCTTAGACAGCAAATCTACTACTGAATATCGAAACTTTTATACTTAATTTTTAAAACATTGCACGACTATTAATAAATTATTCTATTTAAATACCGCGAGCGATCACTTTTTTAAACATTCGTTCCTAATTCTTATAGCCGCATGTTAGAAAAGAAATAGCGTGAAATTTTGAAATTTCGAAACCCTACACTCTTGATAGCATTAGCATTATCTAAATAAAATCTAATCCAACGCATATTTAACTGTCGGCACTGCAACTACACGTAACAACGTTTCCCTATAACCGGGACCAGAGTAAATATCCGAGTTTCTAATCTTCAGCAGCAGTACACGCGGATCGAGGCTCGCCCAACTTTTGCAGGATAAATCTTTTCTGGAAATACTTGGAGCTAATTGATGCGAAGCTAAACAAGCTCTCTCTTTATTCGTAACACTTCTTCCCCCACACGCTTCTCACAACAAACAGAATTCGTGCCGCGGCTGGAAGCGGTACCGAGCAAAGCTCCGGATCCGTCGGTGACCGCGATCGTCCACCCCCGAGAGCCCCGTCATCGGACCGTAGCTGAACGCCGACGGGGCCCTCGGCGATACGGTCTGCCGTTAGATGGCGGTGCCGTAGCCGGTGCAGAAGTCTTAGCTGACGCGCGCGCCGACCGACGTGCGCGCGAGAGGGAGGGAGAAAGCTCCTGTTGTGCCGCCGCCGCCGCCGCCGCCGCCGCCGCCACCGCCACACGACGGCACGGCTGACAGACAACGGCCGCCGACGGACTTCAGTTTGTGCCGCGCCGCCTCGACACGTTGACTGTGTGTGTTGCATCTCATGCTGAGGCTTCGTACGCCGGAGGATCGTCGCGTGCAGCCCGGCGCCCGTGCTTTTTCAAACAATTTCAGCCTCCGTGAGCTGCCGATGAACCTTGACTACCGCCGTTTCCTCGTCTGGTGGCTTGTCGCAGGCCCGGGAACGACCGGCCCCGAGCCCAGGAGCGTTGCCGGCCGCTGAACAATCGCGGAGTTGCGCGGGGGAGGTGAGCCAAGGCGCTGCTTGTGCGGTGATGATCGTTACGGATGGTGCGTGATCGGAGGGTAAACGCTCGCTGCCCTTTCCGCCTCTTCCCCGAGTCGCCTGGAAACGTGGCGTTCGTTCGATCAGCAGGACGGCAGCAGTCGGAGGGAGTCGGCGGCTGTTTTATCGGGGAACGCACGCGAACCCCCGCGATATCTCGTCTAGTGTAGTTCGTCCGACTTGGTTCTGGTGTTTTACGTGATTATCGTCTGCTGCACTCTCGAAGGACTGGAGTTGGCACGCATCTAAAGGTGAGACGACGTTCCTTCCTTCTCCCCTTTGGGCGAAATGTTTTTGATTTCCGCGGTATCCCTGGAAGAGCGGCTCCCGGGTAACTTCTGCGAAGCGGGTCGAGTTGTGGAATCGAACGATCGCCGGGGAGTCCCGACTACCGAGTGGTTTGTGATTATACGTAATAACGGCCAAGGGCAGTCGGGAGATACGGTGTTCGGAGTAAAAGTTAAGATCCGCAGGGTCCGTTGCTTTTTTATCAGAAGACGTGCGCTGGGACTTTCTTGGAAAATGTCTCTGCCGACGAGACGGTCGACTTTGCAAGCAAAACAAAGGGTTTCAAAATATTCACTCGGCATTAACGACGCGATTCTCATCCAGTGCTCGTTGCCTCTGAAAAACTTGTAATCACATCGCCGGTGAGCATTATAAATAATAATGTGTGAACGCGAACATGATTATCCTCGTGTGTGCAAGCAAACGCGTATATAATAATAGGCCGCACTTAATGATCGAAATCGACTATCATTCGATATCATCATTAGCCAATGCGTTATTATTTTTAACTGTTCGTCTACCCGTTAAAATATTTAAATGCAATTAAATTATGATTTAAACTCGCAAAAAGTGGGTCACCGGTATATTTCGAGGACCGCCGAGATTTTAAGATAATCAATCAAATCGTTAAAATAATGATTGTTATTCGGTTGTACGTTAGTACACAGTTTTCACTAATTAGAATTTAACTACTTGTATCCGTTAAAACGAGCAATCTATTATCCGTTTTGAGCATTAGAATTATTATTAATATTATGCGCGAAGCCTTAAAGGGAAAAGAGATATTATTCGTTTGAATAGAAATTCGCCGCAACTATTGCTTTAATCGATTGACAAGCACAAATGTTTTTTAATGCGTTTTTTTAAATATAACGAGATGACTGATGATCGTCTTTCTAAATTTTCTATTCCCGTTTCCGAATAAATAGGCGATTGTTCGATCGCACTTACACGCATTTGTTTCAAAGGAAACGATTCGTTCCTTTCCATAATTTAGTTTCGGTGGGATTAATATATTGAAATTGTCGAGATCGGTTGGGTTAGCGCTATCGTTATTTTAATTGCATTCATTGACTAAGGAACAACGTACATCTACGAGAACAAAAACAATTGTCGAAATAAAGCTGAGTTTAATAATAACGAGATGAGTTTAGAATGCGAGTTTACTGCGTATAATTAGGAGAACGTAAACTTGATATTTCAAAGTTGGAAACTCGATGTCGTTCGAGATTTATAGATAATAAAAGCTGCAAGGCAAAATATTTTCAATTTTGCGCTTGTCAGCTCTATTAACGTTTAAAAGTTACTTGCGCTGAAAATATACTTTTCCAGTAAAACCCGAGATTTAAAAGACGCACGCACGGCAAAAGAGCTCGAGGTCTTTTGCTCACCAACGCGCTCGTTAAGGCCGACGAATGTTATTTTTCCTAAATTTTCCCCGTCCCGTTGCCGGCGATGAAATTCGAGTTCCTTCTCCTCGTCTCGAGCACTTTTCGCGTAAACATCGCGCAAATTCATAAATCAACCCCGAGCTTAAAATATCGCGCTCGGTGAAATCATCGCGCGAGCACTAAAACTAATTTGAAAAAACGCGAAATGAGCAAGAACTCGCGCGCTCCCAGTGGAGAAAGGAGTTGCAGTCACTGATTGGAGGCGAACGAAAAATGCCAACGAGCACTCGTGCCTGGCTGCCCAACGGAATCCGTTCGAAAGCTACTGTTAAACAAGCCCGACAAAATGGTTGCCTTGTTTAAAGCCGAGTTGTCGGGGGGCCTGGCTGACGAAACAGTTTTCCCGTCGCTTTTCACTCCCGCGAATAATCCAGGTCTTCAAATTGGCCGTAAAGCTGCTTTTACGGGGTCACAAAGCGCGTCCGACGACGGACTCCCGAGGAGTGTATCGATCATCCATAAATTACGCGACGCTCGAAAGGAAAAAACGAGGAGCGAAATGAGTGCATTTAGCGGGCAATATATCGAACTTTCATCCGTCCATCCGTCTAGCCAGCCGTCCATCGCGCGTGTAATAAATCAAAGCGTCGGAAGAAATCAGGCGAGTGCGACCACGCGAAGCCGAAATAGTGTCGCTGGGCTCGCGACGAGCGACGACGAGCGGCGTCGATCGGCCTCGGGAGAATATACGTGTACAGATACAGAAGAGTAATATAAAGACCTGGTTGCCGTTTCCGCTTGGGTTCCCCCGGTTTTATACGTCCTTATAAAGCTCCGGTCTATTTCGACTCTGCAATCTCGCACTCTCTCTCTCTCTCTCTCCGGCCTTTCAATCGATCCAAGGGAGCGACGATAACCGTAGCGAAGGGGAACAGAAACTATGGCTGTATTATTATACGAAAGTGTGTGTGGCTCTGGGCCCAGGTGAAAATCTGCTCGCTCTTCCCTTTTCTTTCTCTGAAGCGGCGCGTGGGGTGGACGAAGATTAATCCCGTAAGTCCCTTGCTAGGGCACGAACTATAATGGACTTTTTCCACGCGCCGGTTCGCCTCCGTATCTTTTATGGACCACGTGAAAACTTGCCTCGATTATTACTGTTTTTTGTTTGCCCTCGGAAACGTTTAAAATTTCATGCTCCTCTTCTTAAGGACTCGAACGAGACCGATGCGACGTTCCTCCTCTCCTCCGCAATTTGCATTATAACGGAAGGATTAGCTGGCATTAAGCAAAGAAACGTTTTCAGATTTTGACTTTTCCCGCTGAATCCTACAGCTCCGCCGAGACTACGATAAAAGAGACATTGGCCAACTTTTCGAAAAAATATTTATTGGCCGTCGTAAATTATTCCTCAATAGAGGCCCTTAACGAGGCTCATCGTCGAACATCATCTTTTTATTATCTGCGAAAAATCCAATAAAACTCGAGATAAATTAATGTTATAGATCTTTTAAATAATCGAATAAACTCGTTGCTAATCGTACTTAGCAGTTTTCAAACGATCGTTTTAACGAGCTCGACACTTAAAAACGGCGCAACGTTTAATTTCGTAAGTGCAGATTTTAGGAGTGAAGAAAGTACAATTCGACAATTGAAACGGTACGACTAGGAAATGCGATACAAAATCGATCGAAATATTTAGTCGCCGACCTTTTCATCGCCCCGTGAATTAATCTCACAATGGTTAGCTAGAAGCTAAAATTTTCTATTGTGCCTAGCAGTTTTCGGTCGACACACATGCAGCGCGTGCACGTACAAGCTGCTGCTGCGTTTGTTTAAATTCGCAATGCCGGCGACTGCATTGGATCGGAGAAGCGGCGGCGCTGACGGGATTAGCTCGAGATTCCCGTGTGACCTTTCAAGAATCCGGACCAATGAATGGGGTGAAAATGAAAAATAGTCCTCGGTTGCTTAGCAGTTTTACAAAAGTCGGGTTAAATAAGAGACTACAGTGTCACAAATGTTGTCGCACGCACAGCACGCAACATTTCTATCGAAAAAAAAAAAAAAAAAAACACGCGTAACCGAGGCATCGGCTTCTTTTTCGTGCGATTAAAAATTCGAAGATTAACGTCGGAGGTGAATGAATGGATAGTTGGAAGAACAGCTTTACCTTGCCCGGTACATTTTCAATATTTACAGTAGAAAAAATGTATTTATCAGCTTATCGCTTTATCGCGACCAATGAGCGTCGATAAATATCGTTAAAAGGAATTCACGAAAGTGTACGTGTCATCGTGTATTGTATCTGTAATTACACTTTCGAAATTGAAACATCGAATTTCGGCGCACGAAAAGAAAATAACAAAATGCCTGAAATTCCGTAGCACCTGGAGACGCAGTAGCCGCAGAAGATCGAAAGAAGGCAAAAAGTACACGCGTGCTGCGAGAAAGTTCTTAAGGGCTTTTACTTTCGAACACCGGTCGAGGCCTCCGAGAAACACCAAAAGTCCCCGAAATTCGAATCTCGCGTCTTATCTCTCCGCATTCCAAGGGAAGCCAAGCAACCGGCAACTCGGTGGAGGAAAATTGAAGGGAGAGAGTGTCGGCGCTCTCGAATCGCCCCAAAATCGTTACGTAGTTTCCGCGGCGCCGAAATCATCCTGTCCCCGGTGTTTGATAAGACGCGGTGTAGGCGCCCAGCCGCTTAACTTCGTTCCGTCTCGAAGAGCCGCTAATTTCCCAGTTCTCGCGCGCCTCCCTAATGCTGATACCGCGGTCCTGGATGCTCTGACGCGTAACGCGAACGCGTCCAACGGAAAACTCGACACCCCGCCCCCCACCTCGGCCAGCAGTGCTTTGCGCAGCACTTTAAAAGAGCGCTTTCTCGAAAATAATCGAAAGAAGCTTGCAGAAGAGCGCTCGCCTCTTTTTGACGAAATAAAGGCATTCGGTTTATTTATCTGAATTTCTTGTTTGACAAGTTTTAGAGAGCGGCAATCGACTTGTTCTTATCTGCGGTTTAGTCGATGTGAGCGACGGGCGATTCATTATTGCCCGAACCTGCAGGTAAATATTTGTGCAAAGCGCGTACGTCCATTATGTTTTTTCGGCCCTGACAATGTTTGCTTGTAATTTCTAATTATAACAAATTCCCGTTGAAAAATGCTCCGTAGTTGCGCTCGACGGCTCGACTGCCTCGTATACCTATATTATTTGAAAGATGTAGTAATTATGTTCGGGGGTGTTTGTTGCCCATTAATCCAGAGGCACGGGAATTTTTGGTCGCTCCCGTAAATCCTTGACGATTGACTCGACCCCGGCACCAAGCGCCTGTGTGGAAAGGATATCAATTAAACGCGATAGCGCAGCGACTGCTGCTGCTTCAGCCGCATTTTTTACACGAGGATTCCTTTCGCGCGGGCGAGTTCGCAGGAATAGATGGAAATTGGACCGGGAGGGGACGAGGTTTTAAAAGAGCCGGTGGGGCGGCTCGCGAAATTTGACTAATATTTCAGGGTCCGGGCGATCGATATCCCGAGCGCGGCTGCTCTTTCATTTTTAATGATTTTCGAATTGATTTCGGGCTGTGCGCAAAGAGAAGAGTGGTTTTTTAAACGAACCCGTAGAAATGTGGAATTACTGGAGGATTCGTGTAAGCGCGAATTTTTCGCAACACAATTGCAATAAAACATCGAGCGTAAGTTTCGTCTGCGACTCGATAGAATAATGCAAACGTTCTAATTATTTTCTTTATCGCGATTTATTAATTTCACTCGTTGTGTAATCATTGATTCCGTTTCGCCGCGTCCCGTACATTTTCATTGTACTTGCGTCATTCTATCACACGTTCATTCTCATTCATTCTTGAGATATAATTTGCTCAGTGAGAACAATAATCTCGGCTGCTATAATCACGTCGATTGACAAAACTTGAATGATGCAACGCGTCTAATTAGAAAACTCATCGACAAGGCATTTTTTCTAATTTTCTTATCCGCTTCTTGTGCCGCAATGGAAAATAATTCACTTTTCGCTAATTATTTCTCCGAGGCCAGCAATAAACTCGCTTTTCCCGAGTGCTTCGAAATCACTTGATTACATAAATTATATTGTAAGGTAAGAAACTTTTTGCCCGTAAACGCTGATGTGTAACGCAGTAGAGGTAAAACATTATGCACGCATACGTTATGATTAAACTTCAATCCCAGAAATGAAAATATCATTGTCAAAAAGAAAGCAGTAGCAAAGTAGGTTCAAAAAAAGTAATTACTTTGCGGTCTTGTGAAGATAAAAAGAGTAAAAGAGAAATATATACATCAACCAAGGATTGATATTAAGGTTTACACACAACGACAAAACATAAATCAAAATAAACCTCGAGTTGCGCTTAACGTGCATAAGTAATTAATATCATTTCTTGAGAATTGTAGTTTTTAAAGAATTAATTAAAACCTTAATTAGTTTCTTTATGCCATATTCGCTTATAAGGTTCTCATATTGTTATTCGCTTGTTATCATAGCACTAAAGAGTACATTTACCTAGAAAGTAAATAACCGGAATTCAAATGAATGTTAAGGTATGCACACGATTTTCCTTAAAAAATACGTAAATTAATTTTGTCTCGGGTTATTCTTACAGGCTGTCATTGACTGTCTTCCCTGCAAATTTCGAGCATTTCGCAATGTATTCGAGAAAACTCCCCTTAGCCGCTGCTTCTAAAAAATGCGAACATTTTGTAGGATCTAGTTTGCTGTTGTCTAGAAATAAAAGTATGCATAATCCATCGTTAATCTTGATTCCTTGGAGAAAATCACGCCAGGGACATTTAAGATTAAAGAAAAGACCACGAGTACCCGTACGTGATTTTAAAAACTACCCATTAGCAGCTGCTTGACACAACGAAGGCTGAATAAAAGCCTCGTAAGAAATCATTTGCCATGATTGATGCACGGATAACTCAACGTAAAATAGAATCTCAGTGTTCGTTATAAAATTCATATTTTTCGAAGAGGAGATAACGATGTCGGCGTGCCCTCCATACTCGTTCGATCATGCGAGTCCCTCACTTTCTCTGTTTCTACGTTTTATACGTCTCTATCCAGCGTCCCTCCTCCCTCAGCCCCTTTCGGCCAACTTTCACCTCGGCGGCGCATAGGCAAACGTTGTTTTCATCGTAATCGTTCGTAAACTAAGTACGAGCTCGTGTGTGAGCGCGCGCGCCCCAACACAAAGACGTCCTCGGCTCGGAGGAGAGAAGCGCGATAAAGACGACACATCAAGCTCAATGTTTATGGGACTGTGAGTGGAGGCTCGTTAGTTCGACGCCGGGCCGACTTTATAATGCCGAGCATTTAAGCCGCGGAGAGGTCCGTCCACAATAGCAATTACTCTCGGCCGCGATAGCAATTATGAATGCACCGAGCGGGAGCAGCTAACGTTAGCGGTCCCGACGAAAATTGAGACTGAGGCCGCTTGTTTGTAAGCGCGCGTATTGCCGAGCGATGATACGTGCCCGTGAAAAGCCGAGGAACGATTTGATTTGTAGGACTGTGATCGATGGTCGCTAGTGTGACGTGGTGGTCGATTCGTATTTATCGTTATTCGTAGTTTCGCTCGCGGCTCCATTTCCGAGTGCCCGGGGCCGCTAGCGATTTTTATCGTCGGATCGGTAAGAGCGGTTTCGATTGAAAAATAGTCAAACGCGCGTATTTATTATTAATGAGGCAAATGGACAATGAACGGTTGGGTGCTTTTATCGGAAGACCGGTAATATTTGAGAAGTTTATTCGATTATTTCGGTGTTGACAGATGACGATGCTGGCCGGTTATTAATCATTATTAAAGTTAAAGTCATTGTTATAAAAATGACTCTCGTTTCGTACGAAAATGTTTACAATATGATTAACCCATCCACTGATAGAATTCTAGCAGAGAATGCCGCAGAGAAAGCAATTCGTTGTTTAAACGATGCGTGTGATTATTAGTTTGTTCATCGACGAATACAATTGCTATCTAATTGCCGCAACAACAAAGATACGGCTGTTAAAAGCTGCGTCAAAAGCTCATTTATTGTAAATCAATAAATAAATTGTCCAAGTTACAGGGCAGCCAGGACTATCTTAATTTGACTTTCATATTACCTATTACGAGATAAAATGGAACTCGACTCGAGGCTTATCGATTTTTCTCCCATGCACAAGCAACACAGAAGACCACCTCCAAATTCCGACAACGAAATTTAATTATGAAAGTTTTTAAGATACGTCTTCAAAAAACGGCTTAATTATAAGCGATACCAAGCTGGGTGATACGGAGTCGCTGTGTTACGGCCGAATAAAAAGAATAAATTTTATCTTTTAAAGAGTCGAAGGCTAATCGTTAATTTGCGCGGCGACAGCCATACGAAGATTGTCGGCTTCATTATTCTCCTCTGCTTCGCGCTCTTCTCCCTCTCCCTCTCTCTCTCTCTCTCTCATGCGCGCGCGCGCATACCGAACACAGATAGAAATGTGTTCGGCTGACACTGTGCGAATCCAGTCTCTAAACTAACTAGGATAAATACTGGGAGCCTCTTCGACTCGTTACGATGTCGAGCTTCGAACAAAATTACGCAATCTTAGGTCTACTGCAATCGGAATACAGGTGTTTATTAACGGCGACACTCCTGGCTGTTCGCGGATTTCGTACGGCGCCCAGTGCTGCTCCCTAACGCCTGTCACGCGCTTCTTTGTTAAATGTCTAACAGTAGCGAGGAAAACTGAAAAATCAGCGTCCATCGCGAGTGCATAATTAAGTCGCTAAATGAAACGCCAGGTCGAATGCTTATTATGCTCGTGCGGTGTACTTTGATTAATAAACTGAAATAAATCACGCCAGCTTATTAATTATTTAATCCTTTTGAAATGCCTGGCTCTCGCGATTCGATTTTTCCCGTAATTAAGTAAATGCGGCGTGCACTCCCTTTTTATGCAGTACTACCTTAATAGGAGGAGCTAAATGGGTAAGCAACAGGACGGTCCCGCGACTCGCCGATGGGTTTATATTGCCAGGATACACAGAGTAGCCTCTCGCGCCTCGTTGAAATAATCGAAATGCTAATTATTCATTTGCATAATTAACACTCGCGGTCGCAATAAAGTCCGCGCGCTGGCGAACGAGCGAACGAGCCGAGGGAAAGGAAAATAATTAGAAAGAGAAGACAGGAATATTAACGTTAGAGCATTGCGTTTTGAATATTAAACCCTCTGTGAGCGGGGCTTATCGCCTCGCGGAATCTCTTTTCTCCGTTTTTGCTTAGTCCTCGTCTTGCTTTATCATCGGCGCGGCGGCGATTAATAAGCGATAACGCGCGAGTCCAACAGGACGAAAGAAACGGGCCGCAGAACAAATAAGAAATAAGAAAGTAAAAAGAAACGTTTAAAATGCAGAAAAAAGGCGGAGAGAGGAAGCCATATTTCATGTTCGCGAATCGCGCGCGATCGCAAGCTTGGACGGTGCCGTATGTTTGTTATGCGCGGAAATAAATCGAAGCTCCCGGAGGCCGCGCCAACTGTAATTGTAAAAGTGACTTCAATTAACGATATGGCAGTTCCGCTGTTGGCTGATGCTGAATTTTCGCGCGGCGCCACCAGCCGAATAATTAAATTCATCGAACGGAAAGTCAATTACGAATGTATATTTTTCCGAGGAGCTCGGCGCCCCGTTCTAGGCTCCTCCCGCACTTCGGGAATTTCATTCCGAAATTATCTACAAACATGGCTGCGGAAAAACGAAAACGAATTTTTACATAATAAATTGGAGCTAGCAAGTCGTGACGTCGTTGTTATCGCTAATTTGTTGGCAAACTCAATATTTTTTTTCAATTTGCCCGTACTTAATGTGCTTGGATTTAATTAACTGTAAAACTGTGCGCGATGCAGATTTATATAATGCACGTAAAAACCGAGCGTGCATTTTTCATTTTATAGATCGAAGCTCTTTGTCGCGAAAGCCGCGACAGTCGGGATAAAATAACTTTTTAAACACACCGAGCATTGTCACGTGCGATTGCACACACGCGCGCGCGTTATTACAATGATACATAACGTCATTAATTTATGGCTTATACGAAACGCAGCCTCTGCCCCAGAGATTAGAGATACAGAAGGCATATATTTTTCATGGCGTGTTAAATAAGCAGCTAGTGAGTTTTCAAATATCCACGCGCCAGGAGACGAAAAAAGCCAGTTTCGCATAAACGATTGAAAAGCGCACACTAATTTCCCTTGTGTTCTCAGAAAAGCGAGTTAAAGCCCACATTCTCGCGAGCGCGCAGTAAAAAGGCGAAGGATAAAGATTAATGGCGATCTTGAAAACTAATCGAATGTTTACGCTCCAACGGGAGAAAATATCCCAGTTGCGCTCGCTATTTTTATTCGGTATCAAGCAAATAAACTCAAAAATTAATTGAATAAAATAGTATTTCATATTTATAGCTGAGTTATAATTCATTTTGTAGGGGCAAAGTAAAGAACTGCGTTAATCACATTACTTTCGTGTGTCAGCAAATATATGGTCTTGCATTCTCTTCTTTGATTTTCTCTTAAAAACTTGTTCGTCTGTTTTTGCCCCTTCTTTTTTTTCATCTGGGCTTCGCTATGTATTGTAGAGTTTTATATTATTTTATCCACCGCTGATTCTCGGTTACTCTACGAGCTTCAGCTTGCGCAAAGAGACTATTGTATTTTTTCCGGAGAATAAATTATTTTTTACATTTCCATTAGCATTTCAGAGTTTATTTAGACGACCTTTTTTCCAAATAGATATAAATAATTTTTTATAAATCTTGTGCAAACGAATATTTATACAAGCTGCTATCCAGCTGTTACTGGTTTTACACCCGCCGAAATTTTTTGCACTGTCTAAGCGCGCATTATTAATAATTCGATTCGTCGTTCAAAATCTGTATTTTGTCTTACAAGTACGCGTATAATGTTTACAAAAGGGTCACGAAAATTATAAAATATCTCAATTTCATCATTTTCACCTCTAATTCACTTGACAATTAATTCAATATGAAATCCGTACTATCTGCATCACTCGTATCTTTCACACGTTAGGAAGATGTTTAAAAGTAAGAAATAAAAAATGTTGATCGAACTCCGTAGAAGCACGGCTGAGCTGCGAAAATATTCAGGTCAAGTTGTATTGTTAAATTTTATTTCTCGCATAGACTGTCAAAGATTCTTAGACTTTCGCGAATATTGGAGAATGGAAAAGAGACGAAAATAGAAAGGCAAGAAGTGCAGTGAAACAATGGCTCTTAATAACAAACGTCGGTCCCTGCGAGAAAGATCAGCTATGCATCATCAACTTCAATCCTTAGCTGCGCACGTGATTCTTGATTCGCAGCCTTTGCTTTACCTCTGTTTTTCCTTTTATTCTAGTCGCGTTTGATTGATGCAATGAACTTTCGCCTCCCAACACTTGCGCGCTAAAATATAATGAAACTTGTTTCGAGGGCGAGCGCGGGACTGTAATTACCATTGTTTTAAATTATTGCTATAACCGTAGGAACGTATTTTACGAGGATTTATCGACCCGCTACAAGAAAAAACTTGTAACTCTGCAACGACTTATCTTTATCCGAAATTTATAGGAAATAAACATATTATTGCGCAGGACTGTAATAAAATGAAACAATCATTCGGTATTAATTTCAATTTTCTCGAACTGAAAAAGTTGAGCGTTCATCGCAATAATTCATGTCTGCATCGAGAGAAGTTTCTGCGTTTCCCCCTCCTTTTATCTCCCTTAGTTCCAAAGTTTTTCAATGAGCCAGCGCAAATATGTTCGTATATACTAAGAAAAGAAACACAGTCGAGTCTGCTGGTTTCCTTCTACCGCGAAGAATTATAGGATTGGCGTTAATTGCCCGTTATACTTCTAACCAACGGAAATGACGCACTACAGGCCGCCGCCGCCGCCGCCGCCGCTGAAGCCGCGAGTCTCTAAAGTGCGAGCACAAACGGTGATTTACGAAGTCGATTTCGCGGCTACACAGGGATCGCTTTCTTTCTCCCTCGTTCTTTTTCTCTTCAGGAATGCGTATGTATAGAGAAAAGAGAGGTGAAAGAGAGGAGAAAGAGGGGGAGGCCGAACTCGTTCGAATCGCCTTTTATTTAACGGGCGCCGCGTTAATGGTTGTAACGCGTCTCGTAGAAAAAAGGACTCCACTTCGGACTACCGCAGTCAAGGTGTAACCAGAAGGAGGTGGACAAAAGAAAGTCGAAAGGGGAAGAAGAAATAGAATTTTGGATCGATCGCAACGATGATTATGACCTTCGTTTGTCTTCTTTTTTATTTTTGTCAGGTGCCTATTTATCAAGCGGCTTTGCGTCGCGATGCAATTTTTGTTTTCGAAATCGAAATTCCTCGGCCTAACGACACTTTTTCGAACAACAGGGTTGGCCTTTGACTCTAAGAACTTTTTTTAAAAGTCAGTGCAAGGCTCGGGCAATAAATTTGTCCGCGTTTTCATTTCAACGAATATTTCGTGGGATAATCTTATTTACCAATAAGTCCGACGCAGTCCCTCGATATTCATAAGTACGCACACCACTGCGATCGAAAGAGTTCGATGTACGCGAGAGATAAAGCCGATAAAAACAGGTGATTATCTAATCTTGCATTTCTGCGCCGGTCCGACAGTACGTGAAAACATTCTCTCGTCGTGCGCGACTTTTGCTCGCGGAATGTCAAAGAATCCATAAAACTTATCGCGGTGGATTAGAGGCAGAGCGCCAGAGGCCCGACCGCGAATACGTACTCCTGTAATTAATATCTCGAGGAGAGAATGGCAGTAGTGTAGAACAAAAGAGTGATACTATCGAATAGAAAAACGTCTGTCTGAAATCGTAGCCTTTCGCTCGTATTACTTAATCTCGTTAAAGCAAATGCCAGATAAGAACGTAATCGCGAGTAAATAACTCAGATAAAGGCCGAGTCTGCTTGCACAATAAAATGTGGGGCACCCGGTGTGGTTTGCTTAACTCGGCGACGCGCACTTATTCGAAGGCACTGGATTTCCTCTGCCTCTGGTGTCCGAGCCGCGAGTCCAGGTCGGTTCGGTGGTCGCTCCCCGTTGAAGGCGCTAGAACGTATGCGATGTTCGGCAGACACTACGTACATTCATTAGCGCCCTTTGCACGTCCGAGAAAGTGCATTGACGTTGACTCTCTTTATAATATCTTCACCCTCGCTCGCAGCTACATTGTGGCCATTTACCTGTTCCCCTCCTCGCGTCTTTTGCATCCGCATATAATGCATACGTACTTGCCGCTGTAAATCATCTCTGTAAATGCACCAGCGCTTTTTCACTACTTTTGTTTTACGATACTTCAAAGCTTTTAAAAACGTGACCGCAATAGCCGTACCCGGGAGTACTTCTGAATCCATTTGTATATAAAAAAAGGGCTGGTTTTGGTTACGTAAATTGAACCGATGCCATCGAAGTTCCTAAATTCATTCCAGTCCCTTTACTCTTTCCTTCGAGTTAATCCTTGATTTTCAAATATTTAACATTTACATTTATCTTCGAAATAATGCACAAAAAACGCACACACATTTATTTAAGATACTCTTGTTCAAGAGAAAGCGCTCCTTTTTCAATAAAAATCTCAAAAGAAATCTTATTTACTCAGCGAAGGAGGATCGGTTTTGCGAACAAAGTTATTGGTACAATGGGGAAACTTTTATTTTTAAAATATCCATTATACGAATTCATAGAAGTACACCGACAAACTTGAATAGGGATATTTTCAATATTATTACACGTAGTTTTTATTTAACGAGGCGCAAGAATAAAAATTAATTTTCGAATTCGTGGCAAGAATTTGTGCATTAAGAGTTGGTGTATCGACGTTGAGTTGGGGACTTTTCGTTTAATCGTAAAACATGAAATTTACACGCACGTAGTTGTTCGAGGGGAGAAAAGGGAATCCATAAAAATGCTACTAAAATAATGTTTTGGATTCGTTAAAGTTCTGCATTAAAACATGATCTGTATATGTTATATTTTAAAGTGATAGCGAAACAAAGCTGTTAATAAAAATGCTATTATACTCATTTAAAAATCACGTCGATAGAAAAACATTTTGATTCGAAGAAGATAACGAATTGAGCTCCGATCGACGGTAAACTGCAATGATTACAAGTATCTTTATAATTAAATCGTATATATAAATTGTTTATTGAACTTGATTTCACGAGTGGCGAAAAAGGACTGGTTTGAAGGCTCGGAGGAAGCAGCGAGATCTTTAAATGAACTTACGAAGAAACGTTCTTTCAGGGACACGCATCTTTATGTGCCGATGCACATCTCTAGCGCGCGGAGCAGCTCCATCTCGTCGAGTGGATCAAAACAGCTCCAATCGAGCTATACATTACAATATTATATTACGTTACGCTGTTGCGGCAATAGAGCCGAACCTGAAAAGCTCCGGCTGCTTTGCAGATCGAATTCAGGATGCAAGGCAGAAGGAGGCGAGGGACGCGAGCCAGGCTGATCTCGCCTGATTGCAGGACACCCCCCATTCGCGTCGCCGGAGCGAGTCCACTCGAGCTGAAAGCGTCGCCGGCACGCGAATCTGACGCCTCCGAATGCAGATAATGACTTTCTAATTGCTTCGCGGCTGCGCTACCATTACCGCTTCGCGGGGACGAGTTCCGCTCCTTTCTTTCATCTTCGGTTCTTCTTGTTTCATTAAAAAAATTGCACGCCAAGATTGAACTTTTCACAGTTATTTGAAAAAGAGTACTCAATTATCTTCTATTTCTTATCGGGCGGTGGGAGAGACGTCGCGTAGTTTTCGCTCTCGTCTTTATTTCATTTATCGCAAATGAAACGCTTTATGAAAAGACTCGCATTCTACATTTAGCCCCCTTTTTAAATTATAACCATCTTTTAGTTACTCAAAGAGCTAATGAATTTCACTGAATCTAAACTAATTTTCGCGAATGACAGTCGCTGCCAAAGTGGCTTTTGCCAATCCGAAGAAATAGAACGTAAACTAATACAATAATATGTGTGCACTAAGCCTGTTATAAATGGGAACTCGATGCCTGCGATGCTTACCTCGTTGCGCGACTCTGTCGCTTAGCTTTGTTACATTGGCAAATTACATAAAAAAAAAAAAAAAAAAAAAAAAAAAAATGCTCGCTTTATGTTAACACGCGTACCAAGCCTCTGTATCTAAGGAAAAAGAAAGCACACGCAGCTTGTCGGTGTTGCGCATTAACGAGACACTCTATTTTAACGCGGACAATTGCTTCGTTTCGTTCTCAAACGCGAAGATATTTGCTCCGAATCGTTCCATTAGAACGGATTCAGAGTTAGGGAAATGTTTTTTTGTTGCGGAAAAACTCGGAGCTGTACAAAAGGATTAAGCGAAAGCGCCGGAACACCGAGAGTGCGGTGAGATAATAACGATCATCGGTAGCAGCTTGAAACTCTCGTTATAATCAATTGCAATCCTGAAGTCTGAACAGCACCGCGAATAATCCGTTCTATCCAGCATCAAAGGCCTCGGGCCTGGGAAAGCCGCCAGGTAAATTCCCATCGCGGCGGACGTCCTTCGTCCGTCGTCGTTGTCGCCGCTGTCTCGCGGTTCAGCGGCATCCTCGAACCTGGAAACCGCGTCGTATCTCCTATCTGCCTCGGCGCCTCCGCCTCTTGATTACGCTGCTCGGGCAGCGGAGATTCCCGCGCCGAGCGAAGGAAGCTCGAGTAGTAGTTAGCCCGCAGCTCCTGGTCGACTGCGCGTGTCTTTCTTTCGCCTTCCCCGCTCGGCTGCGTCTACCCGCTCTTATTTATGGCGAAACGATGACGAGCACGTCGCTCTTGCTCTCTCGCTTACCGGGCGGAGGTATGTGTGTATAGCTGTGAGCGGGAAGCCAGTCGCCGGTAATTACTTGCCACGTTGTTGGACAACTGTGTTATTAATGATAGCTTTGGTCGTTAGTTCGGTGGAGTCTTTTGCCTTCGTCAGGAATTAATTGATCGTCGGGTTTAATTAGTCGAGAATGTTTATTTAGCCAAGATTTTAGAGAAAAGCTTCGAAGGTGCGATTGCTGGAAATGCTCGGGTTTGTTGCTAAAATCCATATTTTCTCAAACAACATTTCGTTGCACGTTCTTTTCTCGATATTGCTCTCTGAAATCCTGGCTGTAATTTATTTGAGACTCCTCGTTTTACCAAGAGCCGTTTCAACTTCGTCGCGGTTAAAAGCTACACCCCCAGTCCCTTCAAATGGCTGATAAATATTTAAGAAATATTTAAGAAATGCATCGCTCAAATATTCTTTGTATCAATACAGACGTCAAATTGTCGGAAACGAGGATCGATCGAAGCAGTAACAAGTTTGTTTAAAAGTGCCTTTCGACAAAGTTTGTTGCAACCATTCGTTACACCGTTTTCTGGCGCGCGAAAATTCAATTACCAATCACTTTCGAATCGACTCACGTAAGGGCTGCCCATCCTTCGAGTCGTGCACTCGCTTCGGGAACATTTTTATCCCTGATAAAAAATAAGTGCTACTCGGCCGAAGAACTGACTTCCTTGCTTGCCTACGAGCACTAGATCTCCTCCAGACCGAGAGATATAGACGTCTGGGAGTCGGAGTTTCTGCATAAATTATAGGCGCGGGTGCAGGACGGCCACGAGCTAATATGCGGCTTCTCCGCACAACGTTCGCGCGCGATCGAAGCTCTCGAGCGCCCTCTAGCGAGCATCGGGGAATAGTAAATTTCCGTCGCACGGCCACCATTATTAGCATATACGAGTGCCGGGGAATGAGTTATGTCCGAGCGGTGCGGCGCTCCTCGCCTCGTCCCCGTTGGGACGACAATCGGATACAACGTCGGGGAGCGCGGATATAGATGAATCCATTCTGGAGACGACGAGGGCGTGCAGTGCAAACGCGGTCAGGTGCATCCTTCGGAAGCTGCAAAGCCGAGCTCTCGCCATACGGCCTGGGTCTAGGCGTCGGCGCTAGGGCATACAGAATGTGGCAGGAGGGGCCGAAACCATTCGCGTTTCGCGTTTTATGTGCGCCGTTCCATGGATGGCTTTGATGGATTCGGATCGCGGGCAACGTTTACGATAGGCTGTATATGTCCGATGGCTTCGGCACGTTTTCTATTATTGAGATGAAAGGAAAGGAATTACGACTGGCGATTTAAATAATTATCTTTGCGTGAAATTTTTAGCTGCAACAGCGACGCCGTAAATAAAATTGACCGAATTTCACGATTCAATTAAGATTTCCATAAGGGCGTCGACGCATTTTCCGCCATTTCGTCCTCTGGCGAAGAAGCAGTTTAAACGCTTCGCTCCTTACGTTCGTATTTATAAAGTGCCGTGGCTTCAACCCTGCGATCGATAAGACATAATTTTCGAAAAAAATACAGCTCTTTTCCAAATTACGACTCGCGTTGAAATTCATTCGAAACTCGTCGCAGCTTCGCGTGGCTCTCTACCCTACAATAAGCGACGACGGTTTCGCGTAAACGCTTTATTTCCCGAATGCAAAGTTTAATGATACAAATTTACGCTCGGGGGGTCATTGCAACAAGTCAGTTTTCGATAAGATTCCAAGCGCAACTATTTGGCGCTTTATGTCACCCTTGACAGCTACCTGTGACGATGGGTCCGGACTGCGCGGAGCGTTTATAGGTTCGTCGGGCTTCCGTACCGGAACAAACTTTATGTTCGAGAGAAGAATTATTGGAGCGAAGAGTAAATATCATTTATGACAATAACGATTTATACAGATTATCGGGTTACGGCAAAAAAATTCGAAGATTGCAGGGAAGACTAGTGGCCGCTGCCCGCGGGCTTTCTTATAAAATCGTTTTATATGTCGAGTGATGGAAATTCTCTCTGCAAAAAGTGCGAGGGGCGCTTTTTACTGCACTCGCATCGAATTGATTCGAGCGGACCGAGCAACTTGGAAGATAATTTAGTGCACGCGAAGCGAGTTTATCGCGCGACTCGGGCAGCTTCGCGAGTCACATAAATCATCGAGAGCGAGAGGTGAATTTCGGGAAAAAATTTCCGCTCCAGAGTCCGATCGATATATTTCAGGAGCTACGGTTTTATCTAATTTCGCGTAACGCATTTGTTAGTCGCGGCACAGCTTTTGTCGCGCTCTTCACGCTTGTTTTGCCCGCGGGATCGATTGAACGGGGGGTTGTCGCGAGCGTTAAACCGATCGTAAATACGAGGAGCGGCTTATGTATACCTCACCGCCTGTAATAGCCGCCTGCTACGGTGTGTGGGTGCGTGCGTGTGCGTACCCGCGCGCACTTCAGCCGATGGCTCGTCGCTCTATTTCGTTCTCTTTGTTCGTTTGCTTTACTTGGGACCTTGCGGAGCTTCACCGAGGAAAAGAAATGCGCACAAGAGCAAGAAACGTAGGCCGAGACGGGATGCCTTGCACGCGAACGTATTTTAATTTAAGACTCGCGAATGAACTAATCAAGGTGACGTAAGAACCGCGACGTTAAGCTGATACAAATAGCTGTACGCACTCCTAATGATGCAGATCAACAATGAATGCGAATGGCGACGCGGACGTTTCAAAGCAGTGCCGACCAGATTTAATAATATAAGTGTATCGTGCGGACGTTTTGTTTGCGGTTAAATTATTCAAACGTCACGAGGAGCGGCGAAAATAAAACGAATGTTTTCCCTTTCCGCACTCTTTGTGGTTTTTGTTGTTATATTTGACTCGTGCAGCGGAAGCCTTACGCTTTTCGATTGCCGCATAATAAAAATTGCGTTAAAAGCTGGCGTATAAAGTCCTATTCTTAGCACGGGAAACGCGAAACGCTAAATGCCCTGTGCCCTTTTTCGCCCGAAAATTTCTGCGAAGTCTCAAAACGGAATGCAAATTAACGTACTGTTGCAGTAGCGATGGCAGAGCGACGGGAATTTCGGCAGGTCGAACGCGAGTGCTCGACTGGGCCTGAAATTTCTCGAGCCTCGATTTTATAATGAACCAAGAGCTCCAGATTACATAGCAATTACTATTTTTTGCACTTTTTCGCTTGCTAATTCGTTTCACAAAGAAAACATTACACTAATCCAAACATAATTAGCCGCAGTGTAACGGGAGCGTATCGACTCGAGAGCGGCGCCGATATTTCACCAGAATTTTTGAAAAAGTTAGTCTTTAGCGCGACGTTACCGTTAATATCCAGAATATTGCCGATCGGCTCAAGTATTTATTAAAAACAGCTCGTTTGATGCGTCCAAGTTAGTTCTCGCTATCGCCCGAAGAAACATTCTTCCAAGAGCATTGCGGAAGCCGCGCAACTTTCCTCGTGCGTATAAATTTATCAATTTGAATTTGATCTAACGTCGAGATAAAAGCCGGGACGAGTCAACAAGACGAAAGTAATTCTTAACTACCGGAGAAAAAAGCAGATTTCACATCACACGGATTCGCATGAAAGGAAAATCAAAGCGCCATACATTATTCATAGAAGAATAGCGAAAAAAGGGTCGAATGAAAATTAACGCGCTGCTCGGCAAAAGGATTTACAACGAGAGCAACGACGACACCGGGAATTCACGCTTATAGAATCAGAGCGAATATTTACATCAATTAGCCTCTCATTCTCGTCGACTATAAACGAAACCATTTTCCAGACTGCGAATTTATTCACGACGCGGCAAAACAATTCAAATCTCCCTGACCACGCGATGACAATCGCATCTTCCTCCGTTTCTTTCCGCGTCTGCGTTTCCCTTTTCCTCGTTCTGTTACTGCAACTTACCCTCGGAGTGCGCATCCCTTTTCCCTTTTTCAATTAAAATCTGAAATAACCATATCCAGTTACTGTATCCGTTGCGTCGGGAGCGAACTAACCTCAGCTCGCGCAAAGATTTAAAGCGGAATTTCCTCCCGAAGTGCCCGCTTTTATTTATGCTTGTGTGAGAGATATTTTTCCGCGGCACGATCGAGGGAAATTCATCAAGCCTCGGCTTTACTCCACCTTAACACTGAATCATCGGCTATAAGCAATCGGTTAAATTTTTAATCGTTCCGGAGCGAGAAATTACACGGCACAGCCAAACGCTCGTTACTATTATTAGCAGCGGCTATCCCTAATGTATCAATTACCAAGGAAAATAGAACGCAGCATTATTCGGCTTGCAATTGTGTGCGTTGCCAAAGTAATTCGTGCACTGCGACGACACAGAGAGTAGCATTTGCCAGTAATGATAATGCACGAGCGAACTCCTCGCAGGCAACCTCGTCTCCGTTGCAAAAATGACTCGAGAACGCGAGATTATTGCAATCGCGTCTAATCGCACGTTCGCTTAACAATGCAGAGTAGACTTTACGTCTGCGTTTGTTGCGCGTTGCCCGGCAATCAGTCGGTCTCGCAATGCGTAAAGAAGAGCCTCGTGCGTTACCCCGCAAAGGGCGGCGCGCTACATTTGCTGGGATCGTTTGAAATATTCAAAGAGAGCAGTAATAGCGAAAGCCTCGGTCGCATGGTCACCGCGAGATTTTCGTTCTCTTACCCCTCTTACGCGGATATTCCACCGCCACTAACACTGTCTTCTCTGCTTCTCTGTCTCTGCCGTTGCGGTAGACCATGTTCTTACTCGGATTACCATTTCGCTCACGAAAGCGAGAGGGAGAGCAAGAGAGAAGGAGTGGTTACCCTTTAATGCATGCGGGTGTCCTTTGTGCCTTTTGAGAATTTCTCTGTGGCTTCGCTTACTCTTCTGCCTCCTCCCTCTCGGCTTTTTTCCCTTCCTACTCCCCTTGTATTTTCGTGACCACGCGTATTCGTAGCTCGCGATGGCTCGTGCATACGAAATCGGCCCCCGAGCAGCTATCGCGCCAAACTTCACGAGCACGCAGATAGAAAGATGCGTGCACGTGTGCGTGACTGTATTCAGATAGACACGCGCAGATAAAAAGTTAAAAAGTAAGGAGAGCGCGATGGGGAGCGGAACGTAAAACGGGGGAGACGAGCCGACATTTGCGCGGATGCATACACAGAGGGCGTGTGCGACGTCCCGATGACGATGTCAGTCGGTACTCTGATGGAATTCAGCGCGTGGCCTCTGGGAGAGCGAAAAAATTCCGGGGATCGAAGTTCGGGAAGGATGATAAGGACGTTGAAGCAACTTGGATGATAAGCCAACTTTCATTCTTATCGTTTCTGCTCGACTCAATTTTGATCGACTCGCAAGTATGAGTTGGCGCTATTTACACAATCTTGGATCGGGAAGATTTTTAATTTGGAGCGTAAGTGTCTTAAAGCAAACGCGCGATCGACTCGAGTGCCGCCGGTAATTTTGAGACCGGGGAAAGTTTAATTTCCCACAGGCGTCGTGTTTTTAATTTCGGCCGCTGCCGGTACAGTTTTTTTTTGAGGAGCTGTCGAGTCTCTGAAAGCAGCGAACCGCTTGGCTCAAGAGATTCGCAAAACTTGTAACAACGAGTGCTTTTCAGGTCGCTAATACCTCCCATTAAAAATTAAATTCAATTTTAGGCGTCGTCGCACGCATTGCGTCGGAGATTAAAGTGCCCGATGAAGTTGGCAAAAATGCAATTAAACGACGAGCAAAGATATGAATTTCAGGAAGGTGGTGGTAGCAGTTGTTACTGCCTACAAAAGCTTTGGCGACTCTTTCGCAATTACGCGGCGCAGGGAGTCTATGAAATTTCGATGCAACAACAATGACAAGCTGTTGACAGGAACGCGCTGTGCGGGAAAGAGTCGAGCGAACTGCCGAGCCTCGCCTCCTCGAAATAAGGATCGTGCGCCAGCCCTCATCCCTCATTCCGTATTCCATTTCGTCCAGGCACTCGCTTTGGCGTTGCGCCTCGTCAGCCATTGTCCGCGCGGATGCGACTCGCTCCATCGTTCTGATTATCATCCGCGTAGGTGGCTCGCGCAGCTTCTATTTTGGAAAGGAGCGAAGCGAGTTTGCAAGCGCGAGCGTTGCTAATCGAGGCGGCGCACGCGCACCGCATCCCCGGGAGTTTTAACCCTCGCGACGCAAGTAGGTATACGCCATGCCGCGCTCTTTTTGTCGTCGATTTGGCTCTTTAATGGCTTTCTTCGTCATTTATTTTGCGCGGCTGTTTTTTTCCTTCGCGTTTCGCTCGGCGATTCGCGTCCCGCTTTTGTCGGATTTCACGTATTGATTCGGGAAAGTCCCCCCCCTCCCCTCCCTGTATCGAGACAATTTTCTTTCATATTCAGCAAAGCTTTGTTAAAATGATAATTTGCTTTGCATTATTGCTGCCAACGCATTTTCACTCCGTTTTTTCCGACTCACCTTAATTGTACGCCGAATTTGAATTTTCAAATCTCATTCGGTATTCCGTTTTTGTCGCACATTTTTCTCGAGCCTTTCAGATAATACGATTACAATTTAGCAACTCGTTTTTGCCCCGCACATCCTACGCCACTAATAATAAGATAATTTTTAATTACTAGTTGTTCGAATCGCGCCGCCTGCTTTTCTAATATTACTTGAAACGTAAAACCGCATATTTAACACTTAACCCGTGTAATATTTCATTTAGGTATTAAATTTTTAGTGCTACTGGTGTAGTGTCTCGACTCACTTTTTCAAGCGTGCGTTGTGCGCGCATAACTTTGCAAGAGTGTGTATTGAATCGTTGAAGTTTACGCGCATAAATTATTATTACCGGGGATCGTAATGTGCAAATTCTTGGGGCAGTAATTAGTTACTGGCGGATTAGAGCTGAATGCAGAATGCAGGTATAAAATACACGAGAAGTGGAACAGGCAGCGGAATAAAAGTACAAGCAAAAGTGCGCCTTCGTAAATACGAGAGCGCAGGATATTATTATTATTATTTTTGCGAAAATTAGCTAGTATTTTGGTTGAACTCGAATTACGGTCTCAAGATGTCCCGGAGTCTCGCTTCGGCGGGTCTCTCCCCCGAGTTTAATAATTCACGGATCATCGCGACAATATAAAGGCTCGGGCTGGTGCTCGTGTACGAATATTCCGGCTCCGCTGGAGTTAATACGTGGTAGTGCGGTTCGTTCGCGGCGGCCCTCTATAAGCGTCTTCTGACGAAGGATTTCGCGCTGCCGTTCCGAATAATGCGCGTGTAAAGATAGCATTTTTCCACAACGTACGTTGCACATACCGTGTACGTGGCGCGGCTGCTAAACCTTTATTATAACTTTTCGTAATTCGCAAATTTATTCGCGGACTCGCCGTAGCGCCGCGTTAATGCTCGCCTGATTTTGCCTTTTGTACGACTGCGAGCAAGAATCTGCTTTTGTCAGTGCATCGTAGCTGAACGAGCGCAACGGAAAGTGCATATTATACGCACAATGAAACCGCGCGCTGTTGCATTCTCAGCGGTTTTTCAAGATTGCGCGTTACTCGCTGCCTATCGCAGAAATGAGCGAGATTACAATTTTGGTGCGATCGTTAAAATATTGTCGTAACAAACAGACAGTTTCGTTAATTTTAATATTATTTATTTAAGCGCAGTCGATCGGGATTTTCTTCTTGGTGTTTTAATTAATGTTGCGACACGCTCGGGAAATATACTACAGCGACTTTGTATAATCGATGAATGTCGAGGAGCAAGGAAGGAAGCGCTCGATCCCCGCGTGGCGCTGAGCGTCGGTTCGCACGCCAACGTTTTTTCCGCATCTTCTTTTAAGGGACGAGCCAAACTCCGAGCGGGAAACTCCGGCACGTAATGGGCCCCGTCCCGCGCTACAAGTGAGAAAAATGCAAATATCGCGTTAATAAAAGAATCGCTGATTTCACCGGCTACAATAACAAGCTCCGTTCTATTTAATTCTCTCTGCTCATTCCGTCCGCGGACTTTATTATTTTTCAAGTTACTCCTTCACTTCCTCAGTGGCGCGTTATAACGCAGTCCCCTTCCCTCTGGCAAACATAATAGATTTTATATTCCATGTAGCGGGAGGCCGAGGAAGAGCTCGAAAAAAGAAGAAGGAAGGAAGGAAGAGGGAAGAACGTTTCGGAGCTCGAAAGCGACTGCCGAGGAATCCACTTAAAGATGCTATTTTCTCGGGGGTCGGATCGTGCAAGGGGGAAGCAGAAAACGAATTGCGCGGACGCGGATTATCCTCGCTCTATTCGGGATTTACATGACGTTTGACCCGATTCCTGAATTATTGTTGCCGCGCACACCTTGCGCTTGCGAGCGCCGATTCGGAGGGACCGGAGAGAGAGAGAGAGAGAGCGACTTGGAATTAGATAAATAAACGAGTAACCCAATACGTGGCGGCTGCATAGATGAACACGCGGATAGATACGTACATACGTAGATAATTAGATAGGCGAGCAGGTAGATGGATTGATAGATAAGCGGTGACATGTACGGGTATACATTTAGTTGCCCGGAAGGAGGTGCGGGTGGGGGGGGGGGGAGCAAAGGAGCGAGCGAGCGAGCGAGTGAAAGTCAGATGGATGGATATTGGAGAAGAAAATCTTAATAGCAGCTCGGGTATTCCTTCACATTTCCGGGACGGTTCGTCTGAAAACTTATTCGTATGCATGGCGCTTTGAACCCCAGATTTAGAATGTACGTTTATAAACTGGAATATGGCTCATTTAATAAAGCCGCCTTCTCCGATTTCTTCCGATTCGACTTTTACAATTATCGAGTCGGCGGCGTTGACCTTTTTTTTTGTCAATAATAACCAATAATCCGTGCACGTGTTTAGTCCTGACTTACGAGTTGCTCCATCTTTCTTACTTACGTTGATATTTCAATGCATTACATTACACTTGTACGCTGCCGTAATAAACGAGTCATTTTTTCATTCGGAATCGTGAACGGCATAAAATTTTAAATTAAACGTAATATCCTTGCGCAAACATACGCATTAAATACAGAGTTACCTTACGGCGAAGAATGAAGAATACGCGAGTTGGATTATCTTTAATCTTTACTTCGGAATCTAAATATTTCATTTAAAATAGTTTCCAGTCGCACAGTGAATCGCAGTATGCGTTTCTCACTGGAGTTTTTAATTTTTAAATCCTTGACTTTTCAATTTTTCAGCTAACGCGACTTCTCGGTAAGCGATTTGCTCAATATTTTTAAATGCGCATCCTCGACACGGGCAGGGGTCAATTAGTAGAAGTTTTTCCAGTGCGTCGATCGTTAAAAACGCATGCGCGCCAGCATTAAAAGTAAAGGCCCGTTTGCAGAGTTCCGGTGCAATTATGACGATGAATACTCGATTGCAAATATACATAAATTGAACTTGGAAAGCCCAGCTAAATTTAGCATAGCGCTTTACACCCCGAGCCCCAAAGATGTTTCGAGGGCGCGTGGAAAAAAGAGTCAACTCGCGTGTGTACTCGCGCGAGCCGAGTTATGAGGCACAGCTGCCACGCCAAACAGACGGAGACAGATGCGCGTAATACGTACCTGAATCTCGGCCCCGATGAATAATTCCGCTCCTCGGAACGTTTTCATTTGCGTTGGGCCGCATTTTTTTTTTTTTTTTTTTTTTTGCTCCCTCCGCTGTCAGCGTTGCGTGTGTGTCACCGGCATTCAACGCCCGAGTGACGAGAAGATGTTTTCTTACCACCTAGCCTCGCTTACTCCTTGCCCCAGGTCCCCGTCCTTGCTTTCACTCCCTTTCTTTATTCATTTCGCTCGGCGCGACGGAACGCCGTCGCTGGATTAAGAAGCCAGCCTGCGTATTATCCTTAGACCTGTAAAGCGAAATTTCAGTTTCATTCACGAATTTTTTTCGATTTTCTTTGAAAGCATTTTTATGCCTTTCTCGTGGAACTTTAGTTTTACCTTCAACCCAATGATAAATGATCGCGATTCAACCGGATACTCGTGCCCGCGTGTTCCTAATAATTACCAATTAAGCTTCTGCTGCTGCTCTGGTAGAAATAGTTCTCGAACGTATTTTCGGAGGCGTTTTTTAATAAAAAGCACTTGGGCCAAGGGCTGCAGCGCAACGGCAGGAACGGTAAAAACTCGCGTTGACTATAGCGGTGATATTGAAAGTTTGGTTTCATTGATCCTTCGCAACATATCCGCCTAAGTAGCCACGTTCCGATGCTTCAGCCGCAGAATAATGAACCGCTCAAAGAGACAGACAGACAGAAGGAGCATCGTGCGTTAATATCTGCGCGTCGGCCTTTTTGTTGAATGGCTGCGCTGCGATCTTATCGCGACGATTGAAGTTGACGACTGGCGGGAAATTCAATTATGGAAAAAAGTAAAACGGGGAGGCTCCTGCGAGTCGATTATCTATTCTAACGCATTGATTCGTGCAGGAGCTTTCTGTCGTGCCCAACACAGACGCAAAAGGGTTTTTTCAGAACGTGTAACACGACACATTCTCTCCGCCCAATTGTTCGACTGTCCGCGGGGACAATTCAGTGGTGCTGTTTTAATTCTGCAAGGTTACCCAGCGTTTACGTTGAAAAAATCGGCTTTTATCAAGGCTCTCTCTTTGTGCTGATGTTTGAAAAGAAACTCTAGACGCTCTTCTATCTCGGTTACGTATCTGACACGTTTCAATTAGATTGTGCGCTACACGATTGGTAAGTGTGGCGGCATTTTGCACTAATCGGCTTAAAATTGTTCCCTCAAGCCTGTGCTGTACAACTTATTCGTCAAAATTATACATTGACAAATATTACATTTGCTCGTTACTATTAAAATTCACACGCAATATTAAGATATTACAGTTGGCTTTTAAGTTACAATATACAAATTGGCACTGCTACTATTTCAGTGGAATGGGCAAAGTCGTGTTGTAAAACTGTATTGAATAAGTTGCGTCGATCATTATTTGAAACATTAGAAAAAAGAAATAAAATTTAATACTGCAGTATCATCGAGCAAGCAAATGCCATATCCGGATTAACATTCATTTCCTTGAAAGCTATCTTTTCAAAAGAAAAGATCAAAGATCAGGTCAAAAAAGGTAGAACGGGGATCGGAAGTATTTTTATATATACATTCGGCTTTTTAAGAAAACGAATTCGAAGAAAAGAAAAGAGCCCGAGAAAGGAGAAGCACACTTAGGCTAAAAGAATGAAAGAAGCAAGATCAATCTGCCTTTATTTGTCCGTCCGTCCGTCTGTCTGTTTCTCTCTCTCCCTCTCCGATGGAGTGCTCTATTATTTCCTTTCCACCCCACGCGAAGGTTCGCGAGCATGCAATTAAACCCTAGAAAATTGTCGGACTGTTCGCTGAATGCTGGTGTTCCATTCTGTAAGACGTGAGTTTTGGAGAGCGCCGGTCGCCGTTCGCTCTTGTCCCGTTCCATTTCTCAGATTAAACAAGGATCAAGCTTTATTAATCCCATTACGATCATCCACGCGAAGACGCGTGCACGAGCTTAAAGAAACAGCAACGGCGGATTTTCGAAAGGAGGGAGCGAGACGGTAAATCGAGCAAAAGTCAAGAAAAGAACAGGAAGACTGAATTACCAAGTTTCAAAGTGGTACATAAAAAAAGATCGAAGCGACAAAGGTGTCAATTTTTTCAAGCATTTGTGCAAATGATCAAACATTTTACTAAAGGCACGCAGCGAAAAAGAAACTTGAAAATGTTTCTTTATTTTCAATATACATATTGACACACGAGTTACCGGCGCATTTCACTTTTCGTACATTATACTTATTCCGAATGGTGAAATATCTAAAATAAAATATAGAATAAAATATATTTCGCGTTCGTGTGATATTGTATAATCTTAAAATTATTTTGCATATAAAATGTGTGCGCGCGCGCACGCGATCGAATTGAAATAAGATTAAGATTTTTTAAGTTTCGCGTTATTAACGCTAATGAACCTAAGTTTTACGAAAAACATTTCCAATTCTAAAATAAAACGAACAGTTACGAGTAAAATGTGGCTAATTTTTTAAAATCCATTTCTTTTCTATTGCAGGTGAGTCAAGTCTGCGTTACTATACTAATGCCTGTATCTCTACTGTCGGTAAGCATAATAATTTCGTAAAACTATATTTGTGTCTTTTTCTCGTTGATAAATCGCACATTTCTTTAGGATAGTAAAGACAAACTCGTAGTATCGCTTACTACTTTAATAAATTGAAGCAATTATCTTTATTCGGATTCCATCAATTGGCATTATGCATATTTTATTAAGCAATTTGTTACAAATCAACTAGCAAGTTGTATTTGTACAAATATATTACACACTAGAGAAGTAAATATAAGACGGCGTTTAAATTTATATTGAAAATATCCGTATAATTGGCGCAAGCCTTGTTTAAGATAAGCCATTAATAAGCAATTCAAAAACTATTTCTATCTTGTAAATGGATCGAAGAGAAGCATTAAATAAAACAAATTAGGGGAATAAATTAATGAATTGCACATATCAATGTTGCGCTTGCCAATATATTAGAATTATTAATTTTGTTGTTTAATCCGACCGGATCAGCTACTCTATTCCTTAACCTACTGTTGTGAACAGCACGCAGATTGGGAAAGAGAAAGCGAAATTGAAATCAAAATCGAGGAACGGACGAATAACAGGAAGTCCGTCGTTGCATCGGCTTCACGACGATGCAACAGGGCCACGGTATCGTTCGAACAATAAGCGCGTAAAAATGACGGGTGAAAACGCAGCGAAACTAGAGGCGCGTTCGTTGCAGCGGTGCAGTTCCGAGCAACTGCGCCCAACTGCCAACAGCGGGAAAGCGTAATCGCTTCCTGATAATAAGGCTGCGAAGACGCAGACGAGCGTCCGTCGAAAGCCGATTACACATCTGCGGATATTGCAGCCGAAAGTAAAGCGAGTGCTCGGGATTTTCCGGCTCTAATCAAGCGCGCGCAATCAAGCTGCTAAACGAAATTCCAAATGCATTATGCATCTCCAAAGGTCGTGAGCGCGTAAAAACGGCCGTAAATCACGTTAGCCTCGATCAAAATCCGGCGAATCGAGGCGCTTAATAAATCGGGAGCAAATCCACGTCGGTCGGACGAGCGACCGCATTAGAAGGGCTCACTCGCGTATAAATTAGCCCGAGATGCACACATGTGGCCCCGGCAGTTGCACCCCAATAAAGTCGCGTTGCGCAATCTGGACAGAGTCGTCTCCGTGGCCGCACTCGATCGAAGAACCGAGTCAATAGCGCTGCCGAGGCTGGATCCGATCGACTTATGCTCTCGCGTATCACTAATATGTGCGCCTAGGGGTCTGGGTGGAGCCGGGGGCCGGGGGACGGGGGACGGGACGACGCGCCTCGAGGACATAAATAAGGAGAGCTAAGAAGGGCGAACGAGGATTTCCCAAAGTTGGCCATTTCGGGACGATGCTTAAGATCAACTCGCGTCGAAGGGTCATAACTCTCGGGCCACCCTAGAAAACGATCTTAAATGGGCGCTAGGAGCTCGCCTCCTCATTGGCCGCTCGGGCGTTCGACGTCTGAAAAGGACTGCGGGCTGCTCTTGCGAGGCGCATTCTCCGGACCCGACAATCATATTGGAAGGAGCGAGAGCGCCGACTCCGAGGGGAATCGGGACGAGAAGAAAGGAGACTCCTGTTCAAATAATAAGTTCGAATAGGAGTCAGTCACCCTCCCGGCGCTGCTACTGGTACTCGGTCGCTCCGAGGTATTTCGGTGCTATCTCTCGCGCAATATTAACGTCACCCCTCCATCCGGAGCGCATACGACGAGTGGCTCAACCGAGTTGCCGCGTCTCCACAATCGCAACTGTTTATTATCGCTCGCGACACGCGTTTTTAAAGTCTCACTGGCTTATTCGGCGAACGCGCGCCAAATGGACTTTTATGCGCGTTCACACAGGCGCACGCGACGAGCAGTGGGGCGATCCCCCCCGTTTCACAAATTGACAAGCGCAAACGCTATCCCTGGAACTTTCGAAGCGCATAAAGTATTGCGCACTGGAAAATCAGCCTGTGCCCGCAAGAGTCTGCTCTCGCTTCGTCGATTCGACAAGTGTCTTTTTTGCCAGGCAGACAAACTTGCATTATTAAAGAAATTTCGCTCTTAAATATATCCTCGTCTCGAAAGATACGTTCGGGAATTGAAATTGAACGGCAATGGCTTTGAAGCTCGGTAATGCTCTTCCTCGCGACGTTTCATTTGTTTGAAAATACAGCAGCTCGTCGCAAAGAAAGTATTAGGATCCGCAATAACAGAAGTCCGTATCCGAAAGCATCAAGCTTAATACACTTGATCGAGCAGCCACATCTTTTATTCGTCTAAGCAACTTCCTTATTTCTTCCGATGTCGCGGCGAACGCTACGGTCTTAGCGAAAACCCAGTGGCACCGTCCTGGGCGATGAGCGCTGACTCGTGATCCTTAATCGGTTCTGTCGTTTTCGGACGTCCCTGAAACGTACGTTGGCGCCAGACGACGACAGAGAGAGAGAGAGAGAGGGAAGCCCGAGTCTCGCTCGATGTTACATTGTCGCGAGCGGGGCGAGATCCGTTGTCCCCGTTCCAAAGAAAAATAGGACAGCGCTGCAGCCGGTCCTCGAACCTCGGGCTCGTGTACAAATCACTGGCTGATTGGAGGCATGCGACAGCTCCGTGATGACACGCGCTACTGTTTTTCCCGTGCGCGAAAAATAGACACAATACCGCGGGAAATGCGGGGAATGGCGGTGCATACGTTGCTTTAGTTATCGATTCGCCCAAATTTTATTTCCTATTCGGTGCTCTTCCAGCCACGTCTGGCCGCTGTAGGCATTTTCGGTTTTGTCATCCGAAATCCGAGAGACGCCGACACGCGCCACAAAATCTAGCGTCATTATGAAATCATTGAATTGCCCGTCAGCTCTCCTCGACGGGGGGGGGATGAATAGCGAGGAAAGTCGCGTAGCTGATTGACCCTTTGTGGCCCTCGAACAATACTCCTAAAAAACGCTTTTCGATATCGCAACTTTCGCGTTTGAGATGCGGCGAATGATTATCGAAGCGCTCGCCCTCCCCAAAACAATTTAATCACGCATTGTCGAATGTTTATTCGATTCCATTTGTCGTCGAAAACTGGAATCGTGCTTATTAAGGCGCAGGACGTTTGGTAAATTTTGGTTTCATAATGCGCAGTCTGCCGAAATTACGTTGACTAAGCGAAAACGACGACCTCTTCTGATTCAGAAAAACGAGGAAACGCGGGTTCTTCGCACTTCCTCGAGCGTGAGTCCGATTGCTCGAGCAAAGTGCGACTGCAGCTCTCGCGAGCTAGAGAAATTCCGATTAGTCGAATTTTTGTAACACTTTAACGTCATTACGCGCATCAAACAACGCTTTCTTTAGCTGAACCGCGAGTGGAGACTTTACCGGTGCTCCGAGTATTTGAGCGCGCGAGGTCGAATTAACGTTCGCCGCGGAATCGGAAAATCGGCTCGTTGCCTGTGTTAGTGAGTACCGCTGATGGCCCGCCGCTCAGCTAGTTATTGCAAAAAGAGTTTTGGGAGTGGGAGCCGCGTATCGGGAGTCGAGGGGACGCAAGTTTGTAAATAAAGGCAGAGCAGCGAGAGCAGCAAAACCATCACAAATAATGAGAAATTGGCTAAATCGCGTCGTCGAAAAACATCTCCCCTCGAAAGGCGACTCGACAGGGCGTGTAAGTAAAATTTTATTACATCCAAGGATAACGGAGCGCTGCTGCGGAGGAAGAAGGAGCGACCGAAATGGAAACGAACTGTCTCTCTGGCCTGTATAAATCACGAGCGAAGAAGTTAGAGTCGAGTCGCCGAGAGATTATTATTGTAGAGCCCGCCGAGTGTACAGTATCGATCAGGTCGAGTCGCGCAGTCGTTGCCAGCAATAAAATATTTTTCCTCCTCTTTTACGAGGAGGCCTAGGTAAAAAGAGTGCAGCGCTCGCGCTCATTGTGACTCCTCGCGGATATTATGCCCCGAGGGGCGCGGGACGCACATCCACGCGTTTTTCAGTATCGGATTACTAACAATCAGCGACGATTTGATTACGCCTCTGGCGTTTGCCGATTCCTCATCACCTGCGATAAATTCTCTATCTTGACTCCCCGCTCTTCCTCCTCGCCCACTCTCTCTCTCTCTCTCTCTCTCCTCTCTCTCTCTCTCTCTCTCGTCCTTTTGGCCTGCTATAAGAAAAATGTACGATGCGCCTTCCTTTTACAAGTTTTATGAACTCGGGGGAACTTTAAATCAATATTACACGTTTTTTATGGTCATGGGCATTACGAGTCTCCTCTGTTCTCGAAAAATATACCCTTCGCCTTTTTTTTCCGCCTGTAATTATTAATTGAAAGTCGCTATATCTCAGCCCATCTCTAGTGGAGCTCTAATGATCGGGCGAGTTTCTTCGAGTACGTTGCTGACTTCGCTAATGAAGATTTATTTTACACAACTTTAGATTAGCGAAATTGAAAAATGGCTCAAAATACTTCCGTAGCGTCGGTCGAAACTAACTTTTATCGCTTCTTTGTATTAGCCGATAAGTGAAATAAAGGACGTGGGTCCGAGCGCCGCCTCCCATCGATTCTCAGCGAACCACCACCGAACGTCCGGCAAAATTTTCATTCGTCAAAGCACTCGTGATTTTTTTCAACGTCGCCTCGTCATGGATAACGGGACGAGGGAACGTCCGCGTCTCGTGTCAAGTCTTCGTTACCAAGTGCGGGCCACCGAGGCTCGCATTGTTAAAATTGTACGGTTGGCGGCGCGGAACGCGGAGAACCTCTTTGACCAACCGTCGCTCGATTATTATGACGGTAACCACGAGTTCTTCAAGAGTCGCAACACTCGCTCGCTACACACGCGACGCACTACAGAGTTGCGTTGATTGGCGTGGAAAAACACGGCAGAGCGGCTCACATCTGAATTAAAATATTGACTCTTCATCCTCCTGTCGGCGAGTCCACGGAGCGGAGCGATAATCTTCATCGAATCTCCTGGACGGGAAGGGGCGATTATTCGGAAGAAGTCGGCGTCTCGCCCAAGCGATTTAAAAGGCGCAACAATACTCGGGACGCTCCCCCTCCCGCCTCGTCGGGGTGGGGAAAAAATAAACGGTATCCAGTTTCGTGAGAGGCGCTACGGGGGTTCGATGATTCGGTTACCAGGACGGGCTGATCAACCAGCTCGAAAAGAGGAGCCGTAAATACATTACTTTTCGTAATTCACTGAGCCGCGGTGAGAGCGTCGCCGCCTGCTTTTTCATACTCTGACGCCTCGCTCGTCGCCTCGATTTATCTCTCCTCCTTTTGTGCGGCGCTCGCCGACTCTCGTGCTCTAACGCAACACCGGCTATTGCTCGAGAGAGAGAGAGAGAGAGAGAGAGAGAGGGGGGGAGAGAAAGGGATTGGACTCTCAACACCTGTTCGAGTTTTTGGCTTTCGGCACGTAAAACTAATTCCCCGCTTTTCCATTCCCTTCGGCCCTGCACTTGATAAATACGAAGGCGCTCGATATCCTCCGGTCGTTACGTTTCCTTTCTCCTGGTTTTCCCTCGAGCCCCTGAACTCAGGCAGATGACGCAAGGCCGGAGTTTTTACAAATGTAGTCCGAGGCACGTCTCGGTTGTTGGTAATCCAAGCTTACACGCGTCCTCGTTGCCCTTAGGCGCATTTTCAGAAAAGGCGCGACCTCGCGAGGTCACTGGTTGATTCGCCGCTACCCGAAAGGTAAGACATGCTAATCGAGCTCTCGCGCCCCGCAGATTAGTCAGATCTGAATAACAAAGAGGTCGGGGAGCACCGGTGCGCTCGTGTATCGTCACACTGACAATGTTAAGGTGCGTAAGTGGATTAGTAGGGTCATCGAAAGGTAGCATTGGTAAGGCCGGTAGTCGGCTCTCGCTTAATCCTCGTTCTCTCCGTTGCAAAGTGTCGATTCGCTCTCCTTCACGCTGCCTGACAACGGAAAAAGTTAAAAGGATTACGAGGCCTCGGCGACTCTCCCTTTTTACAATCGCTCTCTTTCGAATCAGATCTGATTAAAAGGGTTATGAATTACAGCATTATCATTATCCGGTGGAAATTAAAGAGCGAGTCGACGCGCAGCGGGACCACCGGCGCACCGAGGGCCAACTACAATGCATCCGCTATCCACGCGTGTCCACGCGTGCCTCTCGTTACAGCCGGCAGTGTGTAAAAAGGACCTCTCGCTGTGCTTTGTATGGCTAATAACTTTACGCCTGTACTCGCCCTGTACTCGCACACCCGTCCGTCTCGATTTTCGAAACGATTTTATCGCGGCTTTTTATCGACGACTCGTTTGGGAAAATTCACCGACCGGCCATACCTGACGTATTATTAACGGGTAATTCGCGCTGCTTTGATATCGTACCAAAACCATAAATAAGCAGCGGACGACGCTTCGGCCGCAGTGCAAAAACGCAACACGAGCGACGCCTCGTAAATTCCTCCTCTTTGCGCACCATAATATGAAAGGACGTGAAAAATGTGGTGTAGGGTTACTTGCTATGCTAATGAACCGGTATAAGCCCATGGCATAATTATTGTTTTCTTAATTCCCAAAGTCGGACGGACGTACGGTCTCGCATTCCCACCTGCAGGCGCATAAATACAAAGCGAAGGCTTGGCTGCTTCGTTACGCTCTGCTCTAATTTAGCGATAGCAAATAGTTTCGTACGCGCGTTGCTGCCATCCATCCCGAGCGCCTCTCCTGATTCTGCGTTTCGTACAGTTGCGACTGTGATTTGAATTTGCTGTCGATGAGCCCAAAACTATTTGCAAAAAAATTTGACGAATGTGCAAACCGGGGCAAACGACCAAGCATTTTGTTGCTGTAACGTTAAAACGTTTTGCACGCCTTCCACTGCTATTTCAAAGCAAATTGAAAGAGTTGGCTCATTATTAGCGGACAACCGAGTGAGATTATTTATGCTTGTGCATCTCTAACTGCGAAGGATCGCGATATAGCGTGCGTGGGTGCGTAAAAGCAGAAGCGGCGGAGACGTTACCACCAACGACGCGGCCATCACATTTCGCCAAGCATTTCAACGGGAGAAATCAAGCGCTCGTATAAAACAAAACTCCCCGTAATTACCTGTAATCTCTATAATTTATAAATTGCCCGTCGTGCGCTCGAGCTTCCGCCTCGATTTCCACGTCGACGTCGAGACGAAAAATCCCATTAAACTTTTGCGAACGCAGCGGTAACGCCGTAATGAAATTAAATTAAATCCGGCCCTTTTTCTAAAAGTTGACGAGTGCGATCGAGGAGAAGAAGCGAGAAGCGAGAAGCGAGCGGCAACCGGATTACACGAGGGCAGCGCGAGCAAACATCACGTCTCGGGAACGTGAGTGCGATGCGCGCGACTGCGGAGCCGAGCGACCCAAGGTCGGCAATCGTGGCCAAAGTGGCTTACGAACCTCGACCGAGGAAGAAGTCAGTTGTGTACTCATCGGGCAGCCCTTTACAATTTCCAGGGCACAAAGCGCGCGTACGCAGAGCCTCCCCCGGGCTATGCACTGGGGATGGGCTCAGCTGGCCCGCATTATGCACGCCCCAGTGCTCCATTCGACATCCCCGCTGAGCTCGGGGCTACTTTTTACAGCTAGACTTTGTGCGCAGCTCGAGAGACGAGCTCCAGCCTTCGCCTCTTCTTTCTCAGCCGATAGAAAGGAGAGAGAGAGAGAGAGAGAGAGAGAGACCGGGCTTATTAATTCACAGCGTGCGCGATTCGCAACGCTCGCTTCGATGGCCCCGCGCTACTCGCTCTTGCTCTCTTTTTCGTGCGAACGGCTATTTCTCTCTTTCTTCGCAAGCGTCAATCGCCTTTTTACAAATGGCCTCCGTCGTCGATAGGTCGGTTACGATTATTAGGAGGACAACCCTTCGTAATTGGGGGTTTCGTCGAAGCAAGACTCGGCTGGGCGAACGACGAGAGGGGGGCTGCGGTGAAGAAATGCGACATTGTGTGCGAAGCCACGGGGAGCGGGAAAACGAAAGAATTGGGAAATAAGACGTTTAGTACTCCCAAGACGATTGCGTTAATCCGATGAGTCAAGCTTCGTTTATTCCTCGATTTTCGAGTAAAATCGATCGATAAAAAGTTTAAGCAGTAATGGCGCGGTTATTGCTCGAGTTGAGGATCTCGGGGAAAAAATTCAAACGAAAACGTCGCTGCCAAACGTCTAACGAGCCGAGCGGCCGCCGACTATAACGTCTAGCTTCTTCTAACAACTATACTTATAAAAATATGTCAATTGCGATTAAAGATAGGCTATGATCGGTGGAAAACTGACACTTCGCGTCCTGCTCGAGCGTTAAGCGGTAAGCGCTCGACTCGGCTCGATAATGTTTCTAACGCACGCCTCGGCATTTGCTTATTCGAACATTTTACACCGATAATTATTTTTCAAGTCCAGCTGGAATTGGCTCTGAAATTGTTGCACCGGCTACAGGTGAATAGCAATTGCTGCTATAAATACGCGGCCTTCGCGATTCCAATAAATTAATTTTAATAAGCGTTACGAGAAACTCCTTAATAACTTCATTTTTTCCGAAGCTTCGGCCGTCTTCTTTTCCTTGGTGGCGCGTACGTGCAGCTCCTCGAGGAGAAGACAGTTACGGCGCAACTCGGATTTAAGGAGGCGGTTGAACCGAGTCAGCGGTGCCCCACCGATCTCTCAGCCGATCGATTTCACGTCGAGATTACGCATCGGGAGACGCTGCGCGATGATCCGTAGATAAGAAATGAAGCCAGCGGTTGTCGATAGCGGAGATGCGTCCATTAACGAGACGTGAGAGACTCACCTCTTCTCCTAAGGAACCAGTGGAAAATCCTGGATAGTCGCCGCTTATTTTCCTTTATTTTTGTCTCTATACGCGAGCACGGAGTCACTTTTTTGCTCTCGGAAGCCATTTTATTCTGTTAAGTTGCCCGATTGAAAACGTGGACCTGAAGTGGATCATCCGTCAGCTTCCCGTGATAAGCCACTCAAGATTGAAATTAGCTCACTCGAGAATCAAGATTCAATCCGACAGTTGGTTAAAATGTTTTCCAACGGCTTAAATGTCGACTCGAAGCCGACGGTCGATCGTGCTTTTATGTAATATCGCATCGAGGCTTGTTCCGTGCTTCCAGATTTTTATTTTTCACTGTCCGCGCTTAAAGATGGGATTACGTTGTTCGATATAAATCGCCGCGCGAATTACAACAGCGGCAACGAAACGTTACTTGGATCTCGCTTCGGCTCCACGCGAGTTCTAAACGTTCAGCGAGGATTTGTTGCACTAGACGCACAGTGCGATAATTTGATTCAGAGAATAGTTTATAAATAATACGATACGTGAAATGCAGCTGGAAAAATTAATACCAAGCTCTCGAGATTTCCAATAAGTTGGAGGACGCGAAAGGCGGACTTTTTGTCTCGACTCTAATAAAAGACTTGGGAGTATTCGACGAGAAGATCTTTCCATTAGAAAGTAAAATGCATAAACAAGCGTTTGGGGAGGAATCATCCGTAACCGGTAAATTCCAGGAGATCTGTAACTAATAAGGAAGCATTAGTCGAGCGAGCGAGTGTTCCGAGCATAGACATCAAGGCTCTTCCACGGGTTTTATCGTAATTATCCCATCCGCACAATTTATAGCGGCCTGCATTCGTGGTCGGAGCGGCTATTCACGTCTGGTTTTCCCTCGCAAAGAAATCCAGAAAATCCGAGAATTGGGTCACAATGCCATACTGCCAATGAGCGAGCGACTGGAGCTCAAAAGTCGCATCTCGACTCTACAAATCGAAGCGTTAATTGAATAATACCGGCGGCCGGCGACCCCGTGCGGTCGGAACAGCCCCTTCACCGGGGTTGCATTTTCCATGCGTTTACAGCCTCCTAAACGTGATTTCATGGAGCATGCGTGACTAGGGAGTCACCGTCTTTCAAGATGAGTTGGAATCCATACGGGTGGCCGGTCGGCCGCTCGCCCGGGCCGCTCTTGTGCCGTTTGTTGCCAATTGGGGGGTCTGGTTCTCTTCTTTCGCCTCGTTCAGAGTCTCTCCGGTGCGGCGGGGACTCGATGGATCCTAACGATGCATCTGTTCCAGCCTATCGGTCACGGCCTGATCACGTCGCACGTGGGGGATGTGCCGCATAAGTTACTGCCGCCGCGAAAATTAACTGTATTGTTGGGAGATTCGAGCGCAAAATGGAAAGATTATTTACATTCAGGGTGTCACTCAATATTGGCTTGTACCGCTGACGTAAATCTTACAAGGATATTCCGTGCCGTCGATCTGTCCGACCTTTATTTCGCAGTGATCCCCGCGGATTCATTGTCCCGCGTGAATGTAAAAGTCCGACGCTACTTTTATCAGCCTCCTCCGGTGATTTACGCGTAAACGCCGCGCTGCGAACGCTGAAATTGGAAATCGCTTTATTAAACAGCCATTATACCGATACTCGCGATTCGTGAATGCGAGGAGAGTCGTTGAACCGCTACAATGGGGCCTCGTAAATTTTAAGATGATTTTTGGTCGTTTCATCTTGTAAATGGTAACGCGAGCTTGTTAATTCGAGTTGGGTTGGATCCGCTTTTCCTCGCTCGAAATAAGGAAAAATTTCGAGCGAAAATGGAAGGGCAAATGTCGGAGGAGTTACACCGACGTATCGACGCGCTTCCGAAGTCGTTCATTTATTAAAGTGACGGCTCGGGGTGCGAGGCGCTTTGGGAATGCATATGCATGCACCGCCGCCGTCTCCATCTATAGAAAAATCGACTCGTTACAGAGTTAATGAACTCTAACCGCGCGTTGTTTCTCTTCGCTCATTTATGCACGCGCATTCGCACTTTTCGACGGAAGGAGAGAATTTTCCCGCGATAAAAATCAACGAGCCCGATAATTGGATTGAATTCAAGAGGAGGAGCTGTTCAAGATTTTCGCAAATGCGCTGCTACTGGCGTCGATTATAGCAGTTGGGCACGGGGACGCGGCCGTTAAAATGTTTAGCAACGTTCGAGATAACGCGAGGAGGAGGAGGTGGAGGCTATTCCAAAGTTCCACTCGTCAATTTTGAACTTGTACAATGAAAATTAAATCCTCAGCTATTGCGGCGAATTTTACGCGCTGCTAATGTCCCGCCGAGAAACTGGAAGAAAAGAAACTCGAGCGCGTGAAGTAAATCATCGCTCTTTATTATTATTGCCGGTGCCGTAAATTTCATTTTTAATTGCCCGCTCTCGAACAATGTAACGCAGTGTTAATCTTTTCACGAGAATCGCAAACACACATGCGCCTGCAAATAGTGGAAGAATTGGAACGGGAGGAGGAGCAGCCGTGAGGATAATCCGTAAACGATGACTGTATCGATTACAAATATGACCGATACAATAGCCGACTCTCATAACTTGGATCGAAACAATCCAAACAAAACCTTGGAATCCCGTTTGAGCCAACATCCGCTCAAGGCGCTCTAAAAGAAAGAAAGGAAGAAAGAAAAAAGGACGGAGAAGCTCGAAGGCCGCGCGTAAGTTAACACCATTATCTCGTTGCGGCGCCGTCGCGAGAAAAATCACTCGCTGGACGCTTCCCCACATCCGCGCACGTTTGCGCCGTAAAAGCTTATGTGCTCCGAGATATAACGAATCCCTCCGAGGCGTTGCGATCAGGTCAGTGCCGCTCAATCTGATCTCAAACGCCGCGGAGGAAGGGAACGATCGAGACGAAGTGGCGTTAGAGCGAGTACGTGTGCCGAATAACTAGGAGGGTAATTGAAATTGGATTCGGCAAGATGTTTACTTTTGCTAATTCAAGGATTCGGTGAAGGTGAGCATTTTTTATCGCTGGCGTTTTACTCGTTTTTCGTGGCTGTGTCATCCCGGATTTTTTGGTCGGCCGAACATTTTTGTGACGATTCGATGTGACACAAAATGCGCACTAAATATTACGCGTTTGTGGAGTAAAAACGAACCGGCCGCAACCGAGACTGTGCTAATGCGCATGGAGTAATTACTTTAGACGAATAATCGATCTCGCGATTATAAATTCAATAATACGTATATTGGCACAGAGTCTAATAACTCGAAGCATTCAAAAGTTCAATTTATAACAATTTTAATTAACAATATTTGAAATTTATTATTTCATTGCATAGCAGTAAATGCAAATTTAGGATTTAAAAACGAGTGTGATTTTGAGATAAAATACTTTTCTCGCTCAGCCCGCACGAACTTTTTTTGCTAAAAGTAAGATTATTATACGACAGAAAAGTGGACGATCAAACGAATATAGTTAAGTAGTCGGTAACGACCTTAATGTTGTAAATTTCCCTTCGTATCTGCAGCGAATAATGATGAAAATTATAAACAAAAGTAATAACACTGCTCCGAGAAGCCGAGAATTCCATACTAAAGTAGGGAGCCCTATATAGTACGAAATCGAGAGAGAGAGAGTGAGAGAGAGGCGGGTACCAGCTGTCCTATTTAATAGAGCAATAAAGACGTGAATGGAGCTTTGATTTATGCGCCTCCCATTATTAACGGCTTAGGTGGATGGCGCGTGTAGGTAGTTCGTGCCTCTGCTGTCTGTACTACCTCACTTGCGATATGTGCACATGCATGGGCACGCGCAATTCTCTCTGTCCGTCTCTCTCTCTCTCGCTCGCTCGCTCTGCGGCTTTCACGGGCACTACATCGTAACTCGACCTACGAACTCTGCTCCGCGGTACGGCAGTGGCGTCGCTGCTACTCGCTTTTCTCCGATTCTTTTTTATGCCTCTCCTTCTCGAAGCTTTTTCCACATCCTTTTGGCATTTTTCTCCGCTACATTGATTTACAGCCGTGCACGCGCGCTAATGCAATTTACAACTTGTCAACTGGACTATCGAAGCGAGCAATTTTCGTAGCGTAAATTAAGGGATAACTTACAGATTTACAAACTCTTTACTTTATTGGCCCATTTTGAAGCGGTTTATATTTCATTTATAATCCTCTACACGAGATTAACGAATGAGTCCTTTAATGTTATTTCTCGTGAAATAACTCGGTAACATATATTTTAAAGAACGCGCGCTCTTATATTTGTTTAAGAATTTTTCGACCACAGTTTACTGCACTGCGTACGCGCGCACGAATTTATTACGGTAAGGTGTGTGTGTGTGTGTGTGCGCGCGCGCAATACGAAGCTTATTTACACATAGTCTCTTAAACAACTGCGCTCGATAAAAAAGGGAAAAACGTCGAGCGCGTTTAAACGCTTATCCGAAATTTATTTTTCGAATGCTCTAAATCTAGGGAACAAGTTACGCAGCTTGCGTAGGTTTTCCGATGAATCTTTGATCTGACTTTCTCTAAAAGACGTTTGATGTTTCTCTCACCGGATGAAGACGACATTGGCCCGTAGATACGAATCGTTTTTCCTTCTCTCTGCTGCTCGATCTGATATAAGAGGTAAGTGATGCGAGGGAGCAAAGGAGCCCGCAAAGAAAAGAAGAGAGGCGTTAGCGCAGTTAGAGCAGCGGCAGCAGCAGCGGCAGCGCGAGTCGTTAACTCGGAATCACTCCAAATGGAGAAAGATGCACTCGCGCGTCTGGACACGAGCTGCATCCACGTGGGCGAGACGACGCGCTGATGATCGACACTTGGCTGGTGAATACGAGCTCAACTACAAGAGGATATTAATTTTTTTTTCCATTCCCTTCGTTTCGTTGAGTTTTATTCTCAAATATTTACGGAAGTGACTCACCACCGATGCACACAATCCCGCGCGCAATCGCCTCGAAAAACCTGTTATTCCTATGAATAAAGCGCACAATTGAAATTTTAAAAGTTCTTCCCGAGCAAAAGCCGTGTATTACTTGGCTGGGCTTTCCATTAAATAGGAAATACGTTTTATTGCCTTTGTCAATTGAATGGTAAATGATAACGATGTGATTTCTCTTGTTCAACCTCAAAATAAGAAGCTCGAATACGAAGCTTTTTTTGCAATTACTCCCATTACACGCACGTGCACGAATAAAAGATTATCTTATAAATGCGTGAATTATGCCACGAGACTCCTAACGATCTTTTGAAATTTATTTGTAGCTCGCGCGAAACACCCTAAACCGACCGTCCACAAAGTCTCCTCGATATCATTTTGGAGATTTTGAACAATTAAGTTTAAATTTCAAGCATTCGCTATCCACGGGCATTTTTTTAATTCTTAAGTTCAAGTCTGCCACATGCTTGGTGTACGTGTTAATTATTTTGCGACCTTCTCATTTGTCTTGGAGTTTACCACTGCAAGCTCGCACTTCAACTTGTTTTTCCGAAAACACGCGGTAACAGATTGGCGTACGATTTTTGAATGTTCGTGCAAAAGTTAGTTCACTCGTTTCCCTCGAGCGCACGTAATTGGACTCCTTAGTTATTTAATATATTATGGATGCACTGCTAGTGTAATGCGCCAACGTCTTTCGGTAATATACTTTGGAGATAAGATGTTAAATGAAATTATTTTCTTGAAATTCTTGAGCAGTAATACTTTAACATAAGAAATTCTTAAAAATGTTAAACGGACATTTTGATTATCTAAAGTAAAAAAAGTGTCAACTGTTTTTAAGTATAAAATAGTATGATTTTATATTTAAAATTATGATTGCGATTGTGATTTCGCGAATAAACTATCGATATGCAAAGATGCTGATCGTTAAAATCAGACGACTGATCGACTAATTTTTAGACTCTATTGAGCTAATTACTAATTAAAAAATCTGCCCTCTTCAACAAATAGCTGTAGCCTTAATTATATTTAAATGTACAATTTTTTATTATAAACGTTAAAATATTAATTTAGTCGACTAATTTTCTTTACGTAATAACGAAATGTTCGTTATTTTGTGCATAAAAAGTTGTATAACCGAGTTCCAAAAGTTGCAACTGTTCGAGACTTTCAATTAATTGCTCGTTTAATTTTATATAATTGCAAATTATAACAAGGCTCTTGTTTACTATTTTGTTATCGCGATGAAAAAAGGAAAATACGCGCACGTGCCGGCATTGAAAATAAATTATGGGAAAAAGGGTAGAAGCTCCGACATGCAATAATTGTACAACGCAACATTAACATTTATTGGTCGCATGTTAATTGTCAAAAACAATTTCAAAATTATCGCGCGGCAGAAGAAAATTCGGCGCAACTGTGTTTCACGTACGTCAAATCCAGCGACGTGGGTGCACTCGGCTTGCGCGCCACGTCACGATGTTTGACCTTAAACAGAGGGTCAACTCCCCCAATTAAAGGGCAAATAGACGGAGCTACTCCGACGCACGGAGGTTAATGCAGTCAAGTGTGGAAAACAAAGCTCGCCATCCTCGGTTGATTGGACGCCTGGATTATTACCTTTGATCTGCACACAGAAATCTCAAAAGTGCAACAGCTGGCGCATGTTGAGAATATTCGATGCTTTGCTCGTTTCTTCTTACTTTTTAGGGAGGGGGGGTGTGTGTGAGAGAGAGAAAGGGGTATAATGGCGCACGTTTACTGGCTTTAAAATAGAACAAAAGTAAATCCAGGGCACGTAAAATCCTAAATTCACCCCGACAGACAACATTTTGTATTTACATTAAGCGCTTAAAATAATTATAGGCGTGATTTTCTAAAACTAAATGGTCCTTTCAAATTGATACTGGACCCTCCAGTTTAAGAGTCTCCTTCGAAATAATATAGTGAATTTTCTTCGCTATTAAATATTTCCAAATAATGATTATTTGTTTGTGCGAATCATCCGCCACTTGGGACATTAAGTTTAGTTCGTTGTGAAACGAGCCACTGGCCAATGCAATTTTTCGATCGACCGCGATTTACGTCGCAGGCGTTTAGTGCTATGGTCATAATTAACATTGCACGCGTGAGTGCATTCTTCCATTCCCTTCTGCAATGACGTGAAATCTATCTTCGCTACCTCGTATTCTGCTTTCCATTTGGTATTATTTTCCAATACTGCGCGCGAAAATGCAACTTTCAGCGCGTCCTTTCGACAAACAAATTTCTGTAATCTATGACGAAAAGTCGATACTTTTTAATTGCGATTCGCAATACTGCACCACGACTCGCCGCGAGTTTTTAGAGTAAACAATGTATCAAGAATTGCGCGTGCACGTTTCTCCAAATAAAAAATGTACACACTTGTGAACACACAGGAGCGAAAAGGATGCAGCCGTACGCGAGTGATCAAACATATTAAGTTCATCGCGAGCGCGTGGCGAGAGAGAGAGAGAGAGAGAGAGAGTTCGTCAGAGGGTTGCAGTAGATGCAACTAATACGAGGCGTTTAAAAGGCAGCGCAGATGGGTTTCGGTGCCGGAGATCAGAACGGAGAGCAGCGGCGGTTCGCCAGCGTGCACCGGCAGTTGTTAGTAGCGCTCGAATGGCGGGTAATGGCCCGTTAATTCTGAGCTTGCATTTGCTCAGCCGGCTTCGATTGCAAAATACGAAATTTCCATCTGTCGCTCGCGCGTTTTTTAGTTTTTTCCTTTTCGTTTGTTTGGCTGGCCGGCGATCGCCGGGGGACGGGCACAAGCGCGCGTCTCTCCAGATAAGAAACTGATGCCGGCGGATTTAATTTCCGCTACTCGACGACTTGGCTCAGGTAAATTTCTTAACGCCGCACCGAGAGTGTCTTTTTCGTTTTCGCGTGCTCCTCGAGTGATAAGCGCCTTTTATTTCGCGTTTCCTCGTTTTCTTTTTTTTAATACCAGAATTCGATTTGGGCAACAGCTACCCGAGGTATATAGTATTCGTTGTAAATTCGTTGGAGCAGTGATAACGAAGCCGTTTTGCGGTGAATTTCTCGGGAATCGAAACGATTTTTATCAATTCCTTTTCGTCGATTTATCGCGTTATCTTATATAAGCGGCGTTTAAAAAAGTGAAACCTAGTCGATAGGATTTAAACTCATATGCCGTTGGAAAAATTGAGCGCTTATGCGAAAGCGCCTAGTGGCCGTATGTGGAAAATTACATACGCCCGGAAAATAATCGCCAACAAAATTGCTAATAGAATTCAATCATAAATAATTCAGGGCGAATAAATTTCTCTTTCGTGCGTTTTTTATTCGGGCGAAATTCCACGACGCGTAGCTCAGCTTCTAGCCGTAGTAACGTATAAATAAGCGAAAACAAAAACTGCGCTCGAAAGACCGAAAAAAACTTAACTCGACAACAAAGGTCGTATCATTTACCTTGGCGCATTGTAGAGCACGACTCGGAAAACTTGCAAAACTTGACGAAAAATGTAGAAGGTGCAAGAAGGGAAAACAAGGGCGAAGGAAAAAGCGGTCGGGGGGTGTTGGTGTACACAAAAGAGAACGAAAGGAGAAAAAGAGGAAATATAGAAGTGCGCTGTTTAGTAAACTCGCGCGTGCCTGGAATTCGGATTTTCTCTTCGCCGATGATGAGGTGGGGTTGGAGGTTAATTTAAAAATGGCCACGTCGCGCTACTAATGGAACTGGCAGAGCTGACGAGGAACAAGCGCGCCCGAATAAGTATATGAAAAAGAGAAGAGAAGGAGCTCGATGAAAAGAGAGCGCAGGGAATACCGGGGGAGCGTTTGCGAGGCACGAGAGTGAGTTTCCGGTAGAACAAATGCACATTTTACATTTTTCCTTCATATTCCTAAAACATTTCTATATTTCTCATCGGGTGTCTTACGCGTTTATCGTTTACCGTGTCGTTCGCTCGCCGTGGCTCCCAGTCCTTTGACGCTTGTAAATTGTTCTTGATACGGTGCGCAATTACGTCTGCGAATTAAAAGTAGCGACGCGAAACACCTGCGACGCAGTCTGCATTTTTTGCATTTCACCGTCCGGAGTATCCGTCCGAGCCTCCCACCCTCCCACGCATTACTAGATTTATAACGGTAAATTATTCAAAATCAGCGTTGTACGGAAACTGGAACTTATTTCATATATACGGGCATTCGAGCTCGAAATTCGAACCCGGAGCGATTAATTGGCTAAGTGTCGTCGACCCGACACTTTGAGTCTATCCGAGCCGATCTTACATTTTGTATTTTTTAATTGGCAGCAGCTGTAACGAGCGCTCGGTGATGGGATAAACTTTTGCCGGCCTAGAATGCGCAACCGAATACGTAGCACTCGATTATTTCGAGCCACGAGCGAGAGCCGTTTGCTTATTAAGTGAAATCCCTCTTAAAGCAATATTAATTATACTTCTGTATCAGTATTTCACGTTTTCCTCCCGGAGTCCATTAAATAGAATTGCTACGCATAAAGCGCCGGCAACGCAATTGTAGCGTAAAAACATCACGTCCAAGTACTGCGAAAATGACAAGCCGGCTTTCCTGAGTTGACGAGAGACCCGGGGGGGGGGGAGAGCGAGAGAGAGCGAGAGTGGAAAGTATCGTAGCAAAACACGCCAAACCCGCCGAGCCCCATCTTTATAATTAGCGTCGGATATTCTTTTTTCCTCGTGGGCTGCTGCTCAGGCTTTCGGCTGGAGAGCGAAAGCGCCGCAGCAGCGAGTCTCGGTATTAGTTTGCGCACTCGGGTCACGTAGCAGTCACGCTTCCTGACCGAAACATACGGGAGAGCGAAAGCGCGACCGAGAGTGAGAGCGGAGCCAGGGGCTTTTCACCCTCTCCCGGGCGCCACGCGAGCGGCGCGTAACTCGCTTTTCTCCTTGTACGCGCGAGCCGTCCGAAAGGAGATTTTCCCGTGATTCCATGCACGCAGCATATTGTCGAGGGTCTGGGCACGCGCCACTGGGGTTCATGCCCACTTCTCGCTCTCGCTCTCGCTCTCGCTCCTTGTTGCGCCGGTACCTCCATCGGACGCCCGAGTACGACCGAACTTAATTTACAACCGCGCGCGTAGCGGCCGCCCGCGGTGTTGCTTCGCCACGATTTTCGCGCGACTCCCCTTCTTTCTCGCTCCCTCGCATTACCTCTCTCTCTCTGTGTGTGTGTGCGAGTGGAGCGGTTGCATGTTCCACTCTTCGCCCAATTCCCTCGACGCCGCCTCCGCTACCGGCGCCTCTATTTTTCATATAACACCGCATTTTTAAGTGCCCTGCCGCTCTTCTCTCGCTGCCCACCGAGTTTGATCGATTTCCAGGATAACGAATGTGCCTTTTATTTCCGTCTGGACTGTTCCGCGGAACGCGTGACGCGCGACTGGCATTAGGCTGCAATCAAAAAATGCTAATTCCAGTTGCGCTGTCTGTTTTCGTCACATTTCGTCGCAACACCGACCAGGGGGTGGCATTTTTATTCTTCTCGCGAGTCTAGTCCTCGACTCGGCGGTGTGTCGTTTGTGAATAGATTTGATAATTGTGGGGCACGTTTCTCTTATCTTTCACTTGCAAGCAAGCGTTTTAAGCGTCGCCACGCGTTGTGCGACTAAAGAAAATTGCAAATAACGTTTTCAGTATTTTCATAAATATGCATCCGCAAGTTCAGCGCTGACAGATGCAAATGAAGCAAAGCAAATTTATATCGTTTCTCGATATTTCGCGGAAAATTGGACCATTATTGCGTTTGCATTTATCTCGACAAGGTGTTAAATTTAGCCAAGTCAGACCATAATTCGCACTTATTTATTTTACACGAGCATCTCTAGGGCCTTTGGCGTTTAGCGCCCAACTGCGGTAAATTAGAATTAAGTAGATGAAATAATGCACGAAGTAATGACTCGATGAAAAAACATTTTGCGCGAGATGGGGCCAAATAAATCAGCGGCTTTAACGGCATTAAAAAAGGGAAGGAAAGAATCGTCGCAGCGGCCATCAATCCCTCGTCGAAAGCGGGGTTCGGTAAAAAAATTAATCCGATACACGATTTACGTTGACACCTAATGTACACGCTCCTCAAAGACTACGCGCTGTTGTAAACGCCAAAGAAATAAATCTTCGTCTTAATCTTCTTTGTCTCTCTCGGTCTCGTTTTTCGACGAGGCGCTCCGTCTTTGTCAGGGTCGATGGAGCCTCGATTTCCCCGCGTACGAGAATAGTCCGGGGGCCAAGACCGGCGAGTGCGAGAAAGAGAGAGAGAGAGAAGGCGCGAAGCTCAGGAAGCGTTTGTATAAGTACGGCGACGTGTTTTACGAGAGCAGCGGGCGCGAAACGACTGCCGTGCTGCGGCCCAACCGAATAATTATAGTCCGCTCGCACTGCCGCGGCTGCTTAAGCTCTTTGCGAAGACTCGACTGCTGTTGCAATCGCCGCGGACGCACTTGCAGTCCTGCTTATTGATTTTAATGTTTCACTCGGCCGAGGAATCGCTGCCCCCGGCCCCCCAGTGCCTGCGCCGAGGTGTTTGCCAAGACCGTCCCACTATTTTTCCTTTTCGCTTCCGAGTTGGATAAACTCGAGTTGGGCACCACGCGCTCGTTATTTATACTCCGACGACTCTTTTAATCTAATTACCCTCTCACTGCGCAAATATCGCCGTTTTTATGTATTTCACGCAGACCGACACGCGTCACGCTTTACGACGCGTGTAACTACGGACTGAAATCGGCGCCTCGCAGAACAACTCGACTTTGCTCGTGTCCCAGACAAAAATGGCGCACAGTTAATAATTGCCGTTCGAACTTCTTTCACAGTCTGCGAAAAACCGGCGCATTTCAATTCCTCGGATTAAATAAGCGCTCGTTCGGATAACAGATAAGAGCAGATTGTTAACGCAGGATCAGATTATCGAATGAAAAATACCGACACGAAACGGGCACTCGAATTCCCCGTTGCTTTTCCTTGTTTGGCCTTATTTTGACAAATTAATTTCCAAACGCCAATGATGTAAGAGTAGGAATCCAATATTGATCCGTCTCTAATGCGTATTGGTGACTAAATCACCCCTGCTCACCTTCAACTGTCACCGGAATCTATAGACTTGAAAACACTGCCAGAAGCTTCTGCTGGCCCTGCGTCGACGCTCGCATTCCTCGTCGTTGTCTCGGGTCGTAACAAAGGCTTGGGGCCCGAACGTTCCTGTACAGGCTCGTGCTGCTTCTCGCTGCGCCGCCGAATCGTAGAAAATGTCGCACAAATGTCGTTCTCTCGGACTTGCGTGTGTGCGTGCACGCGCGCTCGCATTCTTTTCTCCTTCCTCCCCGACTTCTTCGAGCTCACCCTCGGATGTCCTCGTTTATGCCCCCCCCCCTACTCTAACCCGTGATATTGTACATACATATGTAAAAAAGAAGAAGTTCCCGGGACAAAAGTCGGGCGGTAATTTGTCGGCAAAGAAAACGCGTGACGCGATGCAACCCGAGAGCCCTGATTTATACCTTTAAAAGTCATTGATATTTGTAGCGAGGCATGCGACTACAATGACAAATAACTAACGGGTGTCGAGCGACATAAATCGCCATGAATCGAATCTTTCTTCCTTTTCTGTTTGCTCGCCTTTTTTCTTTCCTTTTCTTCGATGCGTTTAACTGAATTCCAGAAGAAAGGCCGGGAGAGGAGAATGAGTTTGTAATAAAATTTTGATCGCGCGCAGGGAGAAGTTGGAATTAATTTTATTCTTCGTATCGAATCGATATATGGCGCAGCGAGTAAAACTTACGCGGCATAAAAAATGAATGGGGTTATTTATCATTTCGTTGCTATTGCTATCTTTTTAATCGACGATCCTGATCGATCGGTTTATCGATGGGGCCCCTCGCTGCTTTGCGAATTTAAGAAAATTATTCCTTTCGACGGAGCCGTGTACCTGTTGTTGTTATCGCAAAAATAGGGAAATTAATACACATTAGTACTTTTTCGTTTCGGTTTTACGATGTTGTTATTGCGATGCGAAGGCAATTTAGGACGTTAGGCCAAAGTGAAATTTTACATTCCGAAAATTAAATTTAAAAAATGTCTCGGGCAAATTGATCACGATTTTAGCGCAGGCTAACCGTAGAATTTAAAATGAGTTGGAAAGGTAAAAGGAGACTCGAAAGAAGAGGCTCGGAAATAAGAGCGGGTGGTAGACTACCAGAGAGGATATCGCGGAGTTAAAGCTCAAGGATCCAAAAAGTTCCTCTTTAAGGGCACTGAAGTTTCTAAACGCTACAATATGTCAGAATCTTTAATACTATTATGAAAATTAAATTTTTTTACGTAAAATCATGATAATACACCTTTAAGAGTTAGAGCTCGACTACGTTTAAAATGCTCTTGGAGCGACTTGGGCACGAAACGTCGTTCCGTAGGTAGCGAAATTGGCAACTCGTAAAATTAGAAAATTCCTTTATTCTCTAGTGTAAAAATGCAAAAAGAGGAAAATGGTTATTGGAAACGAGACGAGATGCCAACAAATCGCGAATGAAAAATCACTTTTCGAATAGTTCGCGCAGACATTTAAATAAAAACATCTTCCGCGTCGTGTGCGTGCGCGTAATATATTCATCTCGGGCAAAGTTGGAACAAAAACGCGCGACACCCGCGCACGTGAATCCGAGAATGTAACGCTAAAACACCAAGAGCAATGATTAAAAAACTTTTTTCTATTATGAAGTTCTCCAAGTTTCGGTTGATCTATGTGCTTTAGCTCGCTTATGCAGGCCACGAATCGATATTATATTGAGAAGGGCTTTTGGGTTTACGCTCGAGGCGCCCGGGCTGGGAGGAGACGAGTCCAGCAACACGGAGAGTCTAGTGATATTTAAATGCGATCGCGGAGGAGAGGACTGAGTGTGCGAAGCCCTCGCCATCGCCCTTTACAACGCCAACGACGGCTGCACGCGAATCCTTGTATGTATAAAGCAACAGAAACAATCGCGCGCGCGCATCTACCAATCTATCCTTTGGATGTACGGGCTGTCTCGTCTTAACAGCGTGACCATTATGGAAAGGAGCGCTACTACTTTGAATTTAAAAGCCTTTGTTTTATTCAAGCATCCAGCATTTTTATCGAATTCTCTAAACTCCGCGTATCGCTGCGTTATTGCGTATCGTCAATCAATCGGGATATTAAATATTTATAATTCTTTTGTAGTGACGACGAGTCGCGTGCGTTGGTATTCCTGGTGGCGAAATCAAGTTTGAGAACCCGTTAGATCATATCGACTATTTTATTACGCGACGATTCGTATTAGACGACGGAGGTTTCACGCAAAACCTTAAATGACCTGACGTCCCGGTAAATCATTGCGGGCGCCACAAGGAACATCGGCTTTTTTAATTTCCGTGCCAATGACTCTTCCTGCAATGGAGGCCGACTCGCGGCTCGATTCAAATCAGTCAAATTTTCCAATTCCATCTCGGTAATTAGAAAATCGCTCCACTCCCCGTCTGCTCCGGCGTTCAAAAAAGTTCCCAGCATAGCTCGAAGTTGCATAAGTGACTTTATGAGTTTATTCAACCGCGGCGGAATTCACATTATTACCGGCGAACCTCCGAATCAGCAGACACTCTGTGGAGGAGTGCAGTGTGCAGACGTGTGAGTGCCACACACGGGCGAGTGCTGAAAGTAGGCGGAAAAGTGGGAATTAGGTTGTCCGATAGCGAATTCGCATTTATAAACATTGCATTTACATGGTGGCGAGGTTCGCTCGATCGCCGGATAGTGATACCAATCGGTTTTCAATCTGCGGAGGATCAGGATTTCGTTCGTTGTCGCCGAAATCGAGTATGGAGAAATTCAATGAACTCGGCGTTTGCGCGAAATGATTTTGCATGCCCTTTTTCGCACTCGCATGCGCATACAGCGTTTGCACGCAATTCTCAATACTTTAGGGCCTTCGCTTTCGCTCTGTCGTCGTTCCGGATACTAGCGATCTTCGGGCTAAATTAATTTCTAACGTCAACGTCGAACGTTTAGAAAAAAATTACTAAAACCATATCAAAGTCATGCGTAATCCACAAAATCAATTCACAAAGCAACCGTTGTGCATTTTTATTGTGAGATCATGCACCAATGAAACATTATTTTCGAGTAAATATTTCCTTTTTCACATTGATGTAACACCTTCACCATGTTTCTAACGAAAGTTAAATTTCTGTTGCAGGTAAAGATTATTGAAAGCACTTTTGCACACTCAGTCGTTTGGGTAAGTCGTAAAATAATTTGTCCAATTACACGTTAAAAACGGACGACGATAAAAAATAAAAACAAAAATTAATCCATCGCAGTTTTGATCGGAGTTGGCGTTATTTAAAAAGCTGGGCGACACCATTAAATTCAATTTAGTTGGCAATTTGTCTCTTGGTGTATTTTCAATCTATTCAAGATTCAAAAAGGAAATTTGAAATTAAAAATATTTTTCATCATCCAGAGCCTCGATATTAATTAATTTTCAGAGTCGAACGTTCGATCGCTTTGCAAAGCCCCGGAAAGTAAACGAGAAAAAATAGTCCGAATCTATTCGCCAAGTTTTAAATAAAGAGGGCGAACGCCGAAATAGAAAAATGTAGATTAGAGCTGCTAGTGCTGCGTTTGCTGTAAGTTAAATCGCTTGCGATTTCGGGTTTGGTCGAGTCGATGTAAATTGGTCTATCCGAGAAAATTTGCTCGCACGTGTGTGGGTGTACCGGCCGAAATAAAACTCCCAACCGATAAAACTTTTCAAGCGTATCGCGCGTCCGGTATTGACTAATAAACACGCACCAAGTAGCGCGAATTTATGTGTCAGCAGAATTGGGTGATTGCGCTCCTGGTAATCTCGCCTGCATGCATGTATCCGGTGTTTAAAAACTATGGCTTTCATATTTTCAGTTGCAGGTTTTCCCGCAATGAGATGGATTAAACATTATGATCCGCAAAGTATTTGTACCGCGCACTGTATTGGAGCAATTGGATTGCACTTTATTAGTCAGGTGCGCAAAAAATAATGTCGGTGATGCATTAATTTCCAAATAGAGCGATTTATTTTTAATTTCGTAATCTCCGTAAAGAACATTCGCAAATTCTAGCCATTCGAATGGGCAAGTAATCGCAGAATCTCCGCAAGTACACCACGATATTATACGCGGAATAATGTATTGGAAATGTGGAAACGCGTAAAAATTCGCAACATTAGCAAGGGTTCGACGTTCGCGTAGGTTGCGAAGGCATCGAATGCGCATTTGCTCCGAAAAATTCAAAATATTGATGCTAATAGATACACGCATATTGTGAGAAAAATGACGTGCGGATTATATCGCCATAATCCTCGATTCTTTTCCCGCGCAGTGGAAAATGCAGTTCAAGAGTCGAAATATTCCGCGAATTTACCAATATTCGATTTTTATTCGCGTTGACAACTGTAAGCTGGGCTCGATGAATTTTCACCGAATTTAGTTTAATGCCCCTGACAAAAATGTGTAATCACGCGATTAATTTTAACGGCGCTAGCAGAATTTCGATATTAAATAACAAATATTTAATAAGTAATGCACACACTCGAGTTGATTTTATAATTTTTTACGATCACCACCGACAAGGATTACTTTGAACATTACTCGGAATCGTAATCGCCGATAAAACAGTTGGTGTTGTAGCATAGCACCGACTGTGGCTATTGAATGGCGGAATACTTTTTAAAGGAAAAACTATTTATCCCAAGATCCGATTGCGATTAAATTATAAACCGCCATTATCAAAGATATTTCAGTCTTAAACGCGTACTGCACTTTGCGCCACAATAACGCCACTTATTATCTCATAAATTCTCCGCGAGCTCTTTTTCTTATAATTTCCTGCGGAATATGTGTCGGATAATATCTTGTAACGCGATTCGGATAGTTTGTACGTCTGTGAAACTCGGAGTGGAAGTATCGGCCGAATACAGTTTATCGAGAAGGAAATACCTGAATTATATCGCGTTATCGGAACGGATTATTTAAAATTAATTTAAATTCAATGATTTAGCTTGGCTTATGCTCGTTGCAAATGCTATTCAATTACGAGTGCCCAGTTGGAAAATTCTACGTTTCACGGAGAACGAAATATGGCACTACTTGTACTGAAAATGATCCCTCGTCAGTTGTAAAGTTTTTAATGGACCTATAGTCTAATCGTCGCTTCGATTAATCGAAAATTACCTCTAATCTCGCGGTTAAATTAAATACTAAAATGAAAGATTATTAATTACTGGAGGAGTTCTTTTTCGGACTATATGCGATGCGACGCTCATTGCCTTTCTTCTAATACTCGTCTATATCAAAGAAATTAAACCAGTAGTCGCTTTTTGAATCTCGATCGTTTGAATTTTTAATTTCAAATTATGCAAAAGCTAGAAAGTTCCATATGTAGATCGGAGACTTAGATTTCTTCATATTCTGTTCGAATTTGCTATTCATACCCATTTAATAACTTATCGCAACAATTTCTCCGGCTGTTGAGTAACCCATTTATATTCGCCTCTAAGTTGACATTCTCTCTCTCGTCTCGCACCAGATTCGGTGTGCCTCGAAAATATTTCCCGATCCAATTTATACCCACCGAGGCTTTATTTTCTACTCCATTTCGCCATTTTTTATCGCAGAACATTACGTCGCTGTTGTTATTACGCTTTTCTGATACTATTTTATCTGCGTCATTCCGCGATAATTACATATTACTCCTTGTTATATTTTAATATTTTCCACGACACAGTACTCGTCTAGACATTTCAGCTCGCGTATTCGGTTATTTATTTTATCGCGATAAATGTAATCTTCGGCTCATCTCCAGCCCCCTCTCTCCGCTTTTTTCACCGAAATCATTCGGAACTATTGGCATTGCGCAAAAATAATACGTCGATCGGTCGATCGTCAAATCAGACATAGGAAATCTTTAATTTCTTCGTGACTTACTCCCTCCCCTTGTTAATAATGCTTTCGAGTACATTGGATAATATACAAGATCGATACTCCATAGTAATAGCCTACGAGTTCCGTTGGTAAGTTGAGCATTTTCGATTAGCAACCTGATTTTTCTATTTGCTGTGAAAGCTGCTTTTAGTCTGTACTGATTAGTTACGCCACGGCAGAAAGTATACTTACCCGAAGCTATGCATTCATCCATGGTCATTTTGATCCTTGAATTGCTCTTAGATCAAGATAATGGCCAATTGCCTCATTTGTATTTGCAAGTCTTCTCAAAGACACCCACCTTAAAGAGATCATGAATACTTTATGAACATTATCGCACTTTTCTAAATATTATATTGTTGCGTTCGACGCTGCCTATTGGATAGTTTCGGTTTAATAGTGCAACTTCGGTAGAATTCTAAAGCGCCGCAAAGTATTAATAGAAATCTGACAGATCTATTCACTTTTAACGCACCAAACACAATTCCTAGTTACATTGATTTGAGATACGAGGCGATAAGTACGCCGAGCAATTTTAAGAATACCTTAGCTGTTTTTGACTTTTGAAAGCGTGAAAAAAATTCTTTGTTTGCTCGAGCCACTGGAAACTGTTGCGCATTGGAAAAATAAACCTTTTAAGGTGGAATGCAATGCCTGTCGAAGGAGAAAATTCGTTTTTACCGAGCACCAAAACACGTACACGTACGACCACACTTCGAATTCATTAATAATAAAAAATTTTTATTCAATGTTGCTAAATAATGATTACGTTTCAGATATATAAAAAGTTGTTGTGGCTTCTCGTTTACACGAAAAAGTATTTTAAATTTATGATTTATAATCGATCATTCGTTACCCGAACGTATTCTTTTGTTGTACTTTTTACGATATTTTTTTTAAAGAACGAATATCATCAACCGAATTCATTACTTTTATACTTCTTTCCCACATAATAATACGCGCATGATTATTACTTTTATTTACTTCTTTTTCATCTTTTTTGCCCTTCACCGTATACATGTCGCTCTCTCTCTCTCTCTCTCGTTCTCTGTCATCTCGTGATGAATGCTGGGGCGCTCTTTGGGAAAATTGGTCCCGAACTCTATTTCGTCGCGCGACATCCAGCAATTCTCTTTATTTCTCATCTTCTTTTTTGCAACATTAATTTATATACGTCCTGTGACTCGCTTATGTTCTCGGCTCATTGCGTAATATCTCATGTGACAGGCGGTTTCATTCGTCAAAAAGTCGTTCGTAAGTCTCGCCGATAAGTTGTATTTTTTTACCACAAGCGAAGCGCGCAGCCTTATAAAATAAAGATTAAAATTATAGCGACATTCTTTGTATCCGAGTAATTAATGCGAACGGTTCCCCCATCGAAATAAGATATTGCTCTCGAGCTCAACAAGATGTCGTCTTATTTTTATTCTCTGTCGTCCCGATCGGCATCGATATCTCGATATTAACGAGTCTGCGATATTAAGGGAGCGAATCGTAAACAACCATGGCAGTTGTTGGAGTGTAAGAGCGGCAAGATGTTGGGGGTATCGCGCGACAGGGAACGGCTCGTTCGAGCTTCACCCAAAAGGTATTTACCAGGGCAGCCCGAGGCATAAATAACCAAGGAAAGAAAGAGAGAAATAAAGGAAAAAGCATCAATTGCGAAGCGCAAAAGCAAAATTCGCTCGTTCGCCGGTTTTCCTCGCAAGCCGGGATGAATGCGCGTCACGTGCCCCGTCCCAGGGTGCGGGACGTGCGCAAGGCACTTGATGAAACTTCTGGGAGGTTCGGATTGCGCCGGCGTAGCGTCTCCTCCTCGAGCTCGAGCACGAAAAGTTCGTGCGAACATCCGGTCAGCGACGAGACGAGTTATGCGCGGAGGAGTCCCGCTGAGAGAAGTCGTAATTAGCGCGGGGCGATAAGCATGACCCGGGCACTCCGGATTAGCCTACGGACATCGGCGGAACGGAACACGCGCTCGCCCGTGGGCCGCGGCTATTTTTGCGCGCGGAAACTTGGCAAATAAAAAAGTTTGCCTCGTACTTTCACGCCGGCGAGGACAACGCGTGCTCGATAATGATGCAATTTCCAGAATTAATTATTTCCTGGCGTGGGCAGGGGCTCGCCCGATCCGCCTCGAGTACAATTCTCACCTGTTCCACTTGCTCGTCGCCTTATATTATTGTTCATTTTTATCCTTCCGATTCGTCTACTTCTCTCTCGTTAATGGCCATCTCTATCAGCTGGCGCGCGCGCTGCATTTTGCATTTAGAAGCGCAGAAAAAAGCAGGAACATTCTAACGAAAACGGGTTCTCTATCAATGCTACCGTCGGTAGGCATTAGGAAAGCCATAAATTAATCGACGCGTCGCTTCGTTCGCGAAAATATCGAAATAAAATACACGTGTGTTTTATTACTTAATTTTAAAGCTCGACAAATGTCTAGTGTTGCGCTATCAAAAAACAATGTACAATCAGCGACAACGGAGAAAAAGGAGGGGAAGCGGAAAGTAAAAAGGAAGAAGGAAGAAGGGGAGAAACGCAGAAAGAAATAGTGTTGGGTTTTATAAAAAGTCCGATTAAATGTACGACTTCGTACTACTAAGCGACCCCGATACACACATACATCCTCGATCCCCTACAGAATTTGTTTTTTATTTTACGAAAAAGGAGGAAGAAATAGGATCCTGCGACGGATTCGTTCACCCACTCCCGTTCGTTCGATTGTTACACTTTCGGTTTCAGGCTCGCACACGGACACGCGCACACCCAAAGGCTGTCCTGGCGTGTTTTAACGCGAGTTTGTATTGATACAACTACAGCGTGATCTCGTGTCGTCGGCGCACGAGGGTCCGAGAACCCGTTTTACCTCGCGAATAGTTTGGGAGAAACCAGCCTCCTCTTTTGTGTTTAATGGGATCGAGTGAAGAAATACTTACGTAAAACCGAGTTCTGTATTCCAAAGGTTTATGCGTGCATAAGCGCACACCGTAATTAGAATGATAAAAAGATTTAACGGAGATAGAGCGGCGAGTGGTTAATGGCGCCATTGCAAACTACTATTCTTCGTAAAAAGTGCACTTTAAATGACAAACATTTTCTTCTATCGGGTAGAACGAGACGAGCGCTGTTGCATTAATTGTTAAATTTGCAATGCTGTTTTGAAGAAATTCGGGACAATTTGGCAAATGCTTTAACATTTGTAACGTATCGTAATCGATATATTTCTTTCGGCAGCCACACAATCCAGCTGATCGTACGTTTTTTCGAGGAGAAGCAATAATTTCTCGGGGGCCTTATAAAACGCTCATCCCGTAGAAAAATAAATCCCTTGAGAAAGAGAACGCAAGCATATAATGCACAAATGCTACTAAGACCTAAGCGGTCTACATACCAGGAATGAGAAAAGAGAATTCGGAGAAGGTAAGACAGCGGATAGTGATTCCGAGTACACGGACTTACCCCGAGCTACAAAAACGGAAGACAAAAGCGTAAAGACAGTTATTGTGGAGATGCCTAACGACATCCATACACAAATGAAAAGATAGTAAAGTTGCAGAAAAATGGAACGAAATAAAGCAGCCAGGGCTGCTCACAGCGATAGAGAGAAAAGATGACCTGCACTAAAGTATTTGACGCGTCAACATCCGTGCGCTGCAGCAGGAAATGCAAAGTATCGTATCGCGCGTGATACATGCATGCAAAAATGATAAATCAGCAGATAAACGTGCCATTCGAGGTGGACGGGCAAATATCGTAAACGATAAGAACGCGCACGTGTGCGTTAAACGTTTGTGCAATTATCCAGTCGTCGTAAAAACGTAGCTGTGCGCGTATGTGTTTCCGAGCCAATAGCAATATTTGGATGCACCCGCCAATCATTGGATTCGTAGTGTGCGCGCACGTGTGCATGTGCGATTGGTTAGATTGACGTTTGGGTTTTTGTTTAATTATCCCACTGCCCTGTACGTTTTGTATGAAAAAAAAGTATTTTCCTCGGTAAAAAATATTGAATCAATTGAGTACGCAAAAGTAAAGTTCGTTATTGTAATTTAAAAAATGGAATTGTTTTAGTCCGAAGAACTTTAATCGTGCCAGGAAAGTTGTTCTCGTAACAGACCGTAATTAATATTTAAAACCTTAACTGTCAATTTTTCTGCGATTTTTTGAAATTTCAAGAGTCAAATGGAACGTATTGTTTCTGTAAAAAACCTGTACGTACATTATTGCGCCAAATTTGTTAATAAATTAGCAGAAATAGTTTTACGGTAGAACTACCGAACCCCAGCAATACATTCGAGTACTTACTATATGGAGGTGGAATCGACAAGAAGGTTTTCCGTTCGAGCAAAAACTATTGCCTATTTACCGCGTAAAACTACAGACCCGTGTTTTCGGATAGAGAAAAAAAAAGTTCTCAGAGTTCAGACGTTTTAAGTAAACGATCGCCATTTTCGCGACTGGGACTCAACGAATGATCCAATTTTCGAAATGCGAAATGTCACTATTAATAGGCGGCGTTCGTCGATCGCTCTTAAAAACTCGCGTGTGGTCTTCTAATCGAGGGTCGCGCGTAAGAGAATAACCGCATCGAAGGCAGACGTGCATAATGCACGCTCTCGAGTGTGTGCGTGCGCATAAAACGGCTCTCGCATAAACTTTCCGGTTTGTAAAGTTAAGGGGCGAAGGGAAGGTGCGCGTGTGCCTCGTTCGAAGACGCGTATAAAGGAGAACTCCAGTATTCGTGCATATATGCGGCGCCACCAGCGTCTAGAGCGACGCGGCCTTTTTGCAAGTGCGAGTGCGAGTGCGCGAGTTAACACGACTCCGCTGTACAATATAAAAGTCGCGGGCTGCGGCGCTTCCATTGCGGAATAACGAATTCGAAGGTATGAGGAAGTCGGATGAATGAATCGTTACGTGACTCTATTATGTGCGCCCGAATGAAAAGCGCATATAACCAAGTCTATTGAACTTACATCTATATTTCTTATCAAAAGCCCGTTCACTCCACTAAACTGAGGCAGAATCGTCTTTATTTTTATTCATTTTTTACACCGATGCACTCGTGCAATAATTATTCGCTTTGTATAAGTCGATGCAAGCGCCGGTTCATCCGAGAGGGGGGGGGGAAGTATTTTAACGATTCTTCCACGTTTCTTCATCGTCTCGCGCCGAAAAAAGTTGCTCGGATGTCGCCAAAAAACGAGGCCTTTTTGGATCTTGTAATTTACCAAATTCTCCAATTAAACGGCTCGAGCAAGTAAATGCTTGCTTTTACCAAAAAGTAACTTATTAAATCTAAGAAATCCAACGCGAGTCGATCTTTATCTTCGAAAATAATAACGAGTCCGACTCGAAAACTTCAGACGAGCGCACGTATTAAGACAGTTACGAGTCGAAAAATAAAATTTCTCCGATAATCATTAAAGTTTTTGCGCGATTAATAGTTGCGAGAGCCGTAAAGTTCACGTAACAAGCAGCTCCGATACCATAAACAGAATTGTTAAATTTGTGTATTGAAATCTGGACGTTCCATTCTTTGGGCCGCGGCCCTTGTAACCGCAAAACGCGCCGAGTCGATAAATAAAAAATAAAAGCAACGTATGAAAAAGCGTGGCTGCGTCGAGGCTAGGGGGGGTGGCGGGGGCTCGTGCAAAAAAAAAAGATGAAAAGCAAGCGAACGAGCGCGTAGACGCGTGCAATATGCGCAGACAATTGCCGGTGCGTGCAAAGCCAAGTTGATTTTTATTTTTTCGCGGTGACAAAGCCTTTGCTCTCTCAACCTGTGGCTCACAGCCGCGACACGGGCGCAATTTGTATTTCGCGCACAGCGATATGGACGCCGCATTCGTCCGTAGCTGAAATATCTAATTTTTCACCGGAGCGCTCGTCCGTTTTACTCCTGGTGCGCGCGTGTGTTTTGCCCCTGTCGGAGCACTTTTTTCGCGTGTGCGTTACGCGAAGAAATGGAGTAGTTGCTATGAAAAAAGTCAATACGAGACGAGAGTGAAATCGAAACATAAAGAAAGAGAGAACAAAAATGGGATGGAAACGTTGAAACAGATTTTTACGACTACTGCCAGGGGAATTATTTAACAATTTTTTAAATTTAAGCCTCTTGATTCAACAATAGCGTTTTCGGAATGAATTGATTTATTCGCAAATTATTCGGTCGGAGGGACGACGAAGATCCGTCCTTTATCTTAAACTCGAGATTAACTTTTCCTCTCGAAGAGATCGGTTGCCTAATTTTAAAATGTAATTCATCGAGTAAAAAATGAAACAATCGTTGAATAACGACTCGTTTTCGATTCAGCTTATAATGTCTCGCCATAATTTCGACTTCTATTAATAAATAACACTGATAAAAATTATCGTGCATTTTTTATTCGCATTGTGAAGCGAAGGAAAATTACCTCTCGGATGATCGTCACTCACCGAGCATACATTTTTCATTCTATTGAAGAGCCGTTTGAAAGCAAATCTAACGGAAGATTTCAAAACGGTGGCCACACAAAACGGACGCGGGTAATTTCTAGTTTAAGAATTAATTTTAGGGCATTGGAAGTTGATAAATGAATCCCCGACACCTAAATGTCTCCGAAGGCAATGATTTATTAAGACGAATAGAACAGCGTACAACGTAGTACGCGTTCAATAGCTTTTCTCGAGTCATCAAATCGTCGTATTCGAATTTGAATTCGATACAGATAAAATGAAAAGGCCGCTGTACGGATAGCAATCGAGCGTTTCCAACGCCCAATCAGATCGAGGATATTAATGAAAGAAAGGTTGGACTGTTGGAAAAAGTAGGGCCGCGAGTACAAGCGGTGCGTGAACGCGTGCGAGTAGAAGCGCAGCAATTATCCGCGTGAGCCGTTCGAAAGTTCCGGGGAGCATTGGAGGGGTTATCAGGCCTACGGTGCGATTATAATCTCCAAGGCAACGGAATCATCGCCGCTTCTTGACCGTAACTGTAGCGCACTAAAGCGTCAAAAATCGGCGTCGGAGACAACGGGCTGGGCTCTCCTCTTTCCACTAATCGGCCGCATCAGGAACGGAAGTCGGCCTCCCCTCCTCCCATAATAGCGCAGGGAGCCTCGCAACGCCGCTCGGCGCTCGTAGGCGTTTATCTCTCGCCACGGCGGCGCTTATAAGCCGTACGAGCGAGAAAGCCATTATGCCCATCTGCGCGCGCCGCTTAACAAGCCGCAATTGAAATACCGCGCTCCCCGGGACTTAGCGGCTCCGGGCGCTCGTGCAGACCGCTTTCTCACACCCAGCGCCTCGCAATTGGCTTTTTTATTACACACGGCGCTCCGTCCAGCAGCCGTGTTTTCGCGTCCTCGAGCTTTTTCCTCCTGGCAGGCGTGTCGCCCGGAGCCGGCCGACACTCGACATTCGACTCGTGCTTGCGCCGATACTCGAGCGCGTGACCGCGGCCATTGCGGATTGGCCCGATGCGACTTAAAACCTCGAAAGACCTTTCCAGTCAAAGAGCCGTAATGCGCGAGTCAAACATTTGCCGCGGACGTCTGAAAGAAGTGACGAATCGCAATGACGAGCGCGCGATCCACTCACGGCAGAAAACCAACTGCTTTGTGCGATCGAGAAAGAAACTCTCCTGCGTCGCGACAGATGTGGCTGCGAGTCACGGGGCCTCGACTTGGCGGGGGAGGAAGCACTCGATCAAATTATACGAAGCGAACTTCGCTAATATTTCCTTCCACTCCAGCTCTGGGCGCGTGAAAGCGTAAACAAATATGGACTCGTCGATGGCGTTTGTGTATTAAGCGGTCGACGATGAGATTGATCTCGAGGATTGCAGTCGCCGAGAGAGTGACGACATTTTCGAGGCGCGTGCGATGTTTGCCCTTTTTCCACCTTTTGTTTGCGCGATACAAATACCTCCTCGTTACTTAATCGCGCTAATACTTTTTCGAACCTTTCCGTTTCCTCGCTTTTCGTTTTTCGAGTTTTCGCCTCGTGGATGAGCTCGCGGGGGGGGGGGGGGAGCTCCGTCGGACGGGAAAATAAATTCGTGAAATTAGTTTGCGCTTTTACCGACTGCTCGCCTGTGCCCGGGCTCTCGACGATTTCACACTTGGAAACTTGCGAATGCTCGGCGGCGTTCAAAAAATTATTAAATTTGAACGACGGGTTTAGCGAGTTTACGCTGATATTCGCTTGGCTTTTAAAAAATGCGTAAAATCTAACGAGATGCTCGGTAAGGAGTAAGAGTGCATATTCGGTTACGCAGAGATAGAAGTTCGAGTATCAGTCCATAATTTCTCGAAAGCAATCTTCGCGGTGGTTCGTATGGGACTACAGGCGGGCGTGCGTACGCACACACATCCGAGTGCCATTGACTCGCAAACGAGTAGCCTCTTGTTCGAAAAGGAAGGGCCCGTTAGGCTCGCGTATACGTTAAACTTCATTTTCAAAAACACGCCTTCTTGGTAAGCGAAAAATTAGCGAAAGGCTTTGTTGTTGGTTAAAGTGCAATATTTAATTTCATTTTTATTGGCGCGCAGAGAAGCAGAAATGACGTTTAGTGAAAAAGTCCGAGTCGTCGAGTGAATAATGGAATTTAAAAGCAATCACTCTTTTCAGAGTCGGTAATTTTCTCCAAGACAATTCGTCTATTGCACATTTATCGAGATCGTGTGCGCAGCGCAAAAGGAGATTAGTCGGAGAAACGGAAATTCGCCGAGCGTACGTGCACTCGTATGTCGGACACGTACGGTAAAGTGGATGGGATGTAAATTGAATATTAATTTATAGAACGAAAGGGAGCAATTATCAGTGACGTGCAGGGTAGCGCTGATTGTCGTAAGAAGGAAGGGAGAGGAAAGGAAGAGCAAAAGGTGCGAGGCGGTTGAAATGGAAAATACAAGAGAGCAGAAGAGACGCGGAGGGAGATTGCGAAAAGAAGATTCACGAGCACGACTGGCCAAGTCCGCTCGTCTTTCACGGACCGGCGCGATCAACTCTCGCTCGCTGGAGAGTGAGAGAAGGGGTGGGAGGAGTGACGGACAGACGGGGCAGGACGAGTCGAGGCGGAGTGGCCCCGGAATTAAAGATTCGTCGATCGGAGATATATACTACTTGCCTTACGAGAAAAGCTGTTGCCCGGACTAAGGCAAGCGCTTGAATTTAGTGGATGTCTCTGGGCGTATGCTCCTCGTGGCCGCCGAGGGAGATCGAGGAGAACTCCGGGACTCCGGGACTCGCCTCGGTCGAATGTTTAGATTACCGATAACCCGCGCGACTCTTCTCGCAAAACTTCCCCTCCTGCCCCTCCTGCTCCCAGAGATATAAACTTCTCGAGAAATTGTTTTAAGCAGCCTCTTCGTGAGTTAACGCACCGATAGATATCGAGCGCGAGCTTACCTACGGCTTTTCCGCTTTCCGCTTTACCGCTCCTCGCTTTCCAGTTTCCTCGCGTGGCACCTTTACTTTTGGGCCAGATCCCGCCCGAATTAGCCGAGACCCGGCGACACTCGTACCTCGCTGTTACGTACAAGCGCGTTTGTAGCTCACGGGGTTACGTTTAAAAGTTGGTAATGATTTTGCACAAGAACGACGCTCTTCTAAGACTTAATTTTTGCAAGCATTTCGTATAAGTGATTTCGTACGAGTACTGGATGCGAGGGCGAGGGTCGCGTGGGTTGCATAAAACATAAGTGTATAACGAAGTCCGTAACTAGAATTTTCCCGAGATTTATTCCGCTTGAGAGGAAGAGGAGCTCCACTGCACTCGATTAAGTAATTCCAGTCAATCTTTCGATTAGTGTCCTCGTGCACAGCTGCAGTTACTTAATACGTGAACGTGAGAACGGCGAGATTAAGCGAAGAAACTCGACCGACGCTCTTCGCGATTTTATTCGAATTTTCCGCGTTGGACAGCTCGCGAGTCGCGTAAAAATACTAAACGGCTCTGGAACTCGATCGTGAGTCATCGATCGAACTTTTTAACGCTCGCAGAGCCCGGCACCGAACCAATAAACAGCCGATGCATATTTCGAACTCTTTGCTATAGTAAACTCGCTCTCGCGAAATCACCATATCAGCGTCTCTCCCCGGCAATCAACTTGGAGATTTCGAATCCAATCAAACCTTTCCTCCCCATTGCCGGCAACTGCTTCAGGTTCGCTCGCGCACTTTTGCTCGGCACCCCTTCTTCCTGCGTCTTGCGTCCTGCGGCTTCTAATGATCGGAGCTCGACGAAACGAAGCCAGGCAGGCACGCGGAGATCGTCCCCGTCGGTCGCGCATAACTGTCCCCCGCATATTTCACGTGCCTCGCACACACACACTCGCCAGCTGAATCGATCGTCGCGGGGATGAATATTTTCGCCGTCTGTCTGGCTGCGCAGTCGAAACGCCGGATCAGCCGGCGCTCGTCTCGGCTTTTCTCCCGCTTTCTCCTTTAGCCCGATTTTAAAACGAGACTTTTCGCCGAATTTTAATGCACGCAAGGAGTTGTTCGCCAATATCCAGGAATTTCATCTCGCTCGTGCCTCCTGCGGATTTTCGACTCGAGAGGGTGCAACTACCCCCTTTCACGAGCTGCGATGATACGACGAGAGGCACTTGGAGAATTTCCAGTGCGTGTTGCATTGTACATTGCACTCTTGGATTAGTTTTCAATTCTTAATTGCAGCTCGCACATTATCATCGCCGATAAATCAAACGTCGTTTTGCGAGGCGCTCGTAATAACCGCTTTCGCGAAGCCTTTTTTCAGCGCTTCCTGCGCGTTCCGCAACGACTCTCGGACTGGCAGCGGATAATGAATTTTCTTTTTCCTTCAATTTAATTCAGCCGGCACAGGAGGCGTGCCTATACATTTATACGGACGACTCGTCTTTGCTTTATGAGCGAAAGGAGGTTCGGCCGGCGCCAGTGAGCTTTTCAGCAAAATTAAAATTTTGCAAAGCTCTGGGAACGCCATCGCTTCGTCCTCCTCTATTCGAAACGCGAGCCTTTTTCATACTTTTTCAATTCTCAAACTTCCGGGCACCCGAGCTCGAAGCGACGCAGCGATCTCAGGAGTCAATAATCGGCGTTGCGATATCGAAAATTACCACCGAGTAGTTTATATTTAAAATACAGCCCCTGTGCGCGTGCGTGTGTTTTCCAGAAAATTCGATGTAACCAGTTGCGTTTCTTTTCTCAAACGTTGGCGCGTTTATCGATCCACCACCTCGGGCAGATTCGTCGTTAGTTAAGCACAAAGAGGCTTACGAACGAGTCATTCGTTCGAGCGATTCTCGGCTTTCTCGGGTCGCACTCGAATGATGGAAGGCGCGGCAGGTTCGTGTCGAGGGAAAATACAATCGACGCACGACGCAATCCGCCGCGATCGCTGCGCCGAGCGTAATTAATGATCTTATGATTCCTTCCAATGTCGTTTCGAGGCTTTTTCAACGCAAGACTCTTGATTTAGATTTTCGATTGATTAAGTTTACGCGTGCGGTCGTTTTGCTTACAGCGTGTTGATCGTCCGTCCGTGCGTTTATTCGATTCACCGCGACAATGTAAACCTAACTAGTGTTCGAGGCTATTAATAATAAATATCAATTAGTGATGAGCGCGCACCGCGCACGTACATTGTTGAAACATTCAATAACGCATCTCGTTTTCTGCTGTTTCAGGTGAGAATTTCGCGAGGATCAAATGTCTCCTTGTCTCTTAATAAGATTTCACGTAAGTCTACCGACGTTATCCAGTCGTATTACTTTTTGTTTTGTTCTTTTTCTTGATTTACTCTCTGAATTAGCAGCATCTAGTTTGTGCGAGCCGATTCGTGTCAGCAACACACGCTTACAATTCGAACATAAATTACTGTAATATAATCAAATAGAATCGAGTGCACAATACTTCTCAAAAAGTATTTGGAATCCGACAGCAGCAGCTTACAACGATTCGCTGAAAGTATTTTTATAAATAGCTCGCTTGCTCGTATTTGTTTAGCGCACAATATTTACAGCCGCGTTAATTCTTTGGACTGCGGCTCCGTCACATATTCACCGCTAAAACTCGCTGGATCGAACACATCGATCGCGTCAACAGTTGTCGCGTGTCGAAATGCAACTTGGAAGCACTTGCAATCGTGCCCGTTACCTCGATACCAATACTAATAATAATAAGTCTCGTTATTTCTCCAAGTCTTTCTCGATTGGCAGCAGCTCGAGAACCGACTCGAGCGCGTTATCGTTCATCTCCCGTCTCGAGCATATACATTGTACAGTCTTTTTACAATAGGCGCGCATGCATACGTACCAGGGCACTCGAGCGTGCAAAGCTTCCCCCGTCTCCCTCTCGCTGCATTGTGTTTTGGTACGCGCGTGTTGGTGAATGTCGGTAAATAGGCAATCCGCCAGGTAGTAAAGCTGAAAATCTCCGTTGATGAAAGAGCTCATCCATCAATCTCCCCGTTTCTTTGCCGTCTGCCTCTGGCTCGCGAGCGTCGAGTCGGCCGGCCCAGGAGGAGCGGGAGGAGGATGATATCAGGTATTGGCGTGCGCGAGCTCTTCAGCCCCTCGTATAGAGTTTCTATATACACCTGTGCCCCACGGATGGAGGCTTGATTAATCATAAAGGCCTGCGAACGGACCCGATTCGTTCGCTTCAAGGAGCAGAGATCGCGGCGGCCTGCATCCGCTCCAGCGCACCGCTGGATGTCTGGTTATGGCAGATAACGCGCAGCCTCGTAACATAGAAAGATAAGCGAGAGTGCGAGGATCACCGGAGGCTCGTTCCATTCGTGCTTTTCCCAGCCACGGATGAGGTTGCTCGAGTCAACACCGGTAGCAAGGCGGGGCGCGGTCGCAACTAGTGACTCTAATGACGACTCGCTCTCTCTCCACTGGACGCCAACAGCTTTGTTCAAACGCGCTCTTGCCAATTGCTGAGAACAAAAAACCAAGAAGTCGAAGTAAGGGAAACTGCCTAGGGAGCAACGCCTGCGCCTCTCTCTCTCTCTCTCACTTGCAAACTGTTATCGGTTGCGCGAAATCGGCATTATTCTTCGAAAGGCGTGTAGTAGCGCCTAGTGTGCTGCGACTATAAACTGGTATCTGTTATTCTCCTTTTGCTCGAAAGGTTGCGTTAAACGTTTTATCGTCGGATGTCGCGGGAGGGGTACCAGTATTAGCTCGAGTACCGCAAAGTATCTCATTACCTTATCGGAACTTGTACACAGTACGGAAGCCTGCAAATGAGCGAGTGCGCGTTCGCTTCTTATCTCCGTCTTGTGCGTATCGGTAAAGATTTTCCTCGGGCTTGCATTCGTGCAGTTTCGGGCATAACTTCCACGAAATCAGACTCGAAACTTCCATCCTCTCTTTCGGTTTGTTATCAGCCAACCAAGAGCGGTGACGACGGCGGGGACAGAAGAGAAATCAAGGGTTGACTTTATCGGGTGTAGATGAAACCGGCAGCTGATTAGCCGGTCGACGTCGACGCTCGGCGCTCGACGCCACGAAGGAAGTAACATCAATTTCGCTGCTCTTGCCGCGCGCATCTGCGGAGGAAGCGAGAACGACCGAATCACTCGGCCTCCTTCCTCCCGCGCTCCCGAGATAACTATGGCCGTGTCGAAAGGGGAGCGGAACGGAGACAGAGACAGAGAATTTACACGGGGCTTTACGCGAGTAATTACGTCCAAGTTTCGGAGTTTCGCGACTCTGCAGTTCAGCGTCGCTTCCGTTCGGCTGGGTTGGGTTCTCGTCCGGGTTATACCGATCCGTACCCTCCCACGCAGCATCGCCTTTATGTCTTGGATTGCGCGGCCCCTTCTGCCGGCCGACCCGTCTTCGCTCGGTATGCGTACGCGTGCATGTTTTGTCGTCGGCGCGTGTACGTGTGCGTGTGAGACTGCCTGCCCGCCTGCCTTGGACATTAGTTCTATGAGCACTGGGCGTATGCTTCGGTTATCCCTATTGAGATGCTGCCATTACGACGCGCTTTCAATTAATTATGACGAGTGCTCCAGCTGTTAGATTGATTAGATTTTTCCGATGATCCGAGTACTTGTCTAGTTACTTTTATTGCGAGATCTGATTTCCCTTCGTAGCTGAAGTGGCCTGCAGTGGCTCGAATTACCGATATTCCATCAAAATTCAGTCGCGTTTACATTTCGTGGCAGAGCGGCCGAGTTCGTTTGACGCTAATTATTTTTTACTTCGTCGGTTATAGTCGCCGATTGAAACATTAGCGTTTCTTCGAATGCCAGATCGCGTTTTATCTTCTTAAATTTTTGGAAAATAAGCCAAGAATCGTAAATCCCGATCGGATATACACGTGCAGTTTGATTGTGTATTTAAGAAAATTTTCACGAACGTGTCACCTAATAATCCGCTTAATAATAAAAATTATTTAACGCGAGAAGATGAGTAATTAAAAAATGTTTCCGCGTTGATGAACGAAATGCATTGATTATTCGTTACGCCAAAGCTGCTTCAAAAGCCTTTAAGCGTGAACGATAAAATTACTCGACCTGCAAATATTCAAACAAATACAAGTTAAATAATCAATATGGATGACTTATGGGGGAAGAAGAAAGGGAGGTACTGTTTGCGCATCATCGAGGTGTCAGCGTCTCAATAATTGCGAAAGTTAATAAAACTAGTGAATCGATCGATCGATCAATTATCAACGCGCCTATATCTATATCAATCAACCAATTAATATTTCTCGAGTCAACTTAGTCGTCGTCATCTCGTCGTCGACTATATCACCCAGCCAATGCTCCTGGACCATCCGTTCTCGATCTTTATTCTTCCTGGTCCCCTTGAGGTTCCGAGCAAATTGTTGTTGGCTTCGTTTCTTCGTAAGTGCAGTTCTCGCAAGGCCAGTGTCACGATCGCGAGTATGCAAATGTGCGATGCCCGGGTCTAGTTGCAGCGAGTGCATTGCCACTAGATGACGTTCCGAACTCGTTCATTCAACGTAAAGTTCAATAGCAACGTAGTGTCGGTCGAAAAACGATACAACAAGAAATTTTCGTAGACGAATAGCTCGATTCTCAAAATCGACGTTAAAAGTCGCGCGTAACGATGGAATTTTGCCAAGTGAGAAATGGAGTGTTCGAAGTCGCGAAGGAGCGTAATGCAAAAGTTTGATTAGTCGGCCACATTTTCTGTATTTTATTAAACGCGTAACGACGAAGCAAAATAAAGCGATTCCGTCCAGATCGACTATCAATTAAGACTCGAAACATAAAATCGCCATTTCCAGGTTTAGGAAAAGACGTTGAAAAAGGAGAGTCAAGCGCTTGTGTTACTGACTCTTGATTTTTAATTTTATCTGGAGATGCCTCGTGAGAGCCTCGTTGAAATTACTTATCAGTCATAAATAAGAAAACGCTTTATCGTCGAATGCGCATTATAAGCGCATTTACAATTTACATCGGGTGTGAATTCCCGACAATTCGCAATTTGCATCTGAATTGTTTATCGAGGATAACAGGTTTGCATTGAAAATAGGCATTTCTCCGACTTCGCGGATAGTCACTTTTTGCCCCGCGTCGATCGATAGCAGCGAAAAGTCCGAGCGTTTTATTTTCAGCTCCACCAGCTCCACAGACGTATTAATCATTTTGTTTAACTTTATTACATTTGATTGTAGAGTCCGTGAATTTTGTAATATTTCATGCCCATGCGTCAGATATTATATTCCAAGTCTCTTTGGGTGTGCGACTCGATACGAGAGGCCGGCACTTTATGTCTGAATTCGCACGACGTTGCTGGTGCGTATTTTACCGAAATAAATGACAATTTTTTATCTCAGAAATTGAATCGGAGCATTTGCTCGTCGATCAAGATCAGACTCCGTAGCCGAGAGCTGCGCGGGTGCGAAAGCGATGGCGAGCAGCCGATAAAACGCCGCAGACAAAAATAAGGGACGGCCGTATTGAAAGTCGCGGTTCGCAAATCAAAGTCGCGGCCATTAGAAGGCCATCAGTAGCCGGTACCCAGCGCATCGTCCATATAAGTAAAAAAGGGACGAGACAAGAGGACCTAATTACTCCGAGGTTTCCGGGCTCCTCTTGTTTAGCCTCGGGGACGCGCGATCGCCACTCCGCGATTGCGGTGGCGCGGCCGTTAATCTTTACGACTTTTAGTCACCTCTGGCCCCGCTAATGCCTCGGCATTTTTCCCTATTTACCGCGCTCGCTAACAGACCTAATGGAGGTGACACGGGAAAGAACTCTCCGCGGGTGAAATAAATGCAGCCCTGGGATAGAGAACACGAGAACAAAGAATCGTAAAATCTCGCTGCAGGACACCGCGGCGGCGAGCGCGCGTGTGTGCGGGAGAGCGATAGGGAGGGAATCGCAAAAACACCGAGAGAATCGTAAAAGGTGGAAGGAGGGAGAGAAGAGGACTGCCTCTTGATAAGGAGAAATAGCACGAGGAGGAGAGAGCAACTCGAGCAAATACGTTCGTTTACGACCTCGTTAAAGTAGCGAGGAGGCGTGCGCTCTTGCGATCTTTAGTAATTTCATTAATGTAATCTTCTTCTCCTACTCCCCTGCTTATCACGCACTCCTCTGCTGCTTAACAATTTTCTCATTTTTCCACAATACCCTGCAGCTTTCACCTAATTATTCGCAACTTTCGTCATCCTTCGACGTTTAGCGCATTTACGCCACTTCCATTCTCGGGCCGCGTTCAGTCCTCGTACTGTCTGCTGTTGGGTTTGCGCGCCTCGACTCGTGTTCGCAACCTTGCAAATTTTCTCCCTTTTCGTAAACAAAATTTCCCAGTCGAATTGTTTGCTCGCGTTGGCCGATCAACCTTTGGGCCATACGTTTTCTCGATTCATTATCGCTCGACTTATTGCTTTCAGAAATTTTCGTTCAATTCGCGAATTCGAACCCAAACGTGCCCCTCTAAATGGAGTTTCTCTATTGTTGAAAATTAAAGAACTCAAACATCGTTTTTACCAAATATTGCAGTTACGAATAAACAACCGAGCGGTAAATCCGTTGCTCCGAGAAAGTGCTTATTTCAACATTTCACGAATAATGGCGTTGAACGTTGTTGTTAGCAGAGGCTTCGGAATTTAAAGTCTGTTTTTCGAATTACAATGCACGAGTTGCGGTCTACATCTGCATTTCGACTTTTATATTTCGTCGAAAGTGAAACAACTTCTGTTTAACGTGCACTCCATTCGGAGCGAAACAAATGTTGCGTGGAAAAGGGGTTGCCGCCAATTCGAAATCTTCCAATTTATCCTCTTCCCCTATTTTCTCGAAATGCGTGCGTAAAGTAGAGCGAAACGGTAACGTCATCGACCTTCGGGGGCTAGTCACGGGGAAAAGAAGCGCGGCGAGGTCTTGAAAATCAATGCTAGCCACGCCTCTACAAACACCCACGAATTCGAGTACAAATTCGTGAAGTTCCGAGGACGTTGCTTATCTGTTCATAATACCAACGAAGCGGCAAACAGGAGTGAGAATCTGGCGCGGGCATTAATGCCGAATAAACGATGTTGCGCACCGGAAGAGACGTGTGCAGGGCTCAAGAGGAAAGACGTCGGGCGTCGGGGTGCGTACTCGTGGAGAGTAATCGACTGTGGGGAAAACGCCTCGCGAGCATTAATTACTCGGGACGCGGTTATCGGCTCTGGGTTTCGCATGACGCACGTCCACTTCCGGGGGCGCGATAGGCCCCCGCCCGCCTGCCCCCGCGTCCTCACACACATGCACGGTAGAACAAGAGCGATATAATTTCGTGCACCCGGCCCAGCTGACCCTCTTCCGTTCTCGCCCTCCTTCGCATCCCTCCTCGTTCGTCCTGCTCCCATTTAACGGGATTCCTCGTGCTCCTCGCGCGTGTGTGTGCGCGCGTGTGCGCGTGTGCGCCTAGTTTCGACTTGACTACTTTCGCCACGAGAAGAGGAAATTAGTATCCCATTGCGCCTCCGACTTGTTACACATTGTAATTGATTTTTCGGTAGCCACCCCTGGCGAAGAATTTCGTCGCGGCTGCCGCCTCCTCCAGTGCAGTTGGCCATAAACGCCTTTATCCGCGCTCGCCGTGCTTTTACGTCCCTCTCTCCTCTAAATATAGACCGATTTTTCGGAGGACGGGCGCGCGACGCGATATTATTTCGGGGCTTAATTTTGATGTATGGGAAGCTGGAGCTATTAGACAGAAGTTAATAACTTGCTTAATTACCGATGAATAGATTCGGCAGCGCAGCCTCGTATTATAATACGAATAATGAATAATGATTCCAGCAAACATTATTCGTGTTGCAAACAATGCCGAGACGTTAGAATCTCTCATCTCCCGAATGCCGAAGTTGGCAATGTATCACTAATGAAGTGGAATTATAAGATTCGAAGAATCAGATTGCGAATCCCAGAAGAACGATCGAACAAATTAATTTGGGAGGGAAACCGCTCGATCTTGCATTTGTCTATTGCACTCTACTGCTCAAGACCGAGACCACCTAACGATTAACTTATGTAAAGCTCACGATGACGTTCCGACGGTAATCATCGTCTAGAAAATTGGAAAATTGCTACGAAAATTCGAATCAGCGTTAAACGAATGCGATATTTATATTTCTCCTTTTTACGCGTAAGTAAACTTTTGCGTGAAAGTGGCAATCACTAGTTTAACGCAAACCCAACGTTGCAAGTCTTTATTACAGTTCCTAACGAGCAGCTGGTAATTTTACAATTGAAGGTGCGCGTGCGTGATGAGAAAGCAATTTGATATTTCACAGAGAAAATCAATTTTAACGCACGTAGCGAATTACAACGGTGTTCTTAAAAGCAGCCTGCGGTAAATCTAAGGAAACTTAATACGGTGATTTAAGAGTCGCCCAACATACATAATAAATTTTAATTACGCTGCAGCGCCGGTAGCAGCAGCATCAGAACTTGGGAGTCTGTCTTGCTCGTCGTCGCGACCCCGGCAGACGGCCGGTCGTTTTGCGAGCTCAACGTTCTCGTAATGTCCGTCGGACGAGTAGAGAATCTTTGGTCTCGAGTGCTCGCGCACTGCACGCGAAACTTCCGAGCGCGAAAAGAAAAGTGCGCGGTAGGTATGCCTGACTCGCAAGGGATGAGCGCTCAGTTTTTCTATTGCTTTGTTTACATTCCAGAAATCATTTCCGTTTAGCGAGCGTCTCGACTTCGAGCGCTGAAAACGAAGACGGCGCGTCCCGATCTCGGATCTCGAGTTGAAAGACGGCCATTTTGTCTCGGCCGTATAGAGTTCCGGAATTTTCGCTCTTTGGAACGGAATTAAAGTCGGCCCTTCGATCGAAGCGTTAAATTTTGCCATCGACGTGCGTATTTCAGAGCGCCGCGTCCCCCCGTCGTCGTTATTATTTCGAGAGATGCAAATGTTGTTGCGCGCGACGAGCATCGGTGTAGTTAGTCGATCGTCGTCGAGTATTTTGGCGGGGATCGCGACTCCAATTTTGTAGACAAATTTCAACGGCATCAGCTGTCTACTACACGTGCACACGACGCACGGCGTCTCAATTAAAGGCGCCGAGACAAAAGAAATTCCAATAGCACATTCCCGCCACTCGACTTTCCGCGCGTACAAATCTTTCCGCATTCCCCGAGAGCAACAGAACTGAAGTATTCCGCGACACGGGGACCATCGCGTTCCTCTTCCTTTTGCTTCGGTGCATCAGCAATGACAGCAAGTGGGTGACAGGCTTGTCACCCGAGCGCAGCGTCTCTCCTTCGATTTCCAGGAGCAGCGGCAGCCGAGGCGTTCGGTTACACGAGGTGTGCATAGTTACCTTAGAACTTGAATGAAGAAGCAGCTACGCGACTTCCCCTCCTCCGTGGCTCTCTCACTTTTCCTCAAAGATAATGAGATTTCTTCGGGCGCGGATCTTGTAATAAGAATTCTTCGGTGAACTTCCAAGTGCACAATAAAGCGCCCGTTTTCTCTGGCTTTTCTCGTCTTCTTTATTCGGCGGAGGGTATTTTGGTAGAAAGAGAGAGGAAGAGAGCGAGCGAGAATGCAGGCTCTCCGTTCGCCGCGAATGGAATTGAGAGTGCGATAGGGGAAAAAAGAGGGATATGTCTTGTAGGTGTCGTACTTTCGATCTCTAGGGATGAGGAAACTAAATTATTTCCTTCTCGGAAACACCTTTATTTCATTTGTAACCCTAAACCGAGAGAAATATCGATGAGCTCTGCTGAAACGAGCTTCGGTAGGATCTGTTGGATTTGTATATTTAAAAGTGTTACTCGAAAAGTTTTTTATTTATCTATTTTGCGGATCGTCGCGATTCTCTTCGACTCCTCGACGAGGGCTTTTTCTCAAAATTCTTTTCTAAATTCGCAACGAGTCTTTAATAATGTCCCAATGTTATTGTCGAATCATCACGAGAGTTTCGTTAATTTTTAATTTTTAACTCGGATTACAAATTGTTTGTCAGCGTTTGAAGCGAAACCATAGTCTTGCGAACTTTCCATTGCCATGTCCTTTTGCTGCGAGAACTCGTGCGCGACTTTAAATTCAAAAGACAAGATTTTACGTTCTTAAAAATTTTAAATTAATTACGTTTCCAAGAAAGAATTTCCTGCCAATTTATTCCAACATTCAATAATTATCTCGTCACTGGAAATGATAAATTCCTTTCGAAATGGATAAATTATTCAATGTTATTAATTGGACAGAAATATTGTACATTTAAATTGCAACAATATGTCGCAGATTTATATGCGATAAGAGAGAAAGGGCCATTTTAAGTGGCAGCTTGTGTTAATAACAGGAAGAAAGTAGTTTCAAAGGTAAGTGTTACAAAAATGAAGCGTATAATTATCAGTCGATTAAACCATGCAGTCTCACAGTAGCTTATCTAGAAGCAACTAATAAAACTTTGATAAGTCGCGAGTTCTTTTTAATATCATACTAATAACAAATATTAATCTTAATTATCATCGCATAATTTAAAAGCTAAAAATTTGTAAAATAATACTCGAGCTCGTACTTTCGTACCAATAGATGATTTGCAAGGAAAGCTAATTTTGCACGTTTGAAAAATAAAATACTCTGCAAAATATTAGAATAAATTTGCACAATACAAGAGTTTACGTAATTGAAAGCTTTCCAATATTTTCAGTTTAATCGAATCGCGCTGGGATACTTGTATCCTCAAACAGACTCACAATGTTAGATAAATGCATTTGGCAGAAAAACTGGAAACAAAAAGGCGATTAGGCAGATCAGAGCGGAATAGGATATAATCTGTTATATCCGGAAGGTTTTTCACGCGGGATAAAAAAGTGCAGCCTGAAACCGATAAGATAACAAAGCACCTAACAATTTCGAACGGTAATAGCGAAAAGAGAGAGAATATTCACCACTTGGCAACGTATGCACCGATTTTTTTCACTAACTACGTACGTCTCTCAATATTGTACCGCGGAATATGATTTTATCGATGGATAGAGGGAGAATTATTTGCTACGTGAATAGATTACATTTAATACGAAGCAAACAAAGCAAAGCCGAATGTCGAAACTGTTGTTCCTTTATTCGTACGTTTTTTTTTTTGTTTTTTTCGCTTTTTCCGTTTTCTCGGACAGGGAAATGCGAGGCAAATTGAGAAATCGCACGTTTATATATTTGGCCAGTAGATATAAAAACAAACGACGCTGTGACGGAAAATACATAAGACGTGCTTCGGTCGTTCTGGGCATCTGTTGCTCCAACTCCAGGCGTCTCTTACGCTCCGCAACAAGACATTTGCATAATTATTATCCGGTAGCTGTGCCCCTCCGATGCCTCGCGCGACTCTACGGAGACACATAAATAGTTGATATTAAATTACGCGTATACGTACATCGAGCGCCATTACGCGCAGGCCGAGAGCGGAATTACGGAAAAGCATTTGTGTGCGAATGCGATGGCCCGTCTCGCGGCCACTCTGATCTTTCCGGATATCGCGAAATGAAAATTGTTCCGGGCATTATTAGCAATAGTGTAAGCGTGCCGTCTGAATTTGATTTCGCACGCCGATATTTCGAGCGAGTTTCGCTCTTTAATAAAGGAATATAAGATGCGAGTCTCGCGAACGCCCTTTAATTTATAATTTAATAAAAATTTAGCGACAGCGTCTGTGTATTTTTGTCGGTAGCACGAACACATTCCGGGTAATATATCGACGTGCAGGATAGTGATATAGGATTATTACTCGGTAGCACACTTTCTTTCACTTCTCCTGTCTCTAAAATCTTTATTAGAAATGGGGAAACGGATGAAGTCGTCGGGTGCGCGTAGAAAAAAGATGTTTGCGATGGGAAGAAGGGGGAAAAGCGTCCGAGGAAGTTCTGATGCCGTACGTTATGAGTCTTAAGTGCTAACAGAAAGTAAGGATTTTACCAACAGGATGAGGACTTTTTATTTTAGAAACACCCTGATTTGTTGCTGTCGACAATTTTCCCTCCCCCTCTCTCTCCCTCTCTGCACTCGAGGATTCTCGTGATTAACTTTTTCTTGATTTGTGGGAGTATGCGATACAGCGGCAAAAACTTTAAAACCGGACAAATTATGTAAAAGACATATTTATGTTCCTTGGATTTGTTAAGCTTCCCTCGCGTTAAGTTATACTTTGGTCGCGTCTGGGCGCTACATTAAAAAAATTAAATATTGACAATTCAAGTGGATTTAGTTGACATCTAATCACGAGCGCTCTTCCTTAAAACAAAACAAACGTTTGCTTAAACTCCGGCAAAAAATTATCACAATATTGATTTATAAGTTAGGCAAATGAACCACCTGCTGTATAAAAATTCAAGCACCTGCTGGTTCATCTGCATAATTCTACGTGAAAGTAGCAATAAGTTCATTACGTGAAAACGTCGTGGAAAACGATGAGAAAGATGAAGGAGAAAAAGAGAACTGGGACCAGTTAAATCCAATTGCCCTCTCCCCATCTCGGTTTATTCAATTCTCGTCTCCATGTAGTGCGAGGATTCCGATAAAAGCCTTGCGCGTCATTTATTTAAACTCGCCTCCATTTATTTAACGACGGAAAAAATAATACCCATGCGCCAGTGGACTCTGAATTCATTTTTCGAGAGGAAAGAGGAAAATAACGGAGCAAGTGACGGCACGAGGGTGCAAAGGGGGCAAAGGGGACCTCGGGGATTTCTCGCGATTCTTTCTTGACGTTTAGGGTTCCTCGTCGCTCCGGTTCTTCCAGGAGGCCGCCATAATCTCAAAAGTGTAACGAAAACACGGACTTTTATGTAGCGGGCCAGTGCAACGTTACGCAATGTAACGCAAGCGCGCCGTTGCCAGAAATTATCAAAACTCCTAATGTCGGTGATGTGCAACGCACCGTCCAGTGACAGCGGCCGTGCATATTTTTGCGCGCCTTCGCCGTCACTTTACGGGCACAATCCGCTTTGAGCCTCCAAGTCACAAGTATAACTTCGATACGTTTATCGTCCTCCAGCCAACATTATTATTATTAAAGTTGTAAATGCGCGCGTTAAAATTTGCTGCTTATTCCAACGTCTTAAGCTCTTTTGATACCGTCATAGGCGATGTCGATTCGCAGATTTACGTCAAATTCTATTGAAATATCCACCAAGTTTTTATTTATCTTTAATAACTGCTAATTTTAGCTTGGCCCCATCCATATTTACCGACATCAGGGCTCTTCTTGAAGCTCAGTCGTTCCGACGCTCCCTTAAGGGCGTCCAAAAGAATGGAACAAAAAAGCAACCGAGGGTAGAGTACGAAGTAAAGAAAAGAAGTTGCCCTGGAACAACGGAGAAGGGGAGTCTGGGGGGAGGAAACGAGCGGTCACGAGACGCATGTGTAGTCGGACGATCGCGAGGATAAATAGTCCTCTGGATTTTTCGCACCCGGCCGAACCCGATGACGCGACGCGTTTTACCGGCACTCGCTCCGTCTTTATTCTTCCAACTCTTGAAAAAGTTGTTCATCATATGTTTCGCTGGGGCTGCGAAATTGCCAGCGATCATGACTTCTCCACGCGTTATCTCTCCGAGCAACAAACTCGAGTGTATAAACGCCCTTTTGCGAAGCTGCGCGGCCATACTGAAATTCCTGTCAGCGAGTGACTAATGCGCGAGACAGAAATTTGCATCGCTCGAGCGCGCTTATTTCGTTCGAACGTGTATAATCTTGATAAAAAATCTTATTGCAATTACCGCGCAATTATTATTTCGATTGAGGCGAGTCTCGCACCGGCGAATCGGCGCTCGCGGATAATGCGAGGGAGGCGCCTTTAATATATACAAGCGATATAAGAATCGTAATTTAAATAAGAAGAACTTGATGAAAACCGTGCCTCCGCAACAATTTGCTTCAATTTATCCGGAATTTGCATAATCTCGATTGTAAAATCTCCAAATTGAAGAGCAACGGCGGGCTAAATAAAAAAATTCATCCGCTTCCTATATTATATTTACATAAGTTCCCCGTTTTTCTCGTGGGCTGCGAAAGAAATGGCGATAGCCTCGGAGGAGGCCTGGCCGTCTGTCAAAATTCATCGAAGCCATTTTTCACGTATAGTCGTATGCGCTTGTACACGTGTGGAGAGTGAAGCCGAGGACGGGATGAGCCGAGTGTAGATCCCAAGGCACACGCGGTCTTAAGGGATGCTTAGGCTCTCGCTATAATTTTTCTTAGCACCTCGAAGCCCGTACTCCGAACCCTGCCCCCCCCCTTCCAGGGCTCGTTTTCTTTGATCCGCACTAACGCCCATCTCGCCGTAGAATAGCCACTTGACTATACCGCATAGTGATTTCTGTATCTATTGAATTTATTTCCCTCCTTTTCTCCTCCACTCTCCAGTCTCGCTTCTCACGTTATCTCTTTCTTCCTTTTATTTTTATCTTCCATTTTTCTCTTCTTATTTCATCCTTATGGCAGATTTCTCTTTGTTAGGTCAGCGCTAAATATCTTTATGTACTATTAGGGAATTAAATACGATGCCACTATGAGACACGTCAACTACGGCTATTCTATTTCCGCGAGGAAATTACAATAATGGAGTCGAGTGCTATTTATTCGTTTTGAGTCGTCTTGTCATCTTGTCGCATACTTTTTACGTAAGGATGAAAAATTCGGGCAAATAGTACTGCCAAATTGATTATTTTCTCTCATTCGAATAAATTCAATTCAAGTTTCGAACAAAAGCGTTTTTTTCGGACGAGAGCTTCTCCTGGACTTAATTTACAGTCCGTTAAAATGATTTATCATTAAAGGTTTCCTCGTTTTTCCACGATTATCCAAAAGGAAAACTTTTTCAAAATCTCCATCTGCCCAGTCGCATAATTACAAAAGTTTTTTCAATCGTGCTCCCAACTAAATTTTTAAGAGTTGAAAATATAATTTTAGTCGAGCACGTTAATGGTTTTTGAATAAACAAAGCACTTACTTACTCGTTGATTGATTATAACAATAGAAAGACACAATTAGGAGGTGCGTTGAGTAAATATCCGTTTTATTTATCGACGATTTGCTTGTATTATATTAATGAGTGAATACTGCATTTTCGCTGCTATTCGCTGGCGCGCAACGTCGACAATTTCTAATGCGCAGTCGAATATCCGCTTCTGTTAAATTCATTGTCCCATTGCCTCATTCTACGAATTTTGTCGTATGACTTCTCCCCCAGAAGGGAATTTTGTCTCGTCCTCGTCTTCAACGAACGAACGCGGACACGTGCAGCCTCGATCGGATATCAAACAATGCCGGGAGAACGAGACTGCAAAGGTGGCCAAGGATCCATTATTAAATCACTGTTGAGGAGGAAGACATCCGCAGCCACGGAGTGACGAGCGCGAGAAACGGAGACTGAATGGAATAAAAAAGCGGAAATTCAGAAGAAAAACGCATAAGAGACGCACGCGCAAAGGTATCGGCAAAGATAGAAAGAAGAGCACGTATATTGCGAGGCGACGCCCGTGCCATCCGACGCGATTTTTTAAGTCTTTCGGAAAATGCTTTTCTCGCGCGGCATCCATTAAGAATCGTTTAGCTTCGTCCTTCTGGGGCTGCCGAGCATTTGTTTTCACATTTTTATTTCCAATCGCCATTTAAACTATTTCTCTCGAGCTATTTGCTGTAAAAACGTTTCGATAAACTCTCTCGATATGGTAAAATTATTTTTCACTCGTAAGCCGAGATTTCGTGTTATTTTCTCTAGTTAATTTTGGGATCTCGGTTATAATTGTTTTAATTTTAATCCTGATAATCCGTTGCAAGGCAATTGTTTGTTCAAATGAATCAAATAAATTGAAAGTGCGCCTTCTCCTGGAGCCGGTGTCAAGGAGTTGACGGATAGGTGCGTGGGTCAAATGAAGGTGCACTGCGCGAAACTGGTGTCCATTGCCCACGAGGCGATGGGTTTCGCTCGTGGAGGCGCGACGTGGCTACGCCGACGAGCTTCGTTGTTTGGTGTTTGCCTCCGCGCGTTAGCGTGTGATTTTCTCCTATTTATGGTTTCTGATTCTTCAACTATTCGGAAAATAGCAATAGCCACTAAAACGTAACTAGATCTAAGTATAAAAATAAACTATAAACAATTACGCGCGCGCAGAGATGTTTTATTTAACGTGTGCCAGCGGGCGGCGCACGACACCCGATCAATGTTATTAATAAGTGTGTAATTAACGTGTTAAATTCCTATGGTTTCATGAGTATAAAAACTTATACCGCGATTTATACCACCTCAATTATGTATTATTTACAAGCGACGGTAAATATGTACGACACATATGTAGAATTCCTTTACTTTTTGAAATACTCCCTTTAAATATTTTAAATACGATTCTTGGCATCAATGTTTATCTGTACCTCGGGTGTCCGAGAAATGATAATTTAACTCGATGAAAAAATATGGACTTTTTAGCTGCTAATTCAATTTTATGCAGTCATGTAATAATGTTTGTACCATTAGGTACTTTTTGTTATTTAATCTGATAAAAAATTTTTAGATGCTATACTTTTAGTAGACTACATACTCAATTTTAATATCATTGTGAATTCTACGTTCCCATAAAATTGTATATTAAGACTCGATCGTACGTTTGTTGAATTTATTTTGATAAAATATATTTTTGAATTTTTTCACAAATATTATTTAATTTTATTTTTTATTTGAGTTATAATTTATAGAAAAACTGCTCGTGGCTATCGATAAAAAATTTATGTTAATGATTAATGCATATTTTCATTTAATTTTTTTCATACCGATCAGCTATGAAAATCCATTATTAACGTCTGTATGTTTTTTTACAAAATAAAACACTTTATTCTTATTTATTTATTTATTTTTTCAATATCAGCAGCCTGTAATCACAGTATTGGATTTCTGTATTGAAAGGGATAGCGGTTATTGCGATTGAATTGCAAAGACGAATTGACAATTTTTAACGTGAATTTATCAATGTGCAAGCAGCACTTGTACCAACAGCAATCTGTGAAATAAAATTGGTCGGTCACAAGCAAGAGACGAGCATCGAAAAAAGTCTTAAAGAGTCGCGAGAAAAGTTCGAGGTTGGAAAATTAGTATCAGTAGGTAAAAGAGACGACGACGTCGAGCGTCAGGAAAGAAGGACGGAAAACAGGCGAATGGCCTCTCTTGGAGCGATAATTAAACGGAAGTAGCGCGAGCAGCAATTACCCGTGGCGTCATAACATTAGGTACACGGCGTCCCAATGCGATCGCGGTCGCCGCACTCGTGATCGCAAAACTCTCGTTAGAGCAGAGGCGCCGCGGCGCGCCACCTCAGTCGGCGAAACGAATTCGAGCGTCTGCCGTGCGCGTGCAGCATTCAATTAAAGCTGATTGCCGCACTGTGACGTCGCGTCTCGCGTGTCCCGTCCTGGGGTTTCTTCTATATAAAGTACCTTCTCTTGCGCGATAGTCGAAGGAAAAACGCTCCGAACACGGTTCCAGGAGATTCGATCGACTTGGAAGCCGGAACTGGGAGAAGCAAGACGAGCGTAGGCGATCTATTGCGTGTCGCACGAATCTCTTTTTCTTTCCCTCCCTCGTTTTTATCGAACGAGGATGTTTGTTTGTTTACAAACGGTTGTCATACAAATGTTCGCGCACACGCTGATGGACTCTTCCCCCTTTTATAAGATTTACGTGGAAATTTAATTTCGGTTCTCGCCAAAATTGCAATTTGTGCGAGTGTTGTTTTATTTACAACTGCTGCCATCGACGTACGTTGCGCATAAATACCGTATTTGCATACCGAAACATAAATACGTTTTATAAATAAATATATATCAAATTGAGATAATTAAAAGGGAATTTTTCCTGTGCGATACCGTCGAATAAATCACGAATACAAATTTTCATTAAATTGCACTTTATATTCGTTACAATAAGCAAATTACGTACGTTCCATACATTTTTTAACCATGAATTAACATTATCTTTTAAAAAGTCACACATCTGCAAAGTTCCAATTTGATTAATTTTACGATATCGAGGAAACTTATTATTTCTATTTTACGCTAACGCACACCTGCATAAAATTCTATAATATTTTATACATTCGACGGATGGAAAAATGAAGCATTTTTCTGAAAAACGTCGTACGACAAAAGTATGAGAATTAACTAATACTTTGCGGGTACGAAAGTAGTCGCGTTTAAAAATTTAATCAACCAATCATTTTACAATTGAATTGTTGGACAAACGTGTAGTCTGCGGGAATGCGATTATTTGAATAAGCACATCGCGCTGTGGCCAACTTCCGTTCGAAACTATAATTTGAATGAAAAAGTTTTTTGCGAACCGAAACGAGAAAAGGCGGAAGCTATTATAAAAATTCCGGGAGAGCAAAGTCGTCTTTTGTTCGGATGCGTCGTTATGCAACTAAACCGAATATTGAATAAAGAATGCGACGGTTCAATCGGATATAAAATTATGTTTTCGGCATCGATGCGATGGAAATCAACACTCGTTGTGACCAAGAGCACTGGGCTCGAATAAAAAAGAGCTATGGGCTATCGTAGTTGGAAAAGTGGATGGTTATCGTAACAAACAATGCGCGTGCGCGAGTCTCGATGGAACGTCTCGGTCGGCGGTGTGTACTATGGGTGTCCCATTGTTAGCTCGAAATATCAGTGCGATTAGACGTAAATCTCACTGATGATGATCCTGCATAATAAAGCTCCGGGCTGCTTTATCGCCTCTTTCCCATGCACAGCAACGCGGCAAATATTTTTCGGCCCTCGAAAAGCCCGCGGAGGGAGGAGAAGGAGAAAAGTGAGAGATGGGGAGGAGGGAAAACTTTGGTATCTGGAAAGGCCCTCGTGTCCGGAAGCGCCGTGGCGACGGGAAGAAGCTAAGCTCGAATAAAAATCTGTGCGAGCGAGGAAGACCGGGTCAAAGTTGCGTCGCTGCCTTCGCCGGCATAAAGAAAGGTACGCGGTTCGGGGGTGCGTTTGCTCTCTCGTCTCTACGTAATCCAATATATGTATGCGCGGCGCTTCGCTACTCGTACGAGAATCGTTTGTTAGACAATTTCTATGATAACCGTTCGGCTCGTGCTCTCTGACCTGCTACTGTCCTATTCCTCCTTCTCTATTTGCCTCCCCTCTCCACCCTACTATTTCATTTCTCCTTTCTCTCTCTCTTTTACGACTCGCCTACGGGGAAATCTAACTCTTGCAGAGAGAAGAGAAGAAGAGTAAGCGCGTCGTAGTTGTTCGACATCTGGCGGCGAGTAGTCGACAGTGTACGTGTAATAAAGTTTCCTTTTCTTTCTCTTACGGGCAGGGCTCGGCTCTTTCCCGCTCTCTCCCACTCTCGGCCGCTTTTTCCGTTTCCCTCGTGAGTAGTTGGAGTGGATCGAGAGCTCCCCAATTAAGCTTTATTTACTTCGCGTTTTCCGCTTTTATAAGCGTTAGTATCTCGATTTCTTGGCGAGTGCAACAAACAATGCCGCGTTGCTCCTTGTCGCTTTATCGCTTTCGTGTCGAATTGCAGCTGAAAAATTGCAAAATCATCACCGGAGATCGCATATCATTTATTCGCGTCGGTCTTTTATCGAGTTTTTCCGATACTCCGCGCCTATTTTTCCACTGACGTTTATTTTCTAATTTGCGCAGGTAGTTTTTTCAGGTAATACTTGGACATTTGCACATTTTTGTCTTTTACATTTCTGTCGAATATGATAGATGTGTTTATTTTCTGTTTCAGGTAGGCATTTCAAAAATCTTTAATCCCTTTGACCGGTCAGTGTCAATATTTTTGGTAAGCAATCGACTCTAATTACAATAAAAAATACAATCATTTATTTGTTCTCTCGCGCGTGACGTTTTGTAAAATAACGCAACGCCGGCTATTTACGAGAAATAAATTACGCTTTTCGAGTAAGTTAATTGATCGTTCTTCGCAATGTCAATATGCTATTAAGTAATAAAATAATAATACTCGATACGAATTATCCGGCAAGGGAGTGAATAACTTTTACGTATTCGATACACCTTTCGATCTTCCTTTTCGAAGATGCGATGATTAATCGAGTGCGTGCATTTAACAAGCATGTGGTTATGCACGAAATAGCTGAGCGAAAATCTTATAAATGCCGAAGCGAATGTTTGGTTAAAAAAGTCGAGCGGCAGAAACGTCGAAGAAAGAACATAATAATCGCGAAAAAGGGAAAATCGGAGCGTAAAGCGTATTAATCTCGGAACCTTAGCGTCCCTCGTTAACGCAACAGAATGGTGCCGTTCGGGAGTGGATGGATGAGTCCCAGGGATAAAAAAGGGGAAAAAAGTCGCTGGCGGTTGGTTACGGTGGTAAGTGAGGCGAGTTGCGCGACCGTCCATTCGTTTTGTCCGCGCGCGGGGCAGAGGCGCGACTGCGTAAAATGCCTGCATAATTCATGCGCAGCGCATGCAATTTTCCCGCCGCTCGCACGACGAATCATTATGTTTCGGGCTGAAGGGGTCAGCCATGCCGATGACGCTCTTTAAGGGCCATGAATTACGAGCGCGCGGTGAAGATAATTCACGATCTGCGGCTGCCCGACGCGCGCTTCCGTTTGTCTCTTTCAGTGACGCGAGCAAGCGCGTTAGGATCATTGGAACGGTCGGGAGAGAGCGAGAGGACCGAGAGGACGGTTGCGATGTCCTGGCGAAAGTTCTTTATTCCTGACGGCTTGTGCAATTTATGGAGTATCTGGATGCCCAGGGCATTGTAAAAAAAAATTTGACTTGATTCGAGATGCGCGCGCGCGTGCAAAGCCACTGGCGTTAATGTCGGCCCGATTAATTACGCGTGGAATCCGGTTGTCGTTATTGGTTAAATTGAAAGAGCAATGCTTCTTTTTCATTTGGTGATTTTCGCTGCGTCGTCAATAGCAGCTTTTATGCAACTTTTTTGCATTTTTAAGCGACAGTCCGAGATCTATTTGCTGTTGGAGCGCGAAAGTGTTCGGAGGCATTCAAATGCAGTCGAGGAGGACAGGATTTGGTGCATTTAAATGAAAAGTGATAATTTTCGATGTTGACAGCTACAAAAAAGGATGCGAATTTCTTTGATCAATTTTTTTTTTTTTTTTAAATTTAAAAGAATGGATTAGTTTACGCAACACGCATTCGATGACTAATTTTGCGAATCTCGAGTTCCAATTTCTTTTCTATTTTTCATATTTTGTAAAATTAAACTGATTGCAGTCGATTGGTCGATGCTCGTTAGCGAGTCGCTTCTCTTTCTCTCCCATACTTTCTCACTCTCTCGACATATCTTTTTCACTGTTCTCCGTTTAAAATTCGTTATTCGAAACTGTTGCATATATATATATATATAATGTCTGAGTCCGTATAATGTGCCGTTAATTACCGCTCGGCGCTTAAAAAAGAGAATAACGCGCTCGTAAGCGGAAGCTGAGAGGTCTTGAACGGGGCGCGTCGAACGTCGAATGCTGGAAAATTGTCCGCGATCGATGAATCGAGGTGTCAAGTGGAAGTGTCGTTTTAGTCCTGCGTTCCAGTCGCGCGGATAAGCCATAACATTTTCCTCTCGCGGATAATTTTTTCTTTCAGCGATTCGAGCAGTTGCTCGAACAAATTGCCCATTAAAAAATGAATAACTATTCCGCTTTGGTTTTGCCTCCGCGTTTAATTAATAATTTCATCTTGGCGCCCAAACTTCAGCTTCATTATTTAAGGATAAAGCAACTCGCTTACGAACGCACAACCTATTTTCTCGATTCGTTCTGTTTTTACCGTGTTAATCAATCTTAACGAAATTGCCTGCGAATAACCTCGGGTACGGAATCACGCGGTACTCGTTGGGAAGAAGTTAATAACGTGTTAATTTAGCAGCACATTTATAAAACCAGCCAATAATTAAAATATCCGATGTGTAATAAATAATAAAGTCCTCGTCGAAGGCGAAACATAAATTATTTCCGAAGATTAAAAGATGCGACCGGAGACATCCTTGTAAACGGGCATCTACAATGTATCCTGGAACTATTTTGCAATACCGAGTGGCGTTAATAAATCCGGAAAAACGAAGGGCAGCCCCGGGGCTAGTCGTAAGTACACCGAGAATCGAGTACCGAGTACCTGGAAACGCGTTATTAACGCAAGAAATCAGATCCGAAGGGCCACAAATAATGCAAACAGTTGTAATACAACGCGCGTTCGTCTCTGCGCCGCGATTGCAATCTCCGCAGCTAACGAGAGCAGGAGCACGAGAACCAGGTGCGAATGAGATCATTCGGCGCGCACTCGTGTTTTCTCGTCGGAAACAGGCGACAACCGGTGCGCTGTTCATTTATTATCTCCGGGCAGATGATGTCGATGACGGTGATCATCGTCGCCGATGCCGTCGTCGTTGTCGTCACCGAAGGCGATGAAAGATAAAATCCGTAAAAGGACGAGTGTCGGCGACAGGACTGCAGCCCTGAAATTGCTTCTCGAGATGCATTGCTGGGAAAAAAGGTAAGGAGAGAGAAGGCGAGTGGCGGCTCGTAAGTCATCGTGAAAAGTAGCGGCGGTCGGGGGGGGGACGAGGTAAGGTGGAGGAGGGAGGGCAAGTGACCGGAGAATAATGCGGAGACGCACACAAAGCGCGCGCCCAAAAAAGTGCGGGAAACACGGCGAGGACCTTGTCGCAGCGCTCGTGAGCGCTGAAAAAAGAATTTATTAACGAAAACAAAAAGATTTATGGACCGCAGTTGGTTTGCTTATTAGCTGGTGCATACTGAATCCCTAAATCTGCCTTAGCATGTGTCGAGCGTTAAACTTATGTTTATGTACGAAGAAACGACTCCGAGTCTGGGAGTCTCATTGTGAAGTTGCCAGGAGTGAGCGTTTAAAGGCTTTTTTCCTCGGCTTCTCTTGCTAATCATTATTTTTCACCCACTAATCGGTATTGGATTTTTTAACCGCGAAATTGTATCACTCGCTCCCGTACACATTGTCGTGCGAACCACACGCCCAGGAGAGAGGCTGGGCCGTTCGAAACTATGGCAAAACTATTGGCCGAATATCGAGCTCGTAAAATGACGGTCGCATCGAGACTTGGGCATTTTAACCTTGCAAACCGATTTAACTCTTAAAATAGACGCGGCGATACCTAATTAAGAATACCGTCGGCTATATCGTCGGCGATAAAATATGGACGACGATTAATAAAATTGCAAGATAAGCCGGCATTTAATAAGCGAATCGAGGTCGGTAACTGTAAAATTTAACTGCATTATAATTATGTGTTGCAGAATAAAATTAATTTACGGTGTAATTTAATTTTCCAGCGAGGAAGCTTGCGATCGGAGTAAACTCCGCGCTCGACGATATTATTGCTAAAACTCGGTTTTCGCCAATGTTAAAGCGGCAAAGCGCGTTTAGCGTCGATATTATTATTGTAATGCCGGCATTTCAGTTTTCGCAGCTTGCCGTTTCTTTGCTTATGCTTTTACTCAAAATCTCTCCTTCTCTCACTCGGACTCAACACTACTCGAACAGCGTAAAGTGCAGTTCTCTCTCTCTCACTCTATCGGGCACTACAGCTCCACTTTAGTGTTCGCAGCGGACCGTCAGTTGGCTTATGTCACTCGGGATTAGTACTGTTTGGACAGAGGAAATTAACTACTTGAGCCCACGGGTTAGTTCGCCGCTGTCCCCCTGCGCCCCTATTCTCAACCCCAGCCTCCCGCTCCTCTCGCTGTTCTACGAGCCATCTGCGTGGGCGTAGTCAACATTGTGTTACTATACCCCTTAAGATTTTCCGTAGCTCTCGTGAGCTCTTCGTACTGTCGTTAACTCGGCGGCGCTGCTCAATTCTGGGCTCCGTTATTGTGCAACGCACAAGTGCCGAGTGCCGTCGTCGGCTCTGCATTCCGAAAAATGCATTTATCATTAATCTACTCTGCTTTTTTACGCGCGCTTGATTACAAATACTTCTTATTGGTCGATGCGAGTAACAGGTGCAATGTTTGAATTAAGTATCGCTATATATGTCTCGGAGTTAATAGAGTCGGTTTATAATACTTTTATACCCGGAGAAATTTCGCGCGACGCTATAAAAGGTGTTTTTCTTCAATTTCTTTTTTGACTTTTAACTTTCCGAAAAAATCGTCAATGAAAACTGCTTGCGTACAAGAGCGACGGAGATTAACTTTAAAATTAGCTTGGCTCGAAGTTTTCTATTTTCTCCGGCCAACGAGATAAAATGCAGATTCATCGAAAGTTATGATATAAAGAAGGAAATAAAAAGAATAATGATTTGGATGTTTTGCAAGCGGAGGGGCTGATTTAATACGTACGAATCACTCGGGTCAAATTGTTCAACTATTTTATTATATTTTCCTATTTCTCCGCGGTCTAGAAATTTCGAGAGCTGAAAATAATACGGAAAAATGAAAATGAAAATAAAATAATAAGCTTGGGCATTAAAGTTATCAAAGCGAGAGTTTTAAATAACGAGTAAATAAATATAATTTTGTAGCGTATTCTTTTAATCGGCAAAAATAAACGTCCTTCGCGAATTCGAGCGAATGAATAATAAAATAAAGTGATATAAACGCGAGAAAGGATATCAGAGAGAAAGATAAGCTGGCAAAAAGTGCAGAATTAGAGAGTAAAGTGGAAGGGGGAAAGGATTGTCCAGCGGTAGGGGCTGCTGCTGACAGCTCGCGACGTAGCTTTCGAAACTCCCACAGGGAAACGGCTTCGTGAGCTCGTTCGCGACCAGTTTCAGGCCTTTTTCTCAGCTTTTCCCATCATTCCTAATTCACCTGGGAAATGCGCTGTCCAAGATGCGAGAAGAGCGCACAACTCGCTACGTCTCTCCGCGCGCGGACTTTTCATTAGCAGTAACAGTTCTTTTTAAGTCGCGCTTTTATTAAAAATACGATTAGACCTTAGCTTGTGTCGTATATTTCCCGAGGCGGATCTTTTTCTACCCGCACGAGTGCCTCGGGTTTTTCCACGGACGGCGTGTGACGCGCGCAAACTTTCGTCCGCGAATCCGCGATACCGGACGCCAGTTTCGTTCGCTCCGTGCCCGAATCAAATATTCTCATAATAACGCGTTCGTACAATTAAAACTTAACTTTACACTCATCGGCAGCCGCACCGAAAAAGTTTATTACCTTAGCATAAACATAGATTAAGGACGCTAAGTAATATGAACGGTAAAGGTTACCGACGCTCGCGCCGAATCGAGCTTGAAATTCGGTTAATAAAGTCTTTTTACTCCGTTTGACAAAGTGTCGATAAAGCAGATTAAATGCTGGGGAGATGCCCCAGGAGATGCGCTGAAGAGTACAACGAAAAAGGAGCGCTATTCCGAGGCAGAAATATCAGTCGCGTGCTCGTGTAAGTTAAAAAAATCATTGTCCCTCTCGAAGAGGGACGTCCCATCTTAATTTCGATCGATCATTAAGCGCAGACATTTATTGCGCGAGCAGCGGCAACCCATCTGCATATCTCCGTATCTGCATATCTGCACTCGAAGAAAGTCGGAGCGAGATTAATTTTTTGATTAGCTCGTGTAAGACCTCGAAAATAAATGGCGGTCCATGTTTCCTTGTCAAAAACACGGTTATTAATTCCGCTCCGGATCACCGGGCTGCACTCGCCGAATTCGCTTAGGGTTCGCTGAGTCCCGAAACGGGCGTGTGCTGTAATGGTCGGTGATGGGCAGTCGGTGCATCAGCGGCAGTCGTTGCCCGACAGTTGGCTCGCGCTCGACAGCCGACGTCCATTGTTACGCGTTAATGCCTTGCACTAGGCCGCGCCGGGAGAGAAGATTGATGCGCGGGAAAGCTTTTCCCGGGAAAGCCAGCGACAGCTGCAAATATTTTGTCTGGACAGGGGAATTTCCGTGATTTTTGTTGTTTCATCCGATTCGTGAATTTGTTGTTTTTTCTGCTTGCGGAGAGGAGGATGCACGCGCCAACGCTGAACACTGCCAGCGACTCGCTGCCATTTTTCGATTCACGTCGTTTCTCGGCACTGAAATGCACTTTCATCCTATGTAAACACTAAATGGGTCACTTTTTGCATCGCATTATCATCGGGGTTTGAAAATTCTTAAGCGAGTGAATTTCATAAGTTTGCTCAAAGTCCTCGAGTGGCCAAGCATCTTTTGTCCAGCCTTTGAAAGGCGGCGCTCCGTTCGAGTTATTTCTTAAAAATACACAATTTTCTTGTTTTAATTACAATTAAAAGAGCAAGCACCATTGTTGGGCATTTGTCAAGTTGTGTAAATCTTACTTCACTGTCCCTCGGATTCAGCCTCGGATGCCCTCCTAATATTTTTCCAACGAAAAATCCGACCCCCGTCCTTTGGACTTTAAATAATATGGAATAATATGGAGGAACAATGCTTAAAGTTGCCCGGCCCTGGCTTATCGACGCGACGCTCGTTCCGTTATTGATATCGAGATGTTCAACGCCGCACAGATGACGAAAATACTTTAACGCGAGAGTTTTATTAATTTCTGGAGCTGGGGTAAAACGAAAACGGAGATCTTTTCATCGGGGAAATACCGTGAGTAAAATTGGTAAATGAAATTACGCTGGGAGTCTCCGCGCGGCCCGATTTTTATGCGACTAATGTTAAATAAATACAAAGTGTATTTATAAGAGCGAATTCGCAAATTTTACGAATGTAAACTGACGCGAATAGTAGTCTTGCTGAATTCGTCGCAGAGATAAGAAGAATTCTCCAGATTTTGCAGGTAAAAGCTGCTCGACGTGCCGCTCGACTCCGGCTTCTTGAGCAAATGTTACCTAACCTTCACTGATATTTACTCAGGAATTTTCTCGAGGAAACGTCGCATTAAGTACGTAAACTAATAACCCCCGCACTCAAGCCTAGATAAGCGCGCGCACACATGGACTCGAGGGCGCAAGCAACAGGAGCAGCCGATAGAGCGACGGAAGTCGGACAGACTAAATACACGTTCGGCAGTGTGTCGGAGCGGGAAAATAATCAAGCCGTTGCCGTCGGTGCATCCACCGATGTTCCCACCGTGCGCGGGGGGGGGCTATTATGCATCGAGCAGCCGAGTGGACGGAAAAGACTGGATTTCCGGCTCTGCAGGACACTAATTGTTAGCCTCGACGAGCAGCGCTTCTTCGTTCGAGGCAGACTCTGGCGTTTAACTTTTTAACGATTTAACTTCATTTGCTTTCTTGTTTTTCCGATACGTCGTTTATTTCCCGACAATTTTCTCCGTCTCGTTTGCGCCAGCCTCGCCCTTCGCGCCGCATTTGAAAACGGCGCTTTTTAATAACAGTTTCTCACTCGAGCGACGGAATCCTCTCGCTGATCGGAGTTCGGTTTGCATTTTGTTAAGGAAACGGCTATTTTTCAAGATTTTTAAAAACCCACCGCCACTCCGAACTTTTACAAAGATGAGATTCCTGATATTAAAGGGAAACTTATTTGATTTTTTAAAAGCAGTATTACTTCTGCAGAGTATAAAGGCCGTTATATTTACGACGAAAATTTCCATCAAAGCAAAGCTTTTGCGTTGCAGAGAAATTTATATGATTTTCGAACGCGCGCGCATAAATTTGCGTATGCAGTAGTCCGCGAGTAGCGTGGGGGGCTCGTCTCGTAGCTTTGAGTTGCCGCTAGATCCGATGCTTTCGAACACCAGTCTGATGCGCAGCTCGAAAATTCGAAATTAGTTTGGCCCGCAACACGGAAAGATCTGCTCTTTATTGGGAAGAGAAGAGAAAAGGATAGAAGAGGATATTTATCCGCGCTCGACGTACTCGCTAACCGCGCGTTACGTTTCCGCGATTCTCTCTCGGTCTAGTCCGATAGCGCGTTTTTCATTAGCTCGCTTCGTCTACTCTTGAAGCGTTCATCCCCTGATGCCCCGCAACTCCCGCTCCTCTGTTTGGGTGTGCAGCGAACGGCCGTCAGTTTTGAGTATTTCGCGTTCGAACGATAAACGCACCGGAGAAATTATCTTGCGCCCGCGCCTGCAGTTAACCGTATGGAACAGGCCTCTCGCTTCTTTTTAGCGTTTTTCTTCCTTCCTTTTTTATTCTCTTTTGGTGAAAACGGAACCCGGGACCTCGAGTTTCTGTCACTCGGCACTGATAAATCTGTCGTTCAGTTTCGGAATCTAATTAGTGCCTCTCTCTATCTCTCCCGGACTCTTATTTCGTTTTTCCAACGCATACTTTCTCTTTATTTTTTCTCCGTTCTCGGCTCTCTCTCTCTCTCTCATTCCAAGGGAAAACGAAGGTAGTCCCAACATCGAGATAATATTTAAATTTATATATTTTGTTTAATGAACGAGATAAGCGCTTCAGTGTGATTAACTTAAGTACTTTTATCGGAAAAATAAGGAATACGCTTATCAAACAGAATATTACTCAAACGCTGATAATTGCAATTAACTTACACACGGCGAAATTATTTTGAAGAAAGTCTCGACTTCTTTCGTATCTCTCTCTCTCTCTCTCTCTCTCTCTCCGCGAATAAAGCCGGGGTGGTGAATTTAAATTCGCCAGCTTGTAATTTCAAATAAAAATGCAGTGAAATTTGCAGGCAGGAAAATTTCCGCCGCCATTAATTCGAAGTGTATTTGTCCTCGCGTACGCATTGCATGAAAATACACGTTTAAAGTCACAAAATCAACCGGGGACACCTGAGAGGCGTCAAAGTTTTCTATTTACGCCGAAAGTAACTTTTAATTTCGAGTACAGCCGAATACATAATAATAGAAAAGAAAGGAGGCATAAAGACGGATCGATAGTCTTAAAGCGCAAACGCGACGGAAAATAAAAGAAATGTCTTTCGGAGGGTGGGGGTGGCGGGGGAGGGCTAGATCGAATCGTGGAAGGAGAGTGGCTACGGCGAGGGCTCCGAGGTTTGACGATGAAAGTTTGTATAACTCGGCGAATTCCTCGCTCCTCTCTCGACTCGGAAATTCTCGCCTCTCGCGGAACGATCTCCTCCAAGCAGTTCCTCCGTCCCTCCGTCCGCGGGCGTAACTTTAAACGCGAACTTCGAGTCAACGCGGAAGACGTTCGCGGATTCATAAAACCCGAGCATAAATATAACGAAAATACGCAAAGCAGCGTCTATCGTGGTTGTGGGCTTATTGCGAAACACTGTCGAGGGGCGGGGGCAGCGCGAACTTCGCCCTCTGAATGCGCTTATGATTACGCCGCGGTGACAATTGATTCTTCGATTCTGCGCCGTTCACAATGCCGGATAAATTATTATTATTATTATTATTATTATTATTATAATTCCACCCGTTTAAGAGTTTATCAACGTCGCTAATGACCAACTCGAGCTAATGTCTCAAAAGCCATCGTTAGCGACCGGCGAGGAATAATACGTTTGCAACTTTTTCATTCGGCAGCGGCTCCCAATGCAGCTCCTGATTTTCAATTGTTTTAACTTTTACAGCGCGCATCCTCGCAAAAACATTCTTTTATCATCGGTCGAAATTGCAACCGAATTCCGTGGCGCGTTGACTATGCAAAATCCAGTGTCGCGGCGTAAGAAACTTTTTACTGTGCATTGAATCAAAGTTATCAAGTATTTTGATTTATTATTTTCAAACCGAAACTTTTTATAAGGCACTTCTTTTGCTTATGCTAATACGATTCAATGGCAGCGCTTATAAATTTTTTGCTTCCAACAGTAAAATCGCGAATGAAAAAGTCATGTTTTACGATTTCCCGATCACCACGTTATATTTTATTGGAAATATTGCAGGCGCTCGCCATTCTGGGCGATTGAATGCGAACTTATCGTTATCAACAAATTACCTTTGGCGTTGATTTGCATTATTTCGTGGAATTGCAACGTACAATAGCAGTTGGGTCCATTCACACGAGACTCGGTGTGTATCTACTTGGAAATAAAATAAATATCGTCGAGTTTGCACAACTAACGTACAGTTTTTGAGTATTTATCGTTCTGCTGTCGGATTCCACCGCGAAAAGTCTTATTCCATAAGCAATTTCTTACTTCGACATCTTATAATCGCTGATTCAAGAAAGGTTATAATAGGTATTTGGTTCGATCTTATTAAAGTAATAAGGTTTACGAAATGACGAAATAGCTTATTAAAGTCGCCAAGAGAAATTTTTAATTAAACGAGTAATTCCCCTCCCGTCGAGTTTATGAATCAGATCGCTTATCGAAATTAATAAAAAGAATTGCGCGAGTGCCATTACGGGGCGTCGTGAACTCGAGCAAATTCCAAGTTATTTTCGGGTGTCTCTTGCACTCCTCCTCTCCTTATCGTCTTTATTTCCTCTGGAGCTCCGAACGTAGAATTACCACGAGGTGGTCGCAGCACCGCATTGCGTGTCGTCACTACGAGGCGCGCAGGGCATCTCCCGATGCTTGGAAATCGCGAGATTTCCCCCAGGCATCTGTGTAATCCGAAATACTTGGAGTTCCCCTTCTCGTACTTTCACCTTCTTCCACACCCTTTTTTTCTCTCCTTCTTACATCCGTCGCTGCTCTCAAAATTTGCAGGCTCCTTCTATACATTTTAAATAACCGCGTGAAAAAACACGTCGCTATTTATTGCTTATCGCATTGCGAATCGAGAGACTAGACTTTCTTTTTAAAATTTTCATGGTGTGTTGAACCATTATTTCAAGGCGCGATTATCGTTCTGTCTAAAAGTCAATTTTCGTTATGAACACTCTGCTATTCCAAATTCGGATGGAATTTTAATACCGAATCTAAAAATCCATTTAAGGAGAATGGAAATTCACTCGCGATGCATCGGCAAATTTGCATACTCCAACCGTTCTTTTTAAGCTCGAACTATAATTTCTCTCCGAATCATTTGGATTTCGTTTTTAAGCGTGTGATGCTTGATGTATTACCTTTTAGTTTCGCCGCTTGTATAAAATTGGAAAATGTCTGTTTAAATTAATGAATTCAGAATCGTACGTCAAGTGCGTCTATTTCCATTAATATAATTATACCTTGAAACGTATGTGTAACTTTTAAGCAAGATTGTCGAGCGGTGGGAAGGTGTAAGTGTGTAAAAAGCGGAAATCTTTAATCATTCCTCGTTCAATAGTATTTTCACGCTAAACATTAAACGTTAACGATAAAATTCTCCATCGGAGTTTTCACGCTATTAAAATAAGGAAATCACTAAAACTTCTTAAAATCTAAATCCAGTTATGAACTTATATTTATTTGAGTAAAAAGTGACGAGTAAGATGTAAAATGCAACAAGTTGTACCGAAGGTTCGCGTAATCGAACGATTAATAAAAAATCAGTCTGAAATGGACGCGGAATGATTGTAAAGGTCCAAATCGAATGCTCCGATAATTTCAAAATTCAAATGAATATAAAATTCGTAGCGAGTACAATAAATATTGCAATAACATTAGCAGGCGTTTACGGTGACGCTCAGCTCTGCTCTTCTGGCCATCCGAACGAGAAAAACGGAAAATAAAGACTATCGCCAGTTCGTAATTAATTAATCTCTTCATCATAAAAGTTTGGCGAAGCTGCTCTATATTTAAATTTGAGCAACGCAATCGCACTTTTCTTTCCCCGCCCTTTGCTTGTCGCCTCGCCTCAGCTACGACTCCTGCCGAGCACAAAGGAACAACTCCAGTCGATTCCACAAATTCGCCGAACGTTTTGGCTTCTATTCGTCGGGCCTTATCTTTTGCCGTCCTCGATTGGCCGCGCCAATTCCCCTCCCCTCCTCCCTTCTCTTTTCCACGCGTTAGAGCGCAGAGACAATTGGAATAACTAAGTTACGAGCCTTCCTTTTGAGAAAACGGAGGATGAACAAAGGAGTCGTAAAAATATCGATAGGAGGGTTAATTGATCGAGAGACTTCTTATACCGAGAATTCGCAAGCATTTAGACAAGCATAACGAGTCGGAGTCGACGCTTTATCGAATCAGGCAAGCGATACTACTATCAAACTTTTTTAGAGCTCGAGTGCCTCGGTGTTGATTTACAAATGTAGTTTAATAAGTAAGGAGATCCTCTCTTTGATTCATAACTTTATAAAACGCTAATGGTTGCAGGGCGACAGCTTCTCGTGATTATTGATTTAGAGGGGCTCGCGAGGGCATTCTGATATTTATTATTTCCACGCGTTCGCTGAACAAATTCGCGCGCGATAAAAGCTACGCGCTTTTTTCGAACTGGAACGCATCGAAGGCGAGAATCCGCTCAGGACCAGAACCTGTTTATCCTTATTTACGAATTTTCGCAATTAACAATCGCGGGAAGTAGCGGAGGACAAACAAAGGCAAGAACAAACGACCTCGGCGAGTCGTAACTAGGTCTACGAGAGGTCGAGAGTCGACCGAGACTGTGCCAGAACGTTTGCTCATACCTCGTTGGAGAGACAGAAACAAGTTGCCAAAGCAAGTTAGCGAATTTCTCGGTGCGCCGGATGTCCTTCGCATTTACACGCCTGTCTCTTTCCGGGTGGACGGAGGCATGCCAAAGATCAAGATAACGAGAGGCATGCCCAGCGTTCCGCCGGATTAGCAACGCATCGCTGGTGCGCCATCGGCAACGCGGCTGTATAATCAGCGTGCTGTCGTCATCTGTTTCGACGAATCGCTATAGGCCGCCCCCGCCCGCCCTTGTGCAGCCTTTCAATTTATCGGCGAGCCCGATTGCTTTACAAGTGCTGCTCTTTACCGAATCGCAAGAACCCGGTTATTTAAGCGGAAAGTACGGCACTGCACTCTCGCGGCTCTTTTAGCAGTTATAGCGCTCGAGAAGGTCACGCTGATCTCCCCCGAGACACCGCGACATTCCGTTTTGCGCGGAACAGCGTAAATTCGGAGAAGCAATTAGTGTTAGCAATCGATAAAAATTTCAACGCGACGGTTTTTCTCCGAGTCTGCCGTACGCGGCCGCGATATCTGCCGTTGATCGGTCATTTACTCGGCAGCGGACGAGGTTACTGAGGTTAGGCGCGGATAAAAGCGAGGACAATCGCAATGAGTAATATCGCCGCTGTGCGATTATTTTCACGCGCCGAATTTGAATTCACGAACGCATAAAAGCAAGCCTCGTACAAATAGATTCGTAAAAGAGGCGATTCCGGAAAAATTTATTCACCGGATTAGGCGCCGCTGCAGGCCGCGATCCGCTAATCGGGCAACCGTTTACACGGAGGAAGACAGCCGAGTGCGAATCGCCTCAACAGCGGCGCATTATCGGAGGAGTGGCGCGCATCGGGAAACGCAGCGCACGCGATGAAATCCAATTTTCGACTTCTCGGAATGGCTCTCTTTCCTCTCTCTTTGACTCCGCCTCCAGTGCCCGGTGCACGTGTGTGTGGTGTCTGCCACGGAAAAACCCGCTCTCCCGTCTATTCTCGCGCGCTCCTGAAAGCTCGGAGACTTGCTTTTCCGCTTGTGCTCCGTGCTTACGCCGCGTGTAATGCGCTGCCCCGACGACGCGATACGCCTTTGACTTTGAGTGACTCTCGTCCCTGGTGGCCGCCGCTCGGAGGACTTGGGCCCACAAATTGTTTCCGCGCCAAATTACGAATTTTTCATTTTGATACGCGCCGCGTTACAACTGTTGCAGCTGCAGATTTTGCAAGACGCATCGTTGACACTGACGGGGTGACGAGCTTCAGCCAGTCGCGTTGACGAGAAACGTTAAAGAAAAACGTCAGTTTACCGCATCGAAACTTAGATGCGGGCGTGCAGTTGCTAGCCACTTTTTTGGATTTCACGGGGGCAATTATTTAATTACGCGGAAAAATTACGAATCTGCTGCACTGATTTTGTTGAAAAGCTCGTGCCCGTTAATAACAGCGAGGTCACGCTCGCGCGGACGATAGTTTGAATTATTTCCCATTCGAGGAACAGTATGTCGAGAACTAGTTTTTTAACTCGAACGAACCGACAAGACCACTTGTTAGAAGCTTGCGAACATGCTTGCGCTGATTATCCGGGCGCGTCGTAAAAGTTTCGAGTTCAACTTCGCTTTCAGTTCCGGAATAAAACTCTGGAAAAGCGGCGCAATCGCGCCATATCCCAATCATACGTACGAATAATATTATCAACTTGGCCAATAATGTCTCGACTGCAATCCAGCAGCTGCACGCTCGATGCATCTTTAAACGGCGCGTGACTTTGGTGAGTCTGGTGCCGGAGACCTCCCGCGCGGGTTCCCGCACTTTCCCAAACTCCATCTGTTCCAGTCGAGCGCAAAGTCCGATGAAGCGTAGGCGGCGCAGACCTGCCAGTCGTAAAAGCACGACAAGCGGCACAAGTGGAAAAATCAAAATTCACGCTCCGAGGAGGAAGGGGAGGCCGGCTGCGTGTGCGTGCGTGTGCGTGCGTGTGCGCGCGTGTGCGAGCGGGGGGTCGAACGCGGTCGAGGAAATTTCTTGGAGGTGTCGTAAAGAGCAAAACAGTAAAAACTGACGGGCAGCGGTTTTTCATTTATCTCAACGCTGGTGTGGCCGCGATTCAACTTTTATCACCCCTAATTGAATTGAAAAATTCGCGACTCGACGACGAGGGTTGCTAGACGTGCCCTGGCTTCGGAAACTGAAACGGTCGCTTTAGCGATCATAGCGAACGCGCGCGAATCCAGTTGCGGATTATCGAAAGACATTTTTAAGGGAAAATCGCGACCTCGAATTATTTCAATCGATCAACTCGCGAGTCTAATTGTTAAAATGCTGTAAATGCCGCGCGAGTCGCCAAATAATAATCAGGCTCCGGCTTGTTTTTAAAATCTTTATGATTTAACGAATAAGACGCGAGAGCTTATACCGAATGTTATGCGCGTCTCGACCGCGGCAACACATTGTATTAAGTGCCGCGTGTGTCTGTAGACATCTATTTAGCCGGACTCTGCTCGTAAAAATGAAACGCGCTTCGAGTATTTCAGGGTAAAATCAAAATTCGGAGTCCACATGCAAATTTAATCCACGGATTAAGCGATTAGTCAAGGCACGTCTAGATTTAATAGCATTCCCGAACAAGGAGCACGAACTTTTCAAAAATACGGCCTTCGGTTTCGCGAAATTATCCCTTCCTTTTTTCCCGACTCGCACGAGAGTAATAATAAAAAGAAATTTTTATGGCTCGAGAAACCAAAAACTTCACGATCCGGTGTGCGCAGTCGGTACTTTGCGAATCAACGGCCGTTTTATTTCGCGCGAGTGCGTGTGCGCCCTCGAAAACCCAAAATGAGTCTCTCTTACTCCCCCTCCCCAGTTCGCAGGCTGGCCAATCTCGAGTACCAGTTGAAGCACTCGCGAATAAAAAGGAGGAGAGAACGTTGAAAATAATTCCTCGGTGGCGTGAACCTGGGCCTTTTAATTTAGCAAAGCAGATGCCGGCCGCTCGCTAGTTGGATAAGAGGCCTCTCCCTTTCTATTTTTCCTAGACCCACCCAAATTTCTCGACTCTTGCGCTCCCTTACCATTCTCGTTGTCCCTTCGTTTCGCAGTCGCGGAGCAGCTGATGAATTTTTCAGGTTCCATTTTTAATTCCATCTCGGTTTCATCGCGTCGCTCTCGCATGCCTAACGAAACTCTGTGGATTCTGCGTCTCGCAGCAGCATCGCGTCGACTGTCAAATGAATCGTCATTAATTTGCTCCCATTCTTAAAAAACGTCGATGAGTAAGTGTGCGCGTAAAATGCCTATAGCAAAAATGCGCATTTATAAGGTTTTTAAAAGCACCAAAACGCGGTAATGTCTTATCAGCTATATTTGGACAAGAATTCGTTGTTCAGCTATTAATAATTTTCGTACAGTCGCTCGAAAATTAATATTCCCTGCGAAGCTCTTAAAAACTTTGTATTTTCTTAATTAAGATTTAATTATAGAGTGTATTTTTGCAGGCGCGAAATACTTTGTAGTTTATGGCTCTAGTTAAGCCTCGAATGCTCTTTGTTTAACTTTGCTCGAGCACGCGTTATATTTAAGAGAGGAAAATAAATAAATAAATTAGCATCTTTAGGAATTTATACGATTGCCAATTAAATTTTAATCGATGATTTTACAAATTTTTGCCTCATTAGTTTTTTCATTTTCATATCTCGGTAATATACGGAGGCTCGTTCTCCCCGTTCCTTGGTTCTCGTTCATTTGCGTGAATTAATGCAACAATATTGCTTTCTTTCTTTTCAGGCGCAATAAAAATTCAGAGTAGTGAAAATAATTCAGAGATCAAATGATTTTTTATATTCTTTTTACTCCGTTACATATATTTACATTATTCAACCTTGATATGGCTTAATCAGCAGCTTTCATTGCACGTCTTCCTTGCGCAATCTAACATCTGCGATAGGTATTCCGTGTTCGTAAATGATATATCATTGCGTGTCGCTCGAATCGTGGCTACGCCCTGATACATCGTAAATATTTGAAAAATATTAAAAATAAAAAATACTTCGACTCGGCAAACACTTTACTAATCAATTTCCGCTTACTTGTTTCAGGTAAGCGCAACAAGGGCCTCCCGTAAACGCTGATCCATCAATCCAGTAGTGCGACAAGTCACTCGTGAGTCGAAGCAACACAAATTTCAGCCGAGAAATATGAATCAATTTAATCTCCTTGATTTCCCTTTGGCGACCTCCATTCGTTTAAATTGCGAGCTGCGAACTCTAAAATCTTATTTATCTCGATTGTTTTGACGGGAATTGCGCTCGGATTGTTCTTTAGTATCTCTCAACCGGGGATGAGCGCGAGCGGACGGAAGAAAAAGAATCACGTAGCACTTTGACCCGTTGCTACAAACGACAGATCGAGCAGCGGATAAAGGGAGAGGAGACGGATAAAGCGAGTGGGAAGAGGAGACTTTGTAAAAAGAAGGTAATAGAGTGTCGGTAAATCCTCGTCGAGTCGATCGCGGATTAACCTCACCTCTTAGCCTGTGAATTCGCATAGCGAATCTGCCTTTTTATCCTTTCCTTTTCCGTCTTTGCTCTTCCTCTCCGCGTCTATCTCTTCTTCACTGCTCACACACGTACTTGCTCGCATTTTTTGCTCCCACCTTTCTCCTGCTTTCTCTTTTGGTCAATTTAGCAATCCTCGTTCTCATTTCCATTCCCGCTAGCTCATTTTTTATCATCATCTTCTTACGTATTCCATTTGGTCTCCCCCCCCCCCTTGGCTCGGCTTAACGAACAAGGGGATAAGGGGTGATTCTTTTTTTCTATCTTCTACTCCGAGCGAGATGCCCAATGTGGATCGAGGCCTATTCGTCCGATTTTCATCGTTTGACTCGCTCCTTCTCTTCTCAGGCCCCACTTGTTTGAACATTGAATCGAACGTGATCTCTATCCAACGCCTCAGGCCGCGCAACGTCGCGTGCATCGATATTCCCGAAGAATTTATATTTTATAACGAATTAATGACCGAGCAAAATGCGTATTGTGGATTTAAAACTTAATTAATTGATAAGCAGGGCTGCTGCGAATCTCTTCTTAATAAGGCTGCCCTTTAATCAAATTTATCTTCGCTTCGCCATCGCCGTCACCGTCGCCACCGCGCTATCCCTTTTAATTCCTTCGTCCAGCTTTGCTCAACTCTTTCACTCTGTCCTTTGAATTCGAAATCTGTACTTTTGCGCTCTTCCCCCTTTTCAGACTGCCAACAAAACTCTGTATTCGTTCGTTCGGTTCCTTCGTAATGCCACACTATCGAGCAATCACACGAGAGTCGGAGAGAATCTTAGACGGAACGAAAGGGGATCGGATTATCCACATTTCCTCCCGAATCGGGAAAATAACGAAGGACACTCTTTCCTTCGTATTCTTCTTCTTTCTTAAGCCGGACAGCTTTGAAAGGCATTTCCTAGTGTTGCGTCTCCGTGAGTGAAAGATTCCCCCGCTCTCATCGAACCCACTTGGGCCATTGAGAAAGAAGAAGAAGAAGGTGAGCGTCTGTGTGTGTGCGCGCACGAGTGCTTCTTTCTTTCGTAGCTTTCTTTGAAGCCAACTTCAACTTAAATCTACAATCCTAAGTTACGACACTTGACGAAGCTTTTTTCCAAATATTTATTGCATCCGTTCGGGCTCGTGTTTGCGCGTTTAAGCAAATGTTTCGCGCACTCCTTAATAAATAACGTTCGATTTTCGTTTTGGTTCGTAAAGTCTTGGAGATTATCGAATGCCTTGCAAACGAGGCGCTTGAATTTATCGCGACTATCAAAGCGCTTGGATCGCGCTAATAAACTTTTAAATAATAAGCGAGTGCACCGCCTCGAAATTTCGCTGCAAATTTACATTTTCGTGATAAACATTATTAAATCGAATAATAACAAGCCATTATTGGAAACGAGCAGTAAATAAAATACGCGCGCTTTAATTATACTTCGATGCTTTGTAAATAACAATGTCGCGCGCGCGTTTTCCTGAAAAAAATTGTGCCAATTATCGAGATTTATTAATTAGACTATACTAGGCTATTTGCGGAATAATAAAAGGTCGAATCAAACGAATAGCGAAAGCCTCGGGGGCCATCGTGATTGCGATAACAATACGAGCCAAAGGACAAAGACTCGGCCGAGGAAAAATTCTCACGAAAGCGTATCGTCCGATGGATGGAAGAGGAGCATGAAGGTTCCGGAGAAATGGGCGGAGAGGCTCGCGTTACTAGATAAACGTCCGCCAGAGTCGGACCATCGACGTCACCGGCAATTCATTGTTTGACGACTCGGAGCCGTGGCGCGGAGAAGGTGTCGATCTCGTCTCCGCAATTACTGCTTTCAGACGTCGGTCCTCCCTCCCCTGTCCCGCCGCGAACTTGGCCCAACTCCTCACGAACTCATACGTGCGCGCGAGCGCTCGAGTGTTTGCGCCCGGCGATACGGGCGAGGGCGAGGCGTGCGGAGAAAACTTATGTTTTACGGAAATCCAATACTTTTCGTGCAGACGAGCCACTCGACCCTAATTTTCGCATCGACAAATGATAAATATTGTTATGCTTGGGGTCGCGCGTGCACGTCGTCCAGCACCGCCGACTTTCACGGATGCCGACGCCAACGAGTGCGTAGGATCCGCCAGACACGTGATATTTTTGTTTGTCGCTCGTGCCTTTGCCTTTTATTAGTAAATTGTCGCTGGCTGGCCATTTGTCGGTGGTTGATCGATGCGCGGGGACTTTCCTTTTTTCCCTTGAATTTCTTAACGCCTGTTTGTTTAGTAATCTAATGAATATGCAGGATACATCTGCGTCAGCGCCAAGAGAGAAACACGTTCCGAAAATGTTTCGAGCAGCCAAGATGGATTGTCCACGGTGGCGCTGGTGAACACGTAATTGCTCGACGCGCGTTATTGTCGAGCGAGACGAGCTCTGCGAAAAAGAATTGCGAGTCCGATTGATGAAAGGAAAAGCTCCGGTTTAAATATTCCAAATACTTGGCGGCGATCTTAAATTATTTCTCGGAAATGCGTCGAGATGAATGATAAGAGTGGAAGCCGAATTAATTAATCCGCGCTCAGTCGCGAATAATCGAATAACTTTGAATTAAAGTCGGAGGCTGTCGAACGAGGCGAACGAATTCGCTTTTAAAAATGCATTTATTTATTTTACAACAGCTGGCTTGAAAAAACTCGCGGCCAGCCGCAGACGCATGCACATTTCTAAATGCGTATCTATTAAGAAAGGTTATTTTAAAGATATTTTCGCCGGAGACGTCTATATTTCCTATCCGATTGCCGACGAATTTTCAGACGGCGGCGCCGCGCCTCCAAACATCGGCGGGACGGCAAGTTGCGCATCCGTAATTGGAAACCGGCAGCTGGGCGCCTCGCTCCTCCTAGAGAATGAGAGTGCAAGAGGATAAAGTAGCAAAAAAGGCCAGGAAAATCAGATTCTTATTTCGCTTTACGATAATTCCCTCCCGAGACTTTTCAACTCGCAATTATACTCGCGCGAGGACGCGCCACTTCGTTTCACTACTTTTCTTTTAAAGTGCGACTCGTCCGGTTGAAACAACCGGAAGAAAGTACTCGATTCCTACTTTCCTTCCCGCTTTTTCTTCCTTCGGTCTTATTCCTATACTCTATCTGTTTGAGTCGGAGCCAATTCCAGCTGTTGTAAATAAATTCTCGTTTTAACTTTTCTTTTCATTGTCATGAATTTACGAATGACGTATAAAACCTTGCGAACTCGAAGTAAACATAATTTGAAGGATAGAGGGGGAGCGTAAACCCGCCATTCGTTAGCAATAATTCCTAAGGCTGTGGATAAAATACCTTTAAATATCAATTTATATTTTTTGCGCAAAATCTCTAACCTATTTCTGGCTAATAAAAGATGTTCGATTACGGTAAAAATTTAATGGAATATGCAATAGTGTTGAATTCGTGTAAACTCTGAATGCGAGTAAAATTATCGAATTGTAACTCACGCGTAGATCTTCGAAAGGTGCAGTTATTTACATTTAGCTGAAAATAATAGCGCGATTTAAAAGTTTTGACAAACGCTAATAAAAATATAAAAAAGTAATGGACGATTGGGGATTCCCTCGTGAACTTGAAATATACACTACGAGCAGCTACGATATAAAAGTTGCAGGGTCAACTGATTTATAATTAAAAAAATGTCTTTATTAATTGCGTTCGTAAATCCTCGCAAATTCAGCGATATTACAATGAAAGCGCGTCGCTCCTTCACTGGCACACGCAGATACCATTAATTTCAATTCTTCAAATATTTCGAATTGCCAGTACATCTATTTGACAAAAATAAAAATCTACGTCATCAATCTTAAAAAGGTTTCTTCCTCGGGGCTTTATCGCGCTATTCGAATTTATCATTTTCAGCTCGAGCGAGCTTTGATAAACATAAATTTAACGCGCGCTGAAAAAAATGGTCTTGCTCTGAATAAGAGAAAAGAGCAAAGGGGAGGGGCAGGAAAAATGAGAGAAGCTCCGAGTTTTTGTCGCCCGCGTAAACGAGTCGCGGGTGTACAGGAGGAGCGAAAAAGGCAATCACCTTGGAGAAGCAACAACGTGCCACGCGGGACGCAATTACACCAAGAATTTCCGGTACGCGATGGTTTCATACACTGGGAGTCGCAAAAGAGCGGCGTGTATTCGCGCTTTTACGTCTCTTCCTTTGTTTTACGCTTACGACATTACGCGTCCGAACGGTTCCCACAGCTCATTTCTCTTCCACTTTCCTCCCTCTACCTCCCATTTTCCTCCCTTTTCTCCTTTTCCGCTTCCGCGTTTGTTTTCTTCGCATCGCCCTCGAGCTTCAGTCCTTCATCAATCGAAAATCGACTGCACTCGATCTCGTCTAAAGCTTTCTTTAATGGTCTTTCCGCTATTGAAGGGCTGCGATTGTCTTCACTGACTTCCCTAAGAAGATTAAAGTAATTAACATAATAATCCGACCAATGCACACACATGCACACTCACACAGAATCTCCCTCTTACCTTGGTTAATTAAAATACAATCTTAATCATCTTTCTACGTTTCGATTTTAAAGTTCGTTATTACAGCTCCTGTCAGATTACACTGCTGTTTGATTTTAAAGTAATTTGAGTCCTCGAATCGCGTCGGTACAAATTTACTTCTTTTGTAACTTATTACAACCTTCGTTTCATCTTGGCGAGCTTAAAATAATTTTTACAATTCCAATAATAATTACAAATTATTTCAAGTACTTTCAAAACCAAAATCTAGCTGTTAATTTTTGCTACAGTTTTAATCAGCACAATTAACGTACTCTCTAAAGAGTATATCGCACAAAATCTTGTCCAAATATATTCTAAACATTTCTTTTTTCTCGAAAATTGTAATTATCTTGTACCTATTTACCAATGCTGTTAAACCGTTTTATCAGCAGTGAAGCTTTTTCTATTACGCTTTCTCGTGAAATTCTCGTGTCGCAAATAGTGCAAATCATACTATGAGTGTAATCCATGTAGCCTGATATTTGCCTAATATTATTACGAAAAAATGGAATTGAAAAAGATCGCGCAAGTTAATTGTCGCCAGACGCTTGCCATGCACTTGAGGCAGCACAGCGGTACAACACCGTGAGAAGAGGAAGTAATGTCCGGTCGGGAAAGGCGAAGAGCGAAGTGGCTGGTAAATTAGACAGGTGGTGTGCGGTGAACGCGAAAGTAACCGATCCTAGTGCACACCCCCGAGTTTCCAGACTTCATAAGCAGAGCCGTCGTCGGCGGTCGCAGCAGCCATCAGAGCTGCCCTGATTGGTTGACGCGTCTAATCGAGTTGCCGCTTGATTAAGAGCCCCGGTAATAATAACGCCGACGAAAGCCGAGGATCCCGTCGTCTCGGTGCCGCGCGCGTTCAACACCAGCAGCGCTTCCACGTTGCGCAAGAGCTTCGGATTTTCGGCTGACACACACCGAGATACGCACGAGCTTAGGCTACCCCGATGCTTCAGTTGGCGCTTATGTGCGTCGAGCGCGCGGAGAGTGGGCGGCCGGGGTCGGGTTAACCCCCCAGCCGGCGAGCAGCGAAGATGGATAGACGGATAGATAGGCTAATAGATAGATGGACAGATTGATAGGCAGATAGGCGCATAGGTAAATATATAGATTGAGGGAGAGAGAGAGAGAGGCAAATATTTGAAATTCGCCGAGGGTGCAGCGGCGCGGCTCCACCGATAATAAGACGATACTTACGGCAGGAAACTTTGCTGCAGCTCGCAGTGCCCCCAAACCGGAGAATGCAATTTCGCTTTGAAACAAGGATAGTTAAAATAAGATTAGTTCCAATTTTCAGCTTCGCTTGTGTTTCCCTGGATATGCGAACTGCATTCCGTGAACCGGAGAACTCCTTCACCAGACCCATATATTATCAAAAATACAAAATTATACCTGCATTATACGCTCGGTAAACTCGGCGTTTCAAGCTTTATTCAATGCAAATTTCCCATCGCTTTATTTCTCCTCGAGTGCAAAGTGCTTCTCAGCCCAGACGCGCCGTCGCGCGACGTTTAAGGCGGCAAATTAGTCACTTCGAAATTTATAACTTCATTCGGCGGCCGTTTATTATTTATCTGCTACATCCTATTCGCAACGTGCAATATGGCGATGGAATATAATTTTTGCGAAGCACACGGCCCTCGGTGCCTTCTATTCTCATCGCGATGGAACCGATTTTAAAGCACTTGCACTTGGTTCCTTTCCGAAATCAGAATTCTTATCGCAAACAGAAAGTGCGGCCTTTGAAACGGACGCGTGTTGTGGAAACTAAAAGTAACAACGGCAGCTCTGGTATCGGTCGGGAAAAATCGGGCTTTTCGCGAAAGGGCAAGCAAAGTGGAGTCTGCGAAACGGAGAGCGAATTTCAGGATCGTCGAGAGAAATACCGCGAGGCCTGCTGCGAGTTTTACGCGCGCACTTTCGCAGTCATTTTTTTCCTATCCTCCTCTTACGCCTCTTTTGTCAGCGAGGGAAGCGAGGGAGATCGCGCGCTCTATCGGCTAATAAGAATTCCAATCGCAATAAAATAGGATTTGCATTTGGTAAGCAGCGCAAAAAGTGCGACGCGAGAACATTACCGTCTGGCCTCTGCTCGCCTTTTTCTTTTTTCTCCTCCGCGCATTTCCGCATTTCCCCGCCTGCCCCCCTCGTCCAACCGGCCCGGACTCGTTCGAGTATAAGCAAATCGCAACTTTTATAGTCGCAATCGATTGTTGTCTCTGTACGCGACTGAGCGCCAGATAAAAGGTAAGGGTCGCCGCTTTCCTTTGTGGCGACTCGTCCCTAGGCAAGTCCTCCAGTGCTACGAGCTTCCACGTGAAATGTGAGGCATTTCCCGAAAGAAAACAGATGGCTGCTCGTACCAATAATGGCGCTCGTCGATGCCTCCATATGTCAACTTTTTAAATACTTGTGACTTTTACGGCGCGACCCGATTCGTCAGCATCGTCGTGCGTTCACGTCACAGAATATTTATATATCGTTAACTACAACTAATTTTACGACGTCTTGTAACGACACTCGCGGAACTTGAAATGCGCCACTGGCCGACGATTTGTGCCTTTTCCAATGGCGCGATTAAAATTCTTTGCGCGCAGCCCGAAAAATGCGCACAAGTTGCGTAACAAATTATGAAATACAAATTTTATCGCCTGAAAATTAGATTGTTTGATTACGAATAAATATCGTTAGTAGTTTGTTAACGGACGATCGTCGTATTTTATAAGAATACTTATTAACAGTTAATAGCGCTGCCTATCATTTTACGACAAGTGCATTTAAATCGGAGGTTAAGGGGATAAAATAGGCTGTAGCCGAGTCGGCTGCGAATTTATAAGAGAATATGCGTGGAAAATTATTTCAACGATTTAAAACGAAGTTGCAAAAGGCTAATTTTAAGTCAGCAACGTTAGCAATTGGTTGTGATTTGAAATCCAAATGTTGATTCGGTAATTTCAATGACTAATTGTATAATCAAAGCAACAAAGTCCACGTATTGGTGACACCGAGTGAATCGCTTATCGGATGTGTGACACATTGTTATGAGTTGTCTTTCAGCTAGTTTCATGTTGTGACGTCAGCGTCGGCATTCGCTAAAGCATCGCTTAGCACAGCTTCGGCGTCGGATTCCGACTCGCGAACGATCGTTCATCGGCCGATGCTCGAATAGCGCAGGCCACCGCTGGAAAGTCGAATTTTTCCTCCGACTGGGAGTAAATTAAATTTCCCTCGTAAGCTGTCGGGGAGTCGAGATCCCGCTGCTTCTTCCAGATGTACCCGAGACGCTGATAATAATGAGCCGCACAGGACTCGTAATGCACGTGCAGCCTTAAAGTTCACGGAATAAGGATAATCAGGAAAATGTCAGTTAAATATTCCCTCCTCCCACGTCGATCAGTATTCCACGTGCAGCGCCGCCTCCACCAAGACACGCGAAGCCTACACGCCGAGCGCTGACTGAGTCGCACCTAGGCCTCGAATTAAGCACGCCAACGTCGTCGCCCTCTCCTTCGTGTACCTCTGCGAAGCGGAGAAAAGCATCGAGGCGGCGCAGTCGTCCTCAGCGTTTTGCTGTGTCGAATGAGTGATCATGAATATTATGATGAATAGAGAGAGGCTTACCATTGTTGGGCCGCCCAGGAAAAGGAACTTGATTTAAATGGAAGAAGGTGAAGTAGCAGCAGCAGCAGCAGCGGCGGCGGCGGCGACAACGAGAACGTCGACGGCGACGACGTCCGAGTTTCGCTATATGCATATGAATGCACTCGGGTATAAGTTTGCAACCCCGCAGGCGCGCAAGTGTACAAAGTTGTTTTATTATATCGCCAGTTCTTTGCTGCGGGACCTCGGATATGCAGCTCCGAGTTTTCGACGGCTCGTCCGGTTCTTCGGCGGCGGGGGAGTGTAGAAGCCCTTCGAAGGCTGAGTGATTTAAAAATTGCTTTTCCCGCTTCGGGATATTTATGACTCTCCTCACCGAGATTCCTCGAGTTATTTTGCGTCCATTTCTTTTTCTCTCTTTCTCTCGGGCTTTTTACTTTTGGTCGTCCTGGTCCAAGTGTAAATTATACGCTAGCCGCCGCGAGGAAATTGCTTTTCGCTGGCAATGTAATAAGAAATGCAGTGAGCTGTGCATGACGCTGAAATGATGTAGTTAAGTGTATTTCTATGTACCGAAAGCGTATTTTTTAAGTAGAGGTGTTTTTTCTTTTTCTTCCTTCTGCTGTAACCCCTTCGCTTTTGGAATTGGAAAAATCGTTTTCAATAACTGCGCGAGAAACTCGAGGGGGAACTTCTTTGTTCGTCGGCTTGTACTCTTCCATTGAAACGTAATTCGAAGAGTCGGAGAGAATACAGAGATTTTTTCTCCGCCTAGATTAGTTGCCAAGGTACGAACCGAGACTTTTGCATTTTTAAATTCAAATCATCCAATGCAGTTTTTTCTCCCGCAGCGACGTTTTGCACCGTTGAAAGACAATTGTTTCCAAAATTCGAAAGGCAACGCAGTGCTCGCAAGGCCCATTTTCGAAGCGACCGCCATTTTTACACGTCCGCCTATGTCCTCCGGGGATAGTGTGTAATATAAAGGAAAAGCTTTTGATCGCTCAATTTGAAAAAACGCGCGCGTTTCAGCGATCGCAATCGCTGTGAATTTGCCTTCCAACGGAAAATCAAAATCGATATTTTTTCAACATTTATATGGATGTTATTACCCCAATTAAAAGGCAATTAAAAGTTCCTCCGTAGCTGTGAAATATATATATTAAAATTTAATTTTCAAAGGGACGTTAAGTCTCAAAGCCTTCGGGAGAAATTTAATTTCCCGATCAATGTATCAGAATCGGCTTTGAAGATTTCCTCTTTTACAACATTTATAAAACATAAACGGTAAAAGTCGCGGGGGAAGTTTTAATTACGATATATTCGCTCGGCTCGGCGTCGCTGCGTTCTCGAAAAGCCAAAGCGGCAACTCGCGTCGTACATTTCTGCGTGTCAAAGAAAGAAAGGCGCCGCCATCTTATTTACAGTCCTCTTTACAGTCCTCGAAATTGAAAGAATCGCTTTCAATAACAAACAGTGCGTTTCGCACGGCTTCGAAATCCGCCGTTCCGTCCCCTTGCCGCCCTGCCCCGGCACCGACGCAGCGCCAAAGCGACCTAAAAGATAAAGAGAAAGAGAAGGAGAAACGCGCGGCCATCGCGGCCTGGCACTTTTTTCGTGCGTGTGTGTGTTTGGGCTGCCGTTGCCGCGGAGAATAAATCAAACGGTGCGAGAGCACGCATCGTAAAACTTGGAAAACTGCCATATCACGGTTAATCGTTCTCCTCTCCTCTCCTTCGCTATTTTCCGCCGTCGCGCAGCTGAGAACCGCGAAAGTCCCCTTTGATCGAGCCCCGCGCTTTCGCGCTCTTTTTCTTTTCTCTCTTTCTCGAGGCTCCCCTCGGCTTCTCGCTCCTATTCATTTTCATTCGTCTCTCCTTTTCTTTGTTTTGCTTTTAACGCCCCATCGCTTATCTGTCAATATTATCGAACTTTTGCCTCTTATCCTTTTTACGAATCACAATTTTCAGTACGAATTTGGAATAAAAGTTGGAGTGGTGAAAAATTTTAATTTAATACTCGATATTTGCAGAACATTTTTAATGGTTTTATCGAACTGCGAGCGTGAAAAAGTACATCGCAACCTACGTGCTTAAAAACTCGTGGCTGCGTGTAAATACAATGCAATTTTGTGACGAGGCTGGATCGAGTAACCCGACAAATTAATATAACGCACATGCTGGGCCTCCAAGGGGGAACGCGAAGTATTAAAATTAATCTAAAAGTTCTAAGAATAAACGTGGCGCGCATATAATTAGCGTTTAGGCGCGAAGAAGTGCCTGGCGATAAGTTCGGTTCGCGATATAATTTGCGCAACAAGTAAGCACCGAATTTTCTCGAAACGCATCATCCGTTCCGGGGATGTAGAAATGCAAGCCGCAGTTCTGGCATCCACCCTCGCAACGATGCTCGGCCTCTTTGGGTTTATCCCTTGTCATCCACCCCTGTCTCGCTGTTCCAATCGTCGATAAAAAGTCGACGCGGGTGCGTTGGCGGCGCGGCGAGGGGGAGGAAGGTTGACACCGAGCTTCAAAGTGCGGCCGGCGCTCGACAGACGCCCCCCGCGGCGCTCAAACATGGGCTTTCGAACGGTGCCGCCTTTGTGCCGCACGCACACACACACACCCATCCACGCGCGCAGGCGCCCATTTCTTCTTTATTTTTTGCAGCGCCCGAGCGGGAAAGTAATTATCGGGGCACGCAACGCACGCATATGCACGCGACGCTCGCCGCTTGCCCTTTCGTTTTTTCTTCCCCCTTCCTTCTGTTTCATTAAACAACCGACTGATTGATACGTCAAGGCTATGAGAAAAACGCGCTCGCGGTGATCGGCTTCGGAGATTATTAATATGCTCCTTCGGGCAAGAGAAAGTTGGATTGGGATTGCGCGGCGGCGGTCATTTTCCTCGATACCCGCTAGCTCGCGTTTTCCTTTTAATCTGAAAATTAAATCCCTCGACTCTTAGATATTCGGGCTGCGGAGTAATGAGAAATGCGCCGAGAAGCGCAATAAATACTGCAGAAGATAATAACACGACTGCGATTCAAATTGGCTTTCCAGCATTTGGCTTATCGAGAATTTTCAAACCGTTCGGCCCCAACAAATAATTTTATTGCCAGCTTTTTGCTCGTTTCTTTTCTCCTCACTGCGATTGTGTTTACTCTCAGGAATATGGCTCGCGGTCATTTTGCATTCATTATGTTGAAACCGAGGAGGAACGACTCGCAGATTTAAATTAAATCGTTCGACGGCCGTTAAATTTATTCGAACACCGACACCGCTTAAATTATTATTTCACCGAAAGAGCAATATTGAATTATCGGGAGGTAATGAGAAAACACGTGCTAATTAAGAAGCACTAAAAGTAACGACGCACATCAATCGGAGCGGCAACGCTCCGTGAGTGAGTAACGCAAAGCAGTAATTGTACAATGTACGGGACTCGCCGCGACACGGAGAGCATTCGAAGGTGCAACTGCATCGGGAATTTATTTTTGTACAACGCAGTCGTAAACGGTGGACGCGCAGCGTGCAATTGTCAATAAAATCTCCAGGGCGATAAAAATCATAAAAAAATGGAGCAGCGCCGGAAGGGTGACGAGCCGAGAGAAGGCCACGTATAAATAGAGCATTGAACGAGAGTATATCCGGATGATTGAGGTCTCAAACGCCACTGTAACGCGGCGGCAGGGAGCGGAAGAAAAGTCGAGAGTGCACGTTTAGTGCGGGGCTCAAAGGGCACAGCGGAAAATAAAACGAATGAAAGCGGCGAGCCGCCGTCGCCGCCGTCGCCACGATCAAATCGACGTACTCCTACGTGTGTATGTATATCCATGAACAACTCGTTTCTTATCGCGTTTATCCAATGTTTCAACGAGAAAACTTTCTTTTATACCTGAATCTTCTTTCCCCTACGAGAGCAGATCATCGATTCTTTCATCTGGCCGACATCGAAACTTTTCGAGGGCCGGAGGGAGGAGGGAAAAGTTTGCGCTCGGGAAAAGGAGAGCGGGAGAGACGAAGAGTCAAAGGGATATCCATTCGAGGGAATTTAAGCCAGTCGATCGACATGGAATCGTTTTCGGTATGGAGGAGACCTTTCCTTTTTGGTTTGGTCAACGCTACCCGTACCCTCCATTTGTTGCCTTTGCATGCGTTCGCTTTCTCGTTGCTTGGGCCTCCCTCTCTACTTCCCCCTCCGCGCATCGGCCAATCGCCTTTTTTCGTACTTTTTCGCGGCAATGTTTCTCAGAATTGCATCCGAGGAATGCGAGATCGTACACCGCGATTAAATAGAATCGCGTATATTATAAAATGTTCGGCTCAGTCTTGCCTTCGAACGCAACGATAAGTCCTTGAACTTTCCTGAAAGTAATATTACGTCGTGAAACGTAAAATTTGTCGGCAACGCATGTGGAGTTCGAAATCGTAAGTCATATTGATAAATGCTGGCCTCGTATATCCTTGATATAACGTATTATTTAATGCAACTCGTCCAGCTTCCATTGGGCAAAGCATATTCGCGGGAAGTGTCGCAAAGTCGGCACAGAATCGATTCTATTTTGTATTTTAAAAATTTTTTCTTAAATTCTGACTCGACCAAAGCTTCTGTCGACGATAGCAACTGTGCAATGCGCGATCGCAAATTATTTCTTCAACTGGGAAAAAGCGGCGATAGTTTACCGATAACAACGGATTATACAATCTGTAACGCCAAAAGTTCTGGCTCGAAATTATATCTCCTCTGGCTTCTCCAGAGGAGAAATTAAAGATCGCGCAAAAGTGAATAAAAAAAGAAGCCGATAATGGAGGATTTGAAAATGCACGCGCGTTGCCAAGTTGTAGAGGTGGTCCGGCGGCAGTTGTTGCGAGTATCTCCATTAAAATTTTACCTCCCCAAGTGTCCCCTCATTAAAGCGCGGCGAATGAACGAGTGAGAGAGCGAGAAAAAGAGGAAAAAGAAAAGAGCGAGCCAAGCCCGAAACTTTCAAAGTATCATTAAGAAAGCGAGTGAAAACACGAGTCGTAAAGAGCGCGCGCGACGCGTCAATCAGAGAAGTCAAAGGAGCGCGACATCGCGGTGGCTCGTCGTCGTCGACGCAACGGCACCGGAAGTGCCCGTTTATTTTCGCGTTTCCGAGTAGAGGGACTCGGTTCTCCTTGCGACATTACGTTTGTCCCAACGTAGCCCGCCTCGCAATTATACGCAAAGAAAGGAGGAAAGGTGCTATTTTACTCTTTTGCTCCCTTTTGTTGCCCCAACAAAGAATTATTTTCGGCACCTTGTGATACTCGGCCAAATCGTGCAAATTATTTAAAGGGCGTAATTTTTTACGAAGGCTCCACCCGCATACGACCGAGCATCCCTTTTACTTTTATTTCGGGTCACTAATTAAAGACCAAAGCCAAGGACTGCGAAGGTAACGAGAAAAGCTCGTAAAAGCAGCTTACAAGTTTAGGAAAATTAGATAAACGAATACAAAAAAATTTAAGTGTCGAGGAACGATTTGCTGCGCGCACGTAACCTGTGCAAATTCGTTAAACTAATTTTCGCATTTTATCGAAGTAAACTATTTTTCATTTCGTCTAATGTAGCTCTCAAAGGCCGCGAAAGTGAACGCGCAGATTTGGCAGGTAATATTGATGAGTTGTACCAGCGAGCACCTAATCGAAGCCTCGCGTCGTTTGAAATCTCGAATTTTTATTTAATTCACATTTTACACTAATCGCGACACCTATTTTTAAAGGCGTTTAAAACTAATGAGAAGAAGCACTTCACAAACGGTGCAAACGGTTAATAATCTGCAATTACATAATTTGGTAATAAAAGTGCAGCGTGTGAATGATTGCTCGGAAGCCTCGTTTTAACGAGAGTGCATAATAAGTAAGTGGATACCGAAGAGTTACAGTGTTACCTTGCTTCTGCGAGTAATAAGTATTAAGAGGGGGCGCTCCATAACTATTGGAACCGAACCCTCTGTTTTTTGGAGTTTGCCCCTTCCCAGCTTCCTATGGCTCGCAGCTAATAATGCAAAAGCAACAGACACGCGACCATCCGGACCACACGTGTGCGATAATGGGGAAGGCCGATATGTGCTGCTGCTGCTGCTGCTACGCTCGGATCATACACGCATTTACGCCCTTTTTTCCGCTCCCGCTTCCTTCGCTTCTCGCTCGTCTCGGTTTCGCTCTCTTGTAGCGCTCCATCTGCTCCTTGTTACCCGGAGTTATTAATTAGCTGGCCGCTTTTCGCTTTTGCTCACTCCTGCCTTTGCCCTCTTTTTTCCTTTGTCCTCCGCGAATTTCGACGTCGCCGAAATTAAAGTTGTTCTGCTTGCAGTTTAGCGCCGGATTAGACGGAGACGTGAAAGTAATACTCGTGCATTCAATGACTCGAGCGAGTTTGCGACATTCGCAGCGCCAATTTATTTTTCATCTCGAAAAACACTAGCGTTCGGCTGGAGCGAACGACTACAGGTATTGCTTATTTAAAAATTTCCGATAGACGAGCTTCGACTAAGGAGCGTTGCTCCTAACGAAACGACGAATAAACTCCCGAGAAGTGGGTTTAAGTTCGCTCGATCTCGGTTACTATTTCCTAATAATCGCGATTTGCGACTCGATTCGTCTCGTCGCTGCGTTTCTTGACCGAGTTACGCGAAAACCATACTGCTAGAATATATTTAATTTCCCATTAAACGCGACCACTTTTTCATAATTTTCAAGTACTTCTTGACCGCAAGCGTAATAAATCCCTTTAAACGCTCGATCAATCACCCCGTCTTACGCTCCTCTGCCGCTCCCATCCCTTTCCCTCTCGACCCTTCGTCGCCGCACGCCACTGCTGCTGTCGTAGAACTTTTCGCTATGAGTCAATACTCCGTTGCTCGTTGGCAGGCCGCTTTAATGAAGACGGCTTGTCGCCGCAGCCGCGAGCCATTTCCCTCGTCCTCGTACATCCACCGCTCCCCACCTCCCTATTCCCCCGCCACCTTTTTTGCCTGGGTCGTTCATTGCCACGGAGTTGTTGGAAACGACTGCCGATGAGGGAGCGCAGGCGTCCGCCCCCTCCTCCATCGAGTGTTCCCGACTTTTTTCACGTTTTTTCCCTTCGCGGAAAACGAGCAGTCGAACGTAGATGCAATTCCAGAGTGCGATGGCTCTTTTTCCCGCCGAGGACGCGGATAATCGAATAGCCGAATATGTTGTCGGACAACTCCTGGAAGCTTATTTTCCTTCTCTGGTGCGTCGAAATTTTGAACACGAGCATTCGCTCCTTTAGGCACTCGCTAACATTTCAATACACTTTTAGCGAAGAGTACGATTTATTTATTTATTTATTTATTTATTTGTTCGCACGTACTCGGCGCGTGTTACTTTGAGCTTTAAAAATAGAGCGACTTCTTTCGTCGCTTTTTCGTCGATTCGCTGCTCGATTTGCGTATTTAACACATCTACGCGCGCGTATCCTTTCCTCTCGTTTATTTTCGCTGGCCTGAGTAATGGAAACGGCGATTCGCTGCCGGCTTATCGTTATATTGGATAAACGCTGCACTATTACAACTGTAAATCTGCACTAATAGCGCATGAAATGAGCGACTCGATTAAAGCTGCTAATAAAATTAGAAATCAATTTACGCTTGATCAAATGAAATACTGCTGTTCTCGAACCGTAGCGGAGTTGCATATTTTGACGGACACGCGGAGAGTAACTGTTACGAGTGCAGAAGGACGATTAAAATACGGAGAGTCGTCTCGATCTCTGTACGTTCTTCGCCGTCCCGCCCACTTCCTGTTTAGAAGGAGTGGGCAAAACGAAGAAAAGAGTCGATAGTAGAATCGAAGCGATTGGAAACGACGGGGCGGAAAGAGGAGCGCTGGAGCGGTAGCGTTGGTACCGGTCTGGGCGGACTGGAGGAGGGACGGCCCGAGACGAACCTCCACGATTAGAGAGAGAGAGAAAGAGAACGCGTGGGAGGCCTGGAGATAAAAGTGCAATTAACCCCCTTGAAGCGTCAACGGGGCCAGGAGCAACGGCGGTATCGCATCGGCAGCCGCTCGAGCTTAATGTCCCACCTACCACTCGCCGACGGGTTTCGGGCCGCTCCTATAGCGCCCCCCTCCCCATTTTTTCTGCCTCTCGTCGTGACATTGGGTGGTCCCGGAGCAGAGGCTGATTTATCCCCGGACTACTGGCCTGCGCTTTTCGGTCGCCTCGCTTATCTGCCGTTGGGAAATATGTTTCGGCGCCGCTTGTGTTGTTTCGCGCCTGCGAGATCTTCCTCGGTCTGCGTCCGGGCTTTTTTGGCGCGCCCTCCCCCCCAAGGCTTTTCAATTTTAATTATTACACTTGCGCTTATTCGAAGTATTATTCGTCGCTACATTCCTCTTTGACTTTATCTCGTGTTCGCTCTCGTGAGGATATTCCTCCCCTTGCCGCCCCTATATCTCCGTGGGATAATTCGGAACTCGGCATGCCGAACATTTCACTTAATTTACGTATGCAAATAGTCGCTACGGTATATTCTCCTCCTCGGCGCTCTTCCGAGCGACGTGCGGCATAATTATTAAAGGCGATTGCGATCTTAAGTACGTACTTTAGGCCACTTTTCCCTGGCATTCAATTCCTTAATTATATGTCGAATTTATTTGCCTTGGTGTAGTGCTAAATAGGCTCCCCTTTTTCGTTCACCTTGTTTCGCCTTCTCTCGTAATGGCTCTAACGAGCTCTTGTTTCTCTCTGTTACAGGTGAGCACTTGGCGCAGTTACGTTTCCCGGCTCCTTGGGAAAGAAGCCGAAAATTTGACGAGCAAGTGGAAATGCGGGGATATTACGTTTGAAAAATGCCTGGAACGCAGGCAGCGATCCAATCTAGATAAATTCTTTTAATAAGAATTAAAAAACGATGTTGAGCTATAAAGTTGCTTTACGTCTTGTCAGCCTTAATTGCGAGGTTTGCAATTAAGTTCGCGCGACTAAGCCTTTTTAATTAAAAGATACGTCCGCACCAACACCGATATTTTAAACAGACGGTGAGTCGGTTATTATTGATTCCCCCGAGTGGAGGGGGATTGGGTCGCGCGGACATCAGCGCAAATACGAAAAAGTTTTTGCAAAAAATTCGAACGTCGAAGGAGGAGGACCGACCGCAAACCGTTGTATCGGCCGTTCCCTTAAATAAACAGCAATCATCTTTGGCAAATGCCGAGGACAATTGCAGAGTGGGGGTTCGCGTTGCATCGACGCGTTGCCACTATCCATCGATGCGCGGGCGCTCCCAATAAAGCCGAAAGCCAACAATCCATTTAAACTGAAAATCCTCGGAGCGGCGCATATGGTTGCGCCAAGGGGAACTCCTCCGATCCATAAATTATGATTCGACGTCGCGCCTTATTGAAGGAAAAAGAGAGACGCAGAGAGAGAGAGAGAGAGATGGTGCCCCGGGCCGTGGGTGGTTCGCTGCCACCGCAGCCTCGACGTCAAGCTTGAAAATTGATTTCGCCCAGGTACACACGGGGCCGCGCTCTCGGTGCAAATCGGCGCTCTTCTGTATTTTCTCTCTCGGAGCCGCTCCACCTACACGAGCATTTTGGCATTTTGTTCTCGAGTATTCGCGCGAAAGAACGAATTTTGATGACGGTATGAAGTTTGTCTCGGTTAACGCCAGCGCGGATCGTCCTTTGAAATACTCGGGGCTCGTGGTTTTACGAAAACTTGCCGGATTTATTCCTCATCCAGTCTTTGCTCCTTTATTCAAATAATTTTGTTTGCACGAGAGCGTCGTGCGTTTGGTAAATGCCGTCCGCTCTATCGGCAGCCGAGCTGGCGAAGTAAGAGGAGAGAACCTTTTTGGCTCGCGCGAACCTTAGAAGCTTTGAAGCAATCAGACGTTCTATAAATTTTAAATTAAGTTGGCCGCACATTTGGAAAGAATTCTTAAGAGTTCGACAAAATTATAGCTGAATGTGATAAAATGACAAGTAAGTCTTTTTATTTTTGAAAAGCGCTTGCTGACGTAAATTTGCATTTTTGTTTAATTCAAAACACAATTCGATAATCCTGTTTTTTGTAGAGTATTCCAAGATGGTTGTTATTTATGTTAACGAGTCGGTTTTTCTTTTTTTTTAGCGCAACATAATCTTGCAAAGCCATTGAATGGGAAGTTTATCGCAAAGTGAGTAGCGGTAAATAGGGGAGGCAAAAAGTTTAAATTTTATCGCAGACACCTGGAGTAAATAATTGGATAGCATTAAATCGTGTAAAAGTTACGTAGTTTGGTGTTGACTGTGTATAGCGCTGTTCTGTAAATTTCGCAGAACTCTTTCTCTCTTCGTAAACGCTATTCAAATTGTCGCCGTCCCACCTTTATTCTTTGCATCTTAAACTTGGCTTTTTTCCTCTTTTTCACCTTTGTCTTTTTTCAAAAATGTACGCGTGTAAATCGTTTAGATATAATCTCTTAACGGAATCAATATCTTTGATTAATTTCGCGTGTCTCGCAAGTCCGTAATAGATTTTGAGATATAAAAATCCATCGACAATCGTGACCCTTGTTACGCCTGTCGTTGCACGTCGACGTGAATGTATTTGAAGACGCAGAGCTGAAAAATTGACTTAGCGCTAAAATTTTACACAGGCTTGCCGAGGCACTTTTGTCACGCACCTAATAGAAAATTATTAATCTGACCATCTATTTCATTTTCTGGTTTAACGTTACTCACGGTTTTCCGCCTCGTGGCTCCATTGTCTTTCTTTTCCGACTATTTTCTCCCGACTATTTACTCGTTGCATCCCGAAAGGTCTGCGAGAACAGAAACATCAGCAGTGAAAGCAGAATTCTGCTTGCAGAGAAACGTAAATACCACTGAGCTAATCAACCTGATTGGTCCCTGCTCGCTTCGATACTCGTCATTCCTATATGCATACATACATGCGCGCATGCACATATATATATATATATATATATGTACAGCCAAGTGTGCACTGACACCGTACACTCGTTCACTTCCGGGGCTCCTTGCGTATTATATTAAGAAACAGCATAAGATATGTACATATACTTACTTGTCCACTTGTATTTGAGAAGAACAGCCAAGATATGGAGAAATTACGATGAACGGAGAGTTGAAATTGTGTATGCGAAAATGGACACCGCACAGAAGTTTTATTGCACGAAATTTTTAAAATTGTCCCATAAACATTTCACGGCAAAAACTATTTGGGATTCAAAATTTTAGAAAACATCTTTTTAAATTTAATCAACACCAAAAATTAGCGCACGCAAGTGTTAGTACGATTAGCTTTAGACTTTTTAATTGTTCCCAAATGTTTTAACGATACGTTTTCCGAATTTGCGATTTTATATTAAATGTCCTAATTGTAAATTAAAAATACGAGGGTCGAAGCCATTGATGTACATGTAGTCTATTATCAATTATCGAAGCAATTCTCTTTGCGAATGGGCTGCTATTCATTATCGAGAACTGGCGATGAAATTATTCGTAAATTGCGGTGTTCTGGTGTACGAGCAGTCCCCGTCTTTAAAGTGCTCGAGTCGAGAAATATACTAATTGGGATGCATTATTCAAAAACAGGAAATACAATAGTTTTTCCGTCGCGACTTTTAGAGGCGCCGGGCATCGCGATCACCCACGCATTCCGATAATTAAGTGTCCCGATCACAATAGGAGACACGCGGATAATTGATGCAATCGAGCTGAATTTATAATAAGCTAAGAACTAGAGTGGGAGGAGGAGCATAAGTCAGCAGGTACGCGCATAGTATCGAAGTCTCGGCAGCGGTGCGGGGGCGGAGGCGCGCGTAAGCAAAAGCTCGTGTTCAATTATTCGCGATTGAGGCGCATCTTATCTAAACGCTGATCGACGACAACGCGAGACGCGCCTGTACGTGCGCGCCCTGAAATATCGGGAATTTGCTCGTCGAGTGTAGTGCGACGTTAACGCCGAGCGACTCCAGCGGGTATCTGCCGCAGGCGCAGCCTCGGCACGAGAGGGGATAGACGCGGCTCCTAGGGATTCCGTATAATGTCGGCTGAAATCAATCATCAATCAAAATTATACGTTTTCAATTAATTGCTGGTTCGGCTGCCTTTTCCGTTCGCTTTCCATTACTTTAGCCGGCCACGTGTTTTTAACGCGCGACTCGCTTCGAGATAAAATAAAAGCCCGTCAGCCCTGCCTATTATTACCGCGCGATTACTCCTGTAATTAAAAAATTAACGGCTTGGTACGCATTTTTGCGTATTTGTTATTTTCGATTTGGACAGTTTAGCACTCGGCTACGACTCTGCAAGACTTTAAATAACTTTTCGTTACACAAACACGAAAATAGAAATATCTTCTTACACAGCGGCTGTAATACAAGACAACCGAAATCGAGACTCGATTTACAGGCTACAATTTGGAGAAACGAAAACCTTCTACTTTAAAATGTTAGTCTGTATAAATAAAGTTAAAAAAATACAATCCTACAATATCGTTATTTTTGAAACGTAGCTCTACGGTTACCCTCCGGAAAATTGTTCAAAAGCGTTTCTCCTCAAAATGTATAGAACAACAAAACCGCTCTACGAATTCCGCTTATCGAATGTGTTTCGTAAAATAATTGCGCCTCACGTTTTACAAATCATTGAATTTGATCGGATGCGGACGTCGAGCGAAAAAAAGATTTTTTAATAAGTCATTCCTCGAATTTTAGCGCGAATCGAATTTTTATAATTTTGTCAATTCTGGTGGCGTTTCGTTTATAAATTGGCACAAATGGAAAATTATAACTTTCGCTCCAACATTGAAACGAAGCGCATAGTCACTGTGTGCATTACGCGAGAAAGGGTAGGTGCGTAGCATTAGTGATTTATACTCGTGGTTTACGAAACGCTGATAGTTATTTACGCTCGCAAGAATAGGCAAGTCCTGTGGTACGGTTGTTATTGACTTCTTTGCGAGCGAACACTCGACAAACGTAGAGAGGAATAGTTATTGGCGCGTTCGGGAAATCGCCGAGGGAGTTTTAGGAAAGTAAAGGATACCTTTCGTGTGCCCAGAAATGATATAATTACGAGGAAAATTATTCGAAGCTATCGGTCGTTCGTTTTTAAAGGCTTTCCCGGAGCACGAATTCCATCCGATTAATCCGGTAGCTTGTAAATGTTTAGCAACCGATAAAAGAAAGAACTTTAGCGCATCCAGCTTTGTTGACGCTAGAGTTCGCGCGTCAAAACAAGTGCGAAAATAAGTTTTTACGACGCGTGGCTCTGATAATCCGCCAGTATTATCCGACGAGAAAGGCGGTTATTGATGTTTCACCGCGAAAAAGTGTGACGTTACTGATGTTACGTATGACGAGCGTCGAACGAAAACGGGCGCCGCATAAACGGCGAGATAGAAATCTCCGGGATTACAGTGGAAGCACGTACGACGACGCCTATCAACAACAATCAGCGCGCGAACTTGTTATTTCCAACGTGTCGATTAGGAGCCGAGTAAAATAATTCGATCGCTCGAATTAAGCGTCTGCTAATAATCGTCGGCCGAAGCTGTGCGCGCGCACTCGTCGAGGGAAGAGCGAACTTTGTTTATCAGTCATCCTCTGTTTTGGTCAACTCGGCTCGAATATTTTCAAAACCGAGCGAAATTTAAAATAGTGGCTCGGCGCGCGACACTTTTGAATCCGAATATTTATGCCTGATAGTCTTGTTGAAGCTCGACTAGTGTCGTTGCGGATTCCATTCCGTTTGCTCGGCGCTGTTTGCGCATCCAATTAGTTGACGCTCAAATATTCGCTTATTGTTTACAAATATGTCAACAGGCGCGTCGCTGCCATGTCGGCGCATTCGGCGCAAAAACATGTTTGTTGAAATTAAAAGCGTTTAAACGCGAGGCCGACGTCGAGGAAGTGCAGTCTCGGATCCCCCAGAACGTTCGCGGAGAGGTAAATACTTGAAAACAATCAACGCGGGCTCGCGCGACTCTGCCGAGCGAAATTGCCAGACGGCCGCGCGTACATGTAGGTAAAGGTAATATCTCTTATTCCTCGGAAGAGGTAGTGCTGCCAGCAACTGGGAGATATTTACAAGAGAGCCAAGTATTTCGACTGCCGTTAGCAGCAGCAGCAGCAGCAGCAGCGCCAGCACTGCTAGTTCTAGCAGGATTCTACCGAAGAAAGTAATGACTCCACTCGAGAAGATGAAGCGCAACGGCAGAGTTTCCTTTTCCTACCCTTCGTCCTTACTCTCCTTTAACTCCCGTGAAGATGCTCCTTCTCCTTCTCTTTGGCTTACTTTCTTCCCCGGAAAGCCCTTCGGAACCCTCGCACATTTTATTTTTCTCCATCTCTTCTCCTTTTTGCATCGTCAAACTTTTCAAATTTCTCGATCTGCTCACCCTCGTGCTCATTCTCCTTCTGCCTTCTTTGCACTCTATTTTTACAGATTTTAACGTCTCCCGAACAACCGCAAGCGCCAATTCTTGCTTACTTTTCCTCTCCTTTAAATGACCTTTGTTAAATTAGTTTGCTTCCGCGCTGTTCGGAACATCTATAAAAAACCAATAATAAGCATCAGCAAATGCAAAATTAAGTTTCGAATTCGGGCGACAATAAATTCTCGTTTCGCGGCACTCGCTCCAAAATTACAAATAGAACTCAGGTAATTAAATCTAGTCGAAGAATTTCAAATTAGTTACGCTTACTTCTCTTAAATATTTTGATGGAAGCTCGGTAACGGCTGTTTCGATAGCGTTGAAACAATTATGGAGCGCTACAATGTCATGCGGAAAGTAGTAAAGAACATAAGTAAATTAAATCAGCGATGCATTTATTTAGTTGTTTTTGCGAATTCTCAACGATGCCCGAGAGCAATAAGGACGACTAGGAATTTTTCGTGCGATGGTTAGACTACGAGCGAACAGCGTCACGGTTACGGATCTAATCTGGTTTAACTTGTTTACCGATCCACGATAAAAGAGCAATGCGATCCGCACGCGGATTCCAGATTTCATAGAGGGAGCCGAGCGACGCGCTCCCGTAACTGAAATTTATCGCGCTACTAAATATACTGTCCAGATTTCACTCGCTCACCGATATGACGCGCTTTTTGCCTTCGCCTTTCCGAATTCAGAAATATAAAAATATTCTTGCGCTTGGTAAACAGCTCCTCCTTTAATTTTATCGGGCTTCCGAAAGGGAAATCGGGGATACTTTTGACGGACAACGGACGCCGCCGCCGCCGCCGCCGCCGCAGCCGCATTTCAAGTGCTTTAGAGTCGCCCTCATCGGAATGAAAATAAAAATGACTTTATCGCTGACCTACTCGAGCCGTAACTCAAAAAGTTAATCAACAGTCCCATTGAAAATTTGCGAGTGCCTTAAACTCGCGATAAAGTTATCCGCCACTTCCAAATCGCATCGAAAGTATCCAATTTGAAATCATAATTCGACACTTGACTGACTTTGACACACGCGCGCTTGGTATTAAACATTAAAGCTAATTGAATCTGATTGCAAGCGGCGGGAAAGTCTTATTATTTATCGATAAGAGCGCGAGGAATAGAACTTCGCGCTACACGTGTATCTGGCAATCGTCGCGGGGAGCGATATTTTTCTCCTTCTCCCACTGGTTTAAAGAGGCGAAAAAGCGAGAGAGCGTTTTTCGGTACTCGAGCACCAGGGAAGCAGAGCATGAATTACGAGAAATGAATGAAGCGCGAGAGATAAGAAGACGAGATTGAGAATCGAGGGGGAGCCAAGTTTCGTAATGTGGCCAATGTCGCCTTCTCCCCTGTTTGCCAGTTGCGGCAGCTGGCATGCACTGAGCGAGCCCCCCCCCCGCCCACCAATTCTCTTTCGCTGTGCTTTCGAGCGCGATGTCGCGACGCTGGGAGGCGCTGGGAGACGCGACGACGACGACGACGAATGGCCGAGAATGAGAATTCATTGAGTGCTCCGAGGCCGTGCGAGCACGTGACGCGCACACCCACGAACATAATAAGTATTTACGCGTTGCGGCGCGTATCCGCAGGCCTTTTTATTAGCGTCCTTTCGTTTATCTTAACGACACTGAATTTCGTGTAACTAGCGGTTCCCCTGCACCTGTTTGTTTATTTTTCTCCCTTAATTCGCGTCTTCCTGTTTTCCACCTTACGCAAACGCGCCGGGAAAACGAGATATTCGTAACTGTGAGAACGCAAATGAAAGAGTCAACGGTAACGAGGAGCTGAGATATCTAGGAAGTCGTTACGGGATATAATTTTAAGAAATTAATAGCGCTTCTATCGAGTGATAGAAGAGTTGGCAGCTCGTCGAGCGAGTCCCTTCTAAATATAAATAATAATGAGCATCTAATTACCGGCGGATGGAAGTGTTCGCACCTCGTTTTAGCGTAACCAAATCCGCGATTCCAGAATGGGCGCCCGTTTAAATTAAAAATAAGCGACTACGGGCTGCTGCTGCCGCTGCGAAGGGAGCGGAAAATTAAGTCGGAGAAGAAAATGACAGGCGTCGCGCTTTATTATCAAAGAGAATCGTTCGGGATACAGTGCCGTGACCGCCGTTTGTCACTTGTTCTCGGAACGCATAAATAAAGGCGAAACGCGCGCTACTTTGATTTATTTTCTCTGCTCCTGTTCGCTTGCGCGCCGCGCGCACCGATGAAGCGGCGGCGGTTACCACTCGAATGTACGCGGGAGAAAGTGAAATGAGCCGAGTGAGCACAATTTATTTTTTCTCCTCTCCTCTTCCGGATTATTTGCTATTGGAAGGTATCTTGAGCGCAAATGATTTATAATGCTTTGCCTCGTGGTGCGAACAACCAATAAGTGGATGATACTCGCAGCTACCGAAGCCTGCACGGCTCGATATTTTACGGGACCTGCAAGATGAAATGGATTCGCCAAGAATAAAATTTTAATTTACTGCTAGTCGTATGGATTTTTCCAACAGGTTGTATTTATTTTTTACGCCCGATGGGCGCACGCGAGAGTTTATCGCTTCGAAATGTATTTATCGACGGCATTGACTGGCCGCCGTATAAATACGTCCGCGCGAGAATTAACGTTATATTTTATAAAATTTGACGTCCCGTAAAATAATTTCAGCTGCGAGAGGAGGATAATTTTTCCGACGCCATTAACGAACGAGCCCCGTTCTGCCGAGTGAAATCAAAGGAATACCTTCGCAGCCATATTCGCAATAACGAGCGCGGAAAAATAATACCTGTCAACGCTATCAAATTGTCAGCGATGAGCAAAATACTACTGAGCGAAGTAATACCTTCAGTTTTTTTCCTTTCCGATACAGCAATTGAAATCCGAACTTTAATTAAGTGTAAACTTGATACTCGGAAGGTTGCTGACTGCGTATAAAGTTTCAGAATGCGCGATAAGGCTGAATAAAAATTCCCAACGATTAACTTGTTCTACTATTTCACGATATAAGTCATATAATTATTGTTTAAATACTGCACGAGTTGCCTTTAAAAGCACTCGCTACCCGTTCGGCGTATTTTTCACGAATCGCGAATCGAGCTTCGATTAGGGCAGAATTAGAATTCGTAAACTCCCACAAAGCGTTATTACGGCCAATCCGACGTTTTCCACGTGTCGGGAAAAACGCCGACGCTTTTCGCCGAAATCGCGACGAGATTTTCGAGCAAAAATCACGGATGTTATTATTCTAGCCAAAGCCGAAACAAAATGAACTCTCTGTTTGATTCCAGTCTCTACGAGCACTGCAAACGCGCAAACATCAGTGCCGCTCGCTCGAAACGTACACACGTACGGCTCACCGCATGAGTGAGAACCTGGGGATCCCTCCGGACGGAGAGCCTCCGGGCTTTGGGCGCGGGGGTGGGGAGGCTTAATGAGCTTCCGCAAGAGTCTCACGCTCCGCGTATAATACAGAGTATAATATCGTGGACTCGTTACGAGGAGCGTCACGGTCTCGGTCTAACCTTCGCTCGCCTCTTCGTTTCGTTGGCGCTGAGCAAATTAAAAAAATAGCCGCGGCTACGCACCGGCGAATTAACGCGGAGCTTACCTTTTTACGTTCCTTTTCAACAGCCTTCACGAATCGGCTTTGGATTATTTCAAAAGGAAGATGGCGGATTATACACTCCAGCTGCTATTCCACGGGCCGTCAGTCGCCGAATACCGGAAGACTCGTTAACTCTTCGACGTGCATATTGATAATGCGATAGTACGCGTGTCGCTGTACTCGGTAAGAAAGTGTTCTCAAAGCCCGTAAGCGACTTGGTGTTTACGCGCTAATAGCAGTTACCAGTGATAAGCCGGACTTTGTTACGATTCAATTAGTACGCGGAGTCTTTATCAGCTGAGGTTATAAATCCCCCCGCGCAAGATTAAAAGATTCGCCGTAAAAATGGAGGCGGTTGCGGGGGACGCAGAATCCGCGCCGATTTACGGAATAATCAGCAAAGGCGAAATTATTGCAGCTTGCAACGCCCGTAAAAGAACTCGGCCTAGGAGATTATAAAGTTCGATGTTATGAGTAATAGAAATGTAATTTACATTAAAACGAACGATAAAAAGCATTCGAAAATGCATAAAGCCGCGTAAGAAAGTGAGTCGACGGCGTGGGGAAAGTGGAAGTGTGGGTTTTGATTGCTTTCGAATGGGCGTCTGGGATTCTCTCGGTTCGTTTTCTTTATACAAGCCTGGCGTTGATAGTGTTTGGGTGTTTTGTGTTCGCCGCTCCGTAATTCTCTCCCTTTTCGAGGATGAGACGACATTTTCGGCTAATAAATTTCGCGTCTTTGCTTTGATATCGGGGCTTTTCGGGAGAAGGATATTGTGAATTCCGCGACGCGGCGTTGCTTATAAATAAAGGATTTTCGCGGCGCTCTGTCCCTGGATTTTTAAAGTGGATATATTGGAACGAAGCCACCCTTCGCTCATTGCTAATTTGCCGGTAAAGAACGGATTTTGTGTCGCGCATACCTGGGAATTCGTCGGAACACACGCTTTTTCAACATAATTCATAAACCAATTTTAGAGTCGGGTGTCGTAAAATTATCTAATTACGATCGAACCTGAGATTATACTGTAAAGAACTTTTTTAGAGCAACCGATGCACTAAACGATCGGACAGTCGGATAAGTCTCGGCGGATACGTAGAATTCTCACGTTTTGCATATTCAATACATTTAATTGAAATGCTGCAAGAGCGTTGAGGAAGCTTTGAACTGGCATCACTTGAGATCGAGTCGAGTCTTCATTCGGTATCGAGCAAAGTTGTTAAATTGAAAATTCTTCTCGCTCGTAAAAACTCGAAAGCCATTCGTTCTCAAGGTAAGAAGTACAAGTAGGATTAGCCCAAGGCGACCATGATAATTCGTGACTTTGAAAAAAAGAGCGGACGTACAATCGACATTGAGACGAGGAACGATCGCGATTATCCTTCCCTGCAAATACGGAACGTGGAATGTCTAACGCGAATCAACCGGGAAGTGGTCAAAGTGCGCCTCCGCGCTTTTCGCAGAATCTCCGCTGTGGCTGCTGCCTGTCGGCTATCAAACGACAGTAAGTAAGTCTGACGACCGGTTAAAGTTAAATTAATAACGATTCGGTTCACGTACCTGTAGACGTTTCGGAAATCACATCGCGCCATTGCGTATGATTTTTCCGCATCAAAAATTTGTTTTACCAAACTTGTGCAAAAGATATCGATGCTCTTGTGCGTTCCCAGTATTAGAGCACGAGAAAAGAGGTTTAAACGTTTAAAGTACAAAAATGAGCCAAAGTACTAACAAGTGACAACCGGACAAGGGCAATGATTTAAATAAATAGTTTAATCGTCGCGCTGATAAACTTTGCCGGCGCCACGTTTGACTCGCACCGATTTGTAAGAGGCATTCAGACGTAACTCGGGTGTAAACCGTGATTAACGAGATCACGTAGGTGCGGTAAAAAAATAATAGATGAAAAAAGGCGGAGACGTAGAGGAATTGAGAAAAGCGCGAGAGCACCGAATTCTTATTCGAGGACTGCAAACTGTTCTTGGGCATTCGGGACTCCTCAAAAATTCGTAAATATTGACTTTCGAGAGGAGGGGAAAGCGCTTCCAGACGTCGTTCACTGCTCACGTGAACTCGTACCCGGTGCCCCCCCCCCAGCTGCTATCGCCCGCATAATACGCTCCGTGCACTCGGGAGTCGCCTATTACCCAAATTACCGACTCACTGTCCGAGGCATTTGTCATTCTCCTGATTAGCTGTTTGCGACGGAAGTTCTTTGATGGAAATAAGTGCACGGGCGCGCGCATTCCCGGAAGTTTTCCGCTACTCGATGAAAACTCTCGCGACTATGTCCGTTTTTTCCAAATTATTCGCTCCTCCGCAGCTTTCGAAGACATTTCGATTATTCAAAATGCCCGTAAAGAGTAAAACGTATGCAGCAAAACAATGTCGCGGAACACACTTGTGCCTCCTTATTTCTATTTGATTTTCATCGGCATTCTCAGCGCGCGATTTCGCGTTCGTAATCTACAGAAATCTCGTTTGTGCGCTCGTGTATTTACCTTTTTTCTATTTTCGTCTCTCTGCCCCATTGAGGCGAGGTAACCTCGTCCCCCGCCCACATCCTCGACACGCGTTTACCGGAGTACGAAAGTCTCTTCCGCGCGTTACGTCGGGGAAGCGGAAAAAGGTTTACGCGATGTGTAGTGCGTGAATCGCTAAGCTCTGCTACTCTTTTCGTCGCACTCGACGGCTTTGTGTTGGGGGACGAGCGAGAGAGGGAGAGGGAGAGTTCGGGCTTCTGAAGCGATTGAATTTTAAAGTGCGTTTACTCCTGGATCAATTCGACTTTTATCTTCCAACGTGCCGGGATCAGTTAACTGCTGTATATCTTTATCCCCTAATTGTTTACGTGCAAAAGACTTTCTCGCGTATCCTTCGGTTGCGTCTGTAAATTCCATTATGCAACTTCGCCGGTGATGCTAATCGAGCCAATATTTAAGAGGGACTTTGTAATCAGCCACTTTTGTCGTGAAACTTGAACATTATTCGGATCGATCAAACTTTGACGCCGTGACTCTCTCTTCCCATTATTAAAAATGAAATCGCTCTATATTTCAGAATGACTCGCGAAAGCTACAGTTTACGAGTTTATTAATATCGCCAACATTACATGCCTATCGTACCACCATCTGTCATCCGGAATCGCACAAATTTTAATTTGCAAAGTCATCCATCTAACGAGTCTTACACTCGTCGACGAAGGCGTGACAGAACATTTATGTAATAAAACCTACGGACGGCAGAGCATATCTGTATTATCGATACAAGATTGGCTTTGCTCCTAAACATTGGCCGATTTGCATAATCGAAACTGCGAAACTACCGGAGAATCCGTGGGTATCAATCCCTTCCGGAACACGAACTTTCGCAAGACGGCGCTCGAACAGTCGAACGCGTAATTCACTGGGAAAGAGACTGTTACAAGGCTCGGGCTGTCAAGTGCTTGTGTCTGGAATTTTATCGGCGAAAACGAAAGAAAAAGCCGAGTCCGATAATGACGAATCGTCGAGGGGCGCGCGCGTCGGACTGCAAGCGCAGATCAAAGCGCCACGGCTTCCTCCGAAATTGCGAAATCCTTTATTACGAGTCGAGCTAAGAGAGACAGAGGGTGGCAGCCGGAGCCGTATGTGTACCCGGGGGAGGGGTGGAGAAGTCTCTGGGGCAGCAACTGGGTGTGACGGCTCTGGGAGCTTTGATTCCTGCATGGCCATGGCGTCAAACGCGTCTCGCGCACGCACACCCACGCACAGCGGCGCTGACCTCGCATCCCGGGCGGGAGGCGAAAAGCGTCGCTCGTCTAGTCGCGCGCACCGGTTTTTCCCTCTCGCGCGTTCGATTAATATTCGACGTGCTCGAGGGTCAGAGAGATACACCACTCCGATAATAATTTATCGGCGGTTTCGCGAGGGACCGGAAATATCAATGAGTCGTTGCACGAATTATTATCCTTGGGTTTTACGGGCGTTCGTAATGGGCTTTTTTCCGCCTGGAAACTGGTTTCCCGTAGACGTTATTCCAATTATTCGATTCGGGTCCGCGCGTGTGCGCGCGCCAACCTTTTATCGCCCAGTTTTGACCTAAGAGGAGGAGGAGGAGGAGGAGTAGCAGGAGAAAGGCTTTATTTATGATTTTTCGAGCGCTCCGCGTTATTTCTCGTCTCGGCGGGTAAGTAGTGATTATTTATTTGTGCGCGGATAAAGGCTGGACTTGAAAAGCGCATAAGCCGATAAGCATCTTGCGCATGTCCGTGTTGGGAAGTGTAAACAATGAGCGGTCTTTTCGACTTATTTTGGGCGAGTCGTCCTACGGGGGAGGGAACTGAACCCTTTGGATTTTTAACGAAACCGAGAATGCGAGAGACCGGTCTTAGGTTTCATGCGCGTTTCGGATGAAATCCGCGTATCTAATTATGCAAATAAACGCACGATGCACTTTATTACTTTTATTATTACACTGGGGCCCGTACCGCACGCAAGAATTACAAAAGAAAGCCAAACTGATAATTGGGCAGATTGTGTTTGTAAACAATTGCATTTACGCGACGATAAGTATGCTGCGCGCCGGTGCAATTATTAAATATTATTCCTGATCGTTATTTAAAAGTGTACCGCCCCCCCCATTCGGTTGCAATTACAAATGCTCGTATTTAGCTTACTCGCGCGTGTCTGCGCGTGCGTAAGATTCGTCTCGTCAAACATTAGGACAATGTTCGGGCGCGCGAAAGTTTTCCTGGAAATTGGATGCGATAGCGTTGATTGTGGCCCGGGCAGCGTTTAAGAATATTTCCAGATTAAAGCTGCACTAGAGTGTAGGTCGAGCCGTTACCTGAAAGTAGAGCCATGAAAATAAAAAGGAATAGAAAAGCCCTTGCTGTCATTATTCGGATGTCGAATGCGAAGGAAAGACCTTTTGTTTTTCACATTTTTGTTTCGCTATTTCGAGAAAAAGTGCGGAAAATCTATCTTAGACTATACCGGTCTGGTACAGTCTCGTTCTCGGTGTATAAGTATGTATAATACACGTTGCATATATGCATGTGTATAAAGTAGTCGGAGTCGCGTTTTTCTGTGGCGCGTGAAACGATATTCCGATCGTCGTTGAAGGCACGCACGAGCCTTTCCCTCGTCTCTCTTTCTTCCACTCGTTACTCTGTTCCACCTTAGCCTCGTTTTCTCTCTTGCTCTTCGCCTTTTTTATCATCGCAAAAGAGCAGAGACGATGTTCCGCCTTACTTTTTGGCTCGTTTCACACAGGCAGTGTATACCGATGCAAAAGCATTCCCTTGTTCGAACTTCCCGCACCACTACCTCGTCGGCAAAGTAAAAAGAACAAGCGAGTGTTGAGAGTACGTTGGGGGGAGGGGATGAGACAGCGAGAGAGATAGGCGTCGCTCGCAGGCCGCACTTTTCGTCTGAAAGGTCTGGCGGGAAAGTTTCCTGTATTCTCTTCTCTTGGACTGTCGCGCTTTTCTCGCCTTTTTCTCCACCCCTCGCCCTTTCTGTTTTGCTTTGCCCTTCTGCCTGGCTTTCTATTTTTACACGATACATCTTTTTATTATATTTTTTCAGGATAATACGTTCGTAATCTTCAATAGATCATCGCTGCTGCGATTTGATGCGCCTTTCAAGACTTTTATACGTCGCTACATTCTCCGTCGCAACCATAAATCTGTTTTTTTAAATATTAGAAAATTTCGAATCCTAAAAATAGTGAAAATATGTATTATTATAACCGTAATTTGTAAAATTTTCGAACGATTTTGTAAATAATGGTATAACGATAATTACGGAGAGTTTTTGGCTAACGTGAAAGTAGAGATTTAATAAACGAAATGGTTTTATCGAAAGTTTTATCCAGATATTTCCAACAGTTAACACAATTTTCAAACTTAAATTTTAAAAACTGCACGATAGTTGGTTTACGCGTCTCTGCACTTTAATTAATATTAAATTTATTATTAGTTTTATTGCTTTAATTAACGCTTTAATTCTATTATTTTTCGCTACATATTGAAACGCTTATTTTCTTCTTTACATTGAATTTTGAAGCACGATCCCGCATTTCTGATTGATTTTGAGCTTAAATTTAGCTCACAAAGCTCAATCACGTTTACGTCGGTTTAATTAGCAAACAATTAGCGTTGCACCCGCATAGCAAGCCACACAAAAATTCCTTCTCCAAATATAATTAAACTTTTACTATGTACGTTAAAAAATTTGCCGATATTTTAATTGTTAATAATGACTTAGGCGTCGATCCAATACTACCAGAGCACTGAATCGCTCTTCGTAAAACAATTAGTTTTCTTTCTCGCAATGCAATAAACATTTTAAAATAGACGACACGGGGGAATCGCTTTCAATTTTTGGAAATATAAGTTTGAAATTCGTTTCGTTACGATTCATATCCGCGAACTCATCGCGTTTCTCTTCTCATCTCTTTTTCTCTGTTCCCCCGTTTTTTGCCTCGAAAAATATCCACCATAAGCTTCTGCGGCTCCGATACACTTGGTGCGCCGCAATCATTCTTTTTCGTGGAACTTCTTTGTCCTCCGCCTTCACTACAGCGTGAACAACATTGATGGCTAAGCCGGTGCGCAAAATATTGATAAACGATTTGAACAGAAGAATGCGAAATACGGACCGGTAAGGCGATTGCACGAGAAAAGGAAGAGACTCGCGACGGCGATCCAAGATTCGAAAGGGCGGAGTTTCATTTTTTATCTCCTCGTTACCTTTCTCCGTCGCTCCCTTTTCTTTCTTTTGATACGTTACCAAGTCGAAGTTGCGCGGAAACACGTGATTCTCCGTTTCAGTTTTAATAACAGTACTTGCCAAGTTGGTTTTTATCATTCTATTCGACTTTTTGCCATTCGAAATCCTCCGTTCGATTCAGTGGTGAAACTTGTTACTTAAAATCCGCGCTCGGACTTTTGGTGCAGAAGCCAAGTTGAGCGGTAACAAATAAACGTACGCGTAATTAAAATTTCGCCAATTTCCTTCGCATATTCAAAATTCAATCGCATAACGTTTCTTTTTAATTCCATAGCTGCGGTCACGAGGCAAAAGGGAAAAGGGATAAATCACCGATAATGATATGCTTTTTCATCCACCGTTTATCCGTGCATCCGTTTATCCTTATGAAGAATAATATCAGTTGTTCCGACTCGTGAATCGATGAAACATCTCGCTTAATTATCTCGAGAAACGCAAACACTGCGGCTAATTTAGAATTGTGTTTAATTTAAAAAATAACATAATTGCCTTCGCTGCATACGTATAAAATGTTTCTCCTCGAACAAAGATAATTATCAGGAATCCTTTTCTTTTCTCACACACCGGCTATTCGTTTCATTAGCCCACCTATTATATTTTGTTTATCCCCACGATTCTCCAAGCACCTCCTCTCGCGTCTTTCCTTTTATCCTCGAGTTTGCATTCGTACACTCCCCAATCATCGCCGATGCCATAAATATAAAAAATGTCGAACGAGTCGCTGATCATTATTTGCCGATGTAATTAATCGGCCTCGATTCCGCGCACAGCAGCAGCCGGTTTTCGGTTGTGCACGCCCTCGTCGTATCTGCTTTGTCATCGCTTCGGCTGATAATTCGCGAGGCGCACAGCGAGGACCGCCGTCGGAAAGTTTGCCTTTCGAATAGAGATTGAGCGGTCCGCGCAAAAGAACACGAAGAGGAGGAGCGCGGCTCGTCAGGTTTTCGATGTTCTTGAATTGCCGAGGGCGAAACTTATTGGGATTTCGGGCTTTGAGAAGATCGATGCCATTGATTTTTTCCAAATAGCATTCGTCTTGTCTCCAGCCCCGATGCGTTATTAATGCTCCAGCCCTTCTGTTCGAGCTCGGGATTATTTTTTCAGAAACGCGAATGCATTTTGTAAACAATCCCGTGTCTTAATTAACGCACTGCTTTTTTCAAATACTTCTCAACGCATTTATTTTATACGATTTTATACGTATTCGCTACGTCGACGTTTAACAATTATTGTCTCTTTTTGTTTCAGGTGAGTTTCAACCGTTGCCGGATGAAACGTTCTCTGCCACGTCGTCACGACTCGAACAATTTATTTCCACTTACGTCCGGCTCGAAGGTACTTTATTTTATTTATAAAAGAGTCGCTTTCAACCACAACAATATTGACCAGAATTCTGCCTCTTTGGTGCGCATTACGAATGCGTGCACATAATTGCGCGAAAATCGTGTATCGGTGTACGAGAGCTGGAAAAACGTAATTTCAGTCGCAGCGAGTAAAGAGTAAGCAAAAATATCACGTCCGAGTGATGTGCCAAGTACTAATAAATTTTCCAAACATTAATCGGAACAAAATTGCCTCTTGCCTCTGCAGTAGTTGAAAAATGAAATCCAATAATCGTTTGATCTAAATACGGGACGCAGGGCGTCTCGAAGAATTTCGCCAGCCGCCATCCGCAAGAAGTCGCTTTGAGGCGAAAATGCTGCTTATGATGTTCATGAAACTCTACTCAGCCGGTGGCTTTCGTAATGGCTCCCCGCGCGTCCACCGACACGACCCATTCGCCGAATAGGAAGAAAGATATCGTAAAAAGGCTGGCGAAGCCGAGACGAGCAGCTGAAATCCTTAGCTCTCGCGAGGAGCATTTATGTGTACGTGCATGTATACATGCAAGCATATATATACACACATATATATATATATGTATATATATATTCAGTACTCGGTCACGAGTCGGCCAAGAACATTATCTGGATCCACGCGGGAGCAGCTACTCGTCCACTCGAACGAGCAAAAGAGAGTGTAAGAGTGGGGAGGGGGAGTAGCCGTGATCTAATCAGAACGGCGCAAGGCGACGATAATGGCAGCTCGTAAAACCATAAGCTGGACGCGCGATTTTCGATGGGCAATGCTGAGCTTCTCTCGTTTTCGGTTTCGCCTTAATTCCTATTTCCACCGAGCCTTTATTCTCGCTCTTTCCTTTCTCTTTCTTTCTACTTTCTTGGTAATAAATTTCGGCCCCGGCATCGCCTACCCGTGTTTCGTCTTTGATCTCGAATTTGTTTATCTTGTATCATTAGATTTGGAGCAAAGAGAGCATTCGCACTTAACTTTATTCGATCGAGCGGGACTGAAAATTTTTATTTTTAAATTAGAGCTTCTGTGCTCGGGAAATCGCAGAAGTTGCACGGACTGCAGCTACTGGTTGCAAACTATAAATTCTCGATGCTCGTTTAAGCGGCCAGCTCTCGTAGTTTTAAGCGAATCCGTTGCATATAATTAGCAGTTCTTGAACGATAGTAACATTGCAATAAACGACGACGAGTGAACTGTTAAATAATTTCATTCGATTAAAAGTTAATTGCAACTTTAATGTTGTGTGTAATACGGATATTTACTTGCTTTTTGCCGAGTCTAGCTGCATTGACAACTTGTTGCTCATTTAATAGCATTGCAACTCGGCGCTGGAATACTAAAAGTCGACGACATCCCATAGGAAATGACGGCGATACGTCGCTCGTAGCGCTACGTGGCGCTAATAAGTCGAAAAACGAATCCACGTTTAATATCCTTTCTCCTGCATCGATCTCCTGACGAGGAACGCCAAGGACGATTTCTCCGTCTCTCTCTTTTATAACGACTAGTCGAAGTCGCAATCCGCGAGATCTAGGTTCAGCCGGCATCCCGCTTTACGCTCCTCGCAGAAGGCGAAGTCACGTCCGGGTGCCCACCGGAGAACCGGGGAGAGAGGGAACGTTCAAGTTTCACCCGGCCAGGATTAAATTGCGAATCGTAAAAGCCAGCTCCTCCAGGACGACAGGGCGCTCTTGGCGCTCATGACGGTAACCGGGGGATGAGAAGAATGTAGATGCGTAACTATAAGTCAATATGGTGTAATGGCGGCGTTACCCGAAGAAAGTGGTGTGCTTTTACTTTTAATTAAATGTAATGTAAGGCAAATGATGCATAACGTTGAAAGGTGTTTTTTGGTGATAAAAGGGATTTTCATTAGAGAGGATCCTTTTTAGGTGGGCAGCAATAGTTCCACGCACAAAACTAAACGCATTTCGCGCACTCGAGGCCGCTAAGCGAAATTCTATTGGCACTTTGGAGAAGGACGAACGATCCGCAATTAAGCGGATCGGCAATTATCCCGTATAGATTTTTCCATAACTTATGGTAATTTTCACGAGAGCACGCATTTTTTCATATCGAGGAGAGGAGATTCGAAAGAAAAAATATTTTAAATCCTTTAAATGAAACATTCTCTTTTACGTCGCTTCGAGGAAAGACACTTGCCCCTTTTTTACAAATTTTACTCCATCTTTATGGAGAATAATCAACTTTTATAGAGCTCGTAATAGATGTAATTGAATCTTCGAGATTTTATATTTAAGAACGAAACTTAAATTAAAAATCTTTTAAGCAATCACAAGTTTTCAAAAACATAAAAACAAACAATGTTTTAGCGCGACTTTAATAAATTTGCTTAAAAACTTTTTTTATCAACTGTAACATTATTAAGTTCGTTGATTCGAATTAACAAATAAACGCGCGGATGTAGGATGTGCGAGTTTTACCAACGTTTGCACGTAAACTTTTAAAAGTATTTCTCAATCGTGATTTTTGCACTTAGACCAGAAACTTTGTCGCTAAATTTCTACTGCAACATATTTATTTTTATTTATTGCGCCGCAAACGTTTGTCGAAATAAAACGCGACTGCCGTAATATTTCTTTATCACCAGTAATAATCGCATAAGTATTTAACAAACATGTGGCGATAAACAATAAATTCACTCGCAGAAATACTTGTTCGCATAATTGCACCAATGCTCGTTGTAAGCTTTGTCAATATCAGATGCACGTATCTTTAATTCCGCAGGAAGGTGATCGATCGATTTATTATTGATTAGGTGTCAATGTAGCAAGAATTAATATTAGCAGATATATTATTTATCAAAGAAAGATAAGAGATAGAGATAGAGGGAGAGAGATAGAGAAAGCGGAGGCTGTGAAAGCATTCAATGACGCTAATTAACCCGAGATTCGATCTTTCGCTCATTCGACCGAATGGATTGGGAAACGTTATGGTATTCGACTGGACTTTTGATTAATTTCATCCGACGGAATTATGAAGCTTCCCCTTGTTCGGCGAAAAAGCTAGTCGCACATGATCTCTCCGATCAAATTTAGCAAACTTTTTGTCCCGCCGTTCCGTTTATTGCTAGTTGTGAGCATCGTAATAGCGGTCGAGAATATTCATATAGGATTTCGTAATTAAAAGTATTCCCATTAAAAAAAAAAAATCCACTGACGTACGTTGATGCCATCGTGCACTTGTATCGATAACTAATCTCGTATACTCGCGACTTCGGTGTCGGTTTCACCAACATTTTCATAATTATTTAATTGAAATTAATTAAAATTTTCGGTTCTTTTTTTAGTATTTCTTAGTTGTTGTTACTACAAAAGTAGTTGATCACGCGTAAGACTACGCATCGAATTCAACGTTATTGATGAGAGTAGCGTTGCGATCGCTTTTGCGTAGTTTGGGAAAAGAAATTACAACGTCGATAAGAAAAAATCCTTTAATTTCGCAGAGAACGAAATGGCATTTTTTATCCGACGAATGACTTTAATATTCCGGAGGAGAGCGAGAATAATAATACGATGGCGAGGCTCGAAGAGGCTCCCAACGTGGAATCTCATAGCAGGGAAATTTCCCTTAGTACTTAATTTTCATCGATCCTGTTCGCGTCACGGGATTCTATCGAACCGAAGCCGTTCGCCCGGGCGCACCGTCACGCGATCCGAGCAACTGCATGGCGCAAGGGGGATGAATTTCAAGAGGGGCGAGGGATGGCCAGCTAAGGAGAGGTCCGACATTGAGATTCGTTCTTCCTCCCTCTCTTGATTGAAAAGAACGAAAAGGGGGAGAGAGTGAGAGGCGTAATTTCTATTCTCGGTGGGCCTTGAGACGACTTTTCCACCCGCGAACACTCGCTCAAGTACATCGCGCTTTGAAAGTCCGAAGGTGGCTGCGAGAAAAGGGAGGAAAATCGTAGGAAGAAGCACGCAATCTGCAGCGACGATTTCATGGAATACCGTCATTTTCTCTCCTCGCCATTCTGCTTTTCCTCTTACTTTTTATTCACATCTTTTCTTAGTTATTTTCACTTTTATGATTCGAGGGCTGCGGATGTACGACTTTTCGCTCATCCTTCCTCACTTTGGATTTGTTTAAAACTTTTTCTCTAAATATCGCATTCGAATGGAAATTATCGATACTACATCTTAAAATTCTGTTTTAATCCGCAGCTTTGGATTACCACGGAAAATACAAAATTTTTTGATCAACCTATCTTATTATATTTTCAGCTTCCGTTCGTACGTTATTAATAGTAATTATCCTCTCGATGCTTATCGCACTACTTGTGTTTAAAAATAGAAGGATAAGTTTTGCTTTCGCTCTCAGTTATAATATCTTATATTTACACTTCGATTATATTTTATTAAACTTTCATTTGCGAGAAATCGCTGCCCACTTTTATCACAATTTTCATTACCGCGATTTAACAAATCGTTTTCTTTTATAATTCCCGGACATTTGCTTTTACGACGCTCTCGAGCGAAAAATAAATACGTCCAGAAATATTAAAATAATGCTTATTTATAAAATCCGACTTCGATAAATGCAAATTTATGCGCGCAATTATCGTCTAGACCGCAGTACGGCATCGCTACATTGTGGTATGTACAAAGAGAAGGCAAGTAGAAGGTGAGAGTGAGCACAATCGAACTCCACGACGATACATTTAGTTTGCTCTTTGAAACGATATAAACTGAAACGATTGGTACGTGACGGTATGAAAGATTCAATCCATGTTCAATTTTTCCTTATTACGACGCTCTCCTCATCTCTCATCCATTATGTACTAGAAGTCTCCATTAGCAGACCGGAGAGAGAGAGAGAGAGAGAGAGGGAGAGGGAGAGGGAGAGGGAGAGGGAGAGAGGCTGACATTTGGTAACCTAAAGCATTCGGTGTCGGCAACGATTGAACGAGATGAAGGAAAACACGAGGTAATGGTAACCGAAGATAGAGAGATGAATAGAGAGTGAAAGTAAAGCAGGACTGACACTCTGTGACGTACTCCAACATTTTCTGACGTTCTCTGACCTCTGTAATCTGAGAACAGATTTCCTTAACATCTAATTTTATTCTTCCACTATTCGCTCAATTTTTCTCACAGTACGATGTGGTAGAAAACATTGGTATTTATTATACTTACTGGTGCATATTTCTTCTTATTATTCTTATGATAAACAAGCGATCGCTTTATTCGCAATAACGATTTAATTTTGCTGTCTGTTACGAAATGTAAATTACAATTAAACGAAATCCAAGTGTGTAGCAAACGATTTTCACGAGGAGAATTAATAAAATGCAGATATCCTGTTGCAATTTATTACAAAAATTATTCTTAGCTCGGATAAATATGTAACGTGTAATTTCTCATTGAAAATATTCACTACGTTATATACGAATATAATATAAATATATTCAGCTTCACTGCCTCGTACGTTGTTGAGCCAAAATCATGTCGCACTTTTAACGCAACAATCGATATATTTAAGGAAAATACGTATTCAAACTTTATTATTCGGTTTTAAAAAGTAGTGCTCTTTTCAAAGAAGGTATACTTTCGTTGTGCGAGTATTATACAACAAAGTATTGGAAGCCAGTGCATTAAAATAGAAATGTTGAAGCGTAATTGGTTTGCAAGTTCAACTTGATATTGAAATCAAATTTCAAATTTCGTTGAGAGCGCTTTAGCGTTAAATACGTGGTCGGTAATCATAAGAGGTTAGAAAAAGTATTTTAAATAATCCACTGCTTGTGTGCGTGTGCGTAAGAAAAGAGACAATATAAAAAAGGGAGAGAGAGAGAGAGAGAGAGAGAGAGAAATAAAACGTTTTGTTTTTCCAGCGCAAGCTTGTATTTGCGTTTATTCAGCACTTGCCTTATACCACCATTGGCGAAATGTCTTCCTCTTATAGCGCTTTCTTTCTCATAGCTTTCTTGCTTACTCACTTGCCTCTCTTACTCTCTACCTACTGGTATAAGTCCTGTCCCGAGTCAACTGCATAATTCATGGCTCGACTGTACAGGCTGCATATACTCCCTCCTGCTTTGCCCTCTTTATACCTTCCTTTTCAAAGTGCCCTCCACTTCTCTCGTTCTCTTTCTCTCCCTTTCACGTACTATTACTCGTTATCCTTCTTACTTTCCAGCTCACCGTACACTATTTTGCAAATTACCCCGTTAGTTCGCTTCTCCTTCTTTAGCTGTTTCTCTAATTCTCCTTCGATTCGTCTTTGATATTGTCTTGTGCATTCCTCCCTTTCTCCTCGCTAAGTCTATAATTTGAGCCTGACTTTCTTGTATTCGCTTTTCCACTCGTTAATTCCAACTCTGCCGCTAATGATTTGAATTACTCGCTGATTGCGTTTACATTAATCTGTCGCATTTTTTGCATTAACAAGCGCGTACTGCTCGATTTATACGTGTACGTGTGACAAGCCAACTAATACGACATTAATCTTCACCAAATAAACATTCTTTTTTCGAGGAGGTCTTCACACTTGGCGTTAACACGCTTAAAAATTTATGATTCATTTACCAATTCTCCTGCGAATATTTTATTTCTCTATGTTCTATTGAATAAACGAGACTTGGCTAGTATTCGATTACACAGGAAGCAAATAATTACTTTTATGCATGATCGAGGAGGTTGAACCAACTGTAGAAATAGCAAGATACACATACAAAGATAGGCAACTTATTATTATAATCTAAATGATAATATATTTGTATTGCGAATGATGAAAGTACAAGATTTCATTGTATCCTTTGCGGAACTGCAATATTAGCCGAGAAATTTATTGACTTGGTTGGGAAAACTTGTGACAAGAAGTTGTTAGTATTACAAGAAAATCTGGTTTACGTTTAATTCCAGTTTACTACTTTTATTCTGATTTTCTGGCGCATATTATTTGATACGAGAGACAGAACTTTTCCTCGTTTAATGGCAAATACTGTAATGTAACGTAATTTCCTTTAGTTTATTATTAAAGTTTCCCGTAAATAGTAATTATTTATTAAAAGGGTTACCGCTCGAGTGTCTACAATTTAGCAGTTTTGAGCCACTTGGCAGATATTTTGATGCTAATGAGGTGATAATTTTTGCTTTTTACAAAATTCTTCACCGCCATTTAGAAATTTATTAATGCGAAAATTTAAATGATTCGACGCGTACTTTTAAAATAAATAAAACGTGATTGGTTTACCTTTTCCCAAGCGCGTAAAGCTATTTATTGGCTTGCAAACGTATAAATACGAGAAAATTAATTTCTAAATTCATAGTTATCGGAAATTACTTTATTGGCGTTATTTTATGAAATGCCCACGCGCACAAAGCTAAATCATAAAAGCAGCATAGAGATTATTTGTCTTTTGGTTTCTTTAAGAATCTCCCTTAATTTTTCTCCTCCTATTCACTTACGAGATCTGCTGTTCGATTTCAAAATCCAAACGTTGCCATTTTGTTATATTGATCATAATTTTAGAAAGAGTGTAAAATTGAGCGTTGCTTTTCACGAGCAATCGCAATAAAGAATAGTTTATTGGAATTTACGAGGCAGCTGTTCAGGTGTTGCGAAATATCGTCGCGTATAATTTAAAGAACATTGTGCCGAGCCGCCTGTCTAATCAAGACAGCATTAGGCTTGAAAATATTATCTAAATGCATTTGCGAATCGTAACGACGCTGCCGCCGCGAATAAAAGTGTCGCCCGAAGAAGGAGCAGTCGAGGTCGACACGAAACGAGTATCGAAACGCGAGCGATTAGCCCAACTCGTGAAGGATTCGCTCGCGATGGAACTCGATCCTCCCCCGCACTCCGGGGGCCGCTCCTGCGCACGAATCGCGTGCATATCGCGCGACTACGAGCCTCGAATAAAGTTGGCCGCCTTTCGAGCAGAGACACGCGTGTGCGCGCGGCTCAGAATGTAGGCGAATATTTCGGTATGAGTTATGGTTCAGCCGCAACCGTCCCCAAAGAGTTGGCCGGATGAAGAGGGGCGGGGGCAGAGTGAGATCGTAGGGGATCGTTAAAACGGGCGAGAGCGCGAGAGGACGGAAAGCTCGCTGCGGCGGTACAATATTTCAGCTGTGCGGTTTGGCCATGTGTTGTGCAGTGATGGAGGGCGAGGGTATGCGAGGGCCGTTCGCGCGTTGTAATTCGCCCCCGGTCGGCCGATGTTGAGGTGGGCGACGTCGTGTTCGGCTCTCGGGGATGTTGACGTTGGTAAGCTCGCATGTCGACGAGCGTTTACGTCGCCGGGAGCGACTTGAAAAATGGTTTAATTCGTCGAGGATCGCTGGAATTCGTTCTCGGGATCGGCGGAAAGCCTCGAGCCGAGGCCGAATGTCGTATTAGGTTATTCGTTTCGCATTCCCGCGTGCCTCGCTCGCTCTTTTCGTCAAATCCTTAATTTCTGCACTTAAATTAGTCCGCGTCTCGCAGCTCCTCTTTTGCCTTCGGAGCCGTTCGAGCCGCAATACCCGGACGCTCGACTATTATTTGAATACTCGATTGCTCCCTCCTTCCGGGAAAGAGATCCTCAAGTTTGAATATTCATCGGCTCGAAATCCGTCCTCTCGGATTTTTTCACGCGTGCCTTTACGGAAACACACCATTTGGAATGGAATGCCGAGTTAATTAAGCAATTATTTCGACTATTAGCGGTAGTCGAAAAATATAAAGCCGACACGCAGATTCTCGAGGATTTCTTGGATAACGCAATCGACCGCATCGCCTCTTGTTTATTCGTCGCTTTAATTACCCATCCGCGCGAATGATATTTCAGCAGCGGTCTAAAAGTCCGGATGCTTAGGTAACGGCGACCAGAATTGCGCAAACGCACGGGGAAAACATCGAAGGGAAACGATTTGGTGTAAAACAAGTCCGAGTGGCGCGAGGCTGAGCATTTTTCAACAAACAACTTACCGTAAGAATTCCAAATCTCCCCTAATATCTGTAGTCGAAAAAAGGCGAAGCCGAATAAAGCGTCCGGCTGAATTTATTATATCTCAACGAATCATCATCCGAGACTACTTGACACTACCTATAAAATTGTACGAAATTGTAATTTGGCCACAACGCAAAGACATTTTTAACTCTCGGTGCGGATTAATTTCCTCCAGTCGAAACAAACTCGCTAACGTTTTATCTTAAATAAATTATACCTATAGTCGACAATGGGGGAGAGACACGCGTAATATAATTCTATTTCACATATTAACGTTGGGGCATGCCTTTGAAACTCCATCCCAAAATTGCAGCGCCGGTTCCATCCGCGCGCGCGCGCGCGAGCAAAATGCAAAATAACCCGTTTAAATGTCTGAAATAAATTACGAAGCGAAATTCTGTGCCATAACCCGAGCTAGCGAGCGCCTTTGAAACGTCTGGACTCACGTTACCAAAGCGCATCCCTCATGCTCCTCATTCCTCTCCACTCGTTTAGAAAGCGAACTTAATTTATAACCACCCCGCGGAAACGGCGCGCTATCTCTCTTACGAGCACACGACTCCTCTCCGCGGTGCGCGCGCACCTCGATCCAACCCATCATATCCGCGGATGGAAAAACTCTCGGCTTGTATCTCGCAGGTACCACTGCCATTTTCATTAATTTCGACAGCCGCTACGTCATACACAGATAACGGTCAGTCGTATGCATAAACTTTACTCCGAACAAGCAACAATTGCTCGTCGAGGCGGATAATCCCCGAGATTGCCAAGACACACGATATTTTACGTTCTTTTCGTGATCTATGGAGAAGCATGGGAAATAATTTCCAGATCGATAATTCCTCCGGTCAGTTTTTGCCTATTTTTCAATATAATATATATATATATATATATATATATACGTTGCGGAGTCTTAACAAGCGTCTTCTCAACTTCCTCGTAGAGAGAGAGAGAGAGTAACGTTCTCCCGAGAGTGGAGATGGAGTCCGCGTGATTTGCCGCGCCGTTATTAACCGTAACTGCACAATCCTCCCTTTCGGACAACATCTCGAGGCACTAAAACATTAACCATTAGCTTTTAACCAATTCGAGCCCAATAAATCAATTAATCAAATTTCATCATCGACACTCGTTACTTGGCCGTCCCTTCGATTCGACTTAGACTCACACGCGTGCTCTTCTTTTCGCGCGCGCGCGCGCACGCGCGAGGAACCTGCCTTCGCTCTCCCCCGAGAATCCGGAGATGCGTATCTCGGTTGCGTAGGACGAGGACTCGCCCGTGCAGTAATTAGTCGGCGGGGCTTTTCTTTTTTTCGGACCCGTCGAGGACGTGTCGTTCACGCCCCAGAGCCGCGCGCACTTTCACACGCTGGAACCCGAACAGGAGCATCCCCAGCTCGCACGGCTCCGGATGCATGCACGCACGCACCTACAAAAATGCAAATGCGCGCACACACCCAATGCAGGGAGGAGGACTCGGAGTCGCGCGCGCCTCCCGTGCATGATTATGTTCTCTGAAATTGCGTACTTAAGTGCGTAGCTGCGCGAGAGCGGTGTTTCAATTTGCAAGGAAGTTCGATAACATCGGACGGTAACAAATTAGTCTTAGAGCAGGTATGAAAGTCTATGCTGCAGGTATTTTTTCGGTTGACTGATTTTCGATAAGCTTCTTTGGCTTTAAATTAGTTGGCAGCTGAGCAGATTGATTTATGTTCCGACCGCGCTCGTCTCCTCTTTTTTCGAGGATAGATTCTTAACTGCCCGCGATACCATTTGCTCTCTGCTCCTAGTCTCGTATTTTTCCTTCCGTTTCTTCACGGTTTGCATACATTATACGAGTCACTATAATGTGCGGATCAACAGCCAACTTGGAATAATACACTGATTTTTCTGCAAGCCGAGCCGTTAAGGCCGCACAGGTATGCGCGACTTTGTCCGCCGCAGTTGCGTCGAGTTCTCTTGGCTAATTTGTTTGCGTGCCGTTGTAACGGTCGCGCGCACAGAGGCACGGAGGCTCCGAGGCGCTGAGTCGTCGAGTTTCGCAAAAAAGATACGTTAACGCGAAAAAGGAGGCATTTCGGCGAATATACGATACTTTTAATTGAGCTCTAAGGCCGCGCTCAAATTGACTCGTATATTATGGAGGTAGGCTGCGCCGTCTAAGCCTCTTGAGCGAGGTGTTAAACTCGGAGGATCGATAATGCGGTATCGCTCAATAAAGGCACGAAAAACATCTTAATTAATCGATAAACAAAAAAGGGCGCCTCGTACGCGCGTTGGGCCTCCGCCGCTCGTAAAGCTGCTTCTTCCTCTCGGTTGTGCGCGCGAAAAACTTTACGATCAGCCCGACTATCGGACGAAAATTTACGACGCCACCTGTGCGTAAGAGACGCCCCGTGCTCTTGCGCCTGATAATTGCCGGGGTATTTATTATCGCCAGCGATTGCTAATACTCTCGTCCCGGACGCCTCGTCGCTTATTAACGGCGCCCGCGGTCCCGGTAGACTTAATCGAGGGCCAGCGCGAGCCGATAAAAAATATCGCGCCGGCTATCCCGCCAACGCCGACGCCGATGTCGACGCCGACACCGACGCTTCGGGCCGAGCGCTCAAATCGGTAATGGCTTTGCGAAGAGCCGATTTCTTTTAATTAAGGCGCAAGACTACGCGTTCTGTAAGCTAAGGATCGGTCATTCTTTTCCTTCTCTCGCGTCTTTCGCTGCATTCGCGTGCGCCGCTTGCGTTTACGCGCGATTCCTGGACTTTGATTTGCGTTTCGAGTGCGCGAGGAATTTCGCTCTCCGCCACGTTTCCACGTTGGCTTAACTTCGCCTTGCTAGAATAGTTATGCAAAAATAACTCGCTTCTCCCTTACGCGTAACTCCACTTGCGCTAACTATTTATTATTTACCTAACCGTGCAGTCTGCGCTGATTTTACTATCACGTTCACCTGTTAAGCTTAAATTTATTTCAATTTGAAATTTGTAACGCAGTGCGGAATTACTTTAATTAATAATTCACCTCAATTTCTTCGCGTTTAGCAAGCTTTAGCTATTGCGAAAATTACGAGTGAAGATCGAAATTTGGAACGACAAACTCGCAATAATCAGTCGTAACGATCGAACGCATTGGAAAATTAAGAAACTCCAGCTTGAAAAATAGAGAAACAACTGCAGTAACATCGAGTATAAAAAGGCTGAATAATTTTGGAATTTTATTTCTTAATAAATGGAAGAAAATTAAGTTTATCCTCGTCGATTATTGCAATGGATGTAAATGCCCTGTCGAACGAATGCTGCCAATAATTCGACGGGATAAACAAAAGTTCAACGAAATAATTTTGATCTTCGATGATATTTATTAAAAGCATACAGAGGCAACATAGTTCGAGGAAAATTAAAATAAACATTCCTAATTAGAAAACTTCGACCACCGTCGAGGTTCCGAAGAAAGCTCTTCATAAAATGTCTGCTCTGAAAACTAACAACTTCTAATAAGTTTTAAAAGTTTTGACTTTGGGATCAAACATCCGGGAAAAGAAAACAACACTCGGCAGAACAAACGAACATAAGTTCGTTGCGTGTATGGTGGATGAGAAAAAAGTGCAACACCGGGAAAACCGACTCGACGAGGTTCGAAACGCGCTACCGTCGCCGATGTCTCCGTCTTGCGACGTCGAGCATATCTTCTTCAGTCGTCAGTTTTCATCATCCTGTCAACAACGAGCCAGAAACTTTGTGCACGAGTGAGGTTACGCAAACGGGAAGCGTACAATTGCCACCTTACGGAATCCGACATCGGACGGTCGCGAGGGCTCTTTTTGGAAAATGCCACCTGAGTTTCGACTCAACACTCGCGGGCGACTGTCGCGGAAGGGTGGAACGAATGTTTTCTTTTCCGCAGTCGCGTCGCATTACGTGTTGCAGTTACCTGTTAGTTCCCTCCTATTACAAATTACAAATATTGTTCTCGTGTGGTGCACTTTATTAAAACCGATCTTATCGCAGATTAAAATTGTACCCGAGATTAAAAGTTGCAGCTACTGAAAATAGTTTCTTATCTCCAAGAATCTCAGTGGGAAAGCTAAAATTATTAACCCGTAAAACAGAGATTTATGTTTTCGAGTGCTCGTTTTAAAAAAAAGTTGGGCCAAAAATTTGAGATCTCGAGCAAAACTTTCATTATCTTGCAAAAAGGACGCGCGTGCATTTCATTTTCAATGAAAGAGGCGGAAATTACTCCAGCAGATTAAAGATCGCGCGATCATCCGAATATGTACTTGCTTATCTCTCTCGTTTAATACCAACGAATGTGCTTTTTTTTCAAAACAATAATTTCTCTCCCGCAGACTCTTAATAATGCCAATAAATAAGATTTCGCCGGTGAGCCAAGTAATAAGAGGAAAATAATTAACGCACGTTGGTCATTACGCAGTTTATGTACCTGTGCCCACATTACTTTCCGTTAAAAGTTGGAAAAGGTAAAACGAGACAGCGTTAATTATAAGTACACAAACGTCCTCGATTAAGCGAGCGTGCGGCGCCAAATTAGGGCCACTATAAAGTCGCCAACAGGCGAGTGCTTTAATCCCCGTGTTTAAAAGTTCGAAAATAAAAGTAATTAAAAGGAAGCGGCGCCTTATCGCTCATGTTTCGGGTCGTAGGATGACGGCGGGGCGGGGGGGGGGCGATCCGTTCTGTCCCGGCAGTTCGACTCGCGCGAGGATCGCTTTATGATCTGGATGACAGATACTTACTCCTGCCGGGACGGGAGTTTGGCTTTCACTTTTAACTTCTGGGCTCGATTCGCGCGGAGAGAGGTATATAGGACCGCCGAAGGGAGTACGAAGGACAGACGGAGAGGGGCACTCGAGGAGGAACCGACGAAAGTCTGACTTCTCACTGCAATAACTTTTTAGCCACTCTCACTTCCTCGACCGCTAATTAAATAATAGCGCTGCTATGCGTTACTCGGATATGACGCGCCGTCGATAAACATTTATGCAAAATGTCAAACGAAAATAAGAGTGCCATTAACGTAGTCTGCTCGGGGCGTCGTACAGTCGGCACTTGCCCGCAATCTTGTAATTATCCATTAGATTAAAAGAGGAATGAAAAGTGATGATTATTCGTTCGAGCAGCGCCGCGCAGACGGTTTTATCTCGCGTCTTACGGTCAACGGAGCACTAGTTTTATTAACCGTTAACTAACTATTCTGCTGCCAACGGGGCCGATTAAATAAGGCGCGGGATCGAAATTAATCGGGCCGGTCGCGGCCGCGGGTGGGACCGGAGCTAAGGACTCGGCACTGGTTCCGAGTAGCCGAGACCGAAATCTCCGTTTCGAAAAGCGAGACGCACAATTTGTTCGTATCGCTTTACACCTTCACGAGAACCCGTTTGAAAATATAGTTGGGCTATCCGGAGGCCGCATAATCGAGAGACGCAGCAACGGGAGAGACAAAAAAGGTGGAAGGTAGCTCAGGCGGATAGAAGTACGAAATAATGAGAGGCGCGTGGGTCTTATCCGACGTCGAGTCAGCGCTGCGCAGTTCCCACCGACTCAGCGGATAAGCATCACCCCGGGTAGAGAGCAGCGGGAGTCGTCGAGTCGGGCGCGAGCGTCTTTCAGCAGTTAAAGAGCGACAGCGAGAAAGAGAGAGAGAGAGGGAGGAGGAGGGGACGAAACGAAGAAATGAAAGACTTTCCGTTAATTAACCAAAAACTGCGGCGATTGCTCGATTCTCGTCTCCTACTTCTTCCGATGCTCTCTTTATGTTTATTTGTACTTTTCTTCAAGGGAAAATGGAGGGAGAGGCGCGGGTTTTTTTCCAACCAGCGTCGCTGGCGGTTATTTCTCGACCCCGTTAGTATCAAGCCGCTCGATCTCGAAAAGGCCGAGCGTCTTAGGGGGTTTATAGACGCGTCTTCCAGACGGAACTGCGCTTGTACACTCTAAGCCAAAACTTGTTTGCAAAAAAGGCAATTCGTTTCGAAAAACTTGGTTATTGGAGTGGAGTAGTTCGCATCGTTCATCCAATTTTGTTAATTCGACCATTGTTACGCCCCAATGCGTTAAATTGCAGGAGTGAATAGTAAATCAAACGTCGATTTCTCAAAAACAATGGCCGGGTATTTTTTCGATAATAGCATCGGAGCAGCGGATAATTTTCGGCACTTTATTTGTTTGTGATAAGCAGAAAACATTAATGCCACTGCCGCTGCCGTAACGACTTCGTTCCTTTGAGTCTGAAAATCTGAAAGCAGAGGTGGAAGGGGTTCGCTTTTAATTTAACGCGAAACGCCTCTGCCATTCGCATCAGTCTCTGCATTATCACGTTAAATTCAATTAGTTTAAACGAAGTGGCGGTGATTTGGTCTGATCGTCGCTCGAGTCCCGGCATTTTCAACAGCGCGAGCAGAACCTGAGTCTGGATGAACAAAATGTTTTGTTACGGGCTGTACCGCCGATGCATTCTCAGGCAGCGAACTCGCAGTGGACGGAGACCGGGAACAGCAGCAACGGCAGGGTTTAGAGTCGATACACCCTCGACTTGGCCGCGCTCACTTGAACGGTCGATCTTAATCTCGATAATGACGCGTAATGGTTACGCTAGCCGTGAATGTGCCCCTTTGTCCATTCACTTCTGGGGAACGAGTGGAGAGAAATGGTAGGAGAGAGGGGGGGGAGAGAGGCAGTCAGGCAGTCAGAAAGAAAGAGAAGTCAAGGAAGATATATAGGAAGCGGAGGCTTTGCGCATCCATCAGTACTCGCGGGAGTGGTGCGCGCGCCATTTCACTCCCTCGCCCCTCCGTAAAATACGTACCCGTATACACGTGCCGAGCAAAGCTCCCGAAATGGTCGGAGCAAAAATCCTCTTTCCGTCGGCTCCGAGATCTAGGGCTCGTTTTTCTTTCTGCCCGGGGCGTGCGTTTTGTTTCCTTCGTTCGGCCGTGTGTACTTTTGGCTCCTTCCCTATGGTTATAGGCGAGGTTGAAAATTATCGCGGAAACTCGAGCCACGATGTTGATACGCCGACAACTTTTTCATATTCCAGATTTATGAATGACCCGTGACTATGTAAAGTTTTTATCGTCGCTCTTGATTAGCTCCACTGACTTATTTAAAACGCGCGAAGCGAGGCGGATCCTCCACTCCCCTCGATAACTCTTTACCTCTGCCGATCGCGATTCGGTGGCAATACTATTTATGGTTTTATTTCTTCGAAAATGTAAGCGCCGACGGGCAACTATCGCTCGTTCCAGCCTTCCTGAGAAATTCATCGATCGGAGCGAGCAATATTTTACAGTTACTTTTCCAAATCGGCCTGCACCGGATGACTGGAGCACAATTCATCGACAGCTCCACTAAAATTAACGGCTAAGTGAAAAAAATGCGCTGTCAAAAACATCGAGCAATACACGATTATTTTCCGTTTTGGCCGCAGTTGAAGGCGAGGCTCGCGACAAATCTATTCCCTTCTTTTCCGATTAGTTTGTAAATCAAAGAATAAAAGAGCGAAAGCCGCGTCAATTAAGTTTCTCGACGCAGCATCAGCTCCGAGAGGAAACGACGCGCGGCTGAGGAACACGCGGAGAGCTGGTAACGACTGGTAAGGTGCTACGCATCGGATTAACACGCGTCCTTTTTACTGTTGCAGAGGCAGTTATGAGAGTTCGATGATTAGCAGTTACCGCAGCAGGAGCATCGGAAACGCTATCAACGGCAACGGCAACGTCATGGACTACCGGCTACTCCTCTTGTGCGCACTTCTGCACCAACACCTGGCCAACGCCATAGACATATGTGAGTATCAAGCGCTTGTTTTCAGACTCGTCCAGCTTGCTCCTCCTCCTCCTCCTCTTATTACGGTGGTCCGCTGCTGCGGCTAATCGTCCGCCCGTGAAGGACGCACACGCGAGCAAATCCTCTTCGTTAAGGGGTCCCACGCCCCTCCCCCTTTATTCCTCTTATCTTCCTCTTGCTCCCGTTCGTATCCCTATCGATACTCTTGTATCGCTCTCTTTCTCTCACGATCGTCTGGGAGTCGGCCGTGGCAGCAAACTCGTTTATCTGTCATAACCGACACCCAATTACAGTTAGAACACAGCGAGAAGGAAATAAGAGGTTGGAGCGTAAAATGGATATAAGATGTCGTGATTCGTATCTTCGTGCACCTAAATGCCACTTTCGGATTAGTTGCGTGTGAGTTTTGTTCGAACACAGTCGTGCGAATCACAGACGAAAGTTTCCGAATCAAACACATCCGACGCGCCTCGCACATTACGCGTGCGTATACGTATAATTATTTTCAGATTCGCTTTCGCACTGGAATTACTCAACCTTAAAATCCGAATGTATTTTGTATTTGTGTGTTTTTTGTAAAACTTACACACCAGTCTCTTCGAGCATTTCGATTTCAAACGAAATAATCACGAGAAATACACGAGTAATTATGACTCGAGAATGCTCGTTTGTCACTCGCCAGTTTTTTTTTTTTTTTTTTATGGACGTAGACTCTCGTAATGTATTAGCAACAATAATTCACGGTACTCCTGTAATTATTCGATCTAATTTTATTCGATGTGTGGTTGTTAGTTGGACGATGTATAACGTGCAGCTCTTGTCGGTAATTGCCTAAAATATGTGTTTTTCAACTCACGGCAAGTATTTACATAATTTACATAATATTTCAGTCTCGTTCGAGTAACGATAATCAGTGTAAACGCGGTTGCTAATGCGCCTTTCGTGCTCGTAGTCTTATAAAGTTCGATAATAATTTCTCCCGCGTTATTCCTGTGCTCGGATTTATAATTAACGATATCGCGAGCAGCACGAATCGCGCGCGAGCGAGCGATCGAGATTAGTCACAAGTATTGCGAAATTTGTCACTCCGCCGATTATTTTAACGGATGACCCGGAAAATTAGACTCTCGCGAAAAGCCAAAGGCACGAGCCACTTATCGGGATATTTTGCATACGTCCCTTTGATTTTGATATATCATCGTGACATTTAAGGTTAGCTAACGATAATAGTGGGAATTATCGTTCGGCTTGACCATGAGCCGAGCATGTGTTGATGCACTCGGTAGGATAAGCACATAGGCTCCTTGGAAAGAAGTGCGCGCGCAAGCGGGGCGAGCGAGAAGGAATAAAAAGAAAGGCAAGTTTTTGCAGTTTCGGCCGAGTCCGGCGCCTTTCTTGGAACCCGCCACCGTCGCCGTCACGGGCGATTTAAGGCTAAAACGAGCGCGCGCGGGGTGCGAAAGCGAGGATTCATCGATGCCGACGCTGACGCCGACGCCGGCGCGGAGGGCCGATGATCGATTCGCCCTGGCGCGAGGCTCGGACGCGCTTCTTACTCGCGCAGTGACGTACGCCTGCACGCGCGAAACGCCCCGGGCTCTCGATTCCACCGCCGAGCGCTCGACATTTTTCCCCCGCTTAACGATGTTCGGTACGCGCTCGCTGGGTATTGATTCTAGAAATTTATGCGCGAATTATTTTCTGGTTCCTTCAGGTGTGGGCGATTGTTGGGCGCGACTCTTGCCAGTCCCTTTTTCTCCGAACGAATTGCTAACTCGGGGATATTTATTTCGGCGCGTATCACTTTAAGTGGATCGCGGACTCGCCGCTCGCGCTCTTATTTTTAAGTTCTGCATAAAAAGCCTTTATTGTTTGCTTTAAAATGGAATTTATCTTGATTCCCCTGCAAGTCCTTCTTTTTCCAGCGATTTGCATAAGCCTGGTATCGTTGCGCAGATCGAACGCACCACCGACTATTATGCAGTTTCTGTTTCGGATCCGCCAATTCGTCGCTGTTAACTGCGGCGATCAAAGCCGCCATTCCGACCGTATTTCATTACGGAACGTAACGAATTTGATATTCCAATTCGTCCTTAAACGAGGCCAATAAGGGAATTCGGCGCGGAGCCAATTAATTAAAAGCCCTCGGCCGTTTACTCGGACGCAAGCGGGGCGCCGTAAAATTTAAAAAATGTCACTCGCGCGCTTGCTCGGGATTAATATTTCTCGATAAATGTATTTGGAGCAGCGCTGCAAGGGTGTAATCATCGACGCAAACGCAAACACGAAACGCAGCACATTTCGCTATCAGTGGGAAGAGCCCGTGTAAATTTCCCGTAAGGCCTAAGCCCGGGCGGCCGCCCGTACGAGGAGCTCCATTTAATTGCCATGAGTCACGCCAGGCCGAGTAACCATAACTTTTCGTAGTTCGCTCTGCTCATGAGAGGGATAATCGGGCCGAGGAAAAGAGCCGAAAACACGCTCGCACCGTCTGCGCATTATATCCCTTGGCGCGCGTTTGCCCCGAGAGTCGTTATGCCGAGACGCCGTGTCGACGTCGACTTCGGCGTCGTCTCGGTGTTGAAACTACGCTCTTGCGCCTCGGCTTTCTTCCGGGCCATTGATTTCGGACGAGCGACGAGCTACGAGCGCCAGGTAAATAAGGGGCTGAAAGACTCGCGGACCGTTTTCTCGGTCGGGGTAAAAGTGATCGCCCTCCAGCCGCAAACTGTGCGATGATGAAGATTGGAGCGGCAGGAGCCGGAGCAAGGGACCTCGAGGAGACGAGATATAAAGAGAGATTGCCTGGTCTAGAATATAGGCTTTTATTAGGGCTGCTTTTCGGAGGAATAGTCAAATATTGCGAATTCGTACACAGTGAGCTCTTGAACAACGATGACGGAACTTTCGCGAAGAATATGAAAGACGTTCAGTGGCGATGCCAAGAGTCCCCCGATATTCGATATTCAATACTTTGGTCGGGAGTTTGACTACTCGCAATGAATTTCGAAAGTCTACCGAGCCGAATTATCATCCGCTTCCAATAATTTATGCCGCCTTCGTTTCTTAATTTTCAGCGCTGCTTTGCAATCATAATACTCGTTATTTAGACTGATTGGCCGCCATGGCTATTAACGCATTGCGGCACTCGATATTTCAGACGCGTTTTCCAACAGCAGATACCGGATTGCGTTTATCAATTACTCTATCTCGTACATTTAGTTTCTGTGCTTAACATTAAAAAGAAAGGGAAGACGTCTATTCCCATTCCGAAGTCTTGCATTCGCATAGTTTTCGGTAATCGCAATCGCAGGCTTACGAATGTCTTGCCCGCGCAAGAAAGTAAATAATAAAAAAGGCAAAAGCGATATCGTAGCCTATAGCGGGGGTTTGCGCGCGTTCGGTACCGGCGCTCTATAAATCTCCGGCGGTGTTTCTCCTCGCTTCCCAGCATATTTTATGACGCTGTGTATTACACGGGCAGCCTCGTTTTTTCCCTTTTTTGTCGACCGCTCTAAAAGAGTAATGACTTTACGAGAATTATGATTACTGGAGGATTTTAAGCTGCGGAGGATTTGAGTGATTTTCTTTGTTGGTGCAAGAACGGGAGGGGGCGGTTTATAGAATTGCCTGAAATGCACCGAATTGTCTCTGAAAGTAAGCCGACCGAATGCAATTACGCGCTAACTGATTTTAATCTGTCAAATTGGGCGAGTTGAAATTGTCGCTTGAAACCGTCGTGATATTAATAATTTTCACGTTAAAAGTTACAAAAGAGCGCGAAAAGCCACGGAATTTTAATCATTGCAAAACAACGCTACCAGGACGTGGACGGTAAATTTTGCAGCGACTTGTTTTCGCCAGCCACATTTCTAGTTAGTCCCTCTCGGCGTTTTAAAAATTGCATTAATTCAGCTGCATTAATAACGATGTAAAAAGTAACCGGACTACTTTTAATTCGTTAGTCATCGCGGTTGGCTAAAAATAATAGGGCATACGTCGTTTATCCAAATTACAATAAAGGCGACAAAGAGAGGAGCAGCCGACGCCGTGGAGTAAGTACATCAAATGGGTCAGCCGCGGGTTTCCAGGAAAGTTCGCGCGACACTTTGAAGAGTCCGATGAAGTAATTCGTATCGCGGATATTCAAAACGAGCGCGAGTTCCGTCTAATCCGTGAACAAGTCGCTGGCCAGTGCCGTTTTCACGCACGCACACAGGCGCCACGCGAGCGGCACAACAATCGCTGATCCCGTTCCATGTCGAGTTTCGGTAATGTCCGATAATGCAACTGGAGTTGTCGAGCTCGAGAGGCGCCGATAAAAATACGAATGCGTTCGTCAAAAGCAGACGCAGCGGGATTTTCGAGTCGTCGAGCTCCGTAAATTTGAGTCGAGAGCAAATCGAGTCTAATCCATCACTTTCTGCAAATTTCGACGAGACTATTCGCATTCGTCGAATCGCAGTCTTCGCAGACAATGAAAATAGTTGCGGCGCTTTAAAAGTTTCTCGCGCGTATCCCGAGGCGAGGCAGGCAACGCGCATCATTTTGTATTTCAATTTGTATTCAGCAGACGAGTAGGTACTTGACTCCTCGACTGCCATTACCGGCAATGCCAGTTCCTCATATTGCACATAGTAGTCGAGAAAAAGAAGCCAGCTGGTGTTTTTAGAGATTAAGATTCGAAGGTAACGGTTAACAGCAGAGCCTCGGAGACTCGAAAGACCGGGAGAGAAAACATCTACGTGTATTTGCGTAGAATAGGTTGAATTTTGAGTGACGCGACGAGGAAGACGAATCGACTCGAGTTGCCCCGGGTTTTCCTCGGCTGCAGCTCCTGGCGCTTTCTTTTGAATTCCTCAGCCGTTCCCTGTAGCTCGTGCAGCTCGTCGCCGCCGCCGCCGCCGCCGCCGCTGTTCCTGTTGAGCGCGAGTCCCACGGCGCGCGCTCTTTGCGTCTCTGCGCGGGCGCCGAGTCGCTGCCGCAGCTCGACTCCATCGCTTGTCGCTCATCGCCGCCAGTAAATCCTTCTCTCGTCGGCGTTACTCAGCGGGATAATCGCCTCGGAATATTGCCCTCCGCGCTCGGACGAGGCAAGTGCACGCCGAGCAGCAGGAGGAGGTGGCCTTTGTCAACAGCTCAGGAGCGACCCCGTTTTTTGCCCCCGGTTTCCTCTAGTCCCAATCGTGCGCCGCGGATGCATTTTTAGACTTGACACGATTCTTTTTTGCGGCTCACTAATAATAACGCGGATGTTCGTTAATGAGCCAGTAGTCGTTTGAATTATGAAGCGGCGGTAGCGTTCGGCTACTGTCTCGCGCTTTTTCGGATCCTTCTGTAATTGAATGATTTTTTTACCACGCTATTTCGGTTATATCGGGGCAGCGTTAGTTATTAATACTTAGAATTGGTGGTAATGAATTCGAGATGCACGGCCGGGTGTGAAAAATTACTACGGACAGCAGCGGAATTTATACTTTAAAGCGGCGAAAATTATTCGAGGAATTTTCCAGTCCGTCCTACCAACGTTTGAATAATTTATCGCACTTTATAAAGGCAATTAGTGTCTTAAAACTTTATATGTATATTTATGTACAATAAGGAGATAAAAAATTATAAATCGTTTCGAATTACTCACGTTCAAGCGAAAATATGTAAAAACTTTAGATTGCGCCATTAAGGTAACTTTTTTAGTCCCTAACTTACTTACCTTGATACACGACATTACGTTAAATAAAATCGACGATAAAATCAGATCGAGTAATTAAGCCTGAGTAGGGCACTAGATTCGTCGACGTGCATTTATTTGTTTCAGTACTCCATCGAAACAAAGGTCTGTCGAAAAATATTCGAAAAAATAAATCTAAAACTTGAAGCGAATTAAATGTTGTTTAAGCACGAACATTCGCGTATAATTTAATGCGAAAATATCGGTTTGAAAGAGGAGAAAAAAGTAAACTCGAAAAAATTTATCGAACAAACGGAAGTGACCGAATGACTGTAACATTACTCTTCGTGAATTTAATGCTATAAAAATAATCTCGAACAGCCGAGCAGCACAGCACCGAAAAAGCTCGAGTGCGGAGCAAAAAATTTACTCGAGAATGAAGTTGTAAAACTCTTATGTCACGAGTTGACGGACGAGGAGTGGGGGGTGGAGAACGGCGAGACTCAGGAGCTGTACATCATTTATCGCCTCGAGTATCGACTTGTCTAATTCCTTCGAAATACGCTCATCGTTAACCATTGCGGTGAAACCGCAAAAAAGCGGAGCGCAGCCGCGAATCCCGAGAGCCAAAGCTGCAGCCGCAGTTTCGAGGGCTTCAGTCGTTATGGCATGAAGTGTGGTGTTGCAGAACAGAGAAGTTGTGTGCCACGAGAGCTGAGTTGGCGAATTCGTGGTTGTATAAGGGATGAAGCGAAATGACGCGCGCGCGTAGCCGGTGAGCCCTAGTAGCCGAGGAATTGCTAGGCCTCGATGAATAGAGAATAGAGAGGAGAGAATGGAGAATGGAGAATAAGCTCGAGAGATAACTTGCCATTTTTAGCTTCTCAGCGAAATTTACTCCTGTTCACGGTAACAAAATAGTTTATTTATTTTTTAACTGTGCATCAGACTTCAATTTGGTTGAGTTTATCGAATCGATTTACATCACGAGGATTATTAAGCGGATCAGAGGTCATTGTGTGCGCGGTATTATTTTAGTCGCATAACTAATTTAAGCTTTTTCAAGCTCTCAAAAGTTGCAGAGTATTCAATTATTACGTTATAACGTGCTACTCGAGTGCGACGTTCGAATAGTATTGTGCGATCAGTGCGTATCGGTGATTAAGTAGTTTTATGAAATTTCACATTTCATTTCAAGTGCGCGAAGAGAGGGAAGCTTAAGATGAAACATTGTTTTGTTGACGAGACGATAAAATTCTAAATTCCAGCACGAGATTGTAAATTCGAGCAAGTAAGTTTTGTTTAATAATAATAACGATTATTGTGCTTAACGAAGATTTCATTTTTATTTATAAAAGCGTCTGCAGTGCACCTTTATCTTTCGCGATATTCTTTTAAAGGTTGACATCACACGCAATAGCGTACGAATTATGCTATCAGATTACTACATCATGAGTCGGGAATAAATTATTCAGGATTATTATCGATCGATAAAAACAAAGGCTCGAATCCCGGATGCCAATATTTACCTGAATAATTAATTAATTACATATTGCAAATAGATAACTCGATAACGTTGTGCCTATTAAATATAATAATTCACCGAGAGCCGGGCGAGCCCTTTTGCTTTTGTTGTAACGCGCGTGTTTGTGTGTGTGTGTGTCTGGTAACTGTAGTAAATTTGAAAACTATTTGAACGAAAATGCAAGCCCTGCTTATTCGCTCGGCCGCTTCAGGATAGTAGTTGCCAACTGATATTACAACTAATTTTTGCATTATTTCTACGCGAGTGTCGCGCGCGAGGTAAAAATTAATCCTTCGCCGTTTATTTTTCCGGTGCTTTGTGTGCTTCCGGTAAAACAGCGCACGCAAATCACCTTCAAACTGGCGCTAAGCTATAAACGTGCGTTTGTATTTCGCGTTGAACAAACGAATTCATCTTCGCAAATGCAGAGGAAGCCCCGGGAGTCTGGGTTGGGCAAAAATTGAATCGTGACACACTGTAATAGCGTTAATATTGCACAAAGCCTTTCTGCAGTTTCGCCGGAAAAATGCAAAAATGGCCGGGGCAATTCAAAATTATTCATCGTGAAATGATTTGTATACGAACTCGTTGTGCATGTATAGAATTATGCATTCAGCATGTATAATGTATGGAACACGTGTAGCTCTCGGGCTCATTCATACGCAACGAACTCTTCGTTTGGGCCGCCCGTAGGAGCGCGCGCCCGCCCCCAAGATCGGCAGGACCGGAGAGTGCGAAGTCGGAACAGCTCCGGGGACAAAGACGTTCGGGCTCGTAAATAATTAGAGCCCGAGTCGCGGACTCTCTCGCACCTTCTGGGCCGTGCAATCAATCAAGGGCTACACAGGTGAAGTTGAGCCAACGAGGCGGGGCTCGAGCTCCGAGTCGTAACGAGCGCCTGTCAAAACAATCGACTAGACGCGCGGGGGGAGCGCGGGAGACTGAAAATCGGAGCACTTAACGATGTTGATGCCGCCGACGATACATAAACACACCGTGGCTTTGGCTGACTCCGGCTTGTGGTCTGTTTCTCGGCCGAGTGGCTGCGCTTTCGATGTGAACAGATGCAACCGGGACGCGGAGGCAGGCCCCCTCGCAACCACTCGTTGCCTGCCCCCCAGTCCCACGACTCATGGACGTGGACTGCAGCCGCGCCGAACCGGCAGTCAGTCACGGATTCCTTGGATCTAGGCTTCGCCTTCGAGCGCTCACCTTCTTTTATTCGCTTTTCATTCGTGCTCCTTCTGCATTAGTCGATTCGTGCCTTTTTACATCTGCGCCTCGTCTTCCGATCACTCGTACTCGTTCTCCGGCTCCTCCGCGGACGCTCGGGGTTCGCCTTTTCATCGCTGTAAAATATTCCTTTGAGAATTTTCCTTTGGAGTAACGTAAATTATTATCGCGGACGAGGAGGAGGAGGAACAAAGGAAAATGGCGCTGAAAGGTTTCGGCAGCTAACTCTGCTGCGACTGTTTTTTAAAATATTCACTCGAGTGGCAATCGATTCAAAGTATTTTATCATTGTGCGGCGAAATTCGCTCGAAAAGTCAAGCAAGTTTAACTAGCGTTTGAACGTCATAATTCAGCCACTTCGTGTCGAGCAGTTAAAAATACAAAATGCAATTTGTTCACGTGCACATCGGATGCAGTTGAATACGCTTGGAGGAAATATCTTTTAACACAGTTATCACGGCCAAGTATTAATCTTCTCAACTTGGAATTCGCACAGATTATTCGTGGTATTCCACGCGACGATCGCATTTGAATCAGAAATGACGCATAAATTCCGTAGTGCACCTGAAAAGCAAAATGTCTGGCTTCAAATATGCTCAAAGGATGAGCTACGAAGCCGTTCCTTGCAAGCATTTCAGCCAAATGCGAAAAACAAAACTTTGTTCGATTTGTTTTAATTTAAGCAGGTCCTGTTTGTCCATTTACCAGCAGTGGAATCCAAACCAAAGTGTACTCGAAGTAACAATATATGTTCCTTACCGAATGACATTCGACTCGGCAACTTTCACCTCCGTGTAATTGTAAATTTGCACTTCTTTAGCTTACATGCGTAAATCGAAACACGTGCGGCCCATAAAGTGCGGTTGCAGGAAGGGAGAAACAGAGAGAGAGAGAGAGAGAGAGAGACGGCGATCAAAGAAGAAGAAAACGAGAGGGTTATAGAGTAGGAAACGCGCTGAGGCCTCTGGAGGAAACCGATTGACGCCTCTCCGTCGTCGAATGAAATGAGAGTGCGATTAGTTTCTGTTGGCGGATTAATTCATATCGCTAAACATTTGGTCTCCGAGTTTCAAAAGGATTCCGCGTAAAGTGGCGGAGCCATCGCATTGATTCACCCCAACAACACTATTATACCAACTGCGATTAATTTATCGTTAAAAGATTACTAGTGCCGGCTAAGCTATAGTGTCATATTCTAATCCGAGGGAAGCCCTATGCAGTAATTAATATTAATTACTCCGGCACGGGAAACGCTATATTACGGTTGCGTGATTGAGCGCAATCAAGTTCGCCGCAATTTGCTTAACATAATTTATTTTCAATTTTCTCGAGCCTCGTGAAAAATAATACAATTCATTACCATCGGCTGCTTTTTTCTCGCGCTTTACTCGCTTATTATTACACAGGTACACTCGCGCAAACTATTTCTCGGCAGATTAATAAGAGGCTAATGGATGAAAATGTTGCGCTCCGTGAAATTCGAATAACAAATTGCGGTTTTGGATAAAATTGCAGTTTTATCGAGAACTCGGGAACAAGGGCTGCTGCCAGTGTCGGATCGATAATTAAATAAGGGAGAGCAATTTAAGGAAGGTATAAATAGCAGTCGATTCGGATTAAAGTAATAATTTAGCTGGCCAGGAGGGAGGAAGGGAGCGAATAAGGAAAAGGCTCCCACCACAAATTAAAATAGCATCTTTATAAATACATCACAATTCATATTTCTCTTATGAGGGTATGAAGAGAAAACAAGAGCCGTATTTACGAGAGCCGAGAGCAATATAAAGGCTGTTGAGGCTGTTGAGAAACGCAGCGCTAACATCCGCACATGCGCACATATGTATATCATCTCTTAGAAACAAAACACATTATCATCAGTGCGGACCTTATAAATTTGGTCCACTTGTTTCTCGTTGTCGGCGTTTTCGTCTCTCGTTCTATCGCTCTGTCCCTTTTCATGTGTGGCAAGAGAAATTGAAATTCGCCCGATGATAAATTCGCGGCCGTTGCGTTCGTCGCGTCGCCTCCCCCTGTGTCCGCGACATTCCTTAGTCCTCGCGGAATGCCTTTCGATGTGAATTAATCTCTTTGATCTCGCGCGACTCTTACCTCGTCTCTCACTCACTTTTTTCGGTTTTCACTCTGTTTTATTTTGTATTCCGCCGGCAACGCGAGTTCTTACTGCGCGGCGCAAAGTCTGGAATAATTTTGTCGGTAGAACGCGCGGCATGTATCGTGCGATCCGAGCACTTTTAATTCGACCTGGATTAAAGGCAAATTAAAGACGTTTTTAAAATAAGATGAAAGATTGTAGATAAAACGCAAATTTAACGGTTTTAATTTTCGAAAATAAAAAAGGGGAAAACAATTCTTCTACCACTTGGATATTTCTAATTGGACACGATTCAACGTTTGAAATGTTTCCTTTTACATTTTGGCTAAATTAAATCCGACTAAAACAAATGTTACCGAAAATATTTCATTATCTCGAATGTGAATCAATTTGCAAATATTCTCAATCCACTTTGCTCATTTGTCCGTAAAAAGATTGATTTTTTGATGTTTTAAATTTGGTACGTAGCAAATACGTCAAAACCCGTACACTAAGCTAAATATTATATTAAAAGTAGCGTTTTTTAAATTAAATATTAATATGTATGTTCTTCCATGGGTAAAATAATTAAAACGGTGTTTCATCGAATGATTAATCATTGCGCCATTAAAAAAGCATACATTTATAAATATTTATGTACCATTTTGCCTCAAAAAATATATCATGTGGTATTTTAGCCGGGGTATTTGTCAAATAAGTATAATTGAGTGTATAAATCGAAAATTTTTGTAATACTAGAGGCATCGATCATTGAGACAATCAGTCGTGTGCCTTCCTTCAAGATTTTGAAACCACATGTTAAATTCGTAACTTTTATTCTGTATTCTCCGCGATATAAAATAGTAAACAAGCAGTTTTATATTAGAATAACAATTGTAATTATCGTGTAATTTTTATTTGCCTTTCACTGTTTCTGTTGTCGACGTAATTCAAAATTTTCTTTAGAAACGAATCGTATATTCTTTAATTAATCAGGCTTTTAAAAGATTTTTAAAAACATAAGTATTTAGGTTAAAATGTGGTTCTTTTCCACTGTTTTATAAATTATTTTGATATAATTAAGCGTCAATGTTTTGAATACAAATAATGGCATCGATCAATTAAAAGTGTCCATCGTGAAGTTATAAAACTTTGCGAGGGGTGGCGTAATATACGCTTGACCTTTCGTTTCGCACCCAAGTACTCAATGCTATTATTTGATAGATTAATCAATACTGAATCGATTCCACTATAAATAAAACGGAACACGGTGTATCTGAGAACGTGTGCGTAAAGTATGTTCTTGCACCTCGTATGTCAATGGACGACTTTTAAAATAAATTTCCCGTGGAATAATAATCATAGGAACGTTTTAAAAGGCACTCGAGCAGATACCAATAAATAATGTGGATCACGCCGTAAAACACCCCTGAGCCCGCCCTCGAAACACTAAAATTAAAGCATTCGTAGAAATGATTTGGACAAAAGTAATTTGCGACGAGGAACGAAAAGCGCGGGGCTCGTGTTCTTATTCTCGCGGAAGCGACGATCACTACAATTTGGGCGAACACAGGCGCGTGCACGCGCACCCACAACAGGTTCGGAACAACCTGTTAATCGCTGCAATGTCGTTATGTTAATACGTCGATGGTGCCCAGCCCGAATGAAACGATAATTCCAGTCCGCGCGGTCGTCCTTAATGGTCCGGCCGCATAATTGGAAAATGAAGCTTTCACGCACGTGTGCGCGTGTCCGTGTGCGTGCCAGGGGTCGCATGCGTCCGCAGGCGCACGCAAACCTCCACGAGAGGTAGAGCATCGGTGAATCGAAGCGACGCGAGTAAAGCTCGAAAGGGAGGAAGGGTCGGGCTTAATGGGCCGCGGCGAGGTTGTGCGTACGTTGGCCTGTTCCTCTTTTCAAATAAAGGAAGAACTCGGATGCGATGGCCGGTGCTCGGTGCGCTTGTGCTCCCGCCGTGTGCCGTGTGTCCTGTGCTTCAAGTGGGATTCCTGTCGACTTTAATTATTAACCGATGACTTTTGTGCGGCGGCTTCGTATCGATCCGCCTCTCAAGTGTAGGCGGTGCGACTCGTTCCCGGTCGGAACCAGTCGGATTAATTCAATTTCATGACGTTGCCCGGCCGTACGAGTATTCCTGTATGAGAAGCTGATTAATTAATTTGCTTTCGAATCGTTAATTTCGGATCGGGGGAGACTTTTTAATTTGCGGACGATTTATCCCTTCAGTATAATTCATATCATGGATTTTAGGTAAATGTAGATTTTATCACCGTAATAACATCGTAGTTATGGCTGCGGGAAAATTATCCACTTTCCTTTGTCGCACATCGCCGTGACTGAAAAATGTTCGTTCCGTCAAACAAGCATAGAGAAACTTTTCAACCGCTACTGTTCGAAATGCTCAACTATCAATTTTATAGCCACTTTTTTCTATCTTCTTCTTTAAACTTTGATTCTAGCTCATAGCCGTAATTATTTTTCGATCTTTGAATTAAAAGCGATAATCGGACGTTTTCGATGATTCTCCGCTGTCCATTCAATAATGGTTTCCAGTCGCCCATCGTCGCCCTTAATTTTCATCCCTCCTCGCAAACTGTTTCAATTAATAACGTACCACTTATAGATTTTTCTCGTATCTTATTTAATTTAAAATTCAGTCCTTCCAACTGTATACTTTGTGCTTCACACGCGTTCGTAATTCTCTACTTTTTTCTGCGTAATTTATTCGTGGAATCGCTCATAAAAGCACACAACTCTGCACAATCTAAATTTTGCCCCTAAACGCAGAGGAAGGTTTTCGTGGCTAACACGATAAATCGTCATTCCCACGTCGTTCCGTCATTCCGACGGATTAAACGTTTTGCATTTCTTCTACAATTTCATAACGCGCGTTTGATCCTTAAGGTCTCCGCTAACACGAAACCGCGAAAAAGGATTAATGTCCTTCGCTAGCTCGCGTGAAAAGCATTCCCCCCTCCTGGGCGGTTCGGCCAATATAAATTCTGGCTCGGCCACCCCCGGGGTCGCGCTCGATATTCGCCCGAGGGCTCGTTCAACTTTTTCACAAGTCGCGCTCGTTCGTGACTGCGCGCCGGGGGAACGTCTTCGTCGATAGTGACTCCACCAGTCTACTCGTGAAGGCGCAAAGTGCCTCCTTCTCGGCGCACTTGACATCCATCAATCCGCGGACGGATCAGGAAAGTCAGAGACACCGGCTAGAGTTTTCAGGACTCGCCGGGAGCCGCGCGCCCCGGCATAAAGGACAGCTAAGCAAACTCCCGAAAAGTGCAATAAACCTCCGATTCTCGAGACGGGATGTCTGTCTATCTGACTTTTTCTCGACCCTTCCTCGAAACTTCCACCCTGTCACATCCGATCGACTTTCGTTTGTTTTCATAAATCCAATTTCCCGCGCGCGAGCACACGTCGTTCAAGAATAAGAGGGAGAAACAGGAGCAGGCCGTACGTGCGAACAGAGTCGTGCGTGTGTGCGCTTGTGTTTGCGCGGCCGGGAGAAAAATCGGTAATGGCCAGGACGCGAAGGGAAACATACTTAAACGCGCAGGCCTCGTCACCTCAGCTGGTTTTCGCTCGAGGGCGGATTTCACTAAGTCCCGCCGCAGTGTTCAGTTTCAAATAATAATTTTCATTTTATCTTTATTATATTATCCGCACAAGTGCCCGATTGTAATTAAACTCCCGCTTTTGCTTCCAACTGTTGGCCGCTCATCGAAGCAAGCAATGGTTGTTGGTTTTCTGTTTTTATCAAATTTCACTATCCGATTTCGCGACGCAACTGGCCCGTGTTTGCAATCGAATAATCAACCAACTCGGTACAGCGAAGTACTTTTAAACGGATTTCGAGGCTCGCGTGAGAGGGATGAACCGGCGTTTGGATCACCTTAACGGGGCGTGTAACGAGAACGTCTCTTTAAATTACTTGGGAATCACTCGTCGCTTACAAGCCCATCCCGATCGGACAATAATTGACAATTTGTTCAGCATTGAATTTAAACAATAGACCACCCAAAGACTCCGGGATTACGTAGAGCCGTAAAAGGGAGTCACGTGGCGCAAGCGAGAGAAAGAGAAGTAAAAGCAGCTAAAGAAGAAGAAGAAGGGAACGAGTGTGCCTAGAGCGGAGCAATCAGGAAAGGGGTTGCGTTACGGCGCCGCGAGGAGATGACGGCGCGTGCACGCAACTTGAGACAAGATAGCCGTGAAAGGTGGAGACGCGTGCGGCTGTCGAACGCGGAACCGGGGGAGAAAAGAAACGAGGGTGCCTAAGCCCGAAGGGGAAGGCCGCTGTACATGTGTAAAAGTACTACTTCCGCCCTAGTAGCCAGGATGGCGCCGGTCGGACGTCGGTGCGCGCGCCGCCTCGTTTCCCTTATTCCCTCCTCTGCTTGACATTCCGCTCCTCGCTTTCTCGAGAGATCCGCGCAACTCTTCCTCGAGGACTCGCTCGTTCGTGTTTTATCTTGCTGCAGCAAAATTGAATGTTTCTATTCGTTATGTTTTTTGAGCGGCAACTTTGCCCTTCGCGTTTCGAAAATCGGGATTTCGCGCAAGAGTTTGTTAATTGCGTGTCAGCTGCAAGCATTTTCTATCACGTGAGTGGTTTTTTAAGAACATTCACTCGAGACAATATTTGAGTGTTTAAAGTGTTTCTGCATTTTTCGAACTCGGCGAACTTCAAATTTCAAATGGCGTCGGTGATAGGCGAAAAAAGCAACCGCGTTGAATGAACGTTTAGCGTTTTGCTACTGACGGCCCTCTTCGACTAATCTTTAAGAGAAAGATTAGTTGAAATTTCAAAGCGAAGGTCACGAGGCGCTGATCATTACTCGAGTGACAAAAACTTAAACCTAAGATTGTCTGCTGATATTTTTAGCCCACTGTCTTATTTCTCTTTAATCCGTTGGAAACGTCTGCAATTCGAAAAATCCTCCCTCGTATGTATTTATATGCCCTTAAAGAGGTGAAAATGCTTCCGGCCGTGGGTGGCGTAACAATGCCGGGGGGCGTCGTTTGAGCTTTTGGCTCTTAGCCCGCACCAGAAGGGGATGGAGAAGTTCTGCATGGCTGCAATGTATAACTACGTGTATATACGCGCGAGAAAAATGAAGAATCCGTGCAATCGTCGGCATTTGCGGAATTTCATTTTTAAGGAAGGTTTCGCTGCTTCGTCATTTTGCATCTGCCTTTCCCGTAATTTCGCTATTTTTCTGGTGGGCTAAGTCAACTATCACATTACCACGCAACTACAAAGATTCGCTTTCCTTGCGAAACGCCTACCCTGATAATGAGGATTAGCCAACAAAGATTAGAAACGTAACGGTAAAATTATTACGGGGCTATGTAATTGTTGAGGCTATTTTTGATCGTAAGAATAAATATTATTCGATAATTTTTTATCTGGAAAAAACCTACCGATTCTTTCTTTCTCACAGTTTGTACAAAGAAAAGAGAAGTAAATGAAGAACGCGGAGTGGAGTCTAGATGATAGAGTCGATTTCGAGGGTTCGAGAACCTCGTATTAAATAGATTGGAATGTCTAAATTTGCTCGCTCGTTCGCTCGTGAAGGGTAGAAAAATAAAGGAGCCCCTTAAGTTACTCATCCCCTAATCAAGTTGCTCAAAAACTTGCTCTCTCTCTCTCCCTCTTTAACTCCCTCCTTCATTGCGTTTAGTACAAGCAACTTCTCCTTCGCCACCGCCACCGCCGAAAAAAATCACTTTATCAATAAAAGGCCACGAGCGAGTAAAACTTTGCTGCAAGAGGAAAAAAGAAGAAAGTTTGGCGTTTTCCTCGCCAACGTCCTTCCATAAGTAAGTCGTTTTAAACTTTCGATGCTGTGACTGGGAGTTCGAGCCTCTTTCCTTACCCTGGACCTAGGAACTCTTCTAACACACTTTTCTGTCGACTCGATAGCTGGAAGTGTTATACTGCGCTCGTCCTGTGTGTTTTATGGAAAGTTCGTGCTCGCGTAAGGCGCATACATACATTACGCGGAGACGCTGCTGGCGAGCAAAAATTTACTTGTTTGCAGGGTATAATGGGAAAAACTGAAAATGGGAACACCCTTCTCACAAATGTTTACGTGCTCCTTTTCGTGATTCGCTTTACGAAACTCAAAGTTTTTCTCTCGGAGCATAACACGCTTTTCGACTCTAACTTTTAAAAAATTGACTTTTGCAAAAACTGCTAGTTCTCGCGATCGAATTTCCAAAATATGACACGCCGCCGATTAATTTGCGTGCTTGTGCGCGGCTGTGATTCGGCAATTGCACGCATGAATCGCCGCGTCGTATTTCTAAAGCGCTGATTCAATTCTATATCGAGCAGCTCTTAAAAACATATTAACTCGATAGTAAGAAGTTAAAGTTTGGTTCGAGTAAGCATTGTAAACTGTGTCATTATATCTCAAATGCCTCTCGCTAAACTAGCAAAAAGTTTAAAGAGCGACGAAGGAGAGACGCCATTTGTCAAAGACTAGAGAAACTTTACTCTTGTTTTTCCATGTGCCGCAAACGCCTTCTTCTCTCTTCGACTCGAGCCGCCACGACGAAGTAATTCCAGAATCTCCCTCTCGCTTCCTTCTCCCTAGGCGAGACTTGCGCGTAATTACGCGAAAACGGAAATGATTTTGCCTAAGAGGAAATTATATCAGTCCTTCCGGCGGACGGACTGTGAAGGAGAGCTTAATCCTTAAGTGAGTTGCGATTTATGCTTTAATATCGTACGTTAATAAGGGCCGGTGCACTCTGATACAGAGTTTTTGCGGTCGATTCGGAGGAAGTGAACGCAGACGAGGGCAGGAGGGAGACGGGAAAACGAAGCAAAAACGAGAGAAATATGAACGGGTAAATGTACGAATATACTCGCAAAAAAGATATTCTGCGCAAATAAACAGAAATTAATGCCATTGTAGAATTACGATTACACGTTTTTGCGCTAAAGAATATTGTTATCTCGAACGTTGCACTTGAGGCGCGCAAGACGTTATTTCACTAGATCGTTCTCTTTAACAAGTCTTATTTTTCAAATTCAATTCGCGCTTCGTCTTTAATAGTTTATTTATTTATTTGTGTATTTATCGCCCGGCAATCCTGTGTTGCTCAAAAGGGCGATCAAAAATTCGTCGATAAAAATGCCTTGCGCGAGTGTCGCCAAAGGTCTAAAAATACTCGCGACGAATACAACGACACGGAAGAAAAATACACCTAACATTTTCACCAGACACTCTAACGAGACGCCTACATTAATCAAACAATCGAGACAGTAGTCTGGAGGAAACTAAGAGAAAACCGAGAAAGGGACAGCGGAGGACTGTGAGAAAAAGCGGCGACGCACACGCCGTGCGGAAGAATCAGATCGCGAAAGTGCGAGTTGTAATTAATTTGCATTTTGCGCGCTGCTTCGTTTCCCTTTTCCCATCACTCTTTCCTTCGCTATCTCTGTCTCTTTATCTATTTCGGCAATCTCCGTATCTATTTATCTCCCTTTCCTGAAATATACTGAAAACACATTCGGTACCTACGCCAGTCATTTGTAACAATCTTCCGGGGCCCGTAGCGAAGAACAGGAAGGAGGAAGGAGGAGGAGGGCGAGTTCGAAATTAGATCCTCGCGAAAAGGTACGAAGAATTTACAAGCGCGAGCTGCGTTGATTGCGTTTTCTTGATTTATCAGGAGTTGCTCCGCTCCGGGGATCGTCCACAGGATCACAATTCTCGAGTCCGCCGATGATCGATAAGATGACATCTAATTTTTTGGAAGGTAGAAATGCGCTTTATCGGCGAATTTTTTATTGATTTCTCACCGTCGAAATTTTCAAGAATGCGCATTTGTATTTCGAGCGTTGCTGCAAAATTCAAATGCTGAAAAATCGCAGCAACCAATCGTCGATCGCAACGCATATTTCGAACTTAGTTTTAACGCAATGACGCACCAAGTGCACTTATTTCGCATTTAGAGAGTTGCGATTGAGAAGAAAATCTTTTTTCAAAAGAAGCTTTTTGAAGCTGTGATTCTGTTCGGAATAAAAAGTAATTATCTTCGGTGAATTATCTCTATTCTTCTAAGAAGTGTAATCGAAAGATGCGAGGAAAGAGTCTTTAATCGCGGTAAATCGACGTTGAAAAACTTTAAATCTCTAGTAATTGCTGCGCACGCGGAGAAATTCCCTACTTCGTTACTGCAAGGAAGAATGGTCAAGGAAGAAGAGATCGAAACGGACTTTATAAAACAAAAGAGCTAACACGCGACTGCGCGCGGAGTTAAAAGCAAATATAAGCCATCCATTCAAATTCCGATTCAGAGACTAGTGCTTTCGTTGTTTTGGCACTATCGATCTCCGGCGACATTTTTTAACCCAAAATATCGTTCCGAAACGCAGCTCGCGTTTAATCAGGCGTCTGGAACACGTTCCCTGATCAGGAGCAGTCCGATTCGCCTCTTATAAAATCGGCGGCTTAGATCGATAAAAAGGGGAGCGTTAAATGTATCGTCATTATCATAGTCGCGCTTACGTAAGCCACGAAGTTCGTGCCGCGACACATTTTGACGAGACGCTTTGACGCGTACTTGGAGCACCGATATAAATATGTCAAACGGATGCGAAAGTGCGTAATGTTAACATTTTACAACGATTCGAGTTGTAAACAATGAGAGGAGGGGAGGCTCAAAGCCGCGAGACAAGTGTAAGTTAGAAAAATAAGCAGAGATACGGGAGCGTTATTTTCATCATGTCTAGCATTTTTCAACAAGTCCCAGCGTCTATTTTCATCTTGAACGCCGAGTCGGTTGAGTCGTTTCCCTTAATCTCTCGGGAGGCTTGTGATCTCTTTGTTACTCTCGCACTTGTCGCTTAATTCCTTACCTCACGTTTCGCACGCGTACACACTAGCGGTTACACGCGAAAAGGAAGATCGGCGATAGGGAGGGGAAAGAGTTCCCGGCGAAGGCTTCGATCCCGTATTTATAGACATCCTGGAAAAGAAGAAGTAGAAGAACCGGCAGTGAGGAGAAGACGGTAAGTTATGCGATGTTTGCCCGCCCCAGCCACTCATTCCTCGTCCATAACTCTCCGAGCAGTGACAGTCCACGAACGGAAGGGTGTGCAATGCTGCTTCCTCTTCTTCTTCTTCTTCTTCTTCTTCTTCTTCTCCTCCTCCTCCTCCTCCTCCTCCACCTTCTGTTTCTTCTTCTTTTCCCTTCGCCTTTCCCTAGTTCGGAGAGAGCGACGAACGGAGCAGGGCTGCGCAGGGAAATTGAATGCTCTCTCGCCCTCGACTCGCGTCACTGTCAAATTGATAACCGCGTGCCGACTTTTTTTACCGCGGCTCCGTTATATACAGTTTCTCTTCCTTCCTTTCTGTGTCATTCTTGATTTTGGTGAGCGTGTGTGCACGGGCAGCCGGGAGACTCCTATTTCCATATATCTGTACCCAGAAAAACTGTGCCTTCGAGTGTAGAAGTGGAGGAGGGCCTTCTTATTTTCGAAAAGATGACGTCGAGAACCTGGATATAATAAGACTGTGAGGTGGCAGGGACGATGAATTCGTTATTCCTGAGAAACGCGGGCTTTCGCCTTTGACAAGTTCTTTAGACACTAATTCAATTTTCAATGTATTTACGTATTTATTGGAAATATGAGCTGAAAATGTGAGCGACGAAATGCTAACAGCTATTAAGCACCCCTTCATCCTTGGAGTGCCACTGATTTTTTTCTTTTTAATTCCTCTGTACTTTTCCGGGTATTGAACTACTATCGTTCGTCTTCCCTTCGAGTTTACCCTTTGCCCTCCACGCCTCACTAGGCCGAAGATTTGTTCGAGATTATCTTCAAATTTTTCCGAGCGCACGGGCACGAAATAATTTTTGCTGCTACGAAGCGCGAGCCTCGAGTTAAAAACGGGAAAAACACTCGAGCTATGCGAAGATTAATAATTGACAATTAATAATAAATAAGAAACGCGGACAAAAATTAAAACGAGAACGCGTTGCGACTCGAAGCTGGTGTGACAGAAATTTCGCGCGAGGCGTGTTTGATAATATACTCGAGCAGGCAGGCAAGCGCAAGCGAGAAGCAGTAAATCAGGTGGTAGAGAAAAATCGGTCTCTGCCTGGCTCGCAAGGGGTAATTAAAATTTTTGATTTTCTGCGATGGAATTAAACTCCGATTCAGATGCGATAAATCAATTCGGAGATAGGCGCTTAAGAGAAAGTATTGCTGTTATTTTAAAAACGTTTGTTACCCCAAGTATCCGTTACAATTTAGTACACGCAAACATAAAGTTCTCCACATTCGCAATAATTGCCCGGAATATTTATGTGTGCGCGCTGGAATATACTAGCCGAAAGGTCTGTAAAAGCCTGCAGCAAATGGAAAATTGATCTTCGAAAGTCTTGGACGCGGCGCTCTACGGCGCATTCCCTAAAAGCGAGTCCACTTAAACTCCCAGTCTATAAGAGATTGCGATGCGAATAAGCGAGAAGGAAAAAGAAGAGAGAGGGAGAGGGAGGGAGGGGGCGATGGAGGGAGGAATAAGGGATTGAGATGGTAGAGGTATGTAACGAACGTGCATCTTTTGCAAATGGCGCGCGGCTGATGCGGGCGAGTGCGCAAATATGTAGCCGACGAGCGGGCCGGAAGTGCCTCGTACGCACACGCGCCTGTGTGCAGCACCACGAGCAGCAATCGATGCTCGTAAAGTTAGCGAGCCGCGAATGTGGGCACTCGTGTGTGCGCCGACCAATACAAGCCCGTGAGCCCGCCCGCGTTCCAATGCTTTATCGGTATTTTTGTTTTTCTCTGTAGGCCAGCGCTGGCGGCGGCAGTCTTTTGCCTTCGGGGATGTGCGTAAGTGCGTTTTACATAACAGCGCGCATTTTTTCACCCATATGCTCGCGTGAATTATTCATGCGCTCGCGCCGCTTACGGCGAACAGGGAAATTTACTTAAACAGTCTTCGGGACATTAGGCGATCGCGAGTGCGCATTCTCATTATGCGGCTTGAAAAGCTGAAGCCGAATTTCGGACTGACGTATTACGGAGTGATCGCGATATTTACACGTCTATTAAATTCTTGAGCTCGAACAGCAGCAACGCGGCGTCTCTTCCCTCTCCTCTCCTCGCACCCCCTTTTTTCGTTTCGCTTCCGCGAGTTTATTCCCATGGAATATTTATAGTTCGCGTACGAGTTTTACGAGTCGTCGTAGATTTCCTTATCTAAAAACGAAATAGAACGAAACGCGTGCGCTATATTTTTCAAAGTATTTTATATAATAAAGCGACCATAATTTATCAATGTATAATCCGTTCAATGAATGCATAGTTTTATAATCCCTTTTAATACGCACACTTAAAAAGTATTGTTTTTTTCAAGCAGCCAAAAGCTCTTAATCTTCTTGAATTATAGTACAAAGTTTTAAAGTAAGAAGAATAGAAAGTTTTAATGCAGGGATAAAAGAACACTTTTTACGGAAACTTTGACATTTTAAAAAGGTATCTGTAAATATCATTATTTTTTCCTCGGTTCTTTAATAAATTCCGGCGCGATGCTAATTAAATAATTCCCGATTAATCACGAAAGCGCAAGGCTAGATTCTTGCCCGCGGCTCTTGCGAGTGATCGATGGGTCCCCAGCCAGCGTCCACGCGAAAAACGAAAAAAGCCGCCGTAACGCAGTAGCGCATCGCGCGAATCGTAGGGGTTACAGCGCTCGATGAAATTACAAGAGAGCCAAACCGCAAAATAAGAAGGGCCGCCCGCGCGAATCGAAAGTTCCAAGGTCTTTGATTCTCCTTTTTCCGTCGAGCGCTGCGGCGTCCCTTTAATAAGGAAAAATACCGGGCATATCAGTTTCGCATAATTCTGAGCCGCGGCATGCGTGGGATGCGGTAAAAGTAAACAAATTCCTGATCGACTTTTATGTTCCCGGGCAGAACGGGTGTGACCAAACAAAGGCTCGCGCGGCCGCGGTTTTCGAAGCGCAAAAAGGAACGAGCGACCGCGGATTTCAGAATTTTTGTCCCGACGTCTGTATCCAGAGGCGCGGGTACGCGCACCCGAGGCGGCGTTATTCAGAGTCACCCTAGGCACGGATGCGTGAAACAAGTTTTGACGCTGCGTGGCCGTAAAAAATGTGTCGCCAAACAGGGAAGCTGGAGGTGCAACGGAAAGGGAAAAAATACGAAGAACACGTTGCCGCGTCGGGCTCCTTCTTACTCTTCATCTCTCAGGGCGAGCCTTAGACGTGGCCCATTAATCAGAGCTTGTAATTTTCTTGATATCGAAACTACGCCAGCGCCACGCACAACCGCGGAGGGGGCGGGGCAGGGGGATCTGCGTGAAAAATTATTCCACAGCTCGTTCCATTATTTTCGCTCGGTTTGCGGCGGAGTTTACGAAACAGATTATTGTTGTTGCCGCGAGATACCGGCCGTGTATATATTACTTCATAATCGTTATTGCGCCCATTTTTTGCGCGAAGGGAGCCTTTTAAAAAATAGTTACGCCGGTTATCGCGCGAATGCATCTCTGGATATCGCGTAGCGCATCGCATCGAGTGTTGGCGCGGTGCGTTGAAACGCCGATGCGGCTTTTTAAATAAATTCTTCCGGTGTCGCCGATGTTTTTTCCTCGCTGACGAGTCTTAAAATACGACGTTACTTCTTGCATAAATTGCGCCTGATAATAAAATAAATCATCGCTGCTCCGACGCGGTACCGACTCATTAAATATTGATATTATTAAACACTTAAGGTTTTATGGAAAAAGTAAACTATGCAAGCGGCGTGCGCATCTATAAATAGCGAAGTATCCGCAAGTTTTGAAAATTTACATAGTCGTAATGATGAATTTGATAAGTTTGTTCGGCCGTGCATTCGCGCTTTTAATTTTATCTGCAATTATAAAAGTGCGACAGAATCGCCAGAGGTTCGGCGCTATTAAAAGTCGGGCTCGCTATATCTCATTACAGGCTGCGCTGACAAATAAGTTCATATTTTGCGCAAATGAGTTATTATCTGTGCTGATGATTCCTAACTGATAGAGTGCATCGGCAAACTTATTTTAAACTAATTGAGACTTTATGGCGCCCGGTTATAGATTTAGTATCCGTTTACAGTTCCAGCTCATTTCGTATGTTAGTTTAGTTAAAAGTGGCAGCCGAAGTACGTAATAAAGTTATTTCGGGAAAGTAGAGTGTAACGTCAGAGATCGCGCATTGTGCCGGCATTCACGAAATATTCCATCATTTAGAGTAAATAGATGCGTCGATGCTGACTGTCAGTCGATTTTGAAAAATGTTGCCCTGGCGACTCTTCTCCTCCACATTTTCTAATTATTGAACAAAGTAATTTGAATTTTCATCCGCCCGCTGCACTCGCTCCTTGATTTTCTTTGTGTATTTGCTTATTGTTTAAACATTATTCACATTGTGTAGCAGTAAAAAGAAAGGGTTTTGTTATCGTATCTATCGGTTGATTATTTTCCAATAGTCTTTTAAAAAGTGACTCTATATTTACACCTGTCTTTTATTTACAGTTAATTAAAACTATATTTTCACCATGAATATCTGTATCTAACTGAGCTGACGGTAAACAATTTCGTTTACATCGATAACCGGTTGAAAATGTTGCAGTTCTACGCTATTGTAAAAAAGTAGTAGATGCACAAAATTGGATTATGCCATAACCAAAGACACACCGTAATAACTCAAAGTACCTCATCTTTAACTTTTCCATCATCATTTCGCTTTTCCGAACAAGAAAGTTGGTTCATTACATTATGTAGTCGATTCAATTAACTAAACAAACCCGACGAGAAAAAGAGGAAGCCGCGCGCTCAAAAAAGCCCGAGCGCCGAATTAGAAAAAAATTATCAATCTCTTTGGTACAGTTGCGGCACTGTGGTATTATCGCGAGTGTATAGAGAAAAAGTCATTTATTAAAGAAACACGTGTTTTTAATTTTACTATATCTGCCTTTTTCGTTTGTTCTAGCACAATGCACCAGCCCCCTGGGAATGGCGTCCGGAGCGATTCCTGATGCTGACATCACTGCCAGTTCCAGTTTCGATAGCGGCAACGTGGGCCCTCATCAAGGACGGTTCGTATCTCTTTCTCGCTTCGTTTTCTCGTTACCTCTTTCCTTTTCTCCACTCCGTACTTTATCGAGAGATACGACGAACGGGCCAGGACGACTAGATTTTTTACCCCTCCTCCTGTTAATGTTCTCCCTCTCTCTCTCTCTCTCTCTCTGAGTCTCAACCATTTCGGTCATCAAGGCTGCGTAAACTGACAAAAATTTGGCGTGCGTTACTAGTGCGCAAGAAACCCCGAGCTTTTCGTGAAAATCTTCATAAGTCGCTTTACGCGGTTTTCAAAAAAGGTGAGCACCGAATGTGTGTTAGATCAGTCAAAGAGTATTTTTACTCGGTTAATTCGAATCCTGCGTAGGTTTGTAATGCTGAAGAAATAGTAAAAAACCGTTGACCGGATAAATTTGTTTGTGTGCAGGGAATGTTAAGTTGAAATAACTAATAAAATCTTGCTTTAAAATGTAGTGCAACACTAAAACTAAAAAGAGAAATTCTTGATTGACGCATATTTATACGCACGTTCGTACACGCATAGTACATGTTAAAAATGTAACAATATTTAAGTTTGTTATTTTTAATAAACATATTATTATTATTATTATTATTCGTTAATGGTGCTTATTATTTGTGGAATAAAATTTAATTTGGCTATATGAAATAGAGTTACGTTATTCGGTATTTCATCGGAAGAAGCATTTGAAACGTAAGCTCCGATCGTCTCGTCGTTTATTAATTTTTAAAGGAAGGCGTGAAAAAGCGTTCGGCGATTATCGAAGCTGAGATTGCGATTGTTGGCAGAGAACGAGAAGTTCTCTGCATTCGCAACTAATTTGCGGAAAATTGAGCCAAAAGCACCGAAGCTTCGAGCCGCGAATCTAATGGACCGAGGGAGTATTTAAAAGATGTAAAAAGATAGGTACGCAGGCCGCGACGAGGCAAAAAGCGCAAGCGTGTTTGAGCAGAAGCGGCGAAGGAAAGAGACGAGGGACATGCGCGGAAAATGCGTGGGCGACGGCAGTACGTTTTCTAAGCATCGGCTACTACCTGGACTGCGAGGCGCGGTAGAAAAAACGCGGCCCACCCGACAACTATAAAACATTCGCGTGATTTTCGCTCTGCGCCGATGGGCATATCTTCCTCTCTGGGTGTTTATTACACCAATATACCTAATGCGAGACGCGGGTATGTGACTTTACGGAAATTCTTCACTGGAGCCAAGCAGACGCAGTTTTGTCTCGCGTGCAACGAAACTCAATCGTAAAATTTTTGCAGCGATACAAAGCCCGCGCGAGCATTTAGCGCTGATACGCCTCGGCGTCTAAAGTGCATAACGAGATATAACTTAATCCGAGCTCCTATTTAATAGAAAACGCAGTATTGCCCGATTAGATTATCAAATGCGCCATTAAATATATATATATATTCGTTCGCATCGAGCTTGGTAATAAAGACGTTTGTCCGACGAGTAAATATCGATGGCCTGCATCGTCGCACATAAATTATGTTATTAGAGTGCGCACTTTTTAAGACGTGTCCTCGAAAAGAGTTTAGTACAAATGAAAAAAAAAAATGTTGCGGCCGAGATAACGTAAGCGGCGCGCAGTGAGTAAAAGCGATTCACATAAGCTCGACTATGAAATTCCTTTTTATATACACAGTCGAGAAAAGCTTTCAGAGTTCGGAGTTCGGCCATCTGGCATTTGTTACGAAGTCAAATTCTGTCAAATCACGTATCGTAAACAAGATTTTATTTGTGTACTTACGCCCTAGACCCGACACGTGTCAAAAAAACTTTCGGATTCGTTGTTGCGTTTGCGGTGCTAATAAAACTTCTAAATTTGTCCGCGCTGTATACAAAGATACGACTGTACAACTCGAATTTAAAAAATCGTGGAATACACTTGGCATCGCTAAGTGCTCCTACGTAAATGGTACTTCAATCGGACGGATAAGATCTGAACGATAGACCGACGCCTTCAAATTTCACACAAATCGCCGTCGCAGCATTCATAAAACACCGAGAACGATCTCGGGAGTCGTACGTAGCAATAATTGATGAATTATCCACTTAAGACTCGGTGCACGCGCGAATCTGACAGCGAAAAGAAGTGCTTCCTCCTAAAGAACTCGGTTGAAAAATATTCGACCAAAGCACAAGCTTTCGCAGTCCAATGTATCGCGTTCGAATTTGAAAAACAACTCGGAGCGAACTCCTTGCGCGCATCGGTACTAAATCGATGTTCCGAATTTTCCGGAGATGCAGAAGTAAAACGCTCGCAGGCGGGCGGAAGGAGCCGCCATTCGAGAAATAAAGCTGAAAAACAGAAAACGAGACAGAAGAATTCGCAAGCCCCCGTGTTTCGTCCCAGAGCAAGGATTAATGATTCGCTTGGCCCCGGCGACGGCGTCTCCCACATTCGTAGCCAGTGCGCGTGCCTCGGCTTCCAGACCGTCAGCGCCAAAAGCTCCCGCTGCAATTACGGCCGCGGGATAATTATCGTGATCGAACGAGCGCCCTGGGCCGGAGCAGCGACAACCGGGACCTCGGGAAATTCCGATGAGGCGTCGCCCGCGTTCCTGATGTATCGCGCGAGTGCCCGGGACACGCGGGCCGTTGCGCGCGATTATCGAAAGCGAAGCCTCGGTTTCGACAAATTGTTTCAGGCTAAGTGCTGCGCTGCTACTACGCGCGGCGTCTTGCCTCGTTGCTCGTAACGGAGGAGACGCTCGTTGGCGCTTTTTTGGCAATTAACCTCGTCAGCGCTGCCTTCGAGAGTACGAATCGAGTTCTCGACTCCATTCGTCTCTTCCTCGCAAATTTCGAGCTGTTCTCGAGCTGCGGTTCGACGCGCGACAGTTGCATCAAACTATTTGCTGTAAATTGTAAAATGTTCGGTTTTTATCGAGACTACGATATTATTTTCTTGGAGAAAAATATTTTTTTCATTCGCACTGCGCTTCGCAATTTAGGAGTCGTAATGTTTATTCTGCTTTATTATCCAATGGTAATTCTCTCCAATGATGTATTGTAAATTTTGAGACAGACTGTAATGGTTTTTGGAATACAATAACCCTTACAGTACTAAAATCGACAATCTTTATCGAGGAAGGCACGCGATAAAATCCCATGCGTTTCTGAGATTCTCGGTTCTAAAATTTGTTTATCCCCATTTCTGTTTCTTTTTCTCTCTCGTTAGCGTTGATTCAGTGTGTTGTGAAAAAGGAAGACGAGTGAACTTCCGCAATGAAAAGATGAGTCGAAGTCGTCGCGGAGGGACTGTTTCACTGTGCGGCACTGCACCGCGCAACCCATGAAGTGTCAGAAGCTAAATTACGCTATGGTCTGTGCTGACGGTCATAGCAAGCCGTAAAGTGCGCGACTCACGAAACGCTCTCCCTTTAGAATTGGGGATCATCCTCCCTCTCTCTCTCTCTCTCTCTCTCTCTCTCTCTCTTTCTTTCCGCAGTACCCGTATTCCAGCTCTTTGAGGCTCTTTTCTCCCCGCTCCTTCGCTATCTGCCGCTTGTCCTCGCGGCTAGAGAGACGGTGACGTTCTTACGACGGGTCATAACTCATACCCTATTAAGAGGAGGTTCCTCACCCGGTCGGAGCTTGGCACACTTTGATACAGTCCGCGCATCAAAGACATTCCGTACACGCTGTTCCTCGATAAATCTCGGATATACCGAGAGAGAAACGCCGAAAAAAAGGGAGACAAAGCTGTATATTATTATGATTACATTGTGCACATTCTAGTTATCATGATGTTAAGTCATACAAGATTATGTGGAAAGCACACATCATAATAAACGAAGGAATTTATGGGTATTAAAATGTAATTGTATTGCTTCCATTTGATGTTTGATTGTTTATCGTTAATTATTAGGCCCTCGAACCAGTCGTAAAAGTTTTGACGTCACATGCTTACTCAAGCAATTCGAGTTTCCATCGATGTTGCGCTTATGTATATTTCTATTTTTACGCGCGGAATGTCGTCGTTGCGTTTTATTATGCCCATATATCGATGCGTTTCTCATCCGAAGAATAAAGAACAAATTAATTTTATAGAGCGTCAAATTTATTCCTCGGAAACGCATCATTTATGGAAGTTGAAGGTGGAATTGGATGAAAATTCGAAACAAAATTTCGCTTCTTTCAAATTCAAGTGCGACATCTTGACCGCCTATCAAACTTGAACTGTTTTTCTCGAGACTTCTTATGGTCGCGCGCGTCACGGAGTCAACTAAACGAGTGTCCAAGAATGAAATGGAGAGTAATTGGAAGCAAGACAGAGAGTGAAATACACTGTGTCAAGAACGAAACAAAGATGGCACACAGGCGCGCGTGCTCGGTCAAAGCAGCCCGAGGAAGATACACGCATACGCACTCGAAGCAAGAGGAGCGGAACACTCGGAGCCGTGCAAAGCGAGCAACGAGAGAAACGAGAGTAAAGAAGAGAAGACGAAAAAAGGGGCAAAGGAAGGAAAGTGCGAAGTGTTGCGCGAACTCGAAACTACGGGTGACAGCGGAGCAGCTGAGGTACACGCACGCGTTGCTAGATGCCTATAATTTGATTCTCCGGGCGTGTTTGATGTCACCGCGAATATAGAAATCGCGCCGTTGCTGCAGCGAATTGCGAAATTGGACGGATGTGCGTATCGAGGCAGGAAGCCATCGACGAAATTCGTGCCTGGCCGAGATTGTCTTACAGTTTTCGGGCTCCGTTTGTCTACTCGTGTTTAGCTTGCGTTTTACGGCCTATCCCTTTACTCTCTGTCTATGCGCATCGAGCGTTCGCAAATCAAGTTGTTGCATTTTTCCATCTTCGTTTGGCGATATTAGCTCATGCGTCGGTGAGCCTTTTTCCTTTGGTCGGGCTCTTCGCCATCCATCTCTTTATTCCTTCATCCTTACCTCTCGTTTGATCTTGTTTGCCTCGCTTCCTACTCAAAATGCAGCATTATTTTTAATTAATATCTGGATTTAATTGACGTTTCGAAAGACGCAAATTCGGCACGGCGGACACTCCGTTTCTTCGCGCACCGAGAGCAGTTAAGTTTTGATCTTCGTTTCTTCATTTTGAGTTCTGCGTAGTCGGATTTCTAGGTATTCAATTCGAAGCAGTCCCAAGCATATCTACTTACAAATGAATAAAGGCCGCGAAACGCACCGATTTTCAAGGCTGAGCAAGACTCGATGTCTGGCGTAGAAGCACATCCACGACATTGCAGATGCAGTGCGTTTGCAAATTTCAACGAAAAAACGGTAAAAGGGAAGGCAGTATTTGTAAAGTGACTAATTCGCTTTTTCGGTCGTTATTCTCTTCGGCAACGACAAACGCATCTCGGAGTCTTCTCGGCACCTCCGTATCGTCATCGTCCTCTTCTCGACACTTCCTGCCATGTCTCCTTACTATCACGCTTCCCCATCGGCTTCTGCAACATCGCGGGTTCCTGTTCCCTTCGAACGGAACCTCTTTGTTTCTCTTACCGCGAATTTGCTCAGCGTATGGTGTACGAATCGGCTTTCCGTCTGTCTCTCTCCCGCTCCCACCGCTCCTGCTTCTCTCCCACCTTTTCTTTGCACTAGAGGAAGCTACATAATTAGCAATCGAAGTGGCTTTCTCGCAGCTCTCCTTGGAATATTCGCTCGCTATATCTGTCCTTCTCTCTCTCTCTCTCTCTTACTCCGGCGCTTTTTTCTGCTCACATTTGGAGAGGCCCTCATCTTTAATTCATATCGCGCGCTTCCGCGAACGACACCCGATCGATAAATTATAATTTCATCGCGTATTCCGGCCCGACCGCTTATCCGTCAACCAGATACACACGCGAGCCGTCATCGCAGGGTCCGGAGCCGCGTATGATATTTATTTGTATTCGTTTCATCTAATTCTAAACAGCATGAGCGAGAGAGCGACGCTTCGAGTAAGTGGGATCATGAGCGGAGGAGAGTTACGCGTAATGTGTGGGCGTGTGCGCTTGCGCGCGAGAGGGTGAAAGTTAGAGGGGGGCGTCACATGCAGGCATGCGTGTATCGCTATGTGTCGACAACAAAATGTGCCGCCCTGCCAAAGTTATACGCCAACTTTATGCGTTCCTTTTTTGAAAATTTCAGGGTATTTCGATGCGTATGCACATTTACACCGAGAAACAATGCGGCTTACAAAATCCAAGTTTAACGCGGACTTACCGAGTGTGAAATGCGTTTAACAAAATCAACGCCTGGAAGCTAAAATGCTTTCGCTAGGAGGCGAACGTGAAAATATAATAGTGACAATTGCACATTATTATTTACAGATTCGTTTAAGAAGTTCTCAAGCTTACCTAATTTCATTTACTCGCGTTTGATGCGACACATTCAAATTTAGATTCGAATTTCGCATTAATTATTTCCTACTTTAATAACAATTTGGATTTATAGTTTGCTGCGATCTTTATTTACCAGGCGCAGTTCCAAGAACTCGATCGCAAACGTTAATTCCCCTTATTGAATATTCTCTCCCACCGCGTACGCACTCCTCGTTTCAAATATTTATTTCAATTGAATCATGTTAAACGTAACGAATAAACCTGTCACGGTAAAGAATACCGGCAGCTGTTTTAAGGCCGAACGAAGGAATTTATTTCAGAATTTATTAAAGAAAAAACTTGGCGTATACCTAACGGTATCGTAGGTTTTATATTTTTTGAAAGATCGGTGCGCGAATATCCCCGACACCCAATACCCATCGACATCTGTTTCGCGTGTAATTCCAAGGAGGCTGCATAAATTGTGAAGCGAACTTAATTTAAGCCTTCGATCTTTGGCCGTCCGCAGTAATCGGCCGACGTAAATCGCCCCCTCCTATGTCCGAATACATCTAATGACAAAACATTACCAAACACTCGCAGGTTGGGTCAGGACAGTTTTGGTGGTGCCTGGTGTCCCAAGTCACAAATCACGACGGAGCTGACCGAGTGGATCGAGATAGATTTGCACAAAGTGCACGTGATCACGGCCAGCGCAACCCAAGGTCGCTTCGGCAACGGTCAAGGAGCCGAGTTCGCCGAGAACTACCTTCTCGAGTATTGGAGGCCGGCGCTTGGTAAATGGGTCCGCTACAAAGATGTTCTCGGACAAGAGGTAATGTCCTTACCTTTTTATCTTTTTAAATTTAGTTTCTTACGTTGCGATCTCTCTGTGATTATTTTCAAAACGTTTTTCCCTAGGCTTCGACCATCTTGAATACATGAATATGCAATAAACCAGGATTACCAATTATCAATGTAAATTCTTAGATTAATGTCCCCGATACAGCGCAACTAGATATTATATTAATTTGACCGATACCTGAAGAAAAATTGGCAATACTTTTAATTTCCGATCGCGTACTTTAGTTCCGATTTATATCTCTATCGACAAGTTACACTCGTGCCCATTAATCTTCTTGATTTATATTGTAATTATCATTGCACATTAATGTTACATTCAATACGTAATTTACTTTTTAAAATGCAGAAACATAATTCGAGCGCTTTTGAACACTTTCTTTATCTCCACACTCTACTCGTAAAATGTGCATAATTGTTTTGAAAAAGAATTAGCTTTACGAAGATTTAATAATTAAAGTTTTAATAAATGTAATTTTGTCAGAAACATCTAAGTGTAAAGTTCGTTTCAAGCTCAAGTTAAAGTTTCGTAAAAACGGCAGATGTTACCCTAACTGTGATTAACTGAATTTCAAATTATTTTTATACTCCATCGCAATATTATATAAAAGTAGGATTATAATTTTTAAATTTTTCCAGATAAAAAGAAAAATTAGAAATGTATTTCCTACAGAGAAATTTACACGTGAAATTTGCTTGCAGAGAATATTAACAAAAAATTATGCACAATTGCTCTTTTTGGAAGCTTTTCTCTACATTATTTTTATTCGTTTGCAATTTTAAAGCACCGTTAACTATTCTCTCTCGTATACATTATCTTGAATTTCATTTTACAGTATCTTCGAACGAATTAGTCTTAATGATCGTAGTTTCGACAGCAGTGAAATAACTTATTGCACGAAATGATTTCGCTAAATTCGCAAAAAATAAAACTCACCGCTATAAATACATTTTATCTTTAGCATCTTCGATCATCCGTAATATAGTTTTAAAAAATGATGGACGTAATGATGTCTGTTAAAATGCGAGCTTATCTACGATCATATATTTGCGTTAAACTTCACATCTTACGAATGGGAGTTGGCGAGACTTTTTTTGTCACAATGAAAACACCATTCGTCTAAAAAAAGGTTTCCTCGCGGTAATGGCCTGTATACTCGCGATAAAAAAATCATTCGCATGAAAATGGACTCTTATGTCATACTTTTCCCCCGTTCTCTCTCTCTCTCTCTGCGTCACTCTTACCCCCTCTTGCTCCCACTATCTATTTATCTTTTTCACTGTCGAAACGGGTAAAAGGGATCACCGAGTACAATATTTCTGTACGAAATTCTAAACGACAACGAGGACGACGACAACAGGCCAAGGCGCGGCGGAGGCCACTAAAAGTCGGTTTTTCACGTGGTGGCGCGTAAGACGAATAATTTTTGCCGCGCACTTGTCGGCACTCCAAGTCGAATAAAGGAAAACACCACGGAAAAACTGAAATTTAGGACACGATACGAAGATGAAAAATGAATCGCGTGCATGACGGGAGCATGAAAAATGTCCGAAGAATGTACGATGTAAAGCTAATAGGTGAAATAAAGGAATCGGGGTAAACAAATGTATTTTGAAGCAATTTAAGGCTTTTCGTTAAGTGATTCGCACTTGAATGCCGTGAATTAAGATAAATGTCGTCCACTACTGAAGTGAATAGGATCGAGTGCTAGAGAAGGCGTTAAATAAATTTCCAGTTTTTAGGTTATTGTGTCTTAAATACGGCAAACACACTTCGGACGTCGTACTTTTTACCGGGAGAGACTGTAGTTTCTTCAACTAAAGTCAATACCCTTTAAAATCAAACACTCCTCGGTGTGTCGGTTACTCACTTCTTACTATTACATTGGTCGATCTTCCCCGAGAAGTGCTTCGAGTTTAACAGCAACTTTAACAGCACCGACGCAGCAACAGCGATTACCCGAGGCGTTGGAGGTCCTCGTTACCATAAACAAAGCATAGCACGCGAATTGATAATTAAAAGTCAGGCTTGCTTTTAGAGGCCGAGGCTCTGTGTTTTTATGCAAACTATCGAAAAATTAAGGCGTCGAGAAAACAAGCTCAATGGTTAACCGGCGAGCGGGGGGTGGGAGGGGGAGCTCGGCATCGGCGTTGGCGTCAGCTTATTTGTGTTCGCCGAGGAGTGAGAAGGAATGACGGAGGGGCGAGAGGGAAAGAGAGTATCGGATCAATAAAATAAGGGAACGCCGTCGCGTGCCTGAGTGTCGGGTCAGCCTCGACTCGCTCTCGCTCTCTCCTACGTAGCCCACCTGTCTGGATAGGTGAGGCTGAACTCCCTCGGTTCGACTATAATTACTTTTACCGCGTGCGACTTTCCTCTTCTTACTTCCATTTTCCTCTCTTCTACTCTCTCTCTCTCTCTCTCTCGTTCTATATACGCTGTTGCTGGCTAGCGTCGAGTTGCAGATTTCTTGTGAATTAAAAAGTAAATTTAATAATAACTTAGTAATTAATGCTAATATCCACTTACGGCAGACGGAAGGTCGGCGTAATTTTTCCTTTTAAATTTATTGTTTGACATCGCAGGAGCTGCTTATGTGTATTTAATGCGTACGAACGAGATAATGAAATCGAAGAATTTTTTCTGTTTTTCTCCAACGCGAGTACTTCGTTTAATAGAGAAGCTATTTAAGTTATGATTCATGATTGCGTTACCGAGTCTCCATTATAATTGATTCACTTTAAGGAGAAATGCAGCCGTTAAAGGATAACTTTTCGGCAAATCGAATGCAATCAAAGTTTATCGTCTTGTATATTTCGTCTACGAATTTTTTAACAAGTGCAGCTAACGATAAATCACAACAACAGCAGATTTAATAATTTTCGAAAAATGAATTTCATTATTTTAGAAATTAATTCTTTTCTGTACGCTTTTTTCAATCGGTATGTGTGTTGCGTCTTCATTCGTAAGTCGATGTTAGGAAGTCGGTAAACTTTCTCGATACATTGATCGTATGATTTTAAATTTTGCGCTCAAGAAGTCTTTTCAAATCGTATTAAACGTTACAAGCTGATACCAAAATTAATACGTAAAAATAGTCAATTCCTCATAACTACAATGTTCGCTCCTCCTCTTGACATTAATGAAATTGTTGTCACGTAATTAAACAGAAACAGTCTTTACCCTATTCGACTTAATCTCCTCTAACGACTGAACCTTTGCAAGCATTTTAAAAGAACACCAGGAATCATATAAGATGAAAAATACGAATACGGAAAGAAAGAGAGAGAATTTTTTCTTTTTTTTTGCAGATAAATATCCAATTATAATTAGATTTTATTCATTTATTTTATAAGGACAGTTGTGATTACGCGATGTTAATTATTCATGCATACCTGAACATTTGACTAATTAACTACTACTTTTTAAATTTTACCTACTCTGAAAGTGCTTCGGATCATAATTTAATTGCCACTGAGTATAGCAAAACTGGGATCTTGTGATTTAAAATTAATAAAGTTGTGCCAAAAATATGAACGATTAATTGTAGTCAATCTTTTGAACGAATAAGTTAGGGCTTTAAATATCTTCAATCTAAATTCCCTTTACAAATCAGAATTTCAGTTTTCAAAAACTTGGAATTTGTATCACATGTAATGTATTTAATAATATTAGTGTTTGTTTAACTCATAAGTAAAAACATACTTTTTTCAGTTTGAGAGGAACATTTTGCTCGTTAAATGCGAGGACGACTAGAAAAAGTATATATTGTTTGTGTTAAAAAAATGCTGTGTAAATAAACCACATTGTACATATTTGAAAATAACATTTAGCACTTTAATCTAGTTTGAATATTTATTCATTGCGCGAATGTTTTATTTACAACAATTTAAGTGAAAACGTTAATTTTCTTCATCTCTCTCTCTCTCTCTCTCGTTCTCTCTCATTCTGGCTTATTTACCCGGCGACGAGCGCTCGATGCACGGACTCGCGAGGACACGTAAACACAACGCGTGTACCACTACATGCGCGCTCATATGCGCGGAGCCTTTTTCTCCCTAAACAGCGATGCAAAAGACATTAACATAATATGGGCGTTGGTCGGGGCCACACCTCGACTCGGCAGTGGCAATAGCAACGCCGGCAAGGCGGTACGGAATTTGTCAACGACCGAAAAGAGCGAGGAGTTGACGTCGAGTAATAACACGCATTCTCACTCCCATCTACTACCATTCTCTTCATTCGTAATTGTGTCCATACAATAATACACGTCGCCCTTTCCAATCGTTCCCGAGACTTCCTCCCCGGCGTCTCTTGCTTGTTATGAAACGCCGGTGCATAGATCGCGTATGTATGGCGTTAGCAGATTATTGCCGATGTCGCGGGAGACCTTGTAAATGGTGTTCGACCAGGTCGCTGCTCGTCGATGTGCCACTCGATTCAGATGACGGTTAATACGGCGATAATACGCTTGTTCTTTTTTTATTTCTCTCGAGAGATGTTCGAGTCGAGAAAAGGCACGAGACCAAGAGCGAAGAAAAGGGAAATGAATGGAGATCGTGGAAGAGAGAATAATAAAGTTGATGCCCATTGGCGGGCAAGACTTTTGTTATTGAAAATGTGGCATAATCGTAAAGCTCTCGATGAATCGAAACTCTATCGCGGGTTTCTTCAGTTCTGATGATCATTTTACTAAATTTTAAAGAGCCTCGTTACATATTTAAAATATCTTTTGACGATCGAGACATAACACGACGGCATTTTCAATAATATATCAAGGGAACATAATTTTCAGGGTTTTCTTAAATTTAAATTTTTCGCCAAGGAGCTAGAGACGAATCATTCGCGACTGCAATAATTAATAAAGCATTTGATCAAATGTCGAGGCTCTACGAGGAAACGCACGGAATATTAATCTGAAAATTATATTCGGCTGCAATAAATATCGAAACTAGAAGTTAAAGACGTCGCGATATTAACATTCGCTAAATTGAATCTTCGTTGAAAAAGGCAGACACCTTAAGTGCCTGCTTTCGTTAAGGAAATGCAAGAATAAAAGTTAAACGAGTATAGAGTATAGATTAGTAAATGCAAATATTCCGATAAATAAAGAAACAGAGTAGACGTCGGGCTTTCAGCTGTCGAAATGAAATGATTTAGGTGTTTAAAATCATTATTCCGATATGGTTGTACATTTGCAGTGATTAAAATGAAAATTCGCATTCGCAAATATAATTGATTATACCTCAAATACGTGTGTTATTGAATACTTTGATTAACTGCATCGCGCAGATGTAGATTATCCTTAAAACTCACCTTTCTTAGCAATAATATTTTATAGTCTTGATTTGAAAGTTGGTATGCTTATATAATAATACGACGCGCGAGGAGGAATACGCATCCTTAAAGAATAAGGAGAAAAATCTGTCGGCCACGTGTGCGTGTGACCTGTGAAAATTCTCGGATTCTGTCTCTCGAGGATGGAGAAGTAAAAATAAACATTAAAAAGCACAAACTAAAAATGCAGCTCGGGGAATGTATTGAAAGTTAGTTTTTATGCCAACCGAAGTCGTATAATTTTATATTTTCGCCTTAACAAATTTCACTGGAAATTAAATTAAGGTGTATGAATGGATGTTTCCACGATATGACCGACGCTCGCCGATAAATATTTCTCCTCATTTTGTTCACTCTTCGAGGCTGGAAGAGCTTATTATGTGCCGCGTATCGACCTTACGAATAAATATAATAATAATTTTGCAATCGGCAGTTTCGAGGCGAGCGAGGAAGAGTGGGGAATATGAAAACTACTATTGCGTGAGCCACGCGTTGCATTATGTCGTTATTTAATTTTTTCTCGATCGAGCGTCTGCTCTTATGGCGAGAGCATTGCTTATTAAACGGAATAATTTTGCGAAGCGAATGTTACGCGCGTTTGATTTATAAAACTGATATTCGATCAAGGTTTCTCCAGCCGATAAGTGTCCGATCAATGGAAGGCGAAATTTTATGGATAATCGTTAATATGTGCATTTAATGGTGATAACAATTTCATCTGTGCTCACTTGAACCAAGCATAATGTTAATTAGACACAGATTTTGTATATATGCACATATTCTCATTATGTGTTCATAGTTTTTATACACGAATTCATTCTGTCCTTTCGCGCTTAAAAATCCTTTTATTTATATAAATAAAGATAAATGAATATTTTGAATTAAAAAGCAGCATTTTACAATAGTTTTTTTTTAAATAAAATGCGGCTCGTTATATTTGACTAATTCGCAATAAATACAATCGCTGTTTAACAGTATTTTCACACTTTCACGAACTGGCTATAAATAAAAGTAATTACTATCGTGAATTCGAGGTTCAATTGTAAATAGTTTATTTACACAGCGCTTGTGTAAATAAAAATCGGAATTTAAAAATAAATATTAATGATTTTTCTCAAACGACAATGCCGGAAATCTTGTATTTTAACTAAAACTCATCAATAATTTCTTCCATCCAGATACGACATGGGCTTTCAAAAACAGAGAAAGGAAAAAAAGGTCGTCGAAAAAAGAAGGAAGCAAGAAACACACACATCATAAATAAGAAACCTGTCATACGTCCTCAGTAATGCCTGTCATTCTTACTTCCATCTCAAGCTCGCGTATCATTATCTTTTTTTCTCTTTGTCCTATCCTTTTCTTTCTATTTCTTCTGCATTTCTTTACGTGACCTTTTCCGTTATTAATGCGTATAGATTTTCCAGACGCCTTATGGGCGATTTTCCGCCCATCTTTTTATTTTTTCCAGGGTGTTTTTCTATACATAATTAAGCAGTTCTATAGAAGTAACACGCACGGCAATATATAACAGGGGCGAAAAATTTGTATATCTACCGCGTGAATAAAAGCAAATTAATTTTTAATCGAGTTTCTATAAATGCGAGTGTTCTACTAACGTTAATCTGATCACAATTGACCCTAGACACGAATCCTCCACTTGTACGTGTACAATTCCGATGGATATTTTACAATTTCAAATTCGCGCCAAAGTGTCGTACCGAGAAACGCAAATTCTAATATTTGACGTTTACTTATAAATTGGTCTAATGAGTTATTTTTCATCGAATTCCTAAGTGCGCGATAAGAAAACACTGGTATATAGTACATTTCGCAAGAAACATTGTTGGTTTTATCGTCTTTGCGCCAGCATCGAGCTTTCAGAATGACCTCCCGACGGAGTCTATTAGACGTTTCCGTTTTTTCTATTGCTTTCGCCTTCTGCTCTGCCCCCTCGGTTTGTCTAATTATTCAACATTTTGTTAGCTATTCGCACATTTTGTATTTCAGACGCTGACGATTTGTTACTTTTACGTCCGCGTGATAATTTCGCGCGAGAATAACGCGCAGGCAACTGGCAACTTTCGGCGCGAGACTTTCAGATTCGCTTAAATTAGATGAAAACGACGAAATATTAAGGAAGAGCTGGAAATAAACAAAGAAAAGGCTGCCTCGCCGAGTTGCGCATTGCTATCGTTATCGACTTGCCCCTAATATACCGCTACTAAACTTTCAAAGTGAACGACCTTTCCCAGGCTCTATTATACGTTTTCCTTCTGTCTTGCTGAATCTTTCCACTTGCCCCACATACGCGAATACCCTCGTCCATTTATCATCCTTTCCTTCTTCATTTTCCCTGCCCTCTCTTCATCTTCGACCCGACGACTGCGAGTCGGTCGGCGATCGGCGCGCCGTCGCATATCGCTTATCGACGCGATAATATCCCCACGTGTTTTGCACATTTCGCTATCTCTCTTTTCCGCGCTTCACCAGGAGCATCCACTTATTTCCGCAGATTCTGCAGCTATAACGCCCCCGACGCTAACGACTGGAGGCAGCAGCTAATCTGATGTTTAACTTGCCACTCGAAATGAACTAGTAGCAGTTGCGGAAGTTGTTCTTCCCAGTTGACTTTTCACGGCAAACATCACGTTTTGCTAATGATCGCAGTTAAATTAGTATCAAAATCAGCGCTCGTTTAAATACAGGCCGAGCGCTTTTCCACCCCGTTCCGGCCTTTCTTCGCGTTGATCTCGGATTTTCTTATTTCTTTACGCATGCGCCCAAGATACAAGGTTGAAATTGTAAGCCAAGTGCGATGCGAATGGGGCGAAACGTCAAAGTGCCCGCCTCCCGCGCCTAGGTGTCGCGTTATATTCTTCGCGATTGCCCTCTCGCCCATTAATCGTCCCTCTCCTCCGGTTCCTTAATACACGGCATACACGCATTCGTGCATCCGAGACAACGCGCGCAGCTCGTCGACGTTGCTGCGGAAGCACTTCGCTTGATGACGACGCATTTTTCTTGGCTCGGGTGTCTGCGCCACCCCTTCGAGCTTCTTATCGCCTCCTACCCCCGTACCTTTGCATATCGAGAGATAACGTCGCGCCGTTTTTCAATGGAGGTTTAGCTTCACCGAGCAGATGCTTCATTTTTTGTCCGCTTTGAAATTTTAGCGACGAAGGGAATAATTATTAGACGCAGTTGTGCAAAGTTGTTCCACAAAAGAGCTGCCAAAAATTACTTTTATGAAATTTTGCGCGATTCTTATTGCTCGCTTCATTTATTTACCAGCCGTTGAAATTTTGATAATTCGTGTATTTTATGAACTTTTTATGTATTTTTTACGATAAAGAAATGCATTGAAAATAGACGAAGACGTCGTTGAAAAATTATTTGGTATAGAATTTCCAAGTTTTGCTTGTTCGAGTGCTCGACATCATTTTAAGTAAACGGTCATTCGTTTCGGCATATAGGTATAATTATATTCTATCATTAACCGTAGTCGCGATCGTGCATTAGCCAAGGAGATATGTTTTTTTCATCAAGGTCTATTCGAGGCATTTTTGTACTTAAATAAAACAAATCCAGGTTACTCGATTCAACGTTCCGAGTTCTGCTTAAAGAACAGCTCGCTAAATTAAATTGTAAGAAGCGCGACAAAAAAGAAGGAGAAGGTGAATACTGAAAAGAGCTGCCACTAAAAGTAGTCAGCTGGGCAACGCTTATTTTCCATCATCGTCCTTAGTTTGCACTTATGAGCTCCGCGGAGCGCTGGAAAGTGCTCCAACGGAAATGGGTGCTGGCCATTGCGCTGGTTCTCACGTGCGCACGAGTAGGAGGCCAAACGTGACCCGAGGCCGAGGCCGAGCCCCCGGATTCGTGTCGATCTCAGGGTAGGTGCAAAGTACCGAGAGGTTAGCGCCGTCGATCGGCACGGAGTCGGAGTCTTCCGAGAAACCGCGACGTCGATTCCACGATTCCACCTCGTTTTCTTTTCTTTATTTGCAAGGATTGCTGCTTGCGTGGTCAGCACTCGCCCGAAAATCATTTACTCGTTCGAGTAAACGACGCCGATTGCTTCTTTCGGATCGTTTCCCCTTTCCACCTTTGGTCGAGCGATGGCTTTTTGAACGTTTGCGAGTTTATTTTCACATTTTGACATCATCGCGATCCTAGGGAACACCCGAAATTTTATTATTCAATTTTTGTTCCTGATGAATATTCGTATTTGATTAATACAGTTTAGCCTTAAATTTACGATATTTGGTGTTTTATTTTTATTGGCCATACGCATATGCATTCTTCGATACGTAACACACAACTTCGTATTCAAATTACAGATATTAAATATCCGTACATAAAATTTTTAAGCCACAATGTATTCTTAAATTTTACAGTTCACGGTGATTTATGATGGCAGTAAAACTATACTGTATTCGACTTCTCGATGCGTCGATTATATTTTGATCGTTCCATATAAAAATAAAAATAATTTCCTATCCATTTAAAGTATATTTCAGAAGGTAACAGGCAGAAGTTTTGAACGAATTGTACGATGTTTAATAAAATATTTTGTGAAATTTCTAATAAATAACGTCAACCAGAGTTGAAAAAAATTTACAGAAGCTCGAATAAAGCGGTTGTAATAATTCAGAATACGTGACTTTATTTCGGGAAAGTGGGTTTCTAAATATATTTCATGTAATCTGAATTTCATAAATAAGAAACGAATAAAGAACATTCTAGCGCGTCTAAAAAGTTTTTAACAATATTCTCTGTTATACAATATTGGCCGAATAATTTACCGCTTTAATTAAATTTAATCACTCGGTAGTATTTTTGAATCTGCCGATAACGATAAGCACTTAGTCAATCTTTAAGACCGCAGTTTAAGTACTTTTAAATGCGTCAAGAACTAAAGCCCTTTAATATTCATTCACATACCGTCATACAGCGATTTTCTTTATTTACGATGGCGTGAAAATTTCCCTGTCTAGAGGGTTACATTCAATTTTCATTTACAGCAGCATAAAGAGTTAATAAAAAATATAATGAAGCAACAGAGAAACGCTTGGAACGCGTGAGATTCAATTGACGCTGCATCTTTTTCAACGCGTCCTTTAAATTGGTTTAATTTTAAAAGAATAAAGGGCTTAATAGAGATTAAATCTGTATTATTTACGTTACAATTTTATTCGTGTAGTTGTATCATCAAACGTTCTCTTGGTTATCATTTAATAAGCTAAATTTATTTATACAATTTATTCGAAGATCCTATAAAATCATAAATATTATTAAATTGCAGCGAAGTGTATTGGAGCAAATAATATTGTCATTATAGAAGAAACGCTCTTTGTTTGAATTGTAGAAACGTAACGGCGGGGAATTGTCTCGGAATCAGTACCTCGTCCCTTTTTACCGACTCGTAATACCGATTGAAATTTGTAAACAATAAGATTATTCAATTGATTTTCAACGGACGTGCAGGGAAGATTGAATTTTAAGGGATTCGAGCTGCTTATTACATTTTAAACAGATTAAGGGCGTTTTGAGCAGGATGGAAAACTATAAAGAGAAAATCGCGTGCCAATTAAGGAATGCTCGTGCACGCATGTGTGCGCGCGCTTTCGAATTGCTGGTCGGATCGAGACATGTGTCGCACCGAATGCCGACTCATAAATCATTTATACGGATTAACCCGAGAGAAGTGCGCTAATAACGAAGGAACGATGCGTCCTCTTGTCTGAAATAAGCCGGGGTGCGCGCATCTATGCATTTAAGTGTGCGCCAAGACGCGTCGCAACAGCTCCGATCCATCCTCGGAGTGGTTTTGAATCCGCATCGTCGCTCCTCCAATGGCGCGGCCATTGTCACGGAACCATTGTTTTGTGAAAAACAGGTCACTGCTTTTGGACTTCCGCGTTGCATTATCACTATCCGCATAATAACGTTGTAAAGCGTTTTTAAATCGGCCAAATGTCCATTGTCGCGAGAAGGGCAATTTAATCAAATTACCGGAAATTACGCGGAGCACTGGTTCCCCGGCTGTTTTGTCGTTGTTGAAATGTTCAAGACGATTTTAATCGTTTGAACACTTTCTTCGGGCCTACGCTACAGTTGCGTATATTATTCTTTAATAGCTGTTGGACTGATTTTATCCAGGAGCGAGCCAAGTAGTCATTTTAATTATATCAGTCGAATACTCGTACCGATCCGACTACTTAATTGCACACAACGAAACTTTTAAACTATATCAAATGATAGCATGCACTCTGAACGCGAGCAGACGGACACGTCTGACAATATGTTCCGACATTAAGTTGTAATACCGTTAAATTAAACATAAATTAAGAATATCCATACGATTGGAATAAGTTTATAGCCCGAAAATGTTATTTCCAATATTGTAAACGTAACATTTGCCACTTGACTAATATCACGGCTTTATCCACGTTACTCGTGTATTTAAAGAAATCATATTGCTTTTCGCAAAAAGGATAAAGGAGAAGCCATTTTATTATGAATTTCGTAAAGGTTGGCAATTCTTATGCGAAAAGCAATAGGGTTTGGACGGCTTGTAACTGTAACTCTATACTCGCGGCTAATTTGTTGAAACCATTTTTGTTGGACAGATCATCACAGGTAACAAGAATACCTACCTCGAGTCGAAATACACCCTCGAGCCGCCGATATGGGCAAGCAGGGTCCGTTTCCTGCCGTACAGCGTTCATCGGCGCACAATTTGCATGCGCGTGGAGTTGTACGGCTGCCCTTGGAACGACGGCATTATCTCGTACTCGATGCCACAGGGCGACAAACGCGGCAACTGGCACTTCTTTGACGCGGCTTACGACGGGCACTGGAACGATGAGCTGGTCAGAGGCTTGGGCCTATTAACGGACGGCAGGACGGGACCAGACAACTTTAAACTCGGCTATTATGACTTGAGCAAGGAGCAGGGGTGGGTCGGCTGGAGGAACGATACCAGGGAGCGCCAACCCCTCGAGATCAAGTTCGAGTTTGACCACGTCAGAGAATTCTCGGCGGTCCACATTTTCTGCAACAATCAGTTTACCAAGGATGTGCAGGTCAGTTGATTGTCCGTTCCTCTCCTTCGAATCCTTGATAAGAGACGCGAATTTCAATCAGTTGTTCAAGCAAAGTTCTGAATTAATTGCAAGGCATTCGAGAGCTGAGATTGCCCTTTAAGCTTCTCCCGTTTATTTACTTGTTTTCACGATCTTTCGACATAAGTCGTCGCGTTAATTTTTACGTTGGCACGAGTCGAGTGCGAACAATTGCAGTGATAATCGACTTTCAGTTGCGCTTCGAGTTCGGCTGCGCGAAATCGACTGAAAACCGCACGTTTTAAATACGAGCATAACGATCGAGCGAAAAGTTCTAGTAAAGCTCGGTCTTTAACATCTTTATTCGTTAATTTATAGAGGATTATAAAGCATGAGTGCTTTGATACATTGCGCACGCACGTATTCTGCAGGAGCGATAGTAAAGTAACGACCCACCCGTTTTGTTTTTAAAATTAAGTTATGTATTAATAATGGCGCTTACTTGGAAAAGTATTTCCGTGGGCTAATAATTTTATTGGCTCGTAATTCTCCGTACACCGGCGAAATAATTGGCGTTACATATTCCGTACTCAACCGGTAATGTTATTTATTTTTGAAGTTCTTCTCACTTTAAGCATTAAAATCCAAAAGTAACGCAATGTTTAACAATGTAAAAAATTAATTTATAAAGATAGTAATTGGCCGAGTTAACAGAAGCACGTGCAAATACAGCTTTTACCCTGAGATGGTTGTAGAAGAAAGTTGAAAATTTTAAAAGCGACTCTCCTCCTTTTTTATTCATGCGCATTTGCACAACCAACAATAGTTAAACTCGGTGCGCAGACAAACAAGGAAATTGGAAGAGCCCGTAGTCCTGTAAAAGATTCGGCAGCGTGTAAATGAAATGAAGGAATAAAAGATTGTACGAAGTATATCTTTCTGTCCTATCTTTTCTTTTCCTTTATTTTCCGCTGGGCTTCCGGCTTCGTCGTTGACTCAACTTCCGTTGTGGGCGCTGCGCCTTGGCGACCTTTAATCCGAGCTCTCCGGGAAAATAAGAGATACGCGAATATAATTCTAGTTTTCGCGCGAAGTCAAGGACACGAATCGGAAGACCAAATCGGAATGGAACGAGAATGAAGTTGAAGCGCATTACGACGTCGTAGCTATTCGCGTGTGGGTTAACGGTGTATGCGGAACGAAAAAAAAAATTAAAGTAAAATGAAGGAAAATTGCCTGGAGAGCTATGATTCCGGTAGAGATGGAGAGAAAGGAAAATAAGAGAGAGAGAGAGAGAGAAATGAAAGCGCAAGTATGGAAAGAGACGAGTTTTCTCTCCACACGCTGCGCCAACTTTTCCCTTGGCGAAAATTTTCCGCTATTCAACGGCATCGTTATTCTTGGCTCAGATTTTATAATGGTCTGCGAAACACTAAGAGCGATCCATCCGTTTCTCTGCATTTTCCTCCTTCCCTCTCACTCTTACTTATCCGCCCTATCTGCGTATCAAAATTTACTTGAATAGAACGCCTCATTACCCAACTCAACAATTGTATAGCGGCGCGCAAGGTTGCAGGTTCGAGTGAGGACGGGAGGTAAAGAGAAAGGGACTGGGAGGATAGATGAGGGAGATAGACGTGCCCGTACCCGAAGCAGGCAAAATAAATAGAAGAGTCGTGAATTCGAAAAGAAGCCAGCGACATGTTAACGAACGCTCCTATAACAGATCAAGATACGAACGAAATTTGTGATTATTTAAAAATTCGCTCGAGTCCTCGAAACGAGCCACGGGAGAGGGCGAGTCTCGAAGGGGATTCCGCGATACGAGCGTGGATGCCTGAAACAAGTGTGGAGTAAATGTAAGCGATGCGCGGGAAAGGAGAGGCGCTCCGAGAGGAGGATGGAATATTTCGAGGAAGACGGGAGATAAAAGAAACGGAAGCCGTGGCGTACGTAAAACAATACCAGCATCGGGCACTCCGATACGAATCTAAGACGCAACTCAGCGACAAAAATAGCAAATTAGCTATCCGAGGAGGAGAAGAGGCAGGAGTCAACGGCAATGCGCGGCGAGAGGGAATTTTGAGAGATGACTCTCCCGCCTCCTACGTACAATGGCCCGTCACGGCTCAGATACGGCCTGTATTCAAAGTACAATTCCGACGGTCTAGCACGAGTCTGGTGCGCGAGCGCGAGCACGAGCTCGGGCACGAGTACAAGCCCTTCTATTAATGAGCGTGGCGTGGGATAGGACACGTCGTCCTCGTCATCGCCCTCGCGAAGCGCTGAAAGACGAGCGTTTCAAAGCGCCTCCTCCTTGAGCGCGTGCGTCGAAGGTCCGCACGGGGATCACGGAGGAGCCCTCAAAATCGATACGCGCCTTCCCAGAGCGCGCGCGAGCGAGACGGGACTAATCGCGGCCGCGTGCGTTTCGCGAGCGTAGCCAGATGCAGGCACCTCGGCCCAACAGCTGTCCGGCCTGCATCCACGCTCCAGCTGGATCTCGCTCCGCGTTCACTGCCGAGGCGTGGGTGTCGGGCAGAAATAAAGCGAAGCGCGAGCTGGAGTAACTCGTGGTTCTCGGGATTTCGGCTGGGCCCGGACGTCGAGCGGCTAATTTGGAAGATGAACGAACTTATTTTTATCGCTTATTTTTATCACGGATTTCCTTTGCTGCAGTCGGGGCGAGCCTGTCACGAAGTTCGAATCGAAGCGTGTTTTTTGCAGACGCCATTGCGTTAAAATCCGTCGCCGCGGATTTGAAATCTGTTGTTCGAAAGTAATATCGAGCAGCGGTGCGAGAGCCAAGGAGCCCCCGAGAGAAATAAACTGATGCGAAATACATGGAGGAGCGAGCGTCTAATGGAAACGCCGATATTGTCATTTTGTCAGGGGCACTCGTGATTAATATGAAAATAAGATGGTTGAAACCTCTCCGGCGCATTCCAGCAGTCGCCGAGAATTTTCGTTTTTAGTCCCTAGGACGTTGGCAAGCATACGGTGCATTCGTGCACTCATCTAACGTCTCGACCTGTGCAAGGGCTTAGTAGGAGGTTACACACCCAGATGTGCAGAAGCCTCGACGATGACGATTCGCCCAGTCGATTTAGCATTCCATTACTATCGCGCTTCGTTTCCTCCCCGATGTCGGCCATACAAGTGTGCGCGCGTCTCCTGGCAGGTATACTTAGTACACACTTAGCTTGGATTTAAGGTTTTATACTTGCGCTAGAGGCGCGCGTCGAGGTGTGCGAGCGACCCGAGCCGGAGCTCCTTCGAGCGGGGGAGTAGCAGACTGAAGATGTACCACCGTGCAGCAGCGCTGCACAGCGTGCCATTATCAAGGCTGTCAGTGCCATTGTAGTCTTGCTAATCAGGAGGTCGGAATCGTCCCGGAACGACGAGAGTACTTACCTCACTTAACCTTACCCGTAGTACAGCCGCGCTCTCTAACCCGGAGTTTTCGAGTATCGTTGAGGGAAAGTCAAAGGTCTTATACTCAGTTTGCTAGAGAGATAAAGCGGCTACTCCCCTTCTCGCGCTGCTTCTTCTCCGTCTTCTTCTTTGTGATCTGGGCTGCTGCTGCTGCTGCTGGCGCAGCTTCTGCGTTTACATTCACCTACTCGTCGACTCTCTTGCTCGCAATATTATTTCGCAGGCTAATTTCCCTTCCCTCATTTTTCCAATTCTACCTCTAATCTTTCATTTGGATTTGCGAGAGCACGCGTCTCCGTATCAGGCAATGATCAGTTGATCGAATGCTTCGCGCTTAATCCTTGAAAATTGACATTACACTTTTAAAAGTGTACGTTGGAAAATTAAATTGTACAGTCGTTTCAAAATTAGCGCGTTCAAAATTCTCCAATTGCTTAAATTTGTCGCAATAGCGAAATCGATTCGACAATTGAAAATGTACACGCGACACAATAACTTAAAAGATTCGATCGATTGTCCAGTACGATCTTACGAATTGCACGATTAAAATTTTGACAGCGATTGGTCGCGACGCGATGATTTTGGATTTCGTTGCTTTCGATATTTCGTCGTCACGCGATATTTCATCGGATCCGCGTCGGAAGAACGCGAGAGCAAATAAGGAAAACTAATAGCGATTGTTTCGCTCTCCATTGTCTTTTCCAGTTCTTCTCCGAGGTGAACATTCTGTTCAGCGTCGGAGGCAAGTACTACACCGGTGATCCAATCGTCTACGACACTCCAGAAGACAAAATCTTCGAGTTTGCGCGCAACATCACGATAAAGCTGCACCATCGCATCGGCAAGTTCGTGAAGTTGCGCTTCGGCTTTGCAGCTCGATGGATCATGATCAGCGAGATTACGTTCGAGTCCGGTGAGTTTACAGTATAACTGTGTGCACTGCAGTTTATCGTCCAACAGTCCGCGTACACGTATATGCATGCACTTTCTCGTGGGTATTTCCAACTTGGAGAACATAATGGGCTTTTAAAAATAAAGTCTCTTGTATATTAAAATGTTGGTGCGCGAGGCGGATTACTCCTATAACTGTTCTGGCCTATAAATTATTTTTACATATACATTTCTAGATTATCTGATTCAGCGTTGATAAGTTATGACGTCCCGCGAGCTTTGCAAACATTGAAATTTTATCGCTGATTAAATGCACAATTTTTCAAATCTATTACGGTAAATTTCATTTTTAAAGCCGACGAATCTCGGAAAATTATTATTTAATATCGGCAAGGATCGAACATTAACAGCTACCGGTTTCCCGCCGCACTGTAAACTTACCTTCAGTTTCACCTTATTTCGCTTTTATTGCGCTTACCATAACAACATAATAATTATTTAAATTTTAATTAGTTCCATTTATCACGGGTCGGCACAAGCCAGCGCATATTTACGTTTACAACGCTGCTAGCCATCCTGGCGAGAATCGATTTTATAGAAACGACTCGGAACGCGTACGAGCGACTTTCGAAAATATAAACAAAAAAGTGCACAGTTGCAGTTGCCACGATTATGTTTCGTAAAAAAGCAAGGCCCTTTTTCGTAATAACTGGAACGATTGTGTTTATACGAGTAAGAGATACTAGATTGGAATACAGAATCGTGTTAAAAAGAGAGGAAGAAGAACGTCTCTCGAGCACGCGGTAAAGACGCTTAGTTATTATCGCGACCAGTCGAGTCGGTTCAGGCTGTTGTAAACTATTATAAAAATGTAGAGTTTGTTTCGAAAAAAGCGAGTCCGAATGTCCAAATTACTCATCGGATTAAAATTTTAAATCTCCGATGCAATCGAGCAATTCGAACTTCTCATCGAGAAGGTCTCGCGTGCGCGTAACGCATTGCGAATGCCTAATCAAAGAAAGACGAGCAACGACCCTTGAACTTTTCTCTACAGAAATAGCACACGGCAACTTCACCCCCGAGGTGCCGCCTTCGACGGAGGCCCCGCGTCTCCGCGACCGGGGTTCCTTGCGCGACACCCCCCACCAGCACGCGGAAGTCCCCGTGTCGACCGCCAAGCAGGACGACCCGACGTACATGGCCGTGATAATCGGCGTCCTCACGGCCGTCATCCTCCTGCTCGCGGTGGCCATCTTCCTGATCGTCTCCCGCCACCGGCAACGCAAGAACTTCGCGAGTCCTCTAGGCGCGAAGTCGGCGATACCCGCCGGCGCTCATCACCACCTCGCCAACGAGTCCGCTTATGGTACCGCGGAGAAGGACCCCTCGCTCATGACCTACCGAGTCGACGACATGGACGACAGGTACGCCGGGGCCAAGCTGACGACTCTTCCCAGGGAGCTGAACGACCGGCTGCTGGGCGACGTGAGACTCGACGATTACCAGGAACCTTTCCACGAGACGGGCAGCGGCAAGTACAGGGAGTCCGTGCACGCCGCTTATTACGGATACAGCACCGTCGTTATCGACAACAAGGATCTTCATGACAACGTCGAACAATCCGGTGAGTGCATGCCTGTTGCCGCCGCTCTGTCTTTTGTTTGGAAATTATGCCGCCGTCGCCGCCATCGCTGTGTGCGCGCGTACGTGCACACACGCGGTTCGGGTGTGTAGCCGTGCTCTCCCAGCTGACGTTCTCCCTGGATGCATTTATTTATGAGATGGGAAACTCGCCGGGGTCACTTTGCAAGCGCTCGGCTTCTTGTTTATTTTTTCGGCCTGAATTTGAGAATATTCCTTCGGAGATTATTGGGAGCTGCGGTTGAGAAAGTTTTGGCCGGCGCCTTTTGTTGCGCGCTTCCGGGCTCGACCGCCCTGGAAGTCGCCCCGAGTCGCTCTTCGTTGTTCAGCTCTTATTTTTCCACTTTCAATTTTTGCAGCGATCGAGGAAAGCTGCTCGGTAGGGCGCGAATCTTATGAAAGGCGGCCGCGCGATGCGAACCGAATGTACCGTAGACTAATCTGCCTTTTGATTTATACTTGTTTAGATGCAACGTACGATTACGCAGTACCAATGCCAGTGCCTAGTGTGAGCAGTGACCAGGACAGCATATTTTCCAAGTCCTCCAGGGGTAGCGCAAAGGTAATTTCACGTCTCGTATTAATAAAATGCTGCATGCGAATCGTTGTGCACGCGAGGATTAATTGCATTAATTACGGGGATAAAAGTGCTCGTAACATCGTGCGGAAGCGAATAGAAATTCATGCCTTGATATTCGTTCGATACTCGCTTCTGCTCTTCCCGCATTCGCGGTCGCGCTTTCAAAACTACAAAACGGAAAGTTGCCGATCGAGAAAAGATTAAACGCGAGCAACCAGGACAGCGAGTACGAAAAACGCGATAAAAGCAAAATCCGGCCATGTGCTGATCCAGATTCGCCTAACAGGCCTGCTTACAGAGTTTCTTCCCACCGCCGCCGCCCCCAATGAGCGCGCCACCCCCGCGGGTGGGCGCCAACAACCTGACGTACTCGAGTCCGCCGAGCCCCGAGCTCATGTGCGAGCGCGGCGGCCGAATCGGCAGCAAACGCCGCGATCACTCGCTCCACCGGTACGCATGAGACGAGCCGCAGCCGCAGCAGCAGCAGCAGCAGCAGCAGCAGCAGCAGCAACAGCCGCAGCCGCCGCCGCCGCCGCCACCGCAACAGCGAAGACGCAATCGATGGCCCAAGAAGACGATGACGAGCTCCTCGGCTTCCACACTACTGTACACCCGCGCCTACGTGAGTACGTACGGCAATATGTTGTAGAGCGCCGAGACTCTTCGTCCGCGAGGATCGACTCGCTTTATCGACGGCTCATGGAACGAGCGCGGCGAGAGTTAGAGAACTTTCTGGAGTTGCGGTCGGGTGCCTCAGTTATCGCTTCCTCCCCAAAAGCTTTTACCGATTCTTCATCGGCGATCTATCGGCTTTCGACGAGTCCGTTATTTACAGTCTCCAGCTGTATTTTGCAAATTAGGGCTTCGCGGCGCGAGTATAAGCTCGCGATCGCACAATCGCATCTCGTTAATCTGGAGATTAAGAAAAGCCGTTGATTAATACTATCGATTTGTACTTGGATTTGATTTAGTGTTTATGTGATGTTATTATTCAATCAGACGACTATTGTATTATTGAATCGTTGAAAGGCACCGATGATTGAAATTCCGCCGAGGCGGCGCTGCACGAGCGAAGCTGAACTCAAATATTTAAATTATTTATTCGAACTTGTTATTGCATAATGGCTGAGCCGATAACTGAGGCAATCGCTCATTTGCTGATTCGAGGGAATCGCTACAACCGAGTACTGGTTCATATTTTTCCTATTACGCGCGTCTATTTCGCGATGCACCGGGCAAAGTTTACTCTTATCACGAACACTCGGCCCGTTGGAAGCGCGCGACTTTGATCGCGTCGATTGACAATTGGGCCGGCGTTTCTATCGATGGCAATTGATAGTAACGAATGACGTCCTCCTTCACGTTTTATAAACTAGGCAGCCCAGAATTCTCTAATAAATAGTTGTGCATTCCTTCGTCGCTAAAATCAGCCGAACTTCCAATGAAGGCGAGCGCCTGCGAATCGCGCTATGACCGTAGAAACCAAGGGTACAATTTTCGATAATCGTTACAGTAGTAGTTGAATAATTGGCATATCAGCAAACAAATTCTCAACGCGTTGTTTTTCGTTTTCCTTTGTAATTCGTGTAACTCGTGAAACTCGTGTTTTACTCCCTCTTTGCCTTGTGACCGAAAACTGAAACGTTCGCTCTGAACAGCCAATTATACTCACTAGAATGAAGTTAATGATAACAGAGAGAGAGAGAGAGAGAGAGAGGAAGAAGGAGCGTTTATAGAGAGAATTTCCATAACGAAAATGTGTTCGTTCACTCGAGCTCCGTTGACGATTCCGTTCGTTTTGCTAAGCTATAACGATCTGTTTTCCTTTATAGTGAAGCTATCAACTCGATTGAATTATTAAGAGAAAATTAATAGCGATAGAGAGCGTTTTAGTTGTTGCGACATTATAGAAATATTAAAGAATCTGTATATAGAGTTACTGCATGTAAGACGTAATAAGGAAGTTTTTCTAAGTCACGAATAATGAGAAACGATGTAATCGCTGATCATGGAACAGAAACTCGTGTGAGGATTTATATATTGGCACGCGGCGCGTATCTCGAGTTCACTGCCACAACAAAAAGTAATAACAATAACGGCACCCGGGATATGATCGACCATTTTTATACACGAAATATGAAACACACATAAACAAGACTGACTGTTGTCGAACGAAAAAGTGACGAAGATAATTTTCAGTTCCACGCGATGTGTATATTTATTTATTGTCTGTAGCGTTCGTGTGACGAAGTGTTTTTTCATTTGTGTAGGCTGTATACGTATAAATATTAAGGCTAAGCATCTAAGTATAGGCACGCGACGAAAGTGACCCACAAAATTCGGTTCTCACTTTCTTTTTTCCTAAGTTTTTACTATTTTTCCACATCAAGCATAAATGGTAAATAAATTTCTAATAGGTTTATCTTTAAGTACTGTATTATTAGTTGTTTAAAAACTCGTATCGTATCCTTCTACGTTTGACACCTGTCCTTACTGCAGCATACATGATATATATATATATATATATATATATATATATTATATCAGGAAGTCGTCGTCTCTATAAGTAAAATAATACGGAAAACATTTCGCATTTGTGCACATTTCATACGTTTGCCAGTGCTTTTTAGACCTTAGAACTCTTGTACATATAGTCGAAGAGAGTGAATAAAACAGATTTTCGTGATTTCGCCAAAAGATGTACAGCGATTTCCTCCTGCCTGCTGCAAACACACACACACACACACACACACAAAATTCTATTTCTCTAAAATCGAAAACAATTTTACCGACGTCGCCTTTATGCAACGAGGAAACGGGAACTGCAAAGATCGCGAAACTTTTTCTTGTATTATGAAAAGGGGGTTATATTGTCTATAGTATAAAGGTATGAGTAATAAGCAGAAGGAAATGAAAAGAGAGAGTATAAAACAAAAATCGACAATACAGGGATGAAGCAACAATAATAGCTAAGAGCGTAAGCGCAAGAAACCCTACCACATTGTGATATATACGACAAAAAAAGATGGAGATAAATAGAAAATCGTGGCGCGAATCACGTTCTGTCGTTGCTTGAGATTTTTCGCGAATTCAAACAGTTGAAATTGTTGCTTAATTAACATTAGCTAGGGCTGCAATTGTCTTCGATGGCTTGAGTTAAGTTCATCTTTAATTTACTCAATTGAAATGCTTCTAACACTATCATCGCTCTTTTTACAAGACCCCGAAACCCGCTATAAACATTAGCGCGTAAAAGTTAATAATTGACGCTTCACGAATATAATTTTATAGTCACTGACAATGCTTACTTTTACTTACGACTAAGGAAAACTAAACTTTCTCGCGTAGACAATTGTCAATCTTATACAACGACTGGATAAATTATATTTAAACGTATCGAATGCTATTAACTAGATTTTTAATAACCTTAAATCGATATTGCGCGTGTAAAATAAAAAACGTAAACACAATGATATATATGCATCGTAAAATAAATAGCAGGCTTTTACATTAAAATTAAAACTAAAATGCTCTACGTCTCGTTGAACTCCAGTACTCGTCGGCAGTCGTTTTACTCAACAATTTTTTGATGGAAAGTGAAATATATTTGATACGCCGTTTTGAAGTTGTAGAAAAATTATTATCGTATCGTGGTAGTCGCAGGAACGTGTAAATATTTACAGTGTACAAACTGTTTGGTTTATAAAAAATGCACGATATCGTTTACCTCATTATTTGAATTCTATGAATTTAAGGAAAAATGGGCTTCGTTATCGGTAGATTGAATGTCAAAAATATAAACCACGATTTGTTGATAATGAATATCCGCTATCATGTTATTGAATTTGCTTACAAGTTTCAAATGACGCTTGCTATTGACGCCTCTTTATTAAAATTTCCCTTAATTCTAAACGACTAATTATTTTTTTAATTAATCCTCCAAATCAAGACGTTTGCGCAGCATTGAAATTCTACATCAACCGTGCAAATACCCACTTCTTTCTTCGTCTCTCGCGCTGGAATTGATTCGACGAGGATGAATTTTACAACGCGACTTATTTTAATAAAATTTAAAGGCAAAAACGGATAAGATTTTTTTACTGAATTTTAATAAAGCGTGAGACTGTTGAGGAGGAAGGTCTTGAGAACTTCATAATCCGAGACCAATGAACGAGTGCGAGAGTTCACCGAGGCTTTTGTAAATACACAACGATAACGAATCCTACTATCTGCCTTTGCGAAATTCAACCACAATAATTCCACAATAAAATAAAGGGGGAACAAAGATAAGCCTCCCGCGAAATTTTATTTTATTCACTTTTGTTGCGTAAAGGGAACCGACACAACTGGTGCGCTCACGTACGCACACACGTAAACCTTTACGCTCCGGTTATAATTCAAGGCACGGCGCCGATTGATTAAAAGCGCTTCTCCGTCGATCAGTCGGCGCTTGCCTCACGATGTACATATTCCTCGCTCCGACAATTGTGATTGCACGCGCTCGCGGCGAAAATTTCGCAACTGCAAAATTGTGCAGATTCATCTCGAACAAGCGTTTGAGCGTTTGTCTCGAGATGCATTTAACTCTGGCCTCGGTCGAACCCCATTTCTCTTCTTTGCGCAACGATTAACGATTCATTTTTGCTTAGAAGCTCGTCATCCAGCTAATGGCGAAAGTGCGCCAAATTCGTCGCTTTTCGCACGAATTTATCGCTCCATTGGAAAATGCATTCAATTTAAATATGAGGTTTCACAACGCAACTTGGACTATAATTGTTTCGCGAGCGCTGGTTTAAACTTGGCGAAAGACAAATATTGAAATTTATTACCAAGGGTAGAGTGCGTTTTCCCATTTCTCAAAAAATATCTAGTTGTTCTACGATTCTGTGATTCATCGCGAGACCGACAAATATTTAAAATAATCAGCGCAATTTGATTTGAAATTACGAGGTGAAAAAGGCAGCATTGTCTGGTTAATCACGTATTCATTATGCGGCTCTTATTACAGCAAAGGATTAATTTTATTCCGAATCACTAAATCAAGTCTAACAATGGATTCGGAATGATTGCGCTCGCGGTGCAGCTGCAGATTCATTTTCATCGAGACTCTCGTTAGAACTCGCGTTTTGCGAAGGCACGCGTATAAGAAGGAGGAACACTCGCTCTTTCGCATCACGCGTACGACCGGCGGATGCTTTATTATTCCCTTTTGTTTCGCGAAATCACGCGAGCGAGCGGGCGCGCGTGCGCACGCGGCCGGAATCTCCTTTTACACGATAATAAAGTCTGCGCCCGCCCCGGCGTGTACAATATTAATATTCAGTGTTGCTCGTTGAAAAATAAATGGCGCTCATTATTCAAGATGATAAGCGCAGCTTAAGCGCGGCCGTCTCGGATCGATGTAAGGCTTTTCTTTTTTCTTCCATTCTCGCGGCCGCTGCTCGCGCTAGACTCCGCGATTCTATTTCTAAACTCGAAATTTCTTGTGCTTGGAAGACACGAATTCCTAGTGCACGTTTCCTAAACATCGATGCAGTTAGTAATTTCTGAAGGACGCAGGTAATAGCGAGAAGGAAATACTGATAAGCTTAAGCGCGTGACTCTTTCGTCATTATGTAATTATGGATGTGATTTTCGTTACTTTTCAAATTGTCTCTCGAACTAACTTGCGTTTAGCTTTTCAGTTTAAGGGTGAACTCGGTTTCTTGGAAAACATGTGCGTGCGTACTCCGATAAAACGTAAGAATTGAGTATTAGTATACGTTGCAGGGGCAGAGCCGCGAGTGTTGGTGTACCTTTTGCCTTTTGCTAGTATTCCAAAAGTAAATCTATAACTGCCTCCCGTAACAATAAGTCGCGTGCCAGAAGAGGGAAAATCAAATATCAAATTCATCTTCGCGTACCACTCGAGGGTAGTTCCATTTCCAATGGAGCAATGGAGTAAAATACCGACGTTCGAGCGCGGAGTCTGCGTTTGCTCTTGGAATAAATTCTAAAAGTCAAAATGAGCTCCCAAGTGCATCCCTTCGAGTGGTTCAGCGAGATAAAAATTTAAAATATCTTCGGCGAGGGGGGGGGAATTTTTCCAGAATAAGCAATACCCCGTGGTATTGTTTGCAACTGCAACGTTTTAAAAAGCGGGGCGTCGGCAAGACATCGTTCGAGCGTAAACTCGCGCACCGAGAAAACATTTTTTCGGGCTGAAAATACAACTCGCGCTGTGCCGAAGATTAGAGGGTTTCCTCTCATCTGGGCGCTCCTCTCCGCGCACACATGCAGGATTTATCGCACTGGATTATTGCCGGGCGCTCTGTTACAAGAGAATCCGCGCACTCGTTCTTCTCGATGTACATACGACACTTGTAATTTATAAATAGGAGCCGCGAATGTGTGCGCGACGCGATCAAATGCGCACCAGCGAAATCCGCAGAGGAGCAAGAAGCTCGCCCAGGATAAGGAGCTTTTTTGTACATAATTGTAATATAATTTATATATAAATGAATATTATATATTATAATATACCTGTATATGTAAACGTTGATTTTTAACTGTGCGATGGCGACGCCTGGAGAGGCAAAAGACAAGTATGCGCGCACATGCAGGTGTTGGAGGCGCGTCCACGCGTCCATAATCACAGCCGAGACGCGTAGACGAAAAATCACTGTAATTATACGTTACTTTGACGGTATTGATCGATAAGCGACACGGCGAAATATCATTGTATAAGTTATTAACAAGATGATGCATATTTGATATTTGTGTGCCTGTATCCATTTTGTATGCTACCGAATAGAGCGAGAGTGATGAAAGAACGCGACGTACTATTGAATGGAAGGGAAAGATTGTAACGACATTATATATACATAAAATTTTGAGCGAGATATAAATATATACAGATATATGATATAGATGAACTACGAGTATCGATATTGTACACACTCACACACATCAGAATTCATGTCTATCGGACAAAATAAACTTTTAGTGAATCTAGATCCTGGATTAATAGTTATTTTGATAGACGTTTTAACCTTAATCCAAGTCAAAACATCCCGATTCCATTTACTCTTTTTCAGAATTTTGCAAAATCGACCAACAAGATTAAATTATTTCAAATTATTTGTGCAGTATAGCGGATTAAATACAATTAGTTAAAAAAATTTCGAATTAATATTCACCTCGGTGACATTTGTTATGCAATGATTGTTATAGATTTACGAAATTCATCGTTTTAATAATTCACGCGTTAATTCCATGTCTTTAATTCTATTCTTTAATGAGTAATTATAATGTTTTATCGCTTTAATATCGAGTAAAAATAATTTCATTTAAAATAGAATTGATAAATATATCGTTTATAATATTATATTGTTAGGAAAAATTTTACTCGCGAATACGATGTCGACAATAATGTTAAAATATAAGTAACAATTAGATCGCGTTCTTAAAAAATGAATAAAATTGACAATTACTATAAATATTTGTTTTAATTTGACTTTTTAAGTATCCCAGATTGTTATTTTTTAAATGCACGTAATGCACAAATGAAAATGCAGTTGAAGTTCAGGTACGTATGAGCAATATTTGATTTTTATCTAAGTCATTAAATAAAAAATTCAAATAATCTTTCAAATTTTGTTTGAATTTTGAATATTTGAAGTAATTTTTTTTACATCTGAAACATGAATTATCTAGTAAAATTTATAATAACTGATACTAATTTGCGCTTTTTTGCTCAAATACAATTTAAATATCAATTATAATAACGAATGAATTCAAATCACTTACATTTTAAGAATTGTCATAAAATTAGATGTAGACTATTATTTTATAATTTACATTTCCAAGATGAAAGAAATAAAAACTGAATAGGAGGAACCATCATTATTTCCATATGCGGAACTCAATTTATAAAAATTGGCCTTTAAAAATGATGTCATCACGTACTATTCGAGAGGAACGAATGTATTTAAAAAGATGCAGATCAAAACAATAGCGGCGAGGGAGTAGAAACGGGAGGGACGAGAAGAGAGAGAGAGAGAGAGAACGCGAGGGAACTGATGGACCGAAAAAAAATGCCGTAAATAAAAAAAGAAATAGGAGAGTAACAGCGAGAGATAGAGAGAGAATCGATTGGCCTCTAGCCTTTGGGTCATTTAAATTTCAATTTCGTCCGCAATCACTCTCACATTTCCTATGCGATACAAAGTGGTAGGCGCTAAAGTGGACAATCCATGAACATTTTTTATTTAATGGATCCGTTTGAGTTTTAATTACTTTCGTTATACCTTAAACGTGATTAAGAAAGGGATAGTTTCCAGTTAAACGTATCTGCGCTCTAAATTAATAAAATCATTTAAAATTATCCGATGCTGTTAATTAAATCGTAAAATATTATTTAAAATTGAATTTTGAATCACTGATTTTTTAAACGCGATTTCGTTTAATTTATAAGAATGATTTTACGCGACGGCATTTAATAAAATAATTTCCTGCATAGGTTATTTGAATTTAAGCAATATCTATTTAAATCGGTTGATCGGTAACTGTCGAGTCAAATAATATATGCTTCGGTAAACCCAATAAAATTAGCTTTGATAAACGAATCGAGCCGCGCAAATAAATGTGAATGGCAATATTTTTATCTTCAATAAACTCTTAAAAGTGCGATAAATTAATTTTAAATACGCGAGTCCATTCCATTACAAACCTAATAACTAAAATACGAAAGGAAAGATGCAAATGGAATTTTCAGAAAGATTTATTTAATTTTCGCTTATTTTCAATCCTTTGATACTGTGTATATTATTATATATTTACGTTAAAGCTATAGAGTTTAATTAAAATGTCGCGCTAAATCGTATTAAATTTCGAATTTCGTATTTACACAGAGAGAGTAGAAATAATTATTTTTTACGATATGTTTGCAGTCGAACATTTTTCAAATAATACCTCGACATACAAAGACTCATAGCTACAATTTATGGGTAAATATTTGAGAACGAGTTTGGGATCTATTTCATATGCATCTGTAAAAAAAGAAGGAAATAATAATCGAAACTTTGTTACTTTCTGTGTGTGACAAGTATATTGCACGTCAGACGAAAAAGCAAAGTGAAATTCGACGAACTTCAATTTCCGTTGATAATAGTATAAGTTAAAACAAGTATACATAATTTTTTTTTTTGACAGTTAATAATAAACAAGAGCTATTATAATAATAAAATAAAAATTTATCTGAAATATATTTTTGATTGAAACTAATCGCGTAACTTTATGAATTCCGGCTTTTTCATTTACTTTCACAATAAAAGCAAATCATCGATTATTCTCTAGTCTATCGAGTAATTACCGAGTCTATCGAGTTCACTCATTACCAATAATCGACCGAATTTCATTAAGGACTAATTTATTCTTATTACGAACTTAATACGATATAGGCAGTGGAAACGTTTACGTGGCGCAGTTGAGCTTATCATCGTTAAATTAACTTATTTCATCGATATTTAGTTCAAAACTCTAAGAAAAACGGGATTAAGGAATTTTCGAGGTTCGCGAAACCTTGAAAATTTAGACTTAAAACTTGCGTCAAGTGAAGAGGAAAACTCACGAAGGATTGGGTGGGGGGGGTGTTACGGGATTCTCAGTTGCCTTTAAACGAAGCGGCTGTTACGAGACGACCACCTGGACGTCTCGATGCGCAACCAAGCGCTTTTCTGACGAGCTTCGATACGTGATCTCTCTATTATTCAAGTACCGTCTTCAGGGAGAAAGGTAAGTGCGATGAAACCTGTTCAGTGGATTTAGACAGAAAGAGAGCTAGTGTTGTTGGCTCGGTGTGTTTAAGGCAAACGGCAATTTTAAAGGTGCTTGTAATGATATACCTGTACGAATGCTCGGAAAGTGAGATGCACGATAGCGGCACTCACCTTCGTACCTCTACGAGGAATTCATTATTGTTCTACGGATGGACACTCTCGCGCTCAAAATACTCGGCTATTTTAAATTCGTATTACGAGCGAATCACTGAAAGTTCTCAAAGTCAAAGGTAATGACACGCGGCGCGTAGAAAGAGACACGTAGCCAGGCACGTTTTAACAGTCGGCGGGCAATAACTTTGCGTAGAAAGCAAGAATTCCAGTTCGGAGAGATTATTCTTGCACACGCGCAACAATAACGCGCGTCGAGTAGCGCGGCTCGCAGCTTTCCTCCCACTAATTAGGCTCTAAATTGCAAGCTACAAAGCCAGGCGAGTGATTATGAATTGCCGGTGAAGGCTGAATGTATCATCGAATATCCATTGTTAGTCGTCGATTTCTCGCGAATTCTCTGAATTGGGGAGCCCGCGGATAAAAAGCTCGAGTGCGTGGGTGTACGCACGAGGACGAGGAGAGAAACAACGGGGCTCTGCTTCACGCTCGGCTTGGCCCTTTTTCGCGAGCGCGCGCTGCTGCTGGAGATAAAAAGAAGCGCGGAGAGCGCAGTCGCGCGCAAAAAGGAGTAAAGAAAAGGCGCTACAGACGATAAAGCCCAAAGGACCGTGTCTCCCCGGCAAATTAAAGAGAGGGAGTGAAAATTGTAGCATCAGGGACGAAACCGCCCCTGCAGTCATTAAAATCGCGAAGTGTGGTAGCAGCCGTTTCTTTGGCTATTAGAATGACAAGTGGCATCGCTGACAGTGCCAAATTAGCACGAGGGAGGGGGAGTAGGAGAGCCGCGTTTCTTTTCTCCCGGCAAAGTTTTCGAGCCGGTCCGCTGCTTCAACTTGCCTCGCCGTCTTGTTAAGAGATAGAAGACGGTTTTATGTTTCCGATGCCCACCGCACCTGATTACTCGCATTAAAAGAGACTTTTCGGCCGCTTCTTCGTGTTTCGACTTGCTTCTTGATGAATTCTCGCCGAGCCTGTCGCCGTCTTTGTCGCCCTCGGCTACCCTCTTACCTTTTTCTTTTCTTTCCCGCTGCCACTAGACAAAAAAGATTTTTACCGGCGACGTTGAATTTAAATTAACTCGGCTAATTTAGTTGGGAACCGAATGAATTTTAAGAGGACATTGAGTAATTCGAATCTTATATTATGATATGGATTGCGCTCGTATTTTTTTCAATAGGCATTGCATACCGGCACTGTCGCAAACATTAATAGCTTTATGATTAATTAACGTGAATCGATATTATTAAACTAGTAATTATTATTTTTTGATAGTATCGAAATAGTCGTGTATTTGTTTTAAAGTGCTTGTGCTTTTCGGTAAAGTGATGGGAGATACGTGATTTGTTCGTAACCGATATTTCCGCTTTAACTAAGCCTTAATAATCAGAATATTATTGCTGTACTCACATTCCTACACAAGCGTAAAAAGCGAACTTAATCATTCATAGTTTTCGTAAGTATTCTGTAAGTAATTTGCAATTTTCAAGGTCCATTTCAATTATTTAAACAAAATATCATATTTCATTTGAATAATATCAGCAAGAGAGAAGAAGAAAGTATTAGTTGTAAATGAATACCCGCGCAGAACAACGTGTCATAACTCACAAGAAGAAATACACGTTTATTAGAGAGAAAACCGTTTATCATTTATTCTTTAGAGACCATATGCTTTTGTTTCGATAAATTCTTATGTCATTTCAAGCGAAGAAATTAATTCTTTAATTAAAACTGAAGCAGACAATGAAACTCAAAAATATTTTGTAATTACACATCTTCTATAAAGAAGACATAATTATTGTTAGTCTTGTCTATTCTAGGTTATAACAGATGAACCGAAATTTTGAATGGGTTTTTTTAGTTTCCTAAAAAATCCTACTTTATCCGAAGATTTCAATGTATTATAGTGAACGATTATGCATTGCTACACGATCATAAGATCACGCTTTCGAGTATTTACGAAAATTCTTCGTTTCGGCTGCCATTTAACGTCGAACTTTAACGCCGTTCTCTGTCACAATTACACTCCAACTTTTTTCAATCGTCACGCATGATTCGCAATAAAATGTTTCAAGAGACCTGTACTTGTGTCTATTAAAGAATGAACGGAAAAATGAGAGGTCCGTGGAGGATGAACCTTTCAGTCCTTCAACTCGGCGTCGAAGCTTGCGAAATCGGCAATTCCGGAGAGGGAGAAAGAAGTTAAAATAAATCTAGCATCGCAGTTTCGCGGACTCGACGACCAAGAGCCCAGGTGTAATCTCCGCGTGAAAAAGAAGGATGGCAGGTGTAAGAGAAAGGGGGGTCCCAGCTGGTCACGGGTCCATTAATGCCCCTCCTTTCTTTCCTATTTATTATCTGCGTCGCGACGCTCGCTCCCCGCGTCTGGGGTTCACGTGCACTCGCAGACCAGACAGCGATATCGCGCCGTGATAAGTCGACAATGCCGCGACGCTCTGGTACCGTCGCGGGGAGACGCGACGTCGACTGCAACGCGCCGACGATTACTCTGAGCTGTGCGCGCGTCGGGCATTATGCTAATTCGTCAGGGGAAGTTTCGCGAGCCTCTAAGTGCACGCACTCCGCTTACGGATGGCGGATGAATCGCCGCCATTTTCCAGCGTCCGACATTTACCGAGTGCGATCATTAGCGCGACTGCTCAGCTATTTATTTCCGCGTGATCTTTGTTGCACCGACGACAGTTACAGAAGCGCAATTATACAAGTGTTTTTACTCGCGAATGCCATCCTCCGCATGATTAAAATAATTCCGAGTATTCCCATGTCTTTTGCCCAGCAGTTGCTCAGCAGCTCACTGTTTACATTTATGAAGATCCATTTGGGAGGTCTCCCAGGTACTCTAAATCTAGCAACATTATTTCATTTCGCAGCGACTGGAATCTTAAGACCCGCTGAATGGGAGAACTTTTCCTTTTCCTTTTCCCGTGCGCTCTTCTGCGCTCGCGCAGTTTTCGAAAATTCGAGTAATTTAATCTCCTAAGAGTTTACTCGAGATTTGGGATTTCGTAGCGTTACTTTTAACGTATGAATATTTAACGTCGCGATATTCGTAATTCTCAATATTTTCAGTGATTCTCAATTCCCGGACACTTGTTTTTTAAAATACCAACGCGCCTGGCGACGCTTTCGTACATTTGCGATTTGGCTTTATCAAGAATGCAGTTCGCCCTGGTGCCAAGAACCAACTGAACGCTAAGGAATAGCTTTTATAAAAATTTAATGCTGCGCTTGGAAGCACTCGACATGTTTCAAGAAAAATGCCTTTATCCTTGTAAAATGGTTTTCGCGATTTCTATTTTTAATTTCATAAGGTTTGAGAGCAGTTTTTTTTTAAACGCACCGAATGGGGTAAAAACGTGTAAGGTGACACATTTCAAATACGAGAAAACGTTGTTTCATTTAATGAACTAGCGATTTATGCTAATAAATTATGATATCGACGCGCAATCGGAAAGCAAATGCGCGTAAAAGAAAATAGGTTGAGATTGTGGCATCATCGAAACAGTAAATTAGCCTGTCATCGCCGTATCAAGAATGACGCTACTGTTTTTTCTCATGACTGCTCAATGCGACTGAAAATATCTTCAAACGTACTCCTAGTTATTCTGAATTGCATAAGTGTTGATAAATGCACTCGGAGCGCGATTTATTGCATTAGTTGTAAGCGACTGTTCACTGTTGGGTTAATTTTACTCCTGCGAGCGACGTTCTCTTATGACCTGAGCTGTATTAGTACTGCATAATTGCTTTAGGCGATGAATAATTTTAGATCATTTTGTTCTTCAAATTTTTTTGAATTGTGTATTTATACGACTACATTTGCCTCTAGTGACTAAGTGTTTAGTCGAATTTGGAAAAGTAAATTTGCATTTTAAACAAAATTGCAATTGTGTCTCGAGAATCTTTCGTACTTGGAACAATAGTTATGCAACCCAAGTGACGGCAATTTATTTATGATACTCTTATGTGTATTGCGTGCCGTATAAAAATTTTCTTAATAATTAAGTAAATGTAATTCGAGAAACTGTATGGATAAATATTATATTCGTTATATTTATACGTTGTATCGTATTTTTAACATTATAACACTTTAAAGTAACTTTTAGTAATTTTATTCAGATGGCTCTCAGTTGTACGTGGATTATCATAAGTCGGATTGAAAAAAAATATTAAATTAAATAATTTGACGATTAAAGTTCCAAAATTTTTACCGATAATCTTGAAATTAAGTAACAGCTCATTGGAAAAATGATTTAGATATTGTACTTAAACTTAATGTATGTTGTGTATCCTTTGTCGTATATAATAAGCATCGTGAATAAATTAATTATAAAATATTAAAAATACTTAAAAAAATTATTGAACCGTAAACTATTAGTTTATCAATATACATTCATTATATATAAATACATAATTTAATTTCCAATATTAATAAATGTGATGTAAAAACAAATTATGTGTATTTATGATTTGGATGTGATGAGTTTTATGGGGTGAAGTCTCTTGTTAAGTAAAAAGAAATTTGTTACACTTTTTTTAATATCTGCTATAGAATAAAGGACAAAAAATGAAATTTAACTCGATGTTCAGTACGAATATTTTTTAAATATAAATAAATAGAATCTGTGATAATTTACTGTATGACAACATCTTCTCGCATTATTATAACAGTATACGTATAATAATATATAGTTGACGTCAAGTCAAAGCGGTTTCTGTCCGGTTGCTAGTGCATCCTTGGAATTATGGCGTTGATAATACACCAACAAACTTGCGCACACGGATAAATGTATTATACGCGCTAAATACGAATCAAAAGTTTTTCTTGAAAAGAGCAAAATACTTCTTTCGGTCTTGTATTAATTTTTGAAATTAATCAACATTATCGGATGGTCTTTAATAATAAATTTATTATTAAAAAAGTACCGAAGAAATTGATTATTCGCTGCCAAGTCAGAATGCGGAGGAAGAGAAGTCGCAGGAAAATTCTATTTCACAGAGAAAAAAATTACTCGTGCAATTTCAAATTCGGTAATCCCTGACGTAAAATGAGAAATATTAACCGACGTGTACACAGAGAAGCGTTGGTCGAAAGACGAGAGCAAAGAGTAAACATTTCTATAATGACAAAAAAAAAAAAAAAAAAAACAAGGGAAAAAATAAAAAATAAATGGAAACATCGGTACTAGTAAAATTTCTGGCGGCCCTACGAATCACAAGTTAATTTCTCGCACGACGTGTTGATTTTAGAGCATTTTCCTCGCACCACTTGATGATAAATATGGGTGGTTTTTTCTCGCCTCACACTCTTTCCCGCTTAATGCTCATGGGCGTCGAAAAATCCGAGTTGCGTCCAGGCGGTTGACGACGCAACATCGCGTAATGTAAGGTTTCTGCGCGCCGCCAATAAACTTTGGAACTGTAAATAGAAAAGTGGTACATCCAGGCAAAGCCTAAGGCTTAACTTTGAACTTCCATTTTTGTTCTTTCTTTGCCACGGTGACTTCTTTTCGCGTGCTTCTCTCTCTCTCTCTCTCTCTCTTTCCCTCGGAAATGGAAATAGTTTCAACGACGAAGGCACCGAGAAAGAGGGCGAAAAAGTAAGTAAATAGAAACTGGGGGTGGAGCGGCTGAAAACACGGAGTTGCAGGACTCGGCCGCATGAAAATTAATTAAAGCCAAACGCTCTTTACCAGTGCATCTATTAAACGAAGAGGCACTCACGGAGTCTGAAAAGAGGGGAGGCGGCTCGCGAATGCTCGGTATTTAAAATAATAATTTCTTAAAATTCGCTCGATCTTGGCGAATAAGATAGAAGTAAATCGGGCTGCGCTTCTTGAGAGGCGGTTATTTTCGACCCTGACATAGTGGTTATGTGTACTGCACTTCTTAGATAAAACTCGCGTTCATTCATTTTTTCAACTAATGACTGCAATAGTATCCGACGTTATTTTATCTGCCAAATATTTGCTTCAATATTAACGCATCCAATACTGAATTTATGCGAATAAGACTCGTTGGAATTATTCGTTTCCCATTACTTATTACCATCGTTATTTCTCTTATTATTATGTAAAACAGATTTTAATTTGACACGGGTACTTGTAAACTTTTCAATTGCAAACACGCCTCCTCTGGGGAAATTAATAATACACATATAATTAATAATTTAAAGGTATATATGTGTATATATAAATGTATTACGTTAAATTTTTTTACAAAGGTATTGTTCAATACGCACAATACTGTTGGTGGTATACTGATTTTCTATACTGTAAAATGTCTGCGTTTTATTTTTTCTTCAATTTTGGAGTTTTATAAACTTCGAACAAAAAAATTTCAAATTGAATCGACAATATTATTTATGCTAAAATCATTTTTAACGGTACAAGACATAAACTTTTAAAAAACAGTAGATTTTTAATATTTTTTTCTAAGTGTTTTTTAATAAAATATCGAACTCGAAAACTTGAAGCGAAAGAAATAACACGATTACATCCCCTCGAAAATTTCGAATTAAATTTTGAATTTAAATCATTATTTGCATATTCAGAATTTGACGTATGTACAAGTGTATGTAAATTTTAAAAAATTACGAAATAAATTAATTATATTCGATTTTTAAAATTGGAAAAGACTTCAATGATTGATGAAATATGTTAAATATAATTGAAATTTTTGCGAAAATTATTTTAATGAAAATCAGCTGTTTAATCGGATAAATTATTCAGTCTTTGTTATACGCTGACACTTATTATTCAGAGAAATCTTAGAATGTTCCTGATTTATTAAGTTTATTTTTCAAAGTATAATCCTTCTTCTACGACAGTACCGAACATTTTAATCCGAAATAATAGTAGAAAAAATGTAAAATATTTTCCATCACGGAAAAAGAGAAGGTTTATGAAATTACGGAAAAAATTATGTCAAAGAAAAATCTCACCAAGTAGCAGAAAAAAATCTAAATTATAATTTAAATCGTAATTTCATTAAATTATATAATTACATAGTACGCCTGCGCATTAAAATTAGAATGAAAGTAAAGCGGAGGATTTATTTAATCAGAGATATATTACACCTAATTTTAATACCCGCACATATCTATGGATAACGCAGTCCATCTCTTTTCCATTATACGTTTATTACGCAGCAAAAAAAAAAATTATTTATTTCAGTTTGAATCTCAGAGGATAGAAAATGCAGCATACGATTGTACAGTTATTTGATAATGAGCATAAATTGTGAAATTTGAATGTATGCGAATGATAATATAATTAAATACTCCAATTAAATTCTACTTTTTCTCGGCGTTCATTAACATTGCCATTTGCTTTTTTTGATAACAGACGTGAACCATTGGATAGTATACATTATTTATTATAGAATTAAATTTAATAGCGAAACTTTGAAATCTAAGTACTTATATAAACTTACGAAATAAATCGACTATATTTGCAAAACTATATTTTAATGGTGAACTAGCAACTACATTAATAATTATTAGATAGATTTTTATCGAAACGGACGGTTTTATACTCAGCTTGTCAATTAAAATATTTAAGTAGCTTAATAAAGTTCGACGATTATTAAACTTCTAATAGTTATAAATATTTATTCGCCAATGGGCCTTCGCTTGAAAATGAAATGAAATCGGTAATAGTAATGGCGATAATCGCGTATTTTAAAATGATTTCTAGGAGCGATTTCCTTTTGAGAATAACGCGTTAATTCCACACGCATTACCGATGAGTAATTAAGCACTTGATCCGGCTTTCCAATGATGACGGTCGCGTAAATAATTTATCGATTCGATGAAAATCCATCCACCGTTTTCGCAGTGTACTCGACGCGCTTATAAAAATCGCTCGACTTTAACAATTGCGACTGAAAAGTCTTGAAAAAGTAACGCTAATAAAATTGCTGTGCCGAAATAAAAGTGCCTGTAATTGCATGCACATTCGTGCTGGCAGGCGTAAACGCAAGACGACAAAAACAGTCGGTGGTCTGCGGCGGCGTTTGGCGTCGACGTCGGCGCCATCAGTGTCAGGGAACATCGGGTGTCAAACGGAGGAACCCCGGCTAAGACAAATTCCCCGCAGGGCCTCAACGGATCATTAGAGAGCGACGCGCTATACGTCGCCTCAGCATTTTGCGCTTTATTTTTATACCTAACGGACGTGAGACTCGACTCGGTTCTTGTATAATTGTCGCACAGGAAGTTCGGTCTCCCCTTATTCCAGCTTTTTTCGCCTCTTTCTTTTCCTCCTCCTCCTCTGCTGCGCCGACTGTACGCACTTTCCGATATATGAATCAAAACGAAAAGATTAATGTCAGAGTTGGCGTGCATCGTGTGAAGCCGAGGCTCTGCTTTCGCGTCAATCTGGCAATTAACAACTTTTTATCCGTGTTGTGCGCCGCCGTAACGTAATATCCGTCCGCAGCTATTCATAAATTGACACGGAAGATGGAGAGAGAGAGAGAGAACTGGATTCGCAATACCGCGCAGCGGAGAAAATGGATTCTTTGCTACGAGTGCGTTGCAAGATCATTTTTCCTCGGCGGACGTCGCCCGATTCGTAGCGGAAGCTGCGCGCAGCGGACGTGGAAAGGCGGCCAGCATTAGTCACGCGATGATATCTCGCGGAAAGGCTCGCACTGTGCGTCAGTGTGATTGATTCAGTTGGAGCGATGTATCGTCGATCTAAGCTTCATCCGCGCTTTCGCGAATACCGTTTTCGCCGGTCCAGCAATGGCCGCCAGTTGGACGTTGGCTCGGGCTGATGCTGAGCCGATTGCACACCGCGACTGCTGCTGGTAGTCGCGAGTTCCGCATCGAAGACATCGTACTTCGAGTGCGAGCTTTCCCCGCGTATTCTCACCCAAGTGCAGTTATTCGGATCGGCCGCGTTTGCGCGTTTCTGCGAGTCCCGATAAGATCACCCGGACGTGAAATTAGTTTTCGCTTTAAGAGTGTCAGCATTCTCTAATTTTTTCTCTCGCTACTTCGAATTTATTGGAATTTAGCTTTATATCTTATAAGGTATCAAATGCAATTACTTATCGACCTCGACACACGCGAACATTCATTTGTAGCCGGTAATTTCGTGTCTAATTTTTGAATATTATTAAAATCGATAAAAAGGTTTATGAATAACGTTAGTTGCCTCGATCGACTCTACGATTACGCGATAAATAAAAGAGAGCAACACACAAGTCCGAGTAATAATGAGATTCCGTACGTCACTTGCAACTGTTTTCTATATTGGAGCGCATTAAAAGCATCTTCGAGCAAAGTTAAAAGTGAGATCATTGATAAACCAATATGGAGTAGTCAGCCATAAGAGACGCATTCAAAATTTAATCTTTGGTTAATGCGTTAATGTTTTCATTATTCACGGTGATCACACTTAACGATGTTTTCCGATGATAAAATGAGTCGAAAAAAGTTAACTGCGACGCAGAGCTCGTTATTTTAATCTGTCAATTGATAATGAGTTTTAGCAATCAAATATCGAATTGGTATAACTGTGCGATAATATTATCAGTTTTATTAATTAATATAATTAAACGAATCATCTCAACGTACTAGATTTATATGATCGGCAACAAGTTTAACGCCGGCATTGTAAAACTCGATGAATATTAACATATTTTTCAAATTAAATTTTACAACATGATTTTATATCGAATAAAGTTTAAACTACTCGGTGGATTTATCGAATTAAATTCGCGTTATATCATTAGTTATTTTTTGGCATTCGAAATATTACGAAGCCATAAATGCAAAAGCGAAAGCCAAGTGTCCGATTTCAGGCATGAATTAGTTTAAAAAATCTAATTTCACGATACTCGTGAACTTTCTTTGTCCGTTAATTTTAACGCGCAACTTTGTACGCTAAATTTTAAGACAGTATCTCGAGTTTGTAAATTGATGGCGCAGAATTCGATTTTCAGGATTTTGCAGCAAATATTGGGACAAAGTTAACGGGAAAAAAATCTATTAGTATGAGCCCATGTGGAAGATTGAACAACCGCTTTGAGTCACCAGTTGAACAGGGCATAATGCGTTGTTCAAGCCTCGTACAAACTTCCTTTAGTATAATTTCTGTTATCGCGGGGCGCCGTAACGAGCACTCGAGAAATACGTACTGCTGGATCTATTAATTGAAAAATGAGCAGGAGCAGTGGGGAAGCCAGAAAAGGCTAACCGATAAAAGGAACGACATCCGTCACTTGCAGCCATTTATAAAGCAAATCCCTTCGCCTCCTAAAGCGTTCGCCTACAGACGCAGCCAATTTGCAATTTCGATGACACGCACAACGAGCATTCGTCCAGGAAGAATTAAGCGTCCAGCCGTCGTCCCATCGCGCTTCCCTTTTCACGGCCGATGACGAGCTCGTATTCATAAAGAGCGGGTGGACGAAAGGCCCGCGCACAATGAGCAAGTTGGGTGCGTCTTTTAATCCACGCCAGTCTTCTGCGTCGTTTGCGGACGAGCGACGATGGGAAAAGGAACACAGACTCGAGGAGGCGCACATTGTCACCGGATGGGGGCCGAGTACCTCGTTTTAAATGCGCGAGCTCCGAGAAGCGAGGGGAACCGGGGCCAAAGAAACGAGGAATCTTCGACTGATACTGTGGACGTGGAGATGATGTTGTGGTGCACTGGAGACCAACCGCTGGGCCTCATCCGATTTCTGAAGCAAGCTGTGCGACACGATGCTCGCGGTCGAATCGAGAACCCCCCTTACCCCTCGCGTGCGCGTGTGACTCACCTACGTGTGGTTTGGCCTATTGGCGTATTAGCGTACGGGAGACCCAGTGAACGAGGCGAGCGCGACGATCTCATGGATTGCCCTTTCAATGGCTCAGAGCTGAGAACGAGGAGTTGCGAAAGATCGCCAGATCAGCGCCCTGATACGAGATGCTGACATTGCAAATGTTTCAATCAGTTCTCGAGTGGCATTATTATTGATGATTCGGATTTGGCTTTATAAGTTTTGGCAATTTACGGGCCACTGACAATATCTGGAACTGGATTATTATTATTCGGTGGACTAGTACAAAGATGCTGATTCAACATTGCGAAAATTCATTATTTTTCTTATTAACGTTTGCCTTGATTAGTATCCTAAATGAAGAAATAACAAAGCGACGAATATTGACGCGTAAACGTGATTCGCGCACCCAAACATAAGAATCAGGTAATTGGATTTTTTAAATTAACTCAACGCAATAAATGTACTGAAATTATTAACACAATGTCGGGCGTCTTTTTCGATTGGCAACGTTTAAGTAAACGAAAGCTTATAAAAGGAAATTTCAATTCTTAATCACGCACAATCAAAAATTTACTCGTATTCGTTTTATAATAAAAAGCCACCTTAAATTGTTTATTTTAAACCTATAGAAATTTATTCAATCATCTTTAGATCCTTATTTCTATTATTCGATAAATTTTAGATTATTCAATGAATAGAAATGCAACAAAAACGTTTTACACGACAACGAAAAGTATATTATCCACTTAATTAAGCAATATCAGTATTTTTTACCAAATTTTGTTATTAATTTGTCGCAATCACTTGCAGGCAGATTTACACGCATAATAGTTTTCTACAAATAAATTATAAGAATAATTAATATTTAATATAGAAACTCAACTGCGAAGATCTTTATACTGTTTAAACTTTTCTCATATTCAAACTCTTTACATACAAACTATTTTATTTATATATATATTCTAGGAAATTAAAATAATATGTTAATTAAAAGAATTGCAGTAACACTATCAATGTTCCAAATCTAAAACTGCAAACTATTAATCGAGAAGTTGCATTTTAATTCAGATTTAGCTAAGTCTATCAGAGAGGAGCGGGTAAAATGTAATAATAATAACGATGACAACAACAATAACAATAAACAGCAACAATAGCAGAAACAATAATAATCAAAAAAACAACAATAATTACGGCTCCGATTTTATTTAATATCATGTAGAAGTAGTATACGGACAGGTCCGATGGTGTTTAAAAGAAAATGTCAGTAGTGTCAGATCAAGAAATGGTCTCGTCAAAGTTCCATTGTCAACGCTGGCAGTAGAATTTACGGAGGGACAACAAAACGCGTTCCCGAGAGGGGAGCAAGAGAGTAAAAAGAGTGACATGACGAATAGTAGCCCAGCATTAAGGGGTAAACAAAACTAAGTTAGAAATTGACAGAATAAAACGAAAGTCAGCCAGGACTAATAGAATATAACGCAAGGCTGCCAGAGATTGAAAGTAAAACGAAGATTAGCTGAGGTAGAGAACGATCGTCGATTACAAGCGATGATCATTGATGAGCTAAAACCTTAGCTGTGAATTATTTTAAAAGCCGATCAGGCATTAAACTTCTTTGCGACTCACAATGAATTGTACGTCTGTTGATGTCTTCAGCGGTAATGGCTTGGTGCAACTCTTACGTCCGCCCTGGGCGTTCCATCCCGAGGGTCGCACAGTTGGTGCTGCGGCGAGATAGTGAACCCGCGAATCGGCATATTAAAGGAGCTGCGGTTATAGTTTTAGGGTTGTTTACTCGTGATCGTCCTTACTGCATATCTCTGGATTTAATTGCGGTCAGATAAATCTTTTGATGACCCATCACCTACATAATTCCCCGGTTTCTTTTTCATTTCACCTGTTCTTCGTTGTTCTGCATTGATACTTAACGGCTTCCGGCTATATTATACCCTCTTCAATATACGGACTAGCTTTTCTTACACTTTACTATTCGCGATCTGCCATCTTTTGATCCGTCCTCTCAGTTTACTGTAAACGTCAAAGACCTGTCCGTCCTATCTCTATACTACCTCTACGCAATACGAATTTAAATTAGAACTGTAATGTAACTTTTATTATTACCTTTAACACTTTATTACCTCGTGCTACACTCTTTGTTATACACAATCGTTACCTCTTTCACCCTATTGCAAACACTGTGCGTAATTTTATGGATAATTTTAACGCAATTATGCAATAATGTAAATTATTTTATTATACAACATTTAAAAAATCATTGAGAGAGAGAGAGAGAGAGAGAGAGGAGGAATGATAAAAAGATCCGGATAATTTAAATTTTTCTAACGAATGGTGATAAACTTACGAATACCTATAGATATAAACGGACAGATGAGTGTGTGAACAAGTACATGCTTATGCTTCACAGCTTCATAGAAAAGATTCAAATTTTAAAGCCTCTAAAATAGACGAAACTTTTGTTTGCGACATTTGGTAGCTATACTTTTTAATTATTGAACAATTTTTGGAGTTAATTATACAATTTTCAGAAATGCTACTGTTATTACCACTGAATTAATTATAATTTAAAATGCCTACTCGTTATTTTCCGCAGTTTTTAAAGATTTTGTTTACAATTATCGCTTGTGGATCGTATAAATACTGCCAATCTTTCTTTATTAAAGTAACTTATTTTGGAACAATAACACGTTCTTAACTAGTCTTTTAAATTCGTTCAATTACACCTTTAAAATAATGAATTTTTTTCCATATTTCTTTGATTTTTAAGAAACAACGCTTAAATTTCTATAAGACATATAATTGATTTCACTTGGTATTTCGTTGATAAAGTCATATAACATAACCTCGTACGAGTTTTTTTCTCGATCGGCGTTTCAATTGGACAGAAACGTATGTAACAAATTTTATACGATGTTGTTAAGATGTTTAGATATCCATTCAGATGTTTTTATTTTTATTTTTCATAAAAGTGATATTTGAAATAAAATATTTCAACGTAAAGAAATTGTTGTTTAAAATTTATTTAGAAGTAAGTAAACATTATTTTGCGATGCTTGATAACAGATACTTTTTGCACAACCGCTTTCGTTTTATACCATTGTAGAGATAAAATATAAAAACACGGTTCCACGTACCCAACTATAATGTTTTATCATCGCATTGTTACTAGTGATGTAAAATTGCAGCAATTTTATTTTCCGAAATTAAAATTCGATTATTTATAAAATGGACGTTCACCAATAGTCAGTTCCGGAACATCGGGTTGCTCGGCTTCTTACTTGGAATAAAAAGGCCAATCATTGCGATCGTCGGTGATTTGTCCTTATCGTAAAGTGCAGCGCAATCGACGGGCGAGCGGCGAGTCGCGGCATCGCGATCCTCAAAGGAGAAGCGCTCGGGGACGTCATAGAACGTCGTGACTTGGCAGCTTCGGTCAAGTCGGAAGCACCCAGAAGCAGCGACCAGCGACCTTGTCCCTAGGAATGCTTTGAGTCATTTGGCCGTTAGGGCGCGACGCGGTGACTCGCCGAGGAGGAGGAGGAGGAGGAGGAGGACTGCGTGCGAACACGTAGCGGGAAATCGCGTAGCGTACCCGAGGACGCCTGCGTTGCGGTGTCCGGTGTACTGACCGAACAATGCCTGGAACGAGACGAGTCGCCGTATATTTTATTCATCGGCTTCGACAGGGAGACGAGGAGCCAACCGAGAAAGCAGGAGAGTCGAGGCAAGCGCAAATGAGAAAGCCGAGAGGAGGAATGCAAAGAGGAGTTGCAGGCGCTGCTCTTGGCTCTTGGCTCGTGGCTTAACAAGCGACGAGTGCAAGTGTTAATTTTGAAATAACTCAGAACGCGAATGAGGACGTTGAGGATAGACCGGAGTTTAATTAACAAGCGAGGCCACCCACGATGATGGAACCAACGGTAATGCTGCCGCTCAACTTTCAACCAAAATCGCTCTGCGCTGCTCTTCGGATCTCGCCTCGGTCGTAGGCTTGAATTTAAGTCTGCGTTTGCGGAAATGTTAACCTGCGAGTCGCTCCTGGACTGCTGCTGCTGCTGCGTATTCGATTACATGTGCAACGCCAGTTGAAAATGCACTCGTGCAGAGCCGAAGCACTCGAATCGCGCGCTCGTCGTTCTATCAGGGCCGACGTTTCAATGCTTATCGAGTGCTGCTAAGAAGAGGCATTTAAATTAATCGAAAATCCTTTCGTTCTTTAATATTTAAATTTATGTACCTCGAGTTGAACTGACGCATCCGTAAACTTTCATCCCATATCTGAAAACAGGACCAAGCTGCATTGTTCTATTGAAAAATCGATTTTTGCATTTTAGCGCAGGATGAAGCTTCGAAGCTTTTAAAAATGATCGAAAATAGCTGTCGCGCATAAACGTAATAATAGCGCGAAAATTACAATGCACGCTTAAATGTGAGTTATAATTCCAGCTTTCCTAAATACGAGGATACTAGCATTGAACTTAACAGGATAGTAAACTTAAATAAGAATTTACGAATTTGAAAGTACGAAGAAACTTTAATGCGTATCTCGATTGGGTTCCGCGAAAATTCAATCCAGTGCTGGTGTTGTTGAAAATGAAAAACACGCCGTTTTTAGTGTCGAAGCGGTTTCAGGATCCATCGAAACACTTCTATGCAGCGCATTCGTATGGAATATCGTAGCTTTTATTTGAACAGTGGCGCGCGATTCTAAAATTTTACGAGATTTGAAAAATCTTCGGGTATTAACGCTTGTTACGTGATATATACATTATACGTTGTACACGCGTATAATGTCCCGAAGATGTCGAGAAATATAATTAAATACGTAGATTGTATAAAATTTAAGACTCCGGTGGAATTGTCTATACGCAGCTATCGTATAAAGTACAGAGCTCAATAAAATTTAATGATATATATACATACGTGTAGGCTATTCTCTTACGATGTAATAGCATAAGTAGAGTATTACCCTTTTACCGTCATAGTTTCAAATAAATGTTTAATATTCCGCAGTATATATAAAATTTTCATGGACAAATTTAGGTTTCTTTATGTTTATGTATGGATCCCTTGGATAGTATTATCGTGCGCGTGTTAGCACACTCAATTTAATACTAAATAAAAGAAACACACATGAATATTATTTAGAAGTTATCTCGTTCTTTATGTTTATTGCAGATACCGGACGATTTTCTAGTTTGAAACTGAAATTTGATACAAATATACCAAAACTTATATGCTGTTATAATTTACTATTGGGCATGTGTTGAGTATGCGTGAAAGCACACACATGTTGGTAAGTCGAATCGAATTATTGACAACGAAAAAGTTTTGTACTTGGTAATAAACATATTCTACACTTCATGCAAATAAATATAATACAACGAAGACTTACATTGAAAAATTAGAATTCACCTTTCAAGTAAACAATTTATTTTTCAAAGTTCGTTTAAAGGCCTTTTATATACGTATTATCTCTACGTATCTTATATTTATACAAATGCTATAAAAATATATTTATCCCAAAGATAACGATGATAAAATATAATGATAAAATTATTATATAAATTACGTGTATAGATTTTTGTTAATTTTTTGAGTAGAAGATTTTAATTTACGAATGTATGTAAAAAACTCTTTGCTTTTATATTTTCTAATACTTTTCTGAGTCTACCGAATCACCCATTCATGGATAAAACTCAAGGACAACAAATAATTTTAATTAAAAATGATTTCTTTCGTACGGTCACAACTTTTGTCGATTCGTTTTTCTTACGTTACATAATTAACTCGTTATATATTTATACATTTTTGTACTGTAATCAACACAATTATTCGGCAAAAACATCATTAATTATAGAAAATATTGAAATACGAGAAATAGCGTAATTTGCATATTTTTATGCAATAGTAAAATAAAATAGCTGCCTCGAATGGGGAGGAAACTGTGTAAGGCAGGCAAACGCAAAGAGTAACGTAAAATGCGACGAAGTTTATACTTACGTGTATTAAAGACAAAGAACAAGTAGGAAGGTAAAGTAAGGCGAGAAGCTCGTACGTAGGGAGTAGAACGATGTTGGTACACCTGAGTTACATGCGCAGAATGGAAACAGGTTGTCTCGTCACCCAGTCACACAATGGAAACCTTACGATAAGTGCCTGCCTCGTTAGGCCGTCTACGATTTTAAGGATTTCCGTCGAGAAAGGGGAAAGGAGCTGTAGGGAGACGTTTAATTATTTACACGAGTACTCGCGCCTTCCCCCTCTTCCACTCAGTGCCACTTTGGCTTGATGGATATTCCGGTTGTCGGATAAAAATTTCTGGCGATTATGGTTTTCTTTCGAGAGGGAACCGGGGGTGCCCCTCTTGACGCCTCCGTGACACTTAATTTTGCAACGAGCGCGCGCATTGATAATTGATGAAAATTTATAAACATCGCGGCCCTATGATGGATAAGTTATTGGATACTTTAAATTAAAGGTCGGCCTCTGGAAATTACGCCAAGTAGCTCGATGGCAGTGTTGTGTGAAATCAATCGATGATTTTGGTGTAGCGAAAAAAATAATCGTAGATTGACCCCGACTTTTTGGCAAATAATGAAAGTTACGTGAGAAGAGGGTCGCGACAGAGGCTCTTGCAAAGTAAAATTTTATAAATTACATTCATCCGGAGGAACAATCTAAACTGCTTACGATAAATTCAATCGAATCATTGTTAATAAAACGCTGAAATTATTTTACAATATCGGTTTCATTTGATGGCGAAAAATTATATAAAAACCAACATAAAAGTGCACTTGCAAAAAATTTATTGTAAAAGAACAGATTTCATGAAATTTTTATTAATCTTTAAAATTTATTACGTAATAAGTCGTACACAATCTCAACTCGAGTTTTACTAACGTCTTCCTATTTTTTGGTCCTCGTGAAAATTTTAATGTAACAGTGCGCTCAAAGAGATATTACGTTTTGTGTAATAAAGCTACTATACGTTTTAGTGTTATTAAATATTGTTAATTTTGCAACAACCAAATTTGGTTGCAATAGCACAAGCAACATCGAACAAATTTACAACTCTAAGGCTACGATATTTGCGTCTTGAAAAAATAGCAAATTATTTCATACGCCGAAAGAGTAAAAGTAAGTAATTTTGAGTAATTTATGGAGATCGTTCTAATTCCCACAAGTAAATTTATATATGGAATTGAAGTTAGCGATTCATAGACGTCGAGAAATACGCAGGACCATTACCATAAAACTTGGCTAACAAATTGTACGAAATTTTTTCGATACTGTTCGCTCGTATCGATAGAGGTAGACGCGGCATTGACACGACCCTCGAACTCAACAGAAATAAATTGTTGAGAGAGATACTGTGAGAACCATCAGGTTCGTGCCAGCGAGAAAGACTTTTTCTTCGCCCCATTCAGTCGACCAGTAAAAATTCCCTTACATCGGTCCTTCGCACGCCCCAAAAGTGCTGGAAACTTTATCAGTCTGCGTCGACTTGTAGTATAAGACGCCACACGCCAAAAATACTAATGCAACCGGTTGTGTTGCGTTGTTCCTAATTTTACACTGACGTTGAAATATGTTTTTACAATTCTTCAAGTTCGATACGATCTTAGGTATGAGTTATTTTTTATTTTTCATTTTAACGTAAAATAATGTGTTGATCGCGCCTGTTCACCTGAATATTAATCTGAATAATTTCTATAGTTTCTAACTTCATCTGTTTATATTGCTAAACGTCGTTATATAAATGTAATATGAAATAACCAAATCCACACTATGCTTAAGGTATATATATATATGTATGTATGGATATATTATAATTCTTATTTAATAAACAAATCATTTAGGACTATTGCTTAGTAATTATTAAGTCGTGCACGGTGGCCCATTCTTATCCTATCACAATTACATCATCGTTGCAAAATTTCGTTTCGATTAAAAGTTCAATTTACGAGAAACACTAAATTATAAATCAGTGTGATTGATGGCTTGCATTTAAAATCTTGAATTATATAAACAAGTATAGTTTATTGATTGTAAAGTTTAGCTCAGCATCCAAAAATACTAGTCAAATATATCGTTAACAAAGTTTATGCATTTCTCACCAACTTCCTTTATCGATATTCTGTCAATTTTCGTGGATTCTCGAAATTTATTATTTAAACTGTACTAGGCTTGCAAATATAAACGCAGAACGGCATTACATTATTTACGAATCCTATAGTTTTTAGTCATTTTTCAAACTCAATCGAACGCTTGGCTTTGCTACGTACATTGCTTATAATTTTCTGGGAGGAAGGTTCGTAGCACGTAATCTCTAGTCTTTTCTACCTATTGATTTTTTTAATAATATTCTGACGTTTTCAGCTTGTAAAAAGTGAAGTTTTTATTTTCATAAGATTTTAGAAAAAAAGCCACCGAAAAGCACGATGAAGGAAAGTAGAAATAGATTTTTAGAAATAATTCAATATGTTTCGGACATTTTTGGAAACATTGGCAATAATTTATTTACGATCTAAAAAGGAGCACAAACGTATTTTCCATTAACTTCTGAAATATTCGTGTAAATTAAATATATTAATTTATGCACGATCTTATTTAGTTCCAGATTGACTGTAGTTTTATTACTGTCTAGAGTTCTGTAAATGAATAATAAAGAAAGTAAATAAAAAATCCCGTTTCATATACGAGTTTCTTTTTAGTCTCTATTTATATTTTTTTGCACGCTAGTTCTCAATATTTTTACATATTTTATATACAAAATCTATAAATATAATATTCACACAGATTTTATAAATAATATCTTCTGAACTCCACTTTTTATCGAGGGGAATTTTAACACAGAAAAATAATGGAATATGATGATAAATGTGTGATTACAATACAATTTTTAAGGGCAACATTAGTAAGCTATGACTAAGAAAATTCCGTAAAGTCATGTCGCGAGGCACAATTTTATGAATATTTTATTGATATTTTTTATTAGCTAATGGATGGAAAAAATATAAATAAGTGATGTAATCAATGAAAAAATCTAAAACTACTTAAGTAATTTTTATAAAATTAGTTAAAACAATTGAAATTGGTTAAAAGAATTTATCACACCTGGATAATTAATTTTATGAAATTTGCTACAAATATGTTCATTGGAAAGAGTCATATGCGTATACAAGGTACTAGCGTTTAATAAAAGGCGACTGGCTTAGTCTCAAAATCTAAATAGTGAAAAGTCTAAAAGTATCTTGTAATCCCGTCATCTTGTCATCTAGAGGCAGCACTGCTCATTTCTTAGCTTATCTTGAAAGTGATATCAATGTCGATTTAGATGGATTCTTTGCTAATCCTGATTCAGATGTTCCAATTGTCGTCTGGTAGTAACACTATGGTAATTATATCTTCTAGTAATGTAATCATCCATAAGACTTATCTGAGTTCCAGATGAAAATTACGCGTTATATTTTAATCGCCATTTTTCGTGTTAATAAGTGTTTTTAAAATTGGAGGCTTGACTAACGAATGAAATAAAGGAAATAAAGTTAAAAATAAGTGGTAGGAGATTTAACTTTACAAATAAATCTCATACTACTCCCGCACTCAGTTATGATTTTGCAATACAGTATTAAAAATGTTTACTGGAGGCAAGTGAGTAGGATATGGAATATATTTTGAAACCATGGACGTGCTGGATTGTAGAAACTGGTAAACACCATACAATACGACGAAATCAGTTTAATATCGATAAAATCGCATTTTAAAATTATCCATGAGCATATCTCGTAAATTTAATTGCACGTAATATCGTTTATCTTTGCGATACGAAAAAACTAATCATGACAAAGCAAAAATGGATTATTTGATCCGAAAAGATGTTTATCTATGGCACAGAGCATTGGCAGCTGAAAAACATGGACTAAGAAGAAAAAATATCCGTAAACCTATTAAGTATCTTTGGTACTAGACAAAGAAGTAGAGGAGATCGATGAGTAAGAAGTCAAAGACTCCGCGAAGTCATTGCGGGGGTATGTTTTGCAACTAAGTACATCGATGGAAGCGTAGTCTAAGAATGCCTCGCCCCCCTCCTTCCCAAACCTGACATCTCTCTTTCGCAAATCTGTAATTATGCATGCGCTTCACACCCCATGAATTATGGATTCGCGAATTACGAAATTGGTAAGCGACGCTTTATTGATCGTCGCCACCGCCGCCGCCGTTCCATGCAATCGAGTGCCTATTATGTAGTATGTACTGCGCGTTCGCTGCGGCCACACGTGCACACGGTTTCCAGGGAGAATGGCGGGAAAATGCATTTATTAACCGACGGCATCCTCGCGTTTTAGATATGCGTCCGCACTGGCTGAGATTATAATTCATTGGGTTGTCGGTGAGCGGATGGGGATTTGGAGCCCCGTGTTAGTCCGACGACCGACGACCGACGAAACGAAGATTACGTTGGCAAAGTATCGCTGCAAGCGCACTTTCTATAGCTATGTAGTGCTGGAGATTACAGCGCCCTTGTTGTGTCCCCGGTATAGAAATAATTCCGCATACGGAATCGTCAATGAAATTACGGTAATCAAATTCTACGTGTACGAGGTTATGCAGGATTGTACGAATACTTGGAATGGATATTAGCGACGTTTTTCCTTTACTTTCTCCAACTCCAACTGCGACTCTTGACGGTTTCATTGAGCTCCAATGCGCCGAACTTATGCCCCACTTTTATAGTTATCGCTTCTATCGTCGGTGTTGGATGTCGTATGGTTGGAAGGGAAATCAGTGTAGGTGAATAAAAACGTATTAAGCCACGAGTGCTACCGAGTTCCGCGGATAAAATTCGAAACGCGAGCCCCGAACTCCAAAAGGGATTCCGAATATATGCAATGACATTAATTAAGTAGACAACCGCTCTTGATAAATTGATAGTGTAAAAAGTTTAAAAATGCGTGTACCGCGCTTGCAGAAATACTCATCCTGCCGTTGCGTGTGTTCAGTTTTCTTACTTTTTAATGGAAAAATTATTAAAAAACCACCGGGAGCTCGTAGTCCGTAGCCCATAGCCAAGCGTAGGTGTACTTGGCAGGATGGGAAAATTAATTTTGCAGTAGCCGAGTGCGAATTTTGAATTTGCAGCTTTCGCCGAGGTGAGGCTGTTTTTAGGCGCATCGACGTAAAGCACAATAACGAAGCTCCATAACGGAAATTTAATATTTCTAGCCACGAAGCTATAAAATTCAAAATCGATGCCTCGTAATATCTTCCTCGGATGCACAACCGTATGACCTTATTATAAGATACGACGGCGTTATCCATAAGCCTTTTAGAGATCATTTTTACCCTTATCGCCTCTATCGTCACAAAGATATAGAAAGTGTCAGCGGGAATGCGTAAGAGGAAACGGGAGTCGACTATTTGCACGTAATACGTAATGGCGACATAATATTGTTGAAAGTGCCTCGAGCTCCAGGCCATCGTCGGTACCGGTCGGGTAGACCGCACTTTTTTCACCCTCAGCACGTGGAACTCGCACGTCCACCGAGTCCAGCCCCTCCGGCCGCTTACGTCTGGACAGGAGACTCGGCTTTTGTAAACCGATGCGAAATTCTCGTGACGTATGGACATGTAGTGCAACTCACACATGCGCTGCTCTCGTCTAGGGCGCCGCAATGGCTTCAGACGCTCAAATTACAGCGGCAACTACCTTTTGCTCGGGCTCGCGCTTTTGCTACGTGGGTGTGCACCTGTGCCCCCACGGGGCGAGCGAGTGAGAACGCGAACGAGGCGAAAACTTAAGGGAGGCCAAAAGAATTAAGGAGAGAGAGAGAGAGAGCGGGTGCGCGCGCGTGCCGTAGGAAAAGAAAAAGCACACGGACAAACTCTAGCTAGGAGCTCTGAAAATTACATCTAACGAGTACCGAGCGTGTTTTACTGACTTTTCGATTTCACCCCTCTGATAGGCGCGGCGATTTTTTCTTCGTTCTCTTCTTTCCTTTTTTCCTTTCCAGTTTTCCATACCTTTGTTTCTTTAGTTTCCTTCATAATTTTTAATACAAATTATTCGTCTTATTTTCTCCATTGACTTTTGAAAAGAAAGTTGTGATTCTAATTTGTGATTCGGCTTGTTGGTTTCATTCCCATTGCCCAAATATAAACGCATCACTATAAATTTATATAGACTAGCGACAAATTTATCAAACGTTGATTATGGAAATATCAAAATATGAAAACTCTGATAAGGATATTCTAATTAATTATATTTCAATCGACAAAAGAGTTTCTTTAAAATTATAATTATTAAGAAAAGCTCTAAAATGTGGAGTTTATTTTTGTTTTAAAAATATTATGTGTAATCATCAATTTGATTAAAATAATTGGTGATAATATTATATTACTGTAACAGGACTTAATTAGATTGTGAAATGAAAATTTAATTTATATTTTCATGAGCGGATTAAATGCCACGAAGCAGTTACAAATAAATCAATCACGTGTCAATTATTAATAATCTAATAACGTATTTACAAAAGCAGGAGAGAAAATTATATAATTATCTTATAATGTAACAACGAAACGAAAGATTTAATACAATAAAAATTATCTTTATACTCTCGTGCAAAATAACGATAATTAAAAACGTAATTATATCTGTTTTAAACCACCACAATATGCAAAGTATCAATCGAAGCAAAAATAAACGTAATAAATAAGGTAACTAATTTATATCTAGTAGAGTTGAGGAAGTTCGCATTAATTTTTAGTTGCTAAAAAAATAACAAAATGCTCGAATCAATTGTGATAAATTAAACATTGAAACGCGTAGCTCGGTTAGTTAAATAAAATATTTATAAGTTTTTAACTTTAAGTGAATTTGTTCACATATTGAAAGTCGCGATAACGTTTACTCGTTGTACCTAATAGTTTTATAATTCCTTACCTGGAACTTGTAGAGCGAACCACAATTTTTTTTCTTTAATCGATTTGGATAAGTTCGACGATCATGCTTACAAACCAGAATGTTTAACGAGACTTGGCAACTCGTTACTCCCCGTGCCGTAAATGTACATTGCGATCGATGATTCATTATTCGTCGTCCGTGTAGAAGCGTGGATACGAAAATTTCGAGAGTCACACTTATTGATCCTTTACGAAGCGTTCAAGCACACACACATGCATTTTTATTCGAGCGAGTTTTACGAAAAAGGAAACGTCTCGAATATTTGTCGAGCGCGCGTTGATGTACAAGTCAGAGAAATCAGCGGAAGCGATCTACGCACGATTACAGAGTTTTCCAAAATAATCGATAGGCAGGCGCCGTGTGGCGTGTGGCGGCTACCAAGTACAAGTCAACCTCCATTACTTCCGTATTACGGGAAAGATTCCGTCGGCCTCGTAAATAAACTGTCCTCTATGCAAACATGATATTCTTGGCGGGCGCTTCATTATTTAAAGATCGTACGCTCCGAGTCCAGCCAGAGGGTTAATAGCCCGTCAGTGGGCGCCGATCGTTAATGATCCTGGCCAAACCGTGCAGAACTTCGTGTCACGTCCGCGCGATATTTCACAGCCCGTCCAGCGAGCGTCAGCCGTGTGTCAATAAGCCATTGGCTGCGTGACGAAACACGCGATAGAACTATTGCTACGTGTATCACGTAAAGGACCGAAATTCGGCCGTTGAGGATCGAAAGAAGCGTAAGTGTAACTGTATTGGATTGTCGCCGGCGAGGTACTTCAATTCGATTTCGACTCGATATTAAGCTCGATATTAAGTTACCTCGAATTCACTCGAAAAAAGTGAATTTGTCGAGTGCGGAGTGACTCGGGGGTATCGAACGACTACAGGGAAAGACGTTTCGTAGGCGATAATCGCGTTTCGTATTCATGAGCCGATGACTAATGCGTATTATTTATTTCGTGATTACTTTGTTTCGGCTTAATTACGAATGACAGTCTTTTCGTCGGGTGTCTACATTATTGGATCTCAACTGACGCAATATGATTCGAGGTCAAGTTTCTCTCGGGCGCTCATAAGCGTTGCGAGAACCGTGGCTCGGATCTCAATCGGCTAACGTCTGCAAATTAATTAACGTAAAGATGATAAAGAGTTTCGTCACATCTGGGGCAAATTTTTAAAATCGAGCTTATCTTAAATCTTATTAAAAGCGGAATTTACTGATTCTCCAAATAGTAAAATATTAATTAGTGAATACATTGCAAGGGTGAAAATAGATTTTTTTTTTTTTAAATATACCAAGAAACGCTACAATGGTGAAATTTTTCAGTCGAAATTATATTTTCTCCGGATATGAACAAAGTAAATAATTAGATGTTTATTCTTAAATTGATGATCTTAGCAGGATTCCATCCCAAAATATTATTTTATTTTATAGTTGTAAATAAAAATGCAAATTAACACTCGAAGTTCAATATTATGTGCAAAAACAATAATTAGAACTATTCTTATTTTTCTTACTTTCTAGATATTTCTATATAAAAATAAATTAGCGAAAGCTTTTAGTTAATAAATTATCTTCGCTAAATTCGATATAAAATTTATTGCCTTTCAAGCATAAGTACATGTTAGGTTTATCTTTATCGAGTATTGAACAAATTAATAAATGAGTACTGAACCATTTCATTGGTAATATGTAAAGTCACCTGCATATTATATTTTTTCGTGAACATAAATACATATTAAATTGCGTTCTATTTAAGTTGTACACGACGCTATCCAATTTAATTACAAGGTGACTAAATCCTATAAAGTTTTCCAATCGGATTATTTAAAATTCATTTATCTTGTTTTAAAAATACTTTGCGTTTATTGACGCTCATCGTTCCAAATATCAGTTTTCCTGATAGTAAAAAGCAAATCCTTTTTCTGTCATTTTCAAGACTACTCGTACTTTTTTCAGACGCTTTAGTTTATATTTTTTAAGCTTATTATCTCACGCTTTTTATTATTAATTACATTACTTTACACTCGTTATTGTAATGTTGAGTTTTTTACTGTAAAAATGTTTGCGATTGATTGGGAGAATTGTATTGTAAAATTTCGATTTTCATTTCGCAAGTTTACCGTTTAAAAATCTGTAAAACCTCTTATAAAATTTTTGTTCAGATGAAAACCCACGTATCGCTCGACACTTTATCAGCAATATATTTTACGACCATGGAAATCTTTGCCAGATTTCTGCAACCTATCGATCTCGCATGTTATAAATTGGACCTTTTGTACAATCGAATTTCAAAGACGTAATGAAAAACCAATTAGGTTATATTGTAAAAAAATCATCCCATCAAGGATCGAGGGTAATTTTCTATTCAGAAAGGGTTGGCATAAATTATAAAAATTAAAAAGCAAAATTATTCAATATCATTTTATAGCAGTAATATTTAAAAATGCCATGCGAAGCACGTACTGAAAGTCATTTACAATTCCTCCTTTACAATAACTCTCAAAGTATTACCTTCTAAATTGAAAAATAACCAAAGTATCCATCAGTCTTTCTTCCCTTGAGGAAAAAGAAACCACTAAAATATCGATCTGCCGTTCTTGCGGAATGTAAATGTGGGATCGTATCCGTAAAAATTTAATTACACGTGTGGGGAGTTGGCATTACGAGCCTTGAAACGCACGAGGGCGAACAGAAGAACTTAGACAAAACGAAAGACATCGAGGCGCGCGCCAGTCCGCGGAGGGCCAACGATGATGAACGATGTTCCATTGTCTCTCAAGTAGGTCGCGATACCTCAAAGAGTTTCAAAGCGGGTGAGAAGCACCTCCAAACCCTTCGGGACTAGCGCGAGTGCCTCGCTGATAGGGAAGGACAAAGGCCATAAATGTTGGAGGGTACGGTTGCAGGGGGAATCACGAAGAAAAAACAAAAAACAAATGCGAGAGTGGAAGCGTAACTGTGCGAGTGGAATGGGAAAAAGCAGCGGGAACGAGGAGACGGGAGGAACGGAGGTCCGGCTCTGAGTTGCTAAAGCTCCAGCTGACGGATGTTACAAACACATTTTTCCGTCCTGAAGCTGCTGGTCTTTCCTATTTTCTTCACATCAGCCTCGATTCTTCTTGCTGTGCTCTTTGGTTTCCTTGTCTTTTTCACGCATCATCGAGCTCCGGTCACCGGATTTTCTGCAAATATTCATAATTTTGCACCGACAACCAAGTACAATCTTGTTTTATAATGCATACTTGATTGCGGCTCGCATCGATTACACCGTTGGTGTTTACTTTTAAGAAATATAACAACAAATGGTTTTCACTAGTTTAATATATTAAAAACAGCTATAAAATTAATTTATATTTCATAATAATCCAATAGCACTTGTACACTTTGTTGGGTTTTGAGAAATAACACCAATATCTGACAAATTTATGGTACTTTTCTCCTTGGTACAAATACTTATAAAAATTCGTATAATCGATCAAAATGTACTATACTTGTATGCGTAAACTGTAAGCATTTATTAAACAGCTGTACGAAGGAGATGCAAGTGCGTTCGCAACTATATTAATTAAAATTCAGTCAAATATTTACGACGTATTCGCCATAGAATGCATGCGTTGCATATTATTTGAATAATTCAAAGGAAAAAGTTGCAAGTTGTTCCTTAATCAGACGTTGCCTGTTATTTACTCACTTATTTACATAAATTCCTAGCAAATTAATTAGTTAAAATAACTGCACATCGGTGTATGGGGTAAATCGTTGGATAAATGTTGATTTATTAATTTAACGAGCGATTCGTCGACGAGGCTAGAGGATCGATGTATTAATTTTGGGAGCGTTTTCCAATACTTTTTTCTCTCTCACATTACGTCTCAGTGTATAAGAAAGAGTGTGAAAAAGTGTGCACAGTGAGAGGCGCGTAGATACGCAGTCGAATGAAATGGGAGACAAGAATGAAGATGAACAATAACGTTATTTTGAGGTGTCTGTTCAATGATGCAGCGCGACTTTTGATGAAGAAGCTGGGGACGTTCAGATGTGTATCTTCATAGAATAGCTGCGAAAAGCGAAGAAAACAGAAGGAAAAACAAAAGCGTTCGTGTATATGACTACGGTTGACATAAGATGCATAAATTTTTGTTTTCTCATTCGCGCGTGAACGGTATGCTTTTAAGTAAATATTGAAATATTTCCCTCGGTGGAATCAGTGGGCGACTCGAATAGGGTGACGGAAAAAAGAGAAAAGATGGTCCCGAGAGGCTCGAGGAAGATCCTGGCGCATTCGGCGTGGAGAATAAGGAGCACGAGGGAGGGAGATCGAGAGAGAGAGCAGGGATGATGATGGGTTTCAAGGAGGTGTAGGCGCACGAACCTCTCGCTCGTTCTCCCGACTTTTCTCCGAACAGGGCGAGAACCGACATCCCCGCGGCGACACCACCGCACGCATAATCTAATTTGTACTTTGCCGACCCGGCCAACTCTCACCCTCTCTCGCGTCGCCCTCGTCACTTTCTAACTATGTCTCCATCGTTTTCTGCGGCTAACTATTCTTGTATTATTTGTAGCTTCTCCTTATTTGTCTCTCTTAGACAACTCGATAATATGGGTACGTCTAATGTAGTTGAGCGTCAATTTTTTGTCTGCCTCAAATCCGATTATCTTATTTAAAAATTTTATTACCCAAATTTAGGCGGTAAAACATGTTTTTAAAGCCCTAAATAATCAGATCCAACTTTTGCATTCCAAACTGATCCTCGATACATCGGCTACAATGCGACTTATAATTACGTTGGGAAATTTTTTAACGACGCGACAATCGAAATGTAGGAATATAAGTCTTCGTAGCAATTTGGAGCTGCGTACGGTGATAACTCGTTGTCAGAACTGAAACCAAATTCAATGATAACATTTCAGCGACGATAGAAAGACGACTGGCGCTCGGATTGGCTGGATCCTGTAAAATAAGTCGCATGCGTAGGACGAGTTTAAGCTTATATGCGCATAATACGTGTAACAAGCTCCTGCCACAATTTGTATCGCCGTACACGGTTGGGGTAAGGGCTTAAAGCTTTCGATCCGAGCTTCAAACTAGTGCGTATGCAATGCTTTAGCGAAGCCAACGATAAAAAAAACTTTAAGCCAATGTCTCAATTGGGAATCAAGAAGATTTACAAAACTATAATCTTACGTAGAAAAATTGAATTTGTTAAGAATGCAGTTTAGAAGTTATGAATTTTAGTGGCTGATGCTCGCACTAAAAAAGCAGTATAGTTATGTGAATGAATGGTGAAAATATCAAAGGTGATTAAATTTTAATCGCATCTTAAGGGAATATTTGCCGTATTATCTCGATTTCAAAACTCATTTTAAAACTCGTTTGAAGGAACTAAATTTGAGTTCAAAGGCACCGAGAAAACGGACACTAACCGGCATTAAATTTTTATCTTTTTCTCTTTATTGAGTAAACTATCGCGCGTAACAGAAGAGTCGGGCGCGGGCATCAAAAGTCAAGCCGTCTTTTCATGCCGCCTTCACACATTTACCTCGAGCAAATTAGCTCCGTTTGAGGACACAATATGAAGCTCCATCCAAACATGTAGCGTCCACTGATAGGGGCTTATCCATATTCTAGTCGACATGATATTATGGAATACGTAGATGAATTAGGGGCCGCTGGAATTGTGCCCAAGGTGTAGCGTAGATGCCCGTAGCTGATTTCGGGAACGAACTCAATGATCAATTTGTCAATTAACGATTTTAAAGTGTCTCTGAGCACCGGTAGTTTATCGTAGCTGATGAAGTTCTGAGAATAGGAATTTAAGTTTTTACTTTTTTATCGAGAGATGTGACTTTCTGTGTTAAGGTATATTAGTATGCGATGGACGTGACATTCGCGGTTTTCGTGGTGCGATCGATTGACTTTCGTTATTCGGAACAAAAGCGATAGTTTTCAGCTGCCTTTTCTTCTGGTATTTATGTTGAGGTGACTCAAGGTGTCGAAGTCAGAAATTACGTATTGGTAACGACGTGAAAATATCGTTCGCATCCTTCGATTCGTTTGAAATTTTTTAAATAAGAGTTTCTGGGCTAAATTTTCTATTAGTCATATTTCGCAATTAGAGCTAAAAATAATTTGACACCGTCTCCTGAACATTTTTTAGTTTTTCGTAAAATTAAATAGAGGATTATTTACCTGTTAAATAAGCGCCCAATTATTTGTACCTTTCGCTCATACTCGAGCATGTAATGACGGTTATAATCAATTGTATTATACGTGTATTTGTTTATATAATTTTAGTAGATAACGCGTTTATTCATAAGTGAAAATGAATTTGGCGATTATAACGAATCTGCGGTATATTAATTATTAAGGTGTATTGTCTTTAAAAGTGGCTTGAACGTTGAAATATTAGATAACGTCGCAAAAGTACATTGTACCCATATTTTCTCCGCTCCATTGAAAGTAGATGGTAGTTTCACAGATGTGAATAATGGAGCATGAGAAAATTTTTGTTTTCCCGCGGTTTTCGAAAGAGAAATCTGTATAAAAGGGGCAGAAGACTGAAAGCTAATGCCCGCCTTCGTACACAATGTCCATTCTATCATCTCCCGCATCGTCGCTCGAGTAACGCTTTTTCTTATTAATTATGTAATTCCTCGAGGTCGCATCGCCTCATTTATCGCTTTATTTTAACTTTCATCGGAATCCGTGAAAAGATGGAAAATTTCTCTATGTAGGCCGCAACAACTACCGCATTGCTATTGATCCCCAGTATATTTTATTGATATTTGTGACTGCAGCTCAAAATTTAATCCCTGCACCGACTGTTACACGCGACTAAGATCACGACTATGTGCTTGCGTGATGAGCTGGAGTCGTCTGTTTTTTGCCGATCGATATCACGAAATTACATTGATGAAAAACTGTATACTTAATTAAAATTTTTGTGCGCGCTAAATTTCAAAGTAGGAAAGAGAAAGGGATTCAGGCAGTTGTAGTTCTTATTTAATATTAAATATACGGAAACATTATTGTTATAATAAATCAAGTTTCCTTATTTAGTATTACGCTCCGAATCTATATAGTTTCATTTTTTATTATTTTTGGTGCACTGATTCTCCACTCAATTTATGTAATAACTTAATCTCATACGTTCGTATTTTTTAAAGTGAAAACTAGAGTTTAACCAAGAGTTACGCATAAATAAATACATAGAATTTAAAATTATACGCATATATAATTTATATTCAAAATAAGATAAATTTTAAAGGCTTAACGATTTTTAATGCAAATATGAAATAACAACTAGGTAATTAAGTTGGTTTAAAATGTTCTCAATTACCAAAAATATTCGGTTTAAAAACTTTCAATAATTTAGCAATTTTTTTTTAATTTTTGAAAGTTTCAATAGTCACTATTTCATAGTCACTGAATCATTAGTTTTTATCTTTAATAGCAGCAAAGAATCTTATAAAACATTGGCAATTTATATGAACCTATCGCAAAAATATCTTCTGGAAATACTTTGCAATTATTTTCAGGATACGAAACATGCGGGCTCGCGGTAATTAACGAAACGTTTGTATTTAAAATAATAAGTTTCTATCAGAAGGCATCATTAACAATATTTGCTAACGACACGACAATTCATACGTTGCGAGTTAAACTATAGACATTGTACTCTCTTGTAAAGAAAGGCGACGGCTTTTAATTTTAATCGTAGTTGACTCGTTTGTATTTGTATGCAATTGTATGCATAGACTCTTTACGGAGTGAACGAGGGTAAGTAGTAGTAGTCCGGAGAAACGCATTGATACACGAAATAACACTTATTTCAGTGGTAATACGTCAAAAAGAGGATACGGGCTCATAAATTTTCGGTTGCGTATAGAAACTACGACGATGCTGGTGTGAAATTTTAAGTCAAACAGATTCATTTTGAAAAAGAATCGGAACTTTTAATAGCGTGGAAAATAAATTATTAGTGTTACGCTTATCGTACATATACATATATATTCATTTATAAATGTTGAGTTCGTAAAAATTGACGGTAATAAATTTCTGCAAGACCAATTCGTTAAATACTTGTGATGAATAGTCGCATCGATTTACAAATGGCAAATGTTAATTTTAGTATTACATAATAAGTACATTAGGCGTAATTCAATCGATGCACACCTGCTCATAATGTAGCGAATATTTATCCTAAAACTTTTCTAGACATTACGATTACACGTATCACAAGCTATTATTAACAATATTCACTGTAATATAGCTATCCTAGACAAAAATTGTTAACACGCACTTTTCCGGCCCATTAGGACAAAAAGGTCAAGACGCAAGAGGAGAAAAAGGTAATCCGTTTTCGATGCGGTACATTATTGTTTAGACGTTTAAATCAGTGCTACAAATGAATGTAAAATTCTGATAACGTCAATCTTAGACGGAATAAAAACGCAATCTAGCCCCCCGATAATCCTGGAGCGCAAAGCGTGTTCGAGTCATTTTCATGAGGCGAAAACTCCGCCGGAGCGTCTTCGTTTTCTCGGCTTACCACGAATTTACCTCGAGCAGCAATGTCTTCAAAATGCGTTTTCTCATCGAAGCGATGAATCGTACCTCAATCACATTAGCCGAGGTCTCATCATAATCGGCTGAGGTTCCGCGTAGGCATCTTGCAACGAAACGAAACGAGTAATTAACCCCGTTTCATTGGATTTCCTCGAAACGTTGGCCTGGGGGCGGCTGGCTTCCTAATCCGGAAAAGACTATTTCCTCGATCGGAAGCTGCAGGCAGGAGGACAAATAAAGAGGGAAGGCGCGAGGCGGCGAGAAGGTGAAAAGGTGGATGGCAAAATGGGAAGTCGTCTTACGAGAGTTGAGAAAAAAGTAATTTAAGATCCATGGTTTATTCGATAATTAAATTGCGAGACATATTGTTTATTTACGAGCGTTTGTTTTAAATATACACGCGCACATATATTATCGCATATTCGCAATAGCTTTATTAAAATATGTAGGCGCATATGCGGCTATAGTTAAACGTAAACACGATACGTTCATTTATCATAATATGTTCATTTAATATTTATACATAAGGTATAAAAGTGATATAACGCGAAACGTATTTCAACCTTTAAATAAATACCTCTTATTTACTTTTGTGTATACATTCGTGCAGTGCACATCGTAATTAAACATGGAATTATTACGCACTGCCTTAACTTCATTTAAAAGTATCGATATTAAAAAAGGAAGTTTAACGAGTTACTGTAGAGCTCCTTTTGTATATTTCAAAATAGACACTTTTATTAGGGAATATTTTTATTATAGTAATAAAATTCTTTGTATTTCGAGTATTACGTTATCGATGATTACTCGATTCTAAATTAATTATCGAGGTGCATTTTTATACTAAATAATTCATTACTCCTATTTAGTTTCTGTAAATTTTAAAATTGCAGCTGATAAGTGTTTGTGGCACGTGAAATTTAATTTTGTGCATTATAATTTTGTGATAGCGTTAATAGTTTTTTATTTTTCTTTATTTAATCAACGAAAACTTTAAGTAATGATCTGTAATAAAAATAGATACGTTGAATCGATGAGTTGAAATAAAAGAGTATTAAAAATTATCGACAAGTTCGAATCGTTTAATCGACGAATCTTTTTAAAAATTACATAGAAAGTAGGAAAAATGAAAGAGAATAGTAAATGCACTTTTTCAGTCAATAACGAAAACTATTTTCTACGAATCCTGATTTTAAACGATTGTAATATATGTATATCATATTGAACACTGTTATAAAAGCATACGATGAATAAATAAACATATGCAGCAGCAGCAGCAGCAGCAGCTCAAATGTGCACGAAAGTATTCCCACTTTTAAACTGATTTTTTTCTTATTCATAGCTCCAAGTGCTTTATAGAGGTAGAAACTTTATGGCAAGGCTGTAACTGCCGAACCACAAGAAAAATCCCCTTCCTTTTCAATATGAAAGATACGCTTTTTACTTTTTAGAAAAAAGCATTTTAATTAGAAAAACCAAAATAGCTTTTTATTTCCAAGTTAAAATGTGGGCGCAGAATTTTTATTTTATTTCGGAGCCAAAAATGCTGTTTTTTAACGATTGAAGTCGAAGAGAGAAACGTATCGCAACGACTTCTTTGCCGCGATGATGCACAAACTAAAATTAAAAAAAGAACGTACACGCACGTAGTGTAACCAAAGGAAAACTTCTATCGATCATTTGCTGGCACGTCGTTTGCTACCGGGTAAATGATTGGAGACGGACATAAAACTGTCGAAAGAACGCATAAAATAATTAACGGACGGTAAATTTCGTCACGTACAACTAAGTACAACGACACCGGGTTTGCGGTGCCACTAGCAGCCACTAGAAGACACCGCGACTCGCAACTCGACGGCGTCTCCTCAACGAGCACATGTTCTACCACGCTTATGCGTTTCCACGAGCCAATGGTGTCATCAAACGTGTACTGCGAGTGTTGCACCATTGGAGGAGCTCGCGCTCCGTGCACTTGCAGCGAAACCGAGTGGACGACTTTGAAAATTTGCAGGCGTTCTATCGTAAACCGACTGTAACTGTCGAATGGCGACAGCGAAGTTGTTGCGGAGTAGTTGTGCGATCCCCTTTGGTATCAATAATTGATCTTGAGAAGCGTCTCGGGTTTGCTCCGGGAGTCATAAAAATATTTTAGCACTAACTCTTTGTGTTTTATGATCCCAGTGGGGTCTAAGCTGCGTGGAGACTCCGGGGCTATTGTGCACGTGGTCACTACATTATACGTATGCGTATCTCGATTTACGCGATACGATTCAACCCTTGCGAACCTTTGCTCAATATTTCAAGGATGAAGTTTCTCATTTTTTCTTGATCTTGACACGCGAAAGGATAGTAAAAACTAGGTTTTTTAATGCTTCTTTAGTGTAAATCTAAATCGTAGGCAAATCGTAAATCTTTCGAAATCAACTATATCAATCCGAGCTTTAGAGATTATTGCTTTGAACGTGAAAAATGTTCTCGAAGATTCGTCAGATAGCGATAAAATGCTTTTAATTAATCTATCACAACGTTTAAGTTGGACTGTTTATTAATAAAAGCAAGGTAGTAAAAATTTACGGCGTGATTCGAAGAAAATGTTATATGGAGTTCAAATTTTTACCGATCACGTACGGACTAACATGTTTAAAGAAAATAAGAGTCGTTGCAATCCGCGAGTAATACATGGATTGTAGCACATTGATGTGCACACACACACACACACACACACGTGTACACGCACAGTACACACATAGCTATTTTTACCGGTAAAGCTAAATAGGCTTCGATAGTCGAAACTCTTATACAGTATTATTTTTAAATTTAAGAAAATTTGAATACTTGCACTAGAAATATTTTTTTTCTCGAAAGAGAAAGTTTTGAAGGTTTTGGTAATTCCGCAAAGCAAGATGCCAATTTTCCACATTTGACACGTGTGTGCTCGAATATTACAGTACTGATAATAAATAATAAACGATAATAATGAAGTAAAGATAACGTATAATTTAATAATGATATATCAAGAATATTATAATGCAAAATATGCAATATAGCGATAAATCTGCTCGAGGAAGGATAATTAGGAGGTAAAGCGAGGCTGGAATCATTCATTAATTCGAAATCACGAGGAGACGTCTTTGGTTTTCCCTTGCAGTATTATTCTATTTTTTATATGCGCCCCTGTCTTTTGCATTTTTCATTCGACGCTCTCTCACATTCTCCTCTATCTTTCATCTTTTGTTATTTCACCTTTTTCGCCTCTCTTTTTCCTCTCAGTACGCAACCGTCCCTTGTTTTATAACCCGACGAGTTTAATGTTCGCATCAAACTTTTAATTGCTCGACTCGCCTTACAAATTACTAACAGATGGGTCCTGCTTATACGTCGCGTTCTCGCCGTAAAAATCGTCCGCGGCTTGAGCTCGCGGAAAAGCCGTTGCCGACGCCTCCGCCGTCGCTTCCTTCCCCATTCCCCTCCAACGGGCCGCACCGCGTGTGCAAGCGCGTGAACCTTTTCCGCGGGTGAAAAGTTTTTGCTCAGCCGACGGGAAAACAGTGAAGGATTAAAAATTTCGCGTTTTTTCGAGGAACAAAAACAAAGCGCATGCGATTATGTAACGAGAACCATTCCGCGTTTTTCATTTGGGTTTATAATTTTTGTCAGTTTTATACTTTGCGTGCTGAAGAAAAAGAAAAAGAAACGGGAGTTTTAAATTTCATTAAAAATACTTTTTTCAGCATTGCGTTTCAAACTCTGCCATATGAGTGGAGAAAATTAATACCAGTGAAAGTCAACACAAATTTCAAGAAAGAAATGCAGCTTTTCGTTGCGCAATAATTGCAAGTAGCGCTTTTCAAAATAAAAATATTTCGAGTAGAATTTTAACGGGATATGCGCTTCTGCGTAGCTTGTAAAAGTATTTTACTCAAAAGTGGAACAGAGTACATGCAGTTATAACAAACGAGGATTTAGATCAATTATAACGTTAAAAATGTAATTTTTGTAATATTAACTTTATAATAACGATTGCATTGGATTTTAACTCTTCGGATTTCAAAGTTACGCCGCTCGAAGAGAAACAGCTGTTTCATGAAAATATTCAATTAAAAATCTTTCTCGCTTCTTACATACTGCTTATTATTGTGCCGAAACATTAAATTACATTAAAGTTTCAAAAGTCTCGTAAAAATCTCTTATATTGTTATCTTCGTAATTTAATTCTAAGGCAGCAGTGATCGTATAATTTATTTTTTCTTTACGTACTTTTAATCTTTCTCTTTTCTTTGGCTATACAAAACTTTTGCATTTTCGGGTTTCGCGCGAATGAACCTCTTGGAGATTATCCTCCTCGCGCAATCGAAGAAAATTCATCAAGACAGGTTGTGGTGTATTAATGGCTTTATTTTATTGCATTGGAAATCTTAAAGCCAATCGTTGTAAATACATTTTTTGACCTCGATTCTTCTCACTTGGCTATTATTTAGATTTTATAGTTTACGAAATAAATTGCAATAAATATTTATAATTTGTATTTCACGAGGGCTCGAAGAAGTTTTAAAATATATTTCTATAAATTTTGCAAGCTTACAAATAGTTTACGTGCTTTAAATTTCACGATAATGTCTTGTTTATTAGATTCAATGATCGCACTCGCGAAACCGAAACGAATCGCGCTAGTGAATTAGTTGAATAAAGTTTTGTAACTGGTAAGGAAGCTCTTTAATTTCCGTAATTTGTTAATTTTCTTTGTCGGGATTAGAACAATAATCATGTTTTTTTAAGCACAATTTTTTATAATGCAATGAGAACGGAGTATCGCTTAGCAGAGTTCATTTTTCCGAGGAAAATTATATCAAATGTCGGAAAATTATTTTTTGTTTAAGTTTATAGCAGCAATAAATTCTTGCTCAATTCCATCTTCTCGCACACACAGTTACACATGTTTGAACGTATTCGACTGGAACAATAGTTTCTTCATTGATTACGATTTAACCTACTTTGAAAAAAGCATTCGTGATCCATGAAAAGCATTTCTAACTACGGACTCTTGTAGAATGTTACTTGGTCGTAATTAATTTTGTTTTTGCTTTTATCTTACGCATTTATTATTGTTTTGTTTTGTAAATGTTTTGATAAGAAACATTTTGATATCGCTTTTATTTGTTCAACTTTTCAATGTTGATTTCACAAAGTTTTTTCCCAATCATTATTTCTTATATCACGTGTTTATTATTTATAAAACTCAAATGGCTTTTATTCATTTTTTGATAAATTAATTTCTAGTTGTGTATTCTATTTCTAATCTGGTTTTTGTAAATTTATTTATTGTTAATGATGTTCCGAATTCAGCTAAACGATCATCTGCTATGAATTAAAGGTGGAATGTGAATTTCCAACCGATTTATTGAAATATGTTATATTTAGATTAAAATCGCTAACGTTTATACCGACATATAGTGCGTCGTGAGAATGAAAAAAATTTTTACGAACAAAAAATCTGGACCTCTTACATCTTCCTTGCACCTAATAATTTCCATTTAATCTTTCACTTAAATTCATTGGAAAATTGCTTTCATATTATAAAAAAATTAATGACCAAATACTGAAAGCTGATAACAGACTCCACGCTTCACTTCCTTCTATATTCACAACTTTTCCTAGATTACCAGATATCATTTATATTTACATAGTATTTACATCGACAAGGGAAATTTTCCGATTTACCATACGCGAATAACGGTAAGTGAAATTTGTATTATTTCAGATAGAGCGAGCAAATTTTAATGATACTTAATGTTAAATCGCACCACGTAAAAGCTTTTAAATTACTAAGTAATAAACGAGACATTATGGATGTATCTTCGTCTAAAAACAAGCTCCTAGAGAAATGGAAATCGTCGCTTATAACGGCGCCCCACAAGCACGCGAGTCTTCATAAATTTCGCCTTGTAAAGGATGCAGGAGAGAGCCCAGAGGGTTTCGAGAATGCGATTGACGCTCGCGGCACATACGAGTGATGGATCGGGGTCGTTGCGTCTCGTACATTAGGCTAATTTCAGGACGAGAGCACGACAGGCTGATTTCTTCGAAACTTTATATTTCTCGTCATTAGAATTCAACGCAGCAATTGCGACTTGTTTTCGCCAGTATTTTTCCAACCGGCTGGATCGTCATTTGTAATTTGGCCCCGATGAATTTGTTCATATTCGCGAAGCTGTTCGTTTTATCAGTAAATTAACCGCCTAATCGACGAATCAATGTTCAAAATGGCCTCTTGCCACACAGTCCACCTTATTTTTCGCCATTTATTAATTATTTGACAAAAAATTCAGTTTACTCGGAACAGTCCTCGCACTCCGTTGTTGGTTTAGTTTTTACGTTATTAGGCGTGCGGAACTGCTTGCCAACGTCCTGTACTCGTGCTTTAAATGTTAATTACCGTTTTATCAACTGCAGGCGTTGGAAAGTATAATATAATAAATAATTGAGATACGTAAGGAATCGCTTACCGTTATTGAGGTTAGATAAGCCGATTTACGAGCCGCGCGTTAGTTATTTACCGAGGTATTTTTCTAAAAATAACGTGTATTTTATCCGCGCTTGGCTCTACACACGTGTAATTGATACTCTTGCAATTTCGTAATAGCGACTAATGCAAATGTATTGTCGCGGGTGTCCGCGAGCATATCCCAAACGACATTTTGTAAATAACGTCATTAAAGGAACGGTGTTTATTAACTCAACGCAGCACTACGTTACGATCGAGCATTACGAGCATAATAAATACGGAACTGTATTGAAAAGTGATACACCCCGCGGCATAAATTTATAACGAGCGCTCCCTGTATAATTATTTGTTCTGCGCTGACATTCAGTGTTGGTACCTACTTATCAGATCGTCGGCCACCTTCTCTCGATATTACCTGCACAGCCTACGCGAAATGATGCGAAATCCAGAAAATAATTCTCCTGGCACGCGATGTATCTCTTTCTACCCTCGTCTCTCTCGCCGAACAATGCGAGACACACTAAGCGGAGACGTTTGTCGAGCGCTCGCCCAGTGCACCACGGCACGCGAAACGATAAATTCTCCGGCGCATAAGTTACCTGCCTCGAGCACAACCACACGCGCACCTACCTACGACTGCATAACCGCTCGAACCCACCTCTCCCCCACTCCAATCGCAAGGGTTTGTCTGCGGGTAATCGGAGGTGTACTCGTATGTAGACGTCACTGCAAGCTCCGTCAGCTCCCTCTTTCTCTCTTTTCGTTCCACGGGTTATAAGAAAGCGCGCGACACTCGACGATTTCTTCGATTGCGCCAAAAGGAGAAACGCCGGCTGTGGAATTCACGCTCGAATTCTTCGTCTCCATTACGACGATACTGCAGGTGAAGGCTGTTGGAAGCAATTTTTCCATTACCTTACAAGCTCCGCCTCTACCGCGTGGATAAAAACGCTGTGACATCGTAAATATTGTGTCTCGGATCGCGTTCCGTTAATTTAAATGGGAGCTCGTAATAAAGTAGGATCCGCGGCGTAAATAGCAAACGTGAACACAGTCGTGTATACGAAGCAGCACCACAGCTGAATTTGCAGTCGACAAAGGCTGGAGCCCAGAACCGCCAAAAAAGCGCGCGACGAAATTTCATTTAGAGTTAGTGCATCGCAATTACGCTGCACTTGTCGTTTGCTGCATTCGTTTCCTCGGAAAAGCTCAAGATCAAGGATGAATTTCGCGTGCGTGGGTGCGCGAGCTCACGTGGGCTCGGCTTTCTACGCGCATAATCGGTCCCAGTCAGAAGAAATCCCCGCGGCGCGTCGACATCGGAGACATTTGACACGCGACACTCCGATGACAGGGCAAACTCGCGGACTGGGGTGGGGCGGCGGGGGACGCGAGCGATTTACTGCGCTGGGCTAATGCCCGCGGGAGGTCGTCTCTTTTCGAGCCTTCGAGGGATCCCGGAACGCATTCTCGTAGCTTGCCGAGGTCGGCGGTCCCGCAGGAGAAGATAGCGAGATGTCTTGGAGTCGGGCGTAATCCGTGGGGGTGGCTGAACCGCGCTCCCCGTCGCCGAGCGCTGGAGGAGGACGCAGACTCTTTTTTTCGAACTTAAATCGAATTAAGCCCATTCTTATGGATATTGGAAGTGATACTGGCGAGTGGACCTATCGGGTCTGCAAAATCACTATCGTCGACTCGAGATGGAGACTCGCCACCGGCTTTCATCTTTCGTGCCGTTAAAATGTAGCTTTAATTCCAAAGTTAACGATTCGTCGCGAGGCGGAAAGTTTACTACTACCCTTAACGTTACCCGGCTAATTAAATTATGTTAATTAAGATATTATGCGTGTATGCGGCTGACACCGGCACTGAGACCATAACGTGTTGCGGTGGAAATTAAATAAAACGTTGGCGAATACAGGAATAAAAATATTGGAGGAATTGTGCGGGTGCACTTGTGTTTGTTCGGTAATGAAATTTCTAATTTATCAGAAATACTGGGAAGAAATTTATCACTCGACCTTATACAATCGTGAAATTATGAATATTCAAAGTTGTTGTTTTCTCATCGGCTGTTCGAACTTATTTTCCCAGCGTATTTTTCATTTTGAAAATGATTGCAGCCGCATTCGTTGGGTAGTTGAAGAATCGCGATCTACAAATTGTATTATTACATTTAAAATTGTCTTTTTTTCGAAATAACAAACTATTTGGTAACTCTTAAAGTTTAACTCTATTTTATTAAATTTTATTCATTTTTTGACGATTAGTTGTAAAATAAACAAAGCAATAAATTCGAAAGATTAATTAGATTTTAATACTTACAAGCCAACCGATTTGAACTCTCGAAAAATTTATGTACTTTTACAGATTTAACATTTAAATTCTTTAAACTTGAAAATTTACTCTTTTTCCTTTTATATTGTGGATTAATGAAAATTTAAAATTAATTACAAAGTGACATTTAATTAAATTACTAGGGGCTTTTGACCAGAAGATCTGAAATTCTTAGCAAGCATTTTCCTATTCATTATTAATGTACAGTTTAATTTGATATCTCATATAATAAATATTGATTAACCAAATGTACTGTATTACTCTACTTTGTTTATGTTATTACATACAGAGGAAGTTTCATAAATAATTCATAATAACTGGTTTGTAACTGGTTAAAAATTATTAACGTTATATTTAATACAAAAAAGCTTCGCCAGTGAACTTGAACAAATACCAAAACTACTAGAAATAACTTACAATTAATTTCATATTTTTGTTTAATCTGGCATACTTCATTAGAAGAATAACTATAAATTACATATAATTACAATTATGATATAAGAAATGCATCGTATATAAATTTATTTTAATTAACTGCGTAAATTACTATTAGATGTATTACGAGGATTGCGAACAAAATGTACTAACTATTTTAGCAACGTAATGCAGATTCATGAGATTTTCTGTAAGTAATTTCGTAAAACTTACCAAGCTATTAAAATGTTTCCCTTAATAGTTCTATACGTAAGTTCATAAATAATTTTGAAATTCCTAATGTTTACATTATAAAAGATAATTATCTTTAAAGTAATACACACAAGAGTCTAGAATAGCATGATTCATATTTTCAGCAGAAGCAGAAGGCTCAAGTATTTTTTTTTATATGCAGTATCACTTATTTTAATCAGATGCTATTTGATCAAATGCAGAATTGACATTCTTAATAATTTTTACAATAAGAGAAAAAGATTTAATTGACTCTTAAGTTTTGTAGTAACTCGAAAAATATTAAAACTTTTATCAAACAGAAACTATTAAATATTATAAAAGTAATGGTGATTATAAGCGCAAAATGTATGTTAATGTGGCAAAAACACTTCTTGTCAATGACTTATTTTCTTTAATAGTAGCAAAGTTGTATCTCGCTAATTATGAATGTACACTCTGAGGATTGAAAAATTTCGCAAAAAAATTCCTGCGGTAAAAAAGAATTGTAGAAGTGCTAATAATTATAAAACGTTGACTAATAAAATTCAACAATTACTCGATCAATCCATGCACATTACATTACACGAAAATATTCAAATTAAAGATCAATTAATAAATACAACGTGCCCTTGAAAAATGCGGAATTGGCGTACACTTTTTGCCGAGGCTCGTGCTTTTTCCCTCTTCTCTCCTCAACTCGTTTAGAATTTTCCCAAATAACAGAGCTGAAGTCAGCCATGATCGCGGAGTTGTGCGCGAGGAGTGCGGCCGAGGAAGCTCGAGGAGAGAGAGAGAGAGAGAGCAAAACGAGCGAACCTCGCAATTTATAATTTGCCTGCAATTAAATAGCGTAACTCCTTTTCCCCTCGACTCTTTTTGTCCTTCTTACTCCTTGGTCCTCCTCCGAACTCTCGGTCTATATAACGTTCGTCAGAGCTTCTTTGTGACGCTAATTGCGTCTTGCTGAAATGCTTTTAATTTCAGCTGTCCTTTCTTGCCCCAATAAAGAGACCACCTAGACGTCTTACGTTCTGTTTGCGCTCCTGAGCTGGTCAAAGTTTTTATAAGTCCCTCTGAAGTGCAATGGAGACACAATCCTTAAATATGTATTTCGCTCTCTTTGCTCTCGACGGTACTTTTTTTAATTTTAGATTGACTCGCTGATAAGCCTGTGCTACAATATTTCGCGGGACGGGCAGTGGCTGGTCGGATGACTCTAACTTTTGCAAATGCGTAAACGAATGAGCAAATGCTTTCGCCACGCAGTTTCGCAATTACATTTTATCAGTTTCTTTTTAACGCGTAAATTTAATTTGCTCGGTGTAACTTGAATTTCGTGATATTTTTTAGTCGATCGGCAAAGTGTTTATTATTATTTATATTTATTATTTCTTTAGAAGAGCAACAATCATAATACGTGTGATAAATATTCATTGTCCATTGCCTCGTAAAAGTTAAAGGAGGAAAGAAAAAATAAGGAATGGCTTCCATCGCCAGTATGAACAACTGTTTAATAAGTTATTCCTTCTTTATGCACGAATAGTTTTAAACGTCTCGCGTAGAAATTGTAAAGAAAGAGTTTTCTTGGCTAATAATGTAAAGAGAAGGATTACCTGACATTTACCATGAACATAATATAACAATAGAAAGTTGACACTTTTATAAGTGTCATTTTTCCAATTTTATTTTTAATAAATATTAAATGTCCGACAATCTTGAACAACAGGCACAGGAATGTGCAGGCAGATATTAACAATCTGATTTTTACAAGGTGTATATTATTTTAAAAGTGTAACATTTGTCAAATTGTTGTGCTTATAAGTACAGAGTTAGATTTTTAATTTAATTATCATAGAATCCACAAAATTTAGTTTTAATAATAACTTTAAATATATTTTGGAAATTTAATGGTTTTTTAATAGTGGAAAATTATAGATCTCGATTGACTTTTTCAAAATTATAGCAGCATATAAATTTATTATAAGAAAAACTATAAAAACAAGATGTATTAATTGGAGATTTTGCCGAGTTATTGTTGTCAATTTGAGTATTAATTTAAAAGGAATTTTTTCAATGGCCCTACGCTAGTTTACGTGAATCAGGAAGACAGTCATTAAAAATTGAAAAAAGTTGCATTGAAAATTGAGAATATACTAAACAAAGATTTAGATCCAAAAAAAAAAAATATAAAAGAATGTATAGAAAGTTTAAAAATGAAGTATTTATACAAATATATTAAGCACCAAGAATTATAAAATAAAAAGTTTTACCTAAATACAGAATTGAGAAAATGAACTTTATATTAAATGCTGACATTTTATTAAGTTCCGAAAATTGTGATAACTTATGTATATTTTTAAGGCACAAGGTAAACGAGCGATATGTAGAGTATTTTAGAAAAATGTAAAAATTGACGAGTTTTTTGTGGTGAAAAAGATAAAAAAGCCAACTTTTTAGAAAACTCAAGAGAGGAAAAATAAAACCGAGCTTTCCAAGTATATTAGGCTGATTTTTTCCAGAATATCGTAGAAAATTTACTTGATCGATGATGCGATAATTACTACTTCAAAAACAGTTAACAAAAAAATACTAAAAACAATAGTCTCGTTGAGCATGCAAAGTGATCGATTAAGATGATAAATTAAAATGATTTAAGGAGGTTTTTTAATTTGCCGATATAAGTTAATGATGCTAAAAAACTAAATTAATTTTTATTAAATAAAACGTCATTTATAATAGATGAATAAGTCTCTTTACGGATGATATTAAACAAAAACAAATATTAATCTTTATGTTGATTAAATAACTAACGATGCACAGTTCAATTAGTTGGTTAAATAATGCATTCACTTCTTTTATTATATCAATATGAAATCGTGGAATCTCGATACGAAGGCAAAGCAATATTTATTTCAAGTTAAAAATATGAATATCCGAAGGTTTTGATTGGCAAAATTGGTAACGTAGAGAAAATAAAGGGCTTATTTTGCAAATATCTAAGGTACGAATTCACGAAATAAGTATCATCGTCATTAAAGTAGAATATCGTATAACTCGTTGTAAATATTTATTTCATTATTATCTAAAATAACGAACAAAATTCAATCGCGAGAGTGACATATTGTGCGCTAAAAATCAGAAAAAACGATTTTCATGGAAATTCGGAAAAATAGAATGTTCGAAGCTGAGAATGTGATGAAATAAGACTCGAAGAATTTCCGCACTCCGTGCATGAAAAATAATACGAGAATTATGCCCAGTTTATTATTCGCCATTTAACAAGCGCATTAATAAACAAACAGTTAAACGGTGTAAAGATTATATTATACTCTACGGTAATGTATGAATATTGAGAGGAGGTAAATTAAATTTTCACGCCAGAATCAGCGAGAGAGAACTATTCCACAAATATCACGTTTCAAGCCGAGATAATTCTAATATGGCCTGTCCTGATAAAAGTAAATAAAAGAAACATGAATTTCTAAACGATTCCATTCACGTTTGCCAATAAAAGCGGCACGGCGCGTCACATTTTTTACAATTTAATTTTAATCAATCTTGAATAAAACAGAAAGGCTATTGCGAGAGTCGCTGGGAGACATAAAATGGATTACCATTAATTCGAATTACCTGGCAGCGGAGTTCCACTGCTTGGGAGTGTAAGAGAAGCGGGAAAAATGCCACGAGATTTTGGTTGCGATCCCCCCGGAAAGGAAAGTCTCTTTAGGTGCTCATCGGGGCACTGCGCGCTACGTAGCCGGCGCACTATGGGCTTTTCAACCGCGGCGAGAAAACGCGGAAGTCGGCCGGCCCACTCCTTTCCCTCCTTCCTTATTTAAGATCCTGGCCGAGCACCGGTCTACCGAAGTAAATTGCATCCTCAATTTTTAATAAAGCCCTCCCTTCCCAGAAGCTTCTCGAGAGCTTTGTCCAATGCTCTTGTATATATATTTATACGCAGACTTAAGTTTGACTGAATGTAGCCGGCGAAAGGAGCTTGGCTATGCCGCGCAGTTTTAAAGCGGGAAAGAACGGAAAAATGTATACAGGGGAAAGAAAATCTTATCGCGATGCGAGCATTTATTTTTTGTAAGCGTATTAAAACTCCAGTACTTACAGTGAAACTCGATTGTTTTTTTAATTCTTCGCGTTGAATTCGATAAAAAATTCTCTTATTTCGCCCCAGCAGTCGTTTATTTTCCGCGGCAAATGACGTCAAACCTTATAAATTATTTTAAGCCTGTCCCGTTTAATTGAAATATCCCTTAAAAAGTGTGTGATTCGGTCCAAGTATTATTTATGCAAATTCACCTATTCGCGTACATGTACATTTTCAAATATTCCGCATTAAATGAACTCTGACTCTGAGAAAATACCTTTGACAAGACGTTTCGCTGCCTTTTGAAAATTAATGATGCGCGAGCTCCGCAATATTTTTAGCGCCGAAGTAGTTTGTCAAGATGTAACGCTAATTTCGAATGCAATCGAGTCAATTTATTTCTATACTCGAATATTTCGACATGCCAGATCAATATTTAATGTTACATCAATTCCTCGCACACGGAAGCTACGTGTTTATCCTTTTGACAAGACTATCAGTATTCAAATGCATTTCAATCTAACTTTTTAATGAGTTTCCTATTTAAAGATAATCCGCAGTATCGGGAAAGACTTTTCTTATTACTTATTACAAAGTAAGTATTGTCCGATCGAATGCTCAATTTCATTGCTGCCTCTGTCAGACATTTTATTCGCCGCTGTCGTTGATTTTGGTTAAAAAGTGTCTTGTATAATTTGTAAAAACTTTTGCAGATTACCATTAGGAGAAAGTTCCTTTGTAAAATAGCGCTGTTCCGCAAGTGCATCATCAGTATCGACCATTTGCGTATTGTATTGATTGGAGTTGGACGGCGAATAAAGTACATCAGAGGCCGAAACTGCTTACTCATACGCTGACGTTTATGCCTAGGAGAATACGAGATTTCTTTGTCTCCGTGGCAAACTGAACTCGATAGTGTATGCGTTCTCGAAATTTGCATGGCCTCTCTCTCTCTCTCTCTCTCTCTCTCTCTCTATTCTCTTCTCTTCTCTTTCTTAATGAGTGAGCGGACCCAAGGTTTTTCCGTGTCCTGGCACGACGACTACAAAGGCTACTGTCATCCTCTCGTCTTTGCATTATTGATTTTCAAGGCTGGACAGTTAAACAACGATAGACTAGTCTACGACTAGAAACAGCCAATGTACAAGCCTTTCGTCCTAATCAATATTTTTTCTCTTTTCTGGCATCTTTTTTGCCTCGGCGTTTGTTTTTTGGTTGCACGCGTACGGCCAAGAACTAAGAGGACCCCCTGTAAATTATTCATTTGGACGCTCGGCTCTCTGGCCTTATAGTTACGGGAATAATAACTACTGCTTTATGTGCATATGTCTGGTTAATGCACGTTCAGTAGCTGGAAAAAATAAGGAGAACGAAAGGAGACTAAGGGGAATAAGAAAGAGGACGTCTCGACTACTGGATGTTCAGATTTGAATTTTATTGCTTCGCATTACGTTGATATGTTCAAATTGAAACTACCAAACTTTATCCGCATTTCTCGTGCTTCTACGGATGTCTATCGCAATGTAACTAGTAACGTCGACTCCAAAAATAGAGTAAAACTTGGGAACTAGACAAACTGCCTCTGTAAATTTCTTGCAATCTTTAGTTTTTTTTGGGAGTTTCGTATAATAATCGTCATTGTTTTAAATCATCTTTCCATCTCGTGAAATGTTCAAGTCGCTTTTAATTTGCACACAGGTACAGAGTAGTAATAAAGTACACCGAACTATTATTTGCAGATTTTTCGTTGCATATTAAATATTTAATATTATTTAATAGGTAATGATTTATAATCAGAAATTTTCAGATTTTTATATTTTTTGTTGATTTATGGTCAGTTATGTAAATATTTTTCTGTACGTCTAATGAAAATGGCATGTATAAAATCGAAGCATTTAAATATGAACGTTTGAATGAATATTGCCGATAAATCGTAAATACCTGATGCTGTATTAAAGATATTTAATTGAATTATATTTAAATATAATTGTTATTGTAAATCGTAGAATATTGTTTCGAAGTATACCTAAAGTACTATTCCACCCGACGGGAATATTCTAATTTGTATGTGTGTATATTTTAAGTACAAAAGTATTTACCAATATGAAATTTATTTTTCGTTATTTGAAACAAATTTTTTGTGCTTACTCTCGAGTAAATTATAATAACTAATAAAATTATATAAATTGCTTATTAAAAAAATAATTTTTTGAAAAATGTGGTATAGTGTGACTACCTTTCATTAAGGTTCACGAGGTCGAAAATACAAAGAAAGGGACTGTATAAAAGTAGCAAAGATTAAATTTTTTAAGCATTTAGATGTAACGTCTATTTAGTTGAAATACTGCAAATAGAATTCCGTATAATTATTTATTTCTAAAAAATAAGTAAAATATTTAAACTCAGAATTACAGCCATAAATTTTCATTAAGTTTTGAACGAAAAAGTGTGCTGATAAAAATATTTCCGTTGTCAACGACCATGTCGGCACAGCATATTTATAACATTTCTTCAAAAGTTAATTAAAAAATTTGAAAATGAGAAGTCATCGCAGTCGCATCGGAAATACCGAGTTTATTGCAGGCACAGCTCATAAGCCGGTTCTTAATTAGCTTGACATTTCCATATAGTACACATTAATATAAATTCGAGTTTTTATGTTAAAATTATTTATTTTGAAATTTTCACGTTGCGCGATCTTCGTTGCGTGTGATTAAAAAGGGAAAATACTTAAATACTTTTTGTGTTACTATTTATAAATACATTGGTAATTTTTCCAAGACTTAATTATAAATAATGTGCATTTGCGAATAATAATAATTGTTAGTACATAATTTGCATTATTGTTCTTTGACAAATATTTTAGCTTGGATTTCATCCCTTTTTCATCGTAATTTGTTAATAATTAGACGACACAACCACTTGCATAATACGAAACTAACACAAACAGTTTAATATCGTCATTAATTCATTTATATTATTTATTTTTGAAAACTAATTTATCAAAAAATACTATTTTTATTATGATAATATATTTATACCGATAAAGAAGAAATAATTCCTTGAAAATATAAATTAACTTTACGCCAAAGAAAAGATTATATTTATATTTATGTATATTTATATTATTTATATTATCTCTAGTCATAGAATTTAATTTTAATTTTTAATTATTATAAAACGTATAGGAAAACATATCGTTACTATTATATTTAATAAATAAGTTTAAATTTCACGCATTTGTCTAAACTTAAATATGACACAAACTCATTGTTTAACATTTAGTAGATTTAAATTTTATAACAATTTAGTATCATCTTAAAGATACTTTTAATCTTAAATATTACATACACAAGAGTAAGATCATAAATATAACTTTAATGGCACTTAAGAACCAAGTAATTTTCTTATGTCTATGTTAATATCTTTCCTTTATATAAATATATAATAATTAATTGACCTTAATTCTCTTGTCACGTAATACATACATATATAAATATCTTAAATAAATAAAACGATATTTCGAATAAAGCAAAGTACGTACACGTATATGCAGTAACGTTCGACAATTTTGAAAGTATAATATTGCGAATTTAAAGTTAAGCTTTTATTTTTACAATCATTGACTCCTGTCAACACATGCTTGCGTAGTTATTCATAAGTTTTTATTTAACAAAAATTTTGAGCCGAAAAAACATTAACCGCATGATTGATTTTACTTAGTTTCTGAATGTAGTATAATAAACATTAAAGTCAAATTAAAAAAATTCATTGACATTTCAGAAAAATTGTTGGAGGATAATTATACTATAAACGGCTTTAGTTGATGAAACTGCGTAATGTGTAAGGCCATTAAAATTTATTTTTAAATCTTTCGTTTGAATTCTTAATAGATAACTAGTAGTCTTTATTCAGTTTCGAGTGACTCAAGTCGATTCGAATGTCTGAAATTTAATAAAACTCCTGGTGAGAAAAGAAACTTCAGTCGATGAAATGATAATTAAGTACATGATTTTATAACACCTGTTTCGGTGTAGTCCACAACATGATCAAAGGAAGGATTTTAATGTTTGTCATAATTTTTAGTACGTAAATGTGACTTTAATGATATGTAAGAGCCAAATAATACTCTCGTATGATTTTATAGTTGTAGTCAGTTTTTTGGAAAATAGTTGAATAGCTAATTTCGATCATTGTTATGTTTTATCGTTAAGAAACTTTTGAAAATTCTAAGCATATGAAATGGTGAAATCGACCGAAGAAATTAATAAAATTGTGTAATACTTCTGAAATAATAGTTCTGTAGATTGATTGGTACAATAAAAAGGAAAGTACCATGTTGAATCATTTTTTAATTAAAATTTATTTCTCTCAAAAGATACGAGTTAGTCGCTAAACCTGGTATGCGTAATTCAATTTGTTTTTTCTTTATAAATGTTAATACTGCAACAACTCGTCCGGAAATACAATTGTATAATAATTTTCCATGATTTCTCCAACATTTATTAACTTTCTTGCTTAAAATTCTGAATGCATTTATGGGGTTGTTGAAAAATTAGAAACGAAAGATGCAAAATTCAAATAAAATAACAAGAATTCTGATTTATTAGTTCGCGAATACGTAAATGTAAACAGAATGAAAATTTTTGATAATCTGAGCTACGATCTGCAGATTTGATTAATTAAAGAAACGGAATATTTTTCAAAAATTCGTTGCAATTAAGATTTGCGTAAATCTGCTCTGAATATAGCTTGAAACTACTAGTGCCATGTTGATATAAAAAATTAGTGGCGTGTCTGTGAAATCTGGAAATATGAATGATATCGAGTTAATTTCAAGTTCTTTCGCGCTTAAAAATGTAAGTTAAAAATTTAGTGCATCGAAGATTTGGCTGTTGAATTTTGACTATGCGAAGTAGAGAATTAGATCATTTCGTAGAATTAAAATTGAAATTGCAGGTTCGGAAGTTTAGCCAAACTTGAACCATTACTGCACATTAATTTACAAAGTATTGCTTTCGATGATTCGAGTTTGACGCTGATATTTTCTTAAGCAAAAGTGTATCTTATCACAATAATGCACACTTTATTGCTGGATATTCCGAATACTTTAATTCTCAATGTTTAACCAACTCGCCTCTATTCTTTGAAGCCCATAATGCTCTTGGTGTCAGAATATACGTATTACGCTTATTCAATAGCATTTGCTAGAATAATATTTTTTCAAGTTGAAAATTAATATTTATTCACTGCGCTTCTCACAAAGTAAAATGTCCTGCTCTGAGTCGAACCCCGCTAGGAAGCCTTACTATGTAGATTGCATAATAACATTCGGAGGATTGAATTTGATATACTGGAGTCTTTTCACCACCATAACGCCGCTATAAAGCTAATAAAACTAGGGTGGTTGTATATGCTTTGACGCTCGTAAATCCCTCAATCTTCCCTGTATTGCGGTCTACTGTCTGTAACATTTTTCTCATATTTCTTTTGCAATCATTTGGTCTACGTTAAATAAGTTCAAAATTTTTAATACTCAATAGCACGCGCAAAATCTTTATCGACGTCAGTTACAACATCGAAAAGGTCAAGCTGAGTAAGCAGACACCCTTTATAGATGTGGGGTAGAATTTAAATTTGAAAATAATTCGAAACGAGTTTAATATATTAACACGATTTGCGCTCTCCGAGAATATAAATATGGATAGGAGTGTTTACTAATGTCAGACACTACGAATTATTTGAACTTACTAACTTTTAATTAATGCGTCTTCCACGACAAAAATTAAACCTGCAAATTTTTATTTGCTAATGTTCGATAACTTTTTAGTTAATGATTGTTCGAAGTATTAGAGCTTACAATTAAATCGATTAATTTATTGGAAGCTCAATGCTACTGCATTGCGAAATTCATAATTTTAAAGAATAATTAAGAAAGTTTAAAGAATAATAATTGAAGTTATATTATCGAATCAATTTATGATATTTAAAATTTCTAACGTCGCTGTAAACTTCGTCGTATTAAGCTGAACATTTTTACACAAATACAAGAATGAAAAAGTATTATTTAAAAGTATTATTATATTTATAGATCTCAGAAAAATTATATTTGCGCAATATATTGTTAAAACAATAAATTTAACCATAAAAATTGTCGAGTATTTCTAATTTTTTATGCGAAGAACTATAATCGATAAAATTAGTAGTACTTGCCACTTTCGTGAAATAATAATTTTTCTATGTTTCTTTTTGGAACATTTCTTCCTTGGATTTCCCTTTACTTCTTTTCGCAGCTACTTGACAATTCAAATTGTATAAGAAATATTTTCTCTCCTTCACTTTAGATTTTTTTGCACGTGATAGCTGTAACCTTCTTTTTCTTCAATGATTACAGTGTATTACGCTATTTTATCCGAAACTTTTTTAAATCTGTGATTTAAACATGAATCGATCTAACAATTTTAGTACATCATTGTACTTTGACTAATACACGTAAAATTAATTAAAATTTTTTATAACGACCTGTATATTTAATTCTATTTAAAACATTAATTCTTCCGCGGATAAAGCTTATAATTTAATCCTCGGAGCATAATTTAACGTGAAATAAAATTGTTGACTCCTTATAAGTATACGTATGCTAATTCTTTTGCACGACTTGGCATCAGGCGACAACTCGTGTATGAACACTAGATTTCTTGTAGGTAGGTAATGAAACTGAGAATAAAAATCACTAAAAGTAACTGTAAATAAGCAGAGAGAGTTGATATTAATAAATTGCGGTTGGCACAAGCAAAATTTATTCCATCGTTAAACTTTTCCATTATACATACTTTTGAAATAAAAATGTTGCGCTGAATTTATTATTACTGTGTACCGAGTCAACCATTTTTTGAAGTTTTTAAAGATCTTGTTGAATTTTCACTACTTTATAATGTATGTTGCATACAAGTTGCTTGTGAGCCAAGTCGTACGAGGCACAGATACAAAGACTATAAATCGATGAAGTAAGATTTTTCGTCTTCGATCTGATAGTTTGGATCAATTTTAATAAGCGATTCGAGGATTGAAAATTGAAAGTGAAACGATGTAGGCTGACGCAAAGAGAAAAGTTCTTTCCACCTTCTTCTGCTAGGGCAACTGTACGTTTCTATCCTAAGCGGTGCAGTGGACCGTCGAAATTTATCACGTAACGCGCATATTCATTTTGTCCATTGGGCAATATTTAGCTTCAAAAAAAGAGTGAAAGAGCCGGCGGCCAAGTCCAAATTGCATTTCCTCTCAGTCGCACAATCTCTAGCATCCATCCTAGAATTATATTCACAAATACACCAGAAATATGCATGTCGCCCATCTGCCTAAACGCCTGCTCGGAATACAGTCGCGTTCACTTTCGCCGATTTACGTGAATCCTCGTCCTCTTCATCGCCATCTCTCCTTCTTTGTGGACCTGCAGGACGTGCGCGGACTCGAAACTCGTTAGCGACCACGGAAAATGAATACACGGATTAATCGAATTCTAGGGATCGGAAACGCAGGAAAGCGGGTCGGTCGCCACCTTCACCCCGCCGTCGCCGCGGTACAGACCGAGTTACGCGTGTTAACGACAGGTGAGTACACGCATGTCAGTGCCCGTGCACGGCCCGACAGAGAGAGAGAGAGAGAGGAGAGAGAGAGAGAGAGAGAGAGAGAGATAGGAGACAAAGTTAGCTGCCATAGTTTTGGACATCTTGCCAATCGTCCAGCTCCTGCGGATCTACCGCCGGCTAGTGATTGATTCTATCTCTATGCGAAAAAGCAGCTTCATCGACTCCTTTTTGAAATTAAACTTGAATCGTGGTTCGCTGCTTCGCTCGGCTTCTGCAACGTGGTTTTCGGTGTTTTCTTTACGCTTTTGAGCCAATAATTTCTGATTCGATGTCGAATCTGTTGCCGGATGCCTGTGCTGTTCCTTTCCAATAACAAATTTTTATTCAAATTTATTTTTCAGCTCTTCCTTCGATTGGACCAGACATTTTTCAACGAAATACGAGTTGAAATAATGAATCGATCCAGAGCGAGGAAAATAGAATTTTTATAAAACTCTTTATTAATCTTGGAGATAGAATTTTTTTGTTCGGAAAATCTGAACGCTCGTCCGCTATAAATGACTTCCGTGATCTTAAAAATGTACAATGCAATTTTTCACATGGTCTGTTACAACATCAAGCGTTGTTTCTTTCAATAACAAAGTAGAGTAGGTAGGGGATTATGTATTTGCCGGCTGTCCTTTACTAATCTTTGGAATTAATACATATTCTTTATATAATACTAAAATCAAGTTGTAGATAATAAAGGATATTAACGAACCTCTTAGAAGTAAAAGAAACAGTGAAAAATCCTTTATCCAAAAATACCAGTTTCTGAAGTAATTCTTTTTATTTACCGACGACAAGTTGGACAGAAAGTTCGAGAAGTGACGACGTTTAAAGCTGGCAATAATATAAAATCGCAAATTCCGTCGAAAATGCAGAATAATGGGAAAGTAAGCAGGATGTAATGGTAGGTAATTAGTTGTAAGTCTAATCGAGCAACACTTGTGCTGCTCGATAAAACTGATAAAACTAGCATTACTTTGCGTCAGAACAACAGCCGTCTTTATTATAATTAGCTGGAAAAGTGATATTACAGAGCGAAGGAGCAAGATAAAGTAGCTAAAAATAAGCAGAGAGAGAAAAGTAAAAAGAGAGTGGGAGTGGAGACGCGGCCGGAAAGCAGAGGGAAAGAGGAAACGATTTCGAGTCTTGTTTACTGGTCGCGCATCATTGCTCAGCACCCGCCGACGAATAAAATTCCTATAAAACTGCCATTACGTCAATGTTTATTCCGCAAGTTCTGTCCTCCCGATACTCTAAGGTACGCGCGCACAATCGGGCGCACACCGACATCGACGCACCCTGTAACAGACGAGGGCAGACAGGCGCACACGAGTGCGAGTCGCGCGTGGGTTACAGCGGAGCCTTACTAAGCTTCGGCAATTTTAAAATATACAGAAGTCAGCGTCACGCTCCCCAAACGTAGCTTTCGCTGCTCGGTCTTACTTTTTCGCACACGGACACACGTATATTGTTCTTCGGTTGGTTCCGTCCGCGCGCAGTAAATATCAGCCTTGGCTATCTTTTATCGCGAGGCACGGCGTGCGCGCGCCAGAGAGAGGGCAAGAGAGAGGGACATATTAAGAAAAGTCCGCCCAGGTTTGCTCGTTTTTTTCTCGGTCGCCGCATGCGACGCAAATATATACACAGGTTTCTTTTTCCCCACCCCGAGATCTTATCCGGTGGCACGGTCGACCTCCTCTACTCGATAACCTCGCACGCACACGGACGCGCGCGCGCGCCTCCATATTGGTAGCCCAGGCCAGCATAAAATAAAATAAAATCCTCGTGCCTTTCTTCGAGCGGCGGCTCGATTTTTATATGCCCTCGCTTTCTTGCGCGCACGAGAGGGACGCCCGAGCCCGCGGCGGCGGCGTCGTTGTGATATCGCGAATGCGAAAGCTCCTTGTATAAGCACTTTTTCTCCCTCCTTTTTGCGCTTACGTCTTTTGACACTGAATCAATCTGGCCGTTGCAGCTTACATTCTTCGGGCCCGAGTGCATTGGCTTTTATTCCCCTCTTCAAAGACTCTTCTCTTTTTTCCTCCTCTTTTTCTGAAAATATTGCCTTGGAAATCGTCTGACTTCTTTCCAATCTAATTTTAATTATTCTTCTTTAGTTTATTGTGAAAACTGTAGCTCAAAGTATTACCTTAATTAAACTGGCCGCTTTTACTCCTTTTATTTTTTGGTGCGTCGATAATTTCAATGTTTACTTTTGAAATGCCTTAAATTGAAATAATTGCGGAATGTTAATCAAGATTTTATTAAGTCTCATTACTTAATCGGATAAACTTTAATTGTATTAATACGACAACGCACATTTTAAATATCAATAACTTGTTCTACATGTGTACACAGTAAAATTACGTTACCTTATCCAGCGCTTTACATCCAATTAATTTTTTGCATATATAGTGCAACTGCTTACCGAGACCCAAAGTGAAAAGAAATAATTTTATTAGCCTACTTTTGTAGAGCTGTGATTGCTTTTTATGCAATGAACGTAATTATATCGGCAGCTGAAACGTTTTCGTCATTAATTCTGCTTCTACAATGTTTAAATCAAATCCGTCACTATTGCAGAATTATTTTATGTCTTACTTTTTGTACTGTCTTACTTATCTAATTAGCGAAGAATTTAATTCAAGTATGCACTCATATTTCCATTTAATGCTTATGTTTATTGAAAAGATACCATCTTTTATAAGTCACAAGTTGAACGCAACATTTATTTAGGAGTCTGCATAAGTGTTCGCGCGAGGCATTATTCTGAATGTGATTAGAATTCGTATCGTGGTTCAGGAGATTTATATGCTAAAAATCTGTTTCTGGTAGCAGATTTGATATCTTGGAACGTTAAGATGCTTGAAATGAGAATTATTTTTTTAGTGATTCGTAGATCGCTAAGATAAACGTTACGAAATATAGAAGCAAAAATATAACGAGCACTTACACTTAATTAGTTGTTAAGGTAATTCAATATCAACAAATCATACTATATTTTACTAGCATTTCGTGAAAATTTATTTTCATATACGCACATACTTCGAAGTCACTTTCTTTACATTTTACTTTTTTTCAGTCTTAAGTTTTTCATGCTTTAAAAGTTAACTTACAAATCTTATTAATCTGAATATATTTAGTTATCTTGGCAGTTTTTGTCTTTAATTTTGTAAATGATTAAAACATATTTCAATATCGATATCCGTTTAATTTTATTCCAAAGAGTACATCGCTGTAAAGTTTGCTTTTGATAAGATTTCAGAAATATATTATCTTGGGCTCAATAAATGTTTGAGAACGTATTATTACATAAAAATTATTATTTGCTTCTCTGTTGGAACAAATCTTTGTAATGAAAACACCTAATTATTATTCAACATCGTTAAGTTACTTTGATCGTATACAAATTTAGATTAAAATTAAGGCGAAATATATCTTAATTAATTGTAACATGAATACAATTCTGAGTTTACTATTCATTCCTGTATATTTCGTTGTTCTACATTTATTCATTTATTTCATTAGACTACAGTAAATATATATGCAAGATAATTCTCTAAAAGTAGCTAATAATTGGAGATTGAGAGTTTATTTAAGTGTAAAAGTCAAATGATAATTAATTATTTTTAAATATCTGTTTTGACATTTGAGAAATAATAAAAAAATTTATAAAGATATTAATTAAAAACAAAAATACTGTGAAGAAAAATTAAAAATTTTCTTCTCCAATTTTATATGATTATTTTTAATCAATCTAATTAAAATAATGTACTAAAAAAATTTCATTTTCATAAATAGTTTATGTATCATATTTACTAAATAATTGTATTAAAAAATAATATAAAATTATAAGTTTGTATGTAACCACATCAGCGCTTGTTGTTTTAATATTTAATTCAAAATATATAAACGTTTAATTTTTTGCGATCAATGAAATAAAAAACTTAAATTTATTTTATTTCCATTATAAGAAAATATATTAAAGTCTCCTTATTATTCATGTTGAAGTGTTCAGTAATTTTAAAAACTCCTTGTAAATGCAGCAAAATAATGATTTTTTAATTTAATTTAATTTATGATATAAATAGAGGAATATTGATTCAATTTAAATGCTAATATAGTCTTTTAAATATAGATATGAGTGTGAATAATATAAGTAACAATATTTTATAATCAAGTATATTACATTCATTTAAATTATAAAAAAATTGTCTTGATATTTGACTGAATTGCATAAAATATACTTATTCAACACAAAGTATAAATCACCTCCAGCTATAAGAAATGTGAATACAGACTAACCATATTGATATTTTTGATGGTTGAATGTACGTTTGTCATTGCAAATTAGCATTTTAAAATTGTAAATAATGTATTTTTCTTCTTTCTATATGACATCCTGTAGGAACTCTAATCCAAGATTCCTGTTTTTAATAAGAGAAAAGGAGTTATTTAGTCAGCACTAATGCCACCGATGCAAAAAGTAAAATTTAATTTATGAGCGAATATAAAGCGAAAGCGAATGAAATAATACTAGTAAACATAGCAAAGTTCTCAGCCATATTTGACGAAAGACTAAAACTTATTGAATTTCAGCTTTATTGGTTGCAATTCAAGTAAAAGCATTTCAAGGTTTTTATTAAGCTTTCGAAAATTTGCAGTGACGGCTTCAAGCTAAATCTTATGACATTTGGAAATGGTTTTAAATTTAATTGGCGCAATTTTTCAATAATAAAGAATTGATTGATTCATACTTACTATTTTAACATTATTATTAATTATATTTACTCTGATTTTAAAATGTTATCACAAATAAATATGAAACTCTCTTTTGTTTAAATAATCGAGTGAATACAATATCAATTGCAGAGAAAGTTTAATACTTTTAAAGTAACAAAGTTTTTACTAAATATTGCTTTCAATTTTGTAACTATTAACTATCGCGTGTCTACGTGCGTGTGTGTATTCTTTTAAATCAATTTAAAGTATCAACTTGCAAAAACAATAAAGACAAATGCTCCCAAGAATAACGAGCAAAAAAATACATCATAATCGTATGTACGTGTGTACGTGTGCAACGTACGTTTGTCACATTGCACGACGTTTTTCTTAAAAAGTTATAATAAATTGAATACTTTTAAACCAATCGAAAATTTCATATTTGACGTAAAATATATTCGATGATTGTTTCGATTTAAAAAAATGTATTATTAAATTTATTCCTCTTTCCGTAGCAAAGCGCGAAAGCGAAATGTAACGAGAAATAGATATTCGGAAGGAAAATTTGAGCCGTTATTATCCTAATGCATTCATCGTATAATTTTAGTAATAAATTTAAGGCTGCCTTAGGTGCCACATACTTTTTCGAGATTTTTTCTTTGCGAATTCAAAGACACGTAATTTGCAATGCAATACTCGGAGAGACAACGAGATCCCTCCTTTCGATTCTCGACTATAACCGCTTTACAAGGCGCCTCTCAGCTGAGCGCAAAGTACGTATAAAAAATCGAGACACGGAGAAAAACAATTTGAAAGTAAATTCTTTTGGCAGAAAAATGTTCGATAAAATTTACTGCAACCGCAGTAGGACTTTTTTCAAACATATCATATTCAAGTTTAAAACATCTACTGCCGACAACAAAGGTGGAAAAAACTAACGATTTCTTCGCGGTCTCCGATTTCGCACAAGTTGCCTTGAATTTTCATTCGTTCGGGTGAGAAAGTTTTCCACTTTCCATACTGTAGCCGTATTGGGAATGAATTTTCGAGATTTTTAATCCCTTTTGCACAGACGGTGAGATTTCGAGCGAAGGAGAAGTCAGAAGTAAGCATTAAACCGAAGTAATTGAAATAACGAAGAGTAGGCATTAAACTGTGCAAAAATGCGGTAAACTACGTAATTATTCAGAGGAAAGCTTAGCGGGGGATCGGAGGACGAGGGATTCGATTCCTGTTTTCTCCTCGAGTCGTGAATTTCGAAAGCCAAGTCGCAGAGGCAAGTTTGCATTGGCCGGAGTGGAGCAGTCGAGCATCGGGGCCCGGGAAAAAGCTAGAGACGTCTTGGAAATCAGAGAAAATTGAGGGAATGGAGTCCGGGCGCGACCGGGAGTGGCCTCGTTAAGGGATTTCGAGACTGCAAAAGTGATTCAGCGGGAGGCAGGTGGTGTGGCCTCGTTCCGACGCCCATCGCGCCGAAGTGGCGCGTTAACTGAATTCAAATTGCTCGCCGCGCACCGGAGCGGGCATTAGCATAATTTATGCGCTCTCGCGCCCCGCGCACGCTTTATTATAAATCCAAATTGGGTGGATAATTCCGAGATATAAACATCAGGGTGCCGCTCGCCGACATTGCAGGAATGCGCCGCGGCGTGTGCGTATGCGCTTGCGTTTGTTCGAGCGCCGGCGATTATTGGATCGGATAAGGTTGGCGGGCCAAGGGGGGACCTCTCGCATTCATTTGGCCGGACGACGAACCTTTTTAGGAATCCGCGCGATTGCTTCCTCGAGATATCCTTTTCCTCGCGGGGCCGCGCATCGCCGTAATGCCTCGTTAGGTTTTTTCTTTATTTATTCGAAGGTTAATCTACAACTGCCGCCTGCACGGGTCCCGCGCAAGGCCTATTGAAATTGGTTTCACCGACGAAATTTTATTATTATACGGAATTATGTATAAGCCAAGGTCGTTAAAACTAAATTAACGGCGGTAAATAATGGTCATTGGTACCGAGGCGAGGCGGTCGCTGCACATGTTAATCCCTTGGATCTGCTTCTTTTATTTAATTCGGTAGCAGAGTTAGGGAGTGTTTTTCAATTATAAGACTGTAATATAGAGATGATGCACGTCGAAATTAAAAGTTCTTAGAACGCGCGCCGAATATTTTAAGCACCCCAAGAGGTAATTGTTAATTTCAATTTAATTCAACCAAATATTTAAAACTCGCATTAAGTTTCACAGTTTATTAACGGCTCGTTTTCATAAAATCTAATAGCGCCTCGCGTTTTGGAAAATATTTTTCCCGTAATTGTAAACTCTTCGAGGCGCTGAGGGACTCTAAATAATAATCAATCGGTCGCTCTCGGCCGAACTGTAAACGCGGCATTCCTAACCGCGTAATCAGCGTAAATCTCCAACGTCATTTTCCAAAGCTATTATAGCTATTTTGCGCGGTCTACGATTCGACCTGCGAATATTTAATAAACGCATTTCGCGAAAATACGAGTAGATTTCGTTTTATTTAAATATACGCGATGAAGGTCTCAATGGAAGACAGGAAAGCGGCAAATACTCGTGATTCACGCGTGTATTGTTGCAACGCCTCGGAACAAGATCGCGCTGTCCAAGACAGAGGGAACGCAGCTCCTGTGAACCGACAGCCCAACAGCTGTGCACAATGTGCGTATTCGTGCATTTAATTAATGTATATCGAGTCTGGATGATTCTGGGTTCTTGGGGAAGGTAAGTGAATGGGCCGAGGTCCCGGAGGTCAGCGCGCGAGGCGACACTCGATAACTGGACCAACTATTCGAATCTCTCATTACCCCGTGCGGTCTCGGTTCTCCCGGTTCTCTCTCGCCTATAATTATCGGTATTATCTCGGGCTGGCGTCGAATGCGGATGCCGTTACATTTGTAATTTAGTGGCTGCAGCGACGATCGGCTCGTGTGTGCGGGCTTGCGATTTTTCGTTACAGCGCAACGATTGAATTATTTTAGGCAATCGGCGCAACGCGTTTTTCGCCATTCTCAGAGATAATAACTTTTAAAAGTCTTTAACGCTGACTGCGAAAAACAGTTTTCCGGAAAAAGAATGCGATAAGTAACTAAATAAGGTGGAAGTCGGGCGTATAATTTATCTGAAAAGTTAAATTGATTAAATGGATCTAGGGCCAGATTTTCCTGTCGACTTGTTTATTTCATCGGCTTTTAAATGCTTCTAAGGCCACGTCTTTTTGAAAAGTGTTACAATCAATCAGGATTTTTAATAATTTTCCAACTCCGGCGTATAATTAACTCTCCGTTTCTGTTCAAAACTCTGTTCTAATAATATTCAGCTTATCAATTATAACTCAAAATATATTCAGCGCATATGTACAGCAGGCATTACACGAATTATAACTTCGGATTAATGAATTTTCATTGAACGGAGGCAAGTTTTTACCAATGCTTAACTACAAAGCTTCACTTTTAGCGAAGTTATTATAAAGTTGGAGGCACATGGGCACATTATCAAAATTTTCGCTAAAAACAAAATTTTACATTTAACTTTATACTGAAAAACTTATTTTTTAAATTAAGATCTAGATTCAATGTTGAACTTCAAAGTACTTTTAAGGAGTGTCTACTTTTTTCAAGCAAAATTTTTACTTTGAGGTTGTGCGGATATTAGAAATTTTATAGTTTTTGTTTTTGAAGCGTGAACTTATTGCAATTTATATTTTTTATACCGATAATGGAAATAAATTTTGTTTTTTTTGGAAATTTTCATTAATGCGGTAGTACATTGATGTTTATTAATAAACTAAACAAATGAAATAGCAAATATTTGATATTTTAATCATTCGATATGCAGGTTAAATATTTTTTTGATAATATAATAGTTAAATATCAGAATTGCTAGATTTATCCTGAAAATTAAACGTTCTAGGAATAAGTATATTTTTAAATGAAACGTGAATGCATCACTACTATAATTGCTATAATAAGATTGCTATAAAATGCTTGCATTAACTGTATTGATGAAAACTAACTTATTGATTCCGCGAACCGATTCAAATAATTAAAATTATGTTGTAATAAAATGTCGACATTATTTCGTTAATTAAATAATAGCTTTTACTATCGGAACGAGACAAACAGCAATTTGATAAGAGCATTTTAAATTAAACAATGAATTTACAAGATCCAAAAACAACAACAGTTTTGCATAAAACTATCTCACAGAGCCTTAAGAACGAACATAGATGCTTATAATTTCGAGTGAAAGCAGTTTTGAAAAACGAGAAAATTTCGTTTTTCCGAAATATTGAAATATTGTGATTGGAAGTGGATTTTTTTCACCTTCCGTTTTTCAAAAAATTTGAAACGAGTCAATTGCAGTTGCAATTCATCTCACAGATTTGTTATTCTAAGCCTGCATCAGTTGCGCAATGCTGACGTACACAGCGTTCCAAAGCATTAATCAGTCACTGCGTTCAGTCAATAAAGGATCGTTAACTCTTTATTAGCCCTTTATTGCCAGTTCGGTTAATAATTCCACGCCACATGTCATGCCCAACATTTATATTGTAATCAAAATCGAGCTGTTAATGGAGTGGCAGTGCGATTTTCGCAGGATTTTCCGTAATACCGTCTCATTGACACGATATTTCGATGGAATAAAAACGAAGCCTCGCCGATCCACGAGCTGGCAATTGAGAACAATGCCGCGGGCAACCAAAGTGTCGTCCGAAGAAGAAAGAAGAAGCCGAGAAAGAGGAGCAAGGAAGCTGGACAAAGGACCCGGGGCTTGTTGGCGCGATTACACGGATCGGTCTCGCAGCTCGTACGCGGTAAACCCAAATAGCGACGAGAATGCGCTCACTGGAGATACTTGATTTAATTAACGGATTTGCTGCCAGTGAGCTGCGGGTCCTTTCACGCATTCGTATACACTCGCACACTCTGGCTCGGTGCGCTTAGTTACGCGGAAGGAGTTCCCGTGCTACGAATGGTTATTTCGATGTTGGTTTAATTGCGCGATCGTTAGGAGGAACTCGATCATTGTTGATGCGAGTTGCATACGAGGGCACTTGGTTACCACTGAAATTAGCGGAGATCCCGCGAGTCTTTGGCAGCAAATTCGCAACCGAGCGGAACCTCTGCGTTTTTCTACGTTTCGTGCGAAACCCATCGATCGACGCCTAATTATTGGCTTGGAATCAGTTTTTTTCTTTTGCAATTCAATCGCTATCTTGCGCTCATACCACGCAATTTTCGTTGTGAACGGACGTGTAATTTACACTTCAATTGTCGATTTTTGGTTGATGTTCGTTGCACCGTGCGCCCCTCCTGCCTCTCGTAATGCAATTCCCAATATCATATCCATAATAAATCACACATATAAATTGTGACTGATCAAGTGCTAATCACCTACACTCACACGTTTACATCTTTGTCTTTGGTCGTGAAATCGAAATAACGGCGATGAAGGTCTTATAAGTTCATTCCGAGTGGGTTGAACGACTCAGACGAAAAACTTGAAAGTTGTAAATTGGAATAATATATCAAGACCCTTTACGATTTAAAAAAATGTAAACTGAATGAAAAGATCGGAAACGTAAAAAAATTCTGTACTAGCCTTAGTTTTATTATTTATTGTTTAATTTCAGCTGCAGATTTCATTTCCAAACAGACGATTACAGTCGAATAACAGTAATTTTACTAAGTATACGAAATAATTTGCTTAAACGACTTTAAGCACCAAATACTTGACTCTTGTTTTATCAACTGCTAATTAATATTGAAGTTTTGCCGGTGCTTGTGAAAAAAGGAAGAATTTTCCATAGAGGATGTAATTTTCTCTAGAATCTTATTTCCGTCATGAAAATATGAAAATATCGTTTTAAAAACGTCGCAGATATTGCAATTATTATATTTGCACGTGAAACTTTTTCCTTTTGCATGTCGTTTTGTAATGATTAAAGTAACAAAATTGATTTAAAAAGAGATAAAATTTTAAAGGAACTTGAAGAATTCGAGACCGAATCTCAATAGCACTAGTTTGAGTTTGCGAGAGCTCATATTGAAATGTATAAACGATGCGAAATATAATAAAGCAGTGACTGCTCGGCCCGAGTAGAGCCATATAATTTATGACTGATAATAATCTCTCGAGCGGTCAAAATCAGTTTTTAACATTTTAATTATGGGGAACCCTTTTTAAATGTCTCTCTCTCTCTCTCTCTCTGTTGCTTGCGTCGCGTTATTTTATTTTCTGGCCGTACTCGTGCATACTTTCCTCAGCTTTCCCACGTGAGCGCTCGATTTAAAAATCGTATTAAAACGTTAATTGTTGGAATATAAAATCGGCTGGAAATCAGGCAATAGAGTAAGAATGGGAAAATTGAATAACTGTGAATCAGCTGCCAATCATCATAAATTGGCTGCTAATGAATTTGAAATTCTCCGGCGAACGAGAAGACGCGCGTGCGTTTACAATGAGATTGAGAGATCCGCGGCGAGGCAGAGGGTATTGAGCGTTACCTTTTGATGCAACGCAAATGTGACTTATTTACGTCAGTCCAATTTTTCCGGTCGTCAACGCGTTCTGTAATAATCTTTGGAATATCTCTCGTGTGGCGCGCACAGCCGGGGGTTTTCATCGATGAATCGCCGCATCAGCATTATTGTTCACTTTGCATATAACAGAAATCGAGAAAGAGGGAGTAAGCAGGCGGACAGTCGGCCAGAGCCCAGAGCCCGGAATCGGAGGGTGAGAGAGAACAGGAGGACCAGGTAAACAGAGAACACTACATATTGAATGGAACTGGTCGATAGTTAAACGACCTGAAGAATACTATATCAATTTTGTTTATCGTTTAATAATTAATGTAGGCTAAACCCAAAAACAAACAATTTATAGAAAATCAATTTTCAAATTATTTCTATATTGCGTCAAAATTTGTGCCGAAAAACCTTTTTTTTGTATGAAAAAATTGTGTAAAAATGCATTTAATATAAACGCAAATTACTTTGCAAGACTGAAAAAATCTGATAAATTTATAGATTTTATTAATTTAAAAAAGGAAACGTTGAAATTAATTCGATTGTTATTAAAAGTATTATGTCTGACTAGATAATCCGACAATTCCTTTTGATATTAAAAATAAATAATAAAGTTACAATCTATATAATTTTTTAAACACATAAATGAATCCCTACCAAGTATACCTAAAAATTTCTAGACATCAATTGTTATTAATTTTTATTTTTTAAGTTGATCGACGTTCATATATAAATAATACAAATTGTCGTTTTAATTATGAGATTACACGTGAGTAAAAAATTGTACGGATTAGGTAATAAAAGTACACAAGACAAGCGAGTTTGTGTTGCGTAATTGAATACGTTTTTCGATGTAATTTTGATCGAAAAAATCATTATAATTGTAGTTTTCGAAATAAGATTTCAGTGCACGTTAAACCGAATACTTTTTAAAAATATGCAATAAATAATCGATGCAATAAGAAGAGAGGAGCAGACGGTACTTAAACAAATTGAAAGTAAACATTCTTTGGGAACTATGGGTTTTTCAATTTTGAGTTTTGAGTTTGAGTTACGTGGATGTTTTCGGACGGAAAAGCACATTAAGAGTCTGAATCCTGTTATTCTAACCTATTTAATGGCACAGCAATAATATCGGAGAAATTGCGGGTATTACGAATTCGAGCGTAAGAGCGATGTTTACCTACTTTATGCACGTCCTAACATTCTAATAATAACTAAATTAAACGAGCAAAGGGTGAAAAAAGACGGGGCGCCAGGCGAATGGCAGCAGCCAAATATTTGGATATTCGGTCCTCTTAAAGAAAATGCTGCCGGATTGCAGACGAGGCCAATAGTAATTAATCCGTTAACACTTAACGAGGTCGAGCACCAGTCTCGAATTTTAATTGAACTCCAGTTGATCGGCTGATTTCGCGCAACATTTACTTCCGGGGCAACGAGTTGCTCCGAAACTAGCCAACAGCGTACAATAATAATCGAGCTATGGCTAATGGAAAGCGAAAGAGAAAGACCGAAGTTGGTTACGGGTGGTGAAATTCCGGCGAGTTTGCGGCTGACCGTCGGCGCTAGTTCCGCTGGTCCTGCTCCACCGGTCCGGGCCTTATTTTTACGTTGGCCCGTAGACGCATCCCTCGCGCCCAGGGGGGCCATTCCCATTTGTCCTCCTGAGAGTGGAACCGTGTTGGTACGCCTCTCGTAAGAGAAAGGGGCGAGCGCCGAGGGGAGAAATATACGTCGGGATTTCTAATGAGCGAGTCTTTTGGAATTTCGAAATTTCTTCGTGCTGCAGAGGCGAACTCTTGCAAGAGTAGCGATGGAAGTTACGAGAGCGTCCGAAGGAAGTGTTGCTCACCTCGATATTTTACCGCTACTTCCACCGATTTGGCCATTACCTCTTTTTAACATTCCCCGCTGGTTGCTTTAGATACTCGCTAATATAATGCTCGCCGACATTATCGCGGCCAGTATTTACGAAAAGAGGCGGACCGTTTCGTTTCCCTAACTCATGTCTGTCAAACTTGCAAAAGCTCGAGTGTAATCCTTTCGAGTGGAACTCTATCCCGGCGATTTATCTAATAATTAAAACTTAATTATAGTCGTTTTTAATTTTAATCCCGGCCGGTGCATCGTTCATTTGCGGCGACGATGCAAATTTACGGAAAAAGAGATATTGTCGAGGCGTACACCAAAGGAGTGGATTTCATTCCGCATTGGAACGGCTAAAAGTAGACGAGAGTGGATTCCAATAACAAAGCTCGGCGTACGCTAATCGTTGCGGTATTTATAAATTTGGAATTCTCGATTCGGCCGAGTGGAATTTTAGTTGTTTCTAGGAAATGCAAAAATGAGTTGGCATTACCGAGCCATTAATGCACTTGCAGGGACGAAACTTGGATTTCAAGCTTCGAACGAAAGTCGCTAAGATATGGCCAAAGTTCGTTTCTCGGGAAGAGAGAGAGAGAGAGAGAGATGAATACAATTGGAGAGCAAGAAGCAAAGTTGAAAGCATCACCGAGGACGTTCTCAGTCTGTTTTACGGGTGTCGTAGCATCTCGACGTCGGCGTTGGCAGTTTGCTTCTCACGCGTGCGATGCTTCTCGGGCTTTTAGAGCTTTCCCCCTCACCGCGCAAAATCGGAAACTCTTTTATCGCTTTTGGACTTTTGAATCTTGTTGGCGCACGTGCAAGATTTTTATGTCGATTTAATGGCACCAGACGCTTTTATTAATTCTCCCAATTGTTGGAAGCGAATGCTTTCTCTCTCTCTCTCTCTCTCTCTCTCTCTCTCGGGTGGCTTTTATTCGAGTCGCGTTCCGTACGTCTTACGTTTGGTGACAAAAGGCACTCCAAGCAGTTGACAGTGATGTTCCGATAATCTAAAAACGCAAAAGGTGATGGCTTGTTTGATTGCGTCGAGCGAAAATTTGAGCGACAGTCGCCTCGGAGCTCAGTTATCTATTATCAGATAGTTGTGACAGTTATATCTTACATTAGTTCATTTTATTTTGAAATATCAATACAGGAAATTTGGTTGGTTTCAAAAAAAAAGAGCGTGATTAAGGCAAATGAGAACTTAAATAAGCATGAGTTGAGAGAAATTAAAACTACGTAACGTTTATTAGTAAATAATTGACGTTCTAGGCGTTTCTTAGTTGTAATTGCGAGCTGAAATTGTAAAGTTGCGATTGAATTCCGTTTGAATTGAGAAAAACCAGCGGCAGCTTCGCACTAGCTAATTGCGAAGCAATACGAGTACGAGTTTATTAAGGAATCTTGACGACCGTTAAAAGTGTGTTCAACTAAGTGGATTGACTATTTTTAAATTGTTCGTACTCGGATGCTCCTAAATAACAATACGACTCTCTCGAGATAAATCAGAAGCAGTTAAGCGCTCGATGAAGGTATATTTGATATATTTACTGCAAATAAAATAAAGGAGCGGGCACAAGGAAAAAGGAGGAACGAAGAGTAGTGAGGAATCGCTAGAAGAGCAGCTACGAGCAGAAAAAGATCGACGTCATTAAAACGCGTGAGAGAAATGGCAAAAAAGCTGAAGGAAAAGAAGAGCGTGTTTAAGCACCATTTTACAATGTGATCAAACTCGTGTCCGTGCGCGAACCGTCGTCGTAAATCAAACGATGCTTACATAACTCGCACACACTGAAAAATCTACCTAAAACGCGTTCGGGCTTGTGCGCGTAGAAGTCGATAAATTAATACGTTTTTTACGATCTTGCTCTGCGTTTCTGCGGCTTTCAATTAAATGTCTCGTGCCCGTCTGTATCGCGGCCCGTAATAAATTTTCGCGGTCTGTGAATCTCCTTGTAGCTCTCTCCCGTTCCTTTTATTATAACTGTTTTCTTCTCTTTTCAGAGAAGAATACACATTCAATGAATTAAGCCGCTCGCAGGCAGCAAACGTCAAAAACCAGAAAGTGGTAAAGAGAAAAAGGACGAGGAGTTGCTCGGCGAGACGAGAGAGAGTCGAGGGTAGAAGATACGCGTAGGATCGCTCGTTCCTCTCGTTCCTTCTAACTTGGCCGTACAGACCAATTCGCAATCGCGACACGGGCTGAATTAGTCAATTGAATAATTCATTGTCGTCGGCCTTGTCAAAGAACGTACCGATCGTATTTATACCCGAGTATTCCTCGTCTTTCTTTTTGCCTTGTTACTCTTTTTACTCCATCTCTTCCTCTTCTTATCCCTTCCAATTCTTTTCTTTTATTTAAAGTGTTGCTTGTTAACGGATTATTACGTTATAACAGATTAACTTTACGTTTAAAGCCGCACTTTCATTGTTTAAAAGCATTTTTTACTCTCTGCCAATTCTCCAGAGTTTTACTTAATATTTCAGAGAATTAATGGGATTTTCTAGTTCCTACAATGTTTAAAAAACCTATACGTTATTATTCGGATTATCTATTCAGACATAACTTGATGCCTATTTCGACACGAAAAAGCGTTTAAAAAGAATTAACCTGCAAACATTTATACAAGCGAAACTATGTATTTTTTATATTAAGAAATATTTTAAATTAATTATTCTCTGCTGTCGAGGACAAATTTAATTTCAGTTTATCCACAAATCCTTCCTCATACTAATTTAGTCTATTAACTAACGGATATTTTTAATTTTATATTCACAATATATATGGAATGAGGTAATCATTATTATAATAGTTTAGTTTGTATAATTGAAAACGTTCAATTTAATGTTCGATTTATAGAAAGAATTTAATGCAATTTCCCTATTCATTCAACAATACTATCGATAAATTATACACAAAATTAAATTTATATTTAAAACTTATTGAATATTTCTTTTTATAATAGAAAATCTATCCTTTCTAATTTAAACAATTTAAAATTTTTTTTCTAAGATACTATATAAAATTTATAATTATATGGCGCCACCGCCATTTATAAATTTGGTTTACTTATTCCTGGAACTACTCTTATGGTTATCATAATTATCGCTATTGAAAATTCACGGGGAAAATCTATTTACAATATAAATTACTCTTTCGGTATTTCCTCAAATTTATAATTGGGACTTGAAGAATTTAAAGTTTCACATGAACAAGTAGTCACCAAATTAAATATTTGATTGAAAATTCAAAAATGAATGCTTTAAAAGGCAATTTATCAAGTGAACAAGTGTATCTGTCTGAAAAAGTCATGTTTTATAATCTTCGACAATTTTAGGAATTAAAATTCCCTTCAAAGATTAAAGTGTTATATAAAGTTTATTCCTTTAAGAGAAATAGAAAATCAATAAATTAATTTTGAAAGGCTCTATTTGTTTAATGCATCATTAAACTAAAGTTGCCTAATGTACAATAATTTAATTTAGCAATGAGAATTTTTACGCGCGTAAAATGATTATAGATAAATTTATAAAAAAGGATCAAATTATTTAAAAGAAACTGTCAATTAAAGTTAAGTAAATGAAGTAACGTTGTTTTAAATTAAATTTATTCAATGGAGATACAAATTTTTTGCGATGAGTGATTCTATTATTTACAGTATTCCATTTGAAGTAATGTAAATAGATGTCACAAAAATAATATTATAAATGTAATTATATTTAAAGAATCCAGTTGAGTTTCAGCGTTAAATCTTTGATAATTCATGGCATAAATGTTATACTTAAGAAATAATAATCAAAACATGCAGTATTATTACTAATCATCTAATAAAATGCAGAAAAACACCGTTGAATAATTTTAATTATTATCTATAACTGTAGATTTATCTTTTAAATATTTTAATTAATTTAAAAAATTTCCTAATAATTTATTTCGTAATTATAATATGTTATTACTCTTATTATATAAATATAGATTATAAAATATAGATAAAAGCAGGAAAACAGGGGAAAGTTTATATAATGATTTTATTTTATAATAATTTTTAAAAGAAACCAAAAGTCTTATATATATATATATATCTCATATACATATATATTTTACGACTAAAAAAATAGGTGATGGAGTAGGATAGGATATGGTTTTTTATTTTTTGAGGTTATGAATAGGAGATTTGATTTGATAGGAAAGAACAAATTGTATATTTGTACAAAAATAAATGTTTATTTAAAAAATTCGAATATAACGATGTACCTACAGTAATTTACATAAATAAGTTGACGCAAAATTTAACAAAAAAATTTTTTATCGCTTATTCGGAGTTGCATGAGTTGGAACCTTCCGAAAAACCTACTTTTACTGGTCGGAAAACGTCCGAGTTATAGTCCTTCGATTGAGAATGTTGTACATGAGAGGTTTCTGATTGTGAGCCGTGTAACGAGTCGTCAGGTTCGTAGCATCCATGTCCGAGTCTGACCATTGGCTCTCAGTCAGCCGTCAAAAGATGCGCCCAGAAAACGAAAATCTATGACCAGCAAGATTCTTCCTCGTCGGAAATGGAAGTACACCATCAGTCTGATACACAAAACTCATCGGACGGTGAATATTTAGACAACGGAGTTTTCCATGACGACTCTGTAAAACAAGTATCACCCACTAACTTGAACGCATCTTCTGAAGACGAATCTACAAGCCAATTTTCAGACTCCGACCTGGACGACTTGGTGTAAAGCTTACAATCAGAATCACGCGACCTAAAAAATTCCCAATTGGAATACTTTGACTCGAACGTTTCCCAATCAGCAGAATCGAGCTCTTCAAAAGTTTCCAACTCATGCAACCTTGACTAAGTAAATTAAAATAATTCTTTTATTAAATTTTGCGTCTACATATTTATGTATATTAGTATACATACATTGTTACATTGAAGTTTTTAATATAAACATTTATTTCTGTACAATAAAACAATTTGTTCTTTTCTTTATAACATAATGTCCTATCCATAACCTTGAAAACCAAAAAACCTCTTTCTGTCCTATCCTACCACATTGATCAATTTTGTTTAAACATTTTCAAAAATTAAAAAAATCTGTTTTTTAATCGTACATTTTATATCATAACTCTTTTTTTACCTAACAATTTATTGTCGGACAAAAATATTTGTTAGCTTTACACAATTTCCCCGTTTCTAGCTGTATATTATAATCTATACATACATGTATAATATGAATAACAATATATTATAATTATTAGTAAATTATTATAATATTTTCTTAAACTAATTATAATATTTAAAAGATAAAAGTTCAATTATAGATAATAATGCAAGTTAATAAAAAATTTTACAGCAAGAGGAATGTAAAAGTTGAAATTTATATTTCCATTTTGTCTTACAAAATTTTTAATCAATTATTCCATCAAATTCAAACAATCACAGCAGCTCTTGAACACCGCGCGGAAAGTCTTCCAACTAAATTTAATTAATTTGGATAATACATTAAAAAACAAATTAGCTAGTGAAATGTTTGAATCATCGTTTACCTTAAAAACTTTGAAAATAACTATCAAGTGTAGCTAAAATTAAGCGAATTTAATTGAAACATCAGTCATCAAGTTTAGAAGGGGCAGATTTAAAATATTTGGGACGAAATACTCGTAAATCACGATTAACGATATTTTTCGCATGTTACACTTTACATTCTGATCGACTGGTATACCTTAAATTTATTGTCTCGGTAGGCTGTCCATTGCAATAGTTGTTACTCTAATTGTCGAGAAAACTCTTTGAAGAAACTCTGTCGGAGCCTCATTGGGCTTCGTCGTCGCTCGTTCTCTCGCCGATGTTTTCTTTGCTCAGTTTTTTCTCGACGCTCGATATCTCGGCTCGGATTTTTCTTTTTCTTTGAGCGTCGGCACGCGAGATCACAACGACTGCGACTGCACCAAATCATTCATAATTCGCCGGCCCGCAAAAACCGTGTATTCTTCCCTTTCGCATAGAGCGCAGGCGTTGTTTCGATATAATGCGCTTACATGCGATGCATGCATGTGCATCGGATCTTTTTTAGACTCGTTCGCCTCCGCCATATTACACGCGTAAATTTCGTTGGGCGCTCGATGCCCGCTGTAACGACGTCGACGTCGGCGTTGACGACAACTCGACGGTAATAAAGTCAATCGATAATTTATTCCCGCGATTTAAGGCCCTCGTAAAAAAGGCGCGAGCGTATGCCTCGGCTGCATTATTATCGTTTTTTTCTTCGCCCGCTCGCTTTGTCGAATCGAACGGGACGATTTCTTCTTTCGTCGGAATTGTGATTTATACGCGACTTTGTTGTGCGCGTATATTCTCGGATGGGCGCATTTGAATAATCAAGGCACTTTAGTCGATACGCAACGTCGTGAGCTGTTATCTCCTCGAAAACACTTGTACGAGCTTGAATTTAAAACGCCATAAAAGTTATGCGATGTATGGATCGCTCGGATATGTGTATCGGTGTTCACTTGATTAAATAAACGCTGTGTAATACAACGTTCGACGAATAAATTTGTGGCTTTATGCGAAGTTAACGAGTATTTATTTGAATGGCAACCTGTTAAACTATTATAGGTTTTTATTTGATGGACAAATATAAAATATATAACTTTTTAGAGGGAACAAGCATTTTATTACAAGTTGCGCCTCTTTATTGAATTTATATTTAATCTTGATTGCACGAGATAAAAAAGCATAATAAGTAAAAGCGCACCGCGGAATACTACACGGATTAAATATAAATACATGGACGACTAGATCCCGCGTACGAAATTTCCCTCTTTTCCATTTTACTAATGCGGGTTTTAAATTTCAGTGCAAATATTAACGATTCGCGCTAAAGAAAGTTGTGGTATCGAATGCCAATGTGGAAATATTAAAGAAATGGGCAAAATTGTGTTTATTTGATACGCGAGAGGATTCGTGTTAAAAATAATGCGAAACGAAAGTGTAAAGGTAACTGCAATTAAGTAAAATATCGCCGTTCACTTTTACGCACACTTTTGAAAGCTATTTTTAAAGAGTGGCTTGGTAATTTAAGAGCTTTTAAATCTTAATGCGTAATGACGCGAATCTTAAAATAAAAGCCAATTAATTAAGATTAATTCGCAGTATAATTACCTAAATTCTCGATAATGAAAAGAACAACATCGATACTTTTAAGGAATTATTTACCGGTTAGTCATAAGAAAAATTTTCAGATTCATATTTTTCAACGCAAGGCGAAAAAACAACGATTTTATAATATATTCGTTGGGACCACACGTACACATAACTAATATTCACGTCTCGGGCAGTATTTAATTTTTTTTTACCTTTACAATATCATCTGTAACACGATTTGTATTTCATTTCATACTCATCGTGTATAACGTCGTCTCTGTTTTAGAAACTTGTATTCGAGTAGCTGCAAAAAGGTTTGTTTTAAGAGTTTTGATCCCAAAACAATTCTGAATAAAACGACGTGAATCGTAGTGACGTTAAATTGTGCTAAATAAACTGACGTCCAGCTCAACCAGTCAAAGATATAAAGAGCTATAATATTTTATTATCAACCTAAATATTACTTGTCGATCTGACTACTATTTAAAATTAGAAACTGTAAATGTGTAGCTTAATAATTCTTCACGATCTTAATGCAAAATTTTAGGCTATTATAATCATTAATTATTGTAATCATTAAGGCTCTGAGAAACTATTAATTTTTTTTGTGCTATCCTCCGTTTAGAAACGCACATTATTACTAAACGTTCGTTAGTGTCAACCATTAATTGCTTACATATTTACGGAGAAAAATGAGAAATGATCATTTTCAGTTATACTAAATGTCTAGAAAATTAGGCAATATACTATAGCAACAATAGTAACAGAAAGTCTGTCTGTAGTAATAGATATTTATAGGCCGCCTCCTGTCTTAACTCATCCTGTAATCAATCACCTCAAAATACCTTTATGTACTGAGTTTCATTAGTTTGAAATGAAATTTAAAAAAAAATAATTTGCTAAAAGTTACAGTAAACACGTTATTGTAAATTTTTTAAATATGTCATTGATTAAACGAGTAAAGCAATTATCAAATTATTAAATTTGAGGTGTACTAAATTAAACAATGAAGCTCATTGTTATTTATCATAAATATCAATAGGAAATTAAAATTGACTTGCCTTTTAATCGCTTCATTTATAATTACAACTATTTCAGCAAAAAATTAAGATTGCGAGCTAAAAGTTTATTATTTATAATTTAAAAAACCGATGTCTAACTTGCTGTTGTAAATGAATTTAATTTTTATTGGAAATACCAATTGTTACTTCAGAAAAATATTTACGTAATTTTTCAGTTTCAAATTTGAAGATATTTAAGTTTAATTTTTAAGTGTTTTAAAAAAAAAATTTAGACCATGCGAAATGAAATTCATCGAACAACATCTGTAAATAAATTTAATTATCTATTAAGAGTTTGCTGAAAGCATTTTGTTTTAAATTTCTCATAGGCTGTTGATGTGTCAAATATAATGTAAACGAATGAATGGCATGCGTCTATAAACATTTTCATTTCTGTATTTAATTTTTTTATTGCGTAGCTGAGATGTTCACACACCACACTTTATTATAAATAGATTTTGATAAATTGTGTTTATGCATGAATTTATAGAATTACGTTGAAAACGAAAAAAGTTTAGATATATTTTGTTTTTATTTTACAAATAAGGGTGGATACAAGTAATTAGCAATCAAATAATGGAAGTGGTACGTAAAGCTCGAGTACATTTTGAAGCTGGAAAAAAGGGAAAGAAAAGGGAAATAAAATTACAAGCGTTGGATGGAGCTTTAATTCAGAGAGAGAGAATACATAAAAGAATGATTAACGAATGAAGCAAGTGAGCAATTACATCTCCCGGTAATCCATATAAATGCCTGTATGAGATCCAAATTTAGATGGAAGATAGCGTCGGTGCTGCTGGTTCTCGCGCTCTTGCGTGAGCTCGCCTAATCCAAGCCACGCACGTAGAAAATAAAAAGAAATCCGGAAAAAAGAAAAATTTCCCCGAGGAGTTTATCTGCTCAAAGCCTCGGCCGCTGGCGTCGGCGTCGGCGTATCTGCAATATTGGCCGGGTAATGGGAGAAACAGTCGAGTCTCCCGCGCGACCAGCTGAGGCCCGATGCACCAACGCACACGCAATCGCAGAAAGATGAGTCATGCTGGTCGCAATGGGAGCATTACCGGGGTGGGCGGCTGCAACTGGGCCCTCGATCGACACCGCTGGCGCGAATTCCGGTAGCGATAATAATAAATAGCCAGCAACGCGCCCGGATTAGTCCGATAGCCGGCCGGTGCATCGAGCGCGCCTTCATTAATTCCCCGGGAGCTGAATAACCCAAGACTCGATATTTCAAGAAATTCTCCGATACGTTGCTCCACGTGTCTCTTTATCCCGTGGACTGGCTGCGCCATGGCCCTCTTTCTCCCTTTGTCCTCTGCCCGCTCTTCCCGATCGCGGTTGTCGATATGCGAGTAAAGTGAAACGTATACGGCGGAATCTCGCGCACCCTGGAAGGAGGATTAATGGTTTTCCGTAACGGGTTTTTGTTGAAGGGAGGAAGGGACCAGGGGATAGTCATAATCAATGTGAATTATTGCGCGATTAGTGGGATACGTTGATTTTAATAAATCGATCGAGGACGGCGCGGGGGAGGGTGTGCGGACTTTCATGAAAACTGATTAGAACACGTGAATGGGAAGACTTTGTGTGGGAGACTATACTCCCGGATAATTATGGTAGGTGTTATAATTGTGATATATTATGGGCGAGTTATTATTTTTTAGGCTTTCTATGGACCATCTGTCCCGAATGAATTAATGAACCGGGGCTAATTAACTTTATGCTTAATAATGGCGAACGGGCGAATGTTTCCCGTCTCGAAAGAATACATGCCACGTTTAAACGAATCGATAAATTTTATCGCGAATCAAAGATTATTTTAATATCCACTTATTCATAAGCCCGGCAGACCGCAATCGCGCGCCAACAATAATTTTTGCTCACCGGTGCTTTGACGCCATCCTTTCGTGGCGTCTGCAAACTTATTAGCCCTCGTTCGGCCGAGTGAAAATTTGAAAACACCGTCCCCGCCCCAGCGCCGATTGGAACAAGAAGCAGCGACAGCGATAAAAAGGGGCATTGGCCACTGAAACAGCGACGCGTCCCCGCTTCTTGTTCGCGCACTTGACATACTCTATTAATACAACGTAATTATTCGACTCTTGTGCAAAAATATCTTCGCAATTTGGACGGTAAATCGAGTTTCGTAAAAATGCAATGGCATGCATGCAAAGTTATAAAGTGACGTAGTCTACGCGTTACAAGAGCCCTCGGATGTCGCAAATTGCAATCTATGAAAGCCGATACTGAAAGGCAGGTGATTTAGGGATAGGAGCTGCTACTCCTTCAAGCCCGGAGAAAAAGTACTATGGCGACGCGATAAAGTGATTGAATTTCAACGTTCGCGCGCTACTATCTTATACACATGTACGTACAGACGTATACATAAAACGGTGTTGCGCGTTGTGCGCCATCGTCTCGTAGCACCTGCATGCATAAAATGCAATCACATCAACGCACCGTCATCCAGGGAATGATGCAGACAGTCAATAGCTTTTCGCGGCTCATAAACCTACAAATGATCGAGATCGGAGAGCTACTTAACATAATATTGGGACACATGTAAGATCGTGAATATTGATGACCGAAAATCGATACATATATATATATACACATGCAATAATCAGTTTATGGATTTTTTTTATAGAGCGAGAGACGAAAGCAACTCCGTTTTAATGTAGATGACTTAAAGAAACAATAAACAATAGCTGCTTGCGGAGAATTGTTTTTTGTTCCAAGTATTATTTTATGAGAACCAATCGTGTAACGGATTTTAAATAATTTGCGCAAATCTGTGAAAACCGTTTTGATTTTGCATGTATGGGTCTGAATATCCGTTGTACAGTTGCATTTATATATATTAAATAGATCAAAAAATAATTTCTTCAATTAAAGAGATTTAAATTGAAGATTGAAACGCGAATAAATATTTAAACGTATTATAAATCTTTTGGTATCCCTTTAAACTTTTCACACCCTTTTTAAAAAGGTGAATAACAGTATTATGATAGACATAGTGTTGAAATTATTCTTACTAATTTAAAATGTTACAATGTTTCAGACATCCTTCATTTTTCAATTAGGGGATTATTAATTTTAAATAAAAATATTTTAATTAATGAGAAATTAACGAAAAACATTTCACATAATTGTCGTGAATTTTCTTGCGTCGATTCACCAGTTCCCATTAATTATTAATGTACTTGAAAAATTTTATCGCTGCAGGTTTTGATATTTAAAAATGAATTTATTATAAGGATTCGGGAAATAAATTAATTTCAACCTTTAAAAGTAACATCAAGGATTCGTGAATTTGCATTTTGCGCAAAAACGAAACGTTCTTTAAATTACAGTCTTTTACTTAGTATTCAATCGAACCAGGATATCGCATCGATACATATTTACTAAAATTTACGACCCCTTAATTAATTAAAACATAAATTATCCACTATATTTCTTAGACGCATTTATTAAAAAAAAAATATAGTCTATAAAATTATCTGAATTCAAATAAGAAATGCCTTTAATCATTGACTAGTTTAAGAAGCAATAAAACAATTTACGTACTAATTTATATATAAATATAAACGTAGATAAGATTTTATCGTTCGGATGTATTAATTATGATATATTATTATTGCATTATAGGAGTGATTTTGAGTGAATATACGCTATTTCGAAATGAACGATCACAGTTTGATATGCTAATTAATTGATCGATTAAAAAAGAATTGCGGTCATTTTTATTTTTGCGCATGCAGGGCCCACGTTGCTCGTTTAAAAGACCAAGTTAATATAAAATCAAGGAAGCAGATAAGGGGAAGACGAAAACTGGTCTTATAGTTAGAAACTCGTCTACTGTTTAGATTCGGTAGCGAACCACACGACATTCTTAAGAAGAACGATTGCGCGTTATCGTCCGCCATACGAACAAATGGTAAACAGTATTAACTCCGTATCGTAATCAGGAATTTTTTATTTACTGCACAGATTATCTCATTAATGTGGGTAGCGTGTGATTCGGATAATCGACGTCAACTAAATAAATGACGGTACATTAGATTTTGCACGTATGCAACGACAGTTGCCATTAGTATTTTTGGCTGCGCGTAATGTGCGGATGATTGCAAAAATACGGACGATAACTTTTCCCTCCGTTAGTTCGGTGAAATTACGAGCAGTAAAATTACTCCGGAAAAATAATTGTTGAATTTAACGTTATTGATGAATGCGCAATAATATTCAATACTGTTGAGTTAGTAAACAGGAAACGTTGATGATCAAGGTTTCGTAACGCGAGGCGTGTTTTAATTAATTTTTAAAGTATTTTTGGGAAAGTGAAAAAAGAGCGCAGCCATGTGTTTGGTACGAGCTCTTGTTAATAACAATAAAGCAATTAATCAAAATGCGGTAAAAAAGTAATTAGCGAGTAGAAACAATTAAAATTTAAATATAAGGAAAATTGCTCATCGAATGATCAATCAAAATATGCCCATCGAGCCAACCCACGTCACTCTGATCAGCTGCTCGTAAAAGGCAAGAAATCGCCGCAAGTTTTCTCTTCGATAATAAAAAATAATCAATCTTTTTAAGCGCACGCGGATCACGGGTGCCCCCCTCCTCTAATTTGTCCAACTCTCGAAAATATTCATCGTTCGAGCACCAGCGTCAATAGTTTTGCGATTCTCGTGGCAGCAAAGGTAAACCTGCACATCTGCATCCTGCACTGACAAAAACGCCTACCCGTAAGATAAATATTTTCCAAAGAGCCAAATAAAAAGCGAAATAATTAAGGTCTCCGGGTTCGAATAATATCTAGTCCCCGTCTACACAATAAGCCACAGAAATCCATCGATCTAAACTTTGTTATTTTAATGTCCCGTCGCAACAGTCACAAAAGCTCCACCGCCCCGAGCCTCCCGCTCGCGGTCTGCTGCTGCAGAGACACCGGGAATTTGTAAGGAATTTCGTTAGAGGATCTAAACAATATCCTGGGCGTCTCCATAGTCGGCGTTATTGGGATTAGGGTATATATATATATTCCGACGAGAGCTCGGCGTCGCGGCGCCTCGCTGGCGTATAAGAGAGAAAAGGGAGGCATCTGTTGCGCTTCCATAAGCAACATTTACATAATCGCCAAGGCTCACGGAATTTCTTCGTCTCCTCTCCTTCTTTTACATACGCGCGAGCGTACGTGCGCTGGATGAGTGACAGTTTTGTGTTGCTATGGATTTTCCCCGCTTTCCAGCTCAGTCCTCGCGAGTTTTGCACTTCTTTCTTTCATATTTTAGGCGCTCCGCAATCGCGCCCTTCTCTTCCTCCATAATCAAGAGTTTAACTTCCCCGTCAAAAAGTCATTAAAGTGTTTCGGTCTGGATTACAGGACGAAGAATTACACAGGTAATTGTATTTTTTGAAATATTAGTTATATATTAAGAGCTTTACATTTTTCCTCTGTATTGTATTAAACTTGATGCTTTCCGTAATTTTAGATGATGTATATCCTTGATAGCCAGCTTTAAATTACATTTAAGAACAATATATACGCCCGTGAAACAAATGTAACCGATGTATTATAATGACTTTTAATATATATATATATATATACACACACAGAAATTGTACAAGTGTCAAATCGTTTGGCACTTTTTGAAAAATAATTTAGCTCCAACTTCCCATGCATAAGATATCATTGCAACCGTTTAATTATTTGTATGTGTTTTATTTGAAACGATTGGGTATTACGCTTGAAGAGATTTTTTTGGGAGTTTTGTTGAAGACTGCATACGTTAATTCCTTCGATATTGTTTAGTTACGCAATAAAAGAAATAATTGAGCGTTGATCGATATATTGATGAACATTTTAAAGTAGTAAAAAACATAAAAACTATCTTCAATACTAACTTTAATACGCGAAAAATTTCCGTTCGTTACATTTATATATAAAATAAATAAATATACGAATGCAGGTACGACTATAAATATGCATAGATAGGTATAAGTGTGTACGTACATTTGTTGATGGAATATTTTTGACGAAGATTTATGATTAAAACGTGGGTTTTAAAGTAAACTTATTTATTCTGTAACTCGTCAAAATCGAAAGATGATGAATGAGACACGGAGAAGGAATGTTATCTTTTAGAAAGGATATAGTCACATCGAGTGTCTTCATCGCGGAGCCTGAATCTCAAATTCCTGATCCAGAAGTGATTAGTCATAAAATTAAGAGTTCATTCGTAGCCTGATCGATCAGTTTTACAAGGATTATCATAATGAGATCGTGTGGATGTTTTAAAGTTTAATAAAAATTCATCTTATTGATGACTCAATTTGCAGCCTTAGACATTGATTAGATTACTACACCTTCAGCGGTCTGTCGAATCAATATATAAAAAATTAAAAGTTGCTCAACGTATTGATCGTGAAACTTTTAGAACGATAAATTTTATATTGAGAATGCAAATACAACGGATTTCGCCCGATATAGTGTATAATACACTATGTTTCTAAAACAGAGTGGAATTGTATGTAAATGAAGCCTTCGATAAATATGGATAACGCCAAGGTCCCTGAAAATAGATCAGATTTTTAGATAAAATCGCATTTAGAAATAAAATTTTCAAAACGTCATAAATCGTTGATCGTGGCACGTAAACATTTTTATAATTATGGATATAAATTATGGAGATTATAATAATGTTTTATTTTGTATTTGTTACTGCACTTTCAACATAGTCAATCCAATTTAATTTACCATAATGCAAGACATGATGAATTGTTCCTGTAGTACAATGGTTATATTGAAGAAAAAGTGATAATTTGCTTCTGCAAATTTTACTTCAAAGTGCTTAAAATTGTCTTCGAATGAAATTTGAAAATGAAAAACAAATCAATATAAAGCGAAAATTAATTGTAACGACGAAATTTGAAGCTGTCAGGGAGTGTCAAAATATTAAATCTTCCAACCCATCCTCGAAAAACAGAATCGAATCTATATGTAATTACACTTTTCCGGATCAGCGCATCTATTTTGCGAACGTTTGGACCAATTATTCTAAATGGAATACCTTATTTATTTCCATGGTATCACGTAAGGCGAATAATAAACAGTAAAACAAGTGCGTTTATGCAGCGATCGCTGTTTTTTCGAGCAGTGCTACAAAGGCAGTTCCCATAGCCAAGCGAAAAGCACCGCTGTACGGAAAAATAGAAAATAGAAGTAAGGAAAACAGCGCAAATGGTGGGAGTCTCGTGCATATCTAAAATGCATAAGAGAAGGCGAGGATTATTAAAAGAGAGGGAGGGACAGAAAATCAAAGTGGGATTGAGCCGAGGGATAAGAAGAGCAGCTTCGCAGTGTGTTAGTCGCGCCTGTGAAAGGAGAAAGGGGGAAGAGAGAGAGAGAGAGAGAGAGAGAGAGAGGTTCAGATGTTCTTCGCGTATGTATATGGATAAACATTGCTCTTCGAGGAACTCCGTATGCATAACAATGAGTCCTCGATGCGACTTTGGTCGCGCACACCGAGAGCGCGTTATAAGCATCCGTCGCTTATCCTCTCTCTCTCTCTCTCTCTCTGTTCTCCCTACATCCGGCACACTCATACCGAAGAACGAGAGAGGGAGGAAGTGGAGAAGTCGTGGGAGGAAAAAGGAACGACTGAATCGCAGAGTCGAAGCGTATGAAATGTAGGGGGAGGGGCCGCTATACGTGATGAGGGGCGAGGAGAGCTAGAGTGTTATAATTTGCATGTAGCGCCTCTCCCATCCCCTCCGCCGCGCACTGCACGAGAGCTTCACCTGCCCGTCGGCATTACAGCTTCGTCTAAGCTATGTCTCTTTATGCGCATGCAACGCGTTCGCGTTTTTATTTATTCGCACAATAGTTGTGTTATGAATTGTTAACTCATTTTCAGCCGACGTCCTCGCGTCTTATTACTCGGGTTTCAACATTTTCTTTTCTCTCCTCAAAGACCCAATTCTCGGGTATTGACTTTCTTTTAGTTGTGGACGACTATACCAGAGGTGAGCCAAGGGGCTTTATAATTCTTGTTCCTTTGTGCGATGTACATCCAACTAATATGGAATATAAGAGAGAATTAACTTAAAATGGTTTTAACGCCGTACAATCTATGCACTCGTGAATTAATTAACGAAAAAAATCTTATTCAATTCGCTCGAAGAAAGAGAACGGGTAAGATTGATATTTTTCATACGATTCATTACGGAAACTGGCGACTGCTTTTTTATTCAAACAGCCTGTCGCAGATTAAAAACTTATACATGGCGTGTGTTTAAGTTTTTTTCAACCTATAAAATATTTCCTCTTTCGTACGCCATCGCTTCGATCAACTCCCAGCTTCAACAGCTTCAAAACTGTAATATATCCTGTCAAGACTATCGTAATTTATAATAACTTATTAACGAATTATTAATGAAAGTTTTTAATTATACATGCCCTGAGCTCACGAAACTTTTTAATAATTATATTCAGGTCAATAATATTTTGTATCTTTATTTATTATTCTTGCATCGCACTTGTCACGTGCAAAAAATTGCATTTACACGTTACTCGTAAACAAGTATCTATAAACTTAATATATACGGAACTACTAAGTAAAAATATCGATCGGATAAACTTTTAAGGGGTTTTTATTTTCAGTGCAATTACCGAAACTTCGAGAATGCATTAATAGCAACAATATAGTACGTAAATAGTGTTTTCGTTATTTGTGGCAGTTTACTCCTATACTCCAAAAGAATTCTACGCTTCAAATGTTTATTTAGTAGAAAGTATGTTTGCATCGACAAATACTAATATTCTCGTGACGTGTTGTTTATAAATAATTTATTCATAACACTGTCGAGTCGCGGAATTTCAGAAACTTTAATCCCACAGTTTAGCACATTGTAAAGCTTCGAGACTCTCTTTGTTAATCCGAGAATTTGCGAATCTAACTGTTTTCAATGACTATTGCATATTTTAATAGTGTACCGACGAATACGAAGCCTAAGGAACCGCGAAGTCTGCTTTTTACAGACGAAACTACAGGATTGACCAGTCGGAATTTCAGAATAACGGCTCGAAGTATTCCAAGTGTCGCGGCGAATCCAGTGAGAATTTAATCGAGCGATGAAGTTGAAGGGAAAATTAAGGAGAGACTAGAGGCACGTAGCAGGACGCGTAAGAGATAATAGATAATAGTTGGCGCATATTTGCTTAATAGTCTTATTTATTCTCGAAGCTTCCTCGTAATATGAGCTTTCGTCGGTGTTATTCCTTCTTTTACTTCCTCTCGTTTTGTGTCTCTAGTTCTGCAAACTTAGCTCTTGTACTGGAGGCATTGAGTAGAACACGTCGTGCCAACCCTCAGACCCGTACTTCCTATACATCCAATCTATACGGCAGGCGAAGTGACGCGCGCGCGACGTCGCATGCATAACGATTCGACGGGGCGCGCGACGTCTTTCTCCTATCGCTTGTTGCTACTGTGCGTTACAACCGGCGCTACAGAGAAGAAACGCGGGGGCGATGTTGCATTGTTCTGCTCGAGGACCCCTCCAAAACAATTTCCAGTCTCATTCTCGGCTCGAGAATGCTATGCGCATCAAGTTTTCAAAAGAATAATTTATGGTTTTTTTACTCCAACGACGGATCTCATTTTACAACTTATTTTACATTCGCCCGCATCTTTCTCCCTCTCTCCCTCTCTCCTCCCGCTAACACGTGTAATTAAAATTTTTAACGTCCCTCTATTCGAAGACTCCGGCACTGTTTTCTATTCTCACACTCGCGCAGCTTTAGCAATCTCGCAAATGCCGCTAGAAGAAAGAAACCAAGCTAAGCTTAACCGTATCTCTCTATAGGCAATTATATCTCTATTTTATTTGCATCTGACCAACAATTTGCGAATTGATAAAATACAATGCAATACGTTGCAATTCGGAGTTGGCAAATATAAATGTAATTCTGTATGCGGTTATCATTTGCAAATAATTCGCTTCGGTAGATATTACATTTGATTTGTACGATATTTTACCATCTCATTTTCCTTACCGGAAGGGAACTGTAATATTTCTATGATTCGATTTGCATTTAAACTAAGCTTCTCAATTCTGTTATTTCAAATACCAATATTTAAATTTATTCATAGTAAATTTGTAACTTTATTACAAATATAGATTTAAAGTAACTCAAGATATTGAATAGTGGGTACTAAGCGTAATTGCGAATAATTATTATTTCAATTTCACTCCGAAATTAACGAGGTTATGAAGTTAGTGGACCTTTTTGATTTTAAATATCCTACAAAATACTCGTATACGCTATCGAATTCTTCCGCAATCCCATATTCGGAATGAATATGCTAGGATTTTATTTTAATATAATTATATTCCACTCGAGCCTTTAGTTATTAAGACAATATAATACAACTCTTGCACTTCTCCTTTTCAAATCAAAGTTTGTCTCGATTTCTATTCCCGCTAGTTTAACGCTTTTTCAATTATCAATAATTATATAACCAGCTGCCTTTGTGCTTATGAAAATTTAAATCGTTCAGGGTTCTTTCAATTATTTTTTAATTGGGTATTAACTTTTACAGTATATTACCTAATTATTTGTACAATAAGCAATGCTCGGTATCTTATATTTCTAAAATGAGATTATAAATTTATTTTTCAAATGCTCAATTTATTCTGAAAATTGACGTCAACTTTTCAATTCGATCTTTTAATTTTTAATTTTTATTAATTATTTTGTAGAACAAGAATATCTCTTTATGTAACTATACACTCAATTTGAAATCAAGCCTGATTTCTTCTATAATAGCGAAAATTATAGCAAATAATTTCTTTCATTTTAGTAAAGTATTGATAAATAACAACGAACAATATTAAGGCGATAACCGTATAAATCTTGAAAGCGCACTCATAAACACATGTATCAAAGACGTTCGGTACATTTAACGCGTTTTTTAACGTCACGTCATCCGAGCACCGCAGCACGAATCGGACAGTTGACGAGCATCCAATAAGCCGCAAATCTTCGGATCACCCCAATCGTTTAGTTAATTTACTAATGCATAAAACACGCGAACCACGAACCCTAATTCATTAGTCGATTGTGCGTGCGGTCCAACGGACACTTCCACTTTGTATCGCCGCTGTATCGCGCTTCTGTGGAAAATCGTTCAGCTGATGATAAAGAGACAATGACGTCTACGTCTACGAAACCGAGACAGAATTTAAAGAAACCTCTTTAGACGTAATCGCAACTCGTAAATTTCGCAAATTATCTATACTTTGATTCGCATCTATAGACGCTGCTGAATGGTGCCAATTATCGTTTTACGCCTTCCACGATCGCGTTTTACACAATTATCATTATTTTACGTATCATTTTTTAATTTCGAACAACAGATAATTTTCGTACAGAGCTTTAATCGCTCTGAAAATTTTATGACAAAAAATTATTCTAATGGTGTGCATTCAATGTTCGATAAATACGTTTTAAATGTGCAAGCAATACTCGATAAAATCGATTTTATATTTATAAAGGAAATAATCGAGTGCCCTGGATAAATCGTAAACTAACCATAATAATTTGATCAATTTTTTCACGCTTGTAAAAAAAGTATGGATAAAGAATAATATAGTATTTCGTTGAATTCATTCGTGAAATTCGTGATTTGTCCCTTAATTAATTTTTAATTAATCCACCATTTTTGAAGTTTTGGTAAGTTTGACGATAGTGATAACTATAACAATATATTATTGCATATTATATAAATTTTAAAAATCTTTAGGATTTTTTTAATGAATTAAATGAAACGTGAATTATTTTATCATTCATTACTTTAATAATGCTGTAAAAACATAGACCACAAATAGTCTCGGTTCCTCTACTCTTATCAACGACATTCAGTTAAAATATGATAATAATTTATTGCACGCGGTAACTTCAAGAACTCGATTAAATAATTATTAATTATTTAATAATTTTAATATTTTAATATTTAAATGTATACTTTTTACAACTGAATTCGATAGATCTTCATTATTATGTTTTGTATTTTTGTATATTAGTATTATTGTTTATAATAAACTATTTTTATTCGTAATGTATAATAAAAAATTAACTTTGAATATTAAATTAATTGTAATTATTGAAAATAAAATCATAAGAAAAGAAATGCAAAATTTCTATATGTATAGATATCTAATTAAAAATTATCCACAAAAATTATTTGACGCTCCCATAAAATATTGATATATACTTTTTTACATGACAGTTTATAGTATTTATAAATTATTAGATTTTATTATTAATTTCTAATCCATGTACAGAAAACTAGTATTACAATATTCTTAAAATAGAAAAAAGATAATAATGGAATTATAATGCATACAATTTTTGACAAATTTTGATAAATTTTTTGACAACGCTATTCAAAATTTATATACATACATACATATATATACACATACATTTATTAAATTTTTAATTTTCATCTTAATTACTAATATTCTATTTCACATCTACTTTACAGCTTATTTATTTAGTTATATATATATATATATATAATTAAAAATAATTTAATTAAATTCAATATAAACTGACAAGACTATATTTAGGAGTTACATAAATATAAATTTCATAATATTGTTCAAACCGCATTTTAATTCATACATTTTCTAACAAATATACTTATAATTCAAAGGTAGAGCTTTTAATTAATAGTAAATTTCAAATTTATACAATATATTATAATCGTGTATGCTAACAGTTTTATAATATTTGGTAACACAAATTCAAATAATTTTTTATGCATTTCGATAGCTGTTTGTGTTTTCTTGTACGATGATATTCGTAAAAGTGTTATATAAGTTAATTACTAAAAAACTTTACAATCAATTTTCTTCAAATAAATTCCAATAGATACCATGTGCAGATTAAAAAAAACGACTTGAATATTATACTTTAAATAAGAGTACACAAATAGACTGAAGAGTGTAACGAGAATGTGGACTATTTCATTAACTTGTCTATGTGTCTTTCCGTTGTTAAAACTCGGAACAAATATTAAAAAAAAATTGTTTTTATTACAATTCTAAGCTCTTAACGAGTTTCTATAATTCTTCAAAGTCATAATAACCTGTCTTTCCTCCACCCATTCCTTAACGATTTTTTCCTGAGTCCATCGCTTGAGAAAAAACCAGAGTTATTTTGTATACAAAGCTGACGACACTTTGTGTCAATCTATAACTGGATGTAAATCTGACTAAAATAAAGCGTCAGAGAAAAATCATCACTTATCTCCATCAATTTAATCAAGACACGAGAATAGCAATCTTTGCTAAATTACATGTTAAACAAATTTTATTTTCCAGACTGATATAATTTATAAATAAATATTAATAATAACAGTGATAAACTTTTTTTACTCGATATTTTGATTTGTTTTTACTTAGAGATGCAATTAAAATTTCGAACAACAGTTGAATATAATTTTATTAAAATTCAGACTATCGTGTAATAAAAGATTATCGTGTTCATTAGAGTATTTTAATCAGTTAAATCTGCGTTGTTATAATGTTTATCGTAAACTTTTTTGAACGCTTAAGCGCATATTTACTTTCTGTATTATTATTTTCGAATTATCAGTTTTGATCGTTTAAGTTTTTATCGCATTTAAGATTCGTAATTGGGAGGCTGAATTATTTGAAACAATGAAAACTTAAGTTTAGAAAGTTAGAAGTGAAAGTATTTTTCTGCATTTACTTTGGATAGAGCACTGTTGCATTAAAAACAACTTTTACCTTCGCTTTTGATTAAAGCATCCGAAGAAAACAATCGAGAAACACGTGCAAGAGAGCTGAATTTAATATATTATTAGCGCTGAAAGATAAAAGTAATTAATAGCCAAGTTTTGAAATCTTCGAATATCTTCGGAGATAGATAGTTGGCGAGTAAGATGGACTCGGAGAGATAGTGGTGGAAGTGAAGGAGAGAGAGAAAGAAGGGGCATAATAGCGCGTACCCATTTGCCTAATGATCGTTGCCGTAGCATCTCGGCTGGTTTTCACTCGCAAGCTCTACGACTACGACCTTATCGCGCTTCCTCTTGGCTACACACGGACATCTAGTTTCTCGTTCGTTCTGCTGTTGTCCCGCGCAGCCGGAAAGTACAGAGGCCTCCATTTTCCATCTTTCTCCATCTTCTCTTTCGCTTTGTTTGGATGTACACGCGTCCTGCTTTTGGCCAAGGAGCGCGTTTCTGCAAGGAAGCTATTTGGCAAATAAGATTATTACCGCGTAAACAACTTTCTTACGTTGGAGCCTGTGAATATAAGCTTTATCGCAAGAAAGGGACAAGGGCGGGGGAAGACAGAGTTAGGTGGAAATAAATGGAGTACAAAAAGGTTAGGCTGAGATATACAGTACGTGTAAATAACGAATTGTAATTTTCTGGCCGAGCTAGCCGAGTTCGCGTAAAAAGCCTCGTAAAATGTTCGTTGAACAAGGGACTTAACTTCGGATAAATGCAAACATCAAATTCGCTTGTGAATCCGTAAATAAAGTTAGTATTGTCTAAGTGCTCGATTGAAAGTAGAATGCAAAACGAACTAAGATTTGTGTATCAACGTGTTTCGAGACTACGAACTTTGAACTTTCGATCAGTAACCATCGCTCGGTTAGAAGTTTTCAAAGAGACATTCTGGCTGTGGAGGAGGCTTTTTTCTCATCGACTCGAATAAAGATAAACGGAAATATTACGCATTTTTACAATGTTCGCGAAAAATTTAAATCTCCAATTAGTGGCTAATGCTGAGAAAAGTAAAAATATCTTCGCGCGATAACTGCTAATATATTTAGCAAGTTAATGTACGTCAAGGCTCGAGGTCTGATCAGATATGAGTTCTGACCAAACTGGACGCTGATATGCAGATACAAGGCCAGAATAATCGCCTCAATTTTAATGGCGCTTTTCGCGACTTTCTCTTCTATGATAAGCATTTGTATTCGTGGCCGATTCGCCGGTGCTTTCTTCAATGGACACAAGTTAAGTACGCGAAAAATTGTATTCAAAGTAGAATTTCACTTATTTTTCCGTTATTACTTTGCACGCGCGCTTACGACAATTTTATCGCGATCAAAGAGTTCTCCTTTTAATTCCATATACCTATTCAATGGGTACGTATAAATTTCGAAGAATAATACAAGTTGCCACGCAGCGCAAACGAATTTTCGTTTTGACTCGCAACTGAATTTATTTCATTCACTTTCCTCCTCATATTCATATATTTTATCAACATTGTTATCACGACTACCTTAATCTTTTGAATTTCCCCCGGTTATATTTCATCTTTTCACGCTACCATTTCCGCCCCTTCAGTTTCTCTGCAGTTCGGACTACTGTTCTAAGCTGCGTATTTCCGGTACCAGTTCAACTTACATCTTACCTGCTCCCTTTTACTGATTGCATTGAATTGAGTAAAGAAAAGGCCAATTGCACGTGCTCGTACGTGTTCCAGAATTTGGAGAATTCGTGCGCTTCCGTCACGTGTTCGGGCAAATTTTGTTTAGTCGTGTACTAATCTTTAGTCGTGGCTCTTTGGCTGCTGCGCGACGAGGCGCACGGGCTCTATTACTCTATTCGATCGGCAGTCACGAGTAGCACGCGCTAAAGGAAAGAAGAAGAAAAGGAAGACGAAAGAGAGAGAGAGAGAGAGAGAGAGAGAGATTCGATCGTGCATTCAGGCATAAACACTTAACGTGATAGTGATTATTGAGACTTAAGTAGGAAACTTACTTTTAAAAAAGATACTCTCGCTAACAATCGAATAAGAGGTGCAAATAGAAGAACACAAGCATTAATAACGTTCATTTGCTTACTTTAAATAAAATTAATTCTTTTTATTAGTTTAAAGCCGTAATTTCAAGTTATGACTCGTTTGTTTAAATAACGCATATAAGGTTGTTATTGAACGATAATTTTCTTATTCTTAGAAATGTTTCTTCTATAAATGAATCGATATTGTTTGTTAATATTTATTTGTGTATAAAATTAAATGTTAATTAACAAAGATTATATAAATCCCATTTTTCGCATTTAAAAATACTGTGGGACATCGAGGATTGCGGAGAAAAAAAGGGAAGGGTAATAAATAATAAATAATATTTATTTCAATACGTTTACTCCCCCTCTTTTGGAAAGGAAGCCGATTTCCCTCCCGCGTAGTCAACGTAAAGAACTCGCCGTAATACCTAGTGACGATTTGCATAGATTATTTCTTCCTCTTTTTCACAGTATCACAATACTAATATAAAAAGTGACACAATTAACAGAAAATACGTTAACTTTCTTATCGATTTCATTGATGAAATTTACGGATTTCTACTTTTATTTCAAATGGATTTTGATATTACCTATAGTCCGGTATAAAAAATTCCATCTGTATCGATTATGAACCCACTTAAGCCAGTAATTAATACGACGGTCGTTTAAAAAATTTAAATATACATATGCGAAAAATGATTATGAAATTTATGAAAGATACAGTTTCACCCTTGATATTAAACGCGTTATCGTTAGCTCCACATATCACCTATCAAAACATAATCTCCCTTTCTTTCTCTGCCGACAGTCGCGTCGGTGCCCGTAAATCATCAAAGAACCCTTTGATGATCGAACCGCCTCTGCGTCAAAGTGTACAGCAAACCTCTCTATCTCAATTTCTTTCTCACTTTCTCAAAATACCTAGTTCTTATTGGTGCTATGAATTTTTGCAGCAAATCGATGGGTGCACCAGTGGATTTCTTGGAATTTATCAGTACAGAAATCCGAAAGTAGAATGGCATTGTATTGCACAGTGTGTGTTAGATATCGCGAGAGCACTTTGTCATTTGTGTGAGAATCAATATTATAGCGATCAAAGTTTGTTTAACGCGAAAAAAATACTAAGAACGCGATGGGGAGAAGTTCGAAAACGTAAATAAAACGTAAATATGAATGGATCGAGATGAAAGAGATGAGCTTAAGTCGATGATGAAAATAACATGCTATTTCTGTATCTGTATTTACAAATGCTCGACAACGATGCAACGCAGAACATTATTAATCGACAATAATTTATTATAACAACGCAAACGTCTATCATCGATACTTTCTGAGAAGAATATTTGTAATTGATAAATAGGAGGCAGTTTTTTTCTGTATTTCGGCTGCAGACGCGACTAAAACATCGTTTAAATAAATTTTTGAAGGCTCATGTGTTAGTTCCAATTTAAAGCGTCGACTCATGATTTTTTGCGCTTTTGCAATTTGTACAATGCAACAGTGATTTTCTTCGCCACGACGTTGTTAGTTTAAAAAATTATTTATTTTTAATTTTCTGCGGGTTCTTTATGAAATTAATTAATTAAAAGCAATTATGTTTGAAAATATTCACAATTAAGTGAAAATAGCTATTTATAATACAGAGAATAATACGTAGAAATTAGCAAGATGTAACTTTTTACAATCAGTCAAAAACGAGTAATTATTAAGGATGCGTTACTTAAAAGTTATAACTTGAGTCTATTTTCTTATTTTATCAATTAAAATAAGTATGAAAAATAAAATTGGCAGTTTAGTTAATTATAAGTTAGGAGTATTTAATTTACCCTCGTGCAGGCGCACGCATTCAACTAATTTTGATTTGATCAAGCGTAGGAAATGCTCAATTGAAATTATTTAAAGATTGAAAGTCTTAAATCATTGCACGTCCCACGTATTGTTTCCTTTTTAACGTTTAAATTTGCGCGTCGATGGAAATCTTGTAAAGATTGCCCGATCTGTTTCGAGCTCGAAAACATTTTTTTTTGCCTTTTCACATTCAAAGTGCGCTTTTCCAATTAATATAGATTAGTGGGACTCGTGTCTTTGCAATAATAGAAGAAAAATAGCTGGAAATCGCGGGTGAAAGCTGGCGTAGGTTGGCGTTCACTCTGGGAGCAGAAAGATTAAAAAGAGTAAATGGAAGGCGGGCGAATAAAGCTCAAGCTTCTTTTTATGCTCGTTGACAAGATGCCATCTTGGTGAAATCCGTCGAGGCACGTTATCGTTCGCGTGATGCGTACTTGCACACATGCAGGCGGTGTTAGACGCGCCCGGAAGTCGGTGCTCTCGCCGCCCCGCGAGAAAATCAAGAGAGAGAGAGAGAGAGAGACACAGAAAGAGCACCGAGACGCGGGTCGTTGTCCCTGCCCTTAATCGCCTCATTGTCCCGCGCTCTTCCTCCGCTCACGTGTTTGTGCACATTGTGCATATCAGCTGACTAATATCGGCGTTTCTCGCTCCTTTTCCGCTCCTTTTACCTTCCTCATTGTTCTTCTATTCTCATTTCCTTCATCTGGCGGCGTTGCGGATTTCTTCTACGTGTTCACCGGCCACAAATATCCGCGGCCTGAGCTTCGTGATAATCTGCCACTTTGAATTTCATGATTATTGCCAAGTTAAATCGTTAATTCGAGCAAACAATGTTTCGGAACTGTTTTCGTTTTCGTGCAGCGATTCAACCGCGATTGTGATTTGGCCTAAAACCATTTTCGGTAGGAGTTGATGGTTTTAATTTGTATGCATGAAGTAATAACTTCAAAAATTATTTATCCACTCAATCGTCACATTCGCTAAAAGAACTATCCTATGAATTCACTAGGTCACCGCTATTTTTCATCTACGTGACTGACATACTTTATATATATATATATATTATCCTTCGTATCTAAATATTTATTAAATATTCGTCCAAATTGATATTTCGATATTTTATGCACACAAGTTTATTAAAATATGACGACACGTAAAAAACGTCAACAACCTTTGCTTTTTAAGTTTACGTTAAAATTTGACACCGTGACCTTCTTTTGTAAATCAAGATTATATTTTAAATAGATCACAAAGGAAAATTAGTTTTGTTTTAGATGCGAGTTATTTATTATTATTTCAATGTAAAATTTTAAAACTATTATATACTATTTCGAGTAAATATACAGTTTGCGAAAATTTAATCTATGCGAGCCAAGTATTTCAAAATATATTCTTAAAAAATATTTAGATCTTATATCAAATAAAGGAAGCTAGTATTGCTTAGCGAGGAATTCGACTCTGTATGCGTGATTTTAAGAGAGTCAATATATCTTTTACGTATTGCGTAAAGATATTCGAATGAAATTATGGAAAGATTTAACATTTAAATTTTGCACGAATGAAGAATTTTATAAGAAAGTATAATGTATTATGTAAAAATATTTCGACTTCTTAAAGCATTTGCTTTTTGCATAATTACGTAGTATATTATCAAAAATTATAAAAGTGAGAGCTGACGATCATCCGAATAATTGAGAATAATTTATTTATAAATAAGTTTTCAGACGAATTTTTGCATAAAAAATTATAGTGCTTTTAAAACGTATATTATTCCGAATTATGCTTGTATCAAGTAAACATTTATCTAATTTAATGGAAAATTATAAAGCGTTTCTTTATTGATTCGGTAATTAAATACCAGAAATTTTTTTTAAGCGAATGTAAAATATTTTTAGTTTCTTCAAATAATATTGAAATTGAAAGTTAGATTAATTTGTAACCTAAAAATTAAGTTTACATGGAGTATGATGGTGTATCATAGTTACTAATCAGAAAATATTTAAGGCATTAAAAGTTTAAATTAGTTTTTGAATGTCGATCTTCAATCCGATCTGATTACATCTTTCTTAGTATAATAATAACGTAAACTTCGTACGTAATTATGTACTAGATACTAAATTCATCGTTCATTATGTACTATCCTTAGTCTTACAATTTTTACACTTTACACTTACTCTTACATCCAAACTTTTATTTTGATTAGTTCGTAATTTATTATGCTCTTTCATTTAAAAGCATCTAATAGTCTTTAAAAGATACATAGAAAAATTTACTTTTGGAATTAAATGTGAAAATCTAAGTAGAAAAAATCGTAAAAGTTATATGGATGTCGTGTATACCTGGAGGGCGTAGACATAACTAAAACTTCGTTCTCGCGCTTCGGGCTTTTAAATTCTGGGCACTCGAAGTATTTTTCGTCACAAGCTCTGATGCAGGTAACACGAGAGAGGGGAGGGAAAAAGCAACTTTACTATGCATAGCGCTTTTAAGATTAGAGAGAAGAGTACTTTGCTAAAATTAATACAAACTTGACAGAAGCACGTGTAAGATAATTTTAAAACAAGTTTTCATTAATTTTAATGTTGCGCAAGCAATAAAGCCTCAAATTCCAACGTCAAAACTTTATGAAGAAAAAAATTAGTTTACGGTTACTATGCTATTTAAACAAACCGATTACTTTGTTCATAAAAAGATTATACTTTTTAGATATTTATTTACGTATTTCACAGGCGATATTCTTTGCCGTAAATATTGCAGGATGAGATAAATAATCTTTAGGAAATTATTTTAAAATATCGCTAGTTTAGCGGGTGAGGGAACGAAAAATATTTCTCCTGAATTTATAAAATAACGCACACTGAATTCACGCAGGCAGTTATACATGTAAATAGTATCGGAACGTATGCAGTCAATTTCGTTAACACAAATTTTAAGAAGCTCCAATAATCATGTATATTTCCGCGAATATTATCTATTACATGTAGTGTGGTGTGTATTTGTGGGAATACCTGCAAAGGCTTCTCAACTTTTTGCTGTTTAAATTTGATCGAGTATTCTCTGAATTATACGTAGTTATTTTATAATCTGGGTTGAAGAATCAGGTATAAAAGCCTAATATTACTTAAAATTATAAATTAATGTTCAGTTAAATAAGGATACAAGGAATAAATTCAAGGATTGTTTATTCTCACATTCATTATAATATTAATTTTAAATAGTAATTTTATAGGAAATAATTACTCGTGTAATTTATCGTGTATCTTTTAGGCGTGACATCTTTTTTTAATAATATAATGCAAAGTTGACATTTATATTTGCAATGCATTAAAATAAACTATGTAAACATAAAATAAACAACTCGTAATATTAAATATAATAAAGCACATATCAAATTTATCTTACGACTTGTCTTAAGCTGCTACTTATTTCTGTGTTTCCTTCTTATCTTTTTCTCCTTCGATCAATAAAAAAGTAATCAAAAGTATAAATTAGAATTTCTAAATGTTTTTATAGATAGTTATATCTGCGCACGAACGTGCATTTCGAAATGCCATTATACTTTACCTTTTTTTCATAGAAATTGTTTCATAAAAATTGTTTTGTACATGTACACGCCACGTATTCTCCATATACAAATTTAAAAGAGGAGTTTGTTCTACAATTTCAAATTTTATATTGAATATTAGGTTGATATTGCGATATTCATTGCTTTAGAATAATTGAATATCAGTTTATCTAAACTATACACTAGACCTCGATTTTGCCCTAAAATAATATCAAATATAAATATATTCAAAGTGAAAAGAAGAGGGAAATTTAACGCAGAAGTGATATTTCGATGTTGCAGTTTAGAATTTGCAAAGTTTACAAGACTAATATTTGTACGTAATTGTGGGGAATGCGCATACACCGAGACCTGGTTCATCTGCTTTTGACGCTTAGACTCGAGGCCGCGCTACTCCAAGAATTCTTCGACACGAGCCTCTCCCTCACTGTCACTGGCGCAATTAGCGTAAGAAAAGAAGAATAATAATGAAATGTAAACGCTGGTCCCGGAAATATGACGGAGAACGTGTTTCTCGCATTAGAGTTGATTAAAGTATTAAAGTTCATTAGCACCGGCATTTTCGGCTTAGATAGGTGTGGGGGAAATTTTGCAGACTTATCGAGTATTTCGTATTTCTCGTTAGAGTTTAATACACTCGCACGCATTCAAGAATCTACCGATATTTTCGCGAATAAAGTATGCGCGACTGTCAGAAGATCAAGTGCGCTCACAACTTGATGCGATTGATAGGCAGCAGTCGTCGCTAGATTTATGGCGATACATTGTTTTCCAATATTTTCCAATAAAGTAACGCATGCCTTCGGAATATGAAGAGGCCCCATTGCAATTCGAAGATAACTGCGAAATCAATACACGACGTTGACTCGCGCACTGTAAAATTACGAGAAGATATATTACGGTGTATTAATACCGGATCGTGAGTATAATAATGGAGTGCGTCGTGCGTCTCGCGGTCGACGTTAAAGTGGCTGGACTTGGAATTCGAAAGAATCTTTGCAAGAAGTGCATCGAGTCGAGCAGGCATGCATAGAATGCATTTAACATTTTAAAATGCAATAATTCGCACAGTTTCGAATTTCCAAAATCAGATACCGAAATAAAGGTGGCGGAGTAAATGGAAGAGACGAGACACGGAGTTGGGAAATTATTTAAATTTATTCTCGTATCGCGCTGCAAAACGAACGAATTCCAGAATATTGGCTCGAAATAGAAGGAAGGACGCGCCCTCACTCATCGATAGGCTTGCCAATCGTCTGAAAAATATACATTACGCGGACATAAATTACGTTGGAGCGGCTCCATAACTCAGGGAAATTAAACTCGCATCTCATAATGGAATCAGGTGAAGTAAAAAGTGAGTCCGACTGGACTCGCCCCCCCCCCGCCCGCTCCCAGCACTTTGATGGAAAAACGAAATCATTAGGTGGATTATTCGTATAATAGCGCTCGAATTAACGGGCTTTCATGGTCTGATTTCGACAATGCGGCTGGGACCAGAGTATTCCATTAGCGATTCGCGATGCGCGACTGCGCCCCAGTCCTCGGACACTCAGCGGCCCGACGTCCCTGCCCCTGCATTCGCTCGCTGCACTGCGTCGCGCTCCCAGTCGTATTTTAATAGGGAAGTTTTACTCGCGATGGAAGGTTCTTTTACGTACCGGAGCTGAAATTACAAATCCGTTCGACGGCGGCCAATAAAAAGGATGCAAGAGGAATTGACGAGGGAGCGAACGGGTGGGCGCGGGGCCAGGGGAGTGTCATTAACTTCGACACAAACACCAACACTAGCGCCGGCAGCAAGCGAGATGCACGATACGAACGCACTAATCGGGAAAAAAGGAGTCGATCGGTAAATTTCAGTTATGCGTTGAGGAATGTACAAATAGGTGCATAATTCTACGCTTTGGTGCGATTGTAACATCACCGTTATATCGGCTGCTGACAGCGAAATACTTTCCAGCGCGGTTCGTTGTAATTTGAAATCGAAAATTTCACGGAACCTCGTTCACTTGTAACCAGCCCCTGGCGATCTCCAATACTGTGAAGTTGCAATTGCCGTTGACCATAAAGCGAAACTTAATTTATTTTCGTTAAAAATGTCCGTCAGAATATTAAAGTAGAGTACGAGTGAATTCGATCAGACGCAAATTGAAAACGCGAGTACGTGGTCATTGGAAAAATTTTACATAAATACTTTATTTGCAGAATAACTCTTTATCGCTCTTAGTGCTCTAAATAATTCACGACTCTCACCACTTTTGGCTTCATTTTCAATCGTGTAATTTCAAAAGGGTTCTGTCTTAGATTAAAAAATTTTAATAATTACAATCCTCGATTAAAAAATAGATTACACTTAATGGGCTAAGATACGTTGGTTAAAATTTATTCACGAGATTACTTCGTTTTATAAATTAAAAAGATTTAAATTTCAATTAAGAGAAAAATTAAGCTTTAACTGAATTCGAATTCAGAGGTTAAAGTTTCCTCTTTAACTCATATTGCACATAGTCGTCAAAAATTTATCCTTATAACTAATTGAAAATGCCTAATTTTATCTACTATCTGCCTATTATAATGCAACATTCGAATAACGTATTATTTTGCGTATTATGTTGCGTGTTTCGCGCTGTCCGCTAACTTCACAACTTCATTTCACTGGGCGTATTTTTTTCCGTAGCTTCAAACTTATCGTAATGCCAAAAACAGCGAAAAAACAGGAATTAGAAAAATGAAATTTGGCTCCTACGACTGCGCATCATCGTCTTCTAATTTTGAACGCGCTCGTCTTATTTACGAGTACTGGAACTTTTAGCAACTCGCGCCTCCAAGCGTCTCGGCGAAAATTCCATAGGCTCTAGTTCGCAGAAATTCCAAATATTTAAACTATCGCGGGGGCGCTCAGCGTTTGGGCACGTCATTGGCCAAGTTAATCCAGCCGGTAAAGCGATTCTCCGTACGAAGCGCGATAGCTCGCGAGTTTCGAGCAATTTCATACGGTCCCGAGGCATGCGAGAGAGACAGGCAGCACCTAATGTGGGGGAGGCAGAAGGTAGAGCGGCTCCGCCACAAACGCGCGTTCTTCAGCCCCTTCCTAAACAAACAGCCCCGAACCCGCGCAAAAGTCCGCCCTTCTCAGCCGCCAATAATGGGCAGAAGAAGTTTCGCACATACATCCGCGAGAACAATTAGGAATAAGTAATCGATGGGACATTCCAGCTTTGACTCGAGTATAATTGTAACGACTCGGCAAGAAAGGTGGAACGAGCGTCGAATGCATTCTCAGGCCGGCGCCGGGTTTTCTCTCGAGTTTCGCGGGGGTGGGGGATGGATTGGAACACCTAGGACTGCGAATTACCGACTCGAGACAACGTTAATATCGCCTGCTCGCTGAATTCCTTCGAAACTCTCTGAATTGTACCTCGTAACGCTCGTCGTCCAAGACGGCACCTGGACGCGCTCGGGTCATTACGTTAACATCCCGAACTGCACCGTTTTTGACCCTGCCACCGGTGGCGACACTTGAGCAACGGTGACTTCTTTTTGGTAAAAATGAGGCGTGGCGTGCTGTTGTAGTGGAGTTGGAATATTTCCCCCTCTAAACGGAGCTGTAGCAGCCATTGCGCGCGGATTATGCTTTTGCTGTTAAGGTATTATGTTACTGGGATTTCACGATTTACTCTGCTTAAGATGATGTTTATTCATAAATTTAAATTTTCAGCTTAATCTAGCAAACAGTTGTAAAATATTTTTAATTTTACATTATCTGGCAACATTTATAAGTCCAAATTCGATGAATTCTGTCACATTGCGTTATGAATACAATAACTTTTTTAATATTTCAGGATTCGCAATAGTTATTACTTTTAACTTAATTATCCAACGCTGATTTGAAGAATATTAAACTGAAAGTTTAATAATTTTAGATCAGGAGTATTATTCGACCTGTAGTGCTAACAAAGTGGTGGTAATTTACAATTTTAAATATTACGAAAACGTGAAAAGAGTCTTTCCAAGCGGAAAAAATTTGACTACCGAAAGCTTCCTACGAACTTCGCGTAAAAAGAAAATATGTTGGACGAATTCCATTATTCCGACACGTGCTATAAAGATGTTATAGAATATACTAATTCAAAATATAGTGTTCGTTCAAAAAATTGTTCGATAAATCGCAACTGAATTGAAAAAACAGGTCAATGTCTTTCCTTTTAAATAAATTGATATCCCAATATCTTAGATGCCATGCCGTTCCCTTATATATGGCATCCACATGCGATCTCTTGCATTCGCAGAACATTGAGAAAGTATTGTCTCGTGAAATATTGAAATTCACGGCGCCGGTATGCGCGAGTAAAACGAATCGCACGCGTACTATAAAATTCAAATTCTGGAGGAGATGGACAATTTCATATCTGCATTCACTTGTAGAATAGATATTTGGAACTGCCTCTATTAGTAAGAAAGCCGACTATTTTTGCACGTGTACTCGAGTAAAAGTGAAACGCGAGCGTCATCAGTCATCCATTTAAGCAGTAAAATATTAAATATTTTAATGTTGGCTCTATTGCGTACCACTTGGAGTCTTGTATGATTAATATACTGCTGAGTTGCAAATAATTCGATAAATTCGGCACAGCAGCTTGAACTGCACCTCTAGATAATTATACAGCTTCGTGTAATTAACACGATTGTCCGCGAGTTTTATCTTGAACTGATACAAATCGGCTGCATTCGGACAATTATTGATCCGATCCGGCGCAAATTATTAGGTTTTAAAATAGAATAATTCTGATGCCGACGTAAATAAACGATGAGTTCGCAAAATGCACGAGTTCGTCTCCTGCAGATCGCGATTGAAATGCAGCGCAATACTCTTTGCGAGTTATTTTTGTGAATCCATCCGTGTACAATTCGAATGTTATACGAGGCTCGCGTTAAAAATGGCGCGAAGCTTCCAAGTCAATTATATCGCCGCATGAATTATTGAAAATGCTAGGTCTATGCGAATATCGAAAAAGATTGAGCATTTTATTTCATTGTGTAAAAATTTGATTTGCTTGTGAAAATGTCGCCCAGAATTATATAAACGCAGGCCAAGCGTCTGTCAATAGTTCATTGTACGCAGTATTCGGAGAGTCTGACAGATTTATGAAATATTGAATGTCACATCACGTAATCTTGCTATTTTAAGCTTAAATGTTTCTAGTTTATGACGTTCTGCAAAGATTATTAATACAAACAAATACAATCTCAAATATTGTATTAACCCGTGCAAAGCTTGCGATTGGAAACAATTTTTCACGAACCGAACGGTTTGATCGTGAAACTTTTAAATGAAACGTTAAATACTAATCCGAAGAATTCGGTAGAATCAGACGCTATTTCTTCTACTCGGACACTCCAAAAGAAAAGAAACATTGTCTACTCGTAAAACAACGATTTAAGTCAACACCATCTATCGAATTTACTGATGTATTCAGAATTGATGTTCTTAGAAGTAAAACCGAATTAGTAGAACAGTCGAGTAAAGTTAATTCATCGATGTCACTTAATTGACTTTAATACACTGTCTTTCTTTACTTTTGTTCGCTGCTCGAGTGAGCAACATCTTAAATTGAACAATAATCGTGTAATAAGCTGAATTTTATTATTTTCGTTATTATTTTCTAGAAGCTATAGTATCAACAAAGCTTGTTAAATGACAATAAAACAGTAAAATATCAAAGGCAATTCTCATTTGGTGAATTTATCACTTGAGCTATAAGTCGGAACAGTTACACGCAACAGTTGTACAATATAATATCGTAATATAATTACGTAATCAATATCAATACAATGTCTGTTGATACTGATTACATAAACAAGTGTTTGTTTGAAATTAAGTTATACGAAATTAATAATATTTCAGCATCTTTAAAGTTTAGAAATAATGATACCATAGAAAAGGACCATCATTCCGAACGAATAATTTTGATGAAAATTAAACCGTTTTCTAACGAAATTATTCTGTTTAAACTCCCCCAAGAAAATATTTTTATTTTCAATCATTTTCAATTTAAAATACTTGTACTGGTATAACGTTTATTAATTTGAGTCAAAAAAAGGTTTTTTTTATAAAAGAGCTTTACATACATTAAGAGATTTTAATCAAGTTTTACAGACGTCTTAACGACTTACATGCTTACGTATATCTTAATGATTACGTTAAAAAAACGTATTAAAAAAAACGTAGGCCATTATGAATAGGAATTCCTTCTTTAAAACTTATCAAATCTAAAGATTTAAATTTTTTTTACTAATTTAAACGAAAACAGTGTTGTAGGATGACAAATATTGATTTCTTAAATATTTGTATTTGCAAATTTTTTACCAGATATCAAGCTAATTTTAATCGAGTAACAATGTTCACAATTTTTATAAAATTTTAATATGCTGCTTGAGTAAAAGCGAAAGATATAAAATTTTCATGAACTTTGTAAAATAAAATGTTCGTGTTCTTGAAATAATTGTAATGATCACGCTATACTGTCATAGAAGAAAATGGTTGCATAAAATACATTAGGCCCTTGAGAAATTATAATCCAAAGTTCATTTTATATGATTTTAATATTACAGTTGATTCAACTTTAAACAATTTTTTAACTTAAAAAAAAATATAGAAACTTTTACGAGGGTTGGGACAAACGTGTGCACAAACACAAAGAAAAAATTAAAGCTCAAAATCCTCTTTTCTGTTTCATTTAGTTAGTAGAGTTTTATTCAATTTAAAATTAGAAAATTAGATGTCTTGTAGCTATTTTTGCAACTGTCGGTGTATTGCGATCATTGATTGTATCAGTGTTAACTAGAAGTTACAACAATGAAAGAGACAACTAAGAATATAGTTAAGAATTGGACAAAATTACCTAATTACTTTTAATGTACTTTGATTTATTTTAATCAAGCTTCATTACATCTCGCGCAAATAAATCTAGCTAATCTGCAAATTCAAATCAAGAAAGTGAACACAAAGAGAGTCTGAAATAATTTAAAAGTCCATTAGCGCGGAAAAAATGGAAAGTCGCAAAAGGTAATGACCCTTGGAGCGAGCCACAAATGGCCGTTACAGAAATACCCGGTAAAAATCAAAGAAAAATGTAATCGTGTAAAAAGGCAGTCGTTGCGGAGGCCCTCACACGTGGATTCGAGCTTCATCGCGCCGTCACATCGCGTTATTACTCTCTCACGCGTGCGGACGCGATATCACAACGGGCGATAAGCTACACGCTTCGATACTTAGCCCGTAATACAGCTATGCATTTCCGATGAAACACTGCAGATAAACATTTGCCTGGACGATGTCGTCGCGCGTCCATACACACCCCAGAGAAACATCGGGGCACGAGAAAAGTATCGCTAGAAACTCTCTCTCTCTCTCTCTTCAGTCTGCGGAGACAAAGCTATCCTCGAAGTATCCAGCGCGTCCTGGCCCAGCGCCAATTCAGCCACAGCTCATCCCCAACCTGGTACATTCCATAGGCGCGCGTCCTTTATACGATCGCGGCTCTGTCGGTATTATAGAAATATACGCGACCATTATCCCTGGGAGCAGCATATACCCGTCGCTCGACTTTGCTCTTGAATTCGGGGCTGTGGAAATAATTGTTTCCTCTCTCTGGTCCGTCCGCTTCGCTCGCGACTCGCGACGTAGATGCGCGATTCATTCAGAGCCGAAGGAACCGCCACTTTTGTTTTCCTTTGCGCATCTTTGATTCTTCTTTATGCCGTGGTAGGTGTTTATGTTGCAAAAGGATTCCTGGTATAGGATAACGTTTCGGGTGCTGAAGCGAAAGCAAAATTTTCTTCTCTGTTTAAGTTAGCGGGACAAGTTACGTCGTAAATTATGGACATTTACAAGTGCAGTAAAGACAATTTTTCTTCTTCGGCGAATCAATGTGTGAAGCTCTTGCTATTCTACGGACCACGGTATTTCACGAATGCAAAAGGGAAAACTGAGGACCTTCAATCGGTATTTTAGGTGAAAGTACATAAGATAATGAAAAACAACGATCCACTTGGACGTGTACGCGGCTTCACATACTCACCTTGATAAGCGCGCATGAAATTGCCTGCACATGAATTCTACGACAATTTCAGTCTTAGTTGAGTACTTATTATTCTCTCCAATAACAAACAAGTTGAAATTTAATTTAATTTCATGAAACTTCGTTTGAGGCATCCCAACGCATCTATAAAATGCTTATCCTTCCAGATGAGTCTATAACATTTTTTATCGAACTTATGGTGAAATTAGAAAAAAGATTCCATATCTATCCACGTGCACTTGTATGCTGTACATTGCAATAAAAAACTCCAACACTTAAATCGTAAAATGAGTCTGCATTTGTATAAATTCACCGTGTAATGGTTGTAAACATTTTTCCATACGAGCTCAAGTTTTTGACGTCATTCGTTGAATACAATTTTTTGGTCAAATTAAAAAAGTTGATGCATAGCTCGAGATCAGGGTGAGACGTGCGTGTACATTTGGTTTGAACTCGTGTTATCGTTATTCTCCTTGTTTACCACATTCAAACTGAAAATTCTCGAGTCTTTTGAGCACTTACCTAAATAAATGTTTTTACTCATAACGCATTTGTTTTGATTCAATTTTCTGGATTATGGAGACACTTTCTACTCTGAAACAATTTTTAAATGGATTACTTTGCAAAAACTTATAAGATATGAATATTAAACACATTTAATGAAAAGAAAACCGAAGCCCTGTATTTATTTCAAAGCCTTGCGCTTCGCGTTTATTATCCTCACACTTTGCTAAAAAGCATAAAAGGCTTTACCAATAAAATGTTGCTTTAAAGAGATCGATTATCCAAGTTTTAGAACATTGAAAGAAATATTGACGTGCAGTGTTGTTATCAAAAATTTAATAAATCTAATAGTATAATACGCTAGGGTTTACTTTGGTAAGCAGATTTTATCTTACATAAGCTTATCGCTCTCAATGTACGTAGGAATATTTCAAATGTTATTTCAAATAAAAGTTTTTAAATTTATCTTTTACGCAAAGAAAGCAAACTGCTCACTGAGCTTTGTTTTTCTTATAATATACTGAGAATAATTTTATGAAAATACTGAAGTTTCTATTATTATCTGTAAAATGTTACTGCGAATACTTGGCGATGCAATAATTATCGATTAATATGTGTTTTCAGGCCAAAACCGTGGTGCTATTTGTTTCATATTTTATTTCGGTAAAAAATTTATTGGCTGCAATAAAGTTTAGAGTTATACGCGCTAACTTGGTTAAATAAAAAATATTACATCCAAATTTTAAACAAATAGTTCTATAGCTCAATAATAGTATTTGCAAATAAAAAATATTTAACAGAAATTTAAAAATAGAATGTACAAAAATTATCGATTTTAATAAGGGATAATAATTAATTATATAATAAAAGCATACAGAAAATTAGAGTTAATTATTGTATAATATAAGAAAACATTGGAGAGAAAAGTGAAAATGATATATTAAAGAGTGGCAGTGCGAAGAATTTTCAAAGGTACTGCCGCTCTCATCCGACTCATTCCACACTTTCTACTTTTCATGTTCCTCCATTTTGTTCCTCCAGGGACTCTTTTATCCCGGGTTTCCCAAGTCGTGTATATATCTGAATTCCTTTTCGAGAAAATGGGGAATTTTCAAATGTGAACATACGGCAACGCCTGCTTTAGATGTAGAAGTTTTTATAAAATAAATTGATGGTAAAGATTTCGTGTTCGGACCTAATTATTTACATGCATCAAGAATTCGTAATTTAGCAGTAGAATTCTGTATCGAAATCTTCATTAATATTAAAAAATAATCCTCCATGAATCTAATCACAATGCAGTCAGCCAGTATCATTAAAAATGCTCGATAAATATCCCACACTGAGGTGAATTGATTTAAGTGACGTGATTCGTTCAGAACAAAAAAACTAGTTCAAAATCAAGAACGAGCATAATAAGTTGAGCATTATAAATTTTGTAATTTTATAATTATATGAAAAACTGTTTTTATTAATATTTTTCTTTATCGCGGAAAATAGTTTCGTCAATCCGCGAGTACAGCAAACAATGAAATTAATAAACTAATTTAACCGAAACTCGCGTGCATATTTTAGAGAATAAAAAAAAACAGAATTTTTACCCACGCACGACAGTTTTCTCGATGATTGAATTCTGTTGGCTCGGTGGGTTTTCCTCTACCTCGGCATAATTAAAGATTAAGAAAAACAAGGCGAGGTCGCGTGCGAATATCGTTATAAATTAAAATATTAGACGAGGATGCGATAAAAGTTGATTCAGATGACACAAGCGAGTCCTGTTCAGCGACCTTTCCGTGCGCAAAGTCAACGCTAATCCAGGGAAAGACAAGCCGGTGGCGCAAAATTGAACTGTCGTTCCTCGAAGATAATTTTATATCTCTCGTATCTCTTCGTAGGACGGCGTCCGCTAACAAAAAAGTTTTATTTGCCGCTACGCTGGCGTCAACTCATATTGACTACTGCCCCGGACGTTAAGCGTACCAATCCATCACGCCTCACGTATCCGTAACTATAATATTAGCTAAGAGCTAAGGGGGCATCTCGAGCGCCACTCCAGGACCGACGGAATAAGGCGCTGCTAAGCCGCAGCTCGCGACCGGCATAGATAGATAGCGACTTCCTTGATCGCGTATCGTTCGACCAAAGTGAAAAATCGTAAAATCGTCCTTTTTCACTTTAACGAGTTTCAGCCAGACGCTGCATTTCAAATCGCCTCAGCATTCGACGTCGCTCTCTTTCGTTGACGCAGGACAGCATTTTTAACGCTATTAGCGTGTTTGAGCCGCTGCTCTTGGATTCAAGAGCTTATTATCTCTCGTCTCAATCTGCTGTCGTAATGTTTCGAATGAGAATTATCGAAAAATGAAGCTTTCTTAAGTCTCGTCAATTGAATTCGATGTTTCCAAAGTGCACGTGTTACTTTATAGACGGGTCAGTATGTAGCTTTATACGCGGTTGTACGCGATTTCGCGAACTTTTGAAATAAGCTGTCTCTTTATCGTAAATAATCCTATTCCTTTCCTAGTGAAGCTTTGATTGCCGAGGCTTGTTTTCGGCCTGCTAATACAGTGCTCGCAATTTATTTCACAAACATCGATTATCGCGTCGAGCCGTTAACGAATTGCATTACACTTTGCGTTATTTTCAGTTCTATTTTAATATCGATCGGTGTCTGTTATTAGCTAAAATTAACGTCGACGAGGAAGCTGGTAGTTGCGAAAATTCCGTACCTAAAAACGACAAAATCAAGGACGGAAGGTGGAAAAAAAAGTAATCTTAGAGTCGAAGATCAATCTGTATTTTGGAAAATATTATTTCAGTGAAAAACCTACGAGAGTTTGTCTATTCACATTTAAATACCGTAAGTTTTGTAACTGGACTGAATCTCTTCAACACGATGTTTCAGAAGCAATTGTGTCGACGAAATTGAAGGAAAAGTCATCCGAGGCTCAACCGGAGTGGGCGATTTGATATCTCGGGACTTATAATTATCTTCCACATGCGAAAGACAAGTTGCAAGGTATTCCATAAGCGGTGAACGAGAGCAACTGTAGACTACTTAATGCGCCATCCAAGCTCTCGTAGAAAGCGCGACAGAAAATTACATCAAGCACTAAACGTGTCCCGTTGCTGTGGCATTCATCTCCTACTTCTTCCCAAATCCCGTCCTAAGGATATTTTCACCTATCGTCTCGTTTTTCTTCGCACTCTTCTACCCTTGCTTCGTTTTTTATGCTCTCCGCCGGCTCTCGCCCTTCTCGTCCTCACCGCGTTAAGCTGGGGCTCTTGTGCCGCTCCCGCCCCGCCACCAGCCACCGCGGCGTCGGCATCGCCTAGTATAATCCAATTTGTGTCCCCGTGGTGACGTGGTACAGCGAGCAACCGGCCAGAGGGGGAGGGGGATAGGAGTCAAAGGCAGAGGCTCGACCGCGCGCGTCACTTTCAGCGACGTGCCAAGACTTACCGATGAAACAACAATATTGTTTTTCTATCTTAGACGAACAAAGCAGCGCCGCGACGACAACGTCCCGACGTCCTTCTCGGCTCTTCCTTTTTCGCTCGTTCGGCAAACGTCGCGCGCCTTTGTGTGGGCGTATCTCGGCGCCGCTCTGAGTTTCTTACACTATCTGTACGTCTATGGATACATAAATCCAAGAGTTTATCGCGATTCATTTCGGGAAGGTTTATATTAAATTGTATCCTTCAACGTGTTAACTGTTGACACGTGCATGTATGTGCGCGCGCGTTTATATGGATTGACAGAGAGAGAGAGAGAGAGAGAGACAGAGGGACAGGGTGCGAGGGAGGTGCAGGGAACTATTGGGATCAAGGCGGTCTGGCAAAGGTAGATTCAAGGAATTACGATAAATGATCGAATTATTTTCTTATTCTCTTGTTCAAGATACTTTTTCCAAATGAATTATAAATCTCTTTTGAACTAACGGAGTCAACATTCGCGGTATTAAATATTTTTTCCATTCTTGGCGTTGTTTTCTTGAAAAATATTAGAGGAAAGTTTTAGGTATCGGGTCTTTTTAGATTATTTTGTAGATAAGGGAATTTCTATATTAAACTAGCGATGCCCTTTATCTTTCGTGCGCTAAAAAAGCTTTCAATTTGGTCTTTCACAATTCTACTTTCTAACGATTTTCAAACATTTTATATTACACCGTTTATACGAAAAATCTATGTTTTATTTTGTAACGAAGAAATTGTTTTCGCATCTGACGAACTTCACCAAACAATATTGAAACCAATCAACTGCCGCGATAATTTGGAAAATATCGTACACGTCTTATCGTAATAATAATGTTTACCGTGCAATTAATATAAATGACCGGCTGGAATCTTTACTGCGACGAAGTCGGCGGATTTCAATTTTAATCGACCACTTTCAGTAATAAGGTTTTCATTATATTGAAGTGAAATTAATAATGGTTCGTTAAGGTTAGCTTGCTATATCTACATTTTCATATTTCAATCCACACCTCGTCACATGCTTTCCTCAAGTACTATTCCAATTTACGTTTCAATTTATTTAATTGAGATAATATTGAATTTTCAATTTTGCTCTCACTCAAGACAATGCAACGAACCAATTAATTTTTTCACGAAATTCGACCACATTTTATTGTTTATTGTCTGGACTTTTCACGAGAAAAGAAATAGAAGTAGAAAATTAGCCAGTAAAATGCAGATTTCAATTTAAAAAAGGCTTGGTCGATCCCGAAGAATGGCATTCTCAAAGTAAATAAGATAAATTGTTGAGTTATTACATTCGGAGGGTAATCAAGTTCAGCACTCTATGGCGAATATTTCATTGCTCGACGCGTAATTTATTCTGCACTGAATGCATCCTCAACATTAAAACAAACACTTGGCATCTTGATTATGAGTCACAGTTTATTTCGCCGTAAAATGCTCAGAGCTACAAGAAATTCGCTAATTTTCTCGTTTTGCCATACCGAAGATCAAGTTCCAAAATAGTGCAATTAAGTGACGATTCTACGACGCGTGATGTAAGCACTATAAGATACAAAGACAGTCACGGTCCTAGTCTTGCTGCAATAAAGGAAGCGTACGTGAATTTATTGTCGGCCACGATAGACAGCGTATACGAGGCAATGTATTCTCCTATTACGTGCGAGATCCCTTCCGTCACCGTCTTGTTTATTTTTATCCACTTTGACTTTACTTTTTAATAATTTATTTGAATCATCGCGCTTTCTCTTCGACAGCATTCGAACCTGATATTTTTTGATCTGCAATTGTTAAAACGCAAAGATATTTCGCGCGCAACGATACTTTATTTTCGGAAATTTTAACGATTTTATTACTATTGAAAACGGAATTTCTATCAAACTTGTACTAGACAACCTATAACGTGCACCACATTTATTTTAAACAACATTTTAAGAATATATTGTAAGCACATAAAAAGAATCTTTTACCTTTTTCCCTAAAAAGTGATAACGTTACGTATATAAACTAAAATTTATGAAGTATTAAATAACAAAATACAGTGTGGAGGTATGAGTAAGCGTAATGTGCGTGACTCGAATTGATGCAATAATGTCACTGGGAAAGTTATCAGTTTGTAAACGACTCGAGTAACTGATATGCGAGTCTGGAAGCCAGCGATCACCTCCCAAAATAAATAAAAGGGCCAAAAGGAGATACCTCGCTTTTTTCCTTCCAAGAGGTCACCGTTAGAGCAACACTTCCTGTCGAGATGGGATATTGCCAAGCCTCGGTACTATTCCTCACTTTTAAAATATTATTGCCGTGCCGCTCAGCAAAAGGAAGCGCGCCATTGCAGCGAGTATTTTCAAGACGAGTGATGAGCCTTTTTAAGTATCGGATTAATCGAATTCGGTATCGATATCGCGGATATATACGAGCACGAGTACTCGAGTTAAATGATTGACTCTTTTATTAAAGCTCGCTTTATAATTGTCGTATAAAATTAATCTCGACTTCTAATAGCGAGCACATTGATTTAATATTAACGTTGCGGACTCAATAATCCAAGTAATCGATTACTAATAAAATAAGTTTCTTTAATAACTTATAACGATTAAGGATTTATTAATTTATCGGCCAATTCAACAAGTTACGTACTAAACAGTTCTGTAACAATAGTCGAAATTGGTCAACTAATTTAATTAAAAAAGTTTTAGTAACTCTGGTAACAGTTTTTTACAGCAATAAGTTTGAGATCGGAGAAGAATAAATATTTTCCGATCACAAGCGGAAATTAGATCTTACATCTGTAGCGAAAACAGTTTTTAATGATATCTCCTTAGCTTTACAGAACTTGTTGGAGCACGTCTGGGAAATGTCCATAATGGAACACTAACTAATGACTCTTAAAAATGGCGCCGTTAAAGGATTTGAGCCAAGAATAAAGACCAACTTTTTCCGTCCGCGTGAGAGATTTTTTGATAATTTAGAAGCCAAACCCTTGAAACACTCGTATTGAATGTAAACCTTTATACGTGATAACATCTAATAATATTTAGAACAATAATCTATCGGGCACTCAAGAATTTTATGGACGGTAACGTGGATTAATGTGTGACTAGGACTCGAATGTATAAGACCTAGTCACGGTCGGAGAAACTCACTGGGGCGCGACATGGGTATTACGTTTTACTGTCATGCATGCGACCGGAGAAATAGATGTCACTGCTGTCGGTACGCATTTATAAATCGGTTGCAAGTGACGTCAGGTAACAGGATAATTTGATAACCGACGTCCTGCAGGATGTAAAGCAGTAAGAGGTATCCTGGTGCGGCTGCCCCGGGTATTTTTTCAAATCTCAGGTGTAACGATCTTATAAAAAGATTTAGAACCATTTTATACGTCTCCATAGTGCTAAATTAGGCAAAATCCGCCGATTAATTTAATTCCTTGACAAAAGTTTTAACGTAAAGAAAGTTTGCATTTTTTAATGTTGAAAGTTTAATAATTTTTCAGAGTCTGCGATTGGCATTTTCTAAATGTGTCTTATTGACGTGAATTTATTGGGCGATATATGTGAGCCCAAAAACATTTATTTTGAAAAATTCAATGTTTTTCAATGTTTTTCAATGTTTATTTATACATGTTATTTTCGGCATTAAAAATATATATACTCAAAATTTGAATATCGATTATTCAGTTACAGGCCATTCAACTCCTATTGTTCTTAAACATATTTTATCAAAACTATAGTTGAATCTAATAGTTTATGAATTTCACAATATAATTTTTTTCGCAAAAAAATATCTGTATGAAATATAATCAAGAGCATTTGCATTATATTAGTCATTACTGATAAAGTTAACCTTAGCATATAAAATAACTTAATTGAGACGTTTGAGTTAGTTGGCACTCATTCGAGAATAATTACAGACATTTAAGAGAACAATTTCATATCTCTATAATGAAAGTTACATAGAATAGCGTTAATTACAATAGTGATTACATAATCGTAAAATATCCATCATCTGGTGCATAAGATTTTTTATTTTGTTTAATAATTATTGAATGGCATAAATATATATTGAGCATTATATATCTGAAGCGATACAAGTGTTTTATCGATTAATATTTATTAATTAATAAAAATTATAATATTGTATTTTGCATGCTGTTTCTGAGAGTGGAAATTCAGATGCAGAATATTGTTTCGGCTATTCAAAAGTTTCGAATATTTTTCTACCTATTTTTTAAATTCAAATTCAGAAAAAGTGAAACACAAATTTTAGCTGCAAACATTTTTTTAATTAGTACGAAGTTTAAAAAAACATGATCGTATGAGTCCAAGCAAACGCAGTTTGGAGCGGAAGCTTTTAGCCCGGCCAACAACTTTTCCCGGTGGCAATTTACGGAAATGGCCTTTTCTGGGTCGCCAACTGGTGTAAACCCACAAATACTCAATAATACTCAATCAAATACGCGCGGCATTAACAAAAGAGACGCAGTGTTTGCTTTTCAGCCGCTCTCGACCGATTATCCACTTTCGCAATAAAATAGTGAACGAAAGGCGGAAGAGTGGGAGAGTTTCATAGCAGGAATCCCGGAATTAGCAGGTCATTGGCCCTGTAATTGGAGAATTTATACGATAGCCCCTCTCTCAATCTGCTCTCCTGCGCTCGTTGACTTTCGCCCTCGCATCGATCCGTTCCGAATTTGTACCTCGTCTTACAGGGGCGGCAGCTTTCGTGCTTTCCTCAAAGCATCTTACGTAAGACATTGCGGGGACATCCCATCGAGATTCCAGTGAGAAAGGGAGAAAAATCTCTGGCACGAGATTATCCGGGAGGGCGCATAAAATAGAGTCGCAGGCAGTAACGAAAGGTCGGTCATGGTCTACTAATGGCTCATGTGGAACACGTGCGCAGGCGCGGCTTGAATTTTTCGGTGAACCACGAGTGGCGTGTAAAGTAGGACGAAGACGAGAGAGAAATAGCTGGGAGAAGACTCGAGAAGAATTGATCGAGGATTTTCGCTTTTTGTCATCCGCTCAACAGCAGGAATCGCGAAAATTCTCGAGCGAGGAGTCGCGAGTAGTCGCGAAGAGGAAAATTTAAAATTGCGAACGGACTGTCAGAGATTTAACGCCCACGCGTACGCACTTCATTTATTTGCGATTCAACCGCGCGCCTACTTAAGCCTCTCGAATATGCGGTACGCGACTGAGGTAAATCTTAGAAAGTGATATTTATATCAATCACTCGTTAGTTGCAGTTTTTTCTGCTTTCCAAATCGGAATCTAGTATTTATCTTAATTTATTGTCGTAATCGAATTTATACATCATATCGTAAGAAGAAAGTATAGGTTCGCTTAAATTTATTACGCGACGTCTTAGCCGATGATTATCTTCGGACATTTGTTGGCCATTTTTCTTTTTCCCGTATGTTTAGTGATTTTTTCGCATATGAATTATTTGCACTGCTAATATTTATGTAACTTACCAATAAAAGTAAGTAAAAACCTCTCGCACAGCTGAAATTAAAAATCGTCTTGAAATTAAAATTGAACGTGGAATTTCTTATTAGTAGTTTCAACATTTTTATTCGATGCTCATTTATATAACATTGCCGGAAGCTCTAATCTCACGTGATATATCAATGTATAAGTTGAGTTAAAACAAAGTTAGTTTGACAAGGGAAAGGATATCGATCTTATAGAAATAAAAGGGTGTTTATTTAACGACCGCCTTATCCAACAGCTTCCTTTTGCATTTAAAACTAATATATAAAAAAAATTTTTTGCCATCTTGGGAAGGGATATAGTTTAATGGATTACATAATTTTTAAGTAAGTACGGCACAAATTCGATAAACATCATTTCGAAACTGCACTGTTAAGATGATATTAAAAAATTTTTTATGTGGACGTGATTAGAAATACCTTTAAAAATCTTTATTAATCTTTAGATAAATTTTAAGAAGCGAAATTCTATTATAAAACCTTCATAAGTTCACGATATCGTAAAAAAGTCACTCACGTATATTATATGAATGGTGTAGTAAAAGAAGATTAAATGAAAATCGAAATTCCAAGCAAGAAAAAAAGGAAAGGGAAAGGGAAGCAGAAACAGATTTATCGGGAGAATTCATCGAATGAAGGAACACGATCGCCGCCTGTTTCATCTTTTCTCGCATTCATTTCACTCTTAGTCCCGGCTTCTCTCACTTCTTTATACGTTTATAGGGCGTTTATGGGCTTTGGTCGGCCCTTTTCGAGCGGCACGCCGACGCAATCCGTCTGTTTCCTTTCCAACTCACAACGAGGAACGAAAGTGCGTGCACTTTTCCGCGGAAAAAAGTAGTCTATTAGCAGTTTCTTAGAGCACCTTTAAATGCCATTCCTATTGATGGCCGTCCGAGAGAAGTAGGACTGGGAGTAGAAATGGAAGTGGGAGGCGAGGAAAGAGGAAATAAGAGGGTCTAAGGGAAAAAGTAATTCGAAGACTAGCGAGAGAGCGAGAGTGAATTTTATGGACCGGGCGCAAAGGCTACTAGTGTTGTTGGAGGATCGAGTTTCTGCGAGCAATGTAAAGCTCGAGAAGAAGGAAAGTTACATCGAGCGAGAGAATTGTGCGAAATGCCTTTCTTTTTTTGCTTTCTTCTAGATAAGTTTTTGGCCGTAGAAAAAGTAATGCAATTATTTAGAATGCTTTTGGATTGAGCGAGAAAAATGCCGGATAATCATTCCGGGCCCGTTAATTTCTATTTTATAAATCTAATGTACTTGTGCTTCATTTCTCAAGTCGTGCAGTGGCAAATTTCGAAGTGCACCAGTTTATTTATTCCGTTTCGTAACGCAAGCAGATACTATTGAAATTTAACAACCGTGAAACGATGTATTAGATTGATTGCTTCGGTAAACGAATGTTGTATGCATAGGAGATATCGTGTAAAAAGAATAGACAAAGAGTTAGAAATCAGTGCAAATGAAACAAAAATTGTTTGTCTAGGGGAGAATTAAAAAAAATTTCATTTATTAAAAGAAATGATTAGCTGTTATGTATAATATTAAATCTATTCAATCGAGAAATATGCTTTGAAATTATTCAATTTTTCGCGACATAAAACATTTAAATATTTTTATTCTGTATCAAACAGACATTAACGTAAATTTCATATTTAACAAATTGGTTTATAAAAATAAACAACAATTACATTCTTCAAGTATAAAAATGTAAAATAAATTGTTATTGTGATTATGTATATAATAATTTGTTTAATTTATAATTATTACGCAACTACCATTTTCGTTTCATAAATTAATACAATTAAGAGAAAAATTATTTTTCAAAATTGTTTAATAAAAATTGAAATTAAGACTTGAATATTGAAGACTTATTTTTAATGCACTTTAGGTTTCTTAAGTATATTTGCCTAATCTAATATAGAATATCAAATATTTATCTATTTTAATTTCCTAATAGGTATTGTTATACAGTTATATTATAGTTTTATTACTTTACTGAAAATATAAACCACAACGAAATAGAATCTATTTTACCATCGATTATGGTACTAAATCCTGCTTATACATTATAAATTTATTTAGTCATAAAAATCAAACTCAGTTATTTATATTTCCAATGACTTGATGGAATTTACAATTTTCTTAATTTAATTAACGAACTATATAAACCAAAATATTTTAAGAAAACTAAATTTTAAGTTATAATATCCGCGTTAAACCACTATTCATATTTTAATAAAAATGATGATTGTTCATTTACAATTAGTAAATAATTTTACTATATACGTATTCTTGTAATACTTGAATTCAATATCGAAAAAGTTTTGTTTTTGAAGTCATTTTACACTATCAACAAACACTTAGCTACCTATTCGAGAGAAAGATTCTTACTCGATAATAAATTCGACAATTTTGTTAACGATTTCAGTTTAAATTCTGCTGAAAAATAAAAATATATCGTACGTTATGCGTTGTACGCCAGAAATGATAGAATCGAACGGACAGAAATGGGTATTGCCAGCTTCGTCTATGTGTAGTTGATTGCAGCTGCTGGCGCCATCTGCGAGGGGGTGCACGAACTCACTTGCTGGTTTAAAGGGTATGCGTCAGCACCAGCAGATCCTGGCTCCAGCGGGTACTGATTGCAACTTGGCGTGTACCTGTGATCGGCTAGGGGACGCTGTTCGACTTGGTAAACCCGCGTTTTCTCAAATGGTGCGAAACTGAATTTCGCTCGAATTGAATACGAGGGATTAACGAATTGTACTTGAAGAATCGATTCAATTTTTAAGTGCTGCTTTGAGTCAAGTTTCTTAATGAGATTCATTGTGGCTCGAATTTTCAATTCGTCTGTTTTATTTTACCTGATATTTTCAAATTTATCGATAATAATTAGTCTTACAAATGCAGAATATTAATATTTAAATATTATTAATCAGAATTGATAGCAAGTTTTTTTTCCCTCTGGTAAGTAATATTGATTTTTTTCACTGTGATCGAAATTTCAGCAAATAAAAATGAATATTCGAGGATTTTTTTTCAGTAAAATGTTTATAAATAATATGTATAAAATCATACGTCTACATTTACATGATATATCAACTCCCTTACCCTTTACATAATATTATCAATATAAACATCATTATTTTTCATTTATTTGAAGTAAGTGCTTTAGTAATATTTGATGAGTAAATCTATACGTTCTTAAACACAGAATTCGATAAACGAATTTAATAAGAATTTTTTATATTAATTTAAATTCCAGTCTTTTTTATCCACTATCTAAAGAAATACCTTTTTTGATTAAATTTCCATTACGTATTCGTCTACGATAATCATGAATATATCGATTGGAAGCATTCGATCAAGTTTTCGCGCTGCTAAATTTAAGCCCGAGAGATTTTATATATTTGAATATTTTCTTAGTCAAATCATGGAAGAAAAACAAATGATAAAAGTCAATTTTATATAAAAAAATATTAACAGATGTGATTTTAATAATTTGGTTTTCCATTTAATACATCAAAATTCTCGAAAAGTTTTTAATTATATTTAATAGGGAGTTTACATTTTTTATATCTAGTGCGAGTTTAAAACTTTTTAAATCAATCCTATTAGTTTTATTTACGTTCTTTCCCAGTAAGTAACAAAAATAATTCACATTATACTCAATAATTGCGCAAATAATTTATTATTAGCTGGAAAAATAACACTGAAATTTAATTATATTTCTATACACCTGCTCGATTTTTTTTGCATTAAAAAAAACGAGTTCTGACAAAAACTATCGTCTTTACAGATTATAAAGTTTGTTATCAGAATATCATAAAAATTAAAAATACAAAATTGTATCAAACATTTAATTTTGAATTTCAAATTCAAATAATTGTATTTATGAGCATATTCAAGGTATAGTTTAAAAAAATCATGCGCTACACTAAATTTGTGGATTGAAAATTAATCTGCAATCAAAATTGTTTCATACGTACCGGTATAGTTACTAATACTCTAAATTGTATACGAACAAAATTCAGAAGGTTTTTTATATCGATTTCTTCTTGCACATGAGACTTTCAATAAATATTAGCTAGAGATAATTGAACAATAATTAAAGACTAAGTAAGAACACAAAGCGAATAAGCATTGAATAAGCAAAAATAGTTAAATCGAGTGACTAACTTATGACGACAGCATTTTCTAACGCGAATAGAATTGTATGAGTCGATTGTCTGGAAAAAGATAAAATCTAATTGGCAAGCGCTAGTTTAATTGTTTGACTAATAGAAGTGGAAAATTGAGTAAAAACATATGAATTAATAAAAACAAACATGATTGCATCAAGAGTATAAATTTTACTGTAACAATCATCATCGTTAATCAGTTGTGCAAATTAAAAGTTTGTATTAAAGTTTTGAGCTTTGGTTTATCTTGTAATAAAATAAATCCCATTTGGACAAATAACGAAACGGTTGCGCTAATGAAATTCCATTCGATAGAATTAGATGTTGCTGAAATAAAACCATTTTCTCATTGAATTCCATTTCGAATTTTCTCTCCACGATGCAAATTCATCATTTGCTCAGGTACGCAACAACTATATACAACCAAAGTGCCAAAAACATTTACTCTCAGGTGCGCCCGGGGATTTTACGCCTTATATTTGCTGATTAGATTCAGTCTCATTAATTTACCATCGCATAATAGTTCGCTGGGCGCAGAACAACCCCCGTCGAAAAATTTAAGAACACAATGGTACGCGCAGAAGCATCTCGTGCGCCAAGTCTCGAAACCATCGAGGCGAGGGCCAAGCGCGACTCGGAGAAATTCGCGAGGGGCACGATCCTTGACGAGCAAGGGAGACGCGAGATGGGTCCTTTTTACAGAGCAGGAGCTCGTGCATAATTCAATTCCACGCCAGAAATATCCGTAGAGTCGAATGATAAACATCAAGTGGCAAAGTCACTAACCAGCGGCAGTCGAATGAAGTTCGCACACACGCCCGCACGCACCCGGAGAGCAGACGCGGCCCTGTTAATCGCCGGGGGTAGCTGGTGGGGGTTGAGTGTAGGGCTGAAAGTTGAAGTTACGGAGCGCAAGATCGAGGAGGCAGCGGAAACTTAAAGGTAGAGCGAGAGATGAGAGATGAGTTGGCGCTCCGTTTCGGATCTTCTAAATACCAATTAGGGACAGAAACTTCCCCTTTCATGTTGACTCCGCCGCTCTCACGCCGGAGTTATCTTTGAGTTCGCATTGTTCGCCGTGGCTCCGCTTCTCTTTCGGCTCCTCGTCCTCTTGAAGGTTCACGGGCTAGACGGGAAGACTAGTGCTATGCGCCAGACTGACAAGTGAGACACTACCGTCGCGATGCCACGGCCTAGGCAATAGTTCGCGGGACGGGGGCGTATGGTTTGCGGGGGAGGCGAATGCCGGAATTTGGTAAACGCCGCTATTCCGGGTTGCAGTTTAGCGCGAGCGGGTCTCGACGTCTGTCGGCACTGGGAAAGCGCCCAAGGACTTGGCTCAGCCGAATCCTCGAGGGGGATTAAAAATTATATCATCCGGCCAATTATTTGCCGCTGCTCAAGATGTATTAAAAGTATTGCGGGAGGAGGAACGAAAGCTTACGCGAATGAACTTTAATGCTTCTTTGTGCACGGAAGTTTACTTTGTGCTCTAGACTCGGCAAATCCAATTTTTACAAACTTTTTAGTTACTGTTTCACGTTCCACTTACTTGCTACTTACAAAACTAGGCACCAGACTATTTTCCCCCAAATTAGCGAGATCACGAATTTACCTACTTTTTTGAAAATTGACGTCGTTTTGTACCTCTAACAGCTGCTACGTGAATTATTTCCATTCTTTTAATTTGGCTGAGTTTTCGGTAAATTTTTGCAAATTTCGCGAAACATAATCTTGTACAACACGATCGGCAACGACCCGATTTTTACTTTTAATTATATTGCATTAAATGTATGTCTCTTAAGCTTACGTACAAGGTTTGTCAACGTATTATCGCAACTTTATTAACGACAATATATGCAAAGAACGTTGTAAACTATGAATTTTTAATTGCAAAAACGCAACCAGATTTATAATAACAATTTTAAAACAGCATTACTTTATGGATAATCGTATGATACGTATAAATATGATGTGAATCACTTTTAGAAATATTTGCTTTCTTGCAGCTCCAACTTATTAAAACAAATCACTAGACTTACATTATATATGGAGAGTATGAAGTGGAAGTTGAAAAAATTTGATTTCCAATTCGCAAATGCAATGAATTCTGAAGAAAAATATATATTTGAGATTTTTTTATAAAAATATTTTTGTATATTTTGTAATATGGTGCCTGCAGATATATAATTTTATTCAATGCTCTTTTTCATTGAATACTAAAAGCCTTAATTAAGTAATATTATATTTGAAAAATTTAATCATTTATTTAATATTTAAAAATCAATGACTTCCATTATAATTTAAAAAAATATGGTTTGTTATATTTCACGACTATCTGCACTTTCTCATCCTGAAGAGATTCTTTGTAATTTTCAGATTATAACGCCTTTTTAAAACTCATTTTATACAGTACAACCCCACGGAAATAATACCAAGTACTATGATAATTTTAATATGATTCTTCGAATTTGTATTCATGTCGATACTTTTAATAAGTTCACTGTTAAATATGAAAATTTTTTAATTTATAATTGTACGAATTTCTTTTTTAAAAAGGCCACGCAAATCATATAAAATTAACAATAATAAATAATTAAAAAAATCTTATGATAAATTATAGTGTGTTGTGTACTGAAAAGTCGGCTTAATTATTTAATACCACTGTAGCTTATTTTAGGAAATCCATTGAAATTCATTTCATTCGAACAAAGAGGTGTGATAGGCATCATTAATTTACTACTGTTACAGCAAATAAATATAAATTTCTGCTAAGAAATTAATCTAATGTCACCCATTAATAACCGACGGTAATAATATTTCTGTCGTGCATCAAACAATGCGCTTCCTCCAATTTTGTATCGTTTTATGGCAACTCGAGATAAAAGTTCAAATTATTGGATTAAACGAAAAGCATTGCGTAATAAAGAGAGTAAATATATAAAACAATTTGATATTGTATTTTTCTCAACGACAATATTCTCCATTATCTTTACAAGAATATTTCTTTGTCATTCTTAAAGAAAAGCTAACAGAGAAAATGAAATGCACGCACGTGTATTTTTATTTACGTATAATTTATTGCAGACAAAACATTTGAGCTGCATTTTATGCTTTTAACTTTTGTTTGTCGGATAATTTAAAAAAATTCACAACTCTGTGACTACAATTTTTTTTGAAAAAGCGAGTTCGTCACGTGTATTTGAGCTGAATCGTCATTGAAAGTAAATCCATTTATGATGCGAAAAATTCACTATAATTTTGTACTTGGAACTCATATTCCGCAGATACTCCGGTAAAAACTAATAAATTATAAAGCTAAAATAATAAGAATAACGAACGAAATCGAGGAACACGTGAAATTTTTTTAAATGACGCTTATTGTGAGTTGGTAAAGTAAACGAAGGAGCCTAAGAGATTTAAGTGCTTGGGAGCGATGAATTCTCAGCTCCTAGACACTCGGGCAGGAACTTAAAAAATAATTTTTTGCACGTAAACAAATGTTTTGCCAACGGTACCAGCGAGGCCGATTCGCACGAGGCTGCTTTTAAACGGGAGCGACTCTAGGCAATTTAAAATTTCACTTAAGCCAAGCGCCTCCACGCGTGAGGACATTTTTCAGATGAGTGTCTCATTAAATTTGCGCGCCCCATTTCTCGGGCGTACGGGATAATTTTTCATTGTTTGCTCGTCAAAAGCGCGTGACGCGAATTAGAAGCGAGCCTCTTTCGCCTTCGGAGAGGCGCTGGCGGCTCGATCGATCTTAAAATTGCGAAAATTCCTCCCGACCGACCTCTCACTCTCCGTTCGCCGCTCTTCGCTCTGGCAGATGATAATTGAAATTCTTAAACAAAAATTTTGACGGACAGGCCTAATGGATCCGATGCCCGTCGAACGTACGCGCACATCGAGACCTCCATTAAATTTAGCGCCGCGGCGCCCAAAGGGGTGCGTCCCCTCTCCGATCGTCCGCCCAAGTCCTTTAAACCATTTAATTCTATTCCCCTGGAGCCGTGTAATGTGCGTATGGGAAAACGCTCCTCTGCGTGTCTGTCTCGTCCGCTGGCGGCGACTCTCGCCTCCAGAAGCCGACGCTCGCACCGAGACGGGAGGAATGTGCCAAGGAAAACGCGGACGATACACGGAGGCTCGTGGACCGGTATTAGTCAGCGTTTACAAAATATTGACACGATTGGTAATTTATACAGTATGTAGCTGAATCCGTGTGTGATGTACGTGTGTAGCCGTGTAGTTACATTAGGCGGACTGGAGCAATACGATTCACTAAGGTACTACGGATAATTCGAATGATTTACGATCTGCATTTCAGTTTTTTGGCTTTCAAAACAGATGCTGTAACGAACTGTTTGTTTTTATGATATACGTCTGAACAAATGAAATGATTTATTGGTTCATCAATATTGTCCGTTTCATTTCGAATGGCTTAGAGCTTGAAACTTTTTATTGTGTCAATTTTGGTTTCTTTAGCAACACCGAGAAGAAAATTTCGGATTCTTAAATTATCGTCCCTTAAAAATTCTCACAGATTTCGTACGCAGCTAATCGAGTTACTATCGCAGTTAATCGACATTACACGAATAAATACTCGGGGTAAAGTCGCAGATTCTTTCTTTTTCGTTGAGTAACACAGAATAAAATTTCTATCATTTACGAAATCATTATTTTTACGACGAGTGTTGTCATGAAATAAGTTTTTAAATTTTTACCGCGTGCAAGACTACTTTGTATAAATTGGCGACAAAAATATCATTGTTCGGCGGGCTTGACATCAAATTCTGCAATACACAAACACCACACTCCTGTTAGATAAATATTTACTTTTGACTCTATAAAAGATTTTTTACAAGTTGCGATTCTCTCTTCTATATGAATAATAAATAAAGTTAAAGCAATGGTTATGCAAAGAGGATTTCCCCCTCAAAATTGCAATCGAGAACATTTGACGTGACTGAGCAAAGAACGAGCACAAACGCAGAGGATGAGAAATGAATCTTTACTTATCACGGCAACGAAGCAGGCAGAAGAAGAAAATTATTTACGCGCAGATATCCGGGGACGGGGCTCGAACAGCTGCAACTTTTTCCCTTCTCCGGGTAGAGGCGCTTACAGAAGCGCGCGTGTATCGGCTCCGCGGACACGAGAATAGATGCGGCAAGCCGATAATAAAAATTCATGCGAAATCAATAACGCGCATTCTGAGGAAGGGTATGTTACCGTTGTAATGCGTACGTGCGTGCGGGAGCGCATAAGCCTCGTCGTAGCTGAGGAGCGATAAGCTCTTTTCATGGCTGATCTTGTTGTACCTGGAGTGAAGGGGTAAGCCGACTGAAAAAAGTGTTATTATCGAAAAATAAAAGTAGATGGAGTCGTGCACGCGTCTGGCCAGAGACACGCCGTTTTTCCGAAAATAGATTTTACCTTTTCTTTCCGCGAAACAGTGCACAGGCGGACTTGGTGACGATAAGACCTACTTTACGAGTCCTGTCCTCGTAAAAGCTATAGGAATATCGAGCTTTCACTTTTGTTGCCGAAAGGAACTTACGTTTGCGAATGCTTTTTAGATTAACAAGGAGAATCTTAATACGTTTATTCGCTTTTTAAGCAAATGGTTCGCGTGTAAAAACAAAATTCTACCCCCCATTTAATCGCACTTATAAGCAATCGAATTATTCTGTTTTTACGACATTTATTACGATATTAAAGTAATTTTATTATTTTCAATTTGCTAAAATGATGCCTCGTAACTATTGATTTTAAGTTTAGTATCCTCATTGCCTTGCGTTTAAATAATTTAGTCCGCTGTTCGTTCTCCTTTTTTATAATTTTATACTTCCTAACCATAAGCGGAATTAATATTTGATAATACCATTCCCATTGCAGCATAGATTAAGTTTTAAATATATTTTTATTTTATGCGCGCACACACACACACGTATGTAATTGTTTCAATTTAATTTTTCAGCTAAAATAAAGAATTAAATGTTCAACAGGCAGTTTTTAGCCTAATGTAATTTAAAAGAATCTTTTTCAACAATTTTGAACAAGAAGTACTCTGTCAGCTTCCTTTGTAAACAAGTTTAATAATGCACGAAGAGGAAATATCGAATAGAGCAGATATTTTGTAACGTAAGAACAAAAGTCTCAAAAAGGCTTTCACAGATTCTTAAGCAGCGAGGCTTTCCTATTTCAACAAAACAAAAGTTCTTCAGCTACAGTCTACTCGAGACTATTGTCTATGCATAAAACACTCACTGTACGAATAATCGAGAATTCGCAGTTAAATCAATTTCTCCTTATGCGAGTTTAGTTGCTAACGTTTTTCCGTCGATTTTAAGGACCAATAACCTCCCGACGAATCCAGTTGTCCTCCGCATTAAAACCGTGAGAGAGGCGTCACGTGCGTCGTCCCCTGCACGAATTCACGCGGCGTCGAGCACTTGCTTTACTCCTTCGGCTTTCGAATCCCGATGCCGCCGATGCCGTTGCTGTCCTGCAACTCACGCTCCAACAATAAGCTGATTCTCTTCTTTACTTCGTTTCCCTCTGGCTTACGTGTGTTTTTTTTTCTTTGCCCATAGTGTCAGGACTTTGAATTTCCACTCTCGTAACTGTACATTTTATGTTTGTCGCTTGCTGTAACTCTTACTCGATGCGATAATGTAGTCACAGATATATGTACTTTTGTGTTTTCCATAAATTCCTCGAAACAATAAAAAAAAAGAACGTAAATTTCCATCTCATTTTCTCGTCAAGTTCGTAAAAATAAGGATTGACGATCGTTAATTTTAAGGTTGCACATTTTGGACAAACCACTATTCCAATAAATATGGCATAATTTATATATCGAATGAATAACGTTATCTCTTGTATCTACATTGTGTTCTGTATTCTGAGCATATACATCAATCTATTTTTATAAAGACATGTAACGGTAGCAATTGAATTCTGTGATTTAATCCCTTTCCTTGACACTGAAAGAGGGGAATTACAAAGTACGCACTCTTTCGAAGAACAAAGTCATAAACGTGTCCTAAAATTCAAAATATCGCTGATTCTGTAACACTGCATAGTTTATTCTTAATCGAGATCGTGTAATATATAAATTAAGGAACCCGTGTATTATATAATTCGTTATAAATCCAAACAATTCGCGTAAAATATTCGATACAATTATTTTATCTAATTATATTTTAGTTGACAGATATTTCTTCTTTTTATTGTTTCACAGTTAAATTGTATTCCTTATTTTTACAACTTCTGATATTTTAAAGTTTTTATAGCAAGCGTACAGAAATTTCATTTGTTCCAGCATTTTTTTTATTGTAGTTATAGCACTAAAGAAATAGTTGTAATAAAAAATCTTTTATATTATTTTTTTGAATAAGTCATTTGCGTCAGTGAAATAAAAAATAATTTCAGTAAAATTGGATAAAAGATTTAACAATTTCAGAATTAAAGTTACTTAAGAAATAAATTAGAAAAGTTTAATCAAAACATGAAGATTCTATACTTGTAAGTCGAACATGAATTTTTCAAACTTTGTTAAAATTTTTAATTATTAATTTAGTAAATAGGTTTTTTTCTTCTTAACTTTAATAAATTAAAATCGAGAATTAATAGAATAATTAATGATATGTGCACGCAAATAGAAAAAAACATAGTTTTTCAAAAACTCAAAAGTTACAATAAACAAATTCATTCGATCGGAGATAAAAGAAGCTATTGAAAAAAAGGTATAAAATTTGTATAAAATAATTACAATCTCACATTGATTAAAACTTATTTTAAGGTTTAATTCCTTAGAATTAATCAACCATTCTCTAAGAAATTACGTGCTCGTACAAAATAAATAATCAGAGCTATTATTTAAAAAATTTTCTTAATCTAATCGCAAAAATTTCCATTGAAGAAGTAATATAAATCACATAAAATCAATTTTAAAGTTTAAATGTGAATAAATAATTACGTTAAATAGTTACATGCCATGTATAAAGATGTTAATCCGATTCATGTAATTATTCGCACGACTAATATATGTGGATGATTTAAAAATCGAACGCGTTTCTTCTCGAGTCATTCATCTTGCAGATTTTACATTTTGCACGTAAACATGTTTAGAGAGGAGATGAAATTGGTAGTACCGAATATATTTATTTAAAAACGAGAAGTAATATCGTTAATGCATTGGCTGGCAAGATGTTGTAAGACAACAAGTAACTCTTTGCACAAAAGCCCAGCGCCTAATTTAACAACAAGATTCTTGAATCCGGAATTCGGAATCCGTATTCGAGTGACCTAAACAAAGTGGATGAAAAAAAAAGTGTTAGGGATCGGCTGGAGTATTCGTGCATTAAAAGATGTTTGTTCTTATCTAAGTAGTAAAAATTGCTCGTGAACAACAATATTCGTCGTTAGTTGCGAGCGAAAGAAAGAAAGGAAGGCACCTGAATAGTTAATTTGGCGAGTCTAGCAAAGTTATTTTCCGCGTTTATTTCATTGAAGCGGGAATCGTAGGAAAAGCTTACAATATTAGCTCGGTAATGGAGCACCTCTTGCGATTTTAGTATGCAAGCCACCCTCGGGCTGCCTCCAGTCTCCGTTCCTCCCTCCTCGTCAACTTTTTACAAACACGCAGGCCGTTATGATATTCCGTGCCCCAATCCCCCGACTTCTTCGCGCTCCTCGAGTATTATTCGTCAGCTGCTTTTTTCCTCCGCTGATCCTCTGCGCTCGCGCCGCAAGGAAATCCACCCCCGAACCGCATATTTCATTCGGTGCGCGGAGCTTTCTTTAATAGCCGGCTCTTAATAATATATCAATCTCGTTTACATAGAGCTGGGGCTTGGGATCGGGCTGCGGCTCGGGCCGCGCTTGCTTATTGGATGTTATTGAATTCGCCTCCCCCGCGCTTGAATTCACGGTTGAGAGTTAATGATATATCCCGTGGCGCGGGCGCAGGCTTACGAGAGCAGGAAGGCGACCGGCCGGTATTTTCCTTTCTTTGTTGGAGGAAAAATTTTCTTTATTTTCCGCGCGGCTGCTTTTCTCTTTTGCTCAACTGGACCGCGCGCGCGACTCTTACTGCGCCGTCATCGTGACGCGTCCCCTTTCCGTCTTACAACCTTCCGTAATTGATTGCAATTGAATCAAAATGAATTCCTGCCAGTGGAGAAGGCGAGGAACAACTGGATATATTATTAAGCTCGCGTCGTTTGCGTTTTTGGAACTCGGGCCGGAATGCGAAGGGCTTAACCTTTGTAGTCGATCGCGCCCGCTGCTAAATAATTATAAATATGAGAGACAAATGAATGCAATGACGAGTCCAATGAGAAAGTTTAATCAAGTTCGATTATATTAGGAAATTTTAAAAAACTTTTATTTAATGCTGTTGTCAGGGTTGCTATTGTCACGCGTTATTGCAGTGGTGTTAAATAATAAACGTTTAATTGCGCTGTAATTGTTTTTGTACAATCTTTTATCACCCTTGAATCACTAAAACTATATACTCGGTGTGTATTCACGTGCTATGAAAAAGGCTTTGGGCAATATATAATTAATGCTCATTTTATTTGAAAATAAACACCACAAAGATCATCCTACGTTTCCAATTTCAATTGGATTAGCTTAAGTCGAGTAATGCACGAAATAATATCGATAAAATTTAATATATAATGTATTTAAAGAAAACCGATCACATTTTTAAAATTATATTATTCTGTTATCGATAATGTCGTTCGCAAAACGAGTTTTCATAAAAGCTTGAAAATACTTAGTTACAATTTATTTTATTATTTACAAGTGTAAGAAAAATAATTTTCCACTAACTACGTAATGTCTTTAATTTCATTAAGTATTTGAACAGCGTAGGAATTTACCATAACTTATTAAAAATATGATTTTAAAAGCTGATGGATACATTAATTTGCTGAAAGAAATCTTATATGTATATATGACACATAACTTTAAATATATGCAAATGTTAGAATAAATCTACAATTGTAGCTAAATAATTTATAAAATCCAGAATTTCCTTAATTTTGCTATGTATACACCTGTAGTTTTTATTTCCTTGATTCAATGTTTCCCTCGAAAAGTCAAACACAAAAATTCTGCGTTGCTTCAACAAATTGTTCCAAGAGTAAAAGAGATTAGAAGAATCATCGGCTGAGAGGATCGAGCGAGGGAGTCGAGTAGAATCGTGTGCGAACGATGCACGTACGAGAGGAAAAAGAGAAAGAGTAGGTAGTTCGGTTGGAATGAATCACAGGGATTAGTTGCCATTAAGTATTCGTGGGTTATTGATTTTTTGTTACTCGTACGCTCGTTCTTTCCGTGTTACAGTACCTTTACGATTTATTGCGTGATTAGAAATACAGGACGTGTAGGTGCGCGCGTGAACGTCTAAACAATGGAACGCGGGAACACGTGATTCATGACCCATGACCCATGGCGAGATAACGCTAAGAGCAGCATCTGAATGAAGTTAGACAAGTGTCTGTAATTTTTTTTTCCAGAGAATAGCGACAAGAGTTATAGATAAGGCAGGTTTGTCACGCATCATTGTAATGAAAATTTTATTACTACTTAAACAGAAAGAGACCCTATGAAACAATCATTTTTATTCTAGAGAGCTGGTTTTCTTTTCATCGTTGATCTAATACTGGTCACCAATTATAGTAATAATTTAAAATTAATTATAGAAATTAAGAAGAATTCGTGCAGAATGTAAGTTTTAAATACAATTAAGTCGGTCCAATAACTTTCTCCGTTGTCCTATAGAACGCATAAAACGTACTTTCCTGATTGTCGATTGAAATGCTAAATTAAAGAATGAAGTAAACTTTTTTAAACAGAGCAAAACGATATTTTTTAATTTACCGACATTTTATTTATTCTGAAGTTTACATATATTTTACAAATGTGTATTTGTCGTATAAAATTTTCGAATCTTAATTTCTATATGTCATATTTAAAGCTTTATTATTATTATGAATTTTCAAACGCTATAAATTGTAATTAACATATACTTAAGAAAGAATATTGTATTATATCACAGATTAAGTCTTAAGATAAATCTGCAATCGAATATTTTTTAATAAATTCAGGAGAAAATTTAATAATTCACGTATAGTTATATAAAAAAAATATATTTATAAAATCATAATGTATTTAGTATTTATCGTAAAGAACTTTTAGATTGATTATGAGTCGTATTTCATAATTTATGCTAAAAAATAAAAATGCAATAGTTTCAAATGAATCCTAAGCTTTTGCTTGTTAATTTATATTGAAAAGTAGCCTCGTGTATTGTTCTAAGTATGTAAATAATGTCCTGAATACAAATGGACATAAATGGAAGTTCGATAAGCAATATTATAATTTTATTAACAAATAGAAGAATTAAATAAAATTGAAAAATAATTTAATCCATGAGATGGATTCACAGATCAAACTTTTTGACATCAGTAATGGCGGAAAAATAGTATTTAGCTAATAAACTAGTAAACAGAACAAAAAATCTTCTCCCCATCCGTATTTTGCCATTTTCGGTACTCACATATTAAGTTATCGTGCTTTTCGCAAAGATATAATAAAGTTTATATTTGATGTGCAGAGACAAAAGCAGTTCTCGATTGTTCTGGAGGGATTTGTGTCACTGACTAATTTGACAGAGCAAAGAGGGTAGAGAAAGTCACCATGGAAAAAGTATGAATGTACAAGGAAAAATAGGAGAGCAGAGTTGTGCCCGGTCGTTCTTCTTTTTTTAAGAACGTCTAAAAAGCACTTTGCTGGACGTCTGCCAGATCGCCGCGATGCGCTAATCTTGTGATCGCGCGTGCGAATATAAGCGAGCTGAAGGAAAATAACTCGATGTACGACACGTCTTTGAAAGTTTGAGTAAAGATATTTAGTCTCTATGTTAATTTTGGTAAGCAGTATCTTTTATGGAAATTTGTAGTGGATATGAAATTTGTATTTTATAGTTTTGTTGGCGATGGTTTAATTTCAGACGAGAGATTTTTAATTCTTTAATTTACTTAAAATAAAAGTTTAGAATTGCACTTTAATAATACTCTAGAAATATTTTATTAATCAATAAAGTTGAGTAACTTTTATAATTAATTTTAAAAAATTAAGAAACATGAATATACACGTATCGTTTTTAATTTCTTTATAAATTTTTTATAGTTTTAATGGAAATTATCTAATAATCAATATGTTTACTTTATCTGTTTTCTAAAATCTTTTAAAGAATAATTTTTTACGAGTATTTATATTTAATATATGTTATATCATTCCTGAGTAAAAACTTCTTTACTTGTGAAGACGTTTGCAAATTTCATTTTTTGACTTTCACTAGTTTCGTATAAATAACATCTATGTATTCATGCTTTTGAAATTGTTATTTGCCATGTTTACCCAAAGCAATCCAGATGTCGACAGATATATTCACATTTAAGATTATTTAAAAGAAAGTTATTTGTTTTTCAATGAAAAGCATTGCTTGGTACATTAAATTCTACTCAAATTCATATTTGCGAGTGCGAATATTTGATAAAATAGTAAACTTTATTTATACAAATCATTTGTTGCTTTTAAAACATATTTTTAAAATAAATAATTTTGCATCATCCTTTTGCTCTGCATGAATATGTATTTTTATTATTTAAAATCATCTCTTACATCTTGAAAGTCCTTCATCCTAGACACAAACACATATGTCCGACAGTAATTAACATTTTTAAACATTAGATGTTATAAATTACAATACTAATATGAAAATTATTTAAAAAATACGAAAAATTATCTCAACCAATATTCAGATACTAAGAACTTTGTAATTTCGTTCTTTATTGTTGGAATTTCTCATGCTCGACTATTTTAAATACGTTTATTTGTGTACCCAACTCGCAGTAAAATTCCGCAAATATCTGAATATCTCGTACTTTTAATAAAATATTACATTTCAGACTGTAATATAAAATCTTATTTTAAAAATATTAAAATTGGATATAAATTAATGTATTATTATTTATCAAATATTTGAATTTTTAGAACTTGACCGGTTGTTATGAAAATTAGTCGTTAGATGCCTTGTCGCATAAAGATTTTTTGCTGCATCACTATTTGTAAGGATTGCAGCGAACGTTGGATAAACTGATTTCTAAAGGTTTTTTGTAAAGAAAGCATTTGTACTGTAATCCTTATATACGTCATAATCTTTTATGATATCCAGTATAAATCCAAATCCACTCGTGTATACGTTAGACTGACTGTATAAAACCTACTTATGTAAAAGCTATAAAACATTCAAAAATTCCTACCACTTTTATTAGTTGCTTGTTTTTAAAGTGTAGGTATATATATATATATATATATATTATGTACAAATAGAAAAAGTTTCGAAAAATGTAGAATATGGAATATAGAAAAAATTCCTCTTTGTACTGAGATTTTTATGTTGTTTGTGTACTGGTTGTGTCTGTCTAAAAAATATTACATGGAGTCAAATCTTGTACGAATACATTAATAAGATTTATTAATACACATCTACATACATTTGCTGTGTGCTTATAACTTTTATGAATATTGAAAAACCTCCGACGTCAGAATAAATCCTTAATATTGATAATTTTAACTAAATTTAACTAAATTTCTTTTCAAAATTATAAAAATTCTAAAATGTATTAATTAAAAAAAAAGTAAACTATCTAATATTCTATTTCATATAAGTTCATGCTGGTTTTGATTATAGTAATAATAAACAGTGTGTAGAAATTGTGTTTAAGAAAATTTTTATAAAATTGGCGATCTATTCATTTATTTATTATAATTTATTCATAAGTTTGACATGATTCTTGAATACAAATGACGGTGAAGAACTGATGCAGCTTTTAAACGTAAAATCGTAAATGAATTTGTCTACATTTTTCATGGATTCAATTTTTGTAATAATAAACTTATTAATAACTTCAATAGATTAATTTGAAATAAAAGTAAATTATAATAAACTTTTACAATTCTTTTTAAGACAAATTAATATTTGAACAAATTGAGTAAAAGTGTAGTATATATTTCATAAAATGTATTGTACACAACACAACCTAAAAACTTTATGCTGTGTTAGCGAGTTGATAGTAATTTATACATCAAAACAAGAAATACTTTAATTAACGCATTTTATTGTATTTTTATCTGGAAGGTATTTATTTCGATGAATAATAATTCACAAATACAAGATAACACGTGTAATTTATATTTAAATTAGATATTATTGTTCTTCATTGATTGATTATTGAATAATTTCAGGTCTGGCATTTGTATTAAAATAAAATGATTATAATTTAAACGCAATTAATTGTATATTTTAGAGAGCGATGCTTTTGAAATAAAAAAAGTCTTATTCTAATGTCATTCAATTTATTTTCTTTGTACAAAATTTAATTTTAATCGTTTTTAAAAAATTTTATGTCTAAAATATTTTATTCATTGATATAAAGAATTCAAGGCATTGACTCTTGAAGACAATAAATATTTCAATAATACTGATTTATCGTCGAGATTGTGATTGATCTTTGTATTTATTAAGACGTAATTAATCGTATATTCTACTTACGATTTGCCCCAATTTCTTTAGAAACGTTTTCAGTGGCAAAAAAATAATTAAGAACAATTTGTTTTACAAGAAGGGTTATAAATCGTTTTAAATTATTAAGTTAATGTTCCAAGTATCTAATTGTGCAGCGAATTAAATCGATTTCTCTTAGTTATAAAAAAGAAATCTTTTCAATGTTTTAAAATGAAAAAGCTAAAGACATTCGCGTGAATACTAAATTTCGTAAAAACATATTCTCAATAATTAACCTTTGATACAAAGTCAATGCTTGGAATTATCAATTACAGAAGAATTGAATTAACCAAAATGGAAGTTGCCGTTAATCCCAATGTGCTTGTCAGATCTGCTGCCGGGTTGCCTGCCAACTCCGCCAGAGACGTTGATGGCACCTTTGTCATTGCCCCAGACTCTACGTCTCCCTTCTATATTGTAGCTGGACTTCCCGTTTCTTTTGCTAAAATCGGCTTTAATTTCGCCTCTACTTGTTGGTGAGTTTTTTTGTGATCCGAGGAGTTTCGGGGCAACAGAAACAAAAATTAAATGACATTCATGCGGATGTTTGATAATAAATGACTTATCTTATTTTACTTACAATCAAACTGTTATGCTTGGCTCGTCAAAAGATGAATTACATGCGTTAACGGCAGCTACTGCGACTAAAAGCGCCAACAGTATTAAAAAGATCCTTAACGTCTTCATGTTTCTCCCTACAATATCGTTTAAATAATATTTTTAATGCGTTTATTTGTCGAAATAGGAAACGGGGATGAATTTATGCTCACTTTTAATTACATAAAGGCATAGCAACGGTTATTATCGACATTAGATAGACATATCAAAAACTTTCATTATATTCATTAAACTGTTATTTTTAATTTCAATTTGTTAATTTTAATTGTACAATTTTTATATATGTTACGTACATATTAAACATCTTTAAAGTTCTTATTTATATTACAAAAATTTTCCAATTTCGCAATTTACAAAAAAATTATTAGATATAAAGGAACTTTTCCATAATGCAATAAAGACTTTACAGTTGGTTGAATCTGTTAATTTCTTTGAGACGAGAATATTATTGTTAAATGATAATTTTATTGTTAATTGTATTTTTCGTTTTAATAACTTTAATAAAAGATGATTATGTGAATTAAGTTACTATTATTAATGCATCGTACATTAAATAATTGACAGTTTTATATCAAGTATGGTACCTAAATAACTTGATATTATATATGTAAACCTAAAATTTGTCTCTTAAATTTAATTATTTGTATTATTTTAAGCTATCGTAGATTTAATTTGGTAGCATATAGGAAAGAATGAAACGCATAAAAAATTAATGTATACAATGTTCTTACTCTCGGATAAAACTACCTGTAAAGAAGTTCACTCAGTTATGGAAGTAATAGTTTATCTAATCCCGTATTTTAGATAAATTATTTTCTGCGATAATCATCAACTCATAAGCATTTCCTTTACAAGTCCATCATCATTTTGTTTTTTAATACTTGATTAATTATTGCAAATATTTTTCTAGAAATTATAAATTCACTATTGCCTTATACAAAATTAAGTTTATTAATATTAATAATGAAATAATTTATATAATTATATTTAACAAGTAGTATATCAAAGAATTTTTAAGAATGAAGTACAATTTAAAATTTTCTCTTTATTTCATTGTAAAGATGTATTTATGTATGTAATTAGAAATTTTGATATTAAAATGATGAATATGTCAATAATAATTGTTACGTGTAATCAAAATTTTTAAAGCATCATAAACATGGGAATGAGGAAAATGTGGTGATATCAATTCAAGATAAAATATCTGACTAAAAATAATACAAAACCTATTTTGTTTAAAATAATAATTTAACAATAAGTAATCTCGATTTAGAGGTATGCAAATTATTTATACTACATCTAAAGTGCAAATGCTTAAAATAAAAGGAGAATTTATTAAAACAATTAAAAATAAGTCTACAGATCTTTGAGCATTACAATATTTTCAGCTTAAAGTAGAGTTTTTACAAGTCGCATTTACTGATTTACATAATATATTTTGATTTAATACAATAAAATATTTATAAACGATAGTATACAAAATCAGATATTGGACAATAAACTTAAATTTGTGTTTTAATTACAAATATAGTTTTACTGTTTTGGTTTTAATAATGATTATTGTTTCATTTATTTATTTCATCAAGATAAATTTTAGCTTTTAAGCAATAAGGAACCGATGCAATTTATATGCTCGCGATAGGTGAATAATAAATAAAAGAATACTAGTGACGTGGAAAGCGATTTAAGGAATAAAAATTTATATACTTTGTTTTATAAAATTTATATATTTTTCCAAGATTATTATTAATTCATTATTTAATTGTGCAGATTTGACACGTTCATCAGGCACGATGATTCAATTGCGCTTAAGCAGCGACCCGCTAGTGGACGAAGTGGAGGCATAATCGCTAATCTATGGAAAATCGATTATAAACGTTATCTTCGTGTACAATACTTGCAAACTTAGGAAATCTCCGAATGCAATTTTAGAATGCAGAACCATAAAACGACTTTTTGGCGACGTAGCATTATATTATTTACAGATCACTGATCATGCTGTTATCTACGTCACATACACCACGCAATAATATAATCACAATTATTCATTATTATTATAATAAGAATAAGGATTAAAAAGGTAGATCGAAACATAAATCGATGACGTGTGCTGAATTCCGTCCTACGATAAAAATTTTTTGTAATATAAATTCTATGGAAACTTAGCAGTTTTAAGGATTTAAAATTTTTATGCAATCGACTATAATAAAATGGAGAAGCTTGGTAAGTCGGTGACATGGAATATTTTTTCAAAGATACTTAAATTAACACATCTTATTAATTTTATAAAACCTCGAAGTAATACAATACGAGGAAAATATACAGTGACAATAAATCTAGGATCTAATAAAATCGATCGATGCAATTGAGAATTCTGCCTGAAACACGAATGTTACTTATGCAAACATGTTGAAACGTAAGAGTATTTCGCAACCGATAGACTTGACATCCAAGTTTAGAATACTAGTAAAGCTTCGAGCAAGTAACTCCGTTTCAGTAATTTAAGCTACGACTACATTTCGGTGGAAGATGGTACAGCGAATCGACTTCAGCTGGACTGAACTTTTGCGCTTGTCACCACTTGTTTTTGGCCGACAGTAACAGCTGCCGTGATAATTTTCCATGAGAAGTGATACATTGCACATTTGTCTTCGTGCAGTATGCACTCTTTTTCTCTCTCTATCTTCCTTCGTTTTTTTGTATGAAATATTGTTTTGCGAGCTCATCTTTATGAAACTAGTCAAAACTGGGCTTTTAAGAGATTCTAAAATAGAGATTTTTTGCAAAGTGTCTGCTTCAGCTAAATGTGTGTTATCTTTTATTTCCTTAGAAGCCATGTTTCAAAATTTCCATTCGATAAAACGATATAGAAAATTATTCTTTATAGAGCTGTATTAGAAAAATAGTAGTTTTTATTAGATTTTACATTAATCTTATTCTTTATAAAAATTACTTTTAAAGTTATTGTCGACTCAGATAATTAAGTATTATTTTTTTGTTACATCGTAAAGTTATAAATAAATTATTAAATTAGCTAAAACATAAATTGGAACTCAGTCGTAAATATACAGATAAAGTTTATAATCCGAACGATAAAATTGGACGTCACTCTGTGTTTATTATAAATTATAAATTAATTAATTACTTTATCTACAAATAAAAACATCAATGAAAGTAATTGAGAGGTGTTCAAAATTATAATATTAAACGTCTGAAAACGAAAAAGAAAGAATAAAGGTAAGAGCTCACGAAATATGTTACGTACCATTTAAAAAAAGTCTGAGAAATTTGGATAGAAAAGAAAAAATATTCATGTGAATTCAATTAACGACGAAAATTTTCGATATAAATTTAATGTTATTTTTTAAAATTGATCGCTTAAATTTCTTAATATATCGTTCATGTTTATATATGTTTACGTTCGGTAAGTCGAATACATAATTTAAATTCTTTTAAAATGAATGATATCAGAGATGCAATATAAATAATTCATTAACCAAATAAATTTTATTTTGTGCGCATGAAAATATCGGCTTGGTTTAAAAATTATTTTTTTACTTAAATTCTTGGGATATTTGCAAGGAGTATTAGTTTACTTTAATCTCACAATAAATAAACGGTTTTTATATTATATTACGTTTAATAACATAAATACTTAGCTTATTACTTAAGTAAATCCTCATCTTGTCGCTGCAAATCGATCCAATTAATTCAAACTAATGATCTAATATTTTTTCTTTTTCATATCCATCGTATTATTTTATTTTAAATACATCGAGCGAACCCTTAGCAAGTGTTCGGCGCTTATCTTTATAAAATTTTTCATTTTGAAATGTACAACCGCTCGAATTTGTTCCTTTCTTTTATTTTTTTTGACAGCGATTAGTTTAGTCGACCGAACTGACGTCGGACCCCCTGTTGAGTAACAAGACATGCGCTCTCGGCTCGTCGGCGGAAAAAAGTTTCGATACCTACGCACGTGCGTCATTTATCGCACACTTGTAAAGAGGCAGCCATTAAGGCGCGTGCCACTGACACGCATGAATCATCATTTATCGAGAGATTGGGTTATCTGGGTGTAAATAATAAATTGGTCGACCTCGAAGAAACTACTTTGACAATGAAACTTGTGCTTGGTGGTTGATCTCCAATACTCACTGGCTTTCAACGTCTATACTAGGAAAATCTGAACTTGGAGGAACGAAATTTCTCGCTACCAGCGTGGATCGTTAAGCATTTCCATTTTTATCGATCCCTTACGTTCGCGTAATAAGTAACAATTTATTCGGGCTGATACCATAATGACGATAATAACTAATGATGACTTTTAAAACGTGTGAAATATTTACTTTGATATAATCTCGACGTTTAATGTTCTGGAAATTTTTATATTTATTCGTATTTCTTACTTAATTTATTGCACGGAAATATTTGATTTGAGTTTTTTCTTAATTAAAGCGTTTTAAAAATGGCCGAGTGACGTAAATTTTTTATTTTTAGAATTAAAATACGCGATACAAGTTTCCGATCCATTGATAAATTTTTTGTTTTTTTTTTAATTGTAATTTTCTATAAAAAGAAAAATGTTTTTGTATCCATTGTTGATTCATTTTTAATTCAGCACATCATGTGCGGATATTTAAAAAAAATTAAACGCCACGCTTTATTTATACACAAAATGGTATCGCAAATTTTTGGTCTGAAAAATAAGATTATCTTTAACGCAATCACACAAAATTCCAAATCAATCATTACCTGCATAATTTTAATAATTAAAAGAACGTGTCGCATTGTCGGAGAACGAGTACTGGAATACCGCTTATCAAAACGAAAATTCATTGGAGTTTACGTTAATCGCTAATTTACGGCGTCAGGTACCGTAAATAACTACAAATTGGCCTGCAATACGAGCGAACAATATGACTAGTTCTTTTATCACATCCTTAACAACACGCTAAATGTGAGTTTTGAAAAGAAGCGTTTCTACGAACGATCGATCGCTGCTCATAAATAATATTTTAATGAATCAGGCTAGCCAATCAACAGGCGCCTCGGCATAAAAAACACCAACGCCTCTAAAAAAGCGTATCACGTCATGCAGCAAGCAATTAACGATGAATAAAAGTGCATAAAATCAACATATTAATTCAAATAATAAATTCTCAACGGGAGTTCGGTTTAAGCGACGGCGGGGGTTCACGGCATTTATGTCGATGGGGCATTTTCGCTATGCTAATATTATGTGCCGAAGAGCGCGTGTAAGACCGAGACAACGCTAACTTAACCGAGGTTATTAAGATTTCTAACGAGATACCTTAAAACGGGGAAGCTGCTCGTTCAACTTCCCTCTTCGTCTTTCTCACTCTTTTCGCGAAGATAGGCAGAGTCGTGAACGAGGACGAAATCAAGAGAAATAAAGGAAGGGTTAAGTGTGTCGAAAACTGACGGAGTTCAGCAGATGAAACAATACCGGAGCATATCGATAAGGGCTACGCGAACAAGCATATCTCTATGGGGGATAAATTTCCGGAGTGTAGTTTTTAGTTAGCGACCGATCATATTCCCGTATTTTCGATTATCATCTGCCCTGTTGTTATGGACTCGGAAATAAGAACCTTCGGGAGGAATATTGTACTCTGACAGATTTCCGGAGGGATACAAAATTTCGCTACATGCGCCGGCCCCGCTCGCTCTCTATCTAAATGGTCGGATTATTAGATTCTACTAGTGTTCGCAAGTGCTTTCTACACTATCGCACTCGTGTATCTGTGAAAAGTATACAAAGTACAGTTTAATACGGTACCGAAGAGCGATTCTAAAGTTTGCGAATTCGGAATATACTACCCACTAGCTTTTACAACGCAACGCGAACCGATCGTTTTTAAAACAAGATGTTGCTGCACTGCAATCAGTACTCGGTCTACGTGCGAAAAAGAACGATAACAACAAGTGGAAAACTGATTTTTGTAATCAACGATTTTTTCACACCAACATTGAATTTCGAAGCACCAGGAGTAACACCTGAACGATACAAAAAAGATAAAGTTAGCTTTCAATAAAAATTAAAAAACGAAGTGTAAATTCTTATCGTGCAATCGATACGTAATAAAAATGACAATAGCTTTCAGCTTTTAAAAATCCAGCGGTCGGGCATTCGAATTATTAGCAACTGCATTGTCTGGTTGCGCAAGTATTTCGATTCGTTTTTAAGATCGGAGTTGGAGTTGTTCGCCAATATGTCGCTTCGGAATATTATAGACACTGTGAATAAGGTTTTAGCAATCGAAAGTAAGAGTCTCCCTGTTATCGGCACTAGAGCCAACGCGTACACGCGAAATACCTTCCAGATACTCTTGTATCAAGCTGTTAAATCTAACTCCAAGGTAACTCTGTTATCGACATCATGGCGATACTTACACGCGGACTTGATTGCATTGCAAGCCCGTAATACCTATAGATTTTCAGATCATTTCACTTGTTTTTAAAATAAACATTTATGACATTGGAAAGAGATGCTGTCTTGAATATACCGATCCGGGTATGTTTGTGGTACGTTATATTCTTTTTCGCTTACATTTGTAAATATCCGAATCGGGCCAAATCTTGGAGCCCACGAGTCGAGAAAAAACTAGTCGCGTTTTTGCGAAACGTCATTTTCGTAAAGCATTGAAAAGCATTTGATGTTCTATCGACTCTAATCCTTTGACGCCTCCCCGTTCGCGAAAGCTATGAGCTAATTATTCTCATCCATTAGCGGGACAATGCCGTTCGGCGATAACTTTCGGAATCTGTCTTTGGCGCTAAAGCCCTTGGGCAAAGGCACGCCCGGAAAAGGTCGAACCGGGGTCGAATAATCGTCGCCGTCGGTGTTATTGAGCGCGGGCTCGAGCCCTGGCTTACAATTACAAGTAAAGTGGCTTTTCCCGAAGTCAAGTGCACACGTACGCGGACGCGCGGCTACGAGCAATTGGCGCCGAGCAGATAAACCGGTTATTGATGCAGCTGATATTTCAGAGTCCTGTTCCTGTATAAAACGAACGACCGCTCGCTGTTCCTTGGGGAACCATTTTCATTTCGCCCGAAAACTGCGCCGTGGAATGCGCGCGGAGACGCGTCTCTCTGTTGTTCGAGAGCGCGTAACGAGGATCATTGTTCTTCTTACTGACCGGAACTCCGACTCTGCATCTGCTTTTGTTTATCTAATCAAATTACGATCATAACAGAGCCTTAATTATTTTATTGATCCTGCTGCCTTGTTACGCCACTTCCAAACTCAGTTGATTACGAAACATAAATGCGGAGTTGAAAATTAGGTATTCAGCGTTCTTTATTGACTTTAACTCTGTAATATTAAAGAGGTGCGAACGTGAATTCAACTGTTTCAATAACAAAATTTTTAATGATCTAGTCCAAAATATCGGCTACTTCATTTTTAACGTTGATTCGTAATAATTTATGAAATTATCCGAATAAAAAATTTACTTATATTTATAATTCATTTCCATACATACGAGTAACAACGTAAAGAAATATTCATCGTGCAATTCAAGCATGTTAAAAAAAAATTCGATTTGTTATTTTGTTGTTATTGTTTAATGATAGATTAATAGATTCTATTGAAAGAGCAAACATTTTCTTCTTATTTGTGTGCCTGAAATTAATTAAAGTCGTCTCCAGATTATTGTTAACCATTATAATGACTTTACATGTTTCTTTAAAATTTGAAAAATTCGTAACAAACATTTTTTAGCGAAACAAAGATTATACGCTCACAATTGTTTTGGAGCAAGAATCACTTTCTCCGATTTTTTATTATCGAAAATTTCTAGTTCCTTTGCACATTTTCATTTGTACATATTAAAATTAAAGGAGCTATAAATTTAAAATAACGATACTGATTTTATGATGTACATTTGATAATGGTTAAATAAAATCGTAGTGCAGGAATTAGCGTTTTGATGTATCACGCAAATATTTCAAAAACATTTTTTTAGGATATATTTTCCTCAAAACAAAACAGTTTTACAAGTTTTCCTCGAAAGAGAAAATTTTAATTATAAAGTTTCGCCCTTGAACGATTTACGTTCAACAAAGTTAGGAAAATCTAATAAAATAATAGCGCTCGTATTCGACATTAAAAATGGTAAAATATTGATTTATCGAACGTTTATCTTAGAAAGCTCGAGCACGTGGATCCAATTAAAAAAATACGGAAAATAAAAACGCGAGAGATAAATCTGAGCAAATCAAGGAAAATGAATTAGCTTATGATTTGCAATCTGCAGATAACATCCTGTAATTATTTTTTTCGCTTTGAGGAAATCAATTAAACCCTTTCGTATCCAAAAGTTATAGGGACTCGTATAATAAATGTAGAGAGGCAATCTCACCTCGACGGGAAAAAGAAATGTCCGACTCAGCCCTCTTCTCTCTAAAAGATACCGCATAAATTCCTCTCGAAGATTCTATTACGCTGTCCAAGTTTCGCTCTAAAACTCCGGATCCCCATCCAGGATGTAACGTATATAAAGCGAACAGTCGTCTTTTATGGATTTCGTGTGCGCGCCGCGCATTTCTATTTTGCGGTACGCGATCTCACAAGAGCGGTAACTGCGCGCGAGGGTTGCGAGAGATAAAATGCGGAAAAATACTCGAAAAGAACTTTTGACATACCGCGACGCAAGCGACGCAGGTGCGCGGTCTTTTTATGTCAGATATGGTACCAAAGCAAGTGATAATCTGTTTGATATCGGAATACTTTGCTCGAGTTTTGTTTATCGTATTGCAGCTCACCGTTGATATTTCCTCTCAGTCCTGAAGGATATTCATATCTGTTTAGAATTTTTTGCTAATTTTATGAAACAAAATATATCGCAATACTATGCATTACTTACTAGTGAATTAAAAAATTTGTTGGGAAAATTATTATTTATATTTTTATGTGCGAATGGAGATTTAACGCGAATCGATTTCGTCGTCCTCATGAGTCCATCAATTTTTCCAAATTGAAAATAAAAATTTATTTCCGTAGTAGTTAAACACGCTACGGAATATTTCAAATCTTTTTAATAATAATCTGATGGTATATTTTATGGCGATTGCAGTCCAAGTATTTTTTTCCAGATGCGTATAATAAAAGAAAGGTTCACTTCTATTTTTAATAACATGTAATAACAATTTGAAAATTCTACTAGTAACTTGGGATGATAATTGCTAAAATATTTACAATTGCAGTATAAAAATTTCTGGGAAGTAATATTTTTTAATTTAAATAGGATTTTGAATCACCAGTATAGTTTTTTCTAGATATTCATTAATCAAGTCTACGTTTATTTTATTTATCGACGTATATATGCAGCGCGTATACACGCGCAGATACAATTATGTAAACACATGATTATAGTACTGTATATAAAAGCACATATAAGTATGCAAGAGCACACTAATGAAATAATAAGTCTGCACTTTTAGAGTATAATAAAATAAAAAATGTTTATAAAATTTAAATGTTTTATATACGACGTAGCAAGATACGGATCTTTTTTTCTGCCAAATAAATAATTAGCTATATAATTGATATGAAATTGTTACATATTAGAAATAACGTTAATACTTCGGTAAAAGATTTGGTGTAAATTAATGATGGGTAAGTTAAAATTTTATCTACATTTTTATCTTTAATACTTAGTAATTTCAAATAAATGATCAAGATTCGATTCTAGTTTAAAAAAATGAAATTTATATTTATTTATTATTATGTCTTCTTTTCAATCAATATTTAAAATATTTATTACAAGATTTTATGTTAAATATATTTTTGGTAACTTCGTTGCGTCAGTGTTAAGAAAAATATATATGAATTATAGGAGTTATATGAATATATAGGAAAAAATTAGGTAATTTTCTAAGTTTTCATAACAATACTATGACACATTGAAATAAATGAAAAATTTGAAAAAAATGTGAAATTCACTATTTATTTTAAGAATACATTAAACTTTGCAGACAGGAGTCTTTATTCTTAAGTCTATAAATCATTATTTGTTCTCCGTTTCATCATTTCAAATACTACTTTTGTTTATTTTTATCTGACTTATATTTATTATTTTCTAGCTATTTGCTATTTATAAGAGAACTAAGTTACGATTATAAATCATGTTGTAAAAGCTGTGGATCATTTTTCAAGATTTTATTATTCATTTGAAATTAAATAAGTATAATAAGTATATAAAATTATATTAGTAGTAATTAGAGTTTATTGAACTATTGATGAATGATTTTATTTATCGCCCATAATTCGATTACAAAATTGATCGTAAAATAGTGATTGCATCGTCTTGAATTGTTCATCAGTTCTTACATAAAGTAATCAAATTTCTGATTTTGCGAAATATATCGAATAAGTTTCTAATAGATAGATATTTTTTAAATAGACATCTAGTCAATATCATACAATATTAATTTATTAATTTATTAATGGATACATTCGTGACGCGCCACTCTTTCAAAAGTCTTTAGGCTAAAGTTTCTCGACGTTACAAAGTTGCATTGCGATTATAACGTATTATTTCTGTCATTACAGCACAGTTGCTTTATGTAATAATTTTAAGATATATGCAAAATCTAACATACTTTTTACACAATTTTCACAATTTACATTCCTAACTACATAATTAACGATTCCCGATAATGTAATTTAAATTAATGCAATATCAAGCTAATCTGAGTGTTTCAACTGTGTAAATTTTTGCTTTAATGTTTCTGTTTGGTCAGAATTTATCAAAACTCGGAAAGCTCAATAGCGGTAAACATCAGTGTTTCATATCAAGAACAAACTAATTCCCATATATATTTGAAGATTTTATTCTTAACTCCATGAATCTCCTTGTGCAGATAATTGATTTATCGTTATTATCCGTCAGCTTTTCATCTCAAATACAACCAACATTATAAAAAACAAATGGCTCACATTCAAATATTCATTAGGAATACTGATAATTGTTGTAAGGAATTGATAATTTTAACCTAAAAATTATTGCAGTTAAAGTTCTGTACCTTTAAATTTGATCATTGATTTATTTCTTTCTCTCTGACGTTTGTCCTATTTCAAATAATCTTAGGTGACGAATTTAATTTCTAACGTAGCGCGATTTCTTTCGAAAATCAAACCTTTTACCTCTTCCACGCGATTTCCCCTATGGATTCTCTACATTGTTGCTGCAGAAGGAAGGTTTTTGTCGAAACGTGAAAAGGTTGCGTTTTTGCATCTAATGCGCCTTGATCTTTTGTGGATACTCGCCAGTTCTGCAGGAATAACTATTGTCGTTGGGAGCGACAAGGGAGCACACGTTATGTGGATCATTTCGCATATTCCAATGGGCAGTCTGAGTAGACTCGCTATGTCTGGTATCCCAAGTGGTGTATGGCCCCTAGAGCGGTCACTTTTACCGAATACTTCCATCCGGACAAAGTCAATACAGAACCAAGGCTTCTATTAGTTGATGCAAGAACACGGCGCATTGAATTCTTTTCCAAAGGTAAGTGAAAAAGAATTCCAGAACAGCTTGTATTTTTAGGTTGACTTTCTGAGTTACCAACAACAATTACATACAAAAATTTTACATGTTCGTATAAAGTTTGCTTAAGAGTATTTTAGAAATAAAAGGATGATTTTATGAATGGGAACGTAAGACTTGCTTTCAATACTCATAATATATATACGCAATATAAGATTTTATTTTATCAATGTTATTGTACGCTCATAATAAAAACTAACTGAAATAATAAAATCCGGATGATTCTTTGAAATGATAGCTGATTAAATTTAATCTAATGTTAGAAATGAACAAGAACTTCGATTGCACAAGAGCCGTTTATCCTAGCATTAAGAACAAGGAACACGGAAAATAATCAAATTTACACCAATACATATTCCCTCAATAATATATTTCTTTTTAAAATGAAGTAGAATTTAGATGTAAAAAGTTGCTCTGTCCAGTATCTGTTGAAATGCTCATGCTTAAATGTACGAGTAGATATGTATTATTGATTTTCTTTTGCCTCTTTGATCTTCTTGGGGATGATGGCAAGTTGTGTCGACATAAACATTTGCTCCATTTGCATGTACCTAGTGACTGCTTCATTGATCGGTAATCCAATAAACCTCTTCACCCGGAAAATATACTAAACAGAGTTCAGCGTTTCCACGAACGTTTATAAGGTGGCAGCACTCATCAGGCTTGCAACCCTCTTTCGGAGGACGTTACAACCCCTATCTCACATCTATAAGATAATACATAAGGTCGTATTTAATACGATTACAACAGTTTTTAATTTATATTGATGCACTATCGTTTCCTCCTGGACGTGAAATGTGAATAACATATTTATGTAATAGTAAGAAAAATAGAGCATGTATGAATAGAATTATTCAGAGCATCTGAGTTAAACAAGTAGGATACCTTTTATCTGAGAATCTAGGTAGACGAATACCTATTTTAACACCTGAAGAGACTGCAATTAGAATTTGAAGCCAAATAAACAATGTAATTTATAAAATTTGATAAAACTCAAAATGTAGAACCTTAAATAAATAAAGATTGAAAGTTTAAAAGTTGATATTTCTTTGTATGCGAGAATTTATATTACAATGTACGTATTTAAGTAATTTGTGATTCGAAGTAGTGGAAACTTCAGTTCAGTGAACAATTATTAATACGAACATTTCTAAATATATTACTAGGAATTACGAGATAATCTCAGAGATAATCAGTGAGAATGCAGAAAAATTAATTCAGAGGCAAAATATAAATTAATGCATTGTTAAAATGAAATATATAACCTATTTTTCAGGTCAACCTATTCTCAAGAGGATGAATGCTTGTAATAATTAATCATTTCTTAGCGAAATTATTATTTTTGAAACAAAAATTAGATAAAGGGTATGGTACTTTATTTTAATGAGACTATGCGTTCGAAACATTTGAAGTAATTTTAATATATCGATAGCTGAAAATCATTAAATTATTACATTAAGTTATAATTAAATGGTTAATTTTAAGATTAGAAATTGTTGGTTTTAAATAAAAATAAAATATTTACTGTTTATTAAGATTTGTAGTACAATACTTCAGTTCAGTATATTATTTATAAAATTTACTAACGAAATGACTAAATAACTAAAAGGAAAGCTCCAGGCGTAAATAATTTTTTATTTAAGACTTCAGACATTTATAAAAATTTAATTATTCATGTCCATATTGAAAAAAAACTAAAGTTAAGATTAGCCTTTGTTATAATAGATTATACTCTGTATAATGAAAAAAATTGGCTTAATATAAAATTTTTACTAATTTGTATTTTAATTTAAGACATAAAACTATTATTGAAAAATGTTGTAGTACAATATTCAGTTTTTATTAACTAATGCCAATAATTTATGGTATTTTCCATAAAAAGTTATTATTTTTATACTGCAAAAGATCGATAATTTTATTTAATTTCCAATAATCTGTTACTATCTTTTTTTAACAATAATTAAAAAAAGTCTATTGATGTTCACAAATTGAAAGTATAATTTTAAAAGCAATGTATTTCTTCATTAATTTTAGTAATAAATATTGTAAGTGTCATTCTACATTATTGTTAGCAAAGATATTTGATAACAATTTATTTTGTCTTGAAATAAAATTTCTTTAAATAAGTTTAGCTTAAATTTAAAAGAAGTTTAAGAAGAAGATGCATTAGGAAAATCCGATAAAAGCAAAAATGTACGTTGCTGAGAAGGCTATTGCATAAAAAACGCGGTGGACTTAATTTTTTAACTTATAAAATAAAGTGAAAATCACGTTTTGTTTTATCACAGCAGCAATACCGGAGGGAAAACTCGTTCGCGTTGTCTCGGTAAATAGAATACCTCGTCACTTTGGCTCGAGCATGCACTTGCACGCCGATTTGGCGCTTACCGTCATCATGGGAGTGAAACTTAATGCAAGTAAAATGGCAGTTTCAAAGTGAGTATCTTAATTCGTGTTGAGAGATGTACCGTTCATTTAACTAAAACTGATTAAAAGAATTAAATCAGACATTGCCTAGCGTCAAACTACAAAAACGGTTCACGCCTAAATCTAAAAACCATTTCTATCGCCACAACTAATTAGAAAATTATATACATTAGACAATTATTTAAGTGAAAAATAATTATTTGTATACTCAAACTTTAATAAGCATTTCAATTTCTACAGAATTATTGTATAATTTAAAAGAAATTTATATATAAATGTCATTAAACTAGTGCAATAAGAAATGAAGTTTTAAAATGACTTTCAGCCAAATGAATTTCTAAAATTTCTAATCTAATCTCATTATTTTGTATTTACAACATATTTCCAGCCTTTATAAAATCAATTACGTTAAGAATTTTTTAACCTTTTAATTTTCTTTACTTTTCGCTTTGTTGGTGATTCAATTTTTTCTTGGATATATTTATCGATATTGTAGCTACGAGTGTGTGAAGAATATCAAGAACATAAACATTATTTCCTCCCCGCCCCCATTCACTTATTTATCTTGTATATATTTGCTTAGATTTGCAAAATTTAACTAGAACACATTCAAATGTTTGCATTCATATAAATTTTTCCATATTGCAACCCTAATTAAAAGGGTTCTACCACGAGTACTAGTATTTATTTCGTGCAATGCGTTGCATATCTTCCTTTTTCCAAGATATAGCTTCGTCATTATTACTCACTATTTACAAAGTTACTTTATAATTTGTATAATTCTGAAAATATTGTTCAGTGTACTGTAAATAAACTAATTTTACATGGAGTATTTTATATGTTGTGATAATTATTATTAAATATTTTTGTAATTTTTTATACTCAACATTATATTCATATTAAAAATTATACAATAAAATCAAGTCAAATTTACATATGAAAAAAGAAGTGACTATATGGTCCCTAAGGTAGTAAAATTTAGATTTAGCTTTATGACTTTATTCGAAAAATAAATTGGAAAAATTGATAAATTCATCTAAACTATATATTTTTGTCAATATACTACGAATGAAGTTTAAAATGAAAAAGTATAGTGAATAAAAACAGAGTATCTATTATTGAAATTCGATGATTCAAATTTATGCTTATATAACACGTTTCCTTAAAAATTAATTTTAAAATCCTTGAAATACTTAATCATAATTAAATTAAGCTGATCAGCAGACAGTATTAAAGATGCATAAGTGTGGACACATTATTTTAAATTAATTATTTACAATGTATTATAGAACATTCTAAAGTTATTAAGAAATTAAATATTCTTTTCAGTTCTTAAAAAAGATAATCAAGCAATAAAATATATAAAAATGTATTGTATATTTTATAAAATAATAATTTATTTAATAATATTTTACTTATTATTCATTGTGAATATTATGTTATTAATATTTCTTTTAATTTTATTTCTAAATTTTTTTATCGTCTAGAGATAAAAAAAGTTTAACATAATTTTTCTAAAACATATGATTCTAAGAAATATTATAACAAAACGTGTATATGTTCAAATTAAAATGTTTTACATGATTAAGAACTTATGGTGAAAATAATAAAATAAATTAATAAGTAATTGACGAAAAATTACTTGTTTATTTTAATAATAATTTAATTATAATAACTATTTTAAAACAAAAAATATTAAAAACAGTGAAAATGTCTTATTAATTATCTGAATAAGTTGAAAATTATTTTTTAAATAATAGAACTTGTTTATTGATTAGAGATTTAATAGATAAAATTCAAATTTTCATGTTATTTTCAAATGAGATTTCATTTTAAAATGTAAATAAAGTGTTAATCACACTTTAAGTTTTTTATTGACAAATTGTTCTTGATGTCAAAATAGTTTTCAATTTTTCAAGGTTTCAAGATTTTATTAATGTATCACGCAGCGTAATAAGTTATTATAAATAGTATAATTTAGAAAAGTATAAAAATTGAAAATTAAGTAAATATATTAAAATCATGTGTGCGAAGATCAAAAGAATTCGTGTTATAAGTATAAGAATCCTTGACCGGAACAAGAACAGTTGAAAATCGTTAGTAAAAGTATGAATATCTTCAAGAGAGTTGGAGTATAATCGCGTTTTAAATAATAATTCGCAATTTGCGTTAAGTCGACGTGTAGCGTTAAATTTTACAAAACAGTTCATTTAGGCTGCATCGGAATAAAAGAAAATCGCGTAAAAAGTGTAGTTGCATAGTTAAGCTTTGGTTATACGGTAAGGAAAGAAAGGATGTAAGAAGCCGATCGTTCGATCGGCTGAAAGGGGTTGAGGGGGGCCGAAGGGCGCGTGTGCGATCGCGGTGCGAAGTACCGCTCGGCAAACATTCAATTTGTGGAGTATCGCCTTACGATAGAATTTTAAGGTGGAAATAAAAAGAAGTGCTAGCTACTCCCAAGAGGCGGAGGACTTACGCTGCGCGAGAGGTACCTTTTGCAAAGTGAAATGTAACACCCAGCCAAGAACATTAGCGCGTTGACTCGTCCTTAATCTTCCCGCTCTTTCGGTGTGTTTCTCCCCATGAAAGATGATAGAACATCATGTTTTACAAGGATAATAAAACACCCAGCGTGGCATTTCCACTGTTTTAGATATTTTTGTATGTTAGGAAACATGATGCTCGGTGGGTTCATAAGTTTATTTTAAAAATTAGTACGCTCCTTCCTAGAAGCTCGTCGTCAAATCACGTGCCAACCAAAAATGTAACTAAATGTCGTCGGCTTAAATAAAAACTCTTGCACAAAAGCAAAAAATGGTTTTTAACGATCGTTAATGAATCTTGCACGTCGATATATTGATAACAAAGAACATTAAATTGGAACTTAACGAGAAAAATAAAATTGGTCGCGCAATGTAAATGCTGTAAAATTATTTTAACCCAACTAACCGTAAAATGGTTGACAATTCCTCGATTATGACGAATTTCTGATCTAATTGTATTCGCAATATATGTTGGCACTAGTATGTCACATATATACACACAAAACTGAAATAGCGTATTCGTTATTAACTATTAATAAAGCTCATTGCTACATTTTTTGCGAAAAGAAAATTATTACAGACAATGATATATCCGTTATCCAGCATTACGCACGAATACTTTGATGTACGAAGCAATTAATTTTTCAGAAAAAAAATTATACGAAGCATCGCAATATAAAATAGACTATTTTGTGTATTTTGTTCATCTTCATTTAGTTGATAAGTCCGAGGTGAAGTAAATACATGACAAAGTAGAGGAAATGATGGTGGAGAGAGTAACTGCAATTACGGTAATAAAATGAAGATCGGCACGGAACAGACGATATGCAACGAGTGAAGTGAAGCCACAGGGTGACTAAGAGTTAAAAGGCAAGGTGCTGAGTGAGAGGTGCCCAAAGTGGCCATATTAGCTAGGGTGGCATCAAAATTGTCTTGGATTCAATTCACCTTTGTGCAATTCTCTCTACGAGCGAACCGATACATTAAGTATGCTAAATATATTTATTTAATTATTGAGGAATCTACTTATTTGTTCCATTGAACAGACGCATTTTACGATCCTCATAATTTCCGATTGTGATAAATACAGATCAATTATATTGATTACAATGGTGCGCAATTTTCTTGTAAATTTAAAAATAAGCATTATAGTAGTTTATTAGAGTTCGAGAACTTCGTAAATTACATACTTAATCTACACTAATTTGATTATCTCTGATATTAAGAGCGTACGTTTTTTTATTTTTTTTACGAAAAGTTCGTTACAGTTCTTGATAATAAAAAATAAAAAAATAATAAAAAAAATTTATCACAACTGCAAGATTTTAAATTTTTATTTGAGATTTTAATTATGTTAAAAAGGTGTCGAAATCATTGTCATGCTTATAACTGATGATAAAATCACTGCGAGGCATAAAAATAAATGTTCAATTTTAAAAAAGAAATTTTTATAGTTATACTTCATAAATAAACTATTATATTATAAGTACACACCATTAATTAAGCATTTTTTCATTTTTCTTCCGAGTTTCGTGAAATCGAAATAAATAGTTGATTACAATAAGTTTCTGATGATATTCGTAATATGTATGCTATTTTATAATTTCTAATTTTTATATGTTTAGCTAGTATATAAAAGATTTAAACTATTATTTTGTTATAAGTTGGATTTTATACGGATAATTTATAAATAATTTAACTATTTCTTCGATCAGTTCTCTATAAAAATTACAAAACGAATTATAAGCTGTATTTATTTACCTCGATAACACTATATCTTGTAAGGAAAGTATGAAATACGAAATATAATTATCTTAATTTGAATACGTTTATTCGTATACAGAGTAATAATCTATTACACTAAAAGATTAGCATTCGATGCTTTTATTTTTTCAGCTATCATGCAGCTGCGTACTTTTTATTTTTTTTTTTAAATTATTTTTTTATAAATTATTAAAGGTTTTAGAAAACATGCATTTTTATTTTTTCAATATTACTTTTATAACAAGATTCGTAATTTCACACACATAAATAATAGCCACAAGAATTTAATCATATTATGGTCGATAAATTATTATAAATTTTCGCGATACATATCTTTTTAATTATGCCTAGCATTAAAAATAATATTTTAAAAATTTTACAACATTCCTTAAAATCTTTAAAAATGAGTCACTATATTAGGTTAATCGAAACAACTTTATTTGTTGGCTAAATGAAAAATTCCCTTATCATTTATTCCTCGAGAACAAAGACCGACACATACGATATGCTATTCTGTATCACAATTAAGTCTTACTATTACTTTAAATTATTACGTTAATTATTAATTTAATAAACTAGAAAAATACTGAGATATGTAAATGAATTTTAGTATAAAATTAATTGATAACTACTTGACAATCTGTTTTATTTAAATGAACAATGGGTTATAAATAATGTTGATTTAAAGTTATATCTTTACCAATTACCATTTATATAAAAAATGAGACGAAATATTGCTTGTTTAGATAATATTCTTTTCGTTAACTCGGTGCACATTTATAAATTGACTCCAAAACTCATTAACATATTAAAGAATTTAAAAAATCATCGTATTTACACAACCCATAACTTCATCAGAAAATATTCCGCTCGGTAAAAGTTTGGGATAAAAAAAGTGAAGTCGTAAAGGGGTGGGGTTGAGGAGTGATACCCTCGTGTGCAGGAAAAGGATGTGTTGCGTGCGTGCCGTTCTACTATTTCCCAGGATCTGTCTTAGGGAAGAAAGAGCGAACACTCGACAAAGGAAGGGATATTTCAGTCGATTCTGCCGAAGAGATCGGAAAAATATTATTAATCGGGGTATAAATGAAAGGCGCATGAGTCGTTTTGGCCCCTCCGCAATGCGTCGAGTAGTCGGCCTCAAACGCAAACCACGTGATAGCCAACGATGATATTGTAGGAGAATTAATCTCTAACCTTCAAATCATTAATAAAAGTATCCCTTTACACTGTCGTTCATTTAATGAAAATATTATTCACGCATTAGTGAGCTATAAGTTATTCTTTCTTTGGATAAAAATTGAGCTTCGCTGAGAAAACCAGCATGTATTTATTGATATTTCCCGCAGCTCTGCGAAGCTGAAAGACGAAAAAATATCTCACAGCCTCTCGTTTATGGCAATACGACTTTCGTTTTACACGTTATTATTAATTTTGAATTTCCTGAAATTATGTTTCCAGTAAAATCTGTCCGAATAATTCTTTGTAATTAACGAAAATAAATTACAAACACTTATTTACATTTATAGAATATTACCATCAGTTAAGTATAAGTAAACCGAGTACTACAATTTAACGATATTATCGGGCTCAACCAACGATGAATTTAATCGGTGATATTATGAATTTTTACAATCTTGCACCACTTTTTTAATTTATTAAAAGAATCTCATTTTTGGCATATTTTAGATTCACCGTATAAAATTTAATTAAAATGAATAAGAATAAATTTTTTTTATCGTAAAAATACGATATTGATTTACGAAAATAATCCGGATTTTTTAGTATAGGTACTGGATAAGCCTTAGATAACGCGCTACATTTTATTTTATTTTTAACGAATTTTATGCAAAAGTAGATTTTTACAACAATGGAAGTATTGTATTTCGTACAGATGATTAAAAATTTTTGGGAAATATTACGAACATCGTTGCCAAGAAAACCTTCAAACGTTACGACGTTAAGCAGCAAAAGGTTCTGCCGAATTAGCGATAGCTAATTAGGAGCACATTCAATACCGCATTATCGGTAATTATACATAGTGAGACTGTGTTAGGGATTGTGCATTGAGATGCGCGTTCATCAAATGTCGCTGAAACTCGCCGAGGAAGAGCGACGGGCCGAAGATGTCAGGAAAGAAGACGAGGAAGGTATCCGGTTATGTTTTGGACCTACAAGACAAAGGCAATATTACATCGTAACGCGAAACGAGATCAGCGTGCGCCGAAATGATAATGAACAATACCTCGGTTTTGATGCTCCACCTTTCCATCGTTCCACCATTCCGCCGTTCTCAGTTGTGCGAACGCACCGGTGTTGCTGTGCAGACGATTCGTCTGCGGAGGAACGACAGACTGCCGAAGCGGCAACCACGGCCGCACAATAAACGCTACCGGCTTGATTGGCAATATAATGCCTGCTTGAAACAATTAAGTGTTGCACACTTCTCATGTTACTGGCAGTGCCGCGATGCAAAACAAGCTACAACTGCCTCGAGAGATGCGGAGAATCGAGCTGCGAAGGATGTATGACGAACAATGAGGGCGGCTCGATGCGAACGAGAGGAGAGAAGGCGGCTCAGCGCTGTCGGAGAAAGAGAGCGCCTCGTGAAAATTGATATTCTATTTTTCCTTCGGCTTAACTTTCGTTTAATTAAGCTCTTTTTCCGATCCTCGTTTGCCTATTATTTGCCCCATTCGTTAATAAAGCCCTCGTTTCCTTCTATTACTTGCGCTCTTGCATTAACGGTGTTGTAAAATGGAGTATCTGTTTAGCGATGATGTTGTTCCTTTATTCAAATTGATTAACTGCAACTTCCAGTCTGCAAATTTCGCACGCAGCTATGAAAAAGGGGCGATGCAGCAGTGGAAATTTGAAAGAGTCGTTACGTAGATCTGCATCGCAGTTCACGAACTCAATCGGATTGTTTATTCTTCGCAGAAGTTGTAATTGCGTCAACTGCGATAATGCGAGATGCAGAAAGTAAATACTGAAAGAACACGATAAAGAACTTTTGACATTCACCAGTGACACCTACGTATTAATATTTCGATGTATTGTACTAGTTTTATTTAAACGTAAATTTGTAGCTCATTTTTGTTCGCTCAAAAAGATTTTACCCCTTGAAATATTAAGTTTTGCTACATTTTGCTTGATACAACGAATTTGTAATTCTATAAATTTTTTATAATATAAGCTTTTATAGGGAATAATCTTAAAATGGAGATATGTAAAGTCTTCTGAATAATATAATATTATATTCATACTTTTTAATGTATTTTGAACTTGAGAATCCGTTTAGCGCATCAAAAGTCTGTTACTTCGATTCTATTATTCTATATTGTAGAATGAAAATTACGTTTTTAAAAAATATAAACAAATTTTTAGCTATAATTTAACATAATGAATAATATTATTAGTTGTAAGGAGTTGGTCTGTTGTTCTAAATCTTATTATTACTTGATCTTTGAAGAAATTAATATTGCAGTAACTAAAAGGAAACCTATTTGATTTAACTCAAATCGTTAATAAATAAAAAAAATGAATTATACACACTTGGTTATTATTTGTACAAAATGAAAAAATATTTAACGCTTATTATCATAGTCAAATTAAAAATAAATAATACGTTGTAAAGTTCAACAAATAATCGAAATGCAATATTGAAAGTAACTTTAAATTTTCACGATCTATTTTATTAGTTAATATTAAGAATTGCATTCGTCATAACTATTATTTTTATTGTGTTAATCAATTACAATGTTTAAATAATAAATAATTCGATTAATTTCGTTGTATAAAATCTTTAATTACAACAAGTATCTTTAATTATTATATAATTGAAGAAACTCTCTTTGATGTCTCAATTTTCAATAAAGTAGTTCATTGCATAATTTTTATGTCTTATTGTGATATGAGACTAATAATTACTAGAGCTTTATCGATTGAATAAGTGCGGAAAAAGAATTTATAAAGAGAAAAATTTATAATTATATGCATAGAAACATTTATGCATTATTTATAAATATCAATAAAATTAAGAGTATAGTAGAGTATTATAAATCCAAACATCTCGAATTTGTAGTCACAGTTTTTATGTTTACTTTTGATACATAAATTATTCTTACTTTGTTTTTTCGGCTTTTAAGAAAATTCATAAATTATTTTTTACTTCAAGTTTCCAAATATACTATTCTGTACTATGTATAAATATCTTTTTTATATTTACCATCATTCAACTGCGATAATTAGTTGCGACTACATAATCACATAAATTTTTTTTAATATAGACAAAACTATAAAGTACATCGTTTACACCGACAGTAAAATTTATGAAAATATCGCTTTTTTAAATTTTATCACGAGTGACCTTATGCTTTGAATTATGAGTTCCTTTAATTATAGTCAGTAACAGTGCAATAAGTGCAATAAGTGCAATTAATAATATTTTTTACCGTGCAAATTAATCGGAACCCAATAAAAATTATTTTTGCTAGGTTGAATTCACGTATACTTATTAAAAAAATTAAAATGCAATTTCATCCGTGTAATGTAATACATGTGCATTATTATCAAAAGAAATATAAATATTTTATTGAATATTTCGTAAAGTACTATCGCGGCTTAAATATTGCTTTGTTTGTTTTAAAAAAGATTATACGATATAATAATTGTGCAAATCCTCAATTATCCTAGACTACATTTATTTCCTTTTAAACATGCTACGCATATATTTAGTTTTCATTTTAAATTATACATCTAATGCTCGTATGCAGAATATAGTATTCATTTATTAAATGTTAAAAAGACACTTATATTTGAAAGAATATTACTTGCTATATTAAATTTAAATTCATATTATAAAATGTACATTTTCTTCCTGAAATTTAAGTTTAACTTCAAATTATTAAGGAATCTTTAAATTTTTGAAACAAACTATAATTACTTCTTAAATTGTTAATAAATCCACATTTATTTTTAAAAAGATCCAAGAAAATTATATCCACATGCAAAGAGTAATTATAAAATTATTAAATTTTGAATATAGAATATTCAAAATATATTAAAGTATCGATTGTTCAGAAATTTTGGTGAACTTTTATGATGTAGAAAAAATTTCACTATTATTAAAATTTTTGTTGATTACAGTAACTCCTGTAAGCTAATAGGAAATATAGCAACTGCAATTTTACACAATTTTAATGCAGCGTATTCGTCGTGCTGAAGACGGTATTAAGAAAAAATTTGAGAAAACGATGAAAAAAGATACCTTGGGGAGAGAAGCCACAGGCTCTGATAAAATCTGCTATGCGGGATACAACGAAACCCTTGCGGCAAATTCGACTGAGGGTTCCGGTTAAGGGTCAAACTTAGCAGTAAGCATTGAATAAATTTAAAGAGGCCAATGCAGTGTCGCTTATCGCGAATGCCGAAATACGCTCCGATACGTTGCACAATCCGCCATTTTGCGCGTGTGTGCGGGGAAAAAGAAGGAAATGGCCAAAGAATTTGAGGAAATTCATGCGCCACGTCGTATACGAAGGGGGAGAACCGGCTTTTCGTCTTGTTCGTTTTGAGGCCTCGAGGGATCGCGCCTTTCCTATGAATCTCGGATTTAATTAACCCCCGGTGCGGCGGACGGACATAAATTATCGTTACCGTCGTTGCAAAGAGAAAGGAATTTTCGTGCGAAAGTAAATATATTTATCGTGCGGTTGAAATATCAGCGAAGGTGTTGAAAATTTTTAAATGTTGAAACTATTTTTAATCGACAGGGCTCGACTCTTTTGTTTCTTGCCTTTTTAAAAGCATTTTCTCCGTTTTCATAACAGACAATGTTTTAATTAATCGTTAGCAGACACGAATACAAAAATCGAAAGTCACAACATGGATTTAACTTTTATGGCTTTATATAACGAATGTGAGTTTTAAATTTGAAGAATTTTTTATCTCAAGCTTCGGCACGAATCCTAGATTAGAAATATTAATAATGAATATTCTTAGAAAGTTTCATTAATTCAAATATCAATTTAATTCTATTAATTAGTTTAAAGAAATATTTATAATTAATATTCGTGGAAAGTTTCGTTATTTCAAAAATTAATTTAACTTAATTCATCTATCTTCCCACATTGATTATTGAGAAAATTCGTTATTTTACGAGCCCTCTGACAGTTTATTAGATATCTATACAAAATGATATTCATTAAACGATGACACTTTTTACAGGTTACACATCACTAGTATCAGCAGTCAGATTAGCGATTAATAATTTTCGTTAACAGCAGTATTGGTATTAGCGACATACAAATCGACAGATTGTCCCGACGCGATAAGTAGAGAAGAAGAGAAGAAGAGACGTTAAGGGCTTATGGATGAGTGGCAGAGAGTAGTAAAGCATTGATTGTCAATACGAACGTATTGAAAAATTCAGCCGCTCTCATACTGTATGCCTAACGTAAAAAAAAAATATTGCTCCGTTTTCCCGTTTTCCCGTTTCGCTCGCTCGCGTTGGATCGAGTCAACAGCGGAAATACAAAAGTTCGATTTATGTCTTCGTGCGTGCTCCTTCTCTCTTTTTCACTGCTTGTCTCGCAATTTCATGCTTTTTATCAGAAGTTGTCTCTTTTCCTATTTATATTCATCCTTAGTTATTTAAATTTCAAATGTCAAAGAAAAGTTACTCCGTGCGAGATTAAAAAATAAATAATAATGAAAGGCAAATAATTTCTAAGTCTGTTCGGGAGATTTGTAAATTTGAATTTTTCAAAAAAATTATACTCGCATGATGTATATTTTATAGATACTGATATTGTTATAAAGATATTTATTGTATTAGTAAACTTAAATCTTATATTAATATTTGATTGAATTATTAAGTATTTTTGAAACCCATTAATGGAGAAAAGATTATAAGTTTTATAAGTTAAAAGGGAAACAATAAAGTTGGTCCTTTACTCTAGAAGAACATAAATATTTTGTTTGATGTTTCCACGATGTCTACCCTTTTGATCAACGTGTATAAGAGTTTGTCTCGTGCAATACATTAAAATAGAGTCGTACATGATATATTGAGATAGCCATTTTCGATATCAGTATTTTTTTCATTTGACAATTCTGTCGATCATATATTCTAATTTTAAAGTTATGTAGTCATCGAAAAAACTTTTGATTTATTTTCACATTCAAAATAATGCTATATACAAAATGTATAGTGGTTTATATTCAATTTCTTAATCATCGTTAGACAATTAATAGATTAAGAGTTAGATAAATACAACTAGCATTCTCACGTAAAATAAGAGTAATATATAAAACAATTTAATTACAAAATTCTACAACGTGCATTTAAAAATACAATTACAATTAATTAATCAGTGAAACAAGTCCTTTTAGTATATTTTAAAATGGTATGGATTTAATGTACATTAAATACACCACTATACAGTTTTATATTTTGTTTTGGCATAAATAGTTGATTTTTTTATTATTCTTGATTTTAATTTCATTACCTTTTCTCATACATTCTCAATACCAATGAATATCTCAAATTTATATTTCGACTAATTTAATGCTCCATGTTTTTCAGTCATTACACATTTTAACTATGATTAATGTTTTAGATATTTCATTAACAGTGATATTATTTAAATACACGAATTCGAAATAGTTGAATAAAAATGAAAAATAGAAACTCAATTTTCCCTAAAAATTCATGAATATTACAGGTAAACAGTATTGTTTCCAATAATTAATTTACGATATATATTCTTTTTTACAAATAAGATATTTTTTCAGTATTTTGAGATTTACATTCACTTTCTGATATTTATGTGTGTATATATAAATCATGAAAATAATATATGAAACTTACAACAGATTCATTAGCTTCACAATAAAATTTGTGCATGTTTAATTTACATTTGGTAAGCATAAAATTGGCAGATTTTCATCTACGGGTTGTTTTTTTCCGGTCATAAAATATTTTACGTTCAACAGTCATATTTATTAAAAAATAACTACTTTTTAAAATTGTTTCAAGGAAAATTCAATTTTAGAAAATAGTTGAAAGAGGCAGGAGAAACAGTGGAATTTGGTCGAGTCGGTGACCTTCCCTGGATCGAGCAGAGGCAGTTGAAACTGATCGATAAAAGTATCGCCGTGTTTAATACCTCCAACACTCCCTCCACCTGAAATCGCGCTAATCGTTTGGCTTTTAGCCAGATACTTTCGTGTCTTCTCCTGGGCAGTTGTTCCAGTGGCTTGAGTCAGTCAAGACTGGCCCCGATTTGTTCATCCATCGACTTCGGATCGTCTCGTCCTTCATTCTTATCGAGTACTTTTTAGGCACATTCAGCTTGATCGTTGAACAATTTATAATTATTTATTCTTTTCATACGGCTTGATTTCATAGGCATCTAAAATACTCCATATTCCATCTCGTCATCCGCTTTTACACGTTCTTCATTGAATATGGGCAATACACCAACTCACACAGATGTATTTTATTTTGATGCCATGGACATAGTCTGTATTTATAGCCAGTGGAACGGTTTCTTTTTTATTAACAAACAACGGTTACATAGGTGAAACTATTTTTCTGATGCATATACTTTCATTTTAGTAAAAAAATCATTGTCTCTTACAAATAAAATTGTAATCCATATGTTTGAAAATTATAATAATTCACCGTGGTACGAAATTATATAGGAAAGTTACAAAATTGTCATTAATTTTTTAATAGCTGGAAAACTGATTGTGCGTAATGTACATAAAAGTATAAAATATTGTAAAATAAATAATTTAAATAATCTGTATCGGTAGTCTTAAAATTCATTTTGTACAAATAACGGAACGATACCTTAATACTGTATTCAAATAATTTCGACCATCTAATGAAATAATCGATTTACAAGCTTTTATATTATATTGCGATGTCATCAAATTTTCTTTTAATTCCAGTTTTGTCTATTAACGTAAAAAATATTAATCGTGTGACGACTTTTACATTAGCAAGTGTTAAATCGATTGCTGTTTCAATGAAAATAATCGTTTCATTATGATAAAAATATCGTTGGATCACGATACAAATAATCGAGTTCTAGAGAAAATTTCTTAGAAATAAGAAGAAATAAATGAATTTTTTTACGGTTCAAGGTGTAAATTCTACCTTTCTCCTCCAGTACCACAAAAATTCTTAAATTATACTTTTAATATAGGAACGATAAATCACTCTGTGGGCGTATTTATGTATATAATAGTAGCAATGCATCACTGTTCTAAAAAGTTCCAAATACTATATCGTCACCACCTGACAGAGGCATGATAAAAGATAACGAAACGATAAATGCACTTTTCAATTGAAATCGTCCTGCGCCGTATTGCCAGGTCTGACGAAAGAAAGGAAAAACAAGTAGGAAATGCGGAGAAAAGCACAGGCACGTACGCCCGCTCACGGACAGGCGTAACGGAAAGGCGCACACGCGTCTCGCCCCCGTCGTATTAAGCATTCATTTATGCCCAGTAGAGATCGAAAGTTTACAAACTTGACATTCGTCGCTGCCACTGTGGATGACTGCGCGACGTGTGCTCGACTAAAAAGAATTGCTTATGTTCCACAAATGAATGACTATGTGTGTGGGTGTGTGTGTGTGTGTGGTATCTTGTGCCTGCGAACTGCATTTCATATGCGATCGCGTATGATAAGCCCATGGAAAACAATTTCACTTGTGGATTTATCAATACGTCGCGCGCGCTAATATACGTTGCTCGTAGTATTTGGTGCTTCTCGTATTAATAATTCAAAGTATTTGTACGTATCTATTCGTTATGCATGAAGAAACTTACGAGTTGATGATTATAGAATTAATATTTGTAAGTCATATTTTCGATTTAAGTATCAGATGGAAACGTGTGATTAAATTAAAGATCGAATCCTTCTATGACCAATAGTGTTCTAGAAAGAATGATAAGTTTTACTCAATGATCTGCATCGAATTCAAAATGATGGTTAAATATATTGTAAAATCTATGACACATTATGAATAAAGAGGTAAAAGTAAGTTTAAACAAGCAAGCAAAGTTATTTACAATGATTTCGACCATTGCGCAACAACGATATTCCACTCATTCGAAAATTCTATTACATATTTCGCAAACAAAAGTTTATCTTCAGTTAGGAAATATTTTTCAAGATTTTACTGTAGATTTCAAGGTATTGACAATAAATTCAAGGTAATTAATTACTGAATTACCGTTCATTTTTAAATAATTTAATCGTAAAGTGTATTGTCTCTATTTATAATTAAAAGCAAACTTACACTATAACGAATAAACTAAAATGTATCTAAATCGTCATTTCATGAAAATAGAGTATGCTATTTCTTAATTAATTAGTTGAAAGAAATTAGTTTGAAGAAATTTGGATTTTTTTTGTAATGTCTGATTCAAATCATGCAAATCAAATACATCTACGTTATATTTTATTTTTTGTCAAAGCCAATACGCGTTTTAAGCTAAATATTATATATGCGCATAAACTTTAAAATGAATTAGATTCTTCAAGGAAATAAAAAATTTAAATAAAATTTTAAGACGGAATAGCCTTGTATTATGTATCGTATTTTTGTAGAATAATTAACGAGTGTAATAGTCGTAATTTCGACTTATTCCGAGTAAATCAACCGCTAATAAATGGCAGAAACTAATAATAATAAGTACCATAAATGCAAAAACAGTGAAAAACAGTAACGATTATTTAACTGGATAAGTTACTTTTGCCAAAATGTTTTCTCCATATATCTCGTAATTATACTCTAATTCGGATTGAATATAGCTGGAGTAAAAATTTCTTCTATTACAAATTCAATCTGCTAATGGAATGAGAATGTTCGCGAGTAAAAAATAATTAATATCATCAATTTAATTGCACACTTAAAACTGTGTAGTGATAATAATTTTTATAGAATGTTTATTCTAAAGTGGAAGGACTAAATTTAGAGTATTTCTATAACGAAGAGGAATTCAATGATACTCTTATATTGTAATAGTAAAATAAATGTATTTATTATAAATTGTGCGCCTATAAAATAGCGTTCAAGTTTCTTGATCTCCGTTTGGCAAGGAGAAGCGTTTTATAAATCATCCCAATTATTAATTTCAGAGCAAAAATTTGCTTTATTATTTCGCGAATAAATCGATTACTAAGCTGCAGGCATTTGGCATCTTCTACTTGTACATCATCCACTGTGAGTGATAACATAATATTTGAATTTAAGGATATATCCGTTACGTAATGAGTCGCGAATGAGAAGCATAAATTATAAATTTGGAAGAGAAGCTTCATGAATCCTCATTTAGAGATGGATCTGCGAGATAAAATTCAGTTGGCAAAAGAAAAATAATGCAACTGGAATATAGTTGCATCTTAAAATAAAAAATCATCGTTAAAACGAAGGAGATAATATCGTTAATTCGGTCTTTATGGAAATCAGCTCCAATTTTAGTGTTAGTCGTTCATTTGACTATAGTAGCGCTCGTCGGCCAAATATTCCTGAGGCGTCTCTTGGAGGCAAGTCATTTTCAAAAGCACATTTAGATGTGCCTACTTGGCATCCTTGCGATCAACTTCGCGTCGTAAACTGGGATAAGACGCCTTTTTTACCGGCGCTCGCGTACATTTTGATAAGTAGCCCTAACGAGGATCCGTCGTAAAGTTACGCTCCTCGTTATACCCAAGTTATTTATGTTACAATTCTTCGGCTGCGGGCTTTGATGCAAAGTTATGGGTGGGCTTCTTTAAGGGAGGGGGTTGTTTGAAAAAAGCGCAGTTAAATTATGACAGTTGACTCTCTTTGATTTATATTTTTCTGCTTAACTCTTATTTTTTTGTTTCATTGCGTATTTTAACGCGATGATTCGACGTTCGCTTGATTTACTAGTACTTATAGAGTATTATATAGTGTTATCTGTATATTTTAACGAAGTGGTTCATTATAGCAGAGTAAAGATTTCTGAAGTTGATTCGCCTAAGTCTTCAAGTTATACTTTCTTCGTAGGTCAACTGTTTAACTTTTTTCAAACTTTTTCTTCTTCTTATACGCAAACAAATGAGTTAGTGCATAATAATTCTTTTGATATTTAAATTGACTCTTAAAAACTTAAAATTATTATCAAACACTATATTTCTTATTCATTTATATTTTGTTAGTTTGCTTAAACAAATTTAAAAAACATAATTCTTAATTAATGAAAATAGCTACTTAATTATAAAGAATTAAATTAATTATAAGCTTTTAAAAATTAGAACTCATAAATAACATGTTTTGTACTGAAATATGTGTATATTTATCCACGTATATATTATTTATTACTCTACACACATATATATATATGTATATATATATATATATATATAAACGAATAGACGATTATATATTATATATATTTAAACAATTTTAAATAATGTTTTATTTACTGACACTTATTTGTCAGTCTTCACTAATAAATAAAGAATAAAGTACAATAAAAGCTTAGGTTATTTGTAACTTTTAAAATATAAAGAGTTAAATATTTTTCTTATTTTTATCAAAATTTTATTTCAAACTTTCAAACTTTGTCTTGGTTCTTTGAATATATCATATATACTTTATTCGAGTAAAATTTTAGAACATTATCTGTTGCGTACCCTGAGTAATATTTATCTTCGTATATTTTTAAACTCTTTTAAAATATTTTAATTAATGAAATATACGAAAATAGATGAAAAAAAACTTATTTCAACTTGTCAAGATTATTTTAACTTAATTAATTTTTCGTTAAGAATATTTAAGTACAGTTTAAATAAAGTTTACTTTTTCTTTTAATTTTTAAGTATTTTTTAGAATTATGAAATTGTTCAAGATTTAAAAAATATCATTTAATAAAAATAACTTGAAAACTTTAAGTGAAATATAATAACATACTGGAATGTTTTAGGTTGCAAAAAGAATATAGATTAGAAAAATTTCCAATAATTACTTTTTATTTTGTTTGTGATTGTAATTTATACATATCAAAGGCATAACAAATAAAAATTTGATAATTATCGTTTAATTTCAACAAATTTTTAATTGTCACTCTTAAAATTTTTAATTAAATAAATTATGTATTGTAATTAAATGATGCTCGGTATATCGTACAAATCTCTTTTAATTAATTTTTATAAGTTATTAAAAACGATTATTATATTTCAGTTTCCAGTATTATACGAAGAGTTCAAAACAAGAAATAATAAAAAAACATTTAATAACAAATACTCTAAAATTAGTTGAGAGACAAAGTTCCGATCGTAAAAAATGAATTTAATATCTTCATTGGACAAAAAAAGAGTCAAAATATGTAAATAAAATTTTTAAAATAGTTGCAATTGTTGCCGGGGAACGTAGCACGAGGACACGTGCAAGGTTTAAAATGGCTGACAAAAAATGTCAGAAGTTCATCTGATAAAATGTACACCACGTGATCTCTGATTATTAGTGTCCATTTTGATATTCGTGGAAATAGCGATATATTGAAGAAATTACGTATGAAAGAATAAGAAAAATTATTTATCGATCAGTTTCAGTGCCTCCGCTGGATCCAGGGAAGGTCACCGACTCGACCAAATTCCACTTTTTCTCCTGCCTATTTCAATTATTTTTAAGACTACATTATTTAAGTGTCCTACATTGTTTTTATTTTAAAAATACTTATGTACATATGCATACATACGAGGTATATTAGGTACTAAAATAATGTTCCAAAACTTCTCAATAAAAATAATACGCGAATAGAAATTTTTTTTTATAGAGACATTTACGCTTAAATCAAACATATATCAACTTATTTTTCAATTTTAGAACGTTTATATTTATATTCATCACTGATATCTACAATTGGAGATTCTAGAATATAAGTATTTTTAAATTATTTAAGGGCCACGAATTTTGATTTATGTAAGGTACTGAATTTATGTTTTTATATTTCCATTGTTATTTAGAGGCAAAAAATTCATAATGTATAAGTTAGAATAGAGGCTCATCATAAAGAAGAGAGTGACATAGACAATAGCGCCATCAGAATTTTTCAAAACATTGAATATTCATTCATAACATCAGACAAAACGCGTTTATGTATATGCATTATAAACGAATGTTAAATCATATATTTGGTTCGAAATTTTCAACCATTGTAAACGTCTAAATAATTAAATTTATTCTTTTTTATATTTTAGAAATAAAATAAAATAAAAGAAAGCTCAAGCATTACAATCATTGCCTGCTTTGTTGCAATTTTTAAAAACTGAAGAAAAAAGTGGGAATCGAAATAGGAAATCAGCCAAACATACAAAATGTAACTCCCTAATTAAAAAAGTAGATGTACATTAATTAAAAGAGATACAATATAATCTCTAAAAGAGGAAATTTAATATTATAATTTTGAACGAGCTTGTGAAATGCATAATCTGCACTCTCAATAGAATGTACTATGTGCAAGCAATACAAGTTATAACTTATCTGCTTCGAATGGATCGGGCTATTTGATTATAAAATTCAGTTTAATGGTAGTTCGTACTATTATATTTATACCGTTGAAAAACATAAAATAACTGAAAATTACGTAAATAGGAAATTTTTATTTTTAAGAATAAAAACTTCTTTTTAATGAAAATTTTTCGATAAATTAGTTTGTATTTTTCATTAATGTTTTTTTATGAAACGAATACCTGTGAAAGAAATAGCGGGGAAATATTGGAAATTGTTCTGCGTGTATTGGAACGTATTTATTCTAGGTTGAAAAATATCTTCTATTCGCAGCAGATAATAATCTTATTGTGTTTATTTTAATGTATTCCGATTGATTTATTATCTTATGGATTCGTAATGAAGAATCTATAGATAGTAAATATTATAATATTGTAAGCGAATCGCAGAACGTACAGAACAAAAGTCTTAATTATTATTAAAAAAAATGAGCGTCTTTCTGAGAATTTTACAATGCATAGGTATTACTTTATATGTGTCTACGCGTGATAGATTCAAGTCCAACGAGTTAAGTTCAGTTGCAAGTTACAAGTTGAGCTGCATTACAATCAAGTCGCGTCGAATGCACAGCCTTTTATTTTTAATCGATCGACGTTAAAGTAAAATAATTGATGAGCGCAATAGATGGAGATAAATTTAGAATAAAAGAGGTAATCAGAGCGTAGCTCTAATACTCTCTCGACTGGGAGCCAGAGCAGCGGGAAAAAATTGCACTGATTTTCGGCAACTCGACGAATCGAATGCAGTGCGCGCGTACAACAATGCATTCGTCAATGAAACTGCACTGTTCGCGTTGACGTGCGCAATTGAGGAGGGGTTGATCTGCCGGCCGGCGTCGTCTGCTGTCGCTTACAGCCTTTTTCATTCTCGAATGTATAAACTGTCAGACGTGACAGTGAGCTTTAAATAGACAATCCAAGCCTCGTTGCGTCGCCGCATATCCTCGTCTGCGCTTGTGGAAGAACGGGACGGGGAAAAAAGAGTCACTCAAGGGGAGGGGGCTGGTGTCTGGCCGGGGAGGGCCACGCTAACACGAGTAAATCCTTCGATTCGCCTTAGACCAAGAGTTATTATATTGCGTAATGGTATTACAAGAGCTCGTGGACGGAGCAAAGGCTCGCCGTCGCGTTTCGTTAACATCAGAATCGGGGCAGTGTACGACACCAATCACTGATCATTAACTTGATGTCCGACGGATACTAATGTGATTCTCGCATGTATTTCACATTATCAGTGTATGTTATCGTATTAATTTCTTTGCCGCATGGAGGGTATTAAATGACTTTTTACAACGCGAAATTAATCTTTAGGGAAATTCGTGTATGAGTAATCCATCCGTCAATGTTTCGAAAGAATGCTGTCTCCTTGTCGTCGCTTGGATTCTTCTTGTATATTAAGAATTAAAAATAAATTTCACTTTTGTTCCGCTACCTTGCGTACTTTTGATATATTTTACTAGCCCTAATAGATAGTACATTTTATTATTTTAAATAATGTGGTTAAAACAAAACAAACATTAAACTACCGACTCATTACCTTCGAAACTTTATTCTATTACTTTTTGTTTCTTAATCTATAAGGAATATTCATAATTACAAGTTGTCCAATAACTTAAATAGTCGACTCAAGGCTTTCATATATATATATATATATAAGTGTGATTGTTTAGATGTTCATCAAATTTGAATTAGTATTTATGAAAGTTTTTGAATTTTTCGCACATTGACTAAATAATAAATGATCTTCTTACCGCCATTTGAATTGTAGAATTCACTTGATTTCGCCAATTACGACTAATGTTCTCAAACTCGTAAATTTTTACGCGTCCATCTAATTGTAGAACAGTTACGATGTAATTCTGATTTATGAGTGCGAGTAGGAATGAAAAGTGTTAGTTAAAACTAAATCCATAATTATAACTTTAAATAATTTTAAAATACTTTTACAAATCTTCGAATTATCAAATTATTTTAAGAAACAGTTCGATCTAATAGTTTATTCAAAGTAGTTCCTATTTTTCTGCATTTGTATAAAAAATTATATAAAACATGTTGTTTAATTTCTATTTAAGCAACAACGCACACACGATGTAATAGAGAAGTGTTGAATAAAGGGCCATTGTAGTCGTACCTCGAACACTTACATTACAAATAACTATTTTGACTATTTGACGCGACCATGACATCCTCAACGGTTTTTCAGTTCCTTGTAATGACTCTAAGATTACAGTCACATTAGTATATATTATACAATGTAATATTATTAAACAATAACAGCATAAGTGCATTTGCACTGCAAGACATCGTTTTTCCTTCACTTACAGAGTCAAAAGTGTACAAAAGCCGTGATAAAATACAGTTATACTAGAGGCGTACCTTTTATATTTTTATTTATGTATGTTTAGTTTCAATATTATTAATAATTAGTGTCGTGCCGTTTATAATTATTTTCTATTAGCACTGCAAACTTTGTATGTATATATATATATATATATATATATATTTGTATTTATATTGATTAACCAAGTATATTATTAAACATATAAAGTGTGTGATAGTCCTGTGATTTACAACAAAATATTTATTTTATTACTCGCCGATTACTCTTGCTGTAAGTGATACATCAAACAATTTCATTCAAAAATTTTTTTTACAATTCTTTAATAATCGCAGTTTATCGTTGTTCGTACGTGGCTATTGATCTTTTAAGGTTTCATGTCAAATTTATTTTATTTTTAAAGTTCATTGATCGTGGATAAAGTTTTATAGAAACCGACTATATCAAAGATTTTCTTAAGTTATATTTTACCGATACTCGCTATTTTTCTTGAAATGACATGCTGAATTTTTTCTTATTCTCAACTTTCTTAAATGAAATTCATAAAAATATTTTCATCGAAATTTCACTTGGAACGGTGAGAATGGCAACGTAGTAAATATCAATAATATTAGCTCAAAAAATAATGTTAAGAATTTAATTCTTTTATTAAACCTGTTTATTAATATTAAAAAAGAAACTATATATTTAAATTAAATAGCGATGCACATTTCTTGAATGCATTGAGAAACGGTTTTATTTATTAATTTTTATTTTTGAAAAGTAATTTTATAAAGATAAGAACGTAGAATTTAGTAATTTTTTTGTACCGCAGATTTAAGTAACATTAAATAAAGTCTTGGTGAAAGTTAACAAAATTAATATTTATTACTTAAGAGAAAGTATAAATGTACGTTTAATAAAATTGGAAAAATATTATATGTTGTTTTATACTGAATTTTACTCTATACTCAAAGCTATGATGTATCGAATAATATGTACTAAGCTGCACCATGAAATACCGCATAAAGAGTATCAATATTTCAAGTATTATAATAAAATTTACTTGAAACAATGCTTGACGATGTTTTATTAATGTATATTAATACATTATCTTGAAAAAAAGAATCAAAATTAAACTAAAATTTTTACAATTTTATTATTGCTAACATTAGATATATAACAAAAATCGAAATGAATATTATTTAGATAATTGTTTTTCTTAAGAATGAGTACATATTTATATTTTTGTTTCATAAAGTATTGGTGATTAACATTCGCATAAAATAAATTTCTGACTCAATTTTAAAAAAACTAAAAACTTTAAAAATATTAAAATGAACATGTGTTAAATTGGCAAAATGCTGGTGACTTTATTGATAGTATAGAGGGTAGTATTTATTAATTAAATGTAGTCTGGAGAAAGCAAGTTGGCTGCGATGAAGGCAACTGCAGAAATGTTTTAATACTCATAATGTTAATTAAAAGATTCTCAAAATGACTTTCTTAATAATCTGAATAAAGTACATTATGTTAGATTTATGCTTTTCAATTCTTAAGATTCTTTTAACGGTCGTTTCCGTCCACTTTTACAAACTAAAAACAGTTTTGGCGAATAAAAAACAGAAGATTTTTCGTTGGATATTCAATTATTTTAAATATTAATATCGATTGCCAATCTATGCTTCAAAGTAAAATGCCTAGTTCTTCAAAGGACGTATTATAACGCATAATGTTGAACAAAACCTGGAACTTGGGTACTCGTGCGCAAATATAACGCGCCTGAGAAAGTAATAAAATTGGCGAGTCTTTTCATTCTCAATAAGTTAGCAGCTGCCTTAAAGCTGAAAATTGAGTACAAAATAATGAAAATATGTCGATGCTACAGGCAGAAGCGGGATATAATGGCTGAGAGAGAATAAAGTGACTCCGCATCGAGTATATAATCGCGCTACCAAGTACTGTAAGGTAAACTTTAACCTTTCAGAAGATCACGTCACTCATAATTATTCATTACATCTCGGGTTTGTGACGAAACCTCGATGCCAGCGCGCAGGAGCTTGGGGAGCGAACCCTGGCTGCGACCGCGGAATAATAGAGTCACTAGCAAAGCGCACCAGCCTGAGATAACATTACGACTCGCTTTCGAATCTCGCGCGCATCCCCTAGTATCCCTCCCCTCTCATATGCGACAGTCATTGGGCGTCATCCTTGCTGATAAGAAATACCTATCGAGTGTGTCGCGCTATTACTTTAGCTTTTATTTCACCGGCTACTGAATATTTATTAAAGTACTTTGTCACTTTAGGCATCGTTCCTTGTGTTCACTCTTCCGAGGACGTTTAACTCCTTTTTTATATTCGCGATCCTCGCTTGCGCTTTTTCACTTACCTCTTCTTTTCTTTTGATTTTCGAAATTTTAAATTACACACGGAAAAATTGCGTTTTCCACTTACTTTGAACTCGTTTTTTGATAACTAAACGGTTGCTTTACGTATTTATTCGTTAGAATGTTTTAGTGCACGTCGTGTTCCTGCATTTTTTGCATAGTTTGCCATTTTAAAATAGTATAATTACTACGAAATAATAAAATTTTATAACAGTGCTAATAATACAATGGTAAATAATTTAGTTGATTGATTGCAAGCAAGTTTTGCCCCTTAATCTATTATAATATTAATGATGGTTAGATCTATAAAACCCATCCAAACTATTAACAACTGACATTTCAAGGAAATTTAATCAAACAATTAATTACTCATTTTTACAGAATAAGTAAACTTCTGTATCGAGTGGTTTTATTTTTCCTTCTGTATGCTTTTTATTAAACCATATTACAAATCACCCATTATCAGCCATAGTAATACGGTAGCAAACACAAATAATAAGTCTATATTATTTATTTAAACGTGCGTACGGGTTTTAAGTGCGAAATTCATAAATTATGTGGTATGTTCCAAGATAAAATTTGCTTTATCGTTGAGCATAAAAATCCGAATATAAGTTGTATTTTAACTCATAATGATATTTTACATTACGTAAGAGACAGTGTATTTGAAAAAGCGTAAAGTATTGAGCATTACAGAAGGAAACGTTTTACAAAATTAATGTTAGCAGTACTTTGGAATTATTGAAATGCAAATGCATAGCGAGTTAACGTAATTAAATGATAAGCAATATTTACCTGCTTTAGGACTTTGCTTGATGAATTTTCGTAAGCTATCGTCTAAGTAATATCGCATTCATTAAAATTATTAAATCACCTAAGAGACTGTGTCTCTTGATATTAATATATAAGGAAGCTATAAATAAATGAAAGTAAAGTTATGAAATATTTTACGCGCGGTGTTTCAAAAAAGCGAATACTTATTTCAATTTAGAATTTTCTGAATTTTGAAATAATAATAAAGTAACCTGCATAGATATCTGCAGAAGTAGATGTGCACGAGGAAATTGATTTCTCGCATAATATTTATATAACTTTGGTGTTTCAGAATTCAAGACTTTCCCAATGAAAGTTACGATAATCTATGGAGGTTTTGTCTTCTCGTACAAAAATTAAAAATTCAAATTTACATTTAAGTTGTTCGATGCACCCGACTTTAATTATATCATACATTTGGAATTCACTTTGAGATTTATCAATCAATTAACTGGTACCGAATTCGGTAACGATCATATCTTTTATTAAAAAACGAAATTATTTAAATATATTTTGAATTTTACATCTTCACACACATTACTTTTAATTATTATATTAAATTCATATTTCTATTTTCAAATTATTTGAAAATTTAAATCAAATGATACGATAATAATAATGGATACAAATACAGCCCAATTGAATCTTTAAATGAAAAAACTTTTCTCAGCTGTAGAATTAAATAATGTTATTTGAGTTTTTCATTGTTAAAAATATATCCTTATAACTTTATAAAAGTACTATAATTATATTATATTAAATTCTCTATAAACGGAAAAACTACTAATTAATAATATGTTGAAATTCACACGTGTAAAATCAAGTTATGAATCTTTGAACTTTAGCTATACAGTAAATAAATTTCATATTTAATAATTTATAATAGATTATCTGTATCTTTAAATTATTATTGACGTTTATTCAAATACTTTATCAACTTTGATAAAACAATATTGTAATATGCATATTTAAAATATGAATCACTTTACGTTTAATGGTGTAGATTATAATGCATTATTAAATTGTGTCCTTTATTTTAAAATTTATTTAGTATTCTTATAGAATTTTTAATAGAAATAAAATTTTATTTTATTTTTTTTTTTAAATATTTATTATTATTATTGATCGTTTATTGATCTTAAAGTTTATTAACTTACTGATAGAAGATCATCGTCACCTCTAGTTTTTTACTTGTTTTATTACTATATCAATAATATTATTATCACGAATCATTAAAATTATCTTTTCAATTTTTATTTGTTTTGTTAAACTCACTGTTATTTAAAAATTTTGTAATGTCATATTATATAATGTTCTATTTTACATTCTTGATATATTCAAGGTTCATTTTTACAAAATTTAATATTCGGTTTAGTACTGAATAAAGTGTTAGGTTGTCTATAGGATATTGTACTCTTCATAATCTTCAATATTATATTTTTCCAGACATTTTTGAAAAATTTCATTTTCGTGAAGTTTAATTTAACTACTCTCTCTATCTCTCTCTCTCTCTCTCTCTCTCTCTATAATATATATATATATATATATAAAAGTTTATGTTTAGCATCAATATAATGAGAAGTTTATTTTATAAAGAAGAACTTGAAAATTCATTAATTTAGATATAATTTTATATAAGTTTCTCGATAGAGTAGAAATATAAATTTTCAGAAAATATATTTAATAAATTTCTTGATTTTTTATTAAATTTTTTTATATTAGGAAAATTAATTTATTTATATTTTTAAGCTTAAAACTTAAAAGTTTAGATTTATGTTTTATTTAAATCTTTGATAACTATTGACCTCGAATATGTTTTAATTTATTTGAAATTTATGTCAATTAATTGGCTTCTAGAGGTGCAAATCAGATATTATTTCATATTTATTATCGTATCATTTGATTTAAATTTTCAAATAATTCGAAAATGAAATATGAATTTATTATACTTATGATCTCAATGGACATCTGCCTTTGAGATAAAAAAGCAATTTCCCTATTCATAAGCATTTATTTAGAAAGTGTTTATTATAAAGCAGAAATAACAATGTATAGACAAAAGCAGAAGCTAATTAAGAATATTCGTTTATTGATAATTTTTATATCTTAACGAAGATCAAGTAAATCATCTAAAATATTGATTCTATAAGACCGCTTATCCGATTAATTTAATTAAGATAAATTATGAAGTATAAGGTATAGCAATAATAGCAGGACTAATCTATTCAATTTTTATCAATCAGTCATTTTAGTCAGTCTTATTATTCTATTTAAATTTATACGTGTTATATTGTATAATTACGTGCAATCGAAGAACGTACATTTGAGTATTCAATGTACTTTAATAGTACTGCAGAGTAAGAGGCTTTTTACTTATTTAAATAATTCTTGTTTTGCTTATCGAAAGTTGTTTATGCGTTGAATATAAAATTAATCTAGACTGGTGAAGGAAAAAGATGACTTAATTTTATTAATACAACGCTTATTTAAAATTCTATAGGTACTAACAGTACAAATATTGCGATTGACAGACGTTGAATTCATTTTTAGAATGACGTAGAATGGGTGAGGGAGAATACGAGAGAAACAGAGAGAGAGAAAGAGAAAGAGAGACGGAGAGACAGAGAGACAGATAGAGAGTTAGAATAGACGTGGGTAGTGCTTGTAATGTGCGGTAATCTCGTTAAGGTCGACATTGTTTATTCGATATAGTGTAAGCACTGTCGAATATATGCAAGCGCTGGAAATTGCAAAAACCCGTAATAAAAGTAATTTACACACTATTTGTATAATCGATTTCATGATTTATAAAGTAAAATAAATCAATATATCCTGAAAATTAAATAAAATTGAGCTGTATAGATTAAAATTGTGTAGTTATTATAATAATAATAAGAAGAATTTTAAAATAATGAGAAATTTCTAAAGTTTAAAAAAAAAGCAGGATAAATTTTACAAATTTGGCTGAAAAAAGCGAAAACTATTATTGTAAAAATACATACATTGATTAACAGTCAAGAATTTTTTAAAAGCATTTTTAAAAACATTAAAGATAAAAAATTTAATTAAAATAACTCTAAACAATTCATGCCAAATTGTTATCGTCGTTCGTGGAAAATTTTCTCAAGATACGTATAAAGAAGCGTGACCTATTGCTATAAAAGCAAGATATCCGTGTTAAAAGAGCAAAATATTCGAGAAAATCCTGGAATGTAGTGGAGATGCTGTTTTGGCTCAACTCGTACTAAAATAGCAAGGATTTATCGTCTGCATGCATCGAAATCGAAACTAAAAATATTTTACAATTATGTCATTAATGTATATAAATTATATTATTTGGCACTTGAAAATGGAATAAAAACAATAAAATATTTCGCAATAAGGAATTTATAAATACAACTTTTGAATAGAAATAAAAATCTATGAATAATAATTTTTCTATAGCATTAAGTAAGATTATAAAAGAATATTAAGTGCACGTAAATTTATATTATTATTATTGTTATTATTACTACTACTATTATTGAATTTATAAATCAAGAAAAATATTGTTTTTGATAAATAAAATCAATTCTTGAAAATGAGCATCTTATGGCGTGACTTTTTCAAATGAAAATTCAACAAAAGCTCGCGGAAAGTCCTTGGAACCAATTTTCTTTAATAGCAAGTAATTAGTTTTATTTTTTACGTAAATCTCACCGGTGCAGTTTACGTATGAATACTTGGACCTTTAATAAACATAATACTGTACTGAAAGAACGAATTAAACTTGGTTGCGACGTTTGTGAAGTTCACGCACGACCAATTTTGGCAATAAAAATTGAGCCGCGGCTCGTCTTGCAATAGGAGCACAGTTTGTTGCTTTTTTGAATAAAAACTTTATGCATATCGTTTCAAATCCAATAACTGAATTTCCATTCGAGTCACGTTACAGTTTAATTCGTATTTTAAACCTGCAAATTGTAAAATGTAGACACGGACCGCAGCACGGATTTTGATAATATTTTCAATAAACTTGTCATTGTTTCTGGTAGCCGACGAATGCCATTCGCGGCAGCACACGAAGCAAAAACGAGCAGTGAGAGTTACTTGTTGGACGCATTTCAGTTGACGTACCAATGAAAATACGCACTGCGGCTGCGCAAGACAACTCGAGAACCTGAAAATCTTCCTAAAATCAGTTAGACTCATTCTAGGCTTGTAGTGCAGGCCAATGCGGGTCAATGCTCGACTTGGTTTTGAAAATAGGCTCTTGCGATACAGTTTGCCCGCGAATTATTTCTCATGTCTCCTTGCCGTAGGCGCGTGTTACATTGCCGTAGTTGTTTTCTCCGAAAGCGAAGCGGCCTGTCGCTACAGATGTTCCACATCGTGATTTTTATATGCCTCGAGCACCCAAACTCGCTTTCGGAATTAGATATCTCGATTGCATGGCCTCTACTCAAGAATGCGTGTACACGGCCCTAAAGATGTTTATCTCGGAGATTTATGATTTTTGCACCCAACAGTTAATATTGTGCGTAAAATTAATACTTTTCAAAATTTAGCGAATCTCGCCTCAAAGTTAATCGTTCACATTCAAAAATTCTCTCACCTGTCTAATGTTAGATAAAATAAATCATATCGGTGCGTAATAACTATCATTGAGTTGCGTATTATTATAATATATTAATAAAGTTTTTAATCGTTTTCTATCGCATTTCCATTCCCGATCTATTCTGGAGCATCGCTTAGATGAGGATTTTCAGAAATCAAAATTGTTGTTATTCGTTAAAATGCCATCTGGGCTCATGTTGCATATAATATATATGCGATAAAAAATCCATACCTGATTGATTCAGTACTAAAATGCAATTTGACTTTAGAATAAATTAGAGATTTAATTTGTCATTGGAGAACTTTCGAATAGGCTGGACGACTTAATTATTAGAGCAGCGCATGATCGATAAGCTTGAATTATAAGAAACTGGGTCAAAATAACCATTTGGGAGGCTTGAAACTTTTCGATGGCATTGTAATTAAACAGAATAAGATAAATCTTGAATTTTTTACGATTATTCTAATCTTAAATTTTGTTTATCTATTGAAGAATATTCACATCGACGCATAAAGTGAAATTGACATAGTCACGTGCTTCGATTGAAATTCGTTGCGATTCAAATACGCGTATTATTATTATAAAAAGTTATAAAGATAGACGGCAGACAATTCGACAAATTTAAACAACAAAAAACTGTACGAAAACTTCATTTAATAAAAATAAGCGCTCATCATAGAGGGCAGCATTCTTAATTGTCGATAATCCTATTAGACGTTTTGTCGCTATCGGGCAGTTCACGCTCTCAAGCTGATCTTGTTTTCTGTATAAAAATGAATTTAATTTGACGGGTTGATTATTGATGATTATTTAAGCTGCAATAGCTCCGCGTATTTTTGTCAGATAATGAAACGAGCATTGACAATCGGCGACAGAATTATTCGAGAAATGCATTATGCATTATGTCCAGTTGAGAGGCTCGTCTAACACTCGGTCGCCCCCAACAAAAGAAAGTTGCAAAAACAAGCTATCAAGATTAGCTTTGGGCAGGACGCGCAGGGATGAAACGATGATATACGTAGTCGTCGTAAATTCAATGAATGGATTCCAAATTACCCGCGATCCGCCGTTTGCCGGCTCATCAATCCTGACTTGCATCGCTTTTCCAAATGAGATTCCTCCCCACGACTACACCCCCGTATTACATTATGTAAAATTTCAATTACACGTCCTTTTATTTATTTAAGTAAGAATTCCATCTTTCGATCCACAGGGACTCCGATTGTTAGCGCACGCGCGCGCACACACACAAAAATACATTCGGACACCCCACTAGGGCGTTAGGGTAGAGATCGTACGTCAAAATTATTCACGCTCACGGTGCGCACATATGTGTACGTGCACACAAACCGCGCTTTTACTGCATCCACATAGATCTTTTATGCAATGATCCGTGCGATTATTGTGGGGAGATTGGGGGGCAATATTGTATGGATCAAATACTTATGCGCGGAGGCATTATACCGAGTTTTATTTGTGAACGAAATAAATAGTGACAGATTTTAAATAAAAACTTCAACACCGAGTATTACTGCGCTAATCGAAAAGTGAACGAAATTCGCACAATGGTCCAAGTATTTTACCTTTTTTTAGATGATAAGTATTACTATTGTACTATTGTGTAATGTATGTGCGTGAAATTGACTATAATTTCATTATACCTTTCAACAGCAAGTAACATAATACGAGTTAAAAGATCAAATAATTGTAAAATCGAAATAATGAAGAGGAGACTGAAATGTTCGACATCTTAGCTTCGTTATATAAAAGATGCAAGATTATGAAAAACTTTAAACAATAACTTAAACTGAAAAACGAATGTGTGCAATTAATTTTGTAACAATGAGATTTACTTCCAGCATGATTTCAATGCACATTGTTTGGAGTTTTGGAACAGGAGCGCGTAACGATTCACCGGTTGTCTTAATAAAGATGCATCATTTGATAAAAAATCAAAAGATTACATAACCAATTCCAATTGTGATCACTCGAAGATAAAAATATTATGCCCACAGTCGTACGTTGTTACGCGGTCAGTTCGTAATAATCAACAAAAATTCTACATCAAACAGAGTATCTTTTTGTTAATCCACAGTAATGATTGCAAAGACACTCTTCCCTTTCAATTTTCGCTACTATTTCCATTTCGACCCTTTCCTCGACACTAATGCAGCGCTAGGGTAGCACTGGTTGTACGTTTCTTCTGCTGCTTCTCCCAAACTCACATCGTGCACGTCTGCAGTAGGAAGCGATTAAATTTCCCCCTGCGGTGGGGTTGCGAGCGTAGGCAGAAAGGGTCAACTGCTGCCGCATGTATTTTCACGCGAGGCGTCGGTGTATCGCGAAGATCCAGGGGTCGACGCCGATCCCTTTTTCTGTTTGGGCCTCTCTTCTCGATTTCCCTTCTCTCTGCAGGAGTCGCGGATCCAGTGTCTCATCGAACGAGCCTCGGCTTGTCCGGCGGGTGTTTTTGACTGTACGCACCGTACGCAGGGTCAGAGGGCACACAACTGCATTTCGTGAATTAATTGGTGATGCGCAACCCTTTCGCATGCCAGGCGCAATAACAACGCATTGTTTCCTGTACGACATTCGAGAAGTTATGGTATCGCACTTACATTCTGGATAAGTTGTATAAGCGATTAATCAATCGTCGTTAAAAATTAATAATTTTTCGGTGGAAACGTATATATTCAGTCGACTGAATTCGTGACAAACGACTTTTGACTTACGTATTTATTAGTTGTTTTCGCTTATTTTTATTTCAGAGAAAATAATTAAGACGATATAGTAATCGTTGATTTTACGTTAACTTTATAATTTTAAAGATTATTTTCGATAAATAGGAACACCAATATTATTGTGTCAATTTTTTTCGACGTTTTACAAATCTTCGTTTAGAATTTTTAGAAAAGCGAACGATCGACTTTTCGTAGCTATAAATTGAATTTTCATGACTGTAAAACAACACAAATACGTCGATATTTTGTATTTAAAAGGGTACAGCGTTTCATAAGCTTTACCTTAGACACATTACCAATGATTCTAGCTTAAATTTATCAGAATGAGTAATACGTAAGAAAGTTAAAATAAAGGTTCGCGATGGATGCTAATTGCGTGCAAACGTCCTAAAATTAACTATAAAAACCCTGTGATTGAAGGATTCGATGTGCTTCGGGGAAGATCGTTCAAGTTTAACTGTTGTTGGGACGAGCTACGCTGTACTTTAGCGTCGGCTACGTGTACCTATGGGGCGCATTTATACAATGAATAAGAATATCGCGTTTGTAATTCGCAACGTGTAGTAAAATACAAGCGATATGTGAGAAATGCAAGTAGAACGTGGATCAATTCATTGTGCTACATAATAGCCTTTGTACAAGTAAAAGAGCAATGTCATTCTATAGTGTGTGCACATCAATCCAAAGTTGGGTTCCCATTACTTTCTTCTCGAAAACTTGAAGCAATTTCAGCTGTAGAGAAGTTGTCTGAATATGTTGGACATACGAAGGTCATGATTTTTAATGATATCTCCAACATCTACTTTAGTTGTTCACACGAGGATACTGATTCTGTGTCAGTTTTGTTAATTCGAGACGTGCAATCATTTCTGTCCAAGAGTTCTGTCAAAAACAATGAGAATTTTATTCTCCCTAGAATTATTAAGCCCTTCGGTATGTAAATCGAGTAAATATTATAATTGAGTGTATTGTTTGAAATTATTTATTAAGATTTGCGAAACTGAGAAAAAGAAAACCGTTATTAAACTAATGATATCGGTATTTATAAAAGTTAAAACTTCACGCAGCTGTTAATTAATTTTTACCAGTACGCGACTCAAATTTAATCGTTATCCTGCTGACCGATTATGCGACTAGACATGAGAAAAATGATAAAGTATGCCTAACTAGAGAAATTCATACAGAAAGTAGACCTTTTAGAGAATTTCAACTCGTTGTAAAAGGCTGTTTTACGCTTTAATTATTTTTTATGACTTATATGCATATAATGAAATTTATACATAATCCACGTATTAAGCGTAATGCAGTTAGCCGTAACCATAAAATCGGATTTTAGCCGTATTCTTGATTACAAACCAGAAATATGATTTCCTGGTAACTTATTGGAAGTTTTTTATGACATATCACATGATATGTTTTTTAAAATATTCAAATGAAATTTTTGAAATTCATTGTGAATAATATTAATAATTTAGGCAAATAATTCGCTGTTATGTTAACTATTTTGAAATTTTTAATTTAATATAATTTTAAATATAATCATTTTTAATATATGTGTACCAAGAAACCTAAAATTTAATTTAATTAATACATTGTTTTTAATTTCATCCAATTTATAAAAAAATATAATCAAATTAAACTAAGGAGAATAAATATTTGCTTTATTCAATAGTTATTTATCGTAACCTAAAATATTCTCAAGAAATATTAAGATTAAAAAAATGTCAATAACAACTAGTAATATTAAAATTATTTATCCTGATGAAGACCTAACAATATTTTTTTTAATATATTATTTCACTGAAATAAATGTTATTATTAGTATTCCTAACAATGAGTACATTTTAATAATTTTACCATAAATTAAGATCTATTTATATAAGTATAGATGATCTATCGATAATTTTTTGAAATAAGAAATATTTTTTAACTATCCTAGTTGCTCGTATTTTCCTTTTTATATGTATATGAACAAAGTTTTATGTAAACGTAATATTTAATTATTTATACCTAGAATATTAATTCTATCCCAACTGCTGTAGTAAAGGAAAGAAAATATTTATTTAACTTTATGGATAACTATTTTAAATAATTGAATTATTATTAAATCTTTTAGAAAGAGTAACAAGATCAAATTAATATTTAGGTACAGGAAAATCAAATTATTTATTTATGATTAGCTGCCTAATGAAAATATAGATATGATTTGAATTTAATAATAAATATGATTAAAAATATTAATCAATTTTTTTATCTGTCTACTCAAAGTAATTAAATAATTATTACCTTAGCTATTATATATGTAGCGTAATTAAATATGTTAGGCTTAAATGCTTCAATAGTATTAATAATTTCATAAAATTTTAAGAAACATTGATTGCTTGTTTTAAAAAAAGTACAAATTTGTTAAATTTAAAAAGATTTATTGAAATATAAAGAAATATTTTTTTCAAAATTATATTTGTAAAGATAAATATGCATCGATTCATTTTAGATATTAAAAATTTCATATTCTCTCATTTATGTATCATTTAAAAGTAGAATCCGATCACTTATGACGATCATTATCAACAAAATCTCTATAGTTCATAATCAGTTACTGGGATCGATTTTTTATAGATCTATTTGATTAAAGTAGTTATAAATAATAATAGCTGTAGACATTTTCTTTGTTACGATCAATCTTATTCTTCTTAAATTGACAATTTTTATAACACTATGTTCACAACTCATTGTTTGTTCTTGCCATATTATTTATGGTCAAATTTAGTATGATCTTATTGATAAAGTTATTTATATTTATATTGCAACAAAACCGTTTTCTATTTCTTCAATATTTGATGAGAAGCGCCAACATAAGAATTCAAAAGGCAATATGTGTAGATCATAAAATTCTCGTTTTCTTATAATGTTAGAATAATAAAACTGAAAAAATGTTCTCCTTTGTTTATTGTTCTGTTTTGATATGATCTTGCTACGTATATACGCTTACACTGTATTCATATGCACTTGTATCTCGAATTCGTATTTTAATAAATGTATTTAACGAGTTAATTATTAAAATTAATGATCATAAAATAATTAAAATGGCATGGAACTTCTTAAATTTGAACAATGGATTTGAAAACAATCTATGTTCATTACTTTGGAAAACAAATTCATAAATTTTAAAAACTTTTATATCTTGGGGGTTGCTTAAAAAAAATCTGGTGTGCCGCGCATCAGATTTATTAAATCGACAATTATTGTAAAAAATCGTTTTTATATTACTATAGTGAATTTTCATTTAAGTTTTAAAAGAATTTTTTTCGAACTATCACATCTAAATTTATGAGTTTTTGGAATTATTTACTCAAAAATTTTCTTTATATAAATCTGAAATGCCCTTACAAACATTAAACGTAATTCTGATCAATCATTGCGAAATGGAAGTGCACCTGGTACTTTCAACGTTTATAGATTTTGGGTAAATTATATAAATTGTGTCATATTTTAGCAATATCTTACACGAATATTTTAACCGAATATCTTACACGAAATATGTATAATATTTTTAAATCTAATGTTTTGAATATTTTGTTTTTTATTTTTTATTATTTTCTAATAAAAAATGTTGATTTTTTTAATTGAAATTTTTTTCTTATGATGTTTTGATCGATATTCTTTTATAGATACTTTTCAATTACTTTTAATATAATATTTTAGTGATTTAATTGGCTATCAAATACATAAATACATTTTTAAGAGTAATTAAGTTTAATATCTTGTGTAATTTTATAATTTTATATTTTGATTTTCCTTTGATCGGTCGATAAAGTGGGTAACTAGTATTAAAATATCCAATACTAATTTACCTGCATATAACTAAATGTTTTTTTGGTATATATTATAATGAATAAAAGTTTCATTACCTCTATAAATTAGATTTACAAAAGAAAAACCGCGATTATTTTTATTCAATTTAGTTTTTGTACGAAATTATAAATTTTAACAATTTTTATCCATTTGAAATATTCATGTTACATTAAAAATTAGTACGAATCAATCCTTCGATACATGTGATTATAAAGTCAATAAATAATTTTCTCAAACTTACTTAGTCATTCGTCAATAATCCTTTTATGCAAACGTAACCTTTACAATTGTATATAAAACTAAATTAGTTCACAATTACCATGTTTTTAAAGCAAATTTATTGTGTTTGCATGTATTATTCATGCATAGTCTGTATTTGCGAGATCCGTTATTCGAATTCTCATCTTAAAATCTAAGAGCTCATACAAGAAGTGAAAGCCTCGAAGTATTTAGCGCCATTTAGTAAACAACTGCAAATCAAAGTAACAGACGTGCAAAGAATACGCATAAACGATTCATTGTTTTGCATGCGTAAAACGAAAAATGATAACTGTACATACGAAATGCGCATACACGGTACACGGACACGAAGGAGTATAAAACTTAAAGCAAATTGAAAAATGTTGAAAAGGAAAATATTGTTAATTTGATTTTAAATAAACATTTTGTTCTTGGAGATTAGGTGAAGAGAATATCAACACGATTAGGTTTCATGACAGGGAAAAGTACTTTTATTGTTTGAAACAAAACACTCTTACTTTTTTAAATACTCTTATTCCATAAATATTAAAGCCATCGATGAAATTTTTTATGAAGTCTGTATTTCAAGTAAATTCAGTATTGGTCAAATATTTTAAGCATATCATAATACTTATATTTTAACTAAATAGAATTTTTGTCTTTTATATGAAATTGATTCTTCGTTCGAATTTTTGTATATTTTTTTATTTCGCAATAATTTTACCCGATTAAAAGTTAAAAATTAATACTTGGAGTTAGAAAAACTAGTTATTTATGATAAGTTTTATTACTTTATCATATGTGGTAAATTAAAGTTCATTTTTCAATGTAAGATGCAATGATTATCACAATTCGAGAATTTCAATAAAAATCTAAAAAATATTTCCAAAATTATTATTTTTCAAAATAAAATTTTATCGTAAATTATATGACATAGTAGAATTTAGATTGAAAGATAGTTAAAGATCCATATAATTATTCAACATTAATTTTTAAATTATTTGAATATTTTACATATATTGTATGTGTATAAAGTATAAGAATACATAATTTATCAAATACATTGTAAATGCAAAGTGACTTTATACACCAAAATCAAATAATCGAAATTAATTATAATTCTAAAATATCCAAAGCAGCTATTATTTTTATTTACCATTTGAGAAGATGTTTTGGTCGTTCCATAATTGAATACAATTCATCAGTTTCATGAAATGTTTACTAGTTAAATTAAATAATTAATAAAATATATGAAATTAATAATATAACGAATAAGCGATTTTCAAACAGATCAATAGATGCGGTGTATTTTAGAATTTGATTTCAAATTAAATTTCTCTGTAATCACAAAGAATTGTATTATGTATACGCAAACTTTGCTGAAGAATCGAAAACTATACGTATTCATAAGCTTACATACACGCGTGTATATAAATATATATAAACAGGGTAACAGAGCAGTGAAAGAGCGGGTGGGGGAAAGAGGTATGTGGAAAGGGGATCTACAAAATGAGAAGACTGATATCTCAGGTTTTGAATAATTTACAGATGAAAGCAAACACTAATTGTATTCATGCAAATATTTCACGAAAGCATTTCTCTAAACCTACAGCCTTGATTTCTGAAGGATGGAAGATTAAATATAAAGAAAGATGAAGAGGGACCGCATTTGCTAGGCCCTAACTCTTCTGTCCAAATGCGTTACAAAGCGAAAATAGGATCGATGTCGTGTCCTTCTCACAAGCGTTAAAGCTAATCATCTTGAGATGTACAGTATTTTTTAAGTCACGTGCTCATGCGTGAATGTACTTTTTTTAATTAGCATTTTTAATAGCCTCGAACAACTTTGGAAATGACTCTCGAATAACTTGAAACGTGTTTTTGATAAATTGATCTGTAGATTAGTACGTGTATTCTGGCATAATGTCCATCATTTCGTGTAGTCGTTTCTTTGCAACAAATTATCAAATATGATAAGCGACTACATCTTCTGTCCAGGATTTTAAAGCAAATAACCATTAGGAAATAAAGTTATAATTATGATTTTATAGCAAAGACAAATTTATTAGTACGATTTCAAAAATAATATATAAATTAGAATATTATGCACATAGTTACTTGGAATTAAGGAATAAGAATCTGTCTATTAGTAATTGTTTGCATTTTAGAAAGTTCTCGGGCATACGCATATTAGATCTATTATTGTTAATTCCAGGTTAACTTTGTAAATTTTTAAGGCAGTATTTATACATTTGAAATTTATACAAAATGTCGACTATAATTTCAATTACAAGATCGAACTAATGAACAGATTATTGACCCTTAATTCTTACAAATAAATATAACTGTAATATTTTATCAAAAGGAATTTTTATTTTCAATAAGCTCTAATTAATAATCTTACTAATAATAATTAAAATGATTAAAATATTAATTCAGATACGAATTATTACAAATGACATTATATCTTTATTAAAATATTGTAATTACACGTGCTTTCAATAAGCACATTATTGTTTAGCTGCTTAGTGTAAAAAAATTTTATTAGATAATTTGTAAAATACTTTAAACATTTCGTTAATTCATTATAATATTTGTACGAATTAAAATAAAAATATTTACCGAATTATTACATCTGTTTACGCAAATACTTCGCATTACATATAAAATTAGAACAAGAAAATTTCCTTTTATCTTCTTATTTGAAAAATTGAATAAAAACCTTACAGTTACATTATTTCTTTAATTAATTATTTATATATTAATGTAAAATTAGTTTGTGATCAAATGTTAAAAATAAAAATTTAATTTGTGTGACTTGTTTCGTTTATGTGGATATTTATACGCATTCGTTATAGACAAGTACCTGTAATTTTTGAATAATAAAACAATTTCAATTATAACAAAAATTAGGAATTTAAAAACAATAAATTATTATAAAGCTATTTATTCATATAATATTTGCTTCGTTAAATTAGCTGTATTGGAAACAGTCGTCAGTTTTTTTTTTTTTTTTAATAAAATCTCTTAAGCAGTGTTCATATCACTTGGAAGAATTCAATTTAAGCTGTTGAGACTGTTATTCAATAGACAGATCGAATAAAAAGAAGTAAGGTAAATGATAGAAAAAGTAGAGTGAAACAATTGAAGCATACGTAAAAATTGAAAAAGAAGAAAGAAGAAATAAAATTCAAAGAAGAACTTGGGGGAAAAGATGAAGTAATATTTCACTAATAAGCCGTCGAGCGGTTCAGGAAATACAAATATAATGGTTAGCAAATGTGAAATATTTCACTTTAATTACTTCTCGCACAATTTAAGTTATTATCCGTACCATCGCCTACACACAAAATACATAAATTATCCCCTGAACCTAACAAAGCCATCGTAATTGACCCACTCCTCCACGAGCCGTACGAGCGGAATTCATCGGTCATCAATCATAATGCCTAATCTCCGAAGACTTGACCTTTTTTGCGAACACCGGCCCGGCCATATATGCAAAGTATCGCGTCAGGGAACATATGCAGTCCCTTCTGTTTTCCATCCCGACTTTGGAGTGATGAGAGAGAGAGAGGGAGAGAGATTCCCCTCCGATTAAATCCAAACACAACCTCGGAGGGATTATCTAAATTGCTTCGCGAAATGAATTAACGCCATTCATCGGTTGTATGCCGTACATACGCCAGCCGTAAGCAAGTGAGGCAGAGCATCCCTACTCTTATAGGACAACTTTGCTCGCGCTTATGCAACATGCAGATATGCAAGAAGATATAGATATGTAGCCGATCTCCTTAATCCGATTCGTGTGTAGGTGCAACTGTTTGCCTCAACCCTCTAGGGTCAGCCTCATTTTGGACTTTCTTTTTTCTCTCTTAAGGGTTTGGGTATCGGAAATTTGCGTAGTAGGGGCGTCTGGAAACATCGATAAATTTTTCAATTATAATTACTCGCTACGCACATCTGCATAATCTGTGTGTATTATAATTCAGCAGATGCAACGGCTTCTAAGAGGGATGCTAATCCTACGTTTAATATTCCTTCTTCGTTCATAAATAAAATTTACTTTCAATAAAATAAAACACCGATGCTTTAGTTAGCTTTTAAGAGCTTCACCCTTTTAATGTTTATTGATTGTTTTATTTTTCACTGAAAACGGCTTGTTTTCTATTGAATTATATATGCGATGTAAGAAGTTGAAAAAAAATAAAGCAATCAGAAGGACAAAAACCTCAATTTAGTAAAATTATATCTAAAATTTTCTCTCAATCTTACAATTTATAATTTTAATTAAGATTTAAATAATTTTTTATGTCTTAATATATGTACTTCATTTAGATTTTCACTATGCAACAAATACTATAGATTTTTCAAATAAATATAAAATAAAATTTCTTAAATATTTGTATGCCTTGGAATTTTTCACCCGAAATTCAAATGATGATACGAAAGATAAAAATTCTAGAACTGCTTTCGATACCCAAAAACAATTTTTAATGTACTAATTGAAAGAGTTTAAAAAAATTTAATGCTAAAAATTAAATAAACAGTTTTTAAAATAAAGAATATCCATTAGCAGTAAATTAATTCATACGGATCCATTTTAAATATATTTTAAAATTAGCAATATTTTAAAAGTGATTTCACTATGATGTATATATAAATATGTATCGAAATCTATAATAATTATAAAAATAAGAAGATATTCGAGATTACTACATAAAAAACTAGATGATTATGTAATTTTAAACAATACTGTTCATTATATTAATAATTTGATAATTAATAAAGAATATACCAATAAATTTAAATAGATTATTTTAAAGAGTTTAATTAATAATATTATTAATTGATTTTAAAAATAAAATATTTAGTTTACAAATAAAAAATTTCATTTATTCTTTGCATGTATGTACACATACTCTGAATGTACATTCGTTAAAAACTGGGTGTTTAAATTACTTGTGATCACGATCACAACTCGCAAGCTAATTTCAATTAATTGAATAAATATTATTATTTACATATAATTATAAATACAATGACAATTTAAAGGTATAATTTATTTTTATTAGGGTATCATAATATATGTAAAGAAATAAATTGAATATTAATTAGAACAAATGGTAAAAGTTAATTACAAATAAATTATGGAATACTTTTTTACCAGAAAATACACAATTTAGCATCTATATTTTATTATATTAAGGCATTGAAAAATTTATAATTAATTTTTGTGACCTCGTTGTATTACATTTTTAAAGATAATTTTATGAAAGAATTGATCTTCAGAATATCAGTTAAAGCTTTTCATTTTAATTTAAATTGTACATAATATAATTTACTTTTATGTATTTTACATATTACTTATTATTTTAATAGTAATTATTATTAATTACGTGTTTTCTAATTATTATAAAATTGCAAAAAGTGTTAAGCAATAATAAATTTATAAGTAATAAAGTTTTCTTATGTTTTTTAATTATAAAACGTTTACGTAATAATAATATATGAAAATTCTTATTTTGAAATATAAAATAATAACGTAAGAAAAGCCGGATGAAATGTTTTTGGATTTCACTGTGACAATGTAATATTTCGGTAAAATACAAATGCTCCACTTTCATAAAGGAAGTGTCACTTACATGCTCAATTTATATTACAACGTTAAGACAATTTTTATTTTCATAAGAATATTTTCTAGTTTTCTTCAATCTTAACTTTGTGAAAATATTGCAACATTTTCGCTTTACCAGCAGTCGGATAAAAATTTATTAATTTCAACGACATAAAGAGTGTATGCAGTTTTAAATATAGAAAAAATCCATTATAGTTTATTAAATGAAAGCACCGAATTCTTTACTTCATTTAACTGTATATATTGCGACAATAAAATTCTTGTAAAAACGATCCTGTTTACTCGAATAAATAGTGAGATTTATTATAAAAATGAAAAAAAATACATTGTTAACGAAAAATAATGCATCATAAAATACCGGATTTACTTTATTAAAGGAAAAATGATGTCTTTTGTGTTTGGTCTGATGTAATTTAATTCTATAAATAATAGCGATTCGATATACGTTATCTTCATATTTTAATGACGCCACTTATGGAAGATACTGTTTGCGTGGCGTAAGTAAGATGAAATGCAACGGTGAGATAAGAAATTTAAAAATCAGAAGCATAATCCGAGAGAAAAAAAGATTTTCATTAAAACCAAGTCATCTTCGCACGAGATTTCGATTCTCTTTGTCACAATTTAATCAAAGTGTGATTAATAAAAAAGCGTCCTTACATCAACGCGCAACGTGTAGTAATTAATAAGCCATTAGTCAAGAAAACAATTTCCTAGAAAGTCAATATCGGGAAGGCGATGTAATGAAATTTTTTTGCTTAGAAGCTTGAGCTGTAAGTGGACAAAAAGCTATGATTATTCAAGAGGAAGAAAAAAGCTTGCACCAAAAAGCCATCGTTCCCTCGGGGGCCGCCTTTCCTCCATAGTAATACCGCCAATTAAATGCACCTGTTCGATTAACGAGCGTGTTCAGCTACTTATAATTTGACGTATGAAGATTTTGAATAATTCACACCCAAGAGTCACCTGTCAGTTTAATCCGTGCTCGTAGCGCTGCGTCGAAACGCTATCTCGACTTATCGACATGGATTATTCCGCCAATGAAAGTTTTACGCGGAAACGAGCTCCAAAGCCTTTAGCTGCACCTTGTCAAATTCTCCTCCCCCTTATTTTATTTTTACATTTTGCCCCGGACCGAGAACCGGCTGTAATAATTTCGTTTTTCTCGCTCGGCATTTATCGAATTTTTTACGGCTCCTGTGACGTAGGACATGCGTGGGTTCGCAAGAGATCGCAGGCGCAGAGAAGCGGACACAGAGAATGCGACATAATGATGGGGCAGGTCTCACCGAAAATTAATTACGAACAGGCCAGAGTGGTTTGCTTTATGAAAGCCCGTAACGCGTATTTGCTTCGGCTTTAACGTCTGTGTTACGAAATGTGATTTTCTTGACCTTTTCCCCCTCGTTTTATTGAGAAAGTTCGTCGATCACTATTCTCCGCTTTGAGTAGTAAAGCTATTTTTAATTATCGCGCAATCTCGCCTATGAATGGTTTATTCAGCTTTAATATTCTGCTTCATCAATAGCTGCTTCGAAGCTTTTTTTCTATATTATCCATTATTTCCTCTTCTTCCATTTATTCTTTTGTAATAAAAATCTATATTCTTGATCACCTGTGATTTTTCATATTCTTTGCGCTGCGTTAAAAAATTGTCCTATAATCCAATTTAGAAATCGCCAATATTTGGAGCAACATCGTCACGTATATATTATGGTCCAAAAAATAGTTTTTAATGTAATTTCCTTAATTATTATCGGTTGTAGTGTGATTTAGTGTTTCGACCTTTATATTGTCTTTGGAGTAAATTAAATGTTATTCTTAGGAGATTAGTAGCTGTGTCGTTATGTTTCCAAGAATTTTAGTTCCATTCAAGTGGATTTCATGAATCCTATCTTTGAGAGTGAAGATTTTACAATTCGACACTAGGGCAGCATGAAAAGAAAAAGAAATCTTATAATACATTTCGATTTTAATTAGTCCGGAACTGTCACAGCTCTTGCACAAATCAGATTACGAAATGGCATCGAAATATAATTCCGAACTGCTAGAATACCGGCTGGAAAAATTGATCGAGAATATTCGCCAAATAAATATTATGGTCACGGATTTCCAACCACAAGCACAACATGTTCTAAATCAAAAGATCCAAAATATTATTGCCGATTTGGCTGAAGTCAATAAATTTAAAGATTCAACAAAGCACATTCAGATACCACTGGAAGTTATTAACTACATTGACAATGCGAAGAATCCGCAGATATTCACCAAAAAAAGCGTTGAGGGTGTGATGCGAAAAAATCAGGATGTCAAGGGTAAAATCGAGTCATTAAAAAAATTCAAGGCCCTTATGCTGGAAGAGTTGGGTCGCAATTTTCCAAAGGAAATGGAAAGATATCGAGATATTCGCAACATTGAAGACACAGATGACGATGAAGATTAAACTGACAATTTGAGATTATGTACGTGGTAATGCATATTTTTACAATAAACGATAAATTTTTTTAATCTCAATTTTTTAATCTTATATTAACGTCAAATTTAGTGTGATCTTTGTATATCGTGAGTGTATCTTGTAAAATGTAAATAAAAAAAATTTTATTATTTTATTTTAATATATGCTATCTGTTAATATTAATTAAAATATTTTTAATTGTAATTAAATGACAAGACTAAAAATAAACGGTTATTTTATAACCAAAAATCACCCAATTGTTTAATGTTCCATGAACGTGTTTCGTATTTCTATAGTAAGATAGCACTATATAATTCTTGTAAAATATTATTTACATTTTCTTTGAAATATAATTTGATTAGATTTGGGAAAATATTAAAACATCATTCAATGTTATATAAAAAATAGACCTGAACAATGTTGATAATTTTTTTAAGAGAACATAATGATATCAATTTTATAAAAAAATATTTTTTTATTAATTAAGAGAACATAAATATTTACATTAAAATTTGGAATTATTAACTTTGTATAGGAGTGCAAATAACATACATAAGAAATCTTATAATGTATTCACTCAACGGTAAAAATCTTTGTTAGTACATAGTCACCTGGACATACTCGTGATTGAAAATAGTTGCATAGTTAATTTAATTGATCAAGTCAAATATAAATATGAAAAGACGATGTATTAGATATTGGAGAAAACTTTTGAAAAAAACAAAGAATAATGTTGGTAATCCAAGTCAGGCATTATCTTGCACAAAATATATGACGATTGAAAGTAAATTTACAAAACTGCTCATCCGTTACTAAGTAATCGATCGATTTCAATTATGATAATGGAAATTTATTTAACTCTCCAAAGTTTATTAAATGATGCGATTTTATTAAATTTTCTAGTAAATTATCATTTCGAGTAGCTCACACTTGAACGTTATTTTTAAGAATTCAATTTGGATCGTTTAATTAGAATATGGCGTATGCTTCGTTTAAATTAATCTTCTCTTAATTACCACGTATTTAGGTTATTTTATATTAACAATTTTCCGACCTGACGGATCGGCACACAGAACTAAAATAATTAAACCACCTCGCACAAATTCGGGGAAGACGGCAGACGCACCCGGATTCATTTCCACGAATCTGGGAATCCTAACGGTAACGGGACCTAACGGGCCGATATAAGGTCGTCCGGTAGAAGGAAATGCGGAGACTTCAGCCTAGACAGAGGGGAGGCGCTCCCTCACATCGAGGACCCACCGCCAGAAAGAAGCTCCCGATAACGACGCCATCTGTTTGGTCCAAAGCAATATTGCAAATCTCTTCTTCTCTTCTCTATTGGTAGCGCGAGCAACTCACGTCGAACTTGGCGCTTATCAAAGTGACAATCAATCTCCGAGTTAATCAATTACGCAAACAAGCGCTGTGTAAACGTGTTTCCACAAGACTGGTCACCGCGTACAGCGAACATCAAATAAATAAATGTTCGTCATAAGCTTGGAATTTCCTTCGTACACGTAAGATCGGTTTTTCGATCGACACGCCAAGATTACAGCGTATGAATTACTAAACACTCGCTGCTCTCGTACTTATCGGGAACTTTGAACGGGTGGACGAACGCAGGCACAGCCCGCGCAAGGTTTCAGCAGCCCAAGTACGGCGGTACCGCGAGTGATAAACCACTCATAAGTCGCTTAAATCATGGAACACGAAACACAGGCTTACAAAACAAAAATTGGCATAATGCCGGCCGACATAAACTGCGCCGCGTTCTAATATTAGTCGATCTTCTCCAACGTGTAGCCGAAGCACTGCGCGACGGTAAAGTGCCGCGGCCGCGGTGGTCTCCTCTCCAGCGCGAGCGAATAAAAGTGATTTGCAAGCGAAAACACTTGCGTGCCGGAGCTTATTCTCACGGACGAGGACGAGCTCGTGCGCCGGTTTCGCGGTGAGTTATCGAGGGAAGTCGCGCCGGTCGGTGACCGTTTCCGCGATTATTGTTGAGAATTTCTCGATTAGCTTCGAGGCTCCTTTCCATTTCGATTTTGCGATAGTCGCGGGAATCGTCTTCTCGATTCTGCCATCAGAAGCGAATCGAAGGTTAACCAGAGTCGGCGTTGCAATTGGCAATAAAAATTGAGTGCCGTAGCCTTTCTAACGAGTCGATTGGCGTATCTTCATCTACCCGACAGTTAATTTTAAAAATTAAAAACAACGCTTTTAACGATCATCTAAGAGTTTTGCACAAAAATCTGTAAAAATTAAGGTAAAAAGGTAGTGCGTTACAACAAATAATTTCAAGTTAAACAATCGTGCGCTTATTTTTCAGTGTATCAGATATTATCAATTGCATTAATTTAAAATAAAATGTAATCTGTGTTTACATAATTTCGATGTTGTTACGGTTTTAATAAATTTTTGAATTGCAGGCTGAGTTTTTGTCAAATGCAATCGACCGAATCAGAGTTTTGATATTTGAGCTGAGTGTACTTTATGTTCGGCTGTGAAAATTAACAATATTAAAATAATGATGTTTCGTAGATGTTACATACTCACGCTCGACTCTTTATCAATTTCATTCCGCATGATTTATCATCTAATTTCGCTTTTAAAAAACACGATACTTTTTTAAAAAATCAATGAATTTAAAAGGCTTTTTGGAAACAGCTTTTAATTTATTTCTTCTTTTATAAAAATTTATCTCTGGCCAATTTCGAGTCATATTTTCAAAAATGAAATTAAAATAGTAACAGATGTTATAGAACTTCTACGATTTGTATTAATATAGGAAAAAATTTATAAACAAAATTTATACCGAATACAATCTAACAATATATATTGAATATATATATTTTTAAGAATATTTTCAATATGAACTTGATATTTTATTGTTTATATTTCATGTTTTTATACGTAAAAGTTGACAGTACGTGTAAAGTTCGAGTGCATGAGTAACATAAAACAAAAAATGTACAAAAATAATGTTATAGATTTATTAATATTATCTACACGTTTTTTACACAAAAATGTAATTTAGTTATTGACAAGTTTTAGTTGCGTTCGAAAGGAATCGGATCATTTTTATTTTAGAATCTCAAAAGTTAATTAAAAGCTAAAATTGTATTGTACGTTGATAAAAAATGTAGCTTATAAATGAATTTGTATTTGGAGTTGCTAAATGACTAAATTTATAATTTCACTGAAAGTATTGGAACATATTGTGATTATTATTTAAAGTTTTTTGAATAATAATGAATATATAATATTAAAACTTACGTTAAAATTGTCGAGTAAACAAGTGAGTTAAGTATTTTTACCCGAGGGTTAATACATCAAAATTTTAATTTATATGCATGTAGTAGTTTAAGTATCCTTAAAATAAATCTATTCAGAGCAGAATTAAATCCAAATGCACGAAGAAATTACTATGCGGTGCACACAATTTAACACAATATATGTGAAAATGTGCTTTTAACTTTATTAAAGATTTGGGGTTATAAATTTAAGAACAGAAGGGACAGAAATTTAATTGCAACGTTTATTTATTCGTAATATTGAAAAATAAATGTCGATAGAATTGAACAGCTTGAAATTTATCTGTTAGAGCTTACTTACCCACCCGATTTCAAGTGAACTTCTATTTTATAGGCGAATCATAATGGTTACTGGCGGCGTGTAACGTTGATCTAAATTTTCAAGTTTGAAGTTAATCGTTAGTTAAGGAGTATTTAAAAGAATTAAAAATAGAAGGCTACGTAAAAACAGATGAGATCGAATGTTGCATCACGTTTCAAAGGCTCAGAAAGATGCACCCGGTAAGCGAACCCTATTAGGGCTCCTGTCTTCCAACACGATCGTTCGCTTTAATCTGAAAGAAGCATTAAACTTATTCGTGCATGCGGTAGCTGGAGGTGGCACTAGTAGGATCAGAAAATAAACGAATTCGTAAGATTTACAATAACAATGCGAGCTACCGAGGCCAACAATTTTGAAAACTGTAGTCGAAGCGAGGGCAGAAGGGGGATAAAGAAAGATCGCCGACGCACAATTGCGACGCCGGGACGTGACCCGCTTGGCTCAACCTGCGCCTCGACCTTCCACCTCCTTAGCTGCCCGAAACACGCGTCGCCGTGATTTCACCTTGTGCAGACGCAGACGCAGGCACAGACACGAGCACGTGTCTAGACTACGTTCGCGGCCCGGTTATTAATCGAGATCTCGAGCCGTCAAAATACAACAACGGCGACGACAAACGAGTTATCGCTATTTATTTGTTTATCGCCGGATACCGGCGGAACTTTTGAGATTTTCCAAAAAGTTAATGAGTTTGGTTGCGCGCCGCGATTAATGCGGTGTAACAGAACAACACTCTTTTAAAATGGTCCCAAGTAACGAGAAACTTGTAACGCGCATTTATAAAAGTGCGCTTGTTCAATGGGATAAAATTTCAAATACTTGTCGAGGCCGAAGGTGCCCTCTTGCACATCAGTAGCATTCCGTTGGGAATATCTATATCGCACTCGCCGTTATCGATTGAAATTCCCTCGACTTTGATGCCGCGTAAAAATTACTTTTTCCAAGTTTCAGCTCCGCGGCTTTGAAATTTGCTTTGTAACATTGCCCGAGATGTTTTAGAGTTTTTAATTTATATATCGCAGGAATTTCAGCGAATTTTCTAAAATTCTATTGCGCGGGAACACAATTGTAAGGTGAAGAAGAATTATGTGAGAGGAAATGTTTGCCGGTGCTTTCCTGGCAAATTTACCTCCGCGATTTAAAAATATTTGGGACTCCTAAGAATTATTTGAAAATATGGTTTTTAGAGCATACAAACACAACTGCAATGTTGGTGTTAATAATTAAGGGCAGTTAATATTTTACGAATATAGTAATGAGAACTACCGCTGCAGATTAATATTAATAAATTAATATCCATACATTATGTTCAATCGTGGTAAATAATATGCGATTTTCGCACTAATAGTATATAGTAATTCAATATATAATAACATAATATAATAATACAATGATTAATTTGTACCACCATTTAAAACTTTTAAAAAAGACTTTCAAAGCTGCTCCTGTGAAAAAAATTTACGACTATCCACAATCGAATTGATTTTTCAGTTTGTTTGTGGTAAAAGGTCGTACGATTAATTTTTTTAAAGCAGTGTAAACTTATTTACTAAAGATATTTAGTTTATGTTGAAATTGTAGTAAATATCAATCTTGTCGAATATATTAATTTAATCATAAACCGCTATTTTATCGTGGAATTTAATTATAATCATTCGATGTTGCGTACATATTAATGCCAGTCTGAGCAATAACCATTAAATTTTATCGGCTTAAAATTTTTCGAGTGTAGAGCAGTTAAATTGCGGACCAACTTACTTGATTAAAATTAAAGTTTCATTTCACAGACGTCTATATTTATATAAACATTGCACATATCTACATTCGACGTTTTGGAAATTTTATTCACATCGGATTTACCTGTTGTTTTTTTCCATACTTACTTTCAATTATAGTAACTCTATGCAAATGAAAGATACTAGAAGTATAATTGAAGCAATAATCGCTCATTTTCAAATGTCTTTTACATATTTTTATTTGGCAATTGTTGAGAAATCTGCATGTATTTATACTGAAGATCAATATCGGTCGATGACGGATCGCGCGCTAATTATAATGTACACGCGTCGATGAAAAGATCACCTTGTAGAACATTATCCGACGCATTTTTACGCGTTACATTATTGAGCAGTAGTCTTAGCGTCCATATGTTTCGAGATGTACTAGTCCTATTGAAGTGGATAGTATTATTGCAGTACTCGTTATCAGAAAATGATAAACTGGTTATCTGGGGAGAAAGAAACCGAATTAAATTGTAGCTAAAAGATCGATAGTTGGTTAGTTAAAGACAAGCGTTCATTAATATTATTATTGGAGTTCTTTCACAATTTGACTCGAGTTTCGTAATTTGGAATTTATAATGAAAGCGCACTGTTTGGGTGCAGTAGCACGTAAAAGCGTGTTTGATGCGGAGATAAGAGAGTATCTCGCAGACTGCGGAGCGAGCTGTACAAGTAGTATAAAAACACGTTCGAGTTATGAAGGGCGTAGCCATTGTTTCATTGAGATCCTCTCCAGACATTAAAGCCTTCGCATCTGTCAGTGCGGTGTTGGAATCTTAACAAATTCAGCGATCGCGGGAGCGTAAAAGCGCATAAATTTATCAACGGCATTGTATCCCGTAGGTAGGCCATCCGGATCCCCGAGACAGGCGCTCTACGTGATGTGCTTCTTTTGTCGACGGTGGAGGTGAAAATGAAAATTGAGTGTGGCGGCGGCACCGGATGCCTGACTAGGTTGGCCTCGCACGCGGGCATAGGGCGGCCGATCGTCTCGTCTTAAGTGAATTAAGCGACTCGTGAGAGTTGCTCGTGTCATTAGTGCGAGTCGCACGGGGACCGATCCTTGGATCCGGCCATTACCCTCGCGTTAAGGGCGGTCGGACCTCCTCACGAGCGGTGCTCTAGTTTCCTTTATCACGCACACGAACCGTGTTGTGCTCCAGTCGCTCGGGCTCGACGCATAAACTTCACGTGTAACCTATTTATCAGGGGCATTCGCTCGTTCTGATATTTCCATCCTCTGTCATTCATGTGTTTTCAAACGTTCACGTGCTTTCGTGGCAACATTTATTTTCGGACGCCAATAAAAACGATAAAGTCAGAACCAAAAATAAGTCTGCATACTTTATTTGAAGGTTTTGAATAATTCTGCTCTACGATTTGCCCAACCAAGTATAATTAAATGAAGTCGCTAAACATATTCGAGTGCCCATTTATGATTAATCACAAGAAAAACTTAAACGTCGAAAAAATATTTAGTTCAAATTTTTTCCTTTCAATCTATAGTTTTATTTTAATTTTTGCATTATATAAATACTTTAAATACTCGTTTAAATTTATAAATATTTTAGCTAAAGTATTTGAAATGCTTCGATGATAAATAAATTAACATAATAAAAACATATTTAATAAAATAATGTAACTAGTTTGCATAGTAGCTAATTTTTCGCTATTCTAGAATTCTGAACAATTCTGAAATTTAAATGCCATAACAATCTATAATTACTTGCAAACGAAGGCATTGGACATTATTTCATTGAACGTATTTTTAATTTATTGAAAATTTATTTTTTCTCTTTTATAAAAGACGTTAATAAATACTACTAATGTATACAAATACACACATTAACTGCGATATGCACATCGCGAATTAAATAAAAAATATATGGAAAAAAATGATAAATCTCTGTAAAAGGATACATGTTATTATTAAAAAAACATCCGGGTTAGTATGATGAGAAGTCGTAAATTAAGAAAATTTTTTTATTATGATCTATCGTCTATAAATTTACATTTTTTTCAGGAATAAATGTTATCAACGGGATGCTGATGTGCGTAATTAGTGAAAAATCTAGTTTTCCGGATCCGCGTAAAAGAAATTTTATGTACACTAATTATCCAACCAAAGGAATATTATTATGTAAAATTTATAATTTTTTTTTATATTTTAGAATTTCGGCTGTGTAAAATAAAATATAACAATAAATAACACACAATAACATACATAAACTAATCCGCCTATATATTTACAACATGCATTTAAAATAAATTATATAAATGGAGAATTCGAATTTCTAATTTGACGTTTAATCCTTAAAAATGGTAAATGAATATAGCATTAGATTCTAAACGCTTAAGAGTTACATCTCTTTTATGCAATAATGCATCTTATAGATCAAATAATAATTCATAAATTGTATTGTTTAATATATATTTGATTCCAGAATAGCAATTGAGGTAGTTTAAATTAATTTTTCGAAAAAATTCTAGCAATGAAAGTAACGAAACTGGAATCAATGACAGCTGTTATGATTTATTTTATAAAGTAAACGAACTATGAATTTATTTTATTTTTTAATCTTGACTAACAATAGCCGATTGTGCAATGCAATTTCAGTTAAAATTTAAGAGAATCATGTTATTCTGGTAAATATATTCACTCTATTCGGGATTATGCTTCATAATTCTATAAGAATTTATAATTTGTAGCAGCACTTATACGAGGGCGCCAAAATGTCTCCGTAGCTCTCGGAACATCTGCGCCTTGTTTTGGATGGAAGCTTGTTTTTCGAAACGGAGCAACTAGTATTCCTTTTTGGACCTTTACTGCTGAGCACTTCAAAAGACCCCAATTTTCGAAATAACATTTGCACCAAAGCCAATCGAACGTTTGCAAACGTAACAGTGGACACATGCGACAGTTCGCCCGTGTGTTGACGCCATTGTCGCTGCCGCTGCTTTTTCAGTCGCAACTGCAGTAGCGGAGACAAATGACGAGGATGAAAGAAAGCATACCGGCAGGAATAGAATAACGTGGAAAAAGTTTTAGACAAATCCGCCGTACGACTGCTGGGAATCGAACTCGTGCGATCCGCATTTTATCCCTTTCGTGTAAAACTCTCGACCTTATAATTTACGCAATACTGCTAATTCGACGTTTATTGCACGTGATGTTATAGAATCGATTGCCATTAGTCGATGTGGCTGGAAGAATATGTATCGCGACATGTTAATGTAGTGGTAAAATTTGTTACAGGATGATCGTTAAAATTTAATTCTGATCGTGATCGAATGGTAATTTAACAGGAGGTGTTTAATCGATGCCACGCTGAAAGAATACAGCTTATCTTTAGATCGAGAGAAACAATCTTTGTTAACGTTTGAAATTCTTTCAACTAATGAAATTATGAAATTATTTATTTCGCTGAAGCATCTCACGATTTAACAATGAGTTTGTAACTACGAATAATAGAATAATAATGACGCATAATTTAATGATTTTAAACATTGTAGCGTTGAAGTAATACCGAAAGACTTGCATACAGAACTTATACGTCATATTATTTGATTTAGTTTATTTTAAACTGAATTGCACTAATCGTGTATTCTTGCCTAAAAATTTTATGCGTCAATTTTAAGTTTAAATTGAATTTAAAGAAAAATATATTCCCATTTGCTTTATTGCGGTTTTACCTCTTTTATGCAACAAAAAGGTTTTATTAATCAGATTTTTTATTGCGAACGTTATCTTCTTCATAATTCATGATAAACCATTTTTCTCGTAAAACTTTTTGACAATCAAAATAGCTTTTGATAGTATTGTTTTTACGGTAATCCGAAACTCCCCGAGTTGGCTCGAGTTTATCGACCAATACAACTTTTACGCACAATGTAACGATAAATTTCTCTATGCTGTTGCGCTCTTGCAATTTCTCACTCTACATCGCAAAATTAGCAGAGTAAGCTGGATTCTTGCTGCAAAGTGGAAAAGTAACAGCTTACTTTGGTTGCCCGGTAGTCTCTTTTTTACTCGCTCGCAGTTTGAGCGCAGAGTCGGTTCGTACGGTATTTACTTTTGCCCACGCTCAAGTGTTTTCACATAAGGGACCGCATGCCAATGCAAGTCTATTGCTAGATCCACTGAATGCAGAGCATCGCTGAGCGGCTAAAGTAATTGCTGTATGCAGGAGAACGTGTTGGACTCGCCTCTCGTCGACCGATCTGGCCTTAACTCCTGCGTTCTTCGCTGCAGCCGCTGGCCGATTTGTTTTTCCTTTTTCCAACTGTCACCGTTTTTGCCAACTCCGAGAGAATTGACTGCTGAGTAAATGATTCGATCAGAATGCCGCACTTTTCTTTCAAAAGCAACACAGCCACGATGCGTTATTTTTTTTACCGAAACACAGAGGAACATTTGCAGAGTTCGGTCCTTTCGCAGATCCCGTTGATTCCGAAAACATTTAAGCTGTTTATTCGATCGACTCGAGCAATATTTATGTTTTACGTAAAAATTTTCAGACCGGCTGAGACAAATAAGACTTATTTAACATTTGATTATTGACTAATAACAGTTTTAAAATATATAGAATTTCTTTTAAAATTTTCTTTCAAGTGGTAAAACATCGTAGTTATTTAATTGAAGACAGATGTTTATATTATTCAATACTCAAAAATAAGATTTTTATTTTTACGTTTTTGAGGGAGCGTAAACAAAGCGAACACTTATCTCTCATTTCACCCAAATCTGGATTCCTTAATACATTTACCTAAAAATGAGGTCATCGATTTTTCCTCGCAATTTTATTATATAATTTATTTGTCAAAATGCAATCAGCACTTAAGACGAGTTGACTCCATCTCACAGATAATTATCGATTGTACTCCCAATATTCCGTGGTTGGTAGTTTTGAATTAATAATTCATAATACCGATAAAATATCTGTTACTGCATGCTTATTTTATTTTTATATTTTATCATTATTATTTGATTACAGATAATAATAATACATTGTTCATTAAAAATTTATAGATTAAATCTGTATCGTAATATCTTATTACATTACATTATTTTCTGCAATCTCATACATTTATTTTTTTCTAATTTTTTTGTTTTTTTTTCCTTAATTGTTAACGCTGCTTTCTACGATGCCTTTCTGTTCCATGTGACATTTATATTTTCATCATTATTTCCGGAATAATTAAAATAACATAAAATTATCAAAATAACTCTTTTTTGGCAAACTCGCGGAAAGGAGTCTTCTATTTTCGTCTAATTTTAGCAAGAAATGGAGATAGCCACAAGGATAAATGTTGTTAAAACTTGTGAAACTTTCTGATGTGTTCTTAGATGACAGCCACATTTATAATTCTACGAATCTCCACAATAGTAATATGTTAAAAGATATTGACAAGAATAATATTTATAAAACCTGAAATAATTACTTTTTAAGCTCTTGAACGAAGTAAGCATGTTTGATAATAAAATATAAGCTTTGCCCAATTCTCCATAAAGCAAATACTTCATTACAAGTATATTTCACAACTCGTTAAACGAGTGAAAATCATCGAGTTAAGTCGTTTGCGAATTCTTAATTATTTCCAATTGTAATATTTAAAGCTTTAATTATTCATTTTGGTGAAAGGCACAGAGAGGAATGTTCTCTTATTCACGAGTTTTCTCGCAGTCTTCTCTCGGAAAAAGTAAAGCTCATCTTGTTAGGCTCGCACTCGAGCACTAACATGCGTACGAATATACAGACACGTGATTTAGAAAAGCAGAAAAAGAGTTTGCGAAAGAAGCGTTTCTGGTACACGGAACCCGGGTAATGTAGTAACTTCATTTACGTCTCTTAATCATGCGACCTTTCGCATGCCAACGTAACGCTGACGCTCCTCTTTCTCTCTCTTTCTTTTTCTACCCCTCCCTGCGTGTGTGCAAATGCATCAATCTTTCTCTCCATCTCTGCTGGCGCTTTATGTTAAATACTAAACATTTTATTTGAGCTTATGCAAAAAGGGGGTTTGCGCACTGCGTATCAAGGAAGGAGGAAAGGGGCTTGCCTTTTAGTATAAAATAATGTAAGGGCATTAAGAGCCCCTCGAGGGACACCTTGTGCGTCTCCGTTCCTTTTCTTGTTCTATCTCCTTCCGGCTTTGTTTTCTCTCCATCTCTCTGCCGTGCTGAATTATCGTTGTAATTATGCCGTACATCATAAACATTACGTTTGGCTCGCGTGCCAGCGCGAGGAATTAGTCGGGTTATGAGATTTTCCCGCTTGCGCGCATGATGGAGTTATTTATTAGGATAACAAAGGATCCTGGCTTTGAAGAGAGAAAGAGAGAATAATGGGAGAAAGAATCTCTAAACGAATGTCTATAACGAATGAGATTGAAATAAAGCGATCATTTGTTAGACGCAACGAGGATTTACTAATCGATGTAATATTTTAACGTCTTTTACGCTAACTGTATTCAATAAACTACTCGTAAATTTTTATTTTACAGTTATTCTGTTGTTGTAGTTGTTATTATTATTATCATTATTATTATTCGTATTATTATCGTTAGAAACTATAACTACATCACGTCTGAGGATACTGAAATAAAATAGTTCTTGAAGACTAATAAATTACAGACTTCTGTTTTCCATACTTCGTTAAAAAATTATCATTTTATTTCGTGGGATTTAATTCCAATAAATAATTTATAGTGGTAAATAATAATGTTTTCGAAAAAGCTTCTTAAGATGTACATAATACCGAAAAAATGAAAATACACGCGAAAAAAAATGTTGGAAGATTGAATACAAGAAATGAATATAGTTAAAACTTATAAATTGAAACTAATGCATAAAAAATAGTAAAACTGGTGTAGGTTTTATCACTTGTAATTGTAAAATTAAAATTGTTTATTTTTTTTTTAAATAAAATTTTATGCGAATGAGTTAGTGAAGTTGATAACTAATTTTTGCAAAAAATTTAATAATGTCTAAACAATGAAATTATGTATCAGTAATACAATGACATAAATATATAAATATAAACAAATATATATGTAAATTTTAAAAATTATGAATCATATTTCAAATAAAAGCGTAATAATAATTATTTTTGAAATGAATATAATCATTCATATTGAGATACATAATTCATTTTAATATTTAACTTTAATTAATTAATGAATTATATTCACATCTGGTCCGTTTTTTACGATAAATTAAATAAAGTTAAATCTTCAGAGAATGTATATTTTTTCAATGTTATGATAAGAGAACATTTAAAATAAAAATACTTTTTTTTCGTATTTATTTTAAGTAATGCATAAAAGACGAAAATTATATTGTTTACAAAAGCATAAATTTTGAATTTCATATGTATTTGTATCACCATTAATTAGTTTACGTGGATTTTCTGCAATATTATAAGCATCAAATTATTTTGAAGTAAAATAATATTTATTAAATAAAACAGGTATACATTTATTTAAAGATATAAAATATACAAATATCTTTCATTAAAAATAGGTAATTTACTAAAATACGAACGAACGCGATATTTAATTACAATATTTAAATATCACATATACGTAGTCCAAGAAATAACAAGTGAACAAAGAACATTCTCTGAAAAATAAAAGTAACATAAAAGTTCATTGTTTTTATAAAAAATAAAAGAAAGCGATATTCGATTAATGTGGGCATCGAATGGATGCGCAAGTACACGTAGTAACCAAATACCACCTGCCGGCGTTATTAGACGAGCCATGACGCGTTAGTTTTGAACACCGAAGCACCAAGTTATACGCAACGTCAACTGGACTCAACTTATCTTCGAATAAGACAAAAGGTAAAACAGAGCTAGAGAGAATACCGTACAACAACGAATAAAACTATAAAGTAAAATTTGGAATGTATGCAATAGTAATATTTAAAAATGTACTTTCATGCAAAAGGTTTTTCAATTAGTTTCAATTACTTAGGGTTACCTAAATTTTATCGTTATCGAATCGTTATCGAATCTGTACTTTAATCTGTCTGAGTTATAGAAAATAAACACATTATTCGATATAAAAAAATGATGCTAATTACGTTAAAATTTTTAAGCGGCGGTATTAAATACGAAGAGTGCAATATGAAAGATTGTCATTTAGATTGGTAAATAATTGATTATATTTCGTATTATAAATAGCAAGGGTATGTCCTAAATTATGAGATTCATAAATTCATAGAGATTTAAAAAAATTATTTTTTACCCGAGATATTACAGTGAAGTTGCTATAAATACTTACAGAAATATAATAAAATATTACATTGAAATACAAGTTGCCTTTGTTTGAGTAACAAAGAAATTTAAAAATGTTATTTCTTCGATAAATTAGCAAGATAAGTTGAATCGTAATTGCAAATACTTAGAAAATTGTTTATATTTTATGAAATATTTATAATTGTTGGAGAATTGTTCAATTTTAGCAAATGATAATAAAGAGTAAATACAGCTGAGCCTTAATCTAAATTTATAAAAAGGGATTCGCTAAAAACTTGTAATTCGATTTAACTATATCGAATTTAACGATAATCAGTGACTTAAAATTGAACATTTAGATATGTTACATTGTAGGAAAATTAATAGAAATCTTAAGAAATTGAAAGATTTGTCATGGATTTTATTGAAAATTAAACTTAACGAATACTATTGTTTGTTTAATTGTCAATTTTATTGTATGGATTGAATTACGTTTAAAAGCATTATTTTCGAGTAATATAAATAAAAAAATATTTTAATCTTAATCGGTTCTTCTGACATCTCTTAATGAATAAATTGTATCTTTCTGAATTGACAATAACAAGTAGTCGAAAAGCTTTATTTTCCAAACAAAGCAAATAATATTGGCTATAAAATTATAGTCGAACACGAACGCAATAATGACTCGGACGAACGCGCGCACGAGAAAACATAAAAAACGTAAAAGCGTACAGATTTATAGATATTAATAAAATTGAAGCTGTAGGTGGGGGATAAAAGATATTGCAGAAGCGAGGAAAATGTGCGGGTTGGAGGAATACACTTGTTTACGCACTATGGTGAGAAAGACAAAGGGTATAAAAGGCGCGTGCACAATGCGCATAATACGACGCGTGTACTGCGGGATTTTAGCGGACAGGCGCGAAAGTGGGACTTCAAACAGTCGCTGCATAATGCACCGCAGTCTAAATCTCCTCGGGTTTTCCGAAGCCGCCGTTGCCGCCTTCGTCTCGACCCTTCTGATATGAGCTGCCGCATAAAAAGCTCCCTCGTTCTCTCTTTCTCTCCCTCAACTCTTCTGTGAGCAAGCAACTTTTGTATCTGCGGATCGCGCTCCTACTTTCCCTCGAGCTCTCCCTTACACGTAGTCTTGCTACCCCCCGTTTGACGGGCGCCCGCTGCTTATACGTACTTACTCCTGTCCATTGTGCCCAGACTGAAGTAAGAGAGAAAGAGGCGCGGAGGAGCATCTGAGTAGAATGTGCAAGTCTTTCGCGCACGTGTGTGGACGTGTGCGTATCGACCAATATATTAATGTCAGCGTATGAATATCACTTCGCTTTTCATTCGTTTGCTGTCTCTATGTCTCCATCTCTCACGCTCGGATTTTCTGTTTCCATCCCCCGTGCTTTAGCGATCATCATCACCCATTTATACCGTATCCCGTGGTTCACTCGGTTTTTCCTTTTTCCTCCTTCACCCCCGTGGCTCTCTTTTTCTTTGAGACTCCATAGCTAGGGATAAACGATATTAAGGCAACTAAAATGCACTGCACTTTCTTGCTGCGACGGATTAAGAAGCTGTACAACGAGGGTGAGCTTTTTGCAAGGTGTCGGATTACGTTCCGTTCGTTTTAAGGACGATTTAACGTCCTTTTATTTGAAGACGATTACAGATGCAGTTGGATCATATATACAGTTTCAATATATATTTAATAAGATTCGATGGAGAAGATTGGATTTACTTCGTCAAACGTCTTATTTGTGTATTCAAACAAGCTTATTTATTACGAGTATATAATTAAGCTTCTTCAATACTAACTTAAAGGTTCAATGAAATTGATTATTATTTCACTTGTATTCCGAAACAAAATTTAGATCATAGCCAAATAATTTAGAAATAAACCAATTACAAAATTCTGATATTTATTCCAATGATAATTATTTTTTCGTTTTCAAGATTGTGTACATGATTTTCTTAAATGATATCCCATAGTTTAACAAGTAACGTTTACACTAATCTAAAGTTTTTGGGCAGTTTTCTCTAAAATTTTCACTTTATTATTAATCAATTCAATAATTATTGCAAAATAAACCTCGCGAACGTTCTGATAGATTATTTTTTATCATATTAAATTATGTGCAAAATTGTATCATAGAATATTATACGATCGCTAAAATTGAAATTAAATAGTATATTAAGATTACGGTATACGTTTATGTAAAAAGCTTAACATTATAACATCTTATAAATTTTATACATTACATACTAGAATTGTTCGGAAAACACATAAACATTCTTTTTTGAAAAGATAAACTTATCACATGTACAATTAATACAATTGAAATAGTGACAACATTTATAGAAATCGTCGTCCTTCACTGACTTTATTTATAAAGAGGATAGAGTAATACTAATTACTGAACGAATTAATCTAAAAAAATTTTTTAGATAGCATTTCAAAATAAAGATCGTAGGAATTGTTAATTTGTTAATTCGAAAATATGGTAATACAAGTAGCCGCATTTTATAGAGCAGCAACGCAAACACAAGGTTAAATAGTGAACGCACCAACTGAAAACATGTTTACCCACACTTTTAGCTATTATATACATTATCTACGATTGCGATAAGGTACTGGCTTCGGTCAGTCGATTGTAGCTTTTGCATGTCAACCGAAATTAAAAAAAGAACAAGTAACGTGCACCAACAAGCGGCAAAGACGGAAATCTAGGGAAGTTAGAGAGAACACGCATTTATGTGGCTGTGCGTGGCGGCATCTGCACACGCAAGTTCAAGCGTAAATCAACGTCTGGTGTGCCAAGTCAGGAAAAAGAGCTTGTGAGACTAAGTGTTTTCTTTGTGAGCACGCGACTCTACCTGATTCGAATATAAAAGGTGTGAGAGCTACAGTTACCGCACGAAATGACGGCTCGAGCCCGAAGCCGTTAACGCTAATCTAATTTCTCGACATTCCTGGAATCCAACGTGCACAATTAACTTCGAATCAACCGCTCCCATAGCCGTACACACTTACTATTGCTATTGTCTTTTCCGTCTGTTTCGATCTAGACGTTGCATCTTTCAACGCTTCTTCTAAGAAAATGACAGCCAGAATTAATTTACATCCGATCGATAAGTCCTATTTTGCTCCTCGCCATTTCAGTCGTAAAACACCAATTAAACTCGACAACTGAATAATTATTTTGACATAATTAGAGCTTTTCTCTAGAATATTGAAAATTACATAACAGGATAACATGGAAGATTAAAGAACTGACTTTGGTTTTATAATAATTGCGTATAACTTTTATGTACACGATACTATTGGGCATAATAGTACCAAGATTTATTATTTAAATTTTATTAAAGAAAATGATGATTTTTAAGAACATTTAACTTACAGGAGTAGTGCAATACAATTTAAAATTTAGTAATACATGGAGTATACGCATTAACTTTAGAATTTCTCTAATAATAGTTGTTTTCTTTAAAAATTAAAGTAGTTTATAATAAAGTTGAGTACTAAAATTAATTATTATTAAACGCTGTTTCTGTAAAATCAAGAAAAATACTTTTGTGCATCCAATCAAAGGTCAAGAGCTATTTGAAAAGTAAAAGATTTTTATTCTTAATTTTTATACTCACATAATAAAGAATATCATGGCGTACAAAATAAGCCCTCGTTAACCTTAATTTAACTCTGTATACTCGTAAATCCTGCGACGAATAAGCAAAAGTTCAAATTATGGAGAAGCTAATCTCAAGTTTAATTTGCAACGCTTTAAAGTAGGAAAGGAATAAAAATATATTTTTCAAGTCTCTTATAAATCGCACCATAAAACTTTAATTTATACTTAATATTATGCTTCACTTTTGGTATTTATTACAAAATTGAATTAAAAAATTTCAAATTGTTGTCGTTCCACAAGAAAACTTAATATACAAGATAACGCAATAAAATTACAATTTTTAAAAATTAAAAAATTGTCTTTAAATATAGTATATTTAATAAATAATGAAAAAGTGCGTGCATATAAATAAGAATTTTAACCGCAATACTTTCGACATGAGCGCGTTATCTTAACATTTTACAGGAAGCGTTGTGAAGGGAGTTTTTTTTCTTTTTGAAAAACTAAGAATGTTGATAGCGGTTGTACTTTATTTTCAATTCTGCATGTTCGTCTTCTCATTTAACTCCTATGATATGAAAACATTATTGTTTAAAAAGTAATTATTAAAATGGAATTAATAATTTGTATTATTTTAAATTTTATATTTTAATAGTATTTTTGGGCTTTTGCTTCACAAAAAGTTGCACGTAATTCACACAATACGTTTTTTCTCTAAGATTCATTTACAAAAATATTACATGCTTGTCGTTTATTTTTATTCTATTTTAATTAACCAAGGTAAAATCAAAAAATATACTTTATATTACTTCCGAGGAACATCTTTTTTTATTTCAAATGATAAAATTTTATATTATTTCCTGCTTTAATCCAAATACAATTTTGTTCAAGCACTATTAAAAAATAACGCGTAAATTGATAGAACGAGAAAATAATTTTGAATTCGTAAATTTACATTGTAAATGCGTCATATCGAAGATAAATAAACGGTAGAAAGTTAGTACGAAAAAAGTTAGTAGTATATCATAATTATAACTACGATTGAATGTAAAATTTTAGTTAATATTAAATAATAATTGTAAGAAAGAAATTTTCCGAAAATCAATAGTTTGAAAATAGTAAAAAAATCGGATTATTTTTATCTCCGGATTAAATTTAATTAATAACGTATAGTTTCTTCAGCTTCGAAGCTTTAAAATTTTGTATTTAACGTCTATATGATCGTTGATTATATTTAAATGATATTTAAAAGGTACGTTATCTGTTGTAAATATAATGGTTTCTAATATAATGATATTAGGATTACCTCGATTACATAGTAAAGTAACTGTATAATGGAGGTTTGTTACGAAAAGGCAATATACGAATTTTATTATTTGACGTTGGAAACTCTCTCCCAGAGCTTTATCAATTTGGGGACCCATATCCCTGACATCTACTTTATTAGTCTACCTGACAATCTTGGTACATATTAAATATACAACGTATACACTAGGAAGCTGTGAAAATTTAATAAATCGCGGTGCTAACTCCGAGGCTTGATAATAAAAAAGTTTACTTTTTATTTTACGCTAACTTGCACTGACATCTTTCAAGGAATAGCAGAGTTTTATTTTTTTGTTATTTGTCGCCTAAAAAGAGCGTTTAACTCGAGACAAATCTGGGGCAGTAGCATTAGAAAATATTGGAAGTATTGAAATCTTTGATCGCGAAGGAACCCGTGCCGTCAAAGAAAAATCCGCAAAGAAGACCAGCGCCTATTAGTTCTCACGGTGGTGTTGCATTTGCACCTAAGGGTCCTTGTTCTTTTCTTTCTTTTCGCATACTTTCACATTCTCCACGTTTTTCGGAATTCACGAGAGCAGCCGACAACCGACAGCCGATACTCGGAGACACACGCGCCCGAGTGCATTTACTCGAGAGGAACGTGCCGCGCTCGATCTTGCGGATCTACGAAAAGCCATGTAGCGCTCCACAAGTGAATTTGCACGATTTAACATCCAGTGGTATATGCGTCGGACACTGAGCAAACACGGGACTTGTGTTTATGTTTGTCGAACAGTTGAAGCTCAGCCTCTGCTACATTTCCTACGAATTTCAGATGTTACAAACGCGTTCATTGGAATCGTCTTAATTTTCGTTTCGCGTCGCCTGCGATATCACGTAATCGATATTCCACGTGTTAATCGCCCTATAACAATCTTTAATTCATGCAGTATTAAGTTTATTATTAAAACTTATTTAATTGATTTAAATAACGCATAAGAGTAATGGCTTGGTCACTTAACATTACAACTGTTATTTTGAAGTCATTCGTTGTAGCTGTGTTGATCACAGTGATACAGGCTAAGAATAAGTTTCGTAGTGTGCGTAAGTTTGCAATTAGTTTGATGCAGAGCTTTTTAAGACCCTTTTCTCTCTCGTGATTCGAAAAACACGTACAGTTCTATTACGTAAACAGCGTTTGTGGGAGAAACAACACAGATTACGGAGAAATACATAAAAAGGTTAAGCTGGTTTGGGATGCGGGTCGTAGGGCAGAGAGGAACGTACAAACCCTTTTCTAGGACGGTCTTCAGAAAAGAAGTGCGCGTCCCACAAGCGACGGTTCATCGATGTCCGTAAAAGCACGCATACAAGAGCCCGAACGGCGTTCGTGCGCGCGCATACACGCACACGGTCCTCGCATTACATCGGGGGTAATCGTAGGCGGATAATTACTTAACGAGCCACGAGACGAGCATTTCGTGTTTATACTGTCGGCGCACAAGCGCAACTGTGCGCCCGTGCGTGTGGCACACAATGGTTTAGGTATTTGACGCCGAAAGACAAGGCGACGACAAGGAGGCGCTTGTTAATTCTTGCTCTTCGGAGGAACGGCCAACGTATTATTGTTCTTTGTTCGGTCAGCCGTGGCCTTGCACTTAAATTTTTACGTATCAAGAATCACACCTACACGTGGACGCGCCCATGAACCTCGGCAATTATTTTTGGTGAAGGTGTAAGAAAGTAACTTTTGGTTCGTAGAAAATAGGTCTGGATGATAAGTGTGCAAGATAAGAGATGGGGTAATTGATGTCAAATTTAATTGCAAATGGAAGTCACGCAGCTTCTTCAGTTTTTGCGCCAGTTTTTTGGTGGAATCCTCCACTTCGGATTAATTTAAACCTTTTAAGCGATACGATGTCTTACATTTACAAGCCACCTAATATTGCATAATTTCACAAGATAGTATTAAACAAGTATCTTTTTAACAACTTATTATTGTATTAATTAATTTATTAAAGTACTATTCCAATAATCGGTAACACATTTTTTCATTTCACGAAAATCGTTGTAGAAATGAGAATTGCAGTTAATTGTAATTCTAGGATTAGCGCAATTACAGTTAAGCAAATAACTTACAATACTTTCCTAAGTTAAAAGATTTTTCTATAATTATAAGCGTTTTGTGTTAATTTGTTTATGCATATAAAATTTTTGAAATAAATTTTGAAAAAAATTTTACATTGCAAAGTTTTTGTTACAAGAACGCGTAGCCTATGTTTAAATGTTTCATATAGTATAAAACTTTTGAGCATTAAAGTATCAAGTACCGAGATACAAATGTTTTTATTGTACTCAATTTATTTTCTTAATATGTTAAAAAAATAAAGTATTGGCAGTATAGCACGGAAACAAAAATGTAACGACTAAATTTAACCATTCATTTGTGACTAAATAAAAAAGAAAATTTTAGTAATTTAAAATATTTTTATACATCAGATTAAAAATATTTATCGTGAAATCGATATTATACATTACATTATTTGAAATTATATAGAGAATACAAAAAATATAATAAAATTATCGATTTAATATTATTAATTTGTACAAATATTACCACCTTTTATTAATTTTTATAGTAATTATTATTATAATTAATTTGTATAGTATAGTATAGTAGTTTATCGAACAATATTACAATTTTCATGAATCATTACATTCTATAATAATTATACATTTCTCTTAAATAAAAGTATTACACATAAGTTAATTCGTATTTCTATACGCATTTTAAGATTAAAATCTTTACATTTTTATATCCTAAAATATTTTATTTTCTTAATATTCACCTTAATTACACCGATTAATTCTAAATATTAAAACTTAATATTATTATTATTTATTTAAGAACAATATTACATTGTTATTTAAGTAAAGTACATTTTTTAAATATCCATTTAAACTCTGTTTCCATACAATAAAATTATTTCATCACTTAGTCCATTTTAACTCTATACTTTATATAATTTTATACTTTTTCTGCTTTTTTGTTGTAATTCTTCTTTCTTCCACCTTTTCGTCAACTCCATTCTGTCCTTTACTTTTTTTATTTATCTTTCTTCCCTCTCTTTCATTGAATCCTATATGATCCGCATTCGTAAAAATCTTGCACTAACAGTAGATATATACATACATTTTTTGCTCTTCATTTTTATACATGATTATATACTTACGGATTATTTCTATTAATATCTTACGAAATTTATCTCGCTTTTGTTATTTATTTACAAACAATATTATTGCACTGTTATTTACGTAAAGTACATTTTTATATATTCTTATAAACTCTATTTACAAATATCTAAAATTTTTCAACACTTTGTCTTTTTTAACTATATGTTTTGCATAATTTCAAACCTATTCTGCTTATCTATTATTATTCTACTTATTAATTTGTGTTTAGTGAAAGTATAAATTCTGGTTTATGTAAAATTTTTTCATTTGTTTTAGTTGTCAGAGTAAACTTAAATTCATAGACATATCTGTGTTATGCAAATTTGTCGTGTTCTAGTTGTTTGATACAAGCGTAGTTTCACATGTTGTTTCAATTTAATTTATTTTTCTCAATATTTTTTTATTTATATTTATATTTTATATATATTTTTTTATTTATATACAATTTAATTGACCTTAATACTCGATTGTAGGATTTTTGGTGTTTTAAATAATTTTATTGGAGATGAAAATTATATTAGATATTGGACACCCAAAATTAAGATTTGTATAATAAAAAATGATCTACATTCGTATGTACATACGGAAAATTTGCAAAATATTTATAAAAATGAGGTTAGTATTATTAATGCAATGTAACATTAAAAATAAAAGTTCGCGCATAAGTAATAAAACATCTGGGACGGCGATATAGTGCGTCGTCGCGAACTGCAGCAGATTGGCACTTGATACATCACAATATTATCGAGTATTATTATTTATGGGTGAGTTTTTATAAAATATTAATTCCTACAATTTTTCTAAACATACGCGTGCTTTTCCTTGGCTTATGAATGGTATAATGTTAAAAGGATCAGTGCTACTGGGTTTATAAAAACGAACAGCTGTATTCGTGGTATGTAGTTTTTTAAATTTTATAAATATTTAATGAGTATTTCGAATTCTACTTTAAATGTTATGAAAGCATACATACTCGATAAAATTTTTTATAACTTTTATACTTTATGTGTACGTGATGAATATTACAATATGTGATATAATAGTAATGTTGGCAGTAACATGAACTAGTAGAGTAAAAATTAAGAAAACGTTCACGCAGTTTTCTCTAAAACCTGCTTTACGTTTTCCGCTTGAATATGTCCTCATTTCGTATTCCAGCTCCGTTCGATAAATACCACTCTATATATATCGAATCTTACTGTTTACAATTTTATTTTCTCCATTGCTCCCTCCTCACGATCGTTCTTTTTTGTATTTGTGTGCATACCTATACACCCCCCCCACACACCCACATATATATATATATCAAATTACTAATGGGTCTCAAGCTGGTGCGCAGGAATAACATCATAATACGTTGATTATGCTTAATGCCAAGCTCTCAAGCTGTGGCTTGAATCCGATAGGCTGGTAAAGGACCTTCCGCTCATTCTACTCTTTGCAACTCGTATCAGTCACCACGAATATATTCGATGTCGCAGCTTTTATTCCGTCTCCGTACTGTTACCGCGGAGTATTGCTGCTCACGTACTCTCTGTCTCTTTCGGCTCCTTAAGAAACTGATATTTCTTGTGCACATATACCTGGTGCACTGGCAGCTTCGGAACCGACTGTCAGAACTTGAAAAATAAAATCGATAACGCATTCCACCCTCTAAGCCTATATCTTTACCATACGGAGATCGTAGAGGAGAAATAGAATTGGACGCGCGATGACAAAGGGTTCCTCAGAGGAAGAGAAAGTCGATAGACAGAGAGAGAGAGAGAGAGAGAAAAGGATGCTAAAGGGGGTTGCGAGTAAATACATATGTGCTTGGGAAAAGGGAAAATAAAAGAGAGTCCACGATGATGGCATAACCTGGCGATGAAGTCGGACGATACCGAGCGAGTGCCTCGGCGAAATACTCGCTGGGTAGAAGGGGTTTTCGCCCTTCGCCCGAACTCTCCAGGGAGTGCTAGAGACGCGCGGCGGCCTGGAGACCCTCGGCATCGCAAATGTATTGAATATAAAAGTACCAAAGTGGATAGTTTTTGGAATAACGAACTGCATTGCCAAAACATTGGCAGGCCGGGCGAGCAAAGCTGTATAAGACCACACGCAGCTTTGGCCCGCGATGTGTTTTCCCCCTTTTCCTGACATCGAGTCCGCTATTTCGAATAGACTTTTTTCTCTTATCCTCTTTATGCTTTGCTCGCCTTGCCCTCGATATATCTTTCGCTTCTTACACTTGGGCTTTCATAATTTACATCGGAAGCTTCTCCGTTTCTTTCATTGAATTTCTGCTAAGACATAGTGCCTATTAAAGATCGTACCTTCGAAAAAAATAATTTAACCGCTTTTTCAAAGCTCTACGTTGTGTTCTTTTGTGTTTCTTAAATGAAACAACTCAGATTTTTATCCGAGAAAGTAATATTTGCTTTGAAAGGAATAAGAATGACTTTTGTGATGTATTCGCTCAAAATATGCATATCAGCTTTTTATTTTTTTTTTCAGTTTCGCTCCGCTACATTTGACTGGTGGAAATCGTTCTATTGTTGTATATTTCCTTTATTTTTCGCAACCCTTTACATTTATTGTATAATATCAAAGGTCCTAGCCAACTCTTCATGCTGTAATTTTCTTTATACACCCAAGCAGCAAAAATTTATCACTTCTTCCCTTTTGAAAAAATGAATTTTTTTCCCATAAGATGTGCGCTCTTTATAAAGTACTTGAGTATTAAAAAATTCCAAGTGAAATTTTTTTTATTCGTAGACATTTTTAATTAAATTTCAGCTGCGTCATAAATTTTTGTCATTTTAATGATTGATACCTAGTGTGAATTGTATATTCAAAACTATATACTCGTTTAATACTTCATAAGATACGTTGTGTCTATTATTTAATTTTCTGTTCCTAAATGCAAATACCACTTACTTATTTCTAGATTATAAAACGAAATTTAACCGAAAAGTATTAGAATGATTAGTTGTTTATCGCAATCACTATAAAAATCAAATTTATAAAAATTTATGATTTTTTAGAGTATTGTAGGTTCTAAAAGTACATAGATGTTGGGTAGAGCTTAATTTCTGAGATTATTTGTTAGCAAAATATTTATTAACTTAAAAATTCGTAAAGCAATACATCAATTCATAAAGAAATCTAAGGCTTATATTTCATTTCTACTGAATAATTTAATTATTATTTTAATTATAATAATCTTGGGGTTTTTTAATACGAATTACAATATTTTCAAATTACAGTACATCGATAATAAATTATCATAGATTTGTATTGCATATCGATTTGTAAATTCGGAAAATTCACAAGATGCATACATATTTAAACATTTATTCAAAACAAATTTTTTTCTCTGTCACGAGTTGATTTTTAAACTATTTATGAATTAAAATAATACAGAAGGTGTATGTCAGTGCTTAAAAATTTTATGGTAATTTATTATTATAATTAAAAAATAAAATTTTATCATATACTTATTAACATCTACCAAAAAAATTTACACGATGGAATGTTTTCAAGTAGTGCATATATTGCCCCTTTGGCATAATATTTTATTTTATTCATTTTATGATTTAAAAATTTTCGCAATCTAGCTTAATATAAATTTTATCATGGCGGTGTAAAAATCATCTTTTCTTTATGTAATTATTACATTAAATTTAGAAAGATTATTTATTTTTTTAGAGTTTTAATTAGTCGGATTTTTATAATAAGTTTTGTAACCTAATAAAAATATTACTGATATATTCTACAATCGGTTATGCCTTTATAATTTATTAGATTACTTATTTGTTAATTCTTATTTATGTTTATATTATCTGATTTTATTTTAATGTATTTTCTAAAGCATTCAAATAATTCTCGATCTACTTCTTTGTATACTTTTATCACATATCTAGATATGTATACATTGATTTATGTACTTATCTCAATCTAATTTAGCCTTTATTCTTCTTTATTATAGTCGTATTATCATATTTTTATAAAAAGTGAAATGTGAAAAATCACCCCCTATTAAAGTATGATTTTAAAAGTATAAGTTCTTTGTACTGTGCGCTTTTTGCCAAAGTAACTTTTTATCAATAGAATGAAAAGAATCTTATACCTACGTACATAATATCGGAAAAATATTATTCTATTTTAAATTATTTTCTTAAAAAACAAAAAAAAACTAGTTTATTATATTAGTATTATAGACGCGAATATAAAAATTCAACATTTGTACATACGTATATTTTTGACGCTGTTGACTAAAAAACTAAATTTGATTTAAAAACTAATTTTCAAAATAACACCTCCATTTTTATTAATTAGATTAATGTAGATTAGCAGAAAATTTGATTTTTAATTACTCAAATGTATTCTGACGTTATAAAAAAAGTAAAATTTAAATTTAATAGAATAAAGATTTTGTTATTATGACTAAAAACTATTTATACAATTTTTCGAGTTATAACGATTCGTTTCCATTTCTGTAGGATATCTAAGAGTTTTAAATTATTTCTAATTTATAGGATCCATACGATTATCATATGAAGGTGCTTGTTCCTTTTTTTACTTCATAAACATTTTCAATTTCGCGCATTGTTTATTAATTAAAACAGAGTACAGACGTTGATGAGCTTATCACTAAGTATTAATTTGCAAAAATACGTTAAGTGCGATTATTGTTTATTGAGCAGAAGTTTTGTCACACAAAGGAATATAATAGCAAATTTAAAAAGTCTTTGGAGAACTTTTACAAGTATGCGATAGTTTTTTCAATAAACTTCATGGAGATCAAAGAAAGTAGAATCTATAGAATGGCTCATTCATTTTTCCTTGCAAATATCTGTGCGGTTCACGTAAAAGTAAAAAATAAATTTTCGTTTAAAATTGCACGAGAAATTATTTTATTAGGCAATTGTACATTAAATAGTTGTGCGCGGGCATAATCAGTGAGCGCAGAGTAAAGTAAAAGCCGAAACGACGCCGTTGCTGTATTCTCCCTCGTATCCATGACGCATTTTCTTTTATGATCTCTTACGTTATCGCTTGTAAGCGAAGGGGGCGTTCAGGCATAAAAATGGTAAAATGAGAACGAAAATGCAGCACATAAGGTTCCCCAGTCAATCACCAAATGATTCCTTCGACGTCTGCATTTCGTTGCTTGCAGTTCACAAACAATGAGCGCCAAGTGAATTTCTAGATAAAATCCGCATTTCATTACAATTTATTATAGCCTCGACTCCCTACATTTTCTCAGATTTCGATGTCGTCAATATGTGTATTTATTTGAACTTACTGTGGGGATGATGGAAGGCATGGAGGTAATGATTTTCGAGGGTGTGAAAGATAGGGTGTATGCCGATGTGTCTGTGCAGGCTCATTTTTCTCGAGTTACAGTATCGTGTTGTACAAGATATTCGCGGTTTGTTCAAAATTTTATGTGCTTTTCAAGAAAAAAAAAAAGCATTGTTGTGTTTTCGATAAAACAAAACTGCTTTCGTTCGGCAATTATGCAGACATGCGTGACGAAGAATTTCTGCAGCTACTCTTCCGAGTTTCATTGGCCTTAAATTATAAACAATAAGAAAATTCTCGACATTAACACACTTTGTGCATCGGACTATATTATATTTAGAAGCTTCTAGAAGTGCAGACCGTTACAAGATATTTTACGGGACTGATCCAAATTTCGCTTGAAATTGCACAATCGTTTTCTCAAATAAATGTTTCTTTTACTTTTAGCGATACAGAAAATTATTTTGAAGGAATTGGCTTTATTACGATTCATTACATGATATGGTTTAAGAAATAATAAAATTAAAATTTTCTTATAGCTACCGAATATCATTAAACTCGAAACTCTATTCTCGATTCGTAATCGTTTTTCCAGATGGATTTTTTCATTACTTTCGTTAATATCCTATGTGAATATATTTAAAGAGAGAAATGTACATCTCAGAAATAAAGTAAATACAGCTCCTCAAGCATACTTAAATTGAATAAAAGAATTTATAGTTTCATAAAATTTATTTAATTTAACATATTTTATTTAGTTTTAATCTTTCCTTTCAGTCTTTAATTATTATTAACTACGTTAATAATATTAAACTTACTATATATATTACTTTATAAATATCTTTGAGAATGTTGTTTATACTTAAAATAATTTTGAAATTTGTATAAAATGTTTTCGCGTCCTTTTACGTAGTTGTAAAAGACATTTTATAGTGCCGTGTTGTAATAACAACATCAGAAGTATCAATGAAATTTAAAACTGCAATTAGGGACTTTTATGATATTTGATGTAATAAAAATTTTCCGCATGCATGCACAAATCCACATATAAGCATATAAGTAAATGCGTATTCATGTGTTTAGAAATATTTCGAGGCGCAATAAATAGTCGCCTCATAGAGGAAAGAAGTTTAAAGACTAAAGTTTTGAATTTTAAGCAAATTATTCATTAGGGCATTATTATTATTCGTCGAGCCATTAATTACAAGTTTGAAAGGTATGTGTATATAAAATGAAGACTGCAAATGTCAATAGACATTACTACTGTTGAGTTTCCTGAGGTTAAGTATATGGTCTATACGATCCGGCGTGTATAGCCGGTATAACAATAGATCCCCGCGTCAGCGATCTCTGCTCCTTTAAACCGTATTCAAAGCTATTTTCTCAAGTCATCGACTTGCGTAATTTATTATCTGAGAATGGAATTGCATTGAGAACTCCTAAGTATCGGCCTTTGCTAGAAAACTACAGGAATCTCATTTAGTTTTAAAGTTTACAATAAACAGTGCACTAAAATTAAACGAATGAATATAAGGAGTTTATATAAAAAAATCATCTTTGTTCAACGCGAATACGATGTCTTTACACATATTCAGTTCCAACGTAGATTCTTTATGTAATAAATAATTTATTTAAATGATTCACTATTTCAATCTCTGTATGTTTCTGTAAATTAAAATAATTTTAATCAACGAATGAAACCCCGTGTAAATAAAAGCCATAAGGTAAGGATTAAAGTTGGAAATGCAAGAAAAATTCCTGGTTTTCTAGTAACCTTGTACGAAATCAATAAATTTATAGAATTATTCTCTCCAAATTAATATAAATTAATATTCATAATAACACCAATAATTAATCAAACGTTACTTTTTCATTTCAAATTTCGAGTATTATTTATCATTTATTTAATAATATATTTTCATTGGATATTCAATATTTGAGATGATTCTCCTGTTGCTATTATTTATATTTTTTGTAGCCAAAATTTGTGGATTTTTATACTGAATTTATTTAAATGTACGTTAAAGTGGCATTATTAAAATTAAAATATGTTATACGTCTATCATCTATTAAATAAAAAAGGTCAACTCAAATTTCTTAACAAATTATTTGAAAAAAAAAAAAAAATTTTAAATTATATTTCCAACAAGAAAATAATAAGAAATTACTTCGTATTACTTATTACGTAAACATATACATAGATAAAAATAATAATTTTATTTAAAGCAAGTATCACTTAGTAAATTATATACGATATAGTTTACATCATAGAATTGTACATTGATTACAAGCCGAGGTCAAAGTTAGCGTAGTTCAGAACAGCTTTTTAAACAAAATTTGATTCTGTAACGTAATTTTATTATACTTTCATATAAATGCAAGAATAATACACAACCTGTATTAATTATTTTGAAAGAAAATAATAGAACGATAATTTTTACAATTGTTTTGAATAATTATGAAAATCTATCGCGTAAGGCTTTTAAATATACATTTAATTCATAATACCATAAAATTAATTCATGTTTTTTACAGGTAAAAGAAGTTTTACTATTCTTATCATAGTACTTATAGTCATGTAAGTACGATCTCAGTTTACCATAAAATATGTAAATGTCTGATACTAAACTACGTACAACGTACCGTAAAATTACCTTCCATGTAAAGTATGCTTCTTCTACCTACAATAAATCTCAAAAATAGGAACTTAGTTGTAAGAATTTTCGCTTCAAACCAATCAATCTCATGACTATTTCATCAATTTATTGAAGCTTTTCGCTTTCAATATTTTTATGCCCAATTATATCTTTACAAATACACATAGAAAACATAATTCATTTAATTTGTAATTTTATGGTGCGTAGCATCTCTTGTATTTTACTTTCAGCCGCAGCTTCCATTATTCAGTTTTTTAAGTCGTTCGGAACCAAAACGTGAATAAAATAAAATTTCAACTTGAAATAGTTGACTCGTCGATGTAAAATTAACGAAACCGTGAAAAATTTACGTTTCACTATCTATTATCGAACTTTTATTACGTATGATTGTCGTTACTATGACGATACACACATGATAGTAACTCTTGAAATATTTTTAATAACATTTTTTTGTAGTGAAATCAAATATTCTTTTAAATATTCTCTTTGCATGAAATTGCAATCATTTTCAGCTATCGCGATAAAAATTATTATTCGCTGCAATCAAGAAATTGTGCCCCTCCTCCAGGGTTTTTAAAAATGTCTCAAACACGCAGCGTGTGTCTGTACAACAGAAATAATATTCGATTTTTATATACGGGTATCAGCTTGTGCATCTTTAGAGGAACGGAGTCTCAAAGTCAAAGGAACTACCCCCACTTAACGTGGAATTTCGTGAAAATGTATTTAAAGCTTTGCTTTCTAACTCACGATGGTGCCAGTGCATTCAAAAGCAGAAAGAAAGACCTTACGGATTCATAGCTGCTTGCGTTCGGGGCAATCAACAACATCCTCGTTCAAAATTGAGATCTAAGCCAACACCTGCGATTACGTCCGAGTCTTAAGGGCACGTTCGCAGTGAGACGTGCGCAAGGGCCTCCGAATACAGTGGAGAGGTCTTGGGCCGGTGCGTCGCGACGCGCATCGATAAGTGGCATATCTACTGCATCCCAGCAGCCCATTGGCTTTACGGCAATCAGAAATATTAATTGCAGATTAAACGTAGAGGGCCGTCGTCCCTAGGTAATTACGGGGGGTGTCGGTAATCTCCGGGCAGCCACTCGCGCGCGCGCCTGCGCTTTACGCAAGCACTCGCGGTTACGACGCGCGCGAGGGCCAATAATCCGGGGGACTGCGATTGACATCGACCTCCTCGCGGGATCTCGCGCTGCATTTTATGGCCGGTGTTACGCGCCCCGCGTAATAATCTTTTATGTTTTTCGATGTGCGGGTAACGCATGACGGCCGCCGCTACGTCGAGGCCACCGCCGAGTTTACAACTTATTGGCCGCGAGGGATGACCGAACTGCCGCAGATCGCGCATGTTCGATGCGAGCGCGAGCTGCGCGTGATTTACGGGATCCCTGTTGTGGGTTTTAAGTGAAGGAGAGCGTATTAATTTCGATCACTCGCCCGTTAAAATCTCGAGTAGGTCTTGGACTCTTTTATAGTTTCGCCTCGATTTATCGCCCAGCCTATTTATCCCCCTCCACTACTGTGGCGTGCCAATTTGTTTATAATAACGTTTGTCATCTCGCGCTTTTTTGCGTCGTCTCGGTGCGTTTTAATATTACTTTAATTACTTCAAATGTCGTTATTGGGGACGTGTGTCATCGTGAATATTTACGTATACTGCGTTATTTTACGCGTCGCCCTTTATTATTTTATTTTATCTCGTATACTAAACTCGCATAAAGATTAAGGGAGTTTATTTTATTAATTTTAGCCTTGCGGTTATTAAATTTTAAAGCGCATTTCGATTTTATTGCTATTTCCATATTCCGATAGTGATTTCCAATTATTTGTCTGTGAGTTTGTTGAAAAGGAATTCCACATAATATGAAATTTCATGTTTGTCCGTGTTTTGCCTTTTTGAAGCATTCTGCCGAAAAATCTACTTCTCTACGATTCCAATAATGTTACCCATAAACACCTGGAAATATTAAATTTAAGTGAAAATCCTGATATACCGCATATCGTTAAAAATACTATTAATACGAATCCATTCTTAATGATAACTGCGGGTGGAATAAAATTAGCTCAAAATATTTGAAAAGGAACGAATCACAGGCACCTTTTAAACTAGTTTTAATAATCAAGTGAAAAATAGTTTTTACCATGATTAATGATGCGTAATAAAATACTGTTTAGTATGGAAAATTTTCAAATTGTATATTGTATTTTATGCTGAAAAGATATTTAATTAACTCTCTCTTTATTATGTGTATTTTCTGTGCTAAAATTTTTTACAAAACTATATGTTTAATATAGTTAACTCACATGGTTTTAATTTGAGCTATTTCAAGCTATCAGTAACCTTCTTATAAATGAAAGTAGCTAAATACATTGCCATTTTTTAGAAAATACAAGTAATATCTATTGGTAGAAACTCATTGAATTTAGTAAATTATCATTTTTTTAAATCACAATATAGATGGTATAATCAAATAGTGTTAGATGAATTTTAAGTATTGTTGTTATAATGATTACAATATTTACAACAATTTATTATTGGTGGTATTGTGAAGAGTACGAAATAATTATTACGAAATATAATATTCTATTCTATTTATTTCTTTTTAAATAATCTTCAGAAGCTGTTGAAAAAATTTTTATTATAGGTGCATTTAGTGTTCGAGGCATTGATTACGCATTCCTTAATCAATTTTTCAATGTATCGTACATTTAAAAAAGTATTTCTCATATTTCTTCCAATTTGATATTATTCACATAGCAAAAGGGATTTTTAAATAAAAAGTGTAAATATATTTAAAGTTTGTAAATTTTTAAAATAAAATAAAAAGAACTACTATTATATCGATAGATCATATTTTCTTTAAGTCAACTTTAAAAATACATATTGCAAATTGAATATTTTAAAATGTTGTTATTCTTTCATTTCATATATTGACTTGGAACGGGAAATTGTTAACTTTTATACTTATATTCAGAAATTGCCAATTGAAAATAAAATTTTTTTTGCATTTAAACACATGATTTTGTAAAAAAAATATTTTTTTCGATTTCTAATGAAAATTGTTATTAATTATGACACATAATTTTTAGTAATAGTAAATATAAAAACTATTGCTAGGTACGTTTCTTTTTACATTATTGAAATTCCATTAAAAGATTTATTATATAATATTGAAAGGAAAAGTAGTGTTTTCATTATTACTACTCCCAGTGCACTCCTCATCCACTTTTTAAGTTTCTTTTATATTACTTTTGTTTAATAACTTATTTTCGTTTTAATTGTACAAAAATTATTAAGATAATTCGATAATAATACGTACAAAAAGCTTTTAAGATAAATATATTTTATCGAAAAGTAAAAAATATAAATTTTTTTAAAAGTTTAATAATTGAAATTTTTTTCATAATTAGTTGAATAATATTTTACAGATTTTAAATTAATGATAAACATTTTATTTTAACCATGCAATATTCAGTTTTAATTATACATTAAATTACTCGCGTGTAAATAAATAGTTATTCAAATACTAATGAAAATTAAACAAAATTTTTTTAATCTATTAAATAATCTGGGTGTGTCGAATAAACTGATAGTGGTTAGGGCAAAACTTGATTAATGTACACTGAAAGAGTATGCGTGTTTCGGTCAAGTTTCATTCAAAATCATTAGTTCAAGTTATTTGAGCAGAATGATCTGTTAGAATCGCTTAGATTTTCAAGATAATGAAGATCAAACAGAGGAAAAATACATACAACGTATAAAGTCTAACGAAGGTTTTTGTCTTAATGAAATTTCAATTTAAAATTAATGCTTCTAAAGCGTCAGGCTGTCCTACGAGAATGAACCTAAATTATCCAGTTACAAAATACCCCAGAATCACGTGTACTTCATTTAAGAACAACATCCATAAAGCATTAATTAATCGTCACTCGTGAAATTCCCTATTAACCAAAGGGCTGGACGCAGATTTCTACGAGGATAAATTCGCGAGCGAACGACAGGAGCGACGCGACCCCCGTAAGATACCCCGGGAAGTTTACGAGGAGACGCGCATGAACCCGCTGCTCCAGATGTGTCCATTAACGATCGGTTGGCATTTTTAATCCCGTGGACGGAGGAGCTCGGTAAGATCGATTTGCGCTCCCGCAGTTTAGCCCTGGTCTCGTCTTCAATTTTCCGAGGCATAAACTTCCGCGCGAAATTACAAGCGACCGAGAGCCTCTCCAAAATGACGTCTCGTATTAACGCATTCCATTATAGAGCGGAGGACGCCGTTATCGTTACCGATGAGCTCGGGGAGCCGACGTTGCCCTCCACCTGTCGAGCTCCTCGCGCTCGACGCACCTCCCTGTTAACAATGAGCGCGAACGGGCCCTCAAAAATTTATCTGGCTTTTAGTGGGGCTGTTGCGGTCGTAGGGCTTTCCCCGAGAAAATCTAGTGGGCAATACGCAGAGATCGTTTGTGCGAGGGCGGACGCTCGTCAGTACGGAATAATGACAGCCGAGCCATGCGTGACAAGAGAGTTATTACTTTACTTTAAAAGCACTTTTTACGCGGCGGCTGTGCGAGTTTCTCGTTAGCGTTTAGTATGCACCAGTGCAGCGGATGAGCCTCTCGTCCACGACTGGAACCGACGAGGCGTTAATGCGCGTTCCTTAATATCCCGTTCGATGCTCGTCATTTCGCAATTAATTATCATGGACATTGAGCGGAGGATGCAAGTATCGAGTGCTGGGAAGTCGGATTTACGGGTGCACCTGAATAATGAAGAATTTCAACTTAGCGGTGGTCCTCGTAAATGACGCACTCGTTCGAGCGAGCGTCGGTAATTTCTCAAGATTTGCTTCAATTATGCATTGAAGTGATATTGCGTCTAGGTAAGCTAATATGGACTGAAATCTCGATACTCTGTTTTCATCATTCGCTATTTATTGCTAAGGTTAACGGCGTCTCTATGCCTTAGTCACATTTTCGGTCCAACTACTGGTGCTGGCATTTCATGGTCCCTCGCAAATGTTGTACTGCGGCGCATGTGTAACGCATTCGTGTATATGTCGGAACGCGCTATTAAACCAGCACCGCCGTATATCCTCTGAGAGCTGTGCATACACCTGGTCCTTTACCGGCGGCAGCTCCATGAAACCCCGGCTTTTGAATGGCTTTAACTTCGTCAACTACGCGAACGTCATTTGACGGATTTATAATAAGAAATCCGGAAATTTTCTCCGTTCGAGGCATCACTTTATTAGAATGCTGCAGATTTATCTTTTTCCTAGCCAAGCAGAATCTCTCAAGCTGAGTGTTTATAAAAGCGTTGGTGCGCACCTGGAACAGTTGTGGAGTAGCTAAGTGTACTTTAGGCCACCCCATTGAACAGGAAAATATTAAAAATTATAATCCCTTTGTGTTTTCTTTTAAAAAATTTGCTTCTTCTACGAAGATAATAATATTTCTACACCTTAAATTAGTGCAACTCATTGAAATTGATCTATAGTACAATAGGAGTGAATTTTTAAAACTTTTAAATTTTTTATCGACAAAGTTTTATATTTTATCAATTTACACTGTTGTAATTCATATTTCTATATTAAACTTATAAAACTTTAATTCCGGTACAAGTGCAAGGTGAGTTTTCTCAATCGACTATATTTCTTTGAGTAGTTTTTGGTTTGAATTAAAATGTTCATAATTATTAATATTTTTCAAAATCCGAGTTTCATTCGAAAAGTAGAGTCATGTTTTATTTTCTTTTATGTTTGTTCGTTTTTAAAGTGCATTAAGAATTATTCACTTAATTTATTTATTCGCATTCTTCATTAATTCTCTTAGCGTTATGAATTTTCTTCGAAATTCGGAAAATTACAAAAGTAACTAATATTTTAACCAATGTCTATTTTAATTGAATAAAATGAAAGCATCAAAAACCTGTTAATCTGAGCTAATTTGAGTGCGTAATCCACCCATAATATTCATGTATAAAGCTTTCGCTTAAAAATGAAATTAATAAAAATTACTTTAATATAGTAAAAAGGAAAACCTTCTTAAACTTCTCATTTCGTTTACAAATATTAATAAGTTTTTACTAGATACGTTACTTCAGAATGAATTTTTTATATTAAAACAAAATACACAGAGAGATAATTAACAAAGAAATAAGGAAATCACACGGAAATTTTCCTAAATATTTTAATATTAATTAATTTTAACGGAATGCTTTATTTGCCGCATTAATAAGCAAAAGATTTTTTTCAGATGTTTCTTTTATTTTTAATTCGAGAAAAAATTCTTTGCAAAGAATAAAACATTATTTATAGGAGTGAAAAATGTAGATGTATACATAAATTGAAAAAAAGAAAACAAATATTACTCCGAGTATCGTAGTATCTCTGTCGCACAAAAGAAGGGGGCATCTGTTGTGAAACTTTGAGTGCGACTGTCATCATTATACTAAACTTTAATCCTTTTGTTTCTTAATTCAAATTCAATAGCATCATTTTTATGATATATTAAGTAGTAATATAGGTCAAAATAGTGAAACTAGTATTTGAACAAAAATTATTCAAAACACTAATAAAAGTATTAAAAATTTGTTCGCCCAATTTTCTTTCCCTTGTTTTGTAAAAAGTAAATTAATTTATTTTGCGCCCAAAACATGGTATTTTGAGTACAAGTTTTAACCGTTTAGAAGGAAGTACGTAGTTTGCTGTGTGTTTAGTGCAAATATGTAAATCTACACGTATTCGCCTACAGTTACAATTACTTATTTGATTGTATACCTTTCTATACTGTATTCCTATTTTCATACGAGATTAAGTTTGTACCAAAAAGCTAAAGATATATAGTCAAAAATGCTATAATAAACGAAAATTTAATATTACAGTGCGTAGACTTTGTTATTATAGAATTTACCACAGAAATTATTTAGCTGTACATGCATAGATAGCTCTGTCTCTTTTTTAAAGTATATGTTAATTATAGAATTATGTATTAAGCACATACTCTAAGTTATTGCAAATATTTTAGATTGCACAGCGTTTTGCTACATTTAACTCGACACACACACACGTTGTGCTTTTACGAATTATTGTTGTGCATTATTGTTGCGGCACTTGTGTGCTTTCTGATGACCTAAAAAGTATTTAATTTATTTCTTGGCACAACTGACTATACATATGTAAGTATTGTACTCCATGATGTATAAATTGCGAAATATTCGTGAGTCTTACACAATAATTATATGCCGTGTTTTCTTTATCGCCAGTTTGAATTCTCAAGAAACTTATCCATTATTTTGACAAAAAAAAAAAAGATGAATTTATTAGGAAATTTATTAAGAAATAATTAGATCTTTGGCGAAGACTTAGCTTTAAAAAGGATCGATACACGAAGTTCGAAATCTAGTTTCACCTCGATAAATCGGCGCTTCGTGAGAATAAGAGCTTTAGGTAAAGAACCTAATTCAAAGTCGTCCTCCTCTCTATTTCCGTTTTTTCTTTTAAATGCCCCAAGGTCCAATAAGACCGCGGCTGTGAAGCATGTTCTTTCGAAAAGAACTGAATTGGGCGAAAAGCCATCCATGGAGTTTGCTGGCGCTACCAAAGGCAGAAGAGAATATCCAATCGGATTAGCACTGAGCCCTGGCTCTCTTTCAATCTCTTTCAATCTCTCACTCTCTGTTTCGTTAGATACCGTGGATGTAACGTTCGTAGCTTTTACAAGCAGACCCATCGCACACACGCACACATAAATTGAACTATAGTATAATCGTCGGGAACGAAAAGTCTTTTGCTCATTCTTTGCTGCTGTCGCCGGTATTTTCGCATCTCTTCGCAAAAACAAGGACAACAAAGTACGCGTGAGCGACGCGGATCGCCTCTATCGGGCGTATGGACGGACGACTGTGGTCCAAGATAGCATGTATCCTTCGTCCTACGGTCGGCATTGCTCCAGCGTTTTCCCAGAAATTTTAATCCCTTGTTCAAATGTCACGAGGTTCGGAAAATGGAGAGACGGAGAGGCAAAAAAATAGTCACGTTGAAAATAGCGAAGGATACTAATCATCGTAAGGCGGCACTGAACCATAGAAATTTTGGAGTAGACAAGCCATTTACTTTTTAATGTGTAGTTTGGATTTTAAGTAAAGATTAAAAAATATCGTTTGCAAATGTAAAATATTAAGTGATAAAAAGTAAAAGATTAAATTTTGAATGAGATGTTTTAATAATAATTTAGTCTCGGTATTTTTAAAAACTGTTTCGGTTACAATATATCAATTAAATTCCATATCGTTAAACAAATAAAAACCAGCTAGACAATTTTTTGTGAAATAATAAATTTGAAACAAAAAATTATTATTGAAATTGATATAAAATTAATAGAAAATCAGAAGACAAGTACGAATGTATAAAAATATTTACAGCGTTTGGGATTCAGAAAAATATCCATAATTTAAATATTGTCAAATTTTATAAAGTAAAAATTTTTACATTATATTGGTATGATTTTCAATATCTTAAATCTTACATCAACAATACAAGTTTATTTTATTTATTAAAATATTAGCAGCTAAAATGTATTTCAATGCAAATAATAGAGATAATAATTATTTATAAAATTGGAAAAACTATTGATAATTTGAGAAATGATGATTAATATGAAACAAATTTTAAGAATCGTCAGTCACTTGCATGGATAGAAACATTATACACACCGAAGATCGAATTTCGCAATAAATTTTAGTTTTAGTTGCAGATGATTTATCTTGTATTTTCGTATATTACGAAAATATACGAAACAATTAGCTTTTTGACTCCTCGCGCGAGAGTAAATGGAAGCAAGATATAGGGATAATAGTAATGGGGAAAGCAGAATACATACATAATATGCTGGGTGCTGTTGGGCCTCGGTGAAAGGCAGCTGATGGGCACACAAAAGTCCTCGTGTCGGACGGGATACGTTATGCCGATCATCAATAAAACAACTTGGTGCGCAATGCCAAGGGGGAGCATAAAGTGTCAGTTAGTTTTACGTATAAGCGGCCGCACAGCATTAGACAATTGTTATTGTCTATGTGTTGTAACACTGTCCCGCTCGTCGTTTCATTTTTTGAGATTGACGTCTTGAGCGCGCGGCACAGGGGGACCGCATTGCGACCTATGGAATTTGTCGTTTATTTACCGCCTAAAACGCAATGCCGTGTGGATCATTTTCTTTTCGTATCCGATTGTGGGAATAATTGTGCTAGTTTCAATCGTATTACGGCTACTTCATTATTTTGCAATCCTATTCCCTCGTTTCATCCAAATTTCAAATTGCAATCATTTTTAGAGATATTTCATAAAATTTTCCATGAAATGTTCGAAAATCTCGAAAAGAAATTAGTCTTTTAAAATGTTCTGTTATTGGGATTTTTATGGATTAATCAAGTTGCTTTTGTACAATTTTTATCTTATATAGTACGATATTTATGAAATTAAGCATGATTTCACTTTACTTTCAAAGCTGGTTACAGAGAAAATAAAGTAAATCAAAACGAATTAATTATAATTCGTATTTGAAAAAATGCACGCATAGAATTGAAAATATATATTAAAATATTTAAGATAATAATGTTCATAGCAAACCATAAACAATATTTTTATTACTTGTTTTGTACAGTTCGAAAAACCTTATTAAATAAATGTTAATTGCAATAATATTACAAATGAAATTTTAAGCAAGGGTCATAGAAAAGATATAAAATTAGAAATTATTGTACTTTTCAAAAATTAGTATTATGACACATAATATTCATATATATTTTTTAAATTAATGGTCTTTTGTTTTCTGATTTATACCATATTTAATAGTATAGATGTAATAATCGAGTATTCGCGACCGATTATTTTGTATCGAGGTTCAAAATTACCATCCCAAAAATTATGAATTATAGAAATGAATATTTTAAATCAAGTACACTTGATTTTTCATTAAAAAATTTTATATTAAATTTAAAATGAACTAATTCAGAATTCTTTAGAAATTTAGAATTTAAAATTTAAAATTATTTATCAAATTTCATAAAATTTTTATTCTTTATTGGATTTTATATTCAGTATCAATAATATCCATCTGTACAATGTTATCCTGAGTGACTTTTATTTTCGTTTTTGTCTTTCAAAATTCTATTATTCCTTTCATCTCTATCTCCTTTTTTATTTGAATATTTGACTTTAAATGAATTAATTAAAAAAAATAAAGTTTTATCCTTAATATCTATCATTATTTGAATAGAATTTTAAACACGTCATTCATTATTTTCTGTAATATTTGAATTAAATTAATATTGAAAGCTTAGATATTTAAAAAAATTTTAATATATGATCGTAATATAAAATTATATAAAATTATCATATTATAATATATTATAATATTTATATTAATTCATCATATATAAAATTTGATCCTAAATATTCAGCAAATTAAGGAGTTATTAAATTTAGTAGATTAAAATATTGTAATGTTGGCCTTACCTTTGATAAGTGATTGTATTCTTCATCATTTTTAAAATCAGTGACCAGAATTTCATGTTAGAGTTTAGGTATCTTAATAATTGTGATTTTTTATAAGCTAATTAATAATTTCATTTCTGTAGGTTATTTAACTCAATTTATAAAAGCATTTTTCGCTATCCTGTCAAGACAATGTCAAATTAATAATATTTACGTCCTAAATAATTTTTAAAAATATCTAATGATCGAAGTATTGACGTGTGAATACAATTGAAATGCATATCTTTTCTAATGCAAATTAAATATTATATATACATTTTTATAATATTTCTATTATGTATAAATTAGCTTTAATCAATTCATAAATAAATTATCTTGAACATAGAATCTATTAAAACATCTTATCAGCATTTTTGCAATTTTCATTTTTACGAATAAAAATACAATCTATGAATCTGTTTTATTGTATGAGTAAATATTAAGAATGTAAGTTATTAGTCACGATTTGTTGAAATTTGTAAAGGCAATCAGATAAAACTTTTTGACCAATATAATCGATTCATATATCGCTAATATTTTTATACCTCTAATTAATATAATAATTACAATATAATAATATAATTATAATTAATTATTAACATAATTAATAATTAGCTATTTTTTATATTTAAGTAAAGTGATAAATTTATATGCTGTATAAAATTGAAAAGCAATTAGTAAAAATGAAAAAATATTTTTCATATTCTTGAATAATAACATTTAGAATATTTCAAAAAGAGTCTTTCGTATTTTATCTTTCTAGTAAAAGCCATTTAAAAACAATATTTGAAAAAATTTTCTTTCATCATCCTTTTCATAGATTTTTTAATTCAATTGTACTTATTTAAATATTTCATTACTAAATGAGTTCACGGAATACGCGCCTTCGTACTTAAAACACTATTTTACATAGATTCATATACATGTACATATACGCATATTGATAATGTACTAATCTTAGTTATTTTTATCTTAACTAAAGAACGATGCAGTAAAAGAATCGAAAATTGCGAATCTTGACAATTTCAACGAAAATTAATGGATATTGAATTTCAATTAACTTATATTCCAGAAAGTTTTCGTTTTAATTGCATTATAGATTTAAATGAAAAAATTATGAATTCTACAAATACGAATTTAAAAGTATAAAAATTGTTCACAAATTCTTCTACAATTGAATATTAAATACTTCGTAAAATTTTCCAAAGCGTAATTAGTAAGATAGGCACGGGTAATAATATTTCAAATTCAATTCAACATGCTTGCATTTTTCTGGTCACTGTGCGAAGCTACTAGTTAGCACAAGAAACAGACGGATAAGTTATCGACTCTTCAGTCTGAGCCTTTTCTTTGTCATACTCTTTCGTTCTCTTTCTTATTCTTTGCTCTTTCTTCGAATGTTTGTGAGAAGTAAATTCAGGTATTTACGATTTTCGTTTATAATTAACAAGAGATTACTTGTACAGACATCAGTTAAGAAATTAATAACAACAAAAGTAAGAGTCGCATTTTATCTCGTATCAACTCATCTTCGCATCTTAGTTACGGCATTATTCTTGTTGGTTTTCAATAAAATCATGCGATTCCTGTTTTGGATTTTTTGCTTAGATTTAAAAAAGTGGAAGTTTTCCAAGATGCATCTTTCTTTATTTCATCTACTCGTTTTACCGCGAATATCTGTAATGCTCTTAATGTCTCGACCATCTTTCTTTTTTCTTTTTTTGCGTTGCCTAGATAATTCAATAAAAATTTAAAATAACCAATACGAAAATTTAGTTCTGTTTGATATAAAAATGTGGTAGATATGAAACTGAAATAGAAGAAGTTTAGTTCGGTGATTTAAAGTGAAAATAGGACGTAATATTTTTACTTACATTTAATGAAAATATTAATACATTTGTGACTTATTTCGTTAACTACAACGGAATAAATTATATTATTGAGTTAATAGCGATGGTTCTTTTGGTTTATTAGATGATCTTATTGTTTAAATGATTACGAATATAATCTGTTTTCATTTAATCAAAGTAATGTTTAATTTACTTTAATTACTAACCAGATTGTTAGAGTTTCTTAGTATTATAATTCACAGGGTTCGTTATATGTAATTAAATTTCAAATAATTTACAGGTTCACGAGTTAATTGATTATGTTATTATAAATAATTACGAAATATTTAAAGTAGCTAATGAAATAATATTCATATTCATTAAATATTCAACAACAAAAAATGATTCATATTTTCCTTTTACTTCTTCTATTTCGATAATCAGTGTCAGTCGATGAATATACTGCATACATCCTTTTAATATATTTCTCTAAAACTATTTAAAAATGAATAAAGTTATTTTACACTTTTTTTTATTGCAAAGTATTTAATAATACAATTCTTATTTTTATTACAATTATATTTATTTCCGACAAATACAACGATCTATTCCTAGTACTAGAATTATAGTACTTACCATAATATGGGTATGCCTTAAAATCATTTAATGATACATTTATTAACTTTATTTTTATTAATATCTACTGAAATATTTTTTTATTTGTTTTTGTCTAAAAATCCACAATCTGTCATACTGTATAATTCATTTTCCTTTGAAATAAAACTTTGTTCAATCTATCGCATATACTTGTCAGTACGTCAAGAATAACTTATTTTTGGTTCATTGATAAAAAGAAAGATAATGTCAATGCTTTTAGAAGTTTTCGGAAATAAAATAAGTTTTATTCAGATTTGAAAATTATGAGTTATGTACGTAAGTTTTAAGTGAAAATTGAATTAAAATATTTGATATTTTTCACGAGACAAATAAAAAAATATTTACGTTATTCATTGAAGTTTCTTCCGATTTAAAAACTGATATGTTTAAAATATTTTAGTTTATTGGAGATAATGAAAGTTTTCGAGTATTTAAAAATAATAAAATTTAAAGCTAAATATAGACCTCAACATATACAATTACAAATGCATGATGTAAATAATTAATTTTTCTATTGTTCAAATGTTCGCTTTATCATTGTTTGTAATTAAGCTTTTGAAAAGTCAATAATTGAACATAATTTAAGACACATTAAATTATGTTATCGATATTTAAAGTTTTTCAATAAAAATTACATTTTATTTAAAATACTTAAAATAATTTCAAGATATTTTTTAAAATCTAAAATAAAATGTTATATCTCATTTATACAGTATTAAAATTGTATAGTACATGAACGATTTGTTGATTATATAATTTGTAAAAATCAAATATTTAGAATTGATGAATTAATATGCAATAAAGTATTGATGATGTAATGTAACCAAATGTAATATATTATTATATATTTTTTACGCAATTCTATTTCTATTTAAATCGTACTTTAAATGAGTAAGAAAAAAAAATAAAAAATCTTTGAAATACTTGTTAAATTTAATGACTTATTCTGTTAGAGAAAAACCACTTATACCATCAATTTGTTTATGTGATTTTTACTTTTAATGCCATTATTTAAAACATTGCAAGATTTATAAAATAATTAAATAAATCAAATATATTTACAGTATAAAATTATTTATTGTGCTTATATTTAATTAAAAATGATTTCCAGAATTTATTTAAAAAATATTCATTGTGTTAAACAGCGTACTTTTTAGTGAACAAATCTATTTTAAGTAAAAGATAATAATGAAATAATAATAATAATAATAATAATAATTCATTTTAGTTAAGATAACAACAATTATAACGGTCATTTTTTAAAGTAATATTGAATTTTTGTTTAAAATAAATTAATTATCTGCGTTTATCGACGTAGATAAATACTTAAAAATGAATTATCATAATTAATGAAAAATTATTAGATTCACGCTTCTTTTTTTATTGTATTATCTGATTTTTATTGCATTACAACCATCGGATAAAATTGACAATTGAATCTCGATGAAAATTATTGCGGTTGGAAGTGATAAATACGTCAAGAAAGGTATTTACGTTTCTCTATATGTTTAGTCTGCTAATCTTTAAACGGTCTTCAACTTATCTGTATAGGGGTTCAAAGGATTCATATATTTACAAACCACAGAAAAATTTACTAAGTGACAGTGATATCAATTCGGAAAAAACCGATAAGCAACTTTAGTATTGCTAACAGACATTAATTTTTTCTGATACGAAATTATTTCAATAACTATTTTTTAAATAACTTGGTATTTATCTTGTCCCAGATGTCGAGTTTTGATGGAATCGAAATATCATCAGATTTGAATTCAACTTTCTAAGTGCGATTTCCAAAATCTTCTAAAAGTACTTTAACATCACTTCAGTGTAGAATTATTTACTAAATTTTTTACCAGAAAATTTTAATTCTAATTATTTAAAAATAATTACAAAATAGCAAAAGTGTATTTTATTTTGAGATACTTAAAGTAAACATTATATCAAATTATTTATTAATTATTAATCAGTGAATGTACATATTGTTGACAAAATCAATAATGCAAATTGAAAATGCGAAATGAATTACATTAGCCTGTGACAAAAGACAAATATGATCAAAGTCACGATTTTAATATTTGCCAAATATGCAAAAAATCATAGAATTCGTGGCCACAAAAATAAAGCTTGGTCGACACGAAGTTCGAACCGAGTCTAAGTAATAAATTTTAGTCATTTCTTTTTGTGAATTTTAATCCGAATAAACAGTACATACCTATGTTAAAGGCTCAATGGCTGTACATGCATGCATCAATTATTATTCGCAAACTTTTATATTGAGCTCTTAATAATCCGAGTTTTCTTTTATATTACATTGCAATTGAGCGTGTACCCCCCCCCTGCGTATAAACTACATAATCTCGGATTAATATCAATGGTAGGAGAGCCTGTTTCTAGATTCTGCACGTAACCTCCTTATAAACTTGAAACTTCCGATTTCAAAAGATGGAAAAAAGGTTAGGAGTTAGTTGGAAGGGAGGGAGAATTAGTCGGAAAAAGATATGTATAGAAAGGACAAAATAGTCTAGAGATATACAGAACAAAATTCAGTTTTTCACCAATAAATTCGCTAGGCTGTTGGAAGTAGAACAGTTGGTGTGAGTCCAGTACCTACACCTGAGGAGGGTTGACAATTGTAAGAGAGAGAGAGAGAGAGAGAGAGAAAGCGAGAGTTGACTGCAATGAAAAAAAAGAAACTCGCGCCTAGCATGTGACGTACAGTTATATATGTATTCACACGTAGTCTAATAAAAATTAGTTGCCTGATTGTACGAGGCTTCAGAAAGTGGTTAAAATGTTAAGCAACAGTGGAGCGCTAAGCTCGGGGATCTAAAAGACAAGTAGGCACCGAGAGACATTGTCTGAAGTGCGCGATACTGTTGGGGAGAGTAAAAAAGAGATGAAGTGAGAGAGAGAAACCACCAGTGTCACGAGTTTGTAAGATTTCAATGGGCAAGTGTGACAGAAGATTTTGCATCCCCCAATGCTCACGTATTTTCTCTCCTATAGTGCTGTAGCAATCGTCTACTGTTCTTTTGCAGCTTGCATTTATATTTTCCTCCAGCAGCTTATTCATGTCTCATTTTACCTCCCTTTATCGATGCAGATATATTAAAGTTTCTTATACTTGTGTAATCGCAACTATAGTGTGCGTGATCTACTTAAAAATCAACTAACTGTAAAACTCGAAAATTATACCTCAAAATTAATGCAAACATTATCATTTTGCATTATATTTTCCATCCTAATATCACTTTCATTCCGAATATAAAAAAAATTAATATAGTTCTAAACTCTGGAAAAATTTGTATATCGCGTAAAAAGTATATATAGACATATGCATGTCTATATGTACAAATATATAGGAGCAAGTGCTTACTTCAATATGCGACATTCAATAAAAATTCTATTTAGAGAGATTTCGAAGGAAGCTATTGAAATGTTTTCTATATAACGTAATATAATGTAAAAAATATTATAAAATAAGTTCTTAACGCAAGCTTTAAGAAATATTTTTCTAATGTTTAATTTCTTTTTACTTTTCAAAAAATCAAATAGTTAATAATAATTATTAATAGGCATAGAAAATTCATATCATAACATAAACTTAAATTACCCTCTGCTTGGTATGCGTCTACAATTGCATCTTCATGTACTTTCATCATAATTATGTCACTTTTAGAACGTATAATATATTAATAACCAGTCTTTGATAAATATTTGTAGTTTGATACAAATTAAAGAATTAAATCCACAAGCTGATCAGAAAATGTATCTAAATAACCAAAAAAGTACGAGGCCGATGTTAGAATGTATACTAAAGCACTGTAATCACGTGTCAGATTCTACGTAAATGATAGTAATCATTTTGACATCATTTGATTTATCTACTTCATCAATATTCGAGTTGAGCGGATTGAAATATATTCGTGAAAACATGAGAAAGTATATTTTCTGTAAAATGCAAATATTTTCTTCGTTTCTTTATTGTAAAATGCAGAAACAGAATGTGACGAAAAAGGTGTACAATGATTTGCAAAAGTCTGTCGACAATTTTTACCAAAATATTCCATTAAATCGTTAATAATTTTATTGCAATTATTCAATTTATCAAAAGTCAAAGTTATTATTCATTAAGTGTGAGGTGAGTTTTAATAAATAAAGCGAAGCAGATGGATTCGTTTATAAACATTGTCTCATATCTCATTAAATGTTTGATGCATTTTATATCAGACAATAAAGTTTGATAATGGTTACTTATTTCTCCTTTTATATAATAAAATACATGTTAAATATTTCCCAAACTTTGCATTAAATTCAGATGAAACGCCGCGTTCGCGAATAAACTTTTAACTATCATAATACGTTTATCGTGAATATTGTGAGAATGGAACTGTATATTTTAATATAAATAAATATTGTCAAATAACTGTATCAGAACACAAGTATTTACTAGTACTATAAATAATGTTTGTATTGGATGCACAAACTAGTTAAGCAATGTAAAATGAAAAATGATGTGATAGTTACAGAATGAAATGTATGCACTACGCTAGAAAATATTGAACTCTAGAAAATTAAAATTACAAGCTCCTCTTTATATATAAAATTATTATTTTACTCGCGACGTATGTATTTCAATAAAATTTTGTATAACATTAAAAAGTTCTGTACGTAAATCTGTTATCGACAGATTTCAAACTAAATTTAAAGTTGCAGAAGAGTAATTTGAAGCGGTACAATTAAATTCACCGTTTTATTTTCATATTTTCGTTTTTATAGTAACAACAAAGCATAAAAATACATATTTGACGTGTACACGAATAAATAGAATTAAAACTGTAGGATGCGTATTGAAAAACCAAAGTAACTATTTCGAATGGATCTTTGTTTATTGAAAAATATTGTGCAAATTATGAACATAAAATTTGTGAAAAATATGGCGGCCGATGTGTTTTCTCGAAACGTTTTTAATTACTTCTAATTAAGCGAAACGTGCATGCATTATGCGCGGGTGTGTACACAAGTATCTCTGAAAAAGTATTACTTATTTAACAACGAACAAAAAAATCGAGCCTTAGGACAGTTGTCTATTATATTTATCCCCCTGCGTCCGCAACCCTCGCGAAACGGCTAGTCGCAGTGCAGCCAGCGAACTCCCGCCGCGCCCCGCGTCCTGCCCACTCCTTTGTCTACCCCGGGCCACTCTCTCAATTGGGGCCACGTATGTGTTTATAAAATAATCCCCTGCAGTGTTATCTGGACCGGTGCGCTTCGCAACAAATCGCGTCGGCGACTTTATAACGCGACATTGTAGCTCGTGTTGCGACACGCGCGCTCACGCCCGGCCAACCGGCGGCAATCCTCCATTTTATAGAGCCGGATTAGTCGAGGTTACTCCGACCTTCCCATTGTCCATCGATATTGTCGACTCGTGTGTTAACAGGTGCGTTTTCTCAGCGCAACATCAAGTGGATTAGTCCTAAATTGCCTGAGCAAGACGCCCCCCCGCTCTTCTCCCGGTACTTTATAATTGCAATAATAAGTTTGATCGAACGGCAGTTGCTCCGGCTTCAGAGGGAAGTTCATTTTTTTCGTTGCAACAGGATTTGTCCTGTCGAGCTGAAACGCACCTGAGAACTTGCGAGCTTTCTTCTTTAATTCTCCTTATTTTGTGTTCAAGTTTTTACTGCTTCGTTGTAGATTGAGAAGTTGAAAAAATAATATAATTACAAAATAATATATTTACAAATATAAATGCGAGTTTAAATGCGTCTTCGGACAGAACGGAATCCCATCGAGTTATCTTTCGTGCTTTTTCATAAGCTGAAAAATAAATGGATTAATTTGTTATTAATTGTTAGTTGCGTAAACTTGTTTATTTAGTGCGCATTGAAAATGGGTACTTGCCAAACGCAACATTAAAAAGTATAGTTAATTATGTAAGTGTAATAGTGACAGGAAATTATAATGCGATAAAATTGTTTTATCTCACAGCCTATGATTTTATATTCAAGCAATGATTGAAAAGTCAACAGAAAACTTTGTAGCTGTGCAACAAAGAGTTGAGATTAATCCAGTGATGCGATCTAAAGTCAGATCAACACGCACGGACTGACCCACTCGTAGCTTATGTACGCATATACAATTCACAATAGGACGAATAGGACAGTATAAGTGGAGTGCATACATTAAATTATGCGTCTCTAGATTTTACACGAGATTGATTCTTACGGTTTGGCACGTGTTGAACCAACGAAAAAGACAGTGGGAGAAATGGAACGAGAACTTCCCCTCCAGGCTTAGAAGTTTTTTGTACATGTCAACCAAAGTCATACTTTTATCAGTGTGAAGATGATAATTCAAAATAATTTACGTTATAGAAGTTGGAACGGGCATTCTTTTTCGTTTCATCTGCGCCTCTTTTTTTCACTTTTGTTCGTTGCAACAGGCGCTCAGATATTACCGATAGATAACTGTCGGCGCGTGGCGCGCGTTATTTGAATTACAAATTGACCTATTTTGCCGACGAGAGCTCAGGTGATATTCTTGCGCGGCTCTTTATCATTCAAATATGAGCAGTGGAAAGGGAAAGGGCATATTCTGAAATTAAAACAAGGTAGCTATAGCAGGAGTAATTGATTTGGCACAGAAGGATAGAATTGATTGAATTACAAATTGCGAGGATTTATCACTTTATTTTTCACGTATGTAGACTTCATTTTACTCGATTAAATTAAATGAGATATCTTAAAGAGCGATAGGTGGAGTAAAATAGCTGACGAATGGTGAAATTTTATTAAGAAAAGAATTTATCGGCAACTTTTTTTCGCTTAAAATCGGCACACAGAGTAGCCTTAGCGTAAAGAAACCACAATATTCGAGATTAATTTGCTTTATTTTCAACAAATCTATTGGTAAAAATAAAACAATCGACGCATTATTCTATAATAGAATTATATGATTCCAATGCTTTCTCTTTCAAGCAAGTTATCGTTTAAATTTACACTTCTCACATTTATTTTTCAAGATTGTACGTGTGAATTATATAAAAAATAAGTTCGCTAAAAAGATTAAGTATTTCATGCAGAACAAATTCATATAATTTATATTGCAACTAATAACTTTTTTTTTAAACAGCCCATTGTTCCAGAAAACGCAGTTTTACAGTCTACGACGACGTACTACAATTGATCTGACATGAAGTATGAGGTAACTCTGAAATATGTATATTAAAGCGCCAACAATCACCCAAAGTTCACATCGCGTAAAAACGCAAAGCTACTTGTACAACATTAACGCTATTATATTCGACGAGCCTCCATTGGTTTCTTTTCTATGTACATGGGAGCGAACAAATGAGGGTGATAAAGCCTGTGTGCATAATTCATTCGAGTCTCTAACGCTTATTGGCTCTCGTTTTTAACATGATCTATAAGAAAACATGCGGCATTACGGATTCACTTTTGGCATGTATGATATATGGACCGTTATTTAGGATTTAGTGAAGTGAAACTTGAAATTTTGCAAAAAGATTTCAGAAGTATTTAACCGAGCTACGTAAAAGTTTCTGCCGGCGATTCATCTTTATGATAGATATGGTAAACTACTTTCCGTCATCTTATTATCTATCGGTATATAGGTGGCATTAAAATTTTTAAGGTAATATCTAGTAGATACTCAGGTACTTAACGTGCGCTTATTAAAGCCCATTCCGAGACTTCGATTCAGCGCTGCATTTTGATCTAGGAAACGAAACCGTGCGATTATAGTTGTTAGTTGTCTTAGACTGAACAAGCATAATCGAGTCCGGATTACTGTTGTATGAAAAACAACGTGAACTGATTGTTTAAGAAGCCAAAAATATTTGTAATTGATTTAATATGCAAGTATAAATTGAAATTTCAATTAAATAATAATTATATCGATCAAATTATCCGATTTATTTTATAAAGTCGTTTACGGTCACTGCACTTCAAATAAATGGTCGTCAATTATTTTAAAGTTTTGTTTTTCAGTTAAAGTTTTCCCGTCTATTCTATTATTTTCATTTTTAAAATCTATTCAAGTGGTAAGATTTGAACTTTTATTAGGAAGTAAAATTTTTTATTATAATTATGTTTTAGAAAGTCCTTATTTCTATAATTCCTTTAACATTATACGCTTCATTGTAGGGATTAACGAATAGATGAAAAGTTTTTTTTTAAAGAATATAATAAATTTTTCAGTTTTAAAGTGTATTTAAATTAAAATCATATCGGTAAATTATTTCCGATCCACAGTAACTAAAATCGTTAAAATTTTTTAAATGTCCAATAAAGCACGAACAAAGAAATTTCTAGTGTCTTGTAAAAACAGCCAAACTCTTGAAAATTTTATTATTATAATTATTAAAATAAGATATGAATGTCTAAATTGATATTTTTACTTGAACACTTAAAATCATATAACAAAAACTAAACGTGGTTGATTCTGAAATTCTATTTGTTCAGTAAAACAAAGTAGTTTTCTGATTGCCATTTTGAAATAAATCGACAGAAGTTTGATACTTAACATTTTTTTAAAAGCAAAATGTTTTTAACTCAAAGTCAACAATGACGTAGTCTAGGAATGAAAGACGGCGTATGTTCGGATATTTAAAGAAGGGAAAAGAGAAAGAGACTTAGTTGTGACAGAACTTTAAAGCTTATATATTCCGCGTAAGACTGCCGTTACGCAGGACTTGACTCGAGACCCCTTCAAGTCGTTAATAATAATCATGAATTAACACGAGCGCGCCACTAAAGCCACAAGGGAATTAAAATCACCGCGCAAATGCGAAGTTACGACGAGGATTTATTAAGGGCCCCGGTGTATCCTGGTCTTTCTCTTGCACTCCATTCCTTTTCTTCTTCCCCTTCTTCACGATATCCGGTGCTGCGACTTGCCCAGATGTCTATTTACTCAATCTGCGCGCAGACTCTGACTTCTGAAAATGATAACAAATTTTCCGATGATGTATCTTCGGCAAACTTGGATTTATGCGCTGAAATATAAAAGCATAATATGCGCGCACAGTAACAAAGGGATGCGTGCGCTAAATGCACGTTGCTTATTAAAAGTTTTTTTGAATAGTTGCTATTCTTATACAATATACTATAGATACGATTTAACTTATGAACAGTCATGTAGCTGGTACAAAGAATCAGGATTACTGAATTGCAAGGTTTAAATCTTTAAAAATAGTCCAGATAGTCTAAATAAACTAGATCTTAGAGCAGGTCAAGTAGAGAAAATGAAGTTTGTATAGTTTTGTGTTCAACTTTAATACTTTCTAAATTGAAGGACTTAGGTAATTTTCTAAAGAATAATTTATAATTTTAAACATTGTTTCTAAGCAGCTTTTAGAGAGCAGGGAAATATAACTTTTCTTTTTTTTGTGAAATTCTCATTGTAAAATTTATATCGTATAAATCCTTAGGGAAAGCTAGATTTCAATACTTGTTTTATCTTACATTACAATTTACTGCATCGATACCAATAGATATACACATTGGCCCAGGAATTTATTTAAACATTATTTGTATGCTATACAACGTATTTCACACGATAACACTTGTTATAAATAAAATTAATTATTAAGAAGACTTTTTTCTGTAGCTTAAGGCCACTAATAATTCTCGTGAAACTGTAAAATTGATGTTCAAGTTCTGAAAATGGAATATATTTTCTCCCAATGAAGAGTCAGGTGATGAAGAAATATTATAGCGTATCATCTCCGAGTATAAACATGTAGAAGAACTCGTGCTACTCCTTATGCACGTTACTGTCGTCGTGCAGGAAACGCGACCGATATTTACGACGAAAAGAAAACCCTCCTTTCAGTAGTATAAACATTTTTTGAAGATACGAGAGGGACGGATTTAACAAAAAGATAATTATAATTAGTATTTCGTTACATCTGCATTAAATTTAAAAATACACTTAAACAATCATTTAAATTTTGAAAACTCGATTGCAGACATTGTTTCATTAGACATAAAAATAATTAACACGGGTGATATGAAAAATTTGTTTCGGGCCACTGCAAATCCAAATCAGGGTATCATAAAATAAAAAATTCATCAGATTACGTTGCATTTTGAAATTAGCCGAAAAGAACAATTTTTATTTCCTCTCGGTTTCGCGCTCCTTTATTTCCCTCTAGCTACATTCATTCCCGGTAAAGATGAGGTTTATAGTGTAAAGAATTGGAGACTCGCTCCTGGAATTCGCAAGCGAGTGCAGGGCGCAATCGGAATTAGAGTGCGCTAGCAAAACTAGGTTCTATTACTTTACAGTTCTATCTGCAAGGAATGAGAAAGCATTGAATACGCGAACCCGCGTCTTAAAGAACTTTGCCGTGGTTCGCGTGACTCCTAAAAGGATGGCTGTCCTACCTACTTTTGGAGGAAGTTTCGGTTACTTTTGCCCGTTCTCTTTTTTACGAAAATCACCTTATTACCAACTTTTACCGTGAAAACATTTGTGTAATAAAGCGGTTAATAAAACAAGCTCTTAATGTGTGTAAAGGAACTCTGTAGTTCCTTTAACAATTCTAGTGCACCAATTCACATGATTTGATCCTTTCAATTATTAATTTATGTAAATTTGATGATTATAGATGTTGTAAGAATATTAAACTTTCTAATTACATAATTAGCATTGCCTTTATTGATATTTTATTAGTACACATATTGCGTATTTTAAACTACAAATATCTACTTATTATTTATATTATTATTATTCTTATAAAAGCCTCGCAGCAGCATTTGCATTTCATAAAATGCTAAAGAACATAAAAACACAAAAATAAAATAAATTATTGGAGACTATTTATGGATATAAACTTCATTCATCCTTTTGTTTATTATTTGATTCGAATTTTTACAGGACGGAGACATTAAACTGATTAAGAACAGATTTGATTATAAAATGTTTAGTAATATTTCATTTCTTGCATTCTTTATTGCAAAAAGAAAAATGTTTTGATGCGAGCAAAAACTTAATTTAATTATAGCTGTTCCGATAACTATTACAAGATGCAACTTATTAAAAACATTTAATTAAATTTTTAAATAAATTATATAATCAATTAATGCATTAAAGAAATTTTTGATTAAAATTTAGTTATCGAGTACTTGTTCACAACATTACTTTAGATAACTGTTACATTGATGTTACATTGAACTCTTAAGGACTCTTAAAAATATTTAGAAAGATTTTTTATATTTTATGGATACTATTTTTAATTAATTGCAGTAATAAAATGATAGTTAAATATAATACCATTTAAATTTTGTAATTAAACATTAAAAATCTTTGTTTAAATTTATATTTTATTTTCATTTTCGACTGCTTTAATGAATGAGTTTGATGAGTGAGAGAGAGAAAGAGAGGTAGATAAAGGAAGAGAAAGAAGCATCAAGAAAGAGATAGTGTGTGTACGTGCATATTTAGCAAACGGTAAAGCGATTTAACAATATAAAATTAAATTAGAATGATTAAGATATAACAATTCTTAAACAATTTATTGATAATTATATAGATATATTAATCTTCAATAGAAATTTTTTTATAAGAAAATTTTAAATAAATAAATGTATTACATATTTATTAAATGTTTTGTATCAATTATTTATTACTTATTTTATATATTATTTAAAAATTATCTGTATTCTGAAATTATATACTAGATTACGAATCATGTAACATATAAAGTTAGCATATGAGTTAATAAAGAGAAAATAGTTTGAAAATTTTTTTAATTACATGAAAATTATATTTTTCAATAAAACAAATAAAATTATACTTACAAAATCTTTTTTTAATAATACATTTATTAAGTTCAATATACGTGAAGGAATTAGATTATTTTAGTTTTTTATACATAAATATCAACACAAAATAACATATCAATATAATTATTATTCAACGGTCATCGATTACCACCGATTTAAAGTTTTAAAATATCATATAAGCGAATAAAACTATTTAATAATTAACTATGTAAAAAATTTAAAAATAATATTTAAAAATTAGGAATTATTTAAAAACTGTAATCTTCAACTTTCACATTTATTTTTAATTATATATTTGATATTATTTAAACTTTCATACGAGTTATCCATTAGTAAGATTTTTTCTATTTTATCAGTGATTAATTAAATAATAATAGTTGGAATATGAAAGTAAATCAAACCAAAAGATAAAATATGATACAATCGAAATATACGATAGCAAGAATATATTAAAAGTATAATGTACAGTGATAGAAACGAAATTCAATAGAACATCAGAAAACTAGAATATAATACAATAGATTTATGAATTTATGCAAAAATTAAATAATTCAATATATATATATATATATATATATAGTAAATATAAGTCAGGAACAACATTTTTATTTTAAAGGTTTAGTAGAAATTATAAAGTGATAATGTCACTAAATAAATTATATCTCTTCTGCTCGGTAATGTCGAGTACAAGTGAACGCGTCGTCAGTATTTCATCATTCTCACGCTAATCAACCTCGAAGGGAATATATGTTTTACAACAATGTATTTGAAAGTGCAATTTTCAATGCGCCTTTTTTGTAATACAAAAATGGAAAAAATAAAAGAAATCATGGTGACCCAACGGTCTCTTCTCCGATGTGTCTGTCTCCAATATTAATTACCTTGTTACGCGCTAATCCTCTGGTCTTTGGTGTTTTTCGAGCATGTACATCTGGTAGCCGACAGTTTGTACTCCATCTTATTCTGACGACGACGTTACCGGATATTCGTATACAAGTTCCCTAAGGCTATTCTCATACCTCTTGTTCCATGTCGACATTTTTAAGTGCGAAAATTCACGTTCAAGTTTGTTGACGTTGATAACGAAATTGTCGGTCTTACGATTAAATCGTTGGACTACGTGGCACATCGACTTACTAGAAATGGATTAGCCAAAGCAAATGGATTCACTTAAATTTTCCTTAAAACTGTATCCGAAGTATTAGTAAACGTAATCACAAACAGAATTCGAATAAAAATATGAAGTTTTATTTCTTATAAAAATATTTTCTATGCAAATGCATTGTAGAATCAACTATCAATATTTGCATAAAGAAACAATGAAAATGCGTATTACTTTTTAATTTAACTTGTACTGAGTAATCAGAAAATTGATTTTTTTAAAATCGGAAGCAGTAAACAAAAATATTTTTCAATATAATTTGAATAATTATTCGTGTTTGATTGAAAGTTAATTAATGAGAATCGATTAAAACTAACGAATAAAAGTCAGAATATCTTTCGTTAAAGAGCTTAAAAGCTAGGAAAATATGGTTGCAAACAAGTATTCGGTTTATAGTAAAACCAATAGTATATGTAATTATGTAAAATTAAATCTGTTTGAATACATTTCTCGAGTGAAATTAATACGAGTAATCAATAAACGTTGAGAAAATGTTTAGAAAATTATCTTCATGCTTAGTAAATAGTATTTAATGACGCATAAAGAAACGTATAATGTACGATGCAATTTGATCGAGTTTTATACCTATGAAGAAAACATGGGTCAGTAGGACTTTTTCAAATTTCATGTGTCCATTTTTTAAAATTATTTATTAGAAACATTATAAGTACTTTAAGTATAGTATTAGGCATTCATTTTTTAAATTTGAAGATTAAAAAGCATATAACATCTGAAATAAATATGTATCCGACAACTTCAAAATTCTTTATGTCGGAACGAGAGTTAAATTAGTATTTTACAAAAATATAAATTAAACGAATAAAATATTTACATGATATATAAAAAATTTTTTAGACAAATTTTTCGTATCATCAGAAATAATTCGAGTATCGATTAATCACGTCGCAGATATAAAGAAGAATAAGATATTTTTGCTCGAGGATTTTAATACTAAATATCGTAGTATCGAGTGAAAGCTTTGGTTGGCAGGCGATAATACGAGTCCGAAATGCTGCCTCTCGTCAGTCGTCCACATTTAAATTCGTTAAGAGGAATAGTAGTTTAGATAAAGCGAAGGGATTCGTAATTAGCTTTGAAAAATAAAACAAACACGAGAAGCAAAAGTGGCTCAGGAGAGCTCGAAATGTGAACACAGACTTATCGAGTGAGCGAGACACTATGCACAGTCGTTGGCTTGTAGTGCTTTACCTGGGCATAAGCGCGTTTCGCTTAATTGAATTATTAAATTTACTCGGGTGTGAAGGATAGGTGCCGTAGCTCGAGCTAATGGCGAGCCCGTAAATAATGGACTGGTTGGGGGATTCAGAAGCGGCGGAGGGTGGACGGTCGGGACGACGTTCGCTCTCGCTCGCGCGTCCAGGGCGCATAGGCAGGGAGAAGATATACGCGAAGTGTGAAAACTGGCGGCGAGCGTTGAGTGCTTGCTAAATAAACAAATACCGAAGCGCACTCATTATTTACGAGAAGGTGAATGAGAGAGAGAGAGAGAGAGAGAGAACGAGAGTCGAGGCCGCGGCGCTGGAACGGTGCGATGAAGTTACCTGGGAGAGAGACTGAGCTCACGCGCAACAGAGCGAGAAATACTCCCAGTTGGTTAACCTGGGATGAGGGGACAGACGAAGGTCAGCGCCGACGCGTCCGATTGCTTTCCTGTAGACGACACCTTGGATGTATTTTCGAGCGATCAAAAGAATTACGCGAATTAAACACTTTATTCGTCTATTTTTGTTTTATTATCTTTTCTTCCGTCACTACCCTTTCACTGAAAGCCTGCCCCCCTCTCTCTCTCTCTTTCTCTCTCTCTGTTTTATTTTTAATCTAAACTCATCTTTTAATTTTTTAATTACTTTGACTTTACGAGAATTGAGGAATGTCCGTCAATACTTGTATTCCCGGGGTACACGTTTTATTATAAATTTATTCATATTATTTATATTAATCCAAATAGAAGTTGATGCTATAAACAAAAATTTCTTACATTTATAATAATTATTATACGCTGAAATGCTCGCAGAGTATTTAATCCAATATAAATTAAATTTATTTGAATAAGATATTTTGCCAATTATAAAGTTAAGTGAAGATGGTAATTGTCGTAAATGCATGTTTAAATTAAATAAATATAAGATAATTCGAAAAGTTGAACTCGTCTATTTTATACTTTCATTGTGCGCGATTTGGGTTTAAAAGTTGAGCATATCGTTTAAAATAAAATTGAAATTATTGCGCGAATAGTTGAAGTTAATAAATATGAATGCGAGTTAACTATAGTAAATGACTTTAATTATTTCGTATGAAATTCCATTGTTTTTCATTTTTTTTACGACAATAAAGCTTTTCCTCTGGTGTATTTTTTGCAAAAAATTAAACCAGTTTTTTCGAAATATTATAACTTCCTGTTTAAACATTTCATAAACTGAGTATAAAGTATAATGTAATTTTCATGGCGTTAAAGAGTTCTGGTTAAAAATATAGCGCTTCGACGTTATTACAATTACATAAATGTTTGTATTTGGAACTTGAGACAATCTACGACTACATATTTTCGCGCTTGATAAATAAATTCATACACTTTTAAAATGCTGACTTAAAACTCTTTAAAATGATAAAAAACTTTTAACTACGCTTTGATTCCTACTTACTCCTACGAGTTTACTGACTCAAATTTAATACTATGAATCAGGTATGTTATACTAGATCTACTTGTGATTTGGGTGAAAAAAATTAAATTTTAAATTAAGCTTCGATTGTGTGTAAGTAGTAAATAACTATTGTGAAATAATGTTTGTACATATTTTTTAATTTCGATTGACATACATTAATCATATAGGGCCCATATAAGTCTGACAGCAATATTTTTCGACTTCAGGTTGTTCAAATAATTTGCGGACACCTTTTATATGTTTATATTAAGAAATATATTAATGATTCATACCATGTTCATAAAAATAATCTTACTATGTTCGCATTATGATTGAACAATCATTCGATTGATGTTTCCAATTTGGTACATATTTAGATTCCTAAAGTTGTACTTAAACGATTTTAAAACTGAAATAACGCGTTAATTAGTAGACACGTAATTTAATTATTTTTAAATTTTAATATTTAAAGTTTAAAAGATAAACTTAGATATTTAAATCAAACCAACACATTCTAAAAAATATATTAGTAAAAATATTACTAATTTTTTACAAGCGTATTAATTATTGTTTTAAACTATAGAAAATTATAGATTTTCTTACAAATAACTTTTGTATTAATTATATATTTATGTACTTATGTAATAAAATTTTCAATATTATAATTGTATAGAATATGAACATAGACGAAAGAGAATTCGCACTTATCTCACTTGAAAATTCGACAAATTAATTTTTATAGATATTAAATCCAGTTGATGCGTGCTAAAGGAAAATCAAATATAACAAATGTTACGTTTGCAACTATAGATGTGGTATTTAGTATAAGTCGAAATCTCCTACACCGATACGATTGATGGAAAATTTCAAATTATATTAAAAAAAACTTTAAAGGTATGCATATCCTAGTTTCATTGCAGTCAGTTTTTGAAATTCACGATTGTCCTTAATAAGACTTTAGAGTATTTTAATTGAATCGTTTTACAAGATTTATTTCGAACACAACTTAGTGTACGCATACTCATAAAACCGAAAATTGGTTTTACCGATTTCTGTTTTCTATTATTCTATATTTTAATGCATATGTACGTACGCAAAAAAGGATGCACACCATAAGTAAACTATTTTAAATTACAAAAAGCAAATACTTATCTGTAGTAAATCTGTAAATTGCAGATAATGATACTATCGATTGCTTGTAATAATTAGTATTTGTTTGATTGGAAGTATTATATCGAAGGTTAGTTATTTTTATAAAGGGACAATGTCGGTCAAATAACACTTTCATCCATATAAGCATTCTTCAATTTCTCAGTACATTTGTTTTTCCATTTTTCGTTTCTCATTTATTCATCATAGTTGGACTAGCTAATGTTAAAGTAAATATATGATAAAGAGAATGCATAATGTAAACGAATGTTAGAAAGAAACTTAAAAGAAAATCTGGAGAAAAAATGATAAATATTTGTGTTATTTCGTGAGAATGAGGGAAATACGTAAAGCAGGAGCTTTCCATTCAACTCTGGCATTAGACAAGTTTTTAGACAATTTAAAAAACAGAAATATCTGAGTTTTTCGAAGTTAAATCAAAATTATAAGAATGGAATATTAAGAGCTATAAAAAGTTGCTTATCCTGTTGCGGAAGGACGGGAGCGCGATTAAAGAAAAAGAAGGAAAAAGGAAAGGACTCTCTTTCTCATTTTACTATGAATTTCGAACATAATGTTCGTTCACTCTCGGATCAAACAAAAGCTCTGGGTCATCTCGAGCTTTGAAAATGTCGCCGTCCAACAGCAACGTTTCCGGGGAAACACGAAAAGACCATTAATAATTTAATACCGCAAAAAGTAGAGTTGTAGTCGCCGCAACAGTCCCGAGTTGTAGTTTTCGTTCGGCAACACGAGTTCTCCCTCTCTCCGTCTTCGTTTTTTTCCCACTATCTCGCTCCGCATTTCACTGTATAATTGCATACCCCTTTCTCGACTGAATGTAAAAAATATCGTGCACACACTGTGTATGTGTGTCTATGGGTGTGCGCGCGCGCGCGCAAACAGCATTTAATGGTCGTGATTACGAACTTACGAGCAAGTTGCGTGAAACGCATGAAGCGAACTGCCCCGGACTTTTATTGGTGGATTTGTGATTTTTTTTTATTTTTACGGCTTCGGCTTGTTGGTCCAGCTGCGAAAATGTGAATATTGTTGTTTGATGCAAATGAATGAAATTATGCGCAGAAAAACTCGCTAAAGTGTACCAACAAGTAATAATAATGGGTTATATCTTTGTGTTGAGCAATTACTTATTTATTTAGGAAATAAAGCTGTTGCGGCTTTTGTTACTAATCGAGTAAACACAAGTGTTCAAACAATTGCACGAAGTTAAACCTTAAAGCAAAATTTTTATGTATTCCAAATTGTTTATTTTTGTATATGAATTGTTTAGAATTTAATGAAATCTTTCTCGTATTAAAAATCGTATTTTTAATATTTGGTAGTTAAACAAAAAGCTAGAAAAATTACATTTAAATATAAATTCTGGAATAAGGAATATATTATAATTTAGTCGATGAACGTAAAACATTGGGAAATAAATATTATTTTAAATTATAGAATTTTTTTGCGATTCTCATGTAAGACTTTTCTAATAAAAGAATTTCCATTGATTTCATTCAATTTGTTTTCGCAAAATCTTCCTATGTACTTCCTACATATCAAGACTTTTAGATTTAGTTGACTTTTTTCAAAACAAAAGGTATTAATTTTTTATGCACTCATCTGCTATAATCTTTTTAGCTGAAAATATAATTGTTAACCATGGAATTGCGCGAGACAGGTAGGATAAGGTAAAAAAGGGATAAATTGATCCCTCACTTTTCTTTGCTCAGTACTATTTTATTTTGTAAGTTATAATGGCAATCGACCGGTATTTTGTAAAATCGAATAAGATCTGGCCTCCGTCCGTCGATGGTCGCATTTATGTAGCCTAATTCGCGCTGCTCGTCTTTCTGCCGCTTGTCGATTTCGCGAAGCCTCAATGGTGCCGAGACTTGCCGAAACCTCAATGGCACCAAGGTTTTTTTAATTTCAACGGCACCGAGGTTCCGAAAACCTCGGCGGTCGTTGCTAGATTGTTTTATTAAAAATGCGCGTGCGAAAGTTCTAAAAAAACCGTAATAATAATATTCTCATTACAAGCGTACTGCATTATGTTTCGTGGAAATGAATGCACCGGGCGAACACTATTTTATGGCGGTTATAAAATAAAAAACAAAATATATATAATTTCTATTACTTGTAGAATATAGCACTCGCCTACGCGTGCTCCTCGTAAGTGGCGACAGAATCGGTATATTATGTCGCCAACAATAGTAATTTTATAAATAATATCATGTATTGTACAGATACGAATATGCAATATTACTATTAAAGTTGCTAAAATATCAAAAAATGTTTCTTATGTATCCATAAATTTCATATTTTGGTATTCAAATCATTTTAATTATTTTATTATTCATAATTTGAATAATATTTGAATTATATAATGATTAACAATGTTTGAATTATATAATAATTATTTTTATATGATATAAATACTAACAGTAAAAAATATTCCTAAATTAAATTTTAATAATAAAATTGTTATAATGTCATAATGCGTTTGAATTTTGGTAATTTAAAAATAAAGCTGAGATATTCAGTAAATTTAATAGTAGTATGTAAAAATTTTTGTTTGAATAAAACATAAAATAAAGGTCCTTCTAATTTCTTTAACTAAGTATTATTATATTTAATACACTAATAAAAACATAGTGCGCTGTGTTATTAGCGATATTATACGATAAAGTTTACTGTGCTTAATATACTGCGCATTTTTTAAATATTTTTCCATAGCAAGATAGTGTAGTTTGAAGGGTAAAAGGATTTTGCATAAAATATTACAACTTACACAAATTTTTTCATGCATATATTAGTAACTTATAACTTTTGTGATGGACTTGTTACAGATATCTTAAAGATTTATTTAAGTATTGATTGATATCTTAAAGATTTGTTTACGTATTGATGTATTTTAAATATGAGAAAATTTCTAATTATTAAGAATTTATAAAGAAGGTAATATATAAAGAAGCCTAAAAGGTATAGATTGCAATCTGCTAATTTTTATACATTGAATAGAGCAGCTCTTTTAAAACTGTTATACGATTTCATAGAATTTGTATCAAAGGGATATATTTTTTTCGGTGATTTTAGCAAATATGAATAAATTCTCAAACTCAAATGATTTTTTGTTTCATATTAGATTTTGCAATTCAAAAATTTTTAAAAGGCAAAAAAAAATACTAATATGCAAATAGCAGGTATTTGATGTAGATATTTTTGAAAAGTATGCATTAAGAAACAATAGATTTACAAAGATTGTAAAATGAAATGAAATCTTTTCATTGTCTATTTTATTTTATAGATAAAAGCATCTCATGCAAAAAGAATATATGAATATATTTTTTGACGCAGAATTATACGAAATATTAAACTGTCGAAAACAAAAGATTAAAAGTTTAAATTGGTATCAAAATTGAAATTCGAAAGTCTTTATGAATTTTACAGTACTTATTTAAAAATATGTTTAAAAATTTATATATACATCCACAAAAGATTTACTATTATAAATAAAAGATGTGTAAAAATATTTTAGCTAGCATAATGTAAACGAAAATTTTAATTTTTAAAGAATTTAAAAAAAGATCACAAAATAAATACACAATATCGAATTTTAGAAAATTTAGGAGCCTAATAATATAAGCAAATATTTAAATTTTATAGATACACGTGTATACTTATTTCAATCAAGTATTTACCATATTTTAGTTAAAATTATGATGTATTATAATAATTTATCAATTTTAAACGTCTGTAATCATCTATATATCAAGGTTTCATAAAAATGCATATACAGTGTTGTTATAGTATCAGATGCTGCGTGTGGTGCGTAGTCTGCTCTGATTTTTGAACTGGCTAATGATCTCAGGGTGTTTGTTGGAAACTTTGGATTTTTTCCAAATTTCCGAATTTCTCCCCTTCTATACATTTTATCCCGCTTCTTTACTTATGAGAATAGCAATATTGGTTTTGGCGAGCCTCGGATCAGTCTTTTGATATTTCTTAGTCGAAAGTTTCTTATTGTCGCATCTTCTCACGATGTTCTATAAGACACTGAATATACATTTAAGTATTATGCATAAGATTAGTAAATTAGTTTTTAAAAATATGCAGACTATTTATGTAGATATAAAAAGGGGTGCTTCATAAATTTTCTTGGGAGAATTGAAAGCAAGAAGAAAAAAATAACAAGAATTTTCTAAAGGAAATAATAGTTAAGTATGCAGATACTTTGAGATACTTTGATACTTTCATAAAATGTCGTTCACGTTTTAAAAATTTGTGTTTCGCGGTGATACAATCTTAATTATAACATAATGATCGTTAAAGAAACTTATAGTTCTCGAAGCTAAGATAATTTTAAATTTCAAGCGAATGAGAAAATCAAGCTTAGCACTACATAAAAAGGCGGGGAATCTATTTGTCTGCCAAATCAGAAGCAGTCTTGTATTTATGTTCAGTTCAGTAAAATGACATCTCGCCGTCAACACCAGAATGCATAAAATGCTTGCACAAGTATCTTCGCGCTCACGTCGTCACCTAACTGTTGTTGAGGGAAAATGTTCGCATCGACTGGTCTGTATCAATTTTGAGATAAAGCCAATATTAGTTTAAGTCATTCGGAGAAACCGATCTTTCGACCTGACAGCTCCTTTTTTATCCCCTCTCTAATGTTTAAGCAGTTTATGCACACGTTCTATAATGTATCCTTGAATTATTAATAAAATTGCATAAAATTTATGCAACGTAATGGAAAATTTATAAGCCCATTGAGCAAAATAATCTAAAAACAAATTCCTCTAGACGGTAGAATTCCTCTAGAATTATTATTTTATTATAAAAAATATTTGTAGATGTGGTATAAATTATTATAAAGTTAATATTTGATCCTACTTTTTGTAAGGTTAAAATGTCCTGCAGAGCTTTTATATTAAATATTTTAAGCATGAAAATAATTAAAAGCGTATGCAAGAATACGTCGAGTTTCTTTACATTCTTCTAATCTCCGAACCTCTCTTGCTCTTTCTCGTGTATATTTTTTCTTGATTTTTTTTTAATCGTTAGCGTTATTTGCTTTTCTCTTTCCCTATATTTTTCTATCGTTGTTTTTAGTCTCGGTTTTACGTGATACTTTTTTGAATTTTAAAAAATTCATTCTTGAAACTAGAATTTTTTATAGTTTTTATTTTGCGAATACTTGTACACGATAGTCGCATAATAATACGGGAAAACCATTAGAAATGTGAATTTATTTAAAAACTTTCATATTTTTTAGAGATACATAAGTTTGCTTTCTTTAACGTTAAGACATTTTTCACTTTTATTCACTTTAATATTCGAATTGTCGTTGAAACACTCGTAATAACATATTTTCTATTTCTCCAAAACTATTATCACAAAATATTTGCTGTTAGTAGTAAATTTAGGAAGAGTTGAATAAAGTTACAAATACATTAAATATAATAATTATGGAGACTGCAAGTATTTACTGTTTCAAGCAGTAACTTGTATGAATATACAAAAGTATTTAATTAATCATATACTCTTATAAAATCATTATCACTTTTTCTTTAAAATTCTTTTTATAATTCTTTTCCGTAATTATTGGTATAATAATAGTAATAATAATAATAATAATATAATAATAATAATAATTTAATAATAAGCTGAATTACTATTTTGACTTTAAACAAACTTATATCTTAAAGTTAGTAAATAATAATTCGTATTTATTTCAATGATTTTTCAACTCATAAAAACCTAATTAATAAATCGATATAAATATATTCTTAATGCTTTCAGATGAAATATTAATAAATTGAAGTTTCATAAAAATTAAAATTTATTCGGTTTTAATTTGAATACTTTAGAGTAGTATAATATTATAATATTAATATTCTTTACACTTAAAAAGGGATTATTTATATTTAAGGAAACTAGAGATCGATTGAACTGCCATACAAAAATTCTACAAGCCAAATTAATATCTACAAAAGTACTTGATCAGTTAAACATATATTTTTGAATTATTTATGCATAAATAAAACCTTATTATACATTTTTCAGAAAAAGAATCTGTAAAATTTTTCATCATTTATTTCAATTAATAATTGGTAGTACGATTCTGTTCATTAATTGGTAAGGGAACTGATGTACATAAAAAATTGAAGATAAAATTATGTTTAGCGTTCGCTGAAGAATGTGATTGGAACAAGTCGACTAAAGAAAAGCGACGTTCATTTCGTGTTATTTATGTAACAGGGTAGCCACAACAAATATAATTCTCCTCCGTCTCTCTATGAAATAAATGCTGCGGTGTCCAAAATTTTTTCTTTATCGATAGAAATTACGTATGCAATCGTAAATAAGTACACTTACGCATCCTGTGGTGTTTACTTACAAATGTATGCGCGTTCGTATTAAATATATCACAGAGGTCCTCGCGCATACGGAAAAACCGAATATATACATCTGCTGCTTTTTTCCCTATGGAAGCATAATACAATATATAAAACGAGAATGGGGACGGCAGAAACGTTACAAGGAACATTGAAAAATAAATCTCAGTATGATGACGCGCATTCCGCATCGATACACTGGCGTTATGTAATATTTTTCGCACATAAGCGCGCGGGAGATATAGAGAGAGGATGTACTTGGTAAAGGAGGTTTGAGGAAGGAATAGACGCAATATCCCAGATGGATTTTATGTGGGTTTTGGCTACTTAAGTAACCAACGCTTTTTTTCTTTTTTCTTTCTTTCGCTACACTTTCCTTCTATTGTTCTTTTTTCTTTCTCTACGTGTATTCCTGTTTTGCTCTGTCGAAAATATAAATATTTGTGGAAACATATATCGATCCCCTTAATCTTTAAACGGTGATTTATACTTCATTTATTTTATTTGAATTTTCTTCATTTGCAGTTACAAGAATATTAATAATAAATTTAATGAATACCGTTTGCTTAAGTTGGAAATTAAGTAAGATTTATTATTTATTTAGAAGAGCATTCTTAATTTATGCACACGCGAATGCTTATTCAGCTACACTGTAAGCCTTGGTAAGCAAAATATTTTTTTATGAGAAAATTTTAATAAAAGTTTTTTCAAGTAAAATTTTAAATAATAAGTTTCTACACGTGTAGCTTATTGAAAATAGATTATGAAATACATTAAGTTAAAACGTATAATTTCAGTATTTAACATGATCGAAAGATAAATCTAAAAGATAAGAAAGTGTTTAGCTCATTTTCATTTCAGATTTTCGATATCCCGATTTTAAATTATTTCAGGTTTATAAAATAAATATATTATCTAAAACGTATCGAAATTAAAAAAAAATTTTAAATTAAAATTAGATTCTTCAATATTCTGTAATTATTTTAATAAGTGCTTAAATATACAAGGTGAAATTATTAATTTGAAAAGTACTAGTAGAATAATGGTTAATTAAAAAATGATCATATTGACAGTTCTATCTACTACGTAATATTTGTTTATAGCATGGTTTCATATTAATAACTTCACGTAACGATATTTTTATAAATTTTTAAAAATTGTTCAACGATTATTATTAAGAAAATTAATTGGTATTAAGCAAAATCAGTTATTCATGGCTTTTAGTTAGTCGTAGGGCAGAATGTAAAAGCGCCAATACAATTTTTGAACTCATCATTATAATGTATATAAACTAACGTCGAGTATAGTTACTTCAATGAAAATAGTAATGAAGTTTATCTCCAATAAATTACGAACATAGGATCTACGTAGTGATTCATAAACATGAATTGCAAATATTTATAAATTATTATATTATTATATATTTTTAAATAGTAATAGTAATAACGCAGTTCATAAAACTCTGATGGGAATCTAAAGTTGGGGTTTGATTAGGCAGTTGTTTCTGTATATACAGTTAAGTAAATGTAAGAGTATACAAATGTAAATGTGCAAGATTACGAATGAGATTATAAAGTATAAGTTAAATACTGTTATAGACAGTTGTTTGAACGAATCTGGTTATTTTACTAATCTCACATCGTGTACAGTTTAAATTAAACACATTTTATAAATCTGGTCGATGCCTAAGCCATTACTTTATAATTTTTTAAGTGTTCCTAAATCTCAAGTATATCTGACAATATAAAATATTGATAAAATAAATTTTCAACGTAAATTAGAAAAATATAGGATTATAAATAACTAGAAAAGTATAGATTGCGTTTGCAATAATCGTAATTAATGTTGATTTCAATAATATTAATCGTGAGAGTCTTTGAGAAATAAAATTTGAGTTCGCCACGAATTAATATTAACAAACAAATAGAATCGGAGGAATGCTTGTAATTTTGGCCCACCACGTCGAAATCGGATTCCACGTAACTTTTCGGATTCACTTTTATCTGAATCGTAATATCTGGTTATTCCTCTTCGGCTGATATCTCATTACCCTCCTTCTACTTTTTCCCCAGTCGGGTCTCTTGCATTTTTTACAGCTGCAGATACCCACCCACACCAGTTGGCTCTCCGGCAGCCTCGTATACGAGGGTTATTTGGTTTCGTATTCGCGTAGCGTTAGGGAGTACGAGTACGCACGGTATTATTGTTGCATGCGAAATCGTTGTTGCGGCATGCATACGAGTACGTATAGCCCGATGCGGTGATACGAGGCAACCATACGGTGTTCGTGCCTTTGCTCTTCCTCTCTTTTCGGCCCCTTATTTATCTCCGTCTTTACGACCCATTTATGCACACACGCAGACGTGCGCGTAGGAATCTGCACGTACACAGCGTTAAGACCGAGTAGAATCCATATCGGTTTTGTTGGCGCGTGCTTTATTTATTCGCTGTCTTTAATAATACGGCGTTTATGGATGTGACGTTTCGGCTGCTGCATCTCCACGACTCGCTTCTGCGGAGACTTTGCTCGTTAACGAGATGCTGCGTTCATTTGCTGGGAGTGTAAATCTAGATTAAGGTGACGACGTATTTAAACGTGGGGGAGGGCGGCTCGATGATACATGGAAAAGTGACTTCCGAAACGAGAGTCTTATAATTATGAGAGGGAAGAAAGACTTATAGCTGATAGTAATTATTTACCGTTGCACTTTTTTCGTCACACTTAGCTACGTGTGTTGTATACTTGTACAACACACGTGTGAAATTTTTATGCGCATTTGCATTTAACAAATTATATCTCGATTTAATCGATGATAAACTTTTTTATCAACTTGTATTAGCTATAAAGAAGCAATTAGTAATTAGTAAAAAGCCAGTAATGTCGAAATAAAGTATTAATACCCCCCGACCCTAGTTTCGTTGAGAAAAATAGTTTTAATATTCTAGTTGTTTCATCTTCGTCTTGGCAAAATTAAAAGTAATTGAATATTTTTTTATTATTTCGGATATTCTAGAATTATATGAGTACTCATAAAAAAAATTCCGTAGAAAAAATATAAATTCAAATGCAAAGTAGTACATTTTTATTCCACTGATACCTAATTTAAAAACAGAATTGAATTTGAATATACAATATTTAAATGTAAAAAAACTTTTTAATTTAGATTAGCTTATACAATATTTGCATATTAAAATTTTTTAACCATTGAACGTAATTTTATTCAAATTTAATTTAAAAGTGCCTAACGAAAATATAAAATTAATTAATTTATTGTAAGCCAATAACTTTTAGTCGTAATAGGACGAAAATTTAAAGTTTTTCTATTTTTTTAAATAAATGCGGATTTTATATTATAATATGCATGTTTTTATTATATGAAGATATACTCGATCAAGATATTCATTGAAATTAATTAAGTTTTCGCAAGTGCAATTATGATTAAGAAATGTGCAGTGATATAAAAAGTTTAAGTGCTAAAACTGTGGTGCAAAAATAAAAAACCGCTCTTTTACACCTTACGGCGTGATTCTGTATTGAAAACCGTGTTAATTCTAGTAACTTTTCAATTAATTTACGTTATCACTTGATATTCGGTATTAAATCGTTATTTTCTAAGGTAGATTTTAAATCTTAGATGATGTATTTTTGTTTTTATAATCGCTAAAATCAATTACTAACAATAAGAAAATTTTAACTGTGATAACGTATATATTATTACTTTTTGAAAAAAAACATTGAACTTCACTAATAATATTATAATTGCTTCTTTTACACATGGTATGTTTAATAGATTATAGATCATCGATGCATTTGGATGCAGTAAAATGTAGAATTTTCTCACTATGCAAACACTCGTTTATCCAATTATCCCGAAATAAAACAATGAAGCTCGACAACCCGACAGTGAGGATCGAAGTTCAAAATTCGCGCGCTCAGCTCCAAATTGGCTTTGCACAAATCAGAAGTGAATTTAGGGGGAAATAAGGGAGGGCAAATACGACAGGGACGAGCCGCAGACTTTGGAAAATGACGATAGAGCGCAAAAGTAAGCTGGGGGGAGGGGCCTACTACAGCTTGCAGCGCAACAATTTACTGCTGCAGAAGTAAGTTCATCCAGTCAAAGGCAGCACTCGGTGCTCTCAATCAATGTTCTGATCTAGAGCGGATCGGGTGACACAAGAAGAGTCGCAGCAGTCGAGATCCATACCGCGGGAGCTGACTCATTTGCCACTGACGGCACCCGCGGGAAATCACGTGATCGAGCCTCGCCTCTGCCGATAGTAATTGCCTCTTGGTGTTTCTCTCGACGATGCGATCGATGCATGTCCGGCTTGACGGATGAAAGTAGCCGCGTTCGAGCGAGCGCTAACAGCCCTATAATCGATCTTTTAGGGAAGCACCTACGAAGACGTTTACCCTCTCCAAGCCAGACCCTTTTTAGTGTTCGGCGAGCGTTTTCTCGTATAAATTGATTTTATTCACGGATTCTTGGTTGCGACTCCATTCAACCCAACATTCTCTTCTTTGAACTTACGCGTGGGTTTTATAAAAAATAGAAAATCACGAAGTATACTGTCGTTACTCATAATATACACACACACACAAACACACATATATATATATATATACGTAAAACAATAATAAAAAGAATATAAACAGTAGAGAAGACATTCGTATATAATGCAACGATGCATTTACTATTTATTGAACAAAAAATACTGTTAATGCACATTAAAATCAAATTAATAATTATAAAAATGAGACAAAATATTTTCAGGGTATTAGGTATGTTAAATCTTTAAATGTATTAATATGATATAGACAGCTAACTATGCTCAGCTAAGACTGTATCAGCTAAGACTGATTTTCTTTTTTGCTAAATATTGTATTATATTTTTTATTTATTAAAATGTTGAATTGTAATTCGTAATAACTATTAATTACAAGCTATGAGACTTGACCATTAATCGTATCTAGAATTAATGCAATTGGAATTAAAAATTTGATTTTGGTCATCACCTTATATGACTCAAATACTATTTAAATTTTAAACACTCTAATTCGTTATACATTTCTCCATAAATCTGAAAATATCACTGTCTCTGTTTAATAAATTTCAAATATAAAGGAAACTAATCGTCATTATTGGTATCGCAAAATTTATTTGCAGAAAGATCACAGGAATAGTGCAAAACTTACTAATATATTCTAGTACCTAATAATATTTACGTATTAGAAGAATATCAAATGTGATGGTAAATTTACGAATTTATTAGCGTATAACAATTCAAATTGATGATATTAAGCTTCTAGTAGGAACATACACATTCACAGATACGCATTTACAAATCATAATAAAATTTAAGTAAACGAGTTCTATATTTGTATGTAAAACAATAATTAATAATTTTTAAAAAGAAAATAATCGCGAATAGGAAGTGAGCGAAATTCAAAAGCACCGAGAAGATTATCCTGTAAGAGATTAGGAGCAGTGATTTTAGAAAAATGAAAATATTTAAAAATGCTGTATCTCAAACGAAGGGCGGATATAGCAGTACACGGTCCGAGTAAAATTGAAAGGAACATTTTATCCATTTTGCTTAATGGTCACGATCCTATTTGGGTCGGTCATCGAGAATTCTGCCAAAATTTACCTCTGCGCACTGGAGCTGTTCCAAGAGCTTCCTCAGAACAACTGGCCACGAATAATATCATTTCGTGTCGTGGGCAAACCTAAGCAAATGGAGGTCCTTAACTACGCACGCACAAATACTCGTAAATGTTCGATCAGCTTTTTAATGAGCGTATAGTTGGGTTGTTAAGGTCAATGTTTGAACATCTATAATTAACGCAGCAGTGGATTGAAGTCGAAAAAATCATGTTAATGAATACGTTGTACCTGGATGGATTAATGTTCAATTGCCTTCTTCTGCATTAATAGTGATGAAAGCATATAAATATTTTTCATTTTTTACAACGTTCATTTGCTAAATGAATTTGAAAAGAAGTGATAAATCCTGTTATAATCTTTTAGTATTTCTTAATAAATATTATTTGAATGCATAAATTTCGAATTTTTAGAAAGATTCATTTTTATAAAGATTATTCTTTGATTATTTAAGCAGGATCTTCTGGACACTATAACCTTCGAACAGTTCAATTTGCTCGAAAAAGAAATTTCTGAATCTGTTCCTTTACGTGGTTTCAACATTCACTTTGATGCTGACTATGGAAACAGGCAATTTCGCTCGTCGTTTATCAGTTTTATGCATACACATTGTAAAATTTTTACGGATAATTCCTTCTTAAATCTTATATTAACTAAATTCACAAAAACTTTGCGAATACAGGTTAATTAACTTTTATTCGTAATTATAAAAGATTTTATTGGGACCTAAATGCGAATTACTTATCTTAAAAATTTCAAAATTGGTGATATAAATAATAATGATAATAATAATATTAATAATAATAATAATAATAATAATAATAATAATAATAATAATAATAATAATATCAATCAGTTATTTGATATTCTTTTGAATCAACATACGTATGTATTAAACATTTGTATGGTGATATCCAATATATTAAACATTTTTATAATATTTATTCATATATTGGCTTTGAAATATATTTTATTACTCGTTCCTTACGTAATAAGATATAAAAATAAGATCAATTAGTGATAATAGTTACTCTCGGGTCAATCAATTATATAAGATTTAATCACATCCATATGAAAATATTGTAGTGATTGTTTTAAGTAGAATTATGATTAATTAAAAATATAATGAAAAATTAGACAAATCAAAGTTAATTGTCTTCCAATTGTATAATAAAAGTTTCTTTAATTTATCAAATTCAAATAGATGACGAATGTTATATGAATTTTTGATCAAATAAAATTGAGTATTATTTATTTAATATAAATAATTATTTCATGTAATATAAATTGATTATTAATAAAATAAATGTTATTAAAATGTTTTTGATTTGATAAGACCGAACAATAAATAATAGTCACAAAATTATAATTCAGTAAAAAAAGTTCTGAATAAAAGTTCTCGTCATTTACGTATTCCACATTTTTACACAGCAATAGAATATTTTTTATGTTCTTGATCTTTCCTGCGATTAAATTTGTTCTACTCAATGTAAAAACTATAAAAATTCCTTCATATATAGAGTTTCCATAATAGTTCGATTAAATATATTAAATTTGTCATGTTTTGAAGAACCGAGTCCTTCATACGTTAGAAAGTGATTCTCGTTCGATGGATTCACGTCTATACGCAGTCGTTGCCCCCAGTCCGTGGACGCAAAAAGTCTGCAACTTCTCGGAATCGCAATAATAAAATCGGCGCTTAACCGATGTTTCGCCCGCTTGTTTAACCCACAAACCACATGTACGTACACGTAGTTTAGACGGGAATACGTGATACGTGAAAAGGAAGGAGACAGAAGAGAAACCCTTTACGCGCTTCAGACTATAAAATTACGGAATAGTGGGCCATTCTGAACTACTTAGAGGGAGTATAGGCAGTCGTATAAAGTTGAAAAGGTTCTCTATCCCTTCTGCGTAGATCGCGAGCTCACAGTAGACGACTACACCAAGAATTTATCACTTACAGTCGCGGATGTGTGTATATATATGCACGTATGCGCGAGTATAGTGTAGAACACAAGGAGTAGAGAGGGAGAGAGAGAAAAGAGAATATCGTGCGAGCGTGGAAAACGTGAGTTTAATAATTCATCTGTATGCCCTCTCGCGTGAGTGTTCGCCAAACGAATTGGAACTTTATCGACTTTGCCTTCCGACTCTCTCTCTCTCTCTCAAATGGTACTCGACTCCAGGAGAAAAATTATTACGAGTCTACCCTTTCCCCCACCTCTCTTCCTTGGCGGTTTTTAATTCAAGAGCTTAGCTTTATTTACCATTCCAAAGTAGTTTATTGACGTGACTATTTATTTCGAGCCAACGTTTTCTTTATTTTAAAGGGAACACTTTATTTAGTTATCGACACTTTTACTTGAATTTATACCCCTTCTATGGTAATTACACAGAATCAATTTCTATTCATCGACTACAAATAAATTGACTATAAAGAAAATTCTAATTCTCTGGAAGTAGGGATTAGACTTTTTAATATTCTTGTAGTTAAAGCAATGTAGGCAATTCTAGAATAATTTTTAGTTATTAATGAGAGGAAAATTTTGGCGAATTGAGGAAAAGTTATGAATATCTTAATTCAATATCTTTCGAAATAAAATGTCACAGGCTCAACTGGAAATAATTCATATTTATTTACAGATTTTTTAAAAATATTTTTCCTATTATTCCTTTAAATTTGAAAACCTTAAATGTATACCTGCTTTGGGCGCAAGTAAAAATCGTCTTGCGTTTACTACGTAAGGAATTGGCGTTTTATCGCAAACATCCACCTTGTATTTTTTTAATATTGTTACAATTCCCACTTTAACTTGAAAATTACCGAAACGTGAACCTATTAATAATGTTCTCTGTTATTAATAGAATTTACATTGAGATCTTAATTACTCGAGGATGCAATAACTTACCAATGCAATTTCGAGGGCCGTCTCCAAAAGGTAAATAATGGGATGCGTGTCTTCCTTTCGTATTATCCTCGCTAAATCTTTCTGGATCGAAATTTTCCGGATTTTCATAGATTTTCGGGTCTCGATGAATACCAATCACCGGAATCCACACCCGTGTGTCCTTCGGAATCGTTATTTTTCTTTCGGAAAATGTAAACGAAGTTGTTGCTTGCCTATTCAAAACACTTAGTACTGGATATTTTCGCAGGGTTTCTGCAAATAAGAGAGTAATAAAATGACTCGACGAGTAAAAGTCATCAGCAATGCTTGCAAAATGATACTTACCACTGAATATTTGATCTAAGTATTTCATATCCTTGATTTTTTCAAAATCCAATTGTCCATTATTGTGTTTTAGTAGCTCAATAATCTCCTCACGTAGCTTATCCTGAATATTCTGATTGAGGGCTAATTCATAAAGAGCGTTGCTTATCGTTGTAGCCGATGTATCGAAACCAGCAGAGAAGAACCCGAATGCTTGTGCAGTTAAAAGCTCGTCTGTTAATTCTAAAAAAATGCATTACAATTTATATTTATATGCATGACGAGATCGATAAGAAGCTGTGACCTAAGAGAAAAAAGATAAGTTGCAAATACATCGCAAATAAACGTAACTGTCTTTATATTCGTCTATTGTTTTAATATCAAATTTTGTAAGATACGAGATCTTTACGTTGTATTAGTTTCCGATATTGTCTATCGACTTTAGGTAATTTCGGATAAATTTGAAAAGTTGTCAAGTTCGTGCTATCATAAATTGTTATATGTACTGGAACAATGTAACTACGGGCGACTACAATTTTAGATAATTTTCAGTGTATGTGTACCTTCCGTACATAAGAGAATAGAATGTGAAATAATCTCTATTTAGATTAGAAATTCTAGAATTGTTTCTTATTAACTGCAGCTTCCATTGTGTGTTTTTACAGTTAAGTTCTATTACTGATTATATTGCAGTTAAAATTAAGATAATTGTGTCTCTTTGAATCAGTATTGTAAACGAGAAGTTTTTCCAGTCATGCTAAACAATAATCGATAAATGTAATCTAATGGTCACAAGCACTAGGAGCAAGCCAAATTTGAAAAAAAAATTGAATTTGTAAATTCCCGAGAGCCTATATGCAGTTGCCTTCACATATGTACAAATAATTACTTGAGATGAAGGCAAATATGCTCATAAGTGAATTGCACGTTAATTTAATGTAATGGTAACACAGGCGTATATTTAGGGTGAAACATAAACAGAATAAGGTAAAATAATCCGGTATTATCCTTCCCCCGCTAACATACATACTCGCAATTACATTATTTTGATGTAATATAACGAAACATCAAAATTCAAAAAATTAAATTAATAATTCTAGATAAGGAATTGAGCGTATTTACCAGTTTATATTTTATTTAATAATTAACTTTGAACCAATATTTCCTACTGCCTGTAAAAACTACAATCCTTGTACGAGCGTGAGTTATAATTTTATTTTAATTTAGTTGTAGCATTAAGAGGTTGAATATTTTGCTGACATTTGCAAGAAAACTAGTAAAAAAATTCATTTAAATTCAGATAGAAAATCAAATGAAATACTTACCGATATCATTCAATCGCCGAGAATTGTCTTTCAATTGATTTAATAAATCAATAAAGTCACCCCTTTTAATATTATTATTTTTTCTATATTCCATTGTCTTTACTATTGTGTTAATGAAGAAATCATTAATTTCATGATCGTACATAATAGGACCAAGCAGATTATACAATGAGGGAAACATTTGCTTGAGTCTCATCTTGAAAGTTCTCCATTTGTTAACGTTAGTAAATTTTATTCCAACATTGTGGAATTGATTATTTTCATCTTCTAAAGCCTTTATATCGATTCCAAAAATACAACTGCCAATAACATCTGTAGTGAATCTGGAAGTGAGTTTGCAACAGTCAATGATACTGTCTTCTTCAATTGTTCTCTCCATGATTTTTTCAAGATTACTCGCGCATTCCAAAATCAGGTTGAACATCTCTTTAAGCTTCCCAGTGCTAAACATACTAGTCTGCTTTCCTCGTAGTGGCTTCCATCTGTGAACCTCGAGGTTTATTAAACTTGCTGACAGAGGCTCGATCTTTTCGAAAATACGATTACCTCGATTGCTAAAGCTTGAAAAATTTTTTATCAAGACCTCTTTAATTAATTCTGGATCATTGATGATTAGAACAGGCGATCGACTGATGAATATTCCAAACATAGGCTCGCGCTTATATTTGCTGTATTCATTTGCAATATATTCAGGTACTGACACTTTACCGAAAAATACATCCTTTACTGTGCCAAATAATGGCACAGGTTCAGGCCCTGGAATACCTCGACTCTTCCAAAATTCGAAATTCTTTTTTAAGTAATAATAGTACATTAGGCATAAAGTGGTCAGAATGCCTGTTATTTCAATAATTCCGATCTCCATCCTGATTATGCCAAATACCGATTCAGTCAACTGAAACTACGAAATTTTTTACATGAATGCAGCTTAAACCATTCAAATGACGAATATTATTTAATGCAATTTTTATATGCATCGACGCTAAAAGTATCGATTGAGAAATATCTATCGACAATACAATTAAACGATAAATTAATTTTCAATTATTAGTAATTACATGAATGTTTCCATTATAAAATAGATTATAAAAGTTGTGAAGATATTGATTTAAAATACACTTCAGTGAATTTTTAGTACAACTATGAATATTATTGATGTCTTTTGCAGATGCATAAAGTATTCAGGTTGTGGAAAATTGTAAGGGAAGTTTCTAATTAATAGACAAGAGAAAATTCAAAATTTTTATCTTAAAATTAATTTTTAAATTAATTCTTATAATACATAACTATATTGCACATATATATATATTTTTACGGCTATGTTAATATGAAATTTAAAAAAATTTTACTGTAATTAGTAAAATTATTTGAAGGTAAATATGTTTTGATGCACGAAAGGTAAATACTTGTAAATGCTAACAATATTATTATGAACAGAAGTTAAACTTAAAAACAATACTTCAAAAATAAATAATAAAAATAAATATATTTTTTAACGAAACCCATACAATAAGTAATTCAAGTTACTTGTTTACTTTGTTATTACTTTTTCGATTCATAAGAATCTTACCAAATGATTACTTTTGATAAACTAAACTCATATCCGCCGATACTGTCATTTTATCTTATGAAAACTTGTACGATAAGAAATGTTATCGATCAAATATGAAATGTATGGTTAATAATTCGCTGATGAGTAATTGTTTTTTTAAATAGTATGCGTGTATAGATTGAAAAAAATATCGAAGTTCCGTCGACGATTATTTGAAAATAATAATATAAGCTTCATTTATAATAAATGCTGATGAACAGTACAAACTTTTTTTACTTTTCGTATTGTGACATATAAAAATACATGGAATAATAACAGCTTGTGATTATGATACGTAAAAAATAATATTAGCACTTTGGAAGATAATATTAAAAGCGAAGATATTTGATGAATTCGCAAATAGCTTTTGAAGTAATGTAAACTTTATGCGAGCTTAGAGTAAATACGGGTATGACTCAAAGAGGCGTATTGAAACTTAGCCAGCGCTATAAATTATACCTATAATTTCATACCTTTCCAAAACCTACAACCAAGTCACAAGCGTTGAATGGAACTTAAACGAACGTCAAGCTCGTTATCGCTCAGAGCTGCAGCGTCAAAGCAATCAGCACTTTCTTTCTCCGCCATTTTCAAATTTCGATTTCGGTTTTGACACGAGCCCCGACCGAACTTCCCAGAACTATTCGTTACTGTCAGCAGTCGTTATAGTCGTTATAGCGCGAATATGCTCGGCTAGCAGAGCCCGCCTCACACATACATAATGTCGCTATCGAAAACAAAACTCGGTTGATCGTGATCCCGGTATTAAGGACTTATCCCGGTGAGATAAGTGCTGTGGCACTGTAAGCCTGACGTCATCCGAGCGGTCCGCCGAAATAATGGATTACCATTAGCCGCGCGTGCATATACGGCTTGGCGATGGAGGGGCCCGGGGGTGGAGTCGCAGTCGCAGTCAATGAGAGAGAGGACCCCTTTGCGGTATTATAAGCAATATGACGGCGCGAGGATAAGCGGGAATAAGACTTTATGATTCGAGAAAAGCAACAAGATGGATCCATAACGCGCGAGCGTGCGTTCGTAGATGCGCATCGCCCAAAATGACGAAGGGAGCCACGTGGCTTATACATGAGTGCGTGCATACATACTCCGCGTCTAGGCTATGTGCGAGCACAAATTGTTTCCTTTTGGAACGACATAATGTAGGGCAATTTTTAGCAAACGCGTCAAAATTGAAGTCTAGATAGTTTCACTCTGATTTTTACGCAGGTGTGCGAGATCGGCGCGTGGCCAGTTTATCGAATTTGTATTTCTTAATCGTAAAATGGCCCTTCCCAAAAATCTAAAATCTTGCAATCGACACGTGGTGTTTTCGAAGGGAGCTGCATAACTGTTTTCTCTTTTTTTAAAAATTTCTTCCGTGAATTATCGTTCGGAGGAAAACTGCTCTTAAAGCATTTCTTTCAAATTTAATGAAAAAAGAAATTATTTTTGTTGGCTAGGAAGTTGAAGTTCTCTCGCAAGATGTTCTGTGTTTATAGCCCACAACGGAAATCAAGTGAATACGTAAATTCTCGTATATTACTGCGAGACAAGTACTTGAATTATGCATAAACTGCTTATTTTAAAACATAATAATATATATCGATTAAAAGTGAGTGGATATAATGAATTGCAAAGTGCTAATACGATTGAATAAAATAAAAGCGACGATGCGCATAAATTATCGAAATGAAACTTTCGTGAAAGTGCAGAATGCAATTTTTAGAACAAAGGTTGGGGGACTCGGCAGTTTCTCTTAAAATCTTAATTTTTTCGATTTACGGTATCAGCGGCTAATTCACTTAATCTAGTAAATATTTGAATGGTCTCATGCAGAAGCGAGCTGGATAAGTTTGATAAAGATTTATCCATTATAAGCGGCTGCAATCACTAGTGAGACTAAAGTTAAAGCTCGAAACGCAGTCGCAGCGCACGTGACTCTCTGCATTTTTCAATATTCCTGGTAAAAAGAGAGAGATCGCTATAAACGGAATACGAATACGTGATTCGAGAGGCTGTGCAGCGTATCGAGAACATTTGCGTGTGGATTATTCGTGGGTGTTGGGAATCGTGCAATTGGCATTTATTAAGTTGCCGGCTGAAGAGGGGAGAGAGGAAAACTTTTTGACGAGATGACGAGGCGCTTAACTGACTGTCAGAATTGTCTACAGTCAGGGAATTGTGGTTCAGATCCCGTATAACGAGGGCCGCATTTTTTTCTTCATAGAGCAAACACATTTTGTAGTAAACGCGAGCTTTTTATTTTACAGTACACGCGATGGTTTTATGAAATTTTACGTACTATTTACTACTGAAAGAACTTCTAATTACACAGTATAGTAAAAAATGCAACTACTACTTCAATTGCTTCTGTTAATATAATAATACTTATTTGAATTCCTTATTTAACAAAAGTCACGAGTCTATTTTAATTCACGCTAATCTTGTGAAACTAATGAAATATAACAAACAAAATTTTATTCGTCATTTTTACTAAATTTTATATTCTACGTGAAATGAAAAACGATATATTGTATTTTTAAAATATTTTAAACGAATGAGTGAAATAAATACAGGAAATTATAATTTGAATGTTCGGTTAATTTCAAAACTAAGAACCTGTTGTCCACTCGTTTAAAAATAATCATCATCCATTTTGAAACTAAAAAAACTGTAAAAGATCATATAAGCGACATGTTTGAAGTTCAATATTTTGTTTATAGTGAAAATTTTATTCTCAATAATATATAAAGGCAAATTATGTATTAATTGTAACATACTAGCACGTATGAAAAAATAGCTGAATTAATCTTATCAAATTTATTGTAAAATATATTATTTACTCAAATATCACTTATTCACTAAAAATGATGGATGATACATGTAATGTTTCTACGAAAATTATTTGTTGATTAAGTATCGCGCGATACAGACGAGATAAATGTGGAAAAATTTATTTAAGAAATTAATCCTTCGCGATATTTTATCATTCAATTTACATGTCAAACACAGCGTAACCACTATATTTCATGACTTTATAACAATTATTCTATAAGTTAACATATTTGAAAAGTTTTAACCAAATCTACAAACAAAATATCAACAATTTTTTAAGCAAAATTGTTTCAACGTATATATTGGATATAATTGAATCATATTGCTGAAGTCTGGTAGCCATTGATAGAAATTGAAACTTTATACGATTATATATTTATTTGCAAACATGTTACAGATATTATTTTATTTACAATAGCAGAAGTTCCATTGAATAGATTAAAAATTTCATTAGATAAAAGCAGGGAAAAAGGCTAATACTAAGGTAAATAAGAATTATAAAAAGTGGATTGTATGCATAAGTGTATAAACTATGCAAATATAAGATTCACTTTGTGCAACTCCATGTGCAAGCCACATATGTCACAAAAGAATGTCAAACAAAATGCCATGTTCGCAAATCTGGGAAGCTTAAATGATCTCCTCTCCCAATTACATACACGAGCTAAGAGCCTCGATTCCCCTAAAAAGTGCGTAGCACAAAAGTCGTTTGACCACCTCGACACCACATCTCCTGGATTACCCGTAAAGGTCATATGATCGATGCAATCGATGACTATTTCGGGGTCCGTTTAATCAGGCGCGTGCACGCGTGCCAAGTATTCGTACGTCACACCTGTGCTGCTTCTTCCGATCTCGAATATTACGGTGTGAGAGGATTTGTCGGTTTGATGCGCCCCTCCGAGTCTAAAAGTCCAGATGTGACTTTTTCCGCTACGTGAATATGGACCCGGACCACTTGCGCGCGTCACGGCACCGAAAAAAACCAATTCTAGACCCGGGAAGGGATGATTCTTTTCTTCTTTTCTACTAGAAAAGCTATTATTAGATGAATTTTTTACCAACTCGAGCGTGAATGAAAATAACGCAAAGAGTGCAATCGGTTCGGGGGTGAATAATCGATCATCCTCTCTACTTGCTTCTGTATGCCTGCGTTAAATTCACTCTCCCAACTTGTATTTGTGTGTTAATTTATTTTTATTTGCTTTCAGAGGATAATGAAGATCGGTAGCAACTTAATTGCTTCTGTTTATTTGCCCAATGCTTTTTACTTAATGCAATAAATGCACTCGATAAACTTCGAATATATTGGATTCAGCGGTTGTCAACTTTGAAAAGGCTTAGATTGATTAAATAGTTTTTACAAGTGCTAGGGTAACTCTTGAACACGAATAGTAAAATCATTTTACTTTTTTCAGAATAAACTAATATTGCAGGAATTGGTTAATAAAAAATAATTTCGTTAAAAGTTTATAAATATTATAAACAATTATATACGAAGAATTTAAAATAAAATTAATCAAATTAACTAAATAATTTGGAAATACGACGGTTTTAGGAGCAAATGCCTAAAGTTGCAATATACAAAATGCAATGATTCTAATGAAATAATTAGTATTATATTTATTTATATAATTAACAAAGCATATAAAAAATTATTATTAAAAATAATCAAGACGTGAACAGGGTAGAATATCAATACCTCTTACTTTCTTCATAATTCAAATAAGATATTTTAGAATTACAAACAATATTTATTTTTCACAAAAAAATGAAATTGAAAGGTAATCTATGTATGAAGTATTTTTTGTATTAAAATATTTCACTATACTACCGTAAAATATAATATTAAAGAATTTTTGTTTACTGAAAAAATGTAATCGTTTATTTAATTAAAAAGTCTCGGTTTCTTTTAAAAACATCAACATGTTGATGTAAATTTTTGAATGAGTTATAAATGAACAAAAGATTATGCAACTTATTTATTTTCATGAACGGAATAAGTGAAAATTAAAATTCAGTTTATTTGAACTTAATGTAAAAGAATTATTAAAAGTTAAAATAAAAAATAAAATATAGTGCATTCTCATAAACAAAGAATATATTAAATTGATTAGTCGCAAATATTAGTAATGTTTTTTATTTTTAATAATATGTATATATATATATATATATATATATGAGTGCAAAAATTATAGTATTTAATATTTTAACACAAGGTTTTGTAATAACGTTTTGGCATATTGCTCATAAATTAATCATTATGATTTGTGAGCTTATTTCAACTACTTATTCCAAGTTTATTAAGATTTTTGTTTGCAGATGTTAATATAGACAAGCTGGTGCTTATTGAACCAAGTGCATTTAAAAAATATTAAAAATTTATTTTCATCATTACGGGTTCGACAACATATAATATATCACAGTGATTTACCGAGACGCGAATGAGCAGCGCGAGTTAGTGGATGCATTTTTATACCATTTTTACAGCGCTTCTATTACATTTCCAGGGCATTTATGAAGGTATTGGATCAGGTTATGGTTGGTATTATGATTAGCATATATAAGTTAACTTTAAATTAAAATGCGGTCGACTGGGACTCGCAAGCGCTCGGCCATTTTTGTGTCACTGAATGCCGAATTGAATTTCTAGGATGCGCTCATCATGAAATTCAAAGTCTATACGTTTCGGATCTTAGGCCAAGAGCAAAGTGGCGTACGTTCGAGTAGCGATTTCATATATTGGAAGTGGCCCACAGCAGATCGACCGCAGCCATTGAAAGGGACACACAGAGTATACAAGGAAAATGACGTGCGACATCAGACAAGCGGTGGAGAAAAGGAAGAAAGGAGGAAAGCTCTTCTGCAATTTCTTCCTCTTTCCTCACATGAGTTCACCCAAACGGAGAGGACGAGACTTTATGCTTCGATAAGCCATACCTTAAGATGGCAAAGGCCAGGAGGCAAGTCGAACGGAAATTCTGGAAAATCGCGGAGGCCGAGAAAAGGAGGAGGGTATAAATCCGCCAGGCATTCCAGGACAGTTTTCCGCTATATACATACCAGAGTCGACCTCTTTTGCGACAATCTATTGAAATTTCTTTCTTCCTGAGGGCTATTCCGACGAGTATGGAGTTTATTATATAGTTTGTTTTATTGAGCTTTTTGTCATACTTTTTGCATGCTCTTTCCATGCTTCGTAAGCACCTTTTGAGTTGGTATTTCGAGTAAATTGAAGGACAAAACTTATCGTAATGCTGCATCACAGTAGTCGTACGTGCAATCCGAATAAAAATTGCATCCTTGAACTTTGGATAGTCCGAAGAATCTAAGAGATTGTTATTACTTGTACGTATACCAGTGTTTTAATATAAGTAGCTATAATGGGCCTGTGTGTGTTCGCAAGATTTAAGGAAGGGTTTCGTACTTTTTTCAAAATAATAATGTAGAATAATTTCAAAGATTCGTCGGGAGACGCAGATAAAATAGAAGCATTGTTACTAGAATACTCGAATAGATTTTTTTTTGTTTAGGCAGGTTGAACTTGTGTACGAATTCACGTCGTCACTTCCGAAACTCCGCTGAACTAGCAGAGTTCTGCCAAACTCAAGAATTCGGCGATGCTGCATCTATAAATCAAGCGATGACCGCTGACAACACTGGCGATCCGAACCATGACCAGCAAAAGCGCGAGCGAAATATGTGAATTCATATGTAGGCTTTGATTCTTATCAATCATAACAAGATAAAATATGGTGTAAACTAATAAATTATCATCAGGTGTAACGAAATGGATAATTTACTAATTAATGGATACCGGAATATGAAAGGATAATCATAAATCAAAAAAATAATTATTATTTTCCTGACCAATGTATAAATATACATATATATATATTTCTTCAATGTATATATATATATATATATTTCTTCTTATATATAACTACAAATATTTATAATATATCAATTGAATTTAATGATGATAAATTAGGAAAATAAGAATTTCCGTTATTAGTTAGAATTCAAGTTTACACGTTGAATTTTCTTTAATAAAATGTATTATATTATTTAAAATAATAATAACTTGTAATACTTGTAACAATTAACGCATTTTAATATGATGTATAAGTAAAGGATTGAAAGTAATAAAAAATCAATAAATATTTTATAACGTCATAACTATGTTCAATAAATATTGAAACCTTAATGTTATTCTATCATTTAAATTATATAATTTTATAAAACTATATGATTCAATTTCTTCAAAATTCAATTAATTAAAATTAATTTTAAAAATAATGTTTAAAAAATATTGCAGTAGTAGGTTAATAATTCAAAATTTAAATTATCAAGTTTTCTTTTATTTTTAAAGCTGATACATTTAAAATATAAACTAATTTGAAATAGTTTTTTTATTAAAAATTAATAAAAATACTACTACTACTACTACTACTAATACTACTACTACTACTACTACTACTACTACTACTAATAATAATAATATTAATAATAATAATAATAATAATAATATAAAACAACAACCATTTCTATTAGTAGAATCAAATTTTTTGTTAAAATTCACATTATTATAATTTTTAATGTTATAAAGACATAAAATAGGTAACAAGCTTTATTTATGTTTTAAATAATTATTTTACATGTAAAAGAAACAAAATTTTATAGTTCTAAAAATTAAATCAATAATATCTGTATTTATCATTAAACTTTTCTATATAATCACTTAACATACGTAACTGAACATAACCTCTAACGTGGAAACAGAACAGAATAAAACATTCGATATGATAAATGTTTGATTCGTATTTAAATATAGTATGATTAATTAAATACTTAAATTAAAATTTATAATAAATATTTACAAGTACTTACAAATAAATAGTAACGTGCTTGAAAATTGACTTTAAAGAATGACTTTTAACAAATAACTTTTTCTATGAATTGAATTCACTCGGCTTAGTGTAGATCAATTTTTAGAGAAGCTCAGCACTATACTTTGAAATTGACGTACAAATACTGACGTTCTACAAGATGACACATTCGTATTAAAGATAATTATAGTTCACAGTTAATAAAACAGAGGCCTTGCATTTTTTCTCTTTTTATGAATAGCGAATTTTTTCTTTTAAATAACGCTTTCTTTAAAAATAAATTGTTATAAAATTTTAAAACAGTAATAAAAAATATTGCTTTATCTGTATTTTTAAATTTTTGAAACGTTTCTCATTTAATAAATTTAGTGATTTTTCGTAAAATTTATTTCGTAAAATTCTTAGCTATTAAAGAGACGAGATACGTAACCAGCGGCGTAAAAAGTAACTTTATCGAATTTTTCACTACAATATGATGAAACTAAATTAAGTGTTTAGTAAAACTGAATGCTATTCACTAACTGAATTTAATTACTGAAAAAGGCATGAAATAAGTCTGTTATTTTGGATAGTTTAAAACTATTTTAACGACTTTCAATGATTTAAAAACTTACCTCCAGAAGATCAACTTTTATGAGATATTTAGTAATTTATTTATTTTTATTGTACGCCTCAATTTCTACATGGCTTAAGTGGAAAACTACATCACTTAAAATTTAAGCATAAAACTTTCACGAATATTTACGCTACTAATAAAACATTAAGATTTAAAAATATCGTTTGATTGTCTTTTCCATTGTTAAAATTAAAATTACGGCCTTTTGACCGCCCGAAAAATTTGTTTCTTTAATTAAATAAATGAACGACTAATGTAATTAATGTAATTACTGTAGCATCTTCTTTCATAAATCAATCATTTACAAAATACATTTTCTAGATTATTATGCAGAGCTCATAATTTGTCAATATTTATATTCATAATATATATTCATAAAATCTGTTTAAATAAATAAATCAATATTTATTCCACGTTTATCTATTTCTCAGTATCCGTACGCTGTAAATTAAATATTTTTACGGTAAAATTGAAGTAAGACTAAGTGCTAAATACGAAATTCTAATTGTATATCAGCGCGTGAAAGCGACTATTTCCCGGAGAACCTACATAAGGAAAATCAGTTCTGATAAATTGAAGTAAATCCGAGTTTATACACATGACAATAAATTTGAAATTACTCGTATTCAGAAGCACCTTGTATTATTATTCAGATTGCGGACGAATAGAACAAATTACAGCAAGAACAAAAGAAAGCTTCATGCCTGGTCTTGTTTTCATACACGATTTAACCACGAAAGCTGACAATAAATTATGAATCAATTCAATTCAGAAATTTAGCCACATAAAGCTTTATCCTATAGTGTAGCCTCCTTCGTAATTTGAGTTCGGCTCTGGATTCGCTCTCCAGATGCACTTGCAAGAGCTCTATACATAGGATTGCGATTGCATCGATTCCTGTAATTGTTGTCGCACTATTTATAAACGAGACTTAAAATACACTTGGTTCTCAGTGCGCGAGCAAGCCGAGTTGTTCGGCGACGTGCCCGAACACTTTATGCTCGACGATGGCCATTTCGAGGCTGACAGGGCGATTAAGGCAGGAGGAACGTGCGCGATGCCTCGACCGGGCAAGATTCATTTCCCACGGCATAAAACTCGCATTTACGTGCGGGCGCAGGCGCGCGCGCGGGCAAAGTCGAGAGAGGGATGGGCCGATCTCAAAGTATCGCTTGATGTTGATGGATCGGCTATGGCTTTATAGTCGCCGGGCAGCGCTTTCACTTTGCTTCTTATATCCTTTCATCCCCTTCTCACTTTAGACGCACTCGCACTTGTGTGAAATCATGCGAGGATAAGCGATAAATCGTGAAGCAATTGACGTTCTTATGCGTTTCGCCTTGAACCCTTCCTCCTGCCAGTACTTCTTGTTAATGTTTACTCGCAGGTTAATTAACCGTTAACCACTTATGGAGAATACTATCAATTACTTCGGAGCTCGCTATAAGAGCCTTGCGTAAATCGTGTAAAGATAAAATAAATACCCGATTTTAATTGAAAAGCGTAAGGTAAAT